>OX463824.1:15962500-18674166 GCA_949825045.1 Argyresthia goedartella | reverse complement strand
ATGTACTACAGAAAAGTGACCCTGTATTAAAAAGTTGCAGCCACATTTCTTCTCTTATTTCTTCCGGAACTTCAGCTTCGTTGAGTAATGGATTCAAATCATTTTGTAAAAAATTTAAATACTCAGCACCGTTTAGCCTTGGTGGCATTTCGTGTAGCACCAGCTTCTGGTCAATGATACCAGCCCACATGTTAATGCCAAACTGATGCTGGAATCGATCATTTCTGATGATATGTGGGTTCACTCTGGAGTAGTAGTGTAAGTTATGGATGTTAAAAATTCCCATTCTTCTAAAATTTGACTCATCCGACCATAACACTTTATTGAAAAACTGAGGATCCTCTCTGTGTAGTCTTAACATCTCTCTACAAAATCTCACTCTAGGTTCATAGTCAGCTGGCAGCAAAGCTTGAACTCGTTGCACGTGGTAGGCATGATATCGGTTTTTTTTAATAATACGCTGCACCGTCGAACGTGGGATCCCGAGATTTCGCGATATTTGGCGTTGGCTAATACCGGGGTCCAATCGTAACTCTCGCAGTATTCGCTCTTCATTGTCAAATCGTACCACAAATCTCTCTCTCGGAGCATGCGTACCGGGTAAGACTCCCTCCATGTACGCATTATGCACACGCAAAAAGACCCTGTAGTCGGGGAAACGGTCTCGGTCAGGGTACCGTTGTTGATATTCCCTGGCAGCAGCCCGAGCATTGCCGTCGCAGAAGCCATAAAGGTAATGCATTTCTGCATACTCCCTTTGGGTGTACTCTCTCCTCGCAGCAGCCATCTTCCGTTTATCTAGCCAATCCGTAGCGATTACAAAGTCCGGTTCACACAGCGTAGGTCACAGGTAGGCAATCTAACACAAGTCCAATAACGAAGCGTAGGTCACAGGTAGGCAATACATAGACAAGTCCAATAACGATGCGTAGGTGATAGGTAGGTAAGGTCACAAGTGCAGAATACGGGTGCGTAGTCACAGGCGGAAAGCGAGTTACTAACAAAGAAAGATGCTCACGCGCTTCCCCCGGCCCCACCCCGCCGGCCCCCCTCAGAAATCGATCAGTGTTAGAAGAGGACAAGAGATGTCAGAGAAAAGAACCAGTTCTCTGATCACTGGCTTCCTGCGTAGAGCCCCGCTCCACCCAGCATTCTTCTACCTGAACTGAACTGATAACGCCACGCCAAGACGGGCGTTCTGACCTTTTTCGACAAAGGATTGAAATGGTTAGTGTGAAAGAGAGGCATAGTTTCTTAATTATGACGCTTTTTCGATAAAAGATTAAAGAAAAAATGTTCATTCAATGTTTAGTGTGAAAGAGTTTCTTTCCATTTCATAAATCCTAAGTGTGACAAGCACAGAGCAGTTCTAGCAATCCAACGTACAGAAAACTAGCCGTTTATGATAACGATGATAAAGTTTTAGAAGAATGGGAATTTTTAACATCCATAACTTACACTACTACTCCAGAGTGAACCCACATAAATGTTGTTCTTTTATTTCAAGATGGTTTTTTAATTACTACGTAATTTTTATTCGAATTTTCCTTTCTAACAAATTTGCTCCTTGACATGAAAAAAACTCGCATAAAACCTGAACTGAAAGTCTGACACTAAAGTGTTATACCTCATTCAAATCAGCATTAAATCGGCTAGTTTTTTTAATACAGGGTCACTTTTCTGTAGTACATTTTTTTTACTCAGGGTGCTCTCAAAGTGAGTAGTATTTTTTTGTAATGCTTCAAAATTTACGGGAAAAAATTAATTGCTTCTTAAATTAGGTACCCAGAGCTGCAATTCTTTTTTTTTTTGTAATGATACATTATCTGGTCATAATACAATACCTTTTGTTTTGGTGTTTTTTATCAACTTTTCTCTGTATTAATGAAATTGTAAAAAAATCGGCAGTTTATTTGAAAAAACCAAAAATGATCATCACTTTTTATCCAATTAAGTTATGACCATGCTGTAGAAATATTTTTTGTTGGAAATCACCTCCTCTATCACCCTGGTTCGTTTGATCCACGGTATTTGGGCCACCCTGTATAAAGCTAATTTAAGTTACACGGACACTTTTTTATACAAAATTACTGACTAATACTGACTAAAGACAAAGTTATAAAAATATGAAAAAAAATATGGGTGTGTGGGTGAGTGGGTGAGCCTCTCTATGTGTGTATGAGTATGAGTGAGTGTGTGTGAGAGGGTGTGTGAGGTAATAAAAATAATAATAAAACAACGTTACTATGTTAATATGGTGTACAAGTCAGATTAATATAAAATATGCGTTATATTTTTTTTTTGTTTTTTTTTTAACAGATGAATTGATGAACTGCCTTGTGCACCTTTATGAAGGTAGCTAGGTAGTTATGATCAGTAGGTCCTCCGTTTTGTCATAATTAAGTAATTGCAATGTTTTATTTTACCTACTTACCTACCTACCTACCTACAAGATGTAGTGAATAATCCTTTCCTTTCGTATTTTCTCGGAAATGTTCGTTTTTGTCTTACTCCTTCACCGCGCTCAGTACCCATCGAGACAACGTAGGGAACGGTCGCATTGCAAGAGGAAGTATCTATATAGAGTAGTTAATACCACAGAAATATTTTGTTGATATTTATGTTAGATTTTGTGATAAACTTCATGGACTCGTGTATTAATGCAGGCCACCTATATTATTATTTTTGACTTTACATTTCACTCTTGTCTGTCATTTTTGTAAATAATAAACATTGATTTTGCAAAAAGAATACATAAATCAATCCACCTCCAATAGTCCGAAGTCGGCAAAGTTGGGTAGACCAAATAAATTATTTTGTCTAGGTCTTGACGATTTTGACTACAACGTTATACGCCGATTAGTGTATAATTTCCATTTGATATACAAACAAGTACCTACAATTAAAGCCCTGAAGTCCAAGTTATCCGAAGCCATAAATTTTAAGGGATGTGACTTTACGCTAAGAAAAATTCTTAGAAAAATGGGATTTCGGTATAAAAAAGTTGAAAACAACAGAAAATTACTTATCGAGAAAGATGATGTTTGTTTAAAAAGAGTAAAGTTTTTAGCCGCGATAAAAAAGTACAGATTGCAAGGGAGAGAGATTGTTTATATGGATGAAACATACATCCATACCTCACATTTGGCAGGTAAACGCTGGGCTGACTCGTCAGGAAACGGAGTGAAACAGTTAATTTCTAAAGGACAACGTCTTATAATAGTGCACGCTGGTAGTAGAAAGGGGTTTATACCTGGGGCATTGTTAATGTATCAGTCTACAGATAAAACAGGTGACTATCACAACGCGATGAACAATGAAAACTATGAAAAATGACTTCGTAATCAACTCATTCCAAACTTAGCTCCACATTCGGTACTAGTAGTAGATAATGCTGCATATCATAATAAGTACGTAGAAAAACCTCCTAATTCAAATACCAGGAAGCAAGACATGATTATTTGGCTATCCAAACATAACGTTCCGATTGATCCGTCATTAACAAAACTTGAAATATATGAATTTATTTGCAAGTACAAACAAGACTTTGTAGAATACTCTATAGATAAACTTATGAACGAATATGGACACAGCGTACTAAGATTGCCACCATATCATCCTGATTTCAATCCGATTGAAAACATATGGTCTCAAATAAAGGGATACGTATCCAAAAGAAACATCAGTATGAATATGACTACTGTGAAACAGTTGGTACAGGAAAAGGTTAATATGATTGGTTCCGATGTTTGGGCCAAAGTATGTGACCACGCCATCAAATGCCAAAACGAGTACCGAAAACAGGAACCTGAGTTGGAAAATTATATGGCTAGTTTTGTAATCACCGTTCATGAAAACTCTGACGATGATACACCAGAAAATAGTTCTGATTCTGACTGTGATATGGAAGTTGGAAGTATTGTTTCGCATCACACTGTCCACCCCGCTCCTCCTCCTCTTATCCCGCTGTCATAATCGAAGTCATTCATCCAATCAGAAAATCATATTTATTTATATTAATTTCTATGCTGGTTTGTTTTGTTTTATGTTGAGGAGTCTTTTTTGTTATGTCATAGTATTTTTAATTAATTACAAAAATTTATTGTTATAAAAAAGGTCTGCAAAATCCTACTGTAGTTTTGACTTATAGTTAGACTTTTGGGGTTCCAATCCTTATAGAATCATTAGATCATCCCAACCGGAATTTGGCTTTTATCAGTGCGTTTTATTGAAACAAAACGTCCTCAGTAACTAGTTTTATTTTTGTTTACCTAACAAATTCTTTATATAATAGAATCGTGGTGGTTTTAACATCTCAGTGTTATATACGTCAAACGGGCAATTTGACATTTGACATTGATAAATAAAGTATGCGATTTATTTGATACCTACACGTAATTTAATAATACAGTAATTCATAGACACATCGGCACCATTCGGGTGTTATCGTTGTTCCGAGTTTTGCCGATAGGAAAGGATTATTCACTACATATTTTGTACCTGCCTTTCAGTTTCATAGGTCATGAAAATTTTGTAACCTTATGGTATGGCTGTGGATTTTGTTCAAACAATAAATAAATATAAAGGCGACCATTAAGCCCGTGGTATTTAAGGAAGAGTGAAAACCCCACAATTGAGTTAACAAAGACTTCAAAAGATAAGAAAACAACAATACTGTATTGTAAATGTTTACAATGAACGGAATGATGATGATCTACTTTCAGAGCGTCAGATCGCCGGCGCGGATTCAAAAGGGTTACGATCGCATTTTATATGGAATTGCGTTATTATACCTATAAAGGTCGAGCCCTCGGATACTTATTTCCCCAGGCGGGCAAAGACGAATCCCTCATAAATCAGCCTGCTTACTAGCATTCCTATTTTGGCATTTATCTTACATTTATATATTGACTTTCGCTTTTCGTTTGTTATTGTGTGCGATAAATAATTAATGATTAATTGAAAACCCTGAACTTCTACATATTATCCTTTTCAGAAATTAAAACTTTATGAAAGGTAATAAGGCCAGCGAGCCTACCGCTATTCCGCGATCTAGCACACCTTTTGGTACACTTTTATCATACTCAGACCACATGGATCCACTGCTGGGCACAGGCCTCTTCTCTATAGCGCCACCCCTGCGGTCCTGTGCCCACCGCATCCATTGAGATCCTGTCGACTCGAGTATATCGTCGGACCATCGGGCAGCTGGTCTGCCCACTGGCCCTGTTGCTCCCCTTGGCCACTTTATGAAGAAACTTTTACACCTATAGCTTTGAGTTTTGACATAGTGATTTATGTTCATGTTTAGTTTTCACGAATATCATTGAAAACTCATTATCTAAATAAACTCAAAAAATATATATAAAAAGTAATCGTATGGACAGAATTTTTATTGTACTGTGGAGGACTGTGGTGCCTGCGAAAATCTTAAAGCAAAAACACCGATTTCGGTGAGAGAATAGAGATTTAGAAAACACGAAAGTGCGGTTCTGCCGCGTCACAAACAAAAAGTCAAAGTGGGCAAGTTTTAGTACTAGGTCGTGTTTGGTATCGGTTTCTTATTAATTATGGAAGTGACATTAATTTTTGATTACAAAATGCCATCTTTCTAAGTTATGGACACTTTCAACAATATTGTAATCAAGGTACCCAATTTTTCTGGCCTTATAATTATGCATTAGGAATAGCAGTTCCGTGAAACAAAGATTCTGCAGATGTTGATGCTACACTAAATAAATTGTTTTGGAGCTGCTAAGGGCAAATCACTTTTTCTCTGTTATATTTCACAAACATCATTTGCGTTTTCAGTAATAATTTACTGCATCCTTTGGTATAAAATGCTTAATCCAAGCTTGTCACATCAATCAAACTTCATTTGCGCGTTGTTCTCAATATACAGGAGTCGTTGTTTCGTGCCTCTGACAATGTCTACTGGCCTTAATTTTTTTACCATCATGTGTACAGGTTAAATCAAATTACTCAAAAAGCAATATCAAAACATTCTTTGATACAACGATAGTGAAATCATTGCGACACATAAAAGTGCAAACAGTTTATTTTCCTGATATTTATACCCTACTGACAAACTTAAGTACTGTAGTGAACGCCACGCATGCTTCCGATTTTTTCTGAAGTAATTTTCAGGGAAAGTTTATATAAAGTAAATATTTTCATAAAATAAACAGACTTACTTCTAGGATATTTTACATTCACAAAAAATATTTTTTATGTAAAAAATAAAAGTAATAATTTACACTTTATTAAGGCTATCACCAAATTTTTGTATGGAAAGGTTCATTTATAACAACACGATACCAAACATAACCTAGTACTAAAACCTGGCCAGCTAAAATATATTTTTAAGGCGCGGGAGAACCACCTCTTCCCCTGCCCCCACCCCCTTGGGAGCGATGGGGAACCGGGCCAAAATGCTTTAGTTCTCACCACAAAACAACTCTGCAAAAAGCACTTTCGTCACAAACTGCAGGCTTCATACGGAAGAGGTGTCAATAGGACCCCTACTAAAGGGAAAACTATATTATAATTGTGATAGTTGTATACTGATACTGGGCTTTGTATTCATTATTACCTTTTGTCCAGTCCACTTCTTGACGAAGGTATTCTGTTTTTTCCGTGTCTCATTTAAGTCTAAAAGCATTATAAGTCTACTTTGTCTGTCGACAGCTCTGCTCAGGTTTTCCATTTCAATTAATGTTAATTCAAAAAGAGGAAATTTCAGACGAGCGATTTAAAGCAAAGCCCCGCAAGGAATGAACCGATCCGTTTCCATCGCTTTTTCATAAGACAAGGTGTGCAAAAAGAAAGTGGGAAGGTGTAATCCGTCGAGCCAGTTTGCAGAGGCCCGAGTTGATAGAGTCACCGCCTTTGCGGTAGCTTCTACTCTCTCGCAGCTAATTGTTTGTTGATCCCCCGTTGCCATGGATACCGGGTCGAATCACCCGCGGCTTCCAAGTTGAGACGTTCAGCAAACATTCGTCCAAAGGCCCAATATCTCTGTAGGTATTGGACTCGATCTAACTTGGCGTCTACAGATTACAGAAAAAGTCGGGATTAAACAGCTTTGATGTTTTAATTTTGTTTGTTAGATTTGCTTTAAGATTTGCGGTTTTATCGACCTATTGAAAGTTTATTTTTAATTTTCATCGTTATCATAATCATTTATTCATTGCATACCTGTGGTAGACATATAAATGTTAAAGTTACGTTATGACTGTTTTTAGGGTGTCGTACCCAAAGGGTAAAAACGGGACCCTATTACTAAGACTCCGCTGTCCGTCTGTCACCAGGCTGTATCTCATGAACCGTGATAGTGATACAGTTGAAATTTTCACAGATGATGTATTTTTGTTGCCGCTATAACAAAAAATACAAAAAAAAATATATAAGGGGGCTCCAACACAACAAACATTATTTCAATGCAAACAATACAACAATTATTTCAATGCTACATACAAACTTATGAATGCACCTGGTTACGTACATGGAGTGTGAAAGAAGGCGCACCAATAACTTTATAAACAACATTTTGCTATGTGAAATCCAAACTATTCACTCCACACCATCCCTAACATTGTACGGTGCTACGGAACCCTTCGTGCGTGAGTCCGACCCGCACTCGGCCGGTTTTGCTCTTGCTTTTGATAGTTGTCTGTCATTTGTTAATTAAGGGATAGCGGCTTAGGCACACTTGCAACACTTATTGAAAACAGCCGCTTCTGAGCCGCGCGGGAGTCGCGTGGCATAGTGTGGAACATGTGCTCTGCAAGGGCATTGATTATTGTTAGGTTAGATAGCAAATAATTACATTTGAATAAAATAATGATACATCCACAACGAGCAAAACATAGCCAACAACATGTAAGCTTTTTTTTTTAAATAAACAAAAATTTCTATTCAGCGTTTTAATTATTCCGGAAAATGTATAAAATCATTAAGCGAAATATAAAATAAAGCCTCTTTCTACCTAAACACTATACATAATAATATTTCAAGTCTTTCAAATCTGTCCACTCACACTTTCAATATATATTTTCTTTTAAACGCAATCTGAAAAAAATACTTTTGTACCAACAACGAGCGAACTGTTGATGGTCATATGTATGACGGGTTTGTGGCCCGAGGCCTGAAAATAAAACAAAATAAGTACCTATGATGCGATGGGTGACAAGCTGACGAGAATTCTTTATTATTTTTCTCTATTCTGCCAATCATTCTCTGCCTGTATTTGACGACCCGAATGGCCGAGTTGGCAGTGACCCTACCTACAAAGCCAAGGGTCCCGGGTTCGAGTCCCGGTGGGGGAAAATATTTGTTTGATGAGAACGGATGTTTGTACCCTAGTCATGGTTGTTTGTCTATCTAAATATAATATTTATCTATATAAGAATATGTACCGTTGTCTGGTACCCAAGATACAGGGAATCCTAGTTTGGCGCTAGATCAATGTGTGTAAATAGTGTCCAAGGTATTATTATTATTAATAATAATTTGTTTTTATTTTGCGATCGCTCACCAATGCATATTTTCGTAGTTTGTAAGTATTCCACACATTTTATTGCAAACCAGACGCAACAACACGTACACTGACTCACACATACCGGTTCAACAGAATACCAGCGTTAAGGGCACCCCGTAACATATGTTGAGTCGCACCGTTTCACTGCCGCGTTGCACGCCGCATAGTAATATCTTTGTAGTTTTGTTTATTATTATTTTTGCCTGCCTATAACTTGTGTCTGTATGTTCCTCTCCTTTGTTCTGTAATGTGGCTTAGTGAATAAACAATTTTCTATTCTATTCTATTCTATTCTATTCTATTCTATTCTATTCTATTCTATATAATCCGGATTTGGTGCCTCGTATGGACCACTGTCGTAACGCATTGGTGTCTTCCGCATCGAGTAAGTTTGCATCGAGCCGTCACTCACCAAGAAGTAGGTGTGTCGAAACACCACGCCGGAAATCCGCGACCGAAGTACTGCAGCTAAATTTTAGTTCCGAGTAGTCCGACGGAAATTACAGATACTATAGAAATGCGATGCCGCCGAATACGCCCGAGCGAAGTTCTGTTCTTCGCCAAAACGCGGCGAGCCAAAATGGAATTGCAAGGGTAATCACGCCGAACTTCGGTCGCGGAATTTCGGCATGGTGTGTCGACACACTAAAGGTTATTACAGGCCGCTCATAATAACAAGATCTGTAGACTGTCGAACCAATTTTGGACCGCGCGCGCATGAGAGTCTGTGGTTAGACGATGCTGACAGGTGTGGATGGTAGCATAGTACTTTGGACAATACATTTAAAATGACTGTAGGCAGTGTGAGCGGTCTAGCGTGCCTTACATCTGGAATTCTCGGCTCGCTTACTTTTTCGCGCCTTTGTGGGCAACCACAATAATACCGGAACCTATCAACGAGATGTCGGTATGGGGCGCGCGCGTCCCCTTCTCCGTGACAGCTATCTGGCTCACTGCATTCGAGTAATGGAGACTGGAGACTAAAGAAATGGAAATTACTTCCTTTGTGACCCTCTTCTGTCGATTGCTTGAATGGTCCTACCTAATACGCCTGATGACAGGTTAGTCGGAATAAATACTTTTTTAGACCTGTCTATACATTTGTTCTTGAGTTGTATTTTTAGGGTCAAATTTCGGTCTTATTTAGAGAAAAAGTAATTTCAAATTTAACTGCTAAAGAAATAGACTATTAATTACGTTTGAATTGGTTTGTATGTATAAAAATATTATTTCTTAGTTTTGAATTGATTTCACAGATATTTTTAAAATTTACTTTTTTTCGTATTTTTTTGTTATAACACTGTACCTAATGAATGATAAGTATTTATTTAATGAGGCGGCGGTAAACCCTCCAACCTTCTTCGCATTGCACTCCTAATGTTCACAACTTCAGAATGGATTAACAGCGCCAATTTGTCAAGTTTCCGAGCTGTTCTTTTTCAGTAATATTTTTCATCATGAATACTGAACTTACTTCGATGTAACTTGCACTGTTCCCTAATTTTCTATTTATAATAAGCCAGACCACTACTTACAAGTCCATACCTTAAAAACTATAAAAACTATTTTGAAGAAACTTGCACTATTCCTTAAGTTGCAGCTAATGTGAACCAATAAAAATGGTCATTATCCGATTCGAAGTGAATATTTTCCGGTTCCGATAATATTACATACAGCCTTATAGAATTGAGAACCTCACCTTTTCTAAAGTCGGTTAGTTAATGGAATTTATAATTGCAACAACCAAACCAGGCGTCTTTTTGTATGTCAGCAACGAGTTGATGGATCAGTTTCCTTCATATAAATTCATCATCTTTACTACCGCAACAGAATTTGAAACAACCAGCGCCCAATCACAAACAATAATTAATATAACTCAGCGCTTGTAATTTATATTTTAGCTTCTAAATCAATAACTCAGCGGCAATGTTGTAAGTGGGCTGCTTCATATATTTTAGAGATTCAACATCTGTCAGTAAAAATTTATAAATATTCGATTTTCATGAAAATTAGCAACACAAATCAGAGCACCCGCCTTCCTAGGCAATCTTATGGCTAAACTCTAGAGTATATTTCATCACGGAGGGGCGGAGGCGACCGCGTGCTCGCGACGTAGCAGCCCTTTTAAAATCGTCTGTAAATGTATTTATAATTCATAGTTACAATCAGCAAAAGCGACTGAAACCGCGGTCTTTCTAAAGTCCGTCCTAAATAAGAGCTAATCATTCACCGTTATTTGATAAAATTTATAAGTAAATTTTATCAATTATAGTAGCCAACCTATAAAAATATGAAATAAGAGATAGTTGAAATTATTTTATAGTTCCTATAGAATGATCACCATGCTGAGTGATATTAACCATAGCTTATATGACAATATAATAGTTGCTTGAAAAGTATTTATCAGGCGCTTAAAGTTTTCCGCTGACCTATGCGGTACCCAACTCAGTAATTTTAAAGTGGGAATTGACATTAGTTTAGAAGCTGCATTAATCAGCACCCATTAGTTCAATTAAACTTACCTAATATTGAGGTTATTGTATTTATAGACACCATCATCACATTACCTGTAAACGAAGAAAAAAAACAGGGGTTAGAAAATGAATCTCATGCAAATTATAACTTAACTAATACACTCAGCGGCAGAAGACGTGGCCCAGTTGCACATCGCAAGACTTTACACAAACTGAATGTTAACTAAGGGATGTTTTGACGAGGTTAAGATAAAAGCGGTTCCTTTTGTATATTTACGTGGATATATTAAAATACATCTGTACAAACATAAGATCAAAAAACGTTTCTTAATCTTAATCAATACCGACAACCGTTTTTGAAAAACTCGATAAGGTAAGTCCAGTCCAGTTTTCACGAAATATCCACTTTAACAAACATAGAGAATTGAATTTCGCCCAACTTCAGACACAAATAAATAAACTAATTGAATTGAATGGAATTCTTTGAATTCTGGCTAAAAACCTGTGCCCCTCGCTCGCTAGTGAAACAGCTCGGTTACTCCGATAAAAATAATAAAAAAAACACGTCATATCAAAACCCCGAGCGAGCTTCAATATAATGCAATAAAATAAAGATTTTCAAGAGGGTGCACTTCAGAATATGAGATAATAAGCTGAAAACTTACAAAAACTGTTTATTCTGGCATCATTAATATTGTACTAAAACTCGCAAATAAATCACGTGTCTTAAGTTAATCAAGGTCAAAAGATTCAACAATATTTTTCGGAAATATCTTACTTCCTATGTGATTCAATGCATCTTAAGAATGGCATGCATTGCAACATTAGTATGCATAAAAAATTCTACAAATTGACATTTATGCATTTTACTTCCACAAGTAGTTTTAAATTTTCATTCCAACTTTTACACCCTATTTTCCCCCCTTAGGGAAGTATTTTTCGCAATTCCTTTCTAGGGTTCCCATACGCTATATAAGTAACCTGCATAGAAAGCTCGGTGATTCTGGCTACACCAGTTTAAGCTGTGCGTTTTTTGTCTTAATGTTACTAAATATTGAATTAAAAACCGGCCAAGTGCGAGTCGGACTCGCCCACGAAGGGTTCCGTACCATTATCGTTAAAAACGGCAAAAAATCACGTTTGTTATATGGGTAAATAAATATTTAAGTATATATGGTTGTATATATTCTTAAATATTTATTTAATTTTAATTTAATTATTTATTTTTAAAGTGAACTCACCAATCTATAAATATTTCAAGCGTCTACCTGTTGCCGTTATCAATATCGAGCAAATCACGTTTGTTGTATGGGAGCCCCCTTGAATAATTATTTTATTCTCTTTTTTTATAGTGGTAACAGAAATACTTACACCATCTGTGAAAATTTCAACTGTCTCACTATCACGGTTAAATGGCATACAGCCTGGTGACATACGGACAGACAGACAGACGGACAGCAGAGTCTTAGTAATAGGGCCCCGTTTTTACCCTTTGGGTACAGAACCCTAAAAATATGGATTGTTTAGTGCATAATTATCGTAATCGATGTATTTTTCCCCGGGACTCGCGATTGAAATTGCATTAACCTTTTCGCTATCTGTGCTGGCCGGAAAAGAAAAAATAATGACACAACAATTAAGGCAAATTTTATATTTTTTGCCCATAAATGCCCACAATAGAATCTACAGTACTCTAGGTGACGTCTGTCATAAAAGTTCCGTTTTAGGGTTTACGCGAGTCTACAGGTTAAGCCTTATTTGGCATAGTGCTGCATACTCTCGGGACGCACTGTGTCAAAAATGGATATGGGTATAGAAAATGTGTGGATAAATTCAATAACCTGAGTCGTAGACTTGTGGTTTATTTGTAACCTTTGGAGCCACAGTACGGATGACAAAATAAAGGGTTTATGCAAGTTTCTAGCTTATTATCTAACATTCCGAAGTGAATTTTGAACTCTAAATTTCCTGGGCCAACAAATGTTCTAAAGAGTTCATTAATGTGACATGAAAATAGTGACATACTCGATCAAACAAAATATGTGAAATTGTGCGAATTTGTTCAGGTACTTACCAAATAAATTAATTAACCGAGTAAGCAAATAAATAACATGAGATCAATATGCAACATTACTCAATACATATGTTTCAAATCGAAACTTGGTTTATACATATTTTGCCATCTTCACGATACATGGTCATGTATATCAGGCTGGCAATCAAATAAATATGCCACTGCTTTCTATCTAATATCAACACATTACTTAATGAAAGTTCGGAACATTAATTTATGATCCACTATCCCGTTGCCGTTGGCTATACCTACCTATATACTTGCTACAGTATGAAAAAGATATAATAGTGCATGACGGGTGTCAGTCAGTATTAGCTTGTTAGAGAGGTTGCTTAAAAACAACGATTAATTAAATGAATCGATACACCCTTTAAACATTTTTGAATTGAATGCATAAGAAATATAGTCATACCTTATCTCTTACGCGATGGCTGAGGTATAATTATGTTAATCCAATGAATCGACAATAGACAATATCCTTGAAAATTAATTAAAAACATCCCTAAGTGCAGATAGCAGTGATGACGATGACAACTCTTCCATTAGTTCAACTGAATGAAAAATTTCGATTCTTTCCGATTGTTTTGGTAACATAACTGGTGTTTAAAAAGTGGATTTTATGATGTTTTAGGTTATCTGCTATATCATTGCAAAAATTTCTGAACTGTAGTCATGTTATTAACGAAGCTGTTTCTTCATAGTCATATAGATTTAGATATGAGACCTTGCTTTATAAAAGATCATTGACGAACTCATTAGTTTTTGATTGTGGCTTCACCATTCGCTCTGATATAAAACCCCAAAAGAAGGAAAAATCTGTAACAAAAACTTCCTTTTAGTTAATTGTATCTATAGATCTCATTGTCTGCGAACATTTATCTCGTATTTTGCGAGATATTATCAATAAAAGCTTTTATCCCCTTTCTTATTGAAACAGTGATAGTTCGTTATGTTTTCGGCGAGTCATGCTTCAGAGGTTGGACGGGAAAATGGATAAATCTGATTAAATACTTATGGCCGACAGATAGAAAGCGACTTAGCGCTAATCTATACATGTATTATGCAATGACAAAGTTAACTCAAGTTTAAGTGCTAACTGGTTTTCTGTCTTTCGGGTTTTAGGCCCCATTAAGTTAGCTATAGAATAGACGATTCACAGAAGTATGCACCAGAAAACTAGCCAAACAAACTAACATAATACCCCTCCGCATACGACCACTCCTTCAGGTTGCAGGCGGTCCCACTCTTTTATCTTTCAAAAACCGGGTAAAAGAGCACTTCCTCTCTCTTTCGTGATAGTTGTAGTATGTATATTATTGACTACTTACTTAAGGGCTCCATTTCGACAAGATATAGATAGGAGGCCGATTTTGCTTTCGTCTGTCTCTATACGTGTCTGTCATTTCCTATCTAGGGGCCACAGTTTTTAAGCGATCCTCTGGCAAAGGTATTCCTTGAATTAAAAGTTTATTTTTGTCGAGAGCTTTTCTCGATTTTCTCCTTCGAGGGGGGGGGGGGGGGGGGGGAGTTATGACGTTATTTTTTTATGTTTTTAGGGTTCCGTACCCGAAGGGTTCCAAAAGTTCCTATTATTAAGACTTCGCTGTCCGTCCGTCCGTCCGTCTGTCACCAGGCTGTATCTCAAGAACCTAGCTAGCTAGAGAGTTGAAATTTTCACAGATTATGTATTTCTGTTGCCGCTATAACAACAAATACTAAAAAACAGGATAAAAGAAATATTTAAGGGGGCTCCCATACAACAATTCTTTCAATACCACATACAAACTTATGGATGCACCTGGTTACGTACATGGAGAGTGAAAGTAACCGCACCAATAACTTTGTAAACAATATTTTGCTGCGTAAAATCCAAACTATTCACTCCACGCCATCGCTTCCATTGAACGGTGGTACGGAACCCTTCGTGCGTGATTTAGACTCGCACTTGACCATATTTTTTTTGTTCGTACGCCTGTTTTCAAAAATCCAACAAATATTTTCAAATCCTCGAAGTAGGAGACGGATTAGTAAAGAGGATCTATACAGACCATGAGAGTGAGTGAAATAGATTATAACTATTTTCGTGAAAAGTCAATAGATGTATTTTAAATCGCAAAACGAAGTTTACAAAGTTATTGGTGCGGCTACTTTACTACTTGATTTTAATTGAATATAAAATACTTAGCTATAAATTGGTTCACAGTCCCTTTGGCTAATATCCTTCACAAGCTCAATAGCAAAGGGATAGGGATAAAGAATCAGGCTACTGCACCTCTGCCACAACTTATGGGAATAAAAAATAATATGTCATATTAATGTGGCCCATTAACGTCCCCACAAAGGGGCACGGGCCTTTATCCGGATACGAGTAAGATTGAGCCATACTCTACCGCGCTGGCTCAGTGCGGGTTGATGGAGTGGTGTCGGGCGCGTCAAACTTATAACACACCTCTTTACCCGTCGGGGGCTGATAATAATGCACGACATGATATCATATTTTTTACGCCAACGCAGCGAATCTTCGAATTTCTCAACTCTTTGAAATAAGTTTCATTGTGTAAACACAACCCCTTGCTCAGGTGATCTATAAGTCCATTACTCCAGCAGAAATTTGCTGAGCCAGCGGTACATCTTCACAGACCTAATTTAACTGTCAGCTGAAACTGTGGGCGCTGAACAAATTGTTTCAATATATTCGAAAGGGCCGCAGCGTAATGGTAGAAATAATAACCGTTACGGCTGATTAATCGCTGGGTTTGGGGGGAGAAATTGAATAGGCAGAAGTTCGGGGAAGTTGTATTGTCCATGTGAGAATTTATTGATAGCCAGGTAGAGCAAGGAGCCATTTCAGATTTGTTTGCTTCAGTACTTTAAGTAGATCGCAGTTCATAACCTATTCTATAACTTTTAATTAAGTTTTATTTTGTATTTGTCTATATTTATACCATCATAAAAATAATACGTTATATAGAACCTCCACATTTGAGCTTCGTGGTCTAAAGGGTGTCACACTTTCTTCTCAGGCATCAGATACAGATTCAAATCTGGTGCTGACCATGTACCAAAGAGATAATTAATTTATCTCAGTACATCATTGAACGTTTATAAGCTGTAGGTTCCGGCGGTTCGCTGCTTGGCGTAGTAGTACTCAAAACCCCTCCATCAACCCGCACTGAGCCAGCGTGATGGAATATGGCTCATTCTTACTCGTATTCGGGCAAAAGCCTATGCCCCTCGGTGGGGACATTGATGGGCTACATTTATTTGGGCTCCTCATTTCGGTAGGTACCTAGTTAATCTTTCCGAGTTAAATACATTTACAGACACTTATAACCGCGTACCTATCTTAATTGACGAATACAGAGCGTGCAGGGTGGCAGAGGCACTGCTGTGTCAAATAAGGGTCTTCTAGACTGAAACACCTCAAAAGTCCAAAAGCAATATCAATATCACCATTCAAATTATATGGTTGCCGGGAGTAGTTTTTCTTTCAGTATAATTTAGTTACGTATTTTATGTTTTTTAAAATTTATAAACATATTTAGATATTCATAAATAAGTACAAGAACAACAGTCGACTCTTGAACGTAGAAAGTTGAAACTGTTTTCGCTTAGAACTTAAGACGCTCTTCGCTTGTGCTACACAAACTGCACCGATCAATCTAAAAGGCTTTACTTACTCGTAGTTACAAAGTTGGAAAAGTTCCCTTTAGTTCCACAATCACTTTCCGAGCTGGAGCCAAGTCACTAGATCGCCACTTTTGAACTGCAAAAAGTGACTGCAACTTTGTTTTGAGGCCTGCGTATTGTTTTTAAACTCGCACCGAAACTGAAACTTAGGGTCTCGTCGACGTCGACACCGGAAACGGATGTGACGTAGCGCGCCGCGCGAGGTTCGCACGCGACTGAACGTCAGAGCGCACCGACCGACCGCTCGCTTCTCGTATTTTATATAAACGCCGCTTTTATATACCGATTTATATATTTACCCGCACTCATACATATTTAACTTTTTTCCCATTTCACGTCGTTTATTCCGTATGTAGGGACGGCGGTGTGGGAGTGAGCGTGTGTGCTCGCTATTCGAACCGAACGCTCTCCGCTCTCCTATTTACGTTTTAGAAAGGGTATGCTTTTTTACCTTTCCTTTCTGCGATTCTCTGTATAGTTGCGCCCAGTGTTATGAATACCAGCCTGCGAAATGTTACACAGTGCAATATATTTGGCGAGTCATGTTTTTTCTCGCGGAAACCGTTATCAATGGTCTCGTAATGCGATGGGAGAGAGGCTTTTCAGGACCACTTTGTTCGGGCGCATTTTGTTATGAAAATCCCACTTCGGTTGCATTTTCAGATAAAGCTGTATATATTTTTTTTCCATGAAGGTATATCTATAATATAGCAGTATAATATGGTTAATAAAGTATGCAATGTAGTATAAACAGGGTGTTTGTAGTATCGAGCGACAACATTTTTTTGGGAGCAGGGGGGGTTGCACTGAAGATATTTCTGTTTGAAATTCGGTCTACAGTTGCACAGTGATAGTTATATATAATTTTAAAGTTATTGTAGAAAAAAAATTGTCAAATTTCGTAAGTACAATATTACAGAAATAATCTAATGTGTTGTAAACACACCGAACAAGATACCATTGATAAAATATATAATAAGAAATTAAATTACAAATTATTCATTTCACTTCAATAAGTATGACAACTAAATATTAAATTCATATTACAATAATTCAACTTACAAATAAGACGACACAATTTAAACACAGTAAATTAATTCTAAATGTCAGCTATAAAATTAAACTTCAATTATATATTTCAAATTACAAATTAAACAGAGTCACTCATTCATCTCGCAAAACCTTACACATTCTCGCACAATATGTCCTCACCAGCGGAGACTGCTGGCGCGCCACCGTGCGGTGCGTGCCGCCCGCTGATAGCTGCTGGTGCCTGCGCGCGTGGATATATTTGTCGGGCACGAATAGGTCGCATACCGTACCGACAAGCGCGACACAGTCACTGTCTCCTCGCAATAATCGACACACAGTCAGAACACAGTCAGTTACGTCTGACCTCTAGTGAGT
The DNA here is from genome assembly GCA_949825045.1 of Argyresthia goedartella. Lineage (NCBI taxonomy): Eukaryota > Metazoa > Arthropoda > Insecta > Lepidoptera > Argyresthiidae > Argyresthia > Argyresthia goedartella. Next base: position 18,655,982 of record OX463824.1, on the reverse strand, counting down.
TGTATCCGAGCATACCCAGTATAAAAGCGGATGGATAAAGGTAAGGATAGTATCCAAATTTCCTCTTATATAGGTATAGGTTATAGGTAAAATACCCAATATCTTCATTAAATCCATAATATTTTTGTTATTCCTTATTACAATTGAAAAAAACTGAGTTCTTATTTAATTAGCCTTCCTAAATTAATCATAAGTAAGATCTATCAACTATAAAACGAAAAAGAAAGTTATGGACTTCGAATGACTATAAATTGTAAATCATCAAAGTATTTCTAAATTCTGCAAAATGAAAACTAAGGGCTAGTAAGAATTTAATTTCACTTTAAAAACTTTTCATTTCTACCAGTAATCCTTCAATTTCAATGATTGGTGATGAAACAAAGATGAATCGCCAATGTCGACTTATCGAGTTCTAAGACTCGAACAAAATAAGGGTGAAAACGTAAGCGCCGTTAACAAACTTTCTTGAGCGACTACAGCTAACTTTCGCAGGAAATTTACTTGGATCCTATTACCCACCACCAGACTGAGCTGAGCATCCACCCATCCTAGATAATACTGAGCAGGTTAGAGGTACGATAGGAAACACAGACAGACAGATAGCCAGCCAAGCTCGAGCCGTACTGACAATTTACACTTGAGTGATATGTGGCTGCAGCACTGCCACGTGGCGGTGCTCGCCCACCGCTAAGTATCCGAAGTAGGGGAGGACATTTGAACAAAATAAGATTTGTAATTTCTTATTTTACGAAGTAAACCTCATTTTACAAGAAAACTACCTTGACGACTTGGCGTAAGCAGGCTAGTGCTCAGTCTGGTGGTGGGCGGGCGCGAGGCAAGGCGGCAACTATTGTATTGCTGCCCAAGATTGGCTGGCTGTCAGTCTGTCTGTGTGTCGTATCGTACCACTAATCTGCTCAGTATTATCTCAGTATTATCGGACGAGCGGATGCTCAGTCTGGTGGTAGGTGATGGGACCAAGTATTTCCTGCGGACGTGATCCCTTAAGAAATATTGAATAGGGCGCTTACGTGTCCACTATGTTAAAACCAATAATTTTGATCGAGACTTAGGAGTTGATAACTCAACCTTGGCGACTCATCTTGATGTCTTCCCCAAACAGTGAAGGATTTCCTGATGTGTTCCTTTCGGAAAGGCATAAACTGGAAAAGTTTTATAGTGAAATTAAATTCTTACGTTAAGTTAAGTTTTCATTTAGCACACTTTATATGTTTTTTGTTTATCTTGACGATTTAATCTTAAATCTATAACTTTCTTTGATTTACACTAGTTGTTGGTACTTGTAATTTATTAAGGAAGGTTAACTTTCATTAAACACAGAAAAAAGATTTGTCAATAAAATTATTATGGATTATACCTATAACTTATACCTATAACCCGATTGAAAAGTAGCCACAATAACCTACTCTAGCCAGTTGTTTTTGCTTGTAAATATCGAGAGAACAAGCAAATAGAACATTCGCGAAACTACTAGAAAAGGGACTACTACTTTGCCGCCCAACCAAAAACGCGGCGAAACGCCCCAACAAAATGCGTTCCGTTTTAAACAAAAATGACAACCTTTTTATTATCAAAAGTGATATTTTACGAAAGAAATAAATAAACAAACATAAATTGCAAGTTAAATGAACGTTTTTATTAAAATAGGTATTATTAAAAAAAGATTCCACATTTCCTCCTTTTTTTAGAGAATTCTCATCTTTTCAAATATGCGTACAACGAAATGTAGGTAATATATTTTGACCACAGACAAGATTTAAACATATTATTTGCGTTGCGTTACATCATTTTACAAAGTATTTTCAGATTTTCAAAAAATCATATCTTAAAAACTATTGAATTCCGCACCCTGAAACTTTCAGGAAGATGATCAAATGACCCCAACATGATGCTAAAAAAGTTTGGACGCCCCAGTGAGTAGGTCATCCGCTAAAGGTGAGCCAATATTTCTTTTATACTGTTTTTTAGTATTTGTTGTTATAGCGGCAACATAAATACATCATCTGTGAAAATTTCAACTGTCTAACTATCACGGTTCGTGAGATACAGCCTGGTGACAGACGGACGGACGGACAGCGGAGTCTTAGTAATAGGGTCCCGTTTGGAACCCTTCGGGTACGGAACCCTAAAAATACAAACAGGATTACCTGAAAATGAAACCGAAGTAGGGATTTTAATAATGAAATACGTCAGTGCAAAGTGGTCCTGAAAACTGCTCCCCAAAAATGTTTTCGCTCCCTACTCTAACTCTAAACATCCTGTACATACTCGTGTTGCTCCATATAGATAAATCTCAATGGTGAAAACGTAACTATTATTTTTGGATAACTTATAGTGTGGTGTTTTATTTAGTTAATAATGTAATGATCAAAAAATATGTTACGATACCACTAAATGAAGTACATGTTTATGACAATGTTGTGTACAAGGTATATGTTGATATTTATATATGATAGGCCACATGTCGATATAGTTGTGGCTCTGCCTACCATGCGAGAGGTCCCAGGTTCAAGCTGGGGATACAGAAAAAAAACAGTCTTGGATGTTTATATGTGTGCGACGTCGCTGTTTCTAGTTCCCACGACAAAGGATATCGTAGTGTGGGACCAGAAGCAATGTATGTAGCTATATGTTAGTGTGTAAGTGTTTACAGAGAAAATCGAGAAAATGAATCAGCGAGTATTGAAAAACTCGAAGTCAAGTCTATGCAAATTGTATAGTACGTATTGCAGAAGGTCCAACATTTCAAATACCATTATTCATTCCCGTTCAATCTAGGAAACGGATTTCCATGTATAAGTTTTATCGGTGCACATAGCGTTATATAATTTATGTCTTTCGGTCTTATGATCACATCCCAATATCGTGCTCGAAAGGCTTGATGTCGGGTCTCATTGCTTTGACCCGCATTTTTGTTCTTTTAACACGACTGCCTAAAAAAGGGGGTGTAATCGTAATCATCATGTTAGCTCACGATTTTAACTAAACTATCAGTAGTTGGTAGTATCTGTTCAGACAAATTTACTGCCAGTTAGAGAAATAATCTTTTGATTCTAAACCCCCATAACATTCTAATGGTGAGTCGGTTTCTTAATATTTAGTTTTTTAGATAAAACATGGTCATGTGGCTGGCTTTAAAATTAACTGATCGTTTCTGTAACTCAGTGTTGTTTGAGATATTGTTAACATCCTTACATTATGCCGAGTGTCAGCTGTGTAACGTCATATTGTAACCAATATGGCGGAATTTGTATGCCAAAATCTGTGGCCTGAATATATAGATATGTCACCGTAAGATTGTCAAAACCGTTCGTTTATAATCTAACGGTTTTATCTCTCGTTAGTTTACAAACTATCGATAAATTGTAAACTGTACCTTACTGCTTACGATATGACGCGATAGTTTATAATAAAACCGTTAAATTGTGAACTGGTTTAAACTTGAATTGCAAAGGAAATACCAGGGCAAACACTGCGGTAGCTTAGGTGAAGACTAGAGGGGGCGAGCGCAGCTCCCACACTAGGATACCCCGTGTCGTGGGAACCTGAAACAGCGACGTCACTTACATAGAAACGTCCAAGACCTGGGGGTTTCATCTTTATCCCCATATTAGATTATTTCAGCAGTTGGTCCGAAGGCCATCTGCCCTTGTGACTGTCTTATTCTGGGGCGGCAGACAGACAATCATGCTCGAATTACGAAGGCAGAATCTCCTAGCTGCCTCCACCCTGGATATATTGTCACACAAAAATACAACAAAACGCCATAATTCACCCCTCATAATACCGTACTCCTGCCATATCTAGGCACAAAGAGTCGGCGGTTGGCAAACTGGCAGCAGAAGCCACAGTGAAACAGAAGCCACGAAACGTCGCCCATTGTAGTCTTTGCGCTTTATGAAAATGTGTTGCAGATCGCTCTGTTACGTGAGCGTGTTATGTGAACCGATGTGAATGTTTATAAGCAGACGTAGCCGTCATTTGTTTCACAGGGAAACGATTGGATTTCGAATTTCATGGTTTAATCCTTACTTAGTAATACGTAACTTAGGATTAAGTAAGTAAGGGTTGTACATTTCATGGTTTAATCCTTACTTAGTAATAACTAAGTTAGGATTAAAATTGTAAGAAAGGATTGTACATTTCATGGTTTAATAACTAAGTGAGGATTAAACCATGAAAATTACAATCCAATAATTCCCTTGTGAAACAAATCGTCGTTATACTGCGAAAACCAATTAACTCACAAAAAAGTAATTTCGAGATAAATGCAATTGAAATTTCAATGACAAATATCTTTTAATAAATACATAAATAATCATGTTATTTAAATACCAGATGATTACTTAAATCTTAAATCAACTAAAACCATTTACATAATTGAATTCTAGGTGTAGATTTCAATAAAAAAAAACTTTATGTGTCAACAGGTACCATAGATAATTGGCTTTCCCTGAAAATTTAGAATTGCGATTTATGAAGAAACTACATATCAAACATGGCCATAAATGCATTAAACTGGTAGGATTTTCGGTGTCCATGTCAATTAATTTTAAGAATAGTACTTTTCTCGACTAAAACAAAAAATAAACATAAAAAAGCAATTTTTTACTTGTTTTTCCTTGTACTCAAATTATTATCTATTAATTTATACGAACTGAAACTTGGGTAATATTTTAAAACCTTCAGTTATGTAAATAAAATACAAGTAAAAGTAAAGTAAATGTAGCCCATTAATGTCCCCACCGATGGGCACAGGCCTTTACCCGGATCCGAATAAGATTGAGCCATACTCCACCACGCTGGCTCGGTGCGAGTTGCGCCTAATACATACTACCAAATCAAGTAGCGATAATAGCCGGGACCTACAGCTTAACGTGCAATCCGAAACAAGAGTGTCCAATATTCTATGTAACTTCAGGTGTGGAACAGTAAACAAAAACTTATATTCATTTATTTTTATTAGACCATGAAAAAGGACACTTAAACACTAAACAATCTAAATTACTACACTTTTACATTTTAATCTTCATCTGCACTTGACGCAGGCTCATCGTCTGAGATAGTGGGGTCTGGCACCCTGTCAATGCATGCAACATGACTATTTAAATCTTGGAACCAGGCATGAAATTCCTCTGGTATTACACCTTTGTCACAGAGTTGCAACAAATCTCTTTTTTTGGCAACACTGATATCCAGAGGAGTTTTGTATAGCTGCAGAAGGTTGTCAGGAAAATATTTTGCAACGCTGGTGTCAGGTACTGGCGATGTGTTTTCTAGGGACTGTTTCGTCCTATTCCTTGTTAATTGTTTTGTGTCGTTTTCTAGCACTTTTCTTTTCCTATTTCTTGTTCCGTAACCATGTACTTTTTGTTCCACAGATTCTGTGTTTTCACAGACTGTGTTTTCGTTCGTCCTGTTTTCTTTCGTCCCATTCTTTTTTGTGACATCTATCGTGCAGAATGTGTCAGACATATCGTAATTATAATAAATCTTTGCCTCTCCTTTGATGTATCTAAATCTCTTTACCTTCAACCATTTCACTTGCTTTCCATCAGTATCTTTATTAGCGTTCTTCAATATTTTTTCCGATAGATCCTTCAGATCTTTGAAGTCATGATGTTTAAATTCTTTCACATTGTATGGTTCTTTTTTGACTTTATCTTTGCCCTTTTTGTAAACTTCTTTGGCTCTGGTCAGAGTGTCGATAAGGGGGCGGTCCAGCAGTTAACTGCAATAAAACGAAAATTTATAATTACTAAGGATATACTTACATGATGCTTCATTTACGCTGCTTTCAGTTATTCGAGGAATTTCGTAGCTCAAGCTTGGATTTGTGTTATTATTGATTTCCTTCACCTCAATAGTGTTACTGCTGACGGAATCTTTAAAAAAGTAATAGGTACAATGTTATGTAGACATATGTAATTACAAACAAAACCATAGCATCATCCATTTTCTCATACGGGGCGACAGAGGCACAACTGTGCCCACTTAGAGTCAGTTAAAAATACTCCATTTCGCATGACAGGGGGCTAGCTCATCGCCCCGCAGCTATAGAGTATTAGAGAACATAAACCTGCATCTCCTGTGAGAGAAGCAAGCTAAAACCCGCTAGATCACCGAGCCCTACATCATTACTTACTACGGTAATTTAACATTTGAAAAAAAAAAACATAATATAATACACACTCACACATACCCGAAGTTGCCGTTTCTTCATTTCGATCTTCTTCTAGATTCAAAAAATCATAAGCTTGAGAGATAAGCTGATCGTCGTCTTCAATATCGGTTAAACACTCTGAAAATTATAAAAAATTGCATAATTTAGTTGAAAAGTCGCCAAATATAGTTTGCAAAGTTATTGGTTTCATAGATCCATTACCTATTGTGTATTTGTACTTGACACATCAATAATGACTGTCGATAATTACGTCTGGTTTATCGTGGCAAAACAAATACTTATCAGCTACACACATTATAACCTCACTTTTTCGGCTTCAAAGTTAATCACATTTATTGCTTACCTCTCTGTTTTTCTCTTTTTCCACCATGGTAATCATGTCTTTCTGTATCATTTGAAGACATTTTACACACCGATAATGGCACTGGGATATCATAAACTCGAAAAACAATGATTATTTGCTTCCGACGGGCAAGAACGCGCGCGAAAATGGTGCGCATGCGAGAAAGAGAAACAAGTAAAACCACATAGACGCCTACGCCATCGCGTAGTTCTGAGTGTAATCCTATTTAATCGGTTTTCTCTGTAGTGATCAATGGCTGCCTTAACTTTATGTTTCATCAGAGAAAAACTATTATTTGGTTTTAAATTGTTTTCCTAGAATTAAATTGTATCTGGCATGGTATGAGTCCATCTGATAAAATGATTTAAATCACTCTCATAGGTTTTCTCTGTAGTATTTTTTTTATTTACCCGATGTAAGTCGTCTTAAATGGTTGTTTCTGAGAGAGAAAAACTTATTTCAAAATCATTCTTAGGGGTAAAACCAGTTTTAGCATTTTAAATGGTTATCATTGCAGACGAACCTGTAGCAGTTATGATTAAGTGAGCTTACTCTTTTGTTCATGACTACATGTATTGGTAGTCTTAGAAATAATTGGTTTTCATAATGACCATCCTCGAAAGTATGCAACATAGCATTTAATGGGTTTTCGCAGACGAAAGAGCGCGAAAAATTTAATAGTGTGGCATTGTTAAGTCGTTTTATGAAAAAAAAACGAGTTAATTGGTTTTCGCATTATAGCGACGAAATCACGGATACGTCTGCTCGTTACTTATTTCTAGAAGTAACAACTTTAAGCCTGAACTTCATGAACTAACGTTTATGTAAGTAATTTTTATCGCATCGTTTGCTTTAAAAAAAACAAAATTTCTGCCACAGTCTCTGGTCAGCCACTATTAGCCCCTTACATGAAATTTGATGTAGAATCTTTTATGATGTTACTTTCGGGAACACAACACAAACTTCCAGTGTTTTCCATACATTTCGAGAAACTACGACGCATCTCTTTGAAGTTTCCCATAAATTGCTTGTAGACAGTGGCAGCGCTTGTAAAACAAATATGGAACAGAATACATCGTTCGATCTCAAATTGGTATTGTTTGTTAGGCCACTTCACGTGGAATGGGAGCCATTACTTACGGGATAACGTGTGTCGTGTCCTCAAAAACAATAGGTTTGCGCACGAAGGTGAAGATGTACTGAAATAAGAAACTTTGAAGACTCATGAAGAGTTTTCCTGATACTTGCCAAGCGTTAAAACATTAAGTTATGCATTAGTTTCAATCGTTTGCTGGTTTACGTTCAAACACCCGATTAGCCAAATCGCAAGTGAGTGCTTACTACCACAACTCCTAATGAAACCGGTATATTTATCGAAACGGCTGTTCAAACACAGCGGATATTCAAACAATTTTTATATAACATAAAAGAGCTATTCGAGAAATTTATAATTTGAAACGCACAAATTCAGTAAGAGTATAAAAAAAAACAAATGCGAACTGTAGCAAGTCAATTTATTTTCGACAATATAAATGTAACCTAAGTATATTTCAATATTTACAAAATAAGCGATAGCTGTAATGTTAACTTAACCTAATAAATAATCACAGACTAGTTTCACCCTAGTTTACACTCGCGAAAGTTAGTAATTCTTTCAAACATCAATTTATACCTCGCGCCACGAATTAAGACCGCTGGGCGACGTTGGCGGGGTACAGGTATTGAAAAGTGACTACTGCGCATTCAAGGCCACCGCTCATAACGTGTGGCGCGACGTTTACAACAGGATACCACTGCAGATTTTAAAATTGCGATCCGAGCAATTTAAAAACCATGTAAGAACTACTTTATCTAAAAATAGATATTACAATATTCAAACATTTCACAAATGACAAGAGTGTATTAACACTCTATATTTCATATGAAAGCGAGTTTTATGCTCATTAGAACACAGAACTCGCTTTCATATGAAATATGGAATCATACCTGTAATCATTGTTATTTTTTGCGGCAATCGTCATACACCTAACGTTGTTGAACAAATAAGCGCAAAGTTTTTTTTATATAATAAAACAAGCTGCGATCCATTGACACTTTTTATTTTATCTGGTAGAAATATAAATATTTTGAATCACATGGGCATGTTCATGCGGCACATGAATTAAAAATCAATTTCAGATAGATTTCGTGTTTTATTTAACAGAAATAGTACTATCGATAGTTTGAATATTCATTTAACAGAAATAGTACTATCGATAGTTTGAATATTCATTTAACAGAAATAGTACTATCGATAGTTTGAATATTCATTTAACAGAAATAGTACTATCTATAGTTTGAAATAGTACTATCTATAGTTTGAAATAGTACTATCTATAGTTTGAAATAGTACTATCTATAGTTTGAATATTAATTTTACGACCCCTGCTTGTTTATGAGACTTTATATAAGTTATTAATTTGGTTCTTCATTTTATGATAGGCGAAAAGCAGTCACAGAAATGCCTCAGACCGAAAGAGGGGTAAGGGTAAGACAAAATCTAGAGAAATGCAAAGAAAGGAAAATAAAAATGGAACATACTTGAAGAGGAAAAATAAATAAAAGTTTGACCGCAAGAAAAAGAATATTAGCCAGACAAAAAAGTAGGGAATCTTCGAGAAGCTGGATTGCGAAGGCACAAAAAAGAAGAAGGTCCAGTTGAAGAGACCGGAATCATAACAGAATTTTCACCAGGAACCAATGATCCACTTTCTGGAGAAATCGTGACACCTAAGAGACCTTGCAGAAACACTTTTCGGCCAATACCAAGATCTACAAGACCCTCTTTGGTTCAGATAAAACATGGATTAAAAACTATAGATGTTTTCGTTTCTATCCATTTTATGTATCGAACTCAACATCAAACTCTCTCATTCAAGAAAGTGGAAGTAGTCACACGTCTGACCGCCAACAGTTAGCATATGGCTAGAACAGTTACCGCACCAATGCTTCAAAGTCTGAGAATGAGGCGCCCCTCGATATATAACATAGTAACATTTTTGGTACACGATGAAAATAGCGGAAACTGCCCCGGAAAAAGAAAATTTAATAAAAGAGGAAAAGTAAAGAAACAGAAGTGCTATTTAAACAAAAGCTTGCAGAACGTCAGAATCAGATACTACACCCTCATCACAAAATTTGCTTCAGTTTCCTTAAACCTTTCAGACATTATATTTTTTTTTACTTATATATTCTAAAGATATATATATATATAAATTTTATATATTTCTATAAAACGAAATATTATAGGAAAAGAGTAAATTAGGATTGGATAAGTACGTAAGAGATCTGTCAGCCCTACTTACCCATCTTAGGAAGCCATATTAACTTAGTATTTGTTCAAAAGCTTTATTTTCACCCATTTTTTTCAAGAGGGCAACTATTATTTCAATTCAAAAATCACAGAAATGGTAGTGTAAAAAAAAAGTGTGCTTTAGTGATTTTTATGTTCAAAGCGATACTCGATTCCATGATATTGATATTAAAAAAATAATTTGAAAATTGGTCACAAATCACCAGAAATCGTCTTCCGTAAATAATGAGCCTTAAACACAACCAATTTTAAAAAGAGTTCTACAAATCATTCAGTGGGAGATTCATCGCTCTTCTTTTCCCACAGTAGTCCAATGTAGAGAAAAGGGCAAAAAATTACGTATTCTAATAATATGCTAATAGAAGCCAAACTTTACAGAAAAAAAAAAAGAAGTTTTATTTTAATTGACATTAGTAAATTTGCAGGAATTATCTGGATAATGCAAAAGTTTTGCTCTGAGATAAATAGCCGACAATTAACACAAATAAAGTGGGCCCCATCTAGTAGTAAAAGAAACGGTAACTTCTTATAACACACAGGAGTTGTTTTTAGTCCGTATAATATATAAGCTGATGATGCCCGCTCGCGCAGGGAAGTCTGACTGACTTTATTCCCCTTCAACAAATAAAAAAAATAAAAAGTGAAAATCAAGATATGTAATGTTAATTAAAACTCTTTTCCGCCGCTTAGGCACGCAATATTCATTGTACCAAGATGTGTATGATGTTCAAAATGTCATTACTTTCCCGAAAAATTCCCCATTATCAGTGTTTAGATTCCGTTGAAGAGTACTGATTTCCCAAAAAGTCCACTTTTGATTTTATCAGGTTTAGGAATGATTCATGACAAAAATCGGCCAACCCACACGGTCGAACTCGCGCACGCAGGGTTCCGTCCGTACAATAAAACAAAGAAATATTACCGAACTTGGCTTCGATAGCAGACCCCACAGACATCAAACCAATTGCGGTACCAATGACGATGATGCGTGCCGCAAATGTCTCGCGATATTTGAATCATGATGATTTGATGATTCGCTGGGGCAGGAATATTAAAACAGGTCTCTTGTATGGACACCCTGAACATTGTTGAATCACACCACGAAAGTATTTGAGGTTGCCATTGCAACTACACTAGGGTTTGCAAACTGTTCACAAAATTAGCGAACACATCAAAGAGAGATTATGATGTGTGTGTTGATCACAGATATCGAGAGATAGGTTGTGGGCGTGGCACGTGCGAACAAATGTAGCTCCGACAGGTTAGATATTAAAAATTCTCGGTAGTCACCGGGCGACCGCAGTGACGAATTCATTTCCGTTGTTTTTCGAAAATGCCGACCTGTGCAATACTCACGTGCAAAAATAAAAGCGAGATTGTGAACTCCAAGAACGCCGGTGTCACATATCACTTGTAAGTCTCATTCCAACTATTATTTCTTCTTAAAACACAAGAAATAAACATTATTACGAAAATAAATCATTGACATTATTTTCGAATTGACATTAAAGTGACAATGTCATGTTGTTCTCGCTAAGTTTACTATACATTGCTTGTTTTGTATCTTAATTTCACTACTAATTGCCAAGCTAACACGCAATGAATATTTCACACTTATCTAAGTACGAAAGCAAAGATGCATCGTGATACGGAGGCGAACTGTTACACGCACACAGAGACGACATATAGTGATGGGGATAGTGATAGGAGAATTATGTTTTTGAATCGATAGATTTTATCATTCCGCAATTACTAATAAAGTTAATGTAATAATATAGTTATTTTATTGCTCATAATACGTAAGTTTATTGTTGGTTATTCCAATGATTGCCAAACAGGCAGTTTAGATTTTAAGTTTGTTTAAATCCTCGCCCGACGAAGGATAATGGGATGTTATAAGTATTGATCGGAAATTCCGATGCTTTCAGTCAGGTCCGAAGAGTTCACAGTTATTCTACCTTCAGAAACCTCTTTGCCTCTCTTTCTAGCTGTAAGGATTCTGTTGAAAAAAAGAAGAGAGGCAAAGGGGTCTCGTATGTCGTAAGTCGTATAAATATTTATTTAATTTACAAACAATTTACTATTTTATTTATAGAATACGATACGTATACGACTGTCTATGCCAGTGTCTATAAATTATAATCGATCGATGATACACGCTGTCTTTGCATTGTCCCAACACTAGCTCGACTAGCTAGTATACCTGCGGTAGTGTGAGTGTGTTCGGAGGATAGCTGCATGACATTGCACTGACCAATAAAAGCGGAGGGATTGATGTACGAGTGGTGTAAATGTTGCGTGTTCTTAGTTTTCGGCGACACAGGTTCCGATACAAGCTTAGCGCCAAGGGCCTATCTCTCGATATCTGTGGTGTTGATAAACTAGTGTATGTAAATGTAAATAATTAGGCATTAAAACTCTTGAGTGATATTATTATGAAACTCACTCTCGAGTTTTAATGCCCTCCATTATGTATCAGTCACATAAACTACTATTACAGCTGTCACTGTTCTGACAGGTATCACTAATTTTGGATTGTTTACAGGTAAGAGATAAAATATTATTATTAATGCAGTGTTTGTGATGTGACAAGTGACACATGTCAAAAATAGTGACTCATGTCAAAATCATGACACATAATTAGTGACAGCTGTCAATAGTAGTGATACTTGTCAAAAGTAGTGATAAATCACAAAATTCAAAAGTAGACCTGTCAAAAATAGTGACACCTGTCAAAAATTGTGACACCTGTCGAAAATTGTGATATCTGTCAAAAATTGTGACACCTGACAAAAATCACAAAGTTGTAATATTATGTGTGCAGTTGTGCCTCTGCCACCCCATCTGAGGAAAGCTTCGGTTTTTCAATTTATTCGGGATACAAGAGAGAGGGACTGCGGGCAACAAACGATTGTGTTGCCAACGTATGATCATTGGAAAAGTTGTTCTGAATCATCAGTAGAGTGTCCCCGTTTCAACGTGGTAATTGTTATTCTTACACCTCACTCGAAAACTAAGGCAGCATAAATCTGACATTTATCGAAAAAAATAGAAAAAATCCACTGGGTAAAAAGGAAATCAGCCTTCTTGCTTATTTATTACGTGATGTGTTTTTATTACACCAAGCGAAGACATATTATTATTTCGTTATCTTAAATGCCTTAGACGCATTCAGTAGCGGTACAAAAGTAGCGAATTTATTTAATATATTTTTAATTCTAATTGATGTAGGAACGCACAATCATTCCAAAGATACACATACTGCCACGGATGGATATCTAGACTTCTAGACACGGACGTTTATCTTATAGGTATTTTCTCAAAAATAGTATGAAATGGTTCCATAACATCTGTGAAGTGAGTATCCGAAAGTGACTCACCTGGACAATTTTTGGAAGTGTCCAGAAACATAAGCTAAGGAGGTTATTGGCAGTTAGGGGCTATTAATAAAAAGAAGTACCATAAGGGTGAGGTGTCCGAACTGCACGATGTAAAATGGCGGAAAACTCAGTTCATTCGTTTTTTTAGTATTTTGATACTAATTAGGAATTAGGAATTCGATACTAATAAAAGAAAAAAAACCAGTCAAGTGCGAGTCTAAATCGCGCACGAAGGGTTCCGTACCACCGTTCAATGGAAGCGATGGCGTGGAGTGAATAGTTTGGATTTTACACAGCAAAATATTGTTTACAAAGTTATTGGTGCGGTTACTTTCACACTCCATGTACCTAACCAGGTGCATCCATAAGTTTGTATGTGGTATTGAAAGAATTGTTGTATGGGAGCCCCCTTAAATATTTCTTTTATCCTGTTTTTTAGTATTTGTTGTTATAGCGGCAACAGAAATACATAATCTGTGAAAATTTCAACTCTCTAGCTAGCTAGGTTCTTGAGATACAGCCTGGTGACAGACGGACGGACGGACGGACGGACAGCGAAGTCTTAGTAATAGGGTCCCGTTTGGAACCCTTCGGGTACGGAACCCTAAAAAAGAATAAAATAAAATATTCACAACAAACACAAATGATTTTATTTTTGAGAGAAGCAGTATACACGCTTTGAACGCGCCTTCGGCTCGGCCGGCTAAATCATACACATCCAGGATGGCTTACTTACTGGTCTCTGCCGTAATGTACTCACCATCAGGAACTGCGGTAGTGCTCGTTTTGCTATTGGGCCACTGAACATAACTCTAGTTTAATCCACTTTAGACCCACTAACTAAAGGGTTCGGATAAAATTCGTATAATGACGTTACGTGGGCCTAATCCGTGTGAAGCCGAATGGGAAACGATGGAAATTCTCCTTCTAGCAGTGGTGTTATTGATACGGCAATTGCCGTAATATACGCCATTCCATTGTTGTTATGAAATACGGCAATTAATATAATAAACATTTCTTTAATAAATATAATAATATGGCAATTTTGTGTTTTTTTTCCATAAATACGGCAATTTTAAACTTTAGATACGGTAATTCAAAATTTTACAATAATAACACTGTTCTGTTGAGAGAGCCTCTTTTAATAAGCTCACTGAAATTGTGTGTGTTGTTAATGTCCTCATTTACGCATTATCATACGTCTCACTTGGAACATGTTTATTATTTATTTGCATTTGCCCGCGGCTTCGCTCATGTCTAGACAAGTTTTTTTTTTCATCTATTTATCAAATTACAGAGTTTTAAATACTTATCTAACTTAATGCACTACTTAAGCCACTAAGGTTTGTATGTAGCACAAAATTAGTCTAGTGTATTATGTAGGTAGGTCGATAAAAACAATATATATAAGCATATAAGCATATACATAAGCATGATGTCAGTTGCTGGCTAAAAGGCAAAATACAGTTTGTGTACGACTATGGAAGTAATGATATAAAGTGTGATTTTAATTTGTGATTGATATTTTTTGGGATGGATTGATGATTTGAGTTCCGGACAGAGACCGTTAAGAAGACGAGGAATTAGATACCTAATTCGACGTTTCCCGTAAAAGTTATTTGCTCCTACAATCATCAGTTTTTTTTTCGTGCAGCTTCTGGTGCCGATTTTATGTGGTAACGGTTTTTGGACGGATAAATTGAAGAATTGTTCTTTTAGTAGTGTGTATTCTACGTTGGTGTGTAATGGTAGTGTTTTACAGTATTTGAACAGTTTGAGCTTATCATTGGAGTACTGGAGTCTGATTTTTGGAGGTACTATATTTTTTAGAATTTTAATTTGTAGACGTAGTATGCAGTCTAGGGAAGTTTTATGCGTGAGTCCGTAGCTACTGAGCCCATACGAGATTACGGAGTCTGCCAAAGCATTGTACAGCATTAACCTGATGTTAAAGGGCAGGCGATCTTTTATTATGTACATGTTAGCCAGAAAAGCTCGAAGCTTTGTACACACGCGTTCTATATGACTATTCCAGTTAAACTTGTGATCTATTAGCAGACCCAGGTAGACGTGCGAGTTGACGACTTCTATATTGGGGCAGTAGCAAGATTTTGTAATATTTTGGTCATGCATACAAGTATGACTGTGTGATATGAGGGGTGTTTCGAGTTTGTGTTCATGTATGGTGATTTAATGAGTATGAGTTTTGTTTTATTGCTGTTTAAAACTAAGCCCGAGTCATGAGACCGTTGCTTGAGCTTATCGAAGTCAGCTTGAAGCATACACATCGCGGAGTTAACATCGTCACTGGCAATAATAAAGCATGTGTCATCAGCAAACTGATAAGCTGTGCAGGAGTCAAGGCATGTGAGAAAATGCAAGGGCCCGAGCACCGAGCCTGGGCGGTTCCTACTGCGGCTGGCCTTTGGTCACTGAGGCTATCATCTATCTTGACACAAGAGGATCTGTTACGGAGAAAGCTTTCACACCAGCGTAGTAAGGATCCCCTGATGCCATTTGCGTCCAACTTACCAATTAGCTTTTTGTGATCAAGAGTATCAAATGCTCTGGAAAAGTCTATAAACAAGCCCAGGACTTGTTTTTTGTTATTTAGGTATGTATTAATATCATCCGTGAATTTGGCAAGTAACATTGTTGTACTTTTTTTGGGCTGAAAGCCAAAAAGGCTTTTAGATATAATATTTTTTTTTTTGGTATAACGAGTGGATTTGATCACAAACAAATTTTTCTAATATTTTGTCTATTGATGACAGCAATGTGATAGGCCGATAGTCTGAAGCATTTTCGCGCTTTCCCTTTTTAAAAACTGGTCGTATGCATCCTATCTTGAGCCCATCAGGATATTGCCCTGTTTTAATAGCGGTGTTAATAAGATTACATATAGCTGAGGCAATATTATTAGTAACTTTTTTTAAGTCCATAACCCTGACTCCGTCAAGCCCCGGGGCTTTGTGATCGTTCAATTGTTTGATAACCTTCGATATTTTGTTTGGTGTAGCTTTTTGGTAATATATACTTACACTAGACGTCCTATTGCGCTGTGCATCGCTTAGATTTATACCGCAGTTGGGTAGTATGTTCTGGACAGATTCATCAAAGGTATCAGCAAGAATGTTGGCTATCTCTTTAGAAGTAATATTTTGCGAGCTAAATACGTTAAGAATGGCTTGGTCAATGGGTTTGAAGTTCTACCACAAATACTATTGACAATTTGCCACATTTTCCTAGAATTTGAGAAATTATTTTCTATTTATATTATATATTTAGTTATAAAGGGCTTCATTAGGTGGAAAAAGTAAACCAACGGAAAAACGGCCTCTGTGGCGCTGCGGTAGTGGCTCTGCCTACCATCCGAGAGGACCCGGGTTCGATCCCCGGCTGCTGTAAAAAAAAATAGTTCTTGGATATTTGTATGTGTGTGATGTCGCTGTTTCTGGTTCCCACGACACATGGTATCCTAGTGTGGGGCCAGAAGCAATGTATGTGCCTCTATGTAACTGTATTTGTTTTAACCCTGACTTGCCACTTCATTGGGTTATTTTTGCACCCCTAGCCAAAATTAAATAATGGGATGTGCGTAAGCATATAATTAATTTATGTATGGACAAAGGATTAGCGGCGCCAATAGGTCTATATGTCTAGGGCTTCCAATTCGAACTTCCGGGGTTTCGTAACTCCGGAGTTTCGGACTAATTTATGGTGTTTTTCAAATCCGGAGTTAATACTAACTAGCTTTTGTTCTAAATAATGAATGTTTAAAACTTACTAACATTACAAAAAACGCGTCTCTTGTGGTCTCTGAGTATTAACTTCAGCAAGAATTACAAAACATGACTGTCGTACACGCTGGTTAAACCATCATGGCAGACATGATGGTTTGGTGTATTTTTAAAAGACTAGATAAAAGGATATGTTCCCAATTTTATGTATTCAAGACGTATGTAGGTAATATTGTCGGAAATGCAAAATATTCACACATGTTATTCTCTTAGGGCTCCCAAACAAGTATATATAGTTCATTGGTGTATATATGTATATATTTCTGTGTATATTGGCCATCGTGTTTCTCCGAAAGTATGGATCAGTTTTCGATCATTATTTTTATTGGCTTTCATCTACTCCAACTGAGGGATGATTTTCATCAAAATCGGATCAGTAGTTTTCAATAAGTGTGCCAGCGCAACCGGCCGACTGACCGACTGGAGGTGCGAGCGAGATGGAGCAGCGCGCCGACAGGGACCGCATGCGTCGACTTTGAACTAGGAGTCACGATCCCTGCGACCAACACGGAGAGAACAATAGACCGACCGCTAGCCCCGAGTATAAATATAAGCTAGTTTTAAAGTCTCCAGCCTCCCTCTGAGGGCGAAGCTCGGGATCTATAAGTGCTACGTGAGATCCCGCCTCACCTACGCGGCCCCGGCATGGTACGCCCTGTGCTCGGAGACGAACAAACGGAGACTCCGAGCCCAAGAGAACCTCTCTTTGCGTACCATCGTTGACGCCCCCCGCTACGTGAAGAATGCGACGATCCAGAGGGACCTCAGATGGGAACCAGTGGACCAGTTTGTCCAGAGGCTGGCGAAGGGCATGTTCGCACATGCGGATAGCTCACAACATCCGCATATCCGCGACATGGCGCCGTACCACGCGCGCCCGCCCGACCGCCGCCGCCTGCCACGCGACCTGGTTGCCTAGCCGGCGATCATCCAACGGAACACCCCTCGTGAGAAGATCTCCACCGCCCGCGAGGGCCCCCCGATGACCTGTCCATAGGAGTGGACAGAGGCGCTTCTTCAGGAAGAGATCCGATGATCTGACCCTGACTCCCCACGCCCCAGAATGGGTGCGTGAGATGAATTCATTCGGTTCGGTCGAATTGTAGTATTATTGCGACCACTGTCCAATAAAGACCTATCAAGGAGTGTAAACTTTCGTTTCACTTATCCCACTACCAACATTTTGGTCCTTCGAGCCGGATCGTTGAGTCTAACTCCGATCAGTGCCGATAGGTGGAAAGGATCGTTGAGCCTGACTCCGATTATTCGTACCTAGAACGTTGAGTGACAACTCCGTTCGAAAGTACAAGTACCTAGAGCGTTGAGTGTCACTCCGTTCAAAGTACAGAACCGTATCAGATCGGTACGAGATGGTATCAAAGGCAGACGCAGACGCCGCCGCTGCGGCCGCCGCCGCGAGCGCTGACCAGGCCGCCCGAGCCGAGATGCTGGCCCGCGTCGAGGCTGCTGAAGCCGCCGCCGCCGCCGTCGAGTCCACCCAAGCGGAGATGCGTGCACGCATGGAGGCCGCCGAAGCTGCCGCCGCCGAAGCTGCAGAAGCCCTTGCCGCCGCCAATGCCCGCGCCGGAGCCCGGGCCGGTGCCGAGGATGGAAGCAGCATTTTACAGACCATACACCACGTCGTGCCGCCCCGGTCCCCGTCGGAGCAACCGTCAATGGGTCAGGCAGGATCCGTGCTGCCAGCACACTGCCCGAGATTGGCTCCGCTGACCGAGGAGAACGTGCGACGAGCGAACTCCGTGCGGTCTACATCCAGCGCCGTGACTCAGCGGCGCATACAGCTTCAGATCGAAGCCCGAACACGTATGAACGAGATGCGATGTCGGGCCTTAGAGCTCGAGAAGAGGCAGGTCGATCTCGACCTCGAAAACGCGCAAAGGTTGCTTGAGTTACAGATGCAGAGTGTAGCTGTCGACGAACAAGCGAGCAACGTGTCCGGCTCTCATCATGAGCGGATGAGTGCCTGGCTGGGCCCAGTAGCTGCCGCCGCCGGGACAACGAGCTACCCCAGCGCCGACGCTCGGTCGACGAGCTACCCGACCGCCGCAACAACAACAGCTACGGGGACCGAAGCCGAGCGACGCCATACCCCGCCTGAACGACGGGGGGAGAGACCTCATGTCACCTTCAGACATGAGCAGCTGCAGCTGGACGCGCCACAGCGAGAGTATGGAGCGCGGCGCCGCTCTCGCTCACCCACGCCGACGGGACGACTACTCGCAGAGCGATTCGAGAGGATTGAGCAGAAGTTGGATCGACCTCACCGTTATAAACCTAACTTGAACTTACCTATTTTCTCAGGCGATCCGGGCAATTGGGTATCGTTCAAATCCTCGATGGAGAGCACCACGAGAAAATACCACATCGACCCCGAGGAGTACGTGAACCGACTCCGAATCGCGCTGCAAGGGAAAGCGATAGCCAGCGTGATCAACCAGTTGGGGACAGCAAGGCGTCCAGATCGGATCATGCAGACATTGGAGGAGCTCTACGGCCGACCAGAGCTGCTCATCGACAACTCCCTGACGATGCTGCATCAGATTCCGGCGCCCAGACGAGATGACACTAACTCTCTAAGTGTCTTTGCCTCACAGGTGGAGAACGTGGTCTTCGGGATGGAAGACCTGCACGCCGAGAAATGGCTGGAGAACCCTCTCCTGGTACGAGAGGCGGTGAGCAAGCTGCCCGACTACATGAAGTGCAACTCGGCTACGTCCGCGAGGCAGACAGCGAACCAGGGAGAACCAGAGCTCGTACGTCTGACACGCTTTCTGAAGGAAGCAGCGAGGGATATGGTAACATTTGTTCACCCACCAGGCCCGTCAATCACGCCCGTGGTCCCCGCTCCAGTGAAGACATACGGCGGCGCTAAGCCAGTCATCCCCCGTCTGCCGCGCGCCACAGCGCGCACCGCCCAGGTGCTTACCGCGGAGAGGAGCGAAGACCTGCAGATCGCAGGACCTGTCTTTGCTGCGGTGGCAACGAGCACCCAATCAACAGATGCCGCAAGCTGTTGAACATGACCACCGATGCCCGCTGGGAGTGGGCCAGGTCAGAACGCCTGTGCTTCAAGTGCATGGAGTCCAGGCACCGCCGCAACGTATGCAGAGCCAAGGGATGTAACACGAACGGCTGCCGCCGTCCACACCACCCGCTGCTGCACGAGGGGAGCAGCCGCCAGGCCCAGGAGACGCCGACCGTGAGCACCGAGCCCGCCAACGATCAGGGAGCTGAAGCGGTAATGTCAATTGCGAACACTAACGACCATGCTGTGCTCTTAAAGGTTTGCAGAGTTGAAGTCACTGGGCCTGCGGGGAAGACGTTAACCTACGCGTTGCTGGACGAGGGATCGAGCGTCACCCTGATCAGCAAGGACCTCGCTGACGCTGTCAGTGCCACGGGAGACCTCGCGCCACTGAACCTGCGCGGGGTGAACGCAGTGTAGCCACACACGGACAGTCGACGAGTCACTGTCCAAATCAGAGGGCATCAGGAGCGCGCACACCACGAGATAGCGGCCCGAACCGTCCGCAACCTCGACCTGCGGCAACAGAGCGTGTCACGGGATGTGCTGCGCTACCGCCACCTGCGACATCTAGCAGACCACGGCTTCGAGAACGCGAAGCCCCAGATATTGATCGGTGCTGACCACTGGCACCTGATCGTATCACACCAGATGCGGACCGGCAAACGGAACGAGCCCGCCGCCTCCAAGACCGACCTAGGGTGGGTCGTCTACGGGACAGTGCCACGACTGCTGCGCCGCACTGACAAGCGCCGTGCTGCACGTCCACGCGGCAGAACGCCGCTACGAGGACGACGAGAGCCTTCACGAGCTGGTGAAGCAACACTTCGAGGTGGACGCGCTGGGTGTGTCTCTCCGTGTGAAGACATCGCCGGAACATCAGCGCGCCATTGATATCTTCAAAAAGACGGCCCGTCGAGTCGACGGCCACTTCGAGGTTGGGCTGCCATGGCACACGGACGACATCGTGCTGCCGTCGAACTACGCCGACGCTTTGAGGCGTCTACATGGGATCGAGAGGAAGATCGACCGCGACCCCCAATTTAAGGTCGAGTACACGCAGCAGATCCAGAACCTTTTGGACAAGGGGTACGCGAAGAGATGCGACGGGAGCGAGCAGCGAAGCCCCATACAATGGTTCCTGCCACACTTCGCGGTGAAGAACCCCAACAAGCCGGGCAAGGTACGCCTGGTCTTCGACGCTGCGCACCGCTCACACAACACCAGCTTGAACGATAAGCTGCTGATGGGCCCGGACTTGCTGCAATCGCTGCCGGGCATCCTCTTCCGCTTCAGAGAGAGGCCGATCGCCGTGACTGCAGACATCGCGGAGATGTTCCTGCGCATCAAGGTCCGGAGCCAGGACCAACCCGCGCAGCAGTTCCTTTGGAGAGGCGGCGACAGAACCCGTCCGCCTGACCACTACAAGATGACGTCGACGATCTTCGGCGCGAGCAGCTCACCATTCCTGGCACACAGTGTGCGCGATCAGAACGCGATCGACCACGCCAGCACGCACCCCAGGGCACTTCCACTGATCACCCGCAGTCATTACATGGATGATTTGGTCCACAGCTTTGACACAGCGGAGGAGGCCCAGAGAGCAGTCGACGAAGTCATCGCGGTACACGCCGGGGCCAGCTTCACCCTCAGAAGCTGGAACTCCAACTGCCCGCGCCTGCTGGACACCATCCCTGAGGAGCTACGAGCCCGGCGCCCTACAACCCTGGGGTCCAACGAGGTCAAGAACGAGAAGACCCTGGGGATGCTGTGGGACGCAACGAGCGATGCGCTGGGGTTCAACACCACCCTGGCCCGCGTCCCTGGCCCAGTCCGGATGCAGCAGCGGGCACCGACCAAGCGAGAGGCACTGGCAACGGTCATGTCAATCTTTGACCCGCTGGGCCTACTCAGCAGCTACACCATCACGGCGAAGATCCTGCTGCAAGACCTGTGGCGCATCAGCATGGGCTGGGACGAGACCCTGCCATCGGCATACGCCGAACGCTTCGACCGCTGGCTGAGGGTACTGAACGACATGGCCCAGCTGCGACTCCCACGCCGCTACAACGAAGAGGACACTGCAGAGCCAGAGCGACAGCTTCATGTCTTCGTGGACGCCAGCGAGCAAGCATACGCCGCAGCGGCGTACTGGCGCCTTGAGCACGCCGACGGCCGCATCACGATCGCTTTGGCCGCCGCCAAAGCAAAGGTGGCCCCACTGCAGCCCCAGACGATCCCGCGCCTTGAACTCCAGGCTGCAGTGATTGGCGTACGACTCGCAGACATGATCAAGCGAGAACACCACTGGCAGCCACAACGAGTCGTCTATTGGAGCGACTCCAGCACCGTGATCCAGTGGATTCGTACCGTCGCGCGGCGCTACACCCCATACGTAGCGCACCGGCTCGGCGAGATAGCTGAGGCGACCGAGCCCAGCCAATGGAGATGGGTGCCAACCGAGCACAACGTGGCAGACGACGCGGCGCGCCCGGAGAACATGCCACAAGGACCACACGACCGGTGGTTCATCGGCCCGGCCTTCCTCTACGAGCCTGAGGACGCCTGGTCCCGAGCATCGAACCACGAGCCAGAGGATGTCGAGGCAACGCACCACGCATCCAACACGGGGGGAGCGGATGGCCTGCCGGATATCAGCCGCTTCTCATCATATGAGCGGTTAATTCGGACCACTGCTACTATATTGGCTTTCATCGACAGATGCAAGAAGAAGACTGAGCGCCTGGAGCTGCGCCACCTCGAACGAGCAGAGCAGCTATGGGTGGCCAAGGCGCAGCGGGACAGCTTCGGGGAGGAGATCGCACGGCTACAAGCGGGCCGACCACTGCCAGCCTCCAGCCGTCTTCACAAGCTGGACCCGATGATGCAGGACCTGCTACGCGTGTGCGGGCGAATCAATGCCGCACGCGTACCGACAGAAGCCAAGCAGCCACTCATCATGGATGGACACCACCCGCTGACTCGGCTGATCGTGCTGAGGGAGCACGCCGCCGCCGGACACGCCGGCAACGAACGCGTGCTGAACGACCTGCAGCAACGCTACTGGATACTGCGCGCACGTCCCACTGTGCGTGCGGTGTCCCGATCCTGCGCACTCTGCCGAGTGCGCCGATCGACGCCCCGAGTCCCGCCGCTGGGGAACCTGCCATCGGCCCGCCTGGACTCCAACCGCCGGCCTTTCACCAACTGCGGGGTCGACTACTTCGGCCCGATGCTGGTAGCAGTCGGGCGCCGGCGAGAGAAGAGATGGGGCGCGCTCTTCACGTGCCTAACGACGCGAGCTGTCCACATCGAGCTGGTGGGCAGCCTCGACGTTGACGCAGCAATCATGGCCCTGAGGAGGATGGCTGCGCGCCGCGGATGGCCGCGCCAGATCTGGAGCGACAACGGGACCAACTTCCGAGGTTCTGACAACGAGCTACGAGCCGCCTACAAGGAGTGGGCGCCAGCACTGCAAGACTACGCGCACCTGCAGCGCGTGGACTGGCGCTTCATCCCACCCGGGGCGCCGAACATGGGAGGCGCCTGGGAGCGACTGGTGCGGTCCATCAAAACCGCCCTCAAAGCCACCCTAAACGAGCAGGTGCCTAAGGAGGAGGTGCTGCTGACTTTGCTGCTGGAGGCTGAGTACGCCGTGAACGCGCGCCCATTGACCCACGTGTCGGTGGACCCGGCGGACCCAGAGGCGCTGACGCCTAATCATTTCCTGATCGGGACATGGAGCGGCCTGCCCCAGACCGGCCCCTGCGACCCAGCAGATCGGCGCAAGTGGAGAGCAGCCCAAGGACTGGCTGACCAATTCTGGAGAAGATGGACCAGGGAATATCTTCCCACCCTGGTGCCACGCAGAAGCGCAGCGGATCTCCAACGACCACTGCGAGTGGGCGACCTCGTCGTCGTGGTGGACTCCGGGTTGCCGCGCAACACATGGCCGCGCGGCATCGTCGAGCGCATACACGTCGGCACGGACAACGACGTGCGCAGCGCCGACATACGAACAAAAGGCGGAGTCTTCACGCGACCTACCAGGAAACTCGCCGTCCCACGCGTGGAAGAGGAGGCTACGACGAGTCTGCGCCGGGGGGAGGATGTTACGGACAGCGAGCCCCGGCCAGCGCAACCGGCCGACTGACCGACTGGAGGTGCGAGCGAGATGGAGCAGCGCGCCGACAGGGACCGCATGCGTCGACTTTGAACTAGGAGTCACGATCCCTGCGACCAACACGGAGTGAACAATAGACCGACCGCTAGCCCCGAGCATAAATATAAGCTAGTTTTTAAGTCGCATTGTAGTATTATTGCGACCACTGTCCAATAAAGACCTATCAAGGAGTGTAAACTTTCGTTTCACTTATACCACTACCAACAGTTAGTATCATATGACGGTCTGGTTTAGTGATACGAGCTGGGATTTTGGAAGTTTTGGAAGCCATTACTTTTATGACACTGATTGTGATTACAATTTCAAAAAGGCTTAGCAGGGCCGATGCTGTTTTTGTTTCTATATTATAGGGGGGGTTTCTAAAAGGATTAGGAGCGACAGGACGTCTATTTTTCCACCTGTTATTAATGTTTCTCTTTTAATAGTTGGGGCTCCGCCCACCCAACCCTCCTTTTTTGTTGCCCTTTGAATATGATTGCAATATTAGAAAGGATTAACAGCGCTATTTCGTCTGAGTGTCCAGTTACAGTTTTTGTTTCTCTTTTAATTTATTCACTGGGTTATGTCTTAATCTATCAAATTTGACCCAAAACAAGTCATAAGTTCGATAATATCCTTACATAAACATAAAAAGCACTCACCTACGTGAATAACCCTGACTAATGAGTATGATTTGTTCATGTTTCCTGCGGGATTTACCCTTCCCAATAATACACGGCTTAGGTTCACTTTGAACCAAACGATTGTTATAGTTTCGACGTGGCAAAAAACACAAAATTACCTAATAATACTTTCCGAAAAAGAAATACAATTAGTGTCAGTTTATTTTATTTTTATTTATTTTTTTATTTAATATACAATTACGATGTACAACATTACAGGTATACACCCAATGCGCTGTACAAAGTCTAATAGTTATACAATGTCAGAATCAATTTAGGTAAGTCGATTTCACAGGTAGGGAACAAAGGGTACAAATTCGTAGAAAATACTACATATCAAATCACATTAAACATTAACTTTAGGTCAAATTCAAATAGTATTAAACATTATTAGATATGTCAAGGGTACTAAATTAAAATGTCAATGCAAAAAATAATAATAATAATATTTCTAAGACAACACCTTCACTCCTTCATCTCGCAGAACCTGCCACATTCTCGCACAATATGCCTCCACTCATCACCAAACAGATCAGTCAGTGGTGCATCAGCCAGCAGAGCATTGAGGCTATCCCGCGCCCTCACCAGTGGAGACTACTGGCGCGCCACCGTGCGGTACGTGCCGCCCGCTAACAGCTGGTGCCTACGCGCGCGTAGATAACTGTCGGGCACGTATAGCGCGCATACCGTACCGACAAGCGCGACACAGTCACTGTCGCCTCGCAACAATCGACACACAGTCAGAAGCTGCTCGGTGTTACGTCTGACCTCTAGTGAGTTGTATCCGAGCATACCCAATATAAAAGCGGATGGATAAAGATAAGGGTAGTATCCAAATTTCCGCTTATAACTTACACAGAGAAAGTAATCAACTTAAGCACCATGACAGAACAGCTGACGGTTGTGGGACACATTTCATGTCTTCGTAGGAATTAGAGAAAAATAGATTAAATGTCGAAACCATGTCGTAAACACATTTTATTTCTGCTCAACTCCTATTTATGATAATATCTCCTCCGTTATATGAATAACACCTCCGTTGTATGATAATTTTATTATTTTTAAGCGGAAACCCCATTTCGAAAGGTTCCGTAGTTTTGCGTGATTGAGCCCCAAACTATTTCTTGTCCAAAGGTTCCTCCCCTTTTCCTCCCATTACTATTTTACTAAACTCCCCGTCACGACAAGCTAGATTTTTTGTAAATAAAGAACTTCTACTAATTTACGTAGCGACAATTCCATCAACAACAAATAATTCAAAATTCAATGAACTCAAAGTACAGTACCCGGCGGCGTCTTCTGAAAAGCCCGTGGGGTACAACGCTAGGTCGCGTTGTGCCCCACGGGCTTTTCAGAATTTTAAACCGCCTGAAAAGCCAGAGCGGTGCAGCGCGACGCTGCGTTGTACCACACGGGGTTTTCTAGCGGTCACATTGACATTTTATCGCCTGAATAGCCCGTGGGGTAGAACGCTTGCGACCTGCGCGACCCATGCAAGCGCTAGGCGTGAAAGAGAAAGCAGATTAGCGCACCAAGCGCGTGCGGTGCGACGCATGCGCTAGACGGGAAACAGCGCACTGAGTGCCTTATTGATCGCACGTCGCGATGACCGATAACGTTAATACAATGGATTTATCCAATGTTCTCAAATGCAAAAGCTGTAACATTGTTATTTGTGAAGTTCTTGCTTTCATACAAAATAAATTAGATGTCATGGATGTGGAAAGCTTACTTCGTGTGTGTTCTATTAGTAAATAGTGTCCAAGGTATTAGTTAGTGTGTAAAACCGCTTTTTCGGAGGCGGACTTGAAAATGGCCAGGGATCTTTTGTTCGACTCGGTCGCGACAAACAAGAGAAGCGGGACGACGGGATGGGAAAACACACATCTATGCGTGTTTTCTTGACTTGTCTAAAGCATTTGATCTTGTATCTTAGATGTGCTATGAAATAAGCTAACTCGCACAGGACTACCGGGACTGAGTAGGGGTCAATTTATGTGAGTCTCACGCTGTTACACAGGGGCTCAGGTACAACATGAAGAAAAGCGAGATGATGGTGTTTCATTCGGGAAGTAAGCCGCCTGTAAATGATCCAGTTGTGTCACTGTGTGGAGCACCTCTCAAGCTAATACCACAGTTCAAGTACTTGGGTCACGTGGTCACGGAGGGGCTCGCACACGACTTTGATATCGAAAGGCAGCGCAAGGCGATGGCGGTCCGATGCAATATGCTGGCCCGCAGGTTTGCGAGGTGTACAAGGGCTGTTAAATTGACACTTTTCAGAGCATTTTGTCAGTCCTTATACACTAGCGGCCTATGGGTCAGCTATACGCAGAGGGCCTACAGCGCCCTGCTCGTCCAATATAATAATGCGTTGAGGATACTGTTGGGGCTGCCGCGATACTGCAGCGCCTCGGCTATGTTTGCTGAAGCCAGGATTGACGATTTCTTTGCAATAATTCGAAAAAGGATTGCCTCCTTAAGAACCACTTTTTAGGCAGCTCCAACACCATCCTCAGCACACAAGCTGGGAATGTGGACAGCCCTATGTTGAGGTACTGGATGGGGGTGCACCTTCGCAGTAATGAACCCTAATAATTATATTATAATGATTAGGATAATGTATGTAATGTATGTAGGATAATGTGAGCGTGTGTGTGTGACTGTGAGTGTATGGAATTGCACAATTAATTTTAATATTTTTTAAGTTATTGCTAATCTACAATATATTTATTTTAATGGCAGGACTATTTTATAATTAAATTTTACAGTATGGAGAATTATGTATATCCCAACGTGTACTTTTTGTCTGAAATAAATGTTTTTGAATTGTCCTTCTAACAGTTATTCTGAAACAGAATACACGGAATTGTCTGATGACAGTAATTAGATGTGTGTGTGTGTGTGTGTGTTGCGTCATGTGTCAACGTAATTATATCCCTGTATAAAACTAAAAATCATTACAAAACTGTTTTATTTTATTTGATCCAAAGGTTACGAACCCCTGAATGTGTATTTACAAAATGTCTAGCATCTCGTGACGGAGACTTCATAATTTTATTAAATGATTAGTGATTGATTATAAGAGATATATAATATAGCAGAGAAGATATAGAGATTATAGTGTCTCCTCAAATATACATGAAGCGAGAAAATCTGACATTGTGGATTTGGGTTGTTCTTAATTATATCCAACATAAGTAAACGTTACCGAATCAAGCTGTCTATATAGAGGTGATCCTCTATGGGAAACAACCGCATACATATATACATAGTCAGGTCATAAGTTCTGTCACATGTGCAATATGAAATAATTTAGACATGTTTATTATTTATGTAAACATTTATATAGCAAAATCAACTTAATAAAACATAGATTCTTATGGTAATAAAGTTTATTCAAAATGACCCCCGCGATTTTTAATACAGGCCTTTATTCTGCGCGGCCAGTCGTCTATCGCAGCACGAACGAGGTCCATGTCAATATCGGCGGCTGCCTTAATCAAGGATGCCTTGAGTGACTCCAAATCAAGATGAGGCTTTGAGCAGGCCTTTTCCTCCAAGTGTTGCCATATCTTGTAATCTAACGGACTCAAATCTGGACTGGAGGAGGGCCAGTCTTCGTGCCGGATGAAGTCGATTTCACGCGCCGCCAGCCAGTCTTATGTGCTTTTCGCTCTATGAGCTGGCGCAGAATCTTGTTGGAATACCCAGTGCCTGTTATTAAACATGGTATGAGAAACAGGTTCCACAAGGTTCTTGAGGACTGTATTTTGATACACAACTGCATTCGTTTTTACGCCTTTCTCACAAAAATGTACCTCAGTTAAGCCCCAATAAGAGACTCCCAACCAAACCATGAGCGAGGATGGAAAATGACCTCGTTGGACACGCGGAATATGGTTGCTCGCTTTTTCACTGCTGTGTGCGTACACCTTATCATTTTGTTTGTTGTAGCTCTCTTCCACGGTGAAAATTTTTTCATCCGAAAAAAGAATTTCCCGATGCTTTTTTCCCGCGTACCGCTTCAACAAAGCGCGGCATCTCTTCAGTCTCAGGTCCATTAAACGAGCGTCCAAACGATGTCCTGTTTTTCTTCGATATGCCCTAAGCCCTAAGTCTTCATTTAACACCCTTTTCACCGTGGTCCTGCTTAACCCCATCTGAAGGGCCAACAGTTTCTGCTTATGTATGGGATTTCTTTGAATTCGCGCCTTCACAGCTTTTATCACTGCTGGAGTCCTAACAGAGCGAGGGCGACCACTTCTTGACCTGTCATCTACACTAGAGTCTTCATTGTATCGTTTTATGGTACGATAAACGAATCTTTTGGTTATATTCAAATTTTTCAGTAAGTCGAAAATCTGAATTGGCGCGTAACCGCAACGATGCAACGCAATAACTGCGACACGGTCTTCTTTAAGTGTCCACTCCATATTTAAAAATAAGGAAAATTCTAAAAAGTACACATTTTTATTTTCATGAAAAATTCGAAATTCGAATTCACTAAACTTTTTGTGGCCAGCGTTCTAAATTCATAAGTTTTTATTGTGTGACAGAACTTATGACCTGTGTATATATATATGAATACTTATGCCGCAATTATTTATCTTATCTAACTTATAAACCTTGAAATAGTAAGTATATGAAATATCTATGATGTTGTAATTAGGAGAATCGATAAATAATACACAAAATTGCTGTTATCCTTCTAAGTAATGATGTTATGACCAACATTTTGCTGACTGTTCTCAAAACTTTTCCAGCATAAATAATACTTACACTATCTGTGAGTGCGACTATAACCAGCAGTTCACAAAAGTTGAGCCAGTAAGTTTGCACTTATGCGCGCGGGGGTAAATTGTTGGAATAAAGATTTTATTTTCTAGCTTCAGCTGACTCCGGAATTGCTACTTCATCGGAAATTCCTTCGCAGTTAACGATATTGCTGAGCTAAGGGGTTAACACTACAACAATATCATCTGCTATGAGTTGTGAGGCGACGAAGAAGGTTAAGTTTCCAAACGAAACCAAACCAAACGGCTAATGGTGCGGTTCGTGGCACAGCTTGTCTTACGGCTCGAGGGACGGTTCGTGGTACGGTTCGTGGTACGGTTCATGGTATGATTCGTGGTACGGTCCGTACTACGGTCAGTGGTACGGTTGGTGGTATGGCAATCGCTAAATTAATGAACACTTTCATGTTGTGTGTGTTGCAGTTTTGCCACTTAATGCGTGGGTCTGCCTGCATGTAGTAAAACCGTAGCCTTATTAAGTAACGCATATTGCATAAACAAACAAAGTGGCAATAAATGACAGCTCCTGTCAAATGATCGTATTGTGATTGGTAAGATTTTCAAAAACGATAGGAATTCCTGCATGTCTCAATTATATGATAACGCTTCTGTTCCTACGCGCAAGTGTGGGTACGAATATTTAATTCACCTAAAAAAAAGAAAAAAATCGAAAATTTACTACCAATAAATTCGAAATGAATGCCAGAATTAATAAATGTTCACCAAACTTCTTTTTACGTTTTGTGTACTTAAGTTTTTTGTTGTTCTTACATGTTCTACCTAACACGAAGGATAAAGGGGGCTTCGCTTCGCTCAACCCCTTTACCCTTCACCTAAGCTACCGCAGTATTTTCGCCTTAAATTTTCTACAGCTTTTGGTGATCATTTACCCATTTTGGGTAAGAAACAATTATTTTGGTGATCATTATATTTGTTGCTCTTTTTGTATAGTTTAAACACCTGGGGCAATTAGGTTGACTTTTAGATAACTTAATTCACCTTGTTATTCTGAGGAAAGTATATTTAATTCACCTGATTTACCTTTGCATCTAAGTACACCTATCATTTTTCATTGTACCGTTTTTCATAAAACAAAAGATATTTAAGTGTAATTTAAAGTAGAGTTGATCATAAAACGGAATGTGCTTCTATTAATTAATATTTTTTACAATAATTATATCTATAATAATCTGTTTCTGATAATTTTTAGGTTAGATCAAATAGTAATTTGTAATTGCAATATTGGTAATGTCCAAAAAACTATATCTGGTTAAAAACTATCTTATAAATATATAATCAATTATTACATGAGGCCCGTTACGCAATATTAGTTCTAGCGGACCATTTCTAGAAAATAACCAATGGTAATTTGTTCATCCAACATACTCAACTGGCCCTTTTGTATGAATCTATATTTATCTGCGTTGTATTGGGGTGCGTTTGGAATCAGCGTAAATCGGCTAGGCTGTAGACCTCGTAAGCAAAACAGGATACGTTTATTTTTCGTTATGTTTCACCCCTCACTTCTCACATCCCGGCCTCTTATAGCGCGACCACACTCAGCTCCTCGCCCTGCTACTCGTCCCGCCTCTCGTCCTCGTCCTCGCGCGAGTAGTGTGGCTGCGCTCTCTACTTCGTGAATATTTTGTAAATAATCGCGACGCGCCTAACTACTAGGCACTCATTTGCTATGGAATAATATCCTGGTGTGGAGCTGAAAGACGTCTTTAATTAAATTAGAAAAAGCCCAAAAAGCAATAATTAAAGTTGCATATTTTATTTAAAAACTTTCGATATCCTACAGAGAACATTTACAAAGAATTTAAAGTGCTAACGGTTCGGCAACTATTTATCAAATATCTATTGCTTAGACAGCACACTGTACCAGTTTCACAGGTAATATCTAAAAGGAGACACCACCAGGTCTACCATGTTCCAGTTTGTAGAACTTCTTTTGCCCAGAATTTCTCTTACTACCTTGGACCGTACCTATACAATAAAATTGGAAAAACAATAAATATCAGAGACTGCGTAAAGTCCACATGCAACAATTTGGTAACTGAATATCTGAGTAAAATCTGAGTAAAAGGAGGGTAGCGGACTATATTCTGCTGGTTCCATTACTTATGTATCTTACACACCATTTGTATGGGATACCCACAATATCATATTGTGTATTTAGTTATAGTTCTAAACATAAGTTTAGGTATGTGGTATGGTTAAAATATGAATAAACATAAAGTTAAATATATTAGTACCAATTTGTAAGAACCTACTTTGTAACTAATTACTTTGTAACCAGCATCGTCCACGATCTCTCAATAAACATTTCATTTCATTTCGACGCGGACGAGGAGCAGGACAATGAAAGTGGCCTCGTCGCAGTTGGTTGGTTAAATCAGACGCTTAACTAACTCTCTTGATCGTTAATTAAATGCCGACGATTGACCAAGTCACTAGCATTTTGATTTAAATAAAGCATCGTCAAAAACGTTTAACAATCTGTCTTACCGAATGCCGCTGGCACGCTGTGGTGGAAAACAAGATGGCGTCACAACAACAGCTGATTTGCACAGCTTATATCAGGACAAAACATTGCGGTAGCTTAGGTGAAGGGTAAAGGGGGTGAGCGAAGCGAATCCCCTTTTATCCTTCGTGTTAGGTTGAACATGTATGAACAACAAAAATACTTAAAACATAAACTTAAATAGGTAGGTACACATAAAAAATTATGAATATTTCTTGTTGTCTAGGAACGTTTAGACAACTCGTTAAACGTTTCGTTCACTCACTTGTCTGACTGAATTTTAGTGACTTGGTTAAATGTCGGCATTTAATTAACGGTCTAGAGAGTTAGTTAAGTATCTGATTTAACCAACTAACTGCGACAGCCACACCACGTCCCTGCCTCATTCCCTCGTCACTCGCCACGCGAATCGACGAGTGATGTGGCCGCGCCATTAAAGTTGTCGGGATAACAAGTGGAAGTATCATAAAAACAACCCAACCCCGACTCACTCTTTCAATACCACATTCAAACTTATGAATGCACCTGGTTAGATACATGAGTATGAAATTAGCCGCACCAGTAACTAAGGATCCCTTTGTAACCCCATAACACCGCCTGTAAGATTGAGAAATGCGACCGAACACGAGAACGAACAGACGAACGGACATCGGGACAGACGGTGAGACGGAAATACAAAATCAGTTTTGTTGAACCTGAAACAGGACACTCGCATGCCTTCGGTTCGCTCGGTCAATGATTAAAAGTAAACATGTACGGTATAACTTACTTACTTGTTTACATGGTTTATTGTTTGGTATAGATCCTGTACATTTAACAGCAGACACGTTTTTGCAGAATCTCCACCAATGAGCACCATGTTTGTAGCTTTTCTTTTTCAAATATTGTCTTCCGTTATGTAAACTATTACATAACGGAAGAGATTAGTACTAACTAATCTCTTCCA
The DNA here is from genome assembly GCA_949825045.1 of Argyresthia goedartella. Taxonomy (NCBI): domain Eukaryota; kingdom Metazoa; phylum Arthropoda; class Insecta; order Lepidoptera; family Argyresthiidae; genus Argyresthia; species Argyresthia goedartella. The sequence continues at coordinate 18,622,742 of OX463824.1, read as the reverse complement.
CTTTGTACATATTTGAAGGTAGACATTTGATTACTATTATTTGCAGGAAAATTATCACTTATTTGCAGGAAAATTTTGTTTCTCTGTTACTAGCGTAGGCGATTTCTCAAACAAAAACACGTCCAAACTTGATGACAGGGGGCGTAAATAAAGCTCACAACTATTCTTTAATTTAATTATATCCTAAAAGATCTACAAAATAATTAGTATATATATAATAAATAATAATCAATATTTAAATGCTGTTGCTGTTTGCTATTTCAGTGAAAAGTGGTAAGACTTCTGTAAGATTTCTGTTTACAAACATCTCGGGACAGTAAATCTAACAACAACGAAGTATTGAATTATTTCCTGCAAGTTGTACGAAGAAAATAGAGATCTAGTTCATGACATTGATTTATTTTTTATTTAATTGTAAAATGTATTGTTTCTGTGTGTAATAAAGTATTGAATGAATAAATATTGAAATGCTGTTGGCTGGAAAGAAATCTTTGTACGCTTCTGGGGAACATGTTTAGCCATGTCCAATGGGGTGAATAACGTTTATTTAATTCACCCAGGTGAACAAGGTGATTTGAGTTTTCTAGAAGTTAACTTAATTCCCCCAAGTTTTTAAAGTATTCAAACATTATACTTTAATACACCTAGGTGAATCAACCCAGCTGAATTAAGTATACGTACCCGTAAGTGCACATATGCTATGTTCACACCTTACAGTTCAGTTCAAAGATTTTTGTTCATAATAGCACAAAAATTTAGACTTAATGAAAGTCATAACATAATCAAGCAAGCATAATATAACATTAAGTAGGTGCCTAATATTAGTACTTAATATACAAGGGGACATTTAATTAGCCGACCATATTTTGGGGAATGATAGCACCCATTATTATGAACAACTTTCCCCAAGAAACAATGGTCGTAATAGTAGTTTATGTGACTGCTACATAATGGAGGGCATTAATACTCGAGAGTGGGTTAACATCACTATATCACGAGATAATATCACTCGAGGGTACAGTTACATACACTAGTTTATCTACACACATATCATAAGCTCTCTTTGATGTGTTCAGGAACAGCATGTTTGACCGGCATTGTGGCATTGATCTTTGCTCTGCAGTTGTTTAGCTTGTTCAGTAGTACCAACTTCACAGACAAACTAGGAGCGGCACGCAGGCGGGCGTCGGCGTTCGAAATTTGAATGTCATAATTTGACAAATTTTTGTACATTATTGTCATAATGTACAAATTTTCAGATAAGAAATGAGTTTTTACCAAATAGTTTTACATTATGCTGGTCTTAAAATGCGGGTTTTAGACGCAGTAAAGAGGGTTTATGATACGTGTTTAGATAAACGAAATAAATGTTTGGGTCTCCCATAGTAACTTGTAATCAGCTGATCGGGTCAATGTACTAAGGGCGAACAAAATTTTTCATTTGCGACCATATGTTTCTTTGGGAAAGTTGTTCATAATAATCGATGCTATCAATCCCCAAAATATGGTCAGCTAATTAAATGTCACCTGTATAGGGTGCAATGAACTGGTGTAATGCCGAATGACGGTGTCTTGTAAAAAGTCATTAATTTTGTAGTAGGCCTTTGTGAACGAAGTGTGCTTTATACATTTTTTGAATCGAGCTTCAGTTAAGTTTTGTATTTCTTGCGGAATTTTATTGTAAAAGCGTATACAGTGTCCCATAAAAGAACTACTAATTTTTGTGAGTCTGAAAATTGGAAAGAAAGTTTATGTTTATTTCTAGTTTGCACACTGTGGCGGCTATCAATGGTTTTAAATCTACTGATATTTTCCCTCACATACATTATGTTTTCATAGATATATTGACTTGCCCTCGACCCTTGACTCACCTCAACCTCCACAAGACAGCCATCGTGACAAGCAGATCCCACTGAGGGCTTTTGAAAAAAAAAACAGTACCGCAAGTACCCTACCGATAGACGGTGCTGACGTCACATATTATGTCAAAATTGACATGACATTCTCTGTGGTTTCTGTCACGTTGCTTGTTTGTTTCGTTGACGATTTTGCTCTGTGGTTTGGTTGTCGGTTTGCGTGGTGTAGCTGTTATTTTGCGATTATTTCTTCCTTCAAGATTCAACAGCTGTAGTAAAAAGTAGCAACAAAGTTTATCACAGACTACTAAGAGATGTTTAGATTATCACAGATTAATAACGATTTAAAACGTATGATGATGATGACATTTGTTCTTCAACTGACAGCTGTCATTGAAAAGCCCTCCTTGGTCTATAAATACTAACTAAACGTCAAGGCGCATTATCTTCCAGCTCTGTTGATTAAAATAAAACCGGTCAAGTGCGAGTAGGACGTCGGAGCCACACACGAAGGGTTCCATACACGGGAAAATGTAAAACTACCGTCTTTTGTACGAGTTTACCTTTTTAAATTTTTAATAATAAAATATGAAATTCTAGGTAGGACTACATTCAAGGCACATCGAAACATTGAAAAAGAGTTTTGTGTATTAGTATGTAAGTATCGAACTATGTGCTCAGATTAACGTAACTCTTTGCTCATTGAAACTTGAAGTGGATAGAAAATGAGTAACTTATTTACAGAAATAAAATCAAAGATGATAAAAAATCTTAATATGATTTATTATGATTCGAATGAGCTGTTATTCATCGTATAATGACAAAAAAATAAGCACATAACTCAATATCTGCAATTAAAGATCTTTTCCAATAACATCAGGAGAGTCCAGTTTTCACCGATAAACATACAGACATCTAGTAAGATACTGGATAAACAAATAAAACAAAATGACTAAGAAAATGGCCCTAACTTCTTGTATGGGTACTTCTTTAAATTCTTAAAAACTGGTATGTTTCATTATTTGTTGTTATAGCGACAATAGAAATACACCCTCTGTGAAAATTTCTTCTCTCTACCTATTTCGGTTGATCCGGAAGAGCTCGGTGACAGACGGACAGACGGACAGCGGAGGCTTAGTAATAGGGTCCCGTTTGGCACCCTTCGGGTACGGAACCCTATAAAGGCCAAGTGCGACTCGCGCACGGGTGTCGTACCACTGCACAAAAAAAAACTGGTATGCCCTTAATTATGCCCCCCCCCCCTTTCAAACCATACATTACCGAACAGCTTTACTGTAATATTTACCTACTTTTTATGGTACGGAACCCTTGAAATACACATCCAACAAAATGGTGTCCTTTAGTAAAGCGAAGGGCCAGCATAAATAAACAATGTTTACAAACATTACGCGATTACAGTGAAAATTTTAGACGGGCAACTCGCGCCAGGCGTCTCAAGGGGTGAACCGTGGGACGGGAAATTGCGAAAAATGTTCCCCAGTCTCGACTAATGGCTGCCGGGGAGTTTCTTATTGCTGGTATGTGTTGCCGAGGTGAGCTTCTTTGTCTGGCCAGAAGAGCGTTGCAGGGAGGTTTTATTGTGAAACACGTATGCCATCAACAACATTTACGCCTCAACGACTTATTTTAAGTTTACTGCTTGGAGACAAGTTATAGTCTTGGCGGTAGTGCTGAGTAAAATGAGATGGACGTTTTGTGAGGTGTCTGATTTTATACTAATCACTTTAAAATGTTACTACTATCTGTTCTGTATTTGTTGAATACATGTCAGAATACATAATTATTTGTGTAAATTCGATCTCTCCCAAGGGTTTCGTTATTCCCGGATTTTTTTCTTTCCCGGGACCCGGGAACAAAATATCCGATTACCCGGGAATTCCCGGGTCCCGGGAATTTTTAATAATATTTTGATTTTGCTATTTATACCTACCAGAAAAGTAATAAAACACGTTAATTTATCATATAAGCTACTTATTTGTCTGAATCTGAAAGAGCGTCAAAGTATATAACTTGGAATCTCTTCTCTCAGTAATCCTTCGTGTCAAGCAATTGAAAAACTCCACAGCAAGCGGGGAATCTTCCAAGAAGTGTTGTAATAAATGCTTCGCAGATCAGAATACCTGCTTCTGGAGCTCAGCGCCTCCACTGCCAATTCAATATGATTCAAGATTTTAAGTAAATCCTCCAAAACAGTTAAGTTTTCCTCGTGCCATAAGTTTGCGTTATTTAAATCAATCAACGCCTTCTTGATGCAGTTTTTTATTTCTATAAAACGACTTATCATTGTTTCTATGCTGTTCCATCTCGTTTTAACGTCCCGATTAAGTGATTTTTCTACGTTGTGTTCCAGACGAACGTAATCTTGAAGTATTCCGTTTTTTAGTGGACTTCTGCGAAATAAATTGACAATAAGCCGCGTGTCTTCAAGAACTCTCTTTAAATCTGGTCGGATTTCACGGGAACTTCTCTCCACAATATTATGATCAGAATCGTAAGATTCCTAGTCTGATTCTTCAGACGCTGTGTCACTGGTCCTTTGTCTATAAAGGACGTCTGTCACCGCCAAATGGATCGCATGTTTCAAGCATAGCACCATCACTGCTGGGCTCTCGCGGCCAAATTTTTTCATCACGTTCGGACCATCGCTTGTCGCAGCTACAATATCAAGCTCAAAGTTAATATTGAAATCAGCCAAGACTGTATCTACAATTATTATTGTTTCTGGTGCTCCGCATTTCCCCGGTATGAATGTCAGACCCAAATTATAAACTTTTCCGTCTTTGCCATGTAAGTTTATATTGAAATAGCGCCTATTTCTGATGCTAGTCCATTCATCAAGAGTGGTACTGTATCGTCCATTGTTATCCACGTACATCTTCATGGTTGCGATGATTTCTTCTCTTTTTTCTTCAGCAAACGCCATAATTAATTTCATAACGTCAGATTCGCATTTCGGCATTTTTAGACCATCTTTGGTAACATAGCCTCGAATCACATCACTGTTGGTGATTGCTCGAATTGATATTCCGTCACTTGCTGCTAACTTCGAGACGACTTCGCCAATAGTGTTGGGCGTTTTAATATGCTGGTCCAAAGACGTCTGTTTCATAGGGGCTTTTTTTTTCTGGTGGTGGTGAAGTGGAAGTACCAGTAACCGGTAAAGGTGCCGAAGTTGATGCCTGCGAAGATTCTTCATCGGATCGATATTTTATGTCAAGTGTCTTGCAAGTCCACTGGTAGATGAGCCTTTGCAACTTAACTCTTTTGGGCATCGATTACATTTCTGGGCCTTTTTTCTTAAAATACTTCCACACTTCTGAAGATACTCGAGTATACATCTCACCCTTTAACAAATTAATCCTTAACATTTTGTTATGTCGTTACATTTTATGCTTATTTATCAACAATTAAAAGCGTGAAATTTAATCGGTGATCAGGAGTAGAAAAATATCTAGCTAAAATTAAACTTAATAGGTGAGGTATCACGCAATTCACCTTACTGTTTAATTAATAAAAAGCTAAAACATAATTAAAACTAATAACCGCTTAGATACATGGTCAACCTGCGAACGACTTCCACGTCACTCATAAATATTGTCATTGCCCTTAAATAAAAGAGGTTGTAAGCTTCACAGATACAGATTAGTTGGGTGTCAAGGAATTTAGAATAAACTTTATTTCAAAATAAAAGTTCATAGAAAAAAATAAGTTTTTTTTCATGAAATTAAGACTTCAACGTGACCGCCATCAATTACTGAGTTAAAAAAGTTGGTACCTGATCACTGATTAAATTTACCGTTTATATCCCAAGGTGTTAACAAACATACATATAAATTAAAAATATACAGAATTTGCAACTTACCAATGATGACAATAATTTGTTTTATCGTAAACTCACTTGTTCTTTCACTTTTGTATTCCGTTAAAAATTTCACGACTATCACGTTGTTCAGATGAACATCTAACTGATACTGACGAAAATAAATACTACTTACTCCTTACTTCGGATAAGTGATTAGGGGGCTGCGGTGAAACAAAGAAAACCAGATTGGCGCTGACCCTGCAGCTGCAAAACAATGACACACACAATTTCTAAGAATTCGCAACTGCACTTTGCGAAAGATAGCGACTGACTTCATGCATGTAAAGTTTTGTTGAAGTACCGCCCTACAAAATTATATATTTTTTCTAGGTACAAATCTCTAGTTACATCATTCATAAATTTCCAAAAAGTACCTGGCTGGCCAACGAATACTTGTCTTTTTTATTACCTACACATCTTTTTAGAGTTCTTTGTGCATAACGATAAAGATTGGCAAGCTTTTAAAGTTAAAACTGAATCGTCAAAATTTTCCCGGGTTCGGGAATGACTTATTTCCCGGGAATTCCCGATCCCGGGAACCAGGGACCGAAACCCCAAATTCGAAACGTCCCGCTGGGGATAAAGAAAAAAAACAGTGTATCATAGTGTGGGGCCAGAAGCAATGTATGTGTTTATTTTAATTTATTTGTTAACTCAACCAAAATGCAAGGAATAAAACATTTTTTAACCCCTCCGTTACCACCGGCGTTAGCTAACGCCACTTTTCCGTTACAGATTTTACATTTTATTACCATGGCATTGCGTTCAAAATAGCGACCCGTCCCAACTACCCTCGGTTTTTGAGTAGTTAAATAGCAAACTGTAGACTCTACGACGGAAATCACTGGCGTTCGATCGAACTTTCAAGTAGCCGAGGAAGCGAGTGAAAAACTTGGCGGCCGCTCGATCAAGCTTCAGGTAAGTTTGGTTGGTCTGAACAACCAGATTGGGATTACTGTACTCTGGCGACTTCAAATAGGTATTTGGCCCAAAAGCACGCTGTGCTGATCTCGGACATTAATACTTATAACACCTTAGTGCTTACTCACGTGCACCAAAAAATGGTAACCTGTTATTTACATAATAATTTTTAAACAATTAAAATTTTAAACAACAAAATATTTTCGCTAAAAACTTGTAAAGTCTATTTAGAATTAATGTTTTTAATCCTCACCATTCTTGCAATTTTAAATGCCGGCAACTGAAGCATCGTACACCTGGAGATGAGGTAAGCTTATTATCAAAACGATGACAAATGACAAATTGTCACTGCTGATGATGCATGGCACATGTGTGCGTATGCCCCGCAAGCAGTTATGTCCTAGACAGTTTCAGGCGTATGGAATAATTAGTCAAACACGAACTGTAAATGAAATTTCAGAATTTGTCGGTTTACATTTAAGAGTTGAAATTATTTTTTTGCTGGGTGAACGCTCGCCAAGCAAAACAAATCTAAACGCCTGATTGTGGGCTGATGAATACATAGGTACTTCATAATCTGTCAAATTTGTTGGCAAACATAAAATATTATCAATCTTGTGTTTATGGAAAAAACAAGCTTTTAATGTGGGATTATTTCACGGTTTACGAGATCTCGTAAATTACGCGTCGTATAAAAATGAAAATTGACATGAGAAAATTGGCATGATTTTTCATGGTGATTTGTCAAAATTTGTCGTGAAGAAACACTGGCACTCCTTCAAAAGGTCTTTTATCAATCAGTATATATCTTGATCTGGTAAGCAAGAACAGAATAGGTATCTACAACAAATATGTATAGCAGGATACTCAGCATTTAACTGGAGAAATAATTTCTCATAATTTTTGTAATAGATATATACAAGAACTGTCAGTTTACTGACGAATTCATGACTCTGGTGTCGTAGTGAAAGGGTAGATCAAGTTGCCAACTCCATAACACAAATCGCACCAGCCTCTCCCCTGTTTGGTGTTGCAGAATTTGAATATTTTCCTTAACGTGGCTGTAGTATTCTGACTGCCCCTATTAGGATACGATAAGAAGTTATGGCTCTGCCACTCACCTGAATATCTATGTATTATCAACAATAAATATAGGTTTATTTATCTTTATCTTTACCCCGTAAGAAAGAATTCGTGCTGCTGTGTTTGTTTCTTTGAGGAGCATAAAAAAGCAATTGATTCCGTGATTCAATTCTTTTCTCACGTACCGGAGACCTATTCGTAAGTTTAAAAAAACATTGGTTTTGATCTTTTTTACCAAGCCATAAGGATAGAAATCGCGTCCATTTTTCTGGTCTACGGTAGACGAGAGGTATACTAGTATTTCGTAACAACTTTATTGCTTAAAGTTTTCCAAGTTTTAAAAAACCAGAAGTACACTAGGGCGCACTTAGTTGGTCCAGACATTACAGTTACTACCTGAGGCCATTACTGCGATAATTTGACCAAGGAGTCGGTACCGTTGCACTACAGTCGTCCAGTGGAACAAGAGCCTCCCCTCCCCGGAAAACAATTCTTCCTTAGGCGAGACTGTGTTTATGCTGCGGCTACAACCTCTCTGTCCACTTACACCCGAAAAGGTGAGTCAAGTATTAATCAGGTCAATTCCGGTCAACGATGAAGTTCTGTAAAAAAAAATAAGAGATGTCAAAGTTGACTCGAGATGAGTGCTAACTCGCTATTCTAGTTTTTTATTTGCCAAATCAAAGCGTACAAGTTTCTGTCAGGTGTTCGGAGGTGGCACAGACCAGGTATTTGTGGACTTAAGAGGGGGAGGCCTTTGCCCAGCAGTGGGGTTACATAAAAAAACGGTCAAGTGGGAGTAGGACGTCGCACCCGCACACGAAGGATTCCCTACCATTGTGTAAAGGAAAACTTAAAACGACAGTATTTTGTACGAGTATACCTTCATAATTTTTAAAAATAAAATATTAAGGCCGTTTATCGAAACACGGAAAAAAAAGTTTTATGTTACTAATACATACATAAGTATGTATTAAGTAAGTATTGCACTATGTACTCAGGTTAACGAATCTCTTTGCACATTGAAACCGGAAGTCTATAGAAATTGAGTAACTTATTTACAGAAATAAAATCAAATATGATAAAAAACTTAATATTATTTATTGTAATTTGAATGATCAATTACTAATCGTATAATGACAAATAACTAAGCACAAAACTCGATACCTGCAATTAAAGATCTTTTCTATTAAGATATAATAAATGGCTAAGAAAATGGCCATACCAATAATTTCTTGTATGGTCACTTCTTTTAATTCTTTCATTATTTGGTGTTATAGCGGCAACAGAAATACACCTGTGAAAATTTCAGCTCTACCTATTTCGGTTGATCCGGTAGAGCCCGGTGACAGATGGACGGACGGACAGCGGAGGTTTAGTAATAGGGTCCCGTTTGGCGCCCCAAATATCCATTCCATTCGCAGAAACGCAAATGAAGGTTATCCTTATCGGTCGATAGGTCGCAGAAACGCAAATGCAGGTTATCGTTATCGGCCGATAGGTATCTTCAAGGTTTCCCCACAGTACCTGCAAGGCTAGCAGAGTCTATCTGTAATTTTGCACTAAATCCACCCGCCGCGGCCTCACTCAGAGTTCAAGATTGAAAGTGGTAGCGCTAACTTTAAAACTCTTCTCATTGCTGAGAAACAATAACTCGTCCGCCGTACTTCTCCGGATAGAATTTAGAGTCTACCAGCAGACGTAGTTACGTTTGCTGCTTCACTTTTAATGCTAATTGACTTGCGGAATGTCGGGCTATACATCGAGAAACTAGGGAGAGGCGGCCATGTGACCGCCATTAAGAAATTGCACTTGCAGTTGGATGATCATCTGGAATTAAAGTTAATATTTTATTGATATTTTGAAATGTTAGAAAACGGAGGCTGTAATTAATACTTTGTTTTATCTATCTATACTTAAACAATTTAAAGTCCTGACTCAGTCAAAAATTCAAGTCAAAATTTCTTTATTACTGTAGATATTTCTCCACATTTCACCACTGTGGGAGAAGTAGTTTTATAGCGCTTTTAAAAATTGGTTGTGTTTAACTAATACATACGACGACCTCTTTGGCGCAGCGGTTGTGGCTCTGTACCGGGTTCGATCACCGGCTGGGAATATAGAAAAGACACAGTTCTTGGATGGTTATAAGTGTATGACGTCACTGTTTCTGGTTCCCACGACACAGAGTATCCTAGAGTGTTGGGGTCAGAAGCAATGAATGTATCTGTATGTATTTTTTATGTTTATGTTATGTTTAATTATTACAATATTAATTATTATAAATAATAAACAGGAATATATAATTACAAATTTATTAACAGCGAGTTCTATGTTGAGTAAGATTAGGTCCCGTCATTTAAGTAATGAATTGCTAACTTTCGCAAGGCGCAACTAGTCTGTGATTATTTCTTGGGTTACCATTACAGCTATCGCTAAATTTGGAAAAAGTTGTAAGGTTTTTGCGTACAAACATTATATTTTTTTAAATAAATTGACTACTACAGTTATTATTATTTTTAAATATATTATACAATTTCTTTAAAAAGTTTTCTTAAGGAGTCTGTGTGTTGTAAATTATAAATTGCTCGAAGATCTCTTTTCTGTTACATAAAAATAGTTTGAACATCCTCTGCTTTCCCCCACAACAAGATACCTAGAACATGAAACTATGAATGTAACTAAAATAGTCTAGTCTATAGAAGTAGGCATATCCGTGTTTTGTTTAATGTGCTGCGTGAGCCGGTTAACTTAATCTACCAGCTAATTTATCTATGTGGGGTCCCCACTGAAATTTGCTATCAATTGTTATTCCAAGAAACTTCGTATCATTTACTAATTCTAAGGTGTTACTGTCTAATACTAAACAGGTCTCAACTTGCCTTACATTTCGAAGTAAGAATTTGGTAGGCTTGGTTTTGCCAGCGTTTAACAAAAAAATACATCAATAACAGTATCAAAATCTTCAATTTTGAAGACTAGTGAAGTATCATCAGCAAACAACACTATGTCAATCAATTTCTCCACCATAAAAGGCAGATCGTTAATATACACCAGTGATAAGAAAGAGTCTGATATGTAACCTTGTGGAGTGCCATTTTTTACACCAGATCCATATCAGATTTAACGCCGTTGACTTCTGCCTTTTGAATTTGATTGCTTCAATCAATTTTACATATTCTTAGCAAAGGTCATTTTTTGCCTCTTCTCTACATTTGACCACTGTGGGAGAAGCAGGGCGTAGAAACTCCCACAGATTGATTGTTAGATCTCTTTTAAAAATAGGTTGTGCTTAACTAATACAAATATGAAAAATTTTATTATTATGATTAATAAGCAGGAATAAATAATTACATTACAGTATGAAGCTTAGTAGATCCAACGCTTTATTTCTAACTCGGTAATGATTTTATTTCATTGGTAGCGTATCAAGATAAACACTATCAAATGATTGTGTTGAATGCGATGCTAAAACGCCGATCAGCCAATAGCATCGAGTGCGGCCTCACATGCAGAGGAAATATGAAATATAAGGGTAATGCGTACATCCGTAGTTGAGTTACCCCTGAAACTACTACCCCTAGTGAAACCGAATTGTTTGGCGTGGAGTTGTTTTGTAAGGTTTAAATGTGAGAAGAGCTTTTGATTGAGTATCTTTTCAAATATTTTGCGTAGTCCTACAAGTACAGACATTGGTCTGAAATTTGAAGGATTACCTTCGTTTTCCGACTTGAACAGAGGTACCAGTTTATTTATGAGGTCTGGGAAAACTCTATCGTATATATATTGAATACTTATATAAGCTAAATGATGGGGCTATAACTAGAATTGCTGAACCAATGACTTTGACTGATATATCCCACAGTTCTGCAGTATTTTTAAATGCTTCATATATATATATGAATTTAGACGCTCTGTTGTGAGTAAGGGTACATTGGTGAAAAATGTATCGAAAGCTCGAGCTATCTCAGCATTCGATTTAACAACATCAACAATATATTAGTATTAGTATTACTTCTAAATCCTACATAAGGAACCTCTGTCATACTTGTTATGACAGGGTACTTAGTTGTCTTTAAAATTGTGACTAAGATAAAGATTATCTTTTGTCTACCTTAAGTCAGAAAAAAAAATATTTAGGTTAAGATAAACATTATTGTCTATTTATGTAGACTGAATTACTGGCCCACTCACTGACTGATATATCAACGCCGGGGCCAAATGGCTAGAGCTAGAAGGCTGAATGTTGAGGGTAGCTTCCTTTTATGGTGAGGGACCCACTAAGAAACGATTCTACTGAAATCAGACCCTAAGGGGGTCAAAAAGACAAGACTTTTCAAGTTTGAAATTTTGAATGGGAATTTTATAGGGACTCAATGATCTGTTCATGTAATTTTGCCATATCATGTTATTCTGACATCAAGAAAAATCAATCACTTTTGAAAAAATTAGCAATCACGACACGCATAGTTGACTTGAGCTGTCTTTTAATCCGACTTCGCGTGGTTGTTTCATGGTCTGATTGTTAATTTTTTTCAAAAGCGATTGAAATTCTTAGTTGTCTGAATTACATGATAAGCCTAAAGAGATGTGTTTTTAATTTGAATCATCATTCTCTTAAATCATCATCGTCTATTTGTTCGAATATTTATGAGTACAGAACAGAGTCTTGGAAAACATCTGAAGACGTCAAATGGCTAAACAGAACACTAAATTCAAAAAATAAATATATAGAGGTTGAGCCGAATTGACGCTGATCATAATAAATAGAGTGTAACTAAAAGGTGTTTTGAAAAGACATGTCTAAGTCGATGTATGGACGTATGCCCCAGCGATGTAGAGGCATGGTACCTAGCGATACACAATTCTGAATGGGTGAATAAAATCGTAAAACTCCTGTGAGAGAAGTTGTTTACTTATTTACAGAGTCGTATAAGACAGATTATTTAAGAAAGGGCAAAGTAAAAACAATGAAGACTCTTGCAATATTATGTGCCTATACATACTTCAAGGTGATTTGGTGATGATGATGATGATGATGGATGACATCGTAATTGCATATCTAGACATAGTATCGCTAGATTTTATGTGACATTTTGAACTTTTGAACTTTTGTCAATAAACGTCCCAGGAAAAATAAAGCTTTTATTTTATTTTTTTAATTACTTTTAATTTATATTTTTAATTACAAGTTCAAAAAAATAAATAGAGACGCAGTAATTTATGGATTAACTTAATTATGAGAACGGCGTAGACTCCTGGAAGATTGAGAGAAGATAGTTATGAATTATGATAAATATACTGGGAATATTTATTAGAATGTGATAGGAAATTTTATGTAGAGGTGACGGTGGCCTAGCGGTACTCGAAAATCGCGAACGTTATTGCGGGTTAAGCAACATCTGGTCGAACCGGTTACTGGATGCGTGTCCCGATTCTATGTGGCGTTTGTTTCGGAGCACACGTTAAACTGTTGGTCCCGGTCGAAAATTTTAGATACTAGCCACACAGCCCTACAACAACTTGATTCCCTTGCGAGTATCAAGCAAATTGGGCAAAAAGCATTTAACATGTTTCGCATATCCTGTCCACTATTTTGAAAAATCTTTATGTTTGCAACTCGAGATGAAACCTGTGTCAATCGATAGAGTAAATTATACAAACGAAAGTGTGTGCTTGTGATTTCCGTAAATTATGCCGAAACATGGGTATGCCAGTATCCATACAAAAAAACGAACCCTTTTACTGAGGTCATAAAGTCGTTTAGCGTATTAACGCTAAACGACTTTACACGAGCGAAGATATAATGGTAGAAGGGACGAAGGCGTACGTAATTCAGAACGTATTTGCTTACTTAACTCTACGTCAAACCTTAGCGCGTTAATTACAATCCATTCAAGAAGGTTGGTAAAGCCTAAGGACAAAGGGGACCTCAGGCAAAGCGACTCAGAAAGTGAATAAGTCTAGCTAGATGAATAAAATAACCTTCAAGTGTTGACAAGCTGAGGTGACGGTACCTACCTAATAAAAATATGCGAAGCAATCAGCTACCGGACAGAAATAGAGCTAAGCCTCTCATTGGTACCTATTTTAGACTGTACCAATAGCAAAAGTAACGTCCAAAAAGCGTCTTAGCTCTATTGCTAGTTAATAAGTGGACTTTTTAGTGGCATATGCTGATAGTACAAGTAGGGCAGCCAGCCGAGAGTTTTAATTAAACTCTAGCTTCAAAGTACACTTTCCAATGAATCATTGAACTCTAGACGGCGCGTCCGCAAGAACCCGGGACCTATTTCCTGAAAAACTTTACCAGTGATCATCCCTACGAAAACGGTGGCGTAAATTCTTAGTTTTTATCTTCATCGATCAACAAATATTGCAAATAAAATAGGAAGTTACGTCAAAGTCGGCGTCATAACATCTCTGTAAGATGAAGATAAGATAGATCCCACACTTACTATCCCTACTTTCAGGTACGTAATACGTATTGTGCGTGCAATAATGCACCAGTAAGCATGAGTTCAATGCCCTACAGCTCAGCTCCGCATTTACTGTGTGGGTGTATTCAACCGAGATGGCCGCACTTTGACCGCTTGCGCTCATCAGCCGTTGTCTCCGTTGTTTTATTTCACAAAGCATTGGCTAGCTGCATAAAGCTTATCTAGACTACAGCTAAACACATCACAGGTACGCTACAGACGATTTTAGTGCATACCACGCGCGAAATAAAGATCTGCCTGGTCCAGGTCTAGCTTAGCAAGCAGTACACTGTTTCATGATAATGCTCACACGTGGTCGCGAGTACGCACAATGGTCCATTGTTTGCGCGTCATCCGATGCGTTTTGTTACACGTTGATGAATACACAACGTTTAGAATATTAGCTCAGCGACTGCGCGACTGTTAGCGTGTCGGTCTGTCTGAAAGTAAACCTAGTTATCTTGAGAATCATGCCTCATCCGAAAATCTTAGGAAAATAAAGATTTTGCGGGGGAGTCATAGACAGATTATTGTAAATAATCTGTCTGTGAGTCTGTCACGTAAATTCTCGTAAGTATGTATAATACGTGTATTAGCCCATCAAAGACGTAGATATGTTCATGAGTGTGTAGAAAAACTACTCATTTATGATAGAAATTACTCCTTATAAATAGGTCAAATTCACGGAAACCCGGCGACTTCATAGAAAAGAAAAAACGGCCAAGTGAGAGTCGTACTCGCGCACGAAGGGTTCTGTACCATTTTCTATAAAAACGGCAAAAATCACGTTTGTTGTATAGGAGCCCCCCTTAAAAATATAATTATATATTTAATTCAATTATTAATTTTCAAAGTGAATAATATAACTCAATATTCTGAGAATATTTCAAGCGTCGACGTGTTGCCGTTATCAATAACGAGCCAAAACGAGCAAAAAAATCACGGTTGTTGTATGGGAGCCCCCTTAAATATTTATTTTATTATTTTTTTAGTGTTTGTTGTTATAGCGGCAACAGAAATAAATCAAATGTGAAAATTCCAACTGTCTAACTATCACGGTTCATGAGATACAGCCTGGTGACAGACGGACGGACGGACGGATAGCGGAGGCTTAGTAATAGGGTCCCGTTTGGCCCCCTTCGGGTACGGAAGCCTATAAATACTGTCGAGGATAAAAGAAAAGGGTAATCCAGGGAGGCGGATTCCGGATAGTAAGCGGACATCGTTTCGTAGGCACGGACCACTGGGAGGGAGCAAATCAGTCAGCCGCCAGACGGAGTAGTTTTGCGCTTGACAACATATGGATTGCTCAGATTAATTCCGGGACTACTAGATCCCACTTCAGTAGGGTACATAAAAGGTATATATACTTATTTGTAATATGTGCGTTATGTATTTTTAGGTCATGTCTAAAAGCAACTTGTTTTTTTTTATGAAGTTCGATGCACAAGGAAAGTTTTCTAAAGCCTGAAAAACGACATGACTCGGCCGATTAGTTTGTTTCCGAGCATCTTCGTGTGTTGCACACTTTACAATGATTACTAATTAGTATATATCAAGGAGTGTCATCATCATGCGAGACTATATGTATCTGTCACCGTAAGATAGTCAAAACCGTTAGTTGATAAACTAACGCATTTGTTGATCAACTATCGACAGATAGTAAACCAGACCGACAATGTTTAGAAGTTACGTTTATATTGTTCTTACATGTCAACCTTACACGAAGACTATTCGGGTCTTCGCCTGAGCTACCGCAGTGTTAGCCCTGGTATTTCGTTTGCAATTGAACCAGTTTACTATTTAACGGTTTTAACCGTTAGTTTATCAACTAACGCGTCTTATAATAATCAGTACGCCACAGTTTACTATTGGTAGATAGTTGACCAACTAACGAGAAAAAAAACGTTAGTTTATCAACTAACGGTTTTGACAATCTTACGGTGATATATCCAATATCAATTTATTTTCACATAATTTCCGGCAAACTAAGCACTCGGCCGAGTGGTTCCTTTGTGCGTCACGCTATGAGCAAATTACGATTCTTGTTTTCGCCAACAAATCGCGAACTTACGCAATTTCTGTCCGCATTCCATCCACCCTTCATATTTGAAATAACAGCCGTCGTCGGTTATACTGCTGAAGGGGAAACCTTAAAGTAAATACGGCCAAGTGCGAGTCTGACACGCGTACGAAGGGTTCCTTACCACCGCACAAAAATACTACCAGTTTACCCTTAATTGTGCCTCCTCCCTTATTTACACCATATAGGTCTCATCATTTTTCCTGTAATATGTAAAGAAAGACATATCCATTTAAACCATACATGTCTTATTATTTTTCCTGTTATATTAGGTAAAAACCTGTGTTATGTATTTTTAAAGAATTTTAGGATCTATAGTTTCGTAGATAAGAGGGGTGGGATGGTCAATTTTTGCCTATTTTCTTAATTTTTTTCATTAAGAATTAGAGAATAAAAAACAAAAATGGAAATCCTTACAACAAGCCCTTCCATTTGACATATCACATGAAACATTTTGAAAAACTTTCGTTTTAAATTTCTGATTGCGCCCCAAATTTAAAATTAATTCTTTTACCTAACACCTAAGATACATAATTATATAATTGTATTTAATTTTATTCCTTCCAGCCTCAAGTAAAACCATTCCAAAACTGTGAGCACGTGACGTCACGAGGAGTGTTATTTTAAAAAATATGTAAAAAAACAATGAGACATCTATTAATCGAAATATTGGTATATAATAATTAGTATATAGTAATATTATATAACATTTCATAAAGTAAAATAAAAAGTAAGTTTTTTTTTAGCCTGGCCCATTAGATGTATTGCGATTGAAATTCCTTTATGTCAGAGATACACAATAAGGCTGACTTGACAATATCAGCTGTCAAAAACTGTGGCACAAGTCGGCTGGTTGGTACAGAGTATTATTGCAAGTTGTGTAATGAAATGTAAACAAGAATCCGTCGTGTAATAGGCAATACATACTTCGATGTTCTGATAACTTCCTTTCTGAGTAAACTAAGTTGAAACTCGCGATCGACGGCTAATACAACATTTACGTGACTTTGAGAAATGAGTTTTTAAATGAATTCCATTCACGGGGGCTTGGCGGGAAGTCTTCAGCGCAAAATAAGATGTTGTTTCAACCTCCACTATCTCAGGAACTAGGCATAGAAGTATTGCAAGTTAATACAAGATTATTGCCTGCTTGCGTGATTTTTTGTTAGGTCAGGGCGATTAACACGCTAACGTTCCGAAATGGGAGGAATATGACTCTATTTAGATCGCATCGCATTACATGAAAACATTGTTTTAAATCTACGATAAGAATATCTTAAAGTTCGATAGTATTTAACACCAAAACCACAAATACTGACGTATACGCAATAAACTTGGTAGAGATGATTTTTAAATAACTTGAGCGTGACAAGCAGTCGAAAAAATGAGAAAGAACATACCTACTGCTAAAGAATGGACAAAATGGAGTTTAGGCGTCGCTTTAATAGAATTGAGGGGCACTTCACGGGTTTTATTTTTTTATGGGAACACATTAGCTGCAATACGAGATCTCCCAACCCCTGTCCCCTTCAGACCGCCCAGACCAACATCCTTTATTTACCCAAATAATATTTTTCATGCTGTGGGTAACGTTGTAGACCTTTTTATTACGAGGTCTGCCGCCAAATGAGTTTCTAAGCGTAGATACATAAATACTTCACTCCGCTGTCAGTGAATAGATACATAAATACTTCACTCCGCTGTCAGTGAATAGATACATAAATACTTCACTCCGCTGTCAGTGAATAGATACATAAATACTTCACTCCGCTGTCAGTGAATAGATACATAAATACTTCACTCCGCTGTCAGTGAATAGATACATAAATACTTCACTCCGCTGTCAGTGAATAGATACATAAATACTTCACTCCGCTGTCAGTGAATAGATACATAAATACTTCACTCCGCTGTCAGTGAATAGATACATAAATACTTCACTCCGCTGTCAGTGAATAGATACATAAATACTTCACTCCGCTGTCAGTGAATAGATACATAAATACTTCACTCCGCTGTCAGTGAATAGATACATAAATACTTCACTCCGCTGTCAGTGAATAGATACATAAATACTTCACTCCGCTGTCAGTGAATAGATACATAAATACTTCACTCCGCTGTCAGTGAATAGATACATAAATACTTCACTCCGCTGTCAGTGAATAGATACATAAATACTTCACTCCGCTGTCAGTGAATAGATACATAAATACTTCACTCCGCTGTCAGTGAATAGATACATAAATACTTCACTCCGCTGTCAGTGAATAGATACATAAATACTTCACTCCGCTGTCAGTGAATAGATACATAAATACTTCACTCCGCTGTCAGTGAATAGATACATAAATACTTCACTCCGCTGTCAGTGAATAGATACATAAATACTTCACTCCGCTGTCAGTGAATAGATACATAAATACTTCACTCCGCTGTCAGTGAATAGATACATAAATACTTCACTCCGCTGTCAGTGAATAGATACATAAATACTTCACTCCGCTGTCAGTGAATAGGAACTCCCATTATGCCTCACAGCTGTTTTTCGTGTTTGTGTAACAATCGCCGAGAGCTGAGCTTTGTATTTATGTAATTTATTTAATTTCACTTTTAGGAATACTTTGCGACCTGATTTATTTTTAAGTAACTTAAGGTCAGCAAATCGCAGCCATATTTTATGGCTACTGACTCTACTGAGCAATTAAGATATTCTATAGCGCAAAGCAGTGAAAGCAAAAAATCTGATCGTTGGTATATTTTTCCGTTAAAAAGGCCCAACTGACAAAACAGCTGATAGGCAGTCAGCAGTTAGCAGCAGACCTTGAGGTTTTTTCTTGTCGGGCAAAATCGTCGAATTCAATGATTCACCTGAACCATAGAACCCCTGGGACGCTCAATGGGAAAACTTTTATATTATGTGCCAAAGAAGGCCCTCACATCTCCATCCACCACCTTTAGGCGGACAATGATGCGTTACATACTTTGTATTAGAACAAGTACAAACAAACGGACGCACTCCACTGTCGGTTACAGGTCGCGGGTCCCGATATCCGATTCTCCGCGATATTACACATCAAATCCAAGAGTTATTTCCAATATCCGCCCCCTCCGGCCCCCCCCCCCCCTCCGCCCGGCGCTCGCAGACACCCACGGATACAGCCCGGTAATAAAATATACTACTTATCACCTCCAACAGCGAAGGATGAGGCAAAAGGATGAGCTAAGCTGTGAGTGGCATAGACAAAATAGTTATGAAGTTTTCTGATTCCATCATAACTCTCGATCGTCATCGCCGATCTACTAAATCACCTTTTAAGCTTCAACAGCCAATTAATAATGGATTTAATCATGTTCGTAACTTCCTCTCCCCACAATATTCAAACATCGATACACAAGAAAATAATAAATCATTTTCACAAAATATGTTAAAGCAAATACGAGGTTATCTTGATTTGTGAACAATAATATGATGTTTGCCTTGTTGGCATCCCGTCATTGCATTAGCCACGATAAATTACCTGAAGAACACAGTAAAGTTCGGGAATAAATCAAAATTTGTACAAACAACGCCAGAACTTACCAAGAGAACGAAAGTGGCTTTGATTAAATTATTTAATGCGGTAAAATATTACGCTTGGTCGCAACCAAAACAAAAATATAAGATGGAAGGAAAAAGGAGTTCTTCGACCAAATACACACAGTTTGCAACATTACATTCCCTTCTTACCTCGAGGGGTCTCACATATGTATTGACTGCACGGAAATGTAGGTAAGGAAACCAGCCTCGCCGCGTCACGCACACATGCACGCAAATCTTATTTGTGTTCGTAAGGAATAGAATTCTATTCCGTTTTAGTATCGGGACTTTTATCAGAAAATGAGGCCGATACGTCGTCTGGCTGGCAGTTAGTTTCCTCACCGTATCTACAGATCGCTAATAACATAAATTCTTACTCAATGCTCATTCAGAAAATTGAAATAACTCGGACACCACAAAGTCGAAAGATATACAAAGGATTTTTTCAAATCGCTGAGGACCGGTCAGAAGCAAAGAGGGTTATGGAATACAAATCCAAGGCGAAAACGAAACCAGTTTAGGAAGACCGAGTGCGATCAATTGGTTACCCTCTTCTTAGAGATTTTTTGTGAGTCGCCGGGACGAGTGAGGTCTTGTCGAGCTGGTTTCCCGATAGGCTAGCAAGCCAAGCACCTGAGATTTCAATCTTGCGTCGCGGAATAAATTTATTCAAAAATTTCCTTTTCTCTTTGTCCATTCCCCACACTAATGCTGTGCGAATCCCATTATCCCTTTTGCGAGCGATATTGTTTGTCTTGGAACCCTTTCCTATTACAAATATTGACTTCTCAAAGGCGAATCAATCCACAAAAGATACACGAAAGAGGTGTCACATTAAATCATAAAAATAATATCTACATAACAACCACACATAATATTTTAAATTAAACTTATTCCAATTTTTCTTTATCAAGAACAAAAAATGTCGTATTAGTTTAAATGAATGCCGTTGTGTTTGGATGCGAGCCAACTGGGTGCCTGTACCTACTTATACCCACTGTCTGTTCGGGGAGAATTGATAATAAACAAATGGTGCCGCAGAGGCCCTGCGTCAGCTTTGTCACAGTGCTGCGCAAGTCCGCATCGACCCTGTTCATCTATTTCCATTTTGCTCAAGTCGAATCTTGCATTTGTACTTTTGTTTTTAAAATTGCATCGGCTGCGTCTTCATCTAATTGAAAAGGTATAATCCGATAGTCAATTCTCAAGCTAGTAAAGTACTGGAAAATTGTGAAATTAACGGAAAAAATATTTCGAAAAACATGTTCAGAAACTAGAAAATGAATGCCCAGTATCAAATGATATAGGAATAGCAAAAAAAAGAGATGAAAGATTTTATTATAGAAGTCGGAGTAAATAAGTGACGAACCAAGATTCCTTTTAGGTGTTTATTGCGATGAGTAAAGGCACCATTGATTTTGATTGTGAAAATAAAATATTAGTTGAAGTAAAAGGGTGATTCAACCTTGATTTTGTCGTGCGTACACCTTTTTGGTAACTCGACTAATTGACATCGACTGCCTCACATAAATTGGCATTTATTAAAAATGGACAGTACCTATACAGGGTGTCTCGTAAGCAAAGGATAACCCCGGAGCTGTTGATAGGCCTTATCATTCTGAAGCAATCTCATTCTGAACAACTCTCTTTGAAAGTGGTTCAAAATGACAAGGTCTTTCGATAGCTCCGGGGTTATTCCATTGTTTACCGGACATCCTTAAGCGTGCGGCGATAGGCCAAAGCTATTTATCAACACTCGCCGAAGAGTCTGTATCCTAGCCAACTGGTAAGCAGACATTCCACAGCTCCAAGCCTCAGCCACTCTGAGGTCTGGCCTCGCATTTCACTAAGAGTTATTTTTAATACCTATGTAGATCAAATTCCGGCTTTATTGCATTTTCCTTTCTGAAACATTCGAGAGATTCTCATAACGCTTCGTGCCGTGGCGTTACAGAGATTCGTTGTGTAGGTATTGTATCTATAAGTAAACAAACTATATGTAAATAAATATAAATTTGATTCGACATCAGAGGGGAAGCTCTTATAAAAACGAGTTTTGCTACAACAGACTATTAACGCAATAATTCTGTGTAATCAATGTATGGTTAGGCCAAACAAATAAATAAAGTTTTGAAACTTGTGTCACATTATAAACCTTTGGGTGTCACCACACCATCAAAAATTGGTCACTCCCTACATTACAAAAGTTTCAAGACTTTATTGATTAGTTTATCTGAAAACATCGACAAATGCCTAGCTCCACAGTCCGCAGTCTACAAAAGCCTGCTTAATCTGCAGTGACTGATCATCCTACAGTATACTGTCAATTCATATTGAAGACATCTCACATTTGGCCACTGCACACTCGAAATTAGCCGCAATGGAATAAAAAGATCTAGTGCACATTCGGATATTTATCACCATTTTTCCATGAATAAAATTATAGTTGCATTCGAAATACCACAAATCGCACAGACGACGACGGTTCATAGTTTTTATTGTAGAGTGTAGCAAATCCATGCAAATATGAGTAGGGGATATGCAAACATTTTCATTAACTTATTTTAAAGATAACTTTAAAGATAACAGAAAGGTCAATGTACTGATATTTCGTTGCATAAGCAACGAAATATCAGTACATTGACCTTTCTGATGCTGCCAGTTGGCACGCCTTGTTAGACTAGATATAGGTATCACAATTATGGATGATAAGATGACCAGTGATCGGAATGGGTTGAGCTGTTTTTGACACTTACGATAAGTGGTATAATATGGCCATGCCCGGAATCCCAGATTTTAAAATAATTTTATATTAGTTGAAAATCGATGTTGGGGGTTGGTCTTGTCTTAAATATAATAATATTTTTCTGTAACAATTTTGTACAGATAAAATGCGTTATACGTATATACAACATCAACAAAAAAAACATAAAAATCAGAGTATAAATACTTAATAGTTATTTAGGATATGTCTTTCAGTCATTCTCATTTTCTAACTTCATTGTTGAAATTGTGTTAGAGTGTTCTTCAAGTATGACCTTCATGTTCTCGAATTGCTCGTTGAAAAAGGCCATTGAATCGATAAGTCCGCTGATGAGGTTGTTGGTGCTCTTGAATTCAGCCGATATAAATTATAGTTAGTTAGTTAATTACTCATATGGAAGGTAGCAGTACCAGGACATATATATCCTCGCGCTCCTGCTGTGAATATAAAGTATCCGCGTTTTACCTGAAATAAAACGCACATTAAAATACTTACCTTTTTCGAAGCTTATTAATTGAGATTGGTACTTCCGGTTCCCGCTTATTTGCATCAATACTTTTTACCCCTTGTCATGACACCCGGTACTACTTCCGGCTGCGTCAACCGGCAACCGGCAGTGGCGCTATTTTAGTTAACGTAAAATGCTTGGGTGCCATATTCCCTCATGGGTTCGAAATACACCAGGTGGAATTAAAATGTAAGTTTCGAATAAGTATTTTAATATGCGTTTTATTTCAGATAAACGCGGCTATTAAAGTACTTGACCGTTATTCGAAGCTTATTAATTGAGACATGTTTTTTATCGCCTGGTGACGTGGACGCCGTTTTTATGACATGTCTTTTCTCAGATGGCACACACAATTGTCAAAAATAGGAATCTATCAAGAATTTAGTAAAAGTGTGAGACGACACACCTTTACGAAAATGTTGACAGGTTTCACTATTTTTGACAGGGGCACTATTTTTGACAGGTGCCACTATTTTTTAACACTTCACAATTCCCTTTGAAATTGGAGCACGAGGATATATTGTATAAATCCTGATGCTTCTACCTGTAAGTGATTTTAGTAGGAGCACGGAGTCGGTTATCTTTTAAAATCCCTCGATCGCAGTCTGGGCATGTCCATATTAACATTATGTTTGACGTCAAATAACGTCAATGAACCAATACTGCTCCACTCATTCCAACCACTGATGATGATACACATCGTTCACCAGCTTCATTCATCGGTTTTGAGTTCACCGATTCTGTTATAGCGCGACACCGAATCTAACAGAAACAATACTAATTGGTAATTAAGGCTAGACTACACAACATTTCCTGTGTTTTACGACCATGGTTAGGCTAAACTAAAAGTCTATGGCTTATTTTTAGGGTCCCGTACCCAAAGGGTAAAAACGTGACTCTATTACTAAGACTCCGCTGTCCGTCTGTCTGTGTGTCCGTCCGTCTGTCACCAGGCTGTAAGTCATGAACCGTGATAGTAAAAAAGTTGAAATTTTCACAGATGATGTATTTCTGTTGCCGCTATAACAACAAATACAAAAAAGATACTAAAATAAATATTTTAGGGGTCTCCCATACATTAATTATTTCAATACCATATACAAACTTATGAATGCACCTGGTTACGTACATGGAGTGTGAAAGTAGACGCACCAATAACTTTGTACCCAAAATTTTGCTATGTAAAATCCAAACTATTCACTTCACACCATCCCTACGGTGGTACGGAACCCTTCGTGTGGGAGTTAGACTCGCACTTGACCGGTTTTTTATTTACAATTTAATTAAAGGCTCGCAGCTTGTATTAAAACCATTTTTCAGTATCAGTTTCTCGGTTACCCGCTCGGGTAGCCAAAGACCGTTCATTACCCGAGATTTTAATTACTTGTACAGTAATAATAACCACGGGTGGAGCGTGAGTAATAACTAATGGAGACGACGTACATAATTAAATAGTCTTTGAGTCGTATAAAGCTATTTCTTGGTATTAAAAAAGCTGTATTAGTTGCGGTTATGGGTTAGCCCCCTATTACGCAAATATCTGTTGACATGGGCACAGACGTGCCCGTGCCACGCCGTATGGCCTCCCCGACGCTATTTGTATGTGTATATGTGTGTGTGTGTGTGTGTGCGGACATGTGCGAGACCAGCGCACATAGGAGTCCGTAAATTCGAGTACATTTCGTTTGAAAGAGCGTGGCGTTGAGTCGTCAAACACATTAAGGTTCTCTATGTGAATTCGGAATTGGCAAACAAGTCTTCAGCAAAATATGCCGCGGAGAACGAGGCCGAAAGGCAATTCCAAATCGAGCATTAAAATTAATTAAATCGGACCCGATTCGAAATTGCGAATTGATTTCACCGTTTTTACTGTACTTCAATGTAGGTTAATTTAAATTGCCTTTGTGTTACTCGTAAATTAAAATTTGTAGACGTTAGGGCTGAGGTAAGAGGAATGCGATTGAAAAGTATTCGATATCAGACTCGATTGTTGCTGCTACGGAATGAAAATGTATTGCTACGACGTAGTCTTTTGTAGCATGCGTTACGAACACTGCTGCTACGCGTAATCATAGCGGTGGCTTGGCGGCTAAGGGTAAACTCTAAAGGGTCTAATACACGACTGCCAGCAACGGCTTCGAGCAAAGGTCACCTTGGAGAAGCGAGTCTGCAGTCGGCATCCAGCAAGCTTCCAGTTCGCGAGTTTACGATCGTGAGTTTATGACTTTGAAAAAATCTTGAGTAATAAGAAATATACAAGCTACTTTTGTGAATTCAACCAACGTCAACATATCAAAAAAATACTGTAATGTGTATGTCACCCTGGGTATGATTTAGGCATTTTGTGCACAGAGCGACACGTGCATCTGCGCTCGTCGCCAGCAGAAGCGCGACTGTTGTTCGCGTGGCTGACAGCAAGCGACTACACTGCATCCAGCCAACACTGGTGCCAGCTTGCTGGTAACGCATGCCTCCCTGCCAAGGGCGTTTAAAGATCATACTAAATTTGGCTGGAAGCAAATTACTACAATGCTGTTATCCTTTGCTGGCGGCTGTTGCCGGGAGCCGTGTATTTGGCCCTTAATAAAATACAGGTGACGCCAAGTTTCTCTGTTCCTGAGTGCCACTTAGCCCCTGCTAACCTCTCTTTCTCGCATCGGGTGAGCGAGAGAGATAAGTTACCCCCTCCATGCGGGACTCAGGGACAGATAAACTTGGCATCACCTACACCTAATTATGTTCTCAGTCAGATAACTTTATTTGACATTTCACACGAACAACTTCTGTCAAATTCCTCAGATAACCAGGCAGATAAACGAAAAGAAAATGTTAAAATGTTTTGACACATATTCGTAATATACGTCATAGCTGTCGAGTTAATTCGTTAGTTCTGAGTTAATGGATATGTCACCGTAAGATAGTCAAAACCGTTAGTTGATAAACTAACGCATTAGTTAATCAACTATCGACAGATAGTAAACCAGACCGACAGGGTTTAGAATTTACGTTTCTTTTGTTCTTACATGTCAACCTAACACGAAGACTATTCGGGGGCTTCGCTGCGGTCGCCCCCTCTGGTCTTCACCTCAGCTACCGCAGTGTTTGCCCTAGTAATAAGCTCCTGTTTTAACCGTTAGTTTATCAACTAACGCGTCATATAGTATGCAGTACGCTATAGTTTACTATCTGTCGATAGTTGACCAACTAATGAGAGAAAAAACGTTAGATTATCAACTAACGGTTTTGACAATCTTTCGGTGACAGATATGTGCATTTCAACCTTACTTTCTGTAAAAAAATCGCCATAAGTAATCTAGCGAGTAACTACTTTAGTTTTAATTTATAACCATCACTTAGTTTAAAGTTTTGCATAACAATTCCCTTGGCACCGTATTACCGAACCATTATTTCAATTAAAATCGCTTCGATTAACTAACTACTCGGATCCGTGGAGAAACGGGAATTCAGTTAGAGGTTTAAAATATCGGCTATCCAGCCAAAGTCATTCAGGGCGAGCGGTGTTGCGAGGTTCACAAATTACTTTTCGAGAAAACTGTTTGCCTAACTCTCGAAGCCAAATTGAGTCGAGGTGATTCCATTTAAGCTTTGAAATCACTTTGAATATATATCCACACCAAGAAATACGTCTGCATGTAAGTCATGGAAAGCATTATTCGAGTACAAAACGATAAACATTTATATATTTATACTATAGGTAGGTACGTCATGTTATTAAGGGTTCCGTACCCGAAGGGTGCCAAACGGGACCCTATTACTAAGCCTCCGCTGTCCGTCTGTCTGTCCGTCCGTCCCTACGACCGTTCGTCACCGGGCTCTATCGGATCAACGAAATAGGTAGAGAGCAGAATTTTTTACAGAATGTGCATTTCTGTTGCCGCAACAGCAACAAACAATGAAACATATCGATTTTCAAGAATTAAAAGAAGTACCCATAGAAGAAATTATTAGTATGGCCAATTTCTAAGCCATTTTGTTTTATTTGTTTATCGGCGAAAAATGGACTCTCCCGATCTTATCGGAAAATATTTTTGATTGATTAGTTATTTGTCATTATATGATTAATAATTGCTCATTCAAATTATTATAAATAATATTAAGTTTTTATCATATTTGATTTTATTTCTGTAAATAAGTTACTCAATTTCTTTCCACTTCCGGTTTCAATGAGCAAAGAGTTTCGTTAACCTGGGTACAGTTTAATACTTACATACTACATACACAAAACTATTTTTCAATGTTTCGATGTACAGCCTTGAATGTCCTGCCTAGTATTTAATCTTTTATTATTAAAAATTAAATAGGTATATGCATGTACTCGTACAAAGACTGTCGTTTTACGTTTTTCCGTGTACAATGGTATGGAACCCTTCATGTCTTGACCGGTTTTATTTTGCCACTTGATATAGAAACCCTACTATAGTATAGGATTATTTCATGAATTAATGTCGATTTATTTCTTCCAGCAGGCCTAGAAGAACTCACGCAGTGTCCGTGCTCACAACTCCACAGCATAAGACCGCGTCATAGGAGCATGGGATTAGGCCCCGCGACATTCGGCTGTGGAATGGACTCCCCTGCACCATCAGTGACAGTCCAACTCTGAATATATTTAAAAGTAGCGTGATGAAGCATTCCCTCTCTAATTAGAATTATAGGATCATCGATATAAATGTAAGGATCCGCCTTCCCGAACTAAACTTCTTGCAGTATTGACTCAAAAATAGCGCCCCTGTCGGAATTTGTTAGAAACAAGTCGTTACGACAACTCGTGACGGCGTCACGTTCCGTAAATTTTGAGAGACTTTTTAATGTACTTAACTGCTCTATCTATGAATTCAAATATACCACATTTATTGTTTGCAGAAATTGCTTTTTGAAACCCAGCCTTGTTGAATGCACGGTAGTACGTCGAATAATTGTAGTAAATTCAACCGTGGGTACGACAATATTTTAGGTTAGTTATTTATCTTCCTTATTCCACTAGAAATTAATTTAACTTGAAACCGAAAATTTTAATTTCTGCTGAGTTCTCATTACTTACTTAGAACCTGGGAAATAAAATAACGATTTATAAGACGAAAGAAGGTCGCACGGTGGACTTATTTTTGAGTTCACACAGCCACCCTAATTTTTTGTAAAACAGACATCACAACTTACACAAACAGCTGTCACGCAAAATGGAGTATTTAATGTCAGGCTAAAAATGGGCAACATTGTGCCTTTGCCTCCCCGTATGGGATAACGCGTGACGTTATCTTATCTTATGTTTAGTTATTGTGAAAAATTCTTTCTCATTTGATTTCTACGGTCACGAATCACTATGCCTCGACCAAAAACGAGTAAATATACTCGCAGTAAGTAGGTACTTAGTAATTCTGTCACACAACACAGTTGCAACAAAAATCTCGACCTTTTGCAAGCAAATTCCTACAAAAACAATGGGCGCTTGCTCGCGTCTGTTTTCACGCCTCAACAACGAATGTAATTGTTGAAAACTTGCGCCTCTTTTGTGAAATGACGCGGGAAAACAAAGGCGGCGCCGGAAACGTCAAGATCCGCGGGGACGCGCCAATATGGCGGCTAATGGCGGGAATAGTACTGTCATACGCGAGTCATAAATTGTTGCCTTTGCATTGCATGATTTAAAATTATTAACCCCGTAATTTTAACAGCTAATTCGAAAGTCAAAATTTAGATTTTTCTTTAAATCAATTTTTAAATCTTGAGTTTTTGGAAAAAGTTCATTAGGCATAGTGAACCATGTTACCTTTGCCAGAACATAAAAAATGTCATTGTCAAGGCTTTGTCTTTGCCTAAGAAACTAAAAAAAAACAAAGGCTGCGTTCGGTTTCAACGTCTCAGTTAACGCCCGCCATGAGCCCACCTATGCTATCTCTTTTGCAGGCGTAGAACTTGTATACCAGTGCCATTCTTCTGTTAGTTTTATGCGGGTGTTTCTTTCTGAAAACACAAACAAACCGAACCGAAACGAGTGTCAGCTAGTATTTTTTTAATGCTAGGCAAAGGTATTTGTAGTTCTTCTGCCTACATCCTCGATATCTGAATTATTTTTTAAAGTAATGGAAAAATATATTCAAATGTGTTTCGTATTATGCATTAAAATATATCTCAGTGGACATTAAATCTTTTTACCTAAACAAAAATGAAATGTTGTCAATTCTAATCAACTCATCTCGAGCGCCGTCACAGCTCAAACACACACATACATACGTAACCAAATATGCTTTTATGATAACTTTAGGTTACGATAACTTTATCTTTTCGTTTTCAATCGAATATGGGCTGGCTGGCTTCGCTGGGAAAGCAAATAAAAATATCTAACGGCTCGTGATTACGACTCTTGTGAAACATGGCCTCAACTGTGCCGTATACCACCCTATATAGAAAAAGGCATAAAGATATTAACTATAGGTATAAATAAATACGACCGAAAAAAAAAACACGTACGTGAGATAGGGATTGCACGGCGTGCGGCGCAAGGGTGTAGGGAATGCAGAAAATGTGTTCTGTTTTATTAGAGGGCCCAATAAATTCGGTACGTGAGCCAATACGGCATCACGCATCTCGAATCAACGGGGAAAATAGGAAAATCGCCGCCGGGCCAAGCGGGATGGGACGAGGGTGTTATGATAGTGTGAGCATAACCTACTAATTGTATTAGTTATTCATATCGAGTATATGATAGCATAATTATATTAGTTTTTTTTGTTTCCAAATTCTTTTATTAGATTGATGTTAATCAACGGCTGGTTGGACGGAACGATGTTAATCAATGGCTATGTCTTATGTGTGTGTTAACACATACACATAAGACATAGCCATTATGTGGTGCAATATAAATTAGACACTGTTTGTAAGGCTAAACACCTCTTAAAACTTGTAAAATTGTTCATAAATATTTATAACTATATAAGTTCACACACTTTTCTATTACAGGAAACTATTATTTGTACTCAACTTTCAATGTTGAACGCTTTTGGCAATGTAATACTTAAATTATCACATCAACATACGAAGAGCGGGTATGAAGAAAAATAATATTAATGGCGAATGGCGACTGTTAACATTACAGTAGTACCGATACTTTGATAGATCAATGCTCAGCTGTCTAGCAGACTTTTCGAGACAAGCACAAATATGATAAACCCCGTCTCATACATGACAATGATTTAACAAACTGTATGTAGCACTCTACCGGTGACATCGCGTTCTATCTCGGAGGCACACATTTTGCAATTTCATTTCCCCGGAGGTAGTAGAGGTACTCCCTAGCACTTCCCTCTTGTAAGAAGTTTTATACTCCCTACTACACGATGCAATCTCCAGCCCTGTCCGAAGCCGACGGGCAATAAAGAACACACTTTAAAATAAATTATGTCACCAACATAATAGCAACGGTATTTCACTTTAGTTATGAAGGAACGACTTTTCATTTTCAATGAGTATTTTATTGTGGGCGCAGACGCTGCGGGTTCGGGGCGTTTCCGATTACATAGCTCTGAGTGGTCTCCGAGTAAGACGGACTGTTTGATAGTCTGAGAAACGTTGTGAGAAGTTGTTTAAGTTTATAAAGCTGAAATCTTTGTGTGCGTAAGCCGAAATGCTAAACTCTTCTTAAACTTAATGCTATGCTCTTAAACTTAAAAAATTAAATATTTTTACTCAATAGATGGATTCCTTAATCATAAATGTAATTAATCGGTAGTTGATGTAGACATATCATTTTTATTTTTGTAACAAACTGAGTTTGTTGCAGGGTGGTATTTTTGCATTATTATTGTTATTATTTTAATGTTTATCTACACACGTATCATAACCCCTTTTTACTGCGTACAAAAACCGCACGTTACGATCTGCATAATGTTTAAAAACTCATTTCTTATCTGAAAAATTACACTTTATGACCATAATGTGTAATTTTCCTACATATTATGACTGCGTGCCGCCCCTACTTTGTTTGTGAAGTTGGTGCTACTGAACAAGCTAAACAAGTGCAAAGGAATTATCAATGCCACCATGCCGGTCGAACATGCGGTTTCTGAACACATTAAAGAGAGCTTATGATATGTGTGTAGATAAACTAGTGTATGTAACTGTACATAATTAGGCATTGAAACTCTCGATTGATGTTATTATGAAATTTGCCTTCGGCTCGTTTCATAAACCCATTCTCGAGTATTAATGCCCTCCATTATTTAGCAGTCACATAAACTACTGTAATGTATCATTGTTGTTTTTGACCAAACACAATATTTGTATGCTAAAATTAATAGCTGATAAGGTGTTCCTTAATATAATTCTACCGCCTACTGTACCCTTATCTTATCAAATAAACATCTTAATATTTATCGTTATCTTTATCTTCCACATAGATATTTTGGTAAGATCTTAGAGAAGATTGTGACCCAACAAATAACCTCAGCTGCTCATCAATATCACATCATCAGCATGGTTTTTGTCGCGGCCGGAGTGTCGACACAAATGTTCACACTCTGACAGACTTCGTCCTGGATAAGATGGATGCCGGTTATCAAGTGGACGCCGTGTATACCGATTTTTCAAAAGCATTTGATAAAATTAATCATAACCTTCTAATTTCCAAAATACGAAATCTCGGTATACACGGTGATCTACTTAGATGGATAGAATCTTACATTGGTAATCGTAGTCAGACTGTAGCATTGAAAGGTTTTACCTCCCGATGTCTTTCTGTACCCTCAGGTGTCCCCCAAGGGTCACTGTTGTTTATCTTGTATGTGAACGACATCGGCAATTTTATAGTCAATTAAAAATATTTAATTTATGCAGATGATACTAAAATATACAGGGCAATCGCCGATGTCGATGACTGCACAAGTCTGCAACAGGACTTAAATATTTTTTACGATTATTGTAATACAAATAATTTGTATCTGAATCATGACAAGTATTCCGTCATAAGTTTCTCCCGTAAACAATCCCCCATACATTTCAACTATACTATAGATGGGAAAACTTTAAATCGTGTCGCTTGCATTAGAGACTTGGGTATTACTTTGGATTCAAAACTGTCATTTAATTCTCCCATAGATAATATTTGTACAAAGGCCTACAAAACCCTTGGCATGATACTCCGAATTGGTAAACCTTTTAAGATGCCCCTTACCTACAAAATCCTATACTACTCTTATGTGAGGAGTGTCCTTGAGTTCGGGAGTTTGGTTTGGACTCCCCAATATCAGGTTCATATTGATCGCTTAGAACGTATTCAAAATATATTTGTAAAATCACTTAACTACTGAGTCGGTAATTTCTCCGATAATGCAGAAAATTCGGCCAAGCACCATAATTTGCCGTCCCTTGTCAATCGTCGCTTGTACCTCGATGCACTATTATTTTACAAAATTCTAAATAATTTTACAAATTGTCCTTCCCTGCTAGATAAGATATCAAACGCCTCTTTACGTTCTCGTGATCTTTTCCACGTACGTTTTGTTCGCACCAACTACTCTCAGCATACTTTCTTCAGACGTGTCTCAAAATTCTATAATAGGTCTCTTACTGATATCGATCCCTTTAATAAAACTTTAGGTCCTTTTAAGAATCTCCTCAGATCAACATTGTCTTAATAATTTTAGGTTTAGCTCCGTTATAATAATGTTATTATTTCGAAGACTTTACCTAATTATTGTTACGCTAGATTTTTAGAGTAAGCAGATTGTTAATTTTGCTCTCACATTCGATCGCTCATTGCGTTAAAAAACTTATATTTTCCATAGAATATCTATTTATTTATTTTATTTTATTTATTTAGGAAACGAACAGTCTTATGCAAATTATACTTAATTAAAACACATACGAATAGACTTGGAGTTCCATAAGATAACTATCATACATACGAATAGATAAATCTTATGGAACTCCAAGTCTATTCGTATGTATTTTAATTAAGTATAATTTGTATAAGACTGTTCGTTTCCTAAATAACTAAAATTAAATAAATAAACAGATATTCTATGGATTGTTCAATACTTTCAAACGGGCATTCGGGAAATACAGATTGTGTAAGCAACAAACTGTCTTCGACCGTATTTAGTTTTAAAGTTCAGATTTAAGCTTAGCTGGCGACCTCTGTGGTTTGTGTGGTCGACGCTCAGCTTCCCAAGCTAGAGGTCCCGGGTTCCAATCCCGGCTGGGGAGGAAGAAAAAAAAACATAGATCTACTATGTTATATTCCATAATTCATAATTTCTTTATTGCACACAAATCATACAAAAAACAAGAGTTACATAAAAAAAACTGTGCAAAGGCGAGCTTATCTCTAATAAGAGATCTCTTCCAGCAAACCAGGCAAACAAGGGAAAAATTGATGGTTGAGCAGGGGTAGACCTATGTGTACAATATATAAAATAATAAATAAAATAAATTAAATAATTACTATAATAATATACTAAATACTTATTATATACTACAAATACTATTTTATACACTATACTAATACATACTTACATTCATACTACCTATAACTCTAAAGGGAGAGGTAATGCTTCTTCACACGACTTTTAAAGATATTCAGATTAGGACTGTCCCTGATGGTGCAGGGGAGTGCATTCCACAACCGAATGGCCCGGGCTCTAAACGTTCTCATAGAAAGCGGTGTTATGCTGTGGAGTTGTGAGCATGGAAACTGCGTGAGTTCTCCGAGGTCTGCTGGAAGAAAGAAATTGAAAACTGTCTCGTAAGAAAGTTGGGTAGCGTGGATTACGTAAAATGTTGTAGAGGAAATTGAGGATGTGTGAATCCCGACGAAGACGGGCAGCCACTTCAACTCCCTGCGATGTTGTGACACATGGTCGTATTTGCGCAGCCCGAAGATAAACCGAATCCCGAGATTTTGAAGTCGTTCGAGATTGTTCAGTAGTTCTTCGTTAGCACTGACCACTGAGAGATTGGGCAAGAGTGATTTTGGTATGTCGAGGCAAAAAGTACTGAAGTCTCCTGAGAGAGTGAAAGGTAGAAAATACTCGGCGACTTACCTCATTGACATGCGATGACCAGGACAACTGGTTGTCGAAGATTAGACCCAGGTTTTTAACTTTATCGCTATATACGATTGTGGTACCATTAAAAGTGACAGATGGAATGGGATGTTGCTGCAACAAGTTAAGAGAATGTCTAGTACCTATTATCATGGCCTGGGACTTGCTCGGGTTGACCAGGAGTCCGAAGGATGAAGCCCAACTTCTTATTCCCTCAAGATTAGCGTTGAGTGCCTCCACAGCAGAGTGTGCATCGTTGAGAAAGAAGTGGCGATAAATCTGGAAATCATCAGCGTAAAGATGATATGAGGAGGACAGGACGTCCGGGATGGTGTTGATAAAGATCGAGAATAGAAGAGGAGAAAGAATCCCACCTTGAGGGACGCCTGTAAAGAGGTTACACCATTCATTGGATATCTCTTCAGACCTGATACGCTGTTGCCGATCCCTCAAATAAGAGTCGAACCAGCTGGCAGAGAAGGAGGAGACGTTCAGAGATCTGAGAAGCTCAACGAGAATTTCAAAATCTACGCAGTTATATGTACATGTTTGTGACGCGGCTGTTTCTGGTTCCTACGAGACCGGGTATCCTAGTGTGAAGCGAGAGGCAATGTGTGTGCCTGTATGCACATGTTGAAAATGTTTGTTTCAATATCGTGACATCTTTTCCCTTACAGAGGCAGAGGCACTTTTGCCCACTTTGATATAAATTCATATCCGGGTATATAGATAAGTAATTTTGTTCTCGAATGCGTTCATCCACTCTCTTTGAGTAGTATACACTAGGATGAGTTTGTGGAGGCTCGTTTAGTTATAATAGAGCAGTATCTCAACAAGATACGGCTTAACATGCTTCGGTCCGTCTGCCATGAGCTGCGTGCTTATCTCTTAAAAATAGCGCGGCCTACTCTATTCGCGAACAGTATATCATTTTAAACGACCGCAAAGAGAATGTGCTCGTAATTCTCTGTTCGTACATAGTTCTGCAATTCTTGTAATAAGTACTGTTAGGCCTGACGGATTAATGCGATGCGGATTAGCGCTAATCCCAGGACATTATATACAGTACAGTTCTATGGACAGAACATCAAAATTTACTCGAGTGTCCATCTACTGGGCCTTGCTTACTTAATGTAAGTACTTGCCTTTAGGTCAGTGAATACCAGGCGAAAGTCTCGGGAAAAAAAACGTTTGTTATATGAATTACCTGTTCATATACCTTTATTTTAAAACAACTTGTATTGCTTAGGTTTACGGATTCAACCACCTAAAGAACGCAGAAATGAGTCGGGAAATGCATTAATTCACAAGGAAATGTCTAGTACTTGGGTAGTAAATCTCCGTATAGAATGTCGGTAGCAGTACCACTCGAGCCGCTTCGGCTCCATTTTCATCTCAGCGCGATTTTTCCAAGAGCCCCCATTTGCACATTTAATTAAAATCTTACTGTTTCAATTTGAATCATGGAATTGCTGCCACGAGCCGCTGAATAAAGGCTTCGGAGGTATTATTACGGACGTCACCCATCAAATATAATGGGTTATAATGAAAAAAAAGTTGAATTAGGCATAACGATTATGCAGCCTTTGAACGTTACAAAGTTCTTGTTTACGCAGGCGTTTTGTGGTTGTTTTAAAATAATAGGATGCCTTATATGCGAAGCATATGCGAAGCCAGCTGCCAGACGCAAAAGGAGAAATCCATCAGTGAAAAGTTGACAGCTCATAGCGATGAGCTGTCAACTTTTCAGAACGCTAGAGAGAAGCATCTCTAGGATACAGTTTTGTTCTCACAGTATACTATGCTCCTTTACACGGGCACACTGAAAAAGGCACACATTGTTTTTCATATTACTTGATACTGTGCGATAATTCATAAATGCAAGATCTTAATTTAGGGTCATAGGTTATTCATAAGCTCAAAAAAAACACGATGTTGTTTTATTTGTTGGTACGAGTATGTGTCCAACCACTGTATACGACACAGTAAAGGGTACAAGCACCAAGAATTAACTTTCATGTTAATAAAACAAACAAAAACAGCACTGCATAATATTTTCCAACTGCCACATAAGTTCTAGATCGAAATAAAATGACTGCAGGTTTTTTTACAGTGCAGCATGAACGAAAATTCGGAGGCCCAAGCGTTTGACTATAATTCAAATCTATTTTCAATTGGTTCAGCCGGCTGGCCTGAAAAACTAGGATAGATGAGAGTACTGGGTATAACGGGTTTTATAGGAGGCTTTAGAGAATATTTTTGCCTAGCACAATTTTTTGTAAATCGCAGGCTTTAATTAATGTCAATATCAGCAGGAGTATGAACTCCTCATACCTTTGCATAAGTGAAAATATAATTCTCTATTTTTCTTTCTTTTTTTACTAACCCATCGTGTTTTTTAAGGGAGATGCAAGAACTGCTTTACGTGGTTTGCAATGCGCCGCCGGTACCTCTACAAATAGAGCGCAGTATTCAAGTGGGGTTCGCTCATGATACGTAATGTTTGTTCACCACCCACAAGCGCTGTTACGCAAATATGCATCAAATTCATCTCGCCGGCAGCCGCCGCGGTCAAACCTGACGTCAAAATAAACTCTATAGCGTTTAATTCAAAGCTGCAAACACGTGAAAAACTACCGCAGGCGTACTCCCCGCGTACCTATCTATCCAGTCCAGTTCAAAAGAATAATTTTCGGGCTGTATTTTTTGCTGCGGCCGGCCAGAGCTCCCATTTTATTGCGCACTATTCCGAGGAATAAATGCGCCGGGGGGGTTAATGGACCGGGCAGGGGGCTGGGGCGGCGCGAGCGCCCCCCTACTGGTCGCCGGCCATTGCTGTATCGGGCCGAATATTCAATATTTTCGCTTCTGAATGAAAGCGATTACAAAAGCGCGGTGCGCCACTGATTAGTGGCGTAGCGCGCAATTGCCTCGGTTAGGCGATGGTGAGCTCGGCGTGGTCTGAATTGGTCTTCCCTTCTTGAAACGTTTCAAGTTGACGCACTGATAAAGGAAAGATTTAAAATGTATTTATTTAAATTATCGCAATGCAAACGATCATTGGGCTCTGAATAATCAGATTTTGATTGAAACGGATTCTGTGCTCGGTTACCGCTTCGTTCATTAGATTAAGAAACGTTATCATTTGGAAGGTTCTCTTTTAAGCTACTATAGTAACTGCAAGCTGGTGTTACGACTGAATAATATGCGCATATCATTATGCGAAATCTGAAAGTCTAGCCAAATGCTCATGCTCGAATGTACCTACCTACGAAGCTTTACAAAGAATATAACATATAAATAATTTTTATTCTTGTTTTGAGCATTACCTCGCCAAGAACCATCGAAAAATATTGACTTAAATTTGGAAGAAAATAAATTTTGCAGAGTGACTCGAAAGAACATGAAAACCACATACTAACAAAGCTAAAATCGCAACGCATGATGTAGTTCTGACTTATTGGTATGTTGTTTGGACCACCATTTAAGTTAGTGTTAATCCAAATTTGCGACTAGGAAAAGTTTGTGCTCGCTGCGCGCCACGCAATTTAAGCCCAACCTTAGCTCTATAACGGGTTCGAGTCCCGGTGGGGGCAAATATTTGTTTGATGAGAACGGATGTTTGTGCCCTAGTCATGGTTGTTTAGCTATCTAAGAATAATATTTATCTATATCAATATGTGTATCGTTGTCTAGTACCCAAGATTCAGGGAATCCTAGTTTGGGGCTAGATCAATGTGTAAATAGTGTCCAAGGTATGTATTATTATTATTATTATAATCCCTATAGGGATCAAGCTATGACCCATCGTAAATGCATATTTTTCGTAAATTTTCCGAATATTTATAATTTTAAGTCTTGCATTCGTTATTTCAAGAATGTGAGTGAACTAGTAGTCTCACAGACTTCGTTATGTTCGACAAAACAAAGCTCAGCACTTTTAAACTTCACATACAAGGCGGCAGAGTTATAGTTGTGCCGACGTTTAGCCAATTATTAAATACTCCATTTTGCGAGGCAGGGGGCTAACCCACCGCTGCAGCTATGGAGATCGAAGGTTTGCTCACGTTAGAAAGTCCGAAATTATACTTATCTCATTGATACAATTGGTCATTGGTCACCACCGTATTCGAACCCGCATCTCTTGCGTGAGAAGCGAGTGTGAAACCACTAGACCAGGAGCTCTCTTATCGTTATTTCTAGATCGTGAGTGAACTAATATTCTCACAGATTTCGTTATGTGCTTAAATTAAACTTAATTAAATGTACTTTAACAACTTTAATGACTTTTTAAGCGATTTTGATAATATTTCGTTCCGAACGGGAGCAAAACATTAAATTTGCCAATTTCGGAAAAAATCGACCATCTACGAAGGGCCATAGCATTATTCCTATAGTATATGGTTTAAAGAGTTGCAGTAGGAGTTAAATTGTTGCAAATTTAATTAATTTATGGTTGAAAAACGCAGTTATTTGACTTTTAGAGCAAAAGTGAAAAAAGTCCCAATATATCGCAGTTTTTCGCGTGGTGCGCAGCGAACACTAGTTTTTCTAAGCTGCAAATTTGGATGAACACTATCCTAACTGGTGCATACAACATACAAAAAAAAACAGAACTAGATCATGCTTTGCGATATTAATGTTAATTCTACGGGGCTACCTGTGTGACTAGACGGACATAATTCATCCACTGAAAATATTCGCTTCGTTGCAGTATTACAATTGTTTTACTTGTGAGTTTGTCTTATCCTCAACATAAGACATACAAATAAGTTTACCAAGCTAAGATACTGATAGGAAGGTTTAGTTACTTACCAAGTTTGTAAGTACCAACTCGAAACTCATCACAACAAAAAGTAATAAATCAAACACGTATAATTGAGAGCAACATTACCAAAAGTACTAACATAAAAGTCGAAAGTCGTTTCCCGGATATCAGACCTGTACATGCGGGCAAAGTTAATATAACATGTGGGCTTCGACCAATAGGCGGGAACTCTATTTGTGACGTGTGTGAGCGAAAATTGAAGCCCACCACATACATAAATATATGGGTTAGTTCACGTCAGTTCTAGATGTGGAAACGAGAGACTTCATTTTTTACATCAAATGAAGACTGATAAATAAGACGACTGTAAAGATGTCACCGTAAGATTGTCAAAGCCTTAGTTGATAAACTAACGTTTCTTTCTCGTTAGTTGGTCCACTATGGACAGATAGTAAACTGTAGCGTACTGCTTACTATATGACGCGTTAAACTAACGGTTAAAACCGTTAAACAGTAAACTGGTTTAAACTTGAATTACAAACGAAACACTGCGGTAACTTAGGTGGAGAGTAGAGGGGGCGAGCGCAGCGACACCCCCGAATAGTCTTCGTGTTAGGTTAGGTACATGTAAGAACAAAAGAAACGTAAATCCTAAACTCTGTCGGTCTGATTTATTGTCTGTCGATAGTTGATTAACTTACTGTTTGGACTATCTTACGTTGACATATACAGTGGTGGTCATATAATTAAGAACGACTATTTGAAAACAAGCTTTTTTCAAACTTACGAGAATAACACTTATTGCATATCGTTTTGTATCTCTCTCGGTATCGTAAAACTGTTTTACACAATCGTAGCATACAGTTATAATATGATAAATTCAACAATATTATTATATAAGTAAACTTTTTGTATATAATATATCTTAACATGTTATTGCAAACTTACTGGCTGGCCACATAATTAAGAACGCTGGATAATTTATTTTTTTATTCAAATTTAAATAGAGAACACTCTGTAACTAGGCCACTATTCGAGTAATTTTGGCGCCATTTAGTTCTGTAAAAGTCAAAAAGTTGATCGTTTCATAATAAAAAAATGGGAAAAAATAAAAGTTGTGATGCATCTACAAGGGAAGTAATAATAAAACTTCGCGATATGAATTGGTCATATAAAAAGATTGCCAATCATTTGCAGTGCTCAAAAACGATGATATTCCACGTTGTGAAGCATTTTAACACACATCAAACAACTTTAAATATTCCTCGTGTACCTAAACAGAGAAAGTCATCTCAGCGAGACGATCGAAATATCGTGCGTTTGGCAAAACAATATCCTTTTAAGGGGTCTAATGAGTTAAAAAAAGAATACTTTGGTGAAAATAACCCTTCAGCGATCTCAGCGCGCACTATCCGAAGGCGATTGGTAGAAGCGAAGTTGAACGGAAGGATAGCAAGAAAGGTGCCCATGTTGAAACAGTGTCATAGGCAAGCCCGGCTTGCATTTGCTAGGAGGTATGAAAGCTGGACAGCAAGACAGTGGAAAAATGTTATTTTCTCTGACGAAACAAAAATTAACAGAGTATGTTCTGATGGGAAACGATATGTTCGACGCCCTCCGAATACAGCATTCGACCCCAAGTACACAAAAATGACATTAAAGCATGGTGGTGGAAATGTGAAAATTTGGGGATGCTTCTCTGGTCATGGTGTTGGACCTGTTAGACTGATAGAAGGAAACATGGATCAATTCCAGTACAAAAATATACTCGAAGAAACTATGTTACCATATGCTGAAGACGTACTTCCGATTATTTGGACATTCCAACACGACAACGATCCGAAGCACACTGCACGCACCGTTAAAGAATTCCTCACATCTCAATCAGTTTCTGTCTTAGAATGGCCACCGAACAGCCCAGATTTAAATCCCATAGAGCATCTTTGGTGCGAAGTCAAGAAAAAGGTTTCAAATCGACGATGTGGTAACCTAACTGAGTTATATAACGTTTTTTTAGAAGAATGGCGCTCTATTTCTCTTGAAAAATGTCAAAAATTGATAGAATCAATGCCTCGTCGGTGTAAGGCAGTTATTAAAAGCCATGGTCACGCTACAAACTATTAACTTAGAATAAAATGTATTAAATTATAATTTTTTAAATTGTTACTGTCTTATTTAATGTGATTTGTAAAATCTAAGTATCTACGGAAACAACTCTCGAGCAGCTTAAGAATCGTTCTTAATTATTTGTCCAGCATTTTTACTACTTGAATTTGTAATTATCGATAGTCAATTAAATTTGTAAAAAAAATAGTAAATGTTTTAAATATTTACTCCTAATCCCGTTTACTTTATCGATGTAGCTATTTCATAACACAACTAATTACTTTTAAGAAGGAACTTAAAAGTACACATAGCATAGTTTTGAAAAAAATATCTGGTACTACAAATCGTTCTTAATTATATGACCACCACTGTATATATGTAGTTTAATTGAAATACAATATAATAGGTTTATAAAGGGTTTTTGGAACCCTGGCCAAAAATAAACATCATTTATGAAAATAAATTAAAAATAATTGGTAAAAAATTACAACTTTTCCCTTTTTAAATCCACATTTTATGCCACTTTGTAAATCCTAAATTTCTAGGATTACAAAGTACATTTAAGGCTTTAAGGGCCGCAGGGCGCAAGCGACCGAGGATAATAATAATTGGCGACGCGCGCGGTGAACAAACGAGTGAATTACCATAATTTCAATTTTTGTAACGAGTAGTTGGCGAAATAATGTAAAAATAAATTGATTTTTGTTAGGGTTCCGTACCCGAGGGGTCTAAACGGAGCTCTGTAGCTGGCAGCCACGTGACCGTCCATCCGTCGTCTGTCACAAATGTTTTGCAGCCAAACGGTTTAAGCTACAGGATGTTTATACTTACACAGTATAAACATCCTGTTGACCCAAAG
This sequence comes from Argyresthia goedartella, assembly GCA_949825045.1. NCBI lineage: Eukaryota > Metazoa > Arthropoda > Insecta > Lepidoptera > Argyresthiidae > Argyresthia > Argyresthia goedartella. The sequence goes on along the minus strand of OX463824.1, from coordinate 18,580,792 downwards.
CCACACAAATTGTCAAAAAAAAAGCATTCTTTAAGGGGGCACCCATAGAGCTAAAGGGAAGAGCGAAAAACTATTGAACTACCTCATTATGTGGTGTATCGTTGTTTAAAACTCATTGAGTAAATAAATTCGGTATATATATATTTTTTTCTACACACGTATCATAAACCCTCTTTACTGCGTTCAAAAACCGCACGTTACGATCAGCATTATGTTAAACTACTTGGTAAAAACTCGTTTCGTATCTGAAAAACTGCACATAATGGTCATTATGTGTAGTTTTTCTACATATAATGACATTCAAATTTCGAACGCCGACGCCCACCCGCGTGCCGTCCCTAGTTTGTATGTGAAGTTGGTACTGACATTCAAATTTCGAACGCCGACGCCCGCCTGCGTGAAGTTGGTACTAAAGAACAAGCTAAACAATTGCAGAACCACAATGCCGGTCAAACATGCGGTTCCTGAACACATCAAAGAGAGCTTATGATATGTGTGTAGATAAACTAGTGTATGTAACTGTACATAATTAGGCATTATGCAGCAGTCACATAAACTACTATTAAATATTCGAAAACAAAGGAATGAGAATAGCCATCTAAATCAGCTTTTTACAAAATTTTGTTCCGAAGATTTTTTTTACTTCCCATTGACCTGTGACCTTAAAATTTGGTGATAATGTTTTTTTTTACATATATTTTACTAACAAATGCTAAATTATTGATAAATCAGTTTTTTTCGATTAAAATTCCTTCATTTAGGCTTATATTTGATCCGGAACCCTAAATGTGCAAAATTCTACATGCACTTGGCCGGTTTTTGTATCATACATTCTATTGTTGTTGATTATGCTTCTGCAGAACTTGCTGTTAATAATTCTATAACTATTTTAAACAAAACCATTTTTAAAAGAGATCAAAAAATTCTTTGTGGCTCTTCTACAGTGGCCCAATGTAGAGAAGAGGCAAAAATATACCTTTTCAACACACCTGCTCGTAAAGTAGGTCTTATTACAGCGTATTTACACTGATAATGCAGAATATTACCCATGCCGTGCCTTTTACATTACATTATCGCACTAGTGCCTTTTCATTACATATCTTTTTAAATATTAGCAAGAAGTTTTAATGTTTCGAAAACAGCTAAGTAGTTATTTGCGTAAATATAAAATTCAATTCAAAATGTGATAAATAATTCAAAAATTTCATGAAACTGCTTGTTAGCTTGTTGGTATTTATATTTTGACGGTGTATTTATACCTATAAATACCCAATTTCAAAATTTATAAATATGTGGCTGATTAGCTACTTTGCCGGTGCCCTTATCTCAGACTTGCGCGCGCATGCAGTGCTGAGCGCGCGAAAAAATAAAATTACGGCCGCCATCTTTTAAATGGGTTTCTGTTTGTTAAGTTTATTCACAGTATTGCATTTCGTTAGTTTTATTTACTTTTCCTCGCAAGTGTGTTGAAAAACGTCGTATGAAACACGTGAGCATTGGTCATTGGTCATTGGCTCAGACTTAAAAACCGACTCGAGTGTAATGACCAACATACCACACTTGTATCATAATGTACTATTACCGACTATAATTTCATACTAATACAGATAGACCACGTAGAACAAAATATGTCACCTCAGAGATGCATCACTCGTTCGAGGCCACTTTTGAAATATTGCAAATACCACGAGATGGCGGTAGGAGATTAAATTTTTCGAGCACAACAACCGATTTTTCTTTGATACTTTAATGTAAATTTAATAGATTATAAAGATTTGCAATTCTGTTACATTTTATTTTTACATTATAAGATTAGCGCCATTTAGAGGTATGTTGACAGAAGCCATGGCGTTTAGATTACAATCGTTACTCAGAGTGCCATCTGTGGATTATGAAGGGTAGCTAATTCTCATCTGTATGGAAGGAGCACTCAATGGTATATGTAAATATCTACAGTAATAAAGAAATCTTGAGTTGATTTGATTTGAAACTACGACATAAAAAAAAATTGGCGAGGTGTCAAAAACTAACCCTGTATTATCTTAAATGTTTCATATTTTAAATGATAATAAGAAAGAGCATTCGGAAGTTCCTCATGAAAGTGTAAATAGGTCGGTCATCTGAGTGTAGCCTAGCCAAACGTCGACTTTACACTTTAAGAAAATAGAAAGTTTAAAAAGGAAACTTTCTGGTAAAAGAGGGAAGAAATCAGCCAGCTCAAGTCGGGCTGGCAACACATAAAGTATTCCCGCTAGATGTCGGAGCCAACGATGCAATAAAAACTTGAAATAGCAAGAACCTACAAACTACCACAGACTGATTTTTCCATTGTTTGGAGTCAGTAGATATCAAGACTCTGGAGCATGAACTTCGATGCCACTTTTTAGACTACGAATATTTAAGAAACGCAAGTAAATAAATCCTACAAGACCTGGATGCAGAAGCAGAATGCAGAAGAACAGAAACAAAAACTAATATTTGTTGCCCTGCCACCAATCTCATAGCTCCAATTTATTTTAAAGGAGCAATCAATTAAGTAAATACTATTCCCAGCGATGCGGAAGCAAAGCGAAATAAAAACAAACTTTCAGCCGCCATCGCCTGAATTTAAACAACCATTGAAAAGCTGCTGAGTCGCGAATTTCGCAATGAGTCTGCTTTGTTTTGCCAGTTCGAACTGCACAAAACAAACACCAGGAACCAACAGAGCAAATAAAATAATCCGCTTTCAACAAAAACATTATCTTTTGCTGCGCTCCAGACCATTACTACAATCATCGAATGGAGTAAGCTTTACCTTGCTATCGGGTATCTCGTTACTCTCGTCCATTAATGTGGAAGAAGACATATTGGAAGCCCACACAATAAATAAAAATCCAGACTGGAAAATGGCGGAGCGGCGCGTCTGCAGCGTGTAACAGATAGGTTAATTACGACAGCCTTCTGGACAAATACCAGTATACAATAATGTTACAGAATGGGATTTGTATTGCCAAGGTGTCTTAGAACAGAATTTCTTAAATCTAATAAAAATATCAGTGGTATCACAACTCTTACGTACTTTTGTATTGAGCGCTAAGGATTCTGTTTGTTGTAATAATACGAGTAAGTTACAAAAGGTTATTGGCCAATGTCAAAGTTGCTAGTCTTACCTATAAAACATAACTAATTTAGGTACGTTCGTAGCCCTGTTTAAGCAAATTCCTCTTTAAACCTTAGTGAGCGTTTTATGTTTTTGTGATTTATAAAAGTACAGCGAGTCAGTTTTAACTAAAACACTGTTCTTTTATTCTTCTAGGGCCTGTGGATGTCGGCTGAAGCCGTAAACTTAATTAAAAAAGTGGCCAAGTGCGAGTCGGACTCGCCCTCGAAGGGTTCCGTTGTAGCAAGTAATTGTGTGACTGGATAAACATCCAGTCAACACAAACGTGTTGTAATTTTGTTTTTCATAGTGTTTGTATGAATGACAAAGTTATTTTCGCGGTGTTCAATTAATGTTTTATATTTTTAAAACTGCTTATTTTGTTTTGTTAAAACCTTGGAGGAAAAATGCTTCCAGGAACCTCAACGTCATTTTTAAAGAGCTATCTATAGACACCCCCTACATATAGGTTTGATGAAGAAGAAAAAAATTGGTTTTGTACCATGTATGGGGAGCCCCCTTTAATTATTTGAAATTTCCAATTTTTGTATAAAAATCGTAAAGTGGTTTACATAATACATCTACATACCAAGTTTCAAGTATATAGTCCTAATATTTTCTGCATAAAGTTGCTGTGACATACGGACGGACGGACGCACAGACAGACTTGACGAAAATATGAGGGTTCCTTGTTTCTCTACGGAACCTTAAAAAAGTTCTGAGTGTAAGTGTCAAAATTTACTCTGTGTTCCAACAAACAAATAAAACGACATAAATTCTCAGTTATGCGAAACTCTTTGCTTAAATTCATACATTGGCAACTGACTGACGTTTGCTTTTGGCATTTGGTGTACACCAAAGAGAATATTATGTGTGATAATGCCTAAAATGGGCTTATCGGACAGTTGGGTTGTAGAAGGTTTATAACGAAACTAAAATAAATATTTTATTTTATAAATCACAATTTTGTGTGAACGGGTTGTAAGACTGTTTTATCTACACACGTATCATAAACCCTCTTTACTGCGTTCAAAAACCGCACGTTACGATCAGCATTATGTTAAACTAATTGGTAAAAACTCGTTTCGCATCTGGAAAACTACACATAATGGTCATTATGTGTAGTTTTTCTACATATAATGACATTCAAATTTCGAACGCCGACGCCCACCCGCGTGCCGTCCCTAGTTTGTCTGTGAAGTTGGTACTGACATTCAAATTTCGAACGCCGACGCCCGCCTGCGTGAAGTTGGTACTAAAGAACAAGCTAAACAATTGCAGAACCACAATGCCGGTCAAACATGCGGTTCCTGAACACATCAAAGAGAGCTTATGATATGTGTGTAGATAAACTAGTGTATGTAACTGTACATAATTAGGCATTGAAACTCTCGAGTGATATTATTATGACACTCGCCTTCGGCTCTTTTCATAAACCCACTCTCGAGTTTTAATGCCCTCCATTATGCAGCAGTCACATAAACTACTATTAACTCCATATTAGGAGTGTTTTAGAGAAATTAAATCTTTATAAATAGCACTGGCAGTTTTATTTATGAAGATTCAATTAAGGTGGTCTAGCCTACATTTAGTGCATAATTTTCTATTTCGATTCGAACCTACAATAAACTTAGAATCTGTATACATTAAATACCTAGAAATCATAAAAAAAATGCCCTACTTACTTACGTGGACCGACCGAGCGTATGCAGACTCTGAATAATTTTTATTGTCATGGTGGCGAGTTTTTACTTTTCATTCGACAATTTACGTACATTTGCGATCTCGTCCAGTTATTCCTCTTGGACTTTTTGGGCGTCATAGGAATTACTACCAGCAGACCTGATCACGACATTCATGACTATCCTTAGATACAATATAGTATCAGTGATACTTAGCCTTAGTCTAAGTAACAAATAATTTAAAACTACACACGCATAAAAACTGAATACAATAAAAAACACGATACTAAACAAATAAACCGCCCCAGGACATGCCCGACCCAAAGGTACCCATCACGCTGACAGCATTACCGCGCTGCACGGCGAGTGAGATCCTTTGGATCAGAAACGCTCCGGAACGATTGTCAAAAAAGCCTTAGTAGTGTGCATACAAGTAAGCCTTAGTAAGTAGTGTGCATGTCTGTACTGTACGTATCTATCTACAGATACGTGTAAGCACGTCTACCTGCAGTTTTCCGCTGCATGGTTTTTGCTTTCCGCCCGTCGCTTTTCCACTTTGTGCAACGTATTCACGATCTCAGCCAACGATATGAAATACACATTTGTATTGGTGCTTTAGAGAGTAGAGAAAGTCGGTTTGCTCGGACTCGGAGAACCTATTACCCCGATAAATTTTTGCTATTATTTTCTGTCCACATAATAGCAATTTCCGCCGCATACGCTTGTATAGAAATACTAGCCGCCTTCGTATCTTCCTGTATACTGTACATGCTGTATCGGAATGATGTAGTATTTGAGTACATCATTCTGAACAACACATGGAACCACCACAGCAACTTTGGTTGGCCGATCGGTCCAAAACGTACAGAGAAATAAATAATTATTAGTTTGGATACCGTAAAAAGAGGCTAATTGGAATTGAGGGGTTAATTGGAACTAATAGAAAATGCATCCAAATCTCTGCATTTTGTATTAGCTCCAAGTAGCCCCTCAATTCCAATTAGCCCCCTTTTACCGGTATCAAATAAGAAATTGTATAGTATATTTGAAATTTGAAGAAACCGACTTCAATTAAACCTTATTTGTTAACAACCGTATACCAACCCATTAAATGCCTGGAATTGAGTAGTTCCGGTTGCAATCAGTAGTCTTGATCATCAATTCCTCACTGATAACTGCAGCTTCCAAATGCACGAGATACTATAGGTATACAATATACCCAAACTGCTATAGGTGTGCAGTTATTATTTGAAGAGTTCCCTCCTCTTCCCCGTGATCCCATCTCATCAGGTCCTGACCGATGTATAAATTGTTGAGAAGCCTGGTACGTCGCCATGGCATCCACTTCACCATATGAATTATGACGAGACTGCATTACTCAGCAACCGCACTTAACCATTATTGCAACCTGTAGGATACCAAGTATTGAGCAGCTCCGGTGGCCAGCTGTGGCCTGCATCATCAGCTCCGCTGTACGAAATTATGCTTCCTGAGTGTAAATGAACGAGGTACTATGAACAATTTAAAAATCTGCCTATAACGTTTGAAGAGTTCCCTCGATTTCACCAGGATCCCGCCATCAGATACTGACCTGGTAGCAATGGGACCAATCGGAACCCTCTCCGACAAAACATAATTTTCCAAATCGGTCCTTGGACAAATCGCAATTCGTCAGGTTGTTTTTTTAATGTATGTCTATACATTAAAAAAACAACCTGACGAATTGACAACCTTCCTCCTTTTTTGAAGTCGGTAAAAAAAGCAGTTTCCATCAAATCTATTTCGTTAACGATAATTTTTATTTATTCCATCTTAGTGTACAACTTTACAGATAACAATCAAAGGCGTTATACACAGCACATATAAAATCTAAAAAAAAAACATGATAAATATACAAATTGCACAATGTCAATAAAATAAAATAAGAATAATGTCAATAAAATAAAATAAGATTAATATCAAATAGAATTTCGATACAATCAAAATTACAATTTGCTTATCACCCAACATAATGTCAATAAAATAAAATTAGATTAATATCAATAAAATTAAATTAGACCAATGTCAAATAAAATTTCAATACAACATCACACAATCCTTTCACAAATTCTTCTCGCATAACCTGCCACAATCTCGCACATATAATGTAATAATAATTCACCAAGTAAAAAACATAAAAAACCGTCTTCAGCTTCAAGCCCTATTTCTTCCTCGCCGGCCGGGATGCGAATGAAGTCTGTGTAGATATAAAGTCCTCATCAAAACATCGCTGCACGGGACCACAAACCAAAATATCGCTGCACGGAACCACAAACCAAAACATCGCTGCACGGAATCACAAACCAAAACATCGCTGCACGGAACCACAAACCAAAACATCGCTGCATGGAATCACAAACCAAAACATCGCTGCACGGAACCACAAACCAAAACATCGCTGCATGGAACCACAAACCAAAACAATGCTGCACGGAACCACAAACCAAAACATCGCTGCATGGAACCACAAACCAAAACATCGCTGCACGGAACCACAAACCAAAACATCGTTGCACGGGACCACAAACCAAAACATCGCTGCACGGAACCACAAACCAAAACATCGCTGCATGGAACCACAAACCAAAACATCGCTGCACGGAACCACAAACCAAAACATCGCTGCATGGAACCACAAACCAAAACATCGCTGCACGGAACCACAAACCAAAACATCGCTGCATGGAACCACAAACCAAAACATCGCTGCACGGAACCACAAACCAAAACATCGCTGCACGGGACCACAAACCAAAACATCGCTGCAAGGAACCACAAACCAAAACATCGCTGCATGGAACCACAAACCAAAACATCGCTACACGGGACCACAAACCAACACATCGCTGCACGGAACCACAAACCAAAACATCGCTGCATGGAACCACAAACCAAAACATCGCTGCACGGAACCACAAACCAAAACATCGCTGCATGGAACCACAAACCAAAACATCGCTGCACGGAACCACAAACCAAAACATCGCTGCATGGAACCACAAACCAAAACATCGCTGCACGGAACCACAAACCAAAACATCGCTGCACGGGACCACAAACCAAAACATCGCTGCAAGGAACCACAAACCAAAACATCGCTGCACGACACCACACAAAACATCGCTGCACGGAACCACAAACCAAAACATCTCTGCACGGAACCACAAACCAAAACATCGCTGCACGGGACCACAAACCAAAACATCGCTGCACGGAACCACAAACCAAAACATCGCTGCACGAGACCACAAACCAAAACATCGCTGCACGGAACCACAAACCAAAACATCGCTGCACGGCACCACAAACCAAAACATCGCTGCACGGAACCACAAACCAAAACATCGCTGCACGGGACCACAAACCAAAACATCGCTGCACGGAACCACAAACCAAAACATCGCTGCACGGAACTACAAACCAAAACATCGCTGCACGGAACCACAAACCAAAACATCGCTGCAAGAAACCACAAACCAAAACATCGCTGCAAGGAACCACAAACCAAAACATCGCTGCAAGGAACCACAAACCAAAACATCGCTGCAAGGAACCACAAACCAAAACATCTCTGCACGGAACCACAAACCAAAACATCGCTGCACGGGACCACAAACCAAAACATCGCTGCACGGAACCACAAACCAAAACATCGCTGCACGAGACCACAAACTAAAACATCGCTGCACGGAACCACAAACCAAAACATCGCTGCATGGAACCACAAACCAAAACATCGCTGCACGGAACCACAAACCAAAACATCGCTGCATGGAACCACAAACCAAAACATCGCTGCACGGAACCACAAACCAAAACATCGCTGCATGGAACCACAAACCAAAACATCGCTGCACGGAACCACAAACCAAAACATCGCTGCACGGGACCACAAACCAAAACATCGCTGCAAGGAACCACAAACCAAAACATCGCTGCATGGAACCACAAACCAAAACATCGCTACACGGGATCACAAACCAAAACATCGCTGCACGGAACCACAAACCAAAACATCGCTGCATGGAACCACAAACCAAAACATCGCTGCACGGAACCACAAACCAAAACATCGCTGCATGGAACCACAAACCAAAACATCACTGCACGGAACCACAAACCAAAACATCGCTGCATGGAACCACAAACCAAAACATCGCTGCACGGAACCACAAACCAAAACATCGCTGCACGGGACCACAAACCAAAACATCGCTGCAAGGAACCACAAACCAAAACATCGCTGCACGGCACCACACAAAACATCGCTGCACGGATCCACAAACCCAAAACATCTCTGCACGGAACCACAAACCAAAACATCGCTGCACGGGACCACAAACCAAAACATCGCTGCACGGAACCACAAACCAAAACATCGCTGCACGAGACCACAAACCAAAACATCGCTGCACGGAACCACAAACCAAAACATCGCTGCACGGCACCACAAACCAAAACATCGCTGCACGGAACCACAAACCAAAACATCGCTGCATGGAACCACAAACCAAAACATCGCTGCACGGAACCACAAACCAAAACATCGCTGCACGGAACCACAAACCAAAACATCGCTGCACGGAACCACAAACCAAAACATCGCTGCACGGAACCACAAACCAAAACATCGCTGCAAGGAACCACAAACCAAAACATCGCTGCACGGAACCACAAACCAAAACGTCATCTGTGTATGTTTATGTCGCAGTTGGTTGGTTAAATCAGACACTTAACTAAGGCTTGTGTTTAAACGATTACCAAAAACGCACATATTTTACTACCAATAAATTCGAAATGACTGCCAGAATGGATAAATGTCCACCAAATTGTGTTTGGATAAATGATCACCAAACTTCTTTTTATGTTTTGTGTACTTAAGTTTATGTTTTAAGTATTTTTAGTTGTTCTTACATGTTCAACCTAACACGAAGGATAAAGGGGGCTTCGCTTCGCTCACCCCTTTTACCCTTCACCTAAGCTACCGCAGTATTTTTCCCTGATATTTTTTGCTTTTGGTGTTCATTTATCCATTTTGGGTAGGAAAAAAATATTTTGGTGATCATTATATTTGTTGCCCTTAACTCTAGACCGTTAAATAAATACCGATGTTTAACCAAGTCACTAGCATTTTGATTTAAATAAAGCATCGCCGAAAACGTTTAACAATCTGTCTTACCGAAAGCCGGTACAAGATGGCGTCAAGCTGATTTGCACAGCTTATATCAGTATTCAGTATTGCGGTAGCTTAAGGTGAAGGGTAAAGGGGGTGAGCGAAGCGAAGCCCCCTTTATCCTTCGTGTTAGGTTGAACATGTAAGAACAACAAAATATACTTAAAACATAAACTTAAGTACACATAAAAAAATATTTATATTGTAAGTATATGTCTTGTTGCCTAGGAACGTTTAACAACTCGTTAAGCGTTTCGTTCACTCACTTTTCTGACGGAGTTTTAGTGACTTAGTTAAACGTCGGTGTTTAATTAACGGTCTAGAGAGTTAGTTAAGTGTCTGACTATTAACTACCTTACCAACTAACTGCGACATAGATACTTTTAGATTTTGAAAAGCGATTTTGATAAATTTTATATAGAACCACATCTAAAGTATGACCTACCAATCAAAACGAGAATCATGAAAGTCGATTCATAATTGACGGAATAATCGCATGACGGACAAACAAAAAATTAAAAAACCGGTCAAGTGCGAGTAGGACTCTATAAAAACGGCAAAAGAAAAAAAAACATGTTTGTGACTTGGGAGCCCCCCTTACATATTTGTTTTATTTTAAATTTAATTATTGTAACAATCGTCCTTACAGTAGGTACAGAAATTCATAGGTAGGGTCGTAGGTATAGGATCAGCGATATCACGCGATCACACCATGTCGTATCATTCCCCCTTACACTTCATGTAACGATCCCTCAACGCTGCGTCTCTCGCGCCTGTGCCGCCCGCGCATGCGCGGCGGGCTTCAGTCAAGCCAGAACTTGTTTGCTGCGTGAACCGACGCTCGATCGCGCTAAAGGTTTTCGATTTTTTCCATCTAAATTATAAACCAGTTTTCATCTATCAATGTTAGAACTCATAAAAAACACTGTTTCCGTGATAGTTACTTGAGACTTTTACTTATATTATTTATTTTTAATGTGAATATATAACTAGATATTCTGTAAATATTTCAAGCTTCTACCTGTTGCCGTCATCAATATCGATCAAAAATTAGCAAAACCACCCGGCTCCGTACCACCGTACAATGGTAGGGATGGTGTGGAGTGAATAGTTTGGATTTTACATAGCAAAATGTTGTTTACAAAGTTATTGGTGCGGCTACTTTTACACTCTATGTACGTAACCAGGTGCATTCCTAAGTTTGTATGTGGTATTGAACGAATTTTTGTATGGGAGCTCCATTAAATATTTATTTTATTTTGTTTTTTAGTATTTGTTGTTATAGCGGCAACAGAAATACATCATCTGTGAAATTTCAACTGTCTAACTATCAAACTATCACGGTTCATGAGATACAGCCTGGTGACAGACGGACAGACAGAAAGACAGACGGACAGCGGAGTCTTAGTAATAGGGTCCCGTTTGGCACCCTTCGGGTACGGAGCCCTGGAAAACATTAGGATTGAGAACCTTCTCTTTTTTAATTCGGTTGAAAATTGGTGCCAATTGATAAAATAAGCTAAAATCAAAGCCGAAGTACCTCTTTTACTATACCTACAAACAACGAGCACATCTTCAGATTCCATGGCTCACAGTAAAAACGAATATCGATAACTGTAAAACACAAGGGGTTATTTTTAGTCCGTATAGCACACGAGCTGATGCCCGCTCAATATGTGGGGACCCGGAGATAGCAGGGTCAGACTCCTGGGCATAGGTAATTCCATTTTTTCCCCTCCAAAAAAAAAAGAAAAAAAAGCACATCTTCAGATTAATCGTATCCATATTCTCCTCATAGCGAGCTCGTCACGTATTGCGAACGCAATAAATCAATGCTGATGTGAATGTGAATGTTGTATGTTAGATCGCTGAACAATACAGAAATACGTGATAAAACTCGATCAAGTGTGATCATTTGAGAAACATTAATAAATCAATAAATAAGCGTTAAATATTCCTCCCTTTTTAAAAAAAATGTGTGTGGGGAGTGAAATGGTTGAGATTACATGGTTTTAGTTTTAGGACGACCCGAATTGCCGAGTCGGCAGTGACCCTGCCTACGAAGCCAGGGTCCCGGGTTCGAGTCCCGGTGGGGGCAAATATTTGTTTGATGAGAATGGATGTTTGTACCCTAGTCATGGTTGTTTATCTATCTAAGTATAATATTTACCTATAAAAGTATGTGTATCGTACCCAAGATACAGGGCATCCTAGTTTGGGGCTAGATCAATAAGTGTAAATAGTAGCCCAACAAATAAAATAGAGAAATTTATATTATAACAGAATGTATTGAGGGCGGCTAGGCGTGGGTTATGAATTCTTAGAATGACTTCAAGCGTCTGGAGTACGACTCCTCTAGGACATCTTCAGAAGCAGGATTCAGGATGATGGGACGGGTTGTACAGGTCATGGTGCAGGTAGTAGTAGGGTAGAGTGGATAGTCGTGGCCGGCAGGTAGACGGGGCCGGTAGCCGGGTAGACGGATAAATCGGCAACAGATAGGCAGACAGAGGTGGTTAGCCGGATGGACCCTGTAAAGAACAGTAGACTGAGTACCGAAAGATAAAGAGGTGACTGCAATGCATCCATCATCGACGTCCAGGCTCGCCGACACATCGGGGAGCCGTGAAGAAATCTAACTATCGTAGGTATTGCAATCGGAAAGTAGCTGCAGAGAGAGAAAGAACACAAATATGTACAGACATCAAAGAATAACTACGAACTAAACAGATACGTACCTTAAATCCGGGATAACATAACAAAACATAGCGTCACTCCATTTCCCATACGGGGTTGCAGAGGCACAATTGTGCCCACATTGAGCGAGTTATTCAACACTCCATTTTGCGTGACAGGGGGCTTGCCCATCGCCGCAGCCATGGAGTAATTAAGGTTTACGATGTTTTCCATCACCGCTAGAATGTTCGTATAATGTACCTACTTAAAATAGATTAATTATCTCATTGGTACATGGTCAGGAACCTGCATCTCCTGTGTGAGAAGCAAGCGTGAAACCCATTAGACCACGGAGCACTTTCCGGGGTAATCAATCACATAAGTTAGCACTCGTAACTCGTCACATGCATCACCGAACGGATAGCTCACACAAAACTGCTTGAATATCAAAATAGTTACAACAAAGTACGACCTCTAGGTAATCAATCAAGAGAAGAATTGAGTTTTGAAGATGAAAAAAATAAGTCGTGAAGATCTTGTTTTTAAATATTTAACATAGTTTACATACTAAAAACGAAAGTAGATAAACAACCAGTTTCAATCACTATGAAGGTTCTATTTACAATAACTACAATTTAAAGTAATTTGAAATACAGCACGTTAGTGCGGACGTCCTAAGGTGATGGAAAACATCTTGAGAAAACCGTCAAATCCCCATATCGCTACATCTGTTTGATGGGGTTACCCCCTATTTTAAGCAAAATAGAGTATTGAATAACTGGCTAAACGTGGACCCAACTGTGCCTCTGCCACCCCGTATGGGAAATGGCGTGACGCTAATTTGTATTTTTTATGTTGGCACTATTTGCCTGAAGTGTGGTCGAATAGTGACTAGGAGTTTCTGCTAGTACCTACCGATACGGACGATATTTTTCTCATTTTCACTCCGGGTATGTGAAATCAATTTAAAGCGCTATTCTAACCGCGAGTCTCACATAAAGAGTCTCCTGCAATATCCCGCTGAAAGGTAAAGACAATTTCTATTCGTGTGCATCGTTTACTAAGTTTCTCTTGCTGCACGGAAAGGAGAATTGAAGACGAACATAGATTCTTTAAAGAAAATGTAGAGCAGGCCCAATGACAGCTCCTTGACAATTACATGATGATTACGGTCAATTTTAGATATCCAATGGATCTAGCTAATTCTGAAGGGTAAAACACTCACTAAAATTACGTGACAACCTTAACTCCGACCTTAGCTCTTATGCGATAGCCATAGATTCAATTTTCGAACTCACTTTTGAATTAGGTCTTCAGCACATTAAAATAATTCAAAAGTTACTTTGTAAATGGTATATAGATACCATTTACAAAGTAACTTTTGAATTATTTGCCCTAGGGCAACCGCATAAGAGCTGTCGGAGTTAAGGTTGTCAAGTAATTTTAGTTAGTGTGGCCTTCAAAATCAGCCCCAATATCTGACGATTTTGTAATCGTATTCCCTTTATTGATTAACTAAATTATTAAGCTAGCCAATTAACTTAATTCAATATCAAAATTGTATATTTCCAGCAAATGTATTTTATAAACTCAATTTTCTGCTAAAAAGACAACATTTGACTATGACGTGAACGCTTATTTCAAAGAACTCGTGAACAAAATTACCGTTTTGACAGTTCCTAAAAAGTATCTATTTTGACTAGCAGTCAAATACCTTATTGCCTAAAAAATATTCTCCAAACGCCAAATATTGGATACCTAAAGTTGACCGTAATCGTCATGTTATTGTCATGAAGCTGTCATTGTGTACTGGAATTGGGCCCCAGTTACCTGGAGCAGAACTTCACATACCTACTTACTTAATATAAGGGGTGTTTCAGTGATATCACACACAACTCTTACATATTATTTAATCAGCGCTAACGGTTGTTTCTTGCCATATGTTGCAATACTGTTTAGAAGGTTTTAGGCGAATCAAAGTTAGTAGAGTAGGGTGGTTTAGCCATTAGTCAATAATTTACGATTTCGATTCGAACCTACCATAAACATAAAATCTGTATACCCTATATAACTTGAATAAATCAACGACAGTAGACGATGACATTCATATTCATGACCGAAGGCTAAGGTGAACATGAACATACAAAACCAGCATAATAGCGCAGGATAAGAGGAATTGCTGAAAATATTTCGTCCATGTAGCGAAGTTTTAATATCAGGTAGGTATTCACAAAGGGAGGTGCGCTCCTGCCGGCATTGTTTGTAATTGTGCGCCTCGCAAACGTGAAATTAAAACTGAAGCAGACTAATAAAAAGCCACGAAAACACTGAAGAGATATGGCTGGTCATTGTCCTCGGTGTAAGTGGAAAATGTCAATACCACAATGGCGTCGAGTGTGTTTTAATCAACGCAGCTTTTTGTGATTCGAAATTACACAGTTCCACTGGTTGACGAAACAATGTGCCCCTTAATTACTGTTAAGTATCTATATTAATATACAAGTATATAGGAGCGACGAGAAGATAATTAAATCAAAAGAATCATGCCTGATCATCTGTGAATAAATTGAGCGCATTGAGCAAGTTGGGAACAAAGTTTAAAGAGTCTATGAACGTATCCGCTTTTTTCCCTTCCGGTACGCGTCTTCTGAAAGGCCTGTGGGGTACAACGCTGAGCCGCGTTATGCCCCAAAGGCTTTTCGAACCGCTCGAAAAGCCAGATACTCGCGTGTTACAAGTTATAACCCAACGTCGCGCTTACATTGACAGTTCATCATCTAAATAGCCCGTGGGGTACAACGCGTGCGACCCATACACTAGGCGTGAAAAAGAAAGTGGATTAGCGCACCAAGCGATGCTGATGAGAAACTGGTTTGGAGAAATGACAAAAACAAAGTTTGTATGTAACTGCTGGTCGAAAATAAATGTCAAGTAAGCAACCAATACGGTTCTGTGAAACTACGCGGGGTTGCCTCGCTTCGCTCCGCTTGGCTCGGGTACAGTTAGTACATAAAGTTGTGACCTCAAATAACCTAACTTTAGTATTTGGACAGAAAGTGTTCTATAATAACCTGTTTGGCTCTAAATTATAGTATCAACTAGGCGCGATGAAGAAGGGAACAGGGCAAAAAACAAGAACTGGCATGTATTTTTAGCCGTAACTTGAACAAACTTGATCCTTCTATTCTTCTATACAAGTGCGAATAGGACGTCGGATCCGCACACGTCGTACACGGAGAAACGTAAAACGACAGTCTTTTGTACGAGTATACCTTTTTAATTTTTAATAATAACATATTAAATACTAGTCTTCACAAAATTAAAGGCCTGGTGGCCCAAATTAAATTCGACTTTATTACGTGAATGACACGGACGCTGTCACCGGGCCTTTTATATCGTGAAGAATGTAGGTACAACATTCAAGGCCGTACATCGAACATTGAAAAAGAGTTTTGTGTATATAGTATGTAAATATTGAACTATGTACTCAAATTAATGAAACTCTTTGCTCATTGAAACCGGGAGTGGATAGAAATTGAGTAACTTATTTACAGAAATAAAATCAATTATGATAAAAAACTTAATTTTACTTATTATAATTCGAATGAGCAATTATTAACCGTATAATGACTACAAATAACAAAGCACATAACTCAATACCTGCAATTAAAGATCTTTTCCGATAACATCGGTAGAGTCCCGTTTTCACCAACAAACCCATACAACAAAATGGCTAAGAAAACGGCCATACCAATAGAAGTATAAATTTTGAACTTCCAAAATAAGGAAATTCATAGGCGCGTGTTATAGTGGTCTAGTTTTTTAAATTAAAGCTAATTCACGAAAAGTCGCAGGCGTTGTACCCCACGGGCTATTCAGAGATGAATTATCAATGTGGCTGGAAAACCCCATGGGATACAACGCAGCGTCGCGCTGTAGCGCTCTGGCTTTTCGAGCGGTTCGAAATTCTGAAAAGCCCCGGGGTCACAACGCGGCCCAGCGTTGTACCCCTCGGCTTTTCAGAAGACGCTTCCGGGACATGGCTGTTCACATGACAGAATCTCCAAGCTGTAGGATTACTTATGTGTTTAATCATACGATTGTTTGAAAGAAGGATCGTTATGTGTCACATTAAGATTGTCAAAACCGTTAGTTGATAAACTAACGTTTTTTTCTCGTTAGTAGGTCAACTATCGACTTACTATATGACGCGTTAGTTGATCAACTATCGGTTAAAACCGTTAAATGGCAAACTGGTTTAAACTTGAATTGCAAACGAAATACCAAGGCAAACACTGCGGTAGCTTAGGTGAAGGCTAGAGTCTTCGTGTTAGGTTGACATATAAGAACAAAAAAAAACGTAAATTGTAAACCCTGTCGATCTGGTTTACTATATGTCAATAGTTGATCAACTAACGCGTTAGGTGATTAACTAACGGTTTTGACTCTTACGGTGACAGGCATACTGTCATGTGAACAGCCATATCCCGGAAGACTCTTTTCAATCACACGGATAAATAGACTCCTAGAAAATGGCGACACGGGTTTGAACCCACTTCCCTTGATAGATCTAGGGGTGACCCACTCTGAGAGCTTGCGAACATTTCATGGGTAACCGTAAAATGCCGTAAGTAATTACGCGCCTAAACGTGTAAATTTCATTCGCCGTTTACCGTCACAAAAAACCCGAAATTATGCCCCCGATACGTTAGAAACCATAATCCGCAAAACGAAATATATTAGAGAGATAAGAATACAAAACAAATAAGCGCGAAATAAGGGTCCCTGTTTCCCTTTGTGAGGCGGGCACGTGACAAAGCGTTTAATAATGAGGCCGTCTATAAACGCGCCTCGTTTCTTTCCATTTTCCATTCGTCGCCACCGTCGGGCTAGGCTGTTGTTCGCAACGCATTTGTATATTTAATAAGAGAAAAGTTACAACGCATTTCCTTGGCGGTATTTTGATACATGCAAAAGAAAGTCTTAGCTTTATAGCAGCTGTAAAGTAGAATGATACCGCTATTTAGTGTTTGGAGACACACATCCTCGTCATCTTTATCCTCCTTTCATAATGGATTTGGAATACTTAGTACATTATTGCCGTGGCGGGGAAAGTCGTGAATTGCAGGACGACTATAGAGTTTGACGTCCGTACAGGCTTCAATATACGAGTCAGGATATTCCCATTTCCGCCGAGGCATATACATATGCATAGCGCTTCTCTGAAACAAATGCAAGAAAATAAATGAAAAATCTATAGAAAACGTGAAACGAAGGACATGAAATTCTCGTAGGCTTTTGTCTACATTTCCCTGGACTTCTTTATTAACAAATTTACCATGGCCAATTTGGTTGCCGTTCGGCTTGAGGTGTTTTCCCGATTTTGAATCCAAAACAAACATTAAACAAAAACTTAGTGAAATAATAATTACTGCCGTGGCTGGGAAAGTCAGACTTCAATAATACGAGTCATGCAATTGGCATTTCCGCCGAGGCTTGTATGGTGCTTTTCTCAAATAATGCAAGGAAATAACTTAAAATCCTATTATAAAAACCTTTTCCTATTCTCCAGGGCATGAAATTCTCGTAAGCTTTTCTATACCTCTCCTTTCTATCCTCTTCGTCCAACCAAAACCTTGTTGTGAGCAGACGTGTTATCAGAGCTCGTCATAATTTGTAATAGATAATTAATTTACTGGATTTAACTCCAATCACTAAATCCTTATTATTACGGCTCAATCTGCTGGGAGTACCAAACGCGCAGTCTGTGAACCATCGGTGAACTCGCTCAACGTGAACGGCCGGCCAGTCGGATCGCAGGACCCACCGCTACCCTCGGGGAAAAGAGACGACTGCGTGTAGTCGTCCCGCCCGCGCCCGCGCCCGCGCCCGCAACCAGCGCGTGAGTCAACCTTCACTGCTACAAGTGCTACGCCGCTACAGGCGACACCTCGCTACGCGCGCAGCTGACACTATGCTACGCGTCCTCACCTCATCCACTATGCGCTGCCGCAATTACTTAGTGTGCGTTACGAATTGCTGCAAGTACGTCCGGAGCTATTAAAAGTATTATATAAAGGGAAATATTAAACTGGACATCAGAAATACTGATTTGCACAGCAAATATCCCTTATATTTGTTGCGGTAGCTTAGGTGAAGGGTAAAGGGGGTGAGCGATGCGAAGATAATCTACTACAGAAAATATGACTACAAATTCCTGTAAGTTACAATCACTCCGCACTGTTGTTTATTGCTATCACAGTTTGTTACAATCATTAACTCTCTCACACAACACACTCACTCGTAACAAATCTCACATTCACAGTCAAAAATATCATCTACACATACAACCCACACCTACCTCGAATAGACACACAAACACTCCCCATACACGCCACTCAGAGAAATACAATGAAACCAATATATATTAAAACCAAACACAAAATCACAATCACATACACACTTCAAAACGTACATACACAAACTATTATATGCCTACATAGAACTTTTATATATATACATAGTAAAACTAGTTATAGGCTTACAAAGCTACTTACGAATCTCACCAAACTTGCTTACTCTTATAGACTTTATTAACTATTTAATGGATAGCAGCTCTTTACAGACTTTACATCAAATAGCGTAGACATAGCACATGCCAATGAATATCAAATAGAAACATTTTCTAAGCAGTTCCCTATCAAAAAACAGATTTTACTATTAGTCTTCCAAAATATTCATAGTGTCTACAAAAATAAGAAAGAGTTAAATGTCAACTTTACCTTTTTTAATACAGAAATCGATTTTATAGTGTTATCAGAATGTAGACTAAATCAGTAAAAACAATTGCCTCTTCTGCCTAATTATACATCATACTCAACTACTTACCATCTCAACTAGTCTGATGGGGTCATTGTTTAAGCCAAAAACTCTCAAGATTAACTAGCCCAAGAAATACAACTTGTTGAAGCATCTTGTCTGGAGATTACTATAGGAGATTTGATTGCTTTTGCTAGCCACCGTTCGCCTTCAAATACACACGCTGAACTTTATAGAGTCCTTGAGCTCACACCTCGATAATATAAAATCAAATAAAGACATTGTCCTTACAGGTGATATTAATATTAATTTGATCCAAGTGTTGAAGAGCGACCATATGAGCGTACTATCAGACATGAATATTTAATTATGGTGACTATACATTGACTATTTCCTAGCCACACCTTTCCCCCAAGAGCTAAAAGCTTTTATATATAGATAAATATTCAGAAACGAGAAGCTAATATTGCAATTTTAAATACGACAATTCCTATTAAAACTATCCATATAAACATAAGTATGTATAAGTGAAAAAAACAAAAACTTCAATTAATTTTGAGAACGCTCTCCTTTGGATTAAAAATAGTAATCTCCTTGATCTGCTTAATTGTGGCGATCCGGAAACTATAACTAATACTTTGATAGCTAAAATACATGAGTTTTTATCCCTTCATACCATTACAATACTTAAACATAGGAACAAACGCATAATTAAGCCCTGGGTTTCTCTTGGTATCCTACGGTGCATTCAAAATAGAAACAATATGCAGAAAAAACTTAAATCAGACTCAATATATGAAATACTTAAAATAACATATCGACGATATCGAAATTATTGTAATAATCTCATTAAAAAACTAAAAACACAGGCTAAGACACAAAATGTAAAATGAATTGGGATTATATCATCATATGCAGAGTCGGTGAATTATATTTATCAATATTTCGTCAATAAAGGGACGATGCTGACCGTTGGCCGAAAACATACTTTCTATAACGTCATCAGTGGATCAAAAAGATCCTTTTTAGGGTTCTGTAAAAGGAAAAAAAGGAACCCTTCTAGGATAATTTCGTTATCCGTCTGTCCGTGTGCCAAGACCTCTTTATCGGGAACGCGCGGAGGGTTCAAGTTAAAATTAATAACAAATTATTCAAGTCGCTGGTCCTTTAATGTTTTGAAAAAATCAAGCTTCTAGATCAACGCAATCAAACGATACGACCGTTTATGCTTTAAAAAAGTTGGATGTTCATAGTACTCGCAAGGGAACCAAACCCCATAGGGTACTTCCCGTTGACCTAGAATCATCAAATTTGGCACAGAGCAAGGTATTATAGCGCAAGTAAAGGGAAAATTCTGAAAACTGTAAATTTCTGTCTATCTGTCTGTTACTTTTGACAAACTGTCTGTAGCACTGGTCTGCATACGCGTTTCTTGACTGTCCCTGTATGCAGGCAATGCAACTTTTTCGGTCACTTGATTTAGGCTTCCGTATCATTCAGCCTACTGTTCAAACATTCTTACTTCAGCCTTAACGTCTGTGCTTTTCGACTGTGTCGGTGCATTAAGTTGCGCAGAACTGGCACTCCCCTGTAAACGTTACTCACCCGCCAAAAGATCGTGTAAAGCCTATAGATGATGTATACTATAGACTTACTAAAGAATAAATTATAACCTATCTTCTCTGCGTAGCTTAAAAAACATCGCAAAGCGGGGCGAATTAAAAAATATTATGCTTGTATGTAAATGTTTAGTTTATGTTACCGGCAAAGTAAAAAACTTACACACTTGGTTCCCATCAACATTTCACCGTGTATGATTCGTCTATCTTAATCGTCGTCTGGGAACACAACCTTATGTACGGAACCCTTGGTGGGCGAGTCCAACTCGCACTTGACCGTTTATTTATTTCGCTCTCATGTGATGATGATGTCCTCCACGACGTGTCCGTTGACGGCGACACCCTGTCAGTTTCTGGCATGCGCTCGGAGGTGACTTGCAAAGCCGAACTTGGTTTTGAACGTGCGGCTGCATATGTTGCACTGTAACTGTCCGCTTGTAATGAAGGTGTAATTATAGGAGACCTTGGGGCGAGTCTTTCGATCGTGGCGTTTGGCGTTGAGCTCTTCAAGACGGGCATCTTCAAACTGTTGAGTTCCTTTTTTGATTGAACTACGCCACTCTGGTCTCATCAAGGGGTTTACCTCCCACGTATTATGAGACATGCCGCAGGACTTTAGATGTGGTTTAGGACGTCCTTGTATCGGAGATACTGCCCACCAGGCTTTCGTTTTCAACCGGAAAGTTCTGCGTAGAAAATGGATTTGGGCAAACGTGACGCATCCATGCGTACAAGGTGTCCAGACCATCTTAACTGCCTTCATCAGGAGACATTCCATGCCGGAGATATTGGCACGACGTAGAATCTTGGAGTTTGAGACACGATCCTGTCATTTTACCCGTAATATTGCACTAAGACATTTCAAATGAAAGGTGTCCAATCCCTTGATATCTGCTTTATATAGACACCATGACTCCGAAGCATACAGCAAAAGGGGTAGTATTATTGCTTTATATACGGATAGATTCGTTAGTAGATGGAGGTCGTGGGATTTCCAAAATCTATAGCGGGCCAGTTCACGGGCTATTAGCGCTGTTTTCCTTTCGGGACAAAAGTTTTGGTCACTATCCAAAAGAGTCCTCACATTCCAGGCAGCTATGTTAAAATTAAAACTAAGATTGTTTTTCTTTTTTGTTTTCTCACCGCGATTAGTTGGTGCCCAGACGACCGCGGTTTGCCATCTGGGTGAGGTGTGAGACGGGCTATGTATAGGCCACCTTTTCTAGGCCCCTCCCCGGATTGGGGAAAGCAGAGCGATCCTGAATAGGGCTGCTTTGTCGTCAGGCGTGCTGCCGAACCTGTCTTCCCGCCTCAGTCGAATCCAGGAGCGACAACTCTAGCCAGACCCCCTACGTGCAGAGAATCAGCTAGGAACCAAAACCACCAGTCCGAATTCCTTCCACCAACGCTCCATCGCCGCAGGGCTTGCATACTCGTGTTCAGTTACTGCCAGGTGTCATTAAGGCGTGAATTTATTATAGTGGCTGAGAATGTGCGCAGGTGCAAACCCACTCACTCCTCCGCCATTCCCGGGCGCCAGCGGATTGGAAGACCAATACGGCCAGCAGAGAATGGAGGATGCATTAAATGGCCGCAAGTCACTAGGCTGATCCTGACATGCGCCCTTTGAGGAATTTCACGGTGCCTTGCTGTGCCGCTACAGTTGCCGGAACGTTTGCCATATCTGACGGCGCCCGCTTCCCATACCGGTGCAGACTTCTTGTACTGTGCGGGGGATCACCCGCAAGAAATTACCCTAATGCCCCTTCCGCCTGATCCGCCGTACCGATGAATTCCATCTCCGCCTTCGCAGGCGTTGAGGTCTTCACCCGTAACCCCGGGTACGGGCACCGCAATATCCACCGCAGAACTGGATCCCTGCCCGAACTTGGCAACCGTCCCGTCCAGCGTACTGGAGTGAGGGGTGCCCAACCCCGCGGATTGGACGCGCCGGACAAGAATTACCCCGGTGGTTGATAGAGAAGGTGACTCTATCTCCCCCGGGGCCGAGGTAAATGGTCTAGTGTGTTACCAAGACCAAAGGCTGCTCTAATGTAACCCCGAAGGAGCCTTACAATTACAACATTCTTATTTCTCTTAAATCAGATAGTGCTCGTCGCTGGGGAAAATATTACAACTAAATTCTTAAAAATTACTTACCCAATAATTGCCCCATTATTACACATATAGCTATAATGTACACTGCTACACTTATTTTCAAAAAGGTGTTTTCCCCCTCTAGCCTTAAGTACTCGATCATAACGCCTGTGTACAAGAGTAATGGGGATAGTGACGACTTAAACAATTACAGACCCATATCGGTTTTACCGGTTATCTCAAAAATTTTAGAAAACTTGTCAATAATCGTTTAATTTTTTTTTAAACCTCAATAAATTTAAACTCATATCAAACTCACAGTATGGATTTAGAATTTTAGACAGGGGCTATCAACGGAAGATGCTTTCTTAGCGCTTACGTCTTTTTTAGTTGATGAAGTTTATAGGAGTAGAATGCCGTATATTTGGATCTAAAAAAAGCCTTCGATAGGTATGGTATCTATCTCTATTCACCTAAACAGGCTCCATGACATGTATTCGAAGAAGATAAAATAAACGTCAATTTTCCTGGCAAGTGGGAATTAAAAACGTGGTACCTACCATCTTCTCCAAACAGGTATGAGCTGCCCCCCCTTAGCTGAAATCCTGGGCACGCCCTTGTCTCTTGGCATAACCATACGGAATTAATGATGAATCAAATGAGAGACGTGTCCCTGATTGCTCCGAGAACAATAATCCCTTTTTTCCCAAAGCTGAACTTGTCGAAGTGAAGCGTTTTGAATTCAGGTTGACTAAAAATTAAGCTACGTGTTTAGGATTGTGTGTGTTACTTGTGTTATAAATTGTGCAAAGTTTACTAATGGGTGTACATCCCCTGGACCTGGGTCTGGATATGGAGGGCAGGGGCAGGCGGCAGTCTTCGAGAGTAAGATAATGCATATCGATGGGCAACATTGGTGTGGTCGTTTCGGTACATATCTATAACTAGCACCTCAATAAACCTCAACCAAAACGAATTGAGGCTTCGTTAAGGTTACATTAATTGAAGGGAAACAAGACAAGAACGTGGTCATTAGCATGTCATAAAATGTCTTTAGGTGAATTATAAACAGGGGCGTATAGCGTTGCGCCGCACCGCAATTTATTTGTTTGCTATTATTAAGGCCTGTATTAATAAGCCACTCTCAGCTTTGAGTTTTGTAGCCTCTATTTTTTGTTATTCGTTTCTTCTTTAAGGTTGGGGCAGCCCCAAGTCGGGGGACACCGAGACGATAGGACGAGTCCTGGTTTCTCCGTGGAACAATAGGCCATATTTTTTTCCCTCAAATGACCCATCTGCGACTTCCAACTTACCACCTGTCGTTTACACATAAGCAACCGCAAAGCGTGCCTCTCAATATATCTGTGAGTAAAAATAAATCATGCATAATCTCCGATAATAGTTATACATAAATGACACTTTTATAGTTGCGTTAATATTTTTATCTACACACGTATCATAAACCCTCTTTACTGCGTTAAAAAACCGCACGTTACGATCAGCATAATGTAAAACTACTTGGTAAAAACTCATTTCTTATCTGAAAAATTACACATTCAATTATGACCATAATGTGTAATTTTACTACATATTATGACATTCAAATTTCGAACGCCGACGCCCGCTTGCGTGCCGCCCCTAGTTAGTCTGTGAAGTTGGTACTGACATTCAAATTTCGAACGCCGACGCCCGCCTGCATGAAGTTGGTACTACAGAACAAACTAAACCACTGCAGAGCCACAATGCCGGTCAAACATGCGGTTCCTGAACACATCAAAGAGAGCTTATGATATATGTGTAGATAAACTAGTGTATGTAACTGTACATAATTAGGCATTAAAACTCTCGAGTGATATTATTATGAAACTCGCCGAACGAGTATTAATGCCCTCCATTATGTAGCAGTCACATAAACTACTATTATTATTTACATTTACGTCACAAAGGTAGATACACAAGTGTCTGTGACTATATCATTTCTTGCTTCTCAACTCTTGGACAAGTATAGGTATACTCGCACATCTTCAAATTACATACACTTTCTATTCCTTTGGTATCTCGAGAGCGCAAATTGTATCCTCCAAGTAGATTTCGTCAAACTGGTGCGATTATTTGCTATGCTGACCTCCCACTGAAGTCTTGCGCCAATAAAACCGTCACGACAGCACAACCCTTCCACACCGCTCTGCTTCTGCAGAAAACTTCTCTGCATGTAGTTTTAAACTTATAGGTAAGTCAGCAGCATCAATTTAGCATATTGGCCGCGGGGCCGCTGTCAATCGTTATGTATCTTCACCGGGTCAGTGAACTGTGCCGTCAGTATATAGAAGAGGGCTGGCGCAGGCACCAATGTAAGATACCACAGTTCCCGCAAACCGGTTAAAGATATAATCCCATACGCGTGAACCAACCAATGTCCGACTAGTATGATAAGGTTTCTCGTATTGGTCAGTGACGTCATCAGTAACGCGGGGGATGATTGGTCGGTCTTGACTGAGAAGTGAGATGCCGACGTCATCATCGATATGATGATCACGATGTACGGGAATGAGCAATCTGAAAAGAACAGATAATAGGCCTGGTGGTTTATCTTAAATCCATTGTATATCAGGTCACAGACAGGTCGATACAATTACTTGCTCGATGCGTAAATGTTTGTTCGTGCTTACACATTGCACATAAATTTTTAGATTTTATTATAGTATCTGTGATATAAGTACGAGAAACCAACGAGCTTGTGTGAAGAGACTTATGAATTTTGAGGAAACAGCTCTGCATATCCCTATTGTTGTAATCGTGACGATATCTAATTTTGTATGTAAACTGGAATCACATTAGCTAATGCTCTACCTACGCCCTATATGAAATAAAGAAAACTACCAATCTAGAAACCGCCATGAAGGCTTGAAATGACTCCAGCTACAAAACGGCATCATACTATGGGGCAAGTGTTGACAGAAAAAAAATGTCTTACAAAACAAATTTATAACAATATTAGCTCATATAGACCAAATGACCAGCTGTCAACCATATTTCAAGACAGACCTACGAAATTCTCAAGGTGTCTTTTGAAATTGTCAATATTTGTTAGGAAAAACCAACACATGTTCCCGAATCTTCAACGCTCAGAAGACCTCAGACTCTGACCAAGATTATCTGCAACAGTATCTAACCTAGAATTTGAGGCTTCAGACCCTTACAACATGGGCATTAAAATACATATATATTCACCTGCCACATACTACAAAAAATATAGAAACCTTTAAAAAGTTTAGACACTTTAAGGAAATTGTTAACAAGCAAAACATTTTGAAATCTGCAGGAGTTTTAAGCCTATTCTGAATGATCTGATAAATAATTAATAATTTTATTACACAAATAAAATTTAATTTCATTAATTTCGTTATTTAGGTGGCTTATGTGTTAAAATAGCAACAAATTACTTACCTACCCTAAATAATTACCTCAAACCTTAGTAAAAAATATGTCACGTTCTAAGTCACGTCAACAAAGCCACCATCACTCACTTGACATCATGATCATCATGCCCGTTCCGAGTGGGAAAGACAACCATCATAGCTATCCAATGCTTTGAACGCGACGGTAGACGTTGACACTGACAAATGACACTATTATAACCCAACTTTTTTTACTTATTGACATTTCGAGTCATTGACAGTTGTTGACACTCAGAAGCATGGGCGATGAAAGCACAACATGGCGGCATTAATTTTGTCATTCATGACGTCATATCAACCATTGTAAGCTATTGTTGTCATGCTTGTCATTCGGAATAGATGCTATAATGGATTATGGTGCCAATCGGAATGCGCTGATAATAATCTTGCATTAACCTTGCAGGGCACATATTTTGGGACTTAACCTTTCTTTGTCATCTTTGTACCACATGGAAGCAAAGAATAAGTGATTATGATTATAATTATGTAAGTAAGTGTAACAGTTAAGTTACTCACAGATCAACCCAGCTGCTACAGTGTGAATCAGCACCAGTATTGGGTAGAAGTAAAGAGCGCAGTATATGGCCTTCTTGCCAGGGTTGGGTGCGGTCATGGATATCAGCCATGGCCGGAGTGTGATGGTCATCAGAAGGCTGAATGCATATATCAGCAGTACTACTGTGTATCTGTGGAAATATACCAATCACAGAACTACATTTATAGTAGTTTAAGTTGCAAGCAAATATGATGATGGTAGATTAATTATTAATTGCAAGAACTACAATGAAATTATACAAAAATTAACCCCCAGTGGTCCAAATCAGATTATTATTTACAAAGAGTGGATGCGGGAGGCTCAGGACTGTTCCTATTCTGTATTAGATGGCTTAGTAACGAGGAAACCTACACCAGTGGATGAATGTGGGAATATAAATGATTGAAAGAGTATCCACTTTTACTTTTCTCATTAAATTATGTAGTCACTTACAGAGGATACACTGCCTCCTGAGTACAATGCAACGTCTCCTTGTAATCCGGCTGTGGATTATGTAGCAGGGTGTACCAATCCGACAAGGCTTTAGGAGTGCACACATGTAGAGCTACAGTGCCTGCTGGAGGAAGCACCATCAATGCTGCCAAGGTGCCGGTAGCTACTTCTATGAATGCACAGACATGTTGAACTAGGACACCTTTCATCCTGAAAATGCAGTCATTCGATAGATAGGTACTCACAAGTTTTCATCACAACTTGTGATATCAGCACAAAATCATATTGAATAGGTATTTAATCAACTCACTCTTTTCCAATGGTGACCATATCAATAAAGAACCAATGTAGCACCAGCGGCAATAGCACCATGAAACCTAAATACTGCCAGTCGTAAAGTGTCGGCTCGTCTGCACATGGAACGCAGTAGCTGGTTTCATTCGTACGGAACCCACGAGGGCAGGCCCCGCAGTCACTCCATTGCCTATCTGGCAGCTCTGACCGGCCGCAGTAGAGGCCAGGGCAGGTCTGAATTGACTCGGACATTTTTGTACTTGAGAATGGGGATTTTACTTATAAATTGAGGTAATTTAGCTTTGAGAAACTGGCAAGAATTATCTTCAGTAGATTTAACACTAAGATAGGAGGCTTTTGCAAGATATAATCAGTAATAATGAGGCACGAGAAACTTTAATTATTTTGTTTCAGCGATTTTGACATTTATTGTCATTTCACTTCACTGACAGTTATGTTTTGTTAATACAACTGCTAAATTCACTTCACATTTTTGACTCTTTCGATGCATTAAGAAAACGCAGTTTCCAACTCACTAAAGTGGAATGAGGCCAGAAATGTAAACGGGGGACAGGAATACACGGCCCAGTAATGCCCGGCCCCGGAATGCCCGACCCCAAAATCGTGGGATTTGGGACGCCAGTTCCGGGGCCGGACATTCCAAGCCGCACATTACTGGGCCGGGCTTTCCGAGGCCGTGCACTGCCTGTTCGACCCCGGAATTGTGGGACGTCTCTCATTGGGTGGAAATACTGGCTTCTGATTGGTCGAACATTTTCGATTTAACTTAGACGAATCTAAGGCCACGGTCATAATAGTAGTGAGGTTTTTTTGTAAGCAAGTTTAACATTCTCTTGACACATATCATAACCTAAAAATTATTCATATTTGGTTAGATTAAAATAAAAACAAACTCAATTCTGCTATTTGTTAAAAAAAATAACACTGTGAAGACTGTGTTCAAGTGCATTATATTTATTGAGTCAAATTTGGCTAGAGTAGGTTATTGTGGCTAAATTTCAATTGGGTTATAGGTTAGGTTAGAACTTAGAAGAAGCAAAACCGAAGCGTAGTGGAGCGAAGCGAATGCAAATTAAAAAAAACATTTAATGATATTAATCGATTTTTTGAGATAGAGACACTATGAACACACCCTAATCTCTGATGTAGCAGTTGTCTATGGTACTCGGGACGCCAATTCCGGGGCCGGGCATTCCGGGGTCGAGCACTTTTTTGTACGGCCACGGAATGCTCGGCCTAGGAATGACCGACCCCGGAATCGTGGGCTTTCGGGACGCCAATTCCGGGGCCGGACATTCCTGGGCCGGACAATACTAGGCCGGGCATTACAGGGACTCAATGTAAACAATGAACTGTCATTTTCCAGTTGTAACGTTGTAAGTTGCCGTTGTCTTCACTCTATCATTAACTGGTCTTATTTTGAATTTAAGTAGTAATTCTCTTAATAAAACTGCCAAATGAGGCTGGTAATCACAGTATTAATTTTCACGCGCTGTACTAGCAGCATTCCACTGTTGACAGCTCGCTCGCTCTGCTGTGATTGGCCCGTTTTAAACTGACCAGCCGTGACCGCAACTTGACTTTGCGGCGCCGGCGTCATTCCGAAAACTCACTCAGCACTATACGCACGTCCGTCCTACTGGCGCTCTGTAACGGTCCCTTTTTACCGTACGCCGACGAACGACTCTAAACAGTAATTACTTACGTTTAATCATAACGTACTACTAGTAGTTACGTTTTAGTTTTGTCTGTGCTTCATATTAACCCCGATTGAGTTCGGGGTTCCTGGCACCTCTTCGGGATCACCGCTTTCCTGACTACCCTACGGTTTCCCGGTTCCTGACACCGCTTCGGGCTAACCTGCTTCCCTGCTCCGGCTGCATTCGGACCGTTACTTCTCCGACGTCAGCGGCACTCCGACTACGGCAAAAACCCGCAGGGAAGATTCGTTGCTGCGTAACCAGGGTCAGACTACATTTGGAGAACCCACGTTAAATAAAATTTCTTGTTGGCTACCTATTTGGAATCTTTTTATTCCTCTCCAAGTAGGGACGTCACAGTGGCGCCCATAACGTGGTTAGTCTGGCCTTGCTTACGCTGTAAGTAGTTAGTTGTTTGTGTGTGCGTGTTTTTGTAAACGTTTACCTGTGTTGTAATTTTGGTTTTGCTTAGCAACTTCTGTGTACGTGGTTATTATTCAAACTTTTAAATTGTAGTGTTTTTTTCAAATTCCTACGTTGGTTTTAATTTCTCGTTCTCTTATAAAAAAATTAACCACCTACCCACTAGTTGCAATATTTTTATTTGCAGTTTTAACATATATATTTTTTTCTACATCGTCATTCACTTCATTCATACCGTCAAAACCTAACGTACATAAATCATTTTGTAACAGAACGGAGACTAATTAGTAGCGTCATTTTCAATTCCTTGATTTCTCTTCCTGTGCTGTCCCGGGAAATCAAAAAAGAATACGGCAGTTGCATTTCCTCCTGTGCATGTCGTAAGAGGCGACTAAAGGAATCAGTACACTTTCACTACTCATCTCTTTGGTATTTATTATTTGAGCTGCATCATGTCTTTTCAAATTAAGTTTCTCTCTCTAAACAAAGCAGAACTGGAGTACGAAGTTGCCATCAGAGGTGAAAACCCAGGCACTACCGTAGAAATTTTACGTAAACAAATAACTAAACTTGTGACAGAATACCCGTCAGAGGACGTTCTGTTATCTCACCTTGAACCTAAGGACGACTTACTTGCAGTCGTCAAAATCTTGGACAAAGTGCAATCTACTCTTGACGGACCTGCACCAGATAGATCCTCTCTTCTTAGGACACAAAATCTGATGCACCATGTCTATCACAGATTAAGTCGGGTACCTACGGATGAAAAGTTCGAAACGGGCCATGATCAACTGTCGGAGATTTACCGAAAATATTATTCGAAGATCCTAGCTCTCTTATCACAAGCAAAGGATCCCCTTTCAATATCTTCCTCGTCTAATACTGCGTGTAGGGAATCAACGCCATCTGTTAGTGGCGCGAGCGTGATTTCTGTAACCTGCGAGCGTAGCAATACTTCCGAACTTAGTAAATTGAAGTACGACGGGAAATCATGTGTTCGGGCTTTTATCGAAAGGGTTTCGGAACTGTGTCAGGCCAGAAATATTTCGGACTCCAAACTTCTGTCCTATGCAACGGAAATTTTCACCGATCAAGCATTGCACTGGTTCCGAAGTATAAGAGATAGCGTTAACAACTGGTCGGATCTCAAATCTCTGTTGTTAGAGGATTTCAGCCAAACTGACTATGATTATCGTCTACTTTCTGAAATTAGGGCTCGCACTCAGGGCGAATCAGAAACGATAACCATTTATCTTTCCATAATGGCAGGAATGTTTTCGCGCTTATCGAAACAATTATCCGAAGAGGACAAATTAGAGATACTATTGCACAATATCCGGCCATGTTATGCGAGTACGTTGGCCTCGGCAACTCAGATTGTGGATATTGGGGTATTGAGAACGTTGTGCAAAAATTACGAAAATATACAAACCCGTATGTCACACTTTCGCGAGCCACCAACGATTACCACACACACACTAGCACCCGAATTTGCTTACAAGCCATGTAAGACGAAATCTGACAACCATGTCTCTGCGATCGCCCCTGCAACAACTGTAAAGTCAAATAACTTTTGTCTAAGATGCCGCTCTAACACTCACGATCTTCGTCAGTGTAAGGTTAGTCGTGACGTCATCGTCTGTTTTGGGTGCGGTAATAAAGGTGTAAAGAAACCTGAATGCCCTAAATGTACTCCTACCGTTCAAAAAAACTAATTAGCCAGAATTGGGACGGTTCTAAGGGTCATTTCGATAGAGTAGATTTTGAAAAATGGCTACAAACCCTTAGAAACTTCTTCTCTAGTTTCAGAGTCGCCTCAATTCTGGATAGTAAACCAACAAAGGACAGTAGACCCTATATTTCCGTTAGAATCGGGGACATCCCTGCTTCTGGTCTACTCGATTCTGGATCTGCTGTCACTATTCTCGGCAATGATTCTCATAAATTATTGTCGGACCATGGTCTAAAAGTATTTACCGATGATTGTATCTCCGTGACTGCTGCTGGAGGCCAGTCCCTTCAAAGTATTGGCTACATCAATCTTCCCATTCACTTTGAAGAACAATTCCACATTATTAAGGGTTACGTGTTACCAAATGTGGACAGCCCACTTATCCTAGGCATTGACTTTTGGCGGATTTTCAATATTTGTCCCAAATACTTAGGTAGCATCACCTTGTCCAACTCTTCTTTGGCAGAAATAAGTATCGACAAAAATGAGACTTTTATACAGTCTTACGATAATCTCTCTGATTCACAAAAGTCCACAGCCGATTCAATTGTCAGTCAATTCCAGGAAATCTCCACTGACAGTATGGGCCTTGGTAGAACTAGTCTTATAACTCACCATATCGATACTGGTGACTCTCAACCTATAAGACAACGTTACTATCGAATGTCACCTGAGAAGCAGCGAATTTTGGTAGAGCAAGTCGACGAAATGCTAGCGTTAGATGTAGTTGAACCTTGCGAGAGCGCTTGGTCGTCCCCTGTCCTCATTGTCTATAAAAAGAATGGACAACCTCGCTTTTGCCTCGACAGCCGTAAACTGAATTCGGTCACAAAAAAGGACGCATATAACCTACCCTATATAACTGAAATATTAGACAACCTACGCGATGCAAAATTCTTATCTAGCGTAGATTTGTCGAAAGCGTTCTGGCAAATTCCAATAGCTCCAGAAGATCAAGACAAAACTGCATTCTATGTTCCAGGCAGAGGAACTCTCCGTTTTAAGACCACTGCTTTCGGTCTCACCAATGCCCCTGCCACTCAACAAAGGCTTGTCGATCTTCTGTTCGGGAATTTTGATCTAAAGGCGTTCGCATATTTAGATGATATTATTATCATCAGCAGCAGCTTTGAGGAACACGTGTCCTTACTACTAGGCGTGCTGCATAAATTAAAACAAGCGAACTTATCCATCAACCTTGAAAAATGCAAGTTCTTCAGAAATGAGTTGAAGTACTTGGGTTATGTTGTGGATGCGCATGGCCTTCGCACTGATCCTGAAAAAGTCGAGGCTATCCTTAATTTCCCAACACCCACAAAAAAAAAAAGATCTTAAACGCTTCCTTGGAACAGCCACGTGGTACCGCCGTTTCGTCCCCAACTTTAGCACTATTGCCGGACCACTCAACCAGCTGACTTCAAGTAAGAAGAACGCACCCAAGTTTCAGTGGACAACTGAAGCTGATGATGCTTTTAATAAGCTAAAAGAGTGTCTTGTATCAGCCCCGGTTCTCTCTTGTCCCAATTACGATTTACCGTTCGAAGTACACACGGATGCGAGCAATTTTGGGATTGGTGCCATGCTCACACAAACGATTGATGGTAAAGAACATCCGATTGCATACATGAGTAGGGCGTTGTCGGGATCTGAGAAGAACTACAGTATAACCGAGAGGGAGACGCTAGCAGTTTTAACCGCTCTAGAACACTGGCGGTGTTACTTGGAAAACGGAAAAACCTTTACCGTTTACACCGACCACTCCGCGCTCAAATGGTTCTTGTCACTGGACAACCCTACCGGAAGACTAGCACGCTGGTGTGTGAGGTTGTCTGCCTTTAATTTCGAACTTAAACATCGTCGTGGGGTCGATAATGTCATTCCAGATGCACTATCTCGTGCTTTCCCATGTGCTTCTATCAGTACGGTCAACTCTAATTTGACTACTACTGACACATGGTACAAAAACATTTATAACGGTTGTTTAGAAAAGCCGAACCTCTTTCCTAACTACTTGATCGAAGGTGGTGCTCTCTATCGCCACTCCAAAAATAAGTGCGAAATGATTTCGGAGTTTTCCTGGAAGGAAGTGGTGCCGAAAGAATTGCGTGACAGCGTCATAGAGGAGAATCATGCTGACCCTACTGCTGCTCACTTGGGTATTTTCAAGACCTATCGACGCTTACTTCTTCGATACTACTGGCCGGGCATGCACCAAGACGTCGTACGTTTTGTTGGTTCTTGTTCAAAATGTCTCACTTACAAACCACAAAACCATCCGACGCTGGGTACGATGGGTCGACCTAAACAATGCTCACGGCCGTTTCAAATGATATCCATTGATTTCATAGGTCCACTTCCGGTCAGTCGAAAGCAGAATAGTTATATTTTGGTCGTAACATGTTGCTTCTCAAAATATTGCCTTATTTTTCCCATGCGACGCGCTACTTCGGAAGCTGTCGTCAAGGCTCTGGAGGACTCTGTGTTTCTGGTCCACGGAATCCCACAGACAATATTCCTTGACAATGGTACCCAGTTTATTAGCTCGGTAACAAATACCCTCTTTAAGAAATACAAGATACCTAACGTATTCTTCTCTCCGAGATATACTCCGCAAGTAAACACTGTCGAGCGCTATAACAAAACAATAGTTACATGTATTTCCACCTACGTGGACAATGACCACAGAACCTGGGACACTAATATTCCCAAAATACAGTATGCCATTAACAACTCCGTCAATGAAGCAACTGGCTACACTCCATCGTTCCTCGTGTACGGACGAGAAACGGTTACTTGTGGTTCTCATTATACAGATAACGATCTGGGTGAGGAACTACTATTTCTGCCACGCGACATTTACGCTGAAAATCTGGGTCACCTGTCAAAATATTTTGATAAGGTACAGGCATCTCTTTGGCACGCACATAAAAAAAATACGGCGCACTATAATCTTAGGCGGAAAGAGGCAGAATTCAGCGTAGGCGACATTGTCCTAAAACGTGCTTATGTCTTGAGTGATAAAGACAAGTACTTTAGTAAAAAGTTAGCGCCCAAATATACCAAATGTCGCGTCTCCGCTAAGAAATCACCCTTGGTATACATTTTAGAGGATATGACGGGAAAGGACTTAGGCACCTGGCATGTTAAGGATCTAAAACTAGTTAAGAATATTTAGAATTAGGTTTTGGATTTTCATTACGTATGAAAACCCTTTACTGGGCGAGGGGGTATTGTAACGTTGTAAGTTGCCGTTGTCTTCACTCTATCATTAACTGGTCTTATTTTGAATTTAAGTAGTAATTCTCTTAATAAAACTGCCAAATGAGGCTGGTAATCACAGTATTAATTTTCACGCGCTGTACTAGCAGCATTCCACTGTTGACAGCTCGCTCGCTCTGCTGTGATTGGCCCGTTTTAAACTGACCAGCCGTGACCGCAACTTGACTTTGCGGCGCCGGCGTCATTCCGAAAACTCACTCAGCACTATACGCACGTCCGTCCTACTGGCGCTCTGTAACGGTCCCTTTTTACCGTACGCCGACGAACGACTCTAAACAGTAATTACTTACGTTTAATCATAACGTACTACTAGTAGTTACGTTTTAGTTTTGTCTGTGCTTCATATTAACCCCGATTGAGTTCGGGGTTCCTGGCACCTCTTCGGGATCACCGCTTTCCTGACTACCCTACGGTTTCCCGGTTCCTGACACCGCTTCGGGCTAACCTGCTTCCCTGCTCCGGCTGCATTCGGACCGTTACTTCTCCGACGTCAGCGGCACTCCGACTACGGCAAAAACCCGCAGGGAAGATTCGTTGCTGCGTAACCAGGGTCAGACTACATTTGGAGAACCCACGTTAAATAAAATTTCTTGTTGGCTACCTATTTGGAATCTTTTTATTCCTCTCCAAGTAGGGACGTCACACAGTACAAAAAATATATTATGAATGTCAAAGTCAACGGTTGTTCTAAAAAATGACAGCTGTTTGTATATATTTTTGGCCTCAAATTAAAAATAGTACTTAGAGCACAAAGATAAAAATTAAAAAAAATACCCGGATACAAGTAAGATTAAGCCATACTCCACCATGCTGGCTCAGTGCGGGTTGATGGTAGGCCTACAGTATTGCAAGGCCCAAGCGCAAAAAACCAATTAAATTACTTTAGTTTCGCGCCAGCTTCATAGACGTATGAAACAAACCAATAGGTACGCAGGAACATGCAGCGGGCGGCGTGCGGCCGCAATCTTGCTAGTGGCAGGCACCCGCGGGGTTATTACGTATCTTGCAAACAGTAAGCAATCGACAAAAATTGCGCAATTTCTGCTGTCAAAACTCACAATAACGGAGTGTAGCCAACGGTCAACGGTGCTGCCTCTAGCGAGCAATCGCATTACTAAAAAGAGCATTGTTGTTGCAAGCAGTGTTGCCGTTTTAGCCACTTTTTGGCTAGATCTAAAGGATTTTGAACGGTTTTAGCCAAAAAATAATAAATTTTAGCCACCAAAACGAATCTAGCTACATCTAGCTACTTTTGGTATGTTTTTAGATTATTACTTTTGGAAGTCGAACGAGCAAGAAATTTTAATGTCTGATTCTGCGCCGCAGTTGTAATGTCTGATCATGGTTTCCCCAATGAATGTTTATATATTTCCGTAATTCAGATTCGATTGAATGAAAATCTACGTTATTACTATTTACAGTTTGTTTTGTACAAAGTAGTCATGTCATAATTTATCGAAACGATATCATTGTCTATGATAATAATATTATATTATCAATAGTCATAGAATATGAAAGTCTGCAAAGATTAGCCACTTCCAGCCACATTTCGAAAATGTTTGTTTTTTACAAAACTGCTTACTTGTTTTTATGTAGCCACAAACTAGATTGCCCTGGCGGCAACACTGGCAGAAAGCAAACAATTAGCGAGCGATCACTTTAGATAATACGAATTCGGTATGACACATTGCAAACGACCGCGCGATGAATGCGCGTTCACTGCGCAATAGCTGCTAATTGCTGAATTTTAGGTAATAAGCCCGCCGGTTGTTCGCTGATATGTCGGTCACGGCAACTCGTATTACTAATTTGTGCTCCCACAAAACGTAACCTTTTATTTGTCTTTATTGCGATTTAAAAATGCATTTTTGTTTAGGGTGTTTATTTGATCATTATTCCTTTTATATTTATTTATTTATTTATTTGATATTTATTTATTATTTATTTATTTCTACTTATTGAGAAAATTATCAATTTGTGTTGCAAGGCACGCGTCGTTCAGAAGGCCAAAAAAAGTTGTTGCTCTACAATATTCGGTTAGGCCTTACAACCCTGCTGCGGTCTAATAAGGCCCTTTAGTATTTGATAATGTAATTTGTCAATATAAGAATACTCATTTTTAGGGTTCCGTACCTTTAAAGGAAAAAAAGGGCCCTTCAAATCTACTGCGTGAGAAAAATAACTCCAGAAAACGATTTAAAAATGTAAGAAGCCGCTAGACACAATATCATTCTTATCCACCCTTAAAAAGGGTAGTGACAAAATATGCTGCTAGATGCTAATCTCTTTACCGTGTATTGCCTTAAATCCTAAATTATTCTGTAGCCCAATCACAAGTATTCTATACATGCACTATCGAAAAGCAAGTCTTATTTTTTATGACATAAAATATAATTTCATGCGTTCTCGAATAACTTTTACGCGCTGTCGTCCGTTCGCGGTCGAGGCTCTGGTCAAATGTAAAAAACAAACGTTGCGGGCAAAAACCTTTATATGAGAGCTAATGCTAAAATATCTGCGACCTGTTTGGATCCTTTTTTGTATCCGTATACAATAGTAGCAACTAAAGCTCAGATCACCTATAAAATGAAAAAAACTACATAATGACAGTTTTTCATTTATGGA
Source organism: Argyresthia goedartella (assembly GCA_949825045.1). Taxonomy (NCBI): domain Eukaryota; kingdom Metazoa; phylum Arthropoda; class Insecta; order Lepidoptera; family Argyresthiidae; genus Argyresthia; species Argyresthia goedartella. The sequence continues at coordinate 18,543,025 of OX463824.1, read as the reverse complement.
AATAGACCATGAATCGATATTCTCCAAACTTAAAAAACTAGATCCTAATAAGGGGCCAGGACCGGATGGTATTCTGGTGGAACCGTTGCACCTTATTTTCAATCACTCACTAAAGTCTGGATTATTTCCCCAAAAAGGGAAAATAGCAAGAGTGGTGCCAGTATTTAAGGGTGGGGAGCTTATCACAGTTAAATATTACCGTCCAATATCCCTACTAAGTGCGTTCGCAAAGACCTTTGAGTCACTAATCTGTCCCTACATTCAAAGACACTGCAAGCAGGTCACAACGGTTCATCAGCACGGCTTTCTAGAATCAAGATCTACTTGTACCCATCTGGTCAGTTTTGAGGATACTATTGTAGACGCTATTGATAAAAACAACACGTAGACGTCATCTACGCCGATTTTTGTAAAGCCTTTGACAAAGTTTCTCATCAAGTCCTTATACATAAATTACTAGAATCCTACCTGAAAGGTCGTAAATTCTGCGTTGTTGTAAATGGTTACTCATCAGGCTACAGCGAGATAAAATCCGGTGTCCCAAAGGGATCGCATCTTGGACTTACTTTTTGAACACAACTCCATTCATAATAAGATAGTAATAATTTTATTTATCATAAAGTTTTACATTAAATGTTTGTTTCTGTTACCCAAACTAGGCTAATTTTTGCTTTATTTATTATATAGTTTTACATTAAATGTTTGTTTCTGTTACCCAAACTAGGCTAATTTTTGCTTTTTGCCATATTTTTTATACTTAGTAGCCTTTTCCAGTTCATTTCGCTCATATTGTCGTTTTACCTTTTTCAATAAATGGTTGCAAAAATTCCTGTAACGAATGTAAGTTACCTTGATTATATATCATTATCTAGATTTTTTCTTACTTTCAAATGCATTCTATCTTTGTTACCCATACAGCGCAAGAGGCCAGGAGTAATCCAGGGTTCAGAAATTTTTTTGCGTTTTGAGACAGATTTTCGAGTGGTATGTTTCTTAACAATGTTGAAAGTCAGGTTTACAAAATTATTCGTAGCCTCATTACATAAAAGAGTCTGATTGAAGTCGTGAGTTTTTATTTCTTCAAAGATGCATTTCTAATCAACTTTTGATATTATTTTTGGAGGTGAATTAACGTTGTTATCTGTTTCTAGGCAAAAGAAAGCTGAGTTGTGATCTGTTTAGGTATGTTTTATGACGTATATTCTAGCCAATAACTTTGACCTTAACAATACTTATAATAACAGTCTTGTTGCCTAGGAACGTTTAGCCAACTCGTTTAACGTTTCGTTCACTCACTTGTCTGACGGAATTTTAGTGACTTGATTAAACGTCGGTATTTAATTAACGGTCTAGAGTACTCTAGAGAGTTAGTTAAGTGTCTGATTTAACCAACTAACTGTGTCACACCCACTATGCCACTTTACCCCCCTCTCCGCAGAACTGTTCTCGGCGCTAATTCAGAAATTCCCCGCCTGTGTATATGCATGAACCATTTTAGTGACTTGATTGATGTCTTCCATGATACAATTGGCAAAATCAAATACGTGCTACTAGCTCTTAACAACTAATATTATTTAATTTTTATTGTCCACTTTTACTCTGTTTTCTATGAAATATGATAGCTTCTCGGAACAATATGTCCAAACATAAGCAAAAAATACTTTATTTTTACCTACTCTAAATTATGTTTTTTAAGAATGTGTTGTTTACTTGTAAGTAGTTTGTGTACTTGACATAGTTTTCTTTATCTTTATCTAGTTCAAATTGTTAGTAAACCAAATAAAAAAAAAACCTTATAATAACTTCGTTGTCCGCCTGTCCCTGTGTCAAGACCTTTTTATTGGGAACGCGTGGAGGGTTCAAGTTGTAATTGATATCAATTACTCAGGTCGGTAGATCTTTAAAGCTATGAAAAAATCAAGCTCCTAGGTTAACGCAATCAAACGATACGACCGTTTATGCTGTAAAAAGTTGGATTTTCATAGTACTCGCAAGGGAACCAAATCTTATAGGGTACTTCCCGTTGACCTAGACTCATGAAATTTGGCACAGAGTAAGGTCTTACAGCACAATTAAAGGGAAAATTCTGAAAACTGTAAATTTCTGTCTATCTGTTTGTTATTTTTGACTAACTGTCTGTAGCACTGGTCTGCATACGCGTTTTTAGATATTTAATGCAGGCAATGCAACTTTTTCGGTAACGTGATTTAGGCTTATCTATCATTCAGCCTACCATTTGAACATTCTGCCTTCAGCCTTAACGTGAGTACAGCTTTGCATATCTTTTGGCTTGCGGTAATAGGTGGAACTAATGCTTTCGACTGTTTCGGTGCATTAAGTTGCGCAGAACTGGCAACCCCTGTAAACGTTACTCACCCGCCAAAAGATTGTTGAAAGACTGTATACAGTCTATCTGTATGCTGTCTATAGTATACTATAGACTAACTAAAGGATATATTATATACCTATCTTCTCTGCCTAGAGTCTGGCTAGCCTAAAAAACATAGATAAACACGGCGAATTAAAAAAAATATATGCTTGTATTATTATTTATTATGCTTGTAAGTATTATGTCTATGTTATCGCAAAGTAAAAAAAAATACACACTTGGTTCCCATATAGTTGACCGTGTATGAGTCGTCTATCTTAATACATGGCCTGTGAACCTCCTCTAAAAGTATGTACGGAACCCTTGGTGGGCGAGTCCAACTCGCACTTGACCGTTTTATTTTTATCATTAGTCTTTTTTTAGTTTTTGCCTCATACAATACTGAACTATATTTCGGTACTGAATTTTCCAGAGCCTTGTAACCCACAATATGGGCCTTCTAAAGCAAATATGTGTAATACTTAGATTATACAAAGTGTAATAAGGCCCAAAGTAGAAAATTATAAATCAAAAAACATTGACAATACTTACTCAATTCTAGCATGAATAAGAATATTTTTAAGTAAAATACTAACATTTATACACGAAACACCTAAAAATTCAATAGCTGGGAAATATTGATGATTTTAGTTTCTGCTTGTTGTGTTCATGAATATGACAATGTTCATTTTTTATACAATCTTTAAGGTCTTTAGGTAATGAATACTTTTGCGCCAAATGGCCTATAAACGGCACGGGCTTTACTATACACACCTCAAGCCAAAAATAGAGATTTAAACATGTAAAAAAATAAACTTATTACCGTTACCCTGTAAGCCTTTACCCGGATACGAGTAAGATTAAGCCATACTCCGATAATGTACTTAAGATTGTACGGGTTTTAACCGTACGCTCTTGTTATTGATGATGATTGATAATTGATAAGAGTTTGTAGTGTAAAGGTTTTATATTGATTTAGAACAATTACAGAAATGCTATGATAAATGATAGACTGCAGTGAGCCACGCGGAGCTCTTGCTGTCCGAACGTGAACTGATTTGAGTGGAACGACAAGCGGCCGCGCAGGACTGCTGAATAGGGAAAATGTGCGGTGTCCCGTACATGCTCCCGGGCGGGAGATGAAACGTACTAACACGTTTCATGATGATGATCATAATATTGAAAATTGATACAACACAACAAATTAAGAAATGTGTATGATATGATTGATGGATAAGTTAACCTAAATGAACTTTAGATGTAACATTGATATAAATGATTAAGTAATTGAAAATATTTGATAACAAATTATGAAACTTAAATATTTCACGCATTTCATCGTCTTTGATTGTCTGTAGGTGGTACACTTATTTCTTTCTCACTGAACGTAGTCTTGAAAAGAATAGGCGAAGTGCCACGAGCTATTTTAACACTTTTTAGGGTGGAGCCCTGATTATTCGAACTACGAGGGCCAACACTAGATTTTGCTTTTTGCTCACACACACTAGGCTCGATGTGCCTGTCACAGACACTGCTGATGATGGCGGGCGCGGCGGCGGCGGCGGCGGCGGCGGGCGGTTGAGGAGCCTCCGCCCGCGCCCGGCCGCGCGCCTGCACGCGCCGGCACGCGTAGAGCACGCATGCGACTCCTCCAGCTCCAACCACAACATATATTGCTGCATATTGATGAACGTCGTGATATGACAGTCTCTCTGACAGCTGTGGGCTCTCCTTCATCTGCTTGATCTGCTCACTGATTTCTTTCAGGTTTTGCTCCCGACTATTGTCATCTTCTGTTTCATTATAGATCGGTATGGAGACATTGATGATATGATTAATTTCTGCTATTTTTGGAAAGTCTATTTCAGAATGAGTCTTGATTTCATTCGTCATTTGGTTATGTGAGTAGGTAGTAAAATGTTCCCCTTTGATAACACATCCATGACCTATAGTCATAATGCCAACTTCGCTGAGTCGCTCGGCGGTAATCTGACGCTCGCACATTATCTTGACGGTATATTGTTTGCAGCAGAAATAAAAATACATGTTGATATTATTTAATTCAGACCACTGATTTTCGCATTCTTTGGTGAATACCTCGCATCTGTTTAAATCTTTATCAATTTGGCAAAGACTTGAGTCTGATTTGATTTGATAAATTGTGTTCTGTAGATGGCACAGATACGTGTCCCCGACCATACTGTGACTGCATGTCTGTATTTCGTTGATTGATAAGGGCAGATACGTATCCTTTGATAAATTGATCGCTAAGTGATCTGCAACTGGCTTGATATAATTCATCTTTCCATTGACTTGCTGCGGTACTGAGAACACCCTGTATAATTCGTAGGTGTCTCGATTGATAAGTGGAATACGGATCTCAAATATGACGTATTGCCGAGTTATTCTTGCTTTTACTTTGAGTAATCCATATACTTTGTGCATATCTGTTTGTAAATTGCTGATCGGGAGGGAGAGATCTTTTGATAATTGTCTTGATATAATGTCGAACTCCTCTTCAAGTTGGTTTACACTGATTAAATTAATGCTGAGTTGTCCATGATATACGTCTGTGATAGTATCAAGTAAGGTATGCTGAATACTCTTAATTTTTTGTAGCATGTTGTTTGCTATGATAACTGATAAGATGAAGTCATTTGTGGACGAGACGTCTTGAATCTGCTTGTTCATAGAATTTTCCAAATTATTTAGACGTTGGTTGATGATTTTGTGTTGTTTGTTCATGACTTCCTCTGTCCTTTTCAGGAAATTAAATTCAGCTTCAACCACAGATGTTTGATTCTTCCATAGTTGAAACAAATGCTTTTGATTGTCTCGGACGAGTGTGATATCTTTTTGATAGTCTTCCGCGAATTGTTGATCTAATACGCCGAAGAGGCTACGTGCGACGTAGCCGACACCGTTGATAAGCCCACGCCTTTGTCTGGCGTGTGTCTCTGATTCTTGCTGACTGGTCATAACACGGTTGTTGTACTCAAGTTCACTACAGTCGTGACGTAGTTGCGATAAGACTGTGTCGCAATGTTCGTGTTCTTGTACTGAACAGATGTTATTTAGATATTTTGAATATTTGCTGAGTGCTGTTATTCCTTCTTGATAGGGCGTCGTGTCGTAGTAGACGATGAGTTTCCATTCATCTCGTACGAGTTGTATGTTTGATATTTTGTCGAAGTATAAACCTTGACTTTGATTAAGTGATTTGATGTTTGTTGATAAACACTGCGAAGTGGTGATAGTCGCCATTAAGAAGAGAAATGATATTAACATCGATATGAAATTTGATTTCTTCTTGCGACATGACCTTATAGGTCTGCTTTTAGCTTGCTTGGCGTCTTTTCGATCTTCTCCGTTTTTGCTTTGATTGATACATGGTATATTTGATTCCGACGAGGTAGGTAGAATGGACAATTTGATGATAGGCCGTTTCATTACACCGTTTTTCGTTCGTAGCGTCACAACCCTGACGTAGCCGTCCTTTCCCGGGTGTAGCTCAATGACTCTTCCTAAAGCCCACTTGCCGGCCGGTAAGTTAGCGTCATGTATTAGAACGATGTCATCGATTTTGATGTTGTCTTTTGCTTGTTTCCATTTGCTTTTTGTTGTGATTTGTGAAAGATACTCGGTGCGCCACCTTTTCCAAATATCTTCGAATATTTTCTGCGCTAACTGCCACCTTGTTCTTTCGTCTCTTTCCGTTTCGATGATAGTTAACGTAGGTCCATTTGTTAAAAAGTGTGCTGGTGTTAGATAATTTAGATCCTCTGGGTCTTCTGATAACGGACACAGAGGCCTGGTATTGAGACATGCTTCTAACTGTGCTAATAACGTCGAAAATTCTTCATACGTTAATTTTTGCTCGCCGATGACTCGTTTAAGGTGGTATTTGAGACTCTTCACCGCGGCTTCCCAAATTCCACCTGCTGACGGCCATGATGGCGCTATAAAGTGCCATGTGATCTCCATTTCATTGATTTCTGCTAAGAACTCATTGTTGATGATTTCTTTAAGATTGATCTGTTCTCGTTGCAATGTCCTGCTTGCTCCCAAAAAGTTCGTCCCATTGTCGCTATGAATGTGACGTGGTGTACCTTTGCGAGCTGATAGTCTTCTGATTGCTGCTAAGAATGCTGAGGACGTTAAGTCTGAGACTAACTCCAGGTGAACTGCTTTTGTCACCATGCACACAAACACTGCAACATAGCCCTTAGAGGTTCGGGCTGCTCTACCTCTATTTGATCTTATTTCCACATGACCGGTGAAGTCAACCCCTGTGTGGTGGAATGGGCGAGAAGGGTTGATTCTCTCTTCCGGTAGGTCACCCATTATCTGTTGATGCTTACTCGGATCATGTCTCCTACACTTCACACAGCAGCGGAGTCGTTTTTTGGTTGCTCTGTTACCTCCAATGATCCAATATGTTTGGCGAAGCGTTGATAATGTTAGCCGTGCTCCACCGTGGAAGGTAATCTTGTGACTGTAATCGATCAACAAGTCCGTTAAACGACCGCCGTGCGGAATGATGATGGGATGTTTCATGTCTTCATTGATGCTTGCGTTATTGAGCCTTCCTCCGACCCTCAGAAGACCTTGCTTGTCTAGTATCGGTGTCAGATTCAATAACTTGCTTTTTGCGTGCACCTTGCCACATTTGTTGATATTTTCAATATCTTCTGAAAACTCTGATTGCTGAATGTGTTTGATAATCTTAATTTTTGCTTGACGTAATTCTTGAAGCGAGAGGTAAGGCAGCTTCAGATTACATTTATCTTTTGATAAAACGCGTAGTATCCACGCTAGTACACGTACTGCTCGTGTATAAGTGCAATTTTTGCTGAGTATCGCACCGATGATGTCATCACATCTACTCGTATACGTAGTAGTTGTGACGTTGATTTGTTTCGTTTGCTTTTGTTCCTTATCAGTGACGTAGACCGGCGGCGGCTCTTGTTTTGATTCCTTGCTGAATGATGCTAACCACGACGGACCATGCCACCACAAGGGGTGCTCTTTGAGCTGTGTTGCTGTGATTCCTCGGCTGGCGCAGTCTGCTGGGTTTTCGCTTGATTTTACGTACCGCCAGCAGTCTTTAGGCATTATTTCTGTTATCTGCCTAACTCTGTTTGCTACAAATGGTTTCCAACGGCCTGGGTCGCCTTGGAGCCAGCCCAAGACTGCTGTTGAATCTGACCATCCGAATAGCTTCATATTATGTCCAACTAGTGCTTGTTGAACTTTGCTCATTAACTTTGATAATAATTATGCTCCACTGAGCTCCAAACGTGGAAGTGATGTTTCCTTGTTTACTGGGACAAGTCTTGATTTTGCTGCTACGAGGACGACGGATACTTGATTATTATTTCCATTTGATATTCTGCTGTATATGACACATGCGTAGGCTTTTGTTGATGAGTCACAATAGCCATGCAGTTCAATTTTTTCGTTCTCGTGACATCCCAACCATCTCTGGATTTTATATTGATTTATGTTGTCTAAATCTGCTTTAATTTTTATCCACTCGGAAATTATTTCCGTCGGTAGACATTCATCCCATTGTAAGTTGGCCAACCAAACATTTTGGAAAAGTAGCTTCAGTTTTGTAGTAACCGGTGAAAGCCACCCCAATGGATCAAATAGTTTGGAGATATCTGATAAAAGTGATCGCTTGGTCGGTGTTTCTGATGGGGATTTATTGATTTTTGATAAAAATGTAAATTGATCTGATATCGGATTCCAACGCAGTCCAAGTGTTTTGGTTGATTCTACCTGCTTGAAGTCGAATAATGATTGACTGCCTTGGCTCTTGCTCACGCCTTCCAGTAGCAATTGATTGTTGGAGGTCCATTTTCTCAAATTAAATCCTCCTGATGCTAGTAACTGGATTAGATCAGTCTGTAATTGCTTTGCTGATACGAGGGAATGACTACCGCTAAGTAGGTCATCCATGTAAAAACATTCCTCTAACACCTTTCCGGCTGGACTCTCTGTGTATTTGTGACCTTCGTCACTTGCTAATTGCTTCAAAGTCATCATAGCTAAGAAAGGGGCTGATTTGGTGCCGTATGTCACCGTTGACAGCTGGTATTCCCGAAGGGTTTGCTCTGGTGCATCCCTCCAGATGATTTTTTGATATTTTTGATCTTCTGGGTGAATGTTAATCATTCTAAACATCTTCTCAACGTCTGCTGTGTAGGCGTATTCATATTGTCTCCAGCGTAAAATTAAAGATTGTAAATCTTGCTGCAAGTTCGGCCCGCGAGACATCAAGTCATTTAGACTGTACCCCGTGGAAGTTTTCGCCGATGCGTTGAACACTACGCGCAGTGACGTAGTTGACGAATCCTCGCGTCGCACACAGTGGTGCGGTAAGTAACAGTTAGGTGTCTCGTTACTTGTGCATTTGCGCATGTGACCTAGATCTTCGTATTCGTTGATAAATAATTTATAATCGTTGAATGTATTTTTCTGCTTGCTGAATTTCCGTTCTAGTTGCCGAAACTGTGCCACTGCCATTGGCTTCGAGACTCCCAGATTTTCAACATAATCTGATCTAAACGGAATTTTAACCACGTAGCGACCGTCATCTTGGCGCGTAGTTGTTTTTTGATAAAATGAGACACATTGCTGCTCATCTGATGATAAAATGATACTTTCGGGCTCCGAGATGTCTTCTATCTCCCAGAACTTTTTGATTTCATCCACGTTGTTGAGGACGACATTGCAATGAAACGTTTTCGCGTTTCCGCATAGAATCCATCCGAGGCGCGTTTGCTGCGCTATCGGTAAGTTTTGATCTGCTCTGATAATGCCTCCCAGTATGATAGAGGAATAAACGTCTGCTCCCAATAATATGTCAACGGGCCGACTGACGTTAAACTCTGGGTCAGCCAGTTGAATGTTTTCCAAATGATTCCATGACGGCTTTGGGAATGATTGGTTTGGTAAATGATTGATCAAATTTTTCATGATAAACGCTTCCGTGCTGAAGCTGTATTCATTGTTTTTTGCTGTACACACGACCCTCATGACACCGCGACATTTGCTCTCTTTTGCCCCGACTCCAAAGATCACTCCCTTGCTTCGCTGCCGAGGTAGACCTAACCTTTGTGCTGCGTTTTCGGTGATCAGTGACGTCTGCGAACCTTGATCTATAAGCGCGCGCATTTTATGATAAGATCCGTCTGCTGCTTGTATCTTGATCTGAGCAGTTGCTAGGAGAATTTCTGATAAATTATCATGCGATACGTGATTGCTGTTGTTGCTACGACGTTGCTGGTTATTGGTGTCTTTCTTTGATGATGTGTTTTGTGCCGCATGATGGTTTTTTGAATAAGTGTCGCATAAAACGCTGTTGTGATTTCCGTCACACTGTCGGCATCTTTTCTTCGAATAACATTCATTTCCATTATGATTGAATAAACAATTTTTGCATAAATTTAATTTCGCAACTGTATTTCGCTTCGCGTCCGGTTGTAATTCGAGAAACTTGTTGCAATGGTAAATGCCGTGATTGAAACTGCATAGAGGGCATTTAATTGAGGTCGAATGGTAACTTTTGTTCGGTTTTGATGCTTTTTGGTAATTGTTAAATGATTTATTTTGCGACGGTTTTTGATAATTTTTGCTGATATCTTGCTGTGGAAGTGGAAACTTTTTTGATGCTTCTTGCTGGCGTGTTTCCAAGGACGTAAACTTTTTCTGGAGGAAATCTAGAAGATCCTTTAGTATGGGTAACTCTCTCGGTCTCTCCAGGGAGTCGTCATAGTCTTGATTTGTGTCAGGATCCAATTTCTTCCCTAGAATGTTGACGATTATTGGGTCCCAGTTTGCTATATCTGCACCCAAGTACTTGATAGCATTCAGACACTCATTCGTAGTGTCATGAATTTTCTTGATATGCTCAGCTGATTGATGCTGCGAAGTGGGCAATGCTAAGATGATATCAATGTGAGAGTTGACAATTCTTTTGATGTTGTCATATCTGCCTTTTAAGAGATCCCAACAGACTGAATAGTTGTCTGAGCTGATGGGGAGATGTTGGAGTAACCTGTCAGCTTCACCTTGCATCTTGCTCTTCAGAAATTGCATTTTCTGGGCGTTCGACATTGAACGGTTGTTGTGGATAGCTTCATTGAAAAGGTCTTTGAACGAGTTCCACTGATGAAAACTCCCGCTGAAAGTTGGTATGTCGATCTTCGGTGTTGTCTTGTCTCGGTGAGTGACCTCCCACATCCTCTTGCTGATTGTCTTCTTTGCTTGAAGGTACATTTTTTCGTTTTTGATGAATGATTGCTCGTACTCCAAATTATCTTCATACAAATCGCTGTCGATTTCCCAGTGTGTGGTATCGATGGTGGCCCAGCGTTTGTTTAAAGTATGCAGAGCATCTTCGAATTCCCACTTTGATCCTAAGTTTTCAAGGTCCAGATTGCATATAGTGCGAGAGAACGCCTTGAAGTTACTTTGTTGCTTGCGCAAGTTTTCCTCCAGCTTGCTGGCACTCCCTTTTGATACGAGAGTTGGAGGAGGGTGACTTGAAGTCGATGCTTGATTATTGATTGTTTGATACTGATCTTGTTGCTCAGGAAGCGGATTTTCTTCGGTCTCCTGAAACTGATCTTCGCTCCATAGAGGCTGTTTTTCTTTACCATAACTCAAAAAGATCTTCTTGATGTCATTGTAGAGATTTAAAGTTGATTGATATTGATTTTCCGTGAAGTACTTGTCCGTTCTTTTGTCGGATTCGCAAAGCTTGATATGATTTTGCTGAAACTCTTGCCAATACGAATCCAAAGTGGACAGTCGCCTCTTGATATGAGCAGGGGTTTTGCGATCTGGCCCATCTTTATTGAAATTAATAAGCTGTCGCTCTATTTGATCCCCAATTTGATTTTGTATTGCTATAAGATCCTCCATATTGATAGTTGATTGATAAAAAGGAAAGATCTCACTTGATTGATATTGATGAGAAGTCCTGTTGACCGGTCAGGACTGCTGGTTTGATACGTAGCCCCGCTGATGATGCAGGACAGCCGCTGATATGCCTGACTGACTAGTCAAGGCTGATGATGATTGCTGACAAAGTAGCTTGGCGGCTATGCCAACTACTCTGCCTGATAAATCCTTAGTGAGGGAACTGTATATTCACACACAAGGTTGCTGTAGCCAACCCACACACACGAAACACAGTCGGTTATTTTTCACTTCAGTATTCCGCGATATGGACCCGCTTGTTCGAAAGCTCGAAGGACCATAAAGATGTACGGGTTTTAACCGTACGCTCTTGTTATTGATGATGATTGATAATTGATAAGAGTTTGTAGTGTAAAGGTTTTATATTGATTTAGAACAATTACAGAAATGCTATGATAAATGATAGACTGCAGTGAGCCACGCGGAGCTCTTGCTGTCCGAACGTGAACTGATTTGAGTGGAACGACAAGCGGCCGCGCAGGACTGCTGAATAGGGAAAATGTGCGGTGTCCCGTACAAAGATTAATTAATTATCTCATTGTTACATGCTTTTCGAACCTGCATCTCTTGTGTGAGAAGCAAGCGTGAAACCCACTAGACCACGGAGCTCATCGTCATCATTATCATAATTTGATTCAATAATAATAAATATAGTTAAAAAAAAACCAAAAAACACGCTTTTAAAGCACTTCGAACTAAAAAGTAAAAAAAAAATATAACCTTAAAACAATAATGAATAAAAAATTCTATTATTATTGTGAAACAAAAAGCGTCGGGCGCTCGATGTACAATCGAACCAACTGAATCATGACCCTTTTGCCTGATAATTCGTTTGAAACTTTCAAACTTGTAAGATCAAAGTATCAAAATGTCAGTGTCTAATCAAATGATAACAAGTGCGTTACCAAGGAAATAAACCTTCAAGCGAATTTCGACCTACTTGCATTTAAGGGGTTTAGCAAAATAAGCTTAGGTGGGTCATGATTCAGATGGTTCGATAGTACGAAAGATATGGAACAAAGCGCCCGACGCTTTTTTTTTATTTTAATAATAATATATTTTATAATAATATTTTAAGGTTATATTAAAAATTATTTTTAACTTTTTAGTTCTAAGTGCTTTAAAAGCGTGTTTTTTAGTTTTTTTAAACTATATTTATTTTTCATTTTTTAGTTCGAGTTTTGTTCGATTCACTTGCTCTCACACAGAGGTTGTGTGAGAAATTAATTAATCCTGGCGATCCTAATCAGGATAATGAGATAAACTTATGAAATTATTACATTGTCGCGGATTCTTGATAAGTGTACAAAGTTTGAATTGAATCTGTCCGTTCAAAGTGGGTCAAAATCGAGTCCAAAGGAGTCGGTTACATACAAACAAACAAACATACAGGTGAAGCTAATAAAAGCGTGATAAAAACTAAGAAAAAACTAATTGAATAGGTATGTAGATTTTATTAAAAAATAAGTATTACAAGAACTTACAAGTTAACAAAAACTTCAATCTAAATTCTATAAAGCCTTAAACTTTCCCGTGGGTTCAGTCTTCCCACTCAACCGTGTCTTCACAGCCCTTAACACAATACGGGCCACCAAGTACGCCGCCCACAGTGACGCTAGCGGAATGACCAGCAATAAACCAAGTAGATCCAGCATGAAGAAGCTGAAGAATGATTGGCCTACGGCAGGCGAGCGGAGGTGGCGACCTCCTTGGTGACGGATCACGTATTCTGTCCACCAAACTGCATGCTCTGGTCCTGAGAGAACTGGGTCATGGACCTTCTGCTTCAAGTCCTTGATTGCTTTTTTGTACCTGAGATAAAGTTTTAGAAATTGATGAGATTGTAATGGTTAAGCACAACATTCTTGACTATAGGACATAAACTAAATTAACCGTCAAATTCTGATCTGCCGAGTTTGAGGACCTTTTATCGGAAATTCGGGACCTATTTTCGTCGGCAGTGATCTGCTCAGTACACCTTACGGAAACGTTGGTGCCTGAATGCTGCCTGGAGGGGGTATCGGCGCATGGGTTCAAGAGAGATGCATACTTACATGGGCCGGAGGAGAGAGGGTGACCTGGCTCACTCGCCAAGAAACCTTACGATAGCTGTAACTAATTTAAGAATAGTACTTGTCATGCTGAAACTTACTTTTCATCACTAACGACAGCTGTAATCTTTTCCTTCACCTCACTTTTATCCATGAAATAAGGATCCAAGATAACACCAGCACCGTGTTTGGTGACCTCTCCGATGAAGGTTTTCCTGGGCTTGAGGAGGGGTAGACCGACTATAGGTACGGAGTAGTAGATGGCTTCTTCAAGAGACCTTGGACCACCGTGCGTTATGAAGGCTTTTACGTTAGGATGAGCTGGAATATTGGTAGAGAACGTAAATTAAAAGCAAAATAAATTGAGCATGTCGGCTCCTGCCTCTTTCCAAAAACGATTTCATAAGTTAAGGGGTTATAGGTCGTTCACTCGTTCAGACTCTCTGTCGCTTCTGACTCAAGATCAAAATGTACCCAGCTGAAAGGGCCATTCGCATATATTTGGCTTAGGTGACATTACTTATACTTACTGCTATAGGCATTCACTATCACTCTAGCTGCCACCCTTTTTCAGACCTATGAACCCGTACTTACCCAGAACTTCCTGTTGCGGAATCCAAGGCAGGGCAATTACGTTGTCTGGTTTATCAAACATGGTGGTGTTCCCGATCTTCCAGAGCACAGTGTAAGGCAGTTCACGAAATGCGTCAGCAAACATCTGAAGCATTGAGCTGGACAACTGCTCAGCCTCTTGGAGAGTGCCGGTAGTAAAGAGGACGACACCATTGTTAGCTGCATCTAGGATATTCTTCAAATCCTGAAAAATATTAATGGTAATATAGTACTACTGACAGAACGAAATAGCAGCGGCTTTGTGTGGCTATAGCAATATAGAGTAATCTTAAAATATCAACAATACTAAACTGCCGTACCAGTTCCTCATACCTCATGACATGACCAATATTTAAGACACACATTTCTAAGAAGGAGGAAGATTACGTTACCCCTGGTAGTTGGTGCCCAGGCTTGATCTGAAGACGGTCAACGTAGGCGACAGAAGGAACCACAGGCCTATTGCCAATAAGCGCTGGATTGGCGGACACGAGCAGCATATCAATATCTTGCTCCACCTCCCGCAGGCTCCTCTTCAAACCCAGAAGTTTCTCAGCAGCCAACTGACAAATGTGGAGGTGCTCGTTGTAATACTCGCGCTTAGTTTGAAGGTACCTTATAACTTCAGTAATCTGCTGCCAGATGTTCAGGTCTCCATAGTTCAGTGTATTTACATCTGGATACAGCAGTGGATGAGAAGAACAACCTCTAGACTCATACATGGGGATAGTACCAGAGCCTGTCGTAAAGGTGATGTGTGCTGCATTGTATTTGTCCGCTACAGCATACAGCACAGGCACTTCGGCCTCAGTGACCACGAGATCAAACTTCAAGTTGGGATTAATGAATAGAGCTTGCATCTGTTTGGACTTCAATTGAGCTATTACTACTTTGACGGAGAAATCGCCCAGCGCTCTCATTTTCATGTAGTAATCATTAGTGTTAGTCATCAGCTTCTTGTATTCTTCCCAGAATGGTGACGATGCTTCTCCGACGTCCAGCTCAACAATCTTGTCCTTCTCGGGGAACTGTAGGTGTCCAGGGTACGGCGTCATCACCACGATGGAATGGCCCCTTTGAGCCAAAAGGGCGAGGTACGCTCTGTACACATAATGGTCCGAAAACGAAAGCGAAGGAAACAGCGCCAAGATGTTAGCTGACTGTGCTACTTGGCCGAAGTACAACAGAAGCAGCGCCACACCGAATCTGACCACAGCCATTATTTGAAACTTTACGATAACTATCTTAATTTAGTGCTTTTAAACTAGGTAGGTACTCCTATTATCTCTAAATGTGACCGCACGCTACCGACGTGGGATGTGAAAAGAACGAAGTGAAGGCCTCCTGCAAAGTCATTCGTGCAGCTGAACAAACATCGGTAAATTTTGTAGTCGAGTAATCTTTGTTTGAATAAAGTTGGTATTCTCATTAAAGAACAATATCTGTAATGAACACGCATAATGGAGAGATGAACCAAATAATAGACTGGTACTTATTTTTATTTCTAAACATGTAGGTAATATCTGCCCGTAATTTTACTGAGCGCATGGAGTAGGTAAATTAAATAGGGACCGAACTACCATCTTCAGCGTACACATTTTAGTCCTTCGACCGGTTCGACAGACACACAAATAGTCATCTCAGGATTGATGGCCAGAGGGGAAGGAGGAAATCGCGGAGAGGGTGACGTACCGCACACCCGTAAAGTCCCTGTCTATTGTACTGAAAAAATTGTGACAATGAACGGATTTTTTTTTCGAAAAACGATCATGTTTTTCGAAAGAAACTAGAAAATTCATACCCAATATCAAATGATATAGGAATAAAAAAGAGGTGGAAGTTGTTATCTCCAAAAAGTTTTAGTAAGCACAACCAGTGACGAAAGAAGATTACTTACTAATAAAAAAGTTTTTACTGTTTAACTTATACAGTGTTTTGTCCTTTTCATACGTCGAGTAAATGTCAAATGTCAAAGCAAGACAAAACACTGTATACGTTACACAGTGAATAACTTCTTTTATTAGTACGGGCGTACTTAAGTGTTTATTGCGATAATAGACTTGATTTTGATTGTGATAAACCTCTGGCTCTGCTGGATACGTCGAAAACGTATGAAATATCAGTCGTATGGAGAGCCATACGATTGATTTTTCATACGTTTTTGACCTTATTAGCATGGTATAAATTTCAAAATCGCGATTCTCTGCTAGAAAGACTCTCCCTCCATACGGGTGATTTTTCATACGTGTTTAACCTTATTCGCATGGTTCAAAAGGTTCAAAATCGCGATTCATAACGTTAATGGGTTAAATAAAAAGGTGCTAATATTCAACCTTAATTTTGTCGTGTTCCTTTTTTCCACCGACAACCTAACTAAAGAATGGTCATTCATTACACATAACATGGATATAATGCAGTGCCACCATCTTATCTGCAGAATTTAGCGATGGGGCGCTACCATCGAAAAGGGTTGCCGCCTATTACATATGCTGCAATCGGTACAAAGATGTGTGTAACGCGGACCTGACCAAATTTTAAGCATAATATTAATCCTTTTTAGCTATTTATTAATCGATAATAATAATAATACTTACTTACCTTGGACATAATTTACACACATTGATCTAGCCCCAAACTAGGATTCCCTGTATCTTGGGTACTAGACAACGATACACATACTTATATAGATAAATATTATACTTAGATAGATAAACAACCATGACTACGGTACAAACATCAGTTCTCATCAAACAAATATTTGCCCCCACCGGGACTCGAACCCTTGGCTTCGTAGGCAGGGTTACTGCCAACTCGGCCATTCGGGTCGTCAAAATTGAAGATTGAAATATAAGTAGATATAGCCGTTTTGTTAACCAAATAAAAATAATATACATACATAATATCTATTAATAACTAAATCACACTACATTTACAATAAACATATCTTTCTTTATCATTGATTTTCGATGTAAGTATTGAAAACATTTCACACAGTAATTATGATCTAAGGAAGCCAAAGTATATGCACTAATGCCATATGTATGGTGGGGTGGATAAATTCCACTAATTTCCTCGAAGTCTGAGTCACTGTCATTATCGGTGTCAGAGCCACTGTCTAAATTGACTAAAAAGTGTTGATCTACCTATAAATATATATTCTCTTCAATTGTATGCAGGTGTGCTCAATGTTTTTGCCATTCTTAAGGTATTAATAGACTCGAACGCTTCGGTACTAGTTTCGTTATATTTTCATGTTTACTTCTGTTACTTTCCTTTTCATGGAACTCCATACCATCTCGATAGGATTTAGGTCACAGTGATACATTGGCAGCCGTAAGCATTTGTGACCATGTTGTGCAATTCAATTGCAATCAACTTTATACACAGGGTCATCTTTGTTTCGTTTGAAAATCTCCAGTTCTGTGGTTTAATCATTTCTGACGAGAAATCGGGACGATTCTCAGTGAACTACTTTTGAATTTCGGATTTGTTTGTGTTTGTAGTTGGAGTCTTATCAACCCGAATGCTTGAAGTTTGTGTTACATTTCGCACTTTTCGTTTTTGATTTAATTACAAGATCTGCGTTTTGGACAAACCCGATTCTCATCCTGCATGAACGATAATAAAACATTGCCCTTTAGATACAGGTTCTAGAACACCATCTGTATCTCGACTGCCAACTTTATTAGTGGTATCTCATCTAAGTATACCTACAACCGATCGACGATTAGCTGATAATGCGTTTCGATTCAATTCTTGCAAATATTTAGCTGTCCACGCAGAAATATCATTACGCACGGATCAAACCTTGTGATTTCTTTGTGTTTTTTCGGAAACGAAACAAAATTATTCGTAACAATTTACGAAGTGTTTCTCTGCCACCTTGGAAATTTATTTTGTCTCTTACAGTAAGTAAAGTTTATTGACCGTTTGACCAAAGATTCATGAACTATTCGCCTGATCACTCCTTGATAAAAACTCTATCTTGCCACGTGCCCTTTTTCTCGATTTTCCTGGTATGGTTATGTTGGTACCCATTTCGGAGAGGTTTTACCTTCTTTGACAATTTTATAAATTAATTATTGATAGACCCATAAGTAGGTACCTAAAACAAAAATAAAGTCATCTTTAAAGTACCTAATAAAACTTCACAAAATATAACCGGTTAGTTATGAATAATTTAAATTATATGGGAATTAATAACGAGAATTTATTCAATAATAATCTGGTAACACTAACCTGTAGCGGCTGCAATGCGTTTGTATTGGAGCTTCTTGCTCCAATTTTCTGCATCAAAGAATTATTTCATTTTGAGAATAATTTCTCGTATAGGTACCAGTTTTGATAGCTTTCGGCATGATTTTCAATTAACATACTTGCAAATATTGGGAAAACGAATGAACAGCACACAATAGGTAAACTAACGAAAGGTATACCTCGCGCGCGCCACGAGTTATGAGCGGTGGCCTTGAATGCGCAGTAGTCACTTTGCCACGCTCGAGAAAGGGTCTTGTCTATGCAAACATGTCAATTTCTCTTATCTAGCCCGAGATATCTCGACGGTAGCATGGCGACCGCGATCGAGATGGAGACGACCAAACCTTGTCTACATCCGGTAGCATGGCGGCATTGCCGAGATGATTTCAGCCGAGATAGACACTAATTTTGACATATGCGATCGAGACATTGTCTGGTACCCATGGAGGTGCAGACAAGGCCTCGAGAGCATAGATTCGAGACGAAAAATACAAATTTTGTTATGTTTCTTGTGTTGCTGCTGACGAGTGTAAAGTTTAGATATATTTGCTTTTCGTTTGTTGATATAGCGTATTGATATAGAAGCGTCCGTGGCCTAGCGGTATTCGCACATCGGAAACGATCGTACGGATAGCAACATCTGGCTGAGACGGGTACTGGATGGGTGTCCATTTCTGTGCCATTTGTTTCGGATTACACGTTAAGCTGTAGGTCCCGGCTAATATCACTACTTGGTGGTATTAATCGTTGAGCTGGTCAGAGACCCTAATAGAGGCAGCTTGAAAACATTGACAGTCGGGTTGGCCACTAGCCCGACCGTCTTCATCAAACCGCACTGAGCCACTGAGGAGTATGGTTCAATCTTACTCGTATCCGGGTAAAGGCCCGTGCCCCTCGGTGGGGACATTAATAGGCTTCATTTTTTTATATAAGTACTTTACTTACCCCCAGTTCCGAAAGAGTTGTCAAATGTAACAAGCGATTAATCCATCATTAATTCAAAATAGCGGCATGTGATTGGCTGAAATGCGTTTAACAAGTTGTCACAGCTAATTTTCCTTTCAGAAACCGGGCAAGCGTCTATTTATCACTAGGTGGTTGATAATATTCGGATTGTGTTAGTAACTGCTATACTCAGAGTCGGTTAATGATTCATTAACCCTTTCCTAGTGGAAAAATTAAGAAATATAATAATCTAACTAGTAGTTAGAAAGTGGAATAAGGCTTAACTCAACTTAACCATATAAATTAGTACCGAGTTGTCAAAGGTTACTTGAGTAAGTCTTATTCTGCCTTCTAGCTAGTCGCCCTAACGGTCTGTTTACTATATGTCAATATTAAACACATGTTTCGTTTTTTCAGAAATGTAGTGCATCTAGAACAATTTTTAAGGCATAGACAAATTTGTTTCTTCAGTAACATTATGTAACACAATGTTAGAGTTTTTCACAAAAAATCATCATTACTATAAGTGAACAATAACAACTTAGAGCTAAATGAGATCAATATCTATCTCGTGATAAGCCACAAAACAGTTATTGATGTTGTTTAGACATAAATATATGTTGCAATGAGAACATACAGTGAAAGGTTTAGACTGCGTCTTCTGCATACTGCATAATTCACACCTTCCAAATATTTACTTTTTCCACACGACCCTCTTCTCCACATATTTGGGCCAATGTATGCCTCTGTTGCCTAGTTCTAAGTTAAAAATGGCAATGAGAGGTAGGAGACGGGTGGGCATCTTGGGCTGGTATAACTCGGGGGTATTGGTGACAGTATGTTGGTCCAGCCAAATCCTGAATCTTTAAGAGGTGAGTGGGTGAATTGGGACAGGTAGTGAATGGCTTGAGTCTCTTTAATCACAAAGGTGGGTGACTCAGCAGCAGTGGTGTGTAAACTTTGTTCTATCTGGCCAGTGATAAGCTGTAATGAAATTGGTTTATTAATTGAATGGAATATGTTAGGAAATTTTACATAGTAATTATACAATGTATACTCACTTCTCCCACTCCCGTTTCATTGTCACTGATGCCAAAAGCACATGCTGTCCCAATTATTTTTAATGTTTTACAGGACTGGTCGGAGAGGTTGGAACTGGTAGGTTCTCAGTTTCTGTACATGCCCGCCTCACCCGGGCACCTTCCTCCCTCGCTCCTTTTATCTGGTCTCTCCAAGTCTGTAGAGTGAAAATAATTTGGTATAATTCACATTATGTAGATACATACAAAGCAGATAAAAGTAATTTTAATGCCTCAGTATTTATACCCAACTGTCCAAAATGAGGGTTGTTTTTCACCGTAATGTATGTATGTGGGTATGTTCTTTTGGTTGGAGTTTAGATAAGGGGGCGCTAAGGGCGCTTCCGCCCCCTTATCGACACTCTGACCGTTCTTTCCTATGTTACCACCGACAGCCGTTATGCAGTAGGGATTTTACGTTAATTTTACAATACCAAGTTTGTACTTACGTTTCTCCATTTCTCCACGGTTTCCGCCGGCCCAATGGCATTAAATATTTTTTGGACCCACTCTTGTAGATTTAAACACTTTTCCATAGGGCCGGTTTACTCCCCGTTGGCGAAGTCCTTGCTATTCGACATGTACTCCAGCATCTTCGCTAACTGCTGCTACGTGCTCCTTCCTCATTCTGAAATTAGTTTGTGTCTGAAATTCACAGTGGCGAGAATACTTTACGAAGTAATTTGATACTATAAGCAAAGCTTTAATACTTACATCTTTCTTTTTGGGATCATTAGTATTTTTGAAAATAAAATTCACCGCGGAACGAAATGAAAACAGAAAATGACAG
The DNA here is from genome assembly GCA_949825045.1 of Argyresthia goedartella. Taxonomy (NCBI): domain Eukaryota; kingdom Metazoa; phylum Arthropoda; class Insecta; order Lepidoptera; family Argyresthiidae; genus Argyresthia; species Argyresthia goedartella. The sequence continues at coordinate 18,521,932 of OX463824.1, read as the reverse complement.
ATATGCGTTTTGTTACTAATATTATAACACGAGCTCATTAAAAAAATATCGAATAAAATGAATGGTTTTGACTAATTGCTTGCGTTGGAACGAAACGAAATTGTTAACTTTCTAGTGATGTTCCAATATCGCTAAAAACCGGTAACTAAATTTACAGTGTTTCCAGACAAAAATAAAACACTTTTATTCAAAATGGCAATAAGTTCTTTTGGTAGACAAGAACGCATTCTATCGCATATCTCGAGTCCCATCTGCCATGCTCGCACTTTAGACATGGCAAGTTCTCTTCTCGAGGTCGAAAGAGCGTTAAAATCTGCATGCTAAGCGAACTGTACCTACATATGCGATGCGTAGTAATTCCCGCCAACGTCGCCTAGCGCTCTCAATTCGTGGCGCGAGGTATACCCATACTACGAGTCCACTTCACTGGGAGAGGGGGTCTTCATAATACCACGCGTAGTCACGGGCTTTCGTCACGTAGTCAATACCAAAAATGGTACAAAACGGGTCACGTAGTATGAAATAAGTTCCCCGACAACTCATAGCGAAGTGACGTTTTCAAAATGGCGTCAGTAGTTTCCGCTTTGGCCGTTCTACAGATATGATGGTGACATGACACATGATTTCATCGAGTTGGATTTCCCAAGTCCTATATATGATTTGCACATAATTTTCTTTACATTATTTAACTCCCTATTTTAGTTGCTATCAAAGAGGATGCAATGGTTGCTATGACAACCAAAGTAATAACATGCCATTCTTGTCATCTTCGTTGTGGTGTGTTTGTATTGTGTAGGGCTAGGCTGGGGGACCGTATAAACTCTAAATTGATGGTCCCTTAGTGTAATTAGCTGTATACACTGAAGCTATACTCTAAATTCTAATGGATAGTATAGATAATGTGTCAAGTTATTCTGTGGAAGGGCGAATAGGTGAGGGTGCCCATGGGTTGGTGTTCAAAGCAAGACACTTATCAACACGAAGAGATGTAGCTCTGAAGAAGATACTGATAAAAAATTTGGAGGATGGTATCCCGATCAATGTTATGAGAGAAATTAAGGCTTTGCAGCTCCTTAGGTGTAAATATGTAAGTTATGTTTAAGAGAAAGAGGGATAAGTTACTAAAATTAGATTAAATAAGAACCTACCTGCCTTTCGTGTCCAGTTAACACCAGAAAAATGTAATCTACTCGGGCTAATCAATCACGGCTACGTTCGTGGTCGGTGGACGAGTAGGTAACCAGTTACTCCTCTGAAGCTCGAACTGATGTAAGTACATCTCGCATAGTGCGCCGCCGTTTACGACTCTCCGGCCTGTCTCATCCGGCTACCAACTGCCACCGGTTCCAGTTTATCATCCATCTATTCGAGGCCGTCATACCTACAATTCCCCTCGTGGCATCCATTCGAGAAATCTAAGAAACCCATTTTTCTTTTCGTGAATGCTGGGATAGCGGCCAGCTTTCCAAAATGTTCCTCTTCAAGACAATTTCCGTTTACCTACAGATAATAAAACTATACGACATGTTCCCCCGCGGTATGAGTCTTGTACTAGTCCTGGAGTACATGTGCTCCGGTCTGTGGGACATGCTGCATCACAACCATCAACGGCTGACGATTCCTGTAGTGAAGTCGTATGCTCAGATGCTGTTAAAGGGCACGCGCTATATGCACGCACATTATATTATGCATAGAGTAAGTAATTCTTATAGACATATCAGACTAGTTTGTTTAGTGCACGCTGTTTTATGTTAGACGGTGATAGGGTGTAGGGTCGTATCTTAGAACAATAAGTTTCTGAGCGCTACTCAGTTACTAGGGCCAGGCCACCCATCAAACTTACCTATTTTAATGTTTGAATTAATACTTTGTGCAGAACTCACGGTTAGTCAGTAATTTAACAATTTCAGGATCTTAAACCAGCAAACTTGCTGATAAATCACGAAGGTATATTGAAGATCGCAGACCTAGGCCTCGCTAGACTATACTGGCCCGACGGTGGCAGGCCTTATTCACATCAGGTAGCAACAAGGTCAGTGTTACTGGTATCATAACATAAATTTCCCTTAAGGGAGGCAGAGTTTTCCTCGTTTAGATGGTAATTAACATGTACTCCTTTATCTATTTGCTTCCATAGATATCATTTCTGACCTTTGGCTAGTGTCTTACCACCTCTGAGTATATTTTTGATTGTCCCTCAGGTGGTACAGAGCACCGGAGTTACTGTATGGAGCGAGGTACTACAGTGAGAATGTCGACTTGTGGGCGGTTGGATGTATCATAGCTGAAATGATCACGAAACAGCCTCTGTTTGCTGTAAGTTCCTATTATGAACATTTAAGCCCGTAGCGCTGATTTTGCTTTACCTAACTGCAAATATTATCATCATCCATTCAGGGATACACTATTGAACTCAATATCAAACAGAAGTCTCAACACACCAAGCCGAAATACTGCGGCCGACCAGCAACAGTACCAGCAACACTTGCCGAAATTACGTCGCGTTTTGGCGTACAAACGAACTTCGGTCGAGCGTAGTTGCCAACAACGCAACTCTAACTATGCCGCGTATTTTCGCTCGTATGGCGTGTCTACGTCGAAACGTAAATTCAGCCGCGGAACTGCGGTCTTTCGCCATGGTGTGTCGACACACTAATAGAATAGCTTAGGTCTATCTACAGCATATCTGGGACACCCTACCACGCTCCTGAACCAGTTACTAGCCCTTACTAAAACAAATTGCAGGGTGAGTCCGACATAGAGCAGCTGGCGATCGTGATCCGGCACCTCGGCTCGCCCACGGCCGCCTCCTGGCCGGGCCACACCGAGCTGCCGGACTACAACAAGATAACCTTCCCAGAGTCCGCGCCTATGGCCTGGGGCGAGGTGTTGCCGGGAGTCGAGCCTGAGGTGGTGGCGTTGATCAGGTCGTTCATCATTTATGACGAGAAGAGAAGGATTTCGGCTAAAAATGTGAGTGAGCGTAGCCGCGTGCCCATTTTGATGAAATCGCATATATATAGAGGGTGTAACAGAATAGTTATTTGTGTCACAAGGGAGCAAAATGATGTATTTACGGCGAGGGCGGTACATTGAATCCAGAATGCGTACGAAGGATTCAAGCGTTAACGCCCATGACGAAAATAATTTTGCACCCGAGTGACACATACAACTTTTCACACCCACTATGAGGAAAATTTAAATTAAATAATTAAATGAGAAAAATTAAATAACTATACTTTGAATTATACTTTCACCACTTTTACAGTAATCGAACAACGTAAAAATATATATATATATAATGGTGGATAGTGAAGGATTAGGGAAAGGTCACCACAGATAAAATATTCCTGTGTACTTTTACTAATGTGTAAAAATAATCGAATCGAACATTACAATGGTTTCGGAAGTCAATATTCATTATTATATCACAATAACAGTCATCGATAGTTTTGATTTCAATAACATAAATAATTTATTGTGAATTTTTTTTAATATTACGAAAAATTCATAAATTTTCAAACGCTGTTAAAGTTAAAACTTGAAACATGTTCGTTTTTAATCGACTACGTCATAGTAGTCGATTGTAATGTAATTTCATTCGATTATTTTAATCTGTGTTCAATAGGGACATTGCGTAAACGCTTCATGCCAATGAATAAATTAAAAAAGTAGCTTGAACAGAAAAGTAGCATTTTGCTCCCTCTCGTCGTGGAGCAAATCTTACTTTTCCGAATGAAAGGTGTGAAATAGTTATTTGTGTCTCATCAAGGGAGCAAAATGATGTATTTACGGCGACGGCGGTACATTTAATCCAGAGTGAAGTGAAGGATTCTAAGTTAGAATCCTGAGCGTAACGAAGTATTCAAGCGTTAACGCCCATGACGAAAATAATTTTGTTCCTGAGTGACACATACAACTTTTCACACCGACTATGAGGAAAATTGAAATATAATGCTCTTAAAATAATGAAATAACTTTGAATTATACTTTCACCACTTTTACAGTAATCGAACGAAAACTTTTTTTTTATAATGGCGGTTTGTGAAGGATTAGGGATTCAGACACAAAAAGATATAATCGAATCGAATATTACAATGGTATCGGATATCAATATACATTATATCAGAATAACAGTCATCGATAGTTTTGATTTCAGTAAAACATATAATTATTTATTTATAATTTATTGTGACAATTTTCTTAAAAAATACGAAAAATTCATAAATTTAAAATTTTAAAATTTGTTAAAGTTAAAACTTGAAACATGTTCGTTTTTAATCGATTGCGATGAAATTACAATCGATTATTTTATTAAGATCTGTGATTCTGTGTGTGAACATGCCAATCAATAAATTAAAAAAGTAGCTTAAACAGAAAAGTAGCATTTTGCTCCCTCTCGTCGTGGAGCGAAACTTACTTTTCCGAATGAAAGGTATGAAAAGGTTTATTTTTCACTTCTCCATAAAAAACAGCTGACCGATCGGCCCAAGACGTATGAATAAGTGAAAATACAGTTGCTGTGATCAAATCGGTTTCATAGAGAATGTTACTGAGAATGTCGCTAACAACCCCCTAACATATGAATACTCCTTTCTGCTCCATCCTATAGTATACCATCGCACTGGTGGCCAGCCACCTCTGATCAGGCGCAAGTGCGTTGAGTCTGAGATTTAAATGCATGTTAGAGTTAGAAGAGACTCATAGGGCGGGCAAAATAAACATGAAGCAGGCTTTGGAAACAGATAACACTAAATCCTTACAAAGTTATCTCTTGCAAACCCGATGTGCACTCTTTACCGTCTGCTATAATACCATGTTTTAACAGATATTTCTATGGTTCCGCAGGCGTTGCGGCATCAATGGTTCCAAGCGAGACCACTGCCCGCCAAACTGGAAGATATGCCGAAACCATCGCCACAAAACAAACCTAAGTAGTCTACAGAAATAATAACGACAATCGTTAAAATTTTAAATATTTTATCATAATATCTTTACATAAAGTGTCGAGAGATTACATAAATTTACAATTAATGAGGTTGTACTTTCGTATTTTCTTAAATAGATTTGAGCATGACGAAATCATACAAACCTCGACGGTACACACACACAAACCTACTTAATAATTAAACCCCCAAACATGAACAAACAACTGTTGTATTAAAACGTAATAAAACAGAAACTCTTACACCTCCTTACTTGTGACGCAAACACAATGACTAAATAATATATGATTGTGTAAATATTACAAAATGCGAAATCGGGGAGATCATAATAAAACATCACGACCTGCCAGAAACCTGAGATATTGTACAATAAAAGATCTAGAGAAACTGTGATTACTGTTCTCGCCAATTAATAATTTAAGAACAGAACGCTCTACCTACAACACCAATGCTTGCAATAGGTGAGAAATAAAACTTATTTACAATATCAAATACTACAGTGAATTGGTATATAAATTATATTTTTATTTTATTCCTTGAGTCGTATAAATAATCGATACCCAGCACAGCCAGTTGCTACTACAAATCTGTAAAGTAACATAGGCTTAGTAAATAATCTTAGGTTCCTAACCTAACATAACGCTAACTAGCTAATGGTTTTTTCTTTCTTTCTACAGACATCGTAGCTATTTTGGCATATCTATTTATGGTGCTATCAATACTACAATGGTCAGGTACTTACAAATCTACCGTTTGTAGGATACATCATTATATGGACGTACTCATAATCTAGACCCATAACCCTCGGAAAAATATTAAAAACATGCACTCGCAGACAAGCCTTGATTCACAATTGAAGTTTGTATGATTTCGTGGTGGCATTTACACTACCTATTCCTGAAGATAAGTACCAACGATGATCTTATGGTTGCACGCAAAAATAACCTGTCAATGTTCCTCCCATGCGATTCAAATAACAATAGGACTGTTAGGTCCACTTGCCCGACATTCGTTTAATCAGTTTAGCGTGCTAAATTGCTTTTTTATACATTTTTACAGATGGTAAATAGATCTATGTATATCCGGCTCGAAGGACCATGTGGGGATCAATGGCCTACGGGTCACCGGCCCACCAGAACTTTTATTGTAACATATTGATTGCACCGCGCGCACACTAGCTGTAGCGGAGGTCGGAGAGGGCGAAGAAGTTAGTGTCGTGCAAGTGGACCTCTAAGTCGCCATCTTGATATTTTAACCAGATAGTACATTATCTACCGTAATCTTGATTTTTGCGCTCTGCCAAAAATACTACAATTATTAAAGCATCGATCAGTTCAGTTATCGAAGGAAGTTTGCATAAATCGTTTCTACTCTAATCATGAATCTTATGATCACCTTGCTAGGTGACATTTTGAGATAATTTGTATTGTGCATTTACCTATTCGAAGCATATAACTTTAAATAAAAATATCCTATTACTATATAAATACGTGTTATTTCTACATAACACACCCATGCGTCGCTAAGCGTGAGTTAACGTGCAACACGGAAATTCATTACGATAATTAAACATTACAAAGCATACAGTTAAACAGTACAGCCAATTTTGATTCCTATTGCCTAACAAATTAATTCATTTATTAAAATACAATTTATTACCAAATCAGACAATATGCAGTACCAAGTATGTACTACAAATATGCATTGCATTTAGTTACACGTAGTCATTCATGAGTTATGTATGGCGCATAGTGCGTGAAAGTTATATAGCAACCCCACATCAATTTATCTAATGCTGTATTACCACAGCACTTACCGCAGAGAGCAAAATATTACTGACGTTTTCGTCAACACCTAAAATTTTACTCAGAGCTTCTAAAGAAACTAGCTAGCCGTGGACAATGGAAAAGAGGAATGAACATAGATAATGACAATGCGGTAAACACGCTTTAAATAATTATGTGGTATAGAATTATGTAAGACTTAGGTACACTTGCACTACATTTTTTGTATCAGTTTGTCGTGCAATTAATTAAAGTAGGGACAATTGATTGATCACATTTGACGCGCTGCCTAAGTGCTTTGATGGCCAACCGGCCATTGAGCAAATTTTACAGGAAATTGACAATGTAAAATAAGTAATAGTTACTGAAATCTACACAACAAGCATTGGCGAGATGTGCCCAGTAAGAAAAATACATAATTTGAACAGATATGTAAGCTAATTACTGATAAATGGAAATTTTAAAGTGGAGGTTGGCCAAAATGCAGTCGACAAAATTACTTAGTTGGAGGTTGAGCACAACGCGTCGAGATTTCACACGTGTTATTCTTTTAGGGCTTCCAAACAAATATACAAAATTTCATAAATGTTTTTATGTTTGCCAAACAATGTATGTAAGTTTGTCTTCGTGTATCTCCGAAAATAAATATTGGATTTTGTCATTTTGACTATTCTTTTTTATTGGCTTACATTTACTTACTCCAACTTAGGGTACAGTAAAAGTTTTATCAAAATCGGTTCAGTAGTTTTTAAGCAATAGACTTTGACATGTAATTTTAATACGTTGGTTTAGCTTATTGATTTGCGCTGGCCAACAAGGAATATTATAAAACTAGGGAACTATGAAAGTTTTATCATAATCGGTTCAATACTTTTCAAAATATGAAAAAGAGGCTACAGCCCAAACGGCTCAAAGGATTTTAACAAATGAGGTGACAGGGGTTTTGTGGAGACCGTGAGAGTGACCATAGACTGTATCATTCCAGTGAAAAATTATATAGGTTGGATTTTAGTTCGCAAAATGTAGTTTACAAAATTATTGGTTTGGCTACTTCTATACTCCATGTACGTAACCAGGTGCATTCATAAGTTTCTACATTTGTGTTATTGACAGAAAAATCAGTCGGGTTATTATCTATCATTACAACTATTTCCGTATAATGTATATCATATTTTCTCACACATCTTTAGCATCAACAGCGTGGACAGTCTTCAACATCTTCAGTTTAGCCGTCTTGTGTTGAAATCATTTATCGCGATGAACTTAATTGCTAACATTAGCCGAGGCTCAAACATAATCTTAAGATTAGCCGGCTAAACTTAAGATTAGTTTCATACCTAGCTTTAGCAAACATTTAACTTATATTTATTTATTTTATCGCACCTCCTTTAAGAAAAAGAAAGCGGAGGTCTCTGTAAAAAAAATGTTTTTCCCCAATATTTTTTCTTTTATATCAACCTCCAGTACCAATATTCTTTGCTACATACACACATGATTAAGAAACGGATAGATCAAACAAGTGGAATAACTTTTAAACTCGGTCGACTAAAATAATATTGCATCAGCCTGTATCAGTCAAGTAAAAGGAGTACAGGCATTAAAATAACAATAAAAGTACAAATCGGTCAGATTTCTAATGGAATCCGTATTCTTTTTCGTCGCTGACATTTTTGCGATCGGAAAACCATTAAACCGGGTGATAATAAGAGAAATTACCAAAACACACCAGCCGCAAACAAACACTTCGAAAGCATGATTGATGGCGTCGCGTCAGTGCGTCATAGCGGAATGCTTGTCTGTGATTGGCTGTATGGTGGAGCTTGGACAAACAAGCATGAAGCGCGTTTCTAATGCGTTCAAAGGAGATCACAGATCATTCATTCTGGGCCAAAAAGTGAAAGTGCCGGCCAGAAAAAAAATATGAAATGTTCGGATAGAACACACAATTCCTATTATTTTTTACTATGACACCAAACCTGTGCGCCCCATGGTTACGATTCTACAGCCTATTAAAATACATTTTTATTGTAATTTTTTATTGTAAATGTTTATTTGATAAACATTTAGATTTGTCTTAAACTGACTGAGTGTGACTGGGTAGATAGAACAAGCTGGCAGATTGTATGCGCTCTAATTTGCGGGATAAAACCTTGTTTGTTCTAGATCCTCGAGTGGGGAATCAAATAAAGGTTCGAAAACAGACTATTTATTTTTTTTTCAAACTAATTTTAGTTGAAAGTGTTTATTGAGATACACAACGTATATATTTTTTAGATTTTTCGCTCTCTTATTTTCAAAGTTAGAATTTTTTTCCACTTTGGAAGGGTCTGTCTCTTTAACGATTTACTTTGAGGAAAAATAGCTTCAGGAACCTCAACATAATTTTTAAAGACCTGTCTATAGACAACCCATACATATAGGTGTGATTTATTTATTTATTTATTTATTAACATAAAAAATCTTAAGTACTAATTGACAAATTCGTGACACGAAACCTAAAAGGTTTATTTATGAAAAAACAATTTTGGTTTCAGTTCCAAGTATGGGGTCCTAGGAGCGCCCCTTCATGTTTTTTTTTTCAATTGTTGTATAAAAATCATAAAGCGTTCACATTTTTGAATACTAGGCACGCGATTGGCTTAAATCTGTATAAGTCAACTTTAATCAGCGCTAGGAAACCGCCTTAAGTGCGGGTTTTATAAATTTTTTGCATTTGTATGATTTGTCACTCCAAAATACTTTCAACCATATAGATTTTATATATTTTCGAACCTTTATTTTGATACCCCACACGAGGATCCCGAACAAAAAAGGTTCTTTATCAAGCACATTAGAGCGCATATAATCCGTCAGTATTTTTATTACAGTGACACTCGGGCCATTAAGACAAAATTATTGTCGTATTATTTATCATAATCGGTTGAGCCGTTAAGTAGTTACGACCGGACATTGGAACAGACATACATACATACATACATACAGGTCAAATACTTAACCCTCAACAAATAAATACAAGCGCCTGCGTTATTATAATACAAAACAATTAAATATACACGATCAAATGCTTCAAAACAACACTATCACACATTTTTATCGTATTTCAATAGCCTGTAGAATCGTAACCATTGGGAGCACAGGTTTGGTGTCGTATCAAAAATAATATGATTAGTGTGTTCTATCCGAATATTACAATTTTTTTTCTGGCCGGAACTTTCACTTTTTGGCCCAAGAATGTATGAAACGTGATCTCCTTTAAGCAAACACGGAGGTAAGCAAAAAGTTTAACAAGACAATATGTTCAAAAACTAAAACCCGCCTACTAAAATATCGCGCTCTAAAGAGTATGAAACCGATAACTACCGGGTGGTCAATATACTTCTCGATAAGACTAAATGCAAGCAAAGAGCGAGCACGAGCTAGTGACGCAGATATATTTGAAATATAATAATTAAGCCCCTTTATTTGATACCCAACACAACCCTATCCAAAGCCTTGTTAATAAATATGTATGTTTAACTGAAAGAAGTCAAACAATTGTGCACTTTCGAACTTTGAAAAAATTTACGTTATTGTGTTCCCTCCGTTACAAAGTCGTTGTTTTTAAATTTCGATAAGGTGTCAAATGTGATCTATTAAATTGGCCCTAATTAAGATTGATTTGACTTTGGCATATTTCATATATTTTGACGATGCTAAATCGAATTAAGACCCTAAAAGAGTACAGTGAATGCCGTGCAAGTGCACCTTAGGCTCGGATGCACCACAACCGACAACTGTGACGGTCATTGACATACTTGCTCTCACTGTCCCTCACTTGGAATACATGACATTTCAGCGGCACTTTATTTAAGCAGCAGTATGTGCATTCAGCCAATATTCTTTAAACACATTGCTACAAGGATCTTTTGGCACGCGGCTGCAAGAGTAAATAAACCTTGTGTTATTCGTAAGATCCGTCGAATGTGTCTTCTAAGTGCCCAAAGAGCCTTGCAGCACCGCACCGCACCGCACCGCACCTACTTAGCTTAGCTTAGCTTGGAATCGTCCCATTTGTAGATTATGCCCGAACAACAGCCACAAGGTGATATAGATACCACGCGTGTGCCAGCTGCCGCCAAATGTTACATTTTACGTGCAACATCTTGGCGCCCGCCCACAAATTACACTTATTATCAAATAGACCATTTCTACGGTTCAAATAAAGACTTTTAGCGATAACGTTAGAGTCCTTAACTAACAGGTACCTTGGAGAAACCCGTTAGTTTGTAAGGACTATTAATATAGCTATGAAACTAACACTATATCAAACTGCAATTTGATATGCATACCAACCAATATCGGTTGGCAGCTCACTATCGCCGTCCACCTTTAGCTGTTGCAGAGTGCGGTTAGTCGAACGGACATTACTATTTCAAAGGGAACTAGCAACCTAGCGTTATCCGCCAGTGTATCAGCAACTCGCGGCGTCAGTTCTTCAGCCAGCCCGCGCTGTGCAGGTACCGACGCACTATGGCGTCCGTCTCGGAGTCCGGCGCGGCCGGCCGGCGGAGCAGCACGCCTTTCAGCGTCACGTACTGAGCGGCGGGCAAGCTGAGAGTGGTGCATAGCTGTGGAACACAAATTACAACTTATAACGGGAAGATCGCAAAACTTTTGGTAGAGTGCACGGTTTGTTTGTAACGTGTCAAGCATTGTCTTAACTCTTTGCGTGAACTTGCTTTACCACTTACTCTGTGTTTGATTTGTAACCTCAGATGAACGAAATCTTTGCTTACTTTCTCTGTTTGTTACAAACACTTAGCGCCCTTTCCGTGGAACCACTTTGACAGTTTTCATGCCAATTGTGGCGTTGCGTTTTATTTTCTTGCAGTCAAAACAGAATAATAATTCAATGATAAAGATCTCTCGGGCGACGTAGAATATCTCGCTGCAATCGGGACAGCTTAAGGTCATTACTTCGCCCGCGAGCTCTCAACTCTCTCTCGCTTCGCTTGAGATCGCTGGTATTCCTTTATCCCCTTTTTCCTAATCTACTATTGGAGCCTGCTGTCATTTAGTGTAGCAGCAGAGTGGATTATTTGCAGTTATGCCAGAGGACAAGCTAATATGTATTGTTCACCCCCGACGAAAAAATATGGGTGCAATAAGTTTGAAGTATGTCTGTGTGTGTTTGTCCGAGGCACCATAGAAGTCAAACAAGATGGTCTTAATATAGTTTTAAGTAAATGCGATGGTTTTATAAAAATCTAAATACTAAAATTTTACACCGAACGTTTAATTTATTGCGTCGGGGATGCTTTTTTTTTAAATAATATAAGAAAGAAAGAAAGAAAGAAAGAAAGAAAGAAAGAAAGAAAGAAAGAAAGAAAGAAAGAAAGAAAGAATATCAATTTATTCGGACTACGCCATAACACACACAACATAAAATACACGATAATTATGAGAGGACAAGAAAAAAAGTGAAACATACCATTGAAGGAGAAAGTAATAACAACTAATATCGCAGACAATAATATACACACGCGTCACAAAAGTAAAAGTACATACCACATAGTAACTTATATGTATAGTACATACACAAGACAACAAGAAATAAATAAAAGCAAAATACAATTTTGTTGCGACGAGTAGACAGTAACGTCGTGAAGTGTGTGCCTAGGCGGCGAATAGGTTCCGACTCAGCATGTGCCACATATCTATATTTAAATTGTAAATGCGAATTACCTGAGTCTCGGTGCTACTGAGCAGCCTGGCTGCGCTGCCGCATGAGCTCTTTCTGCAACATCCACATGCGGTACTTCCGTCCCGTGTGCACTTTGGGCTGGTGGAACTTGAGCCGCTTTCGCCGTCTCTGCGGATTGTATCAATATTATTGCATTGCTAGCTGACCCGGGAGACGTGGGTCTGTCAAAAGCTGACAACGCCATCTATCCACAGAAGCAAGAACTGTACCAATTAAACAGATTTTTGATTATTCGGCTGTTCGAAACTTCCTAGGACTTCAAGAATAGTTTAGCTGTTTGCGAGTTTCGCTAAAATAACCAACACATTAAGCGATACATTTATATCTCTTATGTCTCACGGCTGGGGAAAGGCTCTCTCACCCTATTTATATCTCTTATGTCTCACGGCTGGGGAAAGGCTCTCTCACCCTATTTATATCTCTTATGTCTCACGGCTGGGGAAAGGCTCTCTCACCCTATTTAATTTCATCAAATAAGTAGAATAATCTGAGTGACATATGAGCTTTACCTCAGGTTGAAGTGTTGGCTATTATGCAATGAACTTTTAATTGAAAAATTCCCGCGATTCCGGGAGCGCCAAATTTAGTGTTCTGATTGACCGAGAGAGTGAAACGTCTCCGTTTCAGGATTGGACAAAAATGCTTTCGTGTGTCCGGATGTCATGTAACTGATTCTCGTGATTTTTTTGAACAGGTTTGATAATTAAATATATTTATTGGATTTCAGTATTTTTTAACGGTTTTAAAATTTTAAAAAAATGCTGCATTTCACGGATTTAAAAAATGAGGTGTCGTTGGATTTGTAGAGACCGTGAGAGTAACAGGCTATATCATTTTAGTGAAAAGTCAATACGTTGGTTTAACCCTTGGGACGCCTAAGGCCGGATCCGTCCGACCCCCTCGGATGCTTAAGGACGGATCCGTCCGAGAGGTATTGGGTCTAGTTTTATTTAATTTTGGGATATATAGCTACGACTTAGAGTATACAATTCTTTGCTCATGAATCTGAACGAATCAAGGAATCCAATAAAACCTTTACTCAGTCGTAATTCCATAAACTTCATTCATTTTTGAGCTGTCAACGAACGTCATTGTTTGTGCGCGCGGATTGGCAGTGAAAATTGAGAACCGCACAAAGGAAAAGTGTTTTTTGCTCGATTTAGCAGAGGAAATGTAAGTAAACCTTTTGTTTTATTGTTCTTTACTAAATATAGAAGCTACCTGTGCAAATAGAATACGTAAACTTAGCATAGTTTTCGAAAAATGTTGTGGCAAAACCTCGACAGAAATGTAGCCGTTTGGCAAGTTTATTCTTTCGCATTGTGAAGTGATATTATTTCCCGACTATTGAGTAAGTTATGTCATTTTGTAGACAATTTCATTGTCATTACAAACGGTAATAAGTATTTTTAGGGTAGTGAGGTTAGGTTGTCGTAAAAAGCAATTTTCAACAAGTAGTATTCAAAACACACGCACACAGACGCAGAAAAAGATGGCGGCATCTTGTGTTGTACACTACGCGGCCATGATGGTTATACAGGAGGTTTATATAAATTGTTCTCGAATGGATTATTATAAAAATGTGCTTTTACATCATCCAAGCTCAGTAAGTAGCTCGCCTTTGTGCACTACTTTTATTTACTTTTTCTGTATATCTGCTTTTGCTGTGCAATAAAGAAATTATGAAGTAGGTTTTATGCCTGTCCATACAGGTCTCGTAGGTCATTTAGATTACAATATCAACTGGACGAAAAGAGGATGCAAACTCTTTAGGTTCAAGTTTAGGATTATATGAAATCGGTCAAGTGCGTGTCAAGTGACTTATTCAGAAAAAAAATCATAACTTTTTTTTTTCACTTTTTCGAAAAAATAATATACGTATATATTTATTATTTAAATTTTATAATTATAATAAACTTTATATATTTCTATACAATAAAATATAAATCGCGAAAAAATACAAAATAATAAATAATTCAGTCTCGTGTCGATTGCCATAACTACTTTTCGCACTTGTTTTGTTGCATAGCCATCGCATAACAATTGCTCGCGAGAGCGCTAAATTCTGGATTTGGCTAGGCGATGGCGGTGAGCGGTGCCGAGACGTGCCGAGCTGTCTACAAACCGGTCCTCGCTATAGCAATTGCCATGAGATTCGTTTGGGCGACTGGTTCTAGTGCCGAATAACTTTGTCTTCGAACTTTCTTTTTGGTCATGATTTTCAAAATTAAATTGTTTTGTCTTACAGTGAGGACAATGGATCCTTTTATACCTTTACCAACGCCGTTAATTATGGGCCTTGGAGTTCAGAGGATGCCGGACGGATCCCTGATAGTTGCGGATCAAGTGGTTCTGGAGAGAACGACCTTGGGGATTCGAGTAGGCATAATACAATTAGTTTGGTTTACGTACTTTTAACGCTTTTAACTTTTGAATGAATATATTTTTTTGAATATATTAATTTATAAAATTTAATTATTTCTGATATACAATTCAATTTAATTCATAAAAAAAAATTGACCTTATTTGATATTTTTGTATACTACCGCCCTACCGTAAGATTCTTTAACATCATACAGATTACTTAGTCAACGTCAATATGATAATTATTTGAATTTTTTGTATACTACCGCCCGTTCGTAAGATTCTTTAACATCATACAGATTACTTAGTCAACGTCAATATGATAATTATTTGATTTTTTTGTAAACTACCGCCCGTTCGTAAGATTCTTTAACATCATACAGATTACTTAGTCAACGTCAATATGATACTTATTTGATATTTTTGTATACTACCTCCCGTTCGTAAGATTCTTATATAATATAACCTATCTTCAAACCATAATCTACAGAATAATTTTTATTCCGCCGGTATTATTTTTATCCTTTATTCTTCTTGTATAGTGAAAGCCGGATGGAGTCCTTGTGCCGGTCCCGATAGCCACAAAAACCGACACGTAAATACGTGTGTGCGAACCTTTCTGGGATACCTAAAGTTAAAACATCCTTGATGTAAATTTTTCGTGAAGGTACACCAAAATCTCAGAAAGCCTACTATTTACGACATTTTACCAAAGAACATTTTTTTCTGTAATTAAATTGTGAGATTTCGTGGCAAAAATATCTAGGCTTCATTCGGATAAATATTTTCAACCTCCTAAATATGTTTTTTTTTTGTGTGCAGGTATGTAATATGTGTAATAAAAAATTCCAGTAAGATATTGGTTTTACATATTTATCATAAAAACCATTTTTGCAATGCCTTTTTCATATAATTATTAAATAAAAACAAAGAACCAGAAAGAAACAGTTTGTCTCAACTTTATTTCACCTAAAGTGAACATCCTATATACTCGGACGGATCCGGGCTTAGGCAGACGACGATTCTTTACTCCGCCCGGATCCGTCCCTAGGCAGACGAGCAGTAATAGCTGATCTACGCACACATGCACAAAATATCCAATGTTACTATCATTTGGAAATCTACACTATTTTTACCGTTTTCGTAAGATTTTACTATGGGCAAGGTATCAATATGTGTTGCCATTTGAAAGCTGATAAATTCTACTATAAGTTGGTACATTTTTTGTAGGGAACAGACAACAACTACGTTCAGGACATGAGTAAGAAATGTAGGTTGGTTGAAGTTTCAATTTATTTCTTCTAAAATAAATAGATTTTCCTACTTTTTAGCATAAAAATAAATTGTAAATCATACATTAGTTATCTGTTTTACGATGACAATCACTCATTTATAAATTATCATAAAACTATTCGCGAAAAATAATAATTTCGTCACAACCGCGAACGCGCTTTCTACGGTCGTGAACTCCCGGCAGCCGAGGGGGTGCGAGTTGCGGAGCTTCTTGGCGCAAGAAAGGTTAAGACCGCAAAATGTAGTTCACAAAGTTATTGGTGCGGCTACTTTAATACTCCATGTACCTAACCAGGTGCATACATAAGTTTGTATGTGTTATTAAAAGAAAGCGTCACTCGCGAGGTCTACAGCTCACAGAGCCACTTGAGAATCGGATAATATTCACCAATTTTTTTTTTACTAGTTCAAATTACCCCTCCTCTTACACACATAAGTATTTGCATCGGGAATTAAAAATTAACTTTTAGTAAATATGCATCCCAATAGTTATACAATCCCGGAAACCCTGAATTCATTTTTCAAAAAAATATATTAAATTGATTAAACTTTTCATACATTTTGACAGATGCTAAATTGAATTAACTGATTTAACGGACACTGTGCAAGTGGACCTTTGTTACAGATATTTCTGTGGCCTATCATCACACAAAACCTTAGCGGCGTACAAATTGTAAGTGACCAATCACAATAAGATTTCTGCTGTGTGTGTTGATCCATTTGAGAATGTTGCGTGCTCACATATATCGGTTGCCGACTTTCCCCACAGCGTCGAGAGCGTCTCGAGTTGACGTCATGTATTACAAGCTTACCTTCTTTTTTGCTGCGGCGTGCTGATCTGAGTTGGGTCTCTTGTCTGAATGCTGTCCAGACACCCACTGCTGCCCTGGCGGAGACACGAGTTATACGGCATCAAACCCAAAACACAGGGACGGCTTATTCATATAAATCCATATCCCTTAAAGGACCGACTTCTAAAAGGTCAAATTCCTAAAAGGTCAGTCTCCTAAAAGGTCAAATTCCTAAAAGGTCTTCCTCCTAAAAGGACAGATTCATAAAAGGGCAGACTCCTAAGAGGAGAGATTTCTGAAAGGACCGATTATAGGAATAAGTATAGAAAATGTAGTCTTCCAGAAAAAAAAAAACAAGTCTACAACTCTCTAGAACTCTCTACAGGTCAAGGCCTATAAGTAAATAAATAAAAAGGCTAAGTGCGAGTCGGACTCTCGCACCATCAAGCAAATTTAACAAAATTGTGTCATAATTTGCGGTGTCTCTTCATCGCGTTAACCTATAAATTGCGGCATCTCTTCATCGCGTTAACCTATAAATTGCGGTATCTCTTCATCGCGTTAACCTATAAATTGCAGTATCTCTTCATCGCCTTAAGCTATAAATTGCAGTATCTCGTCATCGCTTTAACCTATAAAATGCAGTTTCTCTTCATCGCGTTAACCTATAAATTGCGGCATCTCTTCATCGCGTTAACCTATAAATTGCAGTATCTCTTCATCGCGTTAACCTATATATTGCGGTATCTCTTCATCGCGTTAAGCTATAAATTGCGGTATCTCTTCATCGCGTTAAGCTATAAATTGCGGTATCTCTTTATCGCGTTAACCTATAAATTGCGGTATCTCTTCATCACGTTAAGCTATAAATTGCGGTATCTTTTCATCGCGTTAAGTTATAAATTGCGGTATCTCTTTATCGCGTCAAGCTATAAATTGCGGTATCACTTCTTCGCGTTAACCTGTAAATTGCGGTATCTCTTTATCGCGTTAACCTATAAATTGCGGTATCTCTTCATCGCGTTAATCTGCAAATTGCAGTATCTCTTCATGGCGTTAACCTATTAATTGCGGTGTCTCTTTATCGCGTAAACCTATAAATTGCATTATCTCTTCATCGCGTTAATCTATAAATTGCGGTATCTCTTCATCGCGTTAAGCTATAAATTGCGGTATCTTTTCATCGTGTTAACCTATAAATTGCGGTATCTCTTCATCGCATTAAATAAATTGAAGTATCTCTTCATCGCGTTAACCTATAAATTAGATTTATCACAATTCAAGAGAACACAGACCTGAGTAATCGATATTAATTTCAACCTGATACCTAAACGCGTTCCTAAGAAAGTTTCTTGACAGACGGACAACGAAGTGACCCTAAAAAAGATCAAAATTCTCATATTTGCTGTACTTCTGCCCGTTTAGGAATCCGTCCCTTCAGGAACCTGTCCTTTTAGGAATCTGGCTTTATAGCAATAAATAACACTCGTTTACACCACTACCGGAGATGAGGTTTGGGCATTCCAATCAAGTGTCAAATTATGGCAAGAAATGAGATTTCATAAGGCGCTATTTAGCTGGTAGGGTGATTAGACTAAGCTCGCGTCTGTGGACGAACCAGATCCGGAATGGAACAATGGAAATACAATCTCCTCAGACAAGAGGTATAAATAAGGGTTCGTTTACAAATATTTAGGTAAGGATGGGTCCAAGTATGTTATTATATCCTTGTGGTACCAGTATGTAATATGAAAACACTTCTAAAAGAGAAGTATTTTATATTTTTAACAACCCCCGTACTCAGTTTCTTAAAAACCAACTTATCGAATTACGATTAACCTGCTGGGGCGCAGAGAACCCAAAAAGGAACTTTTATGACAGACGTCATCTAGAGTACTATCTTTGTAGTACTAGAGTAGATTCTATTGTAGGCATTTATAGGCGAAAAACATAAAATTTGCCTTAATTGTTGTGTCATTATTTTTTCTTTTCCGGCCAGCAGAGATAGCGGAAGGGTTAAGGAAGTGCCTTGTCTAATCTACAGGGATTATTTTGTTAGTAGACAGCCTTGATTGGAATACCTCTGTTATGTAATGTCTGTAACCAGTAAATCTGTAAGACTGATTTGTACTGGCCACATATATTCATGCTGGAGGTTATAAGAACTATTTCTAAAATTCTTAACAATCTACACTTCTAGAACACCGCAGAAGCTCAAGCGCGAATATGAAATGTGGATATGAAATGACTCGTTTCAAGCCATGCTGAGGGAAAACAAATGATACAAATTAAATTGGACGAAACGCAATACTGAGAAAACCAATGTGTACGAAATGGCGATGTAGAAACCATAATATAACTAAATTAGGGAAGGAAATAAAATAAATAATGAAATGATGACTGCGCAAGGAACACCATCTACTCAATACGAACTTGTCTCTCGAATAGCTCTGTTTGATTGGCTGATACATTTTTCGAACATAACTTTGCAGAATAGTTAGCGACGACGGACGGCACGCAAAATAGTCCTAAATCGGGTCCGGACACCAAGAAAATATACCGAGGAAAAATTTGTGCGTTATAGACTGGCAACACTTGGCATCATAGTGCACCTTAGTGTCACAACTTGGTGATTGAAAAATTCAGATTTATTATTATCCAAAATAAGATAACCTAATGTCGTCAGAAGAGATGAGATTCGCGATGGAAAGAGAGGTAACTTGTAGGTGTATATAAGTTTAGGCGCTTACCGACCTGAATTGCACGTTATTGTGTCGAAACAAGAGTCGCTATTTCACTAATTGATTTTTCGTATATTCCTTCGTACTTGTACAGGCTGCGCCCAATTTTCTACGGCTCTCAGCGAACTGTGACCTCTCTTTCTTGCATAGGATAAGGAATTTGACGCGAACTATGTATTCAGCGTTCCCATGTACTATCCCTATCCCCCACTCGCGAGGAATGCGATATCCCCTCGCTCTCTCGCTCGCCCTGGACGTGAGGTGGACGCGATGTGGACGCGATGTGGACGCGAGGCGGACGCGGATGGTGTTCCCGCGCATGCGGACGGCGCTATACCAGACGGACGCGCGGCCTCACGTCGTGTGCGTGCGGATGTCGGCGCTGCGCCGCGTGCTGCTCGTAGTGTGCGCACTCCTCCACACGCGCCACGCCCGCCAGCCGGTACCTGCGGGGACACTCTGCTCTTAGTATCTCAGTATCGGAGCGTCGGAGCCTCGGAGATTCAACGGACTTAACTTTACTTGGACAAGAGCACAAACTATTTAACTAACGAATAACACATACTATTGCTATAATTAATAACTTAATAAAATGCTGTTTGCGTGACTGACAGACAACGCACAGCCTTAAACGGAGGACCTATGAGTCATGAAACTTTGTACAGGGATGCTGATGTAAAATAGGATAACACTAGGAAGGGATTTAACGAAAACCCTCTTTTAAGGAGAGAAAATTGAGGGTTACAATGTGTATAAAAACCAGAAACTTCTTGACTTACGAAGCTGAACTTTTGCAGGTAGTTAGTTTATAGTTGCGAGAGAACAGTTAACAAGAGTTGTTTCAAATTTGAACTTAATAACGGAGAAAGGGGGAATAGGGGCTGAACTTTGTATTAGTATGTTCGTGAACGCTTACAGATTCAATATCTATGAATTAAAAATGTAATACACCCCCGACACAACATATTAAATCATAAAAGACAAAATATTGTTCATCCTTGTTTTCCTTGTTATGCTGATAATTTTCAAACCTCGGAACCGATTTTAATTAAATATATGTAGCTAAGAACCATTTTAGTGAAGTCTACTAACAATAAAAAAACAGCCAAGTGTGTGTTGAACTTCGCACATTTAGGGTTCCGTAGCAAATGTAAGAAATAAGCCTAAATAAATTAAATTAGGGAGGAACTCACTTCACATACACCTAATACACCTAGCCAATCATTCTTCACCAGCAAATAATTACTTTGTTTTTCATAGTGTTTGTATGAATGACATAATATATTTGCTTTTTTAATATATGTTTTATATCTTAAAAACTGCTTATTTTATTTTATTCAAACCAATTTTTGTTGAAAGTGTTTATTGAGATATACAACAAATATTTATTTTTTATTTTTCACTCTCTTACTGGAGCCCCCATATATTTTTTTTATTTTTGTATAAAAATCGTAAAGCTGTTCACAAAATACATCATCTACCAAGTTTCAACTGTGTAGTCCTGATAGTTTCGGAATAAACTTGCCGGGACTTAGGGACGGGCAGACGGGCAGACAGACTTGACGAAACAATGAACTATAACTATAATAAACCCTTTCATGGTAAATTTTCCTATCATGCCTTGGTTTGCTGAAATAAATCTCTTTTTAGAGATAAGCTCGCCTTTGTACATATGTTTTCCACAAATGTAACTTTTTGTTTATCTTTGTGCAATTTATTGTACAAAGATATTCATAACATAATTCTATTATGTTATGAATTATGAAAGGGTTCCTGGTTTCTCTGCGGAACCCTAAAAACGCATTAAAAACTGTCCACCCGTTTGAGCGCTAGGTTACCACGGACAGATACACACACAGACAGACGATTAAAACTTATAACACTCCTTTTTTCATCAGGGTTAAAAATAATGACTATTTTTAAGTAAATAGTGTCCCGCGAAGGATCATATTCAGAACCGATTATAGCAAAATCTAATCTAAACTTTCTGCAAACAAATCAAGTATCAATATTAATAGCGAAGAGTCACACGCCTCTAAATCCACAGTTCACCCCCAGTTACTGAATCGAAGATTGATTCAAAATAGACGTGATTGGCTGAAAAGAGTTTAACAGGAGGTTAACAGTCTGTTACATTTGATCGCTCATCCAGAATTTATTTATTATTTATTATTTTTATTTTGAATTCACTCTTCCGCCGTTAGGAGATGACAGTTCTGCTCCTTTTTCATTTTAACCCCCACGACCAAAAGCGTCTGTCGATTAGTGTGTGTCGGTTTGTCTGTATGTCTGTCCGTGGCACCCTAGCGGTCAAACGGTGTGACGGTTTTTAATGCGGTTTTCTGTAAATAGTAGTAGGCCTCCCTGCAATGGTTCTTAGATATGTGTTATTAAAATCGGTTCAGTAGTTCGAAAGTTATCACGTAAACTAAGAATAGCGGTCAAATGGGTGGACTGATTTTAATGCTGTTTCCTATAGTTGGTAAGAGTTTACTGCGACTTTAATGCGGTTTCCTATAGTTCTTAGATATGTTTTGTTAAAATCGGTTCAGTAGTTCTAAAGATATGTGTCAGAGTTTTACATTTTTTTAATTTTTAGTTATATTTCATCAACGCAGCTTTGATCCGGCACTAGCGTGCCACATTGTACTGCTGCTCCTTATATGAGTCACATGGTATCAGTTGAACAATATATGTGGATATGTGGTACCGGTGGAGTTCAGCCAGTCTGACACGCAGCTCCCGCTCCCGCCACAGCCCCGCCATCACCGCCGCGTGCTCGGCGCGCCCGTAGAACTGCGACGACCAGCGCAGCCGCTCCATGAACTCTCTGCAATAAATACAAACACATCTATCTTGATCTCAAAGGGTTGTCTCTGTACAAAATACAGATAACTATAAATATAACATTTAAAATACCGCCAAAATCATAAATGAAACCTTAACTCTTGAATAACACCGGCGGCTAACGCCACTTTTCCGTTATAGGTTTTAAAAGGCATCGAACCTCATTGGCAAGTATGGCTAAAATTACTAAAATGGCGTATATTGGTGTAGACCTATGAAACATATGCCAATCGACAGAGAAGTTAATTACAAATAACAAATACTCTTGGAAAAAATGTCGTAAAGTTGGGCATTTCTGTAATATTTCAGTTTGAAGATGTAGAATATAATTATTTTCTACACTTAAACAGCAACTAAAGACTGGCCGATGAGAGAATGCGATCCTTCGCTTCGCTCACCCCCTTTACCCTTCACCTAAGATACCGCAGTATTTGGCTTATATTTGCTGTGCAAATCAGTATTGTTGATGTTTAATATTTCTCTAATTTTACGACATTTTTTCCAAGAGTATTGTTATTTATAATTATATTCTCTATCCATTGGCATATGTTTTATAGGTCTACACCAAAATACGACATTTAGTCATTGCATCTTTTAGTAAGTCAGGCTCCATACAAAAATGTTCGATGCCTTTTTATTTCCACGGCATAAGGTCTACCTTGTTACCTTCTTGAACTGATAACTTTCAAACCACTCAACCGATTTTAATAAAGCGTTGCCAATAATCATCGCAGGGAGGTCTAATGCCAATTAAAGAAAACCGCATTAAAATCCGTCCAACCGTTTGAGCGCTAGAGTGCCACGGACAGACAGAAAGACAGACAATCAGACGCACAGACAGACAGACAAACGATTCAAACTTATACTTATAACACCACTTTTTCGTCGAGTGTTAAAACAAGGATAGAAAGGGGCAGATAAAGGCAGATCTAGTTTCAAACGAAACCTTGGCTTGCATTATGGCTGATGGATTATTCAAATAATGCGCTCATTCAAAATGGCGTAAACAACAAAGGGGTAACAATGAAAGTTCACTTTATCGCTGTTTATTCCGCTGGTCGTTGAAGAATAGGCGACGTAATTGGTCCAGCACGTGGGCGTAACTGTGCCTGTGCCACCCCGTATGGAAAAACGTGTGACGCTGTTTATTTAGTACGGCCCCGCAAAGTATTCTATATCATGTAGTATATGTCCGGTGTGTATGTATGTCTGTGTGCATCACGAGGACGGCGATGTCTCGTGTTTTCTGTTTTGTTTAGTCCGGCCCCGCAAAGTCAAAGTCAAAGTGATTTATTACTGTAGATACTGTAGATGCACGTAAGTGTCGGCATCAAACTTTTTGATGGCTGAAGAAGGCAATGAAGATAACAAAAAAGGTTTTTGCAATGCAACTAATAGAGACAAGAAGATCATGCGTAAAACCGACAGTGCTGCCGGATGGGACAACATTACTTCTAAAATCATGAAACTAAACTGTGACTTACTTTCAAACCCACTGGCATTTCTCTGTAATTTAAGTTTTGTTACAGGAGCTTTTCCAAATCCCTTCAAGACAGCGCTAGTTTGCCCCATTTTTAAGGCAGGAGAAAAGGATCTCCCTACAAACTACAGGCCAATCTCGCTCCTATCAGCATTATCTAAAGTCGTTGAAAAATTGGTAAATAAGAGACTTGTACAATACCTTGAGGGACAAAAACTTATTGCAGACAATCAGTTCGGATTCAGAGAACATCGCTCAACTGAAGACGCAGTCATAAAGTTAACTACCCTCATAACTGGATTTCTGGATAAAGGGCAAAAGTGTGTGGGCGTTTTTCTCGATTTGCAGAAGGCGTTTGATACAGTTTCTGTGCCAATACTCCTCACGCGGCTTGAAAACGTAGGTATCAGAGGAGTAGCCCTGGCTTGGTTTGAGAGCTACTTGACTGGCAGGCGTCAAAGTGTCAAAATGGGGGAGTATTCCAGTACTAGTGCTACTTGTACTTATGGAGTTCCACAAGGAAGTACATTGGGACCGACACTCTTTCTACTATATATTAATAGCCTCTGCACAATCAATATTAAAGGGGCAGACCTACTAATGTTCGCAGATGATACAGTAGTCCTATTCCACGAAAATACATGGGGTGCCGTTAGGCCTTTAGTTGAGGACGGACTAAGCAGAATTACCTCCTGGCTTGAAGATAACCTGCTCACAATAAATGCACAAAAAACTAAGTACCAATGCTACAGTATGACAAAGGTTAACAGTCCCAATAATGACTTTAAAATAACTATACATGGCTTTCCGTGTAACCGTACCTCAGTTGGAGACATACACGCAACATGCACATGCCCACTTTTGGATAGGGTGGGCTCCATAAAGTATCTGGGCGTTATGATAGACGAACATCTGCGTTGGGAGCCACATATATCAGCTACTACGGCAAGGGTACGTAAGCTGATACATATATTTAAGAATTTGCGTATGGTAGCGGACCAAAAGCTTTTGCTGCAAACTTATAAGGCACTTTGTCAATGTATCTTGGGCTACTGTATCTGTGCTTGGGGAGGTGCCGCTAAAACACATATGCTGAAGCTTGAACGAGCACAACGTTCGGTACTTAAGGTCATGATGTCATTACCCTATAAATCCCCAACTACCTTAGTATACAAGCAAGCCAATGTCAATTCGGTTAGAAAGATGTTCGTTTCCCAATCACTGATACGATACCACAGTAAGGGCATACCCTTTGTCCCTGTCACAAACAAAAGAACTGCGCGATGCCCATATACAGGCTTCTACCGGAGCCTATTCGCCAGTAGGCATTACAGTGCCATCGCTCCCAGGCTTTACACCGTACTATTGAAGTCCGACAGTACCCTTAAACAACTAAACTCGTACAGATTTAAAATAGTGCTTCAAAAGTGGCTTAACCAATTTGATTACGATGATGCTGAGGAGCACATAGATCGAATAACTAGGTCTACCTAACTGATGCTGATGTTTTGTTTTATTATATATTAACATTGTTATCATATCACGTATTTTTGATCTGTTTTATATCATTAAACTAACTTTAGTTTCAGATGATTTAAGTATTCATCATGCATTTGCATGGAAGATATTACTGCTTGAGTGAGAGTAAATGTACTACTATTTGTTTTAATTTTAATACCTACCGTACTGACTAATTGTCCACCACACGTTAATTTAAGTTTTTTTTATTATTATTTGTTTTCATTTACTTTATTTTACGCAAGTAATTTGTTAATATTATTATTTATGGTTGAGCCTAGTACCCACGACACAGGGAGACCTAGTGTGGGACTAGTACAACATATGTCTACCATAACCTTTGTCTAAAATAAAGATTTTCATTTTCATTTTCATTTTCAATATTTAATATTAAATAGTAGTTTATGTGACTGCTACGTAATGGAGGGCATTAATACTCGTTTCATAATAATATCACTCGAGAGTTTTAATGCCTAATTATGTACAATTACATACACTAGTTTATCTACACACATATCATAAGCTCTCTTTGATGTGTTCAGGAACCGCATGTTTGACCGGCATTGTGGCTCTGCAGTTGTTTAGCTTGTTCTGTAGTACCAACTACACGCAGGCGGGCGTCGGCGTTCGAAATTTGAATGTCAGTACCAACTTCACAGAAAAACTATGGGAGGCCAGCAGGCGGGCGTCGGCGTTCGAAATTTGATTGTCATAATATGTAGAAAAATTACACATTATGGTCATGTGTAATTTTTCAGATAAGAAATGAGTTTTTACCAAGTAGTTTATCATCATGCCGATCGTAACGTGCGGTTTTTGTACGCAGTAAAGAGGGTTTATGATACGTGTGTAGATAAAAAGTATTAATTAAAGTGCACGTATCATTAATGATTAATGTTAAACAGCAATAAATACGTTGGACTAACAACAATGCTTTTTTCCCCTTAGGAAACATGGTACACGTTTCAGTAAATACCGTGGTCCATCAGTACACTGAATAGTGATGGATCACAGTAAATAGTGTACCCTTCGCCTGAGACATAAGTAGGTGCCGCTGTACAGCTTTGTTTGTTGTATCGAGACGATTCGCGAAATGGTAGATTCGAGAACGAGACGATTCCGGAACGGGACTATTTGAAAACGGGACTATTTGAGAACGGGACTATTTGAGAACGGGCCTTTATACGAAAGGGTTATGATTTCGGGAGAGGGACATATTGCGAACGGACGGGGACATTACCGTCCGAATCGATATAATTAGGCATAGAAAGTCTCGAGTGATATTATTATGACACTCGCCATTGTAGTTATTTATTCCTGCTTATTAATCATAATAATTAATTTTGTAATATTTGTATTAGTTAAGCACAACCAATTATAAAAGAGATCTAAAAATCAATCTGTGGGAGTTTCTGCGCCCGTCTTCTCCCACAGAGGACAAATGTAAAGAGGCATAAAATTACGTTTTACATAAAGAACTTTGCTTTGAATTTCTATCTTCCGGTACAGTGTTATCCCTATTAACCCCCGTAACGAAACACGTAATAAACATAAATGTGTAAATACATGCCTCTGTCCCCACACTGGGATACCCTGTCTCGTGGGAACCAGAAACACCGGCGTCACAAGCATGTAAACATCCAAGACTTTGGGTTTCCTTTTTCCTCCCCAGCAGGATTCGACCCCGGGACCTTCGCTTGGGAAGCACAGCCTAGACCGCAACGGCCGAGGTCGTCTTGGGAGATAAGGAGTGGTAGGCACAGTTGTCATTTATTCAATACTCCATTTTGGGTGACAGGGGATTAGCCTACGGCCGCAGCTGTGCAGACATCAAGGTCTCCTCACGATGCAAGTGTGTGCAATAATCTAAATAACGGGAGCTCACTTCTTTTCTTTGGCGAGTTTCCCCAGCGGCTTCTGCTTGTTCCGCTGGTTGTTGAAGAACACGGAGACGAGCTGGTAGTCACGCACGAGTCGTTTTCTGCGCGTGCGCTCGCGCAGCCGCCGCGTGTAGATGTCCACTGCTGAGAGCTTGAGGGCTAGGGCATGGTAAACAGGGACATTGTAATACAGTCTAAGTGAAAACTGTTTGATTTGTTGTAAAGGGCACGCTGAGGGGCACAGGTCTTTACTCGAAATTGAGTAAGATTGAGCCATACTCCACCACGCTAGCTTAGTGCGGGTGTTAGGCAAGTGGCCATTTAAGTTCAGAAGTACTTTGATTTTTTTTATATTAATAAATATGCATAAAGGTCAAATATCGAAATCAATCTACGTATTGATGAAAACAGGATCGTAACAGTTTCAGTAGTACGTTTCTTAGTTGCAGATGTAAAAGTGCGAAGGCAAAAGAATTTAAAATAATTCTTATCATATTTACTTACCAACATCAAGCTCGTCATCTTCAGGGTTTAAAGATAATGCTGAGATCAGCTGTTCAGCTTCATGGTCATGCTCCTGAAATGAACATATCATATGTATTACATGCATGCCTCAGATAAAAAGCTCTGACAATAGCTTGGTGCACAAATGTAACATAGTCCTAAGGGTGTATGCAAGATCGACTCCTAGTGTAGGTAGGTAGCTGGGGATAACCCACGAGAACCTAAAAAACCAATTGGTGTTTTAACCAGATACCACGGCGCACCCTGGGCGACATGGTTGGTAAAGTGAGGGCATTGTCAACACTTTGCTAGCTATGATGGCTTACGACCTCCCGCTTCAACCGAGGAGTAAGTGCCCTTGGTCGACTAAAAACACGAAACCTGCGTTAGTCCTGCGCAGTTCAGCGGCGTGCGCGAAGATAAAGATGTCCTGGGGGGGGGGGGTTTGAGTCGAACGGGGTCGGGTCAGTTACCTTCACAAAGAGCTGGGTCTGTGCAAACGGAACCGCTCTCTAAAATCAACACCTACAAGCGGGGGGGCAGACGCGGCGAAAGCCGCGTTAACCTCTTTCACAAGTGGGTCCACGGCAACGAAGTCGACCATGAAACCCAAAAGCACACACCCACAATTGGGCGGAGCGGCGAAAGCTGCACCGCCATACACAAAAACGTAATTCTACGAAAGGTCGCGGTAAAGCCGGAAAACTAGCTGAGCCAAAACCTGCCGTGTCGACAATCCAGACTGCCCCACGGCGGTACCGCGTCAATGAATGAAACCCAAAAGCACACACCCACAATTGGGCGGAGCGGCGAAAGCTGCACCGCCATACACAAAAACGTAATTCTACGAAAGGTCGCGGTAAAGCCGGAAAACTAGCTGAGCCAAAACCTGCCGTGTCGACAATCCAGACTGCCCCACGGCGGTACCGCGTCAATGAACAGACTAGCCACTACCACAAGTGCGGCTGCTGGGCATGCGGAGCAATCTGTGGCCCAAAAGCCAGCGCAGGAGGCGGTGGCTTTAATCTGTACATCCACCCAGCCTGACGCAGGGTGGGACACTTGACACACACAACCGAAGTAAAAGGCGACCTGCAAAGGGAGCTCCTGAAAAAAAACAAGCTTGAAACCTGCCCAAGATGGTCCTAAGCTCAAACGCAAGAGCAGGGTGCAACGCGAAAAGAAGAAGGCAGGTAAAAGGAGTAACCCCAGGAGTTCGACCTTGTCCAAAAAGGCTCGCCTCGACGACACCGTGTCAAGTCGTGTGGAGTCGAAGAGGCAAAAGGTCGAGCGCCACGGCGACCCCCAATTCAGCTTCGATGACGCAGTCAAGGCGGACCTAACGGCAGCAGTCCTCAGCGACCGAGGGAACCGGCCACGTGCGTGTTAAAAAACTCAATTTCTGGAAACATGCTAAGGTACCCCACACTGAAATACTCGATGAGTACATAGGTAAGGAGCCGCTACTAGAAGCAGCTACTGACAGTATACCCAAGCAATTTGTCTTCGACAAAAGGTATATAATACAACTGCATGAAGATCCTTGGGAAGGCCTCAATCAAAGAGAAGTAAGGATTTTCATGGACGATTCTAAAACAAACAGGTACAGGCGCCGCCGCCGGGGCATTCTCAGAAGATCTAAACATAAGGATCTCAACATCATTAGGTGCCCACAACACCGTCTTCCAAGACGATGACGAGGCATCATAATGGCTACTAAAGCTATTGCAGATAGAGAGGTAAAGGAATTCCCTATCCGCATACTATCCGTCAGCAAGCAGTTCTGCAAGCCCTACAAAGCAACACCATCAACTCTGGGCTTATATACGAGTGTCACCAAGCCCCGTCAGAGATATGTAACCACAGTATTGTTGCCCTGCAGTGGATAAAAAAACACAGTGGCTCGCGCGGCAACGACGCAGCCGATGCACTGGCAAGGTTGTGTTCGGAACCGACTGTGGAGGGTACCAAAACCCATATTGCTTTTCAGCTGGTTGAAAAAAACCATACGACTGCACAGCCCCCTGTGCAGAGCCTGATGGAGGTGGAGTCAGCCGCCCATGTCCTGCTGGAATGTTTCGGCGTGGCCATCTACCAGGCAACACACCTCGGGTCACCGAGGTCGCTCCAGTCGTCGGCGACGCCAAGGGTTTGATATTCTTCCTACAGGAGTTGGGTTTGCAGGAGTAGTGCCCCCAACCCGCATCACGCAAAATAGGGGCAAATTTATGTGGTCGAGATGCGGAAAATCAGCCCGTGATAAACTAAAACTATAACTTTAAGTCTTTTAAGAATTACTCGCAAAGGATAAACATATACCAATGAACGAAGAAAACTTCATTACCCTTTCAAAATCGTCTCTATTTGGCATGTATCCCAGTTGTGTAGCCTCATCCGATGAGACTGCCATTGATGGTAGCCGAGACACTGCACTGGGGCCAAGAGGACCGTCATCCCGATCCGCACAAAGGAGGGTTGGTCGCAGTGTGCTCTCGACTGTGCCCCATGTCGCTCGCCCAATACTACCTTCCAAGTATCTTGCAATATATTCATCTTTGGCCTCTGTGGGTAGTAGAATGGTTTGGTTATTACTTAGGGTAAAAATCTCCATAGAAAAGAGCTCTGTGCTCTAGTAGTCTCAAAAGATGGTTTCATCATCATCAACTGTAGTGGTTTGAACAGAGCTTGATGGAGCAAGGTCTAGTTAGTGGTTTAACCTCTCAGCGACCATCTGGCACCGACATGACTGCAATAGAGGCCATCGTTGCTGCTTTGTTGGGCGGTAAATGCCATGTTGGTACATGTATGGACGACAAGTGACTAGCAAATTACGTCGCGCAATTAGCAGTCTGTAGAACTTTCAGACAAAAATAAACAAGAAAAAAACATTCTAAAAAACCGGTCAAGTGCGAGTCTAAATCGCGCACGAAGGGTTCCGTACCACCGTTCAACGGAAGCGATGGTGTGGAGTGAATAGTTTGGATTTTACACAGCAAAATATTGTTTACAAAGTTATTGGTGCGGTTACTTTCACACTCCATGTACGTAACCAGGTGCATCCATAAGTTTGTATATGGTATTGAAAGAATTGTTGTATGGGAGCCCCCTTAAATATTTCTTTTATCCTGTCTTTTAGTATTTGTTGTTATAGCGGCAACAGAAATACATAATCTGTGAAAATTTTAACTCTCTAGCTAGGTTCTTGAGATACAGCCTGGTGACAGACGGACGGACGGACGGACAGCGAAGTCTTAGTAATAGGGTCCCGTTTGGAACCCTTCGGGTACGGAACCCTAAAAAACAACAGTGTTGGACCTGCTGGCTGATTAAAAACATTGTTAGGCGAGGTTTTTTGCTAGAATTCCTGGTAAATGTTTGTTTGATTCCTAATAAAAATACGGTATTTGACAAGGTAGTCCAATAAATCTAGAAAAATATCTCAACTTATTTCAACAAAAAAGTTTGACAAAATCAGAATTGTATATTCCATAAACTAAATTTTGGGTCAAAAAGACAGCATTTGACTTTGGCATCACATGCTAGTATTTCATAGAACTGAACAAAATTACCGTTTTGACCGTTCCTAAAATGTACCTTTTTTGACATCTAGACAATACACAAATCAAAATAAATTTCATTTAGAAAATCTGCAAATCAACAATTGTTGTGTCGAGAGGAAGTTTTCTAGTAAGTAGTCAGAGACTCCTCACATCGATACAAAAATAAACTAAGTTTGCAATGACATTTATTTCACATGTGGGTTTCATCAGCTAGTCAGAAGTACACAACTCTCATAGTTCTACGTGCTAAAACAAAATTACCGTTTTGACAGTTCCTAAAAAGTACCGTTTTGACTAGCAGTCAAATACCGTATTGTTTCTATGTTATACAATACACAAATCAAGATCAATTTCATCCAGAAAATCGGCAAATCAACAATGAACACGTCTCCTATAGTAAAATATCATGTTTTTTTTAAATGGAAACGGATTCAATAAGTTATACAAAGCAAACCACTTTTTGAATTTTTGAAATACATCATTACCTCGATTGGTGAAGAACGTAGCGCTAGATACAGCTATAGCATGATACGTCACGCGACACATACCTCCAGCATGTCATACGCTGTTTACTCGTCCTAGCGCGAACATCTCGAACAAACACAGTGTATCCTTAAATTATTTATTGAAATTATCGATATTGGGTTTGTAAGGTCTGATAACTTACCAAAGACGGATAACTATATGGTAGGGCAATTTTTTATAAATATCTCCGATTTTATGGGTGTGGTTTTTTTTTGCATTATTCTCCATTGTATTATTATTTGAAAACAAAGTGCTGAATAAGGATTTTTTAAATAATTTGGCTTAAAATATGAAAAGAAAATTAATTATTTTAATTAGACTATTAATATAATATTACTTTTAAACTGTCAACTGTGTAACAACTTTCATTCCGTGGACTGGCTTTTTAATTAAGAGTTTAATATCTGTGTTAAGATATACATTGTTCATCTAGCTATTACATTGCTAGTGATGTGCTCACGCAACCTTCTTGTAAGTTATCGATACCTGTCTGTATTTTTCTATTTTGATTTCATTTTCGATTAGGATTCAAATTTGAGTTTTCATTTAAAAATATTATTATTAATGTTATTTGAAAAGGTAATAAAATGTCTTGTTTTTTAGATCAAGCAGGGAATCTTACGGAGATACAACGGTAGGGTTCGGGTAAAAAGGGATGGTGGTGGTGGGACATGGAAAACTATGGGTTTACATAGTTTTCCATGTCCTCTTCCACCAAAAAAAACATATGTCAATACATTCTTCAAACCAGCAAAAAAAAACATTGTCACAGAACAAATACAAAAGGTACAAGGTCGCATGTATCGATAAAACGTAAAAAGTTGACTTAACTACTGTAAGCGTTGTGTACAATACAAATGCAGTTTAGGCGGGCTTTGTGACCAGATGGTTACCGCGTATTATTTCTTTGTTTTAGGTCAGGTAGCTAAGCCATTCAATTACTATTGAATTAAAACATAAAACAAACTAAAGTAGGTAGCGTATTTATCTGGTAGCATATTTATCTGGTATGGTATGATTTATATTCACATAACACAAGTCATACAGGACGGTACCTATTTAATTTTAATTGTAATGTAGGTATGGGTTTAAAGGGGTCACAGGTCGGTACTTACATAAAAAAAATAAGGACACTATTTACACACATTGATCTAGCCCCAAACTAGGATTCCCTGTATCTTGGGTTCTAGACAACGATACACACTTATATAGATAAATATTATACTTAGATAGATAAACAACCATGACTAGGGTACAAATATCCGTTCTCATCAAACAAATATTTGCCCCCACTGGGACTCGAACCCGGGAGCCGGGAAAATGATCTTCACAACTGTATAAACAAGATGAACTGGAAAGAGGTACGTGATCATCGCGTTTCATAATACGCAACCTCTTGTTTCGCACCTTCTGAGCTCAGAGAGATTGTGTCGGATGACGTCACGAGCTAAGAGAGCGCGAGCAGTAAGTAGGGTGGATGTCCCGGTCTCAAACCAGCTAAGGAAAAAAATATACTTTAAACTGTTGTTATTTATAATAGGTGCGACATTTGCTGGTTGGTTATATTTCCTAATTCAAGTTCCTAAGGTCTAGCCCTTGGAAATCATAATAAATGAGTTGACCTACTACCTATGGACCCTAATACTTGGTTATAAAATAAAATATAAAAAACAGCCGGATTATATAAAAACAAATTTATTCTTAGGACTAATTAAAATAAAATAATTAAGTATGTATTATTTTCACTCTTATTAAAACAGTTGGAAAAGTATTACAAAAATGGCACATTATCTTATCACCTACTACGTAGATTTATAATTCTTAGTGTTATTAGGATTTTTTTTTGGATTCGTCATCATTATTCTAAGAACCTTATCATCTATAAATCTCACTAACAAAATGTTTTGGTTTCATCATCATTATTCTAAGAACGAATATTATTAGGCGAGGTATTTTATTGCTGGTATTTTATTTTATTGTGGGGTCACGCTGCGAATGCTAATAGTATATTTATTCTGCAGAAACGGGCTGTTCGTGCAATTTATAGATTAGGGCCTAGAGTGTCACTGAGGGAAAAGTTTAAAGAAATCAATATTCTGACATTTGTATCTCAATATATCTATGACAATCTTGTGTATGTAAAAAGAAATATAACTAATTTTCAGAAGTACAGTGATATACACAATTTTAATACTAGAAATAAAGACAAGTTGGTTGCTTATGTAAGCAGACTACATAAAATTAGTAATTCTTTTAAAGGCAATTGTATACGCTATTACAATAAGGTCCCTACTGATATTAAAAACTTACCTTTAGACAAGTTTAAAATAATAATAAAACAGAAATTGTATAAAAAAGGTTACTATAGGATATCTGATTACTTAGAGGACAGATGTCCATGGGAATAGATTGTTTGAGTAACAGGCTGTTTCGATATATAATTAGCATTCATTTTTAATTTGACAATATTTTATTTAAAAAAGGAAACGCAAAAGATGCGACGACTGTGGAGTTTCTTCGGTGAGCTCTTCTCCACAGATTCCGCCATTGTGTTAGTGAACTCACCCAAAAAAATGTAATGACGGATCTAAGTGATGTAACAACATCCTATGGAAATAAATGATTTTTGATTTGATTTGATTTGAACGACTATATACTTTTTTAAATCATTTATTAATCTCACTATTAATAGTTGAAATCTCACTCAATCATCAATAATACAATTATAAAGTATGTGCCACATACCACCAAAAATGTTCACATGTTATCAGATCCAGAGAAGATATTTGGTCATATCTGGTACTCTGTATGAACCTCTAGTATTTATTGATGCTGGAGCATTTATTTTCTCGATTATACTATCATTGGGATACCAAATTTAACCTTCTTTATCTGGCCATTTAAAAGTATTCGGGCCTGACAGCACCATGGTACGAATTTATTTAGTGTCTTTGTCAATGTTTTTGACAATACCAGGAAAATACTCTCCCTCATACTTCACTATGACATATGACCCTACTTCTATCTCGTCTTCTAGTCTAGGCTTCTTGTTGTAATTTGTCAAAGGTAAATCATCTTCTTCTGAATCAGATTCTTTCCTCATATGCACTCTCCTTTTCTTTTGCTTTGCTTTAGATTTTTGAATTTTATTTGACTTTTGCAACTTCTTCTCTTCTCGAGCTAATTTTCTATTTTCTTTTTCTTCTTGTTCCTGATTTTTTTCATTCCAATATTGCATCCACTCTTTTGATGTTACGGCATCTGGTAATCATTTCTTAAACTTTTCGTGTCTCATATTTTATTTGTTTATTATTGTCGATATTGTATTTCCGGCATGTTTCTCTGATTCTATTTCCTGAGTTAATTTCTTTGATAGCTTCATATACATCGTTTTCAGTATATTGAAAGAATTTAATTCTCGGTGGCATCATTAAGCCTAAACAAATTTACGAAATATTATAATAAAATTTGGTCAATCATTGAAGCAAGTGATATTTTATACGTAGACCCAATGTCAAAACACTGTTCAACGAAAGGAAACTACGCAATTCCAACAATAAATATTAGTTGTGTATAGCTAAATAAACCAAGGCCGTGAAATAATAATAAAAAAACCAGAGTAGAAAAAAATACAAGGAGCCAGTCGTTGACCAACTGGTCAGACACAGGAAAAAGAAGGCAAATCATGTTCCAGTAGTTAACCATTCAAATAAAGTTGAGAAAAATGATTGTTAGATTAAAAAATAAGTGACTATCCATAAGATAAACCCATAATCATTATGAAAATCAATTAAAAGTATGATGATCATTGGAAAACAATGCAATTAGAAATAAAAAAGTTTTACCTGAACAAGTGGCCGTTCTCATCAAACAAATATTTGCCCCCACCGGGATTCGAACCCGGGACCCTTGGCTTCGTAGGCAGGGTCACTGCCGACTCGGCCATTCGGGTCGTCAATGGCGGCTGAACGACAAGTTTCTGTGACAATTAGAAGTAAATCGAAATCGTAAGCTATATTGTCTGTCTCATTCCAATAAATAGCAAGGTGATTGGTTGATCCGTTTTGGATGAAAGAACAATGTTGCAGGCATAAGAAAGCCCTGAGTGATGGGAAAGCTTAATATAAGCGCTCAAACCTGCAAGTGGTCACCTGCCGGTGCCTGGTCAACTACAGGGTCGACCATCCTATATTCTAAAGGGTAGCTGATAGTCATTTTTTAAGATATCGAAAAAATAATTTTACCGTCATAAATAAATTATAAAACAATAAACAATTACAGAATAATCTCAATTTAGGAGCCGAGTTCATTGTTGTGTCAAGAAGAGCATTTTCTAGTAGTCTGAGATTCTCACATCAGTACAAAAATAAACTAAGTTTGCAATGACATTTATTTCACATAGACTAAGGGAGGATTTCTTAAGCTACTCAGAAGTATAACTCTCATATTTCTATGTACTACCATTCAAACAGAATTACTTGATAAGTCAGTTGAGCGCCGCAAAGATATGGAATGTCTTGGTTCATGGTGGTTTTAGCGCTTCGAGCCTTTGTTGGGGAGAGATTAAAAAGTTCTCCATCTAGTGGTTTCAAAAAGAGCTCCATAGTCTAGTTACTGTAGATGACCTCTATGGCGCTGCGGTTGTGGCTCCACCTACCATGCAAAAGGTCCCGGATTCAATCCCTAGCTGGTGATGCAGAAAAAAACAACCCCAGGTCTTAAATTTTTATGTGTCTGTGACATCTTTGTTTCTGTTTCCCACAATACAGCATATCCTAGTGTGAGGCCAGAAGCAATGTATGTACCTGTATGTAAATGTTTATGTTAGATGGCTTCATCATTATCATCCATAGTTATTTCAATAGATCTCCATGGTCTAGGGTTCAAAAAGATCCCCATGGTCTACTAGAGAATTCACGCTTGCTTCTGGGGTGTCCCACAGATATATCATGATGGCTTTCTGTACCTCCAAGGGTTCTTTACCTCCAGGGTAACACAAAATGACAACAAGAAATATAAGCCAATCAATGTAGATATGTGTATCAGAATAAATGTTTACCAGTTTACCTTCTGGTGTCCGTGTTTCAATATGCTTTGCTATGTCTTCCCAGTTTCCGAATCCGAATTGCTCTATTGCATCTAACAGTCGAACCTCTTCATTTGCTGACCAGCTACTTTTACCAAGAAACGAGAAAGCTCCAGAATCCTGAAATATTAGGAAAGGGTTTCATTAGCCATGTTCACAAACACACAAAAGCAAACAAACAACCTAATAAACTTACCATAAATTGATAGGAATGGTCATTTTTATGTAGTCCTATTTCAGCACCAAGAGAAAAACACTGAAAGAAACACATTGCTTGAATATTCACTTTTAAATTCAAAAATTGCGCCAAAACTGTAAACAAAAATGGATGTGATGCCACTTTACCTGCAAACAAATATCGAAATCTACGCATTCAGCACACTTCACTCGTATTCCATTTATTTCTTCTTGACAATAAGTGCAATTATATTTGGCGTACAAATCTGAAAATGACATGATAACATTAAGAATAAATAAAAATAATCAGAAACGTACGTTGGCAGATTTCTATAGTATACTTACCAGCCATTTTTTTTAGGATATGACGTTATAAAAATTGACAGCTTTCTTGTCTATGGTCTTCGTTTCGCTGGAATCAACGACCCACACGGCTGGCCGGCGGTGGCCGGAATCCGGAAGAACACTTATACACTACTGTAGGCCTAATATCAACTTTTAAGAAACCATCCCTATTCCGTGCAGTGTAGTGCTACTCTTAAAGCAGGAGGCCTACCATGACCTTATAAGAAACTGCTCTTAATCCAGGCAGTTCAGTTAAAGTACTTAAACTGAACGACTTAATTTCGTACCATGACCTCATAAAAGGTGAACGAGTTCTGAGCTGCTTATTTGATAAGGTGAATAGTTTATTGTCTCTGGCTAGTTAACTTAAGAACGTCTTCTTCCATGTAAGAACGAGAAGGGAATATACAGGATTCCATAAGAAAGAACTACTCATCGCATTGTCTGGAGGACCGTTCCTAACCAACGTTTATTGTTTATACGGTATTTACCGGTTTTTTTTATTATAAGGATATCTTATATTGTAATTTGTTTTATTATTTACGAATGGTACTTTAAAAAAACGAAAGCTTAAAAGTATTACGCGCATATTACTATTTAATGCAATTTGTGATAAAACTTAGTAACTTATGCTTTGTTTTTTATTGATCGTTCAAATTATATTGAGTATTTTGAACGCAACTCATAACTGTCAAGTGGTTCATGTGTTTGTTTACAATATTTAAACCTAGTCCAACATAGGATGATCTCTGACAGCTTGTCACTGTGACTTTACTAGGCATGGGGATAATGTCGAAATAAATTATCGATATTCTAACCAAAGTTTCTGAATGTTTCAAGCAAATCAAACAAAAGGATGTTGTAACATGTTTTTATTCTTGTTAAATCGGTTCACAGCCCAAATCACTATCATCAAAGTCTGATTCTGACTCGCTGGAGCAGTCTTGTAGATTTATAATCAGTTCCTGGGTAGATTGGTCGAATCGTACGTCACGCTCCCAATCATCTTCCATAATTTTTCTTGTTCTGTCTATGTCTTTCTTCCAATTGTCCGATGTGACACTGTCACATGCATCCTTCAGTAACTTCAGCATTTTATTTGCTGTAAAAGGCGGTGTTGTATTATGTCTGGCTGCGTAACCTGTAACAAAGAAATAAAATACATATAAAACACACCATGGCTTGTTGGAAGAGATGTCTTAATAGCTAATCGATGTTTTATTAGCTAATTGATGTTTTATGAGATATTTTTACATTCTTATCTTCCTATGCTATCAAAATGTATTTGATTATAATTTTATGTGAGTACAATAAATTACAAATATTAATCTAATTGACTTTTTTTAAGCAAACGAGAGAAATGCGAGCGATGGTGAAAGAAACACATAAGCACGTTTACCTTTGACTTGAGCCCAGATCAGCTCTATCGGGTTGTACTGGCAGTGGTATGGAGGTAGCCGAATTACAGTATGGCCCTTTTCTTTTGCTATTTCATCCAAGATGTATGT
Organism: Argyresthia goedartella; assembly: GCA_949825045.1. NCBI lineage: Eukaryota > Metazoa > Arthropoda > Insecta > Lepidoptera > Argyresthiidae > Argyresthia > Argyresthia goedartella. The sequence goes on along the minus strand of OX463824.1, from coordinate 18,482,840 downwards.
TGGAGTACGGGGTTTGTGTATACGGACCAATCGTAGTAATTCAGTTTTCAACATCTTTTCGTTGGCCTCTATACCTTTGCTTTGCAGCCACGAAATTAAATCCAATTTCCGGTTGCTTGACGTTGGTGCTTTATCTCTTTGTACGGAGTGGTACGATGCATTGTCCATCACGATGGTATGCGGTTCTTTCAGGTTTTCCAAAAGAGTTAAAAACCACTTTTTGAATCTTTCGAAATCCATTTCTTCATGATATTCGGTGGTCTTTACTGATTTAAACGCCAGCAAACAATTCGGCACAAAGCCAGACGACGTCCCAGCATGTGTTATAATTAATCTTTGCCCTTTGCCTTCGGGCACTTTTGTAGTTGACTCAGCTGTGTCATCCGTCCAAGATCTTGAAACTGTGTGATTTGCGTTTAGCCACGTTTCGTCCAGAAAAACCACTTTGTCCCAGTTTGAGATCTCTTTAATTTTTCGGAGAAAATCAATTCTCTTGAGCGCAACATCTGTCCGCTCCATTAGTATTTTTCTTTTGTCACTTTTTTTGTAGCGGAACCCGATGCTTTTTAGTGTTTTGGCTAACGACGAGTGGCCACCTTTAAATAATTCAGCGTCTTCAAGAGATGTTTGTAGTTTTCTGAGTGTTGGTAACTCTCCACGCGTGTAGTACCCATAAATATGGTTCCGGATTGCTGCGGCATCAAAATCGTCAATTTTTGATATTGGATTTTTGACTCTCGCGTTCAAAGTATTCGCGCAAGCGAATCACAAACTCCCGGCTTTCACTATTTAAAACAGTTTTCTTTGTTCTTTTTGGCATACTGTATCCAAAAACAGAACAAACTTAACAAACAAATAACAGCAAAACTCAACAAATTAATAACAATAACGATAACCGAATGGAGACTGAATGAAAACACGTGGCGTATACAAGGCGTTGGCACTCGTACTGAACAAGATGGCAGAATGGCAGATGCAATGCAATCAAACAAGATGGCGGCATGGCGCGGTGAAGCCCACTCTACACACTCACGCGCAATGCCCGCGAAACATGCATGAATGAATGAATGGGATTTCATTATTGTTTCACGCGCGAGTGTGGAGCGCCCATGAAGCGCCACTCGTTAAAAATTCAGTTTGCTTTTAAAAAAAATAAAACTATTTTTTATCGTTGTTTTAATAGTATTTCTATTTCATTTACCTTGTTGTTTGCAATCTATTTTATTTACAAAATATCATCAATATTCTATTATATGTTTCGAGTCAAGATCGATAACTTGTCTTACGATAAGTGTAGCACGTCACTATTTGCCAATAAAGTATTTAAATTGTCTCTATACATTTTACCGTCGAAAAATACGATACTTCATAGGCGTGTTTTGACACTGACAGCTGTCAGAGATCATCCTATGTTGGACTAGGTATAACGATTTATTTTAAGAGGTACTTTTGTGTGTTGATTTAATTACATATTATTAAGTAATATACATTCTTTCTCGTTGGCTACGCTACAAACAACAAGGCATACTCATTTAACAAACATAGCATTGGCCTCGGTGGATGGCGGGTCGAAACTGTAAAATAATATTTTACATATAATTTCTAATTAAAATCTAACTCCGTGTAATTTTAAAATATGTCGTATGCTTAACATATAATTATTGATACTCCTTTTTATGTAAGCTTTTCATACATTACATAGGTGTTTTAAATTTATATTTGCTTGCAGTAATTTGGTTGAATTGCCTATACGACGACGCCCCCATCGTATATCATACGACCAATTGGGGCTCTGTGTATTTTTAAATTCACACAGAGACATAGTCTTGGGCTATAATAAGTCCACTCAGCCATCTGTACCCTAAGAATGTGGCAGAGAGTTGCCCAGCAATATAACTAGATGGGTGATGGTGCATTTAAAGATAGGAAAGGATGGTCATCGGTTATTTATCTAACTAATAATATAGACTCGAATGTTTGTGGTTGAGAGGATGGATGTTTGTTACTCTTTTTCGTGTAATACCTGATAGAATCAATTGAAATAGGTTATCTTCTCTGATGGGCGTATATCCGAAGCACTGGCACAGTTTATGGAGTCTCCTTTGTCTGTGCGAGATTCAGTATGTACTCATTAGTTTTGTTGATCATATTTGATTTATTTTATCTAGTGTTTCACTTGTACAAAAGTGCATTATTTTTAACTACTTACTTTATTTGAGTTTGGAGTTTAAAATCAAAATAATTACATACACAAGTATACTCAATAGTTAAGTCAAAGTTAGATTTTTTAATCAAAATTACATGTATGATGATGTCTTTAAAAAGTGACAAAAAAAATCAGTGCTACAGTATTATAGTATCTGTGGTGCTTCTTAATTATGACTGTCTAAATATTTATGTATAGATATTTACATACATGCATGTTTATATTATTACATTAAATCTTTATAAAACAAAAACATTGTAACTTAAAAAACAACAAAAACCAAACAACACAAAAAAAACACAATTTTAACATAAAACTTAAATGAAGACTGTTTGATGCTTTCAATAACTGTGTAATTACATTTCTAGTTTTGACATGGCAATTAGTGTAGTAGGCTTCAGATGAGCCTTCTGTTGCATCCAATAAAGCAGTCATCATAGTTTTCCTCAAAGGATAACCAGAGTCACCTGCAAGTAAAATATTATAAGACACAATTGTAATTAAAACTATTATACTTTATTAATCATCATAGCAGCCTATAACAGCTCGCTGCTGGCTCACTGACTGACTGCGCCACAGACCTCCTCTTTAAAACTTACTTTATTAAATAGATAAAATATTTATGTGAATAGTGAATGTTTTATTATTAATTTTGTTGCTATGTTAAGTTAGCTAAACATCATAATCAATCGGCACACATTCTTTACCACTCCATCTACTCCGGTCCTGAGCCTCCCGCATCCACTGCCTTACAGTTATACATACTCTAGTTCTTAGTGTTACTTGACAACACAAATAAGAATGCTACTTGTCTGCATCTCCTAACCTACTGCTAGTACTAGTGCGGGAGGTAGGGGCATTTTTATTAGGTTTGTATGATTGTAAGAAATGGCATTTTTTAACTTTATAAACTATTATTATAATAATTCAGAAATAAGTAGCATACTCATAATAACCGCAGTGCCACAGAGGTCATAATAATTATCATTGATTAATCTTACCAATTGAACATTTAGAGAATTATAGCCCTTCCGACAGATATACCTCTCCTCTCCTTTTGGGCTTACAATAGCTACCTGTGTCCCATCAATGCAGCCAATAACATCACTCCAAATTTTTCATTACACCTGAAATTAAAAAAGTGTTAATAATAAATAACCTTTTCAAATTAGCGACTATTTAGAACCGGTGTCTGACAGCTACATAATTAAAGCTATGGTATCAATTAAAAATTCACCTTATTCTATTCATAGGTACAACATTCTTCTACAGTTTGTGTGCATTCTTTATAGGTATTTCCCATTTCTAATGAGTTCATTGCTGCAGTGACCTATGCCCAGTACTGCTGATATGGTTTGTTACGCAATAAAGCCACGGATCTTACCTGTTGGCATTTGATATGTTCCATAGTCATAAAATGATAAAGCTGTAAGACCCTGCAACAGAAAAGAGTAGGTATTTAGATGTACACTGTCTAGATCTCGGGACTAGAAATTACCTAAGTCTCTTGACAATAAAACTAATGTATTTCCATAAACTCTTACTTTTGTTTCTATGGTGGAATCCGACGATTTACTTGGCTGTGGTTTACCACTCGTCGCCAGTTCCTTGCACAGTTAAATGAAAGGGATTTATGGGATACATTTCCCTTGTAAGGCGGTGGCGATTTCATTTAAAATTGTCATTCAAGTTATTGTCCGTTTCAAAAAATTCAAACAATACCTGTTTACTCAATTGCCATTATTATAAAGAAAATAACTGAAAAGCACTTGTACAATCGCAAAGCGTCTACTAAACTATCAACAACAAGACAACAATTCACATAAAGTTAATCTCAGAGCAACTTTTTAAACATTGCTTACTTTGACAGTTGAGCGTTTCAGTAATCGCCGAGCGCTTGTCAAATGGCACGTCATGGTACGATTTTAGGAGGAAAAAAAAGGTGAACTGCATGAAAACGCTGGACGTAGTAAGGGCTTAAACTGCCTTGATTTTTAGAGGTCATGGTACGAATTAGCAATGCAGTTCAGTTTAAGGCCTTAAACTGAATAGATTTAAGAGGTCATAGTAGGCCTCCAGGGACCTAAACTGAACTGCCCTGCTTTTTCGAACTATGAGCTATTTATCGCTAGTTCCTAAGAATTATGTGTTTTTAGGAACCAGAGGCCGAGATAATTTTTTAAAAAGAAACCCGACTGAACCTGACTGATTATAATTTGAACAAAAATGTACTCTTATACCAATTATGAAAACGAATAAAGATATCGGACAGTGCGAAAACAATAATGGCAAGGTGTTGAATCTTTGACGACGACTGGGCAAGTGCGTAGCGCGTGGTCTGCGCTGCGCTTTATTAGGCGTGCCTCCGCCTGGCCCACGGCTGTCTTCCGAATCCGCTAACAGTATAATATAAGTACTAGAAATAAAATAGAATAAAATAAAATAGTAACAATAAAATAATAATATTAAAAATTTGGACAGTGTTAGGTAAACAATAAATTCATAGGGAACTGTCTTATTTTCTATAATAAAATACCAGATGATATTGTAAATCTGTACGATTCCCAACTTAAAACTAAAATTAAAAATATGTTTTGTTCTAAGTGTAATGCCTACTATACATTAAATGATTACTTAGATGATAAAAACGTCTGGACAACTGTTTTACCAAATCGGTGGAATAGATTGTAATTATGACTTATGTATGATTCCTTATTTATTTAATAGAAAAATACAAAATATACGATTCCTGTGGAGTTTCTTCTGACCGTTCTTCTCCACAGCGTGCGTACACTGGTAGTGAACACGCCATCCATAATATTTTTGACGTCGAAAAATGATTTATATAAATCTTAATTCGAATAAAATATTTTTGACTTTGCTTTGATTTGACTTTTGAGCAACAATTAGCAGGCCTGCAAAAGGACTGTTAAGTTTTCGCTGAAAAACCGTTCTCCTTTTTTTATATAGACTTTTCGTTTTCAACAAATCGTTTTTTGAACGTCTGTTATAATATCTGTGGTTATATCAAATAGACGATCTTGAAAAAGCTAGTATATATAAGCCTAACCAACATTGTTTTGTAATTTATATTGGTTTTGTGGATTACTTGTGGAAACTTGAACACATGAAATGGGTCAAATGTGGAATAAACTGGCCGTGCCTGTGACTGTGGCTGAGGCTGCGGCTGTGGCGGCAGGTTCTGCGGCACCCGCGGCAACCAAGCACCGAGAACTCTAGGAACTCTAGGCGTGCCACCGCTAGCCAGACGAAGGCAGCGAGTATTTGCATCCTTTCATTCTCTTCGGCGTTTGCAGTTCTTCCTGCGTAGGCAGACTAAAATCATGCTAGCTCAGACCCTTCTTCTGCTTTCAATAGACCAAGCCGATGTTTGCTGGGCCAGTGCGAAGGAAGATCTACTGAGCAAACTCGAACGACTCCAAAATCTCGGGATTCGGTTTATCTTCGGTCTTCGCCAGTACGACCACGTGTCCCAATATCGGAAGGAATTAGGCTGGCTCTCGATCCGACTTCGTCGTGATATGCACATTGTCTCCTTCCTCTTCAATATTTTGAGAAATCCGCGTTATACCGCATATCTTCGTGAACGTTTTCAGTTTCTTTTCTCTGGGGGTAGACTTCGGAGATCTCACACGGTGTCACAAGCAAGATTACTCAACTGAAAGATAGCAAATTTAGCAAGAGGAAATATAACAAAGGTGAGCATCTCAAGTCACAGAACCGAATTGTTTGCTATAGGTCACTTCCTGTTTGAAGACTAAAGATAGGTTTGTAAAGTTCACACATTATAGCAGAGCCCGGAGCCGAAACGAAGCGGAGCAGAGCAAGGAGACCCCCTAGTCTGACATCAGTTAAAAATTACGTAGAATCACCTTGGTAATCAGATTTATTAAATTGTTTTCTTTCAGAGAGAAGAATCGAGGGACATGTTTTAGGGATGATCGAAGATGGGAGTGAAGACCTACGCTTAGAAGTTGCCTAGAAAATCTTAGGTCTGCTGAGGTCTTGATACCACTGATTCAGAAGCTTGTGGAAGTAGATTCAACAATACACACACTAATTTCTGGAGGGCGTATGATTGTCAGAGTGATTATGGGTATGTACAATTATTTCATTACTCCCGGTGGGACACATACCCAGAGGAATCAATCGCAATGGCTGGTTGTGAAGAGATTCTTTGCCAAGGACAATTATAATAACCCGCAAAGATTTGAAGAAATGAGATTGAGTATTTGTGGAGGAGGGAAGTGACAAATAAATTGTCTGAATCATTCCTATAAATTATGCTAACCATAAAACGTGTTTATAAAGTGTAATAATGTGAAATAAATAATAATATAAATAATAAGTGCTTTTTTCCTAATTTTACTATACAAGAGGAACAGGGAAAGGTCCCCCTGTCCCCCCTCCCCCTCCTCGGTTCTAGTCTAGTTCTACTAACAAGCTCCATTTTTTCAAAAATTTAATTATTCTCATCTCTAAAATATATATAGGGGGATGGCTAACTCAGCCTGAGCGCGCGTTTGAGCAGCTGACACAGCTGATACCAGACACCATCTTCGGCGCCTCCTTTTGTGCCTCCTCCTCCTCCTTAATTGTGTATTTCGACTGATCCTTGGAGCTTGAGATTCCGATAATTGTGGCGATCCTCTTTTGCGGAGAGTGGTGGTTTATTTAATCGTATTGCATTTTATGCAGTAGACAGGCAATATTTATTTTGTGTCTTTAGATCTTTCAGCCAGTTGACTTCGTCAGGGGTTAGGTTATGGAACAGGTCTTCGGGTGTACATGGGTATCGATAAATTGGGTATCGCTGGATGATATCCTCCATCGTTTGGCCCACTGTTCCGCATTCACACAGGGCAGATATTTTCCCTCCCTACTTGTGCCAAAAGTAGTTGCAACGGCCATGGCCCGTCCTCAGCCTGTTCAGGTGACACCATAGGTTTTGCGGTAGATTAAAACCTTCTGGTTTTCTGAGTGGGAGATTTGGGTAACCGATGTCGATTGTAGTTGGAATGAATGATGGCTCTAAAAAATGGCTCTGCAATGCTCGAAATTTAATTAAGCTTAATTTGCAATTTTGCCAACATTTTTTAAGTACTGTAAGGTATATAGTTAGGTTCGATATTTGTCTATGCGATAATATTGTATACGGGCCTCTTTAGAGTGAGTGTTCACTTTGACACTGTTACGTAATTTGTAATTTTAAAAAGAAAGAGGCTTGGATGTGAAAAGTCAATGTGACACACTTCACCTTAGGCTTCGGCCAGCGACTGATCTAATTTATATAGTTAGGATTAGCTTAATGGCTATCGAGCCAGTTGGATCCCTTCTATATAATTTGTAACAATATTCAAAATCAAAAGTTCAAATTCAAATTCATATATAAAAGTCTTTATAATTGCCTACCTAATCTGTAGGGCTAGCAAATTCAAGTATAGGAAGTGCTGAGACATTACATTGACTTTTCACATCCAAGCCTCTTTCTTTTTAAAGACCCACGACAAACGCCGAATGTTTCGCCGTCGACAAGTGGTCAGGAACCACATATTAGACCTAGTACTAATAATTATAATTTGCGTCCTAGGCAAGCGGATTTTGCAACACGTCGTCGCTAGAGGCCGATAGCGGTGACCAGGCTGACCTGTGGAATGAGGGCCTCAGACGAGCTCAGCAGCGTAGCACGGAGGCGAAACGACCAATGGGGAAGATCGTCGCAGTCGAGGCGATCAGTAGGTCAGACCATTAGTTTTATTGAATTCTTCTAATGTAAACGTGGTAGCTCTTTTAGATACAGGCGCTACGGCTTCATGCATCAGCCCAGCCGTTTCAGATCAAGTGGGTGCGAGATGTATGCAAGAAGAGAAGAGACGGGTTAAGGCGGTAAATGGAAGTTTATTGCAAATTGTAGGGAAATGTGTTACAGATTTTACTTTGGACAATTTTAACTTTTCACAGGAATTTTTAGTAATAACTGATTTAAATTGTAGCATTATTTTAGGGGTGGATTTTTTAATAAAGAACGGTATGAATATTGATTTTGTTCATTCGTGTATGTGTTTTTTCCAGGGAAAAATACCGTTTTTCAATAATTTCCATACGAAACAAAACACGACACCGGTAAAACGAAATGTCATGCGCGTAGGGATTCTTTCAAAACAAAAGATAGGGTCGGACTTTCTAGACGGTTCTAGAAGGAAACAAGTGAACTTCGGGGAAACCACGGTTATCGAGGATCGTGACGTGATAGATTTTATCGACTTTCAGGAGTTAAGAAAGGGCGATTACGTTTATTTCTCGGGGTTATCGGATTCGTGATTTGATTTTGATTTTGATTTTGATTTCGTGCGAATTTGCGTTTGGGGTAGAAGATGATAAGCAGGTATTATTGGCGTTGTTGGATAGGAATGCGGATAGATTTGCGTTTGCAACTGACCAGTTAGGTAGGTCGGAGATAGTGTCGGTCGATATTAAGACTTATGATGAAGAGCCGGTTCATTGTCGCCCGCATCGCGTTTCGCCGGTGCAACGAGAAATTACTGAGGAGCAGGTCACGGAGATGTTGAAACTAGGTGTTATTAGGGAATCCACTAGTTCTTATGCTGCGCCCGTTGTGTTAATTAAAAAGCCCGATGATTCATGGAGGTTTTGTGTAGATTATCGGAAATTAAATTTAAAAAAATGTAGGGATAATTATCCTATTCCGCGGATAGAAGACATTGTCGATAGTTTGGCCGGGGCCAAGTATTTTGCGGAGTTAGATCTCAATTCAGGTTATTGGCAGACGGTTATTACGGAAGGTAGGCATAAAACGACTTTCGTCACGACCACGGGTCTTTATGAATTTAATGTTGTTCCGTTCGGTTTGGCAACGAGTCAAGCGGTTTTTCAACGGATGATGGATAAAGTTTTAGCGGATTTAAGATTTAAAGGGGTTGTGGTTTACGTAGACAATGTAATTGTGTATGGTAGAACGTTCGAGGAGTTTACCGATACGTTGCAGAAAGTTTTTGGGCGGTTTAGAGAAGCGAACTTGACCTTCAAGCCATCCAAATGTAAATTCGGTTTTTGCGAGATTGAGATGCTAGGTTATCTAATCTCGAATGAAGGAGTAAAACCTAGTGAGAAAAAGCTGAAGGCTATGCAACAGGTTCCAACTCCCACATCTACGAAGGATGTGAAACAATTATTAGGTTTATTTTCTTATTATAGAAAATTTGTATCGAATTTTGCGAGAATATCGTTACCTCTCACTAAATTATTGAAAAAGGGGGTAAAGTTTCAATGGAATGAAGAATTGCAGAATTCGTTCGATTATATTAAGAAGGTTATGTGTAGTGCGCCAATACTTTCGTATTATTTGGGGGATAAGTCGGTTACTACGAGGGTTTATGTGGATGCGTCTAACGAGGCGTTAGGTGCAGTGTTGATGCAGGGCGTTGAGTGAGTCTGGTTGCCTATGCGTCTAGGAAGTTAACGGATGCGGAGAAAAAATATAGTACGACGGAGAAAGAGTGTCTGGGGTTAGTATGGGCGTTAAGGCACTATAGGCATTATCTTTGGGGATCGTATTTTCAGGTTGTTTCAGACCATAGCGCGTTATGTTGGTTACAGTCGAAAAAAGATATGTCTGGTAGGTTAGCGCGATGGGCGTTAGCGATACAAGAATGGGATTTCGAGATAGTTCATTGCTCGGGGAAAAGCAATGTAGTGGCAGATTTTTTGAGTAGGAATTCGCTAATGGAAGAAGGGAAACGGGAAACAGAAGGACCTCAGTCTTCTTCTCGTTCTGAACCTGATGATGATGGTTTGGAAGTTTTTTAGTATTAATGTAGAGTCGTTACAGTCGGATCAAGAGAACGATTCATTTTGTAGCAGATGGTTAACGCGGTTGAGCGAACGTCCGGAAGCGTGACGTAGCGGTTTTTGTTTGCGAAATAATTTATTATATAAAAGCGTACTTAGAGATGGAGAAATTAGGGAGGTATTAGTATTGCCTAGGTCTTTGTTTCAAAACGTAATGAACGAATTACATGATGAGGCGTGGACAGGAGGTCATTTGGGTCTCGCAAAGACGTTGAAGAGGTTTCGGTCGAAATATTTCATGCCGAAAACCGATAAGGAGATAGAGCGTTATATAGGTTCGTGCGTGCCGTGTCAAGAAAGGAAATTAGTTAAAAGCGTAGCAGATTTGATGCCGATTAGGGTCTCGGATATTTTTGAGAAGGTAGGAATCGACGTGTTAGTAGCGTTTCCACGTTCGTCGAGAGTAAGATAAACGTTTTATTAGAGTCGCGGTAGAGTATGCGTCGCGGTTTGCGATATGTAAGGCGTTACCTAGGGTTACATCGGAAGATGTAGTGCGGTTTTTACTTGAGGAAGTTTTCTGTAGGTTCGGGCCGATTAGGGAAATTATTTCAGACAGAGGTACAGTTTTTACGGCGGAATCGTAAAAGAAACGGTATAGCAGTTTGGGGCTAAAATGATACATTCAAGTTCGTTTCACCCACAGAGTAACGGTTTGGTAGAACGAATGAATAGAACGTTAACTTCGATGTTATCAAAATATTTAGGTAGTAATCAAAGGCAATGGTGCTCAGTTTTACCTTTGGTAGTACATGCGTACAACACTAGCGTGCAGGCGTCAACGAAAGTGTCGCCGTATAATATTTCATTTGGTAGGGAACCGTGCTCAGTGGTGGATCGATCATTAGGATTAAACGCAGTTGGTTTAGACGAAACGATAGATGAAAGGGTAAATCGTATGGGTAGGCTGCTGACTAAGGCGTTAGGGAATATTGCGAACGCACAGCGTGTACTAAAACGGTATTACGATATGAGATCAAAACCCAGATGGTTCCGGGTGAATGACTTAGTTTTGTTATACGTACCAAGGCGGATAACGGGAAGATGTATGAAGTTGGCACGTCTGTATCAAGGACCATACAAGGACATTGAGATCGTTGGGAGGTCTAATGTGCTGATTCGTCGGCTGAACTCACGGTCACGGGGCGTAATTGTTAACACAAATCGTTTAAAACGCTTTGTGCTGCGTTGAGAAGTTCGTCTAATATTAAATAAATATACATTAGGAGTATAATATAATTTTATCCCGGTTGTTGGTTTGTGGTTTATGTATGCGGCAGTGTTATGAATTGTTTATTAACCGGTGTTTCTTTTCATGTTGTTGCTGAACTATGAAGTTTGATGAGGACCGTTCATCAAAGACCCAAGAAATATCTGTAACATACTAGATTTCCGTGGTAGATTACCTTTATATGAGAAACTTTTATAAACGACAGTTCGTATAATTGTTTGAACCGATCGCCTGGTTTTATCATTGAGAGCAGTATGACGAGGCAATAGCTATTCGTCATAGGGTTCTGTTTTGGTTCCTGCGTTCTTAAATTATAGAGTTCAGATGATTTGGTAAGGGGAGAGTAAGGGTTGTTCATAAAGTTGGTAATGAAGGTTTCTCAATGAAAGTAATTTCTGATGTGGGATAACTCGGGTATTCGATACACATTCGAGATTCTTTGTAGTGTTTTAACTTGTGTAATTGGTTGCAACTCACGGCGATTATCTTAAACTGTTAATAGTAAAAGATAGTTTACTGAATTCCAATGGATTAGTTGAGATGTTTGTAAGTTGTAGTATCGGTTTTAAAGCTAGTTGATTTCATCGTATTATTGGAACGAATTTTAATGAACTCGTTCTTAAGCTGTGGCTTAGTAATACGGTTCTATAGATTAATCCTGTTAATATGGTTGACGTTTCCTATATTTGAAAATAATAATTTCTTTCTTTGATCTTTGCCTGCGTTAATTTTTGAAATATTTCCATTCGGTGGAAAGAGTGAATGATTTTTTTAAGAAAAAATGGAGTTGTGTTAATTTTAAGAACGGATGTATTATAATACCTCGAAAAACTTATCAGACAACTATAGTTGTCTGATAAGTTTTCAGACAAGTAAACTTTTTCGCAAATGTGTCTTCAAGATTTTGAAGTACATTGTTATTTCTGCCGCTAATTACACATAGATGGGGTTTTCTTTGTTGGTCTGTTTTTGGTTGTTTTTCCATATGCTGCGTTTTCTGAGTATGCATTAGAGAATTTAAGTTAGTATTAGATATTTTCCTAGTTATCCGAGCTTTGGATGCTGTATTTTTTTATGTAGTTGTTTTTTCCCCGATACTTCGCTATTTGTTGCTGTTAATTTAGTTTCATCTATTTCTGGATGGAGCTTTTTATGTGAACATAATTGAGCATTTGAATGGCTCTTAGTTCTTAAAGGGGTCTTTTGCGATTTTGGTGATGATGTAACCGTTTTTAGTAGTTGATTTTGTCTAATTAAATCATCATTTTTTGTTTGCAACTTAGTATTTTCTATGTTTAAGGCAGCTATTTCCTCGTGTGCACTTTGCAACTCAAGAGTTAAGTTTTCAATCTTCTCTCTCATTTGCTTCAACTGTTCGCTGGCATCGTCGTCGTCCGATATGTTTGGCAAGCTATTTGTTGTGTCGTCCAACGTCCCTTCCCTGATGTGACTGTTGTTAACGTCAGACTCTGAATTGTTACGTGGGCGTCGAAATGTGATGTTTTCGAGAAAGTTCTGCATTTTTTCTTGCGCCTGTGGCTTGGAGGAGTTTATTATTTGAATATCAAGAAACAAAAATTATTTATTTAACTAGGTCTCGAACCCGGGGTACTTCGCCTAGCGACGACGTATTGAGTCAGCCCGCTAGCCGATCGAGCCACTGCGGATGTTATTGGGTGTCGCCAATTTGAGCATCTAGTGTTGCCTGAGAAAAGACAGCTTTTCAAGGTCGATCACTTATGATGTGTCATCGAACTCGTATTGCAGTCACAACAAACAGCAGTTTAACCGTCACTTCAAGACCATAATTTGGATAAACCACCACTTTTTCACTTCACATTTGTATGATTAATGACTAATTTTAATTCACTTCAGTTTAAGTTTTAGATTATCAACTTTGTAAAAAAAGCACGATTTTTACGTTGTTTTGATTAAAATTTTGACTAGCTATGCGTAAGCGTGTCTATTACTCGCGCCAGACGGAACGTCACTGAAGGGTGTTATAATTTAAGTTTTTTAAGGTGCATAGCCTACACCATAAGTGTAGTTAGGTTTATATTAAGTAGGATCTACACCCTAAGTGTAGTTAGGTGTGTAACTTAACATATGACCTTCAGTCAGTTTATTCTAATTCTTGTCAATTTATTCTTATTCATGTCAATGTTTTGTTTTGGTCCTGGTCTTATGCGTGATCAGAATTTAATGTTAGGGTATTTTATGTTTAATTAAGTAGGTTAAATGGGATGGTTGGACAGATGAGGATTAGGGTACTCGATGTTATTTAAAATTATGCTTGCGGCATATTTACTGTTTTTTTAGATTTCAAGCATAGCAAGCTCACTTAATGTTAACAGTTAATGTTTTTTAGATTTTAGACTTTGAGATAGGGTTGTCATTTTGGAAAAAAAAAATCCGTTGTAATTTTTTTTTTAAAGGAGGGGGGAATTATTGTAAGGTATATAGTTAGGTCGCGCAGCGAGCTATGGAAAGGGCTATGCTTGGTATTTTTCTACGAGATCGAGTCAGAAATGAGGAGATCCGTAGAAGAACCAAAGTTGCTGACATAGCCCGTAGGATAAGCAAGCTGAAGTGGCAATGGGCAGGCCACATAGCGCGAAGATCGGATGGCCGGTGGGGCAAAAAGGTCCTTGAATGGAGACCACGTACTGGCAAGCGCAGTGTGGGTCGGCCACCTACGAGATGGACCGACGACCTGGTGCGGATCGCTGGATCTCGTTGGATGCAGGTGGCTACGGACCGGTCACGCTGGAGTGCGATTGGAGAGGCCTATGTTCAGCAGTGGACGTTAACAGGCTGAAATGATGATGATGATGATATAGTTAGGTTCGATATTTGTCTATGCGATAATATTGTATACGGGCCTCTTTAGAGTGAGTGTTCACTTTGACACTGTTACGTAATTTGTAATTTTAAAAAGAAAGAGGCTTGGATGTGAAAAGTCAATGTGACACACTTCACCTTAGGCTTCGGCCAGCGACTGATCTTATTTATATAGTTAGAATTAGCTTAATAGCTATCGAGCCAGTTGGATCCCTTTTATGCAATTTGAAATCAAATTCAAAAATAAAAGTTCAAATTCAAATTCATATATAAAAGTCTTTATAATTGCCTACCTAATCTGTAGGGCTAGCAAATTCAAGTATAGGTAGTGCTGCGAGAAGTGCTGAGACATTATAGTACCTAAGGCACGTTCAAAAACACATATAATCAGAAATACTGGAAACGATCAATATCAATTATACATATAAAAAGTGTCATAGATAAATTGATAACAGCTATACAATATTTCCATTAAGCTAATTGTATGTTTAATAATTCATTGTCTAAAAATCTTAACGTAATTTTTTATTGTACAAAACCGGTAATCTAGTAAAATACGTGGTGTAACCAGGGTGTAACTGTTTAGCGGGAAAGAGAGAAGTTTATATGAATCTAGAGTTATTTCATTATTTTTCGTTGACAGCTAGCAGACCAGAGACAAGCTAACCGTTCACCTTGGCGGATTAGCATGGCAACGGCGGCTCACCTTAACACTTCAGTTACCACCGGCGTTAGCTAACACCACTTTCCCGGTATAGGTTTTGAATTTTATTACCATGGCATAGGTTTCTTAAAAGTTGGTATTAGGCCTCCTGGTATTTCGTTTGCAATTCAAGTTTAAATCAGTTTACAGTTTAACGGTTTTATTTTAAACTAACGCGTCACATCGTAAGCAGTACGGTACAGTTTACAATTTATGGGTAGTTTGTAAACTAACGAGAAAAAAGAACACTTCGCCTTTTGGGGTGAGCTGTCAGCTGATTTGTATGGAAGAGTTAAAATGTTACTATACCTTTCTGTTACATTCTGTATAAACAACCTATCTGCCAAATCACAGCGTCATAGGTCAAGAAGTTTGTTAATTTTCGTGAAATTGTATACTCAGTATTTTATCTAAACTATTCTTTGAACCAGGAAATCCATTTTTTGTTCGTTTCCGGGATGCCCCGCTTTTCTAATTCCAGCCGTCTGAGGCCAGCTTAAATTTCATGAATGGTTCATAATACGTAAGGGCAACACTAATATACAAATGTCATCACGTTTTCGTTCGCAAAAATATTGTTAAATATTTTTAGATATTTTCTACTGAAATAATTCGTAGTTATTCTTGTTTCTCAAATTTAGAGACGAACATTGGGATCAAAATCGATATCATCAACATTCAGCTTTCTAATGATTGCGCTATGTCGTGTTACAACGCTGTTATCTTCTTTTAATAGTATAATGTAAGTGGTCGTTGGTCAGGCAAGGCACCACCGTTTGTATAGATTACAAATTACTACAATGAAATCAAGCAAACGTAGGATTCAGGCACTTACTGAAAGCTCTGATGGAATGCCGAATTATCTCAAGATGGAAGACTCTGAGACATCAATCCCTCCAGTGTTTAGATCACGTTTACACGAACTGTTTTCGCAGATAGAAAAAGAGTTTGACCTTCTTTACACTGAGAACTTGAACCGTGAGTAAACACTTTTATAAAATTATACATAAACCTACAATGGAAGTGCTGTACAATATCTGGCTTGGCTAAAAATTACCAAAAATCTGGGGAGAGAAAGGTCTACCAACTGGAGCGACATGGGCTGCAGTTTCAAACCGCTGGGCCTGCTCGTAAACCGCTGCTGAGTGGTAGAAATTACCAACTGCTAATAGCACTTTATTTGGTTAATATCATGTTTTAGATATAAGTAAATTATATAAAGAAAAATATTTTATAAATATTTCATTCTCCTCAGTAATGTTTATGAATCTAAACAATAAAATTTGTTGGTATAAAGTCCTTTACTAAATTGTTAATTCAGCAGAAGAAAACTCGCAACAATCTGCAGTTTAGCTCATGTGTGTGGGGTGGCAAATTGTAGCCCACATTGGTTTAAGTGCAGGTTTTCACGCGGTGCCATTGCTGCAGTGCTTATAGTGTATTTATTTAATCGGTAAATGGGGGGGGGAGTGGGGGTTAGGAGCGAGTTGAGTTTCTTTTGCGAGGAAATGTACAATTATTTTTTTTAGTTAAAATTTGAGTGGTATATTAGTTTTCGGTTTGTACATTTTATTCAATTTCCATTTCAAGCATTCCGGACTGTGGGGATGTAGGAGTATTTTAGGGTGTTATATTAGGGTAGTTATATTAGGGTGGGGATACAATGTATTACTTGTTGTTAAAAAATCATTGACTTCTGGCCTTGACCTTGACCTTGAAATTGACTTTTTGTGGCGAAATTATTGATAAGCTCAATGTTTAGGTTATATTTACATCATTTTGGCTATGAAAATGACCTATATTGCATTATTATTTCGTAATCGCCTTAACTCCGGCTACTGCGCTGCCCACCCCCCCACTGCAGCGCCCCTCCGCGCCTCTGGCTCATAAAAAACAATCTAGAGTCTAGCCACAAGACTACCTAGGAAGTGGGGTACCCTGATTAGGATTTCTATTCCGAAACGGCAAAACTGCGAATTTTCTTCAATATATGCACTAAAGGTAAGGGTCAAGGTCACTAGCCGAGAAGTCAATAAACTTTGAATGACATCTAACGCTAAAAAACGGCAATTCGTCTTTTCCCGACCCTAATACTCCCAAATCCCCACGGTCCCGAATGCTTGAAATGGCGATTTTTTCAAAAATTATAACTCAAAAACTAATTATATCCGACGGTACGCGTATTTTGAAATCATCTATAAATCTACACATTGAAGCATAGAAAATCAAATCAAAATCAAAAATCATTTATTTCCATAGGATGTTGTTACATCACTTAGATCCGTCATTACATTTTTTTGGGTGAGTTCACTAACACAATGGCGGAATCTGTGGAGAAGAGCTCACCGAAGAAACTCCACAGTCATCTTTTGCGTTTCCTTTTTTAAATAAAATATTGTCAAATTACAAAATGAATGCTAATTATATATCGAAACAGCCTGTTACTCAAACAATCTATTCCCATGGACATCTGTCCTCTAAGTAATCAGATATCCTATAGTAACCTTTTTTATACAATTTCTGTTTTATTATTATTTTAAACTTGTCTAAAGGTAAGTTTTTAATATCAGTAGGGACCTTATTGTAATAGCGTATACAATTGCCTTTAAAAGAATTACTAATTTTATGTAGTCGGCTTACATAAGCAACCAACTTGTCTTTATTTCTAGTATTAAAATTGTGTATATCACTGTACTTCTGAAAATTAGTTATATTTCTTTTTACATACACAAGATTGTCATAGATATATTGAGACACAAATGTCAGAATATTGATTTCTTTAAACTTTTCCCTCAGTGACACTCTAGGCCCTAATCTATAAATTGCACGAACAGCCCGTTTCTGCAGAATAAATATACTATTAGCATTCGCAGCGTGACCCCACAATAAAATACCATAGGTCATTAGACTATGAAAGTAACTAAAGTAGACTAGTCTAGCGGTGTCTACGTCGGTAAGAGCTCTAATTTTTTTAACTGCGGACGCTGCCGAACTCAGTCTGTTCGACAATTTATTTATATGAGGATCCCATTGTAGTTTGGCGTCTAAAGTAATGCCCAAAAAGACAGTCGACTGCACAAGGTCCAATCTCTGTCCTTTTATAAATATGTCTGTAGTTACCGGGTTCACATTGGGTAACACGAATTTAATACATTTAGTTTTCTTTTCATTAAGTAATAAATTGTTAACAGTAAACCAGTTCACTATACTAGAGATAGCATTGTTTACCTCGTCATAATTTGATTGCTGTCTTTTAACTTTAAATATCAAAGAAGTATCATCGGCAAACAATACTAATCCATGTTTTGCTTTAACAAGGTAAGGTAAATCATTAATATATACTAAAAACAAGAAAGGACCAAGAATTGAACCTTGCGGTACGCCCATACTTATTGAAGACCCAGGTGATCTTTTCCCATTAACATCGACCATCTGAACCCTATCTGTTAGATATGACTCCAGAAGGCCAAGTGCCTGATCTTTTACACCATAATGGCGTAACTTCCTGACAAGAGTGTCATGATGGACGCAATCAAAAGCCTTGGATAGATCGCAGAAGACACCTATTGCATCCATTGCGTCTTCCCAGGCATCAAAAATATTGTCGATTAGTTCAACACCAGCATCGGCTGTTGAACGACCCTTTGTGAAACCAAACTGAGCAATATGAATTAAATTATTGAGATAAAAATTACTTTGCAATTGATTAAGTATGAGTTTTTCAAATATTTTGCTAAGCGTTGGTAGTATCGATATGGGTCTAAAATTGGTGGGGTCTGATGTACTACCAGCTTTGAATAAAGGTATAACTTTACTTAGTTTCATCAAGTCAGGAAACACACCATTATCTATACATTGATTAAATATACAACAAAGGTGAGGTGCAATACAATCTACAATGAAACTAATAATTTTTACTGATAGACCATGGGCGTCAGCTGTCTTTTTCATTTCCAGGGATTTAAACGCTTTTACAATGTCTTCATTATTTACGTGCCTAAATTTAAAATCTGTTTTACAATCCTCAAAGTTTTGTTTAAGTATAGATTCAGCAGCAGCGGGAGATGAATTTAAAGACTTGGTTGTTGAAACTGGAATGTCCGTAAAGAAATTTTCGAAAGCTTTTGCTACTTCTAGGTCTGTACTTAGCAATTGATTATCTATCTTAAGCTTGAAGTTATTATGTGTAGCTTTGGCCTTTCCAGTCTCTCTGTTTATAATTTGCCAAGTCGTTTTCATTATATTGCAGTAGCAATGTAATGAAAACGACTAAAATCTAGTAAGATTCAATTTTGTTTTAAATGAAATTAGATTTAGCTACGGCACAAACGCGTTTAAACATTTTTGAATAACTACGAACATAATCTAGAAAGGCCGTATTTTTGTTATATGATTTCTCTTCATAGAGTTCATATAATCTTCGTCTGCTCCTATGAATTCCAACTGTCGCCCAATCACTAAACAAAGCTTTGTTATTAACTTTTATAGTTTTTGATTTAAATACCGTATCATATTCATTTTTGACAAGGTTAAATACTGAGTTGTACAACAAATTTGGATCGTCACTGTATGGTATTTCCCATAGTTTATCTAAAATATTATTCCTGTAGTGTTCAAGCCGAGTGTCACTAACGGGCACACATGTAATATCCTCTTTTTGGTCCTTTTTTATTTTAAAATTGAATATACCTATCTGACCAGAGTGATCAGAGGTTAATTTATTGATCGATTTGAAAATGGGCGTAATGTTAGTAAATATATTGTCAATGCAGGTAGCAGATGTTGCAGTAATTCTAGTAGGCTCCAAAAACAGATAGTTCATGTTGTGACATAAAAATAAAGATTTTAATCTAGTATAAATATTATTATCCTCTAACAGATTAACATTAAAATCACCACAAATTATAAAAAATTTGTTTTTATCGCTGATTTTAATCAACACTTCATCCATTTTCTTTTCGAATAAATCAAAGGATGAATCTGGTGGTCTGTATACGCTCATTACAATAAGTTGTTCAAGTTCAATACAGGCTATTTCCATGGTACGCTCAACAGACAGGCTCACTATGTCAACTCGTTCCTTATATTTAAAACTATTATTTACAAGTATTAAGGAGCCACCGCGATCAGCTGTTTTTCTGTTGAACGAACTAGCAACGTGGTGGTTATTAAAGTTGAACATGAACTGATAACTCTTTAAAAAGTGCTCTGTTATACATAAAATATCAATATTATTACAGTTCATGAATAACTCAATTTCCAGTTCTTTACTTAACATGCCCTGTATATTTTGATGAACCACGTTTAAAATATTCTTACTTTTACATTTTTCATTACTAGTAACTTGATTCAATGGGCAAGATGAAGGTATATTTATACAAATATTAATATTACTGCCAGAGTTACTCTCTGTTGTCCTATGGGTTAATTTAAAGAGCTTGGAACAGATTCCAAGGAGTACATGTCATTATTATTACACTGCTCAATAGAAGCAGGCGTTTCATTAGTCAAAAACTTGACTGAGTTCAAAATAAAATAAGATAGTGACTGTGCTATCTGTTTTCTATAAAACCTAGATAGGTAATACCTATCCTTAGTCAAATAAAAATATTTTCCAATACAAATATTGGTGTCTATGAAATGAAATTTTTCAGTATGACGACATGTCAATGTGTGTATAAATGTATTATAATCATGTCTTATATGATTTTCATGTTGTGACAAATATTGGCTGAAGGGAAACGCAAACAAGATTATTCTATCTACATTTTGTGTGAATTTAATTTGGAAAAGTATTTAGTAATTAGTTTTTTAGGTACATTTTCCCTTCTACCAATTAAAATAATTAGGGTGGTTGGTTCTAAAAACTGCGATGACAACACTTTGTTTAATATTTGTGAATATGTGGCGCCAGGCATACAGTTATTTAATATTGCCTGGCCCACGCGCTGACTAAGTACCAACTTACCCCTACCAACTTATCCGTAAAATGGCAGAATTCAGAACAAATGTATCATTTCTCCAAATTTCTATGAAAATCCGAATCAGGGCACTCCACTTTCTAGGCGGTCCTTGCTAGCCAGTTTTCTGCCTACTCTTAGAGTTTTTTAATTAGCCGGAGGCACGAAGGGGTATCGCCGACCAGCCTCGGCCGCTCCGTTGCACTCCGTGCGCAGCAGTGCGCGGGCATCGATCGCCGCAGCCCCATAGCAACCGGAGCTATGGCGGTTTCGAACATACCCCCAAAAAAAGGGGGGAGTTTCGGCGGAAGGGGGAAGTCCAGCAATACCAACACCCTCCCCCTCCCCCCTGATCCTCTACGGGTTGCTTTATGTCACTTTCGTAGCGAAAATTGTGTAAAAAACATAAAAAAAAAATAGGTACTAAATTAAATAATTTATAACTCAAAAACTATTTCCTCGCAAAAAGGGGAGCTGAAAAAATGCATGTTGAAGTATAAACTTAGCCAAAAATAAAATACAATGTCAGCTTATGCCTACATGTGCAAAAAAACGCAAAAATAAGCGTCATAGTGCCATTAAATCGGGAGGTTATATGATTTTTTTATATTTTTTTCTCGCAAATAAAGGGGCTCCGCAACTTTAAATATGGCAAAAAGTGGTCTTATGGCGAGTAGAATTTATAAAAAAAATAACCATGTACTCAATGGCAGATATTGTACAGCTGAGCCCCTACATCATCATTGGCCTTATCATCTTTTCCGATGTATATTACAGCTGCCCTGCATTCTGGGGGCCACGTTTTTATTGCGAATGAACAGACCGATACGGGCTCTACACAATTTCTTGCCACAACGCTCGCAAGCAAATTCGACATTAGGTGGTGGGGCAGGTTGTTTTCTCTCTAGGCGTTTTCTCCTTTTTCATTTTCAAACCACTGTTCATTCTGTAGATACCCTGGCGTAGTAGATATCTCCATTTCGGTCTGTTTACTGCCAGAAGTTCCTAGTTTCTTGGTTCAGTTTTAAAATACTCCATGTCGCGCTTGCATGAGTCCTTAAACCTGAGCATTGGACGCCCCACAGTCCTTTTTGCATCAGCTATTTGGCCGAGTATCACTCTACGGGGTGGTCTGTCAGAGTATTGTCTTTGTACGTGACATTGCAATCTTCTTTGTATTAGAGTCGCAGTGATGCTATCAGTGTGAGTGATGTGTAGGACTTCTTTGTTTGTAATTTTGTCGCCCCGTGTGGCTCCGTTAATATCTCGCAGGTAGCGCATGAAAGTGGTTAAGTCGGCGTTCCTGTTTTCTGTATGTCGTCCATGTTCCACCACCATACAGAAACGTACTCAGAACGCAGGAACTGTACACGAGGACTTTGGTGTGTCTGTGTGTGTAACGCACGACACTCTAGTACAGTTTTCCGAATACCGTTGCAGTTCTGCCAATGCGCAGGTCCATCTGTTTGTTGAGCCGAAGTAACAAAATTGTTCGACTACTTTCAGCGTGGCGCCATTGAGCATCATATTTGGCGATGTGTTAGTTAGTGCCTTGCACCATCATTACGGTCTTTTTGGTGTATATGTCACCGGAAAATAATACGATCCGCAAGTTTATAAATTTCCTAATTTTTTTTCCGCAAGTTTATAAATATACTAACCTAACCTAACCTAACATAACCTAACCTAACATAACCGCAAATTTATAAACTTGCGGATCGTATTATTTTCCGGTGACATATACACTCATAGAAAACATGTCGCATGCTCGACCGAAGCGAGATATTAGGTCCTGAATTCTTCGGTATTTTCCAATAGCAGCGTCGTCGGCAAAGAGGATACGCGGACTTACGAGGATATCGAGACGATTTCTCTTGGCCTTTAGGAGCTTTATGTTGAAGAGTTTCCCGTCGTGTCTCGCATGTAGGTGAACTCTAGATTCGGACTCGTCAAGGGCGGCAAAAAGCGGAGTAGAAGACTCCAAATAGAGTTGGTGCCAGTTCGCATCCCTGCCTCACTCCGCGGTTGAAGTCGAATGTCTACGACGAAATGACGTGTCAGAGCCCGTACAATTCCCATTATTGCCTAACCTTGCAATTACCTAGTCAAGTTCAAATTGTATATATATTTTTATCATTGGCAGTGCAAGAAAAGATAGACATACTCAGTGAGAAATTGGAAAGAGAGAGCTTCATTGATCGCCAGAATCCTGACTATATCGAGTTTGAAACATCAGGAAAGAACTCCAAAGTTAAATGTAAGTTTTTTAATGATTCCTTTGTCTTTACAAAGTTATAACTATATTCAATATCGTTTTGTTATTGATATGACCCTGGCAGGGACAGCAGCTACCAGTTTTGCCTCGTCTTTTTATGACGCTATAAATATCTTGTTTTCCTTGTTTAATATAAACTGTGCAATAATACAATAAAAAAAGCTTAAATTGCAACAATTGACCATATTGCCGACTAGTACCTACAAATATGACTCAGAAAAATACAATTTTTCCACCATTTATATTAATATTATTTTATTGCACTAAAACCCTCCCAATATTTCAGTATCTCAAAGCAACTCCCAAAAAGTAAAAGCAAGCCACAAGTTACGAGTGCAGACCAGCAAGATTGTGTCCAGTTTCAAAGCACCGACATTCAACTGCCAGCTTGTGAGGGAGTTTACTGGACATAAGGATGGTATTTGGGACGTGGCGGCTGCGCGACCAGGACAGGCCCTTATAGGAACAGCATCAGCTGGTAAGAAGTTTGAAGATTTGAAGTTCTGTCTGGTGCTTCTGTTGGATTTTACAGCAACACCTTATAATAAATCTACCAGCGAAATCTAAGCAGTGAAGTACAATTTTCACCTAGTGTACAATATTGGGCCTTAGCATAAATGGAAACAAGCATAATGCTTTATTTCAGTTTGTGTGCAAATAACATTAACAATAATAAAATAAATAACATATATTAGATAGCAAAAGTTTTTTTACAGGTTTGTTGGTTAAGTTAACAAATTCCAGTCAAAAGTTAAGCATAGCCTTAGTATGATGATCTTAAAGTAGCTCTTTTCTCTCCCCACAGATCACACAGCAAGTGTGTGGAGTGTTGAATGGGGCAAATGTCTCCTCCAGTACACCGGCCACACTGGCTCGGTCAACTCTATCCGGTTCCATCCAAGCCGAGACATCGCACTGACCAGCAGTGGGGATACCACGGCTCATGTATGGCAGGCTGCTGTTAATTGGGATCTGCCTGTAAGTAACGAAGATTATTTCCGCAGCTTGTAATAGTATTTCTTGTTGATTGAACATACACTCATCCATTAGATTAGAACCCTTTAGAAGCCTTTGAAACATTTATCGGATGCTGTCATTATTGGTAAAGGACTACGAAACATATTCATCGACATAGCTAGCATGATTTCCCTCTTTAGGGTTCCATACCCGAAGGCTGCCAAATGGGACCCTATTACTAGACCCTATTTCACAGATAATGTATTTCTGTTGCCGCTATAACAACAAATACAAAAAAAAACAGAATGAAATAAATATTTAAGGGGGCTCTCATACAACAGTTCTTTCAATACCAGATACAAACTTATGAATGCACCTGCTTACGTACATGGAGTGTGAAAGTAGCCGCACCAATAACTTTGTAAACAACATTTTGCTATGTAAAATTCAAACTATTCACTCCACACCATCCCTACCATTGTACGGTGGTACGGAACCCTTCATGCGCGAGTTAGACTAGCACTTGACCTGTTTTTTAAATTGGGTGGGGAAAATCTACCTTAGGTTGTGCCACCTGAACCACGGCTACGGAGTTTTGCCAGCAGTTGCGATAGACAAAGTGTTTTATCATTTGTTGGCAAATAGTTGCGGAAGACTTGCAGAGTTGTATTCTTACTGCACACGCAACATGCCACAATGTCTTGTGAGTGTCGCAATCAGTTGCGATAACGAATAACACGCAAAATACCGCTTGCTCTCCGTGCATCATGTATAATGCTGTCTACTTTGTTTACAATCCTTACATTGAGTGTAATCATTTGTGAGAGCAGGCAGACCAACAATTCAACCTCTCCACTTTTTTTAGGCATTTAAAAAAAAATTGAATTATGTTGCGGTTATCAGGATAAGTATTTTTGCAGAAGATTTCAAGACTATCTCGTATAGCTACTCAGAAAAGTGCACGTGACAGACGGATGGACGGGCACGCGAGTGATTTTATAAGGGTCCCTTTTTTATCTTTTGAAGTACGGAACCCTAAAACTAAGTCTAAATAAAAAAACGCGAATGGAAAAAATACAAGGAAAATACTATTTCGGAAAATGTATCGATATAGGTACAATACACTCGTGACAAGTCCTAGCTAGAGACCTAGCCATAGCTAGCTATTTACTACCAGAGCTTACCTAATGTTTATTATTGTTTTGTGAGTAAGAAAACTTTGGGCTTTTACTTTTAGGTAAACAAAAAGGTAATCAATTAAAAAGGAATCGAATTTTATTTGTGAACAATTCCTTTAGACACCCTAAAATGTTACGTACTTAAGTAATTGTTGTTGCAAAAATCATAGAAAAGTGGCTTATGAGGAGCGGCTAGCGGGCGACGCGACTGCGAGCCAAGCGAGCGGCAACATAACTGAAATCCCATCCGTCGAACGTACCTCAAATGTTGAGTGAGACCCCCTGCCGTGAGTCCCCTAACAGACTGATGTTGACAATTATTTCTTGTCCCACAGTCATTCAGAGTAGAGCAGTGTGTCCTAAGTATATTTTCAAAATCAATCATTCAATCAGCCCACATTCACCCTCTGCTGTATATAGGCCTCCTCTTTACCACACCATCTAGTCATGGGCCTTCCACATTCACTGCCTACCAGCTATGGCGATGATGTCGTCCGTCCAATTTGTAAATACCTACAGTAATATAGCACTCTTGAATATCTTTGTCACCTTCACCAGCGCGGCCAATCCTCAGAGGAAGAGCTGGAAGGCGGCGGTGAAGAGAGTCTCGGCGAGGGCGGCGACCGGCCCGAAGTTCTCCGCACGCCGCTGACAGAGCTGGTGGGGCACTCGGGAGTTGTGGTCGCCGCCGATTGGCTGACGGGGGGCGAACACGTCATCACAGCGTCGTGGGACCGGACAGCAAACTTGTACGATGTGGAGACCGGCGATTGCCTTCAAGTTCTGACTGGTGAGCTCGACTGGTGGTAATTCTTTTCTCTTTCTCCTCTTCGAATGTAACGGAACCTATCTTATAACTACTGCACGAGTGAGATTGCCAGTAGACACCTTAGGCCCACTAGTAGTCGAAGGCGAGTCAACTAGGCTTGCGCATAACCGCTCGCGATCGGGTTCGGTCAATTTAGCTCACCGCTCCTCAAAGAACCAGGTCCGTGTTTACGCTCTTTTAGCTCTTTCCGCTCCCGAGTCCGTGTCGTCGTGAACCAGAGAGATATAGGCATATTGATCGCAGCTCGCACGCGAAACACGATCTCTTGTCATGTCAGTTACTAGGCTAGGCAAGGCAAGACTATTTTGATGTTACTCTTTTTACTTTGCAATTGTGCATAGATGCACACGTCGTAACGTGCCCGTAGTATGTATTTTCTATAGAAACAATTCTTCTATTCTTTGTCATTATAAATGAAGAAATAAGTATATGATAAAACAATTCGAATTTAAGACAGCTTGAAGGATTCAAATGATTTCAAATATGTTTCATCTTAGAAATATGAATAATAAATACTTTGATTCTAAAGTTAAAACACTTGTGTTGTATATTATTATGTAGTATGTAAACCTAGGTAACGTAAACGTCAGTCAATGATAAAGTCGACATATTCATATTATATTACTATTCGAACCAAACCTACAAAATAAAACGCCAACTGCAACAATATAATAAACAACGTCTACGCTCTCACTCCTTCTACGCTCGCGAGCGCTCGGCTAAACTCAGCTTCCGTTCCTTCCGAGTCTGCGATCTAGTGAGCGACATTCGACACGGTCGCTCCTAAAAATCGATCGATCTTGAAGTGAGCTGCCGAGCGTGAGAGCGTAGTGGGCAGTGAGCTGGAAAGCTCAGTTCGTCTGTGGGATCAATCAAAAGATCTGTGTCGCTCGCGAGCTATGCAAGCCTAGAGTCAACACTTGTATCTGATAACCTTTGAATCTCCTTCGTAGTAGGGTTAGTTGTTTTAGAAATTAGTATGAACACATTACAGTCGTGCAAAAAAATGTTTTCTGTGTTGCGTAAATGACGTGATGTGTATCACACATTGCTTACAAATATACAGTGCGAATCTTCATAAAGTGCACGTAACGATCTGGGTTGAAGAACATCGAAATTCATCGACAAAAAAAAAACTCATCCCTCCCAGTTTTCTAGCCATTTTAATAATGAAATGCGCGATCTTGGTACCAAATACAAAAAAAAATATAACTTCGGAATGGGAGGAAAGCAATGGAATGGTTTTTCGTAGTGAAATTGACTGATTCGTGATGATGAAAGACACGTAGTGCTGCCAGTAATAAAAAGTTACAGAAAAAGTGGTAAACTAAAACTACGCTTTGTTTATGAAATAATACTTTTTCAAGAGTTTTTTATTAATTGCAGATTTCCACAAAATTTGGTTCCCAAAATGGAATTATTTTAATTAATACCTCTTGATTTAATTTGTCAATGAATTTCGATTTTCTTCAACCCATCGTTATGTGCAGTTTATGAAGATTCACACTCATAGTACTGTCTAAAATAGATGGCAAGAATGGCTGAAAAAGTATCCTCATCTTTCAACTAAAGTCTTTAAGTTGCATTATACCTACGTTATAACGTTGATGGAATACATCGTGAGGAAACCTTCCGATCTTCGTAGCTGCGGCGATTGGCTACGAGCAGCCAGCCAGCCAGGTCACAAGTGTGCCCCCGCCACCCCGTAACCACGCTACGTCATGTGTTACATCCTTGAACCAATGCAATCTCTCCCAGGCCACGACCACGAGCTGACGCATGCGTCGGCGCACCCCAGCTCGCGGCTGGTGGTCACGGCGTCGCGAGACACCACCTTCCGGCTGTGGGACTTCCGCGAGCCGATACATTCCGTCTCCGTGTTCCAGGGGCATACTGAGTGAGTTGACGCAAAAATACTTTATGATGATCTGCCCTCAACCAACCCGCTCTGAGCCAGCATGCTGCAGTATGGCTCAATCTTACTCGAATCCGGGTAGAAGCCTGTGCCTCTCGGCGGGGAAACTGATGGGCTACATTTATTTTTATTGTTAAAATTCTCGTGTTCAGCTCCCTTCTTCACTAACCCCCCAGTTTTTGAAAGATGGGTGAAATGTAAATAAATAGGCCTTTATTCGAAGATTAATTCAAAAAAGGGGCACGTTGTTGGCTGAATTGAGTTTAACAAGAGTCACAATAATGTCGGATGACATCTCAAAACTGCCGGGCAACAGTGGACCAGGTTGACAGCAATAAATGGCAAAGTGGGTGCCGGAGGCTGGCCGGATCGATAGATTGCAGTTAAGATAATTTTTCTTCTATATTTAAGTCAACGTTTGTCCGGCAGGAGCGTAACTTCAGCAGTTTTCACCCGCGAGGACAAAGTCGTCTCCGGTTCTGACGACCGCTCCGTCAAGGTAAATAGTGACGTCAGACTAATCCATATAGCTATGTCTCGTAAACAAGCTTTATGACTGCAATTATGCTTGCTTAATGGATGCTACGCCCTTGACCAATGTGACTTTATTGATAGATGTTGAAGGAAGATGAATGGAATAGTAAGTAATGAATGCCACTTTTATTAGGTTTCTAATTCTTTGAAAGCCTACATAGATTTGATTTATGCATGTTTCTTTGTTAGTAACACCTTTTACTCCACACTATCTAGGGATATACGTCGCTCTTACATACCTATCAATAGGTAACATGAATTGCTTTTACTTTTGCTCTCATTTACAGGTATATCATGTGGACGAGCGCGAGCATAATAAATAAATAAAATACTATAATTTATTGCCAAAAATCGCGGGTTCAAACGGACAGTGGCGCGTAAACGGACTTACAGCGGAAGTGACGTAATTTGCGTTGTCAGTAAGGGACACAGCAATGCGTCAAGCTCCTGTTTTCGCATAGAAAAAGAAAGGGAGATTGACGCATAGCCTTACTAACAACGCAGAGTACGTCACTTCCTCGGATGAGTGTTTTGAAAACACGTTCCGTTTCATGTTACTTTAAATTCGTATTTTTTTGTTGAAATTCAATACTAAATATAATAAAAACGTCCAAAAGCGTCCTTTTATGTTTTTAGGTCTCAAAATAATATAAAATGTTACAAATATCTTCACTGAAGCTTCTCTATTAAGTTTAAGTACAATGGACTGTTATGAGGCTTGTTAATATTTTTATTTTACTGCGTGACAGTCTCATAAGGTAGTTAGTCAATTTATGGTTATACTTATTTATGAATAGTTTTGTGTTTTTGCAGTCTCTTCTAGACCATAATTCATTTTGTTACTGTGGCTTCTTTGAGCCTTTTCCGTAGAGCTTTCGCTGATAAGGGCGAGAATGGTGGAGGACCGATCGCTGGCCTTCCTGCCCCTAATTTTGCTAGCTTGTCTGCCTAACAGTTGCCCTGGTCTACTTGGTGCCCTTTTACCCTCTGGACTGTGACTTTGTTTTTCCCACCTAGCCTGTTGAGTGCGTCGTAGCAGTCTAGTATAAGTTTAGATTTTGTTAACGGTCTTTTTAGTGTGCTTAGTATGGCTGCGCAGTCCGTTTTAAAGATAATGTCATTCCCCTCTGCATCATTCATCATGTGCATTGCCCCGTGTAGGAGACTCAGTGTTTCAGCTTGAAACACTGTCGTTTCCTTTCCGAAGCTTAGGGAATGTTTTATCGTACAGGACAATGGAAAGGGCAAGCAGATATACAGTGACGGCTCACCAAAATAGGCGGAGGGTTTTCTCGCCGGAACTAGTGCCGCTGATGGCGTTGACCTCATGCAGCCTGTGAGCAGCACAGCCGTATACATCCATCGAAATATTTTAGGCTGGAGTCCCCATGCGTTCCCTACCATCTTCCTACACTGGAATAACGTTATGGTGGCTTTCTTTAGTGTCGCTTCCATGTGCTTGCTCCAACTTAATTTGTGATCAAGCCGTATGCCTATTTCACGTGTAGTGTTTTGTTAAAGAGTTTGGGCAACCTGAAACTGCCGTGGTTTATCTTTTTTGTGAATAGTACCATCTCAGTTATAGCGGGGTTTACTGAGAATTTATTTTTGTTGCACCATGTTTCTATGCTCCGTAGTGCTAATTGCTTGCGGTCAAAAATTGTGTATTGGGCCGTTTACGAGTATTGTCACGCTATCGGCGTATGCTATTGAGTAAAATCCTCTTGTGTTCAGTTGTGTCACTATGTCGTTAGCTACCAGTACCCACAGTAGTGGTGATAGTGCCCCCTGTGGACAGCCCTTGGCCACTTTGCATTTGATTTTATAGCTAATTTCCAAAGAGATTATTCTTGATTCCAGCATTTTTGTTATCCAGGTTATCATGTTTATTATGTTTGGATTGGTTTCAATCCAATACAATTAATTCATACAGAATCCTTGGCAGAATGATTGCCGTGGAGATCCAATGGACGATTTCTGTCTGCATTCCCCATCTGTCCCCTACAGATCTCTTGATTGGAATAAGACTCTAGTGGCCTTAGCGCAGTGTAACTTCACAGGAGTGTCAAACTTCATTCTTCAGTTAAAGGTCACTCCTAGGTATTTAATCTCACGTACTGCTTCTAGTATTGTGCCCTTCAACGTAATGGGAAGCATTTCAATGTTTTTCCGTTTATTCCTGAAGAGTAGTAGCTTTGTTTTTTCCGGGTTTAGGTCAAGGTCTTTTTATTGACATCAGCGTAAGACCTTTCCTATTCCGTTCTTCATAGTATCTCGTATCGTATTTAGCACTTTTCCTAATATAACAAAAGCCCCATCATCTATATATACCGTAGGTATATATTCATGTTGGCAACGCGAGTTATATGGGAGTCCACATTAGTGGTGGTAAGCATCCAACTTGTGGAAATCCTCTATTTGCTCCTATTAAGAAGTTATGGGAGTAAGCATCACAACACAACTCGAATGGAACTTCTTTAGCTTTATAAAATAAAATAGTTTATTTCAGAAATCGAGTTCCACACACATACAAAACAGTATCAAAATCAAATATTTTAGTTAGTATTTAGGGGTAGGAGAGATTATTTTATTTTAACCCCCGACGACAAAAAGGGGTGATATAAGTTTGAAGTGTCTATCTGTCCGTTTGTCTGCGTGTGTGTCTGTGTGTATGTCTGTCTGTGGCACTCTAGACGGGTGGACGGATTTTAATGCGGTTTTTTGTAATTGATAGTATACTTCCCTGTTATGGTTCTTGGCTATGATTTATCAAAATCGGTTCAGAAGTTCGAAACTTATTAATTTAACAAGGACACAAGTCAACCAAAATTTGGACTTTTTAACTTTGACTTTGTGTGTGTGTATGAGGGTGTGTCTATCTGTGGCACCCTGGCGTTGAAACGGTTGGACGGATATTGGTGATATGGTACAAGTCAGAGACGACGAAAAAGAGGGTTGTTATTAGTTTGAAGTTTACGTCTGTGTGTATGTGTGGGTGTCTGTCTGTGCGTGTGTGAGGATGTGTCTCTTTGTATGTGTCTGTGTGTGGCACATAAGCGCTCAAATGGGTGGACGGATATTGGTCATGCGGTACAAGTCAGAGACGACGAAAAAGAGGGGTCTGTGGCATAGGCGCTCAAACGGGTGGACGGATTTTGGCGATGCTGCACCCAAGTCAGAAAGAATATATCACTTAGACACAGATTGACTTCCACATTTTTAACCACCAACGACTAGGTGAGGTGTTTTTAAACTTCTTCTAGAGGAGTTCGTATGATACTAAATCGAAAGCTTTTGAAAGATCAAGAAAACACACATATCCTGGCGTTTTTCTGTCTACGTAATACCTGACTATGTGCTTCAGACTCAGTATCGCATTTTCAATTGACAGTCCTGGTTGGAAGCCGAACTGTGCGTCATGCAGTTGTAGGTAGTTATCTAACTGGTCATTTAGCAAACTGTCCAGTCCCTTAGCACTGACCGTAGCAAGTGATATTGGTCTGTAGTTGCATTTGTGTGCAATGTCACCTGTTCTGTTCTTGACTATTGGTACAACAATGGTTTTCATTTAATCTACAGGGAGATAGGAGTGCACCACACAAAGAAAGGAAAACATAGACAACACTCGGGGCAGGTGCACGCCAGCAAGTTGCAGGTGCTCAATGCTGAGACCGTCGAGTCCCGGCGACTTGCCTCTGTTCATGTTTTTAATTGCTCTAGTTAAGTCCTTTGCTTAAAATCTAGTCGGGCTACCATTAACGATCTCACCATTGTTCACCAACGGCGATACCACTCGAAAATGTTCCCTAAACACGTTTGCTATCGCAGTTGAATCGCTCACGCCGTCAATAGTTCTCGACAATGTCTTCTACTTTTTCGGGGCGGCACGAAGTCATTCTCGCTCGGCATGTAGGATAATATTAGGGCCACCTTCC
Organism: Argyresthia goedartella; assembly: GCA_949825045.1. Classification (NCBI taxonomy): domain Eukaryota; kingdom Metazoa; phylum Arthropoda; class Insecta; order Lepidoptera; family Argyresthiidae; genus Argyresthia; species Argyresthia goedartella. Next base: position 18,450,386 of record OX463824.1, on the reverse strand, counting down.
TGCTTCCTCCGCCAGCTTCCAACAGGTTAAATTCTCTAGCGACCAGATCTCTGGAATATGTACCAGAAATATTTGATTGCTGGCAAAAATACATATTCGGGCAGCCAGCTCATTTAGCATACTTCAACCATCGCATCTTTGCAAAAGTGTAGGTTCAATTGACAGATTCTAATTTGTGTGTGTGTTTGTGTTGTGTCGTGTGATATGTATGTCTGTCATTTAAAAAATAGTATGTTTGTGTAGTGTTCCTTCCTTTGGTTTGAATTAGAAGGCTCGTGCAACGAACGGGGTTAGGTCAAAGTCAGTCTGAGTGCCCTGTGTCGATATCACACTGACTCCAACCGGCCCCCTCTCGCTTCGAGCCTTCTCTTCCGCCTCTCTAACGGTAGCCTCCTTCTGCGATTCACACACACAATCTGTGTTGATCGAAGAAGCAGGCTTCGGTGGTTCAGCCCCAGTCGCCGAATAATCACGGATAAGCCTGGCCTGGACTTGCGTCATCTGGAAGCACAACCAAAATATCGTGTTCCAAGATTCGGCAATCTCAGACGGCACGCCCATCAGCAGACGAGTACCCAAAGGCATGTCCTGTCTTTGATGAGCGTCCAGTCCTGTATGCCCAGGTCAACCCCATCCGTGTTCTGATATTTAATCATCTTTAGACGATCTTTCGGAAGATCCTATTGTTACCCGGAAGCCACACTGCCACCCGAGACCTATGTAGCTGCTTTGCTGTAATAGCTATACCGTTTAGGTCACCGAAGTTGGCCCCAAGAAGCCAATCTCTTGTCTCCTCGGTCATTGGTGTCACAAAGAAGAATCCTTCTGACACCAATCCCGATGCATCAAACCCCCGATCCCGGCTTACATGGCATTCTCAACCATGTTCTGTAACAGTTTCCTGACCGCAGAAGATGGAGCTTCGTTCATTGTCAGGCCACCCTTACGGCACAAAGCAACCGCTAGCCCACGGTGCTCTTTAGCAAAGCAACGTGGACCCTCGGCCTGCTCTAGTCCGTGATTCTGGCGATAAGTAGGACGCTGTTGCGTCATCTGGCTCTCATCTATCTCCTGACGCTTAACTGTCACGGCTTTTCTGGGCGCAGAAGTTGCTGAGGTGGACTGAGCTTCAACCTCCGTCACCTTCCGCGACCTTTCCTGACGTGCTAGTTTGCGTTGTTTGAGCTTCTCCCGGTTTTTTTCCGCCCTACTACTGTACTTAAGTGAAGACCTCCCAATCGCCGCCAACTCTTAAGACCATACCAAATTTTCAAAGACAAAGACAAAGTGAATTTTGAATAATTTCTTCTCAGCTTTATAGCTAAGCCACCGCTATCTGTCTGCCCGTCTATCCATCTGTCCGTCCGTTAGCAGCAGGCTGCATCTCATGAAGTGTAATAGGAGATAGTTGAAATTTTCACAAAATATATATTTCTGTTGCCTCTTCAGCAACGAAAAATAAAAAAAATAAAGAGGTTCCCCACACAAAGAGACGTATTTTAATATTCTTGTTCCTACGAATTAACGAATCGCCCTGAATCACATATCACGATAATTTCGAAGCCCAGCATTGTCGTCGGTGGCGCAAGTGTTTTGACTTAGGATCCACAATCTGGACTGGTATCGAAACCAAGTTGGACTTTAAAAGTATTCAACAAGAGCGACGTATTTGGCGTGACGCTAGGTTTATTTCATTTGAATGTCGCTTCTATTTACGCAACTTGCTCGCAGGTGTGGGACGTCCGCAACATGCGGTCCGCGCTGGCTACCATCCGGTCTGACTCGTCCGTGAACCGGGTGGCGGTGAGCGGGGGCGGACTCATCGCCATCCCGCACGACAACCGGCAAGTGCGCCTGTTCGACCTGCAGGGGCAGCGGCTGGCGAGGCTGCCGCGGTCCAGCCGACAGGTAATGCCTTGATGATTTGATCATAGACATCGCGTAAGTGTCTGCCCCGGGCCAACATGAGCGAGGCCTTTGAGCATGCCACCTGCATCCACTCTTCTAATTCAGCAATCCTAACTGCTCCTGGCCTCCCTTTGGGTTAGGTAGTCCCCTTGGGCAAGCAAGATAGAACCGCGTTGGGGAAGCAAGACAGTCCCGCTTTGGGATATATATTCCCGCTTTAGGATAGACACACCCGCTTTATGATAGATACGCCCACTTTGGCATAGACACTCGTGCTTTAGGATAAACACTCCCGCTTTGGGATAGACACTCCCACATTGGGATAGACACACCCGCTTTGGGAGACACTTCCACATTGGGATAGATACTCCCACATTGGAATAGATACTCCCACTTTGGGATAGACACCCCGCTTTGGAATAGACACTCCCGCTTTGGGACAGACACGTCTGCTTTGGGATGGACAGATACACCCTGCTTTGTCCAGAAATTCCCACATTGGGATATACCCACCGGCTTTAGGATAGACACTCTGTAACATATATTTTTACTGGAGTTGCTTACTTTGGAGTTGGTAGTTTAACTTTTACAATTTACAATAAAAACTATACAATACTCAGGCCTTAACTAACACACCTGTAGTTGTGTCAATCCGTGAAAAATACATGAATAAGGTTACCTTCTAAAAGTATATAGTGGAATGTGATCTGTGTTGTGAGTATGTGGAGAAAGTCCGGCGTCCCTGGGACTGCACTACGGAGTGGCAGTGACAGACGTCCCACGAGGAAACGCAGGTCCGTAGCCCTCTCGGAACCGCCTTGTGATCAGGAAGGTCAGTCGCCCACGAGGAGGGGTACAAGTCTCACACCCTGTAGACCAAGCGCGAGGATCACAACTCCTAGTCAACCAAAGGACCCTGGAATATGAGAATGTTTTAGGAACGAAACTAGTCTTCGAATGCGCATTCTACAGGTAAAAATTATCAAATTATCAATGAATGGGATTTGAAAAGAAGAATGTCCAGTTTTCTACCCACTGCCGATAGGAAACGCCGCTAGGCCATGTGGGATGTCACGACTGGCTTCTGAAATTATGTTATTTTATGAGTTTCTACGGAAACGAGGACTTGAATACACCTTGAAGACGAGTATTCCTGATGCCGTGATACTCACATACCCCGGGAAAACAGCCCATTTGACAAATAGTTACATGTTCATCAGCGGCGGACTATAGCTTCCCGATCTGCAGAAAAAAATGGAGTTTCAACCCTCGAAAACGCTAAGCTGGCTTGATAATGCACCAGGATCAAAATGATACTTACCGGAATGCGGACAGCTGCCTTGCTTGTAATAAATTCGAGGGACAGAGCTTTCAACGCCGATCTCGGAAGTCAAGTGATACGCGGAATGGCCATCTTGACACATCCGTTCTAAAAAGTTTTGTTTCTCCGAACTGCCTCCCGCGAGTACTCGTCTCAAGACTTTGAAATAATTTATTTCCTAACTTTATATTGAATCGTCTCCCAATTCTATATCTACGGCCTAAGGAGGCTAAATCTGCCTAAAATAAGATACCTCTTTGAAGATAATTAATCAAAATCATTGAATTTACAGCAAAAGCTTAAAAGCGAATATCAATTATTTGAACTACCTAGGTAAAACAGAACGCGTCGCAATTGTCGTTGCGTTCTCAGCCTTTTTTGTTTGGGGAAAGAACGGAGAAAAAGGGAAAGAACTTGACAGGTACCGCCAAACCAAAGGAAACTGTCAGTCAGTCAGTCAGTCAGTATTGCCAACATTTTTCGGTAAAAAATACCAATGTCATTCATTGATTTTGGCAGTTCTTCCAAACAATATCAATGACTAAGGCAGTTCTTCCAAAACATGCTTGAGACATTGGTTGTTTTTTCCGATAGAATTGAACTGTTTTCCTTGAATAACTTTGGACATAGGTTGTTTTGTCAAAAACCAGATTTTCGATCTTGTATGGAAAGTATGAAGCTAACCATAGACATCAAAATACATTTTTTTATTATTTTTTACATTGGCTGTTTTTCCGAACAACCCCTCAATAGGGCACGTTCCGTAAAAGCCGAATCGCTGAGTTCATGAAGGCCATTATGCGTACAAAAATAAAAATATGGCAACACAAAATTGTGTGCGTTACAACATTGGTATAGACCCAAACGCTTTAGAATAGACAGTCCCACATTGGGATAGACACGCCCGCTTTGGGAGACACTCCCACATTGGGATAGATACCCCCACATTGGAATAGTCACTCCCACTTTGAGATAGACACACTCGTTTAGGGATATACACTCCCGCTTTGGGATAGACCCCAAAGCGGTTTGTATATCCCAAAGCGGAACTTCTTTAAAGCAGGGTGTTTCTACCCATAATCTATACAATCACGCTTTGGGATAGACTCTCCCACATAGACAGACCCGCTTTGGGTTAGAAAGACCCGCTTCGGGATCGACAATCCCGCTTTGGAATGAATAGTCTCGCCTGCTTTAATCTACACTACTCCAAAACTAATAACGCGCATAGAAAGTTTCGCCACTGTCGGCAAGGGTCGTATTCCCGAGGGTTCTGGAGACGATATCAACATAGAGTAGATAAAGCCGTTTGAAACCGAGTTTGAAAAGGGTTTATATTTAGGATGAAAATCCTAAAGTAATATTTTTGGTATTGTTAGATTATTTTATAATTTTTTATTTGTCTAGGGGATGCGAAACTTAAATGTGTTTTTTTTTATTAGTTTGTATAATAGTGTAATACGATACTTGCTAAAATTCAATCAGATTCAGAGAGAATCTCTATTCCTGTCATACTAGAGCCATCGGAAAATTCATTATCGTCTTGTTCACTGTCACTTTCCCCGCTGATATCAATTCTGTAAATAATAAATTCATCGGCAAATGTCTTGTCTTGAGTCGAATTGTCTATATTTATCTTTAGTTTTTTCCATTCTTCAGGTCCTACATTATTGATTTTTCTAATATAATTTCTTTATCAGAAGTGACATTCATTGCAATGTTTATTTTGGCCACGTGTTGTTTTATTTGTGCCTTAATGTTTTCGCTGTGAATAAAATCGGGGTGGTAGAAGTAAAATTTTATGTCCCTGTTCCTCCATTATATGATCCGCAAATGCTGTGTCTTTCTTTGTGTATTTTATAATTTCTTACAATAAGGGTTTTAATTTGTTTGGGTCATGCGGAATATTATGTTGTTGTAACCACGCTATCATTTGTGGTTTGGGTGTGTTTGAGTTTGATGGTTTTATTATGGAACTGGGCGTTATCAGTTATCAACACACTATTAGGAGACAATTTGGGAATCATTTGATTGCGTAGCCAAGTTTGATAAAGTTTATGGAGCGTTGGCGGACTACAATCGGTTTTCTAAGTTACGCGCCAAATGTAAACATGAGATGGACATTTGCAACAAAAAATATGTAAGTAATGTCGAGGAGTCTGTTAAGGTGGACATTAAAAACTTCTGGAAGTACACTACCGCTCTTAAAAAAACCAATACCGGCTACCCTTCAGTGATGAAGTCGGGAGACACTACTTTACACAAAATTGATGAAATAGTCGAACTTTTCTCTGAATATTTCTTGTCCGTGTTTGAGCCAAACTCAGGGGTGTCGCCTAATTTGGTCGAACTTAATCTTATTGACCATCCCAATAGTCCCCTTCACCTGTCCAGCTTGACCCTATCTGAACCTGAAGTAACTTCAGTTCTTCGACAGTTGGACATCACCAAGGGTGCGGGTCCAGATAAAATTCAACCTATATTCCTGAAAAATTTGCATGAATTTATCTCTCCAGCACTTACTATTATATTTAACAATTTAAATAATTATTGTACCATCAGTCTGGAAGCTTGCCTATGTCACGCCTATCCATAAGTCAGGACCAAAAAATGAGGTTTCCAACTATCGTCCCATTTCCCTTTTATCCACCCTAGAGCTAAAACATTCGAAAAATTGGTACATAACAGAGTATATCCCCTTTTAGAACAATTCCTTGATCCAAAACAGCATGGCTTTGTCAAACTCCGCTCCACTCTCACGAATCTACTTATTTACTCCAACGATCTCTTTGAAGCCATGGATCAGAATGTCGCAATGGACTCCGTATACACCGACTTCAAGAAAGCATTTGACAAAGTCGATCACTTGCTGCTTCTTAAAAAACTGGCATACAATGGAATCAAGGGAGACTTACTGAGATGGTTTGCATCTTACTTAGAAGACAGGCACCAATCTATCGCCCTTAATGGCAAACTGTCAAATGCAGTTTTGATAACCTCAGGCGTTCCTCAAGGATCTATCATAGGCCCATTTTTTTTGTCATTTTTATCAATGATATAGCACAGTGTTTCCAACACTGTAACTACCTACTATACGCGGATGACCTAAAGGTCTATAGGGAAATCCATTCCGACATGGACACCGTGTTGCTCCAACAGGACCTGGACAGACTTGACGCTTACTGTACCGTTAATAGTATATCCCTAGCATACAATAAGTGTCAATATATAAGATTCACAAAACAGGTGATAGAGCGTAATACGCGTGAATATCATATAGGCGGACATGCATTGCAAAGGGTCTCATGTATTCGGGACCTTGGCGTCTACTTTGATGCAAAGTTGACCTTCGATGCACACATCGCACACATAACTAAGAAAGCTTATCAGATGCTTGGATTCCTCATGCGTACAACTAAGAGCTTTAAGAAACCCAAGTCCTTCCTCACGATTTACGGCTCTCTCGTTCGTTCCCATCTTGAATACGCATCCCCTATCTGGAATCCTTTCTATGCAACGTATGATGCACAAATTGAAATGGTACAGAAGAAGTTCCTCCGTAGTCTCAATTACCGTGTCAGGGCTCCAAAAAGGTCATATGATATCCTGCTTACAAACTACAGACAGACGTCCCTCCACGATCGTCGCACCCTCGCGGACGCCGTTGTTCTCAAGCGGATCTGCACCAGTTACTACAACTGCCCAGAGCTTGTCTCCCTTATAAGGTACCATGTCCCGCTCAGAGCTCCGCGGCACAAGCGGCTCTTCCACGTGAAAGCCGCTCGCACCAATGCTGGTAAAAGGGCGCCAATAGGTCGACTCTGTGCAGACCACGACAAAAACTTTGCAGAGGTCGACTTGTTTGATTCATCTGTCAATCGGTTTAAGCACTCCATACGCAAGCTGTTGTTCAAAAAACTCGAGGATAATAATCCTTGACTGTGGTGTGGTAATTTCATGCACGTTTGTGCAATAGATGTACCCTAATTGTAAACAATGCACATTTTTCTCTCATATTGTGGTTTTTAATTTTAGTAAGAATGTATATTCTTAGCACCTAAGTACTTTAGTTGTTGCTCATTCGGAGCTAATCCTTCCCAAATCATTTAAGCCATAAGTGGGATACCCTAAGGGATAAGTTAGATTTTAATTAACTGTATATTTATCCTCTGTTTGTTTTTGTAATGTAACTTGTCCTGTACATACAGGACCCCTGAATAAATAAATAAAATAAATAAATAAAACGTTCCGCGATTTATTTCTTTATGATAGTCACCGTCCGAATCGACACATTTATGCAACATTACAGCCCATCGGACGAAGCCTTTTTCATTGGCTGCATGTCCAATAATAATTAGCACTCCTTTGGAAATGGGTTGCTGCCTAATACCTTTTTGCCGCTATCTTGCCAAGTTTTACCTTTAGTATTCGATGTATGCACTTATGACTCGCCCAAGACACTATGTTTCTACCAGCATCCCTCAGCTGTTGTATTTATTTGAGATATTTGATCCTTTTTATACGTATATCTTGCTTTTCCATAAGTAGTCGTCTGTTGGTATCAGTTTTCAGAAACCTAAACCCAATTTCTTGCAAGATATTCCTTAAATCCTCTGCAGAGCCTTTGAAGTTAATATAATCGATTTACTTTTTTCGATCGATTAATTTATTTACACTTGAGGGTTCTTTGAGCATTTTATGACAATTGTATCTCATATTTCGAGTAGCACAATAGTCGGAATCATCAAGTCCCACCCGACCCCACCTACCTTTAGGTCTTCGTTTTTTCGGTGATGACAATTTCATTGATTGATTTTGATTTTTTTGGTTTAAGGTATTACTCAAAGTTCGCCATGAAATTCCTGTAGCTTTTGTAACACGGTCCTGAACTGTATTAAATTAACCATATTAGTTTTTTTAATTCATTTAATTCATTTCAGAAATAAAGGTACACATTAAACACCATTTGCCGTGCTTGGACTTAATCGGCTCTCCACGTTTTAATTTGTCCATCCTGGAAGAAAATAGGAATTAAAGTTGAAATTAAACTTACTCTGATAACAAAACCAAGAAGGGTGTGTAATTTGAGCTCTATATATTTCCACGTAAAGAGCACACGTGCAGTCAGCGTCGTTGCTCAAAGGCAACTGACTGTACGGATGGTTTACACATGACATTGGCTCCGATTTCTTTCGAACAAGGTGAAAATTGCAAGCGCAATGGCAATGGGCTCGGGAATATGGCGAACAACTGGCGAAGATTTCCATGCGCACTATCCCACATTGGCACAGAAACTCCCACATTGGGCTAGACGCTCCTGCTTTAAACCAGACAGTCTCGCTTTGGGAAAGACAATAGACAATCCCAGTATGCCTCTATCTTACACGTATCCGGGCAAAGACCTGTGCTCTCAGTTGGGACGTTAATGGGCTACATTTATGTTTATATAATGACTGGATTTTTTGACATTCCAGGGCCACCGGCGCATGGTAACCGCAGTAGCGTGGGCCGAGGACATATCACCAACCGTCAACTTCTTCAGCTGCGGCTTCGACCGCCGCATCCTCGGCTGGTCGCTGCAGCCGTCCAAGGAGAACTGAGCCGGCGCCATGGCGTCACTCGCGCGCTCCAAGTCTTTACACATGTTCAGAGGCTAGCGATTGTGAACGTCACTGTATGTAGCTTTGTTTGAGGGGTGATTGATGACCTGGGAGTGAGGTTGTTGAGCTGAATACGCGTCATTCTTAGGGGTGATGTTTTTTGGACGTCGTAAAGCCAAAACTGTTGTCATCTTCTTATCTTTAACATATTTCGGAAGCCACTCTCTTATTATTATTGAGTGTAATTGTACTGTGTATTATGAATTCATGCATCGAATTATTGAATCTGTTTACGAATTACTTTTTTTTTTCTCAAAGGTCATCCACCATTGCAATATCTAAATAAATCTGTTTTTGGGGGTGAATGATTTATTCCTTAGTTGCTTAATGAAAGCAGTAATGCACACATATTTATTGATCCACCATTATCGAATATATATAACTAACTGATATTGTATTCAGGTCCATACGACTGTACCGTAGTTTTATGGAGCTCTTCAAGTTAATTAAACTTCGAATGAATCATAATGTGTCGAAAAATCACAGATACTATAATAATATTATGTAAAGTATACATTATTACAATTAAGGACTTGTTGGCCAAATGATATGGGAAAAACTCTAATGGGTGAATTTAAAGTTTATTGTTGGTAGTTTGTATTATTTAATGTACATTTAAGTATTTTGTGGCAAATAAGGTATAACCACTTATAACTGACTAAAGTGTCTAAGGTAATGATGTAGATATTCGTGTCTCCGTTTTATTGTTCTGTATAAAAGCAACGGAAAATCAACATCTCAGGAGGAGTGTTAAAACTTCTTATAAAATATCAAAGATATTCGTGACGTAATAATGAACATATCTAAATAGCTGTCAGTTCCATTGCTGCCCTAATGACGGCTTAGCATATCGTAGAACAAAATGTTATTATAATTAATAATTTACGCATGACTATCGTATCCTATCCAACTGAGCCTAGTCACAAATGTAAAGCCAAAGAACAGAAGGGATGGTGTTTAACGAAACGAGCAAAATAGCATTTAAAATAATAGTAATCGTCATGTCGGTAATACTATGACATCACGGTATCAGTGCCACAATCTTAACTGATCTAGTTTTATTATGTAATTATAAACCCATCAAAAACGCATGCCTATAAAAAAGCAAGCCTGTCTCGCAGGGCAGATGACTCTACCGAGCAAAAATGTGTGATCTTATTTAAAACGAAGTCAGTTAATTTAATCAGCACCTACTTATCTATGGGAGTATAATTCCAACAAGTTAGGGTTTCATAGTGACCGTATCAATATAAGACATCTTTATTTCTTTATCTACACGTATCATAAACCCTCTTTACTGCGTTCAAAAACCGCACGTTACGATCAGCATTATGTTAAACTACTTGGTAAAAACTCGTTTCGTATCTGGAAAACTACACATTATGGTCATTATGAGTAGTTTTTCTACATATAATGACATTCAAATTTCGAACGCCGACGCCCGCCTGCATGCCGCCCCTAGTTTGTCTGTGAAGTTGGTACTAACATTCAAATTTCGCCGACGCCGACGCCCGAAGTTGGTGCTACAGAACAAGCTAAACAACTGCAGAGCCGCAATGCCGGTCAAACATGCGGTTCCTGAACAAATCAAAGAGAGCTTATGATATGTGTGTAGATAAACTAGTGTATGTAAACACATTCGAGTATTAATGCCCTCCATTATGTAGCAGTCACATAAACTACTATTAATGATTAGTATGACTTGGCTATCGCACATGACAATACACACGCGCAGGTTTGCCGATGACTACGGCCCGCATTGCCGCGCCACCAGATGTGAATCGCAAAAACACGATTATTGAGATTTGTTAATTTGAATTTTATTGCGATTGCAATTCCTAGATTGCAGAGATACATAATAAGGCTACAGTGTCCCAGACAATAGAGCTATCGGTGACGGTGGCCGTCGCTAAGTTCCTTTCTTACTGGATAGATATAGTCCATGTCAGTATTGATGGCCAGAGTGGAGATCGCGAGGAGGGAATCGCGGAGTGGGTTATGTCCCGCAACCTCCCGCACATCCGGGCCGCATACGGCCCTGCGAACATCCTCGTCGACCCTGTTCATCGATTTCGATCTTGCTTACGTTGAAGTTGGTACTTGTACTTGTGTATATATTTAAAATGGCATCGGTTGCCTCTTCGTCTATATGAAAAGGTTAAATACAAGTATCCATTCTCAAGTACGGTAAAAAATCTTTTAAAACATGTTTAGAAACTAGGAAATTCTATAGCAACGGAAAAAGAGATGAAATATTTTATCATAGAAATTGGGATAACCAGTGACGAACCAAGATTCCTTAAGTGTTTCTTGCGATGATAGGTACATTTGATTTGGATATTAGTTTAAATAAGAAGGTGATATTAATAAACCATCATTTTGTCGTGCTCCTTTTTGATAACTACCGACTTCGAGTACCTCACTAAAAATGGCCATTAAACTTGATATGGACAGTACAGGAAAGAAGGCGAGACCTCAACATTGCGATTGTGTGTGTGTGCACCGAGCCGGCCAATGGGCTACTTGCCAAGAGTCCCATACTTAGTCGAAGTCTTATACGAATGGGAGCACTCACACAAACGCATTTCTCAGAGGTCTCGCACTAAGCGATGTTCTTTAGCTCTCGTTCTGGCTACCGGGTCAGTAAAGTGTGTGGCTCTGTTGTTATTATTTCTTAATTAATGGCGGTCTAATATCTAGGTTAATTTCGCCCATGTCACGTGGTTTATTGGATTTCACTGTATTTGGACAGGTTCTCTTTCCAGGACCTGAATATTTGAGTGTTGATTTGTTGCTCCTTAGCACTACCCGGGAGGACGTGAAGGGCTGTAGGTGCCAAGCATCTCCTTCGGACGTGAGCAACTGCCTTCAATCAAATAGATTGAGAAAAATTTAAATTACCACCAAAATATTTTCTCCCTACCCAAAATGGGTAAATGATCACCAAAAGTTGCAGAAAATATCAGGCCAAAATACTGCGGTAGCTGAAGTGAAGGGTAAAGGGGGTGAGCGAAGCGAAGCCCCCTTTATCCTTCGTGTTAGGTTGAACATGTAAGAACTACTAAAAATACTTAAAACATAAACTTAAGTACACAAAACTTAAAAAGAAGTTTGGGGGTCGTTTACTAATTATGGCGGTCGTTTCGAATTTATTTGTAGTAAAAGTAGTGGTGCGTTTTTGGTGATCGTTTAAACATAGGCCAAATAGATGTATTGACATTTCTTTAACAATATGACAGGTAGGTTATATTGTGCATCGGCTCGCTCAACGCAACCGTTATTCAGAATCAAGCTTAGAACCGTTTTTCTAATGTCAAGATTGACTGTCAATATCCGTATCTGGGGGTTGTGTATAAAGTTCCCGCTACACTTAGTGCCTGAGTAAATTGCTCTATTTATCTCAAGTATATAATACCATCTCTCTAATGCCATATTGCTTTGATTTATTGCACAGAAATAATGGATGGGTGGGTATAGGAATTGATCCAACAATATTGTAAATATATACAAACATGTTTACCTGTAACTATTATGTATATAAAAGATTTTCTCCATATCTCTACAATACTTTTCAAATATTTCTGTTTCGAGGTGTAGGGCCTCATGTAATAAGTATTAGTTTCCATACATAACAAAAAAAAACTTACGTATTTACTTAACAGTCGTACATAGATAGGTGCCTAACTATATTATTGCATTTATATTTAGTCTTCCTTTTTTATGTCTGTAGCATGGTTTGGTGTATGTTCTTGTACATTATCTGTAGGGCACTCCCGTTTATCGTTAAATTGTTGCCTTTTTATTATAGGTCCTAGCACAAATATTATAAATCAACGCGACACTTTGTTTGCTTCTATTATTTATGTCGTAAGTTTTAAATTATGAGTGAGTCGTCGAGTCCATTATGAATTGATCTGAATATTTTTGTTATGTAAAAGGTTATCGAGTAAATGGTGTAAATACTACATTGATTGTTTTTTCATTATGACATTAGAGTCCCGTCTCCAAAGATCATGCGTACCTCCTCAACTGTATCCGTGTGCTGTACTTTGCCTATGTTAGAAGCGTTCTCGAATACTACTGCACGGTCCGGAATCCTCAATACATACAGTTCCAGGTAAAATTCCTCCGGCATCTCAGCTTCTGGGACGGGCATAATGCTTAGTCTCGAGTCCCGTCGAGTGATGGTGGGCCTGAGGCAGCTCTACAACGACTGTCATGGAGTAGTCGACTGTACGGATCTGGACGAGGCTGGTCAGACTTGAGGCGCCGTACTCACACACGCACACACACACACACACCTCACTCTCCCCTAGTTTGTAATATCTGTTCACTTAGTTTGTAAATATTTGTACTTCTCTCATTAACTTTTCTTTATTTTTAAAATAACAATTTATGATACAGTGTGATAATAAGAGCCCCTAACTGGCCTAGTTTCAAGCAATTTTTGGTACTTGTGTTTTATGTTTTATGCTGTTAGCTCAGTTCCCAAATAAACAAATTAACTTTGACAACTCCATATAAATTTGTATGGAGTTGTCTAAGTTTACTCGAGTTAATCTTATTCCGCCTTCTAGCTAGTCGCCCTTAGTATCCTTACCTGGGATTTATTGGCGCGGGTTTTACCTAGATTGCATGGCATGTCTGTGTGTGTGTGATTCATTTTTCATTTACACGTTGGCCAATACTTCAATGAATGAGCGAAATGAAGGATTGGCTAATAATAATAATAATAAAGTTTTTATTCCAGAAATACAGAGCATTTCCTTAGAAAAGTAAGTAAGTATAAGACATTAAATACTAGGGCAACACATAACATAAACATTTTAAAGAGAAGTAAATAAAATAAAATAATAACAATTTAGGGAACTAGGTTCGGTGCAAACAGTTAATCAGTCTATAAATTTGAACATTGCAAGCAGGTAAGTTAAAGTTAATGATTATGTTGCTAGCTTTTGTGATTGTAGTTGGACCTATAAAGGTCTATAGGGAAATCCATTCCGACATGGACACCGTGTTGCTCCAACAGGACCTGGACAGTCTTGACGCTTACTGTACCGTTAATAGTATATCCCTAGCATACAATAAGTGTCAATATATAAGATTCACAAAACAGGTGATAGAGCGTAATACGCGTGAATATCATATAGGCGGACATGCATTGCAAAGGGTCACATGTATTCGGGACCTTGGCGTCTACTTTGATGCAAAGTTGACCTTCGATGCACACATCGCACACATAACTAAGAAAGCTTATCAGATGCTTGGATTCCTCATGCGTACAACTAAGAGCTTTAAGAAACCCAAATCCTTCCTCACGATTTACGGCTCTCTCGTTCGTTCCCATCTTGAATACGCATCCCCTATCTGGAATCCTTTCTATGCAAAGTATGATGCACAAATTGAAATGGTACAGAAGAAGTTCCTCCGTAGTCTCAATTACCGTGTCAGGGCTCCAAAAAGGTCATATGATATCCTGCTTACAAACTACAGACAGACGTCCCTCCACGATCGTCGCACCCTCGCGGACGCCGTTGTTCTCAAGCGGATCTGCACCAGTTACTACAACTGCCCAGAGCTTGTCTCCCTTATAAGGTACCATGTCCCGCTCAGAGCTCCGCGGCACAAGCGGCTCTTCCACGTGAAAGCCGCTCGCACCAATGCTGGTAGAAGGGCGCCAATAGGTCGACTCTGTGCAGACCACGACAAAAACTTTACAGAGGTCGACTTGTTTGATTCATCTGTCAATCGGTTTAAGCACTCCATACGCAAGCTGTTGTTCAAAAAACTCGAGGATAATAATCCTTGACTGTGGTGTGGTAATTTCATGCACGTTTGTGCAATAGATGTACCCTAATTGTAAACACTGCACATTTTTCTCTCATATTGTGGTTTTTAATTTTAGTAAGAATGTATATTCTTAGCACCTAAGTACTTTAGTTGTTGCTCATTCGGAGCTAATCCTTCCCAAATCATTTAAGCCATAAGTGGGATACCCTAAGGGATAAGTTAGATTTTAATTAACTGTATATTTATCCTCTGTTTGTTTTTGTAATGTAACTTGTCCTGTACATACAGGACCCCTGAATAAATAAATAAAATAAATAAATAAAACGTTCCGCGATTTATTTCTTTATGATAGTCACCGTCCGAATCGACATATTTATGCAACATTACAGCCCATCGGACGAAGCCTTTTTCATTGGCTGCATGTCCAATAATAATTAGCTCTCCTTTGGAAATGGGTTGCTGCCTAATACCTTTTTGCCGCTATCTTGCCAAGTTTTACCTTTAGTATTCGATTTATGCACTTATGACTCGCCCAAGACACTATGTTTCTACCAGCATCCCTCAGCTGTTGTATTTATTTGAGATATTTGATCCTTTTTATACGTATATCTTGCTTTTCCATAAGTAGTCGTCTGTTGGTATCAGTTTTCAGAAACCTAAACCCAATTTCTTGCAAGATATTCCTCAAATCCTCTGCAGAGCCTTTGAAGTTAATATAATCGATTTACTTTTTTCGATCGATTAATTTATTTACACTTGAGGGTTCTTTGAGCATTTTATGACAATTGTATCTCATATTTCGAGTAGCACAATAGTCGGAATCATCAAGTCCCACCCGACCCCACCTACCTTTAGGTCTTCGTTTTTTCGGTGATGACAATTTCATTGATTGATTTTGATTTTTTTGGTTTAAGATATTACTCAAAGTTCGCCATGAAATTCCTGTAGCTTTTGTAACACGGTCCTGAACTGTATTAAAATAACCATATTAGTTTTTTAATTCATTTCAGAAATAAAGGTACACATTAAACACCATTTGCCGTGCTTGGACTTAATCGGCTCTCCACGTTTTAATTTGTCCATCCTGGAAGAAAATAGGAATTAAAGTTGAAATTAAACTTACTCTGATAACAAAACCAACAAGAAGGGTGTGTAATTTGAGCTCTATATATTTCCACGTAAAGAGCACACGTGCAGTCAGCGTCATTGCTCAAAGGCAACTGACTGTACGGCAGGTTTACACATGACATTGGCTCCGATTTCTTTCGAACAAGGTGAAAATTGCAAGCGCAATGGCAATGGGCTCGGGAATATGGCGAACAACTGGCGAAGATTTCCATGCGCACTATCCCACATTGGCACAGAAACTCCCACATTGGGCTAGACGCTCCTGCTTTAAACCAGACAGTCTCGCTTTGGGAAAGACAATAGACAATCCCAGTATGCCTCTATCTTACACGTATCCGGGCAAAGACCTGTGCTCTCAGTTGGGACGTTAATGGGCTACATTTATGTTTATACAATGACTGGATTTTTTGACATTCCAGGGCCACCGGCGCATGGTAACCGCAGTAGCGTGGGCCGAGGACATATCACCAACCGTCAACTTCTTCAGCTGCGGCTTCGACCGCCGCATCCTCGGCTGGTCGCTGCAGCCGTCCAAGGAGAACTGAGCCGGCGCCATGGCGTCACTCGCGCGCTCCAAGTCTTTACACATGTTCAGAGGCTAGCGATTGTGAACGTCACTGTATGTAGCTTTGTTTGAGGGGTGATTGATGACCTGGGAGTGAGGTTGTTGAGCTGAATACGCGTCATTCTTAGGGGTGATGTTTTTTGGACGTCGTAAAGCCAAAACTGTTGTCATCTTCTTATCTTTAACATATTTCGGAAGCCACTCTCTTATTATTATTGAGTGTAATTGTACTGTGTATTATGAATTCATGCATCGAATTATTGAATCTGTTTACGAATTACTTTTTTTTTTCTCAAAGGTCATCCACCATTGCAATATCTAAATAAATCTGTTTTTGGGGGTGAATGATTTATTCCTTAGTTGCTTAATGAAAGCAGTAATGCACACATATTTATTGATCCACCACTATCGAATATATATAACTAACTGATATTGTATTCGGGTCCATACGACTGTACCGTAGTTTTATGGAGCTCTTCAAGTTAATTAAACTTCGAATGAATCTAATGTGTCGAAAAATCACAGATACTATAATAATATTATGTAAAGTATACATTATTACAATTAAGGACTTGTTGGCCAAATGATATGGGAAAATCTCTAATGGGTGAATTTAAAGTTTATTGTTGGTAGTTTGTATTATTTAATGTACATTTAAGTATTTTGTGGCAAATAAGGTATAACCACTTATAACTGACTAAAGTGTCTAAGGTAATGATGTAGATATTCGTGTCTTCGTTTTATTGTTCTGTATAAAAGCAACGGAAAATCAACATCTCAGGAGGAGTGTTAAAACTTCTTATAAAATATCAAAGATATTCGTGACGTAATAATGAACATATCTAAATAGCTGTCAGTTCCATTGCTGCCCTAATGACGGCTTAGCATATCGTAGAACAAAATGTTATTATAATTAATAATTTACGCATGACTATCGTATCCTATCCAACTGAGCCTAGTCACAAATGTAAAGCCAAAGAACAGAAGGGATGGTGTTTAACGAAACGAGCAAAATAGCATTTAAAATAATAGTAATCGTCATGTCGGTAATACTATGACATCACGGTATCAGTGCCACAATCTTAACTGATCTAGTTTTATTATGTAATTATAAACCCATCAAAAACGCATGCCTATAAAAAAGCAAGCCTGTCTCGCAGGGCAGATGACTCTACCGAGCAAAAATGTGTGATCTTATTTAAAACGAAGTCAGTTAATTTAATCAGCACCTACTTATCTATGGGAGTATAATTCCAACAAGTTCGGGTTTCATAGTGACCGTATCAATATAAGACATCTTTATTTCTTTATCTACACACGTATCATAAACCCTCTTTACTGCGTTCAAAAACCGCACGTTACGATCAGCATTATGTTAAACTACTTGGTAAAAACTCGTTTCGTATCTGGAAAACTACACATTATGGTCATTATGAGTAGTTTTTCTACATATAATGACATTCAAATTTCGAACGCCGACGCCCGCCTGCATGCCGCCCCTAGTTTGTCTGTGAAGTTGGTTAGTACCAACTTCACAGACAAACTACACAACAAAAGTACATTCAAATTTCGCCGACGCCGACGCCCGAAGTTGGTGCTACAGAACAAGCTAAACAACTGCAGAGCCGCAATGCCGGTCAAACATGCGGTTCCTGAACACATCAAAGAGAGCTTATGATATGTGTGTAGATAAACTAGTGTATGTAAACACATTCGAGTATTAATGCCCTCCATTATGTAGCAGTCACATAAACTACTATTAATGATTAGTATGACTTGGCTATCGCACATGACAATACACACGCGCAGGTTTGCCGATGACTACGGCCCGCATTGCCGCGCCACCAGATGTGAATCGCAAAAACACGATTATTGAGATTTGTTAATTTGAATTTTATTGCGATTGCAATTCCTAGATTGCAGAGATACATAATAAGGCTACAGTGTCCCAGACAATAGAGCTATCGGTGACGGTGGCCGTCGCTAAGGTCCTTTCTTACTGGATAGATATAGTCCATGTCAGTATTGATGGCCAGAGTGGAGATCGCGAGGAGGGAATCGCGGAGTGGGTTATGTCCCGCAACCTCCCGCACATCCGGGCCGCATACGGCCCTGCGAACATCCTCGTCGACCCTGTTCATCGATTTCGATCTTGCTTACGTTGAAGCTTGTACTTGTACTTGTGTATATATTTAAAATGGCATCGGTTGCCTCTTCGTCTATATGAAAAGGTTAAATACAAGTATCCATTCTCAAGTACGGTAAAAAATCTTTTAAAACATGTTTAGAAACTAGGAAATTCTATAGCAACGGAAAAAGAGATGAAATATTTTATCATAGAAATTGGGATAACCAGTGACGAACCAAGATTCCTTAAGTGTTTCTTGCGATGATAGGTACATTTGATTTGGATATTAGTTTAAATAAGAAGGTGATATTAATAAACCATCATTTTGTCGTGCTCCTTTTTGATAACTACCGACTTCGAGTACCTCACTAAAAATGGCCATTAAACTTGATATGGACAGTACAGGAAAGAAGGCGAGACCTCAACATTGCGATTGTGTTTGTGTGCACCGAGCCGGCCAATGGGCTACTTGCCAAGAGTCCCATACTTAGTCGAAGTCTTATACGAATGGGAGCACTCACACAAACGCATTTCTCAGAGGTCTCGCACTAAGCGATGTTCTTTAGCTCTCGTTCTGGCTACCGGGTCAGTAAAGTGTGTGGCTCTGTTGTTATTATTTCTTAATTAATGGCGGTCTAATATCTAGGTTAATTTCGCCCATGTCACGTGGTTTATTGGATTTCACTGTATTTGGACAGGTTCTCTTTCCAGGACCTGAATATTTGAGTGTTGATTTGTTGCTCCTTAGCACTACCCGGGAGGACGTGAAGGGCTGTAGGTGCCAAGCATCTCCTTCGGACGTGAGCAACTGCCTTCAATCAAATAGATTGAGAAAAATTTAAATTACCACCAAAATATTTTCTCCCTACCCAAAATGGGTAAATGATCACCAAAAGTTGCAGAAAATATCAGGCCAAAATACTGCGGTAGCTGAAGTGAAGGGTAAAGGGGGTGAGCGAAGCGAAGCCCCCTTTATCCTTCGTGTTAGGTTGAACATGTAAGAACTACTAAAAATACTTAAAACATAAACTTAAGTACACAAAACTTAAAAAGAAGTTTGGGGGTCGTTTACTAATTATGGCGGTCGTTTCGAATTTATTTGTAGTAAAAGTAGTGGTGCGTTTTTGGTGATCGTTTAAACATAGGCCAAATAGATGTATTGACATTTCTTTAACAATATGACAGGTAGGTTATATTGTGCATCGGCTCGCTCAACGCAACCGTTATTCAGAATCAAGCTTAGAACCGTTTTTCTAATGTCAAGATTGACTGTCAATATCCGTATCTGGGGGTTGTGTATAAAGTTCCCGCTACACTTAGTGCCTGAGTAAATTGCTCTATTTATCTCAAGTATATAATACCATCTCTCTAATGCCATATTGCTTTGATTTATTGCACAGAAATAATGGATGGGTGGGTATAGGAATTGATCCAACAATATTGTAAATATATACAAACATGTTTACCTGTAACTATTATGTATATAAAAGATTTTCTCCATATCTCTACAATACTTTTCAAATATTTCTGTTTCGAGGTGTAGGGCCTCATGTAATAAGTATTAGTTTCCATACATAACAAAAAAAAACTTACGTATTTACTTAACAGTCGTACATAGATAGGTGCCTAACTATATTATTGCATTTATATTTAGTCTTCCTTTTTTATGTCTGTAGCATGGTTTGGTGTATGTTCTTGTACATTATCTGTAGGGCACTCCCGTTTATCGTTAAATTGTTGCCTTTTTATTATAGGTCCTAGCACAAATATTATAAATCAACGCGACACTTTGTTTGCTTCTATTATTTATGTCGTAAGTTTTAAATTATGAGTGAGTCGTCGAGTCCATTATGAATTGATCTGAATATTTTTGTTATGTAAAAGGTTATCGAGTAAATGGTGTAAATACTACATTGATTGTTTTTTCATTATGACATTAGAGTCCCGTCTCCAAAGATCATGCGTACCTCCTCAACTGTATCCGTGTGCTGTACTTTGCCTATGTTAGAAGCGTTCTCGAATACTACTGCACGGTCCGGAATCCTCAATACATACAGTTCCAGGTAAAATTCCTCCGGCATCTCAGCTTCTGGGACGGGCATAATGCTTAGTCTCGAGTCCCGTCGAGTGATGGTGGACCTGAGGCAGCTCTACAACGACTGTCATGGAGTAGTCGACTGTACGGATCTGGACGAGGTTGGTCAGACTCGAGGCGCCGTACTCACACACACACACACACACACACCTCACTCTCCCCCTCCCCTAGTTTGTAACATCTCTCTCTCATTAACTTTTCTTTATTTTTAAAATAATGTTACGAGCGTGGGGTTCGTATTTGATAGAAAAGCACGAATTAATCCACTAAATAAAACACTCACTTTATTACCCAAATTACGCACTTACAATTCACACGAACTGTACTTAAAATCCACTAATTAAAACACACACACTATTTCACTAATTATGCACTCACTATTCACACGAAGAGTCTTTCTCTCCGATTATCCTTGTACTAGCACTCGATCGCAGTTAAAATGAAACTAAACTCGCTTCGACTTGGTGATCTTCTCACACCCCTTCCAGGGTGCGGGGTTGCGGTCCCGGGGCAATGGCCCCCTTCCGCGGAGTCTTCCGCTGGCCGTGACTACGGCCAGGTCATTGGGTGGCTGAGGTGTTCTTCTTCGGGTTGTGTGGCCTCAATCCAGGGGTGCTGCCGGCTCGGCAACCAGGTCTCGGGGTAGGCGGCGACGGTCAGGCGGGCGCGCGTGGTATGGCGCCAGGTCTCGCACGAGCGGGTGTTGAGAGCCGTCCGCTCGTGCGAACATGTTCGTTGCCAGCCTCTGGACGAACTTGTCCAGTGTCTCCAATCCTAGGTCCCTTGCGATCGTTGCGTTTCTCACGTAGCGGGGCGCGCCGACGATGGTACGCAAGGAGAGGTTTTCTTGGGCCCGGAGCCTCTTCTTGTTGGACTCCGAGCAGAGGGCGTACCATGCCGGCGAGGCATACGTGAGGCGGGACCTGATGTACGTTTTATAGATCCCGAGCTTCGACCGCAGGGGGAGGCCGGAGTCCAGGAGTGGACGAAGTTTTGCCCGTGCAGCCCGGACCTGGTTTACGACGTTGTCGACGTGGGTCTTCATCGTGAGCCGGCGGTCTATGGTGACCCCCAGATACTTCACTTGGTGCAGCCACCCAATGTCCTTCCCTTGGAGTTGGAGTGGTGGTGGCAGGTTGCTCTGGCCGGTGATCATCGCCTGCGTCTTTCCGACGTTGACGGAGAGCCTCCATTTGGCCAGCCATTTAGGCAGGGTGTCCAGCGTGCGTTGCATTTTGACGGCGGCGTGGGGTGCTTTGTAGGACGACGTATAGTATGCTGCGTCGTCAGCGAAGAGGGCCAGCTGTACACCAGGGCCAACTGGGATGTCATCCGTGTATCGGGAGTAGCAGGCGGGTGAAAGACAGGAACCTTGTGGGACGCCGGCTTCGATGGGGCGGGCTTCTGACACGGCGTCTTCCACCACCACTCTGTAGTGGCGACTCCGTAGGAACGAGGCCACGACGCGGGTGATTCGTCGTGGAGCTGGGGACGTCGACAGCTTGTACAGCAACCCCTCGTGCCATACTCTGTCGAACGCCTTCTCCATGTCCAGGAGTACTGCGACGGTGTATTCTTTCTTATTCCGACAGACCGTCATGTCGTTCAGTACCCTGGTGAGCTGGAGCGTCGTCGAATGCTCTGGCCTGAAGCCGAACTGTTCCGGGCGAGCTTGGATATGTGGCAGCAGTCTTCCTAGCAGCAGCTTCTCGAACACCTTTGACATGGTGCTCAGGAGGGTGATGGGCCGATAGCTCTCGGGCTTCTTGACATTCTTGCCCGGCTTGGGGAGCATTATGACCAGGCCTTCCTTCCATGTAGTAGGGAAGTGCCCCGTGCGCATGATGCCGTTAACAGGCGCGTCATAGCCGCCACAGTCGGTAGCGGCAAGTTGCGCAGCGCCATGTTGGTGATTTGGTCTGCGCCCGGGGCTTTCCTGGGCTTGGTGCGCCTGATCGTTCGCAGGACTTGGCCGGGCGAGAAGAAGATGGGGTCCTCTTCAGGAGCTATCGGCGTCGCGAAGTAGTGCCGCAGGTGTTCCTCCACTGCTGCTACGTGTTCGGCGTCGTCGGTGGGGTTCGGCTTGAACTGCCTCTCCAGGCATTCGGCGAAAATTTCAGCTCGGTCTTTTGCTCTGAATCTCGGGAAGCCGTCGCTGCCCAGCAGCGGTCGAACAGGAGCCGGGGTGGCCGACAGCTGCCGGCATAAGCGATGCACGGAGGGGACGTGATCGCCTACGGACTCGATGTGGCGTTCCCAAGATTCTTCGGCGTGGTCGGCAAGGCATCTTTTGGTGGTGGCCGTCATGGCGTTGAGGCGGGACTTCAGAGTTGGGCACCGGGTTTGTTGCCATAGCTTCCGGAGACGGCGCTGTTCGCAGATCAGTGCCTGAATCTTCGCCGGGAGGGGTTGGGGTTTCCTCCGGCTAGAGACGGTGTGCGAGGATGTGTCGAGCGCGTCCTGGATCTTGCTAGTCAACTCTGAAGTCAGTGCTTCGACGTCTTCTGGCTGTGTGGCTGTCCGGGTGGTGGGGTTTTCGGCGAGTGCGGCCGAGAAGGAGGCCCAGTTGTACCGTCGACGGGGCGCTGGTGGCGAGACTCTTGTTGGCAAATCCGCAAGGACGAGGAGAATGGGTCTGTGATCCGAGGGAAGGTCTGGCAGGACTTCCTGGCTTGGCTGGGTCCGGATTCCTTTGTAGACTACGATGTCGATGATGTCCCCAGAGCCGTCCGGATTGTAGTGAGTCGGCTCGTAGGGTCCGATGACATCGTAGTCGTGGCTCACGGAGTCGGCGAGGAGTGCGCGTCCGGCGGCGCACACTTTCGAGGAGTTCCAGTGTGGGTGCTTGGCGTTGAGGTCTCCGGCGATGAGAGTCGGTTGCGGCGACTCCAGCAGTCCCCGGAGCTCCCTGGGATTGAGTCTCTCACCGGGGGGTGATAGGCGGCATAGAGTCGCACAACGTTGCCGGCGACCTGTACTTCGACGCCAAGGACGTAGATTGTAGTGTGCTCCTCGAAGTCGATGGGTTGGTGGACGATACTCCTTTTAACCAGGATAGCCAGACCTCTGTAGGCAATCCCCTGCGGGGATCGCTCGTCCTTGCGGTAGGTTGTGTAGCCGGGGAGGGTGCGCTTCATCTTCACGGTGAGGTGGGTTTCGCTAACCAGCATGACGTCGACTCGGTACTCTCGCAGGAAGGTTTTCAGCAGCTGCTTCTTTCCTTTGAGTGACTGGGCGTTCCAGTGCACAATCCTTAAGGAGTCAGCCATCAGGGCAGATGTTCGGCGATACTCCTTAGGACTGCGGGATCTTGGAGTGCTTTGATGAGTGCTGCGACAAGATCCCTCGGCGGTTCGTTCTCTGGTGGAGGTGGTGGTGCTGCGGCTCCTTTCTCCTCAGCCGCTCTCGGCACTTCGTTCTTCTTTCCCCCCCGCTTCCGTTTGCGCTTGGGTAGGGGCGCGCCTGGCGCGGTGGCCGGGTTGGCCTCCGCCATGAGTGATGAGGGCGCCGACTCCTGCACAGTTGGGGGTTTGGGGGGGGGCGGCTGCGTCTTGGGGCCACCGGTGCGGGCCGCTGGACCGGCCTTCTTGTTTCGGCTCTCTTGCCGGAATACAGGGCACGACGTGTTGTTTGCCGTGTGCGGGCCTCCGCAGTTGGCACACGTCGGCGGCATCTCTCTAGGCCGGTCGCAGTCCGCGGCGGGGTGCGGTCCTCCGCAGTTGGCACACGTCGGCGGCATCTCTCTAGGCCGGTCGCAGTCCGCGGCGGGGTGCGGTCCTCCGCAACGCACGCAGGCCTGGGGGCGGTGGCAGTTGTGGCTGCTATGCCTAAACTTCTGGCATCGGTGGCATTGAGCTGGTCCTTTCTTCCCGCGCCACGCCTCGATCTTCACGCCGGGCATAAAAAGTAGCTCGTCTGTATCGTACAGACTGGCTGTTATACCCGGCGTCTTCTTCAGCTGCGCGTGGAAAATGCAGCCTGGTCTGCCCTTCCGTGCCCGAATCTGTTTGACAAAGCTGGCCTCGTAGCCGCGCTCTGCCAGCGCGGAAGTGATCTCCGCGGGCTCAGTGTTTGCCGGCAGCCCCCGGATGGCAATCTTCAGGCTCCTTTCGGCGGGAAGCGAGTAGGAGTACCAGTGCACCCCTGTGGTCTTCTCCAACGTCGAGAGGTACGACTGGACGCACCGGTATTCCTCGTCATCTGCAGGCGAAAATCGCACACCCTTTTGGTAGGGGCGCGCGTTCGGGGCCCTCTTCAGCCGCTGCTGGATTTCGCGGAAGTGGTGGACCCAGTTCGGGAGGGTCTCCACCACTATAGGCGGGTAGCGCGGCTTGGAGGGCGGTTTCGTGACGGCCACGCCCGTAGCGGGGGCACCGGGTGGCGGCGGGGCGCCTGCGGTAGGCGACGCGGCAGGGGGCGCACTAGCGGGCACAGCGGGGGGTGCGGCGGGTGGCGGGCGGCGGGCGACGGCGGGTGGCGGGCGGCGGGCGACGGCGGGTGGCGCGGCGGGGGGCGCGCTAGCGGGCGCGACGAGTTTCGCGACGGGGGGCGCGGGCGCGGCCTGCACTCCGTGTGTGTGCGGGGTGGGGCGGGGGGGCCTCGCGTTCGCGGCGGGCTGATTCGCGACGGTCGCCAGCGCGGTGGGCATGGGCGCGTATGCGGACGCGGCCGCCGCGTACGAGGTGGCCAGCGGCTCCGGCGATAGCCGCGGCATGTCGAGGCCTCGGGGTTGCGGGGGAGTCGGTGACGGCGAGGGCTCCAGCAGCGCTCGCTTCGCGGCTTCCTGCTGCAAGTCGTCCGAGGGTCGTCGTTTGCCCCCACGGGTCGGCGGCAGAATGAGGGGCTGCGAGCGGGCCTGCTCCAGCAGCCTGGCGTCCAATAGTTCGTCGCCGATGCTTGCTAGCTGGCAGCCTTCCATGGCTGCGCGGCGCTCGACGAGGTAGGCCTCCATGGCCCGCAGAAGTCCCGCCGAAAACAGTTTGGCGTCACGGGCACGAATTAAATACAATTCGTCCAGCGTGAGCTCTGCTCTCGGCGAGACTGGTCGCGGGACGATCGGCGACCCGTATTCTGTCGAGGTCGACAAAACCAGGGGCCGCTCGAGGGAGGCCGATCTGAAGCGGTGGCGGGGGATGGTGCGCCTCGGGGTTTCGCCCAGTGGAGGGCTCCCGTCCGGCGCAGCGTAGCCCTGAGAAGGGCTGTGGAACTCATCCATAGCGCTGGTTGGCTATGGATGAGCTGGCACGGGAAGGGGTTCCGATCTGGCACGACCTTAGGCCGAAGCCGACGTCCGTCCGCCCCCGAAGGTTTTCCCCTCCGTGCAGTTCGCGACGCGGTTGTAGCGCGAACGCGACGCGCACGGGCGCGTGTTGACGCGGGCGTTTCGCAATGAAACGGCGCGCAAGCAGCTGAGTGGAGCGTTGCAGTAGGTCCGTATGCGCGGATGATCGCGGCTCAACTCCAACTAAACTCGCGCCGGCTGTCGGCGCCTTTTATATCCCGCGGAGCCGCTCTGGACACATTGTCCACACATATCGCGAATATTCTAGTAAGGACCAGCGTGCGGGCCGAGAACATTCGAGACCATATATGTCTCTCTCTAATGGTGCACTCTCTCTGTCACTGCCTTCTCGAATGTTCCGAGTATAGCTATCTCTTTCTAGTAGTGCTATCTTTGTCACACACTTCTCGAATGTTCCGAGTATAGCTATCTCTTTCTAGTAGTGCTATCTCTGTCACTCCTACCGGATATTTCGCCATATAACGATTTGTGCTTCAGAGGCCCATAAGGGGTCCTGAAAACGCCTGAAAACGGGTTTTCAGGTTATGGCGTCATCTGATAGAGGGTGCCCTGAAACGGACTGAAAACATGTTTCAGGCGCCTGAAAACGACGGCAACTTGGGTGAAAATTCGATCTTTACATATGTGATAGAGCAACTTCTGAAACGGCCTGAAATGACTTTTCAGCCTGCTGAAAACGCCTCTAAAGCACTGAAATTGACGTTCAAAGTTTTTGACCTAACCTACCGGCGCAACACTACCCCCTCCTAAGACATGCTCGTCCCGAGCATCATTATTTCCAAGGTATCTGGCCAGCCGGTCAACATGAACAATCTTGCTCGGACTACGAGGATTCCGCTGGATTCGATACGTGACGTCGTTTATTTTGGTGACTACCTTGTAAGGCCCTTCACAATTCGGAGATAGTTTCGGGGACTTTCCTACTCGTCGCATAGGGTTATGTAGCCACACCAACGAACCTTCCTCAAAACCCACTTGATAAGACTTCCGGTCATATCGGGTTTTCATCTTTATGCTAGCGTGGAGCCCGTTTTCACGTACCAGGCTGTGAACATCATCAATCCGATCCCGCAAATCACTTGCATATTCCGTGATGGTCCTTGGTGTATCGGGCGGACGTCCAGTCAGGAGATCTGCAGGCAGACGGAGTTATCTTCCAAAATTCGCATACGATGGAGTAACCGCCGTACTTTCGTGAGTTGCCGACCTATAAGACAACAGGAAGAGGGGGATATGCCGATCCCAATCTTTTTGATGGCTCTCAACGACCTTGGCTAGATGTCTCTCCAGTGTCTGGTTAAATCTCTCAACCATTCCATCTGACTGTGGATGATACGCCGTAGTCCTCGTCTTATGAATTCCCATTATGCGACAAGTCTCCTGAAAGACCGCAGACTCGAAGTTTCTTCGTTGATCACTGTGGATTTCGAGTGGTACCCCAAACCGGCATAATACTTCGTTCACTAATTTTTCAGCTATGGTTACTGTCTTCGCCAAAATATAAAATATTACCAATTTATCTATTATTTAAGTACTGCTACCCTCACTACGCATTCATCACTCATTCAAACACTCACACTTCCTTTCGCATCCTTTCGTTCGTTCCTTTCCTGACGGAACCAGTTCAGATCGAGACGCGCGCGCAGAAGGAGCAAACCACTACGCTCCCCACAAGAAAATCCCTACAAACGCTAATTACGCTACCTAGTGATTGTGCTATTAACCTAGCACCGGTGCAGTGTAGTGTTTGTGAAAACCTAGTTGGATTAATGTGAAAATCATAACCTATCTCCTGGGTAGAAGACCAGCGCAAGTAAGGTACCACCATTCCTTTACTTTTCCTTCTCCCAAGTGTTTTGGTCCTTCGAGCCGGATACCTACTCCCTCAGAAAACGCATCACACGCAACTCATACATATTTTCTTATATTTCACGCTAATTTTGATAAAATTGATACGCCAACTCATTCATGTCCGCCATTACAGTGGCCGGGTTTTCTCGTAATTTTCGGTAAATGCACATATTTCTCCCTCATAATACCGCTATTATTATCTCATATACACACCATAGTTTATGTATTGTTCATGTGATGTCGAGGAATGTAAGTACTACGTCCCTAAATCTGATGAGTGCCTCACAGTTTTGACCCAAAATATACGCAGCATTAACTGCAATATGGCGGGTTTCCAAGTGCCACTAACTAGACTTAATTTAGTTTGTGATGTGATTGTACTTACAGAATGTCGTCTTTCAGCCAACCCTATTATACCCCCATTGCAGGGGTATATGCATCACTCTACCATAAATAACTATCTCCAGAATGATGGGGTTGTATACCTAGTCCAACATAGGATGATCTCTGACAGCTTGTCACTGTGACTTTACTAGGCATGGGGATAATGTCGAAATAAATTATCGATATTCTAACCAAAGTTTCTGAATGTTTCAAGCAAATCAAACAAAAGGATGTTGTAACATGTTTTTATTCTTGTTAAATCGGTTCACAGCCCAAATCACTATCATCAAAGTCTGATTCTGACTCGCTGGAGCAGTCTTGTAGATTTATAATCAGTTCCTGGGTAGATTGGTCGAATCGTACGTCACGCTCCCAATCATCTTCCATAATTTTTCTTGTTCTGTCTATGTCTTTCTTCCAATTGTCCGATGTGACACTGTCACATGCATCCTTCAGTAACTTCAGCATTTTATTTGCTGTAAAAGGCGGTGTTGTATTATGTCTGGCTGCGTAACCTGTAACAAAGAAATAAAATACATATAAAACACACCATGGCTTGTTGGAAGAGATGTCTTAATAGCTAATCGATGTTTTATTAGCTAATTGATGTTTTATGAGATATTTTTACATTCTTATCTTCCTATGCTATCAAAATGTATTTGATTATAATTTTATGTGAGTACAATAAATTACAAATATTAATCTAATTGACTTTTTTTAAGCAAACGAGAGAAATGCGAGCGATGGTGAAAGAAACACATAAGCACGTTTACCTTTGACTTGAGCCCAGATCAGCTCTATCGGGTTGTACTGGCAGTGGTATGGAGGTAGCCGAATTACAGTATGGCCCTTTTCTTTTGCTATTTCATCCAAGATGTATGTTGGAGTACGGGGTTTGTGTATACGGACCAATCGTAGTAATTCAGTTTTCAACATCTTTTCGTTGGCCTCTATACCTTTGCTTTGCAGCCACGAAATTAAATCCAATTTCCGGTTGCTTGACGTTGGTGCTTTATCTCTTTGTACGGAGTGGTACGATGCATTGTCCATCACGATGGTATGCGGTTCTTTCAGGTTTTCCAAAAGAGTTAAAAACCACTTTTTGAATCTTTCGAAATCCATTTCTTCATGATATTCGGTGGTCTTTACTGATTTAAACGCCAGCAAACAATTCGGCACAAAGCCAGACGACGTCCCAGCATGTGTTATAATTAATCTTTGCCCTTTGCCTTCGGGCACTTTTGTAGTTGACTCAGCTGTGTCATCCGTCCAAGATCTTGAAACTGTGTGATTTGCGTTTAGCCACGTTTCGTCCAGAAAAACCACTTTGTCCCAGTTTGAGATCTCTTTAATTTTTCGGAGAAAATCAATTCTCTTGAGCGCAACATCTGTCCGCTCCATTAGTATTTTTCTTTTGTCACTTTTTTTGTAGCGGAACCCGATGCTTTTTAGTGTTTTGGCTAACGACGAGTGGCCACCTTTAAATAATTCAGCGTCTTCAAGAGATGTTTGTAGTTTTCTGAGTGTTGGTAACTCTCCACGCGTGTAGTACCCATAAATATGGTTCCGGATGGCTGCGGCATCAAAATCGTCAATTTTTGATATTGGACACGTCCTCTTCCTTTTTTTATTTGGCGTCGACAGTTTTTGCTCTTCGTTTTCCTCTGTCGTCGTTGTCGCAGATGATTGCTCACCATACTTTTCTCTGCTGACACGAATCACTGTAGCAATCCCGATTCCCAGAGCATCAGCAACTCTGTTGCACGCTTGTGTTAATGGCAACAACGGTCCGCCATTTTGACTCTCGCGTTCAAAGTATTCTCGCAAGCGAATCACAAACTCCCGGCTTTCACTATTTAAAACAGTTTTCTTTGTTCTTTTTGGCATACTGTATCCAAAAACAGAACAAACTTAACAAACAAATAACAGCAAAACTCAACAAATTAATAACAATAACGATAACCGAATGGAGACTGAATGAAAACACGTGGCGTATACAAGGCGTTGGCACTCGTACTGAACAAGATGGCAGAATGGCAGATGCAATGCAATCAAACAAGATGGCGGCATGGCGCGGTGAAGCCCACTCTACACACTCACGCGCAAAGCCCGCGAAACATGCATGAATGAATGAATGGGATTTCATTATTGTTTCACGCGCGAGTGTGGAGCGCCCATGAAGCGCCACTCGTTAAAAATTCAGTTTGCTTTTAACAAAAATAAAACTATTTTTTATCGTTGTTTTAATAGTATTTCTATTTCATTTACCTTGTTGTTTGCAATCTATTTTATTTACAAAATATCATCAATATTCTATTATATGTTTCGAGTCAAGATCGATAACTTGTCTTACGATAAGTGTAGCACGTCACTATTTGCCAATAAAGTATTTAAATTGTCTCTATACATTTTACCGTCGAAAAATACGATACTTCATAGGCGTGTTTTGACACTGACAGCTGTCAGAGATCATCCTATGTTGGACTAGGTATAGTATATGTCCGCAATCATCTAAAAGTATCTGTCGATGAACCCATTATTCAGGACTCTAATAGCCTATTGGTGAAATTTGATACTGATACAGCAATCCTTGCTATATATCGCTCCCCCTCTAAGCAAAATATTGATCCATTCCTCACCTCTCTTAATAAGACGCTGGTCAATCTAACGTCCTTTAACAGCTTGTCATTGGTTGGGGATATAAACATTGATTTTCTGCCAAACAATTCAGAATCCAGAACTCTTGACTATCTTAATACTTGTGCGTATCATGGTCTACTACCTGCTCACATTCTATCTACAAGGCTTAACCGTACTTGTTTAGATCATGTCTTTTTAAAAACAAAACACTCTGCAACTACTCTTGTTACCAACTCTACACTGACTGATCACCAACTCGTACTGCTTTGCCTTAGAGTCAAACAAAGAAGAAGTTTTTAATCAAACTACAGCTACTAAAATAGACTTCTCGGGTCTGAGTACAAGTCTCTCCGAAATTGACCTAGATCCAATTTACAATTCTTCTAGTCCAAACCGAGCTTTAGACTTATTCATTACATATGTACGTGGTGCTATTGATGCTAATACATCCTCCAAAAAGTTGTCACGCCGACAGAAAGTGATAAAGCCATGGATCACACCAGGTCTTATTCGCTGCATGAGAAATAGAGACCGACTACACAAAAAATCTACTAAATCGCCTGATAACCTGGTTTTACAAATCACATACAAAAGATATAGAAATTTCTGCAATAATCTACTAAAAAAACTGAAAAGAACACATGAAAAAAATGAAATAATTAAAGCAGGCAGTAACTCAAGGGACTTATGGAGAGTTATAAAAGAAATCTCAAGTACTAAAAAGGTAAAGTCTAACGCTGATGGGTTGTTAGGTCCCCCTGGCAATGAAAACACAACAGACCAAGTAAATGACTTTTTTGTTAGTATAGGGAAGAGTTTAGCGGAGAAAATTATTGGTAACGTAGACGCACACGTTCCTATACTAACCCCTTCAGAGAGTAGAGTGGAATCTTTTGTTCTGCTAGAGACCGATGTACATGAAATCGAGACTCTAATTAAAGGTCTTAAGAGTGTGTGTGCGGTTGGTTTGGACAAAGTTTCAAATAGGATCCTTAAACTCTTTAAAGATTTATTTGTGCGTCCGCTCACTCACATCTTCAATTTGTGCCTATCTCAAGGGGTGTTCCCTAGATCCCTCAAGAAGTGCATGATCCTCCCAATCCACAAGTCTGGTGACAGAGACCGTGTCAACAACTATAGACCCATTTCTATTCTGCCATCAATATCCAAGTTGCTTGAACGTCTGGTTAATTCTAGGTTGATCAAGTACCTTGAAGACAACAAACTACTTTCTAAATCCCAATTTGGTTTCCGCCGCAATATATCCACGAGTGATGCAGTACACGAACTCACGGATTACATTGTGAGAAATCTGGATAGTGGCGATAAGGTTTTGGGCATATTTCTGGACCTGGCAAAGGCCTTTGACACGGTTTCTGTACCCATACTTTTGCACAAATTAAATACTCTGGGGATTCGTGGGGTTCAATTGAAACTACTGGAGGATTACCTTACGGACCGGACACAGTTTGTAAAAATAGGAGATTATTGTAGTGCCGAACTACCGATATCTTATGGGGTTCCACAGGGTAGCATCATTGGTCCTACCCTGTTCCTCATCTACATTAATGACCTGTGCAACTTAAATCTACCTCAAGGTAAAATAGTCACCTATGCAGATGACACGGCTTTACTTTTTTCCGCTAAAACCTGGGAACTTACCTTTGAGGTTGCGCAGATGGGCTTTAATTCAGTAAACCAATGGCTCGCAAAAAACTTGTTAACCCTTAACGCGGAAAAGACAAAATATTTGACTTTCTCCATGAGATCTTCTGGAACGGCTCACAACGGAACGATACAGGCCCACAATTGCACTGACCCGAAAAACATTCGATGCTGTTGCCCGTTCCTTTCTAAGACTGAGAGCATTAAGTACTTGGGTGTACTGATAGACCATCACCTTACCTTTGGTCCACACATCCTTCTTTTATGCGGTAGAGTTAGAAAACTCATATATATTTTTAAATCTCTGCGTCATGTGGCTGACGGAGGGTTGATGAAACGCATATATCTTGCTCTCTGTCAATCAATTTTGACCTACTGCATAACGTCTTGGGGTGGAGCATCAAAAACCCTACTCCTTAAATTAGAAAGGGCTCAAAGAGCCATCTTAAAGGTTTGTACCTTCAAACCCTTTCTCTATCCTACTCAGCAACTTTATGATTTTTGTGATGTGCTCACTGTTCGCCAACTGTTTATTTATCAATTAGTTATTAAACAACATTCCCTATCAACATTTAACCCCGGATCTCGTAAAAAACGCCGTGAAGACAGAGTTTTCATTCCCTCACGCATTTTCAGAACCTCGTTTTCCCATAAATTTTTCTGTTTCTTGGGTTCCTTTATTTATAATAGAATAAATCGACAAATAGATATATATCATGATCTTTGACGCGCCCGCTGGCCGTTAAGCTGTTTCCGTAATCGCTTCCTAGCTTTTACTGCTATTCAATTCAATTTATTCAAAATACCGCAGTGAAACTTTTACTACTTACTAATTGAAAACGGAGAAACAAAGTGTGCAAAACAGAATCGCATAAATTAATGGAAAACAGGCTTTAGAGTCGATAAATTAAACATTAACTCATCGATCACGTGAAGTGCCCGTGCGTCAGCTGACCGTGCAAGTGCAGAGGACTCCCGCCGCTAAGCGATCGACGTAAGCATCACACTTGCGTGCGGCCGCCTCCATAGCCGGCCGACAGCGATCTGCGTGATTCATCGGTCGCCCGGCAAGTGAGTACACTACTCAGCAGAAGCGACGGCGGAACGAGACGGCGAGTTGTCTCTGGGAGGACTAATTTTCGCAACCTAGATTTGGCCCCAGTTTTTTTTTTTTTTTTTTTACTTCTTGACCTCGAACTCTAAAAGAAACACATCATGTTGATGGGTCCGTACCTAAAATGTGGTGTCTGTTGCGGTTTAATAAACGAAGCGGAGTACTATGAATGCATCAGCTGTGACAATAGATTACACAAAGCACGACTCACTCAACCTCCAGTCCTCACACCCGGCAAATTTGACTTGCGTATGCCCAGAGTGCAAATGTAAGAAACCCAGGGGAGATAACAGCAACACCCCCGTGCGCCCAGCCCCGAATCTAAATCACCTGAACGTGACCTACAGGAAAGACAGAAACACTGACCTTAATTTGGATTCTTCGATGGAGTATGGCTCGGCGTTCGACACCGCTGTCATCCTTACAGAGCTAAGACAGCTTAGAGTCGCAGTCAACGACCTATCGCTTCAAAATGAAGAACTCACCCTACTTAGAAAAGAAGTTACCGAACTAAGAAACCAAATTGCAATGATGTCGGTCCCCTCGCCAACCCCGGAAAATGATAATATTATACGGCTTAAAAACCAAGAAATCACCGACCTTCGCTCCTCCGTAGCTGACCTGCAACAACAAGGACTACGGAATGACATCGAGATTGCTGGAATACCAGAGACTGAGAACGAAAACATCCGTCAATTGGTACTAACAACTGCCACCAAGATCGGGGTTGTGCTCACCGAGTCAGACATTGACGGATTTCACCGAGCTGGACCCCGGCGATCACCCCTACCTCAGTCACCCTCTAATCCCAAGAACCTGCCCCGTCCTATTGTGGTCAAGCTAGTACGCTGAGCTAAACGAGACGAGATAGTAAGGGCGGCAAAAGACAGAAAAAACGTCACCTCGCTAGACATAGTACCCGGTACCAATCTGGATGTCTACATAAACGAGCGACTGACCAAAGCAAACAGGCTGTTATTTCGGAGCGCAAGGCAACGGGCACTGCAGCATAGGTTCCGGTTCTCATGGGTGCGTTACGGTAATATTTTCGTGCGCAAAGCTGAAAAAATGCCTGCCATCCTCATACGCTCCGAAGCAGATATTGATCAGAAAGTTGGCCCCTTCATCAACCCTAAAGCCACGGATTTTCGTCCAATTTAGTCCACTTTATTCTTTATATCTATCACCGTACTTGACGAAACCTTTAATTTTTGTGCTTTGCTTTATATATATGCTCCTAAGATCCATCCCTTCCCTTTCCTTCCTCCATACCCTAGCCCACTCCATGAAACTGATCTCCCAAATCCTCACAAACAAAATTCAGTACAGCCTTGTCTCCGCATCAGCTCGTCTAGGGAATGCAATCCCGACTCGAGATTGCAAATTCGGGATCCCGCGGGATTAGAAATATCAATCCCGCGGGATCCCGGAATTTTCGGGATCCCGTCTAGTTTTAAAAAAATTGAAAATTTGGATGAAAAAAAGCTAATTACTGCTTGTTTGTGATAGTGAGGTTAAGTAAAATAACATATTACTCGAAAGAAAATAAAAACCTTTATTCTTTAATCTTACCAACCAATTATCAGGTTTTAAGGAAATTAACATACGTAAATTAGGTAATCAAAATAATAAACATATTTGAAAGGAATTAGGAAGTAGTTACCTAAGACGAGTGATTTTGAAAATGACTCCTTAAAAACAAAGGGTATTAATAGTATCATCTGCTAAACGGCATCTAATGCACAACTAAAACAATGACCAACGAAAACAAACAAATTACTGTCTCTCCGCGCGTATATACTTATTTCTCACTTACTCGACACAGTTCTATATTATCCCTCCCACTCCCACTACTCCCACTCGTCACCAGTCGCTAATATTCGGAAATAGTTATCTAACGATGTTTGGCGTTCCTGTCGCTCGCGGCCGTCAGTCAGCGCGCCGCTTGCGCCCCGAGTGGACGTGTCAATGCCTGCCTGCCGCCCAATCCCGTCAATCCCGAACGGGATCTCGTCATATGATGCGTCGGGATTGATCGCGAAAAAATACCCGGGATCTCGCGAGATCGGGATCCCGCAGGATCGGGATTGCATTCCCTAAGCTCGCCATGCTTTCATGCAACTGACATTCCTTCCCGCTTTCTCAAATAGCCGCCCCCCTTGACTTTTTGGAAACTGTTAACCGAATAGACCACTCGTATTCAATATGTCAATTGCATGATTCAGTGGAAAAATGTTCCGAGTCATTAACGGAAGAACTGAATTTCAGAATTCTGACCTTTAATATCCGCAGTATTAATCATAATTTTGACGAGTTTTTGGTAACCCTTAAACGCTTAAACACAAGTTTTGACATCATCGTACTCACCGAATGCTGGTTGGCTCCGGGAGCAGGCGTTGGAGAAATACAAGGCTACAACTCCTTCTTCACCAAACACAACCACAATCGAAGTGGCGGTGTGACTGCCTACATAAAAGACTCATAGAATGCAAGTGTCCATGAGCCTACCTTATATGAAGCCGAATGTCTGTCCATCGAGCTCCCAAACTCTACAACCATCCTAGGCATTTACCGATCCCCGTCTTTTACAAATTGCGAGAGATTCACTGCCTCTCTTAACGACCTCTTATCAGGCCTCAAAAACGAAAAATCGGTGATTGTTGCTGGAGATATTAATATTAATATCCTTGACGAACAGGATATGGTAAGCACGGAATACCTTTGTACAATGGCTGAACTGGGATTCATTCCCGCAATCACCAAGCCAACAAGACTAAATAACTGCCTTGACCACATATTCATTCGAGCCAGCACCAAATTAGTCCTCGGTTTGGTAGCTATTACAGACGTGACTGACCATAATTTAGCGATAATGGCGTTGTCTCTGTCCAAAGGCTGCCCTAAGAAACCTGAGAGAGTATTTAAAAAAGTCGATTTCCTTGAAGTGATTTCTGAACTACAAAACGCAGACTGGGCCCCAGTTATGAACGCTGCAGAGGTTGAATCAGCCGTCTCCTTATTCAACCATACCCTGAATACCGCGGTGGATAAACACACATCCTTGAAGCGGCTAAGCAGATCCAGCCTTATCTTGAAACCATGGATTACTCCAGGCTTGATGAGATGTATCAAACACCGAGATAAACTCCATCTTGAATCAAGGAAACACCCCAATGACCCAGTCCGAAAGCTTACTCACAGCAGATACAGAAATTTTTGTGTGGAACTGCTTCGAAAACTCAAGCGTGAATATGAAAGTGCTGAAATAGAAAGTAAAAAGAATGACCCAAAAAGTCTCTGGAAAGTTATTAACAACATTAGTAACCGCAATCGAAAAATGTCTTCCGCAACCGAGCTGACAAAAATAAAGCCAGATGCACAAGAGTCGGTGAACCTCTGCAACGAATATTTTGCCAGCGTGGGCGTAGACCTAGCCAATAAGATACTTCATAAACACCAGAAATCACACGAGGAACTCACCACGGGGGTAACGCTGAATGAATGTGCTCCTGAATCCTTTTTCATGCTTCCAACAGACATTCACGAAGTGCGGAAAATCATTTTGAACCTCAAAAACGACAGTGCTCCTGGTCACGACGGCCTCACCCCTAGAGTAATTAAAGAGATATGCAGCGAAATCGTTGTCCCCTTAACCCACATCTTCAACCTCAGTCTATCAACAGGCATCTTTCCCCAATCGTGGAAGCTTGCAAGAGTCATCCCCATATATAAAAGTGGCAACAGGAAGTTGCCAGAAAACTACCGACCTATATCCCTGCTTCCCATCCTCTCAAAGATACTCGAGAGACTTGTGAACTGGCGACTGGTCTCTTATCTTGAGAAACACCGACTGATCTCAGACAAACAATTTGGCTTCAGAAGGGGAATATCCACCGAGGATGCCGTCGGGTCCTTGGTTGACCTGGTATCTTCTTACCTTGACACAGGGAAAAAGTGCATCGGAGTCTTTTTAGATTTGGCAAAGGCCTTCGACACCGTGTCCATATCCCTACTGCTCAAGAAGCTGGAAAACCATGGGCTCCGAGGACATACCCTGAACTGGTTCGGAAGCTACCTCACCGACAGGAAACTCAGCATAAAAATAGACGAAAACATTAGTCGAGAACTACCAATTGACGTCGGCGTACCCCAGGGAAGTGTACTCGGACCCACCCTCTTCCTGATTTATATAAACGACATTCATAAAGCTCCGTCCCCAGACGTAAACATCATTTGCTATGCTGACGACACTGTTGCTGTCTTCAATGGCGACAATTGGGATGAGGTCCTGGAAAAAGGTGAACAGGAGATGGCAAATATCGCTAATTGGTTGAACAGAAATCTCCTCACACTGAATGGCAAAAAAACAAAATACATGTGCTTCCACAAAACCCGGGCCTCGGAACCCAAACCCAACATTCATATGCGAATCCACTCTTTCTGTAACCAGAACCGATGTGAGTGTCGGAGATAGATCGTGTCGACACCATCAAATATCTGGGAGTAACAATTGACCAGAACCTGTCCTTTAAGACCCACATCTCCGATACAACGTCAAGAGTGAGAAAACTTATATTTGTAATGCGCGCGCTACAACACTCGGCTCGCAAAAATGTCCTTAGACTAGTCTACATAACCTTGTGCGACTCAGTACTGAGCTACTGCATCAAGGTATGGGGCGGATCTGGAATAACTGCTATGCTCAAACTAGAGAGAGCTCAACGGTCGGTGATCAAAGTAATGCTAAAAAGCCATACAGTTTCCCGACTGCAGCTCTATATGCAGAAGCAGACCTACTCACCACACGCCAAACATTCATCTACAGAACTGCCATTCATATGCATCGCCACACAGTCCACAGCACCAATTATGAAGAACTGCTTAAGAAAAGGGTCTTCCGTGTTCCGATAACTGAAGTCAAAACCTCATTCGCCCGCCGCTTCCCTAAATTCTTATCAGCATTTATATACAACAGGGTTCTTGAGCACTGTGCCATTAAACAGTGTACGGTAGGGACTTCTAAGCTCCATATTCTTAAGTGGCTAAAAACCCTTACATATCGAGAAACAGAGGATCTCCTGAAAATCGACTCGTAATCCTTGTCCCTACATCCTTTCCCCCTCCCAACATCCTTCCCTAGATTGTATATGTATATCTAGTATGATTAAATTATAACTTAATTGCAACCACTTGAGCTAACCATGTATTATCATTTTTTTTTTGTTTTTTGTTACATACTTTTACAACACTTCATGCCTGTCACACTATTAAAGATTATTATTCTATTATTACACCAAGAACACCTCTGGCCAGCCAATCATACATAAAAATAGAGCCAACATTATATCAAAGATCCAGGTCCTCACGATACAGGTCTGACCTAGTGTGAGGGCCACTGGTAACTTTTACTTTGTATACGAGTCATTTATTAGCAAGTAGGTGTCAATGTATTAAATTAAGAGTATCTGTAAACCTTTTGTTACAATAAACTATTTCTATTTCTATTTCTATCCCCTTAACAGCCATCATCTCAAAGCTGCAGTATCTAAATATATAAAACTACCTTACCAGCTAACTGAAGATATCTTCAGTTTGCTGATATGATAAATTGAAGCATATTGAAGACTTATTGTAAAACTACTTGTGTAGGTATATGTAAAAACATGTATGTATCAAATCAATAACATTTATATATTGTATCAATCACAGACATAGATCAGTTTTTATTTAAGTAAGTATTTATTTATTTATTTAAGTACATAGCTTGTGTCATTTGTTTTATATTGTTTTAATATGTGTACGATACCTGTTTCAACTCAGTGGATTCACAAAATACTCACCCTCTCTCTCTCACACACACACACACACACACACACATGCAACACAAAGAGAGGCCAAATCTCCACATCTTCAAAAAAGTTAAGTTTAAATTTTATTTTTGTAATTAAATACTTTTAGTTCTATATTAATCTCGATAATCCGTCGGATAGTCGCTACTCTGTATAAATTTAGCATCCAACCTTAATCCGGAAGTTGCGCTGGGGCCAGAAATACAGGTTATACCTAGTTCAGGCTTCAGATGTTCCCAATTTATCTGTGAAATTATTATAAGGACTTAGTTGGTAACTCTTGTAACTATTTTGATGATGCAAATAAATTATTATTATTATTATTATCATTATTATTATTATTATTATCATGAAAATCAGCCGCAAACTCAGAGTTTTCAAAATATTCATACTAGTGAGCCGTACCTCACCCCCCCGCCCCCCACGCTGTTCAAACCACGCGGTTTCTCATTGCAGCAGCCGCGCCGCGGACCGTTTTTGAACTCGATCTACCTAGTAACTAACTTACTACCTACTTGTCTCACATTTGTTTACGCGAAACATAATAACGCTTAAATATGACGCGAAATCAAAATAATGACGAAGAAATAATGATGGAAATTGTTCGTCTTACCGCTAAAAAGGAAAGTTTGTTCGTAATTACCCAAAAAATATACGATTTGAGCCTAAAGGTTTCCGATGAAACATGTAGATTCAATTTCTTAACGCAAGTTCAATCGCTAGAAAAAACTAGAACTATAAAAAACTAGATAAATTAGTATCAGCTGAATTGATTAATAACCCGAAATCTAAACCGGATTACTCGGCTATTCAATCTCTTGATGATCTTTATTGTAAAATTAAAGTTTGTGAAAATAAACTCAAAGAAAAGGCTTCAAAAAGCGAACATAAACATGATCTGTTAAATAAAAAACTACCTCCGCTTAGTTTAATGTCATTCGATGGCACTCCTAGCAAATGGTCACTCATTTACGAAAACTTTAAAAGTCTCATACATGATAATTCACACTTAGCTGACGCGGAAAAGGTTCAATACCTAGTAGGTAAATTGACGGGCAAGGCTTTAACAGTTTGCTCAGGGATTCCACCCACTGCGAGTAACTATAAGATTATTTGGAACTCTTTGCTAGAAAAATACCAAGACACTAGGATCCAAGCTTCCTTTTATATTGAACAGATGTTACATTTTAAACCTAATCAACCGCTGGACGCATTCTTAGAACAGTTTTGTTCTGCAGAAGCTGCGCTGCAAAAATTAAAAATAGACGACTTGTCTGATTTCTTATTTGTTCACATCGCGCTTAACAAACTTGATAAAGAAACTGTTAATTTGTTTGAGCAATCGCACACATCAACAGAAATACCTACATTCTCGCAACTCACGCAGTTCATAAAAGAACAAAGTAAAATACAAACACTACGCACGCCCGCATACGCAAATAAAAATCAAAATTCTTATAAAAATATAAATAAAAATAAACAAACACACGCTTTTCTTGTAAGTACCGAGGAAACGGACTTGTACTCGCAACTATCTCACTCATCGCAAACGCACGCATATCTCGCACCGCAAACTCACGCATATCTCGCACCGCAAACTCACGCTACTCAAAACTACGCACCACAATTTCGCTCTTCGCAATCGCTCGCACCACTCGCACCGCCCGCATTCACTCGCAATCAAAACGCACACTCAGCTCGCTCTCAAAACTTGCATGCTACTCACACTCAAAACGTGCAACCAACTTACTCGCAAAACTCGCAAACCACTCACTCTAAAAACGCACCCGCACACACTCACGCACCACGCTTTCAAGTCACGCAATCGAATTGCTTGCTATGCAATTCTCACCCTTCGCACGCACTATATAAGTGTCAGTATTTTCTTAGTGAAACTCCGCTTTCACGTAATAATATTGTTTCAAAATACAACTTTTGCAAAAATTGTCTAGGCTTTCACGATATTACAACGTGTCAGTCACTACACACTTGTAATATTTGCCGCCAAAAACATCACACGTTATTGCATAATAATAATATAAATTTTACTCACCCGCCAAACGCTTCGCCTGTCACGATGCACGCGTCCGTAGATAACGTCGAATGTTACGAGCTGTCTCGCTCGCACTCGCCGCGCGCTTTAGGTACTCCGCTGCCGCCGCCGCCGCCCGAGTTTCGCTGGACGACGCATCCTATTCCAGCGCCGCAAACGCTTGAACGCGCTTCTAGTTCGAACGTTGCGAATGCACGCGCTAATTTAAACAACGTTTCGTTATCAGTAACGACTTCTCGTAATATTACCGCAAATAGTAGCACGGTTCTTTTGCCGACCGCTTCGGTTTATGTTTACAATGAAAACAAACGCCACAACATTCGTTTATTTATCGATTCGGGTTCTATGAATTATTATTATATTTCTATTTCGAAAAATTGTTGTGATCGCTTAACTTAAAAATTACTCCCGCTTCAACAACGATCAAAGGAATCGGTCAAACCGAAAGTTCGTCGCATGGACTCACGACTTTTAAAATTCATTCACGGTTCGATCCTTTGTGTTCGTATGATATAGTAGCTCGTGTTATTGATTCGATCACCGATCAATTACCGAACGCGGAGCTAGACACTTCATATCTTACGCATCTCAATGACTTAACTATGGCCGATTGTAGTTTCTACATGCCGGGTGAAGTAGACTGTTTGATAGGAAACGAGCTCTTCCCGTTCCTCTTGGGACCTAATAAGGTTACTTCCCCACACTCTTCGGTAGTCGCAGTAGAAACTACTCTTGGATACTTAGCTATGGGCAAGGCCCAGACCGCGCACATTCGTCCTCCTGTTCGCAACACAAATAATAATAAAAATTTATTTTGTTCTATAGAACAAACGCCAACGCTAGAAATGCTCACTGAACGTTTCTGGGAACTTGAAAATGTTCCAAATAAAAAACATGTAAGTCCTGATGATGAGATATGCGAAAAAATATTTCAGTCGACATACTCACGCGATGACACCGGGCGTTATACCGTGCATCTGCCCTTTAAAGAGGGCCCTACTCAATTAGGAAATTCCTATTCGATCGCGAAACGCCGCCTTCTCAGTCAAGAGAAAAAATTAGACGCTAATCCGGACTTAAACGCTCAAACTATAATGACACCATACAAAATTACATCGACCGAGGTTATTTAACTAAGGTTGAGAGCGCCAAAGAGACACCCCCTGATCGCTCTTATTACATCCCGCACCACGCCGTTTATCGCCCCGATAAATCGACTACCAAAACGCGAATAGTTAATGACGCGAGTAGTAAAACTAAGGTAAGTGCGGTAAATAAGGACCACCTTAATTAAAAAATAATGTATTAATATTACTAATGAAATTATGAATAAAAACAAGTCTTTAAAAGAATATTTGCTTTATTGGGATAAAGAAAAAGTACAAATGTTGGTGAAACATATGAGATGTGAATTTAATTTAGTCCTTTTAAAAAAAGCTTATTGTGGACCTTATTAAACCACGGTATTTTAAAAGGGGCCACTTTCCAACTTATAATTTAAGATATGAAATCAAGAAAAAACTACAAAATATTACTTTTTTCTAGCATACATCAACTTTTGGCATCAAAAATATATAAATTAAATGTTTAATTAACAGAAAAACAAAATAATGGACCTTATTAAACTCACAGAATCAAAAAACTATTTCGAAAACACTTTAAACATGTATATTTTAAACAAAGAATATACATTTTTAACAAACTATTGGCAACTCTTTTTAAATCTTTTCAAAAACAATAAAAATAAACATTGGAAAGATAATACTGGCCCTTATTACACTTATGAAAAGTAATTTTGAGATCACACATAAAAAATAATGAGATCAGTCTGTCCTTCCTTGGATGATTCATAAATGTCTAATTATAATTACAGAATAAGCAATCAAAATCAACGTCATCTTTCGTAAGGCCCAAACATTCCTCGTGGTACCATCTTTGGCATGTTGGGCATTGTCGCATGTCTTCAAAATTTTCTGTGAAACAAGCATAGCAGTACCATTTATCATCTGCATGGTTCCCTTTGTTTTTACCTTTAATAGCTCCACTATTTTTCGTTTGACATGCCTTTCCTTTTTTATTTGTGCATTCTTTCTTTGAGTTTGCCTTCTTGTTAGGTTTGTCCTTACTTTTTACTTCCTTACGTTTCTGTTCGTTTTCTTTTACTTTCTTTTTCTGGATG
This sequence comes from Argyresthia goedartella, assembly GCA_949825045.1. NCBI lineage: Eukaryota > Metazoa > Arthropoda > Insecta > Lepidoptera > Argyresthiidae > Argyresthia > Argyresthia goedartella. Next base: position 18,406,754 of record OX463824.1, on the reverse strand, counting down.
TCTTTTCTGTTTTCTCTTTCTGTAAACAAATCTTTCGTCACTATCCGGGCTTTATAATTGATGGCTTTACGCCTTGGTGTATTCTTCACGATACCTAAGTTTGGTGTCGGTATTAGTTGTCGGAATTCAGTTTTAGTGCTTTTCTGAGACTTCAACCTGACTAATGGAACCTCGTCTTCTGCATCGTCTTCTGTAGAAGAATGTTCCCGCCTTCTTTTGTTGATGTTTACAAATGAAGATACATCGACAGTTTTAATGGGAGTACGTTCTTTTCTTTGCGCCGCAGCCACGTTATCGTCAACTTCAGAAGAGCTATATATTTGGCTATATAGCGGCTGACGTTTATGAGGCGAAAACGTCATATTGACGGAAGAATTGGATTTGATTCAGATTCTTCAGAACCAGAATCTGTTGTGGTGTAGTCAACCAAACGTTTCTTTACTCCAACACTGCTAACAGGAGAAGGTAGGCTATAGTTTTGTATTAAAGACGGCGAGCCATCAATAATGGTCTCGTCCGAATCACTGCTATGGCTCCGTGTTGCGCGCTGGGCTCTCAAGCCTGAAGGGCCAGGAGTCGGAGACACTTGCGACTGGTCTAGTTCTCCGACCCGGTTTTCTTGCATCGGGTGATTGGTCGGTATTGACGGTTGATAGGCTTCATCTGGAATGGCATTTGGGTCAAAAGGATAAAGCCCGTTAGCTTTAAACCCGTTGACAATATTGGAATGGGTCATACATTTAGACAATATTTTGCTTAAGATGGAATTGAATCTGGCTTTGGTAATTGTTCTGCCGGGGTATTGGTACAGATATGATAAAGCTTCTTCATCCCAGAAAACCTCAAATGATTTGTTGACACTTCTGTCAAGTGGCTGGAGCCAGTGAGTGGTGTTGGATGGCAAACAGTATAAAACTATATTTTCTTTCTCCGCTGCGTCTACAATACTATAATCTAAGTGGCAAGAAGCGCCACCAAAAACAAGTAAACACTTGCCGGGAGTTTTGTACTTTCCCAAGTGATGGATGAATTCTGTGAACAGAGACGTTGTCATGGACCCTTTTTTTGCCATTCGTACCAATGATCCAGATGGCAAATTATCATTGAATTCTGGCTTCATTCTCTTCCCCTTAAACAGTATCATCGGCGGGATAGCAGTGCCTACTGCATTTACGCACATGGCAATAGTTACGTTTTCTGCGTGCTCTGGTGCAACCAAGGGCACATTTTTAGCCCCTTTTTCTGCTAAGACCACTGGTTGATTATGTATGGTTAACCTACAACCTTTTTCATCCATATTATATAGACGTCTGGGGCTCTCTCTAATCAGTTCTTCGCATATTTTTTTATATTCTTTAAAGTGCTGATTTACGATTGGTTTATTAACTTTCTGAGCCCTTCCTGGATTTAATATCTGTACCTTTCGCTTTGATATATCGGAGTTTCGCTTCCAATACAATTTTAACCAATACTTTCCTGCTCGTTTTTTGGAGCGATTAAATTTGTTTGGAATGTCATTTTCGTCACAAAAAACGTAAGCTTGGTGTCGAATTGATTTTGGTTTTAACGGTAAGCCTACAGCAGCAAGTCTTTTTATTCGCGTGGCCAAATCAGTCTCTTGCTCTTTTGTTAAAATTGTACGACGCCCAATTTGTTTTTCGACTTTGCCTCTTTTCAAATGATTGACTAAAGTTCTTCTGGGAATAGAATAACGCGCGGCTGCTGCACGTTGTGACATTCCTCCCCGGACGGCAGTCATAGCATCTTCTAGTTGTTTCAGTGTCCACGAACCTCGTTTCTTCTTAGGAGGTGGTTCCATGATCCTGTACAAGCAAAATAAGCTTTTGCAAAAGATATCAAGCAAGCAAAACATAATTAGAGATTCACGAATTCTGACCCTTTTTTTGGAAACTTTAATACCTACTTGACTTTTTTAACTTTCAACAAAGAAATGATAAAAAGAAATGAAATATATCTTGTCTCCCAAACGCCTAAACCAAATGAAAAAGAAAAAAAAACAGGTATTTTAAGCAATTAATTATCTTAGTGTGATTGGAAAGTAATATTTTAATATGTTTAATAAGAGCCGGCCCATTTACCCGCCATGAATGTGGCCCTTATTAGGCTTTGCAACGAATCATGCGAGACTCTTTAAAAATGTCTTTATTTATTAATGAAAAGTCAAAACTTACCTTGATTAGACAACACTATTAACTTAAATTTATTGTTTTATGTTGAAAAACACAGAAAACAGCGTATTTTTGACAATATTTCTGTATTTTCACAAAAAAATAATAGTAACACGGTAACGCTCGTCTAACGCTCGCGATGAATGCGTGGCAACTGACAAGATGGCGGCCTGTGGGCTACGTGCCCTATAAGATTAGCGTTGCTATTGGTCCTTTCTAAGTGTGCGTGAGTTGAAACAAGTAAAACGTTTGAGAGTGTGTTTTTCTGAGAGTGGCCCTTAATAGACTGTGGCCCTTACTACACGCAGGTACCTTACTAGTGGAAAATCGCTAAATGATATACTTTATAAAGGTCCGAATTTACAAACTAACATATTCGATCTTTTAATAAATTTGCGTATGTTCTCCGTCGCTATGACGGCAGACATTGAAAAAATGTATTTTCAATTAAAACTTACTCCCGAACATCACGCTTTTCAACGCATTCTTTATACTTAGATTTCATTCTCAATCAAATATCGATACATTCGAGTTTAATCGCGTTTCTTTCGGCATATCTAGTTCTCAACTCGATTTTGGTCAAAGACACCCAATCTTGCTTCCTACTAAGGATTTAATTACTCAACTTATTGTTGACAACTATCATGTAACTAACCTCCACACTGGTCCATCACTTTTACTCGCATTGCTCAGACAGAAATTCTGGATATTATCTGCTAGAAATTTAGTTCGTCAACGCGTGCATAAATGTAACAGATGTTTCAGACTTAAACCTAAATTCACTTTCCCACGCATGGGTGACTTACCGTCATTTCGAGTCTCGCAAACCAAAGCTTTTGTCTACACCGCTGAGGATTATGCTGGTCCTTTTTATATAACGCATATAAGACGTCGAGGAATTAAAAGCCTTAAGGCTTATGTATGCTTGTTTGTATGTCTTGCTACCAAGGCATTGCATTTGGAATTGGTCTCAGACCTCAGTTCTGAACTATTTCTCGCAGCTTTCAAACGTTTTATTAGTAGAAGAGGCCCAGTTTCCATGATCTATAGCGATGGTGGAACAAATTTTATAGGCGCCAAGCGCAAACTTAATGAAATTTACGATTTATTACAGTCCACAGCTCACCAAACATATATTGGTAATTATTTATCAAATAATAAAATTCAATTTAAACATAGCCCCCCGTATGGCCCACATTTTAATGGCCTGTGTGAAGCAAACGTTCAATGCGTTAAAACTCACTTATATAAAACTATAGGCTCTCAGATCTTAACCTATGAAGAATTCATGACAGTCTTGGTGCAAATAGAAGGGTTGTTAAATAGCAGACCTCTATGTGTTTTAAGTTCTGAACCTGATGTAACCGCACTAACTCCTAATCATTTTTTAAATGTCACTCCTATAAAATTTTTGCCCGCTGAAAATTTTGTAGATCAACCTGATAATCGTTTATCACGTTATCAGTTGTTGTGTAAACTCACACATGATTTCTGGCGACGTTGGAGTCAGGAATATCTCACTTCGCTTCAACAAAGAGAAAAATGGACCAAGCCATCCGATAATATTAAACTAGGCACAGTCGTGGTTATAAAAGATAATAATGCTCATCCTCTTTGTTGGCCTCTTGGAGTTATTGATGAACTCTATCCCGGAAAGGACAATGTAGTTAGAGCTGTTAAAGTTCGCACTGCCTCTGGAAGCTATATACGTCCAGTAATCCGAGTTTGTACTTTGCCTACTCAATAAACTAAACTCAATTTATCTTAAATTAGTATATAAGTCCTGGTTTTTTGGCATTTGAATCTATTTTGTTGTTAACTTTTTAACTTACTAATTTTTAACATTCTCTGTTAACTTGTAGCTTAATATAGAGGAAACCTCTAGGCCGGCAGACTTGTCTTAGCCAAAATATAAAATATTACCAATTTATCTATTATTTAAGTACTGCTACCCTCACTACGCATTCATCACTCATTCAAACACTCACACTTCCTTTCGCATCCTTTCGTTCGTTCCTTTCCTGACGGAACCAGTTCAGATCGAGACGCGCGCGCAGAAGGAGCAAACCACTACGCTCCCCACAAGAAAATCCCTACAAACGCTAATTACGCTACCTAGTGATTGTGCTATTAACCTAGCACCGGTGCAGTGTAGTGTTTGTGAAAACCTAGTTGGATTAATGTGAAAATCATAACCTATCTCCTGGGTAGAAGACCAGCGCAAGTAAGGTACCACCATTCCTTTACTTTTCCTTCTCCCATTTACCGCTTCTTGATTAGGAATGGCAAATACTTCAGGCCACTTCGTGAAGTAATCCATCACGACAAGAATGTACTTGTTTCCGGAGTCCGATGCTGGGAATGGTCCTGCGACATCTAATGCAACCCTTTCCCAAGGGGCTCCCACGTTGTACAACTTGAGTGTTCCTCGGCTACGGGTATGCGGTCCCTTGACTGATGCACAGTTAGTGCATCGTTTACACCAATTTTCAACATCTTCTCGGCAGTGAATCCAATAAAAGCGTTGCCGAATTTTCATTAGGGTCCTTTTTAATCCAAGGTGTCCACCGGATGTTCCATCGTGAAAGCTTCTCAAAACATCTTTCACCCTTTTCTTTGGGACAACGACTTGCAGGTGAGCATCCTTCCCATTTGTTGATTCCCATTTTCTACATAGAACGCCATTATGCATAACCAAGCTATCCCATTGTGCCCAGTAGCTTTTTGTTACCGCACTCATAGGAGCTACATTACACCATCTTGGTTTAGGTGCGCCAGCATTAATCCAATCAAAAATCGGTCTCACGTTAGGGTCCTCTTGTTGCGCTTGCTGCATGATTTCATCACTCCACTCGTCGCTAAAAGTATCAGTTCTTATCATTCGAACACATTCCTTGCCTTCTTGTCTTGAGCAATGTTTACAGTCGTCTGCACAAGGTCTACGTGATAGGGCGTCAGCATTTCCATGTGATTTCCCACTACGGTGTTCGATGATAAAATCATACTCCTGCAGTTGTTAAATCCATCTCGCCACTTGTCCCTCGGGGTTTTTAAATTCTAGCAACCACTTTAAAGCAGCATGGTCAGTTCTGATACGAAACTTTCTTCCCAGCAGGTATTTGCTGAAATGCTGTAACGTCTTGACAACTGCTAGCAATTCCCTCCGAGTTACACAGTAATTCCTCTCTGGTTTTGATTTCGTTATCTCCTTTCTTTTGCGACAAGACACCTCGAATTCCAGTGTTACTAGCATCTGTATCCACAATGAAATCCTCGTTCGGGTCTGGATACCCCAATATTGGCGTTTCACAAAGTCTTCCTTTTAAGCTCGTTGAAACTTGACTCACATTGTTCGTTCCAGTCAAATGATCGCTTTTCTTCCGTTAGTTGATGCAAAGGCTTTGCTATATCCGAGAAGTTCTTCACAAAACGTCTGTAGTATGAACAAAGCCCCAAAAAGGCACGTACTGCAGTCTTGTCTTTTGGCGTCGGCCAATCCTTCACGGCGCTAATCTTCTCAGGATCTGTCTGGATGCCGTCCTTCGAAATCACGTGTCCCAAGTAATTCACTTTACGTTTGAAAAACGAGCATTTCTTCGGACTGAGTTTCAGATTTACCCCTCGTAGTTTGCCTAGCACCTGCTCCAATTTATTCAAGTGGTCGTTGAAGTCTCTACCAACGATAATGATGTCATCCAAATAGACCAAGCAAGTTTCTCCTAGAAGTCCAGCTAATATTTGTTCCATTAATCTCTCAAATGTGGCTGGCGCATTACACAGTCCAAATGGCATAACATTGAACTGCCAGAGTCCCTTGCCAGTAGAGAAGGCCGTTTTCTCTTTATCCTTGTCCTTGATTTCGACTTGCCAATAGCCACTTTTCAGATCCAACGTCGAAAACCATTTCATTCCGTTCAATGTGTCTAAAGTGTCGTCGATTCGTGGAAGTGGATAACTGTCCTTCTTGGTTACATCATTAAGTCGACGGTAGTCAATACAGAATCTCATGGTGCCGTCCTTCTTCTTAACCAAAACTACGGGAGAACACCACGGGCTTGTTGAAGGTTCAATAACGCCGCTTCTTTGCATTTCCTCGATCATGCCCTTAACCTCCTTCTCCCGAGCTACTGGAACTCTCCGAGGGCGCTGTCGGATAGGCATAGTTTCCCCAGTGTCGATCTCATGCTGAACCACTCCAGTTCTTCCAATGTCATCATCATGCGAAGAAAAGACGTTGCGATATCTTAGTAGTAAGCTACGCGCCTTAAGGAATTCCTCCTCGGTAAGGTGCTCCCTGGAGTCATTTAGTAATTTTTCAACATCCATTGAAGGCTTAACATGCCCAGGTTTCACGTTTACCTCAGATTCCCGGCAGCCTCTTATCCAAGAAATTTCTTGGCATGATCCGACCAGCGTTCCTTTATTGAGGACGCATTCCGTGTCGCTTGGATTAAGGATCCTTACAAATGCTGTAGATGCCGTGGTTACCATTGTACGGGCTGTTATCCACGGTTTATCAGCATCCAACCTCTCTACCACCACACAGCGGTGAGATTGCGGCCTTGTGGAGTTCGGCAATTTCAATGGAACTAAAACCTGTGACCTTGGTTGAAGAATGGTTCTCCTAGTACAGTAAACATTTCCATTTACTCCACCTTGTATAGGAATCTCATCAACTCCAAACTTTAGAACTCCAACCTTCAAGTCGATTTTACAGTCATGTCTCCTCATAAAATCCAATCCAATAATGCAGTCGTCGACGATGTTAGCAGCGATCACTTTATGCCAGTATTATTTTTCACCTATTTTCACGCTATCTTTACATATGTGATAGAGCAACTTCTGAAACGGCCTGAAATGACTTTTCAGCCTGCTGAAAACGCCTCTAAAGCACTGAAATTGACGTTCAAAGTTTTTGACCTAACCTACCGGCGCAACAATAACAATATATGATACAGTGTGATAATAAGAGCCCCTAACTGGCCTAGTTTCAAGCAATTTTTAGTACTTGTATTTTATGTTTTATGCTGTTAGCTCAGTTCCCAAATAAACAAATTAACTTTGACAACTCCATATAAATTTGTATGGAGTTGTCTAAGTTTACTCGAGTTAATCTTATTCCGCCTTCTAGCTAGTCGCCCTTAGTATCCTTACCTGGGATTTCTTGGCGCGGGTTGTACCTAGAGTGCATGGCATGTCTGTGTGTGTGTGATTCATTTTTCATTTACACGTTGGCCAATACTTCAATGAATGAGCGAAATGAAGGATTGGCTAATAATAATAATGTTTTTATTCCAGAAATACAGAGCATTTCCTTAGAAAAGTAAGTAAGTATAAGACATTAAATACTAGGGCAACACATAACATAAACATTTTAAAGAGAAGTAAATAAAATAAAATAATAACAATTTAGGGAACTAGGTTCGGTGCAAACAGTTAATCAGTCTATAAATTTGAACATTGCAAACAGGTAAGTTAAAGTTAATGACTATGTTGCTAGCTTTTGTGATTGTAGTTGGACCCACTGTTTGTGGATCGGGCTCGCGAGCCAAGATCGCACGGCGCACACGACGGTGTTGGTGGAGGCGCGCGGCCGCGCCGGCAGTCACGTGATGCACAAGCCCCGCCCAGCCGGGCAGGCGTGCCGACACCAGCATTCCGGATGCGCTGCAGCTGCGCGGCTGGTGGTTCATGGCTCTCCAGGCATTATTGTACTGCACCCGGACTGCACCTTTGTGTACTTACACCACAGTTCAGCCGTGTACAGTGTGGTGCAGTACGCAGTGAAGAGCAGCCTCTTCACCTCCTCGCTGCAGCGGGAGAAGCGCCTTTGTTGCCTTTGACACACAGAGGGCGTCGTTGACGCTCTATCAGATCAGAATCGATTATGTGGCCGAGGTCTCTTCTACTCTTTGAAGTGTTTGCTGATTGAGGTGCAGAGGAGGAATTGTGGTCGGGGTATTTTTGGAGTTAAACACCATATAAATAGATTTAGCGAGCGAGTGATAGAAACTAATAAATTCAAACAGTATAAGGAAACAAAAGAAGAAATGCAGTGGAAATTCCATTTAAATACCCAATTAAATGTCCAAATAAAATCGACCCGAACACGAATACCAAGGTAGGTACCGACAAATACGGAAATTGAACTAATTGATCAATTCAATCGGTATCTATTGACTTAATCGCAAATTGATTGAACTTTACCAAATAAACCCTATAAACCCTAACCTAAAATAAACCTTGCGCATTGAATACAAAGTTGTCGAAAATCTAATACCTAATCTAATCTAATACGATTAATAACTTTATTCAAATCGTTTAATTTAAGTCATGTATTTCTAGTGCCGACTAGATTGACACTTACCAGCCAAACTTGCTTAGATAACGTTTTTAGTGACGGTGCATTCAAAAGTAAGTGTTATTAACTGTAGAGTTATCTTGTATGACCTTTATGAACAAAAAACCTATAACTTTGATCGAAAATTTCATGCCCATTTTAAAAAATATTTCAAAACTTTCAAGTTGGTTTGTAGGACTGGAAAAACTTTACACATTAATAGAATAATACAAAATAATATAATGTTAACAGATTGGCAAATAATAAACCGTGAAACTGGCAAATGCAAACTGATTTCTGCCTAAAGATAGATAGGTGATGTTGTTGTTAAATCCAGCGCTGATGTTGCTCGAGCTTTTGAAACATTCTTCACCAATGTACCCTTACTCACAACAGATCGTCTAAAATCGTCTCCATATGAAGCAGAGACTTTAATAAAAAATACCACTAGCGTCAGTAAGGTATATTTAAAATTTCGTCATGTATATCCCCAGGACATTGTCAAAACGTTTAGATTACTTAACTTAAAAAATACTGAAGACCTGTGGGGTATATCAGTCAAAGTCATTGGTTCAGTAATTCTAGTTATAGCCCCACACTTAGCTTATATATTCAATAAATGTGTTGACGATGGGGCTTTCCCAGACCTCATGAAACACAGTAAACTAATACCTCTGTTCAAGTCGTATGTATTGACTTAATCGCAAATTGATTGAACTTTACCACCTAAACCCTATAAACCCTAACCTAAAATAAACCTTGCGCATTGAATACAAAGTTGTCGAAAATCTAATACCTACTAATAATAATAATAGCGCCATGTCTCTTCCCATACAGTGGAAGAGGCATAATTGTGCCCACGTTTATAGTCTGTCAACGTAGTGCTTTCCGCGCCCATGGGCTAAAGGCGTTGGCGGGGACGCGGTAGCACGCGGCGAGTGCGCGCGGCCATCCGCACGGCTACACACGTACGGATTTGTAATAGATATATCTCCAGATTTATTACGAAGTATTTTGAATTAGTGATTATTTTTAGCTAGCGTAGGTAGACTATTTGTTGATTATACAAAATACAAATTGATTGATTTGATGAGAATATATTAAATAAATCGTGTCAACTGCAAAGTATTTATTAAAAATACCTTAAATTTATGTAGGTAATATCCAATAATTACATATACATTAAGGTCATCCGATGACATCAAATCACAATAATTACGTAAAATCAATCATCACAATCCATATCGGATTGTGATGATTGATTTGCAAAATGCGGGGATATCGAAAAAATACTAACCTGTCAATTTCATCATCATACACTCTATCTGTCTTACAATATTCTTCTTCATTCTTTATAACGTGGTTGTCACATTTACGCCATTTTTCGGCCGAGTAGTTAGCAAAGAGTGAATTTAGCACGTCTTTCTTTTTTTATAGATTTGAATCTATGGCAGTCCTAGCTAGTTCTCCTTTTATGTCTCCCCACACTAATTCGATTGGGTTCAAGTCTGGATGATACGGTGGCAAGCAGAGAACCGTATGTCCTTCGGCCTTAATGATTTCATCGATTTTGTATTGCTTCTCGACCTTCTGCTGATTTATTAAGGTCATAAGATCACATTTGCGCGCGGATTCTTCAAATGTTGCATTTTTTCGCTTCAACCATTCTTGCATGTGGCCCTTAAGAGAGCTCATAGTAGGTTTCTTGTCAATTTGGGTGCTGTGATAAGCTGCATTATCCATAACAACGACCGAATTCTGAGGAATATTTGGCAAAAGTTTTTCGGTTGCCCACTTTTGGAAGTTAACTGCATTCATGTCACCATGATAGTCGCCCGATTCGGAGTGCGATGTGAAGATAAGTAAACCGTTATTTACAAATCTGTCACGGCTTCCAGCGTGGACTATGATCAGGCGATGTCCCTTGCCGATCGCGTTTGTGGCACCACGTTCTTCCTTGGATTGACAACATTTTCGAACATCATGCGACTGGTTTACATATTTCTCATCCAAGAAAATAATTGGCCTTCTCTCTGCTCGATATTTTCTTATATCACGTATAGAACGCCACCTCAGAGCCATAATATCATGCCGTTCGATTATTAACTTTCTTTTAGACTAACAGCTTAGAAATTTAAATCCCATTTCACGAAGAATCTTTCTCAAATAGTCATGTGAGCAATCTATGACCCCTCTTCTTTCAGTCCAGCTCTTAGTTTTCTTAAACTGGGAATAATTTTTTTAACGGTGTATTACTGGCATACTTTTCGTCGTATTACTCCTAAAGTAAAACTATCAACTTCCATTCGCTTTTTCGGAAATAAATTTTTCCTAGGACATTTGAACTTGGAAGTTCCCGCAGTGCCGTCCTGTGGTGTTCCTTCACTGACAATTTTTCTTATTGTTCTTTCCGAAATCCCTGTTGCTGCAGATACGGTTTTTGCCAAATTGACATCATTCTGGTATTCCAGCGATGAATGATCTTTTTTACGCTCTTTGAAAAATGTGTAAACTTTAAACACAATTTATTTAGCCTGTCGTCCAATCAGTTTACTCATCTTCGGATCGTGATCTCGTGTGCGTTTAACAAATTGCGACGAGTTCTATAAACACGTGTTACCGTAGCGAGTGACCACCGGCAACTACCGGCTCCGCGCATGAGTCGTGCTCGCTCACCCTCCCGCTACACCGCCCGCATCCCCTCCGAGACCGAATTACCGCGTCCCCGCCAACGGCTGTACCCCGTGGGCACGGAAAGCACGACGTTGACAGACTTTAGTTAGCCATATATTCAATACACCTAATAATACTTCGACATGTACCTACATACTTACTCGTATAGCCAATTATAAAATCCTAATACTTCCCTTAATTTTCTCCAAATAAAGGAACTCAACACAGATTTTTCAATAAAACACTTGAGTTGGTTGCTACTCAAATCAAAAGACATTCAACCGCGTGCTCTCCGCCCCCTCACCCCGCGCACCGGTAGAGATCAAGGTGTACCGGTGCGCGGGGTGAGGGAGCGGGAAGCACGCAAGAGCCGTCCCCTCTCTCACCGCTGCCTTTTTGCCCAGGCTCTCTTAAGTTAATATGGCATCTAGAGAAAAAAATCGAGGCCGGTTAATCTGGCGTCCGTATACAGGACGAGTAATTGTGTTCTGTGTACAGGACGCAGTAAGTCAGCCGGACGAGGCATGAACGGTAAAAGCACCCATAGTTGACGCACGATAGGTAGCGAGATTTATATATACATAGTCAGGTCATAAGTTCTGTTACATGTGCAATATGAAATAATTTAGACATGTTTATTATTTATGTAAACATTTATATAGCAAAATGAACTTAATAAAACATAGATTCTTATGGTAATAAAGTTTATTCAAAATGACCCCCACGATTTTGAATACAGGCCTTTATTCTGCGCGGCCAGTCGTCTATCGCAGCACGAACGAGGTCCATGTCAATATCGGCGGCTGCCTTAATCAAGGATGCCTTGAGTGACTCCAAATCAGGATGAGGCTTTGAGCAGGCCTTTTCCTCCAAGTGTTGCCATATCTTGTAATCTAACGGACTCAAATCTGGACTGGAGGAGGGCCAGTCTTCGTGCCGGATGAAGTCGATTTCACGCGCCGCCAGCCAGTCTTGTGTGCTTTTCGCTCTATGAGCTGGCGCATCTTGTTGGAATACCTAGTGCCAGTTATTAAACATGGTATGAGAAACAGGTTCCACAAGGTTCTTGAGGACTGTATTTTGATACACAACTGCATTCGTTTTTACGCCTTTCTCACAAAAATGTACCTCAGTTAAGCCCCAATAAGAGACTCCCAACCAAACCATGAGTGAGGATGGAAAATTACCTCGTTGGACACGCGGAATACGGTTGCTCGCTTCTTCACTGCTGTGTGCGTACACCTTATCATTTTGTTTGTTGTATAGCTCTCTTCCACGGTGAAAATTTTTTCATCCGAAAAAAGAATTTCCCGACGCTTTTTTCCCGCGTACCGCTTCAACAAAGCGCAGCATCTCTTCAGTCTCAGGTCCATTAAACGAGCGTCCAAACGATGTCCTGTTTTTCTTCGATATGCCCTAAGCCCTAAGTCTTCATTTAACACCCTTTTCACCGTGGTCCTGCTTAACCCCATCTGAAGGGCCAACAGTTCCTGCTTACGTATGGGATTTCTTTGAATTCGCGCCTTCACAGCTTTTATCACTGCTGGAGTCCTAAAAGAGCGAGGCCGACCACTTCTTGACCTGTCATGTACACTAGAGTCTTCATTGTATCGTTTTATGGTACGGTAAATGAATCTTTTGGTTATATTCAAATTTTTCGGTAAGTCGAAAATCTGAATTGGCGCGTAACCGCAACGATGCAACACAATAACTGCGACACGGTTTTCTTTAAGTGTCCACTCCACAGATATCGAGAGATAGGTTGAGGGGCGTGGCACGTGCGAACAGATGTAGCTCCGACAGGTTCGATATTAAAAATTCTCGGTAGTCACTGGGCGACCGCAGTGACGAATTCATATCCGTTGTTTTTCGAAAATGCCGACCTGTGCAATACTCACGTGCAAAAATGGAAGCGAGATTGTGAACTCCAAGAACGCCGGTGTCGCATATCACTTGTAAGTCTCATTCCAACTATTATTTCTTCTTAAAACACAAGAAATATACATTATTACGAAAATAAATCATTCGCGGAAAATTCGTCACGAATTAACATTAAAGTGACAATGTCATGTTGTTCTAGCTAAGTTTAATATACATTGCTTGTTTTGTATCTTAATTTCACTACGTATTGCCAAGCTAACACGAAATGAAAATTTCACACTTATCTAAGTACGAAAGCAAAGATGCATCGTGATACGGAGGCGAACTGTTACACACACACAGAGACGACATATAGTGATGGGGATACTGATGATAGGAGAATTATGTTTTTGAATCGATAGATTTTATCATTCCGCAATTACTAATATAGTTAATGTAATAATATAGTTATTTTATTACTCATAATACGTAAGTTTATTGTTAGTTATTCCAATGATTGCCAAACAGGCAGTTTAGATTTTAAGTTTGTTTAAAACCTCGCCCGACGAAGGATAATGGGGTGTTATAAGTATTGATCGGAAATTCCGATGCTTTCAGTCAGGTTTCGAAGAGAATTTCTCGGCTAAGTCCGAATCAGAATGAACTCCGTTCACAGTTATTCTACCTTCAGAAACCTCTTTGCCTCTCTTTCTAGCTGTAAGGATTCTGTTGAAAAAAAGAAGAGAGGCAAAGGGGTCTCTGGAGGCAGAACAACTGTGATCGGAGAATACACGGGTAATTTCGACGCAAAAAAAGTCGGGAAAAAGGGGTTGTATAGTTATTAGTCCGATTTGACTCAAAATCTATATCTGGGGATCCGGTTGAGGTCCAATCATGATTCTGTCATATTTTGAAAAAGTTGCCGACATTTCGAACTTCGTAGTTACTGGTCCGATTTGCTTCAAAATCGATATCTGGGGACCCGGTTAGAATACAATTATGATATAGAAGTCAGATTTTGAATATTGGCCGCCATTTTGATTTTCATAGTTACTGTTCCGATTTGCTTCAATGACAAAGTTATGTATTTTATTACGCTAATCAATGTTTCAGTTTTCCTAGTGAACAAAAAAAAAAAGAACAATAGATCGAAGCGGTAATGAGAGGGCCTCGCTGGTTTCCACAAAAATAATGTAAAATATGCTCAATTCATTTCGAGGGGAAAAAATTTTCAAAAATTAAAGAAATACAGGCGAATGTGGCCATGGGCAGTGCCGACGATTAAAATACCAGTTATGATGTCTCATGTTTGTAATTTTTATTTAATTTCATACAATGGATGGATGGTTTAAAATATTTCTTACACCATACCACTATAAAAAGACTGTTTCTAGATTATTAATTGAATATCTACTTGAAATTATAAATTCCTTTACTAACTACATATAACTTTTAGTAATGCATCTTATTTTATTAGGGTACCAGAGGTCCAGAGAAAAACCATATCAATGAATGCGTCTCTGTAGGAGATAGCAGCGATCAGGTGTATTTTTTTGAAATTTTAACATGAAAAACTGCGTGATACGTATTTAAATACTGATTGCATGTACCTTTTTGTCTCAGGATACCATAAAACCAGAGAAAACACATTTGAATGAATGCGTGTCTGAAGGAGATGGCAGCAATGATGTAAATCGGGTCAAATTAAAACAATTTATAAAAATCTTCGGGTTACTTATTTACATCTTTATTTTTAGACATCAAAACAAGCTGAGTCTGAAGAACCGTCTTTGCTGACCACGGACAGAGTAGGTAATGAAAATGTAAGAAATGTATTTGAATTGTAATTTTATTTAACTTTATAAAAGTAAACATACAGACAGTGTCACGCCTTTTTCCATGCGGGGTGGCAAAGGCACATTTGATCCCAATTTATCTTAATTTCGGCTTGGCACCCCGTATCTGTTACACCCTGTATACACAGTAATAGGTATTTCTTGTAAAATAAATATGTCGCATTTACAAACAATTTAATATTTTATTTATAGAACCCGGCATTGTATACGACTGTCTATACCAGTGTCTATAAATTATAACCGATCGATGATACACTGATCGATGATGTCCTTGCATTGTCCCAACACTAGCTCGACTAGCTAGTATACCTGCGGTAGTGTGGGTGTGTTCGGACGATAGGTGCATGACATTGCACTGACCAATAAAAGCGGAGGGATTGATGTACGAGTGTGTAAATGTATGCGTGTTCTTAGTTTTCGGTGACACTGGTTCCGATACAAGCTTAGCGCCAAGGGCCTATCTCTCGATATCTGTGGTCCACTCCATATTTAAAAATGAGGAAAATTCTAAAAAGTACACATTTTTATTTTCATGAAAATTAGAAATTCGAATTCAATAAACTTTTTTGTGGCTAGCGTTCTAATTTCAAAAGTTTTTATTGTGTGACAGAACTTATGACCTGACTGTGTATAACGTAATGGAGCCTAGGGTAGGTATTGGAATGATGGTGAATGATTGGCGCTCGATCCTTTAGTAGTAAGTTTTTCAATAGACATCAAAGTAATTTGGCGTGGAGTTGGTCGTCCGCCGCGTCGCATTTTAACAGCATTTTAACGCAGATCTGCCTGGCGGGCAGGCATATCCGTGACCATTTCCTGGCTGATAGCCAGGCATAAACGCACGGATGTACCGACAGATCTGTCCGCCAGGCATATCCGTGCCCGTTTCATGCCATACATGGACAGTTTGCCCGTAGGCACGACTGGAGGCACGACTGGCGGGCAGATACTCCGGGTACATCATTAAATTAGTTCATAGGACAATAGAGGAAATATCTAGCATAGAAGAGCCACTAAATACCAATGTCAAAGTTTAAGCCCCACTTAAATATTACCCATCAAAACATCCAGGGGCTACCTGGCTAAGAACTTGTATTAGAATTATTTCTAAAAAAATAAATTCCGACATCGATGTTATCTGTGTTACAGAACACTGGTTAAAGGAAAATATGATGTCTTTTAACATAAATAATTACAAAATTGTTATAATAGAAAGACTGCTGATAGAGGTAGATCTTTAATCGTAGTAAAAATTATTTTAAGGTGAAACAACGGAAAGATATTCTTGCACATACTGTTGAAGACAAATAGAGGTATCCTGTGTTGATTTAGATAGCCATATTATTGTTTGTGTCTACAGGCCACCGAGGGATGAAAAAGGCCATGGCCATTTCGAAATATTTGAGAAAATTATGCAGGAACCCCTCAATAACCTATGTAATAACAGAAAAAAAGTTAATTATTTGCGGCGATCTTAATGTAGTTTTGCTTGTAGGAACAACAATGAAACAACGATTAATAACTTTATTCAAATCGTTTAATTTAAGTCATGTATTTCTATAGCCGACTAGATTTACACTTACCAACCAAACTTGTTTAGATAACGTTTTTTGTGACTGTGCATTCACCAGTAAGTGTTATTAACTGTAGTGTTATCTGTATGACCTTTATGAACAAAAAACCTATAACTTTGATCGAAAATTTCATAACCATTTTAAAAAATATTCCAAAACTTTAAGTTTTTTTGTAGGACTGGAAATAATTTACACATTAATAGAATAATACAAAATAATATAATGAAAACAGATTGGCAAATAATAAACCGTGAAACTGGCAAAGTTATACCAAGGGACAATGATTTCTGCCTAAAGATAGATAGGTGATGTTGTTGTTAAATCCAGCGCTGATGTTGCTCGAGCTTTTGAAACATTCTTCACCAATGTACCCTTACTCACAACAGATCGTCTAAAATCATCTCCTTAAGAAGCAGAGACTTTATTAAAAAATACCACTAGCGTCAGTAAGGTATATTTAAAATTTCTTCATGTATATCCCCAGGACATTGTCAAAACGTTTAGATTACTTAACATAAAAAATACTGAAGACCTGTGGGGTATATCAGTCAAAGTCATTGCTTCAGTAATTCTAGTTATAGCCCCACACTAAGCTTATATATTCAATAAATGTGTTGACGATGGGGCTTTCCTAGACCTCATGAAACACAGTAAACTGATCCTCTGTTCAAGTCGGGAGATAAGGGTGATCCTTCAAATTTCAGACCAATATCTGTTCTAACAACACTAAGTAAAATATTTGAAAAGATTATACTCAATCAAATGCTCTCAGACTTCAACCGTACAAAACAACTCCACGCCAAACAATACGGTTTCACTAGGGGTAAATCGACTACGGTGGCAGGTATTACCTTATATCTCATATTTATTCTGCATGGGAGGCCGCACAGGATGCTATTGGAGTTTTTTGTGAGCTGTCGAAGGCGTTTGATTGTGTTGATCATAATACGCTATTAATTTAATTAAATCATTACGGAGTCAGAAATAAAGCTTTGGATTTACTAAGATCATACCTAAGCAATAGAATTCAAAAGGCAGAAATTAACGGCGTTAAATCTGATGGATCGGGTGTAAAAATTAGCGTTCCACAATGGCGTTCCACAAGGTTCCATATTAGGCCCTTTCTTATTCCTGGTATATATTAACGATCTGTATTTCATGGTGAAGAAATTGACTGACATAGTGTTATTTACTGATGATAGCTACTTCAATGGTCTTCAAACTTGAAAGACAAAAAGCAGATTTTGACCTTGAATTGGTTCACAGTTAATAATTTATTATTAAACGTAAAGTGTTGTTTGCTGATGATACTTCAATGGTCTTCAAAATTGAAAGACAAAAAGGAGATTTTGATGATGTTAATGGTGTATTGTCTTTAACCTTGAATTGGTTCACAGTTAATAATTTATTGTTAAACGCTGGTAAAACCAAGTGTATCGAATTCTCACTTCCAAATGTCAGGCAAGTTGAGACCAGTTTAGTGTTAGACAACAGCACGTTAGAATTAGTGAATGATACGAAGTTTCTTGGAATAACCATTGATAGCAAATTGCAGTGGAGACCCCACACAGATAAATTATCTGGTAAATTAAGTTCTGTGGCTTATGCTGTTAGAAACATCAGACTAAGCACGGATGTGGCTACATCTAGGCTAGTATATTTTAGTTACTTTCATAATGTCATGTCCTATGGTATCTTGTTATTAACTTAGTATTTTTATTTTACAGAAAAGAGCTAATCGAGCAATTTATAATTCAAAACGAACAGACTCCTTAAGAGATATTTTTAAAGAAATTGACATACTAACTGTAGCTGGTCAATTTATTTTCGAAAATATAATGTATGTACGCAAGAACCTTACAACATTTTCCAAACTTAGCGATAGCTGTAATGTTAACCTAAGAAATAATCACAGACAATATGCGCCCCGGTTTTAACTCGCGAAGGTTAACAATTCTTTCAAGGTTCTGTGCATTCTTTAGTACAATGTCTCTAGAGATTTTGAAAATGCCATTTGAGCAATTTGAAAAGCATGTTAAAGCAACTTTGTCGAAAAAGGGATATTACAATGTTCAAGATTGCTTAAATGACGGGACTGTATGGGGTTAATCTAGCTCAACACAGACCTTGCTGTTAATAATTTCTTAATTATTTATTCCTGCTTATTAATCATAATATTTTTTTCATATTTGTATTAGGCACAACCAATTTTTAAAAGAGATCTAAAAATCAATCTGTGGGAGTTTCTACGCTCTCCTTCTCTCACAGTGGTCCAATGTAGAGAAGTGGCAAAAAATGACGTTTGCTAAGAATATGTAAATATCTACAGTAATAAAGTACTTTGACTTTGACTTTGACATCCGTGCGGGTGTGCCTGGCAAATGTATGGCAGAAAACAGGCACAGACGGATATGTCTGGCGGGCAGAACGACCTTCAAGCTGTAATCCTCACCATTGAAACCTTCATGAAAATGAAATTTGAAAATGCTAAAAAATAGTCCAGAAATAGTCCTAAATAGTCCACCAAGAAAGAAAATTAGTCCACTTATAGTTTAAAAGTTATAGCTATAGGTTGGTGAGGATTACAGCTTGACGTCAAGCTATAATCCTCATCTGCCGTGCAAGCAAACGGAAGGGCCTATCAACTTGGTTTAGGTTTCCACATCACTAACTTTGGTCTCGACCCCCCTCAACGAGAGTGTTGCAGCGTCCACCGCTGCCCCAACCAAAAAACAGCGTCACCGTCGTCGACGAGGAGGCACCTCGCAGCTCAACAGCGCGAGCACCGCGCCGCCCGCTGTCCCTGCTGAGGCGTGTGTCATGCCGCAAGCTGCCCCGAGGGCCGCACCGTTCGCCGTTGCGCACGTTGCGACGCTCGCTGCCGCGAATGCCGCGCCAACCGCCGCCACGTGCATCAAACCGCACTCCAACACGTGTGTCCCGCCACTCACCTCCACTCGTGTACCGCCAGCTACCAAAATATGTGCTCAGAGAAAAACTCTGTTGTTCTCCGACAAAGTAGGTGCAGGATTTGGGACTCTATTACATAACCGGCTTAACCAAAAAGTAACGAACATTTGCTGTCCAAATAGTTCATTTGTAGATCTAGTGAAGATGATTAGTCGCGGTATCTATGATGATTACAGCACTATTGTAATTATGGTAGGAAATCATTCAAACATTAGTCGGAATGATTTGAATAAAAGTGTTGAAACACTTCTAGACTTACATAGTAGGATGAAATGCAAATTTATACTATGCAATTTTCCATATGCCTGTAATTTGACAGAACTACAGAACAAATCTGTGCATTGAATGAATATTCATTTATTTAATTTAACATGTCATCACAGCGATGCTATTTTATATTTCGACACGAATAATTTTATTCATAACTTTACTCTGACACAGGATACATTGTACCTGTCTAATAAATATAGAAAATTAGTTAGCTTATAATATATGCGACGCAGCTATAGTTGGTTTAACTAAGTTCAACTTGACATCAGCTTATGTTAAGAGTAATATGACATGCACCCCTATTGGGAATTCACCTGTTAATTATACTTTGCATGCAACATTGGAATCTGTTCCAAGTAATTTAAATTAGTTCATAAGACAATAGAGGAAATCTCTAGCATACAAGAGCCACTAAATATGTCAAAATGTAAGCCCCAGTTAAAAATTGCCCATCAAAACATCCAGGGGCTACCTGGCAAAGAACTTGTATTAGAATTATTTCTAAAAAATTCTGACATTGATATTATTTGTGTTACAGAACACTGGTTGAAGGAAAATATGATGTCTTTTAACATAAATAATTACAAAATTGTCAGTTGTTACAATAGAAAGACTGCTGATAGAGGTGGTTCTTTAATCTTAGTGAAAAATAATATTAAGGTGAAACAACGGAAAGATATTCTTGCACTTACTGTTGAAAGACAAATAGAGGTATCCTGTGTTGAGTTAGATAGCCATATTATTGTTTGTGTCTACAGGCCACCGAGGGATGAAAAAGGCCATGGCAATTTCGAAATATTTGAGAAAATTATGGAGGAAGCCCTCATTAAACTTTGTAATAACAGAAAAAAGTTAATTATTTGTGGCGATCATAATGTAGATCTGCTTGTAGATACAACACTGAAGCGACGATTAATAACTCTGTTTAAATCATTTAATTTATGTCATGTATTTCTAGAGCCGACTAGAATTACACTTACCAGCCAAACTTGCTTAGATAACGTTTTGTGACTGTGCATTCACAAGTAAAAGTGTAATTAACTGCTTACCCTCCGACCACAGTGGTCAAACAGTTTCATTCCCAATTGCTATTAAGGATAAGACTGGTCCGTCATTTTATAGGCCTATTACATCCCATAGAGTAGAGACATATACGAAAAACTTAGATATAAATTTGCCAGTACCGGATTTTAATGAACAGAACCCAAACAAATCTACTCAGACTTCTTCAACATTATTCAGACAGAATTCAATAAAGTTTTCAAATTAAAGAAATTCAGTGACTACAACGGTAAATCTAAATTTAATGACTGGGCAACGTTTGGAATTCGTAAAAGTAGAGTTATCTTGTATGACCTTTATGATCAAAAAACCTATAACTTTGATCGAAAATTTCATGACTATGTTAAAAAATATTCCAAAACTTTCAAGTTGGTTTGTAGAACTGCAAAAACTTTACACATTAATAGAAAAATTCAAAACTCAAATAATAGAATGAAAACAGTTTGGCTAATAATAAAACGCGAAACTGGCAAAGTTATACCAAGGGACAATGATTTCTGCCTAAAGATAGGTGATGATGTTGTTAAATACAACGCTGATGTTGCTCGAGCTTTTGAAACATTCTTCACCAATGAACCCGTACTCACAACGGACCGTCTAAATTCATCTCCATATGAAGCAGAGACTTTATTAAAAAATAACACTAGCGTCAGTAATGTATATTTAAAATTTCATCATGTATATCCCCAGGACATTGTCAAAACGTTTAAATTACTTAACTTAAAAAATACGGAAGACCTGTGGTTCAGTAATTCTAGTTATAGCCCCACACTTAGCTTATATATTCAATAAATGTGTTGACGATGGGGCTTTTCCAGACCTCATGAAACACAGTAAACTGATACCTCTGTTCAAGTCGGGAGATAAGGGCGATCCGTCAAATTTCAGACCAATATCTGTTCTTCCAACACTAAGTAAAATATTTGAAAAGATTATACTCAATCAAACGCTCTCACACTTCAACCGTACAAAACAACTCTACGCTAAACAATATGGTTTCACTAGGGGTAAATCGACTACGGATGCAGGTATTCATCTTGTATCTCATATTTATTCTGCATGGGAGGCCGCACAGGATGCTATCGGAGTTTTTTGCGACCTGTCGAAGGCGTTTGATTGTGTTGATCATAATACGCTATTAATTAAATTAAATCATTACGGAGTTAGAAATAAAGCGTTGGATCTACTAAGATCATACCTAAGCAATAGAATTCAAAAGGCAGAAGTTAACGGCGTAAAATCTGATGGATCGGGTGTTCAAATTGGCGTTCCACAAGGTTCCATAATAGGCCCTTTCTTATTCCTGGAATATATTAATGATATGCCTTTCATGGTGGAGAAATTAACTGACATAGTGTTGTTTGCTGATGATACTTCAATGGTCTTCAAAATTGAAAGACAAAAAGGAGATTTTGATGATGTTAATGGTGTATTGTCTTTAACCTTGAATTGGTTCACAGTTAATAATTTATTGTTAAACGCTGGTAAAACCAAGTGTATCGAATTCTCACTTCCAAATGTCAGGCAAGTTGAGACCAGTTTAGTGTTAGACAACAGCACGTTAGAATTAGTGAATGATACGAAGTTTCTTGGAATAACCATTGATAGCAAATTGCAGTGGAGACCCCACACAGATAAATTATCTGGTAAATTAAGTTCTGTGGCTTATGCTGTTAGAAACATCAGACTAAGCACGGATGTGGCTACATCTAGGCTAGTATATTTTAGTTACTTTCATAATGTCATGTCCTATGGTATCTTGTTAATAACTTAGTATTTTTATTTTACAGCAAAGAGCTAATCTAGTGATAATCTAGTGAGAATTTGATACACTTATCAAATTCTCACTTCCAAATGTCAGGCAAGTTGAGACCAGTTTAGTGTTAGACAACAGCGCGTTAGAATTGGTAAATGATACGAAGTTTCTTGGAATAACCTTTGATAGCAAATTGCAGTGGGGACCCCACATAGATAAATTGGCTAGTAAATTAAGTTCGGCGGCTTACGCTGTTAGGAACATCAGACAAAGCACGGATGTGGCTACATCTAGGCTAGTATATTTTAGTTACTTTCATAGTGTGATGTCCTATGGTATCTTGTTGTGGGGGAAAGCAGCGGATATTCAAACTATTTTTATTTTACAGAAAAGAGCTATTCGAGCAATTTATAATTTAAAACGAACAGACTCCTTAAGAGAGCTTTTTAAAGAAATTGACATACTAACAGTAGCTAGTCAATTTATTTTCGAAAATATAATGTATGTACGCAAGAACCTTACAACATTTTCCAAACTTAGCGACAGCTGTAATGTTAACCTAAATCAAATCAAATCAAATCAAAAATCATTTATTTCCATAGGATGTTGTTACATCACTTAGATCCGTCATTACATTTTTTTGGGTGAGTTCACTAACACAATGGCGGAATCTGTGGAGAAGAGCTCACCGAAGAAACTCCACAGTCGTCGCATCTTTTGCGTTTCCTTTTTTAAATAAAATATTGTCAAATTACAAAATGAATGCTAATTATATATCGAAACAGCCTGTTACTCAAACAATCTATTCCCATGGACATCTGTCCTCTAAGTAATCAGATATCCTATAGTAACCTTTTTTATACAATTTCTGTTTTATTATTGTTTTAAACTTGTCTAAAGGTAAGTTTTTAATATCAGTAGGGACCTTATTGTAATAGCGTATACAATTGCCTTTAAAAGAATTACTAATTTTATGTAGTCGGCTTACATAAGCAACCAACTTGTCTTTATTTCTAGTATTAAAATTGTGTATATCACTGTACTTCTGAAAATTAGTTATATTTCTTTTTACATACACAAGATTGTCATAGATATATTGAGACACAAATGTCAGAATATTGATTTCTTTAAACTTTTCCCTCAGTGACACTCTAGGCCCTAATCTATAAATTGCACGAACAGCCCGTTTCTGCAGAATAAATATACTGTTATCATTCGCAGTGTGACCCCACAATAAAATACCATAGGTCATTAGACTATGAAAGTAACTAAAGTAGACTAGTCTAGCGGTGTCTACGTCGGTAAGAGCTCTAATTTTTTTAACTGCGAACGCTGCCGAACTCATTCTGTTCGACAATTTATTTATATGAGGATCCCATTGTAGTTTGGCGTCTAAAGTAATGCCCAAAAAGACAGTCGACTGCACAATTTCCAATCTCTGTCCTTTTATAAATATGTCTGTAGTAACCGGGTTCACATTGGGTAACATGAATTTAATTCATTTAGTTTTCTTTTCATTAAGTAATAAATTGTTAACAGTAAACCAGTTAGCTATACTAGAGATAGCATTGTTTACCTCGTCATAATTTGATTGCTGTCTTTTAACTTTAAATATCAAAGAAGTATCATCGGCAAACAATACTAACCCATGTTGTGCTTTAACAAGGTAAGGTAAATCATTAATATATACTAAAAACAAGAAAGGACCAAGAATTGAACCTTGCGGTACGCCCATACTTATTGAAGACCCAGGTGATCTTTTCCCATTAACATCGACCATCTGAACCCTATCTGTTAGATATGACTCTAGAAGGCCAAGTGCCTGATCTTTTACACCATAATGGCGTAACTTCCTGACAAGAGTGTCATGATGGACGCAATCAAAAGCCTTGGATAGATCGCAGAAGACACCTATTGCATCCATTGCGTCTTCCCAGGCATCAAAAATATTGTCGATTAGTTCAACACCAGCATCGGCTGTTGAACGACCCTTTGTGAAACCAAACTGAGCAATATGAATTAAATTATTGAGATAAAAATGACTTTGCAATTGATTAAGTATGAGTTTTTCAAATATTTTGCTAAGCGTTGGTAGTATCGATATGGGTCTAAAATTGGTGGGGTCTGATGTACTACCAGCTTTGAATAAAGGTACCTATAACTTTACTTAGTTTCATCAAGTCAGGAAACACACCATTATCTATACATTGATTAAATATACAACAAAGGTGAGGTGCAATACAATCTACAATGGAACTAATAATTTTTACTGATAGACCATGGGCGTCAGCTGTCTTTTTCATTTCCAGGGATTTAAACGCTTTTACAATGTCTTCATTATTTACGTGCCTAAATTTAAAATCTGTTTTACATTCCTCAAAGTTTTGTTTAAGTATAGATTCAGCAGCAGCGGGAGATGAATTTAAAGACTTGGTTGTTGAAACTGGAATGTCCGTAAAGAAATTTTCGAAAGCTTTTGCTACTTCTAGGTCTGTACTTAGCAATTGATTATCTATCTTAAGCTTGAAGTTATTATGTGTAGCTTTGGCCTTTCCAGTCTCTCTGTTTATAATTTGCAAAGTCGTTTTCATTACATTGCTACTAGATTCAATTTTGTTTTTAATGAAATTAGATTTAGCTACGGCACAAACGCGTTTAATCATTTTTGAATAACTACGAACATAATCTAGAAAGGCCGTATTTTTGTTATATGATTTCTCTTCATAGAGTTCATATAATCTTCGTCTGCTCTTATGAATTCCAACTGTCGCCCAATCACTAAACAAAGCTTAAATAATAATAATAATAATACCTTGGACACCTTTTACACACATTGATCTAGCCCCAAACTAGGATTCCCTGTATCTTGGGTACTAGACAACGATATATATACTTATATAGAGAGATATTATACTTAGATAGATAAACAACCATGACTAGGGTACAAACATCCGTTCTCATCAAACAAACATTTGCCCCCACCGGGACTCGAACCCGGGACCCTTGGTTTCGTAGGCAGCGTCACTACCGACTCGGCCATTCGGGTCGTCAAAAGCTTTGTTATTAACTTTTATAGTTTTTGATTTAAATACCGTATCATATTCATTTTTGACAAGGTTAAATACTGAGTTGTACTAAGAAATAATCACAGACTATGTGCACCCCGTTTTAGACTCGCGAAGGTTAGCAATTCTTTCAAGGGTCAGTGCATTCTCTACTACAATAAGATACCTCTGGAGATTTTGAAATTGCCATTTGAGCAATTTAAAAAGCATGTTAAAGCGACTTTGTCGGAAAAGGGATATTACAATGTTCAAGATTACTTAAATAACAGGACTGTTTGGGGTTAATCTGGCTCAACACAGACCTTGCTGTTAATAGTTTTGTAATTATTTATTCCTGCTTTTTAATCATAACAATTAATTTTTTCATATTTGTATTAGTTAAGCACAACCTATTTTTAAAAGAGATCTAAAATCAATCTGTGGGAGTTTCTACGCCCTTCTTCTCCCACAGTGGTCCAATGTAGAGAAGAGGCAGAAATGACGTTTGCTTAGTATATGTAAATATCTACAGTAATAAAGTACTTTGACTATTGACTATTGACTATTTCAAAAATTAGTCCAGAATTAGTCCACACGACTTGCCAAATTTCAGAAATAGTCCCTCAACGATTCCAGAGTTATTAAGACATCTTAGTGAGGATTACAGCTTGAACATTTGATAACATCAAATATCTCCGGACCGCCTACGACTTTCAGTTTGATATTTGTGCCAAAAAATAGTCCAGAAATAGTCCACCGAAACAATAATAATTTCCACCTGGTTTACTTTGAAGAACTGCATTAAAAATCAATGTTTAATTTCCCATATATTTCAATAAATGTACAGTCGTGTACAAAATAATAATAGGGTAAACCCTAATAAACCGGTTTATACCAATCAATCTCCATGGTCTAGTGGTTTCATACTCGCTTCTCACGCAGGAGATGCGTGTTCGAATCCGGTGCTGACCATATACCATTGAAATAAGTAATTTAACCAATGTACTATCGAACCATCTGAATCATGACCCACCATAAGCTTATTTTGCTAAACCCCTTAAATGCAAGTAGGTCGAAATTCGCTTGAAGGTTTATTTCCTTGGTAACGAACTTGTTATCATTTGATTAGACACTGACATTTTGAT
The DNA here is from genome assembly GCA_949825045.1 of Argyresthia goedartella. NCBI lineage: Eukaryota > Metazoa > Arthropoda > Insecta > Lepidoptera > Argyresthiidae > Argyresthia > Argyresthia goedartella. The sequence continues at coordinate 18,380,015 of OX463824.1, read as the reverse complement.
AGATCTTACAAGTTTGAAAGTTTCAAACGAATTATCAGGCAAGTGGGTCATGATTCAGTTGGTTCGATTGTACATTATGCAGACGTTCTTACGGTGATGGAAAACATCGTTTGGCAACCTTTTGTCTCCATAGCTGCTGCGATGAGCTAGTCCCCTGCTGTAGGTACCGAACTACCTACCTTCCTACAAAGGTACAAATCATCTCACCATTTCTACTCAATATGAGGTTACAATTTTATTACCCCACTGCGCCAGACCAGCTGCGCTATAACCAGATAACCAGTGTTGGATTTTGGTGCGTTGAAAAGGATAGCACAAAAATGATAGTATTTTGTAAAAAGTATAGTACGCTCTAATACTAATTTAAAAATGATGAAAATATTTAAAATCAACATCATTTACTGCCACTTTCCATAATAATTGAACTCTTCTGACTACTCGTTGGGTTAGAGATCTAGCAATTATACTTACCTTATTTTGACTGTTTTTTTTAGATATGATAATAAATCATAATTTATAAGTCCATTACAAATGAAATATATATAAAGGCTGTAAAATAAAAGTGTAGTCAAATTAGAGGTTGTTAGAAACATCTTTCTGAACAACTTTCACTCTGAAACAGTTTTTATCAGTGCAATTTGATTTTTCACCTCTCTATACAGGATGTTTATTTGTAAAGTTACGCCCGGGTAAGGGACCCATCATTATGAATAACTTTCCCCAAGAAATATATGGTCGCAAAGTAAAAAACATCTTAGGTCTCCCATAGTAACATCTAATCAGCCGATCCATCAATGTAATGAGGGACGATTTTTTTCCATTTGCGACCATATGTTTCTGGGGGAAAGTTGTTCATAATGATGGATACTATAGGCGTAACTTTACAAAACAACAGCCTGTATATTCATTTTTGGAATATGTTAAAAATAAAGTTGCTCTGAAGTTGTTTCATGGCGAAACTATGATCTCCCTACTTATACATAAAGGTGTAGTCAAATTTGGGGGGTTTATCCCCTTAAAATTTGACTACACCTTTATGTTTTCTTATACTCGGGAGGTGCCAATTATTTAGAGATAAGCACTTAATTGAATACCTAAAATTGAAATGATTAAGATGTAATTAGTCGAACAATATTTGATATTACATAATATCACATGATGATTATACCAATGAACCGACTGTGATTATTGTGATTAAAACTAAGTTATATATATAAATGTGATATAAACATGTACATATAAATATGTAACTATAATGAACATAAATGGATCTGTTCTTTTTCAAATTATGTTTTGTGAGTACAGAATCTAGCATGTTATCCTTCATACATTGAATGTTAGTTCTAAACAATTTCCTCCATTGCAATGATTTCGTTATTGCAAATTTCATGTACCGATTGACGTGATTTTTAAACAGTCGTGCCTTAATTTTCACCGAAAAAAGCTTTTAAGATGTCTTTAAAAGTTTCGGCAAAATCGTATTTTGACGAAATTTTGCCAGCGCGTTCGAGATACTAATTCCACCATTGTTATTTACATCTTAGCTCAACTATAAAATTTATTTATTTAATTATTTATTTATTTATTTACATAATCTATTTGTGCCATTACAGCAAAGCCAAGTCGACACAAATATACAAAATTAGAAAATACAATACAATTCAATTATTACAAATTAATTTACCATAATAATGTCAAATATAATAAGTTCAATTCAATCGTATAAATGCAGTTACCATATTATCATTATATCCATAAACATTCGAGAAAATAATTACAAGACTACACTATCATGCAATCTTCTCACAGAACCTTCCACATTCTCGCACAATATCCCTCCATGCATCACCGAACAGATCATTCAATGGTGCTGCGGCCAACAGTGCATTGAGGCTATTCCGTGCCCGGACCAGCGGAGACTGCAGGCGCGCCACCGTGCGGTGCGAGCCGCCCGCTCGCAGCTGGTGTCTACGAGCGCGTAGATAGTTGTCAGGCACGTAAAGCGCGCATACGGCACTGACAAGCGCTGCGCAGTCACTGTCGCCTCGCAACAATCGACACACAGTCAGAAGCTGTTCGGTGTTACGTCTCACCTCTAGTGAGTTAAATCCAAGCATACCTAAAATAAAATCGAATGGATAAAGGTAAGGGTAGTATCCAAATTTCCTCTTATATAGGTATCTAAGAAAAGCTTTGTGTACCTTCTCGAGCATAAGGACATATGAGCTTTCGTGCGGATTCCAAACAACCGAGCTAGATTCAAGTTTGGTTCTCACTAGGGCCGTGTATAGAAGCTGGACCACACCCAAGTTATGGAATCCCTTACCATTCCGTATCACAAACCCTAATCTTCTGAAGCATTCCTTGGCTAAAGTGCTCATATGCTCATGGAATGTAAGTTTAGGGTCGAACTTAACACCGAGGTCCTTCATCGAATACACTCGAGTCAGAGACTCAGTGCCGAGTGTATACGTCGCGCTAATAGGCCGTGGAGAGCGCGTGAAGGACATTATACAGCACTTTTCAGTATTGAATAGAAGCTTGTTGTTCACACTCCAACTATGAACCGCGTCTAAATCTTCCTGTAGTAGCCTACAATCATTCTCTGACTTCACGGGAAGTACCAGTTTCAGATCGTCCGCGTACAAAAGGCAATTGGCGTGTTTCAGTTCAGATTCCAGGTCATTTATCATGATGATAAATAACAACGGACCAAGGATCGAGCCTTGGTTAACACCTGACCGTGTGTGGTACGGCTGGGACTCATAACAGCCATGTTGCACGTATTGTTGGCGGTTCTTCAGGTAGTCAGCGAAGAGAACCAACAGCCGAGGGGCAAATCCAATGGCACACAATTTCTTCATTAGGACGTCGTTATCGACTCTATCGAACGTCTTGCGGAAGTCCAGATAGGCGACGTCCACCTGACATCCCCGATCCATGCTCTCTGAGACCAACTCGACTAACATCAGTAAGTTGGTGGTTACTGAGCGACGACTCCTGAATCCGTGTTGCGTGTTGCAAAATATATATCATAGCTACAACCGGGGCTCGAAGACGCGTTCAAAATCCAAATCACTATCACGCACTTATGTACAACAAAAAACTATTTAAGTTTCAGTCTTCTAAGAGCTTTTGACAGCCGTTAAATACAATTTAAATTTAACACAACTCAAGCACAACAAGCCAAAGGCAAGTAACGTACTCAAGCAGGCCATGCTTATTGCCTGTCAGCCAGGTTGCCCCTAACCATCCGTGTTTTATAAAGGTTGTATTTAAACTGTGTTTAGCGGTCAGCAAAACTCTGGTGTAAGTCCGGCTAAATAGGAGAACATAAAAGTAAAGTGTCGTGAACGTGAGGGACAGAGCTATGCGCTATATATAACTCTGTCCCTCACTTTCCTACAATATTACACTACCTTTAGTTTTCAGAGATTAAAAACAGGCCCTTTGATTCAATTAACCTATACAAACCGTTTCATTAGGGTTTACTCCATTATTATTTTGTACACGACTGTACATGTATTGAAATGTATGGGAAATTAAACATTGTATTTTTAATGAACTTCTTCAAAGTAAACCAGGTGGAAATCATTATTGTTTCGGTGGACTATTTCTGGACTATTTTTTGGCTCAAATTTCAAACTGAAAGTCGTAGGCGTTCCGAAAATATTTGATGAAATCAAATGTTCAAGCTGTAATCCTCACCAAGATGTCTTAATAACTCTAGAATCGTTGAAGGACTAATTATGAAATTTGGCATGCCGTGTGGACTATTTCTGGACTAATTTTTGAAACCCAAATCATGTCGATAGGTCCTTCCGTTTGCTTGCACGAGAGATGAGGATTACAGCTTGACGTCAAGCTTTAATCCTCACCAACCTATAGCTATAAATTTGGAACTGTAAGAGGACTATTTTTCTTTCTTTGTGGACTATTTTTTGGCAGGGTCAAATTTCATTTTCATGAAGGTTTCAACGGTGAGGATTACAGCTTGAAGGTCGTCGGGCAGATCTGTAGTGTAGGGTATATCCGTTGCCTGCTTAGTGTCGCAACCATGATTAAAGAATCATTTCTTACGTATAACCCTTTTCTCAAACACTCTCGCATAATAGCGGTATGTTGAGAAGAGTAAATGGCAGCAGCCGCTAGCGTCTCAACATCTATTTTATCGCCCGCACATTTATCTGCACCGAAGCAGCAAACTGATCGATCTCCCAACGTGTCTGTGTGGACGCTTTAGTTAGAAGGATTGACCGCCCACAGAGTAACTTGTTATATGGTACCGCCTAACGAAGAACCAAACGGACCGAACCGTGTATTATTTGTTTCCTTGTTCTTCAAGTATATTATCTGTGTTGTTCTTCGAGTTTTCATTTCAAGCACTTCGCGCCCGCCAGGGTATATATTGTTCTGTGACTTCGTGTTTTGGGCTGGGCTTGAATAATTGAAATTTTCCTCAGGTATGTAATTTATATTTCTCAAGGATAAAAACAATATTATAGCACTTCCGCCCCCTTATCGACACTCTGACCAGTAAGCCTCTTGGAACCTTCGATCTCAAAGTATTTCTTTGATACCGAGATCCGCTTTTTCAGCATTGCCTTTTGAAATGGACGAGCTCCGTTCGTTCTACCTCGACCCCGGGCGCAGCAAGGTGGTCAAGCTGCGAGGTGCTCAGACAAGCGGCCGCCGGTTAACCAAGGAGGATACGGCGGACGACATGAGTCGTAAGGTCGAACACCGTCAATCAGTACTCCTGAGAGGAACGGAATACGCGCGCGAAACTAAGCAGAACGAGATAGAAAGGAATCTCAAGGTACCTATATATTGTTTGTTATTTACTTAGCAGACATACTTATAATGTTCAAAGAATCGATCAGAATAAATAGGTTTATTTCAGATAAAACTATGCATGTGTCAACAAAGTAGCAAAGTACCATTCCTAATTACAAGGCGGGGTTGGAGTCGATAAGGGGGTGCCAAGGAAAAAAAAACTTAGAATTTTTTGCTGCCCAATTTCGCCCCCTTATCGACACTGACCCAAGGCGGAAAGTAACATAAACATTTACATACAGGCACTTCAGGGTCCGGTGGGGGCAAATATTTGTTTAATGAGAACGGATGTTTGTACCCTAGTCATGGTTGTTTATATATCTAAGTATAATATTTATCTATATAAGTATATGTATTGTTGTCTAGTACCCAAGATACAGGGAATCCTAGTTTGGGGCTAGATCAATGTGTGTAAATAGTGTCCAAGTTATTATTATTATTTTATTACTTACATTGCTTCTGGCCCCACACTAGGATACCATGTGTCGTGGGAACCAGAATCCGAGACCTGGGGTTTTTTTTCTTTACCCCGAGCTGGGGATCGAATCCGGGACCTCTCACATGGTCGGCTGAGCCACAACCCCTGCACCTCAGAGGTTGTTGAAGTTCCATTCCTAATTAACAGGCAGGTTTAAAATAAAAAATATCAATGTCTAGACCACGGGGGTTTAGTAGGGCCTTTATCAGGGACATTGGGCAGCCCGAGAAATAACTATTGTCAATTGTCAATTGTAAGACGGGCTGGTTTCCGCAACTCGACGACGAAAGCGCCTATTTTGCGTGTGGGTGGGAATGCGACATCATTCGAGCCAACCCAACTCCTCCAGGAACGCCAGTAGGCCCTTTACATTACCGACTATCCCTGGAAGGTCCCTCGATTGACCGAGGTGTTTAAAACGAGAGATAACTAACTCTGGGGCTTACCTAATCCAGAGGATCTCGCTCACTGTACAACACGGTAATGCATTCTTATGGTTTTTATTTGTTAAACCGCTCAGCTGTCGTTGATCAACCCATGATCGCTTTAAAAAGTGGCATAATTGGATGTTATTTGAATAAAACATATGTCTATCCTCCTCAAACTTGCACTAAATGTAGCTGAAAGAACAAGGATGGCAAACCATCTGTAGGGACATGCTTCTTCTATCTACCTTCTTCTTCTATCCTTTTAAAGGGGGTGTAGCGCCTGCACCTGGCCCACTTGAACGGGGCCTCTGTGCATGTCCCCTCGCCTGCACATCTACTTCAGCCATCCCAACTCCAACAACAACTGCACCAGCTGGAGTAGGAGGCCTGGGTGTTCTAGGAGCTTGTGGGTGTTTGTTGTGTCACCTAGGATAGCCATCCTGGTTTCTGTTGTGGATGGTCATGCCAGTAGCATGTGCTCTACTGTTTCATCCACTTCCATGCACTCCCTGCACAGGGGGCTGTCCGTTGCATCTGTAATCATCAAGTGTTTGTTTAGTGTACAATGGCCTGTAATAAGGCTTGTTAGTATTTTTATTTTACTGCGTGGCAGTCTCATTAAGTGATTTGTAAATTTATGGTTGTACTAGGGACATGCTTATGTCAGAAATATGTGACAGTGGTAGCGAGTGCGCTCTGCTTTGAATTCAGTCGTTCGGTCGTAGCATCCTAAGTAATTTGTCTGTACTCGTGTTATCCCAATGTATACCACGTAAACTGAACTGCAATAAAAAGGATCTTTAATCAAGACTAAGTGAATATTATTAACGGACTAAACTATTTTTATTCTGTTAGCTTATTTAATATCAAACATAACTTTTTTCTTAGAGAGCACCATTTGAAAAATCAGAGATATCCTCATTTTAATAAAACAGCCGTTAGCGCGCGCGCGCGACACCGCGACATATGCGCTATTTTGCGCATTATGGCCACGACAGTTGAGCAGTTAAGAGGTAGGTTTATTTTGTACTATTTATTTTGTTTTGAATGTATTTGACATTGTATTTTATTTTAATTTGATTGAGTTTGTTGTATCTTGATATTTAATTCTATGCTTTAGAATACTGCGGCAAAAAATACTGTTAGATTCCTATGAATAGCAGGTGTTATTCTTTTTCCTAGATTAAAGAGTAAAGCTTTCAAAGTTTTATAAAACTTTTTAACTTAATTGACATGTTTGACACTAGAGGATTGCATTCAAAAACATATCCAACCAATTTTTTGGTTGATTTGATTCTATAAACTGCGTCAAAATCAAATTGATAGCCAGAGATATAAGCCAGAGGCATGGAGGGGCGAAAACGACCGCGCACTGCCGCGCACTGAGTGAGACGGAGTGTGCTGCAGTGCGGGGGCATCGCCGTAGCCCCATAGTAACCGGAGTTAAGGCGATTCTTTATTTACAGGGAGAAAAGTAGATCCGTGTTCTAATGAGTTTCATGCATGCTTCTCACACAGGAGGTCTCCTGACCATATACCAATGACATAATTAATTTATCTTAAGTACATTACACGGACATTCTAACGGTGATGGAAAACATTGTGAGGAAACCTTCATTACACCATAGCTGCGGCGATGGGCTAGCCCCCTGTCATGCAAAATGGAGTATTGAATAACTGGCTCAAAATGCGCACAATTGTGCCTCTGCCACCCCATATGTAAAGGCGTGACGCGATGTGTTAATGTTATGTTAAAAAGGATCCATTTCTAGACTTGATAGATGCAATAAAGTATGTCTATAGCTAAAAAAATGTGGTTTTATTAATTATTTAGGCAACACAACCAAAAACAAAAAAAAAAAAAAATGGGGGCTTGCTCCCCCCCCACTTCTCCCCCTCCCCCCCATCAAATTCGTGCCGTACGTTATTTTTTTACCATTACCTATGTTATCTGATGCCTAAACTAAAGTCTTGTGAGAGAGAAATAAATAAAAAATAATAGTGAGATCCCCCTTCATGAAACCATACAATAGCTCTGAAATGGCTAGATTTAATGTTGCCATTCTTCCCAGAAAGGTTTTTATAAGAAGTGTGTAGTGATATTTTATCTGTATTTTTTATAGATTGCAAAGAGAGGTGGGGAGCATCTCTGGAGGGCTGGAGTCACTAGAGAACTTGTCCATTTTCAGATTGCAGCAGAACCTCGGCGAGTTGAATGAGGAAGCCATGACTGAGGTTGCTATATTTTAACTATTTTTTTTTTTTTAGATTGCTAATGACAAAGAGAGGTGGGAAAGCATCTCTGGAGGGCTGGAGTCACTAGAGAACCTGTCCACGTTCACATCTCAGCAGAACCTCGGCGAGTTGACCGAGGAAGCCATGACTGAGGTCTACAGCAAGTATTCCTTCCAGACAAAAGAGGAAACCACAAAACTTGCCATAAATGAATATAAGCAGCAGGTAAATAAAGTTCAGCATTTTCAGACTTGCATTTCACCAGAATTCTGAAAGACAAGACATAAGCTGTGTGAGTTGAGCATCATATTAGATTAGAAGAATTATTGAAAATCATACTGGTCCTGTAGCATTATCTTGTTATACAACAATACATACATTATTGTTAACTTTACACAAACAAAACAAGGCAATTTGTTAAAGATTTTGTAAATCAAAAAGTAAAACACAAATAAACATGTGATTTTAAAATGGTTATTAGGAAAAACTGTTTTTTTCACAGGATAAGAGACATACTTTCAAGTTTTTTTTACTAAATTATTGTGATTATTTCCAGATTATGTACCATATTCAATATCAGCCTGTTGTTATCATAGAAGGACCCACTGGTTGCGGTAAGACCACTCAAGTACCACAGTGGATCCTGGATGACTGTTACCAAAAACGGAAGCATTGCAAGGTCATAGTTACTCAGCCGAGGAGGATTGCTGCTATATCAATTGCTAAGAGAGTGGCACAAGAAAGGGGCTGGGATGTCGGCGGACTTGTGGGCTACCAGGCTAGTGATATTTGCTTAAATAAAATCTAGTAACTCATGACATTGTGTCTTCACCTCCCCTATACGGGGTGGCAGTAACTCAAAGTAGTCTCAACCCTCCCCCATACGGGGTGGCAGTAACTCATAACGTAGTGTCACGCCCTCCCCCATACGGGATGGCAGTGACTCATGACGTAGTGTCACGCCCTCCCCCATACGGGGTGGCAGTTACTCATAACGTATTGTCACGCCATCTCCCATATGGGGTGGCAGTAACTCATAACATAGTGTCACGCCCTCCCCCATACGGGGTGGCAGTTACTCATAACGTATTGTCACGCCATCCCCAATACGGGGTGGCAGTAACTCATAACATAGTGTCACGCCCTCCCCAATATGGGGTGGCAGTTACTCATAACGTATTGTCACGCCATCCCCCATACGGGGTGGCAGTAACTCATAACATAGTGTCACGCCCTCCCCCATATGGGGTGGCAGTTACTCATAACGTATTGTCACGCCATCCCCCATACGGGGTGGCAGTAACTCATAACGTAGTGTCACGCCCTCCCCCATACGGGGTGGCAGTAACTCATAACATAGTGTCACGCCCTCCCCAATATTGGGTGGCAATTACTCATAACGTATTGTCACGCCATCCCCCATACGGGGTGGCAGTAACTCATAACATAGTGTCACGCCCTCCCGCATATGGGGTGGCAGTTACTCATAACGTATTGTCACGCCATCCCCCATACGGGGTGGCAGTAACTCATAACGTAGTGTCACGCGCTCCCCCATACGGGGTGGCAGTTACTTATAACGTATTGTCACGCCATCCCCCATACGGGGTGGCAGTAACTCATAACAGAGTGTCACGCCCTCCCCCATACGGGGTGGCAGTAACTCATAACGTAGTGTCACGCCCTCCCGCATACGGGGTGGCAGTTACTCATAACGTATTGTCACGCCATCCCCCATACGGGGTGGCAGTAACTCATAACATAGTGTCACGCCCTCCCCCATATGGGGTGGCACTCATAACGTATTGTCACGCCATCCCCCATACGGGGTGGTAGTAACTCATAACGTAGTGTCACGCCCTCCCCCATATGGGGTGGCAGTTGCTCATAACGTATTGTCACGCCATCCTTCATACGGGGTGGCAGTAACTCATGACGTAGTGTCACGCCCTTCCCCATACGGGGTGGCAGTTACTCCATAACGTAGTGTCACGCCCTCCCCCATATGGGGTGGCATGGCAGTAACTCATGACGTAGTGTCACGCCCTCCCCCATATGGGGTGGCAGTAACTAATGACGTAGTGTCACGCCCTCCCCCATACGGGGTGGCAGATACTCATAACGTAGTGTCACGCCCTCCCCCATATGGGGCGGCAGTAACTCATGACGTAGTGTCACGCCCTCCCCCATATGGGGTGGCAGTTACTCATAACGTAGTGTCACGCCCTCCCCCATGTGGGTTGGCAGTTACTCATAACGTAGTGTCACGCCTTCCCCCATACGGGGTGGCAGTTACTCATAACGTAGTGTCACGCCCTCCCCCATACGGGGTGGCAGTTATTCATAACGTAGTGTCAAGCGCTCCCACATACGGGGTGGCAGACGCACAGTTGTGACCATGTTTAGCCAGTTATAGAAATAATTGTTGACGAATTGGAATAGCCCACAGACTTCAAAAGCATTTATTGAGATGGGTTTTGACAATAACTAAATTACCTCTTATGGAAATTTTCATAGCTATTTTATTTAATTTTGTTTTAATTATTACTTTCCGTCCCTCTCACACTGCGGGTCTGTTTGCAACGACGAGGTTTCCCCTTAAATGAATTACTTATCTTATTGGTACATGGCCAGCACCAGTTTCGAACTCGCTTCTCCTGCGTGAGAAGCGAGCGTGAATTCATTAGACCACAGAGCTCTGCAGAATCTAGTAACCCTATGATTATCTCATCTCAACACTGCAGTTTTTCTTGTTGCAGAAAGCTTGTTGTAGATATTCATTCTGCCAATAACTTATTTACAGGTTGGACTGGAAAACAAAACATCCACCGATTCTCGCATCACCTACGCCACAACAGGCATATTACTGCAAAAACTGGGTAAGTAACATAAAATTACAAAAACTTCCATTACATTATTATAACCTTTCCCAAGATATGGCAGGTTCTACTAAGTGGGTGGTTAGCTTTATGTATTGTGTATTGATTCCCTAACGGGTATCACCCATTTCTTTGTATATGTCACCGTAAGATAGTCAAAACCGTTAGTTGATAAACTATGTTTTTTTCTCGTTAGTTGGTCAACTATCGACAGATAGTAAACTAGCGTGCTGCTTACTATATGGTGCGTTAGTTGATAAACTAACGGTTAAAACCGTTTAATAGTAAACTGGTTTAAATTTGAATTGGAAACGAAATACCAGGGCAAACACTGCGGTGGCTTAGGTGAAGACTAGAGCATTTTTGCCCCAGCCGAAACGGAGACACTTCGGTTCGCGCTCGCTCGGTCAATTTACTCTACTACTAATTTCAGTGGCATCCAAGACTATGAATGAATACACGCACATTATTCTTGACGAGGTTCACGAGCGCGGTCAGGAGATGGACTTCCTACTACTGGTTGTCAGGCGACTTCACAACACCGTCTCACGGAATGTGAAGGTTTGTTAATAGTTTTTGGAGTACTAGTTCTTGCGGTAGTGAAGCAATGCAGGAGGGGTAAGCCTTTATGAATACTGCATGTTGAGATACTAAGGCCCATGATAATAGAGCTGAGGGATTTTTATTATTATGGGCCTAAGAGTTGTTGACATGTTCTAGCTGGACATTGGAACGGTGGTGTTGAAGAAACTACTGTAGGTCTAGAAAATGTTGCCATTTTGTTCTGTTAACGAAGTCCGCGTAGCCAGACTTTAAAGCCCTCCCAGCACAACAATCTTATCCATAGTTAGTAGTGATCCCGTGTACAACTTAAAAATAAAAATAAAAAAAACTAATCCAGTTAAATCTTTTGAAGTCAACATATAAATTAGTCAAGCTGACGCGATATCCCAGGTGTTAATCGCTAAGATAGGATCCAATTCCACATACAAACCTACACGTGGTTTCCGTGGAAATATTTAAGATGTTTTATATGTTTTTCTTGTTAAAAATAAATCTTAAGATGTCACTCAATATTCCCAGGTGATCCTCATGTCGGCCACATTCAACTACGCCGAATTCGCAGACTACTTTCAGCAGCAGACCACCGCGGGACTTGAGCCTTCCGCCTGCGTAAGGGTTGTGAAGAAACAGCCCATGTTCAATGTGAAGACCTTCTACCTGAATCACCTGGATAAGTTTGGAAATGTGAGTTTAGTCTTGGGATTTTAGGGATGTTTTTTTAAAATTCCACTCATTTAGAAAAGGCTCTATCAACAAAGTATCGATAGAACCTCAATAACGCCAGCTAGGGGGCAGTTTATTTATCTGTCTTTCATATAAAATTCCTTTGAAGGAGCATATTACAACCATAATTAATAATAAGTTAAGTTTGTCTATCTAGTAGCATACAAGTGTGTTCAGAATCCATCGTGCCAGAGTCAGACTGACACTTCACAAGATCTGTTGAATATCATTCATTTATTTTTTCATTTATACTTTAATGCACACATAAATAAACATGTAACATTAACAGAATATAAATGTACAAAGGGAAGCTTATCTCTAACAAATAGATGGACGAGTGAGTTTGAGCGAAGAGCCGTCGGCGAGGCCCTCTAAGAGACGAGTACATCTATTGCACTTTTGGCCGTGAAATTACATAGTGCTTTTCACGACTACTGCGAGAAAATAAAAATCGTTTTTCATAATAAGTTTTCTTACGACCCGACATCGAAGCCTCTTGTAAGTTAAGTTGTTTGTTTATGGCTTCCATCGTGTGTTGCCACAATAATTCGCAGATGTCACGTGACCTGCACAATACAACAACAATACAAAATCATGTTGAACAGTTAATTAAAAGAGAACTTTAAGCTGAGACTATAATTTAATATTGTTGGTAGATATAAATTTGTTAAGTTAATTGTCAGAGGATGCGTGAGATAAGGTGAGAAGGAAGTTTAGATTGACAGGACGAGGGAATTTTGGAGGGAGGAGATCATAAAGGGAAGTATGATTGATACCACAGATATCGAGAGATAGGCCCTTGGCGCTAAGCTTGTATCGGAACCAGTGTCGCCGAAAACTAAGAACACGCATACATTTACACCACTCGTACATCAATCCCTCCGCTTTTATTGGTGAGTGCAATGTCATGCACCTATCGTCCGAACACACCCACACTACCGCAGGTATACTAGCTAGTCGAGCTAGTGTTGGGACAATGCAAGGACAGCGTGTATCATCGATCGATTATAATTTATAGACACTGGTATAGACAGTCATATAAAATGCCGGGTTCTATAAATAAAATAGTAAATTGTTTGTAAATACGACATATTTTTACGACATACGACATACGAGACCCCTTTGCCTCTCTTCTTTTTTTCAACAGAATCCTTACAGCTAGAAAGAGAGGCAAAGAGGTTTCTGAAGGTAGAACTGTGAACTCTTCAGACCTGACTGAAAGCATCGGAATTTCTGATCAATACTTATAACACCCCATTATCCTTCGTCGGGCGAAGTTTTAAACAAACTTAAAATCTAAACTGCCTGTTTGGCAATCATTGGAATAACTAACAATAAACTTACGTATTATGAGCAATAAAATAACTATATTATTACATTAACTATATTAGTAATTGCGGAATGATAAAATCTATCGATTCAAAAACATAATTCTCCTATCACTATCCCCATCACTATATGTCGTCCCTGCGTGCGTGTAACAGTTCGCCACCGTATCACGATGCATCTTTGCTTTCGTACTTAGATAAGTGTGAAATATTCATTGCGTGTTAGCTTGGCAATACGTAGTGAAATTAAGATACAAAACAAGCAATGTATAGTAAACTTAGCGAGAACAACATGACATTGTCACTTTAATGTCAATTCGTGACGAATTTTCCGCGAATGATTTATTTTCGTAATAATGTTTATTTCTTGTGTTTTAAGAAGAAATAATAGTTGGAATGAGACTTACAAGTGATATGTGAGATCACAATCTCGCTTCTATTTTTGCACGTGAGTATTGCACTGCACAGGTCGGCATTTTCGAAAAACAACGGAAATGAATTCGTCACTGCGGTCGCCCGGTGACTACCGAGAATTTTTAATATCTAACCTATCGGAGCTACATTTGTTCGCACGTGCCACGCCCCTCAACCTATCTCTCGATATCTGTGATTGATACTCAAAGAATAAATGATCATTCGGTAGGCGTCAACGCATCTATACAATCACTGCCACTAGATGAAACTTTGGCTAACTTCCTTTAACTTATCATCAAAAATTAGCGCCACGAAAATTCCACCGTAATAAAAATTTCACTCTCCTGCCTATTTCATAATTCTTTATTTCACAAAAATAATTTACAAGTTACAATAAAAGAAAATGCATGTACAAAGGCGAACTTATCTCTAAAAAGATATTTCTTCCAACAACCCAAGACATTAAAGGAAATATTATTATAAAAGGGTAGGCAGTGCACTAACTAGCATAAATAAAATGCGAAGGAAAAAATTAAATAAAGACACTAACTACAAATTTACATATAAATACATACAATAAATTTACGAAAGAGAGAGTTAGGGCTGTTTAATACGTTTCTTAATAGAGAAAAGAAGTCTCACTCTTTTCAAGTCCGTCTCTTATAGTGCAAGGAAGTGCGTTCCAAAGTCGTACCGCCCGTAACCTGCAAGAAAGTTTATACGCAACATTGTTAAGCTCCGTGGCCGATCTCGCGAAAAGAAATACTCAAAACGCTCTCGAAGGTAGTTGGGGTAGCTCGGATGTTCCAAGATATTTAACAGATAATAAAGAATGTGAGAGTTTCGGCGACGACGAATCGGAAGCCAGGCCCAACTCTGCGATATTGAGAAACATGGTCGAATTTGCGAAGTCCGAAGATAAACGGAATCCCGAGGTTCTGAAGTCGCTCGAAGTTCGCTCTCGCCCAGGCAACATCGGCATAGTGGATTAGCAGCATGAGAAGAGAATATACAAGGGTCTGCCGTGGCAAGAAAGTCTGCAGACGCCTAAGGGAATGGAAAGACACAAAGACCCGTCTGCTGACCTCGCAGACATAGCTGGCTATCAAAGATGACCCCGAGGTTTTTCGTCTTAGCAGTGTACTCTATTGTAGAACCATTATACGTTACAGGAACAATAGGTTTCTGTAATAAGGAAAGAGAGTGCTTGGTTTCAATAATCATTGCTTGCGATTTTATCGGGTGTTTACCCGTTTACCTGTTGGTTTAACAGCCCATGGGATGAGACCCAGTCCTTCACATTCTCGAGGTCAGCATTCAACATCTCCACGGATGAAACTAAATGGCGGGGGGAAAAGTGGCGTTAGATATGGAAATCATCTGCGTAGAGATGATACGAAGAAGTGAGGACGTCGGAGATGAAGTTGATAAAGACTGAAACAGGAGAGGAGAAAGAATACCACCTTGAGGCACTCCTGCGGTGAGATCACACCATTGAGGTTCAGCGCTGCTGACGATCTCTCAAGTAAGAGTTGAATAAGCCAACAATGTTTTATATATATGGCCTATTTATAAAACATAGTTGGCTTAATTGTAATTCTTGGGACTCGAAACTGGGAGGCCTTCGCCCAGCAGTGGGACACCGTATAGGCTACGTAACAAATACTATTTATGTAACGAAACCGTTCTAAGTGGACAGTCATTCTGAATGGTCGATATTATGTGAAATGCAATATCAGTTGTGTTCTGTTTGGTTGAAACAGTGATGTGATTGCTCAACTTACACCTTGAACAAGCCAACAATGTTTCTTCTTGCTAACAAACATGCTGTCCTGATTAACTATTCTGTTTTCGGCCCCATTACAGACCATCTTTTGCCACATTTCCGAGCAGTGGAGTGAATACACATTTTTATATAGAGTTCCTTATCTCAAAACGAACACAGGAATCCTTATAGATACATTTAGTTGCCCGTATGTTCATAGTTTGATGGCACCGCTGTCTAGCTTATCCCATCCGTAGGTTATATAACTTAATACGGAGTAAAGTTTCAACCCCCACCTTCTCCCCAGTTGGAAACCGTGATGCGCGGCTCCGACCAGCCCTCCATCTCACCCGACATGCACAAGCTGGTCATCAAGCTTGTGAACGCGTTCGAGTTCATCGACAAACAAGAGGAGGGCTACAGCGACGCGAGCCAGGCCGACCTGCCGTCCGTGCTGGTGTTCTTGCCGGGGATCAACGAGATTGAGGACCTGTATAGCATGCTGACCAGTCAAGCGTTGAGGTTAGTCGGTGCTTTAGTGAAAATGCAAGTCATGATATAGAGCTTTTGGTGAGAGCGCAAAAATTAGTTTGTGTGTAAGTGAAACGTGTGAGAGAGCTACGCGCTTCAAGTCGCGTGACACGTGACACTCACAAACGCATTCCTCCGCTCCCACCAAAAGCACTGTACCAACTCCAAAGAGGATACAATCACAAGATACCAATAGTGTATTACTTTCACAATGGACTGCTGTACGTGTAGCCAGTGCAACCTCCATTTCACCATTAAAATAGGTTAGCCGTACTGCCACTTGTATCCTCGACTAGCTGTCTTGACGTCATTGTATCTATGGATGGATCGGGTGTATAAATTGGCGTTTCACAAGGTTACATATTAGGCCCTTTCTCATTCCTGGTATATATTAACGATCTGCCGTTTATGGTGGAGAAATTGACTGACATAGTGTTGTTTGTTGATGATACTTCAATGGTCTTCAAAATTGAAAGACAAAAAGAAGATTTTAATGATGTTAATGGTGTATTTAAATAAGTTCTGCGACTTACTCTGTTAGGAACATCAGACAAAACACGGATGTGGCTACATCTAGGCTAGTATATTTTATTTACTTTCATAGTGTCATGTCCTATGGTATCTTGTTGTGGGGGAAAGCAGCGGATTTTTAAACTATTTTTATTTTACAGAAAAGGGCTATTTATAATTTAAAACGAACAGCCTCCTTAAGAGAACTTTTTAAAGAAATTTACATACTTACTGTAGCTAGTCAATTTATTTTCGAAAATATAATGTATGTACGCAAGAACCTTACAACATTTTTCAAACTTAGCGATAGCTGAAATTTTTACCTAAAATAATCACAGACTAGTTGCGTCTCGGTTTAGACTCGCGAAGGCTAGCAATTCTCTCAAGGGTCAGTGCATTCTCTACTGAAATAAGATACCTCTGGAGATTTTGAAATTGCCATTGGAGCAATTTAAAAAGCATGTTGATAGCGACTTAGTCGAAAAAGGGATATTACAATGTCCAACCAAGATTACTTAAATGACGGGACTGTATGTTGTTAAACTAGCTCAACATAGACCTTGCTGTTAAAAATGATGTAATTATTTATTCCTGCTTATTAATCATAATAAGTAATAGTTATATATTTGTATTAGTTGAGCACAACCAATTTTTAAAAGAGATCTAAAAATCAATCTGTTTGTGTTTCTGCGCCCTTCTTCTCCCACAGTGGTCCAATGTAGAGAAGAGGCAAAAAATTACGTTTGCTGAGTATATGTAAATATCTACAGTACAACTTTGACTTTGATTATCCTTGTTAGTACGAGGAACGACGTCTTCATCAGCCGGTCGGAGAGCATCATTTGCGTATCCGGCACTTTCCTGGGTAAACAAACATATATAAAATATATCATACTTATCGACGTTATGTTCAAAAAGGCTCGGCAATATCACCTTAGTCCGTTGGACAGTTAAATTAATAAACGTAATTTTATGAAAATTAGACCAACATTTGGCCTCAATATTTCATGACGTCACTCTCCAGTGTCCAACACGACTCCCGAACTATATAAGCGTTGTGATAGTTCAATAAAAAGTAGCTGAATTGGCTCACAATGAAAGTTCCGTATTCCAGATCAAAAGTGGCTGGTCCGGATTGCGCGAAGTACAAATGGTGCGTGCTGCCTCTCCACTCCACGATCACGGCGGATGAGCAGGTGAGGGTGTTCCAGCGGGCGCCGCCCGGCACCAGGAAGATCATCCTGTCCACCAACATCGCCGAGAGCTCCATCACCGTGCCCGACGTCAAGTATGGTGAGTCCGAGGAGTGGTGGTGGGACAAATATAATTCGATCCAGGTTACAACTACAACACAAGTTGTAGGACACCCCTGTTAAGTTTCCAAAAACCTGTGTTAGGGTAAACCGCTCTTCCCTCATTGGAACGTTATCAGAGATGAGAGCAAGAATATCCGACAGATCAGAATGGCCTGAAGTTGATCGGAATATAATTTTCATAAACACACAATACTCATACAAATATTATCTCTCTTTCTCTGACATGAACACGCATCGCCACTGTTGTCCCCACTGTCACTCATGCAACGACATATTCACCGTACCTGTTGACTCCTCTGATACACTCATAAACATAAACAATTATATACATTGCTTCTGGCCCCACACTAAACACATCATCACACACATAAACATCCAAGACCTGGGGTATTTTTTTCTTTATCTAATCTGGGACCCCTCGCACGGTAGGCAGAGCCACTACCGCAGCGCCACAGATGCCGTCAAAGTAAAACACACAAAAAATCGACTTATCGGACTAAAAAGCTCTGTTACAGCTCAGTTAGTGTCCTGCTAACACACTGAGTTTTTGTGTGTTGATTGCAGTGATCGACTTCTGCCTGATGAAGATCCTCGTCGCGGACGAGCAGACGAACTTCACGTCGTTGCAGCTGCACTGGGCGTCGCGCAACAACTGCGAGCAGCGCGCCGGCCGCGCGGGCCGCGTGCGCGAGGGCCGCATCTACCGGCTCGTTACCGACAAGTTCTATGTGAGTTGTATGAGGTCACATCATCGTAAGGCCTATAGCATCTGTATCAGTTGATTTACGTCCGTTAGACGTCTGCGCTCGAAAATAAAGAGTTCAAATCTGAAGCGTCAAACACGGCCGTACGCTCGGCTCACAAGTTGTTCCGCTGCTGGAAGTGTTTGCGCGCTCCGTGGTGGAACCTTTTTGCCTTCTTTGCAGCCAGTGCTCCAAACCAGTGCCTGACGTGAGTGTATGTGCAGCTCTGTCTGTGCAATTGCTGTGGTGGGGAACCGATTTAATCGACCGACGCCCGTACCGTGCCTGTGTTCGCTTCAGTTATTATGTGCCTTGCGCCTAACAATGCAGCCAGAACGTTAACACATATATGCACGATTGCACGTATTTAAAGCCGGGTACTCATTAGAGAGCTCTAACTGAGCTTTTGCCCAATCTGTTTACTGAACTAACAATTGTAAAATTGTAAAAAAAATAAAAGTATTACTTCAATGAAAGTGCTTTACTGTGTCTTAGTTCGTAGTAACTTATAACTCTGTGCAAGTTAATGGAACGTTCATTATCAGTGTCAAATAGATACAGTTGAAAGAGTCCAGAAACGCTTTCTTTATCTTCTAGTTGCACATGTAAAAAGATTTGACCTAACTTCTTACGAAAAAAGGCTATCTTCCTTTAATATGTATTCCCTTGAGAGCAGAAGGTGGATTTTTGACCATTTTCTCCTGCTCAAGATCGTTTCTGGACTCATAGACAACCCAAAATTACTGTCTAGTATTAATTTCACTGTTCCTCGCTGCGGATATAAACTAAAAAAATATAGACCATTCGCCCTTATTAATAGTAGGACTAATGTCGGATCTTTTAGTATATTGAATCGCATTTGTTATCAATTTATTATTCTATTTGTATTGAAGACATTGATTGGTTCAACTGTAGTTTTTATTGCTTTCGTAAACAGTTATTTAAATTTAAGACACCTAAAGTTGCTCAGATGTTTTTGTTTAATTTAAAAGTTTTATAAAAATGTTACTTATTTAAAGTTTATTCTAGTAGCATTATAAATAAATAACTGTTAATGCTTCCACCCACAGCAAAGTCTGCCCCAAGAGTGCCCCCCTGAGATCTGCCGCTGTCCGCTCGAGCGACTCGTGTTGCTCGCCAAGATGATGCAGATGGGCCCCCCAGCGGATATCCTCGGCCTGGCGATGAACCCGCCCGATTTGTCCAACATACACCGCACTATACTTGTGCTCAAAGAGGTTTGTCTTATAGATCTATTTTACCGCCGACTGTCCTCAGGGCTTCTAGTCGCGTATGGAACTCGAATAGCAATAGTATATCGATTGCTCGCAAGGGCGGTAAAAACTCTTATTTGGCTTGTCGGCGGTGTATACGGCATTTTGGGCCCTTGGGAGCAATATATATACAATTCCAATTCGGGTTCCAGAAGCGACTCGTGGTCCTGGTACAAAGACGTTGTTTCAGGCCTCTCGGCACCCGTGACCTCGCAGGGGCCCATAGCTACGAGGTAGCGTAGCGATCGAATGCCAAGAGGCGAGTACGTCGGCGATTCACCGAGCTAAGTAATAGATTCTATCTGACCTGGTCTGTGCTTCGTTCCCGTCAAACACCTGTCTCTCTGCAAGGCCTGGGTGCACCCTAGGCTCTTCTTGGTAGACAGGTTCTTCAGCCAACCAGGTGTGGCTGGCAGGCCAGCTTCGACGCGCACATACGCGTGAATGCGAACTTTCTCTGGTTCGGTGAACCACAATACACTCAGCTAAATAGACAATCCTGAGGGGAGCCCGAATACAATTCCAGATGGCTTACGATTTTATTTCAATGCCCTATACCAATACGCGTTCCATCGCGAGGGCTTGTCGTCTGTCAGTTGTCAAAAACTTCAAAGATGGCCGCAACGTCAAATTCAAAATGGCCGTTCCGGAACCATAGATCGAGTATCGATTCTGAATCGAACAATCACCCGCCCGGACAGGCACCCACCTGTCCCTTAATCTACGGGCAGCCGAGACAACGTTGCTACCGCTCGTTTTAGTACCGAGCCTCCTACTAGAACCTCTGCAGACCGGGGGGTCCCGTCCCTGCCAGGGAACAAGTTAACAATGCGCCCCCTGCGCCAACGCAGTGGCGGTAGGTTAGCATCCTTAACCAGCACGAGGTCACCAACACTAGGGGGGCTGGTTGTCAGTCCACTTAAGGCGCTGTTGTAAGATATGCAGATACTCGAGCGACCAACGCTTCCAGAAATTCTGAGTAAACTGCTGCAACATCTGATACCTTGACAACCGATACAATTTCACTCCCTCGAAGGGGTGCTCGGGCAACGCGTTAAGTGGCTGTCCTATCAAGAAATGGCCTGGGGTCAGAGCCTCCAGGTCATTTGGATCCGAGCTGAGCGGACACAACGGTCGCGAATTGAGAACGGCCTCGATCTTACAAAACAATGTCGCGAGCTCCTCAAAAGTCAGCGCGGTCTGACCTACTATACGCCCTAAGTGCGTCTTCGCTGACTTAACTACGGCCTCAAAAATCCCACCCCAGTGGGGGCAACTCGGTGGGCTGAAGGTCCACTGTATACCCCGACGGGAGAGGGCCGTTCCAATATCCACTTTATTTACATTCAAAAAGTTGTCTATCTCTCGTAAGCATCGTTCCGCACCGATGTAGTTAGTGCCGTTATCAGAGCGGATCAAAGTTGGAAGTCCCCTTCGAGAAACAAACCTATCCAAACAAGCAATGAAAGCCTCTGTCGAGAGATCAGCAACGAGCTCGAGTTCAGGAGCCCGACATCCCCTGGATGTACAATCAGACGGGTTCAATTCTCCTGGTACATGTCTCCAGGTCAGTGGGACCTCAGACGACACAATCTGGGGGACACGGTTCGCAACAAAAACCTCTAAGGTATGGACCGAAGCCTTCAGCCAGCACAAAACAATCTGGCTGTCCGTCCACGCGTACACCGTATCCTCCAAAACCACTGACCCACGCAACACTGTTAGAGTGTTATTCAAAACTTTGGTCAAAAGAGCAGCCCCGGACAGTTCCAGTTTTGGAATCGTCATCCTTGTCCGAATAGGCGCTACCTTGCTTTTTGCCAAAACCAAACGCACGTCGACCTCCCCGGTGGAGGTGACGGTTCGCAAATAAACCGCTGCCGCAAACCCTCGTTCAGAGGCATCACAAAACCCGTGAAGGGTTGCACTGTAATCCCCAGCAGGGACCAATTTCCTCGGCAGCGATACATTATTTATATTGAGGCCCAACCATTTCGCTAAATCGTTCGATACAATGCAGCCCTGAGCTCCAGAATCTAATAGGGCGCGAACGTATGTTGGGTTGCCCGCCAAATCCCAAACAAGCACAGAGGCGATCGGTAACACCACCGTCTCCGGTTGGGGGGTAACAAATTGTTGGGCCGCAAATTCCTAGCGAGGGCCCCCGGGGCCCCACTCTGCCTGTAACCGATCAGGTAGGCAGCTATACGCCAGCGGGTCCCATTGTACAAATGGCCCACGCGCCGGTTCCATTGCCACCCTACGACGCCCCCCGAAGGGTTGTGGGCGTGAATTCAACCGTGGCCGCTCCATGAGCGGGGGGGACATCACATGCGACCGACGAGGACGAGGCGACGAGCGGGGCGACAACTGAGGCGGCGTCCGAACCGCACCCGCATAGCTCGAAGTTGTCCCATGCCATCGGCCGTTACGGCCTGCTCAACACACCCAATGTGCCGCTGAGTCGGATGCTGAGTCGCAACCGAAAACTCAGGGCCCCCCATGTGATGACCCTGAGTGCGGCCCTGCACCCCTGGGTGGCTGCGTGCTTGTGGCCCCAATGCCCGCTGAGTCGGATGCTGAGTCGCAACCGAAAACTCAGGGCCCCCCATGTGATGACCCTGAGTGCGGCCCTGCACCCTAGTACCGCCCTGTGCACGTGGGGACATTGGCCCCTGAGTTGCGCTCCAAGTCGCAAACGAATTCTCAGGGCCCCATTCCGTATCACCCTGGGTACGGCCCTGTGGTGGCTGTTGGCCGGACCGGTTCATGCACAACAAATTGTTGTGGGCCCCACCACAATATCCGCACAATTTTGTGCGCGTGCAGTCCCTAGCCATGTGTGGCCCGAGGCACAGGAAACACCAGCTCCGCTGCTTGGCCATCCGGCGCCGTCCCTCAACCCTAAGTTCCCCGAACTTATTGCAATCGGCCACAGCATGGCCAATCTGCCTACAACATGGGCAGGTCTCACTATGTGGTGTCAATGCACTCACAGTCCCATATGACTGCCGATTGGTGCGGTCCTTCCTCGTCGGAGGGCCCCTACTCACAGCGCTCCCGGCAGCTCTCTGTGGCTCCGAAGGATGGGTGACCGTCAACCCCAAATTCTCTGCCCGTCGAGCCTCCTCTTCCAAAAATCCGACCAAGTCGGAGAAGGCGGGCAGGTCCTCGGCCGACCTCCCGTGAGACTGTTCGAAACGAGTCTGCACGTCAGCGGGTAGGCGGGAAAGTACAATGTACAGCAGTAGGTACGACCATTCACCAACCGGAAGTCCAAGATTCTCTAGAGCCTTGGTGACGGACAACAACGGGTTCAAAACCTCCGTCTGTATGGCCCCGACCTTGTTCACAACCGGGATACTAAACAAACGGTTCAGTTGGGCATCGGCCAACCTCCGTTTGTTGTGGTAACGTCTGACCAGCAATTGCCTGGCCGTTTCATAGTTACCCTCCGTAACTGTCAAATGAGCGACCAGCTCCCTAGGCTCACCCCTCAATGCTGCCACCAGCTGAGCCATCTTGACAGACTTGGTAATGTCCGATCGCATGTGCACCAAGCTGTCGAACAGATTGATGAAGCTCATCCATTCACCGGACACTCCGTCAAAAGTAGGCATGGTTATGGCAGGTAACCTGGACCCCGAACCCTGATGCGGCAGAGGCGCCCCAATGTCACCACTATGGCTGGACTCGCGCTGCCTACGTATGTCCGCAGCCCTCTGCGTGATAGCAGCCGCCATCTCCATACACTGGTCGACATCCCCTAGCAACCGTGACAGCCTGTCAGGTGCGCAACCATCAACTGCTTCCGCCTGCGCGGACAATTCGAGCACCCTGTTGTAGCGTTCCTTAACGTCCATAGACCGCTCCAACACCACATCATGCCTATCTAAACGGTCTATCAGACCGTGTGCGGAGGAAAACCATCTGAGCTCCTTAGAAACACCCTTCTGTATTTCAGACAACGACATGATCGGAACGATACTTACTCACAATTTGCAGTAACTCAATTATATTGGACCCTCCAGTCTACAACACAAACGAGGGAACCCTAATCTATAACTTAAACAATGCTGATTTCCCCAAACAATAGAAACCGAGTTTTATATCTACACAAATTCTGTAAACAACAATTTAGTTTCCCTATATCATATAACACACACAGATAGTCAATATTAGTTCAAGTTATAAATTGCTATAAACTGAAAACAATGTCCAAACATTCATTAGCATTACTAGACCACTAATAGATTGACTATGCAAACTTCAAACTGCAAACATGATATGACTTCAATGCAAATTTCAATTCACCTACAATGTACCTGTAATGTAATTACTATTCTGAGTCACATCTCAGTACAACTGGTCATTTAGGGAAAACTGTTATATCTGTCTGTCTACTACCAGCAGTAGACTTATAACTTATAATACTACCAATCTATGTGGATACAGGAACAAAACCAAGTTAGCTAATAACCGCCTATACCTACTGATTGATAGTCCCAAATCGTGGGTTCCTGGAGCCCTTGACGGCTGCAAATCTCAGGAAACCACGCTCTTGCTACCAAAATGTTTCAGGCCTCTCGGCACCCGTGACCTCGCAGGGGCCCATAGCTACGAGGTAGCGTAGCGATCGAATGCCAAGAGGCGAGTACGTCGGCGATTCACCGAGCTAAGTAATAGATTCTATCTGACCTGGTCTGTGCTTCGTTCCCGTCAAACACCTGTCTCTCTGCAAGGCCTGGGTGCACCCTAGGCTCTTCTTGGTAGACAGGTTCTTCAGCCAACCAGGTGTGGCTGGCAGGCCAGCTTCGACGCGCACATACGCGTGAATGCGAACTTTCTCTGGTTCGGTGAACCACAATACACTCAGCTAAATAGACAATCCTGAGGGGAGCCCGAATACAATTCCAGATGGCTTACGATTTTATTTCAATGCCCTATACCAATACGCGTTCCATCGCGAGGGCTTGTCGTCTGTCAGTTGTCAAAAACTTCAAAGATGGCCGCAACGTCAAATTCAAAATGGCCGTTCCGGAACCATAGATCGAGTATCGATTCTGAATCGAACAGACGTGATGAAGCGGCATATGAAAAGGCCTTGGGTAAAATGCTTGTATGGTTATCACGCAAAAATAATGGTTGAATTATATACTGTCTCTCAGTCAGCATGACTACCTTATTTGACGAAATCACAAGCAGGCACTTCGCTGCCTCTCTGAATTATTAGCCTATAGCAGAGCCAATATTCTCTCAGACAAAATTAACTCATATTCAAAATTCCAAATTTCTTTATTACTGTGGATATTTACATATACTTAGCAATCGTCATTTTTTACCACTTCTCTACATTGGACCACTGTGAGAGAAGAAGGGCGTAGGAACTCCCACAGATTGATTTTTAGATCTCTTTTAAAAATTACTTGTGCTTAACTAATACAGATTTTATAATATCATTATATAATAATTAATAAGTAGGAATAAATAATTACAAAACTATTAACAGCCAGGTCTCTGTTGAGCCAGATTAACCCCATACAGTCCCGTCATTTAAGTAATCTTGAACATTGTAATATCCTTTTTTCGACTAAATTGCTCAAATGGCAATTTCAAGATCTCCAGAGATGTCTTGTTGTAGGAGAGAATGCATTGACCCTAGAAAGAATTGCTAACCTTCGCGAGTCTAAACCGGGGCGCAAAATCTGTGATTATTTCTTAGGTTGATATTACAGCTATCGCTAAGTTTGGCAAATGTTGTAAGGTTCTTGCGTACATACATTATGTTTTCGAAAATAAATTGACTAGCTACAGTTAGTATGTAAATTTCTTTTCTTTAAAAAGCTCTCTTAAAGAGTCTACGTTTTAAATTATAAATTGCTCGAATAGCTCTTTTCTGTAAAATAAAAATAGTTTGAATATCCGCTGCTTTCCCCCACAACAAGATACCATAAGACATGACACTATGAAAGTAACAAAAATATATGTACTAGCCTAGATGTAGCCACATCCGTCATTTGTCTGATGTTCCTAACAGCGTAAGCCGCAGAACTTAATTTACCAGCCAATTTATCTATGTGGGGTCCCCACTGTAATTTTCTATCAATGGTTATTCCAAGAAACTTCGTGTCATTTACTAATTCTAACGTGCTGCTGTCTAACACCAAACTGGTCTCAACTTGCCTGACATTTGGAAGTGAGAATTTGATACATTTGGTTTTACCAGCGTTTAACAATAAATTATTAACTGTGAACCAATTCAAGGTTAAAGACAATACTCCATTAACATCATCAAAATCTTCTTTTTGTCTTTCAATTTTGAAGACCAGTGAAGTGTCATCAGCAAACAACACTATATCAGTCAATTTCTCCACCATGAAAGGCAGATCGTTAATATATACCAGGAATAAGGAAGGGCCTAATATGGAACCTTGTGGAACGCCAATTTTTACTCCCGATCCATCAGATTTAACACCGCTGACTTCTGCCTGTTGAATTCTATTGCTTAGGTATGATCTTAGTAGATCCAACGCTTTATTTCTTACTCCGTAATGATTTAATTTCATTAGTAGCGTATAATAATCAACACAATCAAATGCCTTCGACAGATCGCAAAAAAACTCCGACAGCATCCTGTGCGGCCTCCCATGCAGAGTAAATATGAGATATAAGAGTAATACCTGCATCCGTAGTCGATATATATATATTTGCCGACTGTGTGGCAACCGACGGGAGACGTAATAAAAGGCTTTTCACTACATGCTCAGTTAAAGTCTTGTCTATTGATTGGAATACAATCCTAACTTATATACTAGGTTGGTACATGTTATTAATGACGTGCATAAGTCATAGTACGTGATGAGATATTTCCGCATATCTGTAATCTGTGGCGGGCGTACGGGCCGGCACAGATACTCCCCCCTTTACAAAAATTTAAACATTGGACTACAAAATACAAAACAAAACAAAAAATAATATATTCTACAAGACGTGATGCTATTCGATATAGATACCGCGAGCGTTTTTTTGCGAGTTCAGCAGTTGCATGTTATGCTTCATAGACAATGTCAGCCCAGTTGCTTACTATTTAAATCACGTTTCTTGCGTGCAAGGTCAGGAATGTAGTTATGCTGTCTTGACTTTGCGCTCCTCACTCGATGATTTATGTCCAAAGTTGTTCTTCTAGTGGTTTGGGGCTATTTTGTTCTAAATTTATCATGGATGCGAGGTCGATTGCATGGTGCTTGCTCCATCTTCTGCTCCTCGTATGGGGTTGATGTTGCACGTGACGTTGTATGATATTCTTAATGTCGTCTCTTTTTTCATAGACTGGGGTGCAGGGTCAGCGGTCATGGATATGCCTCTCCATTTACTAGTCACTGTACTCTGTCATGACGAAGTGCTCGTTGAGATGACTGATGATGATGATGATGATGATTGCTTCTGGCTGTGGAACGTTTGTCTGTTCCGGAACGATGGAACAAAGCGTTGCTTGTTCTTTACTCTTCTCTATTCTTGGCTATATCGCCGTAATTTTTGATATTATGTGGTGGGGTGTCTTCATAACTCGCTATCAACCGATCATCGACCTGCGGTCCACAGTTGAGGTTATGAGGTTGCTGGTGCGCTGCGTATTTTCCACTGCTGCTTCGTTGGCTTAGGATATGCGACCGAAGGCAGGAACTATTTCAACCGATATCTCGGCAACTCGATGATGCAGTCTTCTTGGCGCCTAAGTCTCCATTGCGGAAACATTTTGAAAGGCGAATCCAGCATATTTCTTCACTTCGATGAAGATTTTACCGAAGGTTGCTCGATGTTCACTGTCGGGGTCACCACTTTGCCGACTGTGTGGCAACCGACGGGAGACGTAATAAAAGGCTTGTCACTACATGCTCAGTCATTCTATTGATTGGAATACAATCCTAACTTATTTACTAGGTTGGTACATGTTATTAATGACGTGCATAAGACATAGTACGTGATGAGATATTTCCGCATATCTGTAATCTGTGGCGGGCGTACGGGCCGGCACAATATATATAGCATATCATCCTCGATATGCAGATTTCCTCACGAGTTCTTTTGCGTGAGGAAAATACTCAAGAGATATTATCCTCAGATAGGCGCCATGCGGAAGACAATGGACGGAGAGCACAGCGACATCGACGGCGACATTACATACCTCGGGAGGATCATGGCGAAACTGCCGCTCGACGTGAGAGTCTCCAAGCTCATCATGCTAGGACACATCTACGGCTGTCTCAACGAGACAGTCATAATGGGTACGTCACAATAACACGCCCATAATATCCCTGTGGGTCCAGGGCATTTGACTTGAAATAGACATCAATATACTGCTGCTTACATTGATCCTGGCCCCGCACTAACATATCATGTGTCGTGGAAAGTAGAAACAGCGACTTCACAAACATGTAAATATTCACGAGCCGCGATTGTTTTTCGACCTCCCTGTCCGGGATTCGAAAATGAACCTCTCGCTTGTGAGGTAAACCTTCTACCGCTACACCACAGAGGTCGTAACAACAACCCATAAAACACTGTTTTATTATTGTATCATCATCGTTATAGGCGTCCTAACCACACGCACGTCCGTGCGCCAATTTTGGCTGCAGGGGCTTATTCGAATAACAGGAAACGGCGTTTGAATAGCTAACATGTACGACATGGTCCTGTGAAAATTGATAACATTGTTTTTTTCCAGCTGCCGCCATGTCTGTGAAGAATATCTTCAACAACCCGTTCATGGAGCGGCTCCACGCGTACAACTCCAAGCTGACCTGGGCCAACGGCTCCACCAGTGACTGCACCGCCTTCCTCAATGTGTACAGGGTAAACAAGCATATGTCATGTCTTTCAGAAAATACAAAAATACTTAAACATGGCTTTGTTGAGTATGACCCATTTATAAAAACGTTACGAAAGAACGCATATTTGTAAGCACTGCCCGCAGTTAAGCACGCTTAAGTTTAAGACACACTCGGATTAAATAAATAGGACCCAGCCTAATCATAATCACTGTGATAAGATCGTATCGATACTGTGGCTAAAAGTGACCGCACGTCTGTGTTGCCAACCCCCCCAGGTGTGGAGCCATCTCCGGCAGCAGCAGTTCTTCAAGCAGCGCGGCAACAGCATGGCCGCCTGGGCGCAGCGCTTCTACGTGCAGGCGCGTGCGCTGAGTGAGCTGGACGAGCTGGTGCGCGAGCTGCACTGCCGGCTGGCGCGCGAGGGCATCGAGCAGCAGAGGGCCGGCGCTCCGTGGAACAAGAACTCGCAGACGCTTCTACTCAAGGTTGGCCAATCTGATGGTTTTGTGACCGGGGCCCTAGAAAAGGTGCAATTTGCTAATATCACTCGCGCGCAGCGCTAAGAGAATGTATGTGATTTGACATTTCGAAACGAAAAGTCACGATGCTTTGCGTACTCCAATTTCAAATCACATATTTTCTTAGCGTTGCGCGCGAGTGATATTGTCTTGTTGCGCGGTCTTGTCTTGGCTGGTGTCCTTAGAGTGGACGTGTATTGAACAATTACTGTTCCCGAACAGACGCGGGCGCGCCATTGAACAAAGATACTTTAACGCTGCTACGGAAAATGTGTTGTTTTTTATATCCGTTGTATATTGACCATTGTCCTCACATTCGCTGTCAACACATCGCTTCTTCATCCGAGCGCGCCCTCCACCAACTAGACGAATTATTAATACAATTATAATAATCAAATGTTCGGAAATCGACTACAAATCCTAAACTTTTACGGCCGTTTACAATTGAAATGCGTAAATGATATAAATTCGGCCTTCACTCTCGCTGTGTTCTAGATCCTGATCGCGGGCGCGTTCTACCCGCACTACTTCGTGCTGTCGGCGGGCAAGCCGGAGCTCGAGCGCGACGCCGTGAAGACTCTGGGCGGCTTAGACCCGCGCACTACCGTCTACCTCACGGTAAGCCGCGCACTACTGTCTACCTCACGGTAAGACGCTCATCGTGTTATTGTCCAGATCCTGATCGCGGGCGCGTTCTACCCGCACTACTTCGTGCTGTCGGCGGGCAAGCCGGAGCTCGAGCGCGACGCCGTGAAGACTCTGGCCGGCTTAGACCCGCGCACTACCGTCTACCTCACGGTAAGCCGCGCACTACCGTCTACCTCACGGTAAGCCGCGCACTACTGTCTACCTCACGGTAAGACGCTCATCGTGATATTGTCCAGATCCTGATCGCGGGCGCGTTCTGCCCGCACTGCTTAGTGCTGTCGGCGGGCAAGCCGGAGCTCGAGCGCGACGCCGTGAACACTCTGGGCGGCTTAGACCCGCGCACAACCGTCTACCTCACGGTAAGCCGCGCACTACCGTCTACCTCACGGTAAGCCGCGCACTACTGTCTACCTCACGGTAAGACGCTCATCGTGATATTGTCCAGATCTTGATCGCGGACGCGTTCTACCCGCACTACTTCGTGCTGTCGGCGGGCAAGCCGGAGCTCGAGCGCGACGCCGTGAAGACTCTGGGCGGCTTAGACCCGCGCACTACCGCCTACCTCACGGTAAGCCGCGCACTACTTAGTCCAGTACAGCGCGGTAAAAAGCTGGAAAACCTAGAAAAATTCTAAATCTACTCCTATTTGCTTGAAAATTTGGATTTAGGCAGTTCTTGGCCTACACTAAAAAGTCTCCCCAATGCCGTTGATTGCTTTTATTTTTTAGGGGTGTAAACTACCCCTATTATCGAAAAAAGATAAGACAGAATATTAAAGCATTTAATTCATTAAAATCATGTTGAATTATGTTATGTAAAGACCACCAAAGGTAATTAGGGTTATTTTTTCTACCGTTTGATATTTTTAGGGGTGGAAACTACCCCTTTTCAGAAAGAATTTTTAAAAAAAATTGAATTTTAGCTCTATTTTTTTTAAATTTGCCTTAATTATCTCAATTTAAGATAACTTTTTACTAGTATTGTTGTTTTATCTGTTTTTTGATATTTGTGGGGGGTGAAAACTACCCCTGCCCCAAGAAAAATATAAAATTTTTTTTAGCATTAAATTTTTCAGATTTTAATTTCATTACAATGTAAGTATAAAATGATGTTATTTATTATTTTTTAAAAGTTTGAAACCCCTTATCACCCCTATTACATAAACCACCCCTATTTTGAAAAATTATTTTGGTAAACATAAATTTTTACATATATATAACATATAAATATGTATGTGACCCTTTCACTCGAGCCAGGTGTGCTCCGAAATTTGGAGTTATACAAATAAGGCTAGTGTGCTACGAGCCTGCGCTAGCCTATAGGGGATATACAAATGTTGTTGTAGGTACACACACAGACGCTCACACACACACACACACACACACACACACACAAAAATGTATTACATAAATATGCATATACATATATACATATATACATGAATGTATGCATTATACTCTAAACGACGATATATATCAATTTTTCGAAATTAAGAAAAAAAAAACTTTTACGGTTTTTTGACGATAATTTCTTCAATTTTGATGCTAGAAACTTTTTTAAAAAACCATTTTAAAGGTGAATTAGTCAGCTACAAATTCATTTTGGTTAAATATTTTTTTAACCCTTAATTTTAAAAAGGGAGAGGGTTGAAGGGTTTAAAAGTGGTACTACATACGCAATATTGCATACTTTAAGAGCCTATATCTCCGAAAAATTAACATAAAAAAAAAACATGAAATTTTTCTGTGGAAAAAATACTAACTTTTTGGTGTCTTTCAACTTTTACATATCTGTTTTATTATAATAGAGAATGGACAATAAGACGATTTTTGCGTTATCATGAAAATATGAAAAGCACTTGAAACTCATTTCGTTTCAAAATGAATTATTATTTATTCAATAGTTATATATAAATGAACAAAATAGTTGAAGGGTAAAAAAAAAATTCAATTAGGGTGACATTCAATATTTTACATCCAACGCTTTGATTTTTAAAAAATAATAAAAAAATCACTTTTAACAAGCCATTACTCAGTAAATATTCGGTCTATAGCAATGTATTAAATACCATTCTCTTAGTTTTTTTATATGCTACAACTTTGCTTTTTAGAGTTTTTACGATAAGTTGATACTTTTTGCGTTATTTCAAAAAAACCATTGAAAAAAGTGGTTTTTTCTTAAAATTTCAACTACGAATAACTCAGAACGTATTGGGTTTGGAAAATTGGTTCAAAGAGAAAAGTTGCTTCAAATGAGTAGATCTATCGATTTCTGCAATAAAAAATGTTTTATTACTCACCCCCGAGAAGGGGTGGTTTGCACCCCCAAGGTAAAAGCAACCCTCGGCGTTGGGGAGACTTTGAAGTAGAGGGTTAGTACTACCTGTAAAAAAAAATCAGAATTTTAGGACGAGATTTGCAGAATTTCACGGCAAAACCGCGCTGGACTGGACTAACTGTCTACCTCACGGTAAGACGCTCATCGTGATATTGTCCAGATCCTGATCGCGGGCGCGTTCTACCCGCACTACTTCGTGCTGTCGGCGGGCAAGCTGGAGCTCGAGCGCGACGCCGTGAAGACTCTGGGCGGCTTAGACCCGCGCACTACCGTCTACCTCACGGTAAGCCGCGCACTACTGTCTACCTCACGGTAAGACGCTCATCGTGATATTGTCCAGATCCTGAT
Source organism: Argyresthia goedartella (assembly GCA_949825045.1). NCBI lineage: Eukaryota > Metazoa > Arthropoda > Insecta > Lepidoptera > Argyresthiidae > Argyresthia > Argyresthia goedartella. The sequence continues at coordinate 18,347,309 of OX463824.1, read as the reverse complement.
CGCGGGCGCGTTCTACCCGCACTACTTCGTGCTGTCGGCGGGCAAGCCGGAGCTCGAGCGCGACGCCGTGAAGACTCTGGGCGGCTCAGACCCGCGCACTACCGTCTACCTCACGGTAAGCCGCGCACTACTGTCTACCTCACGGTAAGACGCTCATCGTGATATTGTCCAGATCCTGATCGCGGGCGCGTTCTGCCCGCACTGCTTAGTGCTGTCGGCGGGCAAGCCGGAGCTCGAGCGCGACGCCGTGAAGACTCTGGGCGGCTTAGACTCGCGCACTACCGTCTACCTCACGGTAAGCCGCGCACTACCGTCTACCTCACGGTAAGCCGCGCACTACTGTCTACCTCACGGTAAGACGCTCATCGTGATATTGTCCAGATCCTGATCGCGGGCGCGTTCTACCCGCACTACTTCGTGCTGTCGGCGGGCAAGCCGGAGCTCGAGCGCGACGCCGTGAAGACTCTGGGCGGCTTAGACCCGCGCACTACCGTCTACCTCACGGTAAGCCGCGCACTACTGTCTACCTCACGGTAAGACGCTCATCGTGATATTGTCCAGATCCTGATCGCGGGCGCGTTCTACCCGCAGTACTTCGTGCTGTCGGATAGCAAGCCGGAGCTCGAGCGCGACGCCGTGAAGACTCTCAGCGGCTTGGACCCGCGCACTACCGTCTACCTCACTTTACCGCGAGAAAGACAGTAATGCGCGGATCGGTGCGGCTTACCGCTTCGTGATATTTGCTGTCCCATTGTTGTTGGGTAGACGCTATCAAAACGCTGGACGTGCTTAGCTGCTCAGGACCGAGAAGAATGGCGTGTGTAGTGTAGGTGAGAAGCCGATAATTAACAGTGGGGGCCCTGACATACTAATTACGATAATGATGATACGGCTTCTCCATTACGCAAGCCGTTCTTCATATGTATATCTAGCCCATTATGGTCTCCGCCGGGGCCTTTACCCGGAAACTAATGCGATCGACCCAGACTCCACCAACCTGTCTTATTTATTTATTAGGATGACTTCTAATTAACTGTAAAATTTTAGAAATGGTGGTAATTCCTGAATAAACCTATATACCCTGCTCGAGTCTATCTACGATTGCTAAACGAGTAGTCAAACTTTGACACCTAACTTTCTCATGATGCATAAATTTGAACTACTCAGGATTTCCCTGTGAACCAGCCGGGGTCAGTGTACGCGTCGTCGATCAAGAAGATTGTGCACGAGCTGACAGGAGACGAGCCCAGGGTCACCTTCGACAGTAACAGCGCGTGAGTGTCACTTCTAGATTTGTATACTTACTACTAGAAAACGGGGAAAACGTCCATTGTCACTATCGTGAGGCTGAAAAGCGCAGCGCAATAGTCAGGTCAAGTTGTAATGGTCAGGTGTATTTGCCGATATTTCTTTCGTCCATATTAAGACAACGCTCAATGACCCGTTGTAATGTGTTTCAGGAAAGTGTACCTGACATTCAAAGAGGTACAGACGTCTGACAGTCAGAAAAAAGAGAGCGCAGGCGTAAGTACTTGTAACAATGTTACATTATGGTTACATAACATTTGATTTTAGAAGTAAAAACATGTTTTCATTTTAGAACCCCACAATCCCCGGAAATGTGGTGTTGCCAGTTTACAAAGCGGTCAAAATGCGGCATCTATGCAAATCGGGAACGGCACGGATGCCAACCGGAATGGGGCCGGGAATCCGTCTAGCGTTATTAGCGTAAGTATTTATTCATGGCCCGATGTTGAGTAGTTAAACTCTATAGTTTAACTAAAACTTTTTTTTTGTTCTAGGCCCGATAAAGCGCACGAATTGGCACTAGAATTGGAGGCGTCCAAATTAGACATCAACAAGAACATGATGGTACCGCGACTGCCAGAACTGGATGATACTCACTTTCCCCTGGTTATCTCTCAGGTAGTTACGTACAATCCTTACTCTACAAAGTGTAACAGAAAGGTGTCGTCATTTTATTTTACCCGACTACAGCGAAGCCAAACGTGGGGTTAGGGGGTGTTCATTAGTTACGTGGGACGTTTTTGACCATTTTCTGACCAACCCTGTGAGATTTCGTGCGATTTGGCTCAATCCCCCCACACTAAAATCTCACATGAGATTTAAAAAACAACATTGATATATTAAACTCAGTTTGCTTCATTATTGACCGAGTGAGCGAAACATCCAGTTAAAATGCTTTTGTCCGGATTGTTCTCGCCTACAGGTCTATAGGTTATAAAGGTGGTCACTATCTGTAGCTAAAGGAAACACCACGTATTGTCTATTGAACTTTAATATTACTTAGATGCGAACTAGCTTACAAGTGCGACTCTAACACACGAGTGGCTTGTCATTACCAAAAACGTTTATTCGACATAAATATACCTGTGGTAGTGTGTCGTATACCCCTACAGGTCACATTTTTCAACAGATTTTGAAGAAAATTGGCAGGCACACAAGTTCCTTGATTTAATAAAAAAAAAAGTCGACTAGTATTTAGGATTTATTTGATTGATATGATCGTAGTCTAGAAATACAGTGATAAAATTTGCAATGAATACAAATAGAAACTACTATTGTTACCTTTCGACATCATATGTTAGACAAGAAACCATTAACTTTAATTTTTCTCGCAATTTGATACTTTTCTTTAAAGGGAAAAAATCCGTGAGATTTGCCGAGATTTCTCCCCGTGAGATTTTGTGAGATTTGACTCGACAATCATTTTTCCCCCCGCCAGTTCGCAAACTAATTCGTCCTCCCTTCCCCCAGTTCTCGAATTAATTCGTCCTTTCCCTCATAACTAATTCGTCCTTCCCCTCCCCCAGTTCGTTAACTAAATCGTCCTTACCCTCCCCCAGTTCGCGAACTAATTGATCCTCCCCTCCCCAGTTCGCAAACTAATTCGTCCTTCCCTTTCCCCAATTCTCAAATAACTATTCCTTCCCCTCCCCCAGCTCGCAAATTAATCCTTCCCCTCACAACTAATTCGTCCTTCTCCTCCCCCTGTTCGTGAAATAATTCGTTCTCCCTCCCCCCTAGTTCGTGAACTGCGGTCGCTTCTGGGTGCAGCACGACGACTCGGCGACAGCGGACGAGCTGCGCGGCCTGCACGCCGAGCTCAACTCGCGGCCGCTGCTGGCGCACACGGCGGCCGCGGTGCCGGGCGAGCTGTTCGCAGCTCCGTACCGTGACGAGACTGGCACCCGCTTGTACCGGGTCAGGGTGATGAAGGTCATGCCGGAGGATATGATCTGGGTGAGTAGATGTGTGTCTATGAACGGCCAATCATTTGACAATAATGACGATATCTTCTTTGGAGGATGGCGGTCAGCTCTCCCTACTTCGCCAAGCGCATCAGCTGTTGTACGCTGGCCACTTCTCTGATGTTGCGGTGTTATTTATCATTAGAGTTATTCATAACCCAAACAAGTTGTAAAAATAAATAAAAAACTCCTATCTAGGGCTATATACTTGGTCCTTCGAGCCGGATGATGGATAGAAAGAACAACCAAACATAGCCTCATGCCTTTTCCCGTACGTTGTGGCAGGGGCCGCATCTTTCGGATAATTGATATGCTCGATGTACCGCAATGAAATATAATAAGAACGTTCGCCACCCGCCAGGTGTTGTACATCGACTACGGCGGTTACGGGCGCGTGAATGCGGGAAGCTTGCGCTCTCTGCCGCTCGGCCTCTGCCAGCACCTGCCTCCCATGGCCATGGAGTGTGTACTGGCGAAGGTGGCGCCCTCGCCCCTGCTGGACGCGCACGGACAGTGGACGCGGGACGCGACCCACCACTTTCAGCAGCTGATAAAGGACGGCCATCTTATTGGGAAGGTAAGACCGCTAGTTTAGAGCGCTTTTCTTATATTGTTAGATGCTCTATGGTCATGGATATTTTTTGGCGAAAGTGACGCCATCACAGATGCTAGACGCTCACTGATGGTGGAGGAGTGACGCGACTTGTACTCAGCTGATGAAGATGAAGGGACCGCTCATTGAGAAGCGGTGGTCTTGCACGTGGTTTCGTGTCAGATAAGGCGCATAGACTGGCTTTCTCCTTGCCATTTAATAATAATAGTAGGATAGAGTATCCGCTTATCACAATCCCTTCTGCAGGTATACTCGGTGGTGAAGGGCGTGGTTGCGATCAAACTGCTGGCGGACCACGGCCGGCGGAATGTCAACAAGGAACTGATTGCGAAGAATTACGCCCACGCGTGCGAAGAGGGCTACGAGTCGATGGTGAGGCTTACTTGGAACTTTCTTCCTGTATTGGGCCTGGAGTCATCAATACGAATGTGTCCTTATGACACGATATAAAAACGGTGCAATAGTTCAGAATCTGTAACTCGATAAGAAAGGGACTGCTAAAGGCCTCGTTAATGACTAGCAGTCGAGTCCAGTCGCTTGCATTTACTTAGCGTTTCAGTGATCAAACGCTAAATAAATGAATTCTTAGCCTGATCCTTTTTTACCCTGAGTTTGATTGGATAATAATCTTAAACTTAACCGCGTTGCACAGGTTTTAGTATCGCCCGCGCCCGTCCAAAAAGAGGGATGTTGTATACTTCACTGCGATGGTTGTTGGGTTTTATAAAAATCGGTTTTGTAGTTTGAAAGTTATCTTAACTAGGAAACCAGGCAGCCAAATTTTCGACATAAAGTTTCATTCATTGTTACATGTGTGTTTTGATTTTTTATTTATAGTTGTACCTTTGTTGATACCTTATCATGTAATCAGACATCTAGGTATTTCAATCGCAACATAACACGATTCTTTGACACGAGCTATAAAGGCACCTAATCTCAAAAGCTTATTGCAGATGTCGCTGGCGTAGTTGGATGCTAAACCTAACCTCGGATGAATGAAACTCTTTGTCTCCAACTACGCCAGCAAGAGACACCAAGCGGGCGCAAAGGCGGATATAGCTGCCATTGCGACTTTGTTTTTGCGATGTTCTGTAGCCTTCTCATCTAACACTGACCAATCAGTACATTCGCATAGACGAGCTACGTCGCAATAGAAGGCAGCTCGTCTCAAATAATTCTGTTGCGATAGGTAATTTCTTTTAGCGACTGAAATTCCTAGATGTCAGAATCACATGATAAGGTTACTGATCGGATTTTTTTTCAAAAGCGGTTGGAATTCTTAGATGTTTAAATTTCACGATAAGACTGTTCGTCGTTACTGCGACCCGAAACGTGGCTATTTGAGTGCTAACTAGATGATAGGCGCAAGCTGTACACTGGAGCATCCCCTCAATTCTACTTGTAAAATAAATGATTTATTATTATCATTATATTGTCAATTGTGTATTCCCTAGTCGAACCACCTGCTCCGCAAAACGGCCTCAGAGCTGGACAGGGCTCAGAAACGCGCGTTCAACAGCGAGCAGGTGGAGCTCGCGTACCAGGACCTGCGCGAGCCAGCGCCGCCCAGCGCAGAGAAGTGCGTCGCCGAAGTGCAGCTGAAGGGGCCTTTTAGGTGACTACTGCATCTGGGGAAATTTATTTCGGCAGAACGCAGTGTGTGTCTGAGACTTGTCAAACATTGCCAACAGCAAAGTTCTATAGATATGGACAATTCATTTTATTGATTAACGGAACTCTTTGCTAAAACTTGCTTTACTTATCTTACTCTAAGATTAATTTATAACCTCATTACGAAACTCTTTGCTAACTTACTTACTGAGTTGGTCTCGAACACTAAACGCCGTTCATTGCCCGGCTAATGTTACTCCACGCTTCTTGTCCTATTCCTTCAAAGCCATCCCATTTCGCGTCCCATATACTATTGTATTAACTAGATACACTGCTCTTTATCCATGGCACAAGTAGCCGCGAGCATGTGATGCAAAACAGAAACTTCATGATAGAGCGCGGCAAACGCACTGAGGCGCCTGTAAGCATCGACAAAAACCGTAAACGAAGAACGCGTTTGCCTCGGGCGAGGCAAATGCGTTCTTCGTTTTCGGTGCTCGGCACTCGGTACTCGCGCGAGCCGGCTGGCCCGTCGGTGCGCAGCTAGTAGGAATCGCCGTAGGAGATAACGCCTCTTCTCGCACCTCTCCAATAGGGGTTTCTCCACAGAGCAAATAGCCTCGCGAGGCATTTTCCGCGCTAAGCATCTCGACCTGTGTGGACGTGCCTCACCCGAAGCATGCGCGCATGCATGACGCATGCTTCGGGCTAGGCAAGTCCACACAGGCCGAGCTGCTTCGCGCGGAAAATGCCTAGCGAGGCTGCTCGCTCTGTGGAGACACGCCTAATACCGTTGACTACTACTTGTCATGAGCTCAGCAACAGCGAGCAAGTACAACGTTTTGTTTGAGATAAGATTGTATTTGCAAATATACCTTTTCTATAAGTTTATAATGTGAATTTGTATGTGCAATAAATAATAATAATACCTTGGACACTTTTTTTTTCACACATTGATCTAGCCCCAAACTAGGATTCCCTGTGTCTTGGGTACTAGACAACGATAAATACGAAAATATATAAAATACCTACGTAAATCCGCTCCGCGATGATAGATCACATATGTACTTCGTACGTGACTGGTGGTTGGTTATGTTGCAGTCCGCTCGAGTCGAAACTGCACAGCCTGATGTTCGCGGGCGGCAAGCAAGTCTCCATCGAGTGGAACTCCGTCAACTCCGTGCTGCTGTATACTGAGCCGCAGGAGATCTATCAGAGGTGATGATGACTTATTTGGGGATGCTTACTCACTTTATCTTTGCTGCACAAAACAATGGTTAAGGATTATTCATCACTTGCGCCATGTCATTAACCCGGAGCTAAATTTTCTTGGGCCTCATCGACCCATTGCTGGGCATAGACCTCTTTTCTGTAGCGTCAAACTTCACGTTCGTGTGCTACCTCCTTCCGGCGAGATCTCCTCGACATAACAATTCCAATCCCCAACAGTGGTTGTATACTCTTTGCCCCTAATCACGAATGATAGTGCCTAGAAAATAATTATATATATTACACAACCGCTTTAATACTCCTATTTTGCATAACGAGATTAATAAAACACTGTTTTGCTTTACTGCGGCGTGATGCAGACACATCCAACAGATAAGCCACCGCTCTGTACTGAAAAATACTGGCAGCCAGCGCTGGCTTGGCTTGAAGAACTGTAACCTTCTCCATGCTTATCACTCACAACTGATAAATTCTCGCGAAAAATGTACAGGTGGGAATCTAAAAAGAGTATATTGAGTGACATGTTGCAACCTAATCATCATGTTAAACTGGTATCGCTAACTATCATGGTACAAGGCCTATAAGAAAGCTGGTACTACGAGATTCTAGCGATGCCAGTTTGCGATAGGTTTGTATGGTAAGCCTCAGAATTATCGATACATAAATAGGATTTTGGTCAAGGTCCTCTATTATGTGAATGACCTCTATTGCCGCGTTATTTGACAGATAGTATATATAGTGTCAAGCAGTGTATCATTTGATACTGGGTATTTTCTAGTTTCTGAACACATGTTTTCGAAATATTTTTTCCATTCAATGTAACAATGGTTATTGGATTTTATATTTTCATATAGACGAAGAGGCAGCCGATGCCATTTTAAAAAATACAAGTACAAGAGAAAGCTTCAACGTTGGCAAGATTAAAGTCTATAAACTATGGCACTATGGCAGGGACTTGACGGTTGTGCGGGAGATATGCGGCGCGCCACCCCGTCCGCGATATCCTCCTTCCCCTCTGGCCATTAATCCTGGCATGGACTATATATAGCTTTAGAGAGAGAGAGAGACACACGGCGATGTCCCAGCGTCGTATCAACATTGTGATTCGCGATTTTGATACAAGCATTCTCCGCGCGTATTTAGCGCGTTCAAAACCCGCCGTAATAATAATAATTCCAAATGTAATTATTTTCTTTCGAATGAAATGTGTACCATGTGTCAATAATAATAAATGTGTACAGGTTGTTAGTGGCGGGCGCGGTGGGCACGAACGAGGACGCGGGTCGGCTCACTCTGCGCCACACCACGCTCATGCCCAACATACCGGGCCTGCCCGCTATCATGGCGCTGCTCTTCTGTCCCACGTGAGTTATGTTCAGTGATCGGAATGTGAACAGTTAGTTAGTGGCGGGCGCGGTGGGCACGAACGAGGACGCGGGTCGGCTCACTCTGCGCCACACCACGCTCATGCCCAACATACCGGGCCTGCCCGCTATCATGGCGCTGCTCTTCTGTCCCACGTGAGTTATGTTCAGTGATCGGAATGTGAACAGTTAGTTAGTGGCGGGCGCGGTGGGCACGAACGAGGACGCGGGTCGGCTCACTCTGCGCCACACCACGCTTGTGCCCAACATACCGGGCCTGCCCGCTATCATGGCGCTGCTCTTCTGTCCCACGTGAGTTATGTTCAGTGATCGGAATGTGAACAGTTAGTTAGTGGCGGGCACGGTGGGCACGAACGAGGACGCGGGTCGGCTCACTCTGCGCCACACCACGCTCGTGCCCAACATACCGGGCCTGCCCGCTATCATGGCGCTGCTCTTCTGTCCCACGTGAGTTATGTTCAGTGATCGGAATGTGAACAGTTAGTTAGTGGCGGGCGCGGTGAGCACGAACGAGGACGCGGGTCGGCTCACTCTGCGCCACACCACGCTCGTGCCCAACATACCGGGCCTGCCCGCTATCATGGCGCTGCTCTTCTGTCCCACGTGAGTTATGTTCAGTGATCGGAATGTGAACAGTTAGTTAGTGGCGGGCGCGGTGGGCACGAACGAGGACGCGGGTCGGCTCACTCTGCGCCACACCACGCTCGTGCCCAACATACCGGGCCTGCCCGCTATCATGGCGCTGCTCTTCTGTCCCACATCATCGTCGTCAAACATAGATGTTAATATGGACATGCCCCGGAATTCTGACTACAATCTCGGGATATAAAGAAAATAAAAACAAAGGGCAATGCGTCAGTTTGGGGCCACTTTTCCAATATCGTCCAACAGTAATGAACCTCATGTCATATGAAAGCTCTTCGTATCGTATTATAAAACATAAAAAATATAAACAGGCACTCACATTGCTTCTGGCCCCACGACAAAATAAAACTTAGTAAAACACTATTTTCGCGCTGGAGTTGAATTTAGGTGCGAATATGTGAACGAAGTACACTCCAACAGCTTTCTTATGATATGAGTTATGAGTTTCATTTTTTTTACATTAGTAGACTAACACATAAATGAATATAGGCCAGGCCAGGGTAAGCAGTGCTTTAGTGTCTCTATGAGATGCACGCCACTTGCTGATGCTACACAAGATCATCTTGCTGATTATCCACCTCTTCCTGAATATAGCCTTTGTCCACGTAGATACAGTTTTAGTTATGCCCTTTATGTAATAATAATAGACATACATAATATGGTGCATTTAAGTCATATTATGTTTTCTCAGTACGGAGTTGCGTCGCGACTCCACCGCCACCCGCTACGTGTCGGCGCTGTGCGGATTGGGCAGCACAGAAGACGGCGTGCCTCTGTTCCCCGAACACGACCTGCTGGTCAATATTGACGTAGACTTCAGCATCGACGATATTGTCCTGGTAAGTGTGACGCTCTTGTCTATTGAAGGGATTCATGAATGAAATAATTGCGTCGTGACTCCACCACCACCCGCTAGCCGTCCGTCGCAGTTATGGAGATATGAATAAATGGGAAATAGGGAGGATTTGTAGGCAACTCGTGGTCAATCACTCCACTGTTTCTCTTTTATAAAATGAATAAAAACGTTAAGCATTAAGCTGTTCGACGGCCTATCAGCGTTAATATTGGCGTTGTCCCCAGATCAACCACATCCGTCACCTGATGGACTTCACGATGTACACGGGGCCCGGACAGGACACGCCCAGCGCGGACGATGCCGCCCGCGCCAAGGTGCCGGGCATTATCTACGAGAACCTTATGGAGTACGTCGTTTATGCGCTATTTATTAATTCTATGTGCTTGCTGTTTTACTTGCGTGTAGTGAAATTTAACCTTTTCGGTCCCGTTTGACCTCAGCTTAAGCGCCATAGGTACATTTTTTAACCCCTGACAACCAAAAGATTTATTTTTATATGTTTGAAGCGTCTGTTGGTGTGAGACTATATGTCTGTCCGTGGCACCCTAGTGGTCTAACGGGTGGACTGATTTTAATGCAGTATTCGATCTTGGAAGATGAGAAGCCTAAAAGGCGTATGCGAAGCCGTGTACACGAAAACTAGTATAAATTAAGTACGTATTAAAATAACATTTAGGTAATTGTACGTTACATACTTAGCGCGACCCCCTTTCCCACAAGAGGTGGCAGAGGCATAGGTACGTGGTTGGCACCGGGATTCGAACCTGCATTTCCTCTGTGACAGGGGAGGGTGTAATCACTAGACCACGGGAGCTCTTAGATAAGTTTACGATAGGGTCTATAGGTAGGTATGTACTATTAACAAAAAATATTTGTAATCAAACTACAAAACTACTTTACAGTTTTCGGGTTTTACCCTTTATGTGTGCTATAATATAAGACCTTGCTTTTTGCCAATTTTAATAATTCTAGGTCAAAAGAAAGTACCATATAGGTTTTGATTCCCTTGCGAGTATCAAGCGAATTCAGCAATTGTGAAATATTAAACGGCGGTATTTTTGAAGCCTAGTATTTAATCGCACATCAAATATACTGATTTGCACAGCAAAAAAGGATCAACAAAAACATTTTTAATGTTTCAAATATTTTATGTGTACTTTAAAATACTGATTTGCACAGCAAATATCAGGGCAAAATGCTGCGGTAGTTTAGGTGAAGCCCCTTTATCCTTCGTGTTAGGTTCAACATGTAAGAACAACAAAAAATACTTACGAGGGGGGGGGGGGGGCTGAAAAGTTTTGAGCCTAAGTACCTTAAAGTATCACTATTAGCTCGCGCTACACGGCAGTCCTTGCGAGCATTCTACTTAGTATAAATACCAAGTTTCATGTCATTAGAATTATTGCGCTTTGAGAAATTGAACCATAAACATCACCATGTCGGAGTCATCCGCGCTTTGCACGAAATTGGAGTATCGAGCTGTCATAACATTCCCCACAAAGAAGAAAAAAACGCCGACAGAAATATTTGAAGAGATGTCAGCAGTTTACAGGGAGTCTGCAGCTTCATTTGCAACCGTAAAACGTTGGAGCCGAGAATTCAGACACGGCAGGGAGTCGCTTGAAGATGATCCCAGGTCGGGACGTCCGAACACCGCCGTTACTGATGAAAACATCGGAAAAGTGAAGAAACTTGTTTTAGAAGATCGGCGAATGAAGATGTGGGAGATAGCAGAAGCCATAGGAGAAGTAAGGAACGAGTCGGCGACATTTTGCATAATCATTTGCACATGAGAAAGGTGTGCGCGCGATGGGTGCCGAGAATGCTCACGCCGCTTGACAACCAGCGTCGAGTCGTAACTACGAAGGAGTTTATAGACATCTGTGCCGATAGTCCTGACGATGTTTTTTCTCGCCTTGTCACTGTTGACGAAACATGGAGTTGGCAGTATGATCCGGAGTCAAAACAGGAGTCTATGCACTGGATAGAAGAGGGAGAAAAGCCGCCGCGAAAATTCAAAGTGGTAAAATCGGCGTTTAAGCTCATGGCGACAGTTTTTTGGGATTGTGATGGAATTTTATTCATCGACTACCTTCCTAAAAATACTACGATGAACGGAGATCATTATGCCGCATTGCTGACAAAGCTGCGTCAAGTGGTTGTGGAGAAACGAAGAGGCAAACTGGCGAAAGGAGTCTTGTTTTTGCAGGACAATGCGCCCGTCCACACTGCCCGTGTTGCAGGGCGCGCCTTCGCCGAGACAGGATTTGAAAAAATTAACCACCCACCCTACAGTCTAGACCTGGCCCCCAGCGACTATTTCCTCTTCTCAAATTTGAAAAATAACCTCCGAGGCCGGACATTTTCCAGCATCGATGAGATGAAGGCGGCCGTAAACGAACATTTCGAAGGCAAAGACGGCGAATATTTTTTTACCGGGTTAAATGCCCTATACAATAAATGTAGGAAGTACATTGAATTAGAGGGAGATTATATTGAAAAATTATTTTTTTATACATTTCTATCAGCATTTTTAATACCTTAGGCTCAAAACTTTTCAGCCTCCCCTCGTAAAACATAAACTTAAGTGCTCATTAAATATTTAAAACATAAAAAATGTTTTTGCTGATCCTTTTTTGCTGCGCAAATCAGTATTTTTGCTGTGCCAGCCATTTAAAAATATAACGCAGGTAGCCAGTTTGCTAGTTTAAAAACATGTTGTTCCAGTCAGTTTACTACGACGGCTCCCGCGTTTTTCTCTGCAGCGATGGAAGTTAACGTTTTTAAATTTGGTTTAGCTGAAAAACTGACACATAATTAACTGGTGAATGAAAATAAAACTGTAAACACTCAATTTAGAAATAATAAAATGACATTAAAAAATATCAATGTATAATGTAATACCATTCCGATTGACACCGTCCACACTTTCCTAGGTACTGTCGTAGATGAGCACTGTTCTTACAACATATTGAAAAAGTGGGTAATAAATGAAATAAATATGTATACGCTCTACACAAGCTACAAAGAACCTCCAACGTGCAAACAGCTCTGAATGTATACCACGGATATGTGGCGTCTGTATTAAGGTACGGCCTAATCCTAGGGGGAAATGCAAGAGAGATAAACAGGGTTTTCGTGGGACGGATTTCAAATTAGCCGACTTACGACTTTTTATTAAATATCATTATTTATTCTTGGCACTCGATAGTACTAATTAAGTTAATCATATGTTCATGTAAATGTGCGAGAAAAAAATATTGAATTAAAATAATGTATGGAGCGATATCTAATTTGCTCTCTAAGTACCAAGTCTTAAATGTGTTGGCTCGATTCCAGCTGATGATTTAATTAATTGAAACCAACTCGCGCCAACAAACTGAAAACTCTTAATGAGACATGAAACCTCTTAATGAACCACGGATCGCGTTTGATTTGTCGACTCGTCAACACATTCACAATCATGCTTTAACGATCCTCAAAGTAATACCTTTTGAATGTACACTACGCTTGACTCGAACGAATGCGAAAGAAGACTAGATCTTCGGACAAGTATTAATATACACAAAATACACGGGAGACAAGAATAATCGCGGCACGAAATGATGACAGACAGTTATCTCAGATCAGCATTACAAGTACCTAAACATAAAACCAAACAAAGCCACGCGTGCCGGCTTTCGCCATTCGGAAGTAATCGGAACTATTCGACTACCTACTCGGAAGCGGAAGGAGCACCAATTTGGGATTTTGGTATCATCATATCCATCTCTATGCCAAAAGAACAGAGCTCATTATCGCATCGCATTGAGCAACGACACGACACAACGCTCTCGCCTAACATTAAACAAACCGAACTCTACCGAAGCCTACCGAAAGAAAGCCGAACGACATAGCAGTTGTAAGTCATTGATTCGCTCAATTTTCCATGTTCATATTTTTAACCTCACTCACTCACATCTCATTAATATATCTTTACTTTCTTTTCTTGCAGTCCATTGTTTAAAGTCTATCCCTTAAGCTGAAATTTTTGTTATTGACATATTATATCGTAATCGTGACTTCTTATTAAGAATTTTAATATGGCCATACTGTACGTATCAGGTCCTTGCCCTCACAAATAACATCGAATCTGGTTTTCAAAATCAGTGTAGAGACAAGGTTTGCTTCATAAAATAATGTCTGTCATTCCTAGTAGAGAAATCGGTGACCTCATAAACAATATGCGAAAGGAAAGGGAGTTTGAAGTCCATCTTGGCAACTCCAATAGCAGAAAAAGGAGACTAAACAATGGGCTGCCTCAAAGTTCGGTTATGGCACCACAGCTATTCAACTTTCATCATCACGAATCAGTCAATTTCACGACGAAAAAGCCTTCCATTCCGAAGTTATAATTTGTTTTTGCCGTTAGCGCATTTCAATATTAAAATGGCTATAAAAAATTGGGAGGGAGGAGTTTTTTTATCGATGAATTTCGATGTTCTTCAAACCAGATCGTTATGAGCACTTTATAAAGATTCAAACTGTATAGCCAGACAATAGTAGTGACCTATCTCTTTTCGAAATGTTAGGACAGAATTTGCCGTGCTCTGAGATCAGTTGAGGACTCGTAACATCTAGACAACGCGTTTCTATTTCACTTATACAGTATGAACGAAATCACTGATAATATAACATTGTTTAAAAATAATGGCTCAGTCGGCGGCGCGAGTTTGATAAAAATAATCATAAAATTTCAATGTATTTTGTAATAATGCTCCTTATTTCTATATGCTACTGAATCCTGGATAATCCGAATGCTGGACTTCCTTTGAACGTGTATGTAAATGGAAGGAAAAATACAAGGTGCAAGAACAAGGGGAAGACCACCTGCACGCTAGTGTAGTCCCATGCAGGAATAACTGCAGCTTGGTCTACCTACAGGAGGCAATACACGCAGCCCGGGACAGAACAATGGAGAACCTTGGTCGTGACCCGTACCAACAACCATGACAGTAACGTACAGATGTAATGAATATTATTAATAAAATATGTCTATGTATATGTCAATCCTCCGCCATGAGGAAACGACTAGAAAGAAGAAGTAATAATGCGTTTGCTTAATTTATTAATAGTTATAGAGCAAATTTAACGCTATCAGTGTAGTGGGTTATATTTATATCGCCAAAAGTATCTAAGTTCAGCTTCGTTTATCCCGAGAGCCGGCAAGTCCGGGGCCATGTTATATAGGTGGTGTTGTACACAAACACCCGTAGATTAAGCCTACAAAAAACCAGCTTGAGCACTTTTAAGACTTGGTACTTATAGAGCAAATTAGATATCGCTCCATATATTATTTTTATTAAATATTTTTTTTTTAGACAGGCGGAATCGGACCGCACCCGAGGCTACACGTCAAAAACAGCTGTGCTGTATTTTAACTAAATAATTTTGTTTAAATTCGTCTATTTGTGAATATAGTGTTAGTTTTTAGTGTTTGTTAAGTCAATTAATAGTGTCCCAGTGATAAACGTGGTCAGAATTATAATTGTGATAAAATAATCGATCACGGGCCAACAGACCAAAGGACGATTCAAACTGTCTTGACACTGTGTTCAACTGACATTGTCGTGCCTTTCCCTTGCTACATAGCGAGTATTTTTTGTCTTTGTTTTCACATTACTAATCATAATGATGACTCGCAATGCTTTGTCTCGCCAAGCGGAGTCCAGGCTTCAACTGGTTTTGCAGGAATTAAAGCAAGCAAAGGGACAGGTGAAATTAGAAGACACAATTAGAAGCAGAAAGAGATGAAAATGAAAAAACAATCTTGGAAACCTTAGAAAACAATCAAAAATTAAAGAGGGAACTGTCCGCGCTACATTCCATTAATATTTCTATTACTGAGGAACGGGATAGGCTGCAACTAATAATAGATGGGTTTGATGAACACTGTGGTACTGAGTTTGAGTCCGTCCTGCACAGAACTTCAATCCTGGAGAAGGAACTGTGTGATGCCCACCAACACATCACACAGCTGGAAGAAGCGGCTATTAGCTCTGCCACAGTGACCATGCAGAGCTTATTTGATGAATTGGTAGCAGTAAATACTTCCTTGGGCCATGTCTCTGTTGCGGGCTGTAGCTTGCCCACTATGACTATTGACTTTACTAAGGATGACTCAGCGTGTAATGTGGCAGCCAGCAGCAGGGACAGCACACACAAATTGAAACTAAGTAAAAATAAGTTAAGAAAATACGTCAAAATTAATAAGTTTACAAAAAAAAACCAAAAATACCCTAAAAAAACAAAAAAAGATTGTAACAAAGCTTCATAATAAAAGAAGGGTTTTTGATAAACTGGAGCTGTGTACTGCTCAGCTTAATTATAATCAGATTAGCTATGAGGACAACATGCATGAGCTAAGATGCAAACTTGACCAGTCAGAGCGCTCCCTGGGGCTCTACATTAGCCTCTATGACAAAACCAGAGCGGAAACCAGGGAACTGAATCTAGCTATGGATGCAGTTCTCAGTAGCCAGGTTAGCCTAGAAACCAAAATATTGGAGAGCTGCTGTTGTGTGCCGGACTGTGCTCCGTCAGCTACTTCCCTTCTGGATGTTAGCACGTCATATCCAGGTATAAAAACAATTATGTGCAGTGATGAACTTGGAAAAAATATGGGCCAATTATTATATATGTATATGGAGCATACGGTAATAAATAATTGTTTACCCAACTGTAATCTGCATGATATTATGCAAAAAGTAGATAATGCTACATATAGTGATGACTGATATTTAAACATATGCCTCGGTAATAGGGGTAATGTGAACAAGTCTGACTTAATTAAATATTTAGACAAGCTCTGTTATTTAAAAGTAAAACAAATTGTTATGTTCACATTCCCTTACAGCGACAGCCTGCCACAATCAGAAAACAACCTTAGATATAAGCTGAATATGACCTTGCATACTATATCATGCAATAATAATATACATGTAATGGATACTAACAATTTTGTTAGTAGAAATAAATATTATTTGACTAAAGGTAAATATTACCTTTCTAGTTATTATAAAAGACAAGTAGCAAATTCGCTGTCCTATTATTTTAATATAACAGCCAAAAATTTGGCTACACATAATGCCTCTATTGAGCATTATACTGATGTTTCAAACAAAACCTTGGAAGCTTTTCCAAGTCATTTAAATTAGATACAACGACAATAGAGGAAGTCTCTAGCCCGTCAAATAATATTAATAAAGTACATAATAAAAACAGAAAAATTCAATATTGTAAAATAAATGAAAAGTTTACTAATCTGGTCCACTAAAATATTCAAGGTATTAGCAGTAAATTATTAGAGTTGGAATTGTACAGGAACTCTTTTAATATTGATATTTTATGTCTAACAGAACATTGGCTAAAAAGCCATGAGCTCATGTTCAATTTCAGTAACCACCAGGTTGGTAGTTCTTTTTGCAGATCACATGCTGTTCGTGGAGGCTCTCTAATATTTCTAAATAAACACATAAAGTTCAAAAATCGTAATGACATAGCATGTTTATCAGTTGAAAGCCACATTGAAGTAGCATGTGTTGAATTGGAGCGCATAATTGTAATAAGCGTTTACAGCCCACCATCAGGTTCATTTGATGTTTTTGAAAAAGTCATGGATGACATATTATTTAAAGTATCAAAATCTAATAAAACTCTTATGATATGTGGAGACTTCAATGTAAATTTATCAGAAACTTACTCCCTTAGTACGATGCTAACTAACTTATTAAATTCTCACAACTTAAAGCCACTTTTCATGGAACCTACTCGAATAACTGAAACCTCAGCAAATTGTATAGACAATATATTTGCTTATCCAAATGAAAAAATTGTACTTAAAAAAATTATAAGTAATTTAAAGTCAGACCATTTAGGTCAATACATTAGACTAGAAATTCAACTTAAAAAAAGTTCTACAAGAAAGATATAATACATACCTGTGACTGCACATCGGTTTGAAAGGTTTAAATTGAATTGGGATAGCAAACTACCTATCAATTACTCTAATAATAACCCTAATGAGTCATATCGTATTTTTTTTTACAAATTCAGCAATGGGTTCCATGCAGTATTTACTATCAGATCGATTGTGGTCTCAGACAAACTTAACTTTAGTAAGTGGGCCACAGTAGGTATACTTAAAAGTAGACAAAATTTATATGAATTATATAGTGAAAAACAATGGAATCATAGTGAAGAGTTCATGGATAAAGTAAAAAAGTACTCAAAAATCTTTAAAAAAGTTTGTCAAATTGCAAAATCAAATTATATCAGATCTAAAATAAGAAAAAGTGATAACAAAATTAAATCAACTTGGGATATAATTAAAAGTGAGACTGGAAAGGTCAGTATAAAAAACAACGAATATGAATTAAAAATTAATGATATTACTTTCAAAAATGATATTGATGTAGCTAAAGCGTTTGATTTTTTTTTTACTGACATCCCAATCTCTACTACAAAGTCTTTAGACTCTTCCAAAGTAGTCGCTGAATCTTTGCTAAAAGACTATGTACCTAGATGTGAAAATCAATTCTCGTTTAATTATGTAGATGATAAAGATATTATTAAAGCCTTTAAATCAATAAATGTTAAGAAAACTGCAGACCTCTGGGATATTTCTGTTCATGTTGTGAAGCCCCTAATAAATGTTATTGCACTTGATTTAGCTTTCATATTAAATGCATCTATTGAATCTGGCGTGTTTCCTGATTTAATGAAACACAGTAAAATAGTACCTTTGTTTAAATCGGGTAGTACATCTGATCCTTCTAACTTCAGACCGATATCGGTATTGCCTACATTTAGTAAAGTATTTAAAAAAGTAATTTTTAATCAACTTCTTACACATTTCAACACCAACAACATGCTCCACTGTAAACAATTTGGTTTTACACAAGGCAAATCAACTACTGATGCCGGTATTGAGTTAATATCACATATATATGATGCCTGGGAGGAGTCGCATGATGCTCTAGGAGTATTTTGCGATTTGTCTAAGGCTTTTGATTGCGTTGACCATGGGACATTGATCAGGAAATTACATCACTATGGAATTAGGGATAACTCTTTAGATCTTCTCTCTTCTTATCTAAATAACAGGATACAGAGAGTTGACATTAATGGAAAACGATCTCCAGGGTCTGTTGTTACTATGGGTGTACCGCAGGGTTCCATACTCGGGCCATTCCTGTTTTTGGTTTATATTAATGACCTGCCACATCTTGTCAGAGATAATCATGAGATTGTACTGTTTGCAGATGACACTTCACTTTTGTTTAAAATGAAACGACGCAGTTTGAACTTTGACGATGTGAATAATGCAATCTCAAAAGTAGTCAATTGGTTTAGTGCTAATAATCTTTTAATGAACAATAACAAAACTAAATGTATTCGGTTTATACTCCCCAATGTTAAACAAGTCTCGGCTAATGTTAATGTTAAAGGTGAAAATTTAGAAATTGTAGATAGCACGGTATTCCTAGGAATCACCTTAGATAATAAGCTTCAGTGGGGCCCACACATAGATAAGCTATCAAAAAAACTCAGTTCCGCAGTTTATGCAGTTAAAAAAATCCGTCTTTTTACGGACGTGGAAACAGCTAGACTAGTTTACTTCAGCTACTTCCATAGCATTATGTCTTACGGCATACTGCTGTGGGGGAGCGCTGCAGACATTAACATAATATTTATGCTGCAAAAGAGGGCTGTTCGTGCAATCTACAATGTGGGTCCCAGAGAGTCACTGCGTTGTAAATTTAAGGAAATTAACATTATGACAGTGCCGTGTCAGTATATTTATGAAAACCTAATGTACGTCCACAATATTGATAAATTTCCTAAGAATAGCGACAGGCACAATGTCAACACTAGAAATAGGAATAAACTAGCTATACCTACTACTAGGCTCCATAAGGTTAATGTATCTTTTAAAGGGCAATGTATTCGCTTTTACAACAAAATACCGACTGAGTTACAAGAATTGTCTGTAAATAAATTTAAAAATGTTGTTAAAAATCACTTATGTAAAAAAGGTTACTACAAAATATCAGACTATGTAGAAGACAAGAAACCTTGGGAAGGTGTTTGCTCCAATTCTGTAAAAAATAACGTATAAAGCTGGAGGTTTCTAGTCGCCTCTTTGCCTCCAGCATCTAAAACATTGAGGTGACGGAATTCAAATTGAGTTCTATATTTCCCTGTACCTTATACATGTGTTAGTTTAAGATTTGACATTCTCCAAATGTTACCTATGTGTTTCTTATGGAAATAAACTCTTTTTGAATTTGAATTTTGAATTTTGCAAATTATAACATTTACAACAAAAAGTACTCTGAGAACATATTATTGCCTTAATTAGGACTATCGATAACCATAACAAAATAAGATATGTAACAAAAAAACTTAAGTCCGCAATTTCGAAATCCGTCCCACTGTGCACCCGCACGCGTCAGGAGATATGGCGATATGTCGAACGAACATTGGGGTTCGCCTCATATTGCACTTGATCGGCTGTCCGCCGTCGTCTTAAGACCGCAAAATGTAGTTTACAAAGCTATTGGTTTGGCTACTTTAATACTCTCATGTCTCGGTGGAGTATGCAGTAACACGTCCCCCCCCGCAGACTGCTGACCCGGGCGCGCAGCACGCGGCCGGCGGAGGCGGTGCCGCGCGCATGGGATTGGGGCAGCGCGCCCGCCGCCGAGCTGCTGGAGCTGACGGAGCCGGGGCTGCAGGAGCGTGCCGTCGCTTACCCGCTGCACGCGCCGCTCGAGCTGCGCGCGCAGTCCGAGGACCAGCTGCGCACGCTCAAGCGAGACCACGACCAGCTCGTACTCACTGTCAAACGGTACAACCTTCTCTCGCACACTAGCTTCATGCTACGTGCTAATACGAGCTGCTAGAGCTGACGCAGCCGGGGCTGCAGGCGCGCGCCGTCGACTACCCGCTGCACCCACCGCTCGAGCTGCGCGCGCAGTCCGAGGACCAGCTGCGCTCTCTCAAGCGGTACCACGACCAGCTCGTGCTCACTATCAAACGGTATAGTTACAGTTTATCGTAGGCTGAATTTCCGCAACTCGACGACTTCTATTTGCGCCTGTTTTGCGGGTTGGGGGCACTACTGCCAACCCAGCTCCTGTAGAAAGCCTAGCAAACCCTTGATGTTGCCGATGACTTTCTGGAGCGATCTTGGCTACCCGAGGTATGTAGCCCGGTAGATGGCCACGCCGGATCATTCCAGCAGGACGTGGGTGGCTGCCTCCTTCACCTCCATGCAGGCTCTGCAAAGGGGGCTATCTGTAACACATGTAAGTGTTTGTGTATAAGCGTGGCCAGTTAACGCTCCGGATACCAAGTGGAGCTGTAACCTCTTTAGCTTCAGAAGCTTACGTGATAATCCGTAAAAATGACAAACAGTAACCCGATAGCAATGTCCACCGTACAGCTATTTGAAATATAAAATATAGTAAACGTTTTTGTTGCATTCAGTTCAGACTATTTTTAAAGAATCTGTGGAGCAGAACAGCGTTTCTTGTAACGTTATTTTGTTTTTTTTTTTTTTTTTTATGTAGCCTCCACGGTGTCCCACTGCTGGGCAAAGGCCTCACCATTTCGAGTCCACACATCCCTATCAGTCCCACGTTATTTTGTTAACATGTATTATTTATGTAACTCTCTAAGTATTTAGGGGCGGTGGACAATAGCTGTGTTTTGGGTATTATTTTTCATTTCAGGGTATATTTATTTTATTTGCACGTATATTGAAAGAATATAGTAATAATCCTTTAGACAATTATTCAAGTAACCACAGAAAATAATCAAGATTAACGGCGGTCGGCCCTCCATACTACTCGCTATTATTCCCCCAGCACAACAGCAGCAGCTCTACGCTGCCCATTCCAGTAGGATTTTTTTTTTCTGCATTCCCACCTCAAAATAGCAACTCCGCCGCTTGATTTTGGGATCTCAGGCGGAAGAATTATATTCCTAACTCGTTCGAAAAGGCTTCTTTACGAACCTCGCTACGACCCTCGCTTTTGGCTCCTGCCGTAAACTTCTCGGATCGTAAATATAAACCTTTGCGAACTCGAACGAAATCTACTACATTCTGACATCTGGGAATTTATCAGAATCTGAATCCAAATAGATTAATGGACCAATCACAATACAGCTCCTTAAACCTGCTGGGACGCAGAGAACATAAAAGGAACTTTTATGGCAGATATAATAATAAACAATAATAATATAATAATATTAAATAATCAAGTTCTGATTAGTTGATTTGTCAATTTGGAAGGGATTCCGATAGGAATTCCTAGATATCAGGGAGTACATGATAATAAGGCTACAGTTTATTCTCTGACTGGTATACCCGACACACGTCGTTCTGTCATAAGCTAACAAAGCCATTTATAGACAGAAGCATCAACTGCACCAATTCGATCTCTCCGTAATATCATCATTCAATAAAAAATTCCTTATTTTGTATAAATATTTATATATTATATTTAGGAATCGTAGTTTTTCGCCCCCTTCTCGTACCTACTGTAAGAAATGCTATTAAATACAATTTCCTTGACAGGATGCCAGTATCGTCGACTCAGGAGGTAGAATGCACGCTCTGCTGCACGGGGTCAATGTCCCTACTAGCCATGCGGACGCATCTCGCTTCGCGATCTCATCGCGAGAAGAAGGAAATCTTCCGTATGTTTGAAACATAACATGTATTACTGACTTGATTAATGTTTTTTATTGTTATTGATAAGCTGATCTGATAGATATAACTATGTACGAAATAACTTTAAACTACTGCTAAATGCCTTTCAACTGATGCCATTGTAAAGAAGGTTATGTTAATTTGTTTATTACTTATAGGTTTATTGACGTTAACTATTGAAGTTACCAGTTAGTTTGACCCTATGGGTGGGGTGTATGTTAATTTCTTTTGGTAGTTCTCTTTAGTGATAGGCTCATGTGATCCATAAAAAGTTACGTAATTACACAATCCAAAAAGCTTTTTGGATGAAATCTGTGAATAAGCGCATTTTTTATAAGAAACTTATCAGTTGTATAACTATGAAGGCCCCAGTACATGTTGGCCCAAGTTATTGGACCAACGTGTACTGCGGCATTGATAGTGTTAAGCTATACGCTAAGTAAATAGGTACTAGATACTAAATAAGTGATTTAATTATCTTATTTCCCAATCCTAATAATGGGAAAGAAAAAAAATTGTAAGGTATTATCTTTCTTAATATAAAGAAAATCTGTAATATCGTTTGTATTAAAAGTAAATTCTTAAAAACATGTTATTTATTTATTCCTTTTAATGAAAATTAGATACATTATAGTAGTTTATGTGACTGCTGCATAATGGCTAATTATGTACAGTTACATACACTAGTTTATCTACACACACACATATCATAAGCTCTCTTTGATGTGTTCAGGAACCGCATGTTTGACCGGCATTGTGGTTCTGCAATTTTTTAGCTTGCTCTTTAGTACCAACTTCACGCAGATGGGCGTCGGCGTTCGAAATTTGAATGTCAGTACCAACTTCACAGACAAACTAGGGACGGCACGCGGGTGGGCGTCGGCGTTCGAAATTTGAATGCCATTATATGTAGAAAAACTACACATAATGACCATAATGTGTAGTTTTCCAGATACGAAACGAGTTTTTACCAAGTAGTTTAACATAATGCTGATCGTAACGTGCGGTTTTTGAACGCAGTAAAGAGGGTTTATGATACGTGTGTAGATAAACAGATTTACTGTACCTAGTGTTTCCATAACCGACGTCATCACTTCCTTTGTAAGTAAATCAAGTAATATTTGCTATTCATGGTTTGGCGCTAAGTGACATGCGATGCAATCGTATGACAACTATAGGTAGTTGTAGACACGCTCGGGTGGCCTCGAGAAACTAGATTCGACTCTTGCGCATACATAATGTGGACATGACTACAGACTTACCCTTTTTCATTTATTCACATGCTGTACTTGACCCGTTCTTATTTTTCATGTAAGCACAGCTTTGTCGGTATTTGAATTGTTTGCGTATGTGCGCCGTATGATGAATATTTCATATACAATACAGGGTATTTGGTAGATTGATGCGAAGTCATAAAACGAAGATAGTTCCGATCATTTAGAATCAACCATCTATGTTTTATTGTTTTTGACGACAAAACCCAGAATTTCACAGTTGATTGGTAATCATTGCGATTTTGAACAATAATTGATTTCCTTTTAATCATTTTAGTCATATCGAAGGAATTTAATTGTATTTTAGTATTAGCAATAGCCAAGCATGTTTTAAAAACGGTTAGCACACAAAAACCTCTTGTGTTTTTTTAATGCAGTCAAAAAAACGTTGCTTAACAGCAGAGGAAATTTTATATTACTTCAAAGGTATCTAAAAACCAAATCTCAAGTCACAGATGCCTAGAATAAGTTTTGTTAGATTAACATTACGTAATAGGAAATTATTGAAAAATATATCAATTACTGTTCAAAGTCGCAATTACATATTACCACTAATAAATACTCGCTGACAGATTTTTAAATGGTGTATTTCTTTTCGTGGCAGTAACAAAAGTGTTCTCAAAATCAAAGCAGTCCTATTTATAACATCTATTCCCTCCATCTCCCGCGTTCGTTTTCGCGGTTAAACACACCCTTCTTCAGACTATCCAAAACCGGAAATGCAATTTACACGTATTATTTCTAACACGAATTCTATAATTACTACAAATATTCTGGATAGTTCTAAAATTGGCTTTAACATTATCAAGATTTAACAAATTATAAAACATTTCAATAAACCATCAGATTAATATTAGCATCGAACGGAAATGTCTAATACATCGCTAGTTACCATTTTTAATCATGTCACTTCCTGTTACAAGTCTAAAAGATTTAAATATGAATTAAACATAATAACGATAGGACCTTCATAAATGGCTCTAAAATCAGAATAGACTTTATTATGATTTTAGAGTTCAATTTTCAAAAAAGGATATAACCAGAACAGGGTACGTCTATAACGGAAGTATTACTACATCCGGCTATAGGTTCGACAAAGTTAAATTTGAAGAAACGAGGATAGATTCATGATTTAAACCAAAGACAAATATAAACTAAAGAAATGATGATTAATTACAATTAATGTCAAACATAAAAGGATTTTAACTATCATCATAATCCTTCAAATAATCTAAACGGAAATGGAAAGTTGCTTTACGTTAGTACAAGCCGGCTCCACTAGATGGCGTTAGATGTAAGTATAGTGAAATATACAAGGTGTAACTAACAAGAGCTAACATTCGACCGTCCTGACTCTAAAGTTTGTCTCTAAACTTATACAATTACTTCTACAAAACATTATTTCTGCAAACTAGGTATACTATCTCATTATAAAACAGGGAAATAATAATATCAAGACTTTGTAAGCATGCCTCTTATTCAAGATAGGCTTCGTTATCTGCACCTGATCCCTCATTCCTGAATCTATAGTATAATAACTACAGATTCATTAATCGTATCAGACTTCCAGATCTTCAGTTTTAATATCCGCACCTGATCCCTCATTCCTGAAGCTATAGTATAATAACCACAGATTCATTAATCGTATCAGACTTCCAGATCTTCAGTTTTATTATCTGCACCTGATCCCTCATTCCTGAATCTATAGTATAATGACCATAGATCCATTAATCGTATCAGACTTCCAGATCTTCAGTTTCAATATCTGCACCTGATCCCTCATTCCTGAATCTATAGTATAATAACCACAGATTCATTAATCGTATCAGACTTCCAGATCTTCAGTTTTAATATCTGCACCTGATCCCTCATTCCTGAATCTATAGTATAATGACCATAGATCCATTAATCGTATCAGACTTCCAGATCTTCAGTTTCAATATCTGCACCTGATCCCTCATTCCTGAATCTATAGTATAATGACCACAGATTCATTAATCGTATCAGACTTCCAGATCTATCTATACTATTCTTTCTTTTCTATAAATTTTAAGCATTCTTCTCAAATCATACTTTCTGTGCAATTTATAAATTCTATGTAAATTACACATTTTATTTAAATTATGCTCGTAAATCATCTAAACACAATATGATACATTATTATCCAAATTAACTACAACTTATATGTTCATCATCTGTGTTGTCACTATCAGTATCACTCTCTACAGTCACTGTAATCCAAGGACGTATGCGATCTGTTGACCAAATATTACTATATTTTCCTTTAGTTATGTTGGAACCAGGAATACTTGATACCTCGTATCTATCATTTTCTAAAACCCTTGATATCTTGAACGGGCCCGTATACTTGGGCAAAAGTTTTTTACTCTTCCCATCATTAGAAGGAGTAGGTTTTAAAATTTTCACTAAGTCACCTATCTTGTATAGCGTAGCGTCTTTTCTAGTTTTGTCAAATCTCTCTTTTTGTTGAGCCTGATTCTTCTCAACGTGTTCATTAATCTCTTGTATAATTTGTTCACTAGCTTTCCCGTTTTGTCGTGTATCTACCACTGTATCTCCTAGTATACCGTCTCCTTTTCCTAACAATCTTTTCCCAAATAACGCTTCTGAGGGCGTCTTGCCTATCCCTTTATTGAGTGTATTATTAAGTCCCCATTGTATCTTCCCTAGTTCTTGATCCCATTTGTTTTCACCTAAACTATCTGTATAGGTCCTAAGTCCATCTAAAATAGTACGGTTATACCTCTCCACTTGTCCGTTAGCCCTAGGAGTAGAGACAGCATTAAGAATGTGGCGAATTTCATATTCTGTACAGAATCTTTTGAATTCGTTTGAAGTAAAACTCGTACCTCGATCTGAGATCAACCTAACTGGATGACCGAAGATTGAAAACAACTCTATCAAACATCTGATAGCAGAGTTTGATTTAGTATTGCGTAGTGGTTTGAGTATACTAAATTTAGTAAATCCATCCACAAGTACAAATAGATATTGATTACCCCTGGAACTCTTGATAAATGGTCCTAAATGGTCTATGTGTACTGTGTGGAATGGAATATCATATTTAGGAATATTGTGTAAATAACCTTCTTTTGGTCCTGAGGGTTCTTTACCGAAAGCACAGTGTAAGCAAGATCGTACATATTTAGTTATAAATTTCTTCATTTTGGGGAACCAAAAATCTTTCCTGATCTTGTCCAAAGTTTTTTCTACCGAAAAATGTCCTACATCATCATGATTTCGTTGGCATATTTGCCACCTAGCGCTCTTCGGGACTACCCATTTTAGTTGATCTCCTATTTTTCGGTATATGCGATTGTTTTGTACGACAAAGTTTTGTCTTATATCAGTCAATTCCTTGTATTGCGAGTCTTCAAGAATGGATCGAATATGTTGAATTTTAGGATCTGTCAATTGAAGACTCAGTACCCAATCTTCTTGAGATATATGCATTACCCGAGACAAATGTTCATACTTGTCATTATCCTGTCCATCTTCAAGAGGATTTCGACTGAGCGCATCGACATGTTTCATTGTACAACCGGGTCTATATTCAATGGTACAATCGTATTCTTGCAGAGCGATCCACCAACGAGCTATCCTTGGTATTAAATCTCTCTTGGAGAAAGTTGATCTTAAAGCGTTACAGTCTGTGTGTATTGTAAAGGGTTTACCTAACAAATAAACTCTAAACCTATTGAGAGAAGTTATAACGGCAAGAGTCTCTAATTCATATGCATGAAATTTCTCTTCATCTCGCGTCGTTTTTCTACTAAAGAAAGCGATAGGTCTTAAGTCAGATTTCATATTTTCCCTTTGTAATAATATTCCTCCAAAGCCTTTTTTTGATGCATCACAATGTAATTCCGTGATGAATTCAGGATTATACAAACTCAAAATAGGTCTGATGATTAGTTTCTCTTTTAATGTTGTAAAAGACTCTTGCTGTTCTTTCTCCCACTGCCAAGCAATATCTTGTTTCGTTAGGTCAGTCAAAGGCTTAGCGATGCTAGAAAACCCCTTGATAAATTTCCTAAAGTAGCTAGCCAGGCCAATAAATTGTCGAATCTCATGCACTGATTTGGGAGTTGGGAATTGTTCTACAGCAGAAATTTTGGCTTTACCAGGTCTAATGCCCTCGACAGATATTTCGAACCCCAAATATTCTATTTCAGTTTGAAAAAAGTTACATTTATTTATATTTAACGTCAGTCCAGCTTCCCTTATGAGAACAAAGGTTTGTTCTAATTTTGCTAAACATTCTTCGAATG
This sequence comes from Argyresthia goedartella, assembly GCA_949825045.1. NCBI lineage: Eukaryota > Metazoa > Arthropoda > Insecta > Lepidoptera > Argyresthiidae > Argyresthia > Argyresthia goedartella. The sequence goes on along the minus strand of OX463824.1, from coordinate 18,319,371 downwards.
TCTTTCCACATATTAATAGGTCATCCATATATGCCAAAGCACATTTCTCACGAGATTTTCCCAACATTTTATTTATTGTTCTTTGAAAAACAGCTGGACAATTAACTAGTCCAAAAGGAGCTCTACAAAACTGATACAACCCATCAGGAGTTATAAAAGCTGTCAAGTGCTTACACTCATCTTTTACAGGAATCTGATAGTACCCGCTGGCCAAATCTAGGCTGATAAAGTATTTATTTCCACTCAATAAATCTAGTTGATCATCTATTCTTGGGAGAGGATAATTATCTCTTATTGTCTTTCGGTTCAGTGCCCGATAGTCGACACACAATCTATATCCTCCTGTCTTCTTTGAAACTAACAATACAGGACTAGCATACTGTGATTCTGACTCTTCAACAATATTATTTTCCAGCAGCTCATTGACCATATTTCTAACTACCTCTTTTTCAGTATGACTCAAACGGTAAGGTCTGTAAACAACGGGGATTTCATCGTGTAGTTTAATTTCTAGTTCTGTTATGTCTGTACAACCAAGTTCGGCTAAGTTTTGCGCAAAACAGTCACGATTTTTGTTGATTACTTCATAAGTTCTACTTTTCTGCTCGGTTGTAAGATCAGGGTTAACATTAATTTCCTCCTTACTGAAAGGTTCTAAATGCTGTAGAGCAAAGAAGCATCTTGGCTGTCCGAACATTTCTGAACTGTCTAGAGAATCTTCACTTTCACTCAAGGTAATACCTCGAGCAACACCGAAGTCTTTTGTAAAGTAAATTGGACTGTTGAAGATATTCATTATAATAATAGCACACTTCCCGTCTTTTAATTTATACAACCCTTCCTGAATACAATACTCAACACCATTTATGTTTCGATAATTACCTTTTAGGTATATATTTGCATCGCGTACATCCTTACAGTAGCATTTAATTAAACCTACAGTTTCAATTTTAGTGTCGGAGTGTACGTATGACATGTGTTTGTTATAAATTTGGTCATTATCAAATGACGGTAACTCAGGATTAAAATCTCTGGTCATGATATTAAGGGAGCTATCTGTTTTTGTGATAATCACATTAGGTAATTCGGTGAAATCCTGTCCTACAAGTAAGGGTACGTGCAATTGTTCGTCTCTTACAACTAGCGCTGTTATCGTAGCTTCAACTGTATCAATAAGTAAAGTTAATTGCACTCTACCTAAAGGCTGAACACGTACATTCGCCAATCCATGAACTGTCGGTATACTATCAGTCGCAATTGCTAGACCTATTTGGGTGGCCAATCTTTGCGTAATTAGTGTGCAATCGCTTCCCATATCAACAAAGCACTGAGTTTCTTTTACATTATTAATCAGAGCTCTTTTGTAATATTTATGGCTAGGATCGGCTATGCTGTTTATAACAAGAACCTGTTTTTCAGTATTTTTCTTTTTACGCGGACAATCATTGGTTTTATGACCGTATAACTTACACTCATCACATTTGAGAATAGTTTTGGGGCACAACCCTGTGACCTTTTTCGTTACAGTTGAAGCAAGCATTAGTTACTATAGGTGTATATGTGTTCTGGGAACCGTTTGCGTGACATTGAAATGTTTTATGACCTGTTTCATTACATTTATTACAAAAAATGTTACTTCCCCTTTTGTTCCTATTGAATGATCTCGCTGCATCTTTTTGATCTTTACAAACATCCTTCAAATATTTGAATAAATCCTCAGGCTTAGAGAATCGAGCTGATGATGCACCTGCTCGTATAGTGCGATCATCTAAACCATGTATGATGCAATCAGCTGCTCGTTTGCCCGATATTTCGCAAGCATTCAATAATGCCGTTTTCTCAAAGTAGTATTCGTCCAAGTTATCCCCAAATTTTAATCGTTTTTCTAGCATATCTGACAAGAGAGTACCATAGTTGACTTCAGACGGAAACGCTTTGCATAAAAGGGTTTGCCATTCGTCCCAACTATGTAACACGGATGTTTGGGTTTGGTACCATTTTTTAGCATTACCTACCAGTTTGGGCAAAGCATAGTGTCTGATTTGTTTCTCATCCCAAGTATAGATTTGTGCACACTCGTTAACTTTTGCTAACCATATTTCAATTCGGCTATTTTTGATAGATGGGTCAAACTCTGGGATCATGTTTTCATTGCCTCTAGTGGATAAACCTGGTTTTAGTGACTGTAGGAGTTTATAAAATTCATCGAAAGTTACTAACATGCCTGAATTAGACGAGTCAGTTTTATTTCTAACCTGTACGTCCAGCACCGTATTACTCGTCGCTGTAGCACTCGGGTTCACGTTTTCTTCGTCTCGTCCGGTCGTAGAACTACTTGACATCATAGCAGCTGGGTCGTCAACTCCGATTGCAGAATTGCTCGACGTCATGGCGACTGGGGCATCTCGTCCGGTCGCAGCATTGCTTGACGTCATGGTGACTGGGCCATCTCGTCCGGTCGCAGCATTGCTTGACGTCATGGCGACTGGGCCATCTCGTCCGGTCGCAGTATTGCTTGAGGTCATGGCGACTGGGCCATCTCGTCCGGTCGCAGAATTTTCTGGATCATGTACTCGTATTGCTGAAGAAGTACCTGGGGTTTGAATGCTTGAAGATCGTATGGAATTCTCCTTTGAACGCCTGACGTCCTCATTGTGGATACGACGTCGTTGTGATGAAGTATCCCTGGCCGATTCACGAAATCTCTTTTTTGATGGACTAATATTTCGTTCCCGCGATCGGCTCGTTCTAGGTGTCCTGCGGCTTCTATCACGATCTCGACGTTTACCACGCCGATAGCTTCTAGATCTTGAACGTGATCTTCTGGATTTAGAGCGGTCCATCGTGGGGCAGTTGAAGAATTTGCTTCTTTCGTAGAACCACTTCTGATAATAAATACTCGCTGACAGATTTTTAAATGGTGTATTTCTTTTCGTGGCAGTAACAAAAGTGTTCTCAAAATCAAAGCAGTCCTATTTATAACATCTATTCCCTCCATCTCCCGCGTTCGTTTTCGCGGTTAAACACACCCTTCTTCAGACTATCCAAAACCGGAAATGCAATTTACACGTATTATTTCTAACACGAATTCTATAATTACTACAAATATTCTGGATAGTTCTAAAATTGGCTTTAACATTATCAAGATTTAACAAATTATAAAACATTTCAATAAACCATCAGATTAATATTAGCATCGAACGGAAATGTCTAATACATCGCTAGTTACCATTTTTAATCATGTCACTTCCTGTTACAAGTCTAAAAGATTTAAATATGAATTAAACATAATAACGATAGGACCTTCATAAATGGCTCTAAAATCAGAATAGACTTTATTATGATTTTAGAGTTCAATTTTCAAAAAAGGATATAACCAGAACAGGGTACGTCTATAACGGAAGTATTACTACATCCGGCTATAGGTTCGACAAAGTTAAATTTGAAGAAACGAGGATAGATTCATGATTTAAACCAAAGACAAATATAAACTAAAGAAATGATGATTAATTACAATTAATGTCAAACATAAAAGGATTTTAACTATCATCATAATCCTTCAAATAATCTAAACGGAAATGGAAAGTTGCTTTACGTTAGTACAAGCCGGCTCCACTAGATGGCGTTAGATGTAAGTATAGTGAAATATACAAGGTGTAACTAACAAGAGCTAACACCACTAAACTGCAAAATTCTGGGCTTTCTTCAAAAACAATAAAACAATGAAAAACACTAAACGGTAAACATAAGTACAGCATGGTTCTAATGATCTGTTCTATCTTCGTTTTAAGACTTCGCATCGATCCATAATTATGACATAAAAAATAATATATGATTTTTTATGTCAAGGCATGGCATTAAAAGAGTTATCATTCAATACCATGGCATCTCGTTATCATATCATACACCTAAGAATATTTTTTGTATTGTGGGTGTATCGTAGAAGCCACACAACTGCCTGGCCATGGGCATGACCTTTTTCGTCTAAAAAACAAGGATCAATTAATTTTACAGTTCCCCAACACTCCTTGATCTTAGATATACCTACCCTGTATATTTCACCGCTGAATATCTTAAAGGTCATCTTATACCGCAATAGTTATGGATTAAACTACTTCTAATAAGGTGGGTAGATCTATATTATGTCTTGTACGTAACATCATCATGGTTGTGAACCAGTTCTTTTTATTTTGCAGGTAGACTGTTCTTAATGCAAAGATTGCCTGTGTTTTTAGTTAAAAATATTACAGTTGGTTGTGATATTGGTGCACTGAGAACGCAGATATATAATACTGAAGAATAAAATTAAAACATAATCTCAATTAATCATGTGGAAGGCTGGATCTGAATTAGAAGAGGTTCTGAAGTAAGTGCATAAACAAAGTATTTTGTTTTTGTAGTTTCCGTCATTTTCTTTTATGAATGCAATTACGTTTTGTGCTGTGTACATTTTGTCAGACATGAAATTGAGTTAACTTGTATTTTCAGGGGTTGTAAGGGAATACTTACGTTTATGCGAGATAGTTAAACAAAAGGTATTCTGTGAAAGAATTAAAGTCAGGCTAATTATATGCAGGCTAGGTTTACAGATATATAATCTATTGATGTTTTTTTTTGAAAATCTTATTTTTTATTATTACATACCTAGTGAATAGTGTTTTGGTTGACACGTTAAGCTTTAGGTCCCTGCTAGATCGCTACTTGGTAGTAGAAGTCGTAAATACCGCTCCATCAGCAATCACTGAGCTAGCGTAGTGGAGTATGGCCAGAAATGCATCTTTAGCTTCAATTCTAGGCTAAACTAGACAACATAAAAATGTAGGATAAATATATGTTATATAACGTCTATTAAAGATAAGAATGGACTTTTAAAATTACCGGATATCTGTTATATTTAATACTTAAAAATATTTTTCGCAATGCATTATTATTCAACTAAATGAACAAGCGCTCAGAGACGAAATCAGTTTCCTATATGAAACTTACACGCAAAAATAGGTAAAAAAAAGGGAAATTTTTTGATTGTTTTATTTTATTTTTAATGTTATTATTACAGGAGTTTAGTAATATTTTCTATAATTTTCTTGGTCTCGGAGCTCGGGCTGCTCCGCGGGGCTCTGCGCGGGAGCATGTGTCAGTCTGCTTCGACGCGATGCGACGGGTATTTGTTTTCTTTGTCTAATGCTCAATGCCATTTTCCTTTGTTCAGCCCTTAATCTTACTTGTATCCGGGTAAAGGCCTGTGCCTCTCGGTGGGACATTAAAAAGACTACGTTTAATTTAAGAATAAGTGATAATAACGCAATAATAAAACACTTCGGCTCACCTTTACAATATGACCACTTAGCTAGTTCTTGATTTTTTGACGGATATTTGCGGTCATTCTAAGCCTTATCCTGTATCAAGTTTCAAGTTGTTTACGGTTTTTTTTAATCTGTAAATTTGTTCATTTGGAGAAAAAAAAACGCAATAATAACCCTAAAATACCTTGTTTACGTTTCGTTGTACACGTTGTATTTGTAAAATCATATTTCATGGAGGAAATTGTGGATTATATCGAATAACATTAAAATAAACCCTATTTTGATTAGATTTTTACGCCAAATTGTTTTGGATTTGGGCTTGAAGGTAGCTACTGATGAAATTTTACAAGCCGAACCTACGGAGGTGATCGTGAGTGCGCTGCAGTGCGGGGGCATCGCCACAGCCCCGTCGTAGCCGGAGCTAAGGCGATTTCGAATCTAGTATCTAAAACGAATAGCCGATTATCATGTTATGGTTTCGCCATTCCCCCTTCAAGGTTAAAGTCAAAATGAGTATTAAAGACATTTTTACAGTTATTTCGAAAAATCAAGTAATTTATTCACAAACTTCAAAAAATATCCGAAACTAGGCATAGGCTCCTCGTGGGGAGGGGGGGGAGGGGGGATATCTACACACCCTGCTACCTCCTCTCACCCCCCAAGGTCAAGTGGTCAAGTTCTAAAGACCATCCGGACTTAGGAATTCGAGGCGTAGCGTTAAACTGGCTAAGAAGTTTTCTGAAAAATAGACAACAATGCACCGTAACAAGCAAAATTCAGGAAAACAACGGCATCGCCACAAGGCAAATTTATAGATCCGAATTTAGGATAAATAAATCAGGAGTTTTACAAGGGAGTGTATTAGGCCATTACTGTTCCTATTATATGTCAATGATCTTCCAAATCCACCTCACATAACTGCCTGCAATTTGCTGATGACACCACGTTATTAATACAGTGTAAAAAACAAGATAACTCCGAAATAGTAGTTTATGTGACTAATTATGTACAGTATAGAACATAAACTAGTTTAACTACACACATATCATAAGCTCTCTTTGATGTGTTCAGAAACCGCATGTTTGACCGGCATTGTGGCATTGATCATTGGTCTGCACTTGTTTTGCTTGTTCAGTAGTACCAACTTCACAGACAAAGGAGGCGGCACGCAGGCAGCCGCGGCGTTCGAAATTTCAATGTCATAAAATTTCGTAATATTTAATTCAGATAAGAACTGAGTTTTTACCAAGTCGTATATTATTATGCTGATCGTAACGTGCGGTTTTTGGACGCAGTAAAGAGGGTTTATGATACGTGTTTAGATAAAGATCTTTAATGTACTGTTTTCTTGCAAATACAATTCATTTAATTTCATTACATGAACTTTGTTCCAAATCTGTAGGTTAGGTTGGGTTAGTTTCCAACGTATAAGTAGGTACAACCAGCAGAGAGCTTGCGGCTGAAAGTAAGCCAAATTTGGGCAGAGAAGGTTCTGTGGCTAAATTTCAATTGAGTAATAGGTAAGGTTGCAACTTAGAAGAAGCAAAACAGGAGCGTAGCGTTTGCGAATAAAAGCAACATTTAATGACAACAATATTTGGGGCTGAACCATCCCCTACCCCTTCACGCCGTCCGTCTCTATATCGCGACATGATATGCCCCCTTTGCTAAAGTCTGAACTGCAATATATTACATGTCATTGGTGTACTTATCAGCACTGGTATTGGATCCCACGTCCCCTGCCTAACTGGTGAGCGCTGTAATCACTTTAACATGGACGCTCATCTCATCAGCTAATGAGGTCCAGTCCTTATCAGTACCTAATATAATTTCTCAACTTTGTCTTGAGTCTTGTCGGATTGGGGACAGTTATAGCAATACATACATTTCTTGACCCTAACCTCTTACAACATCTTCGAGATCATAATAATATTCAAATAACTGTTTTTAGTAAACCGTCGCTCTTTCGTTAAGTTAATCGTAGAAGTGAGGTAAATTTGGCACGCTCGTAAAGATATGAATGTTGTCAAATTTATTTTTATACCCGTGAGGCAGTTTACAAAAAGGTGTCTAAGGTACGAATACAATTTTATTACTCGATAGTGTTTTCTACTAACTATGCCGCCACTACGGGAACACTAGGTTTTGAAAGAACCCAGATTGCTTTATCGAAAGGTTTCTTATGACTTTACATGGGCATGTTATTTTGACCACGCTACAGTACTAAGTGGACCGATATTACACCTGGAAAGTATAGGCAATTTATATCAAAAGTAGGTAATTCGATAACTAGCCCACACGAAGGGAGGGCAGCTACGTATTTATTACATCTTGTTACATACAAAGAGCAAAAAAGATATTCAAAAGGTTATCACCCGGGTCAAGTCTGATATCAAGACTTAAATCATTGAGTAAACAGTAGACTCCTGGTCTGCAGAACGACTGGACGTCCTTACTACAGTCAGGATGGTGGCACAGACTATCTCCGGGGCTGAGGTTTCAAGGTATGCGACAGGCATCTACCCATAGGTTTAGTTAATCGAAGTTAATTAATGCAGAGAGCCTTTGTCCGTCCATTTCTGATGATATGTCGATAATTTATTATATTTTTAGCAGTGGGTTTTTACTACTAACTTACTAGATAATGTCTATAAAATCGTTATTTAATAAATTAACCGCAAGATAACCAAGACGAATTATGTCCCATTCCTTCTAGGGAGCTCTCATCATGAGCATTCGCCTGACCATCCAACCATGATTTAAGTTTACAGTGCAGTTGGCTTAGGAGCCCATTACTATATTATTCATCTTGGATCCTTTCTCTTCTTGGAGTCATATATAAATGATTATGTCATATAAACATTTGATCCACGATACATTTGATCCAAGACTTTTGACAATTGGATGGATAGGATCCATGAAACTGGTCTTGCCGTATTGAATATTATATAATGAATTTGCACATTTATTTTCATAATTTATTCAAACAAAATCCGTCTAGTACTGTATGATTCTACGTTCATCCAATCACTGTTCTTTCTCTCTCACCTTTAAAAGTTATGTGTCAAAGATAATTGGATCCAAGATAAATGCCCATGTAAATGACAGTGTGGTACACATATTTGTTCAGGGAGGTAATTTACATTGGCTAAGAGTTGGGATCCTATAAATGATAGTGTAATAGGCCCCTTAGAGTTAGAACACTAGCAAAAAATCGCATCGTACGAGAACCAACGTAAAAAAGAAACTCCCATGACCCTAGTATGGATAGTGATCACCTTTAATTATAAAAATTGCGTAAAGTCAATATTATTTGTACAGAAATACACATTCTGTGAAAAAATTAAGTAACTATTAGGGTTCATGAGATGCTGCCCGCTGACGGACAGACGGACGGGCAGTGGAAGCTTAGTATTAGGGACCGTTTGGCACCCTTCGGGTACGGAACCCTGGAGACCAGCCTTCATAGACCCGGATGCACAACCAACAATTCAAGTTTGACGGACACTCAGTGATGCTGTCGATGTCACTGTCTCTACTCAAGATCGGGAAATTGTAGAACAGTTAAGTTAGTAAGAGGCACTTCATAGAATAGAATAGAATAGAATAGAATTGTTTATTTCATGAACATAGGTTACATTTACAGTCTGTGCATTTTGCTGAAAGAAAAATATGTCGATAAGATTTAAAAACCCATGTTTTCTGCTAATATCTTATAGTTTATTATTTATATTTCACAATTAGCACTCAAATAGTTACTGAAAATTATCAACACAAAACTGTTTTTTTTTAAGTTTACAATCTTATTTTTTATCTTTTAGCACGAGTTCACATCAACCAATTGTTTATAATTATAGGATTACATCCAAGGATTACATGCTACTCGTATGTCCGCAGGTCGGTGGAAGATGACCTGATCGCTCAAGTAGCTACCCTCCGTGCGCAGGTGCCGTCCTTCTCCCCCATGCTGGCGATCGTGCAAGTGGGAGGAAGAGAGGACTCCAATGTTTACATCCGCATGAAGCTGCGTGCGGCGGAACGGATTGGCATGCAGGCTGAGCACATACGGCTGCCGCGGGATATTACTGAGACTGAGGTAAATGCACTTTCGGGACCAATTCTGTTAGCCTACGAACGGCAGACCATTGACTGACACCACCTTTTGTGGGGTTCCATTACCAAAGGGAGCCAACGGGCCCTTTGCCTGTCTCTTACTCCGTCCGTATGTAATAAGATAGCCGTAATAGGTAGATACTATGAACGCTATTACAAAAAAATAAGTTAAATATGACAGGGTGACATGGGCGTACCCAGGTAGGGGCAGGGGGGGGGCTACTGCCCCCCCCCCTGCCCTAGAACATAAAATAAACGTCAATTTTCCTGGCAAGTGGGAATTAAAAACGTGTTACCTACCTACAGGTATGAGCTGGCCCCCCCCTAGCTGAAATGCTGGGTACGCCCTTGAAGGGTGTCCCGTGTATAGGTATCATGTATGGTGGCTTCCGATCCGTCTTCGCCTTGAAATGTACATTCTCTCCTATCTGTTCAATATTTTGCGAAATCCCGCTACCCCTCATATCTTCTAGAACGTTTTGAGTTTCTTTTCGCCAGGGATACCAATCGGAGATCCCATACGGTGTCTCTCCTTTTAACTCCTCGGCATAACACTGCCGCTTACGAAAATTTGTTTAGGTTAAGGGCAATCTAACTGTGGAACGCACTTCCTTGCGCTATTAGGGATAGTCCCTCAATTTTCACTTTTAAGAAAAGATTGAAAATGTATTTCCTCTCTCTTCCGTAATAGGTAACATATCTATATGTATGATATATAATAGTTTATATATGTATGTGCATTATATCTATTGTATTTTTGTATAGTTGAGGTACCTATATATTTTATTTAAGTATTAGGTTTATTTTATTTATATTTTGAAAGTAATTTTCGTACGTACTATGTATTGAGTTTTATTGCGCGCTAGAACTGTCCTGTTTCATCAACTCTCCTGTCTTACCTAGGTTTGCTAAAAGAAATCTCTCTTTAGAGATAAGCTCGCCTTTTCTTATAACATTTTTTGTAACTGTACCTTTATATTTTCTGTGCAATAAAGAATATGAATATCAATCTCTTGTTAGAGATAAGCTCTTCTGTGTACATTTATATTCCTGTTGCGCATTCAAGGCCACCGCTCATAAAATATCGCGCGACATATAATAACAGAATTATTCAGTTCCATATTCAGTATTTTCTTACTGTAAATATCTACTGACAATAGTTTTCCCCATTGCATCTTGTTTACGCAAATAGAGAAGTGTCTGATCTTAGGTTATAAGCACGACCTCTGCGAATTTAGAGATAACATTAATATATTTACTGAAGCCCGATGTTATGAGAGGCAAGATAAATTGTTGATGTAACAATGTACTATTATTTCGAGGCCTAATTCATATCTTCCTATACAGGTTGTTTTGAGTACGATGCGACAAACATGTTTTGGGGAGTAGAGGGGGTTATAGTGAACACATGTCTGCTCGAAATTTGATCCACAGTTGCACAGTGGCTGTGACACATATGATGTTTTAAAGGTTCTGGAGAAAAATACCCAAAATATTTCACTTAATCCATAATATTTATATTATTTGTTATAATAACTGCACAAAACATGTTTTCCTGTGTTCTTAGATAAATAGACTTTCTCAATACATCATAAATTCCAACAACTAGTAAACAAAAAGGAAATGACTTCGAAAATTATTTGAAATTAACAAAAAGGTCTAGTTATATTTTAGGGGGTTATTTTATTACGGACATCATTCTGAACAACTTACCCCGATGGTTCAGAGCCATTTTTTTACTTCTCTAAACAAATCAGCTGATCTCCCGGGGCAAAATGTATGGAGAAGTGAAAAACAAATTTGCTCTGATCAAATCGGTTTCATTGTGAAAGCAGTTCAGAATGATGTCCCCAACTACTTCCTAAAATATGACTACAATTTTCTGTTACATCCTGGCTAAAGAGAACCTGTCAAAATACAATGATTTGACTTACACAGCGGATGTTAACGTAAGTTAGACCGCCATTGAATAAGAGATGGAGTTGGAGAGGTAGGCGGACAGTGACTGAACGAAGGTGAGCTTATCCAACCTATGTATCTTCCCAGCTCCTGGCCAGGGTGACGTACCTGAATGAGTCTCCGTCCGTGCATGGCATCATTGTGCAGATGCCGCTCGACTCGGAACACAACATCGACGCGCACAAGGTCACCGACGCCGTCTCGCCCGATAAGGACGTCGATGGGTACGTCCACCGCACCGTAAACTCGGCGTATTTTGGCCAAAAAATAATGGATAGTTGAAACTTTCTTACGTCTGCGCCAAAGTAGACTCCCAGGGCTGAAGTACAAACAAACCGGAAAACGAAAAACATATGGTTTTTCCGGTTTGTTTCGATTAAATATACGCAGGGTCTCGCAGAGGTACCGGCCAAGTTGAAGTACCTAAACTAGTATCGACTCCGTTTCGCGGGTATATGGAGTTTGATAAGCAACCATATAAGCAGTCGTTTCCCAAACCTTTAAACTTTCACCTTGTATTGTACCATTCAAGATAGAACTATGTGTGATATACATATGCCCCTAAATCCCCGAACAGCCTCAACACCATAAACGAGGGCCGCGTAGCCTGCGGCGACATGTCAGGGTTCATCCCCTGCACACCGGCTGGGTGTATCGAACTCATCAAGCAAACCGGCGTGACCATAGCCGGGAAGAACGCTGTGGTGCTCGGCCGCAGTCGGATAGTCGGCACTCCTGTGTCGGAGTTGCTGAAGTGGGAGAACGCTACGGTGACTGTATGCCACTCGAAGACGAAGAATCTGAGCGAGATTGTAAGTCACTCTTATCGCCTCGTTAGGGCTTAAAGGTAGGTAGACATTTAGCACTAATCTCGGCTCAACTTAGACATTTTGTGCATCTGCGGAATGTGGTTATAATAGTTTCTAATTTTCGGGCATATGATATTCAAATCGCAATGCCGATATTCTATTAGACAAAGGTCTATGTAATAATATCGGAGCATACCTACACCGTTAGATTACGTAAAGTTAATGACGATTAAGGTATATTAAATTAATGTTTTATCTATGTCACAAAACAGATTGCCTTATTCAGATTTTTATATGAAACTCAAAGAAATCAAAATTCAACGACGTAACCTTGAAGCGGAGTTAGGGTTTCGGTTTTCCCGGAATTTTATCATTCCCGGGGAATTCCCGGGTCCTTGGAAATCATAAAATTGAGTTTGCTATAGGCTACCAGAAATGACGTCATTTACGTCATTTAGTTAAAACTAGTCATCTTATAAGTAGTTTTCAAAGCATGTTTGGGTGCAACATTTGGAGAATAATTTTCAAGTTACATATCACACTATTATTATTCTCAAATCTGTGATGATATGATTTTTGTTGACTTCATCCTGTACTGACTGATGAAATGAGCTAAAATTTACCGACATCGAAAAAGAATCTCTTTTGATGTAATCGGAAATCTCTTCTGAAGATTTTGCTAAAGTAGCTGTCAACTTTAATGGCCATTATTTAATGAGGTTGTCGATGTCGATAGTCACCAAAAAGGTACAAGACAAAATGAAGATTGAATATTATCACATTTTATTTAAACTAATATTTAATTTATCAAACTCAAAATCACTGGTTACTCCGACTTCTATGTCGATATTCATATCTTTTTCTATTAATATATCATTTGATTCTTGGTTACTATTCATTTTCTAGTTTCTGGACATGTTTTTCGAAATTTTTATTCCGTTCAATGTCACAATTTTCCAGTATTTTTAAAGCTAGTTCTCGTGCTTGGGAATGGAGTAATGGATTATTGGACGAAGAAGCAGTCGATGCCATTTTAAAATACAAGTACAAGACAGTGTAAGATTCAACGCAAGCAAGATTGTAATCGATAAAACAAAGTCGATACAAACTTGCGCAGCACTATGACAAAGGTGACGGGCCTTTGCGGGTTGTGCGGGTCGTTACCTCCTCCACGATTCCTCATTCTCCTTTGGCCATCAATCCTGACTTGGACTATAGGTAACAGAATGCTAAACTCTGAACTGATAAAATACGGCTACTCATGATGTATTAAAACTTTTCGCGATTGGCTTGACACATCACATTCATGTGACAAGTTGAATTACGTCAAAATATTTCTTCAATCTTGAAAATTTTACTTAACAACTCTCTGTGAAATTATTTAAAACAAACAAACAAAGTAGTGGCTATAAAATATGTGCTTGTGATTTTTTTATAAATCCTTATCGTTTTGATTAATTTAACCAAGCTTTCTTGTTTTTTTATTATTCCCGGGAACCGCCGAAATTTTCGCGGGTTCGGAATTATTATTTCCCAGTAATTCCCGCTCACACTCAATATTATATGTTTTTTCTAAAGTTAGGATGGACAATTGTTTTTATGTTTAAGTAAAAAATACATATTTATTGTAATAAATACAAAAGATGGCGGTTTTACGATTTACTTTGAGTTATTAATTTCTTTTAATGTTTCGAAAAACATGGCGTGTCAGTTCAACATGGTAACAAACATGGCTCTTATTTCTTGTCCTTAACCTCTCGAAAACCGGCCAAGTGCGAGTGGAACTCGCGCACGAAGGGTACCGTACCATTATTTATTAAAACGGCAAAAAAAAGCGTCTACCTGTTGCCGTTATCAATATCGAGCAAATACGAGAGAAAAAAAAACGTTTGCTGTATGGGAACCACCTTAAATATTTATTATTATATATATTGGTTGTTATAGCGGCAACAGAAAATACATCATCTGTGAAAACTTCAACTGTCTAACTATCACGGTTCATGAGAAACAGCCTGCTGACAGACGGACGGACGGACGGACATCGGAGGCTTAGTTTTAATAATTAATAGGGTCCCGACTGGCACCCTTCGGGTACGGAACCCTAAAAACCGAGGATAGTTGGGACGGGTCGCGATTTTGAACCTTATGCCGTTGTAATAAAATTTAAAACTTATAACGGAAAAGTCCGCCAGTGGTATTCAAGAGGTTAATGTTCATGACAGTTCTTACGCCTTGACGTTAAGCTCATTAGCGTTTTGCGGGGCTTTAAAATTTAAAGATCGTTTATGCAACTGGCTGTAAGACTGACAGATGGCAAATCAGACAATCTATAGGGAGAGCAAGACCGCAATAAATGGCGTGATGAAGAGGAGGCCTTAACTGAACTGTGGGTGCAGGGGGGTAACGGAGGGGGTAACTATCACACGCCTATCACGCGCTCTCTCTATAGAGCAGGAGCGTGTGATGGGTGCGTGACATGCGTGTTAACTGCGCGTGATGTGCGTGTGATAGGCAACAACAACGTTTCCCCCCGGGAGGCTGGATAGGTCTCATAGGTAGATAACTTAGTCAATTGAGTATTGGTCACTATTTATGAGTCACATAATCAGAAATTCACGAGCGCAGATGTCTTTCGGACTCAGCTTAAATCATCTGATGATACAAAATTATGATGATGATGATGCCATTTGATGATATTTCAATTTCACAGACAAAAACTGCGGATATTCTGGTGGTAGCTATCGGCAGACCCGAGATGGTGCGAGGATCCTGGATCAAACCGGGTGCGGTTGTCATCGACTGCGGTATCAATCCTATTCCTGGTAAACAAAACGCATTTATGTTTATCAAACTTAGGGCTGTTCGGAATGCAGTCATTAACTTGTGAGATTGCAATAGCAGTATACGAATTGTACGAGTACATTTTATACAATGGACGGAAATATTATTGCAAGGGAAATATTGACAAAATACGGCCATTGAAGAATTTCATAACACGACGCAGACATCAAATACCATTTGAGAAATATCCTGTGTGATAGTGGAGCATAGTCGATTCACTGGGAATATCAGCCATAAAAAAGAAATTTAATTGAAAAATCCCAATGTTTTTGTAGGCGTCGTATACAAAAAAAGTGTGATCGTAAAAACTCTCTGGCTCATTCGTTGATAACGCGATTGTTTGAATTCCCCTGTACTGCATGTTGCTGGCTTGTGTAATCGATATTGGAGTGTTTTTTAGCTGTAGCTGTAGTCTGATGTGATATTATTACCATGATTACTGATGCTGCTAAAGAAATAATTTCTAGTAGGTGTGACTTTAAATAAGAACATTTGGTATGTATTAGTCATAATGTGTTTTTAACTGAGTCCGTCATACAAATTATGCAGCAGTATTAAACGACGTAATTGAAAAACTTAAAAAACCGACTGCGGTACACTGTATTAGATTTAATCGGGCGTTGAAACTCGCGCCATCAATATGAATCTAATGATGTATTATTTATCAAAATCGGCTGAGCCGTTGAGTAGTTACGAGAGGATACAGGAACAGATATACATACATAAAGATCAAACACACAACCCTGCTCTTTTCCGCTGCTGCAGTCGGGTAGAAACAGGAAGGAAGATATGATCATGTTAATTTGTGTAACAGGAGAACAGTTTTAGCTTTAGACGCCTTGTCCAGTAGAACTCAACTATACACTCATGCCTAGTACCTAAGTGAGTAGGTTCCTGAAGTGGGGAAGATGCGGGAAGAGTGTCTACTACCTACTAAAGTCTCGCGCCATATGGCGAACGCGCACTTATCGGCATTATCCGCACTAGACTCACCGGAAGGATCGGATTTTACAACTCTATACGAAATCCTATGAAACTTCGCGCACTTATCCGCGAAGAAATCCGGAGAACCTCATAAACCAATATGATGACGTCATCAGATTCGGCACGGACGATGCGGATGATTCGTCGGCAATCTGCATTCTGTTGCGCGCGACAGAGCAACGCGCGAGTAGCGAGCAAGAGCGGCGCGGTCGATCCGTTCGGTGCGGACGGTGTGCCCGATAAGTGTGCGTTACCAATACTGACGTCACAGAAACACTCATGCACCGCGCCACTGCGAAACCTACTGAATTATGAGAGCTATATTAAGCTGATGCTGTGGTTGTACCTATTTCAGTCACGGTATCCGCTGCAACTACTCTGGTCTGAATTCTTCGTCAGTGGGCTCGCCTTTGGCTTACGTAGCCAGTCTTCCTTGTAAAGATCCTCTCACATGGATGGGCCTATTTGGCAAACTCAGAGATGGCCTGACCACTAACATTCAACTTAAGAATTACGGCACGGCAAGCGGTGACCGGCGGCGACAAATGTAGGAAGTTGTATGAAGTATGCCACTATTCGCCGCTTGCAGTAGGAATGGCGCGTTCATGTGGAGGCTTACCCTCCCAGCCTGATGATGAACGAGGCACGCCACTAATAGCTCTTGCAACCACTACAGACGCGACAAAGAAGAGCGGCCAGCGCCTAGTAGGCGACGTGGCGTTCGCGGAGGCGTGCTCGGTGGCGGCGCACGTCACGCCCGTGCCGGCCGGCGTCGGGCCCATGACCGTGGCCATGCTCATGCGCAACACCGTACTGAGCGCGCGCCGACAGCTGGCGAGGCTGCTGCAGCCGAACTGGCCGCTGCAGCCGCTGAGATTGGTGCCCTTGTCGCCCGTGCCGAGGTGGGTACTATACAGGATGTTAGGCAGATGAATGTCCAAACGCAGTCAGCAGCAAGGGCAGGTCATTTGCTATTCGCCTAGCCCTAATTTTCTGGACTAAGCCCCACAGTTCCAGTTTTTTTTAAATGTCCGAAATGAATATTTAAACTAAAAGAACACAAAAAGTTATGGGTAGACCCGCTCAACTAAGGTAGCGTTGTAATCCTAACTGTCCTACTATTGTAGTTCAATTATTATTTTGTGTAGATGGCGCTTAGAAAAATTATTATGAGCCATCAAAGTCACAAAAACAATAAATAAGATCTGCATAGCATTAAAAAAACGAGACCTTCTAATTCTCTTCAACATCCCCAATTTGTGCCCTTTAGAATGGTATATGGTACGTTAGTAATCTCTTATTAACTTCATAAATTCCTTGACTTCGTAGACCCGGGCCCTTTTTGCACAAATTCGATTTTCATCATCATTCGATTTTATTGAAAATAAATTATGCTGGACACTGTGGGTAGGAGGTAAAAAAATTGTTTCACTCGTACACAGTTGATATACCCATCTCCATATTATTCGTCGCACGTTTTTAGCCTGGGTAAGACGGTTGCAGCGGTCGCGAAGACATTTGTATGAAAGGATTCTTTCGGTATTTACACTTGGCTCTGTTTCTCTTGGCCATTAGACGCTTAATCTGTTAGCCAAGGGGCGGGCAGGTGTTTTACTCTTACTTTTTTTATAGGCGCATGCTTGTCATAAATACCTACGACTATGTTATTTAAATCATCGATTTTCTCGTCCATGGTCTCGCTCGAAATTACAAGGGACCAGTCGATCGACAAGGCATCCGACCTAAGAGACTCTAGAGTCTCTTAGGTCGGACCTAGGTCAATATCCCTAAAGTTACGAATATTAAGAAATTTTGCCCTGCTCTTGAGAGGCCTGATCTTGTACGAAAGATAGATAAGGTCATGAAACGAGAAAGGAGGTTTGAGTTATCCGTGTACGGCGACCTTATCCAAGTTAGAGACGATCATAACATCGAGGAGAGAGGGAGAGCAGTGGGGTTGGAGATGTGAGGCATCAAGAGGCAGGATATGCAGATTGAAGGAGTCGACTATGGACTTTAGTTTGTTAGAACGGGAATTATTTTTGAGGAGACAGCTGACAGGTGTTGAAATCACCGAGAATGAGTGGTAATGTTATATTGTATGCTGCAGGATCAACATATTCGGTCCACGAAAAAACCCTATGAAACGCTTTTAGTTATTTCCGTTGCGAATTCACAAATGACCAATCCGTCCGTCCAACGATTGGAAAACCCATTGTTGGTTCTGGATCACATATGAGTGAATCGATATCAGACATCGTGCATAGTCGATCGATTGGCAAACCCTATTGTTGGTTCTGGATCACATTTTGCCTACTGTGGGTAACCACTTGTTTACCTGATTATCTAATTGATCCACAACATACTATTATTACCTACTCATGAAACCTGCCTATTTAGCCACCGGGTGGTCAATACGCTTCTAACGCCTAAATGCAACCAAAGCAGCGAGCACTATATGGTATATATGTCACCGTAAGATTGTCAAAACCTTTAGTTTATAAACTAACGCGTTAGTTTGTAAACTATCAACAAATTGTAAACCAGACCGACAGGGTTTAGAATTTACTTTTCTTTTGTTCTTACATATCAACCTAACACGAATACTATTCGGGGGCTTCGCAGCGCTCGCTCTCTAGTCTTCACCTGAGCTACCGCAGTGTTTGCCCTGGTATTTCGTTTGCAATTCAAGTTTAAAACAGTTTACAATTTGACGGTTTTATTATAAACTATTGCGTCATATCGTAAGCAGTTTACAATTTATAAAACTAACAGTATTGACAATCTAATTAACGGTGACATATATATGGAATGTGCTATTTAAGCCATTTAATTTGATAAGAAACACGACCCTGTCCAAACTCTTAAAAAATGTACTTTACACACTCTAGAGGGCGCCATATTGAATTTAGTGTGATGTGACATAGCCTATAACCAGCGGACGATCGATACGCTTCTAACGATACCTCATTTGTCAAATTCTGATAAGTAGTTGACTTTATGTATTAGATCGATGGTTGGAAAACGTTTATGCTGGCGAGTTTACCAATATCTAAGAACGACGCTCATAAAACACAAACCCTTTACAGCAAAGGGTTTCGACATAAGTAGAAAATTTTATATAGGAAATTTGGAGAAATATTGCTTTCTAGAAGTGTTGGAGGCAGGAAAGAGACAGAAAGGACAATACTAAACTGTGAGAGTCTCTTTCATGCTTCCAACACTTCTCTAGTAAGCTATCTCTCTCTAAATTGCCTCGCTGATCTGAAAACTGATTGTGTAAATGAGGTCCCCTTTGTGCACGGAACCTTAAAAACAACATGTCAATTGTATCGCATACACCATAACCGTTCCGTCGCGGTAGGAAACAACATGTCAATTGTATCGCATACACCATAACCGTTCCATTGTGGTAGGAAACAACATGTCAATTGTATCGCATACACCATAACCGTTCCGTCGTGGTAGGAAACAACATGTCAATTGTATCGCATACACCATAACCGTTCCATTGTGGTAGGAAACAACATGTCAATTGTATCGCATACACCATAACCGTTCCATTGTGGTAGGAAACAACATGTCAATTGTATCGCATACACCATAACCGTTCCATTGTGGTAGGAAACAACATGTCAATTGTATCGCATACACCATAACCGTTCCGTCGTGGTAGGAAACAACATGTCAATTGTATCGCATACACCATAACCGTTCCGTCGCGGTAGGAAACAACATGTCAATTGTATCGCATACACCATAACCGTTCCGTCGTGGTAGGAAAAACAACATGTCAATTGTATCGCATACACCATAACCGTTCCGTCGCGGTAGGAAACAACATGTCAATTGTATCGCATACACCATAACCGTTCCATTGTGGTAGGAAACAACATGTCAATTGTATCGCATACACCATAACCGTTCCATTGTGGTAGGAAACAACATGTCAATTGTATCGCATACACCATAACCGTTCCATTGTGGTAGGAAACAACATGTCAATTGTATCGCATACACCATAACCGTTCCATTGTGGTAGGAAACAACATGTCAATTGTATCGCATACACCATAACCGTTCCGTCGTGGTAGGAAACAACATGTCAATTGTATCGCATACACCATAACCGTTCCGTCGTGGTAGGAAACAACATGTCAATTGTATCGCATACACCATAACCGTTCCATTGTGGTAGGAAACAACATGTCAATTGTATCGCATACACCATAACCGTTCCATTGTGGTAGGAAACAACATGTCAATTGTATCGCATACACCATAACCGTTCCATTGTGGTAGGAAACAACATGTCAATTGTATCGCATACACCATAACCGTTCCGTCGTGGTAGGAAACAACATGTCAATTGTATCGCATACACCATAACCGTTCCATTGTGGTAGGAAACAACATGTCAATTGTATCGCATACACCATAACCGTTCCATTGTGGTAGGAAACAACATGTCAATTGTATCGCATACACCATAACCGTTCCATTGTGGTAGGAAACAACATGTCAATTGTATCGCATACACCATAACCGTTCCGTCGTGGTAGGAAAAACAACATGTCAATTGTATCGCATACACCATAACCGTTCCGTCGTGGTAGGAAAAACAACATGTCAATTGTATCGCATACACCATAACCGTTCCGTCGCGGTAGGAAACAACATGTCAATTGTATCGCATACACCATAACCGTTCCATTGTGGTAGGAAACAACATGTCAATTGTATCGCATACACCATAACCGTTCCATTGTGGTAGGAAACAACATGTCAATTGTATCGCATACACCATAACCGTTCCGTCGTGGTAGGAAAAACAACATGTCAATTGTATCGCATACACCATAACCGTTCCGTCGCGGTAGGAAACAACATGTCAATTGTATCGCATACACCATAACCGTTCCGTCGTGGTAGGAAAAACAACATGTCAATTGTATCGCATACACCATAACCGTTCCGTCGTGGTAGGAAAAACAACATGTCAATTGTATCGCATACACCATAACCGTTCCGTCGCGGTAGGAAACAACATGTCAATTGTATCGCATACACCATAACCGTTCCGTCGTGGTAGGAAAAACAACATGTCAATTGTATCGCATACACCATAACCGTTCCGTCGTGGTAGGAAAAACAACATGTCAATTGTATCGCATACACCATAACCGTTCCGTCGCGGTAGGAAACAACATGTCAATTGTATCGCATACACCATAACCGTTCCGTCGTGGTAGGAAAAACAACATGTCAATTGTATCGCATACACCATAACCGTTCCGTCGCGGTAGGAAACAACATGTCAATTGTATCGCATACACCATAACCGTTCCGTCGTGGTAGGAAAAACAACATGTCAATTGTATAGCATACACCATAACCGCTTGATTGCAAATGGGTAGTACTACTACCCATGGATTTTTTTACCGTAGATTGCAAATGGGTAGTACTACTACCCAAGCATTTTTTTACCGTAGATTGCAAATGGGTAGTACTACTACCCATAGGCATTTTGTGACGGACTATGTGACAAAACCTATTGTCTCTGTCACACTAATGATTAATTCAGTAAGGATCGTATTCCATCTCGTTCTCGGTTAAATAACCTTTATTTTGAGATACGACAACGTTTTAAACAATCCCAGCGATGGAAAAAGAATGATGCAATTCATTCCGTTCACTCCAGTATCAAGTGTTGTTGTGTTGTGGAATTTGTGGTGTGATATTAAATAATTATGTGAGTATTTAGCTGATAATTGTTCATTTTCATATAGATTAGTTCCTTCCGCTACTGCCCAAACAAAAAACATTTGCTCAAAACCAGATTTCGTGCAATGTTTCACAAGTTTTGTCAACACAGGTTTGTTCAACCGAAATGTTATACAATTTCGTCATAGGCAATATTTTTCCGGGCTGGATTATGCAATTGCCTACATTTTTTTAAATAAACTTACGAGTTAAATATGCTTTCAATACATACTAAATTTGTAATATTATGTGTAATAGAAAATAAGATATATTTTTTTTAATCCGGGTGATTAACCACGGGGCGCTAGCAACCGCTAGCGAAAGTTTAAATACATATAAATAAATATTTTTTATCTACATATTGCGAGTTTATTTTTTTTCCATGTGTAATATTAATACAGGAATCTTTTAAATAAATAAAATAAGTAGGTTATCGCTTTACTTTTTTAGATATATATTTTTACATTGACCCTAGTCGATTTTACGCTTGAAGTCTATGTTTACAGCTATGTATGATTGTACAAGAGTAGCAAATTCAATCAACACGTATGCCATTAGAATGTTTAGTTTACGAGCACTAACAATAACAACACTTCAAGCGGTATTCTCAAGAACCCATAGTCATAAATAATGTTTTTGTAGAGCGAGCCGCCGCGCAGCGGGCGGGCCCTCGATGACGTGTTTTTTATGGCAATCGACGGTTTTTTTTTTGCCGCGCCGCTGGCAATCGACGCATGATAATTTCCGGAGGCGATATCAACTGAGCGGATAACCGTTCCGTCGTGGTAGGAAAAACAACATGTCAATTGTATCGCATACACCATAACCGTTCCGTCGCGGTAGGAAACAACATGTCAATTGTATCGCATACACCATAACCGTTCCGTCGTGGTAGGAAAAACAACATGTCAATTGTATCGCATACACCATAACCGTTCCGTCGCGGTAGGAAACAACATGTCAATTGTATCGCATACACCATAACCGTTCCGTCGTGGTAGGAAAAAAAGCGTGGTCAAGGATCATGCCCAAATAAGCCTTAACCTTTCAAGCCCCGAACCTGGTTATGAGGCATCGGGATTTGAACCACATGCCATTTTAATAAAATTCAAAATGTCACCTTCTGGCGTGACCAGGGCTTGAATTGAAGACGTGTCCATATCGTCATTATTTCTTCTTTCCTTTCTGTTATGTTCTATATCTTTATATATCTCTTTCCCACAGCGACATCACAATCGCGCGCTCGCAGCAGCCCAAAGACATAACGGAGCTCGCGCAAGAAATCGGTCTATTCCCAAGCGAGGTGTCCCAACATGGCCGCACGAAGGCGAAGATAGCACTGTCGGTGCTGGAGAGACTGAAGGAAACTAAGGGAGGGAAGTACATCGTTGTTGCTGGGTGAGTTTCCTCCTCTGTGGCGCAGTGGTTCGAGGCTCTGGCCTCCCGAGCAAGGGATCCTGGGTTCGAACCCCGGTTGGGGAGTTTATATGTATGTGAAGTCACCGTTTCCGGTTTGCTCACTCTCTTTGTTTTAGGATCCAGAAAGAGCCTATCTTAGTGTGGGGCCAGAAGTAGTGTATTAGGTACCTGTATGTATCAGCCTGTCAGGGATCCCACTGTTGAGGTCAAGTCATTTAATTAATTTTCATTTCACTGAACACCATTAATCGATTGCACTTTTGTACTATGTTTTATTTCTACGAACCCTTTATTTACCGATGTAACGTTTTATCGAAAAATGCCGATGCTCATCTAGACAATAATACATATAACCGACAAATCGTTAAGACGTTGTATCGTTCCATCGAAAAACTACTTGCCCCATACTCATATAGACAATAATAACTGACAAATGGTTTAGTCGATGTAACGTGCCATCGAAAAAATACTTGCCCCATACTCATCTAGACAATAATAACTGACAAATCGTTTAGTCGATGTAACGTGCCATCGAAAAACTACTTGCCCCATAGTCATCTAGACAATAATCTCCAAAACCCATAAATTTTTGACATCTGCAATGAAAATACTGCTTATTGTGTATGCATTAAGAAAATGTCATAATCGCATTCTAAAAACGGCCGAAGTGCAGTTGGTGCCTCGTTTGACCGAAAAATCACTTGCCGGTGGCTCATTTAAATGATAATACATATAACCGACAAATCGTTTAGTCGACGTCTCGTTTCATCGAACAAATCTAGGAATGGAAATTGAACCTAGTTCTAGTTCTTCTATCATTACGAAACTTGGTATCATCTGGTGCGGGCGATGACATGATGATCGTGTTGTTTTTTAAAATTTCCTTTAACTTCTCAATAACCCAGGTTTTTTTGAGGCATCGCGATTGTGAACCTTATGCCATGGTAATCAAATTTAAAACCTATAACGGGGAATTGGCATCATATGATGCCTGGGGTTCTTGACAATCATTTAATCGGGACTGAAAAATATATAGAAGAATAGAAGACAGCGTTGCTTTTACTATTCCAGCTACTATTTATTGATACTATAAATACTTACCTTCTACTATCTCCAGCATAACTCCCACGCCCCTCGGCGAGGGTAAGAGCACCACCCTGCTCGGGCTCGTGCAGGCGCTGACGGCGCACCGAGGGCGCAACGCCTTCGCCTGCATGCGACAGCCGAGTCAGGGACCCACCTTCGGGGTGAAGGGCGGCGCGGCGGGAGGGGGGTACTCTCAGGTGTGTTTGTACATTGATAAGAACATATACCGAAATGGACCAATATAGCCCGCGCCGAAGATCCTGTTCCGCCTGGCGAAAGACTGGGAGGGATATTCGGAGCTGGCTGGCAACCTCCAGCAGTGGGAGGCACTAGAAGAAATTCCGTTTCTATTTTTCAGGGGTAGATATAGGTGCTCCTTTACAAGATGATCTAACACAACCACGTTAACTTCACGGCTGTCTGAGGCATGCAGAATTTTTCATTGGTTTTCGACTCTATAACCAAGTTAGTAGGTAGAAAGAAAATATGACGCCATGGATCCATGGCAAGACAGAAGGATTATACAGCCCACCAGCTCTACAACTTTATGGCTGGGTAATAAATGCGAAAACCTATGAAAAATTCTGCATGCCCAATTAAACAAATCAAGCGGGGGCCAGGTGTAAAAACAGAGTACTATCGGTAACAAGTTGTTAGATCATATTACTTAACAAAATACATTCTCATAGTTGACTCTTATGTTGTCTTCTTTTGAGAAGAGATGCAGCTAGCTGATTTATTCTATTAGTGTCCCAGACCACCACAAGGAATTTATAAAATGTAATAAGTACTAGTAGCAACATTTGAGGAAAGTACTAGCGAAATACCATGACCTTATTATAACAAGACAAATATCAAACACCCATCTAACCCCACAGGTCATCCCAATGGAAGAGTTCAACCTGCATCTAACGGGCGACATCCATGCAGTGACTCAAGCCAACAACTTGCTGGCCGCACAAATGGATGCTCGCATCTTTCACGAGCTAACCCAGAAGGACGGGCCGCTGTACGATAGGCTTGTCCCTAGAATCAAGGGCGTGAGGAAGTTCTCCCCCATCCAGCAGAGGAGGTTGGCCCGGCTGGGTATCAATAAGACGGACCCTGACTCGTTGACGGATGAGGAGAAGACCAAGTTTGCGAGGCTGAATATTGATACTAATAACATTATGTGGAATAGAGGTGAGTATGTGTATTTCGTAGCTGAAGATCGTATTAACACGCCACGTATTTAACAAGTTACATAGCATTTCGGTTTTTGGTTGCCGCTCAAAGGTACTTCGACGTTTAAGTAAGTTACTGACCGCTGTTCCTGGTTAACGCGCGCCACATCCCATCGTCCTCATCACGGGGGCAGAGGCAACGTGTCTACTGTCCATGTCAAGTGGTCATTTTTTAGTGAGGTAGTCGATGTCGGACATGCACGAAAAAATCATCACCTTTTTATTTAAACTAATATTTTATTTATCATAATTAAAAACAAATGTACATATACTATCAAGGAATCTTCGTTCGTCACTTATTAACTCCGACTTGTGATCTTCTATGATAAAATCTTCCATCTCATTTTCTATTCCTATATCTTTGATACTGGGTATTCATTTTCTAGTTTCTGAACATGTTTTCTCGAAATAATTTTCCAGTACTTTTCTAGCTAGTTCTCGTGCTTGAGATGGATTATTGATGATGATGAATGGATTATTGCATTATTACCTTTTCATATAGAGGAAGATGCAGCTGATGCCATTTCATGACACAAGTATAAGTGCAACGTTCGGCTGAATAAGATCGAAATTGATAAAATTGGTCGACACGGACTTGCGCAGCACTATGACAGGGCCTTAGCGAGCGTGCGGGACTTCGATTCCATTTACCTTCAGCGATTTCCTCTTTCCCCTCTTGCCATCAATCCTGACATGGAGTTTACCTGAATGTGAATGTAGTTATGTTTGTTTCTCAGTGGTGGACCTCAACGACAGATACCTACGCAAGATCACCATCGGCCTATCTCCCACCGAGAAGGGTTTCTCCCGAACTACTGCCTTCGACATCGCCGTGGCCAGCGAGATCATGGCCATCCTGGCTCTGGGTACTGACGTGGAGGATATCAAGACCAGGTTGATGAGCATGGTGGTGGCACTGGATCAGAGCGGGAACCCAGTGACTGCTGATGACCTGGTGGGTTTCATTACTTAAAATCATATTACGCCACTGAATGAAGGGTGGCATTGGCCCCTGATATGGCGTTACTCTTATTACACCTGTCTTGTTAAGGGTTTAGGGACACTGATTCATTCTAGTACAATAAGTCTTTTACTACATACTTCTTCTCCATTTTCATCTGCACATATAGTCCATTTGAGTTTCATTGGTAATGATTATATTGCGGTTTAGTGGAAAAATATATGCATGCGATTAATGGGATTTAGCACCTTCCATCATTGGATTTTATTCGATTCGATCGAAAACTGTCCAAAAATCCTAAGGCGGTAATATAGAAGTGAGTGCAACATGGGGTGCAGCTTCTACATGGTGATTCCGCATATTCTGATGGCCGTGTCTTTGGACTAACTTTTGCGACCCAACTGCCGAATTCAAAAATGTAAGCATTAATCTTTAGACCTTTCTGAAAGGGATAGTTTCTCAGAATAACATAGCAGTATGCTCACATATGTGCCTTTGTCTACACTTATTGCACATTGGTGAAAGAATAGACTAAATCATCTTGACGTACTCGCCAGGGCGTCACCGGGGCGTTATTGGTGCTACTTCGAGACGCCTTCGAGCCGACCCTCATGCAGTCGCTGGAGGGAACCCCGGTGCTAGTCCACACGGGGCCCTTCGCGAACATCGCTCACGGGTGCTCCTCGGTGCTGGCGGACCGGGTCGCGATCAAGCTGGCCGGCGCTAGCGGGTACGTCGCTACGGAGGCCGGGTTTGGATCTGATATTGGTGAGTTATTCTATGTATGGCTAAAAGATTTATTATTTAGCTGAGACAAACAAAACAGACATAGCTTTACTTTCCCATTCGAGGTGACAGAGGCGCAGCCGTGCCCACGTTTATCCCGTTATTCAATACATGGAGTAATTTAGATTTTTTGTGAAACATACTTTTTCCTCTCCATTGTTATTACGAGGAATGTGTGTCGCCACTTGTTGGATTTCATATTTAGGATAGAATTGCAACCACTGATATGTCGAATTCCATTCATCTCTCCCATTCAAACATACGCATTCGTGATATCGTTCGTTCTCTCGCGCGCTGACAATCTGAAATGCGGGCGACTGCCGCGCCGCTGATGTCAGAATAAAAGAACTAATTAATCAGCCATCTTCGCTGCGCTCGCGTCGGTCTGTGTTGCGAATTTACAAACTGTTTTTTTTTAATCCATTGCAATCGCTGCAATAACCCGCTATTTTGCTACAAATATACATTTAATAAGTGCTTTATGAGTGTGTTATGGACTGAGGACGTATATTGTGCCGTTTAATGAGTGGTTAAAGACTCCAGCATCTCCGTGAAATTGATACGTGTTACGAACGTGTTGGCGAGCCTGGGTCCAGAAGCTGAGCTGATGTCCAGGTGAGTGCGTATGGATCCTAATCCTTTAACTAAGCACTGTTCATCGTCCTATGTCCCATCATTCCAGAGATTTTACGCTTCAATATCAGTTGGTTGCAAATAGGTAGGTTGGGTCGCATATTTTTTTTTCGAATCAGCTACAGTCTTTAAAAAGCGCTACGACTGAAGAAGTCCAAAAGAAAGCGCCCGCAAATAAAATAAAGAATTGTTATCCAGCAATTTAATGGTCCTTCGAGCCGGATATAATAATCTTTTAATTAAAATTAATTAATTAAAATTAATTAATTAATTAATTATTAATTTATGTTCCGCTACTCAAAATCTAAATCACAAACAGTGCGTTAATACTGTATGCTTGTAAAAATTAGTTGTTATTATTTTATTCTTTTTCAATCCCGCACCGCTAACGACTAATTTATTTTATCATCCGCCGGCATAAGGTAAATAAAGTACTTTCGTGATAACTTCACAATCAAATAAATATCTCATCATCTTGAGTTTCCATTGTTCTCGCATTCGCATTCACACCCACCCACATTTTTGATATAAAAATAATAGTTTCTTCGCTCGCTAACCGACCTTGACCTATTTATCATACCGCTTTCTACTACCGCTAATTGTTAAGTTTATAGACATTTCGTACTGTGTGTAATTGTCATAGTTATACCTATCGCATATTTCGTTCACGATGTCTAAAACAAACAATAAACCCGAAAAATCTGAGGGGCACGAATCTCCCGCAGATCTCGTTATACTGGAAGCTAAGCGTAATGCTTACTTCACTCGCTTACAAAATATTTATCAATTGTCGCTTCAAGTACAAAATGATGAAATTGAACCTACAACGTTTCTGAATAACGTCACGAATCTAGATCAATTGCGATCTGATTTTGAGCGTGTGTTAGACCAGTATAACGAACGCTCCTTAACTTTGTTGCCTACAGCCGTTGCTGTTAACTATCAACCTCTGATCGCATTTGACGAGATGTATTGTCAAACCAAACGCGTTCATTCTGACATTCAGAAACGATCACAAGACTCGCAGCCAACATCGCAGTCTTATTCTGTGAAACATAAAATTCCCGCTATTGAATTAATGTCGTTTAATGGGGATCTTCGTAACTGGCCCTTATTTTATGAACAATTTAAAAGTGTCATTCATAATCACCCTCGATTAACGGATAGTGAACGTGTTCAGTTTTTAGTAGGCAAACTGACTGATCAGGCGCAGTCAGTCTGCGCTGGCTTACCCGCCACGGGTGAAAATTATGCCATTATATGGCAAGCGCTGATTGCCAAATACGAGAACAAGCGCGCACTAGCAGCCGCGTACGCTAATCAGATGTTGGACTTCAAGCCCATCTCGAGCGGCTCAACGGCTAATCTGGAATCGTTTCTGTGCAATTATGACGCGTCGGTCAAGGCACTAAAGGCACTTAAGTTCCCGGATTTAGCGGATTTCTTGTTTTTGCATATCGCATTACAAAAACTAGACCCCGAATCTGTCAAATTGTTCGAAATGTTCTATCGTAAAGAAAAGTGTCCTTCTTACAGTAACCTCATCGAATTTATAAATGAACAGACAAAGGTGGTAGCTCATTCTATGCCAAAACAGGCTGTAACTACGCCGCAACCTAAGAATAATAATAGCAAGAATTTGCCTGCTCCAAAACTTGCCCAGACAAAAACCTTTGTCACCCAGCCAGATGCAACGGCATACTGTCGATTCTGCAAATCTAATAAACATGAACATCTATATCAATGTTCCGCATTCTTGAAGTTATCGCATCATGAAAGGTGTTCAGGCCTCTCGGCACCCAATGACCTCGCAGGGGCCCATAGCTACGAGGTAGCGTAGCGATCAGATGCCAAGAAGTCTGAACGTCGGCGATTCACCGAGCTAAAGTAAATAGATTCTATCTGACCTGGTCTGTGCTTCGTTCCCGTCAAACTCCTGTCTCTCTGCAAGGCCTGGGTGCACCCTAGGCTCTTCTTGGTAGACAGGTTCTTCAGCCAACCAGGTATGGCTGGCAGGCCAGCTTCGACGAGCACAGTGTTCCAACACAGGTTATGTTACGTAAATGCGAACTTTATCTGGTTCGGGGAACCACAATACACTCAGCTATATAGACAATCCTGAGGGGAGCCCGAATACAATTCCAGATGGCTTACGATTTAATTTCAATGCCCTAATCCAAAACGCGTTCCATTGCGAGGGCTTTTCGTCTGTCAGTTGTCAAAAAACTGCTAGGTTGGCAGCAACTGTCAAATTCAAAATGGCCGTTCCGAAACCATCGATCGAGTATCGATTCTGAATCGAACAATCACCCGCCCGGACAGGCACCCACCTGTCCCTTAATCTACGGGCAGCCGAGACAACGTTGCTACCGCTCGTTTTAGTACCGAGCCTCCTACTAGAACCTCTGCAGACCGGGGGGTCCCGTCCCTGCCAGGGAACAAGTTAACAATGCGCCCCCTGCGCCAACGCAGTGGCGGTAGGTTAGCATCCTTAACCAGAACGAGGTCACCAACACTAGAGGGGCTGGTTTTGTCAGTCCACTTAAGGCGCTGTTGTAAGATATGCAGATACTCGAGCGACCAACGCTTCCAGAAATTCTGAGTAAACTGCTGCAACATCTGATACCCTGACAACCGATACAATTTCACTCCCTCGAAGGGGTGCTCGGGCAACGCGTTAAGTGGCTGTCCTATCAAGAAATGGCCTGGGGTCAGAGCCTCCAGGTCATTTGGATCCGAGCTGAGCGGACACAACGGTCGCGAATTGAGAACGGCCTCGATCTTACAAAACAATGTCGCGAGCTCCTCAAAAGTCAGCGCGGTCTGACCTACTATACGCCCTAAGTGCGTCTTCGCTGACTTAACTACGGCCTCAAAAATCCCACCCCAGTGGGGGCAACTCGGTGGGCTGAAGGTCCACTGTATACCCCGACGGGAGAGGGCCGTTCCAATATCCACTTTATTTACATTCAAAAAGTTGACTATCTCTCGTAAGCATCGCTCCGCACCGATGTAGCTAGTGCCGTTATCAGAGCGGATCAAAGTTGGAAGTCCCCTTCGAGAAACAAACCTATCCAAACAAGCAATGAAAGCCTCTGTCGAGAGATCAGCAACGAGCTCGAGATGTACCGCCTTGGTGGATAAACAAACAAACACACCTAGGTACGCCTTGTATTGCCCCTTCTGGGTAACATGCACGGCCGCTCTGGGGCCATGATCCGAAGATACTACTACATGGCTGTGGGGCCAGTCCGATTCTCTCCTGGCAAGTCAGGGTGGTCCCCACCACAAATGGTGTCTAACGAGTTCAGGAGCCCGACATCCCCTGGATGCACAATCAGACGGGTTCAATTCTCCTGGTACATGTCTCCAGGTCAGTGGGACCTCAGACGACACAATCTGGGAGACACGGTTCGCAACAAAAACCTCTAAGGTATGGACCGAAGCCTTCAGCCAGCACAAAACAATCTGGCTGTCCGTCCACGCGTACACCGTATCCTCCAAAACCACTGACCCACGCAACACTGTTAGAGTGTGATTCAAAAGTTTGGTCAAAAGAGCAGCCCCGGACAGTTCCAGTTTTGGAATCGTCATCCTTGTCCGAATAGGCGCTACCTTGCTTTTTGCCAAAACCAAACGCACGTCGACCTCCCCGGTGGAGGTGACGGTTCGCAAATAAACCGCTGCCGCAAACCCTCGTTCAGAGGCATCACAAAACCCGTGAAGGGTTGCCCTGTAATCCCCAGCAGGGATCAATTTCCTCGGCAGCGATACATTATTTATATTGAGGCCCAACCATTTCGCTAAATCGTTCGATACAATGCAGCCCTGAGCACCAGAATCTAATAGGGCGCGAACGTATGTTGGGTTGCCCGCCAAATCCCAAACAAGCACAGAGGCGATCGGTAACACCACCGTCTCCGGTTGGGGGGCAACAAATTGTTGGGCCGCAAATTCCTAGCGAGGGCCCCCGGGGCCCCACTGTGCCTGTAACCGATCAGGTAGGCAGCTATACGCCAGAGGGTCCCACTGTACAAATGGCCCACGCGCCGGTTCCATTGCCACCCTACGACGCCCCCCGAAGGGTTGTGGGCGTGAATTCAACCGTGGCCGCTCCATGAGCGGGGGGGACATCACATGCGACCGACGAGGACGAGGCGACGAGCGGGGCGACAACTGAGGCGGCGTCCGAGCCGCATCCGCATAGCTCGAAGGTGTCCCATGCCACCCGCCCGTTACGGCCTGCTCAACATACCCAATGTGCCGCTGAGTCGGATGCTGAGTCGCAACCGAGAACTCAGGGCCCCCCATGTGATGACCCTGAGTGCGGCCCTGCACCCCTGGGTGGCCGCGTGCTTGTGGCCCCATTGCCCGTTGAGTCGGATGCTGAGTCGCAACCGAAAACTCAGGGCCCCCCATGTGATGACCCTGAGTGCGGCCCCGCACCCTAGTACTACCCTGTGCACGTGGGGACGCTGGCCCCTGAGTTGCGCTCCAAGTCGCAAACGAATTCTCAGGGCCCCATTCCGTATCACCCTGGGTACGGCCCTGTGGACGTGGGGACGTTGGCTCCTGAGTTGCGCTCCGAGTCGCAAACGAATTCTCAGGGCCCCATGCCGCGTCACCCTGGGTACGGCCCTGTGGTGGCTGTTGGCCGGACCGGTTCATGCACAACAGATTGTTGTGGGCCCCACCACAATATCCGCACAATTTTGTGCGCGTGCAGTCCCTAGCCATGTGTGGCCCGAGGCACAGGAAACACCAGCTCCGCTGCTTGGCCATCCGGCGCCGTCCCTCAACCCTAAGTTCCCCGAACTTATTGCAATTGGCCACAGCATGGCCAATCTGCCTACAACATGGGCAGGTCTCACTATGTGGGGTCAATGCACTCACAGTCCCATACGACTGCCGGTTGGTGCGGTCCTTCCTCGTCGGAGGGCCCCTACTCACAGCGCTCCCGGCAGCTCTCTGTGGCTCCGAAGGATGGGTGACCGTCAACCCCAAATTCTCTGCCCGTCGAGCCTCCTCTTCCAAAAATCCGACCAAGTCGGAGAAGGCGGGCAGGTCCTCGGCCGACCGCCCGTGAGACTGTTCGAAACGAGTCTGCACGTCAGCGGGTAGGCGGGAAAGTACAATGTACAGCAGTAGGTACGACCATTCACCAACCGGAAGTCCAAGATTCTCTAGGGCCTTGGTGACGGACAACAACGGGTTCAAAACCTCCGTCTGTATGGCCCCGACCTTGTTCACAACCGGGATGCTAAACAAACGGTTCAGTTGGGCATCGGCCAACCTCCGTTTGTTGTGGTAACGTCTGACCAACAATTGCCTGGCCGTTTCATAGTTACCCTCCGTAACTGTCAAATGAGCGACCAGCTCCCTGGGCCCACCCCTCAATGCTGCCACCAGCTGAGCCATTTTGACAGACTTGGTAATGTCCGATCGCATGTGCACCAAACTGTCGAACAGATTGATGAAGCTCATCCATTCACCGGACACTCCGTCAAAGGTAGGCATAGTTATAACGGGTAACCTGGTCCCCGATCCCTGAAGCGGCAGAGGTGCTTCGATGTCACCACCATGGCTGGACTCGCGCTGTCTACGTATGTCCGCAGCCTTCTGCGTGATAGCAGCTGCCATCTCCATACACTGGTCGACATCCCCTAGCAACCGTGACAGCCTGTCAGGTGCGCAACCATCAACTGATTCCGCCTGCGCGGACAATTCGAGCACCCTGTTGTAACGTTCCTTAACGTCCATAGACCGCTCCAATACCACATCATGCCTATCTAAACGGTCTATCAGACCGTGTGCGGAGGAAAACCATCTGAGTTCCTTAGAAACACCCTTCTGGATTTCAGATAACGACATGATCGGAACGATACTTACTCACAATTTGCAGTAACTCAATTATATTGGACCCTCCAGTCCATAACCCAAACGAGGGAACCCTAAACTATAACTTAAACAATGTTGATTTCCTTAAACAATAGAAACCGAGTTTTATATCTATATAAATTCTGTAATACAATTTAGTTTCCCTATATCATATAACACACACAGATAGTCAATATTAGTTCAAGTTATAAATTGCTATAAACTGAAAACAATGTCATAGCCTGCTATCAATAAATGTAACTACCTATGTTAACCAAACATTCATTAGCATTATTAGACCACTAATAGATTGACTAACTGGTAACTGGTACTTCAATGCAAATTTCAATTCACCTACAATGTACCTGTAATGTAATTACTATTCTGAGTCACATCTCAGTACAACTGGTCATTTAGGGAAAACTGTTATATCTGTCTGTCTACTACCAGCAATAGACTTATAGCTTACAATACTACCAATCTATGTGGATACAGGAACAACACCAAGTTAGCTAATAACCGCCTATACCTACAGATTGATAGTCCCAAATCGTGGGTTCCTGGAGCCCTTGACGGCTGCAAATCTCAGGAAACCACGCTCTTGCTACCAAATTGTTCAGGCCTCTCGGCACCCAATGACCTCGCAGGGGCCCATAGCTACGAGGTAGCGTAGCGATCAGATGCCAAGAAGTCTGAACGTCGGCGATTCACCGAGCTAAAGTAAATAGATTCTATCTGACCTGGTCTGTGCTTCGTTCCCGTCAAACTCCTGTCTCTCTGCAAGGCCTGGGTGCACCCTAGGCTCTTCTTGGTAGACAGGTTCTTCAGCCAACCAGGTATGGCTGGCAGGCCAGCTTCGACGAGCACAGTGTTCCAACACAGGTTATGTTACGTAAATGCGAACTTTATCTGGTTCGGGGAACCACAATACACTCAGCTATATAGACAATCCTGAGGGGAGCCCGAATACAATTCCAGATGGCTTACGATTTAATTTCAATGCCCTAATCCAAAACGCGTTCCATTGCGAGGGCTTTTCGTCTGTCAGTTGTCAAAAAACTGCTAGGTTGGCAGCAACTGTCAAATTCAAAATGGCCGTTCCGAAACCATCGATCGAGTATCGATTCTGAATCGAACAAAAGGTATAACTTTGTAAAAACTAATTCCATTTGTAACAATTGCCTTAGTTACAAACATAAGTTCTCCGTCTGCTCGTCGCAAAAAACATGCAATGTTTGTGCTCATCGACATCATACGCTATTGCATTTTAACAACCCGAATATTTCACATGCAAGAGGTGTAGCTAATAATGCTCCCGCTTCCGCTTCCGCTCCCACTTGTAAATCGTTGCCTTCATCATCATCGTGTTCGACTGATAACGCTGCCGCTGCGGCAAGCAGTTCTCAGCCACAACTCATAAGGAATAAGAGCGATAATAATTTACAATCGAATTCCACCTTATCTCATCTATCGGCAGGCAATCTTGATAACTCGGGCAGATCTATTCACACAGAAACAGTCACCTTGTTGGGTACCGCGAAAATAAAACTATATGATATTAGTGGGACCGCACATTACGTAAGGGCATTAATTGATCCGGGATCGCAAAGTGACTATATTTCTACTGAGTGTTGCCAGCGCTTATCTCTGCCGCGTTCTACCCAAAATTGCTTCACGAGGGTTCAGGGTATAGGTGGAGTCTTACAAAAAATACAGGGAGTATCCACTGTTAAAATTGGTTCTCGGTTTGATGACAACAATAAAACTTACTCGATTCATCCTCTTATTGTTGAAAACATTACCTCGCAACTGTCCGTCCGTTTTAAGAGCTTGCCGCTAGCTGACGATAGCTTTAACGAACCCGGCCCGATAGATATGCTTTTAGGAGTAAATCTGTTCTGCGAAATATTACTTAATAATAAAGTTCGGCATGTAAGTTCACCTGCCGCTGCGTTAGAGACTACGTTGGGTTATATTATTCTGGGAGATGTCCCCGTGACGTCACCATCGCCGCCACAGCAAGCAACTCGCACGTTTTGTGCGTTTACAAATGAACCGCTTAGCCAGAGTTTGGAGAAATTTTGGACTTTAGAAGAAGTGCCTTCTAAAAAACATTTAAGCCCTGACGAGCAGGAGTGTGAGAAAATATTTACGACTCGTAACGATAATGGTTCTTACGCAGTCGACCTTCCCTTTAAACAAAGTCCTGATAATTTAGGCAATTCGTTTAAAACCGCAAAAAAGAGATACTTAATGCTCGAAAATAAATTAGCAAAAAATCCGCAACTTCACGAAAAATACAGCGAGGTCATTCATGACTACTTAGATAAAGAGATTATTTCTTTAGTTCCGCCTGAAGAGGATCTCTCGCCGTGTTTTTACCTACCGCATCACCCTGTCATACATAATGACAAAGCCACTACTAAGCTTCGGCTAGTCCTTGACGGTAGCTGTAAGACAGACAGTGGGCTGTATTTGAATGACATTCTTCACACCGGTTGCAACTTGCAGGCCGATATATTTCACATTCTGTTGAATGTGCGCGTTTTTAAAATCGCTTTTTTCGCTGACGTTCGTCAAATGTACTTGTGCATAGAAGTACATCCCCCGCACCGCTGTTTTCAACGATTTCTATATCGTTTTGCGCCTGATGCCCCTCTAGAGACTTACCACTTCAATCGGGTAACCTTCGGCCTCCGATCGTCACCGTTTCTTGCATTGCGCACGCTTCGTCAGCTCGCTGACGATGAGCGTGATAAGTACCCACTTGCCGCCGCCGTTCTCGAAAGAGACGTATACATGGATGACTTAGCTTCCTCTGCTTCTTCTCTCGAGGAAGCAGTTGCCACAGCAAACCAGCTCATCAGTCTTTTTAAGACTGGCGGGTTCGATTTAGTCAAATGGACTAGCAACTCCCCGAAGCTGCTAGATAACATTCCTGAGACGCACCGCCAGTCCGAATCCATCTCTTTCGATGACGGCAGCTCTTTCAAGATCCTCGGTCTCAAGTGGCATCCTGGCTCGGACGAGTTTGTATTTACTGTGTCTCCTCCGCAACTTATTGGCTCAAAGCGCGCCATTCTTTCTGCCACCGCCCGCTTATATGACGTGCTCGGCCTAGTCGGCCCCGTTATACTTTACTCCAAACTTCTCATAAAAGAACTTTGGCTTCTGAAAATGGACTGGGATGATATGCCACCCCGGCACATTTTACATTTATGGCATCAGTTTGTCAGTGAACTTCCTTTGATCTCTACTCTGAAGTTTCCTCGTCATTTGGGTATTAAAAAATATTCAACACTCACGCTTCTTGCTTTTGCGGACGCAAGCGAGAAGGCTTTTGGATGCGTCATATATGCGCATGTCGCAACGGAAAATCAAGATCCAGTTATTCGTCTGATTTGCTCTAAATCAAAGGTCGCTCCAGTGAAGACCGTGACAGTCGCTCGGCTAGAACTTTGCGCCATCGTTTTAATGTCAAAGCTTCTTCGAACTGTTCACGATTCGCTGTCTCAACGTCATTTAATTGACAATACTTTCGCATTCTCAGATTCTGAGGTCGCGCTATGTTGGGTGCACTCTTCACCCCATAGATTCGACACTTTTGTAGCTAACCGTATAGCTCAATGTCAGAATAACTTCGCTTCGGAACACTTCTTTCATGTGTCTGGATCTGAAAACCCCGCAGATTGCCTCTCGCGTGGGCTTATACCCTCTCGCTTACGGGACCACGATCTCTGGTTCCATGGGCCTTCGTGGGCTTCGCTACCCGTGAGTGAGTGGCCGACAGTAAAATTTTCGCCCTCATCTATGAGCTTACCAGAAGAGAAAACCGTTACCCTTGTTGCCCCCGACAGCGGCAGTAATGAGCATTGGATTATAACGTTAAGTAAAAGGTTCTCTTCGTGGCATCGATTCCTTAAAACCGTCGTTGTTCTAAAGTTCTAAAGTTTCTTAGAAAACTTCCTCGCGGCAGTGAAGTCACCGCGTCAGACTTAGAGACAGCTGAATTGCTTGTCATAAAAATCGTGCAGCAACTCTCATTTGCAGAGGACATACGCCACCTACAATGTGGTAGAGTTTGCTCCCCCTCCGTGCGCAAATTATTCCCTTTTATTTGCGACAATATACTTCGAGTAGGGGGTCGTTTAAGGAATTCATCGCTCGATTTCTCTAACAAACATCCCGCGTTATTGCCAAAAATGGACATATAGTCGAGTTACTAATAGATTCTCTCCACCGCGAAAATGCGCACGCCGGTCCGCGACTTTTACTGTCAATGTTTAAGACAAAAATATTGGATTCTCTCCGCCCGTCGCATCGTTAGACACCGCTTTCATAAATGCAACCAGTGCTTTCGCGCCAATCCAACGAACACATTTCCTACGATGGCCGACCTTCCCGAATGCCGCGTAGAGCAAAGTAAATCCTTCACGCACACTGGCGTGGATTACGCGGGCCCGTTTTACATCACCATGGTCAGAAAAAGGGGCGTACGAAGCCAAAAGGCGTGGCTCTGCTTATTCATCTGTCTGGTGACGAAAGCCGTTCACGTGGAGCTCGCTTCATCGCTTAGCTCTGCGTCGTTCTTGGACGCGTTTAAACGGTTCATATCCCGGCGTGGGCCTTGTAAAGTGTTATAAAGTGATAATGGCACTAATTTCGTTGCTTCCAAGGCCTACTTCAAAGAACTTCTTTCCTTCCTTCGCACTGAGGACTATTATAAAACCTTTCGGGAGGAACTTTTGAAAAACCGCATTACATGGCGTCTAAATCCGCCCACTGCACCTCACTTCGGGGGTATATGGGAGGGAAATATTAAATGTTTCAAAACACATTTGCATCGCGTCATAGGTAAACAAATCCTTACCTACGAAGAGCTACTTACAGTGCTCAATCAAATCGAGGCGATTCTCAATAGCCGACCGCTCTATATATTGAGTTCTGATCCGTCTGAACCAACCGCACTAACACCCGCTCATTTTATTTCAACCGCGCCATTGCATCATTTGCCCGCAGCTGATTTGAGTCAGGAGCGAACAAACCTGTTAACTCGGTTTTCTTTGTTAGATTCGTTTGTTCAATCTTTCTGGAAGCGTTTCCGAAATGAGTATCTCCACAACTTGCAAAGCCGAGAAAAATGGAACACTCCAGCCAAACCAGTGGCTGTGGGAACCATCGTATTAATTAACGTCGATAACGCTCCGCCCTTGCAATGGCCGCTCGGTATCATAACGAGCCTTTTTCCCGGACGCGACGGAGTCGTCCGCGTTGCGGAGGTGAAGACCCGCAACGGTACGTTGCAGCGACCGATCGTGCGGCTGTGCCCACTGCCGACGCAGTAGGGTTGTCACTTATTTATATTCAATTTACAAAACTAATTTTAAAATGCAAGCATAATGTATGTCATGCACCTAGTTATAGTTTTTTTTTTCTTCTCTCTCTCTCTTTGAAGGGGTTCCTTCAAGCCCGGGGGGATGTTGGATTTCATATTTAGGATAGAATTGCAACCACTGATATGTCGAATTCCATTCATTTCTCCCATTCAAACATACGCATTCGTGATATCGCTCGCTCTCTCGCGCGCCGACAATCTGAAATGCGGGCGACTGCCGCGCCGCTGATGTCAGAATAAAAGAACTAATTAATCAGCCATCTTCGCTGCGCTCGCGTCGGTCTGTGTTGCGAATTTACAAACTGTTTTTTTTAATCCATTGCAATCGCTGCAATAACCCGCTGTTTTGCTACAAATATACATTTAATAAGTACTTTATGAGTGTGTTATGGACTGAGGACGTATATTGTGCCGTTTAATGAGTGGTTAAAGACTCCAGCATCTCCGTGAAATTGATACGTGTTACGAACGTGTTGGCGAGCCTGGGTCCAGAAGCTGAGCTGATGTCCAGGTGAGTGCGTATGGATCCTAATCCTTTAACTAAGCACTGTTCATCGTCCTATGACCCATCATTCCAGAGATTTTACCCTTCAATATCAGTTGGTTGCAAATAGGTAGGTTGGGTCGCATATTTTTTTTTCGACTCAGCTACAGTCTTTAAAAAGCGCTACGACTGAAGAAGTCCAAAAGAAAGCGCCCGCAAATAAAATAAAGAATTGTTATCCAGCACCACTCAAAACTCAAACGTGTATTGTTTTTACGTTTTACGATAAGTCTTACATACCTTGGACATTATGTAACGAGAAGCCAGACTCTATGCTATTATGAAGGTGTCTGGGGTGGGTGAGGTCCGGGGGAATCCCGGCTTGGCAGAAAGATGAAGAACCGGCCAAGTGCATGTCGAACTTGGCACATTTAGGGTTCCGTAACAAGTGTAGAATATAAGCCTAAAAATGAGGGAATTTTTAAGAAAAAAAAACTGATAGTATATTTGTATTCGCTAGTAAAATACAGGTTAAAATAAATATAATCACCAAATTTTAGGGTCATAGGTCAATGGGAAATAAAAAAAATCTTAGCAAAAAATTTTGTAAAAATCGCTCACTTTGGTGGCTTCTCATTCATCTTTTCCAATATTTTTTAAAACTAAAAATACAGTATTTATCTACTCAACGAGCTCCAAACAAGGATACCTCACTCGATAGGGGTTAAATATATGTTTGCGTGTTTCCCTTTAGCTATATGACTATTTATATGCTTGGGGTCAACAAGATGTTTTTATTGTAAAATTTGAAGACTAGCTTTAACCGTTTGACTTTAAATCCTGTGCGACAGGCGACGGATGGACACGTGACTGCAATAGGGCTCCGTTTGGACCCTTCGGGTACGGAACCCGAAAAAAGAGTTTTTGGATGTTTGTTTATATGTGTGTGACGTCGCTGTTTCTGGTCCCCACTGCAATCCTAGTGTGGGGCCAGAAGCAATGTTGTATATGCCTGTATAAATGTTTATGTCTAAACTAACCAACTTAAAACTGACATCTGACATCCCTGATCCGTTCACCTTAGGTGATAAGGTTATCCATATTTTCAAAGTTGTTGATCTAATTAGTTAATTTGTTTTGTGACGCCTCCGAATCGATCGGTTCAATTGCCCTCTAAACGTATGTTGGTTGTGCCCACTGCCCAGGCATGGAGAAGTTCTTCGACATCAAGTGCCGTGCGAGCGGCGAGCGCGCGCACTGCGCCGTGATCGTGGCGACCGTGCGCGCGCTCAAGATGCACGGCGGCGGCGCACCCGTCACGCCCGGCGCGCCGCTGCACGACGTCTATGTGCAGGTAACTGCTCTTATGGCCGGTTTCACAATGTCCGGATAAGCCCTGTGTGGAGGATAAATCGTGATTTTACGTACAAAAAGGTTTTTTTTTATATGGACAACCTACGAACGCTGTGTTATGGGACGTGAAAATCGGACTTCCCCTTTTGTCCAATAAACGGTTAGTCCATGTTCTTACAAGTATGAGAGTGAAATACCCAATTCTATTTAGAATGGGCAATTTCTAGCGAGCTACGTTCTGCCATCTCTGGCAAAGTTGCGCCGACATTAAGCCAGTTGTTCAATACTCCGCTTTGTGTGATCGCTGCAGCTATTGAGATAGCAATTTTCCTCACGATTGGTCCATCACCGTTAGAACGTCTGTATGTATAATAATTAAATACCCCGATTCGAACCCGAATCTCCTGCGTGAGAAGCGAGCTTGAAACCACGT
This sequence comes from Argyresthia goedartella, assembly GCA_949825045.1. Classification (NCBI taxonomy): domain Eukaryota; kingdom Metazoa; phylum Arthropoda; class Insecta; order Lepidoptera; family Argyresthiidae; genus Argyresthia; species Argyresthia goedartella. Next base: position 18,277,949 of record OX463824.1, on the reverse strand, counting down.
GCTCTTGTACTCTGTTGTTTATATATTATGTAGATTTCATAATCAAATATTTGCCCGGTGAGATATCTTACACTTACAGTGTCAATAGTGAAATGAGTTTCGTATTTTCGGGACACCTGTATACCAGGTTATATCTAAGTGGCTTTAAGATGACCCGAATGGCCGAATCGGCAGTCACCCTGCCTACGAAGCCAAGGGTCCCGCGTTCGAGTCCCAAATGGGGGCAAATATTTGTTTGATGAGAACGGATGTTTGTACCCTAGTCACGGTTGTTTATCTATCTAAGTATAATATTTATCTATATAAGTATGTGTATCGTTGTCTAGTACCCAAGATACAGGGAATCCTAGTTTGGGGCTAGATCAATGTGTGTAAATAGCGTCCAAGGTATTTATTATTTACATTATACGCAACATTGTCGTTACAGGAGAATCTCGAGCTGCTGGGCAAGGGGCTGTGCAACCTGGGCAAGCACATCAGCAACGGCAACAAGTTCCGGGTGCCGGTCGTCGTCGCTATCAACCGACACGGGTCAGTAAACCGACCAGACCTTCATATAACGTTATTATCCGCATAACGTTATGCATCATAGCGCTATGGAAGGCGTCTTATAACGTTATAATTCCATTCCAGTAGCGCTATGCACAAAATAACGTTATAGGGCATCTCTTTCAGGCCCACACTCCTTCGTCCATCTTTTTTCGTGAGTAGTGTAGGTTCCTAAACAACACATAGCCGATATAGCGTACGGCAAAAGCGCAATAACATTATTCATGACGTTATTTTGATTTCGTTATGTTTCTCCTACAGTTTTGTTATCATAACATTATAATAGCGCTACAATAACGAAACGAATTGATTATAACGTTACATAACACAATATAGCGTTATATTTTATAACTTTATGAAGGTCTGAAACCGACAATAACGCTGGCCGTCGATTTGGACAATTTTAGATAGTTTTTACGGATACGGGTGGTACGAATAGTGGACCGGTGCTGTATGGTATGAATTCACACAAAGCTATCGAAAATCTGTTGCGTGCCGTGCATGGGCTGCGGCCCGTGCAGAACAATGGACGTTTACTCCACTCGCTCCACTCGCTTAGGCCTCGTACTCATTACGGCTGACAGCGCCCGATTGTTTCGCTTCCCTATAATAGATTTGTTTGACACATCGATCACTGTAGGGGGTGCCAACACATTGAGTGGCATTGGTTCTTCTGTAAGAGGGTTGTAGTACCTGCACCTGGCCCACTTGAAAGGGGCCTTTGTGCATGGCATTTGTGTGAGCTCAAGCGTGGATGTTGTATCTCCCAGGAGAGCCATCCTGGTTTATATTCTTCATGTTGGTTCTATGGCTTCGTCTGTTTCGTCCACTTCAATACACCCCCTGCATAGACGGCTTTCTGTTGCACCTGTAGCTTTCAAGTGTTTGTTTAGTGTACAATAGCCTGTTATTGGTTACTTTTATTTTACTGCGTGGTAGTCTCGGAAGTTATGGTTATACTTATTTCTGAATAGTTTTGTGTTTTCGCAGTCCTCTGCTAGACCATAACTCATTCTATTGCAAGAGTGAGCCTTTTTCTTAGAGCTTCCGCTGATAAGGGCGAGAATGGTGTAGGGCAAATCGCTGGCTCTCTTGACCATACTTTTGCTAGCTTGTCTGCCGCACAGTTGCTCTGGTCTCCTTCGTGACCTTTTACCCACTGGACTGTGACATTGTTTTTCCCACCTAGCTTGTTGAGTGCTTCGTGGCATTCTAGGTTTTGATTTTGTTAACGGTATTTTTAACGGTGCGTTTGGTACGGCTGCGCAGTCGGTTTTAAAGGTGATATCATTCCCCTCTGCTGCTGCTGAAGATGGTATTCGCAAGCTCTCGTATGCGGCGAAACATAAAGATTATATTTGTGAAGTAAAATTGCTTTTAACACGTCCGGTATCGCTCTTGTAACCATGAAACATCCTTGAAAAACACAATTCTCACACTCAGGCGTTCGTCTGATACTGTATTCCGTATTGTAATTGTTTACAACTGGGTTGATTTGCAAATTTGCAAAATTCATGTTACTGAATTTTGTTGTACTTTCACTAATGTTCGCAACTAAGTTTCGGTGAAAGTTCTCTTGATTCGCTACTGGTTGTGTACAAAGAATAAACATTCTTAAATCGCACCTGGTTGCGAACCGCAGTTGTGAAAACGGCCGGAAGGGTTTTTCTGTGCATATCCCCGTACAGGAAACTCAGTGTTTCATCATCAAACACTGTTGTTTCCTCTCCGAAGTTCAGGGAATTTAATGTTTAGTGTCGGCGAGAAAATTCCTCCACTGTTTCTCAGCATTCTGTATATTCTTATGTTTTTATAATACAAATAGATTTGATATTATTTCCATGTCATTTGTTATAATTTCTTATTTTCTACCGAATAGGAATTCTGTTTTTATGCGATCGATCCCAATAATGGCTTCCGGACCATCTTCGAATGCCTAGGTAGGATAGTGCAGTGTCCTTTGTCTGCTATTTGGCCTTTCCTTTGTCCTTTACTGTTTATATTTCCTGCATATTAAGCCTCCTGCTGTACGAATAGGTCCAATAGTGAAATACCTAGCATGATTTCTAGAGCCGCTGATGGCGTTGACTTCATGCAGCCTGTGATGACTAAACATGCCATTCTATGGAACTGCTGTAATTATGATGCTGTTCTGGTTTGTTTGCCGCCATACCAGGAGCCATATGTTATGATGGGTTACACCACTGATGTATTCTTCCAGCGACATGTTTATATGTTTACCTTTTTTGTGAATAGTACTATCTCAGTTTTTGCGGGGTTTTCTGAGAGTTTGTTTGATTGAATAGGGTGGTTATAAAAAGCCGTTCACTAATATTGTCACGTCATCGGCAAATGCTTTTGAGTAAAATCCTCTTGTGTTCGTTTGTGTCACTATGTCGTTAGCTACCAGTACCCACAGTAGTGGTGATAGTACGCCCCCCTGTGGACAGCCCTTGGCCAGTTTACATTTGATTTTGTTACTGATTTCCAAAGAGATTATTCTTGGTTCCAGCATATTTATTATCCAGATTATCTATCATGTTTGGATTGTGCCTAGTTGTTCCAATCCTGTTCTGATGCTACTAAAGTTTGTTTTATCAAAAGCTACTTTGATGTCTATGAACACCGCCAGGCATGATTGTTGGCTTAGTATTGAGCTTTCTATTTTCCTGACCACTGCGTGTAAGGCTGTCTCGCTTGATACGCATGTTGATTTGGGTGTATGGGGTTGATTCTCTTGAGTCCATCCCTTATGTATCTGTAACACATTCTTTCTAACGTTTTTAGAATGAATGATGTAAAACTTATAGATCTGAAGGATTTGGGCTTATTATAGTCATTCTTACCCGGTTTATGCAGGAAGACAACTTTTACCTCTCTCCAGCTTATGGGCGTATACCCGAGTGCTGCATGCTCGGAATGTTTTTACTAGGCTCGTTTTTTTTAAGTTCCCCATCGCTGTAAAGCCGGTAATACGCCGTCTGGTCCGGGTGATTAATATGGAAGGAAGCAGTTGATCGCCCATCTAACTTTCTCTTCATCTATCAGTTTTTCTGCCTTTAGGGTTTTCGGATTTTGATGTGAGAAACAGTCAGCCAGTGAAACAGTCGACCGCTTTCTTTATTGGCTAAGCACCACTGCTTATTATTATTAGTCCTAATATTCTAATATTAGAGCTGTGGAGCTCTAATATTAGGACATGAACAAGAATAATATTATGTCATAAATTATATTTTGATGAAAAAGCGATGTTGACTTGTAGGCTCACGTAAGGACTATCTAGACATGACGTCATCTAGCTAGAGTATTGCAAATTCTATTGTGGGGGAGGAATCGTAATTTGTCTTAGTTTTTATGGCAACATATCTTTTCCGGCCAGCAGAGCAAGGGAAAGGGCTAAATTTGCGTAATTTCGTAATAAATTTAAATTATAATCTGCCTGAATATGTGCATCAGCACAGGAAATATGGCTCAAAACTACAGCTTTTATGAGTTAGCTGAGAGGTGAAGTCTACGTCTCGGCCTGCAAAGGTATGCTACACCCTACCTGTTATGTCACTTTCGAAAGTGGTACTAGAGGTATGATACTTGCATTCTACCCACAGAACCGACACGGAAGCCGAACTGAACCTAGTGAAGCAATACGCCCTTCAAAATGGCGCATTCAAGGCGGTCATCTGCGACCACTGGGCTAAGGGCGGCGCCGGCGCGTTAGAGTTAGCCGACGCGGTGATAGCGGCCTGCGATCACACCTCCAACTTCGACTATCTGTACCCACTTACTGGGAGTATCCAGGATAAGATACAGAAAATAGCGAGGGAAATGTACGGGGCGGGAGATGTGGAGTATACGGATGGGGTGCTTGAGAAGATTAAGGTCTTTAATGAGAAGGTAAACAATGTTGTGTATGATGTTTGACATAGTATAAGACGGTAATAATACCGATAAAATAAATTTACAGCCTCTGTGGTGTCGCGGTCGACGCTGTGCTTACCAAGCGTGTTCCCGGGTCGAAACCCCGCTGGAGAGTAAGAAAAAAATCCCTAAGGTATTGGATGTTTATATGTTTGTGACGTCGCGGTTTCTGGTTCCCACGAAACAGGGTATCCTAGTGTGAGACCAGAAGCATTGTATGTGCCTATGTGAAAAAAATAACTAATATATATAAAAATAACTATCGGTGATAGCCCACACTGGCACACTAGTAGCAACCAACTTACGCTACAAGCTGAAATTAATAAGTATTTGCTGGGTCAATTTCGATTGACCGTTTTCCTAACATTGTTTCTTGTGCAATAATCTTACTTTATTTACTCGACCCCAGGGCTACGACAAGCTGGCGATCTGCATGGCCAAGACTTCCAACTCCCTTACCGGCGACGCAGCCATCAAGGGTGCTCCCACCGGCTTCACTCTGAAAATCTCGGACATCTTCGTATCAGTCGGCGCAGGCTTCGTAGTTCCCATGGTGGGAGAGATCAGCAAGATGCCGGGGCTGGCTACTCGGCCGAGCATATACGATATAGACCTGGACACAAAGACTGGCGAGATTGTGGGGCTTTTCTAGATTTTGTAAGTTAGTAAGTCGTGGGAGTGAGAGGGCAAATCCCAGACAATCCTGCTAACTACAGGATGTCTAACTACAGAATGTCTAACTACAGAATGTCTAACTACAGAATTTGTGATACCGAACCAGCTTAGAAACTTACAGTCTGGATGGTCAAGAAGGCGAAGATTGCTGGCAATCTTAGAGAAACATTAATTGAATATGAGTTATCATTAATTTGACATCCATTTATTGTTCCGATTTGATAAAATGTTTGTTATTTGTTGGTGATATTGTCCCTTCGGCCGCATCGGTAACCGGAGGTAAGTAACCAGTTGTGAAAGAAGAAAAAAAGATTTTTATACTATATTAGTTTCCAAATAATAGTTATTTTTCCTTGCACGATTCTGGGTTTTGATGTAGGAAAAGTGTGATGAATTAGGAGGAAGTACTTTCTATTCTTCCTACGTAATTAAGTTTTGGATTTGATGTCTCTTTAAAAATGTTCATCACGGTGATTGCACGGTGCCACTAAACTATTTAGTTCCAATTACCACCGGCGCCGACGACAACGCCACTTTTCCGCCACAGGTTTTAATTCTATTACCATGGCATACCTAGGGCTCACAATCGCGATCCGTCCCAACTAGCCTCGGTTGTTGAGTAGTTATTAGATCATTGACGATTATAAACTATAAACTACATTAGTTAGAGTTAGGTATGCCAAAGACGTAACATGATCTTTATTCATTCCGGCTTCCCACTGGATAGATAGAGGACGGACTCCTTTGATCCAATCCATACTATGCCAATGGTAAATGATACCATAGGAAAAAACGTACAGAAATGATTCTACCCTTTAACTGTGCTTCAATAACCATAACAGCTGTACGGTACGAGCAGTCTTACTCTCAATGTGCGAAATTACGTAGTTAAAACGAAGATTCATGACGATCACTCTTGAAAACATTTTGGAACAAAATTTACTCCAGTTTCTCGCAGGGTGGGTACAGGACGGACTCATTTAAAATTTGACCTCCCCATTCCATGGATTCTCGGTCAAATAAGACTACGATTTATTCCTTTACCGAAATTAGTAGTCATAATTAATTATCAATAATAATATTAAGAAGGTGTAAGGAAAATAACCGATTATTTTTGATGGGTACTAGTATCGCATAAAAATGATTTTTTCTTCTTTTGTAACTGGTTACGAATCTCCGGTTACGTACACGTCCAAACGGGATATTGTAATTGGAGGTGTGTCTCTCAGTCTTAAATATTTATTCATTTTCAAATCTGTCAATTTAAATATGTATTTTATGAAAATGAAATAAACTCAACACCTTTGTATTTTAAATATTTGTTACCTGCCTACTGAATTAATAAATTTTATTTTTAGAGCACAGTCACCTGAGTTTCTTTTGATGACTAGTTAAATCCAAGACTTATTTTAGCGTTATAAAATTGTAAAAGCTTGTATTGTATAGAGCAGATCCACGTACGATCCTTTTATTTTCCACGCTGGTAACACAAAAGCACGTTCAAACACGTTTTTTTCTGGATAATAGTAAATAAACGGTGAAGTGCGAGTCGGACTAGCGCAAAAAGTGTTCCGTACACACTTGCAGAGAGCTATATCCCCACCGAGGGACACAGGCCTAAGCCATACTCCACCACGCTGGCTCTGTGCGGGTTGGTTGGTAACTGACTTTAAAACGGGGGGGTGGGGGGTGTTCTCAATTCGGTTGTATAAAGCAACCAGAAATTAGAACTATCGTATCTGCAAACTATATTTATTTACTGTTTTAGCACATTCACACATTAATATAAAAGTACACGAAACAACAAAACTAACTTAAAGATGAAATGATGATGTATGATATAACAGTATGATAAAAAGAAAGAAATATATTATTTTCCGCACACCTCAAAATAGCAACTTCGCCGCTTGATTTTGGGATCTCAGGAGGAAAAATTCTATTCCTAACTCGTTTGAAAAAGCTTCTTTACGAACCTTCGGCTCGTGCCATAAACTTCTGGGTTCGCAAACTCGTAGGAAATCTACTATTTCACTTCTCATGCTCGCAAAGTTCGTGTTTGTGCTGGATGTAAGCTGCACAAAATGCCACTTATGCTCTAGTGCACCAATTAAAATTGTTTTAAAAGCTGAGATAGTGGGGCCTAGCAGCCACACGCACAATACAACTGCGTAGAATAAACTTGTTATTTTTATATATATATAAAATTACACATTATGACCATAATGTGTAGTTTTTCTACATATTATGACATCCAAATTTCGGACGCCGACGCCCGCCTGCTTGCCGCCACTAGTTTGTCTGTGAAGTTGGTACTGACATTCAAATTTCGAACGCCGACGCCCGCCTGCGTGCCGCCTCCTTTATCTGTGAAGTTGGTACTACTGAACAAGCAAAACAAGTGCAGACCAATGATCAATGCCACAATGCCGGTCAAACATGCGGTTCCTGAACACATCAAAGAGAGCTTTTGATATGTGTGTAGATAAACTAGTGTATGTAACTGTACATAATTAGGCATTAAAACTCTCGAGTGATATTATTATGAAACTCGCCTTCGGCTCGTTTCATAAACCCACTCTCGAGTATTAATGCCCTCCATTATTTATTATTTATTTATTAATACAGTTAAATGCACAACATTACAGACAATGTCCAATTCATTGTACATATACAAATATACAAATAACAAATATACACTTCCATTTAAATCATAATAAATTATAGTATTTTACATGTCAGTTCAAAAAAAAAAATGTCAATAATAATAATAATAATTCAATGATAAAAATGTCATTGCAGTCATTTGGAATTATAGCTTAATTATATAACACAACACTGTCATACATTCTCCTCGCAGAACCTTCCACATTCTCGCACAATATGCCTCCATGCATCACCAAACAGATCAGTCAGGGGTGCTGCAGCCAACAGAGCGTTGAGACTGTCCCGCGCCCTCACCAGCGGAGACTGCTGGCACGCCACCGTGCGATGCGCGCCGCACGCTAATAGCCGCCGGTGCCTGCGCGCGCGTAGATATTTGTCGGGCACGAATAGCGCGCATACGGCACCGACAAGCGCGACACAGTCACTGTCGCCTCGCAACAATCGACACACAGTCAGAAGCTGCTCGGTATTACGTCTAACCTCTAGTGAGTTGTATCCGAGCATACCCAATATGAAAGCGGATGTATAAAGGTAAGGATAGTATCCAAATTTCCTCTTATAAAGGTATCGTAGGAAAGCTTTGTGTACCTTCTCGAGCAAAAGTATGTAAGAGATTTCGTGCGGATTCCAAACAACTGAGCTAGATTCAAGTTTGGTTCTCACTAGGGCCGTGTATAGAAGCTGGACCACACCCAGATTCCGGAAATCCTTACTATTTCGTATCACGAACCCCAATCTTTTAAAGCATTCCTTGGCTAAAGTGCTCATGTGCTCATGGAATGTAAGTTTGGGGTCGAACGTAACACCGAGGTCCTTAATCGAATACACTCGAGTCAAAGACTCCGTACCGAGTGCATACGTCGCGCTTATAGGCTGAGAAGAGCGCGTAAATGACATAACATAACACTTGGCATTATTAAATAGGAGTTTGTTGTTCACACTCCACCTAAGAACCGCGTCTAGATCATCCTGCAGCAAACTACAATCATCCTCTGAACTCACGGGAAGTATCAGTTTCAGATCGTCCGCATATAGAAGCCAATTGGCGTATTTCATCTCTAATTCCAGGTCATTTATCATAATGATAAATAACAACGGACCCAGAATAGACCCTTGGCTAACGCCCGACTGTGTATGGTACGGTTGGGACTCAAAGCAGCCGTGTCGCACATATTGCTGGCGGTTCCTGAGATAGTCAGCGAAGAAAACCAACAGCCGTGGGGCAAAACCAATGGCACACAACTTCTTCATTAGGACGTCGTTATTGACTCTGTCGAACGCCTTACGGAAGTCCATATAGGCGACGTCCACCTGACATCCCATGTCCATGCACTCAGACACAATCTCGACTAGCGTCAGCAAGTTGGTGTTTACTGAGCGGCGACTCCTGAATCCGTATGGCGAGTCAGTCAGATAAGGCGCAATCTGCGAACTGATTTTGCCATATATGATCGACTCGAACAGTTTTGCCAAAGAACTCAGGATCGCAATAGGCCGATATTGATCAACGGAGGTAGTGTCACTTGTCTTGGGGATAGGACTGACTCGAGAAAGCTTCCAGCTGGTGGGGTACTTACCTTGTTCTAGAGCAAGATTGAATATCCGACCTAAAGGTAGAACCAGCTGATCACTGTAGGCCTTCAAAAAATAAGGAGGGACGTTGTCCGGTCCAATTGCGATCCTTGGCCGTAGCTGCTTCAGTCCTTCCAATATGTCCCTACGGGAGATATGAGAAACTTGTATGTAATTAGCAGAGCACGTGTCATCAGAACTGTTTACCAGATCCGGATCGAGCACTGGCTCATCAGGGAGGAAAACGTCTGAGAAGTAGTGTGCAAATGCGGCTGCTGCTTCTTCACCAGCACATTCCCGTCCCCGATGCGTGACCCGAGGTTCGAAACCACCCTTCGATCGTAGGCCACTCACGTGTTTCCAAAATGCGCGCGGGTTATGTCTTATATTGCTTTCTGTAGTACTCATGTGGTTGGCGTAGGCAGTATCTATGCGACACTTGAGGTTGGCTCTCAGCTTGCTGAATGAGTCGTAGTCAGTCGGCCTCTTCCACGTTTTCCAATTACGGTGGAGCTTTGCCTTCGTGGCCAGGTCCCTTATGATATCACCAGTGAACCACACTGGGTATCTCCTAGTAGGCTGGGTTGGTCTGGTCTTCTTCGGGATGGAGTTGTTGGAGACTTCGTAAATGGTATCGTAGAAGCGACCAACTGCCGTCTCAACATCAGTGACTTCGAGAACACCGTCCCAGGAAACGCCACTCATGAGTTCGTACATGACTGCGTGGTTGCCCTTGGCAAAGTTCCAGTCATTGCGGCCAGCAATGTTGCTGGGATCCAAGCGGCCGGATCGCTGGTCGGCGGCCTGCGCACGCAACACGGGCACAATGACGTCGAGAGGCGCGCGCACAGTTACGTCACGCACGCTCTCCGGCAGCAACACCACATCAAGCACACCACCATGATCATTCATCACTTCATTCGTCTCATACGTGCCACAGACAGATAGAAAATAACAATAATAATTAAGGATGTCAACTGATGCACTATTCATATTAAGATCTCCTAGAATAATTAAGGTACCGGTTATCCGGGCCACATTTTCCTCAGTCTTATCGAACCACTTCATGTACTCGGCATCCTTTTCTTTTTGCGTGATTATTTTCATTTTCTTCTTCTTGCTGGGATCGATGTATACTACACAGACTGTAAGTAGCGTACCATCAACAGTAAGTGTCGCCCAGAGGTCTTCTCCATGTTCCGTTTCCAGATCCCGGCGCCGTCTCAGTGAGATGCCAGGGCGGGCGGCGAGCAGCACGCCTCCGCACGGGGTGGCGCGGTCACGGCGCAGCACGCTCCAGCCGCCCGCTGTAACCTCGGCATCTCCAACCGAGGAATCCAGGAAGGTTTCGGTAGCGGCAACAAGATGAGAGTCCAGCAGCAACAAACTTTGCCGCCAGAACTGTAGCCTGGTTTTAATACCGCGGACATTCTGGTATTTTATGTCCATTATGTAGCAGTCACATAAACTACTATTATCTACACACGTATCATAAACCCTCTTAACTGCGTCCAAAAACCGCACGTTACGATCAGCATAATGTGAAACTACTTTGTAAAAACTCATTTCTTATCTGAATATTGAACATTATGACCATAATGTGTAAATTTTCTACAATATCATTTTCTACACATTCAAATTTCGAACGCCGACGCCCGCCTGCGTGAAGTTGGTGCTACAGAACCAGCTAAACAACTACATAGCCACAATGCCGGTCAAACATGCGGTTCCTGAACAAATCAAGGAGAGCTTATGATATGTGTGTAGATAAACTAGTGTATGTAACTGTACATAATTAGGCATTATGTATCAGTCACATAAACTACTATCACATTCGTGTTTTCTATTAGACAAATTATTAAAACTAGATAAAATAGAAGTCAATTATTATGTAAAAACGTATCGAACCATTTAATGACATGGCAGTATGAAGTACCTTAGTCTCATGTCACATTGCGAAAGTAAAAAATAAAATAAAAAAAGGAAATTGGCGGGAGGCTCTTGTCATTCTTTTGATCTTTTCTTTGCAATTTGTAGCTGTTTTATGATTGTTGTTTTACGAATCAATCGTATGCCATTGAATCATTTTCCCGCAATCGAAGTGAAAAGCAGAGTGTATAACTCGGTCATAAACCCCATTTTACCCTCGACTTAACTATCCACCCTTGCCTGCGGCCCGGGTGGATATCAGTCTCGGGTGAAATGGCGTGTTTTGTGCCCTTGTTGTACAATCTACTATTTCACTTCTCATGCTCTAAAAGTCTTTCTTTATGCTGGATGTAGGTTGCATAAAATCGCACTGCATGCACTAGTGCATAAAGTGTTGTCGTCGTCTGGACTAAGACAATTAAGCCTGACAGACGAGGTGACTGCATTAAACTACTTATTTTAAAACATTTACTTTAATTTATTTGCATTCTATTTGATAGTAAAAGAAAAAGGAATACAAACAAGTACATATTATTATTAAGAGTTTTAATGCCCTCCATTATGCAGCAGTCACATAAACTACTTTGATTGACTTTTCTCGTGCTTTTGATACACTTAAACATGATGAGTTAGTGAACAGGCTCGACGCTAGTGGTATAAGGGGTCCTCTGTTGAAGTGGTGTTCAGACTACTTGCGCAACCGTCATATACGGGTCAAAATTGACAACACCATTAGCGACCCACTCCTGGTAACCGAAGGCACTGCCCAGGGTTCCGTACTCGGCCCACTTCACTTCCTGGCCTACGTAAATGACATGCCCAACATCACCTCACACAGCACATCATACCAATTTGCCGACGACACATGCCTCATAGTATTAATATCGCTATGAGAGACCTGCAAGCGGACTTTGACATCCTGAGTCGATGGTGCCATGACGTTGGCCTTGTTTTGAATGCTCAAAAAACTAAAGTAATTAACATAAGATCACCATACCTCAAAGGCCAACCGAAAAATCACCTGATCGCCCACTCGCACAGTTGCCAACATAGCGGAACTACTATCGCGGGAGCCGGGTGCACGTGTGAACAAATACAATGGGTTGACTCACACGTCTACCTGGGTCTCGTGATAGACAAACACTTTAACTGGGGAGAACACATTGACAGAGTATGCAAAAAACTACGCGCGTTCCTGGCAACGATGTATATAATAAAGAACCGAATACCATTCTCAACCAGGATACTATTATATAACGCTCTTGCAGAGTCAATAGTGTCATATGGACTGTCTAGTTATGGACGCACTTTTAATACATACTTAGACAATATATATAAACTACAATTAAAAATTCTAAAACTAATAGTATCACCACAAACAAAATTAAACTACTCGGCTGATTATAATGGTTTATTCAATCACTGCAACATGTTACCAATCCACACTAAAGTTAAATATAATATAATCAAAGAACAATATGCTGACATCCATACACTCAAAACTGTCTCCCATTCACATAGCATCCAGACTCGCAAGGTGACAAATAACGAACTAGTGACGGTTAGAGCACGAAATTACTATGGTGAGCGAACTACTCAATTTATCATACCACGACTGATGAACAGCCTGCCTACCGAACTTAAAGCATCATTCACCCCTAATACACTAAAATTCAAATTACAAAAATTCTTCATTATTACTGCAGCCTCGGAACAACACCATTCATCAACACCATCCATTCCATCTGTTCGATCCGGTCCCAAAGTTACTCGTCTCTGACTTTTGATGGATAGATGGATAAATAAACTTATTCACTGTTTTAATATATTATACACAAATACAAACAACTTATTATATAAATACAAACAACTTGGGTATTTCGTAATGTAACGTAACTGCACGATACGTTGCGAAATGCCCATGTACCCATGTAGAATGTAAAAAAATATTTAATAATTAATGATTGTACCCTGTTCGCACGAATTCCAGCATCACGCACAAACCTCCGTGGTTTATGTGATGTAAATGTATATAATTATGATGTTTTTCTCAATTTGGTAAATAAATAAAAAAAAATAATACTATAGTCTGGTTATTATTATTATCTTTTAAATAAATATTTATAACTTTACCTATTACCTCCTCTTCTTCTATCCGATGCTCCCTTTCCACTTTGTTTACTAAAGTGCTGTTTATTAAGTAGCCTGGATGGATACCAACTATTTATTAATTTTAATAAAAGCCACAAATGTGCAAACTCTGGTTTTGTGATAAGATGACCAACTGTAAAGATAATTATGATATAAGTAAAACAAAAAAGTTATGCATGCAACCTAAATCAGTTTCTAAACTATATTTTTCACGTCGTCGCGTAGGAATTTAATCTTAAAAGTAAGTATAGAAATGTCGTATATCTATTTCTTGGGTAGTATTTAATCGCACATAAAAAATTTAATTGCACAGCAAAAATGGATCCACAAAAACACTTTTTATGTTTTAAATATTTAATGAGTACCTACTTAAGTAGAGTAGTAAAGAACAACAAAAAATACTTTAAACATAAACTTAAGTTTACTGTGCGCGCGCCTCTCGACGTCATTGTGCCCGTGTTGCGTGCGCAGGCCGCCGACCAGCGATCCGGCCGCTTGGATCCCAGCAACATTGCTGGCCGCAATGACTGGAACTTTGCCAAGGGCAACCACGCAGTCATGTACGAACTCATGAGTGGCGTTTCCTGGGACGGTGTTCTCGAAGTCACTGATGTTGAGACGGCAGTTGGTCGCTTCTACGATACCATTTACGAAGTCTTCAACAACTCCATCCCGAAGAAGACCAGACCAACCCAGCCTACTAGGAGATACCCAGTGTGGTTCACTGGTGATATCATAAGGGACCTGGCCACGAAGGCAAAGCTCCACCGTAATTGGAAAACGTGGAAGAGGCCGACTGACTACGACTCATTCAGCAAGCTGAGAGCCAACCTCAAGTGTCGCATAGATACTGCCTACGCCAACCACATGAGTACTATAGAAAGCAATATAAGACATAACCCGCGCGCATTTTGGAAACACGTGAGTGGCCAACGATCGAAGGGTGGTTTCGAACCTCGGGTCACGCATCGGGGACGGGAATGTGCTGGTGAAGAAGCAGCAGCCGCATTTGCACACTACTTCTCAGACGTTTTCCTCCCTGATGAGCCAGTGCTCGATCCGGATCTGGTAAACAGTTCTGATGACACGTGCTCTGCTAATTACATACAAGTTTCTCATATCTCCCGTAGGGACATATTGGAAGGACTGAAGCAGCTACGGCCAAGGATCGCAATTGGACCGGACAACGTCCCTCCTTATTTTTTGAAGGCCTACAGTGATCAGCTGGTTCTACCTTTAGGTCGGATATTCAATCTTGCTCTAGAACAAGGTAAGTACCCCACCAGCTGGAAGCTTTCTCGAGTCAGTCCTATCCCCAAGACAAGTGACACTGCCTCCGTTGATCAATATCGGCCTATTGCGATCCTGAGTTCTTTGGCAAAACTGTTCGAGTCGATCATATATGGCAAAATCAGTTCGCAGATTGCGCCTTATCTGACTGACTCGCCATACGGATTCAGGAGTCGCCGCTCAGTAAACACCAACTTGCTGACGCTAGTCGAGATTGTGTCTGAGTGCATGGACATGGGATGTCAGGTGGACGTCGCCTATATGGACTTCCGTAAGGCGTTCGACAGAGTCAATAACGACGTCCTAATGAAGAAGTTGTGTGCCATTGGTTTTGCCCCACGGCTGTTGGTTTTCTTCGCTGACTATCTCAGGAACCGCCAGCAATATGTGCGACACGGCTGCTTTGAGTCCCAACCGTACCATACACAGTCGGGCGTTAGCCAAGGGTCTATTCTGGGTCCGTTGTTATTTATCATTATGATAAATGACCTGGAATTAGAGATGAAATACGCCAATTGCCTTCTATATGCGGACGATCTGAAACTGATACTTCCCGTGAATTCCAGCATCACGCACAAACCTCCGTGGTTTATGTGATGTAAATGTATATAATTATGATGTTTTTCTCAATTTGGTAAATAAAAAAAAAAAAAAAAGAACTATAGTCTGGTTATTATTATTATCTTTTAAATAAATATTTATAACTTTACCTATTACCTCCTCTTCTTCTATCCGATGCTCCCTTTCCACTTTGTTTACTAAAGTGCTGTTTATTAAGTAGCCTGGATGGATACCAACTATTTATTAATTTTAATAAAAGCCACAAATGTGCAAACTCTGGTTTTGTGATAAGATGACCAACTGTAAAGATAATTATGATATAAGTAAAACAAAAAAGTTATGCATGCAACCTAAATCAGTTTCTAAACTATATTTTTCACGTCGTCGCGTAGGAATTTAATCTTAAAAGTAAGTATAGAAATGTCGTATATCTATTTCTTGGGTAGTATTTAATCGCACATAAAAAATTTAATTGCACAGCAAAAAAGGATCCACAGAAACACTTTTTATGTTTTAAATATTTAATGAGTACCTACTTAAGTAGAGTAGTAAAGAACTTAAGTTTATGTTATGTTTATGAACTTAAGTTTATGTTTAAAGTATTTTTTGTTGTTCTTACATGTTGAACCTAACACGAAGAATAAAAGAGGCTTCGCTTCGCTCACCCCCTTTACCCTGCATCTAAGCTACCGCAGTATTTTGCCCATCTATTTGCTGTGAAAATCAGCGAGAACCAGTAGGTGGTTGCGCGCTAAAACAATTTTCAGTAAAATAGATGGAAGAGAAAGCAATTTAGTGTGCAAAAAAATGTTTTTGTTTGCAAAATAGATTTTTAGTTATAACACTAGTAAAGTGGTGAAGGTGATTTGATGTAATAAACATTGTTATTGAGTTGCAACTTTTGATAGAAATGTTTGAAATTTTGATATGCAATTGGATTAATAAGTGTGGATTAATTTTAGTTTTAAAGGCAGTATTTCAGTGTTACCATACAAATTTTTGGTGCACACTCAGTTAAAAAGATCCTCTACTTTTGATAAGACTTATTATATTTTTAGTTATGCTTGTTTAAAGTTATGGGCATAGTTTATTAGTGACAGAATTTAGTTTGCATAATCTTATTTAGAGGTGCAACTAAAGATTCCCCTTTAGAAAGAGGCCCTGCTGAAAACCAGCGCCATGCAGTTATTTCACAGCATTGCTGAGCTTGGCCCTTTTGCCAATTATTATATTATTATTATACAACATATTGTAATCATAAGTAACTTGGCAATAAATTAATTTCTTCTCCTTCTAACACTTGCATCCGTAGTCGATGTACCCCTAGTGAAACCGTATTGTTTGGCGGGGAGTTTTTTAGTACGTGTGAGAGCATTTGATTGAGTATTATCTTTTCAAATATTTTACTTAGTGCTGGAAGATCAGATATTGGTCTGAAAGAAGGATCACCCTTGTCTCCCGACTTGAACAGAGGTATCCGTTTTTTCATGAGGTCTGGGAAAGCTCCATCGTCAACACATGTATTAAATATATAAGCTGAATTAACTCAGACATCGCGGCTCTGAGATCGTCTAAACTCACTCTGTCTGTCTTTGATATTGGAGTGCGTTTGCCACGAGGTCACGTAGATGCTGAATTTCTACTTACTTGGAGATCTGACTAAACAACCTAAAATTCAGAAAAATTGTAACACAAACGGCGGTATTTTTTTATTGCCTTGACCGATGTTTGATTTTTTACCTACTTCAAGAGACCACAGACCTGAACAATTGATATTATTTCAACTTGATACTTCCACGCGTACTTGAGAAAAAGGGTTGTGACAGACGGACAACAAAGTGATCCTATAAGGTTTCCTTTTTCCGTTTAAGGTTCGGAACCCTTATAAAGCATATGAAATAAAGAAAACAACATCTGAGATTGAAAGTTGACTTTATTCTCTTACACTGTTAGCCGGCGTGAAGCCGGTGGCGGCGGCGGTGGCGGCGGGCGACTCCTCGCTGTCGGAGTCGTCGTCTGCGTCGGGTGCGCGTGGTCGCAGGGCCGGGCGGCGGCGGTGGCGGCGTTATAAATCTTCATATACGTTGCCGATTCTCATGGGTAACAAATGGCCCCACACTAGGGTACCATGTATCATGGGAACCAGAAACTCGCTTGGGAAACACAGCCTAGACCGTAACACCACAGAGGTCGTCCACTTGTATGTGATTTACGTATTTAGTAATGTGACGAGGTTGTAGCAACGTATTAACCTGCTATCTTAATTTTAGAAAGCGGGGATATGTGGCCTTAGTCTGGCAGCCGGATATTGCTTGTCCCCATTTTTTTGACAGTTGTGCACTACAGCAAACTTAACGGCGAAGGGACAAGTTATCTGAAACGGACTTTACCTTATGCGGTCGTCCAATCAGCGGGTTAGGCGCGCATCGCTTGTCGATGACGTCACGGATGAGGTGTAGTGTGTGTAGTGTGTACATGTCCGTTGTAGGTGGTCAGTATGGAGATGCGCTCGGCCGGCCAGCCCAGTAGGCGCATGTACATGAACACAGCCACTACGTACTCCGCCTCGGCGAGGTTCTGAAACAACACGGAATATATTTTATGTTAGTTCTGACGAATAGGATGTTAGCTATCATTCACCAAGTTAAAAACTTAAAAAAAACGACTTCAAGTTCAAGCCCTATTTCTTTCTCCCCGGTGGGGATGCGAATGAAGTTAATGTTAATGAAAAGTCCTCATCAAACCTTTTGCTGCACGGAACCACAAATCATAATGTCATCTGTGTATATATTTTTTGTTTTTGTCGATTTTTTTCAAATAGGGCTAAATCAATTTTGATAAAATGTATATGGGACCACCTCTGAAGTATGACCTACCAACTAAAACAAGAATCATCAAAATCAATTCATGATTGTAGGAATAATCGCGCAACAAACATTTCAAAACAGTCTAATTGGGAACCTAAGTAAGTAACCTGAGTAAGATACATGTCACCTGATGGAAGTAGGGGCTCTGCTCAGCTTCTCCCTTTGCCCTTCACCTTTCAAGACATCTACGTTGACAAGCTGGGAGTCCCACGCAGATGGCTCACGTGGGACAGTTGGGAACGGAGAGGAAGTGGAAGAGAAAGACATGCCACTTCTGATAGAAGTAGGAACCTCAGCTCAGATTACCCAAACCGTTGAAGTTAACCACGTTGACGAGGTGGATGTCCTAGGCGGACTGGTCACATGGGACAGTTGGGAAAGGAGAAGAAGAGAAAGCGGAAGAGATACGTCACCTGATAGAAGAAGTTGCTCGGCTCAGCCTCCCCGATGCCGTTGAAGAGCTGGACGTCCTAGGCATACGCGTCACGTGGGGCAGTTGGGAACGGAGAGGAAGAGGAAGCGTAAGCGATGCGTCACCTGATAGAAGTAGGGACTGTGCTCAGCTTCCCACACACCGTTGAAGAGATGGAAGTCCCAGGCAGAGGGGTCACGTGGGTCAGTTGGAGACGGAGAGGAAGAGAAAGCAAAAGAGATGCGTCACCTGGTAGAAGTAGGGGCTCGGCTCAGCCTCCCCGACGCCGTTGACGTCCTCCACGTTGACCAGTTGGAAGTCCCAGCGGAACCCAGCGTTGGCGGCGCGGTACTCCGGCAGCCGGGTCACGTGGGACAGGTCACCCAGGGCGCGGTACCGCCAGCGGTATAGGTTGCAGATGCTGGGAGATATCAAGGATGTTCTTACTAACAAGCACATCATTAGTCCTCAAGCAGACGCTGCATTATGATGCGTGGATATGTTATTTTTTTTCCGGCGTCGCCGTTTCTGTAGTATAGCTTGTCAAATTCGTACACCGTAGCACTCCCATGGTCTGCTACGGGCGGGGACGAAAGACTCGCTCTGGTCGGATACGACGAAGAGGATCATCATTTAAGATTCAGAGTCAACAATAATCTGTATCGAGTACTCCGGCACTATGGTACTGTTTACGAACCGTAAAATATGATACAGGTTATTCTCGACTCTCAATATCATAATATATAAATCTGAAAACAAATAAATTATAATGGTGACGAAGCTGTGTCGGAACTTTAAGCATACATAACTAATATGTATGATTAAATGAACTTAATATTCTTCACGACTGGAGGCAGCTGGTGATGGTCCCCGATCATGATCCAGCGTTTGAGGCGGGAGCGCCCGTCTTGCGGGTTTTGGAGTAGCAGTGGAATGAAGGTTTCGATTTCGAGGATCTGGACGGACTCCTACATGAGAATGTTGTCGTATTTGAAGCCTGTGGGTTTCAAAAGATAATTTTAATTATAGTACTGTAGCGTCACTCACTTTCCCGAACGGAGCGGTAGAGAGACAATTGCGCAATCCATACTGTAGCGTGCCCACGCACGCTATATCCCTAGGTGTGCATACTCTATATATATCCATACTCTTTAGTCTTACCTTTAGTCGTACATAATAACTCATACTGTACAAACCTAACAGTCTAGTAAAGCATAAGTACACGCTATTAAATCTTTTATTACCAACCTTCATCAAGACATACTTATATCGGTAAAGTAGTGACACCGAGAGTAAATAAATTTCAAAACTAGACTTTTACAAACTTTCTACTGTGCCTGTGTGCGAGTGAACCTCTCTGCAAATCTACACATCGACGTACGACTCAAAACCATCATCATTGCAGAACAAGAACAAGGATCAGCACCAGAGCAGCCAATGCAGCAGATGACTGCTACAATCACCCTCTCGGCAAGGATTCCAGAGTTCTGGAGACAGATGCCCAGACTCTGGTTTCATCAGTTCGATGCAATCGTCGATCCACAGAAAACAGGTGATGTTCATAAGAGTCAATTATTGATAGCTAAGCTTGGGAGAGACGAATTGAGAGACATTAGCGATATTCTGGAAAATATGCCAGAGACAGGGAAATTCGAGGCTTTGAAAAAACGACTCATTTCGGTTTACGAGCATTCTGAGACGCAACAACTAAACCAACTGCTGAACGAGGTAGAATTAGGGGACCAGAAACCGTCGCAACTATTGAGGCGAATGCGTGAGTTGGGCAAAAACAGGGTCCCTGACGAAACGCTAAAAGTCCTATGGGTAGTTAGGTTACCGCGTTCGATCCGGGCTGTCATCACAGCCTGCGACATCGACGTAAAGCTAGACAAACTAGCTATCATAGCTGATAACATAATGGAGAGCACAAAACCTCATAAGCTGACCCTAATCAACCAATCCTCCGACACTCTAGGACTGTTAGCACAGGAGTTAAATAAAATGAAGTTAAGAATACAGGCAATCAACACCAAACTAAACAGCCGTGAATCGCGAGACCATTCCCGCCATATGTGGCGGGGAATGCAGCGTGGGACTTCACGAATGCGGTCGAGATCCCGAGATAACAGTAACTCCCGGGTTCCGAAGCAATCATTCGCGTCGCAATCCGCGAAACCAGGTGACGGCAATTATAAGTGTTTCTATCACTTCGTTTTCGGAAAAATGCTCGCAAATGTGGTGATATTGCCAACTGCAGGCAAATCACCTCATCGGAAAACTAATTGCGACATCGGCACAGGTAGACAATGTTGCCGATGTCAACAATATACCGTCTCTGCGTAACCGATAAAAACTCATGTACACGATTTTTGATAGATACCGGAGCTGATGTTTCCGTCTTGGCCACAAAAAGGCAACACGGAAAATCAGACTACGTGTTATATGCCGCGAATGGCTCAAAAATTCAAAAATTCGTTGAAAAAACCATTAAAATCAACCTGGGCTTACGGCGCGAATTTCAGTGGAAGTTTATATTAGCAGACGTCCAACGATCCATTATAGGAGCCGATATCCTAGCAGCAAATCAATTAATGGTCGATCTACATGGCAGGAAACTTATAGACAAGGTTACTCAACTTTCACGTATCACATGTCTTTCACAAAGTACTGAGCCTAGCATTCGTTCCATCGACATCAACAACGAATATCACGCAATACTACAAAAATTTCCCGACATTACCAAAAAGGAAAATTTAAAAAAAGACTCAAAACTCAACGTCCAACATCACATATATTCTACAGGTCCTCCAGCATACGAAAGAGCACGTCCACTCAACCCAAAAAAATACAAAATGGCCAAAGCAGAATACGAAAAGATGATGCAACTAGGCATTTGTAGATCCTCAAATAGTCCGTGGGCGATCCTCTTGTATGCGTAGATAAGAAGGGCGGCAAGGAAACAAGACCCCGCGGTGATTGCGTAGGCTAAATGCGCAAACTATTCCTGACCGTTACCCATTGCCGCGAATTTTAGACTTCACTTACATATTGAAAGGAAGAAATATTTTTTCAAAACTTGATGTCCGCAAAGCCTACCATAATATACCAATGGCACCAGAAGACATTCCTAAAACAGCTATTATTACACCATTCAGTCTATTTTAATTTACAAGGATGTACTTCGGTTTGCGTAACGCTGCCCAAGACTTCCAAAGACTAATAAACAACATGCTCAAAGACCTAGACTTTGCATTCGCATATTTGGATGACATAATTATCAGTTCCGAATCCAAACAACAACACTTACAACATTTAGAGTTAGTTTTTGAACGATTAAACAGCTACGGACTAACAATTAACTCATCCAAATGCGAATTCGGAAAATCCGAACTTAATTTTCTTGGATTTCACCTGAACAAAGAAGGCGTTAAACCAAGCGAGGAGAAAATACAACTCATAACAAATTTCCCTCAACCAAACACTATCGAAGAGCTTAGGCGATTTCTTGGGATGATGAATATCCCCAAGGCAGCCGAAATGCAAGCTCCGCTAAATGCTTATCTACATAATTAAAAAAAAAGCGACAAAACAAAAATTGCATGGACTGAACTAGCATTAGAAGCTTTCTGTCAATGTAAACAGAGCTTATGCGATGCAGTCACATTATCACACCCCGAAGCATCCACATCTCTTATCTCAATGACGGACGCTTCCGAGAACTGCGTAGGCGCAGCACTACACCAACTAGTCGGCAGCAAATTAGAACCGTTAGGTTTCTACTCAAAAAAACTCACTGAAACTCAAACTAAATACAGCACCTACGACAGAGAATTACTTGCCATGGCTATTCAACATTTCACACATAACGTCGAAGGGAGAGAATTAACGGTTTTAACCGACCATAAACCTCACTTACCGCATTTACTAAAAAAACCTCACCCTCCGACTCACCAAGGCTTCTCAGACAATTAGATTTTATTTCTCAGTTTTGCAATAAAATTCAATATATAGAAGGCGATAAAAATACGGTAGCCTACGCCTTATCAAGAATTAATGAAATCACAATGCCAACTTTATTAGATTACAATAAGTTAGCAGAAGCACAAAAAAATGACCCAGAATTAGAAGAGTTATAAAAGCAATCAAATCTACGATTTAAATCGATTGCAATGCCCGACTCTAGTACAAAAAAAACCTGCAAAACATCCACCGACGAAATACGCCCATACTTACCTTTGCAGTGCCGGGAACTCGCTATCAAAGGCATTAATGACGTCAGCCATCCCGGTATCGCAGCAACGAAGCAGGCAGTTAAGATAGATATTTTTGGTCAAGCATGAACATCGATGTAAGGGATTTTTTTAGGAGTTGTATTCCTTGTCAAAAATCAAAAATACAACGTCATACTATCACCCCGCTGGGAAAGTTCGATAACGCTTCTCGGTTCGAACATATACATATAGACATAGTTGGACCGCTACCACTCTCAAATGATTTCAAATACTGTGTTACTATAGTCGATCGTATCACCAAGTGGCCTGAGGTTATTACCACAAAAGACATTACAGCCGAAACAGTAGCGAAGGTTTTCATAGAAAACTGGGTAGCTCGTTTTGGTTGTCCTAGAAAAATAAGTTCAGACCAAGGCAGGCAATTCGAATCACAGTTATTTACGCAACTTTTAAATCTACTCGGAATTGAACGCATTCATACAACAGCGTGCAACCCAAAGGCTGACGGAATGGTCGAACGATTTCATCGCACTTTAAAAGCCGCTCTAATGTCTCAATGTACTGACAACACGCAATGTCCGCAACAATTACCTATGGTCCTGCTAGGCTTACGAATAGCCGTAAAGCAAGATCTAGGTTATTGCCCTGCGCAATTTTTGTATGGTACAAACATCAGGTTGCCAGGCGACTTATTCACCAAATCAGAAATATCGGTAAACACTTGCGATTTCATATCAGACTTGGCTCAAACGCTCAACTCCATTCCGAATTACAAGTCTCATGGCAGGCATCATGATAACGTCTATATGCATAATGATTTAAATTCCAGCTCTCATGTTTTCGTGAGAAATTAGGCACGAAAGTCGTTAGTCCCACCATATGAAGGACCATTTAGAGTCGTATCGCGACACCCGAAATTTTACGACTTAGACATCAGGGGTAAAGTTATAACGGTGTCACTCGATCGTCTCAAGCCAGCTTACCTTTTAATCACTGATGATATGTCCATTACGCATCCAGTTAGCAGGGTTCGCAAAACAGCAACCGAAAACGACACGGCAACCGAAAATGATACTGCAACTTCATCGGAGCCTATTAACGAAACGTCGACACCGGTCGTAACAAGGTATGGTCGCACAGTCAGGAAGACTGTACATTTCAATATTTAACTACCAGCTATTAGTTTCATGGATCATTCGAAGCACGTTTTCTGACAACGAAGAATCTTGGACATCAGACGGAAAGATGTCGCTAGCCGCAGTAACCCTCGTTAGCGCAGCAGTTTCCCTCGGCACTTTATACTTGGTCTGGCGATACTGCAAGATCCGAATAAAGGCTGCCGTCGATCATAGGATAAACAAGATGGTGACACATCGTACCACCACCGCCGTGACTGCATATGCACATGCACAGCCGCAATTGCCGTCACTGCCGATCCCGATACCGAGGCAGCCTAGTGCACCAGGGCAACACGTGAACCATAATGTGATAGTGTAAAACAGTGACAGTTCACGAACAACAATCAAACAAACATTTTTTACGGTATCACATGTATAATTTACTTCAACTACCTTTTGTTTTAACATGTTTATTTTTAACCTTATATGTTTAGTGTCATAAAACATATTTGAATTTTAGTTTTTTACTTTAGACTTTTACTTTTAAACTTATGTGTTATAGATAATGTAGATTTTTATAACTCACCTTAAACGTCTATAGACGAATAACTTTTATTTTTGTATAAATTTTAAAACAATTTTAGTCTTCTCTAAGGGGGGAGGACTCAAACTCAAACTCAAACTCAAAAGTACTTTATTACTGTAGATATTTACATATTCTTCATTCGTATAATAACACTCATTTTTTGCCTCTTCTCTACATTGGACCACTGTGGGAGAAGAAGGGCGTAGAAACTCCCACAGATTGATTTTTAGATCTCTTTTAAAAATAGGTTGTGCTTAACTAATACAATTATGATTTATTTTTATTTAATAAGCTGGAATAAATAATTACAAAATTATTAACAGCAAGGTCTGTGTTGAGCCAGATTAACCCCATACAGTCCTGTCATTTAAGTAATCTTGAACATTGTAATATCCCTTTTTCGACAAAGTCGCTTTAACATGCTTTTTAAATTGCTCAAATGGCAATTTCAAAATCTCCAGAGGTATCTTATTGTAGTAGAGAATGCACTAACCCTTGAAAGAATTGCTAACCTTCGCGAGTCTAAAACGGGGCGCACATAGTCTGTGATTATTTCTTAGGTAAACATTACAGCTATCGCTATGTTTGGAAAATGTTGTAAGGTTCTTGCGTACATACATTATATTTTCGAAAATAAATTGACTAGCTACTGTTAGTATGTCAATTTCTTTAAAAAGCTCTCTTAAGGAGTCTGTTCGTTTTAAATTATAAATTGCTCGAATATCTCTTTTCTGTAAAATAAAAATAGTTTGAATATCCGCTGCTTTCCCCCACAACAAGATACCATAGGACATCACACTATGAAAGTAACTAAAATATACTAGCCTAGATGTAGCCACATCCGTGCTTTGTCTGATGTTCCTAACAGCGTAAGCCGCAGAACTTAATTTACCAGCCAATTTATCTATGTGGGGTCCCCACTGCAATTTGCTATCAATGGTTATTCCAAGAAACTTCGTATCATTTACTAATTCTAACGTGCTGTTGTCTAACACTAAACTGGTTTCAACTTGCCTGACATTTGGAAGTGAGAATTTGATACACTTGGTTTTACCAGCGTTTAACAATAAATTATTAACTGTGAACCAATTCAAGGTTAAAGACAATACACCATTAACATCATCAAATTCTCCTTTTGTCTTTCAATTTTGAAGACCAGTGAAGTATCATCAGCAAACAACACTATGTCAGTTAATTTCTCCACCATGAAAGGCAGATCATTAATATATACCAGGAATAAGAAAGGGCCTAATATGGAACCTTGTGGAACGCCCATTTTAACACCCGATCCATCAGATATTACGCCGTTAACTTCTGCCTTTTGAATTCTATTGCTTAGGTATGATCTTAGTAGATCCAACGCTTTATTTATAACTCCGTAATGATTTAATTTAATTAATAGCGTATTATGATCAACACAATCAAACGCCTTCGACAGGTCGCAAAAAACTCCGATAGCATCCTGTGCGGCCTCCCATGCAGAATAAATATGAGATATAAGGGTAATACCTGCATCCGTAGTCGATTTACCCCTAGTGAAACCGTATTGTTTGGCATGGAGTTGTTTTGTACGGTTGAAGTGTGAGAGCATTTGATTGAGTATAATCTTTTCAAATATTTTACTTAGTGTTGGAAGAACAGATATTGGTCTGAAATTTGAAGGATCACCCTTATCACCCGACTTGAACAGAGGTATCAGTTTACTGTGTTTCATGAGGTCTGGGAAAGCCCCATCGTCAACACATTTATTGAATATATAAGCTAAGTGTTGGGCTATAACTAGAATTACTGAACCAATGACTTTGACTGATATACCCCACAGGTCTTCCATATTTTTTAAGTTAAGTAATTTAAACGTTTTGACAATGTCCTGGGGATATACATGATGAAATTTTAAATATACATTACTGGCGCTAGTGTTATTTTTTAATAAAGTCTCTGCTTCATATGGAGATGAATTTAGACGGTCTGTTGTGAGTAAGGGTACATTGGTGAAGAATGTTTCAAAAGCTCGAGCAACATCAGCGCTGGATTTAACAACATCATCACCTATCTTTAGGCAGAAATCATTGTCCCTTGGTATAACTTTGCCAGTTTCGCGGTTTATTATTTGCCAAACTGTTTTCATTCTATTATTTGAATTTTGAATTTTTCTATTAATGTGTAAAGTTTTTGCAGTTCTACAAACCAACTTGAAAGTTTTGGAATATTTTTTAACGTAGTCATGAAATTTTCGATCAAAGTTATAGGTTTTTTGTTCATAAAGGTCATATAAGATAACTCTACTTTTACGAATTCCAAACGTTGCCCAGTCATTAAATTTAGATTTACCGTTGTAGTCACTGACTTTCTTTAATTTAAAAACTTTATTGAATTCTGTCTGAATAATGCTGAAGAAGTCTGAGTAGATTTTGTTTGGGTTCTGTTCATCAAAATCCAGTACTGGCAAATTTATATCTAACTTTTTCATATACGTCTCTAGTCTATGGGATGTAATAGGCCTATAAAATGATGGATCAGTCCTATTTTTACTGGCAATTGGGAATGAAACTGTTTGACCACTGTGATCGGAGGGTAAGCAGTTAATTACATTTTTACTTGTGAATGCACAGTCACAAAATACGTTATCTAAGCAAGTTTGGCTGGTAAGTGTAATTCTAGTCGGCTCTAGAAATATATGACATAAATTAAATGATTTGAACAGAGTTATTAATAGTTGTTTCAATGTTGTATCTACAAGCAAATCTACATTAAAATCGCCACAAATAATTAACTTTTTTCTGTTATTACAAAGTATAATGAGGGCATCCTCCATAATTTTTTCGAACATTTCAAAATTGCCATGGCCGTTTTCATCTCTCGGAGGTCTGTAGACACAAACAATAATATGGCTATCCAACTCAACACAGGATACCTCTATTTGTCTTTCTACAGTAAGTGCAAGAATATCTTTCCGTTGTTTCACCTTAATATTATTTTTTACTAAGATTAAAGAACCACCTCTATCGGCAGTCTTTCTATTGTAACAACTGACAATTTTGTAATTATTTATGTTAAAAGACATCATATTTTCCTTTAACCAGTGTTCTGTAATACAAATAACATCGGTGTCTGAATGATTAAGAAATAATTCTAATACAAGTTCTTTGCCAGGTAGCCCCTGCATGTTTTGATGGGAAATATTTAAGTGGGGCTTACCCTTTGTCCTAGTATTTTTCATTTGATTGCCAGAAAACCCCTGCTTATTTTGTAAAATTTTCTTATGTTTTGAGAGGTCCTCTTTTGACGAACTATCTAGTTTAAAACACTACTATTAGTACTAATACTAACTAAAACTGAAGGCGACTGCGTTATAGTATTTACAACTGTGTCGCATATATTATACGCTAACAATGTAGCTACTCGTTTTTTTGTTTTATGAGACAGGTACATAGTATCCTGAGTCAAAGTAAAGTTATGAATTAAATTATTCATGTCGAAATATAAAATAGCATCACTATGATGACACGTTATATTGTATAGATGCATGTTCATTCTATGTACACTTTTATTTTGTTTCCCCGATAAATTAGAACAATAAGGAAAGTTACATAGAATAAACTTGCACTTCGTCTTATTATATAAATTGAGCAGTACCTCTATACCGGTATCTAATGCACTCCGACTAATGTTTGAGTGGTTTCCTACCATAATAACAATGGTAGTATTTTCATCAAAATTCCCTACAGCTACCTTTTTTATAATATCCTCAAAGGAACTATTAGGACAACAATTATTTGTCACTTGTTGCTTAAGGCCATAATGCAAAAACATACCAAAATCTACACCTATCTTATCTGAATAAACTACAGTTCTTTTGTTTGCTATTGTTCTTCTCGGAGCACGATTTGAGGTGAGTGGCGGGACACTCGTGTTGGAGTGCGGTGCGATGCACGTGCCAGCGGGCGGCGCGGCAGTCGCGGTAGCGAGCGGTGCAACGCGTGTAACGACGAGCGGCGCGGCCCTCGCGGCAGCGTGCAGCATGACACACGACTCAGCAGGCAGCGCGACACGCGCGTCACGTAACGGCGCGGCGCTCGCGCTGATCAGCTGTGAGGTGCCTCCTCGACGACGACGGCGACGCTGTTTCTTGGACTGTAGCGTCACTCACTTTCCCGAACGGAGCGGTAGAGAGATAATTGCGCAATCCATACTGTAGCGTGCCCACGCACGCTATATCCCTAGGTGTGCATACTCTATATATATCCATATTCTTTAGTCTTACCTTTAGTCGTACATAAGAACTCGTACTGTACAAACCTCTAACAGTCTAGTAAAGCATAAGTACACGCTATTAAATCTTTTATTACCATCCTTAATCAAGACATACCCATATCGGTAAAATACTTTAAACCGAGACAGTAGTAGATATCAACATCATGTGCTCTCGTTTATGTCGTAAGAGTCGATTTTGAATCAGAGTTGAGATCAGAGAATCATGAGTTGATTGATGAGTTTTATCAGGCGAAACAGATGAAGAGGACGAGTAAGAGGCAGAGCATTAGGAAGATGAACAGGAAGAGCAAAAGTAACAAAAAGAAAAGACGAACAAGAAGAGCGAGAAGATCAGGAAGAGAATAGATAATTATCTTCCCGATCCTATTGTACAAGAAGAGCAAGCAGGAAGAGCAAAGGAATCAGGAAGAGAATATTAACAAAAGCAGAAAGATGTAGACTCTACATTATAGAGCACGAATAAGAGCTAGTCTAGACTAGCTAGCTACAAGATCAAATATAAACCATGATTTGACGACCCGAATGGCCGAGTCGGCAGTGACTCTGCCTACGAAACCAAGGGTCCCGGGTTCGAGTCCCGGTGGGGGCAAATATTTGTTTGATGAGAACGGATGTTTGTACCCTAGTCATGGTTGTTTATCTATCTAAGTATAATATTTATCTATACAAGGTGACAGTTAATTAGCTGACCATATTTTGGGGAATGATAGTACCCATTATTATGAACAACTTTCCCCAAGAAACATATGGTCGTAAATGAATTAAATTTTTGGACCTCCCATAGTAACCTGTAATCAGCTGATCGGGTCAATGTACTGAGGAACGAAAAATATTTTTCGTTTGCGACCATATGTTTCTTTGGGAAAGTTGTTCATAATGATCGTTGCTATCAATCCCTAAAATATGGTCAGCTAATTAAATGTCATCTTGTATAAGTATGTGTATCGTTGTCTAGTACCCAAGATACACGAAATCCTAGTTTGGGGCTAGATCAATGTGTGTAAATGGCGTCCAAGGTATTATATTATATATATATATATTATATTATATATACGCAAACAAAGTCTCTAGTTTCTTATTTCTAGAGGAAGAAGATGATCACATACCCATCTGCACAAGCTCGGAGCGTTTAGGCGCGGCGTGCGTGCACGTCATCGCGATGATCTTGGCTTCCTTCACCAGCAAGTACTTGGAGCAGTCCAGGCCCGAGCGGAGAAGCTGGAACGCGCGGAACTCCTCCAGCTCCTCGAATATGTGGTTGATGTACCTGTAAACTGTCACCCGAATGCTGCGCTGCTGTCGCACTGCTCAGAAGCGGCTAATTTATATATTAATGACAGCCGCGCGACTGCAGCGACCCATTCCTTATTTAACAAATGACAGACTACCATCAGAGGCAGAAACAACAAGCAATGATGTTTTCGAAGCGAAGCTGCCGCCCCGTGACGCGCGGCTGCAGTATAGCGTGAAGGCAGCATGTGCGGCCGTAATGTGGAAGTACGCTTAGGTTGGTGCCAAAAAAGTCCATAATTTTACCACAATTTCCAATACTAAGTGAGTGGTGGCTAAGGGGAGCGACAAGTTCACCGGCCTATCGAATGGTATAGTACGATTTAATTAACTTTACCGTTCGACACTTCTCGGCTTTTTTATTCTTTTTTTAATTGTAAATCAATGAACTGTTTTCAGATTTTTACTCTTCATGAATCACTTCTGTGCCAAATTTCAAGTTTTCAAGATATCTTGATCACTTTCAGCGACTAAAACCGAGAACTGTCGAGTCAAGTCAAGTCGCGGTCAAGTCAAAGTAATTGTACTGTACGACTATATCAGAAAGTCGACGGGATCTCACTGGTTACGGTTGGAGTAGTGGTCCATGGCTACTGGTGGGTAGTGGGTCGATGTGGGCTGAGGACGATGATGATGATGATGATGGTCCCAATACTAACAATAATGCGATATACAGGGTGAATTTTAATTAGCTGACCGAATTTCAGGGTTATTTCAGGTACATTTCAAACATCGTCAAAACACCGCTATGGGGCGGATTATTTAAATAAAAAAAATACAATAAAAAACACTTTAGCACAAACCATCAACCCGTCAAAAGAGTTAAATTCTACACCTATAAATGTGTATACGTTGAACTCAAGTCAACGATTTTGTTATGAAAGCGGGAAGTAAACAAATACTGCAGTTATAAAGAGAACCCACATATTGCCGCCCACCTCATAAATTTGCCGACGACACCGGTTTTCTCTTAACCGAATCAACGAATATCCAGGCTCTCACTCACTCGCCCGAACCCCAACGAGCGACCGACTCCGACCGACCGACCGACCGACCGACCGACCGACAACAACAGCCGTCGCCTAGCCGCTTCCACCGCCACATAGAGAGGTATTTGACAAGTCTGGGAGGACAATATTATTTATCCTCATATTGTATGATCTTAAGGTTTCTTGTGATATTTTGTAATGTCCTAAGGGGTTTCTGATACATTTTTTTTTTTACTTTGTTTTCTTTTTCTTCTCTTAATTCTCTCAATTGAGTCATTGAATTAATTCGAATGGTCTGCCAGTATGTTCATGGGAATAATAAGGTATTTCCAATGTTCTTTGCAGCCAATCAGAATTATATTTCAAGAATAGCACTTCCTGTCTATTAGCTTTCGTCTATCTTCTTCTAAAGAGTATTTACTTTATCGTTAATAGTAGTTTATGTGACTGCTGCATAATGGAGGGTGTTTAGTATTTATGCTTCGGAACGCACCTCGGTTTTTGTTGCGCGAATCGACCGCGAGTGATCGGGACATCACTAGCTAGCTGTCACTTGCATAGAAAAAAAACAAACTAGCTAATGTCACTTTGCACGTGGAAAAATTGTCGGCGTCAGGCATCGGGGCCTTGCCTGAATGTTATTTATAATAATCTCGTAATAATCGTCAAGAAATAAGTTGATTTCACGTCATCGTAGTGAGTTCTTCTTGCCGTGAAAATTTGAAGTGATTCGGTGATCAATTCGTCGCGCTCGGATAGCGACCCTTGTAGTCGGCAGCATTGTGACGGCGCCAGCAGCGGGCCACGACACGAGTAAGACTCGACTCCCAACACCCCCCACCCTTGTGTTCCTCATCCCGTACTCCTGCCTCGAATATGAGCCTTCGAATGCCGGTCGACGGCGTCAAGGTCAGTACTACTTTGTGACATTCCATTGTAAAACAACCCTTCAGAGATTCCGCCCTTTCGGTTGAGGCGTGGATTTAACAGAGGGCATTAAAACTCGAAAGTGGGTTTATGAAACGAGCCGAAGTTTCATAATAATATCACTCGAGAGTTTTAATGCCTAATTATGTACAGTTACATACACTAGTTTATCTACACACATATCATAAGCTCTCTTTGATGTGTTCAGGAACCGCATGTTTGACCGGCATTGTGGTTCTGCAATTGTTTGGCTTGTTCTTTAGTACCAACTTCACGCAGGCGGGCGTCGGCGTTCGAAATTTGAATGTCAGTAACAACTTCACAGAAAAACTAGGGACGGCACGCGGGTGGGCGTCGGCGTTCGAAATTTGAATGTCATTATATGTAGAAAAACTACACATAATGACCATTATGTGTAGTTTTCCAGATACGAAACGAGTTTTTACCAAGTAGTTTAACATAATGCTGATCGTAACTTGCGGTTTTTGAACGCAGTAAAGAGGGTTTATGATACGTGAATAGATAAACTCTTTTATTTGGTCTAGACCACAATCTCCAGGCGTTAAAAGTTCCTTGTCCATATACTTTAATTTCACTTAAAAATTCGTTAATTTCTGTGCTAGCATCAAACCGTAAATTCTTTTTGTAAACTTTTGTCCCCCCAGATTGGCCAAATACTTGTTTGTGCCGTCCGATACTTCCCGCAACTTCTGTCATTCACAAAGTGTCAACATCACAAAGTACTTAACGTAACATGGCAAGCGTTATTGTCAAAGAAACCAGCAACGAGCGGATTGACGTTATAGAGAAGAGACCTATACCCAGCAGAGAGTCGATGAGAGCCGGGTATGATGATGATGATGGTGATGATTGGTTATCGACAATATTCTCTGAGTTGTCGTACCTATAGCAGCTGTGTGCGATTTCTAAGTCTTCCTCATAGGACTTCCCGAAGAAGAGTGGCTTCGGCGCATCGTCGAAGAACTCGTGGAAGGGGAACTCTTGCTGATTGTCTCTATCGATTTGTTCTGGGAAAGAAAAGAAGTCGATGAAGTGAAGAATGCCAAAAATATCTTAATTCAACTCAATATATTAATTTATTCAACTTAATTCACCCAATATATTTAGGTTTACAGTGCTACAACTGGACTAGGCCTAACGTTGACTGACTCCAGGCTGTTCAGCTTACCATGTCTAACTCTAGGCTGTTCAGTTCACCTCGTCATGCTCCAGGCTGTTCAGCTTACCTTGTCCAACTCCAGGCCGCTCAGGTTACATTGTCTAACTCCTGGCTGTTCAGCTTAACTCGTCTAACTCAAGGCTGTTTACTTTACCTTGTCTAACTCTAGGCTGTTCAGTTTACCTCCTCTATCTCAAGGCTGTTTAGCTTAGTTTGTCTAACTCTAGGCTGTTCATTTAAAATTTTATAACTCCAGGCTGTTCAGTTTACCTTGTCCAACTCCAGGCCGCTTAGGTTACATTGTCTAACTCCAGGCTGTTCAGCTTACCTTGTCTTACTCCAGGATGTTCAGCTTACCTCGTCTAACTCCAGACTGTCCAGCTGACCTTGTCTAACTCTATATAGGCTGTTCAGTTTACCTCATCTAAATCAAGGCTGTTAGGCTACCTTGTCTAGCTCTAAACAGTTCAGTTTACTTTGTCTAACTCCAGTCTGTTCAGTTTACCTCGCATAACTCTAGGCTGTTCAGTTAAAAATTTCTAACTCCAGGCCGCTTAGCTCACCTTGTCTGACTCCAGGCTGTTCAGCTTAACTTCTCCAACTTCAGGCCGCTCAGGTTACATTATCTAACTCCTGGCTGTTCAGCTTACCTCATCTAACTCTAGGCTGTTTAGCTTACCTTGTCGAAATCCAGGCAGTTTAGTTTACCTCGTCTAACTCCAGGCAGTTGAGGAAGGTCTGCCAGTGAGGGTGCGCATGGTACACATGGAAGTAGTATGCCAGCTCACATGTGCTGCCGCCGCCAGCGCCGAGGCTGCGTTGGAGACGCGCCACAGCCTCCAGTAGCTCCAGGCGCTTGGCTAGCACGTAGTTCACTCGGCCGTATCTGTTGATCGTAACACAATATTAGTCTATGAGTTACAGCCATATGGCTTAATTGAGTATGCGTATGTTTTCGTGATGTCTACGTGATGCCTTCAATGGGGAGTCAAGTCAAAGTAATGTCAGTTCGATAATTTATGTGCAATTCATACAGGTTGTACGGGTCTGATTCTGAAGGCATCAAAACCAACTAACACACTTAATTGATTGCTAGAAATATTAGAGATCTTGAACTTCTGACTGAACGTACCTAGAGAAGTCTTTATCAGTCTGTAGCTCTTCCTCACCGTGACCCAGACGCAGCAAGTGTCTCTCGTCAACATCCAACTCTGCGACCTGCAAACATTCAAATATATTGAATTTATTATAGTGTCGATTTCGTTTCAAATGATCTCCGTTATTCAATTCTTCCTTATAAGTCGCGCCGTCATTGAGGATCGTAGCAACTATTTAAATAAAATATGGATCCTCTTTCGAGACTCTGGATTTTGACCCGAATTTATACTGGATCGTTGATGAACCGGTGGACAAATGATGTAAGCCGGAACGTCTGAAAACATTGCAACCTTCATGAAAATAAAAATATTGTCCCGAATTAGTCCACAAAGAAAGATAAATGCTGTCCGTCTCTCGCTAGCTGGTCGACTTACGCCGTTTGTGATAGACCTAGGCCTATCACATAATATTATTGTAAATGCATATAATGGACACAAACATGTAGTAATGACACTTATTATCTTCACTATCAGAGGTCAATGCAGTCAATGACCTCAATTAGTAAAGTAAAAAAAAAATATTAAGGTCAATACGAACCAATAAACAAAGTAATTCATAATACCAAAGTACATCGCGAGTCGCAAGGTTTTAGGAACGTCCCATGACGACGGTTATTATATTTAGTTTCAGCTGACCCGTGCTCTGACTGTCTGTAATTAAATCTTGCAATTTAAATTTGATCCACTTCCCGGTCTCCGATTGAGCTGAAATTTCCCATACTTATCTACAGCGGATGACAATGCAATATTTGAATGATATGGAGCTCATATGATGATGTAGTCGGAAGATGTCTGTAATAAAATGACGCAACCCCATTGAGATTGGGCTCGTTCAATTCGTATTGACAAGTACTCTGGTCCTAGACAATATCCAGGGTCTGATGATGGAACCGGAAGGTAGCCAAGGGACCTCTGTAGTAAAATGAAACAACCCCTTCGAGGTTGGGCTCCCCGGAATTGTCTTGAATCTAGTCGTATTAGTTAATTACTTTTTATAAAAGCTAATTCAAAATAAAGAAGTTTATTGTTTATCTTCTTTATTGTTCAAATTTATCGAAAAATCCTTAACACAACAAATGCCTACCAAATAGTTGTTTTAATTTCCCTCCGTCTAAAATTTCCCCCTTGGGTTATACTAACCTCGCGTAGTGCGCCTGGCCCGGGTCACCGTATCCCAGCACAATGTCATGCAACCACTCAGGTACCACACACTCAGTGTTCATCAACTCTCGTATAGTCTCCAAGACTGCCTTGAAGTTGTTCTCTTTGGGCTTACGACGCATTACGATGTTCAATGTTTCGTAGACGTCCTGAAAGGGAAATTCGGTATTATATTATATTCGGTATAATAAGGACCAATATTCGAGGATGAGAAATATGCGAAGAACTCAATATTTAGCCAGAATCGCACGGGATCATCATCAATCCATCCAACCACACGTCGTGTCCGCGTCGGTGATGTTTTGATTACATTCCTACCGTCATGTAAAGTTATACAAATCAACTTTTCAAAAGACGGATTGAAAATACAATGGACATAATAAACAATCGACTAAAAACCGAATTGAGCCTATGACCATGAACAGCGGAATTTATTTGTTTCGGTTTTTATTTTTATTTTACACGCTCAAACATTGCTTCTGGCCCCACACTAGGATACCCTGTGTCGTGGGAACCAGAAACAGCAACCTGAAATGAGCCCAAAAAGTTTTGCGCGACAAAATTACTGAATGGCTTAGCCAACGCTTATTGGCCATATAGACCATTCAGTAATAAAGACTTTATAGGCGAAGTGGTGGCTCAAGTCAGGGTAGGTGATGGATACAGAGGGTTAGCAAAGAGAAGCCACCTTTATCATTTGTGTCAGGTTGAACATGTAAGTACAATACAATCTAACCGCTCGTTTTGTTTTTTATGTAACTCGAATTAAGGTTTCAAAGTTGATTTTTTCATATTTCTAGTTGATTTATTTTTCCAACCAAAACTGGACTTGCAAATACAATGTGGAACAAAGCGATGTAGTTAAGTTTATAGGGAAATTATTCTGAGAAACTTTCACTATGAAACATCAAATCGGCGGACCGCCCGGCCCAAAATGAAAACTGAACTCTTAGAACTGAAAATAAAATTTCTCAGATGAAATCGGTTTGACTGAACATTTTTTTCTGTAGCAAACCTGTGTTTATACACTTGAAACATCATTCCCCTTACTAGCGTTGTCCAAGTCGAGCCTGTACTGATTAGGGTCCAACAATAGTCGAAACGTCCTCCAGTCCCCTGGCAGCTCGGGCCTGGGTTCCGGCCCCTCCTCGATGACTCTGCCGGCTGCGTCTAACATGCCTTCTACCTCGCACCCGCGGACATAAAAAATCCCCGCCTGATCGACCATGCTATGTCGATAGTCGTATTTGGTACCTGGCAAAAGACCAGTAATTAGCATTCCGCTAGTTTATACGCGCGGGGAGGGGGGAATTTGCTTACACACACACCCTCACACACACACACACACACACACACTCAAACACACACACACACACACACACACACACACACACACACACACACACACACACACACACAGCGTCACGCCTTTTCCCATACGGGGTGACAGAGGCACAATTGCGGACGTGGGCAACTGTACAACTGTACGTACAGTTGCCCACGTCCGCAGGAAGTTAACTTATTATTAAGAAACTTATTATTCTCAAGACGTTAATTTCCAGATTACAGAAAGAACCTGATCAAATAGTGATATTTCCAATTTGATACTAGCATTGATACTAGCAAAATAAACCTCAAAATCGAATGATCAAACATGTTGGATATCATTTGAGTTATTATACCAAAACATTTACAGGCATATACATTCATTGCTTCTGGCCCCAAACTAGAATACCCTGTCTCGTGGTAACCAGAAACAGCGACGTCACACACATATAAACATCTAAGAGCGGTAGATTTTATTTTTATTTACCCCCAGCCGGGGATCGAACCCGGGACCTCTCGCATGGTAGGCAGAGCCACAACCTCAGCGCCACAGAGGTCGTAAAATAGTTATCCGTGTTCCGAAATGGGGACTCTGTATTACTGAAATACGCAAAACGCATGTAGTGACAAGCAAGAGTCACAAGCGTGGCGTAACGTGATACTGAGTGAGATAAATCTATCTCATTTTGCGTAATTGCATTAATATTTTGTATGTGTCATCAAATGGTATCATCCCAACTTATCTGCTAACAAACCACCCACTGTAGACCGTTCAAAACATTTATCATTACTCAGAAAACTCCTTCCTACTTTGATATACGGAAATAGTATTAGTATTAGTATGATTTTAAAATCTATCCTAAAAATATTGAATATCCCGTAGAACAACAAAACGTATTTTTTATTTTTTTATTTATTAAGTTGGATATGTACCATGTGGTGATGTGGTATTACCACCAATCATTTAACAACAACGGCAACCTACGAATACGTAGTCAGCGGGGGCGGCGATCAATGCCGGGCTCACCCCTGCAATCGTCTGATCGCGGGCGGTTACTAACGACGACACTATTCGGCACCTGTAAGAACGTTTTTATTTGACTATGGACCGTCAATAAGTTTTTATTTGACTATCAAAGCAGATCAAAATGACATGAAATGTGTACAAAATAAAATGTATTTTGTACTTCAATCAGAGTAGGCTTCTTTGATATAACTAGAAGTTTTTAAATCATCCTTTACTTGAACGTCAATAAGTTTTTATTTTACTATCAAAGCAGATCAAAATGACATAATGTGTACAAAATAAAATGTATTTTGTACTTCAATCAGAGTAGGCTTCTTTGATATAACTAGAAGTTTTTAAATCATCCTTTACTTGAACGTCAATAAGTTTTTATTTGACTATCAAAGCAGATCAAAATGACATGAAATGTGTACAAAATAAAATGTATTTTGTACTTCAATCAGAGTAGGCTTCTTTGATATAACTAGAAGTTTTTAAATCATCCTTTACTTGAACGTCAATAAGTTTTTATTTGACTATCAAAGCAGATCAAAATGACATAATGTGTACAAAATAAAATGTATTTTGTACTTCAATCAGAGTAGGCTTCTTTGATATAACTAGAAGTTTTTAAATCATCCTTTACTTGAACGTCAAGAAACTTTTTATCTTTATATTCAACCTACCAATAGGCTGCGTCGGCCGCACAGTGACAAGGAAGCAGACGTCGTGCTTCCTCAGGCTCTCCCACTCGTGTTTGATCTCACTCCGCACACTGAGAGTGACTGTGACGTTAGCGCGGACCCTTGAGGGAGCCTTCTCGCCGATATTGGGTTTGGCTACTTCGACAACCGCGAAGCTTTCGATAGGGTGCGCCATGCGCGCCCAGCCTCCAAAATTCCTTCTGTGGCTGGGCGTCTCCTGCCGTCTTCTGAATGCCTGGAGGGAAGTCAAACTTTAGTTCTGATTGGTAAAGCCCGCACAAAGTTCTCTGCATCTGAGTGTCGCGTGGAGGGGATAATCTCTCTTTCTCGCATAGGGTAAGTGAGAGAGGTAACTCCTCTACGACTCTATCAGACACAGGAAAACTTATCACGCACTGTAGTTACTTATTAAATGCACGTTGGAGTTTCCAACAAGAGATGAAAATGGTAGCTTTTGATAGGCTATATAGGTATATAGGTAGATGTTTCAATGAACTTCATGCTTCATTTTATTTTACCATGGATCTAGTCGGTACACTGCATCTTCGATGGTTTGGCGAATTTCAGTTAGCAGTCTTTTCTTTCAACGTGTCTTTACAAACTCGATTCGGCTATCGCTCGTACTTAGACAGTTAGTTGGAACCGCATGGCTTCTATAGTTTGCTGCCGCAATCATTTCGTTAATCTCACGTGTTGAGACCTGCCCGTGGTACAGTTAATAAATCGTAAACTTTAAGCGCAAAAACGCAGAAGTTTCCGCGATTTTTGTCTAAGCTTTTCTTTTTCGCCCCATTAATGGCAGTTCCATAAAATTTTGTTTTTTTGATAAAACATGGTTCTTATTTCAGAGTACAAAATGTTCATGACAGTTCACACGCCTTGTCTTTACGCCCATTATTAGAGTTTAATGGGGCTTTAAAATATAAAGATAGTTTCTGCAGCTGGCCGTTAGACAACAATTACGAGCGGCGCGCCTCCTTGCTACCTACATGTGCTCTCCAGCCGAAAGAGGTCTTCAAAATTTGAAGCAGCTGCAATAAGATACAGTTATTGTACTTCATCGCTGGCCGTGGGATTTGATATAAACCAAACATTTATATGCATTGCTTCTGGCTCCACAACTGGATACCCAGTGTCGTGAGAACCAGAAACAGCATCGTCTCATTCTGTTCTCATCGCGTTTGTTAGTAGTGCTACAAAGTGGCAAAACACTTAACATAACATTTACATACAGTCACATGCTTTGGCCCCAAACTAGGATACCCTAGGTCGTGGGACCCAGAAACAGCGACGTCACAAATATCCAAGAGCTGGGAATGTTTCTTCTTCCTCCCCTCGGGATTCGAACCCGGAACCTCTCGCCTGGGAAGCAAAGCCTCGACCGCTGCACCAAAGAGGTCGTCATCTGGCTGTACTCGGACAATAACTATACTGTATCGCCGCGGAAATATCAGGTCTGCATTGACCCTTACATTACAATGTCGAAAAGGTGTGATTTGGCTATAACCTGTATGATATAACCACAAACCAGTTAATGTCTGTGGATATAACGCAGTGCAGTTTAGGTATTGAGATTCTGACTGTTAATAAAACCATGAACATCACCTCTCATTATATTTTATCGACAATAGTCGGCCGAGAAATTTCAGGTATCTAGTGATTGAAAGACCCCTAGTCCAGTGAGTGACTTCAATTGAAATGACAATTAATTGAAAGCGAAATGTACAACATTAAGAAAGTCATTGCTTCCAGATTGGAGGGTAGTTTCCAGTTAGCAACTCGACTTGTGAAATGTTTCTCCGCAAACACACGCGAGTGATGCGAAATTAAGATAAAGACTGTTCACACTACACGGCTCAGACATTTTATCGCACCGAGGCACGAATATGGTACGAAGACAAAAGTTGAACAAGATTATGAATTGGAAATTCGAAAGTGTAACGATTATGTCATAAAAGTTTTATTTCTTTATATACTATCATACTCGTCCAATTATCTCCGCCGGTGTGAACAATACAGAAAGTAAGTCTAGTTTAGACCAGCTAAGTGTCTGACCACGAGTTATTTTAATAATTCGCTGTCTCTTCGCATCTTAAGGCGATTTCAGACGTGTCTTTCGGGGGATATCATTCTCAAACGATTTATTTAATTTAATGTTCAGGTAGCAATATTATGTGTGAGTGAAAGAAAAACAAATGTTAATTCTGCTATCCGTTGTATGATGTCATCCCATTATACTTATTTATTATGAATTATGGTGATGATAACATTTCAAGAAAAAAATAAACAACTCAAATTCATAAAAAAATATTTCGCGCTTTGGTTTTCTTATCTTTTTCGACATTCCGCTCCGAAAGAAAAAGACACAAAATAGTGATACGTGGGCACAACAGTAACTGTGCTTCTGCCACCCCTTATGTGACCCGTCTGATAGGGGCTTACTAAGTTGCCATGCCACGCGCGAGCCCTCCGAACAAGTAGCATCCTTACTTGTATCGTGACAGTGCTCGGCGCGTACGCATGCCCCTTGCAGTTAATATCGTCGAAATATTGTTTTTACATTTTTATCTTTTTGTACGAGATATTGCATGCCGCGGTGAGTGGCCGAAGGGACGGCTGCATTTGTGGTGGAATATTGAAAACCATTGGAAAAATGAGGGTAAGCATTATTGTTTTATTATCTCATTAGTATGGATACATTCGATAGAGATACTAAGGAAATGTATTATTGTAATAACAAGCCCCAAAATCAAATAAATTTAAATCTGCAAACTCTGGCCAATGTGATATTTGAAGTCTTATTCTTTCACAATTCCCATGTCAATGGTAAATGGCATTGGGAATGGGCAGCGGCAGTAAAGGTTCACTTTTCCATGGTCCCTCCGTCTTGGCGGTTTTTCGTGAGGGAGTCATAAGGCCCTATAACAGCGACATGCGACAGCGGTATGTTTTTGAGTGAGAAGTATGCAGGTGTAGGCTGCACTTGTAACACATTCGCTAAACACGTTTAGCTGGTGTCTGTGACATTGTATGCAAAACGACAAACTTAAATCAGTTGAGCACACTAAACTGATTTAGCGAATGTATTACAAATCATGTAAACTATGTAATGTAAACACTCACTCTCGTCGACACTACTCCGGAATTATTTCCAGCAAGGACAGTTGCAGTGGACTAGGTATAGAAGGGGTATCATAAGCAGTCATATGCTGAGGATTGTATTGTATAATCCTATCTTGATAAGGATGAATTCGATTAAGGTATTGTTCCACTTGTCCCACATCCTGATAAATACGGTTTCACATAACAGAAGACCCTGTTAGCAGGTTGCCCATCGTTATCTTAGGAGAGGAAACTGACATGATGATTAGAATAAATGTCTGTTCTGTGTGTGGAAATACTATTAGATATGTGAAATGGTAAATAACTATGGAAATGATAAAAAAACGGAATAGTGGATCTGACATCAAAATACTACATATAAATACATCCCCAAATTAGAACTCGCCTTGAGTCCAAACCCCAAGACAAGAGTTGTTATAATTTTAATAACTTATTTGAATATGTGTGGGTAGTGAAAATCGTCCCTAATAGTTCACTACTTACATCTTTCCCTGAACAGAAATTTCTGACAGATATGTTTTTTCCAGTTTTATGTGTCCGTAACTTTTGTTTTGTGCAATATTTTATATTCGACATTGTGTGCATTTATACTAACCTACAGAAATCTGATTAAGCCAATAAATTGTTATTGGTGACCGGCAATGACCGAGATCACTAACTGAATTACCCTCATTACATATCATTAATACACTGGTCTGGAGAATAGCCTATTGACTTGGCTCCGACCTAAATACATAGGCACTGCAGATGAATCAGTGTTTAAGTAAGGTTAGTTAGGTGAGTTAAATGCTATCAAAAAATCTATTAAAATATTCTTTAGTCTGTTGGATAATTACATATCTCTTAGAGAACGTGATTAATTTAATACTATAGGTGTACATTCTAAAAGCAGATACTTGTCCTAGAAGAACGCACAAGAAACTCTGAGGTAGCTCTTTTTCAAAGGAAATACTAAACTAATAATACATAGATTTCACTTATGTTTATTTTTAAGATAGATGGAAGAACAAGCAGTTAATCCCCAATCTAGATAATTTGGCACTTAATAATATCCCTTCATACATAATTTACTTTCAATAAACGTTTTGAATTGATGTGTCGGTAAGCTTTGGATAGTATCGGGATTAGTAACTTATTGTAAAAGCGTATACATTGGCCGATGAAAGAATTGGAAATTTTGTGGAGTCTACTAGAGTAGCTGGACAGTTTATGCTTCTTTCTAGTACAACCATTATGGTTATGTTGGCACAACGGTGCCTCTGCTGCAATTTATGGAAAAATGCGTGGGGCTATGATACCACAAGTTAATATACTATTTCCCAATCCAAGTGACATTTAATCCCTTATTAATAAACCGCTCCCAGCTCTATCTTATGTCAAGCGCTTGAAAATGACGGATTCGTCTTTAAATAATGTCATTTTCACTCGCTTGAGAAGCTCTCAGAGCTCTGAGCGGTTTATTATTATGGGCCATAGACTTCCTTTCTGCCTATTGCGTAGGTACTTCAAGTTCAACAATCAGCAAACAACAACAACATGTAATATTGTATTTCTAAGAAATCATAGTCAGATCTTGTTTATTTATGACGTATTTTGTTTATTTTGTTATTATCGCACGACACTTACATAGAGTGATAATAATTGGGTGTCATCATAAACTATTACATCGCATTTCTCTACAACCCATTATACTTTGGTCTTTGCATCTTTCTTCTATCACTTCATATTCCATTGTAAGTACCTACTGATATATAATTAATTATATTAATTATTATATTGTCTGTGAAAATGAAACCGGGCAACGAACTATTGAAATGGCACAG
The DNA here is from genome assembly GCA_949825045.1 of Argyresthia goedartella. Taxonomy (NCBI): domain Eukaryota; kingdom Metazoa; phylum Arthropoda; class Insecta; order Lepidoptera; family Argyresthiidae; genus Argyresthia; species Argyresthia goedartella. The sequence goes on along the minus strand of OX463824.1, from coordinate 18,234,467 downwards.
AGAGTACCGACAGATATTACTGATTATTGTGCATGTGGCATCTAAAATTAGTTTGTGTGGGTGGAAGCACGCAAGTATAATGTTGTGTGTCTTAGTCATTGTTCATATTGTCCGGACAATTCAAAAAATGCCCAAGTCAGTCCTGGATTTGTCAATAGGCCGTATAAGCCGCGGCCTAGGGGCGGCAGCGTCCTAGGGGCGGCAGATTTCAGAGGACGCTCACTCGATTTCAGAGGATAAAAGTCATTCTTATCGAAAATTATCAATGATAGTATTGTAATTCTTGTTTATTTTTTACGCTCTTTCTCAGTTACTAATTCATTCGTTTATTTAACTTTATTGCCTTCCTTACAACAAATGGAAAAATATTATTTTAGAAGGGTACGTGGGGCGGCGGAAATAAAGTGGCCTACACTCATAAAAAATATGAATCCGGCACTGCCAAGTTAGGTCAATTTGGGCATATTTCCAATTGTCCAATTATTCTGTTATGGAGCAAAATATTAATGGGATATTATTACTGACGCCCAGTTTCAAATTGTCCGGGCATTATGAATAATTCATTATAATCAATTGGTCCATAACATATATACTTATCACAATAGTTTACAAACTAACGTGCACGTGTACAGTCACTATCTCGTGCACGTACCCCTTCTGAACCTTTGTATTATTTAGTACCTACGTCACAGGGACTATTTTGCATCGGGATAACTTGATCTGATCGACGCTCTACGTTGTAGACATGTACGAACTCGTCATTGGGATGAACTTAATACTAGTAATGTGCATTCACATATTGCATGCATTTTGTATTGCAGTCTTTCTCAGTCACCAATCACCACACTACATTAAATTATTCGGAGATACAAATATAAATTTTATAATGAATGTTGCTTCATGTCGTATAGTTAACCGTGATGGTGGCGGTTCATGTTGTTAAATAGATATGTGTTTGAATGATTATCGGCCGGTTTCCTGGGCGCTGGTTAAGTTAACAAATTGGTTAAACTGATTTCAGTCAATCGCGTGTCGCTATTTTGAATATTAGCGGCACGTGATTGGCTCAAATAACCGGCCGTATGTCTAAGATACCTGAGCAGAGAGTCTATGAGACAGAAGATTGTCGCTACAGATTTATGTGACGATGCTGCGTTCCAGGAAGTTCAACGTTTACTTTGCAGCGATGTGCCTATATAGTATGGCGAAATAGGCCTCCTCTGTGAAGGTTTTGTTATGAAGCTAAATAGCCTAAGATTGTGTCCAGCCAAATGATTTTGTTTGCCCACAATCAACAGATATTTGTAATAAGTAACATAAACACATAATGCAACTAACTGATATGCAAGTCAATACTACGGGTACATAACCCAGAGTGCGATATAATAGTTTTCGATTTAAGGTCATATTAATTACATGTTTGCTTTGCTTTAAAACATTTTTATCTCTCTCTCACAATTACAACGATAAAATAGTTTGTTTTGTTGTCACAACACAATTTGTTCTCCCTCACATATACTCGTAATGACATAACTATGTGATGTTATAAATAATGTATTGATTTAAAAATACACTCATATTAGGAACTTACTGAATGCATGCGCCAAATTCAGATGCAAATTGGGGCCTTAGCAGTCTATAAACCCTAGTCTTATTGCAGATTTTACACTGTGTATTCATTTAAATATATTTTAACTATTTGTAGGAATCGGTTATTAGCTCATCATATGTTTTACCGCTATTATAATTGTACCTATTAGCAATTAGTTAGACAAAATATCACTCCCCTAACTAAGGTCACAGAATATTTAATAGTAATACGTATAGAATAGAAATATATAGAATAGAAATATTTATTTAAAAAATCGGTTCGGCAGCAAGTACCGTACAAGCAACTTCTCTTGAGAAGAATTCTTTTTTTTAATGTTTCGATACCTAGAAAATCATTTGAGAATTATTACTGGAATATCTAGCGACGTTCCTACCTATCCCACCTCTCCGATCCCTATGATATAAATGATATAAATATAGATATAATGATAAAAATGGACCTGATTATTGTTTATGAATTGTTTTTTATTATTAGTTGATTAATTGTAATTATAGGAAAGTAAAACCATGATAAATGAATAAATAAATGAATGAATAAATTTTGTGTTTATTACTCTTTTCAATTCATACCTTACGAATACACGATTACAGGGTGCATCTCCATGCATTTTCCTGATATTAAACTACAAGTTATCGATTAATATAGTTGAAAACGTATATATACATGTATATATACACATACACACACACTTAGACATCGCTCTGAAAATAATAACAAATGATTTTCCAGGTCTTGAAACGCAAAGAAAAAACAAAATTATTCAGTTAATTTTCAGTTTGATTAATAATATTCGCTGATATTAATAATGAAAATATCATTATTGCCGATCTCTGCTGCAAATGATTCTTAAGGTCTTAAAACATAAAGAAATTACGAAAGTAACTATTCCCATTTCCTAACTGATCATAACAACTTTCAATTGAAGTTAAAAATTAAAAAAAAAAACAATTTTTTAACATTACACAATAATTAATAAATTTTATCGAATTTAAAGAATTTTCACGAAAAAGATGACGTCATAGTGGGTCCGCCATTTTGAATTTTAAAAAACTGATGAAAGATTCGAAACCAGCACCCTCAAAAACCCACATCTACCCCTCAATACTTGGAATTACATACAAAATTAACGTTGCGTGTTCAAAAAAGTCAGTTTTTTACAAATAAAAAACGAACCGCTGGACCGATTTTTTCTAGACTCCTTTCAGATCTAAGTCATGACGTGGCGTATCGATTGATATGGTCACCAAGCGATTCGGTCCAGTAGTTATTGAGAAAACGAATTCCATAATTTTGATCACGTACATACGTACGTACACACACACACACACACACACACACACACAGACATCACTCTAAAAATGATTGCAAATGATTCTCCAGGTCTTAAAACGTAAAGAAAACACAAAATTACCTATTTCAATTTTCAGACCTATTATAATAACTTCTCAAGAGAAGTTAAAAATAAAAATAAGCAGGTTTCCAAAAGAACATTAATAAAGAAATAAAAACCTTAAACGCTACAAGTATGATTAACTGTGGCCCCACACTAGGCTGAGCCTGTATCGTGGGTACCATAATTATGATTCACAGAAAGGAGATGGGAGTTCAGCATGGGTACAATTTAATTATTAAGGACACAAAAACAACAGGAAAGAGTGGGTATTATAAAAGAAAATATAAACAAAAAGATAAAATACAGACTAACAAAACAAAGACAGTACATTATTTTAAAACTTAAGAGTACTACAGCGTATAATCATGTGGGACATATCGACAGTATTTGGATAATGACGAAAATTCCTATTGAAGGACTCCTAAGACCATTTCAGTGGTATCGTATGTGAGGGATGGAAGCCATTTTTGACACTTACGTTTGACTTCAAAACTACTACAATTTCTAAAGTTACAAAAACTGTTGGCCTTGTTGTACATGTAAGGATGAAGAAAATCAGGGAATCTCTGCGCAAAGGTAGTGTGGACAGCGTTAATAGGAACCTTGTATGTCCGTTGCATTAGAAGTTTGTTGTATACAGGAGAGTTGGTTATATTTTTATGAACTAAAATAACAGACCTCAGAATGAACAGCCTACGGATACTAAGTATATCATTTTCACCATGTATTAGATCAGTGGGGTAGTTTTTTGGTTTCCTATACATAACTTTCAATACCGAACGTTGAGCTCGCTCTGCGTCTATTAAGATTGTCTTACTACATCCACCCCATACCGAAATACAGTAGGTAAGAATCGACTCACATATAGCCGTATACACTCCCTTTAGGAGTCCATAGTCGGCACAGTTTCGCAATTGTTTCATGATGTAAATAATTTTACGGATTCTGGCTGTCAATGCTTTTATATGGTCTCTAAAGTTCAGATTTTTGTCAAGTATTATGCCTAGGTATTTAATCGATGTAGTATTTTGTATCTCAGGACATTGACATTGGGTAGAGATATTTCCGCATTTGTGAACTTTAATGTTGGGCAACGCTGGTGGCCCGGAGGCTTCGGTCTTATAAAAGCACAGGTACTTAGTTTTTGCAGTGTTCAGAGTAAGCAAGTTTTTTCGTAACCATGTTGCTACATTGGACATACCGGCTTCAGCACTAGCAAAGACATTATTCCAGGAGGTATCGTTAAAAATTATGGCGGTGTCATCAGCATAGCAAAATAGGTCAGCTTTGGGTAGATTTATACTATATATGTCATTAATGTACATTAAGAAAAGAGTGGGGCCTAAGATACTGCCCTGTGGAATACCAAAGCTAACGGGTTCAAGTGGGCTAATATGTGTGCCCACTTTTAGACATTGGAGTCTATTTGTGAGGTAGCTTTTAAACCAAGCAAGAACAGTACCTCGAATCCCCATGTTATGTAGTTTGTTTAGCAGTATGGGTGTAGAGACCGTATCAAACGCCTTTGCCAGATCAAGGAAGACACCAATGCAGGGTCTACCTTCATCTAGCAAGGTACATACACGTCTCACTAGTGAACTTACTGCGTCCTCAGTCGAGATACCCTTCCTAAAACCGAATTGACGGTGGTAGAGCAACCTGTTTTGTTCCAAAAAACTAATTAGCCGTTTGTTAACTACCTTTTCCAGTAATTTGGAGAAAGTAGGAAGTAACGAGATCGGACGGTAATTAGAGGGTTCATCTTTTGGCCCTGCTTTATGGATTGGGCAAACCAAAGCTGTTTTCCAGACCTCTGGGAATTCACCCGTTGACATACTAAGATTAATTATATGGGTCAGAGGTTTTATCACGAAGTATTTTAGTCTCTTGACGATGCTATTGCTAGTACCATCTATTCCTGGTGCACTACTAGAGGAGAGACGTTGAATCATGCATGTGAGTTCTACACTATCAGTCGGTTGTAAAAATATGGAGTGACCATTTGTTTGCTGATTTGACGTTTTTGATGCAAGACTTTCTTCGGATTCATTGGTATCGTTTAAAATATTTGTGGCTAAGTGTTTACCTACGTTACTAAAGTACTTATTACATTTGCTCAGAGAGGAAATAGGATCATTGGAGATATTCAAAAGTTCAGTGGCTATAGGGTTTTTTGTTTTTGAGTGACATATGTCTTTGATACAACTCCAGAGCTTCTTGGGGTCATTTTTGTTTTCTTCCAGTGCTTTCGACTCGTATTCACGTTTTAGATTGTATAAAAGATTATTGCAGTAGTTTCTATAACGAGAATAAGTCACCTTCAAAACATCGTTGTTGGGGTTTTTTCGCAATTTGTAATGCAATGCATCGCGATTTTTCATGCATTTCATTAAACCTGGTGTTATCCATGGTTTTAGATTAAACTTGAATATACTTATTTTACCATGTTTTGTGTATAGAAAGATTACTCCTCAAATACACTTAAATAAATAGCTACTCTCGCTGCGCAACAATAAAGCGCAATCTCGCTCGCACCTGCGCTACGTACAACAATCGCTAAGCACCTGCAGAATCGGTTGCCCCGCCGGTGCAGGCTGGGTTGAGCCGCATTACTACGCCTGAGAGCTTCTTTTACTCTGACATCACAAGGTCGTCCTGTAAACTCCTGTCTCGCTTGGTCACGGTAGGGTTACCTACGTGCGATTTTTGTTTGTGAATTTTAGTCCACTCTATTAGTACTTATTCAGGCTATTGGTAAATTCTAAGGCTAGATAGGTATCTACTTCCTTACTTATGTAATTGTCATTTGTTTTATACTGGGTCGAAAGTGTTTACTTTTATTTAAACAAAAAGGTATTCCATTAAAAATAAATCTAATTTTATTTGTGAACAATTCCTTTAGACATCCGAAAATGTTAGGTACTTAAGTCATTGCTATTGCAAAAATCACAGAAATCACAGTTGCTTATGAGGAGCGGCAAAATAACTGAATTCCCGCCCGTCGGGTTGGCCGGTCTAACCTAGCTAAACTCTAGAGTGAGACCCCCCTGCTAAGGTTACCTATTAACGTCTTAGGTATCTACATTTGGTTGACAAAAGATAGACTACCAAAATAAATAAAATAATCTTCGCTAAAAATCTCCGAAATGTCCAGCCATTGATGGTCCACTACTGCCAATATCCGGGTGATAAATTACGAAATATTAGGATATATAAGCCTCTCAGATTCGTTTCTTACAATTGTCTCATATATTGCCAGGAAATTATATTTCTGCTACTGATCAGCTGTGGCGCAGTCCTCGCGAAACAATGCTGTCCAAACGAGGGGATCATCATACCCAAGGGTTACTGCACAGGGGGTAACAACCAGACCCGTGTGAACATAACATGTGAAGCCGGCACGGCTCTGATACAGAATGTGTACGTCAAGAACGGTGCGATCTACGAGTCGAATGCACCGAACTATGCGTTCTCTACTAACCCTAACGAGTAAGTTTGACTTTTTTTTAACATCTTAGACTTTACTGAGATGATGGTTCTTAGATGTGTTTGTATATTTTTATACAAATATGAATAAAAAATAAATTAAAACACAAAAAGAAACAACTACGCGAATAAACCACCCCGGGACATTGCCGAGGCTAAGGTTCCCATGACGCTTGCAGCATCTCCCCGCTGCACCGCCAGGGAGATCCTTTGCATGAGGAATGCCCCAGAGCGTAGTCAAAACCTCTATCCCTTAGACGGCGCCCCAGATCCTTAACAAACATTTTCCCTTGTGTCCCCCAAACCCCAATGTGTTTTGGTCAAATCAGTTCAAAAGTTCGAAAGTTATCAGCTTAACCAGGAACAGTGGTCAAAGGGATTTTAATGTGTCTTAGTTAAAAACTTCATTTCAATGGTTCTTATATATGCTTTGTTAAAATCGGTTCAGTGCGGTCAAACCTATGAAAGGACGTTAATGTTGTTTTTTGTAAATTCCAAAATTATGTCTCGGAGTTTTTATTTTATTTTAAATGTATAGTTAAAATAAAATAAAAACAATATCCAATGAATATTAGTGTGATAGTAGCGATTTTAGGATGTTTGTGTGATTGTGCCTTAATCACGCTAAAAAGGCTGAACGGATTTGAATGAAATTAAGCACAGAGGTATTTTATGAGCTAGATTAACATAATAATAATATCGGATAATTTTTATCCGACTGCAGCAAGTTATCTCAGTGAGTGATACTTCCCAGGAACACACAGATGAAGTTATGGGTATCAGCTAGTTTGAAATAAATCCTAACCAGGAAGCAGTCGACTCAAATAGCTGGGCACCGTAATACGTATATGGCTTTCTTTGGGCGACGGCCTGTCGGGACTGTATGTTGATAAATGATGAGCTAATTATTATTTCAGATACTGCATTGGTACGATGTTACGGAACCAAAGCGAGCCTTCGCTGGGCAACATGTCGGTTGGCCTAGTCTGCTTCGACAGCCCTGACGACAACAGCAATCAGATCAGCGGGGTCTTGACCCTCGTGTCTGTGGTGTTCCTTGTGCTCACCCTGGGCGTCTATTTGTATCTGCCTCAGTTAAGGTTAGTGATGGTATTCTGTGATAGGCAATTTTTTCACGTATCTATGGTAGATAGGTTTTTGCTCTATAAGGCATGCACTGACCGAAAGGCTTATGATCCTCAGATCCTCAGCGGTGAAAAGGAATAGTGGTTATCCTGTCGCCCATCCGAATACGCACGTTAACTCTTCATGAACATTTATTTAAAGGCACATACATAGGCCATACCGTAAGTAGTTAACTAGGCGTATGGTATATAGGTAAATTGCTTTATATGAAGTCCGACAGGCAGTTAAGGTTAGAACTCGAATATAGGATCATCTTTGGATTCACCAAAAAGAACAAGTGATAATATTAGCTGCCCTGTCTTGACAATTTCATTCATAACATTAGAGAATGCAAAGGGCAAATAGTAGAACTAGCGCTCTCGGATCATGACGGACATTGAAATGCACTGTAAGAAAATACTGTACGCTTGGACACTGGTTTGTGATAAAATGAAATTACCAAATAGATAACTTAACAAATTTAAAGAGTTTCTGCCAAATCTGAGCTTTTATGAGTCATTAGCCAGTTCTGATGCCAATGTTGCATATAATGAGTTCCACGAAATTTTTGTGTTAATGTATGACCTGTGCTTTCAGACTATAAAAATAAAATACTCTAGTAACGTGCGACCTCGGTGGGTCTCTAAGGACATTCGACTATGCTCAAAAAGAAAATGGGAGCTATTTTCGTCATACAGACGTACTCCAAACAAAACAATAAATATAACTTCATAAATAACTTCAAAACATATTCCAAAAGATTTAAAAGAATAATAAAACTCGCACAAAAATTCCAAAACGATTATTTTATACAAACCTCAAATAATAAATGTAAAGTTACCTGGAAAATAATCAATAATAATTTCAATAATGGAAAAATGCCCCAAAAGAAAGCATTAAACAAATAAAATCTAACAATCGTATTGTGACCGATCCTAAGGAGATATCTCAATCTTATCTTTCAATATTTTTTAATAGATCAAGTAGAGCCACAACAAAAGGGTGAGGTTACTAACAGGAGAACAAAACTAACCTCTATCCCTAATTCTTTATTTTTATAACTCACTTCTACTGCTCAAGTATGTCAAATAATAAAAAAATCTCAAGGATACAAACAGTATATGTACAAAAGAAATAAAGCATGTAGCGTCAATCATATCACCAGTCTTAAGTCACGTCATAAATCTGTGTATAGAACAAGGCGCTTTCCCTGAAAAGCTCAAGACCACAATTATTAAGTCATTGTTCAAAAAACATGACAGAGAAAATATGTCCTGCTATAGACCTGTCGCACTTATTCCAATATTCTCCAAAGTTTCGAACACTTTGGAAGAGTTATTTATAATGTCTTGAACGTATATTTCGAAAGCAAAAATTTATTTAGAAAAGAACAGTTTCGAAAAAATAAAACAATATATCAAGCTATTTATGATTTCCTCTTCCTTGTGGTAACCAATTTAGATAAAAAAAATATATAGAAAATTAATAAAACTGTATAGGAGCATTGTACATGGACATGAACAAACGTTTGATTATGTAGACCATGCCATTCTGATAAATAAACTCTACATGTATGGCGTCGGAGGTAATGTGCTTGATCTTATTAAATGCTATCTGCGCAACCGACAACAACTAACTCAAATGTCGAAAATATGCGAAACAACAGAGACAGACAATCGTTACTATTATTAAGGACAGCACAATATGGCTTACCACAAGGTAGCGTTTTGGGACAACTGCTATTTATCATTTATATAAACTATTTAACTGACGCGGTTGCTTACCCCATTGTCATGTTTGCTGATGTACAATGATTGCTGAGGGCTGAAATATGAATGCTTATGAATCTGACATAAATAATTCCCCTAATAATATTATTGAATGGGTTGGACAAAATAGACTCATTTAACAAATACTATACAATAAAAAATAAACTTTAGATTCACGATGGTACGCAAAAAAATCACGAAATTAATGACACATATTTTTTAGGACTAACAATTGACTCCCACTTGTCTTGGAAAACACATATTGATAATGTCTGCACAAAGTTGAGCCAATTTTCAAATGCACTATTTATGCTTGCTAAGGTAGCTGGTCTCACTGCGTTGCTATCGACATATCACGCTTACGTGGCTTCGACTCCCAAATATGGTGTTATATTCTGGGGTAACTCAACAGATAAGGACAGGGCTTTCCAAGCACAAAAAAGATGTCTTAGGGTAATATGTCATCTAAAACAAACAGACACATGTCAGCCACACATTTCACAAAATTAAAAAAATATACTCTACCATCTTTATATATTTACGAAATGGCTGTTTATGTTAGAAACAACTGGGATTCTTTTATAAAAGTAAAGTCTAAAAGGTCGCCCCATGTTTGTGAGGTCAGCAGACGAGTCTTTGCGTCATTTCACTCCCTCCGAAGATTGCAGTACTTCTTGCTACGGCAGACTAAAATCACTCTTGCTCAGTCCCTTCTACTACCTTTAATAGACTATGCGGATGTTTGTTGGGCCAGCGCGAACGAAAAACAACTGAACAAACTCGAACGACTTCAAAATCTCGGGATTCGGTTTATCTACGGGTTGCGCAAGTATGACCATGTCTCCCAGTATCGCAAGGAGCTGGAGTGGAGTGGCTTCCGATCCGTCTTCGCCGTGACATGCACATTCTCTCCTATCTGTTCAATATTTTGCGAAATCCCCGATACCCCACATATCTACGCCAACGTTTTGACTTTCTTTTCCCCAGGGATAGCAATCCGAGATCCCACACGGTGTCTCTCCTTTCAACTCCTCGGCATAACACTGCCGCTTACGAACACTCGTTTAGGTTAAGGGCAATCCGACTGTGGAACGCACTTCCCTGCGCTATTAGGGAAAGTCCCTCAATTTTCACTTTTAAGAAAAGATTGAAAGTGCATTTCCTTTCTCTTCCGTAAATGGTACCATATTTATGTAGGTATATGTATGATTTATTATAGTTTATGTATGTTCATGCTATACATTTTATTTTATGTAGTGGAAGTATATATATATATATATATATATATATATATATATATATATTTATTTTATATTTGGTATAGTTTATATATATTTTGAAAGTAATTTGCGTCCGTATGTATACGTTATTGCGAACTAGGACTTTCCTGTATAATTAACTCTCCTGTCCTGCCTAGGTTTGCTGGAAGAAATCTCTTTTTAGAGATAAGCTCGCTGTACAAGCATGCACATCGTTGGTATTCACTGTACTTTTATAACCTAGATAATTATTGTAAATTAAGCATAACACGTAGTTTACCTTTCTAGGCTAAAGACTAGTCTGAGTTAGTTGCAATAAAGCACTCGGTACAATTACCAGTTAACGTCTTTCCTTCGGAACCTACAACATACATCCTACAACAACACGTTACGAGCTAAGGCTCGTACATTTGGTCCTTCGAGCAAAGTTGATTGTGGTTACGGTTATTCCTACTCACTACGGGATAATACGTGATTGGAGTCAGCGTATCGGCGCCGTTGGAAACACAGGACGTTGTAAAACCACAAACATCCGTCCGGGGGTCAACTTCGGCGGGAACAAACAGCCGTCTGGAGCCAGGAGGCGCCAGCGGGAACAAACATCCGTCCGGGGGTCAACTTCGGCGGGAACAAACAGCCGTCTGGAGCCAGGAGGCGCCAGCGGGTACAAACATCCGTCCGGGGGTCAACTTCAGCGGGAACAAACATCCGTCCGGGGGTCAACTTCGGCGGGAACAAACAGCCTTCTGGAGCCAGGAGGCGCCAGCGGGTACAAACATCCGTCTGGAGGTCATCTGCGACGGGAACAAACAGCCGTCCGGGGTCAGCAGACTTGGGCATAACAAAACAACAAAATGGCAGACAAATTGGGAGATGTGCTGAAACAACAGGCGGTCATCATTGATCAAATCAAGGGCATAGGCGACAATTTCAACAAAGATGGACCATCAAGGAAGAACAAGGAGTACCTGAGGGTCCGTTTGGAGCGGTTACAACTAAACTGGGAGCAATTTGAGCTCAATCATTCGCGCCTGATGAGCAAGGAAGATAAAACATCTGAGTACTTCACCGACAACGTCTACGAGAAAGCTAAAGCGAGCTACCTGTCCATCAAGCAAGCAATTTCGGGATACGAGCAAAGGATGCGTCAACAAGAGGTGCAAGAGCAAGTTCAGGATTACAACACCGACCCCAAGGCTACACAATCAGCTACATCATCGGCTTCACATTCCGGAACAAAGGTGTTGGAGCTTCTGGGCGAGCAACGATCAAACATCAAAGCTTTAGAACGAACCATAAGAAATGTGAACATCGACTATATCTCGGAAAAATGGCAGTTAGAAGACAAACTGAAGACTATATCAACTCGCTGGCAAACTTTCGACAATATGTACTGGAAGCTGGATAACCTGCTTGATGACACAACAGAGTACGAAATGGAGTATAATAGGCTGGAAAAGTTATTCGACGAGGCAAAATCGCTCATCAACGGAAAAATGGGAAATATTCAACATAGGGAACAATCGACACCGAAAATAGAAATCCCGACATTCGACGGGAATTACTCCAAATGGACTACATTCAAAGATTTGTTCACGGAGACTGTGCACAACAACAAAAACATATCGCCGGCCCAGAAAATGCAACATTTAAAAACAAAACTTAAGGGGGAAGCAGAACGCCTGGTACAGCATTTACACGTTAGCGCCAACAACTATAAAGACTGTTGGGAAATATTGGAACATCGTTACGACAATCTTCGTCTCCTCTTCGGATACTATGCGAACTTATTGCTCAACCAACCTAACATACAACAAGCAACCGCGACCCAGGTGAAAAGACTACACGACACGACGTTGGAGAACATCAATGCTATTGCAAACTTAAACATTGATACTAGCGGATGGGAACCATTGGTGGTGCATATCCTTCAACAAAAACTGGATCCCGAGACCCTGCAGTCGTATATCGAATCGCTAGAATCACCTCGGGAACTGCCAAAACTCGATAGCTTTTTGGGCTACCTCGAACACAAATTCATCTCATTGGAGTCCAGCAACAGTAAAGCTCCAGGGAACAACTACAACAACAAGGAACAGAACAAGAATTCGTCAAACAACAACCCTCCCTTTTTCAAGTCGGTTAATAAAAAGGGGGCAGCCAGTTCAACGTTCAAACCACGAACCTATTATACAGCAAAGAGAACGTGCCCGCGCTGTAATGGAGAACATGGATTATACGCGTGCCAAGAGTTTTTGCACCTTGAACCTTTGGCTAAATTACGAGAAGTTGAAAAACTGAGAGTATGCAGCAACTGCCTGTTTGGACACAACGGGGATATTTGCAGATCAAACAAAAAATGTAAAGAGTGCAATGGGTCGCACAGCACATTGCTGCACGAGGCAATATCTAGGCCAAGCAAGTCAGCAAGCCAGCAAGTGAACCGGCACAGCACGCACGTATCGAGTACGGAAACAAACGAAGTACTGTTGGCCACAGCAAAACTTATGGTGCAAGCCAACGACGGAACTTATGTAACGCTGAGAGCTTTACTCGACCAAGATTCTCAGATAACAATGATAACAGAGGACGCTGTGCAACGGCTACAACTCAAGAGGATCAAAAACAATGCTGATGTAACTGGGTTGGGAACAACACCCAACAAATGCAAGGGAGAAATCCATCTCGATTGCAAAGCTCTACACAACGACTACAACTTCGTCATGGGTGCCTTAATTATGAGGCGACTGACCAACAAGCTGCCTAACAGATCGTTCGATGTGGACTCTTGGAAGCATTTACAACATTTGAAGTTGGCGGACCCAGAGTTCAACATAACAGGAGAGATCGATATTTTATTGGGCGCTGATATTTATCCGGAATTGATAATGGAAGGCCTGATTAAAACAAACAATCAAGCAATTATTGCGCAACAAACACGGTTGGGATGGGTGATATGCGGAAAATTCTCCCAAAGGACGTTCAACTGTCATGTCACCATCAACAATATGGAAGATATCAGCAATTTTTGGGAACAGGAGGAGATAGCAAGCAACCAAGTTGAAACTAGCTCGGAAGACTTCTGCGAAAAAATGTATGCGGAAACAACAGAGCGACTTCTTGACGGACGATACCAGATTCGCCTCCCGATGAAGAAGGACTTCAAGAACAAGCTGGGACTATCAAAACCACAAGCTATTGCACAGTAAAAACACAGATTTGCTGAAAATCACAACATGAAGATATTTGCATGGACGGACTCAATGGTCGTGCTGGGATGGCTGCAAGGAGATGAACATCGCTGGAAACCCTATGTGGGAAACCGGGTTCAGGAGATCAAGAGTGTCGTCCCGGCTCAACAATGGAAACACGTGAAATCAAAGCAAAATCCAGCGGACTGTGCTTCCAGAGGACTCCTTCCGTCACAACTGCGGGGGTTCAACCTTTGGTGGGAAGGGCCTCATTGGCTTCGAAACAACGACGCAACACAAATGGCTACGGAACCTTCAAGTTATTCAACAAACGAAGAAATAAAGATTCAAGCTTATCCAGCACAACAAACAGAAATGGGGGTCATCGCCAGCGTCATCGAAAAATGCAGTTCATTGTCAAGGGCTACGCGCATACTAGCGTGGGTGTCACGTTTCATAACAACGGCACGCGACCCGGCGACAAGGGGCAACTCCAAACACCTATCGTTGCAGGAAATACGACGCGCGCTACAGCGAATAGTAAAACAAGAACAAAATACGTATTTTAAATCCGAAATTAAAGATTTAAAATCAAAGGGAACTGTCAGATCCAACAGTAACATTATCAAGCTGAATCCTATCTTGGATGAAGAGGAGAACCTACGTGTCGGAGGCAGGCTGAAGAACTCAGAGTTGGGGTACACGACAAAACATCCAATAATTCTGCCATCAAACAGCAGACTGACACAGTTATTAATCGAACAAGCTCATCAACAAACATTACACGGAGGTTCCCGGCTCACGTTAAATTACCTGAGACAGCGTTATTGGATCATCAGCGGCAACAAAACAGTAAAACAAAGATTGAGACTATGCGTGCCGTGTACAAGATTCAAACCGCAAAAACAAAACCAGAGGATGGGAGACTTACCAAAAGCCAGAATAACACCATCGAGACCGTTTTACAACTGCGGCGTGGACTTCGCAGGCCCAGTAGATGTCAAGGCCAATAAAGGAAGAGGAGTCCGAACATCCAAGGGCTACATCGCCGTGTTTATCTGCATGGCAACAAAGGCCATTCATCTGGAACTGGTCTCGGATCTGAGCACCCAAGCCTTTATTTTGGCATTGAAAAGGGTGGTCAGTAGAAGGGGTCTGATAAAAAACATATGGAGTGACAACGGAACAAACCTCCTGGGAAGCAGCAGAGAACTTAAGAAACAGTTCAAGGAACAATCAACATTTAATGAAGACTTCGTGAACAAGACAAATGAGTTGGAAATCCAGTGGCATTTCATCGCACCGGCCTGGCCAACTGCGGGCGGGTTGTGGGAATCCGCTGTCAAATCCATGAAGTATCACCTGAAAAGAGTGATAGGGGAGCAAAAACTCACATATGAAGAGTTTTACAGCCTTCTAACATGCATAGAAGCTTGTCTCAACTCGAGGCCGCTGCTACAGCTGACCGAAGACACAGAGGATCGGGAATTTGTCCTAACTCCGGGTCACTTCTTAATCGGCGAACCTCTATTAGCAATACCAGAAGAAGATCTGAAAGGCGAAGTCAGTCTGCGAAATCGGTGGAAGTTAACCACGAAGATGTACCAGGACTTCTGGAAGAAATGGTCATCAGACTATCTACAACACTTACAAACGAGGAGTAAGTGGAACAACAAAACAGAAAACCTTGCAGTGGGGGACGTCGTCGTTGTAAAAGAGGACAATCTTCCTCCGGGAAAATGGGCTCTAGGCCGAATACTAGAAGTACATCCGGGCAAGGACGACCTGGTGAGGGTGGTATCTCTCAAGACAGAAAAGGGATCTCTGAAGAGACCAATAACAAGACTCATCAGACTCCCCACCGAAGGCGAAGAAAAACAAAAACAAACACAACAAACAAACAGCACACCCGGCAAGAATAAACGCATATCGATGATGAACTACATAACTATGTTCATCGTATTTATGTGTATGGTCTGCGGCTCGCAACAACAGTTTTTCGGCATGTCATCATTTGAAAAAGGAAGACAAATATATTATGACGACTTGGGAAATCTGAACACGGTTCACGACAGTTGGACAATCCTGGCGTACTACAATATGTCTACCTACTGGAAGGGGTTCAAGGATATCCAAGGATACGTCGACCATGTAGAAAACGCCTGCCAGAACTTCGCCTATCAAGTGGTCTGCGGGAGTATCGTGTCGGAGCTACGACAAGAAATTGAGGAGCTTCAGAGCAACAACTTAGGCTTACAGTCCCGACAAAGTGGGGGAAACAGGACGAAGAGAGGCTTCTTCAATGGCGTAGGACAACTTGCGCACAGCCTATTTGGAGTTCTAGACGAAGATTTCGCGGTGCAATATCACCAAGAGATAAACAACGTCAGAGACAATGAACAATATTTGCTGAAGCTGTTCAAGAATCAGACCTCTATTGTCGAAGTACAAAACAGCATCATAAGCAGGAATGAAGCAACAATGAACAAACAACTCGGGCTCATGCGAAGCCACATCAAGAGAGCCGATGAACATATGCGGGAGTTACAACAAGACACAAAACAAAATGCCATGATGGTCTACTTTAACGCAGTCGCACTGCAAGCCAATATTATCCTGAGCAAACTCAGGAGAATACAACAAGGAGTCCTCGAGGTTATTCAAGACGTCTATCGAGGCCAAATGAACAACAAGATAATATCCCAAGAACAAATTTTGAAGGAGATGAGCGTTATCTCCTCTCGACTTCCGGGACATTTGGCATTGCCGGTGGACAACGCCCACGAAGAAATAAGGGAGGTCTTCAAATTGATCCACGTCAAAGCACGAGCGACTCAAGAATATCTTATTATGGAAATGAAGTTGCCGCTTATAAATGACAATCAGCTACAACTATACAGAGTTATACCTATACCGCTGATTACAAACAAACAGACCAGATCTGTGGTAACTACGTCTGAATACATCGCTATCAACATGCTGAAGGATATCTATGTAAACTTGAGCAAAGAAGATTTACAACAGTGCACTATTTTGAAGCAAACTAAGTACATTTGCACTTTCAACAATCCCGTCTACAGTATGCGACAACATAACAAGCCATGTGAAATAAAACTGCTAACGAATGATAACAGCACACAATGCAATGCGCTCAGTTCGACGTGCGCTAACAAATGGATCGCATTACATCGCCACAATGTCTGGCTCTACGTCTGCTGCGAAGAATGCCACCTACGCATTATTTGCAAGGAACATATGATGTCTAAGGTCACGAGCGGAACGGGAATCATCAACATGGCTCAAGGATGTTCGTTGAAGAAAGACGAAAGTACGATCTACACGGACACCGAGTACCAAAACAAACTCTTCATTAACACAAGGATTGCAGTACCTACACTGGACACCATCAACAACATGACAAAGTTAACAGCCACAGAGGACCGGGAAGATGTTGTCACCGAAGATCATTCAAATGCACTTCGGAGACTCGAGAATCAGTTGGAGGAACTCAAGAAAAATTCTGAGTTACCGCAAACATTGTCGGAGCATGACGTGCATCAGTACGCTGTTTCCTACATAACATTGACGGTGCTGATACTCGGAACGGTCATTGGCTGCCTAGCCTGGATCGCCGCGCGTCGTCGTCGTGATGCTGAGAGTCGTCAGGACAAACGTGTCGCCGCCACCGCCGCCGTTATCACGTCCCGAGCCGTCACCGCCGCCAGTGCTGCCACAGCCACTGCACCAGCCGAGGGGGACACCAAGACCGGAAGGAGATCGCGAACGGAACATATCTACGCAAGACCGACCCAGAAGACTAAAATGTTTAACGTTTAAATTAAAATATTTAAGATACTGTAATAACATAATATTAACAATTTAGCAAACCATTAGGGGATAACAATAACAGAAAGGTTTATAGTGATAGGCAGGGTAGTTACCCTTTATTTTCCCTGTTGGTTGATTTGGCAGCATGTACAAGCATGCACATCGTTGGTATTCACTGTACTTTTATAACCTAGATAATTATTGTAATTTAAGCATAACACGTAGTTTACCTTTCTAGGCTAAAGACTAGTCTGAGTTAGTTGCAATAAAGCACTCGGTACAATTACCAGTTAACGTCTTTCCTTCGGAACCTACAACATACATCCTACAACAACACGTTACGAGCTAAGGCTCGTACACTCGCCTTTGCTTATTACATTACTTTTAATTGTCTGTATCTTTATACTATCTATGCAATAAAGAATAAAGAAAAGGAACATTAAATTAAGCATCCCGCGGCACTCAACCGCTCTATTTTAATAAAGTGTGTTTGGTATGACATCAAAAATATATAATAATCTTGCCATTAGAGTCATAGAAAACTTCAATTTATTGAAATCAAGTTTGAAAGAACATTTGTTAAAGAAAGCCTATTATAGCGTACCGTGTAGCGAGACGACCCGAATGGCCGAATCGACAGTGACCCTGCCTACGAAGCCAAGGGTCCCGGGTTCGAGTCCCGGTGGGGGCAAATATTTGTTTGATGAGAACGGATGTTTGTACCTTAGTCATGGTTGTTTATCTATCTAAGTATAATATTTATCTATATAAGTATGTGTATCGTTGTCTAGTACCCAAGACAGTACCCAAGTACAGGGAATCCTAGTTTGGGGCTAGATCAATGTGTGTGTAAATAGTGTCCAAGGTATTATTATTATTATTCAGGAATAAAACAATTGGTAAAATCCACCTCTAATAAAAATGCCCCTCCCAACAAACTTATTATAGCGTACAGGAATTCGTATAGGGCCAGTAAAAAGTTAGGTACCTACCTATTAATAGAAATTTTGAAACATTTTTATATATTTATATTGTAACATTTAATTGCAAAACATTTCATGTGTATTCTAATTTAATTTAATAATTGTACGCCCTTAGGGTAGAGTGTGGTGAACTATATCTTTATCATTAACAACCGCGTATATCCACATTCAACAAACAAACAAACATTCTTGTATTATTGTCTTCTTGCTTCTGTAATCGATGTACCTGCACTTAACGTAATTGTTGTTGATTCTGTATTTATTATTTCAGGGACTTAGAAGGTCTATGCTATGTGTGCTTGTGCATCAGCATGTCTCTGGGTTTTCTATCATTGGGGACGCTGCAACTGGATCCTGGATACGAAAAAGAGTTTTGCCATTTCATTGGTTAGTTAATACAAACCTTCAAACCTGATGATGAAATGATGATGAATGTTTAAGTACGAGCGATTCTTCAAGTTCAGTGGAATTATTGTTGACCATTATAATATTAATATTTCAGGGTTTATGATCTACTTATGGATAATGTCAACATTCTTCTGGATGAATGTGATTTCTATCCACGTTTACCGAACAATAAAGTAAGTTAACAAGTTCTTCAGATATTTTTAAAGAGGCTGCAACATGTTGATTATAAAAGGGTAGTATTTAAACGAGTGACTGTAAATTTATGTTTTAAGAGACAATAATAATTAATTTAGGTTACTAAATTACTAAGTGAGCGACTGACTGCGAGTGACGAGAAATCAACAGAAAAGCAATTTACAAACATTAATTTGAGTTACTTAAAATATTTATATTTTAAGTAACTCAAATTAATGAGAAGTTAACTCAAATTAAAGACAACTCAAAAATTGAGAAGTCTCTCTCACTCTTTGCATACGCTCCGCTCTTTTCCGGGATTGCTTCTTCTAAGTCACAACCTAACCTATAACCCAATTGAAATTTAGCCACAATTACCTACTCTAGCCAATATTGGCTTTCTGTGTTCCATTATTGAAGTTGCCCTCTCTGTATTTCTAGTCGCTCACTTAGTAATTTGGTCGCGAGGTTAGAATTTCAATATCTGAAATGCCCACTTTTTGAAAGCTCGTTCTGAATTTTATTATTATCAGAAGAAAATGCTCAATTTAGTGTTTTTTTTTCGGTCATTTCAAGTATTTCGGCTGTTCATGGCCATTCGCTCAGTGATCATTCGCTTAATTCGTTTTTTATTCCATCTTTTTATAATTCCCCATTATAAAATAGTAATTGAAGATTATTTTGGGGAAGGAGTTGGACGAGAGATGCAAGTATCACACAAAGTACGCCTTACGATTATTTCCAGTGATTCCGCCTACCTGAAGAAGACGCAGAGAAAACAGTTCATCATATACTCATCGTACGCCTGGGGATCGCCAGTATTCATGTCATTGGTAACAGTGATCAGCAATTATACTGAGCATCATTATTTGAAACCTGGCATCGGAGAAAATAACTGTTGGTTCCAAGGTTGGTTAAAATATGATTACTTCTAATGATATCATTGTTATCATGGGTTCATGTTATTCCAAGTCATAAATCACAACCATACTATTGCTTCAAGCGCTGTCAAGCCGAATCTGTGCAGTAGATTTGTGCGAAAGAGTGACAAACGGAAATTCCATCCTTATTTATTAGTTAGGTGCCAGGCTACCTAGTGCACCGAATGTAGTATACTATCATTGATGTTCATTCACAGGCCGCACCGAAACATGGGCATACTTTTATGGACCAGTCGCAATCGTAATCACCGGCAACGTGATCTTGTTCATCCTGTCTTCTTTGAAGTTGTGGAGACAGACGATGAAGTATGAAGTGAGCAAGCTGAATCGCCTCAAGTTCAAGTAAGGACCAACTTTGAATACCGTCATAGTAATTATAATTTCACGGCAACTTTAGAAGGTTACTATGCCACTGACTGAAAGTTCCAAGGCAATGTCGACGCTCTGTGGAATTTTGCCCATTTCCATTTTTTTACCATGTATAATATTTGTTACAGTTTCCTTCTTTCACTGAAGCTATTCCTGGTAATGGGCATCTCGTGGATATTTGAAATTGCCAGTTTCGCACACGGACAGAGTCATGTCATATGGTAAGTGTGGACTTTATTTTTATTTTCCTTCTTCCCCTCTGAGTGCAGAATCTAATTTAAGCTTCTTAGCTCGGGCAAAGAGATTAAATATTATGTATTTATTCTTAGAAAAAGGGGCGTATTAGGTAGGATTCGCACGAAACGCCGACCCCAGCACTTAACCCCTTAAGCCCTGGTGACGCCACAGTGCCGTTATAGGTTTTGAATTTGATTATGGCATGAGGTACAAAATCGCGATGACTCATAACCAGCTCCAGGGCTCGAAAGGTTAAATAAAAAAACTTGCTAAATATGAATATCGTAGTGGCATCTTTTAAATGGAAATAGGATATGATTGTCGAAAGCATCATGCATATTTTGTAAGTTATGCACCCAACGTGCTGCACACCATCGTAACGCAATCCCGCTTGGAATTTACGGTATGTACAGATTATAAAATACATTTCCATCGCCAGGCAAATCATGGATACGTTCAACTGCCTCCAAGGCATCGTGATCTTCTTGATCCTTGTGGTGTTCCGGAGACGTGCTATACGCGGGCTGGCCGGGGATGGTTGCTGCATGCCCCTCACTGGCCGTTGGGCGGAAATGCTGAGTCCCCACGAAGACTCGGAAGACCAGAACATGATCGATGATGACCATACTGAAGTGAGGCTGAACTGATGGGATATTGCTCAAAATTGTTGAGGCCAAAATTTACTGTCGCTGGTTTTATAGCTATTTTATACCCGAACACGGCAAAAGATTAGGAGGGTTACGAATTTCACCGGTATATTATATGAATGTTTATTTGTTTTTCTCACAACATCCAAACTCTTAGAATTTGAAACATTAGGTATCGGTAGGAGCTTTTTGATTGTCCACTACTTATGGCCTTTGTGACGTCATACCTAACTGAATATGGCGCCTTCTAGAGGGCATATAGTCATGGATTTAAAAAAACAGGACCGTATTGGGTATCAAATCAAAGGGCTTAATTAGCACTTCCAAATATATAAATAAGCTCTTGCTCGCTGCTTTACTTGCATTTAGTCAAATCGTTAAAAGGATATTGATTGACCGCCGGGGAAATAGTTTCATACTCTTTAAAGTGCGAGATGTTTTAGTAGGCGGCTTTACTTTTTGAAGTTATCGTCTTGTTAAGGTATATTTTTATAGCTATAATAATATGTTTATATACAGTTTTTAATTGTGATATTTTTGAACGCAATTTTTGATATATTCGCAAGATACTCTCCTTCAATTTTTCATCTTCATTTATCTCATAGGACCGAATAAGTCAGTACAAAAGTGGGGAGACTTAGACCCATCAGTGGGCACAAACTACCAATGATGATGAGTTCGAATCACCATTTAATTTGCTCCTCCCGTCTATCCAGTTATTCAGAAGTTCATTTAGCTTGAAGGGGCCTTCTATGAACCACGAAACTCAGGCCGACGATGTATATAAACATAAATGCATATCGGTCAGTCTCAACTTATATGTAGGTACTGAAGGCTAAACGTTTGTGCCATACGAGTATGTATAGTTAATATAATTGATTATTTGTTAATTTTAACGTGCTACCGTTTACACTGTTAATGTAAATATTAGCTAACATAATGCATATTCCATCATTAGTTAAGTAATATGATAAGAAAAAAATACTCAAATGCCAAATATTAATTTATTTCTATTTCAATGTACGTTTCGCTTAAACTCTATGGCAATTCAACACGTTAATATAAGGTAGGTATGTCAGTCTCGTCACAAAATATGTAAAGTAGGTATTATGCATTACTTATAACTGTTCCCTTAACCAACTATAACTACACAAGTACGAGCTTTACACAAAATGTGTAAAGTAGACGTTCTTCGACGTTAATGCACAACTGTCAAAAAACGGGGAAATACAATGTCAGATCACAACTCCCCACTTTCAAAAATTAAGATAGCGGTTATTTATTTGCGGCTGTCACTATTGCCTTTTAAATATCTTCTTGTTTTTAATATTAGATAGTTTTAATTCCTTGGTAATTTGGGGTAGGTTTTCTATTTCAGTCACTGATGTTTTTTCCCCTAACTTTTGGGTAACACTTTTTTTTTCAAGCTGGTATCACTGGTTTCATTGATACCAACTTCACGGCGAGAAGGGGAAAAGTTATATGAAATGCTGCATGCATTATTTAATATGTGAATATGATTACGCATGTCAGTAGTAAAAAAAAGCATGTTTTGGGCAGGTTCCTAAATATAGTTCTATAATTAATATATTCAATATTTTATCTGTATAACGTTTTATTTCTGGTCCAGTCCAACCCTCTCTATTACTTGGGGCCCAATTCCTTTAGACAGTGGCCGCTCAGCGACAACGATGCGACGACGATGGTCAACTTTAGTTTAACGTTAACTTTTATCTGACGTATCTGGGATCCTTTGGTTTATAACTAATTGACCAAACGAGCGAAGCGTCCAGTTTCGAGATCGGCCAAAAATGCCTTTGTCCGTCTGTCTGTTTTCGCCTACAGGTCGCATTTTTCAACCAATTTTAACAAAAATTGGCACACAAGTTCCTTGATTTTTTATTTATTTTTGTAGATCGCGATTTCTATCCAGGGAAAAAGGGGGGAAGTTTGCTGCAGCATTATTTATCGACGGATTTCAATCAAACAAAAGTGCTCCCCACTTCGGGGTATTATTGACCCCCCTGCAACTATGTTGTACATAAAGCTATTAGACACCTGATTTTCTGTGACTAATAAGCCACAATTTAAATAGGCAAATTCCCAAAAATTCAGTCAATTTGAACCAATAGATTGGAAACGAAAGCCGTTCAAAGTTCTGTCACTGACTGACTCATTATCGACCATCAAAATTATAATTGTTATAAGGACTCGCGAGCTCTACTGTTCTCAAAGAACCACTAGTTTGTATGATTAGGGGTTACCTCAATTTCTAACATTTATTAGGTACCTACCAAAAAAGAAGCTTCTAACGCCAAATACGCTACGTTAGCGTCATTGTCACTGAGCGGTCATTGTGCTAGCAGAATTGGGTCCCTGTGCTTGTGGATAAGGTTGGCATGACTTGACAGCATCCTGCTCTCTGTAGAAATCTGATAAGATTTAATTAATGCTGGCAACCTTAATCAGTAATCCGCTATTGTCGGTTAGTTTAGGAACTAACAGACAATAGCAGATTACTGGCTTTTATAGTAACAAACAAAACAAATATGTAATTCATTTTATAAAACACGCAGTAGTCTTGCAAAGTTGACATCATTTATTATCTAGCATTTCCTCCAAGTTTATATAAACCCCTATGATGGAATTTCCTCCAGAATTTACGGAAGCTGTACCCTTATTATGTATTTCTGATATAAACAAACATTTTTATACAGTCACATTGCCCCTGACCCCACACTAGGATCACCGACATCACACTCATAAAAACATCCAAAACCTGTGGTTTTTGTTTTTCTTTATCCTCAGCCGGGGATCAAACCCCTCTCGCATAATAGGCAGAGCCACAACCGCAGCAGTCGATTAAGGCGATACCAAATATATATATATATATTTGGTATCGCCTATGTCGGTATATATATAATATAAAAGGAATACGAATGTAAACGAAAGTGACAACGTTAATTACTTCTACATAAGAAAGAAAAGAGAGCGCAAAATGAATTAAGCAAATTTTTCAAAAATATTTTCAAGTAGATTTTACGAATACCTATCCACATTTTGAATGCAACTTCGCGATGAAACTAGTTAGGATTTCAGAATTACTCATGTAATTCTGAAATCCTAACTAGGAATAAATAAAACAATTTAGAGGTATTTTCGTAATTAAATTATATTCAGAAAATTTCATCCCATCGCGTTTCCTTCAGTGAGAATCTTATCAATTACTCAATAAAAGTTAACCCAAAAATTAAATCTGTAGAGGACTTTAGGGAAATATTTATCTGTAGCTCAAAATAAAATTACGCAAACGAATTATCTTCACTGATTAACCTACCCTATACCAAAAAACTGACTACTCTACAAATATACCATTTAATTAACAAAATAAACATCACCAACAAAATCATAAATCCTAACAAAACAAGTTACTTAAACAGTTCACAACAAATATCTGGCTTGTCGAACAGAAATTCCATTTTCAATACAAAATATTATTAGTCGTTCTAAAATACTGACTTGCACTCAAAATTCTCCATATAAATAACAGAATTTCTAAAACTCGTGTCTTTTGCTGCACCACACTAATTAATCTTTTCTTTACCAAATTATATTTAACAATTTTATCATTTTTTACCTAAAAAGCTTTCTAATAAAGCTAAATAACTATTTTCTTATCTATTTAAAATAAAATTATGTATAAAACATCCCTATTGGCATAAAGTGAAAACGCGGACGCCCTGCTAAAGCAATACCTGCCTGAATCATAAAATGAAAAGTTTGAGGCTATTTAGATTTAATTGGGAAATATTAAACCGCTCATCAAAAATACTGATTTGCACAGCAAATATCAGGGCGAAGTGGTGCGGTAGCTTAGGTGAAGGGTAAAGGGGGTGAGCGAAGCGAAGCTTATTCATTTTAGGTTGAACAAGTAAGAGAAAAAGAAACATAAAATGTTTGAACATGTAAGAACTTAAGAAACATAAGTGTTTTTGTTGAATATTTTTGTTGTGCAAATAAGACATATTTGATGTGCGATTAAATACTACTACCCGATTACGTTTTTTTTTATCACAATTGCAAAAAAATAGGTTTCAAAATCTGATTGATCGTTCTTTGTTGTTATTATGTTTGCATCAGGTGATTTTTTGATTGATTGATTAGATAATAATGATTGATGAAATGGTATGTCATTATTAAAACTTATGGGCCCCAAAGATTAATAGGTACTTGGTTCAAGTAAAAATTGGGTTTAGATTTTTGTAATTAATAAAATCATTGTTATTATTATTATGATAGAAAATCACTTAGTATAACGGTTTGCAAAATTGATTTTGTTTAGTGGGTAAATTTTGAGGTGCAGTCAGTATTTTTGAAGCAGTTTTGAGATATTTTGATCAAACAATGTGGGACTATTTGTTTAGCGTTTAAATATATGCCAGGACTTTATAGTGGAGTAAATGGATTAAAAAAAAAATTTTTTTTTCGTATCACCTTGCCTATCACAATCATATCGCAAGAAATGATTGCTCGTGTAAAATAAACGTGCTCTGGCTACGTCGATTTGTCAATTTGTATTATATTGCGATTGAAAGTACTAGCTGCTAGAGATAGATAATAAATTAAGGCTACTTACTGGTTATGTAGCAAACTAAAGTTATGGCTGGGTCTGTGTGTGCTAAGATTGTATCCCGCCCAATGAGGGTAAAACGGTAGTTTTACCCAAAGAAGTTGAATGTAGAGAGGCAGAAAGTTGAGTGATGCTAAAGCGAAATCTATGGTTTTACCTAGGGAACTAAAACCCCGGATTTTTCAAGAACCGGAAATTCCGAATCATCATTGGAAGAACCGGGATTTTCCCGTTTACATTAAAATCACATAATTATTAGGCTATAGTATGTGAAACATGGCCTGTGTTCGATTCCAAATCGATATTCGATCGATGGTTTCGGAACGGCCATTTTGAATTTGACGTTGCTGCCAACCTAGCAGTTTTTGACAACTGACAGACGAAAGCCCTCGCAATGTAAACGCGTTTTGGATAGGGTATTGAAATTAAATCGCAGTCCATCTGGAATGTATTCGAGGTTCCCTCAGGATTGTCTATATAGCTGAGTGTGTTGTGGTTCCCCGAACCAGATAAAGTTCGCATTTACGTGGCCGATTGGTTTTTTACCACGTAACATAACCTGTGTTGGAACACTGTGCTGATCGAGGCTGGCCCGCCAGTCACACAGGAGGTTGGCTGAAGAACCTGTCTACCAAGAAGAGCCTAGGGTGCACCCGGGCCTTGCAGAGAGACAGGAGGTTGACGGGACCGAAGCACAGACCAGGTTAGATCGAACCCAATCATTTTAGCTCGGTGAATCGCCGACGTTCACACTTCTTGGCAACTGATCGCTACGCTACCTGGTAGCTGATGGGCCCCTACGAGGTCATTAGGTGCCGAGAAGCCTGAACGCTTTGGTAGCTAGAGCGTGGCTTCCTGAGATTTGCAGCCGTCAAGGGCTCCAGGAAGACACGATTTGAGACTATCAATC
The DNA here is from genome assembly GCA_949825045.1 of Argyresthia goedartella. Taxonomy (NCBI): domain Eukaryota; kingdom Metazoa; phylum Arthropoda; class Insecta; order Lepidoptera; family Argyresthiidae; genus Argyresthia; species Argyresthia goedartella. The sequence continues at coordinate 18,207,505 of OX463824.1, read as the reverse complement.
TGTAGGTATAGGCGGTTATTAGATAACTTGGTTGTGTTCCTATATCCACATAGATTGGTAGTATTGTAAGCTATAGGTCTATTGCTGGTAGTAGACAGACAGATATTGAGTTGAAATTTGCATTGAAGTACCAGTTAGTCAATCTATTAGTGGTCTAGTAATGCTAATGAATGTTTTGGTTAACATAGGTAGTTACATCTATTGATAGCAGGCTATTACATTGTTTTCAGTTATAGCAATTTATAACTTGAACTAATATTGACTATCTGTGTGTGTTGTAGTGATAAAGGGAAACTAAATTGTTATTTACAGAATTTATATAGATATAAAACTCGGTTCCTATTGTTTAAGGAAATCAACATTGTTTAAGTTATAGTTTAGGGTTCCCTCGTTTGGGTTATAGACTGGAGGGTCCAATAAAATTGAGTTACTGCAAATTGTGAGTAAGTATCGTTCCGATCATGTCGTTATCTGAAATCCAGAAGGGTGTTTCTAAGGAACTCAGATGGTTTTCCTCCGCACACGGTCTGATAGACCGTTTAGATAGGCATGATGTGGTATTGGAGCGGTCTATGGACGTTAAGGAACGTTACAATAGGGTGCTCGAATTGTCCGCGCAGGCGGAATCAGTTGATGGTTGCGCACCTGACAGGCTGTCACGGTTGCTAGGGGATGTCGACCAATGTATGGAGATGGCAGCTGCTATCACGCAGAAGGCTGCGGACATACGTAGACAGCGCGAGTCCAGCCATGGTGGTGACATTGAAGCACCTCTGCCGCTTCAGGGTTCAGGGTCCAGGTTACCGGCCATAACTTTTGACGGAGTGTCCGGTGAATAGATGAGCTTCATCAATCAGTTCGACAGTTTGGTGCACATGCGATCGGACATTACCAAGTCTGTCAAGATGGCTCAGCTGGTGGTAGCATTGAGGGGTGAGCCTAGGGAGCTGGTCGCTCATTTGACAGTTACGGAGGGTAACTATGAAACGGCCAGACAATTGTTGGTCAGACGTTACCATAACAAACGGAGGTTGGCCGATGCCCAACTGAACCGTTTGTTTAGTATCCCGGTTGTGAACAAGGTCGGGGCCATACAGACGGAGGTTTTGAACCCGTTGTTGTCCGTCACCAAGGCTCTAGAGAATCTTGGACTTCCGGTTGGTGAATGGTCGTACCTACTGCTGTACATTGTACTTTCCCGCCTACCCGCTGACGTGCAGACTCGTTTCGAACAGTCTCACGGGAGGTCGGCCGAGGACCTGCCCGCCTTCTCCGACTTGGTCGGATTCTTGGAAGAGGAGGCTCGACGGGCAGAGAATTTGGGGTTGACGGTCACCCATCCTTCGGAGCCACAGAGAGCTGCCGGGAGCGCTGTGAGTAGGGGCCCTCCGACGAGGAAGGACCGCACCAACCGGCAGTCGTATGGGACTGTGAGTGCATTGACCCCACATAGTGAGACCTGCCCATGTTGTAGGCAGATTGGCCATGCTGTGGCCAATTGCAATAAGTTCGGGGAACTTAGGGTTGAGGGACGGCGCCGGATGGCCAAGCAGCGGAGCTGGTGTTTCCTGTGCCTCGGGCCACACATGGCTAGGGACTGCACGCGCACAAAAATGTGCGGATATTGTGGTGGGGCCCACAACAATCTGTTGTGCATGAACCGGTCCGGCCAACAGCCTCCACAGGGCCGTATCCAGGGTGACACGGCATGGGGCCCTGAGAATTCGTTTGCGACTCGGAGCGCAACTCAGGGGCCAACGTCCCCACGTCCACAGGGCCGTACCCAGGGTGACACGGCATGGGGCCCTGAGAATTCGTTTGCGACTCGGAGCGCAACTCAGGGGCCAACGTCCCCACGTGCACAGGGCAGTACTAGGGTGCAGGGCCGCACTCAGGGTCATCACATGGGGGGCCCTGAGTTTTCGGTTGCGACTCAGCATCCGACTCAGCGGGCAATGGGGCCACAAGCACGCGGCCACCCAGGGGTGCAGGGCCGCACTCAGGGTCATCACATGGGGGGCCCTGAGTTCTCGGTTGCGACTCAGCATCCGACTCAGCGGCACATTGGGTGTGTTGAGCAGGCCGTAACGGGCGGGTGGCATGGGACACCTTCGAGCTATGCGGGTGCGGTTCGGACGCCGCCTCAGTTGTCGCCCCGCTCGTCGCCTCGTCCTCGTCGGTCGCATGTGATGTCCCCCCCGCTCATGGAGCGGCCACGGTTGAATTCACGCCCACCCCCCTTCGGGGGGCGTCGTAGGGTGGCAATGGAACCGGCGCGTGGGCCATTTGTACAATGGGACCCTCTGGCGTATAGCTGCATACCTGATCGGTTACAGGCACAGTGGGGCCCCGGAGGTCCTCGCTAGGAATTTGCGGCCCAACAATTTGTTGCCCCGCAACCGGAGACGGTGGTGTTACCGATCGCCTCTGTGCTTGTTTGGGATTTGGCGGGCAACCCAACATACGTTCGCGCCCTATTAGATTCTGGAGCTCAGGGCTGCATTGTATCGAATGATTTAGCAAAATGGTTGGGCCTCATAAATAATGTATCGCTGCCGAGGAAATTGGTCCCTGCTGGGGATTACAGGGCAACCCTTCACGGGTTTTGTGATGCCTCTGAACGAGGGTTTGCGGCAGCGGTTTATTTGCGAACCGTCACCTCCACCGGGGAGGTCGACGTGCGTTTGGTTTTGGCAAAAAGCAAGGTAGCGCCTATTCGGACAAGGATGACGATTCCAAAACTGGAACTGTCCGGGGCTGCTCTTTTGACCAAACTTTTGAATCACACTCTAACAGTGTTGCGTGGGTCAGTGGTTTTGGAGGATACGGTGTACGCGTGGACGGACAGCCAGATTGTTTTGTGCTGGCTGAAGGCTTCGGTCCATAACTTAGAGGTTTTTGTTGCGAACCGTGTCTCCCAGATTGTGTCGTCTGAGGTCCCACTGACCTGGAGACATGTACCAGGAGAATTGAACCCGTCTGATTGTGCATCCAGGGGATGTCGGGCTCCTGAACTCGTTAGACACCATTTGTGGTGGGGACCACCCTGGCTTGCCAAGAGAGAATCGGACTGGCCCCACAGCCATGTAGTAGTATCTTCGGATCATGGCCCCAGAGCGGCCGTGCATGTTACCCAGAAGGGGCAATACAAGGCGTACCTATGTGTGTTTGTTTGTTTATCCACCAAGGCGGTACATCTCGAGCTCGTTGCTGATCTCTCGACAGAGGCTTTCATTGCTTGTTTGGATAGGTTTGTTTCCCGAAGGGGACTTCCAACTTTGATCCGCTCTGATAACGGCACTAACTACATCGGTGCGGAACGATGCTTACGAGAGATAGTCAACTTTTTGAATGTAAATAAAGTGGATATTGGAACGGCCCTCTCCCGTCGGGGTATACAGTGGACCTTCAGCCCACCGATTTGCCCCCACTGGGGTGGGATTTTTTGAGGCCGTAATTAAGTCAGCTAAGACGCACTTGGGGCGTATAGTAGGTCAGACCGCGCTGACTTTTGAGGAGCTCGCGACATTGTTTTGTAAGATCGAGGCCGTTCTCAATTCGCGACCGTTGTGTCCGCTCAGTTCGGATCCAAATGACCTGGAGGCTCTGACCCCAGGCCATTTCTTGATAGGACAGCCACTTAACGCGTTGCCCGAGCACCCCTTCGAGGGAGTGAAATTGTATCGGTTGTCAAGGTATCAGATGTTGCAGCAGTTTACTCAGAATTTCTGGAAGCGTTGGTCGCTCGAGTATCTGGCTATCTTACAACAGCGCCTTAAGTGGACTGACAAAACCAGCCCCCCTAGTGTTGGTGACCTCGTTCTGGTTAAGGATGCTAACCTACCGCCACTACGTTGGCGCAGGGGGCGCATTGTTAACTTGTTCCCTGGCAAGGACGGGACCCCCCGGTCGGCAGAGGTTCTAGTAGGAAGCTGGGTTCTAAAACGAGCGGTAGCAACGTTGTCTCGGCTGCCCGTAGATTAGGGGACAGGTGGGTGCCTGTCCGGGCGGGTGATTGTTCGATTCCAAATCGATATTCGATCGATGGTTTCGGAACGGCCATTTTGAATTTGACGTTGCTGCCAACCTAGCAGTTTTTGACAACTGACAGACGAAAGCCCTCGCAATGTAAACGCGTTTTGGATAGGGTATTGAAATTAAATCGCAGTCCATCTGGAATGTATTCGAGGTTCCCTCAGGATTGTCTATATAGCTGAGTGTGTTGTGGTTCCCCGAACCAGATAAAGTTCGCATTTACGTGGCCGATTGGTTTTTTACCACGTAACATAACCTGTGTTGGAACACTTTGCTGATCGAGGCTGGCCCGCCAGTCACACAGGAGGTTGGCTGAAGAACCTGTCTACCAAGAAGAGCCTAGGGTGCACCCGGGCCTTGCAGAGAGACAGGAGGTTGACGGGACCGAAGCACAGACCAGGTTAGATCGAACCCAATCATTTTAGCTCGGTGAATCGCCGACGTTCACACTTCTTGGCAACTGATCGCTACGCTACCTCGTAGCTGATGGGCCCCTACGAGGTCATTAGGTGCCGAGAAGCCTGAACAGCCTGTTTGTAGCTAAGGCTGGATACTTATGATTGAAACACTACGAGATACCAATACTTAGACCATCTATACTTATCAAAATGAATCGCTGTACGTTAGTCTTTCTAAATTTCTAAAATGGCCCGATCGGTTTGTAATTTCTAATTGAAATTTGTTCTCCTCCTTCCAGTGGAGGTTAAGGTAAAAAGAAATTATGGAAAAACGCAAAGAAACAGCCAAATTATACAAAATATGTTGTATGGAACGAATGGAAGTATTAGTTTACTATCGCTAGATGGCGCTGCTAGCCATAGGAGGCGGACTTCTGTTCCACAGCTGAGCGGTTGTGCGATGCGCATAGTAACCAAGCAAAGGATATATGGCGTTAGTAGCGGATCTTTTGTAAGTACACCTACTTCTGTAAGACTACTTCATGTCGCCCCGCGAAGTCCGGAAGGTGGCCCTGAAGCTGAATAAGCGGAAGGCCGCGGGACCGGACGGAGTCGTCGCGGGGGCCCTAGTACAGCTGCCAAAAAGAGCCGTCGTATCGCTGAAGCGGCTAATCAACGGCATCCTGCGCACCGGTCAAAAAATTATACAAATTTTACAAATTATACAAATTCCTCGCCCTCTAGAAGGAGGGCAAGGTGATCGCCATCCCCAAGTGCGACGCGCGAGACCGCACTCCGCAGACCATATGGCTATGGTCGAATTCACGCATCATATACAAGCATTTACAAGAACTTACTTCTACGTGAATCGAGCAACTCTAAAGAAGCTACTCCGAGTCAACATCATTTGAAGAAAGGAGTGCTTCTATTGATGATGATTGATAAATGATAAGATAAGATATTGTAAAGGTCGTTTAATAATTAAGAACAATTACGGAAATACTATGATACATGCTATGAGCCACGCGGAGCTCTTGCTGTCCAAACGTGAACTGATTTGAATAGAAACGACAGCGGCCGAGCAGGACTGCTGAATTGGGAAAATGTGCGGTGTCCCGTACAATATTCATTCCAAGCAGTTTTTATTGTTGTTCCGTCAAATTAAAGGCGTATGGAAATTTGCATTTCATACTACTATGTAAGTCTAGAAGTGTTTCAAACATTTATTCAAATAATTCCTACTAATGTTTGAATGATTTCCCACCATAATTACAATAGTGCTGTATTCATAATAGATACCACGACTAATTATATTTATAAGATCTACAAATGAACTATTTGAACAGCAAATGTTCGTTACTTTATGGTTAAGCTAATTTGTCGGAGAACATAAGATTTTTTGTCTAAGAACTTTTTTCGGTAGTTGACGGTACACAGTGGAGGTGAGTGGCGGGACACACGCGCGGCAGCGTGCATCATGACACACGCCTCAGTAGGCAGCGCGACGACGGCGACGCTGTTTCTTGACAGCGGTGGGTTGAGGGGGGTCAAGACCAGAGTTAGTGATGTGGACTCATTCTCCTTGCTGGTCTCACCCTCCTCGTCCTCGATTAGAAAGCCCACCGATTCTGCGTTCTGGCGTTGTAGCTGAACTAACTCAAACGTCGCGGCTCTGAGTTCGACTAACTCACTCTGTTCTTTGGCATAACATTGGAGTGCGTTTGCCACGAGGACACGTCGATGCTGGATTTCTACTTACTTGGAGGTCTGACTAAACAACCTAAATTAGTTTAACCTAATTAGTGAACCTACATTTTTTTCTTGAAGCTCTTGCAATAAGAAGATTGTTGTTGTTCTGTTTGGTTGATCTGATCTGACAGATTTCATGATTCTAGTTTAACGGAAACCCTAGGTTTTTGATTCAGTAGCGAGTATCAAGCAAAGTCAGCAAAGTTGTGACATAAACTGCGGTATTTTTTGATTGCCCTGACCTATGTTTGATTTTTTCACTACTTCAGGAGACCACAGACCTGAACAATTGATATTATTTCAACTTGATACCTCCACGCGTTCTTGAGAAAAAGGGTCTTGGCAGAAAGACAGGGAGACAGACAGAAATTTACAGTTTTGGGATTTTCCCCTTTACCTGTGCTTTAATACTTTGTTTTTTGCCAAATTTCATGATCCTAGGTCAACTGGAAGTAGTTTTTGGATACCTTGCGAGTATCAACCTATTTTAACTAGTTCAGCAATTATGGGACATAAACGGCCGTATTTTTTGATTTTGTGGACCTAGAAGTTTGAATTTTTCGAAGCTGCAAGGTCAACAGACGTGAGTTATTGATATCAATTTCAATTAGATACCTGCACACGTCCCTGATAAAATGTTTGTGACAGACGGACAACAAAGTGATCGAATAAGGGTTCCTTTTTTCCGTTTAAGGTACGAAACCCTTATAAAGCATATGAAATAAAGAAAACAACCTCTGAGATTGAAAGTTGACTTTATTCTCTTACACTAGTTCAACATCGGGCACCTCATTCACGATGTTAGCCGGCGTGAAGGTGGCGGCGGCGGCGGCGGTGGCGGGCGACTCCTCGCTGTCGGAGTCGTCGTCTGAGGCGGGGTGCGCGGGGTCGCGGGGCCGGGCGGCGGCGGTGTCGGCGGCGGCGACGGGCGACTCCTCGTTGTCGGAGTCGTCGTCGGCGGCGGGGTGCGCGGGCACGCGGCGCGCGGGGTCGCGGGGCCGAGCCGCGCCGCCGGACCCGGGCGCCGAGTAGCGGGGGACGCGCTGGGGGCGGGGAGGGAGGTTAGCGAGTTACATCGCAATAGTTAGATAGATAGCAATCGGGTAGATATGATAAATTATGATTTAAGTAAAAAGATCTCATTGGGATGTATGGTGGGTATGCGAATGAAGTGGACGGGTAATCCGAAAGGCAATGGGGGCGTCAAACAACATTGTGTACCCCGTATGCCTTCCCCGCACCCGAGTACCACCCCCACCCCATCTGTCGAGAACTATAGCTAAACTCTAGCTAGATTGATATTTTGTAGAGAGATATAGATAGAGAAGATACCTAATGTCTTCACTTAGTGAGAACCACTACGGAACATAATAATTATCCTATTGATAAAAAAGTCAATGGCGCGGGCACGACGTTATTATTAAAAAAAATGTTAAGATAAAAACATCTGTAAAAAGTTGCTTCCCAAAACCATAAATTTATCAAAACTATGGTCAAAACGTTATAAGGGTTTGAACGAGGCCGCGCCATCGACATGCGAAGAACCGAGCGGCTACGGATATGCGTTGCAAAGACCTGAAGGATAGTCTAATAACAGTTCAATTAGCAAAAAAACACATACGAATGTATTTCAGAAACTGTAGTACCGTATCGCGGTAAGGGATTCATCATGGTATAGTGATTGTACGAGTTAAGTACAGGAATTATTTCTGGCATAATATATTTCAAATCCAAAAGACGAATCCAAAACAATGTCTTTGTTATTTAGGTGCTTTAGGTACGAGGTCACACACGGATAAAACTTCTCACGCGTGTTCCTATGTGATGTCGCCGGGAATTTACGGGAATGTTTGGGGAAAGTAGCAAAAAACTCACAAATAAAATTAAATTTCCACAAGGCTCACACTTAGGACCCTTGCTGTTCACGCTGTATATAAATGATTTAGGTAAGATCATTGGTAACTCTGATCACTTACTCTATGCTGACGACACTAAGTTGTTCAGAAAAGTTTCCAGTATTGAAGACAGCATGGGTATCCAACGCTATCTCAACTCATTATTAGATTACTGTAATACCAACCAACTCTTTCTTAATGTTGAGAAGTGTTTTGTTATAACTTACACTCGAAAAAAGAAACCTATTATGTTTGACTATACAATAAATAATTTAAAACTTGTGCGTGTTAGCAGCATTCGTGATCTTGGTGTTATGATGGATAGCAAGGTTTCATTTAATCTACACATAGACAATATACTAAACAGAGCCTTCAAAAACCTTGGGTTTATCACAAGAATCAGTAAACCCCTTAAAAAGACAAGTACTCTTAATCTTCTATATAATTCGTTTGTTAGGTCTATATTAGAGTTTGCCAGTGTAGTATGGAACCCTTCTTATCAGATTCATATCAATCGTATTGAAAGAGTACAAAAGAAGTTTGTTAAACTGTTAAACTACCGTTGCCATCGTTTAGATTCATATGAAAATTCACTAAATTATTATAACTTAACATCGTTATTAAACCGCCGTAAACTCATTGATATGTCCTTTCTATTCAAAATCTTAAACAACTTAATCGATTCGCCAACACTTTTATCTAAAATTAATTTTGTAACAAGAATACGCATGCCCATTCGCACTACGCGAAATAAAAATAATGTTGCACTTGTGCCTCCTAACTTAAAGAAAAATTACACTCGAAATAGCTGCATATCTCGTTCAATCACCACTTACACCAAAGAATTTTCTAACGTGGATTTATTTTATAATAACCTAATATCTTTCAAGAGAACTGTTTCAAAAACATGTAATAATAAGTGATAAACTTTTTATGTAAAATAATATTTAAGCTTTAAAAATTAACTTTTGTAAAAATATTGTGATGCTGCTTCAACTTAAAGTGTTTATTTTGTAGTTTTAAGTCCAAATACATTGTTAATATGAATACACCTTTTCAAATTGATGCAATCTGATTCCAATTGCTGCTGTACTATTAAGCACCTCTTTAGCTCATTTATGTTTAATATAAGTTGAAATGTACTTTCAGCACTGTAAGGTCTATAATAGATTGTAAGTTTATTTTGATATTTTTTTTTGTATGTATGACTGTTTGTTGCCATAATAAAGATAAATAAATAAATAAATTTTTATTATATGTGAATTATGTCAAAATGCACATTGTTGTGTATTATGTGATATTTTTTTTATATTACCGAAAGTTATCGTTGTTACAGGGAATATTTATTTATGTATTTATTTGTATATTAACGAAACAAACGGTTAGCAAAAGTACTTAAGAAAAAGTTAAAGTTATAGTGTAAAATAATCGTACAGTTTCGATTAATTATATAAAAAATATTAAAAGTACAATTTGATTTTTACCTAATTGTCAGCATTTGAATTTTACATAATTAACCCACAAAACAAAAAACCTAGGTAGGTTTTTTGTAAAATTGGTAAGTAAATATGTAAGTAGGTACTTATATAATTTTACCATCAATATTAAAAAATTTAGTGGCACTTTGCTTAAACACATTCAAGAGACATATTAAACAGATCTAAATCAGAAAAGCATTCATTATAAACTTTAGAGGCTCTACGGACAAACGAATTACCAGTATAACTAGTACTACTTGAAGGGACAACTAAGAGGTGTTTTCTATTTCTAAGACGAGGGTTCACGAAATCCTACACTTTGTAATAAGACTGGACAGTCGGAAATATTATTTACAATTTTATATAAAGTTGAAGCATCTGCCACCTTGCGACGTATCTCAAGTGAAGGTATATTATAACGTGAGGAGCACATTTTATAATTGTCGAAGGCATGGCGCATACGATAGTCAAGAGATTTAAGGAACCTATTCTGTTTTTTTTTTTCAATTCTATCAATATGAATTTGAAAGAAAGGGTTCCAGACAGAACTGGCTAATTCTAATACACTTCTAACATAACTAAAATAAAGAACCTTGTATATGTTGTAAAGTAACTCAACTAACCAACTTTGTTAATATTTATTTATTTAATATACAAGTACGATATACAACATTACAGGTATACACCCAATGCGCTGTACAAAGTCAAATAGTTATACAATGTCAGTTTCAATTTAGGTAAGTCTTTCTAAGGTTAACTAACTTCCTTTATTAATTATTTATTTACAATATCCTTTATACATAGTCAGGTCATAAGTTCTGTCACATGTGCAATATGAAATAATTTAGACATGTTTATTATTTATGTAAACATTTATATAGCAAAATGAACTTAATAAAACATAGATTCTTATGGTAATAAAGTTTATTCAAAATGACCCCCGCGATTTTGAATACAGGCCTTTATTCTGCGCGGCCAGTCGTCTATCGCAGCACGAACGAGGTCCATGTCAATATCGGCGGCTGCCTTAATCAAGGATGCCTTGAGTGACTCCAAATCAGGATGAGGCTTTGAGCAGGCCTTTTCCTCCAAGTGTTGCCATATCTTGTAATCTAACGGACTCAAATCTGGACTGGAGGAGGGCCAGTCTTCGTGCCGGATGAAGTCGATTTCACGCGCCGCCAGCCAGTCTTGTGTGCTTTTCGCTCTATGAGCTGGCGCAGAATCTTGTTGGAATACCCAGTGCCTGTTATTAAACATGGTATGAGAAACAGGTTCCACAAGGTTCTTGAGGACTGTATTTTGATACACAACTGCATTCGTTTTTACGCCTTTCTCACAAAAATGTACCTCAGTTAAGCCCCAATAAGAGACTCCCAACCAAACCATGAGCGAGGATGGAAAATGACCTCGTTGGACACGCGGAATACGGTTGCTCGCTTCTTCACTGCTGTGTGCGTACACCTTATCATTTTGTTTGTTGTAGCTCTCTTCCACGGTGAAAATTTTTTCGTCCGAAAAAATAATTTCCCGATGCTTTTTTCCCGCGTACCGCTTCAACAAAGCGCGGCATCTCTTCAGTCTCAGGTCCATTAAACGAGCGTCCAAACGATGTCCTGTTTTTCTTCGATATGCCCTAAGCCCTAAGTCTTCATTTAATACCCTTTTCACCGTGGTCCTGCTTAACCCCATCTGAAGGGCCAACAGTTTCTGCTTACGTATGGGATTTCTTTAAATTCGCGCCTTCACAGCTTTTATCACTGCTGGAGTCCTAACAGAGCGAGGGTGACCACTTCTTGACCTGTCATCTACACTAGAGTCTTCATTGTATCGTTTTATGGTACGATAAACGAATCTTTTGGTTATATTCAAATTTTTCAGTAAGTCGAAAATCTGAATTGGCGCGTAACCGCAACGATGCAACGCAATAACTGCGACACGGTCTTCTTTAAGTGTCCACTCCATATTTAAAAATGCGGAAAATTCTAAAAAGAACACATTTTTATTTTCATGAAAAATTTTCACGAAATTCGAATTCAATAAACTTTTTTGTGGCCAGCGTTCTAAATTCAAAAGTTTTTATTGTGTGACAGAACTTATGACCTGACTATGTATATTATCATCCAATTTCGGTGGATCCGGAAGAACCGTCCATTTATACAACGGTTGTAACGTATGAAGATATTCCATTCTCATTCGCGATCAGCAATATCGGGACATCTTTTGGATTTGATGATGCCGCGATGTAAAAATGTAGCTAAAATGCAGTCATTTTAACACCCTGCGATACTGCGAGACATGGGAACTTTCGCAGACTAAAGATGACCCGAATCCCGAGATTGTGAGTTGGCTCGAATTTGTTCAGTTGTGGTTGCGGTGTCAGTCGACTCAATGGAAAGCAGTTATTGAAACCGTGCTGTGCTGAATCGGTTTCACCCTTCAGATATTTATATCTGAAGGGTGAAAAAATCCTAGGTGAACCTAGGTAAACCTAGGATTTTTTCTATATTTTTAAATAAAATAAATGTAGCCCATTAATGTCTCCACCGAGGGATACAGGCCTTAATCCGGATACGAGTAAGATTTAGCCATACTCCACCACGTTGGCTCAGTGCGGGTTGGTGGTTTAAATATCTTTTAAAAATTCAATCTGCTACTTGTTTACAAGTCGCTTAGTTTTAAAGATCTCCGTGTTCCGATGGCGCGGCCGCGTTCAAACCCCTATAACTTTTTAACCATAGCTTTGATAAATAGAGAAGCTTCGGTCAAGATATTTATCAAATTAACAATATTTTGTGATCTAAAAACATAAAAGGCTCCTCTTTTGCAACTTTTTATTTTATTTTAAGTATTGATTTTTAACAAAAAATTGGAATTTAAAATAGCGTCAAACATCACTTGTTTTAAAACATCCCAACAGAGGAAGCGACATAATAGTTGTTGTCAGTAAGGGACAGAGCTATGCGTCAGTCTCCTGTTCGTCACTTCGTCACGCCGTGGCTGCGCCATCGAAACACACACCTCAGCAGCTTCATATTCACTAGCGAAACGCACACCTCAGCAGCCCCGTAGTCACTAGCGGAACGCACACCTCAGCAGCCCCGTAGTCACTAGCGAAATGCACACCTCAGAAGCCCCGTAGTCACTAGCGAAACGCACACCTCAGCAGCCCCGTAGTCACTAGCGAAATGCACACCTCAGAAGCCCCGTAGTCACTAGCGAAACGCACACCTCAGCAGCCCCGTAGTCACTAGCGAAACGCACACCTCAGCAGCCCCTTAGTCACTAGTGAAACGCACACCTCAGCAGCCCGGTAGTCACTAGCGAAACGCACACCTCAGCAGCCCGGTAGCCACTAGCGAAACACACACCTCAGCAGCTCCGTAGTCACTAGCGAAACGCACACCTCAGCAGCCCCGTAGTCACTAGCGAAACGCATACCTCAGCAGCCCGGTAGTCACTAGCAAAACGCACACCTCAGCAGCCCCGTAGTCACTAGCGAAATACACACCTCAGAAGCCCCGTAGTCACTAGCGAAATGCACACCTCAGCAGCCCCGTAGTCACTAGCGAAACGCACACCTCAGCAGCCCGGTAGCCACTAGCGAAACACACACCTCAGCAGCCCCGTAGTCACTAGCGAAACGCACACCTCAGCAGCCCCGTAGTCACTAGCGAAACGCATACCTCAGCAGCCCGGTAGTCACTAGCGAAACGCACACCTCAGCAGCTTCGTAGTCACTAGCGAAATACACACCTCAGAAGCCCCGTAGTCACTAGCGAAATGCACACCTCAGCAGCCCCGTAGTCACTAGCGAAACGCACACCTCAGCAGCCCGGTAGTCACTAGCGAAACGCACACCTCAGCAGCCCGGTAGCCACTAGCGAAACACACACCTCAGCAGCCCCGTAGTCACTAGCGAAACGCACACCTCAGCAGCTCCGTAGTCACTAGCGAAACGCATACCTCAGCAGCCCGGTAGTCACTAGCAAAACGCACACCTCAGCAGCCCCGTAGTCACTAGCGAAATACACACCTCAGAAGCCCCGTAGTCACTAGCGAAACGCACACCTCAGCAGCCCCGTAGTCACTAGCGAAACGCACACCTCAGCAGCCCCTTAGTCACTAGCGAAACGCACACCTCAGCAGCCCGGTAGTCACTAGCAAAACGCATACCTCAGCAGCCCGGTAGTCACTAGCAAAACGCACACCTCAGCAGCCCCGTAGTCACTAGCGAAATACACACCTCAGAAGCCCCGTAGTCACTAGCGAAACGCACACCTCAGCAGCCCCGTAGTCACTAGCGAAACGCACACCTCAGCAGCCCCTTAGTCACTAGCGAAACGCACACCTCAGCAGCCCGGTAGTCACTAGCGAAACGCACACCTCAGCAGCCCGGTAGCCACTAGCGAAACACACACCTCAGCAGCCCCGTAGTCACTAGCGAAACGCACACCTCAGCAGCCCCGTAGTCACTAGCGAAACGCATACCTCAGCAGCCCGGTAGTCACTAGCAAAACGCACACCTCAGCAGCCCGGTAGTCACTAGCAAAACGCACACCTCAGCAGCCCGGTAGTCACTAGCAAAACGCACACCTCAGCAGCCCGGTAGTCACTAGCGAAACGCACACCTCAGCAGCCCGGTAGTCACTAGCGAAACGCACACCTCAACAGCCCGGTAGTCGTTAGCGAAACGCACTCCTCAGCAGCCCCGTAGTCACTAGCGAAACGCACACCTCAGCAGCCCCGTAGTCACTAGCAAAACGCACACCTCAGCAGCCCGGTAGTCACTAGCAAAACGCACACCTCAGCAGCCCGGTAGTCACTAGCGAAACGCACACCTCAGCAGCCCGGTAGTCACTAGCGAAACGCACACCTCAACAGCCCGGTAGTCGTTAGCGAAACGCACTCCTCAGCAGCCCCGTAGTCACTAGCGAAAATTGACAGAAAATTGTGGATGTGACTGTTTTCTCTTCTCATGAACTAAACGTCAATTGGAAACTGAGGCAATTTCTCTGTGTATTGTAATTAGTGCATGTGGGGCTGACTCGAGCACGAACAAAAAATAAACTGTTCAACACTTTTTTAAAGACTAAAATGTGGGTTTGACGTTTGTTTTGAGGTTAAACTATGAGTAACATTTTTTGCAGTAACACGGTTAATGTAACGGATAAACGGCCTTCGTCACAACACAAGCAGGGGGTAGCGGGCCGGGTGCCAATGATGTCTAATGGCCGCCACACTGACACAACGGCGCGGGCTAGATTTCGAATTTGGTGTGACATGCTTCATAGTTTCTTGTTATTGACAGCCACCCCGCTCCTGCTACTGTCCTGCTTGTGGTATGCCGAAGCCTCGAAACTCGGGTGACGGCATGTTTATATGCTTGCGTCGTCGGTATGTCTGATTCCCACGTCACACGGCCTCGTAGTATGGACTTGTTTATGACATGTTTGTGTTCCACTCACTTCATAGTCTTGCTTGCACTGCTGCACTCTCTCGAGGTAGAGGTCATACACGAAGCGCGCCATGTGCGGCATGTCCCGCACCTCGAGTGCGAGCGGCGCCGGGACCGCGGCCGCGGCGCCGCGCTGTGCCGGGTAGCGCTCGCCCGGGACCAGCTCGAGGTTCAGCGGACGCTCTACTAGCTGGTGATTAGATAAAGATAATCTTTAAGTATCAGTTTACATTACTAAACCATGTTTTGGAGGGAAGTAGGTAGGTAACTTTTCGCTTGCTGTGTCCAAAATAAACCATCGTATTATATGTATTTGATACAACAACTATTTAATAAATTTGCTCATTTATGCTTTGCTGCATTTAGGTCAAAGCTCCAAGTTGTTTTAATAAGAATAGGAAGCTATAAGGCGTCGTGCCCACCTATGCCACGTATGCACGGCATGTTCTACCTAACAACAAAAACGCCAGGATTGCACAAGTGCATTGGGTGCATGCACAAATATCGAGAGATAGGTTGAGGGGCGTGGCACGTGCGAACAAATGTAGCTCCGACAGGTTCGATATTAAAAATTCTCGGTAGTCATTGGGCGACCGCAGTGACGAATTCAATTCCGTTGTTTTTCTAAAATGCCGACCTGTGCAATACTCACGTGCAAAAATAGAAGCGAGATTGTGAACTCCAAGAACGCCGGTGTCACATATCACTTGTAAGTCTCATTCCAACTATTATTTCTTCTTAAAACACAAGAAATAAACATTATTACGGAAAATTTATCACGATTTGACATTAAAGTGACAATGTCATGTTGTTCTAGCTAAGTTTGTTGCTACATTGCTTGTTTTGTATCTTAATTTCACTACTTATTGCCAAGCTAACACGCAATGAATATTTCACACTTATCTAAGTACGAAAGCAAAGATGCATCGTGATACGGAGGCGAACTGTTACACGCACACAGAGACGACATATAGTGATGGGGATAGTGATAGGAGAATTATGTTTTTGAGTCGATAGAATATTCCGCAATTACTAATATAGTTAATGTAATAATATAGTTATTTTATTACTCATAATACGTAAGTTTATTGTTAGTTATTCCAATGATTGCCAAACAGGCAGTTTAGATTTTAAGTTTATTTAAAACCTCGCCCGACGAAGGATAATGGGGTGTTATAAGTATTGATCGGAAATACCGATGCTTTCAGTCTACGCTACGCCTCAATTGTCAAAACGGCAAGTTCTTAATAAATATTTACATTTTTCTGGTCAATAGGTACTATTTAACTGTACAGGATTTTACAGAAAGGGTATATATGCCGAAAGACGGTTGTTAAGGCCATCATTCTGAACATCTTTCTTGTTTAAACTGATCAGCATTGTTTTTCACTTTTCAGTACATTTTGGACCGAGCTGCAGGTCAGCTGATTTGTATGGGGAAGTAAAAAATAAAGTTTTCTGATCAAATCAGATTCATAGAGAAAATCGTTCAAAATTATGTCGCAAACAACTCTTTTCGGCTTGTCACCCCGTATCTGTTACACCCTGTATACACAGTAATAGGTATTTCTTGTAAAATAAATAAGTCGTATTTACAAACAATATTATTTTATTTATAGAACCCAGCATTGTATACGACTGTCTATACCAGTGTCTATAAATTATAATCGATCGACGATACACGCTGTCCTTGCATTGTCCCAACACTAGCTCGACTAGCTAGTATACCTGCGGTAGTGTGGGTGTGTTCGGACGATAGGTGCATGACATTGCACTGACCAATAAAAGCGGAGGGATTGATGTACGAGTGGTGTAAATGTATGCGTGTTCTTTGTTTTCGGCGACACTGGTTCCGATACAAGCTTAGCGCCAAGGGCCTATCTCTCGATATCTGTGGGTACATGCCATATGAATTGGGTATGTATGTACCCCATGCACTCGTGCAAAACTGGCCTTTGTCAGATACATGTCACGTCGCTAAGAATGACGCGTTCTTTGGTGTATTAGTCTTAGATGAACTATCTAAGTTAAGTACCTATTTAGTCGAAAACAAACTGATTTCTTTGTTCCAACGAACCTGATTGAAAGTCGGTTGCAGCTCAAAGCAGTTCCTGAACAGATTGGCTCTCGCGAACACGTAGAGGCCGAGCCGTGCCCGCGAGCACGCCACCACGAGCCGGCGCAGGTCACGTGCGTGCCCGACCGCACGCGTGCGCACGAGCGACACCAGCGCGATGTCGTTCTGCTGTCCCTGGTACTTGTCCACTGTTGTCACCTGGGTAGAGGAATTCATAGCTAGCCACAAGAGATCTATTCACAAATAGATGTCTAATTAGCCATGTAAAGATTAATGAAATCCTATGACTAAAATAAGGCAATCATGCCTGGAATAAAATAGATATAGAAAAGAGTGATTTTTGACCGCCTTTTGCCCAATTTTCTGGAATATTTTTGTTATTATGAATGTCGAAAATTGACGTTTTTTTTGTTCAGCTACCACCAGCCTTAAGTGGGTGTTATTTTAAACATTATTCAAAAACAATTCAACAGACAAATAGGCAAAAATTTCATGTAATAAAATAAAAAATATATTTTTTGTGTCGCTAATTATACTGGAATTTAAATAGCTAACCAAATTTTGGGGATTATTAACCATTTCCCCCCAAAACATGGTCGCAAAGAAGGGAAGATATAATAAGCGCAAGCAACAGAGGTTATAGTCGTTATATTGTTATAACATTAGAGAATGCAAGGGAATGTCGAGCGTAGAGAGGCTCATACGCTTAGCGAACACCAGGAAGGAGTATGGAGAGCTGACCGCCAACCTCCCATATATAAGGTAATAGTAAGACACTAAGACACCAAGAAGAAAATTCCTTTTAACGCTTCCAAAACGTAGAAACAATATAAAACGGTTCAGCTAACTTTTACCTTCCCTGTTCAGTTGGCAGCAATTAACCAGTGTTGCTAGCTTTTGAAAAATGTGTTACCCAAAAGTAAGGGAGAAAATATCATAACTAAAGTCGGGTCAAGATAATAGGTGCACTGGGACAAACTAAATTCAACCTTATTACGTCAGTGACAGAGTCGCTGTCATGTCACCTATTATCTTGACCCGACTTTAACTCATACTATAAATGTTCATATACTTTGCCGATTCTCATAGGTATAACATGGCCCCAGACTAGGACACCCTGTGTCGTGTGAACCAGAAACATCTACGACACAAACATGTAATGATCCAAGAACTGGTGATTTTTTTCTTCCTCCCCAAGCGGCATTCGAACCCGGGATCTCTCGCTTGGGAAACACAGCCTAGACCGTAACACCACAGAGGTCGTCCACTTGTATGTGATTTACGTATTTAGTATTGTGACGAGGTTGTAGCCACGTAATAACCTGCTATCTTAATTTTAGAAAACGGGGTATTGTGGTCTTTTCTGGCAGCCGGATATCGCTTGTCCCCATTTTGTTGACAGTTGTGCACTGCAGCAAACTTAACGGCGAAGGGACAAGTTATCTGAAACGGACTTTACCTTATGCGGTCGTCCAATCAGCGGGTTAGGCGCGCACCGCTTGTCGATGACGTCACGGATGAGGTGCTTCTGTCCGTTGTAGGTGGTCAGTATGGAGATGCGCTCGGCCGGCCAGCCCAGTAGGCGCATGTACATGAACACAGCCACTACGTACTCCGCCTCGGCGAGGTTCTGAAACAACACGGAACATATTTTATGTTAGTTCTGACGAATAGGATGTTAGTTATCTCCTAATCATTCACCAAGTTATATTTTTTTTTCAAATAGCTCTAAATCAATATTGATAACATGTATAAGGGACCACCTCTGGAGTATGACCTACCAACTAAAACAAGAATCATCAAAATCAATTCATGATTGACGGAATAATCGAGCAACAAACATTTTAAAAAACAGTCGAAACCACCTCCTTCTTGAAGTCGGTTGAAAATATCCTTAGGCCCGATTCCGGAAGTGTCCCCAACAGAACTAAAACTTAACTTAATTTTAGTTAGTTTGATTATTTATTTGGTAACAACATCTCTGGAATTTGTCACTGTGTGAGAGAGAGAGAGAGAGAGTTATCGTGAGAGAATTTGGATGAACTTGAACGTTGAAAGTTGGACGAGGACGGTTGGTTCCGATCTCTTCCTTTTTTACAATAAACAACAGTTACTAGCGGAATAGAGGAAAGAGAAGCAGAGGAAAAGGAAAAGAAGAAGAAGAAAGAAGGAGGATCGGGGTAGAATGAGCCGAAATTAATGTTTGTCTTTGTGATGACGATGATATACACATAATCTAAAAATCTAAGACATTCTAATACCAGTAAAATAAAAAATGTCATAAATCCACACAAAGCTTCGTCACAAATAATAATAAATCATACAAATTATACAAAAATCATTACACAAACAAACCGCCCCAAGAATCGCCCGGGCCAAAGGTACCTATTACACTAGCAGCTTTACCGCGCTGCACGGCGAGTGAGATCCTCTGGACCAGGAAAACCCCAGAGAGTTTATCAAATCCCGTAAGAAAGAGTAAGATACATGTCACCTGATAGAAGTAGGGTTTCTGCTCAGCTTCCTCCACACCTTTCGAGACATCTACGTTGACGAGCCCCACGGGGTGTCCAAGGAGTCCCACGCAGATGGGTCACGTGGGGCAGTTGGGAACGGAGAGGAAGAGAAAGACATGCCACATCTGATAGAAGTAGGGATCTCAGCTCAGCTTCCCCAAACTGTTGAAGACAACCACGTTGACGAGTTGGATGTGCTAGGTGGACTGGTCACATGGGATAGTTGGGAACGGAGAAGAAGAGAAAGCGGAAGGGAACGCCACCTGATAGAAGTAGGTGCTCGGCTCAGCCTTCCCGATGCCGTTGAAGAGATGGACGTCCTAGGCAGACGGGTCACTTGGGTCAGTTGGGAAAGGAGAGGAAGAGGAAGCGAAAGCGATGCGTCACCTCATAGAAGTAGGTACTCTGCTCAGCTTCCCCCACACCTTGAAGAGGTGGAAGTCCCAGGCAGAGGGGTCACGTGGGTCAGTTGGAGACGGAGAGGAAGAGAAAGCAAAAGAGATGCGTCACCTGGTAGAAGTAGGGGCTCGGTTCAGCCTCCCCGACGCCGTTGAAGTCCTCCACGTTGACGAGTTGGAAGTCCCAGCGGAACCCAGCGTTGGCGGCGCGGTACTCCGGCAGCCGGGTCACGTGGGACAGGTCACCCAGGGCGCGGTACCGCCAGCGGTATAGGTTGCAGATGCTGGGAGATATCAACGATTTTGTTACTAGCAAGCACATCATCAGTCCTCAAACAGACGCTGCATTATGATGCGTGGATATGTTCATTTGTTTGAGAGATCGCCGTTTCTGTAGAAGTTACAAATTATTCAAAGCAAGCCCGGATTCGCCAGCCACATCAGAGCTCTCGAAAGAAGACAGCAGAGGTCGCTGTGGTCGGATACGACGAAGAGGATCATTATTTAAGATTCAGATTCTCGACCCTCAATATCATAATACAGAAATCTGAAAACAAATAAATTATTATGGTGGCGAAGTTGTGTCAGAACTGTTACGTAACTAATATGTATGCTTAAATGAGCTAAATCTTACCTGGATCTCGCACGTCCCTGGGCGTCCAGTTCAACATACGGAACCCCCAGCCTCACCATCCTGGTGAAGAGGCTCTGCTCCATATTGCAGTACTTCTGGAAGGCCATATTCTTCACGACTGGAGGTAGCTGGTGATGGTCCCCGATCATAATCCAGCGTTTGAGGCGGGAGCGCCCATCTTGCGGGTTTTGGAGTAGCAGTGGAATGAAGGTTTCGATTTCGAGGATCTGGGCGGACTCTTCCATGAGAATGTTGTCATATTTGAAGCCTGTGGGATTTAAAAGATAATTTTAATTATAGTACTTTAAACCGAGACAGTAGTAGATATCAATGTCATGTGCTCTCGTTTATGTCGTAAGAGTCGAATTTGAATCAGAGTTGAGATCAGAGAATCATATGTTGATTGATGAGTTTTATCAGGCGACAAAGATGAAGAGGACGAGTAGGAGGCAGATCATTAAGAAGAGGAACAGGAAGAACAAAAATAACAAAAAGAAAAGAGGAACAGGAGCAGGAACAAGAAGAGCGAGAGGATCAGGAAGAGAACAGGAACAATAACAAGAAGAGCAAGCAGGAAGAGCATATTAACAAAATCAGAAAGATGTAGACTCTACATTATAGAGCACGAGTATACGAGTATACCATGATACGCAAGCAAAGTCTCTAATTTCTTGTTTCTAGAGGAAGAAGATGATCACATACCCATCTGCACAAGCTCGGAGCGTTTGAGCGCGGCGTGCGTGCACGTCATCGCGATGATTTTGGCTTCCTTCACCAGCAGATACTTGGAGCGGTCCAGGCCCGAGCGTAGAAGCTCGAACGCGCGGAACTCCTCCAGCTCCTCGAATATGTGGTTGATGTACCTGTAAACAGGCCCTGTTAGTGTTCTTTCACACGATGCAGCGCGACAGTCACCCGAATGCCGCGCTGTTGTCGCGCTGCTCAGAATCGGCTAATTTCTATATTAATGACAGCCGCGCGACGGCAGCGACCCATTCCTTATTTAACAAATGACAGACTGCCATCAAAGGCAGGAACAACAAGCAATGATGTTTTCTTGAAATCCATTTTCGAAGCGAAGCTGCCGCCCCGTGTCGCGCGTCTGAAGTATAGCGTGAAGGCAGCATGTGCGGCCGTAATGTGGAAGTACGCTTAGGTTGGTGCCAAAAAGGTCCATAATTTTACCACAATTTCCAATACTAAGTGAGTGGTGGCTAAGGGGCACGCCACGCACAACAAGTCCACCGGCCTATGGAATGGTATAGTACGATTTATTTAACTTTACCTTTCGACACTTTTTGGCTTTTTAATTACTTTTTTATTGTAAATCAATTAACTGTGTTCAGATTTTTTCTCTTCTTGATACACTTCTGTGCCAAATTTCACGTTTCCAAGATATCTTGATCACCTTCTGCGACTAAAACCGAGATGTGTCGAGCGGTCAAGTCAAAGTAATTGTACTGGACCACTATATCATGAAGTCGACGGGGTCTCACTGGATATGGTTGGAGTTAGTGGTCCATGGCTACTGGTGGGTAGTGGGCCGAAGTGGGCCGAAGTGGGCTGAGTATGATGATGATGATGCTCCCAATACTAACAATAATGCGATGTACAGGGTTTCTTTTATTTAGCTGACCGAATTTCAGGTTTTTTCAGGTACATTTCAAACATTGTCAAAACACCGTTATGGGTTGGATTATTTAAATTAAAAAACTGCAATAAAAAAAAACTTTAGCATAACCATCAACCCGTCAAAAGATTTAAATTCTACCCCTATAAATGTGTGTACGTTGAAACGTATTAATTCAAGTCAACGATTTTGTGATGAAAGCGGGAAGTAAACAAATACTGCAGTTATAAAGAGAACCCACATATTGCCGCCCGCCTCACAAATTTGCCGACGGCACCAGTTTTCTCTAACCCGTATCAACGAATATTCAGGCTCTCGATCACTCGCCTGAACCTCAACGAGCGACCGACTCCTACCGACCGACCGACCGACCGACCGACCGACCGACCGACAACAACAGCCGTCGCCTAGCCGCTTCCACCAGGAGGACAATATTATTTATCCCCATATTGTATGATTTTAAAGTTTGTAGTGATATTTTGTAATGTCCTAAGGGATTTCTGATACATTATTTTTTCTTTTTCTTCTGTTACTTCTCTAATATATATACATGAGTAATTGAATAATATTAATGGTCTGCCAGTACGTTCATGGGTATAATTAGGTATTTCCAATGTTCTTGGCAGCCAATCAGCATTCTATTTCAAGAGTAGCTCTTCCTGTCTATTAGCTTTCGCCCATCTTCTTCTAAATGGGCTTTTAAGAGTATTTACTTTATCCTTAAACTCTTTTATTTGGTCTAGACTACAATCTCCAGGCGTTAAAAGTTCCATGTCCATATACTTTAATTTCACTTAAAAATTCGGTAATTTCTGTGCTTGCTTCAAATCGTAAATTCTTTTTGTAGACTTTTGTCCCCCCAGATTGGTCAAATACTTGTTTGTGCCAACCTCTGTCATTGAACGAAAACATCACAAAGTACATAACGTAACATGGCAAGCGTCATTGCCAAAGAACCCAGCAACGAGCGGATTGACGTTATAGAGTAGGGACCTATACCCAGCAGAGAGTCGATGAGAGCCGGGTATGATGATGATGGTGATGATTGGTTATCGACAATATTCTCTGAGTTGTCGTACCTATAGCAGCTGCGTGCGATTTCTAAGTCTTCCTCATAGGACTTCCCGAGGAAGAGAGGCTTCGGCGCGTCGTCGAAGAACTCGTGGAAGGGGAACTCCTTGCTGATTGTATCTATTGATTTGTTCTGGGAAAGAAAAGAAGTCGATGAAGTGAAGTGAATATGTTAATTATTATTTAACTTAATTAACTCAGTATATTTGGGTTCACAGTGCTACAACTGTACTGGGCTTACGTTGTCTAACTCCAGGCTGTTCAGTTCAGCTTACCTAGTCTAACTTCAGGCTGTTCAGATTACCTTGTCTAACTCTAGGCTATTCAGTTTACCTCGTCGAAATCAAGGTTGTTTAGCTTACCTTGTCTAACTCCAGTTGTTCCAGTCTGTTCAGTTTACCTCGTTTAACTCTGGGCCGTTCAGTTAAAAATTTCTAACTCCAGGCCGCTCAGCTCACCTTGTCTAAATCCTGGCTGATCAGCTTACCTTGTCTAACTCTAGGCTTTTTAGTTTACCTCGTCTAACTCAAGGCTGTTTAGCTTATCTTATCTAACTCTAGGCTGTTCAGCTTACCTTGTCTAACTCCAGGCTGCTCAGGTTAGCTTGCTTAACTCCTGGGTGTTCAGCTTACCTTGTTTAACTCTAGGCTGTTCAGCTGACCTTGTCTAACTCTAGGCTGTTCAGTTCACCTCGTCATGCTCCAGGCTGTTCAGCTTACCTTGTACAACTCCAGGCCGCTCAGGTTACATTATCTAACTGCTGGCTGTTCAGCTTACCTTGTCTAACTCTAGGCTGTTCAGTTCACCTCGTCATGCTCCAGGCTGTTCAGCTTACCTTGTACAACTCCAGGCCGCTCAGGTTACATTGTCTAACTGCTGGCTGTTCAGCTTACCTTGTCTAACTCTAGGCTGTTCAGTTCACCTCGTCATACTCCAGGCTGTTCAGCTTACCTTGTCCAACTCCAGGCCGCTTAGGTTACATTGTCTAACTCCAGGTTGTTCAGCTTACCTTATCTAACTCCAGGCAGTTGAGGAATGTCTGCCAGCGCGGGCGCGCATGGTACACATGGAAGTGGTGTGCCAGCTCGCAAGTGCTGCCCGCGTCCGAGCCGCCAGCGCCGAGGCTGCGTTGGAGACGCGCCACAGCATCCAGTAGCTCCAGGCGCTTGGCTAGCACGTAGTTCACTCGGCCGTATCTGTTGATGGTAACACAATATTAGTCTATGAGTTACAGCCATATGGCTTAATTGACTATGTTTTCGTGATGTCTACGTGATGCCTTCAATTGGGAGTCAATTCAAAGTAATGTCAGTTCAATAATTTATGCGCAATTCATACAGGTTATACGTACGGGTTTGATTCTGAAGGCATCAAAATCAACTAACACACTTAATTGATTGCTAGAAATCCTAGAGATCTTGAACTTCTAGCTGAACGTACCTAGAGAAGTCTTTATCAGTCTGTAGCGCCTCCTCACCGTGACCCAGACGCAGCAAGTGTCTCTCGTCAACATCCAACTCTGCGACCTGCAAACATTCAAACATAATGAATTTATTATAGTGTCGATTTCATTTCACATGGTCTCCGATATTCAATTCTTCCTTATAAGTCGCTCCGTCATTGAGGATTGTAGCAACTATTTAAATAAAAGGGAAATATTAAACTGCACATCAATAATACCGATTTGCACAGCAAATATACTGATTTTTACAGCAAATATCAGGGCAAAATACAGCGGTAGGTGAAGGGTAAAGGGGGTGAGAGAAGCGAAGCCCCCTTTATCCTTCGTGTTAGGTTGAACATGTAAGAACAACAAAAAATACTTAAAACATAAAAAGTGTTTTTGCTGATCCTTTTTTGATGTGAAAATCTGTATTTTTGATGTGCGATTAAATACTAGCCTAAATAAAAGATGGATCCTCTTTCGAGACCCTGGATTTTGACCCCAATTTATACTGGACCTTTGATGAACCGATGGTCAAATGATCTAAGCCGGAACATCTTTGTATATGCTTGTAGCGTTGTAGCGTACCTTCTCGAAGAGTTGATTGAGCGCCTGGTTACTGTGAGTGACCACTAGGGTGCGCTGCCACGGAAAGTTGTGATAGATGTTGGAGATTATTTGCACAGCTACATCCGTCTTGCCTGTAGGGAAAAGCGGGATGTTAAGTATGATACGAGTATTATTGTTAATATGCCCGTTGTAGATTATTCTAATATTATAAACGGAAAAGTATGTAATGATTTAGAGTTCAATGTCCTAAATATCTGACGTGAAGGTGATTTATAAATAGCCGTAACCGACGAGCTTGAATGAAGTTATCAATGTTGAGGGAGCGAGAGACGTATGCCAAGATAACCATTGGACATCCCTAGTCTCTGCCTACCCCTTTTCTGCTGAGGCGTGAGGTATGTATGAGTATGATATAATTACCTGTGCCAGGCGGTCCCACCACCAGGGTCAGTCCCGGCTGCATGCCCGACCGGATCGCCTCCACTTGCGTTGGTGTGAAAAGAATGCTGTTTCTGTAAAATAATCATAATCCAAATGTTAGATTTGCTCTAATTTGACCTTGAAATTTGTCCGGCTTTGTGTGAATTGTCACAGTCTAAGTCATAAGTAGTGACCGGCGCTAAACATACAAATTATAGCCATTACTACGCCAGGGCCACTGCGCAGAACTTATGTACAGGTGGGGGTACAGAGACAATAGTTTCTGCTCCTGCAGAGCCTTTCAGAGCATGGCCCTCCTCACGCACGATGTCCTCTATTGTCCATCGCATCGAGGGCGGACTGCAAAGGGTCCACTGCGCCGACGAAGAAGCTTTCCAATGGCTGCTCAGGCTGCTGCGTTTGTGAGGAAGACACTAGCGACCAAACGCTAAATAAATAAATAAAAAGTCCTAACTTCTTCGGCTCGTTGTACAGGTAGGGTCCCCGCTTCGGCTGTACATGAGGCTCCACCACGATCACCTTTCGCTCCTCTTCATCCTCCTCCATGGCCGAGTCACCCAGCTGCTGCTTGCGGAGAACATTCTCGAATGTCAGTCTGTGAACAAACAAATATGGCGGTCCAACCCGTTGAAACTTGTATCATGAAGCATTAATCTCTCGTCTATGGACGACTCGTCTGTGAACAAAACCGGCCCCCGATGGAACAATGGAAAGGTCCACAGACGAGAGGTTAACAAAAGCACTGCCTGATGAGCAGTGATAGGAATAGGTAGGGCTTATTAACCTTAACTTCGGGGAACATAGAGAAGGAACAGAGACTTCCTTACGACAATATTTTTTCCGGGACATCAGCCCCAAGATTCGGGACATCAATAAAGTACATTGAACAATAATGCTATTCGGAATAAGTAATTGGTGTATGTTTACCTAAAGTTTGAGACTAGACATAACATAACACAGAATCGTTACAACCACCACGTGAAAGTTTTTTTTTTGAATTTTGAAAATTACTTGATGACATTTAAATCTCTGTTCTTTCTCTACGTTCCTCGAAGTTTAGGTTAATAAGCTCTACCTATTCCTATCACTGCTGATGAGACAGAACAATGTCGCCCACTTTATAGACATAACTATAAATAAAATAAAACGGAACACAAACAATACCTAAAAATTTTAAAATTAATTTCACTGGTGGTGGCGTAATAATTGTTGATTTGAAAGAACGTGAAAAATTTCTATAAAGACTTCGTATCTCACTTGAAGGGTCTAGTCAGTTTCCTTGGGTCGTCGGTCTTCACTTTGATCTCGTACCCAGGGAAGCTGCTGCGAAGGTGGTCCATGTTCAGGAACGTGTCGTTGAAGTCCAGGGTCGGGAGCTCGTTGGGCATCCTGCGACCAGAATTAAGACGATTGTTCTCAGTGTGAATACCATACGGGTTGGCAGAGGCACAGTTTCGCTCACGTTTAGCCAGATATGCAATGCAATATTCTTTTGGGGAATGGTGTTATAAGAGACTAAGACCTTGATGCACAAACGGCAACCCTTTCACTCACGACCCTCAAGCTGTAATTCTCACCATTGAAAACTTCATGAAAATTAAAAAAAATAGTCCACAAGGAAAGATAAATGCTGTCCGTCTCTCGCTAGCTCTCGGTCGCCTTACGCCGTTTGAGATAGACTTAGGCCTATCACATAATATTAAAAAAATATAAAGGTCAATACGAAACAATAAACAAAGTAATTCATAACAACCAAAGCACATCGCGAGTCGCAAGGTTTTAGGAACGTCCCATGACGACGGTTATTATAAGAATTTATTTAGTTGCACCTGACCCGTGCTCTGACTGCCTTTTATCAAATCTTGCAAGTTAAATTTGATCCACTTCCCGGTCTCCGATTGAGCTGAAATTTTGCATGCTTATCTACAGCGGATGACAATGCAATATTTGTATGATATGGAGCTGATATGATGATGTAGTCGGAAGATGTCTGTAATAAAACGAGGCAACCCCATCGAGTTTCGGCTCGTTCAATTCGTATTGACGAGTACTCTGGTCCTAGACAATAGTCAGGGTCTGATGATGGAACCGGAAGGTAGCCAAGGGACCTCTAGGGTAGTAAAGTGAAACAACCCCTTAGAGTTTGGGCTCCTCGGAATTGTTTTGACTCTGGTCCTAAATTAGTCAATTACTTTTATAAATATTTACAAAAAGTTTATTGTTTCTTTTTATTAAATCTTCACACACACGTTACATTTCAATGATGTTCAAATTCAGCGAAAAAGTATTTACACAACAAATGCCTACCAAATAGTTGTTTTAATTTCCCTCCGTCTATAATTTCCCCCTTGGAGTATACTAACCTCGCGTAGTGCGCCTGGCCCGGGTCACCGTATCCCAGCACAATGTCATGCAGCCACTCAGGTACCACACACTCAGTGTTCATCAACTCTCGTATAGTCTCCAAGACTGCCTTGAAGTTGTTCTCTTTGGGCTTACGACGCATTACGATGTTGAATGTTTCGTAGACGTCCTGAAAGGGAAATTCGGTATTATATTATATTCGGTATAATAATTCGAGATGATTCGAGGATGAAAAATGTGCGTAGAACTCAATATTAGCCAGAATCGCACGGGATCACCATCAATCATGAATCATCAATCCATCCAACCACTCGTCGTGTGTGCGTCGGTGATGTTTTGATTACATTCCTACCGTCGTGTAAAGTTATACAAATCAACTTTTCAAAAGACGGACTGAAAATACAATGGACATAATAAACAATCCACTAAAAACCGAATTGAGCCTATGACCATGAACAGCGGAATTTATTTATTTCGGTTTTTATTTTTATTTTACATGCTCAAACATTGCTTCTGGGCCCATACTAGGATACTCTGTGTTGTGGGAACCAGAAACAAAAACCTGAAATGAGCCCAAAAAGTTTTGCGCGACAAAATTATTGAATTGTTTAGCCAACGCTTATTGGCTACACCATTCAGTAATAAAGTCTTTCTGGGCGAAGTGGTGGGTCAGGTCAGCTTAGGTGAAGGATACAGAGGGTTAGCGAAGAGAAGCCACCTTTATCATTTGTGTCAGGTTGAACATGTAATTACAATACAATCTAACCGCTCGTATTGTATATGTAACTCGAATTAAGGTTTCAAAGTTGATTTTTTCATGCTTCTAGTTGATTTATTTTTCCAATCAAAACTGAACTTACAAATATAATGTATAACAAAACGATGTAGTAAAGCTTATAGGGACATTATTCTGGGAAACTTTCACTATGAAATATCAAATCGGCTGATCGCCCGGCCCAAAATGAAAAATGAAAACTTAGGGCTGAAAATAAACTTGATAAGATGAAATCAGTTTGATTAAATACATTTTTCTGTAGCAAACCTGTGTTTTTACACTTGAAACATTACCTCATTCCCTTTACTAGCGTTGTCCAAGTCGAGCCTGTACTGATTAGGGTCCAACAATAGTCGAAATGTCCTCGAGTCCCCTGGCAGCTCGGGCCTGGGTTCCGGCCCCTCCTCGATGACTCTGCCGGCTGCGTCTAACATGCCTTCTACCTCGCAGCCGCGGACATAAAAAATCCCCGCCTGATCCACCATGCTATGTCGATAGTCATATTTGGTACCTGGAAAAAGACCAGTAATTAGCATTCCACTAGTTTATATGCGCGGGGGCGGGGATTTGCTTACACACACACACTCATAGCGTCACGCCTTTTCCCATATGGGGTGAAAGAGGCACAAAGAGGAACAAATACGGTTGTATAGTTGCTCACGTCCGCAGGAAGTACTTAGATCCCACCGACCTGCACGTTCTCCCAGATTATCGAGAGAACTCGATTAAATATTGATATTGATAGAATATTGATACTAGCAAAATTGTTTGTTGTTTTTTTTAGTTGTCAAAAAGAAAATACATGTTTTGAAAAAACATTATTTTATTATTTAATTTCCACAATATGTTCTGGACACGCGTACTCGGGTATTAATTGATAGCCAAGTTAAGAGCCTTTATCAATAAAAATAAACCTCAAAATCAATCGATCAAACATGTTGGATATCATTTGAGTATTAAAAATTAACATTTACAGGCATATACATACATTGCTTTTGGCCCCACACTAGAATACCCTGTCTCGTGGGAACCAGAAACAGCGACGTCACACACATATAAACATCTAAGACCGGTAGATTTTATTTTTATTTACCCCCAGCCGGGGATCAAACCCGGGACCTCTCGCTCGGTAGGCAGAGCCACAACCGCTGCGCCACAGAAGTCGTAAAATTGTTATCCACTGTATTACTGAAATACGCAAAACGCACATGTGGTGACAAGCAATAGTCACAAGCGTGGCGTAACGTGATACTGAGTGAGATAAATCTATATCATTTTGTAATTTCATTTATATTTTGTATGTGTCATCAAATGGTATCATCCCAACTTATACTGCCAACAAACCACCCACTGTAGACTGTTCAAATCATTTATCATCACTCAGAAAACTCCTTCCTTCTTTGCTATTCGGAAATTACTTTAAAACCCCTAGTCTTATTGAATATCCTGATTCAGAATCACCCGTAGAACAACAAAACGTAATAAAAAAATATTTTTTTAACTTATTTAGTAGGATATATACCATGTGATGTGGTATTACCACCCATTATTAAACAACAATGTCAGCCTCTGAATACGTAGTCAGCGGGGGCGGCGATCAGTGCCGGGCTCACCCCTACAATCGTAGTCAGCGGGGGCGGCGATCAGTGCCGGGCTCACCCCTACAATCGTAGTCAGCGGGGGCGCCGATCAGTGCCGGGCTCACCCCTACAATCGTAGTCAGCGGGGGCGGCGATCAGTACCGGGCTCACCCCTACAATCGTAGTCAGCGGGGGCGGCGATCAGTGCCGGGCTCACCCCCGCAATCGTAGTCAGCGGGGGCGGCGATCAGTGCCGGGCTCACCCCCGCAATCGTCTGATCGCGGGCGGATACTACGGTAACGACGACACTATTCGGCACCAGTAAGAAAGTTAGACCGTCGACAAGTTTTTATTTCACTATCAAAGCAGATCAACATAAAATGAAATATATTTTGTACTTCAATCAGAGTAGGCTTCTTTGATATAACTAGAGGTTTTTAAATCATCCTTTACTTGTACGTCAAGAGACTTTTTGTCTTTCTATTCTACCTACCAATAGGCTGCGTCGGCCGCACAGTGACAAGGAAGCAGACGTCGTGCTTCCTCAGGCTCTCCCACTCGTGTTTGATCTCATTCCGCACACTGAGAGTGACTGTGACGTCAGCGCGGACCCTTGAGGGAGCCTTCTCGCCGATATTGGGCTTGGCTACTTCGACAACCGCGAAGCTTTCGATAGGGTGCGCCATGCGCGCCCAGCCACCGAAATAGACGCTGCCGTCTTCTGAATGCCTGGAGGGAAGTCAAACTCTAGTTCTGATTGGTACAGCCCGCACAAAGTTCTCTGCATCTGAGTGTCGCGTGGAGGGGGTAATCTCTCTTTCTCGCATAGGGTGAGTGAGAGTGGTGGTTACCACTCTCACTCACTGATAGATTCGTAGAGGGGGTTCCCTCTACGAATCTATCAGATACAAGAAAACTTGGCACGCACTGTAGTTACTTATTAAATGCACGTTGGAGTTTCCAACAAGAGATGAAAATGGTAGCTTTTGATAAGCTAAAATGTTTCAATAAACTTCATGCTTCATTTTAACATATACTACATTGATATTTTACCATGGAGCTAGTCTGTACACTGCATCTTCGATGTCTTGGCGAATTTCATCTGTAAATAAAAGCAAATAAATCGTTAGCAGTCTATTCTTTCAATGTGTCTTTAAAAACTCGATTAATCGAACTCGATTCCGCCATAGCTCGTACTTAGACAGTTGGAACCGCACAAGGTTCAATTAAGTTACGTTTTTGGGTTATGTATGGCTCCTATAGTTTTTTCCCTCAATCATTTCATTACTCTCACGTGTTGAGACCTGCCCGTGGTACAGTTAATAAATCGTAAACTTTATGCGAAAAAACGCAGAAGTTTCCGCGATTTTTGTCTACGCTTATCTTATTCAACCCACAGCCAGTTGCAGAAACTAAGTTTAATTTTAAAGCCTCATTAATGGCAGTTCCATAAAATGTTGTTTTTTGATAAAACATGGTTCTTATTTCAGAGTACAAAATGTTCATGACAGTTAACACGCCTTGTCTTTACGCCCATTATTAGCGTTTAATGGGGCTTTAAAATATAAAGATAGTTTCTGCAACTGGCTGTTCGACAACAATTACGAGCGGCGCGCCTCCTTGCTACCTACATGTGCTCTCCAGCCGAAAGAGGTTGAAGTTCCTCAGCAGGTAGTCGTGCAGCGTGAGGAACTGCAGGTTCAGCTTCGGCAGTGCCAGGCAGCTCTCGCCGCTGTAGATCTCTGTCGGCACCACGTGCTCGTCCCAGATGACCTCTTCGGTGGGGTAGAGCGGCATCGAGTTGAGTTCTTCTAGTTGGGAGATGCGGCGCTCGTGGCGGGATATCTGAAATCAGATAAATATTTAAGAATATCTACCTATTATTTTATTTTTTGTCAAATTTTTAGGGTTCCGTACCCCGAGGTACCAAACGAGACGTTAATACTATGCCTCTGCTGTCCGTCTATCTGTCTGTCCGTCACCGGGCTATATCTGATGAACCGTATAGGTAGAGAGTTGAAATTTTCTCAGAATTCGTATTTCTTTTGCCGCTACAGCAACAAATAATGAACTACACGGGATTTTATAAATTAAAGAGGGTCCCCATACAAGAGACTTGTTTCAATATTCGTAACCCTACTAATTACCAAATCATCGTCTTTCAAACATAATCGATAATTCCGCGTCATCTAGTAATCGTTTCGGTGGCGCAATTGGTTTGACATCGGATCCGCTATATGTAGGGATGTTGCTAGGTTCTAAACCTAGTTAGGACATGAACTTTTTTGTTTTAATATTTTTATGCCCAGAAGTTGTCTTGTACGATGCTGCAGAAAGCTTCGTGTGCGAGTCGACCCGCACCGACCGCTTTTTTTTTGAGCAGGCTCCATACAGTTATTGAGTAAAGAGGAAGAAGGTTGACCCATTGTTCCAGGATTAACCCTGTTTTTATACCTAAGCAAAAAGTTTTGTTCATCTGATGACACTGCCCGAGCGGTTCGCTCTTGACTTACAAACGAAAAGCTGATGTTATAGGATTTGGTCGAAATGGCAATAAGAACCGTATCATATATGGAACTTGTCAAATTTGCACAAAAAATAAGAAGCTGACGAAATCCTTGGAAGCAACAGATCCTTGGAAGCTTCGTATTCGTCTTCGTCGGGATACTCACATCCTCACTTTCCTGTCAAGCATCTTAACCAACCCCCGATATCCCAGCTTTCTGCGTGAACGCTTCGACTTCCTTGCGTCGACGAGACCTCGTAGATCCCACATGTCCTCCATGCTCACTACTCCGCCTCACAATACCGTCGCTTACGAACATGGGCTCCGAATGATGGCAATGAACGAGCTTCCCTGCGCCATCAGGGACAGTCCATCTGTCTTTATCTTAAAAATCTTTCGTAAACTTAGGGATTTTTTATGTAAGCATTGTTTATTTACATAAAAATATGTATTTTATATAAGGTATTTATGTTCTTCTATATGTGTATATTTAGTAGTTTAGTAAAAACACTTATTTATATTATTTACTTGTATTTCTGCGCAAGGGTCTACCTGTCACTGCTATGTAATTTATTCTTATCATATTAGGTCCTTAAATATGAAATTGGCGTTTTGTATGGAGAAATTGAAGTTAACTCAATTTTCAGTACAAACATTTTTGTATTTTTTTTAGGAATGACAGATCCTAATTTTATAAACTTTGTGTGTATGAAAGAGACAACATTTAGCTAACAGAAAATTTTATATAATTTTTGAAAAGTGTCAGCTGTAAAAAAATATTACGAATATTATCATGAAAATTGATGACATTTAGGAGGCACTGATTTTGAAGATAACATTTTAGTTATCAAACTGAAAATTAAAAGAAAATTTAATAAGTAGATGTAAAATATTGAAATTAATTTTAAAACAATAAAAAAAAACTGTAAATAGCTATTGAATTACTCGAATTATGAACTCCTGAATCTGTAAGAAAAATTCGCCAATTTCATAGGTAAGGACACAATATTAGAATTGCTGGAAGAAATCTCTTATTAGAGATAAGCTTGCCCCTGTGAATGAATTTTCTACAAGTTTGTAATGTAAATTTTCATGTGCAATAAAATATAAGAAAAAATACGAAAAGCTTATGTCCAGAAACAGTGCGGGATAATTGAGGGCGTTGGACTTTCTGAGCACTGGGTAAGTTGACAAGCCACAAGCCATTGAAAATGAATGAGCATACCAGTAATTCCTTGAGGAAGGGCTTGTCGAGCCGGTGCCATGGCGCCTCGCACTCCCGTCCTTCCGGCGGAACTAGGTGCAGGTGGGTTGCTATGGCGCGGAGGGCGACGTCACTGGAACACACACGGACGAGAATAGAGAAGCTTTAGTTAAGATATTTGCCATATTTAATAATATTTTAAGACCTAAAAACAAAGAAGGTCCCTCTTTTGCACGATTCACGACGACGAATTCAAAGTAACGTCAAACAGCACTTGTTTTAAAACACCCCCATCGCTGTTCCTCACAAAGTAAGCTGAAGGTGAAATTCTCACTTCCGATTTCTGAATTGAGAATTTCACAAATCAAATACTTAAGTATCGTGCTGTCTCTGCAGATTTCACAAAAAAGGACGAGACAGAACGATACCTAAAAAATATTTAGAAAATTTCTCAATTCAGATACCGGCGCTAAGTTCTGCTGACGGGGTACCCAGCCCAGCTCTAACTCCTCAAGCCCTGGACCTGGACCTGGTTGTGAGGCATCGCGATTTTGAACCTCATGCCATTTTAATAAACTCAAAGCCTATAAATAACGGCGCAGTGGCATCATAGTGGCATCATAGTGGCATCACTGGCAGAGTTCATGGGGTTAAGAGTTCGAAGTAGTGGGCTAAGATTAAAATGATTAAAAGCGAGTTAGCACTAACCTCGGGTCAACTACGGCATTTCAAACATACTTCTTCATCTATAGAATTTCAAAGTTAGCTAAAGATTAATGCTGACGCCTTTAGTCTTCAGATTTTAACAAATTAGGTGTCGTTGGATTTGTGGAGACCGTTTAGTTATTTTCCTATATAACTTCGTAGTGTTGTTTTTATTAGATTTACATGCTGGTAAATACCGTTTAAATACAACTTAGGTACTACGAAATCAAGTTATATAACAAGGCCGTGGCGTATTTAAATTGTGTTTCAACTATATTTAGCAGTTGTCAAAAGTCTGGTGCAATTCGGCCTAAGTGATGAAGATTCGCCCCCAGTTTTAGCCGGAATTTATTAATTCCTTTCTTGAGGGGGTAATAAGGATGTATTGGACACGTCTCTATTCAGACTGATTACTTTTGTCAAGTAAGTTACCTTAGATTCCCGAAGTGTTTCTGCAAGGATTCCCTGGTATCGACGCTGGCAACGTTAGCGAGAGCAAACAGCCGCAGGTCGGGGAACTTTGCGAATGCAGCTTTCTGTAACAGCAGATACAAATTATTGCTATATTAGCCTGTGTCGAAGTGAATAGTTTCGCACAATGTATTGTTAGCAAAAAAGGTGATTGATGAACAAACGAATGAATCACGCTAGTTTACAAGGAAGTCACCCTTACTAAGATCGAAAACAAATAGGACGTCAAGTTTAAAAAATAATTGCGTAATTGTGACATACGCGAGTTGCTTCGTAACCCTTGTTATTATTGATTACTCTTCGTTTTGACAAATAAAACATAAATATGGAAATAAAGCTTTTATTATGTATATAACATTCTGGCGACGAGGATGAACGAATTAAACAAACTTAAACGCTCACGAGCCGCCGTTCTAACAAAATTTAACAACAGTTTCCGAGAAGACTCGGACTTACATACATATGAATAATTCGAAACCAGATACCAAACATCGCAGAAGCAATATGAAACGCTTCAAGGAATACAGAACCAGATCGACGAAATGACAGAGGAAGAACACCTGGAGGTAGAAATTCAATATAGGTTCGAATGCGACGAAATATGCACCGAGTTACACTTGAAATTACTACACTTACTGAACAACATGAAACCTTCTACTGAAAAAACTCAGGCCGCACTTCTACCCAATCCAACAACCGACATGCTGCCATCTCAACGCGAGAAGCAACCAAAAATTAGATTTCAAAATTTCCAAGAAAAATAATCCTTCAAAAATTTCACGAAACGGCTAACAGTTTACCTTCTGCTTGATAATATAAGCGACCCAAAGATGAAAGTATATACACAGCTGTCAACGATTCCACCTGAATTACACGAACGGATGCAGGATCTGTGCTCCCCAGAAGATCCCTTAAACAAGAGTTTTGATGAACTGACCACCATCTTAGATAACTACATTGACATGATACGGGAAGAAACAGTCGCAGTATACGCAGCAGAATTAAAGAGATTAGCAACAAACTGTGAGTTCAATGCCTTTATTGCATGAAACCTACACTTGATTCCTTCCTGTCACTGCAATTCATTAGAGGCTTGAAGGATGGGGAAATACGTACGAAAATTCTCCAAGAAAAAGACACGACAGCATTTCCCACACTAGTACACATTGCCAACTCTATTGAAATGGGGAAAACAGAAAATTCAAACACGTCAGTACGCACCAGCAGATTGGATTATGATAATAGCAATGTCCATTCAATTTCAAACGCTAATAACATAGCTCAACCCACGCCGAAGGATAATGAAAGAAGGCCACCGACGTCAATTCGTGACCTCAAAGGTAAATGTTTTTGCTGTGCTTCGTGCTCTCCGAAGCACATGCCGCAAGTGCCAGAAAGAAGGCCATCTGGCTCGAGTATGCCTCCAAAGAAACCCTAATAATACAACCAACTGAACAATTCGGCTTCGACGTTTGATAACGACAGCACTGCAGAAGTAAACATGATAAAGAGCGAGATCTCAGCGAAGTTTATATTACCAATCGATATAGAAGGCAAGAAGGTTATCGTGGAGTTCGACACGGCTCCAGCACTCTCTACTGTATCACCAAGCGACTACAAGAAGCTGGGTATAAGCAAGAAAATTTTAAAACCGCTATGAATCTAAGAACCTACACAGGGGAAGTTTTTAAACCAGTCGGTGTGGCCTACATCAAATGCCAATACAAAAGATAAACATGTCACGGAAAACTATATATAATTAACAAAAAGATTGATCACATACAGGGAAGAAGCTGGATGGAGGAATTCAATATCAAACTCGCCGATATCTGAACATTTTAAGGATACCAAGAAACACCGAGACTCGACCAATTATTAGAAGAATTTCTACAACCGTATTCAGCCCAAACCTAGGTAGAATCCCTGACGTTCTAGGCCACTTAACCCTTGAAGACAATACGCGACCAGTCTTCATTAGACCTCGAAGAATCCCTTACGCACTTAAATCTAAGGTAGATGATGAAATTGACCGCCTTATGAAAGAAGGCGTAATTACTAAAGTTGACTACTCAGACTGAGGGTGGTGAGTGGTCCCCATAGTTAAACCAAATGGGCGCATAAGACTCTGTGTGGACTACAAAGTCACTTTGAATAAATTTATTAAAGATGAACAATACCCGATCCCGATTATAGAAGATATCCTGGCCGAAATGAGTGGTGGACAACTATTTTGCACACTTGACATTATACAAGCTTACCTAAATATGGTAATGGATGAATGCCATGCTACAAACCATAAGCACACATAAGGGCACGTACAAGGTAAACAGACTGATGTTTGGAGTCAAAGTCGCCCCAAACCTATGGCAAAAGTTCATGGATCAATTACTACAGGGCCTAGACGGTGTAAAATGTTTCTTTGACGACATAATAATTCAAGGATCCTCAGAAGATCAACTGTTAATGAGACTGAGACAGGTCTTACAGAAACTCAAAGAAAGCAACTTAAGCGTCAACAAAGAGAAATGTCACTTCTTCAAACGAAGTATCAATTACTTGGGACACACAATTGATAGAAATGGATTACTCAAAAATCAAGATAAAATAAAGGCTATTACAAACGCCAACCGGCCGACAAACGTAAGTGAACTTCGAACTTTCCTAGGAATGGCCAACTACCACAACAAATTCATTCCTAACCTAGCGTCCATAGCAGCCACTTAAATCTACTACAAAAAAAAAGATGAAATTTGATTGGTCCACAAAAAGTGAAGAAAGCTTCAAACAGATAAAGAATGAGATACTAAGCGAAAGAGTCCTTATACACTTCGACGCTAACAAGGCGCTTACACTGGCAACTGATGCATACCCACAGGCGTCGGGGCAGTAACTGACGGTACGGAACGCCCTATTACCTTTGCATCATGATCCTTAACTAGCAGCGAAAAGAAATATAGCCAAATTGACAAAGAGGCAACTGCAATTGTCTGGGGTCTTAGGAAATTATTTAATTACTGTTACGGAAGACAATTTACATTAATTACAGACCACAAACCGTTAACTTCTATCTTCCACCCCCACCAAACGCTACCTGACTTAAGCACTATGAAACTATTCCGTTACCCCATTTCCTTTCGGGTTTTGATTACGACATCGAATACAGAAATACCTTAAAACACCAAAATGCAGATTTCCTCTCGCGATTTCCAGTTGGAAAAGTCAACGATACTACCACTGATCAACACTACGTATTCCAATTAAAACAAATGAATGCCTTTAACATCACCCCGAAACTGATTGCCAAAGAAACCGAAAAAGATACTTAGTTGAAGCGCTTAAATCAGGCGAGCCACTACGAACATCAGGGTATAAAGACAATGAGATTACGCTTCAATACGATTGCATCCTAAAGGGTATTAGAGGATGTTAGAGGAACTACATACAGGACATATAGGAAGTTTAAAAATGAAACAACTGGCACGCAGCTTCATTTATTGCAAAAATATTGACCAGGACATTGAAAATAAAGTGAAGTCATGCAGAACATGCCGACCAGTAATGAATGAACCGGCTAAAGCCCCACTTCATCATTGGGAAGATCCTACAGGTCCCTGGTACACAATCCACATCGATTTTGCAGGGCCCATCAGACTATCAGCTCCTCATTATAGTTGATGCCTATAAGAAATGGGTAGAACTCATACCAACAAAAAATACCACAAGTTCATTTTGCATTACGCAGTTAAAGAAAATATTCAGCACCATCGGATTACCCTACTCGCTGGTCTCAGACAATGGCAGACATCTTGTCTCACAAGAATTTAATTTTTTTCTCTCAACGAATAATATCGTCACCAAAACAATCGCACCTTACCATCCAGACACCAACGGGCAAGCAGAACGTTTTGTACAAACGGTCAAGCGAACTTTACATAAATTGGAGGGGGAGACAGGTGGATTTATGGACAAAATCCTTACGGTGACGAACACCCTCAGATCAACACCGTGCCCCTCTGGTTTTTCCCCGTCTACACTCATGTTCGGGAGAGACATACGAACCAACCTACATGGGATGGTTATGGCGGTCCCGAGGGCGACACAAAGCTAAGGATGCCCTGGAGATGTAAGGCAGTTGGCTCTTGGTAGCCGAGTACAAGCCCGAGCCTACTCCACACCCGGGAAGAGATGGGAATTCGGCTCCATATCCCGAAAGCTGGGGAGGCTTCATTATTAAGTGAAGACCGACAGCGGGCTCACCAGGCTCCGCCATCTGGACCAGCTGCTCCCGGCTCCGCTGTTATTATTGATTACTCTTCGTTTTGACAAATAAAACATAAATATGGAAATAAAGCTTTTATTATGTACACAACATCAATATTTAAGGATGCTGCAATATTTTTATTTTATTTTTGTTTAATATCGTCACCCCGTGGGCCACTGGCTTTTCCCATACGGAATGGCAGAAGTACAGCTACGCGCACGTTCAGTCATTAATTAAATGCTCCATCCAGCGCGAGCCCATCGCCGCAAGATATTAGATTATGAAGTTTTCCTCACGATGTTTTCCATCATTGAACGTCAGTTAGAATGTAGAGATAAACTAAAATAACATGGCGCGCCCCTCCACTACTCCCAACTGTCACGCTCTCTCGCGTCGTAAGCACGCTCGCTGTCGCAGGGGCGCGCCATGTTATCGTAGTTATCTATACTTTTAAAGAATTACTTGTCGTATTGGTACATGGTTAGCACTGGTATTCGAAGTCGCATCTCCAGCACGACAGGCGATCGTGTGACCACTGGACTACGGACGTTCCTGTGAATACGAAACGCCAATTTAGTTGGCCTCTGAATGCCGCCTGGAAGGGCGCGGCGCATGGGAAAATATCGATTGATCGTGGGCGAGAGAGAGAGAGAGCTGAAATCTGGCTCGAAGGCCAAGACACCTGGCGCTGGCTGTACGGACTTGAAGGTTTCGTCACCGCATGTAATACAGTGTTTGTATTGGTTTCGAGTTGAGTGTACCTGTAAAGATGTGATCCTGGAGTAGTGCAGCAGGGTCATGTCGCGGTCGGTCATCGGGTCGCCGGTTTCGTCGCTGATCTCAAAGCGCGCGTAGAACTTCAACATTTGGAGCAGCTGCAATAAGATACAGTTATTGTACTTCATCGCTGGCCGTGGGATTTAATATAAAACAAACATTTATATGCATTGCTTCTGGCTCCACAACTGGATATCCAGTGTCGTGAGAACCAGAAACAGCAGCGTTGTCTCGTTCTGCTCTCATCGCGTTTGTTAGAAGTGCTACAAAGTGGCAAAATACTTAACATAACATTTACATACAGTCACATGCTTTTATATTGCTTCTGGCCCCACACTAGGATACCCTGTGTCGTGGGACCCAGAAACAGCGACATAAATGCGGTGTGAATGATACAGAACGTAAGTCCCAGTTTAGACCAGCTTAAGTGTCTGACCACGATTTATTTTAATAATTCGCTGTCTCTTCGCATACTTAAGGGGATTTCAGACGTGTCATAATTTCATAATTCATAATTTCTTTATTGCACACAAATAATATAAAGACAACAAGACTTACATAAAAATTGTGTACAAAGGCGAGCTTATCTGTAATAAGAGATCTCTTCCAGCCAACCAAATTAGGATGGGAAAGGTCGATTGCTGAGCAGGGGTAAGCAATGTGTACAACAATATAAATTACTAGTTATATATATGTTACGGCTAAAGCTAGGTGTGAAACTAAACTTAAGTTTAGCCGGCTAGTCTTCGAGCCTCGGCTAATGTCCGAAGTCATGTTCGTTTGTGATAACGGATGTCATCTTTAATCGGCTAGACGTCTACTACATTTAAGCTGCAAATTTAGAAAGTTTAATTGTGGAGTTCAAAATCAAAATCAAAAATCATTTATTTCCATAGGATGTTGTTACATCACTTAGATCCGTCATTACATTTTTTTGGGTGAGTTCACTAACCCAATGGCGGAATCTGTGGAGAAGAGCTCACCGAAGAAACTCCACAGTCGTCGCATCTTTTGCGTTTCCTTTTTTAAATAAAATATTGTCAAATTACAAAATGAATGCTAATTATATATCGAAACAGTCTGTTACTCAAACTATCTATTCCCATGGACATCTGTCCTCTAAGTAATCAGATATCCTGTAGTAACCTTTTTTATACAATTTTTGTTTTATTATTATTTTAAACTTGTCTAAAGGTAAGTTTTTAATATCAGTAGGGACCTTATTGTAATAGCGTATACAATTGCCTTTAA
Organism: Argyresthia goedartella; assembly: GCA_949825045.1. Lineage (NCBI taxonomy): Eukaryota > Metazoa > Arthropoda > Insecta > Lepidoptera > Argyresthiidae > Argyresthia > Argyresthia goedartella. The sequence goes on along the minus strand of OX463824.1, from coordinate 18,165,816 downwards.
AAGAATTACTAATTTTATGTAGTCGGCTTACATAAGCAACCAACTTGTCTTTATTTCTAGTATTAAAATTGTGTATATCACTGTACTTCTGAAAATTAGTTATATTTCTTTTTACATACACAAGATTGTCATAGATATATTGAGACACAAATGTCAGAATATTGATTTCTTTAAACTTTTCCCTCAGTGACACTCTAGGCCCTAATCTATAAATTGCACGAACAGCCCGTTTCTGCAGAATAAATATACTATTAGCATTCGCAGCGTGACCCCACAATAAAATACCATAGGTCATTAGACTATGAAAGTAACTAAAGTAGACTAGTCTAGCGGTGTCTACGTCGGTAAGAGCTCTAATTTTTTTAACTGCGAACGCTGCCGAACTCAGTCTGTTCGACAATTTATTTATATGAGGATCCCATTGTAGTTTGGCGTCTAAAGTAATGCCCAAAAAGACAGTCGACTGCACAAGGTCCAATCTCTGTCCTTTTATAAATATGTCTGTAGTTACCGGGTTCACATTGGGTAACACGAATTCAATACATTTAGTTTTCTTTTCATTAAGTAATAAATTGTTAACAGTAAACCAGTTCACTATACTAGAGATAGCATTGTTTACCTCGTCATAATTTGATTGCTGTCTTTTAACTTTAAATATCAAAGAAGTATCATCGGCAAACAATACTAACCCATGTTTTGCTTTAACAAGGTAAGGTAAATCATTAATATATACTAAAAACAAGAAAGGACCAAGAATTGAACCTTGCGGTACGCCCATACTTATTGAAGACCCAGGTGATCTTTTCCCATTAACATCGACCATCTGAACCCTATCTGTTAGATATGACTCCAGAAGGCCAAGTGCCTGATCTTTTACACCATAATGGCGTAACTTCCTGACAAGAGTGTCATGATGGACGCAATCAAAAGCCTTGGATAGATCGCAGAAGACACCTATTGCATCCATTGCGTCTTCCCAGGCATCAAAAATATTGTCGATTAGTTCAACACCAGCATCGGCTGTTGAACGACCCTTTGTGAAACCAAACTGAGCAATATGAATTAAATTAAATTAAATTAAAAGTTAATTAACTTAATTATGATTTACTAATACGTGCAAACGATTGTTAACGGAGCATGTTATTATCAGTTTTAATAAATGCCCACATGCCGGTAACAGACTGTATAATATGTATACTCGTACGTGCTAAACATAAATCCTATATATATATATATATATATATATATATATATACTATATAAATATATATATAGCTTTATTGTGTTTATATATCATTACTAATAAATACATGCATACTACCTACCTATATATTTATAATGAGAAAGGTAATGCTTCTTCACGCGGCTTTGAAATATATTAAGAGAAGGACTGTCAGCCACTTCAGCTCTTTGCGATGATGTGATACATTGCGCAGCCATGCCATTGCCAGTGACAGTGCTCGGCGCGTACGCATACACTTACATTTATCTTTTTTTTAATTCAATTGAGTGCACCTCCCTTCGTTATGGAGGACAAAAGTTATTGTGACAAGTGTTATAGGTATAGATACTCCTTGGTCCTGATCTATAAATGTACATGGATACTCTTTGTATACTGAATAAAAGAGTTGTTATCTAGACGTCAAAAAAAAACTCACCTACTGACTGGATCCCAAACTTTGTAATTGTGGAGAAACCGGACAACATAATTAGGCTTTGTTTAGATCCATTCCACTTAAATAAAGCTGTGCGCCGTTGTCACTTTCAATTACCAACGCTAGAGAAGATAGCAGCCAACCTAGATGGAGCGGAGTATTTTTCAAAACTTGACGCGAAGAAGGGTTTTTGGCTGTTGAGGCTGGATGAGGATAGTTCGAAGTTATGTACCTTTGCCACACCATTTGGGAGATTTCGATACCTCCGAATGCCGTTTGGCATAAAGTCTTTGATAGAGAAATGTACAAAGCATTTTCAATGAAGGGTGTGGAAGGGTCTGTGATGATTTGTTGATATGGGCACGAACTAAAGCATAACATGATGAGAGATTGAATAATGTGTTAAAGCGTGGTAAAGATCAGGGTGTCAAATTTAATAGGCAAAAGTGTGTATTTGGAGTAACAGAGATACATTTTTTGGGCCATATATTTGTCCAAAATGGAATGCGACCAGATGATAAAAGAGTGCGTGCGATTGTGTCTATACCTCAACCAAAAGACAGGAAGGAATTAGAGACGTTTTTAGGCCTCACAAATTACGTATCACAATTTATAACTAATTACTCCAAAATGAGTGAACCATTCAGGGGGTTGATGAAAAAAGAGAATGAATTTGCTTGGTCTGCAAGCAAGCAGAGTCTGGTAAGTGCGCCGGTGCTGCGGTACTACTCGCCGCACGAGGATGTGACGGTGACGGTGGACGCGAGCTCGCACGGGCTCGGTGCGTGCCTGCTGCAGGGTGGCCGCCCCGTCGCGTATGCAGCGCGCACGCTCACGCCTGCAGAGGGACGCTGGGCTCAAATAGAAAAGGAGTAGTTGGCTATAATGTTCTGGTGTGTTCGATTCCACCAGTATGTGTATGGGCATAAACAGGTGACAGTGGAGAGTGACCACAAACCGCTTGAGCACAATATTCAAAAAGGCGCTAAATGAAACCCCAACGAGACTACAGCGTATGCTGTTGAAGCTACAAAGATATACTCTTAATATAGTCTACAAGCCGTCTATAGCTATAGCTTTAGCTGACAAGTCTATAGCTGACACATTGTCACGTGCGGCTACTGAGAAGGGTTCAGAGGAGGACATCACAGATGATGTTATGGTGCATATCAATGCTATATATAATGAATTAGATGCATCGCATGAGACGCTTGAGCGAATTAAAGCTGATACCAGCAAAGATGAAATATTGTCTAGGGTCATACAAAATTATAATGAGGGCTGGCCATAAAATAAAAGGGAGGTGCAAAATGAGATGAGGCAATATTGGTCCATGAGGAATGAGTTGCATGTGATAAATGGAATTGTGTTCAAAAATGAAAAAATAGCAATGCCTAAACTGGTAAAAGGTCTGAAATGCTGAAAATAATCCATGAAGGTCACTTAGGAATAGAGAAAAGTAAGCGACGGGCACGTGATGTAATGCGGTGGCCGGGTATGTCTGCGGAGATAGAAGAACAGGTGCAGCGCTGTGAAGTGTGTCAGCGGCATCGAGCTGCTCAGCGCCGGGAGCCGCTAGTGCACAGCCACAACGGCCATGGCAAGTTATAGCAGCTGATATGTTTGAGCTGAGTGGAAAAATATATTTGCTTGTGGTGGATTACTATTCTAAATATATGGAAATGACATATCCATGTAATATGCAAAGCAAGTCTGTGATAAATGCGGTCAAAAATATTTTTGGTAGGTTTGGGATAGCATCAAAATTAGACACAGACAACGCAAGTCAATTTTGTCAAAGTGAATTTAAAGAATTTAGCCAAAAGTGGGAATTCCAACATGTCACAAGCTCACCCTTATACCCCAAGTCAAATGGGCTGGCTAAGCGAAATGTACAAACAGTCAAAAGTTTATTTATAAAATCCAGTGAAGAGGGGACATATTGGCAATTAGCACTGTTGAATTTTAAAAATACACCAATAAGTGGAGAACCTTATTCGCCAGCTCAGCTTCTAATAGGTAGGAGGTTAAACACAAGACTACCAGTTGCTGGTAAAAATTTGGTACCCAGTGCAGTACATCCAAATAAAGTTAAAAGAGTGAGGACAGGGAATATTAAGGTGATGAAAGATAACTATGATAGAGGGACCCGGGAACTGCCTGTACGAGGCCAGGAGACTCGGTCCGGATGAAGAGTGGAAAAGTATGGGTAAGGGCTCAAATTGTGAATCGAGCGGATGGTGAGCGTTCATATTGGTTGAAATGCGACAATGGTGGCACTTACAGGCGCAATCCTTCAGACATTTTGAAGGTACCGAACACGGTAGCAGGTCCGGTTGCTCTACAAAGAATTAGGCGATGATATTGAATTTGATGTTGATGACAGAGGCACGGATGAGGGTTGTGAGACGCGGACAACAAGCAGTTCATCAGAGCCGCCTCCGCCACTAGCACCAACATCTTCTTCGCCCGCCCCGCCCACAACTCCGAGAGTTACTACAAGGAGTGGAAGGATAGTACGCCCAGTTGATAGATACGGGTTTACTTAAGTTAAGATGCTATCTTTTAATTATTCTGTTATACTAATTTTGTTTTTATTGTTATGTACTAACTAACACAAACACAACTAATGTTATTGTTAAACTACAATATAATTTATGTTTTTTTTTGTTTATGGAGGAGGTAAAGGTTAAGTTAAAATGCTCAAGAAGAATGAGTATGGGAAAAAGGATTTATTATTGTTACAAGTATTATTAGTATTTAGAGTTACTTAGTTTAATACATTACATAGGCAGAAAGGGGAAGATGTTATAGGTATAGATACTCCTTGGTCCTGATCTATAAATGTATGTACATGGATACTCTTTGTATACTGAATAAAAGAGTTGTTATCTAGACGTCAACAAGATCGTATCATTGATGACCCACTACTAAACATTACAACAAGCAACTAAGTGAAAGTAGAAACGAACACTTGTCACGGAAGAGAAAGCGTTCTCCAAGTTCGAGCAGTGCGTCGTCGTCGGATCAGAGTCCGGACCGAGAAAGATCAAAGCGATCTAAGTATGTGAGTCATGTACAATTTAAGTTTCTCTCTCTTAACAAGTGGCTCTTTTGACTAGCATGATTTCTCAAAAACATTACGAGGCCCAACCGAAAGCGAGTGCTTAGTACCTGATATGGTGAGCGAACCCACCAGTTTCACAACTGAGCTAGGCTTACGCCCGCCACCGAGCTCAAGCGACACGGTAAGCAAATCAAACTATCCGAGCTATCAACTACGTTGAAAAACCGGCCCTACCCGCAATCTAATGAAAGGATTTAGAAAAAATATCTCAACTGCAACATTTTAATCTAATGATTAGTATGCAAATGGTTTTTCGGAAGCTCAGAAAAAGTATGTAGCTACCCCCAGTTTTATAGAACTAAATGTAAATGATGAATTGAGGCGTTTTGGTGCTACTGGGTCTAACGAGGATCGTTTGTATCTTATTGAGAGAACATTTGCGGTCTTGTCTAATGCTATACTGACTCAGAAAGATAAATTGCGCACAACTTTACAGAATTTAGTAGATTGGTCTAATGAAAAGAGCACGGCACTCTCGCCAGTCTTTTTTTGATAAAGATGAGGAAGTATTTGGCAAGAAATCTAACAACACAAAGGTGACCGATGATATTTTGCAAATATCTTGTGGCAGGCAAGCTGACTGCATTAGCTCGCGCAGGGATCTGATACTCAAGAAGATTTCTGAAGAGTATCACTGTGGAGCATTGCAAAAGATTCCACCGAACGCAGAACATTTATTTGAACGCGATATGCTTGCAGCCTTCCTTCGAAAAATTGGGGGGGTGCAGAAAAATTAACAGTTTGCTTCCAGCCTTCACAGCAGACTTCAGCAACAACCGCTTCCGGATCCGGACAAAAACGCCCAATCAACGAGCGAGCAGACGAACGAAAACTTATTTCGGGGAAATACCTTTAAGGATAAGTTCAAAGGTCAAGCGGGTCATCTGGAAACAAATCTTCCAATGCCAAGAACAAACAGTATTCATCAAAAGCTAAAAAGTCTAGTTCTTACTCGTCAAATAGACACCATCGCTCATGACTCCAAATCGTTTCGGGGCGGCTGTCTAAAGCAATATATACATGTATGGGAAGATCTAGGAGCCCCCGATCATATTTGCAAACTTCTGAGAGGAATTCGTATCCCATTTGTGATAAATCCGCCCCTGATATATCCAAATCGATCTATAATGGTAAATTACCAGACCAAGAAGACCTATCATATGTCACAACTAATAAAAAATATGTTAGACACACATGTACTGGAAGAAGCAGAAATCAGTCCCAGCTATCTATCAACGTTCTTTCTAGTTCCGAAGACAGACGGATCGTTTCGCCCCATCCTCAACCTGAAACGCATAAACAATTTTGTCAAGCTAAAGAAATTTCTACTTTTCAGTCACTTTCGAATGCCAAGTTTTTTACAGAGCGAAGATTGGATGGTAAAGGTGGATCTGAGCCAGGCATATTTTCGCCTGCCCATAGCCAAGGAACACAGACGGTTTGTCAGGCTGAGCTACAATGGCCAGCTTCTCCAGATGACTTGCCTACCAATCGGCCTTTCGTCGGCACGACCTCTGTGACGAACTGGATAGCCGAACACCTAAGAAACCGCAACAAGTGCGTGGTATATCTGGACGATTTTTTGTTGGCGTATCAGTCTTGGCGAGTTTTGCAGGTACATGTTGCATATATGGTAAACCTATTGCAACAGCTGGGCTGGACTATCAACATGGACAAATCTGTACTGGTTCCGAACCATACCTGGAATTTCTGGGCGTTACATGGGACACCTACCTCAACACTAAATCCTTGTCGGAACCGAAGTGCCTGACGCTAAGCAGTTCTCAATCATATGTCCAAACGAAGTTGGTCTCTCAGACAAGCCCAGTCCCTTCTGGGCAGACTCAACTTTGCGTCATTCGTGGGAAGACGGGGAAGGTTACATTGTCGAACCCTGCAATATCACAGCCGACACCTTCCCAAGGAACATCCCTACAAACAAATGAAGCTACCAGAACTTGTACTTGCCGAAATTAAGTGGTGGTTGAAAGCAGCGCAGGGTTCACTTTCCATACACACAGGCGCGATCTCGTACCTTCTCACCACGGACGCATCAGACTTCGGCTGGGGTGCACAGCTTGGAGACACCAAGATGTCAGGTCAGTGGACAAAACAACAACAGTCATGGCATGTGAATCTCAAAGAGCTGTTTGCGGTTTATGCGGCAATCATGCAAGAAGAGGGACAGCTGCTCCAAGCTCATATCTTATTGCAAACGGACAACCGCACAGTCGTAGCTTACTTCAACAAGGAAGGTGGAACGAAGTTCAAGAAGCTTCTGGATCTGACACGTCAACTGTTGAGGGTAATGGATGAGTTGAACATATTCCTGACAGCGCAGTACTTTCCGGGTCGATTCAACCGCGAAGTGAACGCACTATCACGAGGCAAGATCTGTCCCGAATGGCACCTGATGTCTGCAGCGACGAACAAGATATTCGAGATGTGGGGAACACCGCAGGTAGACTTATTCGCTTTGAAGACAGCGCAAAATATGTAAAGTAGATATTGTGCATTTTCCCTTCGACGTTAATGCACAGCTGTCAAAAAACGGGGAAAAGCAATGTTCGATTGCCAGAGTCAGATCACAACACCCCACTTTCAAAAAATAAGATAGCGGTTATTCATATGCGGCTGTCAACATTGCCTTCATCCTTTTAAATATCTTCTTGTTTTTACTATTAGATAGTTTTGATTCCTTGATAATTTGGGGTAGGTTTTCTGTTTCAGTCACTGATAAGATGTTTTTTCCCCTAACTTTTGGGTAACACATTTTTTTAAGCTAGCATCACTGGTTTCATTGCTACCAACTTCACGGCGAAGGGGAAAAGTTATATCAAATGGTGCATGCATTATTTAATATGTGAATATAATTGCGCATGTAGAGTAATAAAAAAAACATGTTTTGGGCAGATTCCTAAATATAGTTCTATAATTAATATATTCAATATTCTATCTACACACGTATCATAAACCCTCTTTTCTGCGTCCAAAAACCGCACGTTACGATCAGCATAATTTTAAACTACTTTGTAAAAAATCATTTCTTATCTGAATATTGAACATTATGACCATAATGTATAAATTTTCTACATATTATGACATTCAAATTTCGAACGCCGACGCCCGCCTGCGTGCCGCCCCTACTTTGTCTGTGAAGTTGGTACTACAGAACAAGCTAAACAACTCAATGCCAGAATGCCGGTCAAACATGCGGTTCCTGAACACATCAAAGAGAGCTTATGATATGTGTGTAGATAAACTAGTGTATGTAACTGTACATAATTAGGCATTAAAACTTTCGAGTGATATCTCGAGTTTTAATGCCCTCCATTATTGTATCAGTCACATAAACTACTATTATCTGTATAAGTCTACGTTTGATTTCTGGTCCAGTCCAACCCTCTTTATTAGTGGTCTCCCACCTTGGGGCCCAATTCCGCTAGACAATGGCCGCTCAGCGATAACGATGCGACGACGATGGTCAACTTTAGTTGAACGTTATCTTTTATCTGACGTATCTGAAATTCCTTTCTATTTGGTTTATAACTAATTGACCGAACGAGCGAAGCGTCCAGTTTCGAGATTGGCCAAAAATGTCTCTGTCCGTCTGTCTGTTCTCGACAACAGGTCCCATTTTTGATCCGACCTGGACAAAAATTGGCACACAAGTTCCTTGATTTTTTATTTATTTTCGTAGATCGCGATTATTGAGTGGGGGGAAGTCTGGGGGAAAGGGGAGGAAGTTTGCTGTAGCATTATTTATCGACTTATTTCAATCAAATTTGAGAGGCACATTAAGGATTTCCAAAAGTGCTCCACACTTCGGGGTGATATTGACCCCCCTGCAACTATGTTGTAAAGCAAATTCCCAAAATTCAGTTAATTTGAACCAATAGATTGGAAACGAAAGCCGTTCAGTAATTGATAGTTTATACATATCATTATTATTTTTGTACCGAACTGGTGCAGGGGTGGTAGTGGTATTTTTGCATTACTATTGTTATTATTATAATGTTAATGAATCATTGTTGTTTTTGACCAAACTCAATATTTGCTTGATAAAATTAAAAGCTGATAAGGTGTTCCTTAATATTAAACTACCGCCTACTGTACCCTTATCTTAGCAAATAAACATCTTTATTTTTATCTTTATCTTTTAAATTTCCGTCATTTTGTCTGACTCATAATCGATCATCAAAATTCTAATTGTTATAAGGGCTCGCGAGGTCTACTATTCTCACAAAACCACTAGTTTATATGATTAGCGTTTACCTCAATTTCTAACATTAATTAGGTACCTACCAAAAAAGATTCTTCTAACGCCAAATACGCTACGGTAGCGCCATTGTCACTGAGCGGTCATTGTGCTAGCAGAATTGGGTCCCTGTGCTTGTGGATAAGGTTGTCATGACTTGACAGCATCCTGCTCTGTGTGGAAATCTGATAAGATTAATTAACGATGGCAACCTAAACTAACTGACAATAGCGGATTACTGGCTTTTATAGTAACAAACAAAACAAATATGTAATTCATTTTATAAAACACGCAGTAGTCTTGCAAATGTTGCCATCATTTATTATCTAGCATTTCCTCCAAGTTTATATAAACCCCTATGATGGCATTTCCTCCAGAATTAACGGAAGCTGTACCCTTATTATGTATTTCTGATATAAACAAACATTGTTATACAGTCACATACATTGATCCTGACCCCACACTAGGATCACCGACTTCACACACATAAAAACATCCAAAACCTGTGGTTTTTGTTTTTCTTTATCCCCAGCCGGGAATCAAACCCGAGACCTCTCGCATAATAGGCAGAGCCACAACCGCAGCAGTCGATTAAGGCGATACCAAATATATATATATATATATATATATATATATAAGGAATACGAATGTAAACGAAAGTGACAACGTTAATTACTTCTACATAAGAAAGAAAAGAGAGCGCAAACAATGCGCTCGACTCAAACTAAAATAACATAGCGCCAAACCACATAAAAAAAACTACGCCATTTTTCAAAAATATTTTCAAGTTATTTTACGAATATCCACATTTTGAATGCAATTACGCGATGAAACTAGTTAGGATTTCAGAATTACAGGAATAAATAAAACAATTTAGAGGTATTTTCGTAATTAAATTCTGTTCAGAAAATTTCATCCCATCGCGTTTCCTTCAGTGAGAATCTTATCAATTACTCAATAAAAGTTAACCCGAAAATGAAATCTGTAGAGGATTTTATAGTGGACTTAATGGATTAAAAAAAAAACGTTTTGATTGAAAATTGAAATGATTGCTCGTGTAAAATAAAAACGTGCTAAGTCGATTTGTCAATTTGTATTATATTGCGATTGACAGTACTAGCTGCCAGAGATAGATAATAAACTAAGGCTACTTACTGGTTATGTAGCAAACTAAAGTTAGGGCTGGGTCTGTCTGTGCTAAGATTTTATTCCGCGCAATGAGGGTAAAACGGCAGTTTTACCCAAAGAAGTTGAATGTAGAGAGGCAGAAAGTTGAGTGATGCTAAAGCGAAATCTATGGTTTTACCTAGGGAACTAAAACCCCGGTTTTTTCGAGAACCGGAAATTCGGACTCATCATTGGAAGAACCGGGATTTTCCCGTTTACATTAAAATCACATTATTATTAGGCTATAGTATGTGAAATAAGGCCTGTTTGTAGCTAAGGCTGGATACTTATGATTGAAACACTACGAGATACCAATACTTAGACCATCTATACTTATCAAAATGAATCGTTGTACGTTAGTCTTTCTAAATCTCTAAAACGGCCCGACCGGTTTGTATAATTCCTATTGAAATTTGTTCTCCTCAGTCCAGTGGAGGTTAAGGTAAAAATAAATTATGGAAAAACGCAAAGAAACAGCCAAATTATACAAAATATATATGGAAAGAATGGAAGTATTAGTTTACTATCGCTAGACGGCGTTGCTAGCCATAGGTAGCGGACTTCTGTTTCACAGCTGAGCGGTTGTGCGATGCGTATAGTAACTAAGCAAAGGATAGATGGCGTTAGTAGCGGATCTTTAGTAAGTACATATATTTCTTAGCGAATCTTTTGTTTGGCGCCATAATTTGCAAAAATATTTAAAGGGGTAAAATAAACCTCGAAGATGACCATAGAAGTGGTCGCCCACAAACGGCAGTAACTGCATAAAATGTGTGGACTACTGAAATGATGGTGCGAGAAGACTTACGAATTACTTACTCGGACTAGGTTCGGGGAGCGTTAACATTATTTTGCATCAGCATCTTGGAGTGAGGAAGCTTTGTTGTCGTTGTTTCCCGCGTTTGCTCTCAGACACTGAAAAACAGGTCCGTGTGGATTGATGCCGCGAAATGCGTCTACGATTTTAAAACGGAACTTCAAGACGTGTTTCGGAAATCATCACAGGCGACGCAATGTGGATTTATCAATATGATCCGGAAAATAAGAGACAGTCCTCAGTATCGGTCTTTTCAGAGGAAATTTGAAACGTTGGATAAAAAATGGTGGCTAGTTTTTTTAATCGCAGCGGGCATGTGTCGATAATAATGTTGGAAAATCATAGATCTGTTAACTCGGAATGGTATACAACAGTAGCATTGCCAAAATTTTTCCCAGCTTTACGAGAGAGGAGACCAAAGACCGGTTTCGGGAAATCATGCTGCATCACGACAACGCTTCATCACATAAGTCCTTTAGAACAAAGGCGTTTCTTGATGAATCCGGTGTTGATACCTTGCCCCATCCACCGTATAGTCCTGATTTAGCACCATGTGATTTATTTTTCCGTGTGCTAAAGAGGCCGTGGCCGCCTTCGAAGTCGCAATTTCGGACCTAACGTATCAAGACTGGCAAAAGTGGTTTAGGCGAATGGAACTTTGCCTAGAGAATGAAGGAGAGTATTTTGAAAAACGGCCAAGTGCGAGTCTAAATCGCGCACGAAGGGTTCCGTACCACCGTTCAATGGAAGCGATGGTGTGGAGTAAATAGTTTGGATTTTACACAGCAAAATATTGTTTACAAAGTTATTGGTGCGGTTACTTTCACACTCCATGTACGTAACCAGGTGAATCCATAAGTTTGTATGTGGTATTGAAAGAATTGTTGTATGGGAGCCCCCTTAAATATTTCTTTTATCCTGTTTTTTAGTATTTGTTGTTAAAGCGGCAACATAAATACATAATCTGTGAAAATTTCAACTCTCTAGCTAGCTAGGTTCTTGAGATACAGCCTGGTGACAGACGGACGGACGGACGGACGGACGGACAGCGGAGTCTTAGTAATAGGGTCCCGTTTGGAACCCTTCGGGTACGGAACCCTAAAAATGTAAAATAAATATTGTTTATATCTTGTATAGTTTTTCCTTGTCTCAAAACTTATCGAGTAACCTACTACCAAAACCCAGTCCTAACAAACTTCGTGGAACCTCTTTCACAGACAATGTTCAAAAATTGACACTGGGTATTCCAGCAAGACTGCACTAGCTCATAAGAAAAGCACTGAAACTAAATTGGCTCTCATCCCTTGGAATCAACTTTATCAGACACGAAGACTATAATAATATCATAAAATAATACCTTGGACCCTATTTAAACACATTGATCGAGCCCCAAACTAGAATTCCCTGTATCTTGGGTACTAGACAACGATACACATACTTATATAGAGAAATATTATACTTAGATAGATAAACAACCATGACTTTGGTACAAACATCCGTTCACATCAAACAAATATTTGCCCCCACCGGGACTCGGACCCGGGACCCTTGGCTTCGTAGGCAGGGTTATTGCCAACTCGGCCATTCGGGTCGTCGTGGCTATCTGGCTCTCCTCGCTTCCAGACTTATAAAATATGGCAGCACTTAGAGGAGAAGGTCTCCGCTAAACCTGATTGCAATTTGGAGTCTCTTTTAAAAGCATCCCTGATTAAAGTAGTGGCCAATATTGACATGGATGTAGTTCGTGCTTCTATCGTTTGAATAGTTTAAATGTCATTTAGATCTGTATTTTGTAACCTTTCGTTTGATATATAAATATTTGTATTACAGAGATATTTGTGTCATTTCTTTCGTTATGACAAAACTTATGGGCCGACTTAAAATCAAGAAATCACTTTTTATAAGACCATGTTTGATAATGGCACTCACATAACCCCTAACTAACCGCTGGTTATATAAGTTATTCAGTTAGAATCAGTGAACTAAGTTATAGAAACCTAAGCGCGGATAATACAGCTGAAATTGTATACTATGTAATTTTTCCCGAAAGTACCGAAAGAACCGGGAATCGTTTTAAAAATGACGATAATCATCAGATCCGGGAAAATTACGGTTTTTTCGGGTATATTCCCTAATTTAACCCGCGGCGGTGGCGAGTGGCGAGTAAGGTTCTGAGCTACCCTAGGTGTGAACTAACTCGATAGTCCGGCGATAGCCCTGATTCACGCAAATTGAGACCCGTTTTTTTTAAGCGAAAACTTGTTTAGCATCGTCGTGATCTGGATTGTTATGAAACGTAAAAGCGACAGTAAAAAGAGACAGATACATAACTCCATACGATTTAACGTGCGAGAGAATGAGATAGCAAGCATTATACAGTGTTTCGTATATTTGCGATCTCCTCTTTGTGCGGTGCTTCGTTCCTAGTTTCGCTAGCAGTCGCGTGCGGTTTGCTATCGAGACAACATGCCGAAGTGATCCGTCAAAAAGGGTAAAAACGATACCAATAATATATTGAAAAAACATGGTGTGTCGTATTTTCGGTAAGTAACAATTATAAGTTTTATAACGTAAGAGAATTGGGGCTGAATTCACTCTCAATCTTACCTAATAACGTAATTTTAGAATAAATATTTTAGTAAATTGCGTTGGGTGATGGATGAATGGAGTCGTTTTTGACATGTTGTGTTGAGAAAGTTTGGCGCCTATTGTTATTTTTGCTTTACTAATGTTAATAATTAATAACTAATATCTACATAATAGATAATTAACATCAAAGTCTAAAAAATATATTTGGTTAGTACGGTACCAAAAGGTTTTTCCCCATTTTTTTTTAATAAGCTTTTAGTAGTAAGATTATGCTTAATTTTGATAATAATGATTTTATGCATCATCATCATGACATTTCATATACAACATTATTATTCCAGATTTCCAAAACATGAAGTCTTACGAGAAAACTGGCGGCAAATTATTGAAAATGAAAGGGGCGATAAATATTTTAAGCCAAAGGATTCAAATGTGGTTTGCTTAGGAAATATGTAGCTGTGCGTTTGCATTATATTTGCAAAAAAGCAAATATTTAAAAAAAGCTCTTCTAAACGACAAGTGTTTAATAAGCTTAATTTGTTTCAAGGTACATAAAATATATATTTTTAAACAATTGTAACCTACTTTGTTTAAATTCACCTTTTTTCCATTTACACTCCCAATCAGGGCTTTTCTGTAAGTTGTCTAAAGTGACGTAATTAAAAAAACTACAAACCTGACTGTGGTTTACTAAAATGCACTAAAAACAAGAAGATAATACTTAGCGTAATTATAGAGATCCGATAAAATGATTGCAGTACATTGTTAAATTGAATGAGATTTAAATGATGGTGGATTACCATTTTAAGTTAGGTATTTTTATTACCATTGCCATTTTCCTGCTTTTTAGTACAAAACTAGGAAAAATCTGTAGATAGGTACTTAGTTTAAAATGACAGTTTATTTTTTATAGCTTATGCAAGATTTGTATATTTTTCCGTAATCTACTTTTAAAGCCCTTTATTTTGATACCCCACTCGAGGGTGTTGAAAAAAAAACCCGCACATAACATCCGGCATTATTATTTAGTCAGATATCGAGTTTGATCTCTTATTTTATTGGACCTTACTTTTTCTGTATGTTGTTTGTGTATGTACAATAAAGAAAATATGAATTTATAAATTATGAGGTCAGACTGGTACACGAAGGGTTCCTTACTATCGTACATTATATTTACAGTTAGAGCTTAGTTCTGTCTCATGTTATGAGTAATCTTCGATTATTGCTAAAAGCATACCATACCTACAAATTATTACGTCCAAAACGTAACTTTAACATTGCCTATTTCACTACTCCACACACGCCCTGTTCCATTGTGAGCCGGTGGCAAAAAAAATTGTGAGGCACGATGCGCTCGCATTTTGAAATGTCATAACCGCCAAACACTGGCATTGGACATACAACGCGTAGCAACGGTATGTCTAACCACAGATACTTGGTCTAACTAACATCATAGGGTAGTATTTCTAAAACTTTAAGTATGATCTTAGGTACAATACTTGGTTTAATTTTTGGCTACCACACGCACACACTCGCAACGAGCGAAGGATAGGTTTTGACGTGATTTTGAACTTGATGCTGTATCTAGGGTATATATGATCGAAGTTGATACCCTTTCCTGTAGTGTCTACCGAGATATAGTAGGGGTTCTTGCGCCGGATCTGGGGTCCGGCGAAAGCATACATGTACGGCGAAAGCATTCGATCAAGTCCGAGCGTTGTACGTGTACTAACACACGTACAACGCTCTGATGTGTGTACGTCTGTGTACGCGCCTGCGTATTACAAAGCTTCAGAAAAAGCATCACAACAACCGTGGTGTATTGTACACGTGTATCATTTAAATGTGCAGCAGTCGTACTGTATCCACAACAAGATCGCAAGAACGCAGTATTCCAACGTTATATTAATCAAATTAAAACTCAAGTATTAATTTCATATTTCAGTTATCATAAGCCTCTCATATCATTACTCAAAAAATAGTTTTAAACTTGGTATTAACCCCTCAGTTACCACCGGCGTTAGCTAACGCGACTTTTCCGTTATAGGTTTTAAATTTTATTACCATGGCATATGGTTCAAAATCGCGATCCGTCTCAACTTCCCTCGGTTTTTGAGTAGTTAATATTATCATAACTAAACCCTACAATTATCCTAATCTTCAAATTTTACATTCGTCTTAGTATATTTAAGTTCTTTTGAAGGTATCACTTCTATCGCGAGTGAACTGCACACGTGTTTTGCACTAACCAAACGCGCGTCCGCAACTGTCAAAACTAACGGATGTCACGCTGACTCAGCCTGTCATATTGCTTGAACATACAAAACACAAATGGTGCATTGTTTTTAGTTTTTCAGCTGTAAACATGTTTGAAAAGTGCCTTATTTTATGAAAAATAGCATCGTAGACTGATAATTTTATTTGTGATGAAATTTTTATAAACATCCTTTTACACCATGTGGGTGACACTCGCGTTTTTTTCCGTCCTGTGGTGTATGGCATATAGTTCGCTCTCGGAGGGGGTTTACACCGACTTGAACGATCTCTCCGAGCAGCAGAATGCCGTAAGAATCAACAAATGCTGCGAAACCAACGAGCTTATGATAGACTCTAAGTGCCGTCTAGCGGAAAACGTGAACAAAAGTCAGTACCTACACAACTAATAAAACAATGGCTTAGCATCATATTACATTATTGATTCTATGCGAAGCTTACTTTTCTTACAGGTGTTTGGTCACCGAAGTTCAAGACAGAGGATGGGAAGGATACAAAGTTAAAATACTTTCGTTATGTAACTGGCGTGCCGGACTGTGAGACTACTCAACAGCGGGCAATATTCTCCTTTGCAAAATCTGAGGATGAGTATGTAACTTAGTTAAATGGGGTTAGCTATAGACATTGTTCACACGATTTTTACTATAATGTAAATGGCAGGGGGTTATTTGGAACTCCCCTGTCCAAGGGGATATAGTTTTTTTTGCAAGGAATTAAATTGAATTTGAGGTTAGGTTCACATATTTTTTTGCTATGAAAGTGATATGATGCAAGTATGCAACCCATAGAGGGTTGGGGGAGAGCTTCCTATGCGGTCTTGTGGTATTTTAGCATATTTTTTTATTGCCGGAGACTCGCGTCTTGTTTAATTACGATTAAAATTAAAATTCAGACTTATGCGACACAAAATTCTATTCTGGCATTTGTTAAAAAAATATATATATGAAGAGTGAGTTCAAGTAGCATATTTTTGAGTAAAATTTGGCTAGAGTAGGTTATTGTGGCTAAATTTCTATTGGGTTATAGGTTAGGTTAGAACATAGCGAAGCCGAGCGGAGTGAAGTGTATGCAAATAAAAACAATATTTAATGATATGTCTCTATGGGTTGCTTTTATGTCACTTTCATGGCGAACATTTTGTTTATATTACCTCAAATTTAAAAATTAAATAATTTATTACCCAAAACCTATACATTCCTCGCAAAAAAAATAGTTTTTTTGCAAGGGGGACATGGGAGCTTCCCCATATCCCTCCACCACCTCAAACCCCCAAATTAAGGTGAACAATGTCTATAGTTTACCCGTTAAATGTAATAGAAAACTTTTTGCCATTGAGATCTTGTGCCTGGTTTATGAATTAATTCCTTTCAAGTTTCTTTATACCAGAAAATCTGAGAAAAAAATAATATCACACAATAAATGATATAATTAATGTAACTACTAAACTTTTTGCAGGTTACAACTTCTTTCTGATGGTCGACTCAAGCATTTGATTCACCATGAGCATAGCTCTGACAATCTCCAAGAAGATGCCATGATGACCAACACATTTGGCATACATGAACACATCACTATTCCAGATGCTAAGGAGCCCGCTTCTTACATACATGTTCAAAACAAATACTGTATAGATAAGGTACTGTAGAGTACTATTGTCTAAGGAATTTCCTCATTCCTGTCTTGATATTATCTCTAATGGAATATTATATTTTTGCAGATATTAATGACTAAGACCAATATGACAGCAGAATATGCATTAGTCTGTATTCCTGAAGTAAAGATAAATTGGAGTGACTCTGATTTTGTTATGAAGAAGATCGTAAATCCTATATTTCATGCAATCACTATCGTTTTGCTGCTGCTTGTGGCTATAATATACTTTGTGTTGCCAACATTGAGGGATTTGGCTGGCAACATAGTCACTACAGTAAATGTTTGCCTTATCTTTGCTCAAGCTGCTGATCTAGTCCGAATATTTACTGAGTTGGGGAATCATGTGAGCTTCATGGTTGCTGGTAAGTGCATTGTTTATCCCCTATTTTATGTTATAATGTGGTGTGTATATATGTGATGAATATTTATAAATTTTTATTTAAATTCTATTGATAAAGTTGAAGGAACATTTTCTAGAATGGTATAGGAAGTTGAAAAGGTATGAGACTGTTCATGTTCACTAATGTAATATTCATGTGTTTTAGATATTGTCTTGTACGTCAGCCTTCTAGGAACATTCTTTTGGCTGAACAGCTATGGCTTCTACATTTCGAAAACATTCAAGTAAGTTGCATTTAGAAGTACTAAAATTTTCATATTAATAATAAAAATGTAGCTTAAGATTTAATTGCCTCTTGTTACAAAAGTAACACTTTTATGCTTTTATTCCAATGAGCCGGCAGTGGACTTGCATCATGTAGGTACAGTCATATACATAATGTTAATAGTACCATTTAACTATGGTAATGAAATCACGACCCATCCTCATGTGTTCCCGTAATGTAACTTTGATGGGACACAAAATGCAATACAGTCTGAAAACGATCTGGTATACCAAGATTTCATATTGTCGGCGTGGGGCTACATAATACATGAAAATAAAGTAAAACTTTATTTTTCCAGATCGCGCAATGTATTCCTCCGAGTGACGGACGTGCGTAAATACTGCTACTACTCAAGCGTGGTGTGGTCGTGTGTGGTGCTGATGGCTGTGATGGCGATATGCGCGCACTTCCTTCTGGACACCAGCAACAATCCATATAGGAGAATGAGGACTCAGTTCTCCTCGTCTATACTGACTGATGATTACGAGCAGGAGACAATTGGTATGGATTGACAGTTTTATGTTTTAGTGTCAGTATTGCCAATGTCTTTATCCAATATTTCTTAGAATTATCAATTACTATGAAGAATTCCTTTGAATTTTGCGGTATGTCTATACATAGAGGAGTTAACAATTGGTATTCGATTTGTTGCAGGATGGCTAGGCATCGCTATATTCTTTACGCCGATTGCATTCACGATATTATTTAATATTTTCTTCTACGTAACTACAATGAAAGTCATCAAACGGATAAATACATACGGCAGAATTCACCACAAATTAAAAGGATGGTAAGAGGCAATTACTTGAATAAAATACTACTATCTAATCAAGCTGATTTTTGACAGTTAAAGAAAGTACCATGAAAATGAGAAAGTCTTGATCTCGGAATTACTTTTTTAAATCTTAGACATGCATACGTCTAATTGCCATTTCTCACCCATGTTAAGTGCGTTAACTCCTGAGGAATACCAACATTTAACGACCGTATCCGTAGCAAAAGATACAACCATTCACGTTTATGTTTAGATTATGAAATATGTGGCGTCCTAATGGAATGTTATCTTGAACCATTCCAGTTTCGACCTTTTCCTGCAGCTGTTCCTCATACTGACCGTATGGTGGCTGTTCCTGCTACTATCATGGCTCAAGTTCGACGGCCTACTCTACGCACACATCGCCGTGAACTTACTGATGGGGATACTAGTGTTCTATGTGTGCGTATATCGTCAACCACACGTCACGTTTCTACTGCAGAAGAGCTGTTGCTACGCAGAGCCGGTCCCGACAGGGGAGTGGGGGGACGAAATGACGCACATGAATGGTAACACCTATTACTAGATTAGGTTTTGTACAATAGCGCGTAAGATCTGTTTGTAGTCCAACAGATGAGACTCCTCTCGCCATATTTAAGACGATAATTTATGAATCGCTTGTAACTAAATTAGGTTTCCCTCGCATAATTTTGATTCACAAATTACCGTGTTCATTTTGTTCTGAAATAACCGCAAACGTGCGGACACGCCCGGCCGGTCCACAAGCGCGCGCCGAGAGCCCAATATTGGGAGATAGATAGAACTAAAGCCACAATTTAAAGGTTTTTAGGTATTTATGACTGGAAAAAAACAGTAGTGTAAAATCCACCCCTGAGTCGGGCGCAACTTTACAAACAACACCTTGTATAAGGTGAGCTGTCTCAGTCAAGTTGTCGTAGAAGTTTATCTTTGTAAATAGATGATAAAACAGATTACGACCTCTGTGGCGCAGCGATTGTGGCTCTACCTACCATACGAGAGGTAAAGAAAAAAAGCCCTAGGTCTTGGATGTTTATATGTGTGACATCGCTGCTTCTGGTTCCCACGACACAGGGTATCCTAGTTTGGGGCCAGAAGCAATGTATGTGCCTGTATGGAAATAATAATAAAAAATGCGAGAGCTCTTATTCTGCGTCGTTTTTATGTGGCCAGTGGACTATCAATTATATTTGTGATCATCAGATCAGAGGAGTCATCTATTACAGGTTTTATATGTAAGCTAATCACGAATTTTTCAATAGTCTTTACAAATACTCGTAAATGCAGAAATAATTCACAGTGTGGTTAATTGAATAGAATCTCGGTACGAATTACATAAGTTATTATAATGAGCTTTAATGAAATGATGCTGATATGATTATGGAGATAAAATCAAAACCTTTATAATTAACTATCGCCTAATTAAATGTGCCTTTACGGAGCAGTTATTTGACAAAATAATTATAAGTAGTTATCAGTGATAGAATGAATGTTAAGAAGCTTTTTGCGCAAGTGATTATGACACAAAGCCTTTTAGTAGATTTTATGTAAAATGTGATAATTTGATTTGAGTGCTCACAAAAGATACTTAAATAGTATAACAATTCACATGTTTTGATGGCACCTTCGATTTAAGATTTAATAATGACGTAAAAGAAAGGCACGTACGATTTGATTGTAACCTGATGAATTAGTCTGTAGGATAAGTTTGACGTATCTCCCAGTACATAAGAACCGCCACGCGGATGAGTAAGAGATTTATTTGACACTTGTGCAAATGTTGTGATGTTTTCACGAGTCATTAGCTGCTGGTCCAATACGCAGTTCGTCCATTTCGCATGTCGCCGTTTCATCCATTTCGAGATTCGTCAGCACGCAGTTCCTCGATTTCGTGAACCGTCATAGTTCGTCCATTAGGAGCTAAGGTCATATTATATTCATAAGAAGAGCAAGAGCGGCGTCCCTGTTGTACTGGGTGCGCGCCCGCACCACGGCATTCTAGACCATATTGCAGGGAGGCTGGAATGTCCAATCCTCAGACACTGGGAACACCTTCATATGACTTGATTGGCACCCCTATACACGTTGCTCGGGAGGAATCCTATAGCTTTAATGAATCCTATACCATATACGTGTTGAACAAATAGATGTTGGACTAAATACGAGCCGAAAGAAATAAGAAATTAAATGCCATTTGGACGAACTGCGTATTGGACCAGCAGCTAATAAATCGTTTTCAGGAGTTATTTTACACCGAGTAAGAAATTCCGTCCGTATAAATATTTCTCACAGTTTTCTGACTAACAACGCAAACAAGGTAGCTTATATGACATTCTAATTTAATTTCTAATTAATGATTCCAAATATATGATTAAGTTAATTAGGTATATATCATTTCTATAAGTGCATAATGTATTGCAGTAATTAGCAATATTTTATTTTCGGATGTATTTATATGTTTTGAATTGTTTTACATTAATAAATCATTTTGCATCACATTTTTGTTTTACTATCAAAAAATAACAAGATCGTCGTCATCACTTGATTTCATCCCTACATTGTGACTAGGGCATGGAACCTGAGTGGATATAAAAACCCGGGTCGACATGATTTAAAAACCGGTTCTTCGGTTCTTCACAAATTTCTATAATGTATTGTATATTGCGTCAACTTTTTGAATTTTTTTCTTGCGTTTAGAACTAGATGGCGCTGTCAGTCTTCTGAATCGCGCTATAGTTGTGCCGGATGGCCGAGTCGGCAGTGAGCCTGCCTACGAAGCGAAGGGTCCCGGGTTCGAGTCCCGGTGGGGGCAAATATTTGTTTGACGAGAACGGATGCTTGTACCTTAGTCATGGTTGTTTATCTCTATCTAAGTAAAATATTTATCTATATAAGTATGTGTATCGTTGTCTAGTACCCAAGATACAGGGAATCCTAGTTTGGGGCTAGATCAATGTGTGTAAATAGTGTCCAAGGTATTATTATTATTATTATTTCCATTTGATGTTCTTCCGATAGAAAATGCCGTTTGAGTATCTCCTACTTTGTGTCGGCGGGATGCTACACTCGTGACTACAGATGTAGCAATTAAGTTTGCTATGAAAATCAATGATATGAATTCCGCAACAAAATGAAAAGTGCGTTAATTAGAAGATAGATGGAACGGAGGCTGATTCAAGCTTCTTTGCTAAAATATCTTACATACCCGAAAGTTATTTCCTCGATAGTTCGTGTGAAGATTCAAATATGTATATTCAAACGGAAAAGTAGCGACGAAATGCGCCAGGAAATACTAAGACTAGTACGATACAGGTATATTGCTGATAATGAAATGGTACCAAACCAGAACAACAGTGAATCAAAGACAGAAATGCAAGTTGATCGTCCTCTGTCATATAAAGAGAGATCCAAAGAGCTTCTTTTGCAACGACTTTTTTATCAAACGAAACAGATGGTTCCATGGACGTTGGAATTATTGTTGAAATGGCTCTTTTCGAGAACGGAGGAAATCGCGGGCGTTATCTTCAAGCAGTATTTGATCAACTTATGACTATTCCACCAAGCAGCGTCGAGCCCGAAAGGATATTTTCTTCCGCAGGAATGACTATCATGATTACCAATATATACAGAAGAGAAACCCTGAAGATTCATAAAAAGCCGTTTCATTCATAAAAGAAGGCCGCTATAATAAAAAATACTAAAAAACAGAATACAATTAATATTTAAGGGGTATTGTAGGTTTCATATTCTTTATTGCACAGAAATCTTATAGAAATAGTAAGGTAACAAAACATTTTATGAGCAAAGGCGAGCTTATCTCTAAAGAGAGATTTCTACCAGCAAACCTTGGTAGGACAGGAAAAATTGTGCAACAGGAGAGTCCTAGTGCGCAATAAAACTGTACATCTAATTGTTTACAACTAAAACATAATAATTTAATACATGATATATACTAAATAAAATACAAAAGCAAAAATTTTTATATATATCAAACATATACTACTTATATATACATATATAAAAGTACCTATCACGAAAGAGAAAGGAAATGCTCTTTCAATCTTGTCTTAAAAGTGAAAATTGAGGGACTATCTCTAATAGCGCAGGGAAGTGCGTTCCACAGTCGGATCGCCGTTAACCTAAACGAGTGTTTGTAAGCGGCAGTGTTATGCCGAGGAGTAGAGAGAAGAGACATCGTGTGGGATCTCCGGTTGCTATGCCTGGAGGAAATAAACTCGAAACGTCCTCGAAGATATGAGGGGTAGCGGGGGTTTCGCAAAATGTTGAACAGATAGGAGAGAACGTGCATATCACGACGAAGGCGGATCGGAAGCCACCCCAACTCCTTGCGATACTGTGAGACATGGTCATACTTGCGCAGCCCGAAGACAAACCGAATCCCGAGGTTTTGAAGTCGTTCGAGTTTGTTCAGTTGTTCTTCGTTCGCACCGATCCAGCAAACATCTGCATAGTCGATTAAAGGTAGTAGGAGGGACTGGGCAAGGGTGATTTTAGTCTGCTGTGGCAGGAAGTGCTGCAATCTCCGTAGGGAGTGAAATGACGCAAAGACTCGTCTGCTGACCTCACAAACATGGGGCGACCAGGACAACAATTTATCAAATACAACCCCAAGATTCTTGGCCTTCTCGCTGTATGAGATTATGTTACCATCATACACTATAGGGTCGACGGGCATTTTCTGAACTAGGTTATGAGAGTGACGAGTACCCAAAATCATGGCCTGCGATTTGCCCGGGTTAACAAGCAGACCATAAGAGGTAGCCCATTTCCTGATGTTATCGAGATCAGCATTCAACGCCTCTACTGTCAGATTCACATCACACGGACAGTAGGTTTCTTTCCTGCGCTAACACAGCTTTGCGGGAGGAGCGACTTGCTGTACTCACGCACGACTGAAGTACCTATCGTGCGATACTGACGTCACAATTAGGGCGTGGAGATCCGGACCACTTTTCCCAGAACCGGGATGTCGGTTCCCATAGACGGTGGAACCGCGTAACCGGTTCTTTTTAAAAAAAATAACGCCCTGTTTTACCCGACAGCCCAGAAGGAGGGTTATGGTTTTTTTTATGGGTGTGTGCGTGTATGTATGGATATTTCTATGGCACGCTATCTAAAGACAACGTCGGTCGCGACGTCGTTAGGTGCGTTTTAGATATTCGAGAGAAGGAATGATGATAGAAAAAAAAACGGCCAAGTGCGAGTCTAACTCGCGCACGATGGGTTCCGTACCACCGTACAATGGTAGGGATGGTGTGGATTGAATAGTTTCGATTTTACAAAGCAAAATGTTGTTCACAAAGTTATTGGTGCGGCTAATTTCACACTCCATGTACATAACCAGGTGAATTCATTAGTTTGTATGTGGTATTGAAAGAATGATTGTATAGGACTCCCCTTAAATTTATTTTATTCTGTTTTTTAGTGCTTGTTGTTATAGCGGCAACAGAAATACATCATCTGTAAACATTTCAACTGTCTAACTATCACGGTTCATGAGATACAGCCTGGTGACGGACGGACAGACTACAAATTGTGCAGCCGATATCAAACCAATTGTTCCACCACAACCATGTGATAAGCTGAGAAATCTAACACCATAATTGAATCTCAACAAAACATGTTTAATATTTATGCTTCGGAACGCACCGGTTTTTCGTTGCGCGGATCGACCGCGAGTGATCGGGACATCACTAGCTGTCACTTGTATAGAAACGAGATGACGAGTTAGAGGTTACTTTTTTTGCACATGGAAAATGTCTAACGCCAGCATCGGAAAGCTTGGTTGAATGTTAATTATAATAATCGCGGAACAATCGTCGGGAAATAAGTAGATTTAACGTCATCGGAGTGAGTGCTTCGTGCTTTGAAAGGTTGAAGTGATTCGGTGATCCAGTCGTCGCTTTCGGATAGCGATCCTAGTGTCGGCAAGCCTCACGACGGCGACAGCTTCGGGCTACGACGAGAGTAAGATTCGACTCCCATCACACCCCACCCTCGTGTTCCTCATCCCGTACTCCTGCCTCGAATTGAGCTTTCGAATTCCGGTCCACGGCGTCAAAGGTCAGTACTGCTTTGTGACATTCCACTGAAAAACAACCCTACCAAGATTCCACGCCCTGTCGGTTAAGGCGTGGTATTTAAACAAAACACTTATCTTTAACTTAATCTTTCGTGGAGTTCGTTATTTGTTGCTGTAGCGGCAACAGTAATACACATTCTTTAAAAAGAAATATCTAAACACGTATCATAAACCCTCTTTAAAGCGTCCAAAAACCGCACGTTACGACCAGCATAATGTTATACTACTTAGTAAAAAGTCATTTCTTATCTTCATATTGTTACTTTATGACCATATGACCATGGATTCACGGTTGTTTATCTATCTAAAAATAATATTTATCTATTTAAGTATGTGTATCGTTGTCTAGTACCCAAGATACAGGGAATCCTAGTTTGGGGCTAGAACAATGTGTGTAAATAGTGTCCAAGGTACTATTATTATAATGTATCTAGTTTGTCTGTGAAGTTGGTACTACTGAACAAGCTAAACAAGTGCAGAGCAATTATCAATGCCACCATGCCCGTCGAACATGCGGTTCCTGAAAACATCAGAGAGCTTATGATATGTGTGTAGATAAACTAGTGTATGTAACTGTACATTATTAGGCATTAAAACTCTTGATTGATATAATTACCCACTCTCGAGTTTTAATACCCTTCATTATGTATCAGTCACATAAACTACTATAACACTACTTATTACGGTTCATGAGATACAGCTCGCTGACGGACGAACAGACAGACGTACAGCAGAGTCTTAGTAATAGGGTCCCGTTTTTACCCTTTGGGTACGGAACCCTTCAAAATGTGAAAAGCTAAGGTCCCAGGTGAGATCCCTGCGGTACCCCTGTAGGAATTCGTTTCAATCATTTAATGAATATCATGTATTTCTAGAGCCGACTAGAATTACACTTACCATCCAAACTTGCTTAGATAAAGTTTTTGTAACTGTGCATTCACCAGTAAAAATATAATTAACTGCTTACCATCCGATCGCAGCGGTCAAATAGTTTATTTTCCCATTGATAGTAAAAATAAGACAGCCATAATTTTATAGGCCTATTACATCCCATAGACTAGAGACGTATACGAAAAACTTAGATATAAACTTGCCAGTACCGGATTTTAATGAACAGAACCCAAACAAAATCTGTTCAGACTTCTTCAACGTTATTCAAACAGAATTAGATAAATTTAATGGCTGGGCAATATTTGGAATTCGTAAAAGTAGAGCTATCTTGTATGACCTTTATGAATAAAAAACCTATAACTTTGATAGAAAATTTCATGACTATTTTAAAAAATATTCCAAAACTTTCAAGTTGGTTTGTAGAACTGCAAAAACTTTACACATTAATAGAAAAAAACTAAATTCAAATTATATAATGAAAACGGTTTGGCAAATCAGAAACCATGAAGCTGGCAAAGTTATACAAAGGGATAATTATTTCTGCTTGAAGATGCTTGATGATGTTGTTAAATCCAACGCTGAGGTAGCTCGAGCTTTTGAAACATTCTTCACCAATGTACCCTTACTCACAACAGAGCGTCTAAATTCATCTCCATATGCAGCAGAGACTTTGTTAAAAAAACAGCACTAGCATCAGTAATGTAGATTTTAAATTTCATCATGTTTATCTCCAGGGCATTACCAAACGTTTAGATTACTTAACTTAAAAATACTGAAGGGGTATATCAGTCATTGGTTCAGTAATACTAGTTATTATAGCCCCACAACTAGCTTCATATATTTAATAAATGTGTTGACGATGGAACTTTCTCAGACCTCATGAAACACAGGAAACTGATACCTCTGTTCAAGTCGGGAGATAAGGGTGATCCTTCAAATTTCACGCCAATATCCTTCCAGCACTAAGTAAAATTTTTGATAAGATTATACTCAATCAAATGCTCTCAAACTTTAACCGTACAAAACAACTCTAAGCCAAACAATAGGGTTTCACTAGGGGTAAATCGACTATGGATGCAGGTATTACCCTTATATCTCATATTTATTCTGCATGGGAAGCCGCACAGGATGCTATCAGTGTTTTTGAGGCATGAGGCATTTGATTGTGTTGATCATGATACGCTACTAATGAAATTTAATCATTACGGAATTAGAAATAAAGCGTTGAATCTACTAAGATCATACCTAAGCAATATAATTCAAAAGGCAGAGGTCAACGGCGTTAAATTTGATGGATCGGAAGTAAAAATTTACGTTTTACAAGGTTCCAATTAGGCTTTTTATTATTCCAGGTATATATTAACGATCTGCCTTTCATGATGGAGAAATTGACTGACATAGTGTTGTTTGCTGATGATACTTCACTGGTCTTCAAAATTGAAAGACAAAAAGAAGATTTTGATGATGTTAATGGAGTATTGTCGTTAACCTTGAATTGGTTCACAATCAATAATTTACTTTTAAATGCTGGTAAAACCAAGTGTATCAAATTCTCACTTCCAAATGTCAGGCAAGTTGAGACCAGTTTAGTGTAAGACAGCAACACGTTAGAATTAGTAAATGATACGAAGTTTATTGGAATAACCATTGATAGCAAATTGCAGTGCGGACCTCACATAGATAAATTAGCTGGTAGATTTAGTTCTGCGGCTTACGCTGTTAGGAACATCCGGCAAAACTCGGATGTGGCTGCATTTAGGCTAGTATATTTTAGTTACTTTCATAGTGTCATGTCCTATGGTATCTTGTTGTGGGGGAAAGCAGCGGATATTCAAACTATTTTTATTTTACAGAAAAGAGCTATTCGGGTAATTTATAATTTAAAACGCACAGACTCCTTATGAGAGCTTTTTAAAGAAATGTATATACTAACTGTAGCTAGTCAATTTATTTTCTAAAATATAATGTTACATACATTATATTTTAGAAAATAAATTAGCAAGCATTAACATTGCAAGAACCTTGCAATATTTTCCAATCTCAGCGATAGCCGTAATGCTAACCTAAGGAATAATCACAGACTAGTTGCGCCCCGGTTTAGACTCGCGAAGGTTATCAATTCTTTCAAGGGTTTCATTCTCTAATACAACAAGATACCTCTAGAGATCATGAAATTGCCTTTTGAGCAAATTAAAACTGTTAAAGCGACTTTGTAAAAAGGTATATTACAATGTTCAAGATAACTTAAATGACAGGACTGTATGAGGTTAATCTGGCTCTACACAAACCTTGCTTTTAATAATTTTGTAATTATTTATTCCCGCTTATTAACTACAATAATTCATATTGTAATATTTGTAATAGTTAAGCGCAACCAATTTTAAAAGAGATCTTATAATCTATTTGTGGGTGTTTCTACGCGCTTCTCCTCCCACAGTGATCCAATGTAGAGAAGAGGCAAATATGACGATTTTTAAGTATATGTAAAAATATCTACAGTAATAAAGACATTTGATTGATTTATTTATTGATTGAATACCTACTCTGGTAGTTGAAGTACCATGATAATATTTGTAGTTGTGCTATTCATTCTCTTTAGTTGATTTAGCGGTCGAGCCATATGTGAAAGCAATTGGGATTGATTTCACACAACAGAATAGAGCTACCGGTGTCAGCGTTGCTGACGAGCAGGTCTCAGAACAGAATAGAGCTACCGGTGTCAACGTTGCTGACGAGCAGGTCTCAGAACAGAATAGAGCTACCGGTGCAGATCTCGCGATCGACAACGCACTACTACACTACACTAATAGTATATTTATGAACCAGTTAGAATTGTGTTAATCTAAATTGTCAACATCGAAAAACTTGTTCCCGTTGCGCACTACGAAAAAGCTGCGAAATTTTGGGATTTTTAGCTTTTTGGGGTTCCGTAACTCAATATCTTTATATCTCTCTCTTATATATCTTTATAGGACCACTCGCGTGTCCGCTCGTCCGTCTGTCACAGACACTATTCTCAGGAACTAGAGAAAGAGTCTTGAAATCTTCTGCAAAAATATCCTGATAACCACAAGATAATTCAAGTCCAATATGAAAAAAACATGACCTACAAAAATTTGGAGATGTAAATTTTCAAAACGAAAAAAAACCGTTAAGGGCTAAAAATGGCTCTTTAGAAACCTTAAAAAAATATATAGGTATAAATTTTGTTTAGTAGTTCTCGTTTTGGTTTAAAGGTTTAAAGAACTTTATTCTCATAAGAAATTAAATTTCACTTAAAATGAGTTAAGCTTAAAAATATATAGGTAGATTAATTTAAGGTACTCTTAGCGATATGTATGTAGAACTAAGTTTTGAAAGTGTTCATACTTTTGCAAATATTTTCATTATTCGGTAAGTTATTGAACATCTGTACTCCCTCAAATACTATTGTCTTTTTTCCATAATTAGTCCTAGGTTTTGTTAGTTTAAGTTTGATTTTGTTACGAAGATTTCTGTTATTTGATAGGTGTAGTTCTATGTTAGATTTTATGGCATTCGTAGTAATTTTCCTTATTAAAATAATAATAATAATTCTTTATTTTTTAACATGATATAATGTCTTAAATCTACAGAAACCTTGAAGCCTGTGGTAGTATACACTGTGTTACAGGCTTCAGTATTTACTTAACTCAGCTACATCGGTCATTTGTAAACATTTTAGCGTAAAGAAAACACGAAAATAAGGTAAGTACTTACAAAAACATGGTAGGTAAAAAGAAAGTTATTAAGACTACTTGTGTGACCTGCGTGGGAGTGTGAGGATGTATGTATGTATGTAAGGGTGCATGTGTATGTGTGTGTGTGTGTGTGTGTGTGTGTGTGTGTGTGTGTGTGTGTGTGTATGTATGTATGTATATATGTGTGTGTGTATGTGTGTGTGTAATCGTGAAATGTAAAGATTTAAGATGCATAGCTAAATAATTTCTCAATTGCCTCATAGTCCAATCATCGAACCAGTTGTGTATATATTTTTTAAGTTTATAAATATTAAGTCGTCTTATGGAGCTGCTTTTATTGAGTTTGTTATAAATAAGGGGTGCATTGTATAAAAAGTGTCTACTAGCAAAGGCAGACCTAAAGTTGGGTAATGGGACTATATCTAACCTTTTTCTATTTTGATCAGGAATTGGATCACTAGTACGGTGAAATCTGCAAACACATTGGAGGATGTATAACTTCCTGACTGTAAGTTGTTTGGACTCTTTGTATAATGTGGACGTAGGATAGCGAAAAAGTAATCTTTTCATTACCTTAAGAAGAGCCCATTGTGCACGCTCAACCTCAATCAAATGCGTTTTTGCAGCACTCCCCCAAGAAGTAATACAGTAAGTAAGTACAGATTCAGCCAGTGCTTTGTAGCTTTGTTGCTTTGCAGCCAATACATGTGTTATATTTATACAGTTGGTTAATGTTAAATAGTTTAGTCCCCAGCCCCACGACGAATCACCCGCGTCGTGGCCTCGTTCCTACGGAGTCGCCGCTACAGAGTGGTGGTGGAAGACGCCGTGTCAGAAGCCCGCCCCATCGAAGCCGGCGTCCCACAACGCAGCATACTATGCGTCGTCCTACAAAGCACCCCACGCCACCGTCAAAATGCATCGCACGCTGGACACCCTGCCTAAATGGCTGGCCAAATGGAGGCTCTCCGTCAACGTCGGGAAGACGCAGGCGATGATCACCGGCCAGAGCAACCTGCCACCACCACTCCAACTCCAAGAGAAGGACATTGGGTGGCTGCACCAAGTGAAATATCTGGGGGTCACCATAGACCGCCGGCTCACGATGAAGACCCACGTCGACAACGTCGTAAACCAGGTCCGGGCTGCACGGGCGAAACTTCGTCCACTCCTGGACTCCGGCCTCCCCCTGCGGTCGAAGCTCGGGATCTATAAAACGTACATCAGGTCACGCCTCACGTATGCCTCGCCGGCATGGTACGCCCTCTGCTCGGAGTCCAACAAGAAGATACTCCGGGCCCAAGAAAACCTCTCCTTGCGTACCATCGTCGGCGCGCCTCGCTACGTGAGAAACGCAACGATCGCAAGGGACCTAGGATTGGAGACACTGGACAAGTTCGTCCAGAGGCTGGCAACGAACATGTTCGCACGAGAGAACGGCTCTCAACACCCGCTCGTGCGAGACCTGGCGCCTTACCACGCGCGCCCGCCTGACCGTCGCCGCCTACCCCGAGACCTGGTTGCCGAGCCGGCAGCACCCCTGGATTGAGGCCACACACAACCCGACGAACACCTCAGCCACCCAATGACCTGGCCGTAATCACGGCCAGCGGAAGACTCCGCGGAAGGGGGCCATTGCCCCGGGACCGCAACCCCGCACCCTGGAAGGGGTGTGAGAAGATCACCAAGAAGAAGAAATAGTTTAGTTTTCCCGTACAGTTGTTTTGTTGGTGTATCAAAGGGGTAGTGTTGTAAAAGCTTGATAATTTTGATTTGAATTGAATTTTGTAGCTGGTTAGGGTTGGATGGAGCCGCTGATCCCCAAATTTCATTTAAATATGCGAGGTGCGATTTGGCTAAAGAATTGTAAATAAGAGGTCTTATTTTATTTGGTATACAATGTGATACCCTTCAAAGTGATCCTAGAGTGGATATCAATTTAGATCTGATATACTCAATGTGTGGTCCCCACGTTAATTTATCATCGATAATTAAACCAAGGTTTTTTTCTTGGTGTGACCTTTGAATATATTCAGTATTTATTTTATGTGGCTCAAACTCAGGGATTACTTTATTTTTAGCGGCTAAGATCATATATGAAGTTTTTAACGCGTTCATAGTTAATAAATTATTCAGCAACCACTCCTTGAGTACTTCTAAATCCTTTTGCGCATCGTGGACTAGTTCATTGATAGAGTTGCCGAAGTAAAACAAGCAAGTATCATCGGCATATAGCGTAATATGTCTAGTTAGTCCTATTGTATTTATGTTATTTACGTAGACAGAGAATAGCAACGGTCCGATAATGGAACCCAGGGGTATACCATATGAGATATTTTGGAATGAACATGTGAAATTATCGATCTTAACAGCTTGACGCCTATTGTGTAGATAGAATTCAAACATGTTCAGAGCTGAGTCTCTAACGCCTAAGTCGTATAATTTTAGGAGTGGCTTTTGGTGACTTACGGTGTCGAATGCTTTTTTTAGATCTATGAATATGCCAACAGAAATGTTTCTTTTGTCAATATGTGTTTTAATTTTAGTATTCAAGTCTATAGCAGCAGCAAGGTTATCAGATTTCGGACGAAAGCCATATTGTTGGTCAGTTAAAAAACAATTTTCCGTTAAGTGGTCATTAAGTCTATCACACGATATCGGTCTGTAGGTGCTTGGGTCAGTTTTAGGTCCAGATTTGTATATCGGACTAACTTTTGCAGTTTTAAGTGAATCCGGAAAAACCCCTAGCATTTGTTTAAGCAATGAAAATTTTTTTCAACAATGACATTCTTCAAACATTTAATTACCTTAGTTTAGATTCCATCTAGACTAATGCTTGTGTTAATATTAAGGTCATCTATAATATTATTGACTTCGTTTAAAGTGCATGGTCTAAGCTCATTCAGCGTATTGTCGTGAGTGTAATTGTGTCCATACATAAAAATTTTACTTCTATTAGTGTGATATTTATTTGGTATTCTACTAGCTAGCTCGGCAGCAACTGACGAGAAGAATGAGTTGAATACGTGACAGATTTCAAAACCGTCAGTGACCAATCCGGAATTCGGACCAATTTGTTTTGTTTAGAGCTAATATATTAATGATCTCCCACATTTTCTTTGGCTGATTGTAGGTGTCGTGAAATAGTTTATGATAGTAATTGTATTTTTATGTTTTGATCATAAGTTTAGCTTTAGTTTGTTCTTCCGTAAACAATTTCTTCAAGTCTTCGTCATTTGGGTTTATTTTAGTTTCTTGCCATAGCCTTTTCTGGTATTTATGGTATCAATAATATTTTTATCTATCCAGTCATTACATGGTGGATTGAGCACTTTAATTTTCTGTATTTTGTTGTTTTCAACGTTATCTAATATAAGTTTTTCCAAATTGCAATAATCGTCGAGATCTTCATTGCATTGTATACTTTTGACATACTCTTATAAAGATTTTCATAATCAATTGTTGTGTATTCAACTTTTTCCTTTGCTATAGGTGCTAATTTTCCAACTTTTAGATATAATTGTTTGTGGTCTGAAAGTGATGATTAAATGATAGATAGACTGAGGGAATGATTATGTACATTCGTACTTACATGGTCGATTATGGTCTCGCTTGTTTCCCGTGTCATATCCTGATTCCTTCATCTCATTAATGTATTGTGCTACGTAATTTTCATTACTGAGCAAATCGATGTTAAAATCACCAAAGACCACGCGGGTTACGCTAAGTATGTGGCTCTGTAAGGGTCAGTACACCCTATGTCCGTTTTGCGGATGAAATGAAACCGACAGCAGTATTGAAATGCCTATATCAATTTACATACAACACCTTGCCGGACCTGACAGTTTTGCCGGCAGTGTGGACTGACAGTAAGTGCTATGACGGCGCACAGGCAAGAAGACGAGAACTGAGAACCGCAATGTGTTACGTGCATGCGCAGGTACGGCCAATGGGCCACTTGACAAGAGTACACTACTGACGATACTTAAAAAGACACGTCTCATACTTCGTACGAATCAGCATTTCTTGTTCTCGCCTTCTGGACTGTAACAGCGTTGTCTGACCTGCGAGAAGAGTTGTCCCTCGGGCCGGCGACAGAGCGCTGACAGCTGGCAGCGCACCACGAGGTGGCAGTCGTCCATCACCGCGTTGAAAAAGCGCCGCGTGGGCAGCAGGGCTTCCAGGTCTATCATCAGCTCGAGGAATCGCTCGCAGTATCTGTTGGCGGTTAGAGTTCACCTTTGGTTAGCTTATGTGGAAAATTAAAACAGAATATTGCCCGAATATTATATTACGCTCCAAAAATTAGACTACCAACACCATCTTTTGGAAAAAGGATGAGCTGAACATGTTTTTTCGTTGTTCCCTTTGTGTTTTGTTCTTCTTGAGACTTCAACGAAAACTTTAAAAAACGTTCAGGCAAATCGGTCCAGCCGTTTGAGCGATTTGCGCTTACCAACACATTTTAGGTTTAATTTTTATTAGGGTTCCGTAACCAAAGGGTGCCAAACGGGACCCTATTACTAAGCCTCCGCTGTACGTCTGTCTGTCTGTCCGTCCGTCAGCGGACTGCATCTCATGGTACTGCATTAACCTTAATAGGTAGAGAGTTGAATTGTTCACAGAATGTGTGTTTCTGTCGCCGCTACAGCTATAAATAATGGACTACACGACATGTTATAAATTAAAGAGGGTCCCCATACTAAAAAAATCCTTTATTCTCTTATGAACTAATTTAAATTACTTAGAACAGATTCCAATGTTGCATGCAAAATATTAACCGATGAATTCCCAATAGGGGTGCATGTCATCTTACCCTTAACATAAGCAGGTTTCTGATTAGTCTGTTCAATAAAAACAGCTGATGTCAAGTTGAACTTGGTTAAACCAACTATAGTTGCGTCGCATATATTGTATGCGAACAATGTAGCTACTAATTTTCTATACCGTGAAACTTGGCAACTTTGCCAAGGGTTAGTAAATTTGCCATCAGCGTTGTGCCTACGGCAATCCTGCAATATCTCAGTCTACTACCATTTTTTTGTGTTGTGACTATTTTTAGGGGAAAATACGATTATCAATTGGCAACACTGTTTTGAATAGGGTAACACCAAGGCAGCCATTATTTGTCATTTGAGAGAAAAAATCCGTCACGCATCTAACCTAAAAATACAGTGCTCCAGAACATCTATTATTTTTGAGCGGAACCATCGGATCCAGGTACGTAAATTTTTCATATAATGTTAGTTTTATGGTAAGGAATCGATTTATATTGTTATAAATGCCGTAGTGTTTGAATTGTGTCATATAATTGCGTTGGCAAAGTTACTAGACCATGCCGGCCAGTATGGGAGGGCAACTTTGCCATGTTTTCAAGTGGCCTAGGGTTGTACCAAAACAAAAATAATTCTACTAGGTACATACCTAACATTATAAACGCGAAAGTTTGAGAGTGAATATGTGTGTTTGTGTGTATGTTTGTTACCTCTTCAAGCTCAAACAGCTGGTCTAATTTTTATGAAATTTGGACACTGACGCTTCTGACATCCTGGATTAAAACACAGGCTACGTACTTTATATCCGGGAAAAAATGCAGTGTTCACGCGGGATGATGAAAAGTTGAAATAGGTAATCGATTTTTTACCAACAACTATAACCTAAAATTCACGCGGGCGGAAAGCTAGTAGGTAGTAGGTAGCATAAAAATGTTTTCGTCTATAATTATATGCAATTGCATCGCTAGGTACACTACTTTATCTTCACTTATACATTGTTACCATACTTTTCAAATATTTATAAGAATTTAGCTTTATTCTGCAGTCTTTGCTAGGCCCTTTAGCATGTTGTAGGTAGGTAGGTTCTAATTTATTTTCATTTACTTTTAGGAAAATGGGGCGCCGAACTCGCCGAAAACTGGGATCGAGGAATTATAAGAATTATAGCCAGGAAATGCTAGACTTAGCCGTTGAGCTTGTAAAAAACAAGAATATAACTTCATCGGAAGCGTTTCTCCTTAGTACTTATGTACCTGATTACTAATATGTAACAAAACAAATAAATAGTTAAAAAATAATCAAATCTTTTTTCTCAATTGTGCCAACCCTGACCACATTCACTGACTTTATATGAAAATTTCTTATATGGGTATAAAACTTTGCCATTTCGTCTGTGCTTTATTTCATAATAATTATAGCCTATCGGTCAAATTCCTAACCTTTTGTATCCTACCTATTGAGTATTACTTACTAATATTGTAAATACAAATTCCATTGTTGATAACGCAAAAATGTAATTGGCAAAGTTGCCACACGGTGTAGGTAACTTTGCCAGTTTTGTTTTTAGGCGTTAACCTTTATAATACGTCGTATTATATAATAATATGCATGTTTATGCACTCATAGATAAATATATTGTCTGTCGCTTCATACATACTTCAAAGGTTGCATACAAGTTCTGGTGA
The DNA here is from genome assembly GCA_949825045.1 of Argyresthia goedartella. Classification (NCBI taxonomy): domain Eukaryota; kingdom Metazoa; phylum Arthropoda; class Insecta; order Lepidoptera; family Argyresthiidae; genus Argyresthia; species Argyresthia goedartella. The sequence continues at coordinate 18,129,645 of OX463824.1, read as the reverse complement.
AAAATGGATTATGACTTTTCAACACTAGTAAAAAGTGGCAAAGATGCCAGGTTCCACACTATTAGATAGGTACAATGTATCCTGAGTCAGAGTAAAGTTATGAAAAAAATATTCATGTCGAAATATAAAATAGCATCGCTGTGATGACACGTTAAATTAAATAAATAAACATTCATTCTATGCACAGATTTGTTTTGTTGTTCCGTCAAATTACAGGCATATGGAAAATTGCATAGTATAAATTTGCATTTCATCCTACGATGTAAGTCTAGAAGTGTATCAACACTTTTATTCAGATAGTTCCTAATAATGTTTGAATGATTTTCCACCATAATTACAATAGTGATGTACTCATTATATTTACAAGATCCACGAATGAATTATTTGGACAGCAAATGTTCGTTACTTTTTGGTTAAGCCGGTAATGTAGTAGAGGTCCAAGTCCTGCAGCTAATTTGTCGGAGAACAATAGAGTTTTTCCCGTCAAGAGAAGAGAATGAGTGCTAGCCGCATAGAATTTTAGATGAAAAAGTTAAATTCATATTTGTAATTGGATGCGCGACCCCCGACGACGTCCGCCGCGGTCTTGAAATCTGATAGAAAATTGCCATATTGCAGTTCATAAAATCTTAGAAGTGATCTGACATATTACCTAAAACTTCATAAAATCTACTTTTTAAACACAAGGGATGTTACCATAACAATTGGGAAGAATCGAAATTGTTCATTTAGTTGAACTAATAGAAGAGTTGCTAACGTCATTCATTACATACTTCTATCCGCACTAAGGGATATAATTAATTAATTTTCAATAATATTATCTATTCTGAAATAAACCTCTGCCATCGCGTAAAAGAAACGGCGTGACTTTATTTTTTATCCATTCAAATAATAAAGTTTAAAAGGTGTATCGATTATTTTGTTTAATCGAGGTTTTTAAGCACTAAAAGGCTCCCCAGTTTCCGAAAGAGTGGTCAAATGTAACAAGCGGTTAATCGATCATTTATTCAAAATAGCGGCATGTGATTGGCTGAAATGCGTTTAACAAGAGTTTAACAAGTTGTCACAGCTAATTTTCCTTTCAGAAACCGGGCGCTAACACCCGTCAAGCACCATATTATCTTTTTCTTCCTGTAATTGATTTTTCGATTTTGAGGCTATTCCTTTTTTAGGGTTCCGTACCTGAAGGATGCCAAACGGGATTCTATTACTAAGCCTCCGCTGCCCGTGCGTCCGTCAGTCCGTCCGTCTGTCGCCAGGCTGTATCTCATGAACCGTGATAGTTAGACAGACGTAATTTCTGTTGCCGCCATAATAACAAATACTAAAATCCAGAATAAAATAAATATTTAAGGGGCTCCCATAAAACAATTCTTTCAATACCAAATACAAACTTATGAATGCACCTGGTGACGTACATGGTGTGTAAAAGTAGCCGCACCAATAACTTTGTAAACAACATTTTGCTATGTAACATCCAAACTATTCACTCCACACCATCCCTACCATTGTACGGTGGTACGGAACCCTTCGTGCGCGAGTTAGACTCGCACTTGACCGGTTTTTACTCTCCGTAAGAACCTTCGTGAGACTTCCAACGAATAGTTTTAAAAAAAGATCATCCAAATCGATCCAGCCTGGATTATTTTGGGATAAATTTTTAGGGTTCCGTACCCAAAGGGTAAAAGTGGGACCCTATTACTAAGACTCCGCTGTCCGTCCGTCTGTCACCAGGCTGTATCTCATGAACTGTGATAGTGAGACAATTGCAATTTTCACAAATGATGTATTTCTGCTGCCGCTATAACAACAAATAAGGTGTAGAAATTCATACGAACGCTTGGCGTGGGTAAGTCCCAGGACCTACAAGCTGGTAATGTAGATCTCAATGGTCTCAACCAGTTTCTTTCTGCCCCGCCTGTTGTGATGGATCCCGCTGTCAAACACTACGCTTCAGAGCCTTCGCTCTAAGACCTTACCAGACACCACACCATTCAAGTTAAGCAATGTTGGAATCGAAACGGTCAAGAAGGCATTATTGGCTGTCAACTCAAAAGCTGTAGGCGATGTCAAAATTTGCCTTAAAATGCTACTGTTGATCCTAGACGAACTATTGCCTGCTATCACACATATTATTAAATTTTCCATATCAAATGGCGTCTTCCCCACAGTGTGGAAAAGAGCGCTAGTCATCCCATTACCTAAAACTCCCTGTCCCGCCTCTTTCAAAGAGTATCGCCCCATTTCAATCCTGCCCATCCTCTCCAAAGTCATTGAGACCATTGTCAATAACCAGCTCTCCTATGACCTTTCCTCCAACAATCTTCTAAACACTTTCCAGTCAGGATTCAGAACGGAACATAGCACCGTCACGGCTTTGCTGAAAGTCACAGATGACATCCAACTAGCCATGGACTGCAAACAGCTTTCCGTCTTAGCTTTACTTGACTTCAGTAGTGCCTTCAACTGCGTAGATTTCGACATTCTCATTGAGGTTCTTAGATCCCTGAACGTCTCCTCTTCCTCTGCCAGCTGGTTCGACTCTTATTTAAGGGATCGGCAACAGCGTATCAGGTCGGAGGAGACTTCCACTGAATGGTGTGACCTCTTTACAGGCGTCCCTCAAGGCGGTATACTTTCTCCACTCCTATTCTCGATTTTCATTAACTCCATCTCGGATGTCCTGTGTTCCTCATATCATCTTTATGCTGATGATCTCCAGATATATCGCCACTTTTCTCCTAATGATGTAAACTCTGCTGTGGAGAAACTAAACGCAGATCTTGAGGGTGTAAAAAGCTGGGCTTCATCCTTCGGACTCCTGGTTAACCCGAGTAAGTACCAGGTTATGATTATAGGTACAAGATATTCTCTAAAACTGTTACACCAACAGCCTATTCCAGTTGTCACTTTCAACGGTACCACCATCATGTATAGCGATAAAGCTAAAAACCTGGGTCTCATCTTCGATAACCAGCTGTCCTGGTCATTTCATGTCAACGAGGTCAGTCGACGAGTATTTGCTACTTTTCACTCTCTCAGGAGACTTCAATACTTTTGGCCTCGACAGACCAAAATCACTCTCGCTCAGTCTCTTCTACCCCTCATCGATTATGCTGATGTCTGCTGGGTCAGTGCTAACGAAGAATTACTGAACAAACTCGAACGACTTCAAAATCTCGGGATTCGGTTTATCTTCGGGCTGCGCAAATACGACCATGTATCACAGCATCGCAAAGAGTTGAAGTGGCTTCCGATCCGTCTTCGTCGGGATTCTCACATCCTCCACCTCCTCTACAACATTTTGCGGAATCCACGCTATCCAACCTTCCTACGAGACCGTTTTCAATTTGTTTCTTCCAGCAGGCCTCGGAGGACCCACACAGTTTCTATACTCACGACCCCACAACATAACACCGCAACTTACGAGCACGGGTTTAGACTCCGGGACATTCGGTTGTGGAATGCACTCCCCTGCACCATCATGGATAGTCCTACTCTCAATATCTTTAAAAGTCGTGTGAAGAAGCACTTCCTATCTCTTTAGAAATATACGTAGTATTTATGTATTTATAATTTATATATGTATATATATTTAATACTTATTTATATTTAGGATGTATATTTTATGTATGTAGTTTATTGAGTTGTAATTTAAGGTATGTTGTACACATCGGTCTACCCGTGCTCTGTGATTAACCTATCTCATCCTGACATGGTTTGCTGGAAGAGATCTCTTGTTAGAGATAAGCTCGCCTTTGTACACTATTTTAATATATATCTTGTCAATATAATTATTTGTGTGCAATAAAGAAATTATGAAATTATGAAAATAATAAAAACCGAAAAAAAAAATTTTAAGGGGGTTCCCATACAACAAACGTGATTTTTTTGCTCGTTTTGCTCGATATTGATTACGGCAACAGATATACGCCTGAAATATCCATAGAATATTGTGTTATATTATTCACTTTAAAAAAAAAACATAAAATTTATATTTAAGGGGATCATGCAACCATCGTGATTTTTTGCCGATTTTGTAGATAATGGTAGGGAACCCTACGTGCGCGAGTCCGACTCACACTTGGCCAGTTTTTTATATAGACAAATATTGCCCCTAAATCAATCGCATGAGAAAAGTAGTGTTTACTTTTCCATACTCAAAAGCACGACTATAAGTCATTTTCACATTCTATATACATTATTACTGTGGCGTTGCATGTTCAAACAATCGAGAAGGTACAAATTGGCAGGAAATACTAGAAAATAAATTATAGCAACATTTGCTGACTACTGTGTGTTTTTTAAATGAAATGATATTTGATTTGTCTAGAGAACACGCAGTAGTCCACTGATATGTCACTTATGTGGCCATCGTTCATATATTTATTTATTTTGGCAAGCCCGACCTGATGGTGTTAGGATCCACATCGCCCTCCTCGGGCACGGCTTCCAGCACCCGCATGAACTTGACCATCAACCGCTGCAGGTAGCGCCGCTCCCAGCTCAACTTCTCCAGCTGTTCCGGCTTGTCTTTCTTCTGGATCGCTTTCCAGTACTTGCGCCACTTGGGCACGGCTTTGAACTCGTGGTTTCTTCGCCCTGTAGACATTTCTTGTTATTCATTTGTGTTTGGGAATAACATAACATTTACTTACATTAACATACATTGCTTCTAGCCCCAAGGATACCATTTATTTATTTATTTATTAATGTTAACATGCACAGCATTACAGAAACATTCCAAATCGCTGCACAAAAGGCATTAACACAATTCATGTACGTAATAAAATAACAGACATCAAAATAAATTACATTATGAGAACATACATTGCTTCTGGCCCCACACTAGGCTACCCTGTATCGTGGGAACCAGAAACAGCTACGTCACACACATATAAACATCCAAGACCTGGGGTTTTTTTTTCTTTACCCCAGCCGGCGATCGAACCCGGAACCTCTCGCATGGTAGGCACAGTCACAACCGCTGAGCCACAGAGGTCGTCGATTATGAGAACCATGAGTCGTGGGAACCATGAGTCGTGGGAACCAGAAACAGCGACGTACCAAACATGTAAACATCCTGGACCTGGGTTTTTTTATACCTCCCCAGCCGGGATTCGAACCCGGGAACTCTTGCTTAGGAAGCACAGCCTCGACCGTAACACCACGGAGGTCGTCAAAATGAAAGGAATGGTGAAAGTGTAAGAACATCGTGACGAATACAGATATTATTGGATTTAGTGGGCTTATAAAACACATCTCCAGAACGTGATGATGAAGTGATGGGCAGAACGGAAGTGATGGGCGGAACCCTGCCACGAAAAAGGGTTTGTTAAATTTCTACCAACCCACGTTAGAAAACGCAGATATAATATTGAGTTAAAAAACTTATTACTTTTGCGATAGAGCCAGGCGCAGTCACATGACACGATAAATGAGGGGCGAGCTAAGCGTCAATCTCCTTCCCCGTGTTTCGCTTGCAAATGGAAAGGGAGGTTGGCGCAAAGCTCTGTCTCCCTTCCCCGCGTAATCCTTACCTTCCTGCAGGCTAACCCACATAGACAGCGAGACCAGCCTCTTCACCTGATCTCTGCACAGCGGCACCTCCATACTGCCGAAGCAGTGGTTCATGAACAGCAACAGCGCCGTCTGCTCGCGCATGTTGCGACTGGAAGCGTCATCTGCGACGGTCGCGCGAAGCACTTGCTCGAAGAACGCGGGGTATTGCTCGGGGCTTTTAAGGAAGGCCTGGAATACGGTGATGATAGAAGAATAAAGAGTGTCTGTGAGGATCGATACTTATTATGAATATTTACTTAAATAAATAAATAAGCCCATTAATGTCCCTACCGAGGTGCACAGGCCTTTACCCGGACACGAGTAAGATTAAGCCATACTCCACCACGTTGGCTCAGTGCGGGTTGGTGGAGGGGTTTTACGATCACTACCACGTAGTGAAAGTAGCCGGGATCTACAGCTTAACGTGTCATTCGAAACACTGAACGCCCGATACTGTACTTAAGATAAATTAATTATCTCATTGGTACAATGTCAGGATTCGAACCTGCATCTCCTGTGTAAGAAGCAAGCGTGAAACCCTTAAGACCTGATTGATAGGAAACATAGTGTTGAGTAAAAGCCCTCACGTGCGTACACGCCTTTTATCTAAGATACGGTCTTCCTCAACTAGCATCTGCTAGTTAAGTAGTTTATTATGAACTGGCGTTCTATGTCTTTCTCACGTCTTCGCGCCTCGCCAAGGTTTTACTTGTTTGTGAGTTTGTAGGAATTAATAATAAAGAATATCAATTAATGTCTAGGTGGAGGTAGAATAGATAGACCGAGATCTGACCAAATAGCAATCTGTACTCAGGGGCCTATACGTGCCTATACTATTGCTACGGACAGGATGATGAGATGATGATGATCATTCATGTTTACCTACCACCAACTTCCAATCGTGAAGAATGCTTACCTGCCAAGCCGGCACGCGCTCCCTGAACTTCTCATTGAGCATCACGACAACGGACATCATGTGCGCGTGCGACGCCTCGCCGCCGCGGTATTGCGGCCACAGGTAGCTCTCCAGGTACTGCGAGAATTCCAGCATCATGACGCGACGCACGCTGAACCTGGGGCGGTGCAAGTGGTAAGTAAAGGCGGTGTTCGATTCCAAATCGATATTCGATCGATGGTTTCTGAACGGCCATTTTGAATTTGACGTTGCTGCCAACCTAGCAGTTTTTTGACAACTGACAGACGAAAGCCCTCGCAATGTAAACGCGTTTTGGTTAGGGTATTGAAATTAAATCGCAAGCCATCTGGAATGTATTCGGGTTTCCCTCAGGATTGTCTATATAGCTGAGTGTGTTGTGGTTCCCCGAACCAGATAAAGTTCGCATTTACGTGGCCGATTGGTTTTTACCACGTAACATAACCTGTGTTGGAACACTGTGCTTGTAACGTACTACCTCCTTGACCATATTGGCTACTGGCGGATTAGCCAGTTAAAAACTAAAACTATAAAAATTCGGAAATTCGGGTCTGGAATCTCGTCTGGCAGCTGATTGTTTTTTTGAGGCAGACATTGTTTGAGCTCTGAAACGTGAGGTTGTATCTTCTGCATCAATAATTTTTAAGTCACGCCTTTGTTGCGGCGATGGGCTAGTCCCTTTAGTACTGTAATGGAGCTGAATGTTTAGTTGCTGTAAAGTGCAGTAGTTGATTTGAAACTTCCCTACTATCCCCAATCCATGGGTAAGCATTGGTTCGTAGTTAGTCTTTCTTATTTTCGTGTATTTTATACTCTCTATGTATTTCCCTTTTCTATACAGTGTCTATTGGACTGCGGCACTCTTAGATCCTAATTACCCTAGGGCCCTCGTCGGAAGTCTCCGTGTGGGGAGCCGTCGTCTGATAGCTGGGCGCCGTAGCGCTTTTGTATTCCTATCATTCACACTGATCTCTTTCCAGGGTTCCACGCCGAGGAGTAATATCCTCCTGGCGCTAACGGAGCTCTGAATCGGTTCCACGCCGAGGAATAATATCCTCCTGGCGCTAACCGCATAATCACTTGTTGACGTCTGGAGAAGTGGACCAGTCGGATTGAGTTTACCAAGGAGCTGAAATCTACAAATTCCCGGCGAGTCCCTATCCAGCGTTTCAACTATATCACCAATATTCGACTCACGACCCTGTGATTAATAAATGTATCTTGAGCCTGCCAATAATCTCTTTTGGTCAGGTTAGAGTCTTACTGTTTCATGCTCATTGAAGCTGGCCCGCCAGTCATAGGAGGTTGGCTGAAGAACCTGTCTACCAAGAAGAGCCTAGGGTGCACCCGGGCCTTGCAGAGAGACAGGAGGTTGACGGGACCGAAGCACAGACCAGGTTAGATCGACCCCAATTACTTCAGCTCGGTGAATCGCCGACGTTCAAACTTCTTGGCAACTGATCGTTACGCTACCTCGTAGCTGATAGGCCCCTACGAGGTCATTAGGTGCCGAGAAGCCTGAACACTTTGGTAGCAGAGCGTGGTTTCCTGAGATTTGCAGCCGTCAAGGGCTCCAGGAAGGCACGATTTGGGACTATCAATCTGTAGGTATAGGCGGTTAGGTACTTGGTTGTTCCTATATCCACATAGATTGGTAGTATTGTAAGCTATAAGTCTATTGCTGGTAGTAGACAGACAGATATTGAATTGAAATTTGCATTGAATTACCAGTTAGTCAACCAGTTAGTTAACATAGGTAGTTACATCTATTGATAGCAGGCTATTACATTGTTTTCAGTTTATAGCAATTTATAACTTGAACAAATATTGACTATCTGTGTTTGTTATAATGATAAAGGGAAACTAAATTGTATTTACAGAATTTATATAGATATAAAACTCGGTTCCTATTGTTTAAGGAAAACAACATTGTTTAAGTTGTGGTTTAGGGTTCCCTCGTTTGGGTTGTAGACTGGAGGGTCCAATAAAATTGAGTTACTGCAAATTGTGAGTAAGTATCGTTCCGATCATGTCGTTATCTGAAATCCAGAAGGGTGTTTCTAAGGAACTCAGATGGTTTTCCTCCGCACACGGTCTGATAGACCGTTTAGATAGGCATGATGTGGTATTGGAGCGGTCTATGGACGTTAAGGAACGTTACAATAGGGTACTCGAATTGTCCGCGCAGGCGGAATCAGTTGATGGTTGCGCACCTGACAGGCTGTCACGGTTGATAGGGGATGTCGACCAATGTATGGAGATGGCAGCTGCTATCACGCAGAAGGCTGCGGACATACGTAGACAGCGCGAGTCCAGCCATGGTGGTGACATTGAAGCACCTCTGCCGCTTCAGGGTTCGGGGTCCAGGTTACCTGCCATAACTATGCCTACTTTTGACGGAGTGTCCGGTGAATGGATGAGCTTCATCAATCTGTTCGACAGTTTGGTGCACATGCGATCGGACATTACCAAGTCTGTCAAGATGGCTCAGCTGGTGGCAGCATTGAGGGGTGAGCCTAGGGAGCTGGTCGCTCATTTGACAGTTACGGAGGGTAACTATGAAACGGCCAGGCAATTGTTGGTCAGACGTTACCATAACAAACGGAGGTTGGCCGATGCCCAACTGAACCGTTTGTTTAGTATCCCGGTTGTGAACAAGGTCGGGGCCATACAGACGGAGGTTTTGAACCCATTGTTGTCCGTCACCAAGGCTCTAGAGAATCTTGGACTTCCGGTTGGTGAATGGTCGTACCTACTGTTGTACATTGTACTTTCCCGCCTACCCGCTGACGTGCAGACTCGTTTCGAACAGTCTCACGGGAGGTCGGCCGAGGACCTGCCCGCCTTCTCCGACTTGGTCGGATTCTTGGAAGAGGAGGCTCGACGGGCAGAGAATTTGGGGTTGACGGTCACCCATCCTTCGGAGCCACAGAGAGCTGCCGGGAGCGCTGTGAGTAGGGGCCCTCCGACGAGGAAGGACCGCACCAACCGGCAGTCATATGGGACTGTGAGTGCATTGACCCCACATAGTGAGACCTGCCCATGTTGTAGGCAGATTGGCCATGCTGTGGCCAATTGCAATAAGTTCGGGGAACTTAGGGTTCAGGGACGGCGCCGGATGGCCAAGCAGCGGAGCTGGTGTTTCCTGTGCCTCGGGCCACACATGGCTAGGGACTGCACGCGCACAAAAATGTGCGGATATTGTGGTGGGGCCCACAACAATCTGTTATGCATGAACCGGTCCGGCCAACAGCCTCCACAGGGCCGTATCCAGGGTGACACGGCATGGGGCCCTGAGAATTCGTTTGCGACTCGGAGCGCAACTCAGGGGCCAACGTCCCCACGTCCACAGGGCCGTACCCAGGGTGACACGGCATGGGGCCCTGAGAATTCGTTTGCGACTCGGAGCGCAACTCAGGGGCCAACGTCCCCACGTGCACAGGGCAGTACCAGGGTGCAGGGCCGCACTCAGGACCATTACATGGGGGGCCCTGAGTATTCGGTTGCGACTCAGCATCCGACCCAGCGGGACATTGGGTGTGTTGAGCAGGCCGTAACGGGCGGGTGGCATGGACACGTTCGAGCTATGCGGGTGCGGTTCGGACGCCGCCTCAGTTGTCGCCCCGCTCGTCGCCTCGTCCTCGTCGGTCACATGTGATGTCCCCCCCGCTCATGGAGCGGCCACGGTTGAATTCACGCCCACCCCCCTTTACGGGGAATCGTAGGTTGGGAATGGAACCGGCGCGTGGGCCATTTGTACAATGGGACCCTCTGGCGTATAGCTGCATACCTGATCGGTTACAGGCACAGTGGGGCCCCGGGGGTCCTCGCTAGGAATTGGCGGCCCAACCATTGGTTGCCCCCCAACCGGAGACGGTGGTGTTACCGATCGCCTCTGTGCTTGTTTGGGATTTGGCGGGCAACCCAACATACGTTCGCGCCCTATTAGATTCTGGAGCTCAGGGCTGCATTGTATCGAATGATTTAGCAAAATGGTTGGGCCTCAAGGTAAATAGGTATAATAAATTAATACGGGGCGTGGGGAATGTTACGGTTACGAATGTAGTTGGTCAATCGGTGATCACGTTCTCTCCACGTTATGACATTTTGACAAAAACATCCGTGCAAGCTTTAGTAATGACGCATGTCATGGGCAGACACCCCTTGGTGAAGTTGAATCCGGCCGTTCGATTCCTGACATCAGGACTCAAGTTGGCGGATCCCGATTTTGACACTCCAGCCCCGGTCGACCTGCTACTGGGAGCAGACGTTCTGGGTAGGTTTCTGTTGTCGGATCGGCGAGTTCTTCAGCCGGACGGGTTGATTGCTGTGGATACTAAGTTTGGTCACGTGATCATGGGTCCGGCATTGCCAATGGTTAGGCCTGCCGAGTCAGATGGCATACTTATTGGCTCAGCGTTGTCAGACGCTATCCAACGTTTCTGGGAGATAGAGGAACCTCCCACCGCTCGTCGAGTCGACGCAGACGAAGAAGAGTGCGAGTTGTTTTACCAGAATAGTACTGGTCGCCTTCGTTCTGGTCGTTTTGTAACTCGACTGCCTTTCAGGGCCGATCGACCGCCACTAGGAGCATCTAGGAAGATGGCTGAGACGAGATTGATGTCGATGGAGCGTAGGATGACAAGGGACGCCGTATTTAAACAAAAATATGTTGATTTCATGAGGGAGTATGAGTCGTTAGGACACATGTCGGTATCGGGTGTGGACTGGAGATCTGAGGATCATTGTTTCCTTCCACACCATGCCGTCCTACGAACCCCTACCGGCAAGATTCGAGTTGTTTTTGATGGGTCAGCACCTACCTCGAACGGGATGTCCCTGAATCAGTGTCTACATTCGGGACCCAAGTTGAGTCGTGATATTTCGGATATTCTCACGAGCTTTCGGAGGCACCAGATTGTATTTGTCGCAGACATTCGGATGATGTTTAGGCAAACGGTAATTCATCCGGCTGACAGAAGGTATCAGTTGATACTTTGGCGTGAGTCCACGGCCGAGCCAGTCAAGGTCTATGAGTTAAACACGAACACGTATGGGTTACGGTCTAGCCCGTATTTGGCGATGCGTACCCTGCGGGAGTTGGCGTCGCGTGACCGTGTGAGCTATCCTAGAGCCGCCGCTATCCTGGAGCAAGATTTGTACGTCGATGACGTCTGCACAGGGGCAGCCAGTGTGGAGGAAGCTCTGGACCGACGTGACGAGCTCATTCAATTGCTGGAACGAGGCGGCTATGAACTACGCAAGTGGATGTCCAACTCCCCTGAGTTGATGGCTGGTCTCCCAGATGAGTTTCAACAAGACCCGCACGTTTTTGAGAATCCTGACAACCCTAACATGTTGTCAGTGCTTGGAATTCAGTACCGGCCCGTCCATGATGAGTTTACCTATCGGGTGGTTTTAGAAACACCGAAGGCCTGGACGAAGCGGTCAGTACTGTCAACGATTGCGAGAACGTTCGACCCGAATGGATGGATTTCTCCAGTCACCTTTGCTCTCAAATGTTTTATGCAAAGGCTATGGGCGGCTCAGTTGACCTGGGACACCCACCTCTCAGGTGATTTGTTGACTGATTGGACGCGAATGTTCACCTCGCTATCGGACATAAATAATGTATCGCTGCCGAGGAAATTGATCCCTGCTGGGGATTACAGGGCAACCCTTCACGGGTTTTGTGATGCCTCTGAACGAGGGTTTGCGGCAGCGGTTTATTTGCGAACCGTCACCTCCACCGGGGAGGTCGACGTGCGTTTGGTTTTGGCAAAAAGCAAGGTAGCGCCTATTCGGACAAGGATGACGATTCCAAAACTGGAACTGTCCGGGGCTGCTCTTTTGACCAAACTTTTGAATCACACTCTAACAGTGTTGCGTGGGTCAGTGGTTTTAGAGGATACGGTGTACGCTTGGACGGACAGCCAGATTGTTTTGTGCTGGCTGAAGGCTTCGGTCCATAACTTAGAGGTTTTTGTTGCGAACCGTGTCTCCCAGATTGTGTCGTCTGAGGTCCCACTGACCTGGAGACATGTACCAGGAGAATTGAACCCGTCTGATTGTGCATCCAGGGGATGTCGGGCTCCTGAACTCGTTAGACACCATTTGTGGTGGGGACCACCCTGGCTTGCCAAGAGAGAATCGGACTGGCCGCACAGCCATGTAGTAGTATCTTCGGATCATGGCCCCAGAGCGGCCGTGCATGTTACCCAGAAGGCTGAGGACCCTGACGCCGGGTTTCTGCTGGACCGGTATAGCTCACTTGACAAGTTGATAAACGTGTCCACTTGGATTAGTAGATTCGCTCGAAATTGTCGTACTCCTCGCGATCAGCGAACGTTGAACCCTATTCTGACTCCGGCAGAGCGAAACGAGTCGCTATTGAATTTGGTCCGGTTGGTACAGTCCTCGAAGTTTGGGTCAGAATTGGAGATTATACGAAGTGGACGTTCGAAATTGAAGGGAGCCGTCGCGCGTCTCAACCCCTTTGTTGATTCGACCGGGTTACTTCGGGTAGGAGGAAGATTGCGCAATGCGAATCTGTCGTATTCGGCTCGTCACCCACTTCTGCTCCCCAAGGGGGGACAGTTAGTTGAATTGCTGGTGACTGATCGTCATATTAAAAACGCGCATGCCGGCTGTAACGCGTTGTTGGCCACGCTCCAGCGGGAGTTTTGGATCTTATCTGCCCGCCGTGTCATACGGAACATCGTGTTTCGGTGCATGCCTTGTTATCGACTTAAGGCTGCCACGATGCAACCTCTCATGGGGGACTTGCCCCCTGATCGTGTGAATGAGGTCAGACCGTTTTCAGGTGTTGGTACGGATTTTGCAGGACCGTTTATGGTGAAGAGTTCACGATTGCGTACCGCTAGGCAATACAAGGCGTACCTATGTGTGTTTGTTTGTTTATCCACCAAGGCGGTACATCTCGAGCTCGTTGCTGATCTCTCGACAGAGGCTTTCATTGCTTGTTTGGATAGGTTTGTTTCTCGAAGGGGACTTCCAACTTTGATCCGCTCTGATAACGGCACTAACTACATCGGTGCGGAACGATACTTACGAGAGATAGTCAACCTTTTGAATGTAAATAAAGTGGATATTGGAACGGCCCTCTCCCGTCGGGGTATACAGTGGACCTTCAGCCCACCGATTTGCCCCCACTGGGGTGGGATTTTTGAGGCCGTAGTTAAGTCAGCTAAGACGCACTTGGGGCGTATAGTAGGTCAGACCGCGCTGACTTTTGAGGAGCTCGCGACATTGTTTTGTAAGATCGAGGCCGTTTTCGAGGAGGCTCTGACCCCAGGCCATTTCTTGATAGGACAGCCACTTAACGCGTTGCCCGAGCACCCCTTCGAGGGAGTGAAATTGTATCGGTTGTCAAGGTATCAGATGTTGCAGCAGTTTACTCAGAATTTCTGGAAGCGTTGGTCGCTCGAGTATCTGCATATCTTACAACAGCGCCTTAAGTGGACTGACAAAACCAGCCCCCCTAGTGTTGGTGACCTCGTTCTGGTTAAGGATGCTAACCTACCGCCACTACGTTGGCGCAGGGGGCGCATTGTTAACTTGTTCCCTGGCAAGGACGGGACCCCCCGGTCTGCAGAGGTTCTAGTAGGAGGCTCGGTTCTAAAACGAGCGGTAGCAACGTTGTCTCGGCTGCCCGTAGATTAGGGGACAGGTGGGTGCCTGTCCGGGCGGGTGATTGTTCGATTCCAAATCGATATTCGATCGATGGTTTCTGAACGGCCATTTTGAATTTGACGTTGCTGCCAACCTAGCAGTTTTTTGACAACTGACAGACGAAAGCCCTCGCAATGTAAACGCGTTTTGGTTAGGGTATTGAAATTAAATCGCAAGCCATCTGGAATGTATTCGGGTTTCCCTCAGGATTGTCTATATAGCTGAGTGTGCTGTGGTTCCCCGAACCAGATAAAGTTCGCATTTACGTGGCCGATTGGTTTTTACCACGTAACATAACCTGTGTTGGAGCACTGTGCTCATTGAAGCTGGCCCGCCAGTCATAGGAGGTTGGCTGAAGAACCTGTCTACCAAGAAGAGCCTAGGGTGCACCCGGGCCTTGCAGAGAGACAGGAGGTTGACGGGACCGAAGCACAGACCAGGTTAGATCGACCCCAATTACTTCAGCTCGGTGAATCGCCGACGTTCACACTTCTTGGCACCTGATCGTTACGCTACCTCGTAGCTGATGGGCCCCTACGAGGTCATTAGGTGCCGAGAAGCCTGAACAGGCGGGGCGGGGCATCCCGACAGCGGAGTTTACAATTTCACCTTCAGATTACTTTTAGAGGAAAAGGATATAAATGGAAAAAATTACGTAATTAAAATACTAAAAAAATCTACTTAATTATTGAGATTCGATAAAATTATTAAAGTAACTCATAATATCCACAATAATGTTTTTTGTAATTTTGTTTTATGGACCCTACTACTACTAGCGCCATCAAGATGAATCCAATGACGTATCATATCAAAATCGGTTGAGCCGTTGAGTTACGAGGGGAAAAAGGCATAAACATACACACATACCTATACAAATAAAAATAGATAAATCAACAATTACATCTCAAACTATGAAAAAACAATCCAATGTTAAACTTTATATATGGCTAATTGTTTGTGTGTGTATATATATAAATAGATATATCATTCCATACATACAGGTCAAACACTAACCCTTCTCTTTTCTGCTTCGCTGCAGTCGGGTAAAAAGGCAAATTCGGGAGTAAACCAAAACAGCCTTTTGTAAATCTCGAAATACGCAAAATATGACTATTCAAGCAATTGTTTCTTAACACTAGCTTGATCATCGTAATGAGTATCAGCAGGAATGTTTGAAGGTTAACGTCATCTGATTATTGTTGCTCGATGAACAAGCCTGCCGAAGTTATCACAAAATCTATTTGTTCTTCACAATATGTTTTTACAATTTCGCACCGGATTTGAATTGTGTGTACTTTTTATTTATTTAATCGTTACAAAAAATTAAAGTTATGTTGCTCTATTAGACCGCTATCGATCGGTGAAGAGCGTTTTAAACATTCTAATTCCTATATACATACATACATAAATATGCTTACGCCTATTTCCCGGAGGAGGGGTAGGCAGAGACCAAAGACCTCTACCTGCTACGATCCTGGCATACATCTCTCGCTTCCTCAACATTCATAAGTCTCTTTATGCAAGCTCGCCGGTTACGGGTACTTCGAATTTGCCCAGAATCGGCCATTTGTAAAGAACACATCGCCGATTTGGTCTTTATAGGACCTTCTTGGGCCTCCCCGCCCGACGGCTCCTTTCACACCCGCTGTATAAATCTGTTTCGTCAATCTCCTTTCATTCATCCTTTCAACGTGACCAAACCATCTAAGCTGGCATTTCTCTATCCTTGTCACTATATCTTCTTTCAATCCACAGCGTTCCCTTATAACTTCATTCGAATTCGAATTCCTATTCCTCTAAAATCAAGCTGAAGGAGAAACTTGGGGCGGTGACCATCCTCAAAGCATCTGCTGACGACGTGTCGCCGACGCGAGAGTCCTGTGCGAGATTCAGCCATGAATCAACTCTTGAAAGGGAAATTTCCTTTTTAAACTCAAACCATAATCGTTTTTGATTTATTTTCATTTTCTACATAAAAGTGCATTATTTTTGTTGCCTTATTTTTGCCTACTTACAATAAATGATTTAAGTTTTGAGTTTTTGGCTGCAGATGTGCTCAGCTACGAATTTGCAGCGTTTATAAACTTTTAGTTAGGCGTTACAACTTACAACTTGTAAAATAATTAATTGTGATACTGTGTAGGGATAGCAAGGACTCACTGCTGATATTACCACTACTACACCCACTATCTCTGTCATCATCATCACTCACTAACAACATTCCTTTCTTGATGTGTGTAAATGTGCAACAAACCAATTTTTTTTGTCGGTGAATTTTTGAGTTGGCATTGAGCATTTGGGCCTATTATATTTTGAGCATACACATAATAGTCTCCAACTAAAATTTGACCGACTTTCACACTAATGTTAGTGCCGTGTTTCGCTAGGGAAAAGACAGCGCCAGTTGATATTTAAGCCGCACTTAACTTGAGCAGCAGTTTGAGCAGTTTGTGCATTCGCGACAAATACTGAGGAAAAACGAATCTCTACATTTAAATTATGAAATTACCGGCCCTTCTCGGAAAAGCCGCGCGGATGCTTTCATCATCATTGAATATTCATTTATTTATTATGTATGGTTATTTTTCACAATTATAAGCAAAATAATTAATAAACTATTATGAATGAATCAAACATGTTATAAATTAACAGTAAGCAAGCCAGTCAAGTCAACCAAAACCCAAAAAATACATTCCAAAAAAATAAAAAAGGGGGTCAATACCCTAATCTATGAGGTCATTTACCTCAATCCTTCACTTGTTTTATTCAGCTAGGCTCAGAGTGCTTATGAAAATTGCAGGTGCAGTGAAGTGTAGTAAAATAAATAGTAAACTTACGAAGATCCAAGTATTTCTGTCTGGTAAATTGTCTCCACAATTGAGGCATCGTAGGGTAAGTGATTTTCCTTAGTCTGCGGCGACCAGTACTGATTAGCAAGCTGTAAATGAAACCATGTGGATTTATTGCACAATTCCATGAGGAAATGTACATAGATTGTTGTGTGGATGGCTCTGATCAAGCTATAAATACCAGATGGTTACACATAATTTACAAACACTTGTGGTTTGTTGCCGGGTATGTTCTTCAACAATATATTCCCTGGATGCCATTGCAAATATGAGATGAATGCCCTATGAATTGAATATTACACATCCCAAATCTCAAATAATGTAATGTTTCTTCTCGATTAAATCCATATATCCAATCCATAATAATAAATATATATTTTTTATAGCAAAATTGCTGAGACCTGGCATTCTTTGCAACTGTAATCCCACTCTAAGTAATTCTTCCATGTAATTACTCTTTCCCAAATACTACCAGGCTTATTGGTAATTCGATGCACTTATTAGATGAGCCCATTACCACCAAGTTTCATCTTGTAGGTTTATTTGTCATTTATAATTCCCGATAATTACAAGTAAGTATAACTTTCTATACATAATTACTTACAGTTTATTGTTTAAATCTTTTGACAAAATTTTACATATACCTTAAACAGAACTTTTACACAAAAAAAACCGACTTGACTGTAGTTTGTCAAATAACACAGCAATACTTCTGTTAAATAGCTTAAAACTGACAAAATATCATTCTAATGTACTATACTGAATGTTCTTTTACCTGTACTCTTTTGGGAGATTCTTGTCAAGACCATTATATATGTCGCAGGTAGTTGGTTAAATCAGACCCTTAACTAACTCTCTAGACCGTTAATTAAATGCCGACATTTAACGAAGTCACTAAAATTCCGTCAGACAAGTGAGTGAACGAAACATTTAACCAGTTGACTAACCATCCTAGGCAACAAGACATACTATATAAATAAATTTTTATGTGTACTTAAGATTATGTTTAAGTATTTTTAGTTGTTCTTACATGTTCAACCTACCATGAAGGATAATGGGGCCTTCGCTTCGCTCACCCCCTTTACCCTTCAACTAAGCTACCGCAATATTTTGCCATGACATAAGCTGTACAAATCAGCTGTTGTCATGACGCCATCTTGTTTTCCAACACGCTGGCTTTCGGTAAGACAGATTGTTAAACATTTTCGGCAATGCTTTATTTAAATCAAAATGCTAGGGGACTTGGTTAAACGTCGGCATTGAATTAACGGTCTAGAGAGTTAGTTAAGTGTCTGATTTAATCAACCAACTGCGACATATACACACCTATTGATATAAGTAAAATTTATAAACCGAAGCATGTTAGTTAGGAGACTTCTTCAGTATTATGTATGATAAAATAAATAACAAACTCTGAGTAATTCTGTAGGCATCAAAACTAACTGACGAAATAGACAAACAGCTTGAAATATGCTAGCTCATTATCACAGGGGCAACCTTTTTAACTATTTTTACTTGGGACTCCTCTTCTCTATTTTTGGACACCTGGAAGAACTTCTGGCCCATGAAAAAACTTAGGAAGGGCAACCATCCACTGACCCAGAAGTGCAAATTCGTCAGCATGTGCTTACTACCCATGTTAACCTACGGGGCAAAAACTTGGTCGCTAACCTAGCATTAAAAGTCCAAACTCAAGGTTTCCCAGAATGTGTGGGCTGTAATTTGCCCAGCAGTGAGACCCAGTATAGGCTAGGTGAAAAACAGAAACTAATCAGGATCACTATAACTTAAGTGATGTTGAATTTTATCATAAGTTGCAAAATAAAGTGAAACGCTTAGATTATTGGTCAGAATGGAGTGAGAAGGAAGAAGAAGATGCTTGTTGGTTAAGTAGACTCATCAGATGTTTGTTAAATGAGTAAAGACATCAGAAACTGTATGAAAATATCCCAAAAACTACAATATAACCTAAAATCTTAGAACTTACTTGTGTAATTCTATCAGAATTGATTTGTGAAACCGTTGGTAATGGTATCTTAGGCTTATCCGGTGCAGGTGCTGCGTCCACCTTCATTGTATAGTTTGATGGAACTTTATTTTAACTAGAGAATGAAAAACAAACTAAAATTGTCACCAAACCAAAACAAATTAGCTCAAAATTTGACAGCTGCCATGGTGTTCGAAAATGTGATGCTCACCGGACGAAATATTTTTTATTACCCAGTGTTTTCTTTAAATTCAAGCAGAGCCAGTCCACTGAAACAGATGTGAAGAAAAATATAATTTTTGTAACAATGTATCTGAACACTTCTATCAGTTACCGACCGAATTTGCGAATATGTTATATTTTATTGCTATAACTGTCTGCATGCCTGTTTCTGAACGTTCTTTATAGGAAAGCCCCTAATGTGATGTGAACTCTCAAATCGATATCGAATCCAATCGATTCGACAAAACGTCGAATGTCTGCTATCTTTATTTTTGAACTATGATCTCTTCTTGTTTACAGATAAACCATGATGTTTGATCCACCAGACTTTCCTTATAAAGATTTATCTGACTCTCTCAGAGACTATGGGACAGATAACTTATTTGCAGTTGACGAAATTAAATCTGCTTATGATAATAAATCCTTCCAGCAAAATAATTCTGGTCGTTACTTCAATGAAACGATAAATCCTGTAGGTGTAGATGGAATACATATCACAAATAAAGATACAAATGGTGACTTATTAGTAATACAATCCGACAATTTATTAAATTTTGAGCCTACTCTGTTGGATGAAAACACCGTCAACCAATTTTTACTCATTCCGCCAGAGAACGCTGCTCAAGAAAAAAAGGTAGGTTTAGATTAGAAATTATTAATTACAACAGCATTTGCCCAGCAGTGGGACACTTAATGGCATTAAAAACTTATTACAAACGTTTCATGAAAGTTGTTTTTTTATTAATATATTTTATCTTGCTATTTAATCTTATTACCAATTATCTAATTTTATACAACTGTTTTCCAGAATGACGACGACAGTGGGCCTGATTTACTCGCACTACAGTCATGTGTACTTTGCCACGAAATTTTCACAACTGATGCTGATCTCTTCGATCACACTATTTCAGTACATGCTATTGACAATACGATAGATCAGGCACAAGATTATTTGCAGTCTATGAACAGCTGCTCTGGAGATAACCTGGTTACTGTTGAAGGTTTACATAATTTATTCATTTAGGCCGACTTGTACCAGACTTTTAACAACCACTAAATGCAATTTTAATACAACTTAAATACAACACGGCTATGTTAAGTGCATAGTAATAAAGCAATCACGGCAAGATGTTGAAGTGCAATAATGTTGCCGTGTTTGTGATACATTGTCTGGTTACGAAAATAATAATAAATGACTACGAATAAATAAAGTATCAGTATAAACAGGGCTAAAGCACAAATACCAAATATATTAATCAAACAACCACCTACACCTAACAATGTAAAGTATAGAGGGCACTTTATGAATTATACCACTTTATTTTGCAGAAAATGCCACCATGCCTGTTAACTGTGGCAACTTAGATTTGGATACAGATTGGCTAGTTTGTTGTATTTGCGAGAGAATTCTGTCTACAGCATTGGAAGTTGAACCAAGAGGTACCTTACTTTTCTAATCGTTATTTTACATGCGATAAAACCTGTGTACTGAGTGATCAATTAAACATGTATGGAACCAAAGCATAATTATAATGGGAAATATTAAACTGCACATCAAAAATACTGATTTGCACAGCAAATATCCCTTATATTTGCTGCGGCAGCTTAGGTGAAGGGTAAAGGGGGTGAGCGAAGCGAAGCCCCCTTTATCCTTCGTGTTAGGTTCAACATGTAAGAACAACAAAAAATATTTAAAACATAAAAAGTGTTTTTTGCTGACTGTTTTTTTGCTGCGCAAATCAGTATTTTTGCTGTGCGATTAAATACCAGCCATTATAAAGAGTTGTTTCCTCATTTCCTTTAATCTACAGATCAATTGTGCTGCTTAGATGAAAATAGTAAAAGTAGAGTCATGAATCGCAAGCTAAACACCATGTATGTCTGTGAATACTGCAGTGGTCTGTATGCTGATGGCGAATCTTTGGACCGGCACAGAAGTACTTGTAATATACAAAATGAGACTTATTACTTTAATGAAGAGAATGTGAGTTTTAAAAAAAATCATATGCTAAACTATTGGTATCTATTTTATTGTCAAAAGTAAAAAATGCTAAACTGTTTTTTCGTGTATTTTTATTTCATAATTTATCTTCTAGAATGAACTAGCTTCAGAAAGCCGACATTGTGACGATACTTTTCTCCCGGGTGAATCCAGTGATCAAACTTCTGAAGTTGTTAGTGATCTAAAAAGCAAAGTATCACTATCGAACAACGAAAAGCGCCTTTACGCCAGCAGTAGCTCAAACAGTAAAATGTGGAACTGCGGATCTTGTAACCAATTGTTTGCCACTGCAAGGTAGTTACTGTAACTGTGTAAAATAGAATAACTACTCAATCAATCATTACCTATCAAATATTTACTGATGATATTTTAGTATTGATTGATACTAACAGCATGCTTTTTGATTAGGGAGCTTTATCGTCACAAGCGTGGTGAAGACCGTCCGGAGGGAGCACCACTGACTGCCTACGTTTGCGATGAGTGTGACAAGGTTCTGGGCAGCATGTGTGCGCTACACACTCACAGAAAGATGCACAAAGTTACTAAACCCGTATGTTTCCAATCCTTAACGTATATACTAAATATTGAATGTTTTTTACTCATTTAATTTTTTTCCAGGGATATCCTTGCAAAATCTGTGGAAGACGATTCAACCAATCTGGTCATCTGGCTATCCACATGCGAATGCATACAGGAGAACGTCCATATCCATGCGATCTCTGTTCTAAAGCTTTTAAAGTCAAGGTTAGTTGTAAAAATTCGTCCATCTAAAGCTAAAGTTGTTCAGAATGATGTACTTTTATAATCCCTGACACATTTGACTGGATCATTCTGCTCCACTCTGTAAACTACACACCTACCCTACCCTACTATAGCTTTAAGCTATACAAAATGTAGGTAGATATCTTTTATGAATTTGTATTTATCAAGTGTAACTTTGCTGAACCATGTGCCGAGCCTACCTATGCAGTTTTTTGTTCATTGCGAAGTTTCTTCCCAGACTCTTCATATGATTATTTTGTGTAAAAATGGTGTTGGTGGCAGGTGGAGCGCGACGATCATCGTCGGACGCATACCGGGGAACGGCCCTTCGCGTGCACTGCATGCCCCAAGACGTTTACTGCCGCGGCACGCTTGCGTGAACATGCACGCATTCATACGGACCAAAGGTCGGCTGCTTTTTATAACGAAAATAATTCGTCGAATATTCCTATTGTTTTGTCTAAAACGTTGTTGCTACGAGAATACGCCCCTTATCTTGCTTGATAAGAGCGCCTCTAGCGGCAGAGATTAAATGTTAGAAGATGTTTATTAGTTACTCTGTCAGATGGCGCTAGTAGTCACAAAATAACTCAAACAAAACGTTTTAAAGGCGCTTTTTATTTGAAACTATTTTTGAGATCATTTGTAAAGTGCCTCTTAATTTATTAATGGATTGAATAATTACCGTGGAATCCTCTTTCACAAAGATTCTCATCAATAAGAGACCATTTATCGCAGATGCAGTTACCTAGCTAGTGCTGACAAAACTTGATTCTTGCCGTAAAATATCGCAGTCCAGTAGTTATTCCAAGTCCTGACCGGTTAAGCTTGGATTTTATGTTCTCTGGACAATTCTCATATCCCGGCGACCGTAAAATGCATTCGTATTACTGCGTATGTAGGTATTTTAATATTTACCAGACCTGTGAAGGAAAATCCTAATTGTAGTACCTACTGGTAAATTGATTTTACAATAGCTATCTATCTCACTGTCATACTCAGATTCGTACAACGATTCTTAGTAAATGCTTTTTGTAGGTAAATTTAAATTTGGAATAGATTTAATGGATGCTGCATTAAATCTATTCCAAATTTACTCTTAAGTTACTCTTAGTACATCAGTCCGTCGCGCGTACGTCACCCCCTGTGGTCAACCCCAATGGGAAAAGTCGTAAGGCCATCTAACGTCATTTTTTTTGCAGGCCCTATCGCTGTGACATCTGTGGGGCCGCATTCCGTAGGCCCTATGCTAGGACCGTCCACACCTTGATCCATACTGGGGAGAAGCCTCACGAGTGCGATATTTGTGGCACCGCTTTTAGGTGAGTGTTTTTGTCGTCTAGCTCTGGTTCTGTGGCGTCCCTTTGTGGAAACCCTTCACGCTTCATGTAACGAGTTTAGTGCTTGTTTGAAGGTGGGTTTCAGATTTTAGGATTGAATTTGGAGAAGGAAAATGGCAGGGAAACCTGTAAAAGTTTCTCTTCTTATCTCAATTCTTAGATCAATTATCTGCTTTATTACTTTTTTGAGCTATTTGAGTACGCCTTATTGCTACTTCCAGTAGGCCCTTGTCATGTCGCACGACATAGCGGAAGCCTCCTCAACAATGAACATTTACTCATGCAATGAAGCAGAGGAAGGCACGCAGTAACATCTACAAGACACAGCATTCAGAAGGCGTACAATAGAAAATCCATTGTTTTTCTAATACACGCCAAGTAGCTTGACTGGTGTGAAGTTAGCAGCGATGGTTGCTTTGATTTCATTCAATAAGACCAGAGCTTATTGAATAAAATCAAACAGAATTTAAAGCCTATTTAGGTACTTATATAGATATAATTAGTAAAATATGGACTTGAAATCATTGAGATACTTAGCACATCGTCTTATAGAATACATGCTTTAGTAAACATACTAGATAATTGATATAGGTTTATATTTACGGTTAAGTTCACTCTGACGACCCGAATGGCCGAGTCGGTAGTGACGCTGCCTACGAAACCAAGGGTCCCGGGTTCGAGTCCCGGTGGGGGCAAATGTTTGTTTGATGAGAACGAATGTTTGTACCCTAGTCATGGTTGTTTATCTATCTAAGTATAATATTTATCTATATAAGTATGTGTATCGTTGTCTAGTACCCAAGATACAGGGAATCCTAGTTTGGGGCTAGATCAATGTGTGTAAATAGTGTCCATGGTATTAATATTATATTATATTATTATCTATCTAAGTATAATATTTATCTATATAAGTATATATATATCGTTGTCTAGTACCCAAGATACAGGGAATCCTAGTTTGGGGCTAGATCAATGTGTGTAAATAGTGTCCATGGTATTAATATTATATTATATTATTATCTATCTAAGTATAATATTTATCTATATAAGTATATATATATCGTTGTCTAGTACCCAAGATACAGGGAATCCTAGTTTGGGGCTAGATCAATGTGTGTAAATAGTGTCCATGGTATTAATATTATATTATATTATTATCTATCTAAGTATAATATTTATCTATATAAGTATATATATATCGTTGTCTAGTACCCAAGATACAGGGAATCCTAGTTTGGGGCTAGATCAATGTGTGTAAATAGTGTCCATGGTATTAATATTATATTATATTATTATCTATCTAAGTATTAATATTTATCTATATAAGTATATATATATCGTTGTCTAGTACCCAAGATACAGGGAATCCTAGTTTGGGGCTAGATCAATGTGTGTAAATTGTGTCCATGGTATTAATATTATATTATATTATTATCTATCTAAGTATAATATTTATCTATATAAGTATATATATATCGTTGTCTAGTACCCAAGATACAGGGAATCCTAGTTTGGGGCTAGATCAATGTGTGTAAATAGTGTCCATGGTATTAATATTATATTATATTATTATCTATCTAAGTATAATATTTATCTATATAAGTATATATATATCGTTGTCTAGTACCCAAGATACAGGGAATCCTAGTTTGGGGCTAGATCAATGTGTGTAAATAGTGTCCATGGTATTAATATTATATTATATTATTATCTATCTAAGTATAATATTTATCTATATAAGTATATATATATCGTTGTCTAGTACCCAAGATACAGGGAATCCTAGTTTGGGGCTAGATCAATGTGTGTAAATAGTGTCCATGGTATTAATATTATATTATATTATTATCTATCTAAGTATAATATTTATCTATATAAGTATATATATATCGTTGTCTAGTACCCAAGATACAGGGAATCCTAGTTTGGGGCTAGATCAATGTGTGTAAATAGTGTCCATGGTATTAATATTATATTATATTATTATCTATCTAAGTATAATATTTATCTATATAAGTATATATATATATCGTTGTCTAGTACCCAAGATACAGGGAATCCTAGTTTGGGGCTAGATCAATGTGTGTAAATAGTGTCCATGGTATTAATATTATATTATATTATTATCTATCTAAGTATAATATTTATCTATATAAGTATATATATATCGTTGTCTAGTACCCAAGATACAGGGAATCCTAGTTTGGGGCTAGATCAATGTGTGTAAATTGTGTCCATGGTATTAATATTATATTATATTATTATCTATCTAAGTATAATATTTATCTATATAAGTATATATATATCGTTGTCTAGTACCCAAGATACAGGGAATCCTAGTTTGGGGCTAGATCAATGTGTGTAAATTGTGTCCATGGTATTAATATTATATTATATTATTATCTATCTAAGTATAATATTTATCTATATAAGTATATATATATCGTTGTCTAGTACCCAAGATACAGGGAATCCTAGTTTGGGGCTAGATCAATGTGTGTAAATAGTGTCCATGGTATTAATATTATATTATATTATTATCTATCTAAGTATAATATTTATCTATATAAGTATATATATATCGTTGTCTAGTACCCAAGATACAGGGAATCCTAGTTTGGGGCTAGATCAATGTGTGTAAATAGTGTCCATGGTATTAATATTATATTATATTATTATCTATCTAAGTATAATATTTATCTATATAAGTATATATATATCGTTGTCTAGTACCCAAGATACAGGGAATCCTAGTTTGGGGCTAGATCAATGTGTGTAAATAGTGTCCATGGTATTAATATTATATTATATTATTATCTATCTAAGTATAATATTTATCTATATAAGTATATATATATCGTTGTCTAGTACCCAAGATACAGGGAATCCTAGTTTGGGGCTAGATCAATGTGTGTAAATAGTGTCCATGGTATTAATATTATATTATATTATTATCTATCTAAGTATAATATTTATCTATATAAGTATATATATATCGTTGTCTAGTACCCAAGATACAGGGAATCCTAGTTTGGGGCTAGATCAATGTGTGTAAATAGTGTCCATGGTATTAATATTATATTATATTATTATCTATCTAAGTATAATATTTATCTATATAAGTATATATATATCGTTGTCTAGTACCCAAGATACAGGGAATCCTAGTTTGGGGCTAGATCAATGTGTGTAAATAGTGTCCATGGTATTAATATTATATTATATTATTATCTATCTAAGTATAATATTTATCTATATAAGTATATATATATCGTTGTCTAGTACCCAAGATACAGGGAATCCTAGTTTGGGGCTAGATCAATGTGTGTAAATAGTGTCCATGGTATTAATATTATATTATATTATTATCTATCTAAGTATAATATTTATCTATATAAGTATATATATATCGTTGTCTAGTACCCAAGATACAGGGAATCCTAGTTTGGGGCTAGATCAATGTGTGTAAATTGTGTCCATGGTATTAATATTATATTATATTATTATCTATCTAAGTATAATATTTATCTATATAAGTATATATATATCGTTGTCTAGTACCCAAGATACAGGGAATCCTAGTTTGGGGCTAGATCAATGTGTGTAAATAGTGTCCATGGTATTAATATTATATTATATTATTATCTATCTAAGTATAATATTTATCTATATAAGTATATATATATCGTTGTCTAGTACCCAAGATACAGGGAATCCTAGTTTGGGGCTAGATCAATGTGTGTAAATAGTGTCCATGGTATTAATATTATATTATATTATTATCTATCTAAGTATAATATTTATCTATATAAGTATATATATATCGTTGTCTAGTACCCAAGATACAGGGAATCCTAGTTTGGGGCTAGATCAATGTGTGTAAATAGTGTCCATGGTATTAATATTATATTATATTATTATCTATCTAAGTATAATATTTATCTATATAAGTATATATATATCGTTGTCTAGTACCCAAGATACAGGGAATCCTAGTTTGGGGCTAGATCAATGTGTGTAAATAGTGTCCATGGTATTAATATTATATTATATTATTATCTATCTAAGTATAATATTTATCTATATAAGTATATATATATCGTTGTCTAGTACCCAAGATACAGGGAATCCTAGTTTGGGGCTAGATCAATGTGTGTAAATTGTGTCCATGGTATTAATATTATATTATATTATTATCTATCTAAGTATAATATTTATCTATATAAGTATGTGTATCGTTGTCTAGTACCCAAGATACAGGGAATCCTAGTTTGGGGCTAGATCAATGTGTGTAAATTGTGTCCATGGTATTAATATTATATTATATTATTATCTATCTAAGTATAATATTTATCTATATAAGTATGTGTATCGTTGTCTAGTACCCAAGATACAGGGAATCCTAGTTTGGGGCTAGATCAATGTGTGTAAAAGGTGTCCAAGGTATTATAATAATTACTCTTTACAGCAGGCGTCGGTTATTTCCAGAAATTTCATTAAATTTAATTTCTGATTGTTGGCGAGGATTTCTTAGGCGTGTTATTTGACGTAATAAATCCTAAGCTTCCAGCAATAATCGAGGCTTGCTCTAAATACTGTCACAACTCTAAACTATAACTGCAATGTACTGATTGAGTCCTCTGTAACAACTAACAAGAGCCCACCTATGTTGAACATATTGGGTGCTTATCTACGAAATTGACGAAATTTTCTTACAAATTCAGGAGTTCATAATTCGTGTAATTTAATAGCTATTTTCATTAGTTTTTTATTGTTTAATGAAAATAGCTATAATTTATTTCAAAGTTTCACATCTACATATTAATTTTTCTTATAATTTTCAGTTAGGTAACTAAAAATTAATCTTCAAAATCAATTCATCCTAAATGTCATCCATTTGCATAAGATTCGTAATATTTTTTTACAGCTGACACTTTTCAAATTTTTTATAAATTTTTCTTTTAGCTATATTTTGTGTCATTAATACACACATTTTTTTTATAAAATTAGTATTTGTCATTCCTTAAAAAAAATGCAAAAATGTTGGTACTGAAAATTGAGTTTCCTTCAATTTCTCCGTACAAAATGCTGATTTCCTAGGTCAGCACCTTTTATTTTATTCACGCAATATCATACCTTTAATGCAGTAGGTACTGACTGCATCAAGACAAGAGTAATACTTATTATCGAAACTAACTCTACCACTGCTACATCGCTACGTCAGTGATATCTAGGGAACGGAATTGTCATAGCAAGAATCAAATGTCAGTAGAGATTGAATATGTTATTTTATCGCATTTAGATATATTGGTAAAAGCACCCAATATCGCTATAGGTAGTCAAAATCGGGTCTAAAATCACTGAATAAGCGCCTGGCTATTAGTTTATGATATTATTTGTAAAATTCAAAAAACAATATAGCTCGGTGATAGGATATGCATTTTAGAGGTTATTCCTAATATCGCGGTATCTATACACATAAAATCGTTTGTCTTGAATGACTGACTGACTGACGGATCAACGCACAGCCTAAACCGCTGATCGTAGAGACCTGAAACTTGAAGGGTGTATTCTTTGTATGACGTAGGCATCCGATGAGAATTAATTTTCCAAAATTCTACCCCGAAGGAGGTGAACAAGGGGGACAAAGTTTGTATGGGACAACATGATTCCTTGGTCCAATATAGTTAAAATTTTGCACAAACCTTTTTTAAAGTCCGTAAAAACGAGGATTGGTTTGATGAGAATAATAGAGTTCTTGAGGAGGCAATCGACATTCACCGGCGTCTCCTCAGGCAGCACAGGACAAATCAACGTGGTATTGCAGAGATCAGACAGAGTGATCTGGAGCTGTGCAGGCTAACCCGGGAAACCAAGAATAAATGGTGGCAGAACAAAGCTCGCCAAATGCAATGGCTCGCGGACAATAACCAGCTAGGGGAATTCCACGATGAGGTTCGAAAACTGATAGGTACGTCTTCTCTTGCAAAAGTGCCAGCTAAGCCTGCAAATGGCGAAGTCTTAAAAGCTAGGAAGAAGTACTCAATCGATGGGAGGAACACTTCAACACTCTGCTGAATGTGGACTGGTCTGCTGACCTGGTACACATCAACTCGATCCCTGAACTCCCGGTTTCGAGCAAGCTAGAAGAGCCGTTGTTACGAGGCGAGGTTGTTCTTGCAATAAAGCAACAAAAGAACAAACGTGCGGTTGGCGCTGACTTTATACCGTGAGAACTGCTTAAATACGGCGGTGAGGAACTACATTCGGCAGTATGGGAGCATTTTAATCTTATGTGGAAAAAAGAACAGGTCCTGTCTACTTTTAAAGCATCACACATAAGGGCTATATAAGGGCAAGGGCTACCGTTCTGATTGTGGTTCCTATAGCGGTATTTCGCTTTTATCAGTCCCAGGAAAAGTCTTCGCCAGAGTACTCCTAAACCGCCTCATGAAACTATCTGAAGCGCTTTCGACCTGACCGAGGCACAGCTGAGGCTGTCTTCTCAATGCGTCAACTGCAAGAGAAAAGCAGAGAGCAGGGCCTTCCCATTTACCTGTGTTTTATTGGCCTTGGGAACTTTGAGCTTTTGACAGCGTCCCACGAGAAGCCCCCTGGATGGTGCTCGGAAAGATAGGGTGCACCGAGAGATTAGTGAGACTTTTCAGACTCCTCCATGATGACATGCAGTGCTGCGTTGCGGCACATGAAGAGGTGCGGCATAGTCTTCCCAGTGGGAGAAGCAAGCCGCCCTCAGAACCCAGTGAAGGGCTTTTGTTAAAACCAAAGTCCATGACTTCGAAATCCACCGGCGCGCCGAGCTCGACACCAAGCACGATGAGTTAAAAGCCCAACCACCTGCGCTAACTCAGTATAATTATATTAATGTTGTGCTCACATACCCACAATGCACGAGGATCTTCACAAGGAAGATAAGCCACACAAGCACACGAGCAAGTTCAAAGGTCATGAAGCGGTCGCCATGACCAAAATCGGTCGGACCACTTAGGAGGCTATAATTTAAATGATAACCAAAATTTTTAAATGATCACCAAAAGTTACAGCAAATATCAGGGTAAAATACTGCGGTAGGTGAAGGGACCAGGGGGTGAGTAAAGCGAAGCCCCCTTTATCCTTCGTGTTAGGTTGAACATGTAATAACAACAAAAATAACTTAAAACATAAACTTAAGTACACAAAAAATAAAAATAGCTTCATTTCTACAGTATTTCATGAAACACAATTTGGTAATCATTTATCCACTCTGGCAGTCATTTCGAATTTATTGGTAGTAAAATCGTTGCGTTTTTGGTAAACGTTTAAACACACGCCTTATTTTAATCATCATCATCATTAACATCACGCTCAACCCGCTGTCGGGCATAAGCCTGATCGCTATAGCACCGATCTTCAAAATCCACATAATTTTTGTTCGATCAACATCCTTCCTCCATGATCCCGCTAGCCAATCTTGCTGTAATTGATATGTTACCCCCCCGCCCCATATTTTAATTCCTAAAGTCCACGCAGTCGAAGTTGCGGGCATCATCTAGTCATCTATATTAGTCGAAATTCAGTATTATATTTACAAGCCTAAATGCTTCGTCTAGTCGTGCATTGAGAGACAATAATTGTCAAACCCAAATATTTGTAGGCAGGGTTAAGTATGATATAATACATAACATGGAATATCAAAGTTTCCCTATTTATTCTTTTTATTTTAGCATTGTCAAGCAAAATAGTTCATCTAGTTCCTAATCGATGCAAAAAGTTAGTCTATGTTGAGTTAAACATAAGTTAACTAGACGTAATTAAATATATGTGTTCAATATTTGAATGTAAATAAAACCTGACATCAGTTTCCATCAGAGTCAGGAGGTATAGAAGGAAGAATAAACTGATTTGTGGTCACTATTCTTCAACCATAGATAGGGGTTAACCAATTTCTGAAGAGATCCGAAAAATTATAATTTCTCATACAAATAAAGGGAAGTCAATATACCTGTCCAGGAATGCTGCCTTCTAAATCCTAGCAATAATATGTATGTCTGTCTTTTATTATCGTGTACTAGTGTTAAACTATATAAACCAAGTTAAGCCTAACCGAACCAGCAAGAAATAGTGGGTCTTCACGCCGCAGCTGAGCCCAGATCCTTGTTGCGACCGTGAAAAGGCTTGCAGTAGCAAAGCATAGCCTATTTAGGTTTCCAAGCATAATTAACCTGACCCAGAAACGTAGGCAAGTAAAGCTCTCATCCCTTTGTCGCGCCTAGAAATCTAACTGCCGTACATACAAACTTACCTTCACAAACCCTTTTCTTTATCCACACAAAGCTCGCCCGGAGCGTATACCAAATGCCTGTTACTACCAAGGTCTAGAAGACTTGCCGTCCCCGTATCACAAGAATAATTACCAAATTTTGGTAAGGTTTTGGTAGGGAATAAACACAAAATCAAAAAAAAAGGATCCGATTTTGTTGCCAACCTACAGCGATGTTAGGAGCCGATTTTGACTACCTACAGCGATGTTAGGAGGATGTTATGACCTATTTATCGAAATTCGATAAAATAACACATTCAATCTCTAGTAACATTTGATTTTTGCTACGAAAATTCCGCCCTCTAGTGATTTCACTGCATTTTATGAGCCCGTCATTCGCACCAACTTCACATCGGTATCCTCATTTGGTCCCACTGTACTACCAGCTCATAATAGATAGTAAAAGAAAGAAACAACGTTTTCCCACAGGCGGTCTGGGGATATGTGGAAGCACAAGAGAACTATACACGGTAGCCAGGCAGCCTCTTAAGATGGAAAGACAGGGGACGGTGAAACTCGCTGATCTGTATATGTGAGTTAAGTTCTAGGTAACAATGCCATAGGTAGGTACTGTGTGGAATTGTTAAGGTGTCAAACCTAAGCCGGTATTAACATGGAGCTATTGAAACGAAAGTGATCTGTTACGCGCACAGATATCGACGCGACTTACTGACTAGTTTAGTTTTAGTCACTTTCTGTGTAATCTAATGGGTCGCCGCACACGGCGCGATTGGTTTAGTACTCATTTGTGATTCATTCAGTCAGTAAAGTGCACTCCATATAACTTTACCCTTTGCCGTTAACCACCGTCTGTGGGTAGATAAAAAAATGGCCAGCGATTTCGAACCTTATTGCTCGGTAATGAAGTTCAGACATGAAAAATAATCAATCATCTGTTTATGGCCCCACAGCTGAGTTTTGAAGTTGGAGAACTGTCAAAAAATGGTGGACAACAGTCAAAAAATGGGGAAAAATAATATCCTGCTGCCAGACTATTCCCCACTTTCAAAAATAAGGTAGAGATATGTTTTTGCGAGATCGTCCTAAAAGGGACATTTTTTCGTCCCTTTCGACATGGAGTCGTCCCTACTCCATCCCATAATCATATCTTTATGGTGCCGTTTGTTTCAATTGAAACTGGCTGTCAATTGTAACTAAAGGCCCCAAAAGGGACGATTTTGATATTTCTTTCAAAAACCTTGTTTTTGCAATAGATAGTTTTGATGTGTTGATAATTAAAGGTATTCTATTTCTGTCACTGGATATTTTTTTCCCTCATTTTTGGGTACCTAACGCATTTTTTTAAAGCTGCAACACTGGTTTCATTTCTACCAACTTAACGGCGACAGGAAAAGCTATTGGAAAGCACTTTAGTATGTGTCAGTAAGTGAGTTACCAATATATAATTCCTATCCAGTAACGCCGCGTGCATATGGCCTTACAGCTTGAAATCCAACAGCTCTTGTGTGTTACCAAGGTAATATTTATAAAAAAAAATGTTTCATGTAATAATTATATGTTGAATAAAGGTGTGATTACTTACTCGTAGATCATGTCTTTTCCGTTAACAACGAAATATAAACAACACTGTAACTTCATGGGTTTTCCTATTGAGGTGCAAACAGCGCACCTACGTCACTTGTAGGTGAGATGTATTTGTGTTTGTGTGCATAGGTACTCACATTCCACTACGAGATGACGTCAGCTGTCAGTCACTCCACTCCTCCCATACTCCTCATTCTGTCTGGTCTCAAATTCTCGGAAGAAACTTCTCTGTGTTTCGTTTAGTAAGATTATTTAAGTATTTTTAGGTACAAGTGAACCTAGGCTGATAATTCAGAGCCATACCTGAGTCAGTCGACTTCACGTTATGATTGAGTTGAATTCAGTTACATTCCCAATTATAAGTTTAGCGACTGATTTCAGAAGGTTCTCAAGTTACGTACGTATCAGCCTAGATGTGTGTCCCCTGTAATATATATGTCACCGTAAGATAGTCAAAACCGTTAGTTCATAAACTAACGCGTTAGTTGATCAACTATCGACAGATAGTAAACCAGACCGACAGGGTTTAAAATTTACGTTTCTTTTCTTTTTCTTTTTCTTTTTCTTAACATGTCAACCTAACGTGAAGACTATTCGGGGGCTTCGCTGCGCTCGCCTCCTCTAGTCTTCACCTAAGCTACCGCAGTGTTTGCCCTGGTATTTCATTTGTAATTCAAGTTTAAACCAGTTTACTATTTAACGGTTTCAACCGTTAGTTTATCAACTAACGCGTCATATAGTAAGCAGTACGCTACAGTTTATTATCTCTCGATAGTTGACCAACTAACGAGAGAAAAAAACATTAGTTTATCAACTAACGGTTTGACTATTTTACGGAGACATCTATATATATATATATCTAAAGATATGTTGACAACGGATTTGTACCTTAGCTGGGCGCCTTGTGAAAGAATCATAAAGGTACCAATTCGAAGCGGAGCGTTGTCTGAACTGCTTTTACATATGAAAAATTATCAATCATCTGTTGATGGCCCCACAGCTGAGGGATAACTAAGCTAAGGACTGGGATGTGGATTGAAGGTTGGTAGGTACTTTTAAATGAAAGTCGAGCATCATCAACAGTAAATATTTATTATAAAAATTGCTCTTATAGCCACATTTCTGTTTTTTTTTTATAATATATATAATATTTATGTTCATTCTTTGTGCCATTGTTTCACAAAATTATTCCTGTTCTTGTTATTTTCGACACAACAGCTTAAACAATTAATCAATTTATATATTACATCATTTTCTTACATCGGACAATCAGAAACAAATTTTGAACAACACTTTCATATTCATTTAACATGAGGAAAACTTTATTAATTCGATGTGCTATAAAGTATATTCAAAATTAATTTCACAATTATCTAAATGGAGTATTCTTTCTAAATATTCACAATTGTTTTAATAAAATCCTGTCATTTTTGGTAACCAATGGCAATGGAAAACACTAGAAATAACATTTACACGTTGCTGTTAACTTACGTATGTATGGTGGCGCCGCGAAGTTTTCTTGGAAAACATCGCAGCTTTAAATGTTTAAAACGAAAACTTTTCTACTGGTCATAAAAATTATTGCTGATAGTCACAACACAATTCTGCAGGTATATGTACATTGTATTTGTATGATAGTTAGAGGGCCTACAAGGGAGACAATTACAGATAATATGGCAAGTTAGATAGGTCGTCTAGCTTCACCAATTCGATGTACCAAATAAAGATGCCCTATGCTAGGGTAAATAACAAATGGATGCTAAGAACAGTATCAAAACATCAATTAATTAAGGATCTCGTCGTAGTTACAAAGCCACTTAATGGAAATGACAGGATAGTTGACAAATTGATAATTTTATTTTATAAATGCAAGCATTCCGTAAATTTACATGTCCGTTATAAACTTATCGAAAATCAATCAAATTATATTAAATTAGCACAAATACAAGTTATTTTAATTAAGTACCCTTCAGTACACTTGATCACGTATCTGACAGAATATAACAGACATATAAATAAAGTCATGTAAATAATGACTTTGGTACTAATGTTGCTCTACATTTCTAAAACTGCCACTTGTTTCCTCCGTAGAGTTAGTAGGCCTGCAGTTAGGTCGAAATAAGTTGAGAAACATCAGTACCTTAGTTACTAGATATTTATAATGAATATGTAGTCATAGTATGTATGTAGGTACAAAATCCGAGATTAGTGCATAGACATGTCGCCACATAACTTTTGACAACTTTTCTACCTTACTTAAGTAAACCATCACAACCATACGGACATTGTTCAATTAAAACTTCTACAGAAAAATAATCCATAAATTAAAACAAAATTGAGCTCAAAGTTGATTATCCGGTGCGTCAGTTATCAATATCAGCTTCCAGAGTACAGAACCCAGGTTACAATTAAATACTGGCAAGATAGTTTTGTGACATCTTATCTTAAAACGAATGCATTACTATAATATTATGTAACTTGTAAATCTGTACTTTATCATAGCATTTATTGGACAGAATAGAGGTCATATTTTACAGGTTGAAGAGCGACCACGGCGCGACCAGTCGCCGCCGGTCGGTGGCCGCACTCGAGTGACGAGCTACTCGACATCGATATCGATACAATTATTACTTTACATTTTTATTTACAACGCCCGCGGATTCACCGCGCCATAATGCCCGACTCCATAAAGTATGTACACTAAATTTAAGAACATAGTTTTCTCTCATTAGCTACCGAATCACAATTCAAATATTTGAGTAATTGACAACGGTGGACAAACATGCGCCGGAGCACTAATGCACATTACTTTATTGAAATTTGTACTTTGCTCTATTACAAATCGTGTTAGGTATGTTTGGTCCATGCAGTCTCAGTTCCTTGGGTTGAGTGATTGATCGCATCCTCATCGGCTTTGTGCCCAGTCTCTCTGCGGTTGCAGGATTCCTTTTCATCGATAGCTGCGTTTCACATCACTACAGTTTTCAAGGATCTAATTTATCTGATTTCATGCTTTGTTTATCCGGGAATTTAAAATCAATTACTTTTTTAGCAATATGTCTTGGCCGGATTAAGACCGTCAATCCTGATGTCAATACGAAATCATGAGTTTCTGTCCAAGCAGTTTAAGTTCATAATAGTCCTCTATCACTAAAAACATTTGTGCTAAAATAATAGAAAAGTTTATTCATCCATCGATACAGGCTTGGCCGGCTTGATAATATTTAAATATAGGCAGTCAGCAGCCATTCATCATTTTTGTAATACTTGAAATAATTTGAGTGTTAAACTGAAATAACAATTTAGCGATAGTGGATTAAGAGCTGCTCACTGTTGTGTTGCATTATTGCCAAAATGAGGGTTTATAAAATATGTTTGTACGGTTGGTACGTATGTCGACTGCCTCATAATTTTACTGTTTGTTTAAAATAACTACGGCGACCTATAACATAAATTACTATTTATTCTCTTATTAGGAACTGGCATTCATTGTTATTCGTAAAATTAGTGTTAATACTTTCTTAAAGAAATCCCTTAATCTGTATGTGTATATGAGTTTATGTGTTGTTCTTATAAATTTAGTCATCATAAGGCAGTCGACTTATAGAGCAGAAGAGTACAATAAATTTGCAATTCCTATCATAGGAATATAATCAGAAAAGATTAAGTACTACATATTTTTGTGAAATCTATATATGTATGTTACAAATTCCTTTTTTTCAAATGCATTGTTTTCCTGCCCTTAAGTCTCTTACAGTTGACAAGGCTGCTAAGTTAATTGACACTTATTCAGAGCTGGTGAAACCGACTTTCGTGTTGTATTGGTGCGAGCCAAACCATCCAACATTCGTTAAGTACTTAGGATAGGCAAGCAGAGTGTGTAGAGTAGTCATCCCATTAACTATCTTAGTATTTAACCCCTCAGTTACCACCGGCGTTAGCTAACGCCACTTTTCCGTTATAGGTTTTAAATTCTATTACCATGGCATAGGGTTCAAAGTCGCGATCCGTCCCAACTGCCCTCGGTTGTTGAGTGGTTAATGATCGGCACATGTCCACACTTTCATACAAGACGTCATCTAATAAAAATCCTGAGATCTAATCAGTAGAATGAAATGTGTTCTTTGAAGATGTACAGCGTCGATGGTTTCGTTGGAACACCTCGGCAGCTTCAACGAGCACATTCGCACATAGACACTGATATCAGTAGAAACATAACCCGTTCAGCCACACTCGTTGTTCACATGTATACAAGCAGTTGAAAATATCAAGACAGAAATAATTTCAAACAACCACTTCATATTTAACGAAATAATAAATATAGCTTTTTACCTAATTTACACAATAATTTCAACAAAAATTACAAACACAGTGATCGATCGGTCAATTTCAACGATAATGTCATTAGCTAAGTCACTTCAGTTTCGGTTTGGAATTCACTTAAAGAAATAAAACTATCAAAAATAACTCGGCTCGCATTAAGTCCTGCGTCATGTCCGAAGCTAGCACCTTCCCTTTAGCAATTATAAAATACTAACTACTGACTGTTGCGTCCGCGCCGCGTACTCGCCCGTCCGA
Source organism: Argyresthia goedartella (assembly GCA_949825045.1). Lineage (NCBI taxonomy): Eukaryota > Metazoa > Arthropoda > Insecta > Lepidoptera > Argyresthiidae > Argyresthia > Argyresthia goedartella. Next base: position 18,091,852 of record OX463824.1, on the reverse strand, counting down.
CGACGTGAGACGGAGATGGCGAGGCGAAGCGGGCGCAGACTAGATGTGCCGCGCGAGCCTCCGGGCGCCGCGCCGGGCCCCGGGCCGCGCGGGCCGGCCTCAGCTGGGGTCCCGCGCCGGCGCCGCGCGCGTATCACAGGCGCTCAGTGCGGCGCGGGCGGCTCCGGCCCGCGCGACAACCACTAACTCGTCGGCACCAGCAGCCTCACGAAGCTGTCCTCGCTCCAGCCCCAGTCGTCGGGCCACGCATCCTCGGGGGGGTCGAGCGCCGACCGCGACGACAGGCTCAGCACCGAGCCCCAGTCGATGGTGCGTTCCTCGTCGCCGTAGCCTGAGTCGCGGTCGGGCGGCGGCGGCGCGGGAAAGGGCGTGGCGCGGCCGGCGGCAGGGTCGCGCAGCAGCTCGCGCGGCGCCGCTGCCGCCGCCGCCGCCGCGGGGTCGTACGGCGCCTCCTCGGCACTCTCGCGTTCCATCTCGCGCTCGATGCCGCGCAGCGTGTTGCACACGAGCACAGAGCGCCGCAGCGACGGGTCCGCCGTCTGCCGGAAGCGCGCCAGCTTCAGCGCGCACAGGTTCATCATCTTGTGGCGGCGCTCGCGGTAGCAGCGGCGCGAGGCGCAGCGACCGGCGGCGCGGCCATCGCAGCAGGCGCGCGCGGCGGCGCCACCCAACTCCAGGTAGGACTTGCCGTTCTCGGCGCGGATGGTGTCGTGCGCGCCGCACCAGCCGCCGCACCAGCGCCGGCGGCACGCGCGCCGCTCCTCCTCCTCGCGCCAGCAGTCCGGCGCCGCGCCGCCGCCGCCGCCGCCGCCGCCAGCGCCCGCCGCCACCGCCTCCAGCCGCGCTATCGAGTCCTCCCAGCGCGCGACCTTGCCGCCGCCCTCGCACGGGGAGCCGGCGCGCCGCTTGCCGCCGCACCCGCCGCCCGAGCCCTGCAAACCGACAGAACAAACTCGGTTCAGATAAATGTCACACCGACCTCGTACAATTATCGCGACCAGCAAAACGCTCCGGCCGCGGCACTGAGCTCTGACGCTAGACCGCGAGATCGGCCGTCAGGCGAGGTCAGTGTGAACTGACCTCGTTCTCTGTTTCTGTTACCACCACTACTACCAACATTGGAACATAATTTTAACTCAAACTGAATCCACCTATTATATTAATCACAGCAGAGTTAAATATCATCATAAAGACCAAGACCTTGCTGCAGAATTATCCCAGTACCGATCCTAATATACCTACAGAATAGGGATGTTCTCCCATAAAGCTGACTCACGAGTAAAAAATTCAAAGCGCATACTGTATCGTAGCGGAGCGGCATACGGGTGACGAGGGTGTCTCCGCTTTGATACCTGGCCGGGCCGGCATGTGCATTGTGGGACGACCCTCCTAGGTTTTTTTAAACACAAAAGCGCTGGCTGCGCCCTCGGCTGGGGACTCCGCTCAGGTAGAAACTGATGGGGCTGCGTGCCCCAACTGCTAGGATTGGGATTTAAACTCGACATATTACCCAGAAAATAATGTGGATGGTAGAGTAGAAATAGAAGATCAGGTCAGGTACAGGAATGTTTGTGGCCCAAATGTCAATGTGTGCAAGAAATAGTTATAAGTACTTTACGATAGTTGAATCATTGTAACTGCTCCTTGACTACTCCTAGCTGGTTAGAACGTCAGTTAACAGCAGCCAGTAATTTTCGGCGGTCAGCTAATAAATAGGTGATAAGGAAGTTCAGTGTTTTTATTTTTATATACGCCGCGCCAGCAAGCAGCTGCTCGCATGCGCAGAATGAGTGACGTATTATGACATAGCCGCACCGTATAAAGCACTCGCTGAGTTGAGGTGATTATTTAAGTTTTCACGTCCTTTCTATAAGTTTTCTGAGAGGAATGATAATGATCAAACGATAATGTCAAGTTATACTGATCTGTATCATGTTAAGATGTCTGATATTTTACGATATGCCATGCAGTTTATGAAGCTAAACTAGTGTATATGTGATGGACACTCTGTATTTCTATGCGTTGAAATAATAATGTCTATTGCCCAGAGTGACTGTATCACAAACAGAATAGGAAAACAATAATAAAGATAGTAACAATGCCAAGTCATTTATTTACGTTTGCGTCAACAATTCTGAATATCAACTCGTTCATTTCATTTATCGAACATTTTAGTTAGTTCAAAATTGACAAACTGCAATCTCATTGCTTCAGGGGCCAATTATTTTGGCACCAGACATTAACTCCTAATATTGTCTAAGATAAGTAGGTAACATTTTTCTCGGAGCACCAGGCGCATGACCCCATCGACCGCATATTATCTTCGTATGTGCAAATGTCTTGTGCAGCAGGCGGCAGGTGTAGGGAGGAGCATCTGCCCGCACAATTATATGCAACACGCGCCGTCGATTAACTTGGGACAGTCTATCTATAGGTAGGCTAGGACCCTAGTATAGGGATAAGATGTCTTTTGCACCTGTGGATAACTATTAAAATTTCTGGCAGCTTTATCAGGGTGTATGTGCCATGCCATGCCATGCCGGTATATGTAGAGGTGAAAGGTTTGTCATTTTTAAATAATTACAATTACGGATTGACGTTCGTCTCAATAAATATTGCTGATGTAAACGGATATAAACTGGCCCTTTAATAATCTTACAGTCTACAATTGAATTCGTCACTTCTAAATGTGAAATTCCCAAAGCATACGCCGCTATCAGTTATACAATATTTAGCCTAGAATAAAACAGAGCTGTTGAAAGTCTAATTAAAAATCCGAGTGCAATCCGAGGTTTTTTCCAGTTGTTACAAAAGTCCGAGTGACGTGGTGGCTTGTTAGTATTGCCGTTGCTACATGGTTCTGTCTGACTCTTCGGCAAGTAGGTATATCGCAATGAGCACAGACACAAACGGCATACCGCCGCCGGCGTTGACTCAGTCCGTGGTCGTTTCGACGTCCAACGTCCACTCTCGTCGCTCGCAAATAATCATTAGCTTGGCCGCGCTGGCCACTTTGCGTCACCCGATTATCACAAACGCGCTATTGTCCGATGACCGTCACTCGGACGCATCGGTCGACCCTGACGGCATTTAAATATAAAATCATACGCGAAATCATCGTCCAACGCCGCAGATACAGTATGAAAGTTTCAGCTGAAGCTATCACGCGTTGTCCTAAAACGTAGAGCATGCTCGCTCGCTCGGAGCGGAGCGCTCATGAAAATAAATTTAGTAATCGCGCTACGTTGCCGCTCCGTGCGTCTGGAGCGCGCGGCGTTGCCGCTCCGCCGCGCTCTTTCTAATCTTGTCGTAAAGTTCTTTTTCTGATGCGCAGCGCGTCGCTAGTATTCTCTCCACTCGCTCAATTCGCTGGAAACTTGGAAACGTCAAGACGTTTATTTTATCGCTAGTCTGGGATATGTGGCGTTTTATAACCGTACCGTTCGCCCGCTGCAGCGGGAATGCCAGAGGAGTTTACTGCTGATTCTGAAATTACAATCATAAAGAATACGAGTGCGCTGCCTACGGTATTCTGGCAGCGCAGTGATCACGCCTCTCGCTCGGTAGGAAAAGTTTTAGTCGGCGAGGCGAGTCGAGTCTACGTAGACTTTCTATGGCATTGTACAGAGACGGAGTGGAAGCCAGAGCCACGGCATTGCTTCATCGGTGGCGGGCGACCGAGGGGGCTGCGGGCAACGCGGAGGGGGAGCTGGTGGAGTCAGGCGAGGGGTGAGCTCTGCGCGTGTGTGTGAGCCTCGTGGCTACAGCCGCACACAGAGAAACTCTTTGCTCCGCGACATAGCAATTCAGTGCGACTCCGCTCGCCTGCCTGGTGGAGTCTTTATGGCATTATATTCAACGAGGTTTTAAACTAGAGACGTTATATGAATACGACGGGGTTTATGGAATGAAACGGAGTCAACCAACATATTCAACCCGTCTCATCACATTTACAGATAGAACGACGCGAATATCGCCGTTTACTACGACGCGCCCACGTCTACTCTACATTATGAATAAATCCTCGTTGTTTACGGTGGGACGTGATATTTTCTGTATGTTTTATTCTCGGTTCATTCATAAAAGCGTGAGGATATTCCGTAAATCGCGAGAGGTTGATTGTGTGATCGATTAGCCATTAGCTCCTTTTTAGTACAATAGAGTGCGCGTGATTGCGATCGATTGTGATTTCATTCATGGTTTCATGGAGGCGGCGCGGGCGCGGCGCAGCGCCCGGCATGTTATGGACCATTTTAATTTAGCGTGATTGTTTTACGTTGAGCACTGGAGCGGATATCGACCTTATCATTTGTTTCCTTTTACTTGCTCATAACTCATATTTTTTATAACACACAAATAATATGAAGGAGTACATAAAATAGTGTACAAAGGCGAGCTTATCTCTAATAAGAGATCACTTCCAGTACACCAAGTTCTCATTCAACTTTTTCCTATCAACATTATCTTACGTGCTTAAAAATGAGCTAGAGATTTATTTTCTGTAGCGACATTATGATGATAAATACTAATGTACCCACATTTAAGTGCCTGCTCCTCTATCACAAAACGCTTAGTTTGATGTTGTTCATGCAGAATTCTCTCATTTGACGGATAGAGACGATAAAGTTTTAAAGTTCAGGGTAAAGTCTGGTAAAGGTCTGAAAAGACAATAGCTCCGAGCCTTAGATGACTCACGTGTCACGGTATCTATCATTTATATCTAACATGTCAATCGAACACTTTTATTAGCCTAATAGGCTGATTCGAATAACTCAACATTTTTGGAGTTCGCATATCTAAACTCTTGCACCTACTTATAATGCTGATCCATCGCATAAAAACCTACCGACCAGCCAAGTCCAATCCAACAGTAAAAAGAGACAGTACGGTAGGTATTTGTGTAGTCACACACCTCGAGGCGGGGAGTCGAAGGCGGTCGCTCGGCCGCGCTGGCACGCACATTTCCGTGAGCGGCGCTGCCGAGGCCGCCGGCGCCTGTGTGCGTCGCCGGCCAACGTAGACCTGCGCACACAATGCCGCGCCACCCAGCCCAGGGTCGCACTACACTGGGCGCGCCGACGAGCGCGCGTGTGTGAGAGAACCAGTCCGACATCCTGTTTGGTGGGCCGACGCGCGCGCAGCTTCGTATGCTTCTGTCTACGAGCTTTTTATTCCCGGCGATATCAAAATTGGTGAAGGTGTTTGTTTTAAGACTTTTATTGGCGGCGCAGACTGCGGATTCCTGTGGTTTGAATATGGAATTGGGTATGCAGATTGAGTGTTCTGCGGTAGAAACAAAATGTAGAGCCAATATAGAAACATATCCCTAGTAGTAGATAATTGACGCAAATGGCTGTTATCCAAGTTTATAATCCTCGCAAGTCGCAAATGTAACAATAGGTGTGACAAAACCTACAGAACACAAAACATCTCGACAATGGCAATCGAAGACCACACACACTCTGTACCTACTCGGCTACTCCCAGCATAACCTATGAGCGTACCTTTACGCAAGCGTATCAATAGGGTGTCAAGTTCCAAGGTGAGGCGTGAAATGAACAAATAAGCCGTCGAAATGCAAACAAAAGGAATCCCTAAGGAATGCGGTGTAAAAAAGACGGGGGATTTCCCGAAACGTATTGTTTACAGTGGACGCACGCGCCGCGCGGACGCTGTGTGCTTTATTATTATTATCATACGCATTTTGCCGTCAATACTTGGAGCGATGAAAGGGAAAATTGCAGTTTTTTGCCGAGATGAAGATGACGCAGAGACACCGGCCGCGATTCTGCGAAGCGCTCGCTCCGAGAGAGGAATGCCGCGAGCTCAACTGAAGACCGTTTTTGCTGCTCAAGTCTGATGTCAGAGACGCCTGTAGGCGTATATATACACCTACCCGAGATGGTTAGGTAGGTGACGGTTCACTCGTTTAGTTTAGACATCTTTTTAACTATACAGGTACCTAGGAGCAAAAAGAATTCCACCTAAACTAACAATGATTTAAAGAAGACGATCGAAATTACATTGAAGTATTACTTGACTGTACTATAACTCTTATACACACACGCGTCAAATTCGGAAGTAGTTACAAGTTCGCAAGCAGTGCAGAGGTAATAGCCGTAGCGTAATCAATCAACAGTATTCATAATTAATTATCACCGTGCGAAAATGAAATAAGTCAATAAAACAGGGTCATTAAACGCATCGATACTTAACATTGACATTGTTTGTTAGACTGGGAGGCGTCGCGGTTGTAAATCATATCACACCGGCTTAAACAACGCGCGTGTTCCGAGATAATAAACGTGAGATTCCGTGACGTCATCGCAAGATACCGAAGAGGATCCCCGGAAGGGAATCAAATAAAAATGTCACGTCGCGATCAGCTGGCTGTCGGCTGGCGGCGGAGTGACGGGAGCGATACGCATAACGACACCGCAATAAAACTTATTTTTATGTTTTTCGCTCACAATGGCCGCGCGAAGGTCGGGCTATCTAAATGGGTCAATACACTCCGCGTAGTACGGCCGGGCACGTGCTCCCGCGATTGTAAATAGCGAGATATCGCCCGATTGTTGCAGTGATTAATGGGGGCGGGTAATGACTCGACGGTGCCTCACCGCCGCCGCCACTGCCGCCGCCCGCTAGCTAATGTGTTCATTCATCGGTTCGACACTATTATTATTTGTCGGCATGGAGGTGGTTTTGTCCGCATTCCGGCACTCAATGCGACGACATTAGGGCGATGGCCAATGTCAAGGCTGCACTTGCTGGCGCCCCCCCGCGATAAATTCTCCAATTGTTTACAAGCAATTCTCGCGAGCGCGGCCGCTCGTGCTCAAAACAAACGGCCGGACGCCGCTCGGTGGCGTCAAAACAATATTAATGCATTTGCTACGTTTTTTCGAGGGCTACGCACGCATCCTGCTACGCGATCTACGCAATTACGTAGCGCATCGTTTCGTAGCGTATACTTTGATCCTAACTCACTAGACCTAGTTTTCGTGCTACGAAAGCGCTACGAGCCCTTGCTACGAACAGTTCACGCTTCACGCCTAATACCGCAAGCGACTTTGCTTTTGCGAAAACACCCATTCACTCCTATCCTCTGGGTTGAATCTCCCTTGGTTGCATATGTAAAATCACCGTCATTGACAGGTGACGTGTACGATAAGGGCTGAGGTCGCTATCAATGGCGGCATCTCCCTACACGTGGCCGGACACATCTTGCGCCCATTCACTGAAGACGTGCCGCCGCCCCCGCCGCCCCGCACCCTCGCGGTGCAGCGATGCAACAAGTTAGGGCTCCTGCGTCTTGTAAGGTGCTCCGGAAGTGCTTGTCAAAGTCGGCCGGGCGACCTCCCGCTTCCGGCCCAGTCGTGGCTCGACCGGCCCGGGAGCCACCACGGGAATTTGTTATCGCCGATATTACCGCCTCAATTGAAGTATTTAATGAACGTTATACAGATTATTTAATATTTGAGTTCTATAATTCCACCACCACACATAAATAAACCATTCTAGCTCAACACAGCTCGAAATAATTCAAATGCTCTCCTGTAAAACGCTCAAACACATTTTCAGCTTCGAAAAGCCCAATTAAATATGGATGTGATTGAAAAACGCGTGTCCGGTAACGAGCGTGTACATAATTGGTGGGTGGCAGGCCCGTTGGGTCCGGAGTGACCCAGTTGCCGTTGCCTGGCGACCTGCCGCCCCCGCCCTGCCCCCCGCTCCCCCCCCCCCCCTCCCCCCCCCCCGCCCGCCCGCCCGGGCCACCGCCCCTCGCCCCCGCACTGAATAACCTGCTTGAAAACGACACCTTAACAAAGGTCGTTCAACCGTCAACTGTGGCAGCGGTCGTACGAAATATTACTCATATCGAGGTGTTTGAGAACTGCCGAATCAGCCATAGTGACAGCGACGATCTTGGGATACAGCGAAGGAATACCTAAGAACAAAGTCTAAGAAAAAAAAAATGTGGTAGTCTAATAGACTTTCTAATCCATAGAGTTTCGCCGTATCAAATCTGTCATCTTCCGCGCTTGGGTTGAGATATCTCAGAGTTAGAAACTCTACGTTACAACTTTCAACGCATCTCCTTCAGCGCGTCAAAGAAAAACCTACCAGCGAATAAATGTAATTGTTCTAAGTCCTTTTCGCTGGCAACACAACTCCTCCAAGTCTCCGGGGGGTGGGGTGGGCAACGCAGAGTTGTATTTCTCCGAACTTGCGCTAAATTTCACTTTCTCTGAAGACGTTGTGCGTAGATTTAGCCACCTCGCCCCTCCCCGCCCTACGAGAAAGTTCAAAAGCTAGTTCGACGTCTACTCCTAAATCTGCTACTCAGTTTTCTTTAGACAATACGCTCCCCGAATTACGACGACGGACTACCCGCTCTAAAATAAACCGTCGGAATACACTCGAACCACATCCACCCACAAAGCGCTCGCCATCGCTCATACATTTTTAATTACGTATTTCTCTTTTTCTAACATGAAACACGAAACATGTCCGCACGCCGCAGAGCACTATCCGCTCGGAGAGCTTCGCCCTCTGTGAGACGTCGTTATCTTAGCGAACCCTAACTGAGAAAAACATAAAAAACGCACGTCAAAAAAGTCCTTCCACTCACAAAACTCTCCCACCACCTCCCGATGTTATAAAACTAAAGCCAGGAGCGCGGCACCCGTCGGGCTTGCGACCCAAGCCCCCCGGCTTAGAGTCGAGAGTGGATTGTGCCGCCCCCGCCGCCGCCTCTCCTCAACCCACACCGCCCGGCGCACACGAGCGTGCCAGCTTTGGCGAAATGAAAGCGTCGCTCTTAATTCACGAGCACACAGAGCACACGGACGTCGATACAGCGCCCCGCCACCCTCGCCCGCCGCCCCCTATAAATAAGGGGGCGAACTCGGTTTAACTAAGAGCCGGCGCCCCCCTCGGCGCCGCTGGAAGGGCGAAATAAGGGGGCCGCGCCGAAGGACGAATTAAGGAGATGAGAGAGCGTGTGCTCTCGAGACACGCCGCCCGCGCCCGGCCACGGCTCCACTCGGGAATTGAGGATGAGACGAGACGCGGCGGACGCAATGACGCGGCCTGACGTGTTACTTACTGCAAGCTGTGGTATACCTGCGTGGTGTAGGCTGGTTTGATGGAAAGTCAATTTCAATGTAGATAGAGTACGGGTACACAGGTACGTATACATACTGGTATATAGGTATTCAGTCCGAAAGCTATTCTATTCGTAGAAGGGAACCCACCGCCCTCGCGCCGCCTACGAGCTCCGTATGACGTCAGCGCGGTACGCTTCCACATCGCATTCAGCACGTGACTCACTGCGCTACACTAATTGCAATCTATATCCCTCCGAAGTTAGGGTCCGTTTTTGTTAAAATTGAAGTCGCTCCTTTGTTTTCTGAGGATCCGGCGGGGGGATAAGGCGCCTTATCACCACCGCGGTAAGGTTGATTTTCGTCTCTTGGGTTCGTAATTTTCTTAGGGAGGGGGAAGGTATAAATTTTCCATGGGGGCAGACGGGGCGACGTCGCCGCGAGGGTGCCTGAGTCACGACGCGGGGCGGGGGCGGCGGCGGCGGGGGCGGGGGCGAGGGCGGCGGCGGCGGCGGCGCGCACATATTGTAAATAACTACGACTCACATGTCACAAAGTTTTCTCCGCATCGGGAAACTTTGTTAACGTCAACGGAACACGTGGCCTTCGCTGATATTAAACAGAATCGTTTCGTCGTTTCCCGCGCAACTCGTCAAACTTTACTTGTAAAGTTTCTTTCGCGTCTTCGAGTGAAGTTCTCATTCGATTTTATGTTCTCGAGTAATAACCAATGCTTTTTGTTTCTCTTTCTGATTGATTTTCGCCATCAAACCGTTTCGCGACGTAACCTTTTGTAGATACTACTTTTTATATAATATTTTACTTCTATGTGTAAAAACATTCTTGATCCCTGGAACTACAATAAACGGTTTGCTTCTAGGTTCATCGTCAATCAAGTTGTGAAACTTATTGCAATCGTGTGCGTATAATATAGTGATAAGCAGATAGTGCGGCAATCGCAGTGTTGCGCCTCACCTTGACGTGATAAGACCTCCGATAGCAACTGTTACAGCGACGGAGCGATATCAACTCACATTTTGTTACACGATATTTATTTTATTGTTCTCTAAACTTATGAAATATACATTTTTGATTGTCATTGCGTCTTATGACGTGACTTTTTATGCTTTTAAGTTTGTTTGTGTTATGTACAGAGATCGTATAATCGGATTCATATTTATCTAATGCTGAGATGTTGTTTTAATGCACTTTTGTATTTAAAAAAACTCGCGATTCCAGTATCGACAAATTTTATGTTTTTCTAAAGCAAATTTACCTATCTAGATCTTATTTTACACTGATAGATAATGATTAGATCATTGTAACCAAGCTAATATTAACACCTCATCAGGATATAGTGCAAATATAGTGGTTGGTACTCGTAGTACTTATGGAGTTTTACTGGACACTATTTTCACACATTGACCTAGCCCCAAACTAGGATTCCCTGTATCTTGGGTACTAGAGAACGATACACCTTCTTATATAGATAAATATTATACTTAGATAGATAAACAACCATGACTAACAACATTCGTTCTCATCAAACTAATATTTGCCCCCACCGGGACTCGAACCCGGGACCCTTGGCTACGTAGGCAGGTTCACTGCCGACTCGGCCATTCCGGTCGTCGGGAGATTTGCTGAAAATAATCTCTTGTTAGAGATAAGCTCGCCTTTGTAAATACATATTTTTTCTATAATAAGTTATCTATATGTAGTTTGTTTTATGTAGTACAATAAATAAATTACGAAATCAACTTATATAGCTATATATTTATTTATTTTGAACTAACACACATTGCACTAACACACATTGCCCCGTTAGTAATTAGTTATCCGTTCCCGGATCTCCTGGCATCCCGGGATTGATTTACAAAATAAAAATTAAAATAAGAAGCGGCTTCCATAATTTTACAGCCAAAAATTTTCTTTAGTTCATATGCAGCCGAATATCCGATCTCTGGTTAAGTATGATTCAATCTTAACAAAGCTGTTTTACACATATATATAAAGTTGATGAGGTATTTATTTATCACTAACACATACCTACCACTTTCAATTCAGTTCTTATGGCACCCAGCTTTGATAGCATGTTTGTAGTATTATGGATCTCTCTGAGCCGTTTAGTTCCGAACTTCTCCGTCTAAGCCGATAGTGCTGAGTCACGGTGATGCGTTATTCTCCCGTGAATCACGGATTTTGCGCTCACTAACTGTTTTTTTTTCAATCCTTAAGTATATCCCAGCTTACTGTGTTTTCCAATATGTAACCTACATTAAGCAATGCAGTCTTCAGAGTACTGCAACTATTAACAGATTAGCTACACAAGACTTGGAGCAGAATGTTTGCACTTATGTACGTTTTTTCAGAGGAAGAATCACATTAGATTGCCACATTATCTATCACAGCCATACTTTTAAGACACGCTAAGTTTTTTATTCCTAGCGTGATTACTGCCGTAATCTTAGTTCAAAGATTAACCAAGTTTACCGTAAATTGAACGCGTCCGTGAAAATATAAACATGTTGGTACCCTTACTTCGAATGGTGTATTGTAACCGTCGAATTTCGAGTTGAATAGAAGAGGAGACAAAAGTCGGGGTCGACCCTTCCTGCTGCAGCCTAACGAGAGGGCCAGCGGCCCCCGGGAGTCGGGGCTCGCACAAAGGGGCCCCAACACTTTAACAGGGTCCGTTAGCCGTTAGCCCATCGCCAACTTATAGATTAGGGGCCTCACAGCTTGCCTTGAAGCCACAGACGAGTGGTACTTTTGGGTTGAAATTTTAATGAAGTGATGGACGGATCGATCGTCGACATGTCTAAGGTCAATATTGGTGGTGGTCTTGGAGCCGTCGACGCTGCCGCTGGCGAGGCCCGCGCTGCGCTGCTGTTTTGCATAAGTAATGAGCCGCGCGCCCCGCCGCCCGCGCCCCGCACCGCCCCGCGCCGCCGCCGCCGCCGCCCGCGCTAGGCCTATCGATTGCGGTGGCGCGGGGCGGGCCACAGCGTGCCGTAATTGTCACACGGCCGAAGCTGAAATTTCAGAACCCAGACGAAACAGACCCTACTGCCCCCGGATAAAACCTACTGTGCTGTTCTGAACTGTTCTGTTTCGCTGCAACTTTTACCACTGATTGAATGCTAAATGTGTTGATAGCCGGCTCTAAGTTTGGAAGCGGCTCGTAATAGAGCCTTCGCAGTCTATGACAGAGGCTAATTAGACAGGCGCAGGATGCCGGCAAATGGATTTTGCTCGTTCGGAGTTTCTGCTGGAAGCCGCGCATTATTGTCAACTGGCTATTTAAAAGCTAGTTTTTTAACAGTCGGTCGGTGAACTGTATCTATAGCAGGTTCCGAGGTATCATTCGTAAGCGGCACGCGATCGTCCGGTGTGTTTGCGCTTGAAGTTAGCGCCGTGACTCCACCAGTTTCCTACACACCTACTTGGCGTTACCGCGAAATTAGCGGAGACGTTCGACAAGTGTCGTATCAACAAAGCAACGTAACGTAACTTATACTCCGCCTAGATTAGGAGCAACACGAATGCGCTACCGAGACACCGGAGTACCCCCGCGCCTCGCATAGAAAAGACTATTTCGTTTAATTTCGTTTCGCCCAGCGGAGCGTGCGACGCCCCAGCGACGTCGCATCGTGTATGTATTAATAGTAGTCTGGTCTAAGCGTTGTTTTTTTTAGCGCAGAAGCAGCGACGAAAGTATGGAGAAAGTGGCGCGTTGACGTCACGCACACACGCGCATGCGTGTGGAGCGGCGCGAGCGCAGCGACGTGACGGCGGCGGCGGCGGTAGCGGTGGTGTGCCCGATACCCGCGCTTGCCTCACCCACTCCACCACTTGCGACACTCGCGAGTCTCTGAGAAACACGGCGGCGGCGAGCAGCGATACGTTGCACACACCTAACACGTTCTGTTACTCAACGCATTATAGAACCGTTTCAGAATCGAGATTATAGTTTTTTTTAAGACTAGGCTAGAAAGGCCCGAGATTACGTAGCGGAGGCCGCAAGTCGACCTAGAGACTTTTGCCTCCCCTAATCTCTTCATAATGGGTCCTTATACGGGTGCTTCTGAATGCGGGTTTACCGAAACTTGTTGAAAGCCCACCGTTTTTTTTCTTTCAACCGCAGCAAATATGGAATGAAATATAACAGGCACATAATCCCGACACCTGTTAAGATTACACCTCAACAAAAGGACCTGGCTCCCTTCCTCTTCCAATTATATATTGCCGTCCTGAGCTATTGTTATTCTCGATTGACTACGACCAAGTGGGTGATGCCGCATCATTAATGACATAACCGAGCTCGTCGCCACGCGATCACAACAACACAGGCATGTAATTGATCCGATAAAATAAATATTGAAAAACACTGGCATCATCGTTCGAGTGAGATGCGCAAATAAAAACACCGCTCGCGCGCTGTCCGACGGACGGCTAAATGCCCATTCATTCATAGTCTAATCGAGTCGGTGCCATGTCTCGTCATTCCTATTCACGTGGTAACAAAGTAGCGATGGCTAAGTGAGAATCGACACGTTGACGAGTCGTCGCCCGCGCAGCCCGCCCGTGGCGAGCGATTTATTACAACGCAGATGAAAAGGAAAGCCGGCGACGATCAGCTGATCGTTAATTGATCTACAACCGATCTCACCCCGCCATTCACAAACCCGTTAGGTGCGGTTATGATAACAAAAAAAACACCCCATTAAACGGTAAATCACGAATCGGTTCTGCAATCCTCGGACACACCCGCGGGGTATACCACGCATCTTAGGAGGCATCTCCGTCGAATCCTCCTCGGACTCTTGATATAATATGCATCGCAAGATAACAACAGATGATCCCTTTTAGGTTTGTTATGTTGGCAGCCATAACGCCACTGCAGAGTGCAACGTAATCAGAAAATGCTTTATCATTTATTTTTCATTGCCAAAAAACTCCGTGTCGTGACGTCACAATGCGGGGTGTCGGGCGGTGGGCGGCGGGCGCGGGGCGGGCGGCGGAGATTAGGAAGGGGAGGGGGGAGGGTGGTAGCGATGTAGGGCGGGGAGGACCCTCGCTTACTATCACCAGCTACCATGCGAAGCGAGCTAGTGAGATGCTAGCGAGATTCAAAATATGATATTATGTTACCCTACGTTGAAGATATTGCTGAATTAAACTTAGCACATGTCTCACATATACATAGCTGAGAGGTTTAATTCATTAGTTAGTTAGATGCTTATAATCGCACTTATAATATATTCGGCAACTATTCGGTATTCGGCCTATTCGGCCACGTTTTCTATTAATATGCATTGGCCCAAATTTTGCAGAGCATTCGGCCGAATACCGTATAGCAAATAATGAATAAAAATATATATGTACGGACGAGACTGTTGTTCTCTGCCCGTGCATGTCTTGTTGTTACTGTTGATGTTGTTGGTTGAGTAGCCAGAAGATAAACCGCTAATTTCACTTTAAACGATTTATTAATTCTCAATTTTATGTAAATGTTCACAGCCCGTGGCTAATGGCTAACTGGCGACTGAAGCGCCGATATGCTTACAATGCATTTTACTTGCGACTTTGCTCGGGGCTACCGTACCTCAAATTCGCCACCACTACTTTGGAGCGCTAATTTAGTATTTATTTTAAACTAATTCCAATTGTATGGTTTAATTGTCTTGTGCATGGAGCGCAGTGTTCAATGATGCATTATTTATTTAGCTGGATGAATTATTTAGCTACCCATCAATTTTAATAGGTGTGTGTGTTTCCCAGTCGGGATTTTACTTGCCGGACCCAAACTATATTGGGACCCTGATGGCCACTTTCCGCTGCTGATCCGCCCTGCCTGACTCCGGACTACATCGGTGACATCACCGGACGCGCGCCACCACCTGCCGCATAGTTACAGGAAAGTGGTTACCTATCAAGGCAGTGCTAAGTGGACACGGCTTACCTATAATTGTGAATTCTAGAACTCATCCCTGAGAGCTAAATCAACGCATTGCTAATTGTTGGGCATCCTGGAGTTTTCTTAAATTAAACCTTGTAAATCTGTTAATTAGTGTTTTGTTTTACCCAGACCCCAACAAGCGTTACAATACTAATGTACGTAACCGTACAATCTAAATGTTATTATAACCGGCGAGGCAAGGCCCAGCAGTGGGACATCGTTTAGGCTAACTAAAAAAATGTTATGAATAAAATCGGGCTGGTTTCAACGACGTACGTCTGAAATAAACTATTGCGAAGGTATCGAATATGACAAGAAATAAAAAATTACAAGTGATTTAAATGGTGCCATCTTTTGCTTTACGCAAATGATAAGCAACATTGTTAGGGTTCCGTATCTTAACCTCTTGAATACCACCGGCGCCTGACTAACGCCACTTTTCTGACCTTTTAAAATCGCGATCCTTCTTAACTACCCTCGGTTTTTGAGAGGTTAAAAGGATAAAAGAAACCTTTAAGGAAAAACGACACCTAGGATCACTTCGTTGTCCGCCCGTCCGTCTGCAATCACCACTTTTCTCAGGGACCCGTAAATATAACAAGTTTGAATTTATATCGATAAATCAAGTTGTGAAAAAAAAAACTTATGGGTCAACGCGATCAAAATATATTGCCCGCCATTTATGTCACAATTTTGCTGAATTTGCTCGATACTCACAAGGGAATCAATCAAAGCTTATAGGATACTCTCCATTGACCTAGATTTTGACCATGAAATTTGGCTCGGAGCAAGGTTATAGCGTAAATTTGTAGTTAGTTCACAAAAAAATATGCGATTTGTGCGGAATCATTGTTGCGCGAGTCCAGCTCGCACTTGGCTGTTTTATTAGTACCGAATATTAGTAAAGTAACGAGACAGAACAATAAATAAATAATGTGCGATGTGACAATATTAGCTCGCAAAAAAATTGACACCCGCGACATGTAATTTTTATGGGATATACCGTATACCGGACCGAATATTCGGCGCTTCGGCCAATAACGTGGCCGGATATTCGGTAGTCGGTATTCGGTTAAATCACTATTTGTGTAAAAGTCACATTTACGACAAGAAGATTTCTTCTATGTGCTTTAGAAAAGTGGCATATGAAAATATTTCAGGCATCGCAATTATCGAGAAAGACAAACTAAACAGAACAAGTAGAGCTAACTCGAACATCGAGTTTGAATACGAGTTCCGTGGTTAGGGTTGCAGACAAGAGCCTAGAGGGGGCTAGGGGTGGGTGGTAGGTGTCAGGGGGGGGACTGAGGGGGGGGGAGGAGGTAAAGCAAGAGACGATGACTCCTGACAGCGGAGGAAAAATGTTCAATCCCAGCCATACACCCTCACTACATTACTGTAATTACCTGATTAAAATGTCTTATGCTTACAGCTGTATAATTTGAGCAGTAGGTGAATATTGTATTTATATCATGACTTGACTTAGAATTTGACACTCAAAAGTGTTTTTACGTAACAATCGATCTGATCAAAGCGAAATAGGAGAAAATGATTAGCTTGGCAATGCAAACAAAAATAAGAAGCAGCGTAATCCCTACTGCGGATGATTACGACCGTGCCGCTTGGAAATAAGAATGAATTTTTAATGAAACCCCCGCACCTCCCCGATGGACCCCTTTCCCGAGTACGCACTTAGGAGATTAGTCCCAGGAGCTCTCCAGTTAACTTACTGCTCACCATGTCGGCGTTATCACGTTTGCGATCCTCTATTTGTATTCGGAGCACTAATTGTAAGAGTTCAAGCACCCCTGGACAGGCTGCCGATAAAAAAATAAGCGACTCATCATAAAAACGATAAGCGGGCGACCTTGCCAAACAATACAGACTTTAGTTGTGTAAACAAAAGAATGTAAAACGGTTAGCGGTTGCTACGTCAGTGTGCACATAGTCGAGGGGCGGGCGGTCGTCACAGGCGGACGGCCGGCGCGACCACGTCACGGGCGGAACTTCCGCACTAGATATATTTACTGTAGGCACGTCGGCGACCGCTCCGACGGGTTCAATGTCGGGCGCCTATCTATCGGCCATCAATCAGCGGCTGTTGCTAGGGAGGAGACGAGCCTCTACTGCATGTCCGATATCGACAATCGAAATCGAATTACGTAAGTTCATATCAGGTATAGGGGGCAAAGATAATTGAGCTAGTTAGAACGACGCCCCACAAAGCGACTTGTGATCTTTGGTATCAGTGTTACAACGTATGCTCTTAATTCAGATAATGTCATTAATAAGGCCAATTATATAATCATTATCACTCTCGATAACATCCGACTTTAAACTGCTGAGACATTATTTATATACATGAGACTAAAAATAAACTCGCGTGAGATAAGCGACAGATTGAGTGCAATTTCACGTATGATAATGGTTTGTTTATGTTATGCAGTAATCCGGAGGCAGATTAAGACAGTCAGGTAGTGGTTTTGTCACGGTCAATTTATCAGGTTATTACGTCTTTTGATGGGTATCTCTGATTCATTTACGCGAATTGTACTTTAGCTGTTCGATTTAAGTTTGCCGTTATCTCCCGTCGCTCTCACCCGCACCCAGCAGTCTTATGGCACCAGATGTGTACTGGTAGCGGGTAAGAAGCGAAAGGCTAGTAAAGTGTTAATAATTATAGTATCCATCATATATATTATCATACATATATAACCATCTACTTCATGTTCGATATACTTATTAATGTAGAGTCAGCAAGATGATATATTTTATTAGAAGTCAGTTTTTAAATCCGGTGTAAAATAAGGTTATTTTCAGCTTAGTTCAGAGTGAGTCTTTCAATAAGTGTGCTGAAATAACCAAAGCAATCTCTTTCTAAGACTTTCGCCAAAGAATCTCAAAATACGATGAAAAACGGTTACCAATATCGACAGTCATCCCATCCCTCGAGCCGGGAAAGGCGGGAATATCGGTTTAGCGTCCCGGAGCAAGGCCGCCTCTGTTTACAAACTTCCGACACTCAGCACTTGTCACTCACTTCGGGCCTCGCCGCGAGACGGACGCAACACGTGTGCACGCAAATAATACCTCGCCTCGCCCCTCTCGCCTGACATTGTCCCGGTTCGGACGACGTTGACACTTCGATTTAGCATTGCTACACCGCTGAGTAGCAACACAACACAACACCACACATACGTCCGCCGTGAGAACACAAAGGGCTTGGGCGACGCGCTGACGTAGAGGCATTGTAACTCAACGGTACATCAAGGAATGGAAGAGAGTAGACTCTACGACCCATTCTAATCTCGGTTTCCGAGAGAACTTCTAACCAAAAATGCTGAACTACGCAAAGGTATGTGATACCCGTAGTACGTCTCAAGTTCGCCTGTTTACAATACGATCTAATTGCTTTCAGCGATTCATCACTCCACGAATAAACTACCCTGACAATAGAATGCATTGTACAGGAATATCTCAAATTCGGCGGGACCCTCCTGCAGCGCGCAGGGGGTGCATGGGCACGGTGCAAGGGGAGGCCCCCCCTCGCTGTAGGCGCGTAGTAGCTGCAATATCAGAGCAGTGAAAGTGTCGCGGGGCGCCGCAACCGTCAATGGGCGAAGCGAAGACGCAACCCCCGCACCGCACCCCTCGCAGAGTGCACTCAGACTTGCAGATAATAGTCTGCTATCTTCCTCGAGACAGCCCCTACATGTCGTCCAAGCTCCCACATGCAACACTTCGGCCGAAAGTTTACGCTCTCGTAGACCAGACTTGGAGAGTCTTAACTCAACTCGAGGCAGCCAGACTGGGATCAGATAAACTAATAGGGGCACTGTTACAATACCGCGAAGGACAGCGCTATTGAGCGGATCAGGTGTTTTCAATTTCATCGCGATAGAGCCGGATAAGGCTCGTTCATAAATCGGCCCTGCGCGGCGGCGGAGGCAGTCGGCAGTCACGCACGAGTCCGCGACAGGAGGCAGACAGAAGAGCCGACGGAACGACTACATCGTCATTATCTCCGGCTCATGAATGAAACGGAACGTAAATTGAAACGTATCGCGTGCCATAATCTGCGCACATTAATCTCGACAACCGCCGATTGTTGCGTAACAACGCAAATGGCTCAAGTTCATTGATCCACTTAAGCCGGCGCTAAATGTGTCGTTGTTTATGAAATATCCAATCGATGTTGTAATTACTAACATTTACATGCGCGCGCGCGTCGGTCGCACTGCGGTTTCCGCTGCCGACTGATCACCGATACGTCATCATCATGTTTATTTATACAAGCGTATTATAAAGTGACGTTTCATTTCATTACGATATCGTTGACCGCCCGCGTCTAATAATAATGCGTTCATTGAACGATCATCAATTAATTGTTTCTAATCCGGCGCACCGTTGTGTTGAGCTACGTTGTTAGAGGAAGCGCCACTGACATTGGTATTGAATAAAAGCTAAAAAGTTTGTTAATGCCACGGGTAGTTATTATTTTTACCAATAAATAATGTCTTATGTCTTAGTATATACGTTACAGCTATATAAATGAGTACCTATACGTTATGAGGAAGATCGGCTGCTACCTACAACTTTTACGTGGGAAGTGTTCAATACATAGTTCATCATACAACTTCAGAAAGTAAGTATGACGGTTAAATGACTTAAATGTAAGTATGTCAGTTTCAGTCTATTCTATTCTGTTCAACGCCGAGGAGGTACAATTCGTGATACTTACTCAAATAAGAACTATCTCTATTAATCTAGTTAGGCAACCAAATGATTCTGGACCCAGACGGTTTACAAACTAAAACCTGATATGAGCAAACAGTCGCCTGCTTGCAGTTGCGTCATAAAACAAGCACCCCACTCGAACTTGACCGCCAAAAAAAGAGAATACCAATAAAAATACGTCACTTATACAATGACAGCGATTTGCATAAATCATGATCTTCAAAGGCGGGTGTTCGCGAGGGCGGGAGGAGCGTCTGCAATGCAATGTTTACCTACATGCGGAAGTACCTACCGAACCAAGTTCAACGACACCCGTTTCATTTTATTGCTCGACGTAATTGGGTCGTCGTGTGGCATTGAGGGCATGGGAAATATATTTAGAGCCTGGCATTCCGCGGACGAAACGCTGTGCGTGCGCTGCGATGCTCTGTTCAAAATTAGAACGACGTGACGTCGTTCGAATACAGATGAAAACGAAAACAAATGCCTACTATACAAATATTGAGAGCGCATTGATACATTTTCGTACAATAGAACCTGAGATAAAATAAGTTCGGTTCTGGCGAAGAATAAGCAATAAACTTTTTAATAAGCTTTTATTAGTTGTATAATAGAACTAATAAATACCGAATCCTAAAAAGAAACTAATGTAGGACCTCGAAACTCGATGGGGTTCTGTCATTTTACTACAGAGTTCCCATGGCTACCTTCCTACTCCTTCATCAGCTCTGGATGTCATCTAGGACCAGAGTACTTGTCAGACGAATTAAACGAGCCCAAACGAGTCGTTTTATTACAATAATTGATATTGTAATATTTGTAATAGTTTACAACTCATTTTTAAAAGAGATCTAAAAATCAATCTGTTGGAGTTTCTTCGCCCCTTTTCTCCCACAGTGGTCCAATGTAGAGAAGATGCAAAAAATGATGTTTGCTAAGTATATGTAAATATCTACAGTAATAAAGACATTTAATTCTGATTCTGATACAGAGTTCCATCTCCCGGCTCCAAGAACACATCAGCTCCAAACATAAAATATTGCATCTCATCCGATTAAATAAGCTTGCCAGATTTGATTACGATGGACTGAGCCTTTTTCTTTTACCCGGGTACGAGTAAGATTGAGCCATACTCCACCACACTGGCTCAGTGCGGGTTGATGGAGGGGTGTCGGGCTAGTGGCCAACCCGACTGTCAGATGTTTTCAAGGCCTCTGACCAGCTGTACGACTACTACCACCGAGTAGCGATAGTAGCCGGGACCTACGCGCCCGAAACAAATACCACATAGAAACGGACCCCCATCCAGCACCCGTCTAAGCCAGATGTTGTACCGCTAGGCCACGGACGTTTCAAGGGACAGATAAAACTAAATAAAAGCTTACAATAAAAGAGTTTAAGAATAAAAGAAACGCAATACCCAAAACAGTCTCACGCGCCGTAAAGCCCGAAATCAAATATGAAAAAAAGTGACATTGAATCATCACCGTATTTTTTACAAACAGGTGTTGCCATGGCGACGGCCCACCGAGAGTCGATGCCCTATATTTTATTGAGCCGTTCAAGTTCAATGAGTGACACAATGGCCGTATAATTGGCCGTTAACGAGATGTCAAAACACGTCACTTCATAACCGATTTACATAATTAGGATCGCGCATATTTACGATGCGAGTCTCCGCGCTATGACGTTGCCGGACTGGCTATGGTCAATTCATTCACATGTGTTTAATATTTATGTTTGCTATTATTTTCCCCGGCACATGGACGTGTGTTTACTATGTGTGCGCGAGCGTAAATTTTAGTGCTAAACATGTAATAAAATCTCCGCTTGTTAAGATGCTGTGCTCACATGCAACCCGCCCCGATACTGTTCTCTTAAATTTGGTACATTTATATGGACGTACTAATCTTTATTCTTACTAAGGTTAAGATTATTTACGTTAAGATACATTATGATAAGATGTCTAACATTCGGCTTTGTGAAATTTAGGAGGCTCACCTCCGATTTCTGAATTGAGAATTTCACTAATCAAATACTTAATTATCGTCCTGTCTCTGCATATATCACAAAAATAACGGGAAATATCAAACTGTACATCAAAAATACTGATTTGCGCAGCATCCCTTATATTCGCTGCGGTAGCTTAGGTGAAGGTAAAGGGGGTGAGCGAAACGAAGCCCCCTCTATCCTTCGTCTTAGGTTCAATATGTAAGAACAACAACAAATACTTAAAACATAAACTCAAGTACTCATTAAATATTTAAAACATAAAAAGTTTTTTTGCTGTGCAAATCAGTATTTTTGATGTGCAATTAAATACTAGCCAAAAATAACGAGATAGAACGATTCTTAAGTATCAACTTAGTGAAATTCTCAATTCAGAAACCGGCGCTAAGACAATCAACGGCAAGTTACGATACTACTGACTCATAGTTTTCCTCTTTAAACTAAGTAAGTCTTGGTAAAATAAAAACAATTAACACGATTCTAGAACAGTACCCATTATTTCGTTTGTTTCTTACTCACTGACTGTAAAAGACCTTACTGTTATAAGGCCTGGTGTCTCTGCCATCCCATATGGAAACAAGCCGTGACGTTATGTGATCAACAAAAAGCTTTTTGATTAAGTTTATAACAAATAACAACTAGTTCAATCAAACTCTGCCTAACTTCATATTGCACCGCTGCACCATACCATTCTAAATGTATTCCCGGAGATGACGCTGGGGCCGTGACTGCAACAAGTCGCATTCCGATGCACCCTTCCCCCCTCCACCCTCCCCACGGCCTACCCCACCCCAGCGGGGATATTTAAATCCCCCTCAATGTAGGCCTGAACTTCACAAAAGTTTTATTATATTAAAGCATAAAACTTTCTCGAACTAAGATGATAAGACAATACGCAGGGAATTCCAAAAGGTTATTTAGATAAAAATATCACAATCTTAACTTTGATGTCAAATAAACTCAATGACAAAGAGAATAGGATAATCAGAATCAAACAGTAATCTCTTCGACCAATATTAAATATAGGCCGAGCGTTGAACTCTTTTTTTTTAAATGTAACGTAGCACTTCCGCGTAGTCACCCTGTCATAGACACAGCTCGTAGCGCTACGCCGCTCGTAACGCAAGTGATTCGCTCAAGTGTTATTTATCTCTTATCATTCTCGCTTGTGATAAAAGTGTTTATCAATGCGTATCGAATATTTTCAAATGATGAAATCATAGTTGTTGCGAGATCAAAAGCAGCAGCGTAGTCGCCATTGGCTATCCCAGTCGAAGAGGATCTCAATAAGCGAAGTGGTTGCGGGGGCGGGTAGGCGGTCGGCTGGGCGGGGCGCCCCAGCCGTCGCCATGGCAACCGAGCGCCCCTCAAACCAGCTACGCTCGAGGAAAACCTAGCCTTTGTGTTGCTCAGTTTCTGAAAATCATCGTTTTCCAAACTTCATGTCTTTGCGATAGGTAACGAGTTCGACTCATTTACTCCGAAATTATAAATCCGTTTTAAATTCAAGCTAAAGCTTGAAGCAGGTGTTCTGTCGTAAACGACAGAACACCTTTGGAATACAGCGAGAACGAAGCGTTCGTTAGTATCGTCTTATAGAAAGTAAATTGTGTTCTATCTAAGCCGCTAGCTGGCGACTGGTATCGGCGGCGGCGGCGGCGGCGGCAACTCGACTATAATTAATGTGCCGCTCGAGTCGCGCCGGCAAAACCCGCTCCGTGGCACAAAAACTCGCCTGAGTGCGAGCGGGAGGCAAGACGCGAGTGTGAGCGGGACGGAGCACAAGTACCGATCTCCTTCGCTTCGCCCGTCCCGAGCTCGACTTCGCTCGAAGCGCGCATTTATCGAGACAATACCGAGGCTTGATTTAAAACGCGGAATGCGCCCTTCTATCATATGGCGGTTTGACAGCTCACAACTGTCAGATTTGTAAATAGGCGCGCTTTTTGAACCCGGAAGACGAGCCGGTGTTAAAGGGATAATTAACCTAAACTGGTAAAAGGTTAATATGAATCTCGTCTAGTCTAAACTACCAGTTGGAGAAACACTTTTATAATTTGCAAAACCAAAGAATCCTAAGATGTTGTATAAATAAATTTTACATGAACCTAGTGGTGTAACAGTATAAGGGTAACAGTGGTGGTAACATAGGTAACCTAGCACTGAAAGTAGTCTGAAGAAACACTATTTCACAAATTAATATAAAAATACGTGCCAAATAAGTCTGATATTTTTAGTATTATTTATTTCATGTTTTAAGTTATAGACGACAGTCAAATCAAAAGACAGCTAAACTACATAACTGAATCTAGGTTTAAAAAATATATAGATATTATTATTATTATTACAAGCCGTTTATGTCCCACTGCTGGGCAAAGGTCTCTCTCCCCTTCTTCCACTCCTGGCGGTGTTGATAAAAATAATTATACTTAATGTAACTCAATGACTTAGATGGAGAGTGGAAGAGAGGCCTTTGCCCAGCTCAGCAGTGGGATGATATAGGCATAAATGTAATATAATATAATACATTTATATTATGTTTCTCGATCCATTCCAGTGTAAACAGAAGTACCCATACAATTTAACAAGTCTGGAAATATTCTTACATGACCAAAAACATTGAATTTATATTTTAAATACTATAAGTTGTAAGATATAGGTAATTGGATAAGAGTATAATGTGAGGAATGGTTTCATCCCTTTCTCAGTTAACCAGAATATACAAAAATTGGAAAATTTTCTGAGTGTCCCAACTGAACCCTACATATATATAAATCTCCTTTTACACTGCAACGGATCGACACAATCGCTCTGACTACCAGCCTGAACTCACCTGAAAATCACTCCACATTTTCATTGGAATACACCATAGTTCCGATACAAAAACATCACACGGTTACGAAAACAACTGTCAAAGTGTTAACACACCGTCACTGTCGCGTGCAACCAAATCGGAGGCCGAACATAGACTGACGGCAATTCGCGCGGCCCCGATCCGGCACGTAGGACCATTTCGTTCTGTGGCGCCAGCGTTCGGCTGTGTCCGCCAGGCGCTCGGGTGTTTCCGCCGCTCGCACCCACCTGCGACTCGGTTCCACGAACAACAAAACCGAACCGAGTCGACTCCCCGTCCAACACAATGAGCGGAGCCAGTACCTACTGCTACTGCTAGAAGGAAAATGTTCCTTTCCCAACACCAAGAACTGCTGGAGGCTCATCACTGGAAACGCGTTTGTCTTTTTAGAAATACGTTGTATTGTATTATACCTCAGAAGAGAAGAAGTAGATATTGCTGCTTTGTGATAGATATTCGAGTGGGTAGAATGAATTTACTGTAAGGTATCGACGTGTTGAGATAGATATTCAAAATACTTTGCTTTTCGAAGTAAGAGTTATAGAGCGATACAGAGTAGGTATAATACCTCTTTCGATATAAACTGTAATCCGAGGCCGCAACACAAAGAACTGAAGTTTTTCTTTCACCCGCCAGATAACATAAAGTGACAAATAAAAAAGCTTTTGGAACAAAGTTTTGAGTGCGGCGAGCTACGGCCGCGTAGCAGGAAGTTCGTAGCTGTAAAACTTCGTAGCGCTCTCGTAGCGTGAAAGTTTTGATTTCAACGATTTGTGGCGCGAGAGGAGTCCGTGAGCCGCGCTAGATATGCGCGACCCCGGCCTGCCTACCACGCGACCGCTGACGTAGACGAACAGCGACGACCGACCGCATTCCCCACTGCGCGCGCGTATCAATAAAAAACTCCCCGCGCATACCAATCCAGCAATGTACACGCGCCTAATACTTTCAATCACGTATAATAATAGTTCTTGGGTTATCAGCTCGTACATCTCTCGCGAGAGTGCGCCACTTGGCTAGCGGTGACTACTCCCCTACCGCGGTACGTACAGATGACTCGCTGACAATGGAGCCGTTAGGTTTTCACGTTCCATGCCGTGTGTGGTTAGGCGACACGCGAGGCGACGCCTGCAGACGCAGCAATGGCGCGGCGGCGATCGATACTGCTGCCGCGGCTCTGTGCCCTTCTACTGTTGAACAACATAATACTCTTCCAGTTTTCGACCCTATTGCGCGGTATTAAGATCGGAAAGTCGAACAGCTTGTAGCACGGTACCCAAGGAAAATTCATAAGGCGGTAATTTTCAAACGTCCTTTTTCACATCACTCACATCGTGTGTTCGAGCAATCACATTGTGCTGACTTAATAAAGTACATACTAAGCGAATTTAAATGTTGCGACACACTTATATGTATAGCCATGACAAAGCAAACATTTCTGGAAAATCTTTTTGCGAACCAATCTTTGTTGTTATCGCAAATGTTTGAAATACATAGTATAAGTATAAAAGTTGAAGGTAAATACTAGTGGCTCTTTGAGCTGTAGACCTCGCGAGTCGTCAGTGGAGAGCTGAACTTCTAACATTCAAAGTTTTGAATCCACCTGGTCAATGGAGTATGAATGTAGCCGCACCAATAATTTTGTAAGCCACATTTTGCCATCTAAACTTCAACCTATTTACTTTTCTCCAAAATATATATATCTTTTGTCACTGTCATGCTCTTCACGATACCAGCGACACCCGATTTGTTTAAATCCATCAATCCCTTTGCCAATATGTTTTTTTTTACATTTTCAAACCCGATATCTCCGCCAATACTGAAAATTTTCTAAAAACTGAATCAAAAATGAAAAATTACACGATTATTATTATTATGAAATACGACCTCTAGAGGAGAACATGCGGAGAAATCTGGGCAGACGGAAGAAAGTATTTTTGCCCACGCTGAGCGGAGGCGCTCGCTGCGCTCGCTCGGTCAGAAATTAAATCTTGTAATTTATTTGTGGCTACTGCTCTAATATGGGGCCAAATATGGTTGTTGTCGTGGTACGCAATTTAGTTGGTGTATAGGAGCAAATTACCTATAGGTCATGAGTTTCTGTATCGAACCACCTCGACGTGAAGTAACTACTCAATATCTGCAAAAATATAATCTACTTTACTATCCACCACAATTTGGATGCTCTCATTTCGTCTAAAATATCGTTTAATGTCACCGCTACTGCATTGCGTCGCCTTTGCCACATGTGCTCTATTCATGAAGATGTGCCACTGCCACCTAAAATTAAGCAGAAAGTCACCTCATCCGTTTTCAAACTGAAAACGAGCAGTAGACAAAAGTGCTGAACGGCAGGTCGCTGACATTTCAGCGGCCGCCAACATCCACCCACTGATTTCAATTCGGCTTTGCGATATTTGTTTTAAAAACTTAATTTAGGTGGTTATGACTACCGCTCCGGGGCATTCCTCATGCAGAGGACCTCCTCGGCAGTGCAGCGGGGCAATGCCGCTAGTGTCATGGGGACCTTTGGTAGGGAGGTGTCCCGGGGTGGGATTAGTTAGCTATGTTATAGTCCTTATTGTATACTTATCTTATTTTAATTTAGCAAGTGTTTAAGTTTAGTTTTAAGTTATTGACGAAGCTTCCTGCAGATTATCGAATTGTAAATTATGTTTAAAATATTTTTTTAAACTGTCTTCTCTTTCGAACATCTTCGTTTGGCGCCATTAATGGATATATAAAGTTATGTAGGTAAACAGGCCGGTTTTGTTGTTTGTGGGATCTCATCAAATTTCGGGCCGTACAAAACGACAGAGCCTCAAAAAGTACAGTTGTCACTGCACATTTCCCCTGGGAATGTTTTGCAGCAAGAAACGCTCGTAACTGGTTTTCTCTTAAATGTGCCTTTCTTAAATTCTCTCGCATCAAGCCCTTTCATTTGACATATCACAAGTTTGTGAAACTTTTTTATTTAATTTTCTGATTGTTCCCTGATTGTGCATGAAAATTCATTTACAAAGGCTAGCTTATCTCTAAAAATATTTTTCTTTCTTAATTTAATGATTTTCCCTTCAAAAGTGACCCCCAAAATTATTATTTTTTACGCAACAAGTTCGTGTTTGGGTCGCAGAAGTACATACATACATGTACCTACCAGAGAATTCAGTCGTTTAATTTCTTCAACACACCTAGGACAGAAACATGAGTGATCCTACTTAAAACGTCACTAAGAAAATCCCTAATTTCTAGAAAAAAAGACTTCTAGTACTAATACCAAACACCTTTCACCACATTTTCCTATCCCTGAAATGGCATGGTCCGATTTGATCACAAGGCGCGGGAAACAGCGCATGTGCAGTTGCATAAGTCCGACGTGCAGGCGGCCAGTACCGCATTTCGCGAACACTGCACTACAGCACGCTGACGCCGCCGCCCGCCGCCGCCCGCTGCCGCCCGCCGCCGCCCCGCGCCGCGCTCTGGTGTCCGCTTACCTTTACCTGCGAAATTAAATCTAACAGCGCCGAGCCTTTCTTCCAGACCATTCATATTACCACTGCACATATTAAAAACATAAACAATTATATACAGGCAGATACAGTGCCCCACACTAGGAACTTGAATTCTATTTCTCGTACAGTCGCGTTCATGGTATCGAATCTACTATTATATTGACTCACTCTCAAAATATCTATGACATTGCCGTCAAGGGAACAAAATTTTCGATGACATTATGTCATCGAAAATTGTGTTCCCTTGATTTTTTTCAGTTTTAGCCGTAAAGCCAGATTTTGTTTTAGACATCTGAAAAACAGCAACTCGGAAACCTTGATTCGAATAACAAAAAATACAAAACGAGCGTTGGATTTTGTAGTTCTTACATTTACCACCTAAAACGAAGGAAAAAGAGGGCTTCACTTTGCTTCACCTACCCTGACCCACCGTTTAGCCTAGATAAATATAAACATAAAAATTTACATATAGGCACATACAGTGCTTCTGGCCCCACGCTAGGATACCCTGTGTCGTGGGAACCAGAAAAAGCGACACTACACTCATAAACATCCAAGGCCTGGGGTATTTTTGGATCGAACCCGGTACCTCTCGCATGGAAGGCAGGCCACAACCGCAGTGCCACAGAGGTCATCGTCGCCGAATTACTATGTACAATAGTGTCACGCTTTTTCACATACGAGGCGACAAGGCACAGTTATGCCGACGTTAAGCCACATATGCACGTAGCACTAGTTTAAGGTAATATTTGCTTCTGTGTTAATTTCTTGATAAGTTGCTTATACAATTTAAAAAAACTTGTACATACATAAATGTATGTATGTACAAGTTTTCACATACATACGTAAGCATATGTATACGTACATACATATGCTCACGCCTAGTTCCCGGAAGAGGGGCAGGCAGAGTGCTACGATCCTGACACACATGAAAAAACTTGTATTGGTGTGTTTTTTTTTTTATTTTATGTGCATTTGTACAATTGTTTTAATTGCAGTCATCACGAATGGGTCGGATTTACGTCCCTCGGTTATGATTCGTGCTCAAAACTAGTGACCAGCGGCTTTCAACGACTTAAATCATTTGAGATTATGAATGCATGTTTGATTACTTTTTCACGCCAAATCATTGAACTGATTGGACTTTTTCGATCACACAGAGACAACTATATAACCCCGAATTATTCTACGGTTTTTGAAGAAAGTTACTCTACATATTTTTCGTGTGCATCTATCTAATGGTTAGTCCTGAAAAATGTAATGCCCTGATTGGCTGAGGCTAAGATTACGGGAAAATATTTTATATTTGTATGAGCTGAAGACTGTGTTCTAAATAAATAACTGACATTCCCTAAACCGTCCATAGTCTTGGTTCATTTGCTGAATAAATGGAATCCTGAAAAGTCCTTGTCCGTATATGAAATTAAAAGACAAGCAAGGAAATTATGCTTTTGAACTCACTATCAGATGCTAGATGCATTTAGAAATAGAGCTTGTTCTGAAGTATTACAGTGCGGAGCAGAACGGCAAGATTATTCTTTGTTACGAAGCTAGTGAGAGAGTCTATCTTATTAGTCTGTATGAGATGGTAGAGGCCCAGCCTTGCGCTCATACGTAGCCAGGCTAATTCGAATATATTTTATTACCATTTGTTAAATATCCTAGAAATATCAAGCGTCCAATTAAATTGGGTTTTTACGAACAGTGATGCAATACCAGTCTATCTTGCTCCTCGAGGTTGGTAACTGGTGTCGATGTGCTAAGGCTCACACTTGCTCGTTGGATCCACGTGACGTCTAACGAGCACGTTTACTATTGCATGGCGTTGTCGTCATTATGGCTTCACGTTTTAAGTGTCATTTTCCTGCTCGCCGGTCGGCGGTTTGATCATCACTATTCTTGGTGGAATCATTGCTTACTGCTGCGCTTGCGCTTAGCGTTCTATACCATTGCGTATTATGTATGATTATATTGTGTTTCAAAACGTTTGGTGGAATTGGGTTCGTGGTAGTCTTCATAACTTCAAATGTATACTAACATCTCAGTATATAATCATAATTTATATACATAAATACATTGACTTAGAGATGCAAATAATAGTGATTTGGGCGAATACCGAATATCCGGCTACGTTTTTGGCTGAAGCACCAAATATTCGGTGCCGATATGCACATAGATGTGTATTACCAGCGAAGTAAACACACATAGAAGTATATAGAAGTAAGTAAGAAGAAGCAGTGAAAAATTACCCCACGAAAACTGTACCAGGTAGAGTTTAACATGACAGGCGGCGGCTCCAATGGCGGTTCACGGTGTCTATAGATCAACCAATCAGGGCTGGCCCAGTGTCGCATGACACAAGTATGAACCAATCATCAGCCTTTCGCCCTTTTCAGTATCTTTTACCGTTTTCGAATGACAATTTCATAAAAACGCGCCTTCTATATTCGCCTTCTACTTATATACCGGTTGGCACCAGTTTTACACGTCGCAGGTGACAGATTAACTGCAAACCCGTATACATTTTATTTCCGAGCTAATCTTGTCACGACACGCATTCTTTCTCATTGTTTAAAAAAAAACGGTTAAGAGCGAGTTAGACTCGCGCAGGGGGTTCCGCACAAATTGCATTTTTTCGGATTTCTTCCTTAATTGTTCTAAAAAATATAGGTTTTGATAGTCTTGCGAGTATCAAGAAAGTTCAGCAAAATTGTGACATAAATGGCGGTATATTTTGATTGTGTTGCCGATTATACCGATAAGTTTGATTTTTTCATAACTTCAAGATTCTACAGACCTGCGTAATCTATAATAATTTCAACTTGATACCTCCACACGTTACTGAGAAAAAGGAGCCTGTCAGACGGACAGACAGACAGAACGGAAATTTACAGTTTCAGGATATTTCTCTTTGTTTCGCTATGAGACCTTGCTTCCTGAGCCAAATTTTATGATTCTAGGTCAACGGGAAGTACCCAAGGTTTTGATTCCCTTGCGAGAAACAAGCAATGGTGGTGGTACCTCTTGATTGCGTTAACCCATAAGTTTGGTTTTTGACAACTCCAAGAGACCATAGACATAAGTAATCGATATTCGGCCGAATATCGAATAAGAGAAAAAGTGGCCGAATAGGCCGAATACCGAATAGTTGCATTGGCATGGGCCTTTACCCGGATACGAGTAAGATTGAGCTATACTTTACCTTGCTGGCTCAGTGCAGGTTGATGGAGGAGTGTCGGGCTAGTGGCCAAACCGACTGTCAGAAATTATCAAAATGCCCTATTAGGGCCTTAACACAGCTTTACGACTACTACCGCCGGCTTAGCGATTGTAACCTGGACCGTATCATCCGAAATACGGAAGCGCCCGAAACAAATAATAATAATAATAACCCCACTAAGGGGACCACCTTGACGTGGTGGGGGAACTTAAAGGGAGGAGGAACCTGCATTTGTTTGACCAGAGATCGACTACACTATTTATAGGAGTTGCTATCCACAAATTCCTACACTAACTTGGCAATTTCTCCCTCCCCAACCAACGATCCCCGAAACAAGAAGAAGATGGAAGCAAAACTAAAAAAAAATACATGCTCAGGAGGGTCCCGACAATGGGGAATTCCTCACAGAAAAGAGCCTAGCCCGTCCAGCCCGGTCAGCCCGTCGTTTCTGAGGAGGCAATTTTTTGCGCGACGAGAAACAAATGATGCTCCACGTAGTAAAATTTACGACCACTCCCCGGAGGACGTCGTCGGAGTGCTTCGAGTGCTGGTGCAGGAGGCGACAGCATCCAAAGAGAAGCTGAGGACCTGGGCAAGCAGGGACTCGGCCTTATTGCAACCATTAATCATTTACATTCACCATCATCCTCAATTCCATTATTCTCATCACCTTGCCCATCGCCATTCCGCTTACCTCATGCAACCATCTAATTCATCATCCCAAGTAATACATCACTAGATCTGCTGACAATCCTGCACCCATTAGTGACAGAAGAACGAACACAAAGAAAACTATTACAGAAAAACTGACAAAATATCGATAGCTTGCAATATAATTAAAAACCCAGTGGAAAGTAAAGACCACCTATAATTTCCAATCGTTATTTCAGCAACAGGAATCATCCCCAGCAATCTAACACATATAATAAAAACAATAAACATCAAAGAAAATGAAGTTCCCACAATACAGAAAACCGCAATATTGAACACCTGCCGCATCACCAGAAAATGTTTGCAGCAGGACTAGGATACGCGTCGCTTAGCCTCGGCCCGCACAGCAGATAAGATTAACCTCTCAAAAAGGGAGAAAACAACTAAAAATATAAATAATAATAATTATTTATTTATTTAGGCTCAAATATAACATGAGGCAGATACATACTAATTTGAATTAAACTTAATATTGCAATTTTTAAAAACTGGTGTACATGTGTTACAGTGTCCCTCTTAGGCTGCTTTTATAGTTCTTATTGTTATATTGCTAGATTGTTTTTAAGTGACAAACATGACATGCCGTTATTCATCAATTATTATTATGATGACAGCTTAGCTGACCCTGTTTTATATAAAAAAATCACATTTTTGACATTTGTTTTGTACGAAGGCATGATCTGATGGATGAAGAGATGGTGGAGTTTGAAATTCATGTCTTTTCTCGTTTTTTTGTGAGTTTTCTTTATATTTGCGTGTCAAATGACAGATAGAAACGGACACCCATCCAGTACACGTCTCGGCCAGATGTTGCTACCCGCACGATTTTTCCCGATGTGTGAATATCGCTAGCTCACGGACGCTTCCGCGATATTCGGCCGAATACCGGATAATAGAAAAAATTGCCAAATAGGCCGAATACTGAATGGTTGCCCAATATTCATTGCACATCTACTTATTTAATAAATAAATCCGAATTAAAAATGTTATCTCATTTAAAATATCATAAGTTGTATGATGTTATTCAACCTGCATACAACAAAGACCAAATTAACAGCAATTCCGAATCCCTCGTTTAGAGCTACCGTCTGTGGTTACTTCATCATACTAATTTCATTTTACAAATTTGAATTTAAGCTTGTTTTTGCGTTTCGCCGAACATTATATTTTATTTATACGAACCTGTACATATGTACATAGTAGATGATAGTAGGTAGAACCGTGCCACCTACAGTAGGACTCAACTACACCGATACCAGTGCTGGACCTTATTATGTGGAGGTAGAGCTTTGAAATTGAATGGTTCAGTTTTGTTCTACTGTACATTTGGCGTAGATGTTCCCAGCCCTAGTTGGTATTTTGGGTTAAAAATTAACCCAAAGCGCACGCTTTTATTCCCATGTACGACCATGCATGATCAATAAAATAAATACATATAAATTTCTAATTAATTACCCTCAGTTTTTTTAACTAAGAGTATTCCCCGAAATTGTTGATTTGAAACCAACGGTTCCGTTTCATCTGCTTTTAAAATGATTGTTCAGTTTTTCGCAAAAATACGGAAAGCACGTAAATTGATGGCATATAGGGTAAGATCATCGGTTACACGACGATACCCTTTTACGAGCATTGTATGACTTATCCTCAAAAATGAGCAATTTCTCCGACCATATTTTTTAATTCGCGTAACTTATACGTATATATAGCGTAGTAAGTTAAATTTGTATTTGTTGACAATTCAAACTTCATTCTTCATTCTAATCTTCAGTGCCATTAGAAAATCTATTGTGTGAAGGGGGATCGTTTTTACAATAAAATAACAAGGGAAAAACTTCTCAACGGTAAGATTATGCTATATTTTCTTGATAAGATTATACTTTATACTGATGAGTTGTTAAATATATGTTAATAAATGTTTGTTTTTGAGGAATTTGCTTACCAAATTTGATAAATCATATTTTTTTCGAGATTTTTGCTGGTCGGCAGATGGTTCACGTTTTCCATCAAAATTTGGTTTCCGACCACATGGTCGCAATCAGGTTTTATTTTATATTTCGTCATCGGCTTTTATTTTTTTAATTAGGTTGACTATAATTTTCAATTTTGCAGAATGTATAGAAACAATTACAATTCTGTAATTTGAATACTAGATTACGACTGACGCCAATATGTATTGCAGCCTATATAAAATGCATTTATGTATTCTTTGATTGTTACCTATTTTGTTGAAACTCTATTAAATGAACCAAAAGATAATATATTTATACATACATTAAAACAAATGTTGTACAATAAATGCTATTATACAGTCACTGAGTACTTAAATGACAAATTGAATAGAAAATAAATTCATTTCTAAGATAATTTTTCATGACTGATATTACTTTCTACTGACTTTTAGTAAATATTATACTTAATTATAAATTAACAAACTTTGTTTCCCTCTCTTCTATCGCAATGCCTTTTTTACAAGGTCCATAAATAACACATGTATCCTTATAACATCCCATGCAACATCAATTTTATGGAATGCAATAAATATATTGAGCATTCAGTATTGTTGTCCGACACGGCCGCCAACTAACACAAATTTTACCGGTTTACGGTCATCATGACGTTTCAATTATACTTGTTGTTATAATGAAAAATATATATATTTTTCAAATATCCCATAGGTGGAATGAAGAATTTTCACGTTGAATTTGTTATTTAGGTATACTGGTCGCAAAGGGGTACTTTTACCTGTTACGAACATTAGACTGTTACGTTATTATGGTATACTAGCTGATGTCCGCAACTTCATCTGCGTGATCCTACGAATTATCATTTACCGAGATAACGTCATCCTCCTTCTGGTGCTGTCGGATAAAAAGAATCCTATGTATAAATAAAGAAAAAATAAAGAAAGAAAGAAAATCATTTATTGCCAAACATTCTATTAAATAATAAACAAAAATAATAAATAATAATATTTGGCAAAAGGGCCAAGCTCAGCATGAGCTGCACAGCGCTGGTTTTCAGCAGGGCTCCTTTCACAAAACATTTATCATTAAGAAAAGGCGCGAGTCGCATTTACTTCAACATGAAAAAAAAGGCTTTTTATAAAAAGCTTCTTTCGTTTCGGTGTTAATACTCCGAACGATTATAATAAATTGCAATTTCAAATGTTAATAAAAAACAAATAATTAAATAATAATTAAGTAATTATATACATAATTTCATCAACAATATTTTTAAAGCATTGTCTAGAGTAGTTTATATAATTATCAAATCAAATAGCAGAATAAAAAACGGAACGCAATAAACGTGCACGACATACATACGGGCTACTCAACTCGTAGTTAAGGGAAACTTAAAATTAAGTAATTTAAATTAAGTTGTAGATTTCAATGAAACAATATTAACATTCTCTGTGCAAAATTTCATTCAAATCCGTTCTGCCTTTTTAGCGTGATTGAGGCACAAACACACAAACATCCAAACATCGCTACTTTCACATTTATAATATTAGTTGGATTCAATTTCGAACAGTGTGAAGTGAGCAGCTCATACTAACTGGTATAGCACATGTTCCAATCACGAATCCGCGCAAGGGGCACAATCGTACTAACTTCACCATAATTCTGACTTGGTAAAATGTATCTTCTTGTTTGATTCAAAATTAATATTTATTACATTGTAGAATCCGGACCTGAAGATAGCAGCTGAAGAGGAGCTGAAGAACTTTAAGATAACATATAATAATGTAGCCATACTCCACCACGCTGGCCCTCAGTGCGGGGGGTGTCGGGCTAGTGGCCTACCAGATTGTCAGTTATTTTCAAGCTATATTAGGGCCTCTGACCAGCTTTATACGACTACTACCACCGAGTAGCGATAGTAGCCCGGACCTACAGCTTAACGTGTCATCCGAAACACGTTAAGCTGTAGGACCGGCTACTATCGCACGGAAGAGCCCGTAACAAATGCCACAAGAAACGGACTCCCATCCAGTACCCTTCTCAGCCAGATGTTGCTACCAGCACGATCGTTTCGACGCTTTGAAGATTAGTTAGGTAGGTATTTATTTCTTTTTTTTTAACATACAGCCAGTCTAGTTCTAGGTACACTCTACATCTATCCTCAGCCCAGATCGACTTACTGCTGGGCTTAGGTAGACTTATAATCTAATACAAGATATACAGCGTCACACCATTTCACATACGAGATGGCTGAGGCTCAGTGGCGTAGTTATTTATCTGATAAAACCATTCAGAAACCGTTCGAACATCAAATTACAAGAAATCATAATCTCTTCAGTTAATAGACAAATCTACAAATTAAATGGCTTACACCAGTCGCCCGAAAGGTTACAGCCCGAAATAGATAGATACAAACAAAACAAAAACTCGGTAACTTTGATGTCCACAAATCGCGACTCCTAGCGAAGATATTCTCTTCTAAAGACAAAGCTTTATCTCCGTCGACCGTGCTCTTTGACATGGTGACGCAGCCGGCCCGACCTCCCACCCAACAACACAATACCCCACCCTAGCGCTATGAGCGTAAAGCTCGAATTCCAACAACAATTTGAACACTCGCCGTAATTTGGTCTTATTAGGCAGCGTATTCAATGGGAGAGTCAGTTTTAGCGAGCTCAAATAATTAGTTTTACTTACTGGAAATTATTCACTATGGGATATTCTTCAGAATTTTAATGTGGCCTCGTATGTCTGAGTTTATTGACTGTTATGATAGGTGTGTTTACTC
Organism: Argyresthia goedartella; assembly: GCA_949825045.1. NCBI lineage: Eukaryota > Metazoa > Arthropoda > Insecta > Lepidoptera > Argyresthiidae > Argyresthia > Argyresthia goedartella. The sequence goes on along the minus strand of OX463824.1, from coordinate 18,054,987 downwards.
TGCTAATAATTTTAGAAGGGCTTGAAAATATTTTCAGTTTTTTAAGGACAACAAGGTGTGATTGATTCCAATTTTTCACAGAAATTCTATCATTTTGTCATGAAGTAATCATAATCATGACTTGAGTCTCTTTATCTGACTGATACCAGGCATAGCAACAGCTGTGAACGAGGGCAGTCTATATGTAGAGCCACTCCAATAGTGGCGTTTCATTTTTAGACAAAGTTAAAGAGCAGACTGAACCAAATAGATAGATAACTGTTAAGCAAACACCTAAACTCCCCTTTGAAATTACCTACATATAAATTTTCTACAAAACATCTCAAATAGGCGAGCTTATCTCTGAAATTAAACGCGTAAAGAGTCGGAGGAGTGTAGTCGATCGCATGTGGGTAGGTAACAGTTGGAGGGCAGAGCAGTGTGGCTGTCACACCGGCGGTGTTGCCAGTCGCGGCGGCTGCTGACGCAACCAAGCAGGCGGGCAGGCGGGCGACCTCTTTGTCCGGCCCCGCGGCGGTGGCGGCGGCGGCGCCCCACGACACTCGGGCTCCGCTGCCGGCCTCGCGACTCGCCACCGCTCGCCGAGCCACAAGCTCGAGTAATTACGAATGTCAAATGTTATCGCACGCAACCGTCCACACTCCTCCGCGCTGCTCTTCATAATAATAAAACCTGATATTTAAAACGGAACGTCCTTCTAACGCCGTGTAGTTGCGCCGACGCCAATCTACGATAATAATAAGCCTGTCTCGAAACGGCGACGCGCTGAAGCGCTTCATATTTTGTACGGTTAGACGGTGGTGTGCGGCGCAGCGCTGTAGCGCTGACTGAGCGGGGACGTAGCGCTCACATAAGTACGGCCAGTTCTATGCGCGTCTGTATAGCTATTAAATGTATATAGAATATATAGTAGTAATCGCTCGACGCAGCGGTATTATGTCGGAAATATACCGGCCGCGCCGCGCTTCAAGCCGACTTAACGCTCGGCTATTTAGTTTGTATGGGGAGAGTTATTTGGGTTTTTTACAGTTGTAAATAGATCTATAGATCTGGATGTTTTTGTAAAATATAAAGTGGAGGCCTAGCTTTAGTTGAAGTTATGAGGGGTGAGTCTGGGGCTTCAAGTTTTGGAAAAATAAAAATCATCGACAATTGTTTTTGTGTTCTTTAAAGTGCTTCTTAACAAGCCATAAGTACTAATAATACGATGGTACTCTACAACACCACAAACTGTGGCATTGTTTTATTATTAAATTAATTCTCCATAATAATTCCTTTGTATGCTACACTATACTTTATCTTTGTACTTTAGATACATTATTAAATGTTTACCTACCTGTTTCTGTTTAAAGACATTCCATAAAAATGTAACAAATTAGGTTGGATAGATACCTTACCTACCTTCTAACTTACTTACTTGTCTAAGGTTTTAGACATTATCGTCATCTAATTAAAAAGGCTTCAAACATACACCAGAAGTATTGTGATACTATTCACAATTAAAAGAAGACGTTTGAAAAATAGATACTTCAAAAATTGTGACGTAAATAGTCATACATAACCAAATCTAAGATGTTTTTTGTTGATGTGTTACACGATAATACGCAAAATACTTACGGCTACTGCAAAAAAAAAATCAAGACATGTCCTTGGACAAACCTTGAATTTATTATTATTTTTCCTAATCGAGTAAAACATAAGACGTGATAATTTTTTCCTTATTAATTTAATTTAATTTAATTTGCTGTTTTTGTATGGATCCTTTGTATCCATGAAAGCCTCTACTTTTCGATTTAAAACATCAACCTACCCAACGCGGTTAGCAAAAAATAAACTAGTGGCTATGTGAGCTGTAGACCTCGCGAGTGACACCTTCTTTTAATAACACATACAAACTTATGAATGCACCTGGTTACATACATGGAGTTTGAAAGTAGCCGCACCAATAACATTGTAAACTACATTTTGTGGTCTTAAACCTGAAGCCTGTTACTCTCACGGTCACTATAAATATAACGACATCTCATTTGTCAAAATCCGTCAAGCTGTTTGGAATGTAGCGGGTTTTTTAAATTTCAAAACCCACATTTTGAAAATTTTCCAAAAACTGAAACGACAAAAAATCTATTTAATTATCAAACCTGCTCAAAAAATATCACGAGAATAAGAGATATAGTAGTAGTAGTACTGTAGAGGATAACATCCGGACATACTAAAGCAGTTTTTCCCAACTAGCTTCGCTCGCTCGGCCAATAAATATTAATTCATAAAAGACTTCTTCTAGTTTAAGGACGTTACATTTCGTAATGTCTTTATTGCACCACACAAAATAGACAAACAGATAACATATAATAGAATAAACATGTACAAATGCGAGCTTATTTCTAAAAAGAGATTTATTTCAGCAAACCATGTTGGGTAGGAAAGGTGATTGTTGAGCGGGGGATACATACTTTATTTGGCAGAATACCTACGCAAACGTTATACATTAATTTCATTAGAAAACATACTCTGAAGCAAAATAAAGAATGCACTAGATTTCATTTCCACAACATTTTATCGTGGCAAAGCTATCGACTTAAAAAAATACATCTCAAAAAAGTAGAGCCACTAAATTGAAATATTCAATCGGCCTGAGCCGCGGTCCGTCCTTCTGTCAGCTATAGCGTGGCCTTATAGATGGTTGTTTGCGCTCACAGAGTGCGGTGAACAGCGCTCACCGGCGCCGCGGCTGTGTGCGTGTGCACGTGCACGGCGCACTCACACAGCCGCACCGCCCGCGCACACTGGGCTCGGTGCAGACGCACACAGGCGCGCTACCCACTGTACGGGTGCGTTCCGAAACCACTCTCTATTCTATCTATGCGAAGGCGTCGTCGTCGTATCGCCGTACTCGTATAGCGGGCGCCGCGCCGCGCCGGGCACGCTCCAGGCAAGGAATTTAGAGGCGGGGGGGGTCATATCGTTAATTGTTATGAAGTTGATTTCGCTTCTGAAATTCCGAATTTTGGATTATGAAATATCATCACCTTTTAACTGTGTGGCAGGCAGGTAGCCGTCACTACCGAACGCCTTCCTTACTTAGTAGCTACTAAATTGCTTGCATGCTAATTCTAAATTAAAACAAAATGTTGAATTAAAAATATATATTTTTCAGCCATAGAAATGTTTCTTAGGTGCCTTCCAGCCAGTATTTATTAAGATGTTTACTTTGTCCGAGTTTTGATAACAAAGACCGTTCTCCTTTGCAGATATCGCGAAGTCCAAACAGCAAAAAATACTTTTGAATCGAACGCGACTTCGCGCTCTACGCTGTTATCACGCTGCCGAGTGATAACGACGCAAAATGCGCTGTCTGACGAATTGTTAGAGTTGGAAATCGAATATTTATGTGCGGCCGTGTTGCCGATCGAGAAACAAGTCCATGGTTATAGTGCGACAACTTAACTGTGATACCTCTCGCCATAGTGAGTTATATGATGTGAGGTGTCTTAGCTGAGCAGACGCACGCATTGAGTGACTTTGTGCGGGGGTCACGGCGATGACGGTAACTGTTGGAAGAGAGAAAGGAGAGAAGCAGAGACTGGCCACTAGCAAGGGATGCCTACTTACAGAGATGATACTTACTACCTACTCTGCACTATATAGCTCTCTGCAGCTATTATGAGTAGCCAAGATGGAACTAAGTTTGGTAGAGCAGTCACTTAGATAGTCATCCAAGTTAGTGAACATATAGACATATGAGTTAAAATGTATTAATTCTTGTCTTTTGCAAAAATATTAACTCTTACAACAATGTAGGTGTAAGTATTTCAGTTTCAGAACGCGACCGACGCTCTGCCAAGAAATTACAATGGTAGATTTCGTGGTAATTCATTTCATTACACAGATGGGCAAAATAATTATACAAAATACTAATTTTGATTCCCTAACTAAACGTGGGGACTGAAGCACACCTGAATGAACATATCTGCGAGTTAATCGCTATTTTAATGACGTCACCGCACCATTTGATTGGTTCCCAGTAATTTGCGCTTATGTTCTGTACAAGGAAAATCATCGCGTCATTGCACCTACCAACTGCTGGAAAAAAACACTGTGCCATCGTGCAAGGGAAACTAGTCTTTATCGCTGAGGAGTTTTCTAGTACGTGAAGGCAGATTCCTTGGAGGTATTCTCAGTCGCGTGGCGGGAAAGGGCCGGTGCGTTCGTGATGGCTTGTTGTTGCGGAGTCGGTTGCAATCGCAAGACCCGAGGCAGCCCGAGGTCTGTTCGTCATGGAGCACTGCCTGTGAAATGTTCGCGTGGAGCGTTCCTATCCGATGGGTAGGATCCGACCCATTTTGTTGTTCACTGAGAAAAGGTCGTTTTTTTTGGAGGGGAGAAAAATAGATTTACTGTCAAATCCCCCAACTTCGCCTTTTCATCCTAACCTTACTCAGCTAACTAAGCGAATAACTATTACAGTACTGCTCAAAAACCGAGGGTAGTTGGGATGGATTTTGCGCGATTTTGAGCCCTATGCCATGGTAATAAAATTTAAAACCTATAACGGAAAAGTGGCGCCGGTGGTATCTGAGGGGCATATTTGTTTTTTTGGTAGAAAATATAATGTTTTTATGGCAACACTGAATGAGTATGGCGTACATAACCTCAATCAGTAGCCTCCCAAGTCTCTACCAAACGGACGATTTTTATGGTGCAAATTTTCATACAGAAAACTTAGACGTGACCGCTAGGCAGCGATAAAAATACGTAAGTATTTCCTAGTACCTTATAAAAATTGCTATTAATTAATGAGGTTTTACGTTATTTCCTTAAAATAGTCTAACGTTTAAATATTACTTTAGACCTTGGGCAATGTTAGGTCGATAAACGCAGTATGCACCGTCCCGCCTTGCCCACATATGCTGAGGCGCTAGGGCTGTCACATTCTGTTTTGATATTTTTTCTAAGATTCTATCAGCTCAGCAGAGTCTTTGCTATAAAATTGTCTTTGCATACCAGATTAACTATTTTATTTCGTTTTGTCGTCTTAAAATTCTTTACCTCTTTTTTTTCGGTATGGAGCATACGAAATCTAAAATAAAAACGCTGAAAAGTCGGAGAAAATTAGGGGCCCGGTCATATAAAAACTATGCGCCAGAAATGTTCGAACTTGCTGTTGAGGCTGTGGCAAATAAGAAGATTTCGTCAAGAAATGTAGAAAAGCAATTTGGAATTCTAATAGCACGATTTTAATAAATTAAACGATCGTCAATCAAAAGCTGTCGGAACACCGAACCGATTAACAGAAGAAGAAGAAAATCAGGTTCTGAATGTCGTATTAGCAGCAGCAGATTTTGGTAGCCCCCTAACAAAACTTTATCTACGCATTGTGGTGCACAATGATCTCACTAAAAATGGAAAAAAAACTTGTATTTCATGGCAAGATGCCGGGAGATAAATGGGTATACAGTTGTTTGTCATGCCATAGAGAAAAACTGACAGTCAGATCTACATTAAATATTAGCACATCATCACAACACTACCACGGCTTTACTCAAAATTACTGACGACATCCAATCGGCCAGGGATCGAAAGCAGCTCACCGTCCTTACTTTGCTTGATTTTAGCAGCGCCTTCAACTGCGTTGATTTCGACATAATGGGTGAAATCCTAAAGTCTTAATGTCTCCTCAAACTCGGCTCGTTGGTTTGATTCCTACCTAAGAGATCGCCAGCAGCGCATAAAGTCTGAGGAGGTCTCAACGGCCTGGTGTGATCTTTCCGCAGGGTGGCATCCTTTCACCTCTTCTCTTCTCAGTATATATTAACTCCATATCTGACGTACTTACTTTTTCTTATCATCTTTACGCAGATGATCGCCAATTATATCGTCACTTCTCTACGTGTGATGTGACTCTGACCGTATAGGCGTTTAATGCTGACCTTGATAAAATCAGGCAATGGGCTCTTTCCTATGGGCTGCTGGTCAACCAGGGCAAATCTAAAGCTATGATTATGGGAACACAGCATACTCTTATCCTATTGTATAAAATGCTTCGTCGCTCCTGTAATGCATGATGGTACCATAATATCGTAAAGCGAGAAAGCCAAGAACCTTGGGGTTATTTTCGATAACCTGCTGCCCTGGTCGCCCCATGTCTGTGAGGTTAGCAGACGGGTCTTTGCGTCATTTCACTCCCTCCGAAGATTGCAGTACTTCCTGCCACGGTAGACTAAAAGCAGCCTTGCTCAGTCCCTTCTACTGCCATTAATCGACTACGCGGATGTTTGCTGGGTCAGTGCGAACGAAGATCAACTGCATAAACTCGAACGACTGCAGAATCTCGTAATTCGGTTTATCTTCGGGCTGCACAAGTATTTAAAAAATAGGTTGGCTGGGTTTTATAGATAATTCCGTTTCTTACTCTACTAATGGTATGTGATGGGGTTTTGGGACAAAAACTGTGGTTTTACATCATTATTCACCAGGTATCATTTGAATCAGAGACAATCTGAGTTTGCATACTAAAATGGAGTCATTCTTAGAAGTAGCATTTGGCATCTGTCAACAGTAGGGATAGAGCTATAAACATAAACATTTACATACAGGCACAATTAATTGCTTGTGGCCCCATACCTGTGTCGTAGGAACCAGACACAAAGACGTCACACACAGGAATTTTTGACGTGATAACTTCTTAAAAATCGATGAACGCCGGCTGCACGCACTAAAAAGCATGACTCATTATCAAGTTCCACCTGAGCCGAGCGTGCAAGCGAGAGCGCGCAACAAGCGATAGAGACGCACCATCCGATAAACCGACTTTAGAGACAATCGATTATTTCTGTAACACCAGTCGTGGATCGAATCCGGGACCTCTCGCATGGTAGGCAGAGCCACAACCGCAGCGCCACAGAGGTCGTCATGTGCTTTGTCTCGGTCTCCCTTCCTCTTCACAGCGAAACAAGGAGAAGAAGACCGACGCTTAGCTCAGTCCCTACTGTTGACAGATGTCAAATGCTACTTCTAAGAATAGCTCCACTTTAATTGTAGAGTTTAGATTTACATGTAAACCGAGTTTCTTTTTAATTATTTTTTAAACGACTTCACTAAAGGAGGTTTAGAATTCCTTGGGAACTAATGTAATTTTATGTATGTTAATCGATTTCTATTGTTTGAAAGGGTTTACCTTCCGACGTCACCGCAAGATCTGAAGATGGGATCTTGGAGAAATCGAGGGAATTCTTCAAATGTGACCCATGTATTTTTCATAATAACTCCGGCGTACTCTCGAGAAGCATCATTTTGTGAAGTGGAACGAATGATGAAGACCATAGATGGCCACCGGAACTGCTCCATTCAACGACCCGAATGGCCGAGTCGGCAGTGACCTTGCCTACAAAGCCAAGGGTCCCGGGTTCGAGTCCCGGTGGGGGCAAATATTTGTTTGATGAGAACGGATGTTTGTACCCTAGTCATGGTTGTTTATCTATCTAAGTATAATATTTATCTATATAAGTATGTGTATCGTTGTCTAGTACCCAAGATACAGGGAATCCTAGTTTGGGGCTAGATCAATATGTGTAAATAGTGTCCAAGGTATTATTATTAGTATAATTCTAGGTAGCCTACAGGTTGCAATATGATAACTTTATTAACCCTTATTTCGACGGAGGAGGCGGTAGTAAAATAAGACAAACTTTATTTAATTATCTTAATTCCTTGATCTTTCAGAGTCCACAAAAAATAAAAAATAAAATCTAAGTCCCCCCCCTCTTTAAAAAATTGGTGTCCGCCGTAACGGACACTGTCGAATCTAAGAGAAAAAAGTGATAAAATTATGTGTCCGCCCTAGCGGACTTTAGCGAATGATGTCAGTGTCTGTTTGAAGTTGTATATTATAAATGAAACAATGTTAGTAGTCAAATGAGGCTTTACTTTTAATCAAAGATACACAAATAAAAAACGAACTTAATTAAAAGAACATGCGAGCATTCCTCGTGCATTACTTGACATGGAAACTCAAAAAACAGTTTCGGTGAGTCTTTCCCGTCACAAAACAAAGGCGTGTGTCGCATTTCATGCAGTAAACCGTAGTTTTTTTATTGCAGTTCATACAACGACCTTCGTCCTTCACTGACGGAAAGTGACTAAGTCCATCGTAACGCGAACTGTCAGGCGTTAACTGTTACAAACATGCCTGATCGTGCTTGGTTCCGTTTTTTCAAAGTTAGCACGTCTGTTTGTGCTGACTAAACCACGGTATATTTCGAACCGAAAATCTTTCAGCCGCTTGCATTTGGTGTTAGAGCCTTTATGTTTACGATATAGGATCCATGCGTTGTTTACACAGATATCAATCATTTGTGGCAACATAAGCATGTACCAGCGCTTACTCCTGAAAGGAGTTCTGTACAAGGCGATCAGCATGTCAGCCAAGTCGACTCCCCCCATATTCTTATTTTACTCCTTCACAATATTAGGATAATCGACATCAATTTTTTTCTTGGTATCCTTACAGTATCTTTTGATCTTATGAACCGGTTCAACGTCAGTATAGGAACTGATTAAAGTAACAGCTTTGTTGTCGTGCCACCTCACTACTGACAACTTTTTTTATTGCACACTGTTTGACTATAAGCTCCTCTTTGTTCTTTTTCAGTGCCTTTTCACTAATTATTTTCTCTTCAGCTCCTCTTAGTCGGTTGTTTCTGATAGTGCCTACGGAAAAGATTCCATGACTTTCACGCAGCATGTAAACAAGTTCAGGTGACGTGAAGAAATTGTCGAAACAAACCGTTGCTGGTTTCTTCCGGATTGTCTGGCAAAGTGCAAGTACAACTGATGCACCAAATCCTAGTGTTTGCTCTTCATCAGAGAACTTGTGATACCTGAATGTATCATCGCCACCGTATGGCAGAAAGTCGTAGATCAAGCCTGAAGTTCCAGCTCGCACGTACATTTTGAAGCCCCATTTGGTTGGCTTATCTTTCATATACTGGCGTCTTTTTCCTGCTTTGCTTCCTTTATAAGGTATCATCATTTCGTCTACGCTGTAAGTGTGTTCACCTGTTCCGCTTTCCTGAGCAAGACAGTTTTGTCGTATTCCTTCAATTAATGGCCGAACCTTGTAAAACCGGTCTGAGTCATCGAAGTTATTGTCCGCAAAATGTAAATTTTGGCGAATTGTTTCATACCTCTTGAGAGGCATGATACTTGCAATTTCGTCGTACCTGTATTTTATGCTCCAATAGTCTAAATATGACGATATCGAAACTATGTTCAGCAGAATCTGAATTGCATGTACATCGCAGAACTCGTCCTCAGTCAAATTTATGGAGCAGCCTGTTTTTTGCACAGAATATGTGTTCGTTTCCTGCACAACATTTGCTATCTTTGGAGAAAAACATCGCAAAGTAATCTAGAGGTGTCCGGATTTCGGGAGGCTCTTCAGTTGCTACGGTATCTTCTATTTGAACTCTGTACAAAAAGGTACTTTGTTTCCATGTATACTTCAGGGAGAACTTTTGGATCTTCTTCGGTTTCTTTTTTGTTGCTACAGATGGTCCCCTGAGTCTTCTCTTTCTGTTTACAGGCGTGGGCAATGAGGGCAACGACGATATAGACGGTAAGTTTGAGTAATTGGGTTCCTGCGACAGATCTGGGAATATGTTTTGTAAAACCGGAGTCAAAGGTGTCGGATAAAGGTCGTCGTCGGGTTGCACATTTATTTCAGCATGATCTTCATCGGGGCTATCTAAGAGATCTAAGCGCTCAAGCGAAGATGCAATGGACGGTGCAGGTGAACTGGAGTTAGAAGGCAGAAGAGAGGGTGATTCAAGCTTATCTTCAGCGTCGGAACTATTGCCTGATTCCGATGGTGCACGTTCTTTTGGAACGAGTGCCAATATCCTATTTGTGCGTTTATGCAGGTAAGACTGAAGCAAAGAAAAAGAAAAATCTAAGCAAACCACTATCACAAAATGGGTATGCCTTGGCAAGAAATGCTAGAAAATAAATGATGGCAATATTTGCAGACTACTACGAGTTATTCTAGAATTTCATGCCTAGGAGTGAGATAAGGGGCACAGGTAAGTAAATCGGTGCAGGTAAGTAGGTGCAGTGAAGGTAAGTAGGTGCATGCAAGTAAGTGCAGGTAAGTAGGTGCAGGAAGTAGGTGCAGGTAATCAGGTGCAGGTAAGTGTTGTACACATGTATAACTATTCGACAATGTCCGTCACCACGTACAACAAAAATATCACGACTTTACTATATGTTGCGACAGAGTCCGGTGTGACGGACAAGGCTAATAACACAATAATTACATGTGTTTCGACAAGGTCCGGTGTGATGGACAAGGCAAATAACACGATAATTACAGGTGATTCGACAAGGTCCGGTGTGCCGGACAACAGAAAATAAAGTTATTTACGGCGAATGACACAAGCAAAATCAATGAAATTTGTATTATTTGAATGTAAGTAATGTAATTCTCATAAAACAGACAGAAAAATTAGGCAACATAAACAAAAATATATTTTTTCAAGTAAATTACCTGGAATGGTCTTGCGGTGCGCCGATTTGCCGACATTTTTTTGGCAACTGACAGATATGGGGTTGCCACTCCCAAATTTATTTTTTCTACCATAGCGTGAAAGATTAACCGAAACTTTGGTAGAAGTTTGGAGATGAAAATAGAAACGGACGCAACGGTAGATTTTTTTTAAGTACCTGTCCGTTGGGATGGCCCAATTCGAAATAAGGGTTAAGGGGGGTCAGTAAGGTATGCTCGTTGTGCCGGTCGACTATGTTAGTCATATTTTCACGTAATGTTAAGATAAGTTGACGACCGTCACAGATAAGGTATATTTATATTCATCACGCACTATGTCTTATGCACGTCATTAATAACATGTACCAACCTAGTAAATAAGCTAGGATTCCCTATAATAAATTAGTCTAGTCTGGTATTTGCGCGCATCTCAAGCCTTTTACTTTACTCCCGAAGATGTCGCTCTCCTTATAATTGCCTCTGGCAAACTCGTCATTATTAATAATAGTGAAATGGATGTGATGGTGACGTAGGTACCAGGAGAGGGTCTGAGGTGGGATCATGGAGAAATAAAGAGAACTCTTTAATTAATAACATGACAATGATGTAACAAATAGGTTTCAATTGAAGTCGTTTTTTTTTTTAAGTTTTACTATTTGTTTAAATTATTTAACCTCAAAAACTGAGGGCAGTTGGGACGGGTCGCGATTTTGAACCTTATGCCATGGTAATAAAATTTAAAACCTTTAACGGAAAAGTGGCGTTAGCTAACGCCGGTGGTATTCAAGAGGTTGAATATTGTGTCCAACAGTTTGGCAAACTCCAACGTGACATGGTCCGGTTGGGAGCGACCCGGCCGCGACGCGCTGGATCCGCCGGTCGGTAGTCTGCACGAATGGCGCCGGCTCCATGGCGAGACTTGAACTCGACTGGTGGCTACTCCACCCGACGGTGCTTACTACTACAGTTATCGAGAATGTAACGTAGCTGCGGCGATGGGCTGGTCCCCAGGCGCACCAAATTGAATTTTTAATATCTTGCTAATCGTAGGCGTAACTGTGGTTCTGGCGTACCCGACTGTTCTTGTTAAGTTACTATCCGCCAAATGTAACTTGACACCTCGCTCTGATGACGTCATAGCGTCCGTCGCTGCACTTATTACGCGTCGAGGGCGGGAGCGAGCGAGAGAGGGACGGGAAAACGCATTCCCGCGTCCCTTTATCACAAGAAATAAACACAGCAAAAAAGGAAACTTGGCTTGTATGCTACAATGACGCACATCCCTGTAGAGTATTTTCGGTGTAATCATGGAGAGAACAAGATGGCGGACTGTCAAATTTCATATAACCAAAGCATGCCTTTGCTTATGGCAATAAACCTTAGCTCAGCAGACGAGTTAACTATCCAAACTGCACACTTAAAATTAACATCTGTCATGCTGCACGACTTGAAGAAGCAACGAGTTGAGTTGAGTTCGCGATCGATATCTGCGACGCAATAAATTCTCGATTCGAGTTTCGGAGTAGCACCCAAGAATATAGGTATTCACTCGAACGAGTACCTACGTATCTATACCTGCCAACTTGCTTGTATACTATGGCTACAATCTTACGGCCTGCAGAGGGCGCTGGTCGACTCTAAAACGCGGCTTAGAGAGTGGTCCGTCAATTAGTGGGGAGTGGTAGCAAGGAATTCTGAGTATTTGTCTATCTGGCAAAAGTTACAAATTGTAACTTTTATTAATTCATTCATAATATCCCATTCATAATATTGTAACTTACAATATTATGAATGGGAAATATTAAACTGCACATAAAAATACTGATTTGGGCAAATATCAGGGCAAAATGCTGCGGTAGCTTAGGTGAAGGGTAAAGGGGGTGAGCGAAGCGAAGCCCCTTTAACCTTCGTGTTAGGCTGAACATGTAAGAACAACAAAAAATATTTAAAACATAAACTTGAGTACACATAAAATATTTAAAACATAAAAAGTGTTTTTCTGATATTTTTTTGCTGTGCAAATCAGTATTTTTGATGTGCGATTAAATACTAGCCATTAAGAATTTGGGTAAAGATGCGGGGTATATTAAAACAATAGTAAATAATCTTCTTCTTCAGAAGCAAGCATGGTTGTTTTATTTCCAGCAACATTATTGGCATTAACTAGCTTCATGTAGCTCTGACTTTTATACTTTTGTCAGTGTCAAGCAAGTATCTCTTAAGTGTCTACAACTACATTTCATTTTGTCCAGTAGCAAGCTTTTCTTCTCGTTCTCAGTTATTGTCTACAGTAGTCAGTGTTTCATTTAGTTTCAGCTACATTATCGTTAGTAGTATGTATGCTTGTAGATCTGAGTACATTGCATCATTTTATCTTCCTCGGTAAAATATATATGTGTTCTTTGGTTCATCTTCATTATCCCTTCATACAAATTGAACTAGGTATACTTGAGGTGACGTGGTTTTACATTATTTTATGTAGCCTATGTGGTATCAAATTTCTGTGATAAAGCATCATCTTTGCAGTCTTCTCGCTGAGGGTTCTCCATATCCATGATTATTTTCAAGATCTTGGTTCTGAACATCATTTTCTGGTAATGTGTTAATCGTTCTAATGCTGGTTTCAAAGATTGGAAGAATGCTACATCATCAGCTTCTAGGTCTAACTGATTGGACTTCAAACTCTTCAGTAATTCTAATTCGAAATCACTTAAATTATTTTTGTTCTTTTTTGCTTGCTGCGGAGGTGGTGATACAGAGGCTCGTAGTGTTGGTTGTGCAGATTTAATCAGTGGCTTGGGCATGTCATTTCTAACATAACATTGCTCCATTGGATGTGGAACCGTACTATCAACTGATTCAGTCATAGATTCGTCTGTCTCCGCATAAACTGCACATGGAGGGATATCATTATACCCTAATTTTAAAATATCCTCGTCCAAGAATGTCATCATATCGTAATAGGCATATTTCCTCTTCTTTTTCGCCCCCGGCTGTTCCTCGGCTATTTTATCCTTCTTATATGAGTCTCTAGCCGTCCGCCATCTTTGTTGTATCTTTTTATCTGGAATAAAATTAAAATATAAAATACTATGACCTTCCAACCATGTTTACTCATCTATGATTATCATTAGATATTAAAATAAAAAGGGAAATATTAAACTGCACATCAAAAATACTGATTTGCACAGCAAATATACTGATTTTTACAGCAAATATCAGGACAAAATATTGCGGTAGCTTAGGTGAAGGGTAAAGGGAGTGAGCGAAGCGAAGCCCCCTTTATCCTTCGTATTAGGTTGAACATGTAAGAACAACAAAAATACTTAAAACATAAAAAGTGTTTTTGCTGATCCTTTTTTGATGTGAAAATCAGTATTTTTGATGTGCGATTAAATACTAGCCAAATAAAAATGTAATTTTACGAATGCGAGCGAAAACGAAAAACTATCACAGTGAAGGTGACATCAGACAGTTCATTTTTCGTTCATTTGCATCTTTCGTTCGGCTTATCTCTTTCACTCGAAATAAAACTAGTGGCATTCGCATCATTCACTCTCCGATTGAACGAAAAATGAACAATCTGAACACAGAGAGAACGTTAACTCGGATTCGGCCATTTTGTAGGGATGTCGCAAGTGAAAAAAAATATTTATATATCGATATTCATAAAAATATCGGCCTGGATATGTCGCGAAAAAAATATCGATATATCCGCCAAATTTTCAGAGAACATTTTAGTTTTTAAAATAATAATGTATTAAGTTCAGCCTAGCTCAGTAATATCAATAGTAAATTTTAGACTACACATTTTTTTTGAGGGGTCGCGATTTTGAACTTTATGCCATGGTAATTAAATTTAAAACCTATAACGGGTTTTTGGGTACTACAGTACCCAAATGTGTTCGAGGGGTTAAATGTATGATGTGTAAAATCTTAGTAAAAACGAAGATTATTTATTATATCAGAGAAACCAGTATTTGTCCGGTAACGAAAGTAGAAAAACCTCTGTTCTTCACATGCTTTGTTGTCAGCCGGCTCCTATTGTTAGGATCCGCCAGATTTACGGCAGAAGCCGAAATATCGATTTTGATACTATTTTCAAAATTATATTATATGTATATATATTATATATATTAGTATATATATTATATAAATGATATTTTGCATCGATATATCGATGTATCGATATTTTTTCAACAAGCCTACCATTTTGTATCGATACCTAGCAGACGAACGTCTCAGACCTCAGTCAGGTCAGGTCAATCATCGCGACAAAATGGCGTTCAAGCGGAACGATGAAACTACGCTGCTTCTTTTAGAACTTAAAAATTATCATGCCTTTAAATCAACAAACTTAAAATAAATAATAAATTTGCTTTATTAAATTATCACAAATTAAACTAATTCCAAGACGCACAACTTCATTCGACGACATAGTGAAATAAAATAGAAGTGAATTTTATTTTCCTCGATGAACATGGAATGCAAGAAAAATGAGTCATTCACTCGAGTGAACCGTCTGATATCACCTTGTTTACCCGTGATAGTTTCACTCGAGGTGAAGTCATCACGCAAAGGCATGGCAGCCAGCACTCCACACTGCACGCTCAGTGCAGATACGCGCGCGCGCGCGGGGCAGCGAGGCCGCTGATTGGACGAACTCGCAAGATTTAGATTTAGCGAAAAGGGACTATTGTAAACCCTTATTAGCGCATGCTTTCCGAGAATTCTGCGATTCGAGTAAAAATATTGTAACGCGTTACAATACTCGATTTGCATTAAGATAACTGCGTGATAGGATTAAATGTTTCATACCGATTTCCTTTATATCTTCTTCACAAAAATCGTCAAGGTCAGGATTGAGTTCTTTGCAAATATCAGCCCAGGCTGCCTCCCTTGCTTCTTTTTGTCTATACAGTTGATGGCCCTTATCCCAAATGACTGGTCGTACCCGCACTGCTAGTATGACGCTCTCTGTATCGATCTTCATTGTGGACTGTACAGTGGACACGCATGCGTGTGTTCCGCACGACAGGATCAGCTACACTGATGAAGCGCTGCCCCCCGCACCCGCCCCGCGCCCCGCACGCGGGGGCCCCGCAAGCGGCCTGCCTCCCCACACGCGTCGCGCCCCCCTCGTGTCTTGCCACCCCTTGCGAGTGTCGGAGGCGTCAAAACGCATTTACGTAAATCGCCTTTCATCGGGGACGCTAGTATTGAATCCGCGTGCGGATCTACAAGCATAGACTAATTGTGCAGTCACAATCAGCCTGAATTACTTCAATGCTGTACAATTATAGTCTCTGTGATGCACAGAATATGAAAGCCCAGGAGTAACTGAACAGAATCATGACGTATCTACTCAAGCACTAAAAATACCATTCAAAGTCTAAAATCACAACGTTGATGTGCTGTTGACTGTACTAACACCCGCATGACTGGAGAAAGGCCCTTAGTTGCTGTTCAGACTAGCACTCTCTCAAACTTAATCTAAAATTACGCGTCTATTCATTTTTGACGTGAAAAGATAAAATAACACTCGACAATATAACCTTGGCAAGGAGTGCCTTTTTACAGCTGGGAGGTTTTCGAAAAAGACCGCGTGACGCTAACAGCCTAACACAAAGGACGCAGGCGAATGCACTACCTACGTCATCGACTACGAATCTCGTAGCAAAGGGTCCGAGGGGGTAGCGTAGGTAGCGAAGACATCAACGCGAGCCTTATACTACGAAATTACGAAGGCCCCACCATAAAATATCCAAAATAATTATCGAGACTAAAATTTGGATATTCTCCTGGTAACTCGGCCCGCTGCTAGGTGGCAGCACAGCTCGCTGTTCAACTGTACATTATTTACCGCGTTATATGTATGTTGTTATATAAGTGAACAGAAAGCTACATCGCATAGCACGGCGTCCGTCCCACGCTCACTTCGACAGCGGCCCACGCACACATGGACACCGCCCCGTGTCGGTGTGTTGCCCACCGCTGCCAGCGAACCGACTCGGCATATTCTTATTATTATGAAAGGAGAAACGCTTTTAGTAGGGCAACAACTAAATTGAAGTATCGGACGGATAATGAATCGTAAAGGCATTTCGGGTCGCTGAAGTTTGCGGTGCGGCTCATAGATGTCGCGAGTTTTCCGAGTTTACGACGAATTTCCGCGCGCTTTTGTTTTGACGTGCAATGGAAATGTCAGTGCAGTGAGTCGAGTTTGCACGTCGCCCTTATTCAGCAACTGCAATTCACAGCAAAAGGGATGCAGTTAGTGTCAAACTGACTTTCAGTTTAGGTATAGATACCTGGGAAAATTGACATATTTCCTCAGTTTTCTAACGATTTGAGATTGGGGATAATAGCCCAGGGTGGGATCGCAGCGCAGTGTGAATACGTTTGAGTTAAGTAATTCTTACTAGTGAGCAGGAATGCTGTGCCGTTTGCCAAAGCCAACGAAACGGCGTACAGTAAAGAATCTCATGTTCTCATGGAGCGTCACCATTAGGACTTTGTACCGTTCTTACTGTAGGCGTCATAGACACATGACACTTAGGTATTAGGTACGGAATCCTAAGAAGAACGTCAAAATCTATCCAAATTTGCTGCAATTCACAAATGTTTGAAGAGTACTTATATATCGATTCATTTGATTAATCGATGTTTTTGAGCAATATCCCCTCACGTATAGGCCAGGCTGACACCCGTCAAGCATTATGTTATCTTTTTTTATACTATAGTAACTTACTTAACATTTCAAATTATTCGTTTTTTTATTACCTACATTTTTGCATTGCGAACCTTTGATATCATGTGATCAATGCAAACTCTATAAAGGTACACAAAAGTGAGTTTGAAGATGGAACTATTTTCTTACTTATTTCCTCCCCCTGATTACAATTTCCTCTTATTTTGTACGAATATTGTGACAAATGTGTAGATAATTGTTTCCTGCCTGATGCTACATGTATAACGCAGCGTCACACCTTTTCCCATATGTTGTGGCAGAGGCAAAGTTCTGCCCATATTTAGCCAGTTACTGTAAAATGGACACACAAAAGGAACTCCGTGCTTTAAACCCGTTCTTCGGATGATAATACGGTATTTGACAAGGTAGTCCAAGCTGAACCGATTTAAAAAAAAACAATTGACAATATCAGAATTGTATATTTCCAGCAGGTGTATTTTATAAACTCAATTTTGTGTTAAAAAGACAGCATTTGACTATAATAATAATAATAATACCTTGGACACTATTTACACACATTGATCTAGCCCCAAACTAGGATTCCCTGTATCTTGGGTACTAGACAACGATACACATACTTATATAGATAAACTATGACATGCATAAGTTCATAAGCAAAAGTTGTTCATATTAATTGGGTAGTATAATTTCCTAAAAGTGGTCAGCTGATTAAAAGTCACCTCTACGCTAGTATTTCATAGAACTCGTGAACAAAATTACCGTTTTGACAGTTCCTAAAAATAATATGACCCGACCCGCTGACGTCCCGCGTTGACGACCCGAATGGCCGAGTCGTCAATAACCCTGCCTAAGAAGCCAAGGGTCCCGGGTTCGAGTCCCGGTGGCAAATAGTTGTTTGATGAGAACGGATATTTGTACCCTAGTCATGGTTGTTTATCTATCTAAGTATAGTATTTATCTATATAAGTACGTTTATCGTTGTCTAGTGCCCAAGATACAGAGAATCCTAGTTTGGGGCTAGATCAATGTGTGTAAATTGTGTCCAAGGTATTATGTCCAAGTGTCCAGGGTATTGATATAGTTTGAGTAGCAGTAAAATACCGTTAGACCTACAAATAATTAGGCTTAAGACCAAAGGTGTACCTATCTAGCGAATATCCTCCCGCTATATATTTTCTCAAAGAATAAGTTCCATACACGCGCCCCTTGCGTTGCCACCGAGCTCAACAAGAGGGCGCTGCTACCCACCCCACGCTACGATATTTCATCCCCAAGCTGCCTCAAATATGGTCCCTATGCCGTAGGATGTAAAGTTCAAGTTTGTACGCGGTTGGTCCCACTGACGTAAATATTCCCGCCGAATGATCTGGCCCATGATTCTACTATGTAGTTTAACTCACTGCCACATCACTGTACATTCACTGGCCACAATTTATATTTTTATAGTCTGCTAATGAAAACATTTAAACTCAATGACAGTAAATTTTCATACATTGGATTTATGTGAAATGCTTCTTGTACGAACATCTCATCTCATTTGTTATTGGCAGATTACCAAAGGCTTCAGTCAAGACTATAAGTTCAAAAACTAAAACTCGACCTATAACAAACGAAATACCTTCTAACTATTCGACTAAATTCAATTTGACAGCCAACACGGCCCTGTTAAAAAAAAAAGTCAAGTGCGAGTCTAACTAGCGCACGAAGGGTTCCGTACCACCGTACAATGGTGCGGATGGTAGGGAGTGAACAGTTTGGATTTTACATAGCAAAATGTTGTTTACAAAGTAATTGGTGCGGCTACTTTCACACTCCATATACGTAACAAGGTGCATTCATAAGTTTGTATGTGGTATTGAGAGAATTGTTGTATGGGAGCCCCCTTGAATATTTATTTTATTCTGTTTTTTACTATTCGTTGTTACAGCGGCAACAGAAATACGTCATCTGTATCATCGTCCGTCTGTCACCTGGTGACAGACGGACGGACGGACAGCGGAGGCTTAGTAATAGCGGAACCCTATTAACTTTTGGCACCATTCGGCTACGGGACCCTAAAAACAGTCTTTATGCCCTTCAATGCGCGCCATATTAAATTTAGTGTGACGTCACAAGCCTGTAATTAATAGACGATTAATACGCTTCTAACGATTCTTCATTTAACAAAATCTGATAAGTAGTTTAGATGTTCTGGTGGAACAAATGAACGTACATACATACCGGTTAAACAAATAAACCCCCTTTTGGCTTCTTGTAATCGGGTAAATATAGTAGAATCGGGTGCCTTAGCGCGGGAACCGCTAGCTTTGCCGCGTTCAGAATAGAAACTCTGTGCAGAGAGAGAGAGAGAGAGAGAGAGAGAGAGAGAGAGAGAGAGAGAGAGAGAGAGAGAGAGAGAGAGAGACAGAATACCGACCGATTCTTTGTATCACTCGCACTGAGAACTTATAATTTTATGAACGCACTTCGAAACAAACAAAACCTTTTCTCACACAGGGTGGAAGAGGCCCAGCTGCTCGCACGTTTGGTAGCAGTGAATACTGAAAAAATGACACGTGCAGCAGAGTACACGTCATCGAAAGTGAATACTGAAAAAATGACACGTGCAGCAGAGTACACGTCATCGAAATAAAACTCGTGCTCAGATTTTTTTGTCTACGGCAGAGGATAATAAACCTCCTTTTGGCCTTCGCCGAATTTGGGTAAAAAGACAAAAACTTCAAATCTAAGAAATAAATAAATATTAAAACCAGTCAAGTGCGAGTAGGACGTCGGACCCTCACACGAAGGTTCCATACCATTGTACACGGAAAAACGTAAAACGACAGTCTTTTGTACGAGTATACCTTTTTAATTTTTATTAATTGAAAACTAAATACTAGGTAGGACTTCATTCAAGGCCGTACCTACATCGAAACATTGAAAAAGAGTTTTGTATAAGTATAGTATGTATGTATAGTACCATGTATTCAGGCTAACGAAACTTTGCTCATTGAAACCGGAAGTGGATAGAAATTGATCGACTTATGTACAGAAATAAAATAAAATATGAAAAAAAGCTTAATAATATTGATTATACATAATTCGAATGAGCAATTAATAATAAATAACTAAGCATGAAACTCGATACATACCTGCAACAACAGATCTTTTTAAACAACAACAGATCTTTTTGGCCTTACCAATAATTTCTTGTAAGGGTACTTCTTTTAATTCTTAAAAACCCGTATGTTTCATTATTTGTTGTTATAGCGGCAATAGAAATACACCCTCTGTGAAAATTTCAGCTCTCTACCTATTTCGGTTGATCCGATAGAGCCCGGTGACGGACGGACAGACGGACAGCGGAGGCTTAGTAATAGGGTCCCGTTTGGCACCCTTGGTTAGGTACGGAACACTAAAAATGAACTGTGTGGTTGATCGAAAGACTTTAGCCGAGCTTTGACCAATTCAGATTGAGAAGAATATAAAAAATATACATGCTATATACCATAAAATGGCCCTTATTTAATTAGGAGTATTTCGAACAAAAACAAATCTGCTTAATTTATCGAAATACATATAATTATTTTATTGATTAAATGATTTTTTCTCTGACTTTAATTTTAATATAATCTGCCCTTTTAACAAGCGTTTTAAAAACAATCCGCTTTAAAAAAAGCCTACAACTATGCTACAACTGTTCGTTCGTCACGTATTTTTAAACCATCGTCTGTGGGAATGGCGGGATCGGCCATTAAATTAATCTATTGAGATTGAGTAAATTTAACCCCCCATCACAAATTCACAAAGATACCTCTTAGAAGTTCTACTTCAAAAACAAAAAGACTACTTCAATTTATTTATTTATTCGTATGGCATCTTTATGTGGGACCGTCACAGGCAAATATCCGACATCAATCGAATCCTATTTTATTAGTAACCATTTAACCCTTCTTCTTCGTAATTTTAAATGAGACATCGCGATTTGAACCTTATAATATTCGGTAATATAATTCAAAACCTATAACGGGTTTTCATCAAACGGAACACGTTTGGTTAATGGTTTAGCAATCGTATACCAATTCCCAACCCATTAATTACCTAGAATAACGTAATTCTAGTGGTCATCATTACCTAGAATAACGTAGTTCTAGTGGTCATCATCACCTAGAATAACGTAGTTCTAGTGGTCATCTGTAGACCATATCATCTGTTCCACTTCACCAAGTCATGCTTCCCGAGGGCAAATGCACGAGTTACGGTAAAAAACTACCCGAATCGCTACAGCTGAGCCCTTATTATTGGAAGAGGTTCTTAGATTTCGCCGTGAACCCATCATCAGATCTTGTGGATGTTGATAAATTGTTGAGAAGTTTTCCTGGTATGGTACGTCACCATCACCTCCACTTCACCTTCTGCATGTCGCAGCTCGTTGGTTAAATCAGACACTTAACTAACAGCCTAGACCGTTAATTAAAGACCGACGTTTAACCAAGTCGGTAAAGTCCCGTCAGACAAGTTTTTCAGACAGAAAAACGTTTAACGAGTTGCCTAAACGTTCCTAGGCAACAAGACATACACAATATAAATACACTTAAGTACATATAACAAATATTTTATGTGTACTTAAGTATATGTTTTAAGTATTTTTGTTGTTCTTACATGTTCAACCTAATACGAAGGATAAAGGGGGCTTCGCTTCGCTGACCACCTTTACCCTTCACTTAAGCTACCGCAATGTTTTGACCTGATATAAACTGTGCAAATCAGCTGTTGTCGTGACGCCATCTTGTTTTCCAACACGCCAGCTTTCGGTAAGCTAGATTGTTAAACGTTTTCGACCATGCTTTATTTAAATCAAAATGCTAGTGACTTGGTTAAACGTCGGCATTTAATTAATGGTCTAGGGAGTTAGTTGCGTGTCTGATTTAACTAACCAACTGCGACATGCATATAATAAAGTAATCATATCGCAACTTGTATACAAGTATTGAGCAGTTCCGGTGGTAATCTGTTTCTTCATCATCAGATCCACTTCACAAGATGATGCTTCCCTAGAGTAAATGGACGAGTTATTATGAAAATATAATAATCGCTATGGGTCTGCCTCTAATATTTGTAGAGTTCCCTCGATTTCTCCATGATCCCATCATCAGATAAGTATACTTTCCAGTGGGAACAATAAAACATTTACTATTACAAACTCCCCAGAGCGCCATCAGAGACAGTCCGTCGATTCACACTTTTAAAAGTCGTTTGAAAGAACACTATCTATCTCTTCCATGATAAATTAGTATTTATTTGTATCTACTATTTATGTATATTTTACATATTTATATATAGCATTATTTTTAGTATTAGGTATGTAGATATTGTAATTTTTTTTTTATTAACATTTTTATAGTTGTTGTGCACATAGTTCTACATTTAGTTTCTTTTTTTCCTCTCCTCTCTGGGTTTGCCGGAAGAAATCTCTTGTTAGAGACAAGCTCACCTTTATACAGGTTCTTTCCCTTATATTTGTTTGTTATCACTGTTTTGTGCAATAAAGTATTACAAGTATTACAAGTACTATCATAATTTCCTTTTATCAAGATACTCTTAATCAAGGCTTTTTAGTAATCTGTGCCTGCACACTAAACTATATCCAGATTCCAGACCCGACGCCCGACAGCCTAGGCATGGCGAGCCAAGTTCTGTGTTGTATTCCTTGGCAACTGAAATATCTTTCTTCAGAAATCCGAGTCCTTGATCCAGCTGGATAACAGAGTTCGTAATTTCGCATTGCTGTTTCGTTGTGTAATTTGCTACCGTACGGGTAGGTTTTAGGGGTCCGTAGAGAAAGTCTCTCTGTCCTTCTGTCCGTCCGTAAGTCACAGCAATTTTATTCCGAAACTATTAGGACTACACAGTTTAAACTTGGTATGTAGATGTATTCTGTGAACCGCTTTACGATTTTTATACAAAAATTTAAAAAATAAACAAAATAAGGGGGGCTCCCCATACATGGGACTGAAACAAAAGAAAAAAATTTCATTTAACCTATATGTGTAGGTAGTGTGTCTATAGATAGGTTGACATTGAGGTTCCTGAAATCATTTTTCCTCAAAGTAAATCGTTAAAGAAACAGACCCTTCCCCCCTCTAACTTGTAAAGTAAATCGTTAAAGAAACAAACCCTTCCCCCCCTCTAACTTGTAAAGTAAATCGTTAAAGAAACAGACCCTTCCCCCCTCTAACTTGTAAAGTAAATCGTTAAAGAAACAGACCCTTCCCCCCTCTAACTTGTAAAGTAAATCGTTAAAGAAACAGACCCTTCCCCCCCTCTAACTTGTAAAGTAGATCGTTAAAGAAACAGACCCTTCCCCCCCTCTAACTTGTAAAGTAAATCGTTAAAGAAACAGACCCTTCCCCCCCTCTAACTTGTAAAGTAAATCGTTAAAGAAACAGACCCTTCCCCCCCTCTAACTTGTAAAGTAAATCGTTAAAGAAACAGACCCTTCCCCCCCTCTAACTTAAAGTAAATCGTTAAAGAAACAGACCCTTCCCCCCCCCCCTCTAACTTAAAGTAAATCGTTAAAGAAACAGACCCTCCCCCCCCCCTCTAACTTGTAAAGTAAGAAAGTAAAAAATCAAAAAAAGTGTATGTTGTGTATCTCAATAAACACTTTCAACAAAAATTGGTTTGAACAAAATGAAATAAGCAGTTTTTAAGATACAAAAAGTTTATTAAACCGCAAATATAACTTTGTCATTCATACAAACTCTATGTAAAACAAAGAAATTATTTGCTGGTGAAGAACGATGGTGATATTTTTTCTAGGTGAATCAGGTGTATGTGAAGTGAGTACCTTCCTAATTTAATTTATTAGACATTTTTTTCTCGCTCGCTAGTGTCTACGTCACAATTCACAAAGGCGGTAGTCTGATGTGATCAGGCATCGGATAGCCCCTTCGTTAGCGATGGGAGTAATTATTTTAATGGGTAGTCAAACTACTCAAGTTTTATTGCAATTTCGGAAGCGAGCTTGTGAACGTAACTTTACAAACAAAAGATTTTTCATGTTTATATATGGTCGTAAATATTTTTATCTACACACGTATCATAAACCCTCTTTACTGGTTCAAAAACCGCACGTTACGATCAGCATTATGTTAAACTACTTGGTAAAAACTAGTTTCGTATCTGGAAAACTACACATAATGGTCATTATGTGTAGTTTTTCTACATATAATGACATTCAAATTTCGAACGCCGACGCCCACCCGCGTGCCGTCCCTAGTTTGTTTGTGAAGTTGGTACTGACATTCAAATTTCGAACGCCGACGCCCGTCTGCGTGAAGTTGGTACTAAAGGATAAGCTAAACAATTGCAGAACCACAATGCCGGTCAAACATCCGGTTCCTGAACACATCAAAGAGAGCTTATGATATGTGTGTAGATAAACTAGTGTATGTAACTGTACATAATTAGGCATTAAAACTCTCGAGTGATATTATTATGAAACTCGCCTTCGGCTGGATTCATAAACCCACTCTCGAGTTTTAATGCCCTCCATTATGCAGCAGTCACATAAACTACTATAATTTAAACAAAAAAAATGTGTTTATGTTTTATTCAGAATTAATAGTAGTTTATGTGACTGTTACATAATGCCTAATTAGGTGCAGTTACATAGACGCTTTATCTACACACATATTAGAAGCTCTCTATGATGAGCTCAGGAACCGCATGTTACGACCGGCATTGCGGCATTGACATTTAATTTTGAATTCGTCTTCCCAACTGACATTAGAATTGAGGTCAAATCAAATTTTGTTTCTCAGAGATGCTCGAAAATTTTAAGTGATAAGAACATCGAATTCGATGTCATTAAGAAGCTTGCTTTGTTTTTTCAGAGCTGTTCGAAATTTTAATGTTATAAGAACATCGAATTCGATGACATTATGACGCAATAATAATATTTTCACAGATAAAAAAGGTGTTCTATCAAAACATTTTATCTTTAAGCAGGTCTACTTTGCGGCTTTTGAACGCATTATAGAGGGTTTATGACATGTGTGTAGAAAACAGTTCGTTTCATCAATTGTTATATCAGTGTTATATTCAATAACGGATATATCCTGTCATCAAGGACCATACTAGAGCGCTCCGTGGTCTAGTGGGTTTCACGCTTGCTTCATGCAGGTTCGAATCAGGTGCTGACGATGTATCAGTGAGATAATTCATTATTTATCATTAAGAACATTATCGGATCCTCCGAGTTTCGGATAACACGTTAAGCTTTAGGTACCGGCTGCTATCAAATCAAATCAAATCAAATCAAATCAAAAATAATTTATTTCCATAGGATGTTGTTACATCACTTAGATCCGTCATTACATTTTTTTGGGTGAGTTCACTAACACAATGGCGGAATCTGTGGAGAAGAGCTCACCGAAGAAACTCCACAGTCGTCGCATCTTTTGCGTTTCCTTTTTTAAATAAAATATTGTCAAATTACAAAATGAATGCTAATTATATATCGAAACAGCCTGTTACTCAAACAATCTATTCCCATGGACATCTGTCCTCTAAGTAATCAGATATCCTATAGTAACCTTTTTTATACAATTTCTGTTTTATTATTATTTTAAACTTGTCTAAAGGTAAGTTTTTAATATCAGTAGGGACCTTATTGTAATAGCGTATACAAATGCCTTTAAAAGAATTACTAATTTTATGTAGTCGGCTTACATAAGCAACCAACTTGTCTTTATTTCTAGTATTAAAATTGTGTATATCACTGTACTTCTGAAAATTAGTTATATTTCTTTTTACAAACAAAAGATTGTCATAGATATATTGAGACACAAATGTCAGAATATTGATTTCTTTAAACTTTTCCCTCAGTGACACTCTAGGCCCTAATCTATAAATTGTACGAACAGCCCGTTTCTGCAGAATAAATATCGCTACTTGGTATAGTAGTCGTAAAGTTGTTTAAGAGGCCTAAATAATAGGGCAGCCTGAAAACTCCTAACAGTCGTGTTGGCCACTAGCCCGACACCCCTCTACCAACTGCATTGAGCCAGCGCGGTTGAATATGGCTCAATCTCAATCGTACCCGGATACGATTGAGATTGAGCCATACGCAAGTTCCGCTGGGCTCACGACTTCGCTGGCCCTAGCTAGAGGCTAAACCCTACCTACGAAGCCAAGGGTCTCGGGTTCGAGTCCCGGTGGGGGCAATATTTGTTTGATGAGAACGGATGTTTATTGCACCCTAGTGATGGTTGTTTATCTATCTAAGTATAATATATATATCTATATAAGTATGTGTATCGTTGTCTAGAACCCAAGATACAGGGAATCCTAGTTTGGGACTAGACCAATGTGTGTAAATAGTGTCCAAGGTATTATTATAATATTTGTAAATTCTATTCACGGATGATTGTGTCCAAAATAAAGCATTAGTATTAGTGCGAGCCACGGTGTCCGTTTCAGCTTTATTTCCCGTGAGATAGACCCACTATCGGTACACTGCATTAGCATACAAAAAAGAGAAATGCAAACACATGCAAGTACACTTTCACGTTTCTGACAGATTGGGCGGCAGAGGCGCGGCGGAGCCACGTTCAGCATTGACTGATGATTCATCCAGCACGATGACGATCTGAAAATCGTAATCGGTTTAATAAGTATTATAGTTTCCCTAGACTCAGTGGGGTCAAGCAACGACTACCAACGACAATCCTGTTACTTGGGGTAGCAGAGGCTCGGAGAGTCAGACAGAGGCATCCACTCATTCAATTCTCACTAAAGGAAAACGCGATTGGATGAAATTTTCTCGATATAATTTAATTACGAAAACACCTTCAAATTGTTTTATTTTTTCCTGTAATTCTGAAATCCTAACTAATTTCATTGTGGAACGGCGTTCAAAATGTAGATATATGTATTCGCAAATTTTCCTTGAAATACTTTTAAACAAAATAGCGTAGTTTATTTTTAAACAATTTTGCTGTGGTTTAACGCTACGTTATGACATTTTTCCCCGATTCCGTCCCTCTCACACTGCTGGTCTTTCCGCCTGGAGTAACGGGGCCTTTGCACGGACGAGGTATCGCCTTAGTAATTATCTCCCTCTCTCTCTCCAAAAAGTCGTCTCTCTCTCTAAAAAGAAAACGTCTTCAGATTGATTTGTTGCTCGTGAGCACTCATGGGAAACGTGGGTGGTGGGATCCAAGTATTTCCATAATAACCAGTTTTCCGTACAGAGTAATCCGCGAGTACAAGCATCCGAAGCTAAGAAACAGCCAAAAAGGTTTCGCGTAAACGTTCTTCGCAACTACAACATTCACAAAAACGACCACTGGCGATAACAAGCCTAAAATTTTTCAAGTGTTCTTCGCACCTACGTACGTACGGGGTCCTTGTCAATGTCAAAGCATACCTGCTCGTATGTAGTTGAGAAAAACGAGAAAATTATTTCTCAATTTTCCCTACCTTCGGTAACTCTTTGATGATTAAAGTGTCCTTCAGCATCGCAGTCAGGGGAAACCCCGAAAGATAATGGAAAAGTAAACTGCAGGCCGATATCGTGTCAAAAACAACGTCCTATTTCCTTAAACATTCAGTAAATATTGCACGCATCGCTCTCCATTGCTGGCTTGTTAGAAGATGTTTCGTTAAACTTGCTGCAGCAAGCCTCAATGTGTGAAGCAGGCAGTAGTCGATTGTTGTAGCACAATTTGATAATGGTTCTTTAGTTTGGTAGTCATGAATTTTCGTGACTCGAAGACAATTTTCATTTAGTTCTTTAAATTTCCCGTTGTTTCATGCTGGCGCTACTGACGCTCATGGAAATCCTAACTTTTCATAAAAATTATGTTAATGGTAGTTTTCAATGACTACAAAATTAAAATATCATGTATTATTATCATATACTATACTATTAAAAGAAACCCGGTTACCAGACTTTATGTCCACACTACCTGTTACTTGTAGATACCACCGAACATATTTTAATGTCTATGTAACATGAAAGACATATTTAACTCGATTATTATAGTAGCATTGTCTGTTAGCCCTTTAAGATAAGTGCCTAGGTAACGTATTCGCATCGCAGACTACGCAGATAAGTTATGTGTTGCATACTATACAATAATTAACCCAAAAATTCGATTTCGGACCAGACGAACACCTGAGATGTTCGATGTTTTAGTAAATTCCTGGAAATCCATTCATTATAGGTATATCATCCATCCATCCATCCAGCAGGTATTTGTAGGATTGCCCATTGCAGGCAGTGGCTAGCTGGTATGAAATAAGTATCAGTTTGGAAGTACCACGCCTCCCCGATCGATGGCGCCACCGAATCGACCGCGGCTTCAAGGTAACCGACTGGCTTTTCCAACTATACCGCCACAACTTTACCAATCCTAATGGCGACGCGAAGAACTAATAGACTCACACCTAAAGTCATTGTATTGACAGATCCCGCGCAGCAAACATTGGTACTTGCAAAGAACGCAGCGCCCTCCGCTAATTTCGTTTAGAGTTTTGCCGTTTACTAAGACTTTGGTACACATACCTATCGTATTGGTACAGTCAATAATGTCGAGGTTACTCGAGATTTTCCCCAGTGCGGAACGATTGTAGCCGCAAACGCAGGAAATTAGCATGGCGGAGGTAACTAGACGAGATCGCGACTGTACTAAAAATATTAAAATATAGATTTGCTGCCGGGAAAAGGTCGCTATTACCAGGCACTACGAGCCATTTGTGGATGTTCTCTTGGTTAGTCCATAACTCTGCTATGCTCATTAGATCGAGAGGACAGTGCTACGGTTTAATTAAATTTCTGTGATTTAAGCTTCGTTGTCAATACAGTGTTTTTCCTATTGGCGACTGTGTTTGGATACTGAAGTGATTAAATCAAGTGCAAAAGCACTAAGATAAGGCAACAAATATAATGACCACCAAAATATTATTTTTCCTACTAAAAATGGGTAAATGATCACCAAACGTTGCAGAAAATATCAGGGCCAAATACTGCGGCAGCTTAGGTGAAGGGTAAAGGGGGTGAGCGAAGCGAAGCCCACTTTACCATTCTTATTAGGTTAAACATGTAAGAACAACAAAAAATACTGAAAACAGAAACGTAAGTACACAAAACATAAAAAGAAGTTTGGTGATCATTTATCCAAACACAATTTGGTGGCCGTTTACTAATTCTGGCGGTCGTTTCGAATTTATTGGTAGTAAAATAGGTGCGTTTTTGGTGATCGTTTAAACATAAGCCCTAAGATAATATAAAGCAGAATAACAATTTAATCGTGAGTTCATTCTGAGCATCTTGGCTGAAAATGATGACGATGACTAGGATAAAGATTATTTTGAATGTTCTGCAGATTTAGCGGAATCGTTTAGATTTTTGTCTTCCAGCACGGATTTAGAATCCTGGCCATCCTGTTGACTGCACTTGCTAGACAAGAAATATTTTCGATGAGGCTTGCGCCACCACTCATGGCCTGTCAATTGGGTTGCTCATTACTCGACTTGCTAGCCAAGTGATATTTCCGGGTTGGCTTTCGCCGCCTCTCTTACTCGTAGCTTAACAGGTATTATAGTTACTCTTTAGGGCACCTGCTAGCCATGCACGACGTGATATTTCCGGGGTGGCTTTCGCCGCCTCTCTTACTCGTAGCTTAACAGGTATTATAGTTACTCTTTAGGGCACCTGCTAGCCATGCACGACGTGATATTTCCGGGGTGGCTTTCGCCGCCTCTCTTACTCGTAGCTTAACAGGTATTATAGTTACTCTTTAGGGCACCTGCTAGCCATGCACGACGTGATATTTCCGGGTTGGCTTGCGCCGCCACCCATAGCATATCGAGTGTGTTGCTCATTTCTCGACAGTTCAGTTCAATTTAGTTCAAAGATTTTTATTCATATTAGCACAAAAATTGAGACTTAATGAACGTCATATCATAACATAATCAATTAATCAAGCAAGCATAATAAAACATTAAGTAGGTGCCTAGTTATTCGTACATAATATATAGGGTGCAATGAACTGGTTTAATGCCAGATTTCGGTTGCTTGTAAGAAGTCTTTAATTTTGTAGTAGGCCTTTGTGCACAGAGTGTCCCTATACATTTTTTGAATCGAGCTTCAGTTAAGTTTTGTATTTCTGCGAAAATTTGTTATAGAATCGTATACAGTGTCCCATAAAATAACTACTAACTTTTGCATGATGATTCGACATGCTTGCCATGTGAAATTTCTG
The DNA here is from genome assembly GCA_949825045.1 of Argyresthia goedartella. Lineage (NCBI taxonomy): Eukaryota > Metazoa > Arthropoda > Insecta > Lepidoptera > Argyresthiidae > Argyresthia > Argyresthia goedartella. Next base: position 18,024,479 of record OX463824.1, on the reverse strand, counting down.
GGGCGGCTTGCGCCACCCCTTATAGCATATCGAGAGTGTTGCTCATTTCTCGACTTGCATTTCTTGTGAAATTTCAGGGGCAGCTTGCGCCCCCCCTCATAGCATGTCGAGTGTGTTGCTTATTTATTGTTGTTGTTATTGAGCTCTAAATTATCTGGCATTACCTACGCCCTATATGAAATAAAAAAGCTACCGATTTAGAAACCGCCAAGAAGGCTTACTATGCCTACGCACATTCCCGGCTTCAATATGGCATCATACTATGGGGCAAGTGTGTTGACATACAAAAAATCTTTATCTTACAAAAAAATATGCATAAGAATATTGGCTCATATAGATCAAATGACCAGCTGTCGATCTTATTTCAAGATCTTCAAAATTCTCACCTTAACTTCAATATATATTTTGGAATTATCATTATTTGTTAGGAAAAACCGACATATGTTCCCTATTCGAGAGCGCCCTGTAAATCTCAGACCCCGCCCAAGATTAGCTGAAACTGATTCTAACCTAGTATTAGTAGACACAGGCCCTTATAATATGTGTGCCAAAATATATAATCACCTACCATATACCATACCAATATACCACCTACTATAAAAGAAATAGAAAATTTTAAAAGGTTTCAGAATATTTTAAAGAAATTCTTGATAGAAAATGCCTTTTACAGCCTTCAGGAGTTTTATGATTATGATTATGACCTATGCCCTTAATAAAATAAAATTTTACAATCATTGATTACTTACCTATATTTATTCGTATAATATAATTTTATTAAGTGAAATCTCAGAAAATTAGAAAATGTGTACCTATAACTGATATATATATATATAATAGAATATAATAGCCATGCCTTGATACCTTAGACCTAAGTAAAAAATAATAATATTGCGCAGCCCTTGCAGGGCGCATGTTCTGGGACTACATTTAATCTTGACATCTTGTACTTGTACATATGCGAAATTATTGGCATACAATATTTATGACCCTGTTATTGTAGAGAAAATAACTAGGGTGCCAGTAGGAAATGACGAGTGTAGAAATAATTATACTAAACCTTTGTATGTTAAGAAGGGTGTTCTGAGCGACTACCTCATAGTGTGGGGGTGCTGAAGTGATGCAGAAGGATACGTCCGACTGCATAACTTCTGCTTCCTCCTGGTGCACCCTGGTAACAGCGGCTAGTGACTGGTCCCCGGACCTCTTACTAGCTGATGGCTAAAAGTCCCTCCGGTTCTGTCGGTTAAGGTGGGTGTACCCGGCAGACTATCTACACTCACCTGCGTCTTGTGGTCTGCGCAGTTGATCACCGTAGGCCAGGATGAAGGGGTCCTGGGGGGTTGAGCCGAGCGTTGCTGTGGATTTAGCTTCGTAAGGCAACACGCCCTCTTTGGCCTGGATTTCAGGCAAAACGGTAGCCTCGCCCGTAGCCGCGGGTTGGGGTAACGGCCAAGTGTCCCGTCAGAGGGCCACGGCTAGGGGTGTAGGGTCCGCTAAGGCGTCAGTCATAGCGGTGGGATGGGTCATGCTGACGGGGTAAGCTTCGGTGACTACGGCGGTGGGACCATGTCGCTGACACCTTGGTTCCCATCGTTTACAGAAGCGAGCTCCCGATGTCGCGCCAAGTACCAGCCCTATGCTCCTATATCTACTCGGTACTCCTAGCGACTGAAAGCTGTTCCAAGCGAGTAGGCGCTCCCAATTGTGCGGGCTCCGTGGAGGGTGGGAAATCGAGTAGACGAATCTCTATACATTTGACCATGGATCGTGTCAGGTCAAAAAACCCATCTGGAACGCTTCCAGCGGTGAAAACCGCAAGCGTCTCCAAACAGGTGCGAGAATCTGCCTCGGCAGATCCTCAAGCCTCAACTGGGCGCACTGCCACCATCAGTGACCTACCGGTGCAAACCGGTAGTGATTCCACTGTGGAGGTTAGCTGCAAAAAGCCCGAAAGTGAGTCGAGAGGCAGGGCCACGGGGCAACCCGGTGCGCGGAGCCATTCGACAAACATCGCCGAGCATTTCGCCAGCGCCTGGACGACGGTTGGTCGAAAGGGTAAACCACCCAAGCAATCTTTGCAAGGGAAGGGCCCATCGACTAAACGTCCAGATACGGTGCAAACCGGACCAGGGCGTAAGGCGAATCGTCGGTGGAAGAAAAAACAGCGTTTGGCTGCCACATCGGCCGCTGCCGGCGTAGATGGGGTTCCATCTGCCACGGTGGCGACCGATAGCGGTCCCGCTGTTAATACAGCCGGAGCTGCGGGTAAGGTGATCGGCTCCCGTGGTGTCAAAGGAGCAACCCTAGACTCAAACGGGGCTAAACCTACCGTAGCGTTCTCTGGTGGTCCAACTTCTAACAAGAAGTTGAAATCTGCCAAGAGATCCGGCAAAAACGAGCGCGCGGCTGCTAAGAGGGCTCGACTAGAGGATAGTAATTCTCCTCGAGTGGAGCCTAAAAAGCAGTGCACGGAAGCGCGCAGAGCTGGGGTCACCTATGCTCAGAAGGTGAAATCTGACCAATACATCGCCGTAACTGACGTCGCTACTGGTCATATTTCACAGGATCTGTCAACGCTCATCCTCAACGAGATTGATGACAAAATCTTGAGGGAAGCGTTGGCGGATCCGAGCAAGGAAAACCCCAAATTCGGTGGCAAGCCTCGTTACGAGGACGGCCACCTCAAACTGTTCGTGGAGGACGAGTACTCCCTGAACTGGCTGCGGGAGTGTGTCTCCGGTGTGTCTACACCATCCAACGTACAGTTGGTGGTGAAACGCCAATCGGAGATGGTCCGCAGGGTTCGATGTGGGGTGCTCATACCCAACGAACGAGGCAAGTGGAAGTCTGCGCCCGACGTCGGCGTAGTCCTCCACTTTATGAACAAGTGGGCACAGGTTGACCGACGGCTCCTCCAGAAAGTGGATGAGCAGCAGGACAACCTGTTTCTCATCACAGACGTCCCTGAAGATGTGGTGCCGACCCTGCTGGGAAGGGGCAGACAGCTCCTTTTTGGTAGTGGTTCGGTCTACCTTAAATTTCAGGGACCCGGTGGGAAATTTGTTAAGGAACCACCGGTGGTAGCGCAGACCAGCTCTAAGCTATCATCAACAACAGCTATGCCCCAGAGTTCCACTCCAGAGCGGCAGCAAACAGGCCCCGATGTAGTCGGGGAAAGTTCTGCTGCTCAACCGCAGGACGGGCACGCGCACTGGGAGGCCATGCTGCTTGGTGAAGGCGATGAGCCAGAACCAGCAGTGGTGCCCTCTGAGGGCGAGGAGCTGTCCATGCGGCTGGAGGAGGAACTCGTCTTGGAGGTGGAGGAGGGGTTGACCAAAAATGGCGTCCCTCTCCCGCGATTGTAAAATCCTCCAAGCCAACCTCCAACACAGCCAAACTGCAACGGCCCAGTTAAGACGCTGGTTGGGGGCAAACAGCACTGCCGTGGCTCTGATCCAGGAGCCGTGGATCAACCGCGGTAGCATTCGAGGGCTCGCCAATTTGAGAGGTAAGCTTTTCGGTACAACTGATCACGATAACCCTAGAACGTGCATCATAACTACTAACAACATCCCAGCACAGCCATTAACAGAGTTCTGTTCCAGGGACCTGTGTGCCATAAGGCTGCAACTGCCCGACACAGCTAGGTGCCGCGAACTCGTGATGGCCTCCGCCTACATGCCTGCGGAGGACAACCCGCCTCCACACGACCTGTGCCGGCTGGTGGACCACTGCGAGAAGTCGGGCCTCCAGCTCATAGTTGGGGTCGACTCGAACGCGCATCACCCACTGTGGGGCATGCCAGATATGAACAGCAGAGGTAAGACACTTGTTGAATACCTATTTACTACAAACCTTAATGTGCTTAACATAGGTTCTGAACCAACTTTTGTTACCAAGCGGAGCAGAACTATCGTTGATATTACCCTGGCAACGGCAGACATATCCGACGACGTTGGGGGCTGGCATGTGTCCAACGAGGCGTCAGGCTCTGATCATCGATGGATACGCTTCGAGATCAACGCAGCGTTCTCCCCAACTGTCCCTAAGAGAAACCCACGCAAGACTGACAGAACCAGGTACAGAGCTATCCTAGGTGAAAGACTTGCTTGGGCTGAGACTCTACCAGATCCGGAGGGACCCGAACAAATCGAACAACAGGTAACAGATTTTACTAATACTTCAATAGACTGCTACCATTCAACTTGCCCGCTTAGCACACCAGCGCCTACCAACATCAAGGGGCAGCCTTGGTGGGGTCCTGATCTAGATAGGATGCGTGCTAAGATCAGAAGACTGCTAAACAGGGCGATGAACACCAGTGCTGATGAGGATTGGGACAACTATAAAGATGCCAAATCCAAGTACAAGAAACGACTACGGTTCAAAAGCAGCAACTCATGGAGGAAATTCTGCAGCGACATTGAAACCGTTGATCAAGCAAATCGGGTAAGGCAAATACTAGCTCAACAAGGCAACTCCAGGCTAGGGTCGCTTAAAAAACCCGATGGAACATATACCTCTTCCACCACAGAAACACACAGTCTCTTGTTGGAAACTCACTTTCCCGGAAGTAGAACTATTCAAGAGATTGTGTGGCCGGAAGAGGTTCACCATGAAGCTGTCGACCACTTAGACATAACTAATAATATTATCACTGCTGACAAGGTGAGATGGGCCATTAATAGCTTTAAACCTTTTAAATCAGCAGGACCAGATGGAATCTTCCCAGCACTTCTACAGTGGGGTGGGGAACCCGTCATCAATATAATGGTCCGAATCATGAAAGCATGTCTTAGATTCGGATACGTTCCCAAAAGGTGGAGAGTAGTAAACGTAATTTTCATACCAAAGCCAGGAAGGAGCGACTACACTAACGCTAAATCTTTCAGACCGATTAGTCTCACCTCGTTCTTGCTTAAGACTCTCGAACGTTTGTGCGAGAGACACCTGAGAGATGGAGCGTTAAAACATATACCCTTACACAAGAATCAGCATGCATATAGTTTGGGTAAGTCTACTGAATCGGCTCTCCATGCAGTTGTATCCACAATTGAAGAGGCGATTCAAAACAAATGCATCTGTCTTGGAACTTTTATTGATATAGAAGGTGCCTTTGACAAGACGCAGCATAGCAGTATAAGTGCATCTCTAACAAGGCATGGGGTGTCAACAGCTGTAAACAACTGGGTCACAAACATGCTTAACAAACGTATCGTGCGTCTAGCTGGAGAGTCCCTGTCGGCGGAAGTAGTGCGGGGATGCCCGCAGGGAGGAGTGCTCTCCCCGCTTCTGTGGAATCTGGTCATTAACGACCTGATTACCAAGCTTAACGCTAATAGATACTACACCGTAGGATACGCCGACGATTTGGTAATCCTCATCACAGGTAAATTTGCGAGCACAGTATGCAACCTTAAACAAACAGCTCTTCGCATCGTGGAGCGCTGGTGTTTAGAATATGACCTGGCGGTTAACCCAACAAAAACGGAAATGGTCATGTTCACTAACAATAGGGCTCTTGGTAGGTATACCCTACCTAAGCTCTTTGGAACGGAACTCCAGCTAGCAACTGAGGTGAAGTATCTGGGCATAACCTTGGACAGCAAGCTCAACTGGAGTAGCCACATCGACAACAAACTAAAGAAGGCGAGTATTGCTTTCTGGCAGTGTCGGAGAATGGTGGGGAAAAAGTGGGGACTTTCTCCCAACATCATTCTTTGGCTGTACGTAACGGTGATCCGTCCTCTTGTCTGCTACGGAGCTGTGGTGTGGTGGACCAGGACCAAACTAACCACAATGGTAAGCAAACTCCAAAGCTTCCAAAGGCTGGCCTGCATGGCTATCACAGGTAGTATGAGAACTACTCCAACAGCAGCAATGGAGGCCATGCTGTGTCTTCCGCCACTCCAGCTGTATATTAAGCAGGAGGCCGCGTCATCTGCGGTGAGACTCAACACCTTAGGACTTTGGAGGAAAAACAGGACCTCACACACCGCCATCCTAGGGGAAGTTTACAAAAAAATTCCCATCTCTGCAAGCCATAGCTTGCAGTGACAGAATCCCTAAACAATTTGTTTTTGACAAAAAATACAATATACAGTTACATGAAGACCATCGGGTTGAGGGGCTCGACGTTAAAGAGCTCAGAATTTTTAACGATGGTTCAAAAACTGAAGCAGGCACTGGTTCAGGCACCTTCTCGGAGGACCTAAACATCAAGATAGCCATTCCACTGGGTGCCCATAATACTCTCTTTCAAGCTGAATGCATGGGCATCATCTCGGCCGCTAATGCCATAGCATCGAGAAAGGTAAGAGATTCCTCCATTCGAATACTCTCGGATAGCATGGCCGTCCTACAAGCCCTAAATAGCAACACTATTAACTCAGGGCTAATCTACGAGTGTCACAAACGACTAATGCAGGTATGTCAACATAACCGCGTAATCCTTCAATGGATAAAAGGACACAGCGGATCAAGAGGTAACGACGCAGCGGATGAGTTGGCGCGTAAAGGATCTAGCTTGACAGCGTATGGTCCCGAACCTATCATCCCTCTTCCCTTCAAGATGGTACGCTCATTTCTGAGAGAGTCGACCAGGAATGATCATGCCACTCTTTGGACAAACCATGAGGAGTGCAGGCAGGCTAAGCTGGCCTTGCCGTCCCCTAGCGCTAGGCTGGCTAAGACCTTGCTTCGACTTAGTAGGCCGCGCATGCGACTGGTAACTGCAGCACTTACTGGCCATGGTTTCTTTAATAAACATCTATATGTCCTAGGTGTTACCGACATCCCCCTTTGCAGAGCCTGCTTGGAGGCAGAAGAAACGGCTGCTCACGTCCTCATGGAGTGCACAGGAGTAGCGGACTACAGGGCTAAACACCTCGGTCAATCGAGGGACCTTCCAGGGATAGTCGGTAACGTAAAGGGCCTACTGGCGTTCCTGGAGGAGTTGGGTTGGCTCGAATGATGTCGCATTCCCACCCACACGCAAAATAGGCGCTTTCATCGTCGAGTTGCGGAAACCAGCCCGTCTTACAATTGACAATTGACAAATTGTATGTTAAGAGTAATGTCACATGCATCCCTATTGGGAATTCACCTGTTAATCAGTTGCATGCAACGTTGGAATCTGTTCCAAGTAATTTAAATTAGTTCATAAGACAATAGAGGAAATCTCTAGCATACAAGAGCCACTAAATATCTCAAAATGTAAGCCCCAGTTAAATATTGCCCATCAAAACATCCAGGGGCTAACTGGAAAAGAACTTGTATTAGAATTATTTCTAAACAATTCTGACATTGATATTATTTGTGTTACAGAATACTGGTTGAAGGAAAATATGATGTCTTTTAATATAAATAATTACAAAATTGTCAGTTGTTACAATAGAAAGACTGCTGATAGAGGTGGTTCTTAGTGAAAAATAATATTAAGGTGAAACAACGCAAAGATATTCTTGCACTTACTGTTGAAAGACAAATAGAGGTATCCTGTGTTGAGTTGGATAGCCATATTATTGTTTGTGTCTACAGGCCACCGAGGGATGAAAAAGGCCATGGCAATTTCGAAATATTTGAGAAAATTATGGAGGAAGCCCTCTCTAAACTATGTAATAACAGAAAAAAGTTAATTATTTGTGGCGATCTTAATGTAGATTTGCTTGTAGGAACAACAATGAAACAACGATTAATAACTTTATTCAAATCGTTTAACTTATGTCATGTATTTTTAGAGCCAACTAGATTTGCACTTACCAGCCAAACTTGCTTGTATAACGTTTTTTGTGACTGTGCATTCACAAGTAAAAGTGTAATTAACTGCTTACCTTCCGATCACAGTGGTCAAACAGTTTCATTCCCAATTGCTATTAAGAATAAGACTGGTCCATCATTTTATAGGCCTATTACATCCTATAGACTAGACACATATACGAAAAACTTAGATATAAATTTGCCACTACCGGATTTTAATGAACAGAACCCAAACAAAATCTACTCAGACTTCTTCAACATTATTCAGACAGAATTCAATAAAGTTTTTAAATTAAAGAAAGTCAGTGACTACAACGGTAAATCGAAATTTAATGACTGGGCAACGATTGGGATTCGTAAAAGTAGAGTTATCTTGTATGACCTTTATGATCAAAAAACCTATAACTTTGATCGAAAATTTCATGACTATATTAAAAAATATTCCAAAACTTTCAAGTTGGTTTGTAGGACTGCAAAAACTTTACATATTGATAGAAAAATTCAAAATTCAAATAATAGAATGAAAACAGTTAGGCAAATAATAAACCGTGAAACTGGCAAAGTTATACCAAGGGACAATGATTTCTGCCTAAAGATAGGTGATGATGTTGTTAAATCCAGCGATGATGTTGCTCGAGCTTTTGAAACATTCTTCACCAATGTACCCCTACTCACAACAGATCGTCTAAATTCATCTCCATATGAAGCAGAGACTATTAAAAAATAACACGAGCGTCAGTAAGGTATATTTAAAATTTCATCATGTATATCCCCAGGACATTGTCAAAACGTTTCAATTACTTAACTTAAAAAATACGGAAGACCTATGGGGTATATCAGTCAAAGTCATTGGTTCAGTAATTCTAGTTATAGCCCCACATTTAGCTTATATATTCAATAAATGTGTTGACGATGGGGCTTTCCCAGACCTCATGAAACACAGTAAACTGATACCTCTTTTCAAATTGGGAGATAAGGGTGATCCTTCAAATTTCAGACCAATATCTGTTCTTCCAACACTAAGTAAAATATTTGAAAAGATTATACTCAATCAAATGCTCTCACACTTCAACCGTACCAAACAACTCCACGCCAAACAATACGGTTTCACTAGGGGTAAATCAACTACGGATGCAGGTATTGCCCTTATATCTCATATTTATTCTGCATGGGAGGCCGCACAGGATGCTATCGGAGTTTTTTGCGACCTGTCGAAGGCGTTTGATTGTGTTGATCATAATACGCTATTAATTAAATTAAATCATTACGGAGTTAGAAATAAAGCGTTGGATCTACTAAGATCATACCTAAGCAATAGAATTCAAAAGGCAGAAGTTAACAGCGTTAAATCTGATGGATCGGGTGTAAAAATTGGCGTTCCACAAGGTTCCATATTAGGTCCTTTCTTGTTCCTGGTATATATTAACGATCTGCCTTTCATGGTGGAGAAATTAACTGACAGTGTTATTTGCTGATGATACTTCAATGGTCTTCAAAATTGAAAGACAAAAAGCAGATTTTGATGATGTTAATGGTGTATTGTCTTTAACCTTGAATTGGTTCACAGTTAATAATTTATTGTTAAACGCTGGTAAAACCAAGTGTATCAAATTCTCACTTCCAAATGTCAGGCAAGTTGAGACCAGTTTAGTGTTAGACAACAGCACGTTAGAATTAGTAAATGATGCGAAGTTTCTTGGAATAACCATTGATAGCAAATTGCAGTGGGGACCCCACATAGATAAATTGGCTGGTAAATTAAGTTCTGCGGCTTACGCTGTTAGGAACATCAGACAAAGCACGGATGTGGCTACATCTAGGCTAGTATATTTTAGTTACTTTCATAGTGTGATGTCCTATGGTATCTTGTTGTGGGGGAATGCAGCGGATATTCAAACTATTTTTATTTTACAGAAAAGAGCTATTCGAGCAATTTATAATTTAAAATGAACAGACTCCTTAAGAGAGCTTTTTAAAGAAATTGACATACTAACAGTAGCTAGTCAATTTATTTTCGAAAATATAATGTATGTACGCAAGAACCTTACAACATTTTCCAAAATTAGCGATAGCTGTAATGTTAACCTAAGAAATAAACACAGACTGTGTGCGCGCCGATTTAGACTCGCGAAGGTTAGCAATTCTTTCAAGGGTCAGTGTATTCTCTACTATAATAAGATACCTCTGGAGATTTTGAAATTGCCATTTGAGCAATTTAAAAAGCATGTTAAAGCGACTTTGTCAAAAAAGGGATATTACAATGTTCAAGATTACTTAAATGACAGGACTGTATGGGGTTAATCTAGCTCAACACAGGCCTTGCTGTTAATAATTTTGTAATTATTTATTCCTGCTTATTAATCATAATAATTAAATTTTTCATATTTGTAATAGTTAAGCTCAACCTATTTTAAAAGAGATCTAAAAATCAATCTGTGGGAGTTTCTACGCCCTTCTTCTCCCACAGTGGTCCAATGTAGAGAAGCGGCAAAATTGACGTTTGCTAAGTATATGTAAATATCTACAGTAATAAAGTACTTTGACTTGACTTGACTATGTATACCACATGTAAGCGATGAATAAATGAAATGAAATGCTCATTACTCGACTGGCTAGTCATGTGATATTTCCGGGGTGGCTTACGCCGCCTCTCTGATCTAAGCAGGTAGTATCGTAACTCTTTACAGGACTTGTCAGCCATGTGAAAATTCCGGGGCGGCCGTGGCCGCCACTCATTACATATCTTATCATAACTTTAGGTATAGGGTTAAGGCCGGCCATGCCCAATAGTATCTAAGTTATTCTGTGACAAATCATACTAATATTGATTTTATGGGTACTTATTTAAATTGTGACCAATTTATTCATAACTTTAGTTTAGTATTAGTTTAACCTAATCTGAGCTAAGTTAATACTTTCATACTCTATATGTATACATAACCAGGTGCATTCATAAGTTTGTAAGTATTATTAAAAGAGAGTGTGACTCGCGAGGTCTACAACTCACAGAGCCACCAGTTCACGTAACCAAGAGCGTTAAACACCAATTTGCTTAGCCAATAATAGATTACCCCAAAAGATATATACTTTTATCTACACACGTATCATAAACCCTCTTTACTGCGTTCAAAAACCGCACGTTACGATCAGCATAATGTTAAACTACTTGGTAAAAACTCGTTTCGTATCTGGAAAACTACACATAATGGTCATTATGTGTAGTTTTTCTACATATAATGACATTCAAATTTCGAACGCCGACGCACACCCGCGTGCCGTCCCTAGTTTGTCTGTGAAGTTGGTACTGACATTCAAATTTCGAACGCCGACGCCCGCCTGCGTGAAGTTGGTACTAAAGAACAAGCTAAACAATTGCAGAACCACAACGCCGGTCAAACATGCGGTTCCTGAACACATCAAAGAGAGCTTATGATATGTGTGTAGATAAACTAGTGTATGTAACTGTACATAATTACGCATTAAAACTCTCGAGTGATATTATTTGGCTCGTTTCATAAACCCAATCTCGAGTTTTAATGCCCTCCATTATGCAGCAGTCACATAAACTACTATTAACAAGTGAAATGTGATGAATAAATTGTATGAACTGAAACTTCATAAGGCAAAACACCGGTTTGAGACATCTCCTTTCTCGCGCCCTTACAAAGCTTCGCTTTCTGCTAGTAGTATAACTCAACCTGCAAACTACGATTTGTTTGATCTGCAACATTTAAAAAATCGTCATCAGCCTAAGTGATCCCCAGCGCCACAGTCCGTCAATTCACACTTTTAAAATTCGTTTGAAAGAACACTATCTTTCTCTTCCATGATAAGTAAGTATAAGTATTTATTTGTAGCTACTATTTATGTACATGTTACATATTTATATAGCATTATTTTTAGTATTATGTAGATATTGGTAAGTAGTTTATTATTTTTATTAATATTTTTACTGTTGTGCACATAGTTCTACCTTTAGTTTATTTTTTCCTCTCCATATTAGGTTTGCTGGAAGAAATCTCTTGTTTTAGATAAGCTCGCCTTCGTACATGTTCTTTCCTTTATATTTGTTTTGTTTTCACTGTTTTGTGCAATAAAGCATTACAAAAAAAAGTGTGGGACAGGTTGTTATTCCTATATCAATAACAATATTCGGTGTATAGTCGATCCTCATTTGTTGGTGGTCTACAAGGACGGGTTCAGCTCGTGGCTGGGTACTCTGAAATGGGATGGATAGCTCCAGGCGCTAAGGTTCATTAACGGACTCACGCTCACCCAGTTTGACCCGTATATAGAGTAGTACCATAGTATAAATGTAGTACCACGTTCATTAGATACGTGGATGGTTGTGTACCGCGGAGAATAATGTTGCCAGGCGCAAAAAATAATTATCAGCTTCCGTTACTCGTAAGTTAAGTAAGTATTATGTCAAAGCAACAGTTTTAAATTCCTATTGGTATTGTTGGAATCATCCTAGTACTACCGCATGCTATGTGGGAATGTGAAATGACTCATAAATCTAAACGGCTTGTGATTAAACCACTACCAAAAAAATCGAAAATTTACTACCAATAAATTCGAAACGATGATTTGTGTAAGAACGTAAGTTTATTTCTTAAGTATTTTTGTTGTTCTTACATGTTCAACCTAACTCGAAGGATAAAAGGGGCTTCGCTTCGCTCACCCCCTTTACCCTTCAAGCTACCGCAGTATTTTGCCCTGATATTTTCTGCAACTTTTGGTGATCATTTAACAATTTTAGGCAAGATAAAAACGTTTTGGTGGTCATTATATTTGTTGCCTATCAAAACTGAATCAAGTTACGTATGATGCTTGGGCAAATTCTAGACGATGCCACGCCAGCCCATCTTGTCTTGTGCATGTTGTAAGGTATGTCAGACAATGAACTCTTCACCAATTTTTATCTGATAAAATTCCCAATTGACACATTTTGACATATATGTCGTGAGATAATTATGTAAACTATTATGTACAGTGATGAGCAGTGGTTATGTGATTAGGTGGTAGTGTGCGTCTGACTGTGCCCGTCATATAACTTGCTGCTGGGGTAGGTTACCGTACGATGAGCGCGGACGCAGTACGATGGATGGATGACACATCAATCAACATCATCGTTGAGTGAGTCGGACCGAGGCGCCTTGACTCATACTGGACTCTCGGCAGGATCACTTCAATGAGCTTATAATAGCGCAACCATATCGTAGAATTGACCATATCATGAAGTGGACAGCCAAGGTTGAATTAGAACTTTCATTGAACGAAGAAATATTTTAGGGGAAAACACTGCTTAGGTGAAGACTATAGGGCGCGCGTAGCGAAGACCCTGAATTGTCTTCGTGTTAGTTTTTCGTGTTAGTTTTAGTTCGACATGTTTATCACGAAAAACATTTGATGAAACATGTAATTCAACCCTTTCATGAAATGGTCGGCCAGATCATAAAACCGTTGGCCATTTCCTGAAATGATCAATTCTATGATATGGCTACGACATAGAGGTATGTCACCGTCATATTGTGAAAACCGCTAGTTTGTAAACTAACGCGTAAATTAATAAACTAACGGCAACATAACAGGGTTTAAAGTTTATGTGACTTTTGTTCTTAAATGCGAACTTAACACGAAGGATAAAGGGGGATTCGCTTTGCTTACCCCCTTTCTATCACCTACCCTGCCCCACCACCTCGCCCTAATAATATTTCGTGTGCAATTAAGAATTTTTCCTTATACTACGCCTAGGCATTCAATAGAATGCCTGGAAATTATACTTTACCGTTAAAATATACATGAGTGTGTCAGTGACCCTTATCTAAGACATATATGAATAGCAGTTCCACCAACTCGAGGTTCAAAAGATGGAAGTTAATTTTCAAAGACATACATTTTTTAAATATGTAGATAGCGTTTATATTATGCTGTGGCCCCAGCATTAAAACGTGAAGTGGTGCCTGAACGAATCGCTTACTTTTACATGAAATGTTGGTGCTTGACCGTGGTCTACTCTATATACGAACTAAACGTATAGGTTGCTACTTTACCAGATAATATTTACCAGATATTTTGCTACTTTACCAGATAACCAGTTCCCTTAACAAAAAATCATGGATTTAATAAATATAACTAATAAACGTAGATACTCGACTCGAGTAGAGCAAAAATATTCAGGAGCATTTATGGTGGAATTTTCCTTTAATTAGAAGCAGTATATTTTTGCTACCTTACGTAATAGTTCTGATCGCTAAATATACCATACATCCAACGATTGCGAAACTCCTTCAACTTTGCAGGCAACAAAAAGTTGGTCACTTTTCTTTAAAGCCCAGACTAAAATAAACATAAGTTGAGAAGGAATTTATAACCTTACGCGCTTATGAAATATTCATATTCATATTCATATTCTTTATTGCACAGAAAATATAGATAAACAGACAGTTACAATAAATTTTATAGGCAAAGGCGAGCTTATCTCTAAAAAGAGATTTCTTCCAGCAAACCTAGGCAAGGCAGGAGTGTTTATGAAACAGGACAGTCCTAGAGCGCAATAAAACTGTATACAAACTTACGAAAATTACTTTAAAAATATTACTAATAAATAAAATATATATCTTAACTATATAAAATACAATAGATAGCATGCACATATATAAACTAAAAAATATAATACATATACATACATAAATATGATATCGATTACGGAATAGAAAGGAAATACGCTTTCAATCTTTTCTTAAAAGTGAAAATTGAGGGACTATCCCTAATAGTGCAGGGAAGTGCGTTCCACAGTCGGATTGCCCTTAACCTAAATGAGTGTTTGTAGGCGGCAGTGTTATGCCGAGGAGTTGACAGGAGAGACATCGTGTGGGATCTCCGATTACTATCCCTGGGGAAGAGAAACTCAAAACGTTCTCGAAGATATGTGGGGTAACGGGGATTTCGCAAAATATTGAATAGTTAAGAGAGATTGTGCATATCACGGCGAAGACGGATCGGAAGCCACCCCAGCTCCTTGCGATACTGGGAGACATGGTCATACATGGGAGACATGGAAATATCCTTACGAGCAAAGAAATATCTTTAGTAATTGTTTTAATTCGAAACTTATCACGAATTCCAGGATATTTTTTCCACATTTTAGCGAGAAACGTTAAATGCGGAACCAAAAAAAGATAACCTCTATTCCACAGAAATCTCAATAAACTCTCTTCATAGCCCACTCAGTTGCTTTGAAAGTATCAACTCATTATAAAAGCAAACTGCCATCTAAAAAGATAAGCCTGAAGAATTGTCACCACTTCAGACGAGGCATTAAGGATGAGAAGGTACTCTGTAGTTTTGCACAACGTCCAACGTATTTATTTTGAGTCCTAGGAGCCTGCAGATATTTAATTTGTATTTCCCTTTTCACCAACGCTTGTGCCTAATCTGAACTTCCCCCAATGTCCACATTTATAAATAGACATATTTACGCAAACGTTTGCTTTTATCACATAGCTTTTATTCAAAGGAAATAGATAAATCTTAAACCAGGCTAATACATATTTAAACATTAATGAAGTCCGGGAAACAGCACGTTTGTAAATTTTATGTTTATGTAAATAATTATATGGTTATGTATGTAGTTAGGTGTGATACATGAAATACGGTAAAAGTCCATAAAGTAAAGCTAAAACAGGCTGGCTGGGCCTACAAGACATAAAAAGATTCGGTGAATTCGTTAAAGAGAAGCGTAGTCTAGGGCCTTGGTCAAACTTCATGATATTTGACTTTCAGACCGATTCTGAAAATGTGAAAGTCATTCAGGACGACGTATGATTTCAATCAATATAACTCAGTTATTTAGGTTCTACCTACCTAACAAACCATAATGACAAGATAATTAAGCCTTTAATCATAGAAACCCTTTGTTACAAGCTCAAGAAACGTTTACCAGAAACCTGCCAGATCCAACAGATGTATTTTATTGTTTCATCTGCGCTGAATCTTTGAAATCTGAGTGTGTACTTCAGTATTTTGCATCAAATGAAAACTCAACAAGAGTACGTCTCACAGTAGGGTACTTGCATATCGGCAACAAAAGTTCCGTCAGTTCTAATCCTGGTCCAGAGGCCATGTCGTCGCCAGCCACCTCCTCTCCGGGCGGAAGTTCTCGGGGCGCCACCGTCGCGCGCAGTGCTGCCACCACTGCGCCGCCCGCTGCCCGCTTCCGGCAGGGTGGCCAACGTCCCGGAAACGAGGCCCTCCCAATAATTAGTGGCACAAAAATAATTAGCACGCCTTTGCAATTGATGGAAAACTGAATTTGGAATGTTGTAAGCAGTGAAAGTAGAGTGGTGATGGGCTGGGGCTTCGTGTTACGCAATAGGTGTTGCACTTGCTAGGCGTTACAAATATGTGCTTGTGCCACCCCGTGTGGGGGAAGGCGTAGCGTTTGATTTTGAAAGTAGGTAATTGTGATTTATCTTAAGTCTATAAGCTGCATCCTTAGTAATTTTTATCTAACGTTATTTGACTGGTGAAAATATTAAGGTATATTGTTTTAACCACCGGTCTGATTAAGCAAATAACTATGCTCGGCATATCGAATTAAAATTTACTGGCTATATATTGGATATATGCCATTTAAGCTGATATCGTAGAGAAAAATAATAAGACAAGAGTGAAGTCCATATTTTTCACGACCTCCCTTTGCCAATATTAAAGTTCTTATGAAACTAATATGTCTACTTTAGCGTGAAGTCTGTAAAACCCCAGGAGCATTCAAAAGCATCATGAAATGACAGTCCAACATGCCCACGGAAAAGCGAGTTTTATGTAAACCTAATGCATTACCCAATTCCACGACCAGGAGACAAAACTTCCTCGTCCAATCGAAATATCCAAAAGGACCAAAATAGAAAGGCCGGGAGTTGGTCTTTGTGGAGCAGCCCCTAAATAGAGTGCGTACGGAGGGGAGGCCCGCCCGCTGATTATGCTACCTATACTCAAAGATAAGCTATTCAGTGTACGGCTACATTACTTGATTTAACTTTTGCTTTGAGAGTGAGTTGAGCGAGAATGGCAGACGTATTATCTGTTTCATCTGAACCCGAGTTCTTCATGTAATGGTGCGAACGTCAACAAACTTGGACTTCTTTTTTTCTGGTTCCAATGTGAAAATCCAATACTTTATTGGGTTAGAGGTAATAAGGCGCTGATAAATAGTCAATAATAAGTAAGTTATCGTCACCAAGCTATTCATTTGTTAATGTTTAACTTATTTCTGAGAAATCTTAGGTATCTATCAACGCGGCCTTACTGGCTGCGGAGACCCGAAAGCCGAAAGCTTTTACTAACTTTAGTCCTGTTTGCTGCATTCACTTCTTCTGTTTTCTTGCTCTTCAGCATATTTGCACACAATACCATCTAGTGCTTTCTCTTACCCTTTATTTAATTTCTTGGCCGTAGTTGCTTCGAGCGACCAGTCCCCATACCCCATAGCATAATCAGCAGACAGAGGGTGGCACTCTCACATCGGCACGGCGCATGCGCTCACGCACACTAATATCCGTTTCATTAGGACGCTCCACGGTTTTCGAGTTGGTGTATTGTTTACTTTGTAGGTATTAAATGCTAATTACAGGATAGTAAGTTTTTCTAATCATAAGGGGTGTGTGGAATTTCTGGAGTACTTGATTTGATGGAAAACCTAGATTACACGCTGTTAGTGTTATTAAGAGCTGGGTACTTACGTAAGAGTAGCATGGAGGGTACTGAAAGGAGTTAGGTACATTTTCGCCTCGTAACACTGTCTGTGGAGCGTTTATTACCGAACTATATGATAAACCGGTTTCAGTTTCTGTGAGATAAAGGCTTTTTTCTCATTTCATTACCTAGATAATATGTGCGTAAAACATCTCCAAAAATTTCATCAGGTTTGAATTTAACTGCAAGGTTTAAGCATTCTTCGTATCTATATCTACCCTAGCAAATACTAAAAAGCCAATCAACATAATTCCAAACTCCAACCCTAGCTTGTGAGCAGTACAGTCGTCGTACACCAGCCGTGGTAATGCTTATGATAACTGTAGTCCCTATGATCAATGAAATAAGAACGGTATGAAGTCCAAACGGTGTAACTTAACAGTTTTGATATTTTTAATTTACATCTCGCGCGCACGTGGCGGCACGCAATTTTGTCGCCTCATATAATTGTTCCACTTCCACTACTGGAGGCTGGCAGACTGGCGGCAGTCGGATCCGTATACCTATGCCACTAGGTTTATCGCGAATAGGTCTTCGACATCGGCTGTACCGCTCATGGTCAATGTACTTACATTGTGGATCAATGTACTTACTTTCGTCAATAAGCTAGCCCCTCTGGTGATGAAGCACGGGAACGTTCGATTCGAGCGAGGGTTGAGCTCTCTCGGCAGATGTATGTTCGCTGCACGTGGCGAGAGCGCGGGCGAACAATGGAACGCCGCCGCTGTTTCAAAATGGCCGCCATGCCGCGCGCCCGTGACACTTTCCCGCGCTTTTCTCTTGCTAATAGATAGAGCCAGCTGGGTACTATGAACCTTGGTCTAATATTGTTAAACTTTTAGCTGTAAATATGTTTTAATGATTGTCAAGGTAAAAGCGAATGAGGTGGCTAAATCAAAATATGACTAACCTCATTCAGTGTAGAACTGGAAAAGCCTCCATAATCGCTAGCTCAACTGTACCCAATCTCTACCGAAAACTGTGGAATATGACATCTACCCCATACATTCAACGACATAAACTACCTAGTTTGAATCTATCCGAATTAAGCACAGAATCGGACCACCAGGAAACATATATGCAGTGTGGTCCAAATTATGCTATCCGAACTTTTAGGACGCTAACAATTCGACCTAAAGATAAATTTTCTGAGAGAATTTTGCAGGCGGGGTGTGGTCAGTTGATTTAGATACAAGTACCTTTTGTTATTTAGTTCTGCCAATGAATGCAGAATTTTAGTGCACCTTTCTGTTACACCCTCGTGTGTTCGTTCGTAAGTATGTTCGTATAGCTACCAGGCCACTCAGATAAATTCACGAAAAAAAGTGTTTATATATGAGACACTTATAGTTATAATTTATTTCGAAAAATCGATTCATTTCAAAACATTCGTTACTAAGTTTAAATTTCCCTCTAATAAATTTTACCAGCATGATGAAACTATCGTGTAGCAATTAAAAATTGATCTGCGACGATTAAGTAAAAAATATGGTTTTTTAGAGTTAGTTACCCGAAGGGTGTCAAACAGGACCCTATTGCTAAGCCTCCGCTGTCCGTCTGTCCGTCCGACAACATAAGATTTCATAAATTAAATGGGGCCCCCATAATAAAGACGTGTTTTATCTCTCCCCGCGATATATAACAAACCATATCATGATTCAAATATGATTGTAGAATTCGCAGCTTATCACTTGGTAGTGGGGGCGCAATAGGTTTGGTATCGGTTGCGATTGCGCAAATTCTGGGTTCGAATCCACGTTCGGACATAATATTTTTTTGTTTTTGATTTGGTATTATTTTTTTTAGTGCTTAAGTTTTCTTGTACGACGGTATGGAACTTTTTGTGTACGAGTCCAACAAGCACTTGACCGATTATTTACGACTTAAAATCTAATTTTAAACCGGATGAATCCTTTAGTCGACTTCGACTGGCTTTTATAGATAAGTTCCTATCTATAGCGCCGTGTACCGCTGGTATAATGATTTTAAGTACAGTCGCTTAACTTTAAGGGATGAAGAAAGAAGCGATAGTCCTTTAACTGCGGCTATGGAAAAAAAATTGGCTGTGATTTTTTTTATTTAGAAAAACAGGCGGAAGCTTACGAGGAAATTCAGCACATTCTGCAGATTGGATCGGAAAGCGTCCATGACATTTTAAACAGACACCCATGCGTGAGGATGAATGTTTCGTGCTGGATACCTCATGATCTCGCTGAGACGCTCAAAATCAGGCGCACGTGGAATGATGCTGCGATATGATTGAAAAATTCGAAACAGATTATTCATGATTTACCTACGAATCATAGATTTACCAATACGATCCAGAAGCAAAGCGCCAGTTAACAGTATGGCTGTTTCCACTATTTAGACTTATGTACTTACTTACGTCCACAGAATTTAGTGTCGACTCCCTTACACCATGTTACCTTGTACCCAAAGATTAAAAATCAGCTCAAAGTGATATCTATAAGGCTAATTTTGGTATCAGTCGAAATTGAAAAATCGACCAATCATTATTTAACACGTGCTGTCTTTTATTGCGAATTTGCTTGTTTATGCGTTTGCTGATTGGTCGATTTTGCAATTGCGATTAATATCAGAAATACATAATAAGGTATTTCTGATATCAATCGCAATTCATCACCGGAAAAAGCGCTCATGGCGTTCGAGATGGCTGCAGAAGAGGCAACAATGGCAGACTGGAAAAGGTGCTTCCAAAATTGCTTTATACGCATGAATGTTTGTATAGATGCTACTACAGAATTCTTTGAAAAGATTTAATAAGAAAAATATACCGTTTTTTTTTTCGCAATCCTTTCTGAGTGTCCCACGTATTCTACATTTCCAGGGCGGGCCATAAGCTACAGCTTATGGTCCGCTAATTGTCTTTCTATGACAGGATATTGCGACTTGGAATTTGATAGCATTTTGAAATGTCAACTGTCAAAAACAGTCGCAATCGCAATCAAAATGTGGCGTGAACGCTCTGAAGGCTTCAAAATGTCTTCAGAGATAGAGAAACCAGGTACTGGCTGGCTCCCTGTAGCCGGCTACCCTACGGATGAATATATTTATCGCTCGCCATACTTTGTCTATGAGCCCGCTCCCCAGTGCGCTATTTTATATTATATATATCCCAAACCATAATAGTAGTTTGTTTCTGCTACATAATGGAGGGCATTAATACTCGAGAGTGTCATTAATAATATCACTCGAGAGTTTTAATGCCTAATTATGTACAGTTACATACACTAGTTTATCTACACACATATCATAAGCTTTCTTTGATGTGTTCAGGAACCGCATGTTTGACCGGCATTGTGGCTCTGCAGTTAACAGTTAACAAACTAGGGGCGGCACGCAGGCGGGCGTCGGCGTTCGAAATTTGAATGTCATATAATATGTAAAAAAAATACATTATGGTCATAATGTGTTATTTTCCAGATAAGAAATGAGTTTTAACCAAGTAGTATAACATTGTGCTGATTGTAACGTGCGGTTTTTGTACGCAGTAAAGAGGGTTTATGATACCTGTGTAGATAAATATATTTACAGCGATATTTGAAAGGAGTTCGAAGGTGTATATTTTACCTCTTCCCTCACACCGCGCCTCTGCGGCGGCGATGATCGCAGCTGAACTGTTACAAAATATATATAGTTTGTAATGTCAACGTCACATGGGGATGTAATATATAGCTCGGGAATATATATTATGTCCCAGAGTGGGTAGCCGGCTTGCCACTGACACCCGAAAGGTGTCTACGTCCTAAACAAAACACCCAAATTTAGGGCGCTGTGTCTTTGCCGCCACACATGGAAAAGGACATGACGGTTACGATACTTTAGCTGGCTGTGCCTCTGCCACACAGCCTGCAAATTTTTACTGCCTCCCTATCTAGTGCAAGCAAAGAGACCGTCGTCGTTTTACCTACAGTCTCTTGGTTCTGTGAGCGACCACGGCCAGAGCTCGTCATTACGATGGTCAACCGGTTTCCGATGCCATCAGAAAAACGGCTACCCCTCTACCACTACACGACCATCGCTGGCGACAAAGCGGGACGCAAATACGACTATATCACAAGTTAGAAAAGAACAGTTGCAGATATGGTTGAACGCGAGGTTTCGTGGTAGCAGGGGTGCCCGATATGCGCGGGTATGGAGAGCGCCAGAATTCGGCGTCAAAAATGTATATTACGCTGCAAATTTTACCGAACTCACTCGGATATTGTTTATGCCACAGATTCGATGACACCGTGTCTGGTACTGTGTGAATGCCCATTCATATACCTATTTATAATACAGAAATCTAGGTAACATATGTATCACATCAAGGTACACACCTGTAGATGGTATTAGGTATAGGTAGGAAGATACCTAGATTATATTTGGCTCGAGTTTTCATGAAAATAACACTTCAAGCTTTTAAAGGACCACAATGTAGAGCCTGATGCAGATGTGCTGCAAATTAATATTTAAGTTAGAATGGAATAAAATAATGTTGAGCGCTATAAATCCACGAAGTTTTGATGTAACTGTGCTAATTGAACAGTGGGATAGGATTGGGATTGACGCGTGGTAGCGAGAGCACAATCCTATCTTGTAGGCTCGCGTTCAGGTGATACGAATAACAATAACATATATAAAAGGAATACGAATGTGAACGACAGTGACAGCGTTAATGTGGCAGTACCACATAAGAAAGAGAAGAGAACGCAATCAATGCGCTCGACTCAAACTAAAATAACGTAGCGCAAAACCACATAAAAAATATTTAAAAATAAACTACGCTCTTTTGGTTAAAATATTTTCAAGGAGAGTTTACGAATACATAATATCCACACTTTGAATGTAGTTCCGTAATTAAATTAGTAAGGATTTCAAAATTACAGGAAAACATAAAACGATAGAGGTCTTTTCGTAGGTAGTTAAATTCTGTCGAGAAAATTTTATCTTCAATCTTAATCAAAAACTCAATAAACATTAACCCAAAAATCAGATGACTTTAACGGATAAACGGATTACAAAAAAAAACATTTTATTTCCGTATCATTTTAAGAGGTCTATCCTGTCCTGTTATTGACAGACTTCACCTAGAGTACTGAAGATTCTATTGTGGGCGTTTGTGCGGAAACAATATGAAATATGCCTTAATTTTTAAGTTATTTTTTTTCTTTTCCGGCTAGCAGAGTGCCAGGGAACATGCTAGTTACATTTTTTTGACTGTGTCGTAGCAGTTATCCAAGCAGCTCTAACTACACTTTAATCCCATTACAGCAAGGACTTACCTTAACGCGCATATGTGTGGGACTGGTAAAGGTTAATTAGAGCCATAGCTCTGAAACCAATTTGGCAGGGAAATATTACTAGAGGTTTTTAATTCCATCACCCAACACATACTGTTTCTCTACTCCCAGATAACAAGCGGCTAATGAGAAAGCTACGACAATTAGCAAAGCAGAAATCTCACATCTGAAAAGATTACAGACCCACCCCCAAAAGGGATCCAATTTTCACAACACGAAACACGAACGCTGCCGCTGCATATTCTGTAGGAGATTACAGTATAGTCTTATAGTGAGCGTGAGAGTATAGGCCATTGATTTACTAAGGTCCTTAATTTAATTTTTATAAATTTTTGAGGTTAAAAAGTATTCTAATTGCTGCCTAAAATATCTCGATATGTCTCTTTACTTTTTGGGGTATATTGTATAGGCTCATCAGGTGTAGTTTTTATTACAACCAACCCTTCCGAATATATTACTATTATTTCCTGCACATCTTAGGAGCCGCCACAGAGCCGCAGTTGGAGATCTAGACGCCTTCTCCACAGTAACATGTAACAAGTAAATGTAGCTAGTATAGAATGCGCATCGCATAGGGCATACAATAGGCTGGTTGGGGGTGAGCGGCAAGGACACAAGGGCGCAAGGGTCGCGCGGTCGAGGGCTCGGGTTCATAGCCACCAAGGGTAGAGGGACACCCGCTATACCCGATGCCATTACGAAAGATTGCATGCAATGGAAGTCTGCCTCATAAATAGGTGTTACATTATTTTCTTCGTTGAGCTGTTTTGTTTGTGTGACAACCAACATGACGAAACGTAATGCAATTTGTGATAGCCCAGTTTTTGTAAGTATCCTAGGGAATTATCGAAACCAATTTGCGTCTTTATATTACGGCTTAGGAATTATTTTTACGGTTTTGACTATTTGTACCTCTGTAAAATATAGGTCATGCTCTTTATTTGCAGCTTCCCGTTGAATCATCTAAATAAGTAGGTGCTAGACAATGAAAAGTTTAGTACATTGCGCCCTGTTACCCCTTCCCGTCTTATTTCGTTCGTCACATGTATGTTAACTGTGCCTCCACGAGCGGCGATCTAATGTAACCGTAAATGCCTCCGACTCCGACCGATCCGTGTCAAAGTGCGATTCAGTACCTATACATACCTACATATGTTTTCGAACTACGTATGTAGTCGATCAACCAAGTCAACCAACTAGGTAGTTATGCACCTACCTATCCTACTGGATATATCCAACTAGTACACGTATCTAGACAGTGGTTTAATTAATGTTGACTAGCTTTTGGCAGTTTCAGAAAATAGTAGTCCGAAGAACTCGTCGCCGAGTGGTTGAGGCTCCGCTCGTACCGCGTAAATCTTGGGTTCACGCCCTAGTCTAGTGAGTAGATTTTCTCCTGTGAGTCGACAAGCTTTTCTTATTTTCTTACACTGTCAAATTCCAAACAAAACTATCAACTTACTCTTGCTTTCGTCATTATTTGGCGATCGACAATATAATCGAAACCACAAACGCCTAGATTTGCTGTCACTCGTGCCATGCGTGATACAAGCATACAAGTTAATGACAGTGTAGCGCTCCGGTCTCTCAAAATCCACGCTACGTCATCGCTATTGCCATCTACAAAGATGGACTAACTTAAGTGTATACTCTGATCAATGTTTGTTCTAAATAATTATTTTAATCCAACAATTGTCATTCTACTTGTAACATAATAATAATTAAACAACTTTGTCTGCGATTTGTAGTTTTGTAGCGGTATTTTACAATGAACGGCGCCGTAAATATTGGTCACTAGGGTATCATTCCTCATATCATATCATAACACTGGTAACGCAGTATCTCCCGTCATCAAACCTGAGTGTGTAACCAGTAGAGTGAGCAAAACTACCCTAGTCGCCTAAGTTATCGTTGTTTAATTACTATTAGGACACAGGTAGAATTAGAAAATACCACTAACATTAGTCCATCGTTGAAAGTGACAATACGGTATTTGACAAGGTAGTAGTACAATAAATCTATAAAAGTGTCTCAAGCTAAACCTACTTCAACAAAAACGTTTGACAATATCAGAATTGTATTTTATAAAAAGACAGCATTTGACTGTGACGTCACATCTTAGTATTTCATAGAACTCGCGAACAAAATTACCGTTTTGACAGTTCCTAAAAAGTATCTATTTTGACTTGCAATCAAATACCGTTTTGGAAAGTCTACGTCATTTTCCAAAACGGTATTTGACTGCAAGTGGATTATTTTATGACAGGTCGGAGCGCTAAAAGTACTCTCTGTCACATTACATTACGTACCAACCTCTAAATCCGAGTCTTGGACGGTCAGTATCGAAATCGCCAGCGCTGGTCACTGTTCTAAATACGCTGCACCACTACAGTACGACATTAAACCTTATCAAGATTGAAATAAAAACTGTATGGAGTCCAAAGGTAGCATAGCATGCGGCTATACAATGGCTCAAAATACGTTCACCAGCCAGTAGGTAGTGGCGGCTCGCAGGCGGCCGCCAGAAGGCTATGGCTGGAGGGTCTACTCTAATTTGACGACGAGGTACCTACGTATCGATCCTTTACGTAGAAAGGCTGAAGCAGATGGCGTAGCAGTATGATTAAAAGTATTAGTTTCGTAGAAAAGGTGGAAGAGCTTTGCATTCGGCGGTATAACTGAGTAACTTTTACACTTTTACCAACTTCTATAGAACCCGAAATGATAAGAGGTCGGAAAGATATTGATTTTGTTACTAGACATCTGTACGAGAATGTGTGATTGTCAGGTTTGTAGCCACCTAAGACAGAGTAGCCCCCGCAGTGTGCCGGTTCACGGCGTGCATGGCGCAACTTTGAGCGAAGCGGATGAGTTATATAAAAATTTAAGCGATGGTCGAATGTTTCTTGCCGATTGCTACATGCCATGCTATGTTAAACACTCTTAACTTAACTTACGTTCGTTCTGTAACTAAGAGTATAGTCGAATAAGTTATACACGCTGATATGTTTGAGCATCCATCCACTAATTGTATCAGGCGGCGTTGGGACAAACCCTTGTGGTTTTTACAGCGTCCTTGGATCGTTTATGTTTTTTAAATAAAAAAGCGGTATTGGAGGAAACGAAAACGAAGCATTTTTGGGAGGAACATATATATGTGGTATATTAAGGCACTGAGAGCTGCTGAAGACTGTTTGTGGGTTTATTATGAAGTAGAGTGTGTTCTGGTTCTAACATCATATCGATTCAGTGCCCCTACTTAGCTTTAATGTCCGATGTCCCAATTGAAGAGGGCAGATCAATGGAATACCAACGAATTGACGGAATAACTCCCTTTCTCGAGTTCGTTGATTCTACGATGAGACCTTTGTGGTATTTCAGTTAGTACGAGTACAGTAGGAAATAAGATAAATTTGCTAGTAGGACTTTCTAAGCAAGGCTGGCCCAGCTGTTTCCGTTTTTAGGGTACCGTACCCGACGAAGGAAACGGGACCTTATTACTAAGTCTGCGCTGTCCTCCGTCAGCGGGCTTTACCTCGTGGTAGAGTTGAAATGTTCACAGAATCGATTACCGATTGCCGCTACACCAATTTTATAAATTAAAAGGGTCACCATGTAACAGACGTGTTTTACTAAGCTTGCAAATAATTTATTATAATGTCACCTCGAATTTCGCGATAACTCTGAAAGACTGGGTGGCGGAATCGGTTTGGCGTCGGATCCGCAATCTGTAGCTTACTGGTATCGAAAGAAACTAAGTCCAAAACTATTTTTGTTCATTATTTATTGACTATCAGTTTTCTTATACCTACGTTGGCACGGAACCCTTCGTGAGCGAGTCCGACCCGCACTTAGCCGGTTTTTTAAAGTACAATAGGTGCCTCTACCAAAGGCTCTACCTCACCATATTATTGATCCGCAGTATAGAGTATGCGCCATGTATCCACTGTAAACTGTAAAGGTAACCATAAAAATCTAACCATTAACAGCTTTAAAATCTATACGCTAGGGTAAGTTATTTTCCACAGTAACACAACTAAACCTTCGATTATTGCTCTATCTATCGTATCAGTGATGTGAGTACCATACCATATTATTATACAAAGTTTTCTAATTGCCTGCCTACCCGCACCAACGAAGATAAGCAAAGCAAAAACAAGCGAGCGAGGCCAGAAGCAAAACACTTCGTTCTCAGAACTCTTTATTATCTTGCTCACAGCTCTGATCATAAACGGGCACCTCAATACGAATCCAACGTATTGTGAAGGCAATAGCGGCTGCTTTCGCCTGTTTAGCTGGTAGAGCTGAGTTGGTGGAGTCAGAACGGGCGACGTTGGTGACACATCGGGCGCGTGATTCACAAGTCATGTTGAGTGCGCCGGCACAGCAAAGAATCTTGACGTCAGCACGCGTCCGGTGCCTATTCCCACCATCATTAGAGATATTTCCATACGACTTTTAAAACTCTACTGGCCTGATTCCTGAGTGTCAAGATACATTTTTGTCGTGTGTCTTTGAGAGTAGGGTCCGCGCCCGCTGCGTTTCGTTCCACGACCGCAATGCTGAGTCTGTATTCATACCTTTTGTGTTGGTAACCTCCAAATTACCTCGAGGTACCCGCGCGACCGCGTTTGCTTGGCTGGCCACGACCTTCTTATGAACCCTGCGACCGAAATTGGATTATAGCAACAGGGAACGAGTTTCATCTTTGTTTTGGAATTGTGTAGGTATTTTGCAGTTTCTTAGGTACAGCAAGGTAAGGAATCGGCTGGGCTGGTCTATATACTAAATTAGTAGGTATTGGGAAGCGAATTCCGTTACTTTCAGAAAATAGTTTGAAAAGAAATAGAATCTACTTACCATACCACCAATCTGCAGTCTTTGAGTATTAATGTATAAGTCTGCAGTAACCTATCCAATCCAGCGTCCTCAGGACATCGGAAACGACAATCAAGCAGGCGTCCAGATGAACTTTATAATTCCTATCAGCTGCAAGGTCGAGTCAACAAATATACTGAAATCTTACCAGATCCAGTCCACTCGTATGTTGGCGGAAGCTGTCTGAGTACACAGGGCAAAGAGACTAGCCCAAATACGAGTAATAATATAGCGATACACAAGTGTGTCACTAGTTCTATTGATGGTACTTAAGCAATAAAGGGAATTTTAGTTTTTATCTGTCAAGATGACAGATAGCTGGCATATGAATATGGATGGCAGATGAATGTAAAACTATCAAATTAACCGCAGAAGGATGTAGCCTGTACCTTTCAGAATAAATAGGAGCTAAACTCTGAAGCAAGCCTGCATGTCGGCAACAACACTATGAACTTCAAGCTGTAATCCTCACTATTGAAACCTTCATTAAAATTAAGTTTGACAATGCAAAAAAATAGTCCAGAAAGAAAAATAGTCCACCACGCAATGTACTGACAGGAGGCGAACTCGAATAGCTTAAGGCACGCACGTACGATCCCACTGAACGATAAACTTTACTGGGTGAAAGTTTCGCTCCTGTAGTAGCGTATCTGCCGTCATTTGGTTAAATGAGGCACTTAATTAATAGTCCGGGCTGTTGATTAGGAACCTGAGTATAAAAAATGACTAGCGTATTGATTAAAATAAAGCATCGTTGGAAACGTTTCACCAGCCTTTTGATTAAGCAGAGGAATTAATGGAGAACCGGCCCGGGGCAGGATGGCGTCAACTCAACAGCTGATTTCTTTCAGTTAACTCAGCCGTGATTCGAATTGGTTTCTTTAGTCCACTTTCTGTCTGATTACAAAAGTTAGGTGGTGTTAGGTTAGGTTACACACAAATGTCGGACCGAGCGAAGCAAGCCGATCCCTGGTGCAAGGCTAATCCGTCTTGCATTTGCCTAGGCGCGTTTAGGTAACTCGGACTGAAATTTAACTATTTGATTGAATGCCGGCCGTTAACGGCCCGGGCCTTCGACTAAAAGAGCCTAATTTATCCCATGTGTTCCCAGTTTGTCACACCATTCTTGGTAACACTGTTCAAACTGGGGCAAAAATCCCAGTTTGTAATACTGTTACCAACTGGGAATGAAAATAGAATGAGATTCCTATTTTGTCCCACCCTTGTGTAACAGTGTTGCAGAAGTGTTAGTGCCAGTTTGCAACACTGTTACAAACTTTGTAATACCATTGATCATGGATTGTCTTTTATGTAGGTAGGTAGCTATAAAATAGGCTTTAAATATAGGATTTGTCAAAATCAAAAAGGTGTATTTTAATATTTTAACTTAAAGACAGAAGTAGAAGTAAGACCTGCAATTAGGAATTTGTAACAATTTCAAATGTAGGTCAAATTTTAAAATATCAATCACCTCTTGAGTTAATTTAGCTATCAAAAGCAGTTCGTTAACATTGAAAACAGACCACAAATAATAGTAGGTATTAGATGGATTTTTTATCTACCGTTTAAACAAAGTTCTAATTTTGATTGATGATCTATAATATTAACACTAGGTGTTCTAATTACAATTCAGAAATAAGATGTATCACAAGTAATTATCACATTAATTAAAAAATATTCTGTAGGAAAAATAAGGTAAGTAAGTAACTACTCCCTTAACTATACACGTGTATAAACTTACTTATTTTAATGAAATTGGCTATTTATATGACAGTAAATCAAATTTTAACAAAGGTAATTGAAAATTATTTAATTTTAGACTTACTAGCTTACAACATGGACATTATTGGACATGTTCTGCCAAGAGATCAATAATAATAATAATTATGTCATAAAGTAGGTAATTTTTATGACGTTAATCAATCTTCTATGTTAACATCACTCTACCATACACTTGTACACACTTACTAATTTTAAAGAAATTTGCTAGAAAGAAATGATACATTTGAAATTTTACGAATTTCAAATTACAGTTACTTTCTTCTTATATTAAAATAAACCATTTTGATTTTGACAATCCTATTTTTTAAGGCTACCTACCTACTCAAGACAATCCATGATCAATGGGTTGACAAAGTGGGAAGGTAATATTGGTGTTACAGAGCAAACTGGCACTATTTCCTTCCCAGTTCGTAACACTGTTAGACAAGGGTGTGACAAAATGGGAACCATATTCTATTTTCATTCCCAGTTGGTAACAGTGTTACAAACAGCGATATTTTTTTCCCAGTTTGTAAGTGTGTTACCAAGATGGGTGTGACAAGCTGGGAACACATATTTATCAAAATAGCGGCGACATATCCATAGCACGCATTTTGTGGATGTAAATGTATCAAACTTCAGTATAATAGTGACGGGAGACCTTAGAACTGTAGGGAAGCAGTAGTAGCAGTATACATACAAATAAAAGAAATATGAAAAATTCTACTTCCATTATATTTCAACGTCATTAAGTTGATGACTATTAAAATTATTACATTCCAGTGAAATGTTTAAGATAATTGGATGACATCTACAAAAATTGTGTGAACTTATAAATGCTGAATGATAATAGTAATCTTATCTTACTGATTAGGAATATCCAGTTACCAAACCACGCCTACACTAAGCGCCTGTTTGAAAACATCCGGATAAACCCTGTCTGATAAGACATAAATGTTGTACACAAAACCACAATTTATTTATTACATAGGGTTGTTTATCTGGACATTGTGATACAGTAACATTGTGATGGCGTACGTTGTACATATAATATTGACTTCATTTAGGTCTGATATATAGACTTTTAACATTTAATTTTAGGACGAAACTTATCTTAAGTATAAAAAGACTTGTCTACTGTACTAATTCATGTTAGTTTCGATAGTGTTCTTACAACGATCCGTGCAAGGCCTATCTCAGTTACTAACACGTACAGGACCGGTGGTTGGATATGAAATAGAGCGCTTATTAAAACGTTATAAAACTTAAAAATTAGTAAAAAATCAGTCTAGATAGAAAAGGATCGCGCTCTGTGGTTTGTAGTTGGTTCAGTCCCTCCACCCTTATATTTACTCCTCCAATTAGTTACCTAGCTAGACTAGACGTTGCACACACCACATGAATACCAACTAAACATACGAGTGAGCCATCGACACCTCAGCAAAATCAGTCTTCAAAATAAACATGGACTAAACACAGGAACCAGATTGTCATGTGTGCGGTTAAAATACCTAACTTATAATACGAATTTCAGATCTTTTACATACAACCTAACAAAGGAATAGGAATACATTTTTACTTATCCTTCTCAGCATCATTATCACATTGTAACTTGAACTACCCATATCACAATAGCCGAGACTTGAACCAGCATCAAACGAGAGAGCGCGTTATGTTTGACACTTGTAAGTCATACATTTAAAATTCGAATACATACAAGCATTAAGGATCACAATATGGTTAATACTTATGAATACCTTACCTTCTTCAAATAATAGACACGGCGGCGGCGGGTGCACAGACTGTTAGGAATGCACCATGGGAAGTACACTAGAAGAAATACATTAATGTTACCGAACTAATTTAGTAGGTATCCTAGGGCAAGATTATGATTCGAATCACAAGATGCCAAGAACTTCTGTCCCAGTGATCCCCTAAACTAGAAAGTTGCAATGTAGATATAGCAAATAATTCATTTATCAAATTCTGTATTTAACAACTGCCCAGTATAAGAGGAGCTTCGAAAATCTACTTACTACTAGACGTTATAAAGGTTATTTGTTACGTCTAATAAATAAATAATAGTCCCTGTTGGGTTATCAAGGCTACCTACGTTTCAAAAAGTGATTACACGACTTATCCCTATAGTATACTTTAGCTCTAGAGAGTTTATCGTCATCTCGCGATGAAATCAATAGTGAGCGCCCGCGGCCGCCGATGCCGTGAAGAGTAAAATTTCAATACACATATAAACTAGGAAGTGAATTTCAGCATGGAAGCAACCTCAGTCTTGTCAATCGGATGTGGACCAACGCGATGCCTGCAGCGAACTACCCTCGACTCGAACCCTGGGAGAGGCAGAAGAATCGATGTTAGTAAAACGATTAGATTAGTACGTTATATGGAAGGGAGCTCGACGAAGAAAACATTGTGACCAAATCTACATATCTGATGTGTACGCCACGCCGTCTGTGATTTCATTTGACTCTAGTGAGATACTTTCTGAGCATGTATTTTTCCTTTGGTGCACGATGAATATGGTAAATTTGGGTAGAGATAGATCTAAAGAAATAAAATATGTGTAATATGGTACCGCAAAGTACGTAAAAAAAACCGGTCAAGTGCGAGTCTAAATCGCGCACGAAGGGTTCCGTACCACCGTTCAATGGAAGCGATGGTGTGGAGTGAATAATTTGGATTTTACACAGCAAAATATTGTTTACAAAGTTATTGGTGCGGTTACTTTCACACTCCATGTACGTAACCAGGTGCATCCATAAGTTTGTATGTGGTATTGAAAGAATTGTTATATGGGAGCCCCCTTAAATATTTCTTTTATCCTGTTTTTTAGTATTTGTTGTTATAGCAACATAAATACATAATCTGTGAAAATTTCAACTCTCTAGCTAGCTAGGTTCTTGAGATACAGCCTGGTGACAGACGGACGGACGGACAGCGGAGTCTTAGTAATAGGGTCCCGTTTGGAACCCTTCGGGTACGGAACCCTAAAAATTAGATAACCATAATTTTAATAATAGAAATAAGAATAAACTGTCCAGCAACTCTTGAAGACTCCACAAAATTTCCAATTCCTTCATCGGCTAATGTATACACGCTTTTACAATAAGGTCCCCGATACTATCGAAAGCTTACCAACACATCAATTCAAAACGTTTATTAAAAGTAAATTATGTTTGAAGGGATATTTCTTAGTGTCAAATTATCTAGAAGACGTAAATCCTTGGGGATAAACTGCTGTTCTTCCATTCGCTATCTTAAAAATAAACATAAGTGAAATCAATGTATTATTAGTTATAAATATAAAAAATAATACTTTCAAAAAGAGCTACCTCAGAGTTTCTTGTGCGTTCTTCTCTGAGAAATATCTGCTTTTGGGTGTTTTAAATGAATGACGTCCTCTAAAGGATATGTAATTAATGTATATTATCTAACCAAATAAATCATATATTGATTTAATTGGTTGATTGATGGATTGATACCGTTTGCGAGATAATTGGAATTAAAGAATCAATTTCCTCAAATATTTACGTTTACTTCCAATTTATCTCGCTAACATGAAAATAAGCTGACCTGGTGGAGCTTCGCACCACCCAAAATTGTATTGCAAAATAAATAATATGGTATATACCCTATATAAATTTGTTGGTCCTTATCGCCGCTGTACACTCTTACGCGAGACATCCCGAGGCTAATGTACTATCCGATCAACCCAAGTTTGCACCTTGCTGGAATGCAATTACGTTAGATCGCCGTAATGACTTCACGAATCCAGGTTAAAAATTTCAAGCTTGTAGGTCTGCTAGAAGTACCTAAGAATTATGATGATCTGTGAGTGAGTTCGTCAGTGAATCAGTGACAGAATTAAGGAACTTTGACTTGCCGTAGTTTTGAATCTACTGGTTCAAATGAACGCAATTTGAGGATATACCTAGGTATGTTGAGCTCTCTTTGCCATAAAAAAGTCAGGCTTCTAGCTTTATCCACAACGAACGAACGGGGGGTCGAAAATGTCCTGAATGGCTTCCAGTAGAGGATGGTAACGACTGTGCTTGAGACGCTTAAAACAAAATCACATCATCCCGCAAAAACAAAATCAACTATTAAAATATTTGTCCAAATGTTGTTATGTGAAAGACAAAGTTTATCTACTTTAAATACCAGAAGCGATAAAAGTATTTATTTTGATAAGGATCAATTTGTTACGAGAAAATATACTTTAGAAATAAGGTATAAATTTTTATTGTATATATGGCAGTTTTTTTTTCTTACTAGACACTTATAAGTATATTTAGGACAATTCACATTATATCTTTATAAATTATAGCCTATTTGTGTTATTCTGATGTATAAGCTACATTATTGTAAAAATTCATTAAAATTCATTCAGTAGTTTTTGCGTAAAAGAGTAACAAACATCCATACATACATACTCACAAACTTTCGCGTTTATAATATTAGTAGGATATTACCAAGATTTTGTGTTTGCTTAATTGCCCTCTACCCATTTTTACCATCTTCGTCATGCGCCAAAGGAAAAATAAGGAGGGAGGCCCAACGCAATCTATTGAATTTTGGAAAAGAAAAATAACGGTCAAATGCCAGTAGGACGTCGGACCCGCACAGAGGGTTCCATACCATGGTACATGGAAAAACGTAAAACGACAGACTTATGTACGAGTATACATTTTTAATTTTTCATAACAAAAGGTAGGACTACATTTACGGCTTTACATTGAAACATTGAAAAAGACTGTGTATGTGAGTAAGAATTGAAGTAAGTAGGTACTCAGGTTAACGAAACTTTTTGCTCATTGAAACCGGAAGTGGATAAAACTTTAGTAACTTATTAACAAGAATTAAAATCAAATACGATAAAAAACTTAATATTATTTATTATAATTCGAATGACCAGTTATTAAACGCATAATAACAAATAACTAAGCAGAATACTCAATAACCGCAATTAATAGTATTTTATCTACACACGTATCATAAACCCTCTTTACTGCGTTCAAAAACCGCACGTAACGATCAGCATTATGTTAAACTACTTGGTAAAAACTCGTTTCGTATCTGTAAAACTACACATAATAGTCATTATGTGTAGTTTTTCTACATATAATGACATTCAAATTTCGAACGCCGCCGCCCACCCGCGTGCCGTCCCTAGTTTGTCTGTGAAGTTGGTACTGACATTCAAATTTCGAACGCCGACGCCCGCCTGCGTGAAGTTGGTACTACAGAACAAGCTAAACAACTGCAGAGCCACAATGCCGGTCAAACATGCGGTTCCTGAACACATCAAAGAGAGCTTATGATATGTGTGTAGATAAACTAGTGTTTGTAACTGTACATAATTAGGCATTGAAACTCTCTCGAGTTTTAATGCCCTCCATTATGCAGCAGTCACATAAACTACTATTATGTGACTGCTACATAATGGAGAGCATTAAAACTCGAGAGTGGGTTTATGAAACGAGCCGAAGGCAAGTTCTGAGTAAAAAGTAGCACCTTCCGACTTCTGAGTAAAAAGTAGCACCTTCGCCGCTTGATTTTGGGTTCTCAGGCGTAAAAATTCTATTCCTAACTCGTTCGAAAAGGCTTTTTTACGAACCTCGCCTTCAGCTTGTGCCGTAAACTTCTTTGCGAACTAGTGGGAAATGTACTATTTTACGGCGAGGCGCTATTTTGAATTCAGAGCGAAACGAGCGATTCTATAGTAGATAGAATCTATCGATTCTTTAATAGAATCGTGAGTAAGCGAAGAATTCAATGTACTTCGACCAAGGAAAAAATAATTTTGCTCCCGAGTGACACACTCAACTTTTCATCTCCTTTTATGAAAAAATAAGTAAGAGACGCTTTAAAGTAATACATGAATTCATAAAAAGTTAAATATGAACGCAAAAATTTATGATACCAACACCAATTACAAACTTAATTATTTTTGACACACTAGCGCAGTTTTGGCAATTTATAGTTGCCGTATTATTTGGGCCCGATATTGTTGTCGATGTATTTATATTTTATGACATATAATATGCATGACAATATTTACTTTTATTTTAGTAGTTTCTGGACTACATAATACCCACTTTCACTAATTTTCAATAAACAACACATTTTACATAAACATTTGTAAATGTAAACAATAATGTTTACAGATAACGTAATTCGCGCCCTTTTGTTTCTTTTTAAATTTGGCAACGTAAAGCCAAGAATTCATACAACTTGCGTTTGATTTCTATGAACGATTAATATTCCAAATTCAAATCTCATTCCCGCCCGCTTAAAAGTCTAGTGGAGAAAAGAGCTACTTTGCTCCCGGTAATCGAGGAATAAAACGACACTTTTCGAATAAAGGGGATGAAATAGTTATTTGTGTCACAAGGGAGCAAAATGATGTATTTACGGCGAGGGCGGTACATTGAATCCAGAATGCGTACGAAGGATTCAAGCGTTAACGCCCATGACGAAAATAATTTTGCTCCTGAGTGACACATACAACTTTTCACAGACTATGAGGAAAATTTAAATGAAATGCTCTAAAAATTAAAAAACTATACTTTGAATTATACTTTCACCGCTTTTACAGTAATCGAACAACGTAAACAATATTTTTTTTTTATAATGGCGGATTGTGAAGGATTAGGGAAAGGTCACCACAGATAAAATATTCCTGTGTACTTTTACCGATGTGTAAAAATAATCGAATCGAATATTACAATGGTTTCGAATATCAATATTCATTATTAACAGTCGTCGATAGTTTTGATTTCAGTAAAACATATAATTTATTGTGACATTTTTTTTAAATATTACGAAAAATTCTTAAATTTTCATATAACGTTGTTAAAGTTAAAACTTGAAACATGTTCATTTCTAATCGACTACGATTACGATGAAATTACAATCGATTATTTTATTAAGATCTGTGTTCAATTGGCACATTGCGTAAATGCTAAATGCCAATGAATAGATTAAAAAAGTAGCTTGAACAGAAAAGTAGCATTTTGCTCCCTCTCGTCGTGGAGCAACTTACTTTTCCGAATGAAAGGTGTGAAAAAATTATGTTGTTCATTTTAGAGGGTTAACTCACGACATACAATGAAATTAATTTCCTGTTACGCACGGACATCTTCCTACCGCATAGACCCAAATACTGTATTATGAGTACGAGTATTATGTTAGTGTTACTTGCATACTATATCATGCAACTCATAATATATATGTAATGGATACTAAAAATTTTGTTAGTAGAAATAAATATTATTTGACTAAAGGTAAATATTACCTTCCTAGTTATTCCAAAAGACAAGTAGCAAATTCGCTGTCCTATTATTTTAATATAACAGCCACAAATTTGGCTGATGTTTCAAACAAAACCTTGGAGCTTTTCCAAGTCATTTAAATTAGATACAACGACAATAGAGGAAGTGCCCGTCAAATAATATTAATAAAGTACATAATAAAAACAGAAAAATAATATTGTAAAATAAATGCAAAGTTTACTAATCTGGTCCACCAAAATATTCAAGGTATTAGTAGTAAATTATTAGAGTTGGAATTGTACATGAACTCTTTTAATATTGATATTTTATGTCTAACAGAACATTGGCTAAAAAGCCATGAGCTCATGTTCAATTTCAGTAACCACCAGGTTGGTAGTTCTTTTTGCAGATCACATGCTGTTCGTGGAGGCTCTCTAATATTTTTAAATAAACACATAAAGTTCAAAAATCGTAATGCATAGTATGTTTATCAGTTGAAAGCCACATTGAAGTAGCATGTGTTGAATTGGAGCGCATTATTGTAATAAGCGTTTACAGCCCACCATCAGGTTCATTTGATGTTTTTGAAAAAGTCATGGATGACATATTATTTAAAGTATCAAAATCTAATAAAACTCGTATGATATGTGGAGACTTCAATGTAAATTTATTAGAAACTTACTCCCTTAGTACGAGACTAACTAACTTATCCAATTCTCACAACTTAAAGCCACTTTTCATGGAACCTACTCAAATAACCGAAACCTCAGGAAATTGTATAGACAATATATTTGTTTATCCAAATGAAAAAATTGTACTTTAAAAAAATATAAGTAATTTAAAGTCAGACCATTTAGGTCAATACATTAGACTAGAAATTCAACTTAAAAAAAGTTCTACAAGAAAGATACAATACATACCTGTGACTGCACATCGGTTTGAAAGGTTTAAATTGAATTGGGATAGCAAACTACCTATCAATTACTCTAATAATAACCCTAATGAGTCATATTGTATTTTTTTTTACAAATTCAGCAATGGGTTCAATGCAGTATTTACTACCAGATCGATTGTGGTCTCAGACAAACTTAACTTTAGTAAGTGGGCCACAGTAGGTATACTTAAAAGTAGACAAAATTTATATGAATTATATAGTGAAAAACAATGGAATCATAGTGAAGAGTTCATGGATAAAGTAAAAAAGTACTCAAAAATCTTTAAAAAAGTTTGTCAAATTGCAAAATCAAATTATATCAGATCTAAAAGAAGAAAAAGTGATAACAAAATTAAATCAACTTGGGATATAATTAAAAGTGAGACTGGAAAGGTCAGTATTAAAAACAATGAATATGAATTAAAAATTAATGATATTACTTTCAAAAATGATATTGATGTAGCTGAAGCATTTGTTTTTTTTTTACTGACATCCCAATCTCTACTACAAAGTCTTTAGAGACTCTTCCAAAGTAGTCGCTGAATCTTTGCTAAAAGACTATGTACCTAGATGTGAAAATCAATTCTCGTTTAATTATGTAGATGATAAAGATATTATTAAAGCCTTTAAATCAATAAATGTTAAGAAAACTGCAGACCCTTGGGATATTTCTGTTCATGTTGTGAAGCCCCTAATAAATGTTATTGCACTTGATTTAGCTTTCATATTAAATGCATCTATTGAATCTGGCGTGTTTCCTGATTTAATGAAACACAGTAAAATAGTACCTTTGTTTAAATCGGGTAGTACATCCGACCCTTCTAACTTCAGACCGATATCGGTATTGCCTACATTTAGTAAAGTATTTGAAAAAGTAATTTTTAATCAACTTCTTACACATTTCAACACCAACAACATGCTCCATTGTAAACAATTTGGTTTTACAGGCAAATCAACTACTGATGCCGGTATTGAGTTAATATCACATATATATGATGCCTGGGAGGAGTCGCATGATGCTCTAGGAGTATTTTGCGATTTGTCTAAGGCTTTTGATTGCGTTGACCATGGGACATTGATCAGGAAATTACATCACTATGGAATTAGGGATAACTCTTTAGATCTTCTCTCTTCTTATCTAAATAACAGGATACAGAGAGTTGACATTAATGGAAAACGATCTCCAGGGTCTGTTGTTACTATGGGTGTACCGCAGGGTTCCATACTCGGGCCATTCCTGTTTTTGGTTTATATTAATGACCTGCCACATCTTGTCAGAGATAATCATGAGATTGTACTGTTTGCAGATGACACTTCACTTTTCTTTAAAATGAAACGATGCAGTTTGAACTTTGACGATGTGAATAATCTTTTACTGAACAATAACAAAACTAAATGTATTCGGTTTATACTCCCCAATGTTAAACAAGTCTCGGCTAATGTTAATGTTAAAGGTGAAAATTTAGAAATTGTAGATAGCACGGTATTCCTAGGAATCACCTTAGATAATAAGCTTCAGTGGGGCCCACACATAGATAAGCTATCAAAAAAACTCAGTTCCGCAGTTTATGCAGTTAAAAAAATCCGTCTTTTTACGGACGTGGAAACAGCTAGACTAGTTTACTTCAGCTACTTCCATAGCATTATGTCTTACAGTATGCCGTAAGCTAAGCTAATCGTAAGCTGTGGGGGAACGCTGCAGACATTAACATAATATTTGTGCTGCAAAAGAGGGCTGTTCGTGCAATCTACAATGTGGGTCCCAGAGAGTCGCTGCGTTGTAAATTTAAGGAAATTAAAATTATGACAGTGCCGTGTCATTATATTTATGAAAACCTAATGTACGTCCACAAAAATATTGATAAATTTCCTAAGAATAGCGACAGGCACAATGTCAACACTAGAAATAGGAATAAACTAGCTATACCTACTACAAGGCTCCATAAGGTTAATGTATCTTTTAAAGGGCAATGTATTCGCTTTTACAACAAAATACCGACTGAGTTACAAGAATTGTCCGTAAATAAATTTAAAAATGTTGTTAAAATCACTTATGTAAAAAAGGTTACTACAAAATATCAGATTATGTAGAAGACGAGAAAGCTTGGGAAGGTGTTTGCTCCAATTTTGTAAAAAATAACGTATAAAGCTGGAGGTTTCTAGTCGCCTCTTTCCAGCATCTAAAACATTGAGGTGACGGAATTCAAATTGAGTTCTATATTTCCCTGTACCTTATACATGTGTTAGTTTAAGATTTGACATTCTCCAAATGTTACCTATGTGTTTCTTATGGAAATAAACTCTTTTTGAATTTTGAAATTTTGTTCGATAAATGCTGATAACAACTTGCACCTTGACCTCTACCGAAATATGACAATATCATGAGTTTTCGTTGAATATATTGTACGAGGAACCGTAACTATGTACCTGTAGGAGCTACTATCAATTCGTTAGCATGAGAATAAGCATGTTTTTAAGGGGGAAAACAAGCGAATAAAAACTAACTGAGCGATTGACCAAGAACAAGCGGACTGACTTGAAATGAAACCAAAAAATGCGTGAATTGCGAAAAAAATGGTTTAGCCAACACTTATTGGCTAACTAAAGACTGTCGACCGACCTCTGTGGCGCTGTGTGCGCCGGCTCTCTCGGCCTACCAAGCGAGAGGTCCCGGGTTCGATCATCGGCTGGTGATACAGCAAAAAAAAAACAGGTCTTGGATGTTTGTGTGTGACGTCGTCGCTGTTTCTGGTTCCCACGACACATGGTCTCCTAGTGTGGGGCCAGAAGCAATGTATGTGCCTTTATGTAAATGTTTATTTTATCTAGGCTAAACGGTTCGTCAGGGTGGGCAAAATCAGTATGTTGTCAAACAAAATCTGGCTTTACGGCCAAAACTGACAAATCATAATGTCATCGGAAATTGTGTTCCCTTGACGGCAATGTCATAGATATTTTGAGAGTGAGTCAACATAATAGCAGATTCAGAAATAGAATTCTAAGATGCTTACCGAATCAGCTTATGCCTGTGTGTCTATTGTATCTTGGTGCCCCTCGGCCGCCGCCACAGTCTTCACCTTTATCTCCACATCGGTTCCCGCGTCCCCCGCGCCCACCTCCGCATCCCCTTTGCTCTTCTCGTTCACGTTGGCCCCGTTCAACACCTCCTTCCCATTTTCAGCGGCGAGACGTGAACTCAGTTCCTCGTCCTTGCTATCTCCGTTAATATCTTCTTTGCCGATGCCGTTTGAGGTACCGTTCGTTTGTGGCTCTTCTGTTTTAGTTTCTTCTACTTTGCTTTCGGGTTTAGTGTCTTCGTTTTTGATGGTGTCTTTAGTTTCCTCGACAGATTCTTCGACTTTGCTTTCAGGTTTAGATTCGTCTGCGGGGGGGATATCGTCGGGTTTCGCTGCTGTGGTTTCTTTTTCTGGCTCTTTTGTTTTCTCTGCATCAGACGGGGTCTCTACTGCAGTACTAGCCTCGACTTGTTCGGTGCCATTTGTTGCTACTTTCTTTTCGTTGTCGTTGGTGCTGCTGGACCCTTCCGGTTTAGTGGAGCTGACTTCATCGGCCTCACCGATTTTGGGTTCAGCCGCCTTTTCCTCATTTACTGGTTCCTTGGCGGCAGCTTCGGAGCTCTTCAT
Organism: Argyresthia goedartella; assembly: GCA_949825045.1. Lineage (NCBI taxonomy): Eukaryota > Metazoa > Arthropoda > Insecta > Lepidoptera > Argyresthiidae > Argyresthia > Argyresthia goedartella. The sequence continues at coordinate 17,983,150 of OX463824.1, read as the reverse complement.
TTCGATTTCTTGTTCCCTGTCTAGTATTCTATCTACAATATCGTTCGAGTCTGTATTGTCTGTCTCCATGGTTTCTTCGGCGATCGCGTTGAGCATCGGTTTGACGGCAATGCTGTCCAAATTGGTCACGTCTTGTACCTTGGAGAGTATTTCGTCGCATTCCTTCTCGAGCACTTCTCCGACGTTCTGCAGGTCCTCCATGTCTGGTTCGACACTCTTGGGTTCCTCGACGACCGGCACGAGGTCCTCGATAATCTCGGCGACTTCCTCAAGGGTCTGTTTGTCGGTGACCTCCTCGATCTCTGTGACGACAGCTGGCGGAGTCTCCTCGGCTACAGGAGCAGGATCCTTGCCTATTCCGTTTTCTTGGCCGACAGGCTCCGCTGTGTCCATTTTCTCGGCATCTTCAGTCTTTTCATCAGCCTTATCTTCAGTGACTATTGGTTCCTTGGTGACTACAGCGGCCTCTGGCACCTCGCTGGAGTCTGTGATCTCTTCGACTATTGTCTCCACCACTACAGGTTTCTTCTCTCCCTCATTTGGCTGGTCAGTCTTATTATTTGTGTCTGCTTCTACATTCATCTTCTCAGTCTCTAGTTCTGCAGTGTTGGCACTGGTTTCTTCGGTGGAAGTGGTTGTGACAGTTTCTTGTGCATCTGTCTTAGCTATTTTGGCGGGCACCTCATCCTGGAAATGGTCGAGACCGTGAATTAGTATAGATAAGTAATTTTACACACAAAGTAAGATGCTTCTTCTACAATTACCTACTTACATGGTAAGGAAATTACTATTAATATCACTGTTTTGTACAGCGTTTTGGTAAAAACCGTTAGCAGCACAAATACTGAACCAGATGAATAAGTGGATATAGAAAACTTAGTGATATCGATTCTTGTTCTAAGGCAGGGTCTTAAAAGTAACAAGTAGTTTGAAGGGACTATGTTATATTATCTGTGGATACAATAAAAAAACTAAAGTATTTTTTATTTTATTTTAAGTTTATTGATATTCGTTACATATATACACATTTATTACAAAACAAATACCAACAAAACTAAACTAGGGCCAACAAAGTGTGGCCGCACACGAGCCACAACCGACCCACAACAATCTTTATATGGACAATTAATATGTACTCGGGTTGTTGTGGCTTGGTTGTGGCGGCGTTTTGTGACTCGTGTGCGGCGATACTAACACTTTGTTTATTTACATAGATAACGTACATATTATATGTATATTTACTTAATAAATATATATACATTCCATATGCCAATGCCAGCCACTTGCCTTTGCACAAAGAAAAGATAAAGGCTAAAGCAGTCAAAGCTTTTTCTTACAGTTTGGTAAAGCGATCTAAGTGATGTACAGACCAGAACGTGCATGCAATGACCTCTTAAGTTATTGTATGCATGTTACAGTGATTGTTAATTAAATCATAACATTCATTGTCAAACATCGGCTCATGCAGCTAAATGTGTTTGACAAAGACAAACTTATCCAACTAGATAACAACTAAATACCAATAGCAAGAATAAACTTAAATCTGACAAGCGAGACAAAATTTAAGAATGTTTGGGTGTGTTTCAAATTTTGTCCTGATATAGTAGGGTCAAGTAGGCATTTAAAAGTACGTTAACAAACAAATGTATTAAGTAACAGTTGTCAAAATTACTAAGGCGTCAAAACTAAACATAAGATTCCTTTTCCATAGAGTATTTTAGCGTTGTTTGTTGCCGGCAGTGATCGGTCGGATACAGCCATCTTAGTTTACATTATTTTAAATTCCTACTTGTCTTTTTTAAACATTTAGGGTGAATACAGCACTCTTTGGGAAAATAAAGAAGATATTGTGGGATAAAAGTTCTAGATAAGTGGTTAGGGGAACCTATCGTTTCACTTCAATGCTCTGACTAGCCACTCAACCGTCCCGGGACCTGTTATGCCATTGTTTCCCATAGCCCAGATTTGCGTGCGGACTGGTGTGTGGAAGGCCCAGTCAAAGTCAGAACTTGCTGTTAACAGTGTATGTAGCCTAAATCAAATTTTACGTCATTTTGATGATATACTGTTAGACTGCAGTATTTATATTCAAACCATTATGCCGGTTGGAACACCACTGTCTATATGTTTATTGGTGTAAAATAAATATTTTTAAATGGAAACAAATATAATGATCACCAAAACATAAAATGGGTAAATGATCTCCAAAAGTTGCAGAAAATATTAGGGAAAAATATTTGCGGTAGCTTAGGTGAAGGTGAAGGGTAAAGGGAAAGGGTTAGGTTGAACATGTAGGAACAACAAAAATATTTTAACATAAACTTAAGTACAGAAAACATAAAAGAAGTTTGGTGATCATTTATCCAAACACAATTTAGTGGTCGTTTACTAATTCTGGCGGTCGTTTAAAATTTATTGGTAGTAAAATAGGTGCGTTTTTGGTGATCGTTTAAACATAAGCCTTTTTACCTTTGTTAATACCAGATTTAATTATATTTCCAAATCACGAATTGGATTTGACGCGAATAGTATACTGTCCCTCACTTTCCCGCGTTAACACTCCCCGCCTCCCCGCGGGGTCGGCGGTATGCTGCGGGTTCAGATTGTATCACTGAATATAATCAAGACAGAAAGGTGACATTATGTTCATCTTTAACTGAACAATCAATTTTATTTTTTTTGTAATATTTATTACATTCACCAAAATCAGTGGTTAGTATGAACTTGCCGGTAATTATGTATAGTCATCATCAACATCCAAGTTAACTCTGAGGGTGTTGACATAATTTTGTCACTTTGACTGTATCGATATTTCTGATTTGTTAAGATGTGTAGATCTTTATGAGTAGCTAACCTGCTCACAAATATCTGATGCTGACTGTACAGTATTGAAAAGTCACTACTGCGCATTCACGGCCACCGCTCATAACGTGTGGCGCGACGTATACATAGGATTGAATACGTTCTGAAGGTTTTACCTACCTCGTTCCTTTACGTGACGAATTATTATTAGTGTTCTTGTCACACCGCTCCCTATTGAAAATTGGTCTTTATAGCCTGGCAGGCATGCAAGGGGTATAATGCAAGGGAGGTAAGTCATCCTGGAACCATAAGGACGCTCACTACCCTCGCTGGTGCGCTTTAATATCTCGAGTGTAAATGTTCACTTACACCCACCCTGTGAGCAATACTCTACTTTTCATCAGTAGTGCGAGGAATTCCTTTTTCGTTTAAAATATATATTTCCAACAACGTTTTCAACAAGATTTGCGTGGCGCGTAGCGATGCGATTTTCTTTCTGGCGGCTAGTGTGATTGTTTTAAAAATAAAACCTATTTAGTGTGTCACTTTTAAGCGTCTTGCGGCCTTGGGGTCTTGCCTTAAATATGAGGTCTTGCCCAAAAAAACAAAGAAATCGTGGGAAATCGCATTTACTTACCTCCCGCATATCCAGTTAAGTACAACTGTATTTCAGAGCATCGGTGGTGACAAATTATATGATTAATACCAATCTTATTTGTCTAAACAATTATGGCAACTTTATACGGAACAAAATTTTATTTAATCACCATTTTATAATACCACGGTCTTAATATTAAACTGTCATACACCAGTCATTTCAATGATAACTACTACCTACAGAAAAATATTTTAACATCGCGATGCGGTCGAGTCCGAGGCATATATAATCGATGCATATATAGATCAAAATTATACGAACTTAGTGGCGCCGTTGCCTGTACGCACACAGACGCAATGCGCCCGCACACAAACTAGTCCGTCCCCTCGGTGAGGTAAAAGCTTAAACTCGAGCGGTTTGATTTGGCGACTACGCTCTTAATAATTTTGTAATTATTATTCCTGCTTATTCATTGTAATTAATATTGTAATATTTGCATTAGTTAAACACAACCAATTTTAAAAGTGGGTGTTTTTTCGCCCTCCTCCCACAGTAGTCCAATGTAGAGAAGCGGCAAAAAATGACTTGATAAGTATATGTAAATATCTACAGTAATAATGAAATTTGAACTTTGAAAGCAATGCGCCCGCTCAGTGTTCCTGCGTCTATCTACTCAAGTACAAGTGATGCGGGCACCTGCGACTCTGGCTTGCGCTTCTTGCTGGGCGCGAGCTGCACCAGGCTCTGCAGCACCGGGAGGGTGACGTCATCCGGCAGCGGCGCGTTGCCGGGCCGGCTGAGCAGCGCCGCGTGCAGCCCCGCGGAGGCGGCGGCGCTCGCCTCTGGAACCGAAACGGGGCTGTTACACGGTTACATTGTTCATACCACAATGGTTAAGGTGCATTTACGGCGAAGGCATTAAGTAACCCACAAGTGGCCTTATTATATGGCTCTGATGATGTCATAACGTCCGTCACAGTCCTACTGACGCGTCGGGGCGAGAGCGAGCGAGAGAGGGAGGAAAGACTCATTCCTCGCGGGTGCCAAGTTAACTTTGTGACCTAGTATTTCACCTTTTATAAATATGTTATAACTTATGTTCTCTGCATCTCCTCCATATTGTGAAGTACATCATCTGTACCTTTACTGAACAGTGGATTCCCTGACAGGTGACAGATGGCAACTATGAGAATGAACAAATAACCAAATCACCTTTTAAGATATCAGTCAGGAACAGCACCTCCTCCGCTTTACAACCGATCTCCTCGACAATTTTCTTGTAACTCCCCTCTTCCTGTTTCCCTCCGACTGTGGTGTCGAAGTGACCGTCGATCAGTGGCAACATGTCCCCGGCCAGTGACTGACCGAAGAGCAGTTTCTGAGCTTGCACTGAGCCCGAGGAGTAAATGTAGACCTTGCGGCCGTCGCTGGCGCGCCACTGCTGCAGTGCGGGGGACACGTCGTCGTATACGCTGGAAGATGGGAGATACACCTTGGTGACATACACAGGTCGGATCATAAAACCTGAGCTAGATGGGTTACATGGGTCGTTCTCTCGCACTCATAGGGTAAGTCTGAGTGCGAGAGAGCGCGCCCTATAACCCGTCTTCCTCAGCTTTTATGATCCGACCTGCTGGAGAGAAAAATTGTTCTATAGGCCTCTACATCCTGACAGATAGTTTATAAGCAGCAATTTTGGTTTAAATTTTTCAGCGCGGACTGTACAGTCCGGAATGAAACCTGTTAATTTTTAAACCCTCTTGAACTTATGTCCAGATCATTTAAGTAAGTTTGAGTAAAATATTCAAACTACTATTGTAAACTGGGTAGATTTTATGACACGATATACACAGTTTACAATCTTACATGGTTTATCTAAACCAATGAAGGGCTGAATAAGGTCAGGATCACTCATTTATAAATTATCTTCCAGAAAATGTTTGTTATAATTATGTTAATTGTTTGTAGATAAACAATAAAGGCCTCTATAACATTGTAGGGATGGGCCTATGGGATGTAGTGAGAGACGTGTTTGTTGGTTCAAAGACGGGCGTTTATTGACCAAGGATGGACACAGACATTGGTTATTATAGAGACGTATCGGCTAAAGGTTGTGACACACTACACCTTCCACCTTTTTTTTTGAAAGAAAAAATTTGGTATCTAATTTTTTGTAAAATTAAAACAAAATTTATTTAAAAATCTTAAAATAAATAACATATACAATCCAATGTGTTTTTTATCTTTTAATTTCAAATATACTACTTTTAAATAATATGCTGTTATTTATTCCAAATCAAATAACATCATCAACATCAACAAACTTTGCAAAACATCTTACATTTCATTTTAACATTTTAACCTTCTGATAACTCTTCATCTGATAACTGATAATTATTTATACAAAAAAAAATACTGTTATAAAACATAACCAAAACATCAACAGTAGTGAAGTATAACTAAAAATATTTATTTTAATTTTCAAATTTATTAATATTTTTTTAACATAAACAATGACAAATTGTCAAATATAATTTTAATCAAAATAATTATCTTTGCATTTTCAATTGTTTTTTTTTTTAACTACACCGCCATTGCAAAAATATAGGTATGAAAACGATACATGTTTATTGTTAATAATATAAAAATTAACCATACATAGGTTGTTTACTATTACTATGGGTATAATGTGGTTTATAATCCACCATTCTAAAAGTAAAGATACATGATAGGTAAATAATTAAAACCTACGTCGATAAAAAAGATTCAAATACTAAACGCAAACTGTTGGTAAAAAAGAATTTGTAGTAGGTAGTATAGGGTAGGGTAGTGTTGGCGACAATAACGTTTATTTATTTTTGCTTTCTCTTTCAGCAATATTTTAACTCATTCATTTTCTTACTTGCATACCAGACAACAAAAACAGACTTTCCTCTCTACTTAAGTACATGCTCTCAATAACAAAAACAATACTTCTAATTTACTACATACTCTCAAAATTTTACAAGAAAATTATAACTTTATATCCTTTGACATTCTTTATAACTCTTTGTCTATGTTTTATTCAAACTTCTTTTTTTTTTTCATATATCTAGTAAATACCATTTTTATATTTGTCATATATCTCATTATTACTTTCTTATCCAAAACACACTCTACATAAACATAATATAATAACCATCTTTTCAAAACCCATCAAAATGTACTTTTCTTTTCATAAACAATCTCTTTCAAACAAAGTCTTTAATAAAATCTCCTTATCACTTCATATAGGTACTTTAATTATCGGGATCCGGACCCTTAATATTCACATGTAGTGAGTGCACATTTATAGGTACTTTTTATACACATTGGTATTTACTTCATATGATACTTTTCATAACAATACTTAAATACATAGACTACTAGTACCTGGCTCCAGGTCTACCTGCCTGAGCCTGCTCGCGAGCTTATTAGGTCATCGATATCCAACTTTCTCACGAAGGAAACTCGTCAACATCATGATCGAAAAGGAAGGATTCGTGCCTTGTACCTTGTACCTTTTGACTTTGATGATTATACAATAACATATTAGACTCGCCAATAATCACGTATCTTACTCAAAACATAACTTAAACTCATTCCAAATGAATCCTTCGAATTTTAATTATCTCTCTAACATGTCAGATGATCAGTCCAACTGTTAATAGAAACCTTACCAAACGAAGTATTCCTAGCTAACTTACCCATTGCAATTGAGTACTTATCAACATTCCATACGGTATTCTTTTTGTCACAATTAACAAATCAAACTTATTTACCTTTCTTTCAAAATAACACTATCTTTCTTGTCCATACAAAATACGACTTTCCTTTGTAGTTTGTTATTAAATATCTCGTCTCCTTCGCCTTAAACACTGCCATAAAAAATCAACATTCTGAGATATCTAAAAACTTACATAATCACTCTTCTACTTAACTCATCTCTAGACAACAAAATGTCATAGTCATACATAAATAAACAAATCAATCTTTCCTTAAACATCACTTACTGTTCCGATCAAACATCTTTCAATATACTAAATATTATCAGCATCCTGTAATAATAATAAAAAAATATCATACATTCATTATACATCATCATTTTCATAAACTTTCAATGTAATCCCACCCCCACCAATGCAATTTTAACCTTGGTATCTATTTAACATCCATACGGTTCCATACTTAATTTCTCTGCTGAACTCTAAACAAACATCCATCACCACATACGGTTTCTAATGAATTCATTATCATTACTGTTGCTCATCTGCACCTGTAATAAGAGCTGGTAGGTATCGTCACGATCCATTTTTGTCAGAACTAAAACAAATTCTCGGTGGTCCCCTAATTTGGTACTCTGTTGTTAACTGTATTGTATTGCATCGCGTTACATGCAAATATGGTTTGAATACGTACTAACTGGATATGTTACTAAGACAATTATTGTAAATACTTTACAATTTAAAATTATAAATTCACTGGAAAAAATACACACAAACATACGCCACACAATCAATGTCATCCTTTAACTCATTCATCATCAAACTAAATTATTTAAAAAAATGTAGTTCTTGTCGTCAACCCTTTACAAATTAATCTGAATTATTTATTAAGTACACCATATTCAGGGGTGTAAAGTAAATACTACAAATCATTTATAAAATACTTACTTAAATATTCAATTTCTATTCCATCATTATTTTTCTTTTATATCCAAATTAACAATTTCCGTCATTATTATTTAACACACAAAACAACATCTGATAAAATAAATCAAATTAACTCGCATAAAATGTATAATTCATTGACATGGAATTGGAAAAAATTGGTCACGACTCACTCATGAAGACTTCACGTGGTGCCTATCATTCCTACTGCGTGGTGCTGCAGCTCATCACTCCGGGACAACATCTCCCAGCTGCTCCTCATCGGACCCGTACATTGTGCAGCGTACAATTCGCCCTGCGCCCTGCATCGCACATCATCTAGGCTTGCACAGATCACCCGGCACCCAGCAGGAATCCTCTTTATAATTTGGGTTTTTAGGTTATTTTGTTTTTTAATTTGGTCACTGGTTCTGCTTTTGGTTCTAGTTTTATTTTGCGGTCTTCTTAATTTTGTAGGTATATAATTTTTATGTAATTTTAATCTTCATTTAAATGTCCATTATTTTATCTATTTAAGTAGTTCCTGATATATTGAATCTATTAGCAGTTTATTTATATGTATAAAGGTATAATTTTCTTACAGTAGTTATTTAGGTATAATTTTAGCACTTTTTGTCCTTTTCACATTTTATTTCACATTTAGTCCAAAATATCATTTCACTTTACACGAAATATGCCATTCGGCGCAGCACTGCCTTTTAGGGCAGGCTGGCCTGGCTAGGTCGCCATGTAGGGATGGGCCTATGGGATGTAGTGAGAGACGTGTTTGTTGGTTCAAAGACGGGCGTTTATTGACCAAGGATGGACACAGACATTGGTTATTATAGAGACGTATCGGCTAAAGGTTGTGACACACTACACATACATCATATTGTGCCGTCCAAATCAACACACACAAGCGTTTATAACCCAGCAATAGCTATTTAGGCGATGTTTCAGTGCCGTCTACTTTGATTTCATGCCGTCTCAGTATTATTTGATGCCGTCAGTATTATTCGACACGAGTTGTCTGTTAATGCGACTTTGCTTGTTTATGCGATGTTCAGATTGGACAATTTTCATAAGCGATAGATAGAATATGAAATTAAAATATATATTTTTCCCTTTTTTCACCTCGGCCGGGATTCGAACCCGCGACCTCTACAACGACCAGCGCACTCACTGTCCCTTGACGTCGCCGCTGTCGTAGCCCTGCTTCCAGACGAGCCCCTGCAGCTGTTTCAGCGGGCCCACTTTGCGGTCACTGGACATCAGCCACGTGACACTCGCCACCAGACCAGCGACCTGCTCCTCCTTGGACGCGTCCTGGAATGGAAGGCAAATGACACGGCTGGGGTGGAGTTCCTATAACGCCTCTAATGCAAACGTCTCACCACGAGCTGATAATTCTAATATAAACCTCCAGGCTCCATGACAATACTCATGTCAAACACTCGCTCAGAGCCGAGGAACAAGGATCTAAATCGGTTTATTCATAAGCGTGCTAAGTAATGAAAGCTTCATTCAATCAGATCTAACAGACCGCAGTACGGGAGTACAAATGTCATATGCTTGGCGTGACTGGTCACTCTGTGGTTACGGGACAAAGGAGAGAAATGTATCAATTAGAGGTATTAAAACTGTGAACAGAACTGATGAAGCTTGGGGTCAGGTTAACTTTTTAACAATATGATTGTAAAGGCAGTCAAGTCCGTAACAGTGTAGTGTGTAATGTATGTATATGTAGTTTAGGTGCTCAGGGCGGCATTTTGCTAGCAAATAATACGCTTATCCACTTTTAGATTCGAAGGCTATATCAGGGGTACAACGCAAAACGTGTGGAGTCTTTTGTCAAGTAGAATCGAAATGCTTTACTATGATTATAACCCCCACCGGGTAAATGAACAGTAAACAGGTGCTTGAAATATTTTAAGGTGATCAACATTTACTTTTCCCCTTCCGCGTACGATTTTTCGTGTCGTTCCTAGTTCTTAAAAAAAGCGGTTAAGACAGACCAGATCTATACCTTAATCTTGAAATGACCTGAACCAGTTAAAATAAAACCGGCCAAGCGCGAGTTGGACACGCGCACCGAGGGTTCCGCACTAATCGCATTTTTAGGGTTCCGTACCTCAAATGGAGGAAACCTTATAAGATCCGTCCGTCGGTCCGTATGTCACAGGCACTTTTCTCAGGAACTAGAGTCTTGAAATTTTCTGCAAAAATGCTTATCTTGATAACCGCAACATAATTCATGTCTAATATGAAAAATATTGCCTAAATAAAAGTGGAGGGTAAAATGACAAATGAAAAAAAACATCGCAATAAGTGTGTTTATAGGGAATCGTTGAAAGAGGCTATTTTTAGGGTTCCTTAGAGAAATTATATTATAGTTTCGTCAAGTCTGTGTGTCCTTGAAAACTGCGCAGTTTTTTAAATCAATATTGTGGACTGACGAGAGCAAGTTCTCCAGAGAGGGTATCACGAACTTCCTTAATAGGCATAAATGGGCTGACAGGCATAAAAATCCACATTGGAAAAACGAGGTGTCATTCCAAAGGAAATTCTCAGTCAATGTGTGGGCCGGAGTGGTAGGCAGGACGTTGATTGGGCCACAATTCTTACCAGATACCTTAAACGGCCAAAACTACTTGGATTTTGTCCAGAACGACCTCCCGGTTTTGGTGAAAGAGTCTGGAGCACCGATGAATCGGGAACTCATATTCTAACAAGACGGCTGTCCAGCACATTGGACTATTGAAGTCAGAAGTTATCTTGACGACTGTTTTCCCAATTGCTGGATCGGCAGAGACGGGCGTATTGCTTGGCCTGCTCGTTCACCAGACCTGACCCCAATGGACTATTTAGTGTAGGGCAAAGCTTTGGCTGGAACTGGTCTATTCCAACGTAGCCATCAACACAAAAGAGAGAGTTGATTTCAAAAATAAGAATGGCTTTCGACACCATGAAAGATGAAATGATGCTCAAAATCACGACCACAGAAGTCCGAGGACGGGCTCGTGTCTGAGTGAGGAACCAAGGATCTCATTTCGAGTATGAATAGCATAAATTTAATTTAAAAAAAAAACTGTCTTAAAAGTATATTTTTGTTGGTCCGTCTGATGTAGCAGATGCACAAATCAAGATTTATTAGAATCAATTGTAAAATAATCCAATTATTGTTTAGTTTTGCAATGATAATCACTTTATTGTTTAGTTTTGCAATGATAATCACTTAACTGTTAAAATCTGAAAATGTTCTTCAAAAACACTAAATCATCAATAACAATTTAACGGCAAGACTTCGCCATATGTATGTTTGGGTCAAATGGTTCTTAATGGTCTGTACTAACTTCGGTTTAAGTCTTTGCAACCCTCTACCGGACACCCTGTATGTTGTGTATCTCAATAAACACTTTCAGCGAAAATTATTTTGAACAAAATAAAAGAAGCAGTTTTAAGATATAAAACATTTATTAAAAACCGCAAACATAACTTTGTCATTCATACAAACACTATGAAAATAAAAGTTATTATTTGCTGGTGAAGAATGATAGTGATATTTTGGCTAGGTGTATCAGGTGTATGTGAAGCGAGTGCCAAATTTCATGATTCTAGGTCAACGGAAATTATCCTATAGGTTTTGATTCACTTGCGAGTATCAAGCAAAATTGTGAGAAACGGTGGTATTTTTTGATTGAGTTGACCTATAAGCTTGATTTTTTCACAACTTAAGGAGACCACAGACTCGAGTAATCCATATTAATCTCAACTTGACATCTTAACGCGTTCCTGAGACAAAGGGTCTTGATTGACAGACCGTCAGACAGAACACAGGATAATCAATATGCTTTACAGTGCACTTCACAGGACACTGGGAGGGAGGACACAAAACAAAATTCTGGTCACAGTCTTCAGTGGCACAATACTTGCAAGACTGAAAACTTTTACATGCACAATGCACATGTCTGATGCCCGGTATATAGAGGAGTTGTATAGAGGAGACCCTCCAAAGTGCAGTTAAAGTGAGTTTGTGGATACGCTACGTACCAATGCTTTTGTTTGAACGTTAGGGTGATCACGTTTAGAAACATAAGATTTCGTGTGTAACTAAGAGAGCAGAAGATCTCCGGTTGAGTTAACAATACATTTTATTTATAGGCATTATTTTCACTGATAGCAGAAGTTTCACAAAATATTGCAAGGGTATCTGGTGAAGATGAAGATTGACCTAAATAGGACAATCAACAGTTGCCTTATGATTGTAGTGATACTTGCTGCCTACTTAATAAGTGAAGTCTACTAAAGTAGTTATAGATCTGAGCAACTACTTGCACGAACTAAACTTAGAAGGCATGTTATAGGACTTTAGGGTGCACCATTAACGGCAGATGTATAACTTAGGTGACAAGCATTATTCGAAAAGCAGATGATTACTGCGTCAAACACTAGACCAAATTCGGAATACTACCTACCTTATAATAATAATACTACCTTGGACACTATTTACACACATTGATCTAGCCCCAAACTAGGATTCCCTGTATCTTGGGTACTAGACAACGATACACATACTTATATAGATAAATATTATACTTAGATAGATAAACAACCATGACTAGGGTACAAACATCCGTTCTCATCAAACAAATATTTGACCCCACCGGGACTCGAACCCGGGACCCTTGGCTTCGTAGGCAGGGTCGCTGCCGACTCGGCCATTGGGGTCGTCTAAACAATCATCGATTTAACCTAGTCTCGGTGCAAGCAAAATAGTTCCGGTTTGCAGGAGCTGCTTAAATCTATTTAGATAGCGTCTTTAATCAATTTAACTTTGACAACATTTCATACAATTCGACAGATGCTAAATCTAGATTTAAGCAGCTTCTACTAGTGCCCAATCGATGCAAAAAAGTTAAGGCTATGTTGAGTTAAACCTCAGTTTAACCCATTATGACCTGAATTATTTTAGTGGCTTAGAAATTGATAATTTTTATATATATTGTTTTTGAAGGCTCCCTGAGCTATTTTTAATAATTAAAAGTTTTTATTTTTTTTTACTTTTGGAAAAAACAATGGGTGCCATATGGCACCGCTAGGCCAATACGTAAGCTTTACATCTCTCCATTAGATACGTATTAACTTTTATTAGCTAACTATTTTACCGTCTATTTCTAAAATGATGAAGATTATTAATTAACGTGTGAATTAATAAATAAAAAACAGCATTTATTTAATGAATTTATGTAATAGTTAGTACACGAAACTTATTTAGTTTTACATGCGAACGTGAAATTGGTAATTACAGGATGCACAGAGGCCTACGTTACATTTAGTGCACTGCAGTCTTGTCTGACTCTTGCACATCTCTAAAGCACATTTGCGACGGGATTCGCTGGGAACTAATAAGTGATTTAGCCCATCATAGCGTATATCATCAGTGACCCTATTGCCTGTTTTAGAAGTCTTTGAAGCTGAAGGACGGCCACCGCCTCGTGGTAAATTTTTGAACTGCGAAAGGCAAGTCTGTACGATTTCTCGTCGGAAAGCAAGCTGGGTGAGGGAACTGCCTGCCCGTCTTGATAATACCCAGGCATTACATACAGCCGCATCAATTAGATATGTAAAAATCGGCCACCACCATTTCTTGCCTCTGATTCCGATGCGATAAGTATTTATATTTTGATCCATTAGATCCGTGCCACCCATATGTTTATTGTATTCCGTGAAAATGGCTGGCCTTGGAACTTGTATCTTCTTCTTTTCAGCTGCGCAGTAGCGACTTATGGTCGATATTGGTTCTACTCCATGTAAAGTCGACATTCCTGTTACAACAGCATTGTCTTTCCAGCGGATAACGATGATATCTTCCTCCTTGCTTTTTGTATGGATGTGCGTGCCACGCTGTGCCTTTGTCATTTTTTTTTTGTCCGTCAGTGGAATATCATTAGGAACGCGATTCTCACGAACTGTTCCTGTCCCTTCATATCCACGGTTTTTCAAATGAGTCAGGAGCTGAAAACCAGTGAATAAATTGTCAAAATAGAAGCTCATTGGCAAGGACTTGACATGATCTGGCAAATTGTCTATCATTTTTACAAGAGGCGATGCCGCTTTACCAAACATTCTGTCGTATTCAGGGTTCTGCTCACCAGTCTTGCCTTGGTATATATCAAAATCGACCAAGTACCCATAGGGCGTGTTAAGACACCAGTTTTTATACCCAAAACGAATAGGTTTGCCACGGATAAACTGCTTACAGCCATGTTTACCAAAATACTCGATCATTGACTCGTCATAGTTTAGCGTAGCAGACGGAACGTAATTTGCTTGGAAGTTCTTTTTTATAATGTTGATGAGCGGTCTAAGTTTCCACATCTTGTCCGTGGCATCCATTTCATTGTTGTCTGCACAATGTAGGAATCGCATGATTGTCATAAATCTGTCTCGTCGCATAGTATTATAAACCATCAAATTTCTCATATCTTCAGCCTGGTCCCAGTAATGTCTCTTAGAGGGAACGGTATTATACCCCGACAGTACAAGAATTGCGATAAAAGCTTTCACTTCTTCGGTAGATATTTTCGGGTCGGTGCAATTCAAAAAAGCTGCATACTTTTGTGACTGTTCTACCAAAAGGTTGTAGACACTTTCTCCCAAAAATAAGTCCAGAAACTCAGTAGGTGACTTTCCTCGAAGTGAACTAAAATTTCCTTCAGGAAACATGGGTGGCTCCCGAACTAAATCCTCATCAATCCATGTCCGTGACGCGTTCTTCTTTTTTGATTTTTTCGATGGTGGTTCGTCTGCTTCGGAATCGTCTGAATTACTTGCAGAATTGTCAAGTTGTTCAGGGTGCGTCTGAATTTTGCGGCCTACTCCAAGACTGCCACTTCCGCGACGTGTAGAAGAGCGGCCTCGTGAAGCACGTGACCCGCGAGGCAACGTCCGAGATGATCCGGCTTCAGGTTGTATATCTGGTATCACCCGTGCATTTCCGCGACTTGTGGAGCGTGATCGACGTGGTGACACAGACGTAGACGCCATTACCACTTCACACCCAGCATTGAGTTGCCGACCTGTCAGGTTATTTATAAAACTACCCCCTTCTTCGTCGCCCGAATCTTGGTCAGAGTCGATTGCAGGTTCTGGAGGTTCAATGTATAGCATCCGCGGCTCAATCTCCTCATCTTCTTCTAGCAGGGCTAGTGCCTCATGCAGTGTACAACCCCTAGCAAGACAAAAAACACTGTTAACCTACACAGAAACCAAAAATAAACATTACACATATAATTGGAATAGACTCCATATCGACCTAGAGGTGCCATACGGCACCCGTAAATTTTGAAGTACCATAAAACAAACACGCAAACAAAACTTAATTATATTACAATGTAATCTAGTCACACAAGTATATAGGCATAAAACAAAATGCATTTAATTGATAGATTTCACGAAATATGAAAATTATAACCCACTTACTTGAGCTTGAAATCCATTTTCTGCAATTATTTCACAACACTGACTTTGTGACGCTCGTGCAGGTCTCAGCAAGTTCACCAGTTAAAACAATGTACTGAAACTGATAGCTATCTCGCTCTAGCACCGCATAGATAGCCAATCGCCGGGGTTCACTGTACGTGAGGCGCTTATGGCGCGAATATATGAATGCCAGAAACTGGGTGCCAAACAGCACCGCTAGGCTATAATGGGTTAACACGTTCGCTCGCGCCCCCTATACCATCACATGCCTACAATGATTCCACGCCGGCGGTGTTCACGTCAAAAGCTTTGAAATATAAGGTAAACACTATTTTTCAATGTACGGTGCTTTGTAAGGCGACGGACACTCTTCTAAATATTATTACTCTATGGTATTATTCAGATTTTTGCTATTTAAATGGGTTATCTTAGCTTCAGGACATATTTTAGACGAAGTATTCTGCATTTTGGCACAATACAGGTTAGGTAAAGCTGTATTTTTTAGGTAGATGTGAAATTGACAGCTACTTGACAGCGGAATTTGGAAATCATTGTTATTTTGTAGCGATAGCAAACAACAGAAAACTGCAATAAGTGATAAAAATAAAACAAACATCGACAAAGCTTTGAAGTGAATTACTTCTTAAGCAGTAATTTGGAAATCGAAAAGTGGATGAGAATCAGAGGTGACAACCCAATAGCTAAAAGTGGTGCCTATTTTTTTCGGCTACCAACCAGATCATGAAATATTCTAGACTATGTAACAAAAGAAAAAATAGTATGACATATACCCCGAAACCCAGTGCAATAATTTTTTAAACTTGTATTTTACAATGTATTTCGACTTCAGTATGGGGTTAATAAGGGTTTCATGCGTGGGTATTTTTTGGCGTAAACTAGTATAATTCATTCATACGTTCATCTATCACCTTTTTTGGTATCATTACTTTGCGCGAGACCATTCACAATCACATCAACATACACTGGTCAGCAAATAAACCGAGCCACCCGCTACCTAGGAACTCTGATTCGATTTTCTCAAAAAGTATAAAACTTACAACTATCAAAGTTATACCTACAAAAAGTGCGTTTCATGGTGATTAAAATGACTACAAATTAATTCGAAAGTACCGTCAACTCACATTGTAATCAAGCAACAAACACAATGCTAACGATTTGCTCTGTTTTCACAGAGTTTGAAATTAGCGTTCTTTTTCTCTACAATGAGGGTAGTCGGATATTTCTTATCATTTCTTTAGTTTTTGCCCATCGTTTGCTCAGACGCGTGTGTTTTTGCTACTTTTTTCGATTAATAATGGATACAACACCTCAGGAAGCAGCTCAAGCTGTAGCATTACTTCAAGCAGGCATTGCGCAACGTGAAGTCGCTCGAAGGCTTCGAATCAGCAGATCTTCGGTGCAACGAGTTTACAGACGATACCTAGAGACTGGAGCATTCGATCGCCGTCCAGGTACGGGCAGACCTAGGGCTACATCAGCAGCAGATGATCGTTATATCCACCTTACTGTTCTGCGAAATCGCCACCTCAACGCAATTCAAGTCCAACAAAGTCTGCGTGACGAACGCCAAGTGGTCATAAGTTCAGATACCGTCAGAAGGAGACTTGCTGAACGGAACCTGACCCCAAAAAGAGCTGCAACAGGCCCAGCATTAACGGTAGCACACCGTCGAGCACGACTTGAATTTGCTCGAGAGCATAGGGATTGGACATTAGAGCAGTGGAGTAATGTACTCTTCACTGATGAGACCAGGGTGAGTCTACATGGAAGTGATCGACGTCAGAGAGTATATCGTCGCCCTGGAGAACGTTATTCTCAGTGTTGCATCGAGGAAACTGTTGCTTATGGAGGAGGATCTGTAATGGTCTGGGGCGGCATCTCGTTAACAGCACATACGGCGTTAGTTTTCATCGAACCGACGGGCCGTACACGTGGACTGACTTCTCATCGCTACATTACTGAAATCCTCGCAGACCATGTGGTACCTTACGCAGGATATATCGGACAGGATATGCAATTGATGCATGATAATGCACGGCCTCATGTTGCTCATGTGGTGACCCAGTATCTACGCGACGTCAGCATTCGTACGATGGACTGGCCAGCTCGAAGCCCGGACTTGAATCCGATAGAACACTTATGGGATGAGCTGAAACGTCGGGTTCGAGCCCGGGTACCTGCTCCAACAAGGCTTCCAGAGCTGCGAATCGCAATTGAAGAGGAGTGGAATACAATTCCTCAAGATTTTATCGTCAGGCTCGTAAGGTCGATGAATACAAGGATGCTGGCAGTTATCCGAGCAAGGGGAGGGAATACGGAATATTGATCAAAAACTTTTTTTTGATTTTATCTTTGTTTTTGGCTTTAATTTTTTTTTCACTTTATCATTACTAACGATTGTCACGACTGGAAAACGACTCTTCTTTGTAAAATCCTTAATAAACACTGAAATATTGATTAAACCCAATGAGTTTCCTTTCATTTTAATCACCATGAAACACACTTTCTGTAGGTACAACTTTGATTATTGTAGGTTTTTTAGTTTTTGAGAAAATCGAATTAGAGTGCCTAGGTAGCGGGTGGCTCGGTTTATTTGCTGTCCAGTGTAGGTTGATATAGCTTTACTTACCTCAGCCGGGATCTTAACAACTCCTTCCAGCGCAGCCTCCTGGTCCTCAACGGCCAACTTCCTCAGCCCAGCCACGGCTTCCTTCACCGCGTCTACCTCCCACTCATCTTCCAGATACTTCTTCACATGCTTCAACGCGTACGGGAACAATTCGTCCTGTGAGCGACAATTATGGCCGGTTAGTGATGTACTTGCTAATTGAACCATATGAATAAAATACGTGGTTTCGCGTGATCAACAACTCGCGATCGCATGGTTTACGTAAGATGGAACGTTATGCTTCGCCCTGACAAAAGTTAGGTGCACCCGTGCCCCAGCTGAAAAATCTGTCCAAGCAGGCTCTTGGAAACTTACATGACATACGGTATTTTATTGTTACGGTCGCCAATTTTCGCCAATATCGAGGCAATTTATTTCGAGACATAAGAGATCATGGTAGCTCTCGAGATTGAATGAATAAAGGAAGAATGAAATCTTATTATCTACATACCCACCTACATGAATTAACTTTTCTGTTCACAGCCCCTGATCGTCTATTCAAGACCCGCGCAAAAAATAACAAAGGCCCGGTGGGAAACGCGGAAGTTGTGTGAAATTGCGACATTTCGTTCGCGAATATCTTGATACTTACTACGAGCAGGTAGGTAGGTTGTTGCATCCTGGTGAAAACGCATTCAAGATGAAGCTCGGTGGGTGAACGAACCGCGAGGGACGCCGAGTCTCCGAACCAAACCGGATAGCCTCTACCTACCTAGTTGTCGCAGCCAAATGAAACTCGAGCAATACGCATTCCTAATTTCATTGTCGGCTGATATTCTATCTTCCCTTTTTTCTTTGAGAATAACATCGAGGGTGGTGTGCGGAATTTTAATGAGGCGCCATGTTTACATTAATCGATATGTCTAGGTCTAGGAAGGTCCCTTACGTCCTCGTAACACACGGGATATGTAAAAGATTTAAACCATCGGCGTGGCAAACAGATACCTCCCTACCCACTTGCATAAGCGGAAATTGATGATATAACGTACCTAGTAGTACAATAGTTACAAGGTATCTTTTTACCTACCTACTTAAAATCGGGAAAGTACATAAGCCTTGGCCAAACGTATAAGCCACACAGGGATTTCTTAATTTACTGTAGCACTGGCACAAAATATCCCTTCTTTTATTTTTATTGGTTTGACAGTACAGTCTAAAAGAGATTAAAACAATTGAACCAGATTTAAGTAGACATTTGTAATACAAAACACTTATCAGCTATTACTGCTAGTAGTGGAAACGGGTACCAATATTATTGCACGTTAATACTAGAAATATGTATTAACATGCACTCATTGCCCAAGAAACGTGAACGTCTTCAAGAACGTGTTGAAATTGGTCTGTTACAGCAGCAGAAGAGCAAAACTAGCAACAGAAATTGCCCAAAAAATTAAGTGTTCGCGCTATGCTGTCCGAACTGCCATAAAATGTTATGTTCAGACTAGTAGTAACAACAACAGACCCAGGTCAGGTAGAAAACGGCTCACGACGGAGCGAGAAAACTTAAATTAATTGGATTCCCTGAAAAATAGAAAAAAAACCTCTAGAGCTCGCTGCTGCATTGCCTTGTCTTGCTCGAACATCAAGCAGGAGACCTGGAAAAGCCGGTCTGTGATACGAGAAAATATATATATAAAAGGAATACGCATGTAAACGAAAGTGACAGCATTAATTACTTCCACATAAGAAAGAAAAGAGTGCTCGACTCAAACTAAAATAACGTAGCGCCAAACCACATAAAATTTGTTTAAAAATAAACTACGCTATTTTGTCAAAAAGGTTCTCAAGGAGAGTTTACGAATACGTAATATCCACATTTTGAATGCTATTCCGCAATGAAATTAGTTTGCGATTTCATAATTACAGGAAAAAATAAAACAATTTAGAGGACATTTCGCAATTAAATTCCATCGAGAAAAATTTATCCAATCGCGTTTTCCTTCAGTTAGAATCTTAATAAAATATTCAATAAACGAAAACCCAAAAATCAAATCTGTAGATTTCTTTATCAACCAATGGATTCCAAAAAATCCCCATTTATTTTTCGTATCACCATAAAGGGTGTAAGGCGCAGAAGCCGTGGTTGCCAGAGAAAAAAAAACAGGCCTTGAATGGGCTGTTAAGACACAAATTTCAAGTACGTATTAATTAGTTCCCTTATATTCATAATGAATGGTAAATCCCCCTGCAAATTCCAATACTTTATTTCATTACTTCATTTAATTACATTATTTTTTATTTCATCTTTGAAGCCCTTGGTGTTAAACTGAAAGGGGGAAATTTTTCTAAAAGAGTGTTTGGTACACTGTTAAGTACGGTGGATTAAGTGGCGTCATGATCTGGGAATGCATGGCAGCTGATAGGGTTGGGGAAATGTACATATGCGAAGGTTGGATGACTCAAAAAAGTACATTTGACATCCTTAAAACGAATTTGCATCCATCATATTCGAAAATATTCAGGGAAACCAATATTGATTGGGTCACAGTTCCAGCTGGTTGCTAAACCTCAGCCATGACTAAGAGATGATACCAGAAAAACACTCCTGGACTCGACACACATAGTCTTAGATCTTAGCAGCTAGGTAGGAGCACTGCTAATTCAAAGAATACCATTCCAATGCACACAACCACAACCACCTCTGTTGTAAGTCAGTGAGGAGATGGATACCTACCCTGTAGAATTCAGGTGCATTTCTACAACTTTTGGTTGTTGCCCTCTGATATAGGTGCAAGTTCATAGGAAGAAGTGTGCATGAGTGTGAGAGCGACAGTGAATGTAGTTACGATGTGGGTAAGCGAGATAGCGTTAGGCACATACTATACTCAGTCTGCTTCACTCGCTAGGTAACTTCACTTGCTGTCTCGCTCACACTCATGTAACTGTTCTGCAGTTGCGGCCAGCACCAACTTGCAGCTTATTATGGGTCCTTTAAAAAATGAGAATTGCAAGATTTGCAAGTGTGCAGAAGCTATATTTAACCCGTCAGACGTCCTATGCGCTACCTAAGCGCATAACTTTTTTTGGGCGGCTAGCGTCCTGTGCACTGCATAAGCGCATAGAAAGTATTGCAAACTTCGACTTTTTATGAATATTCACCAAGTTCCAGAACGTTCCCGGAAATAGTCTTAGATTATGAGTAGTTTAGTTGGCAACTGTGTGATATGAATGGAACTGACATTGAGACAGCCAATCACATCAAAATAAATAAACCAAGCCATGTCGCCATTTTGGGCAGGCGACCGGCCGCAGACTTACATTTTATGTTTGTCAATATTTATTTATTGTGAAGTAATTACTGTGTTTTGTAATAAAATAATACATCTTATCGCATGAGAAATTAATAGTGGTGATGTGAAAAATTTAAAATAGTGTAAGTTTTGTGTGAGTGGCCCGTAAGAACAAAATATAATCAAATAAAAAGCCTTATCAACTTTATTATCACATGTGAGTACTATACATCACAAGAAAGGTAATTTTATTAACTTTATTATGGTACATAACATGTTAGGAAACTAATAAAATAACCTAACAAACTTATCAAATTCCTAACGCAAGTTGATTGAAAATTTATTTTCGCCAGAACCTTGGACGCATTAGGTTCCACGAGATTCGCTGTACAGGGACATTCCAGAGGTTAAAATTTCACTTGTGGCAAAGACCGTTATTAGGTTCATCACCATTCATGAAAACATTGGGAATTGTGTGAGAAAATCAAATCACTATACATAGAGGTATAAATCACATCAAGTTTCTTTGGCTCTTAGCAAGATTTATTCTAGTATAGGGTAAGGTGGGGTAAGGGAAAGAGATTACAGCTTGCTCAGAGCAAGAAAAAATCAAGAGTAGTAATTTTGGTCAGTGTCCCACCCTTATCGGTCAGAGTGTTGATAAGGGGGCAGAATAATCTACACTACAACCCCCTTATCTACACCCCAACCGTCATTTCATAAACAAAATCATTTATAGTTAGCATTTACAGTCTCACAGCAAAATTAAATTGCTTGTGGGACATAGTAAGTAACCTTAAGCCATAGTTCTGACAATAAGTCACTTATGAAAGCCTTATTTCAGGGACTCAAAAGGGCGCTGAAAATAGATAAGACAATGCCAGTGGCCCACTTACTTCCTACTTCTATCACTGAATATAATTCAGCATATGTCTGAAGCTGAGATGTGGGAATATAGATATCATAGAAAATTGGTTCCTACCTGTCACTCAAATAGAGGAATGATTGAAAAACACGTATTACAAAGAACCATTCCATTGTGTTCCCTCTCCATCGCACTTCGACAATATTTAATTAAGCGCGAGTGAAACAGAAAACGTGAACTTCAGGGACGGGCGGCAGTGCCGTTTTTTGTGAGCCAGCTGCTCCAAACAGCTGTTCGTACCGGCACTGTAATGAACTGAGACATCGACGGTAAAATGTCTCATTTTCATCTTCTACCGCATGAACAGATAAATTACTTAGTTCAGGGTTTGATGAACCATATCTGTACAATTTTACATGTAGGTAGGTAGGTGGCGTCCTGAGAAATCATCTCTGACCTGCGATAAAACTGAAAATATAGCCGAAAACCATTGGGTTTTCGGCTATATTCGCCATTGGGCGATATTTAAAAATAAATTAAAGATCCTAGCTTTCTCGAGCCTTTGGCATCGATTGAAACATGATTTCATACGAAAAAAAAACAACAAAGAAAATACCCACGGAGGTACCATTTTGATTTCATCCTCCATGTTGCGAATTCGAAATCGCAACCATTTTGAAAGCCCCGGGATAACGGAAAGTACTGAATAAATTACAGCATAATATTCACAAAAAATTGCGTTTGTTAATTTATTATTGATCCTAACACTAAACACATGTGAAGACAAAACACCGGCCGGTCAATCACCATCGGACCTACCGTAACAAAGCTGATCGATGTCGTGGTTCCTTCGATGTCCAGGAGCAACACTTTAGCCTTCTTCACGATTTCGCCGATATCATTCATGGGAGTAGCCATATTTCAAGCGAGAACACAAGCTGGAGATCCCTAAAAACTAGTTTTACTTGACTAGAAATCTGCTACCCCACACGACAAATGAATAGAAAAGTACGACACGCACGGGCTTACTGAAGTGCGGGGTGAGCGAGACTGTATTTTTTGGGCCAATGAGAAGCAGATTGGGCCGGAAATAACAGTTTATCCAACATAGCGATAAATAGTAATACCAAGTGTAAATTTTAAACCTACCATTTTTTGCATAAAATTGTACACCTTGGCAGGAAATGCAAAAAACGATGGCAACCTAAGTGACATAACATATTAGCGGACTACCTGCCAGTGAACCGTCCTATTGCGTTCGAAGAATTAACTTAATCCGACATTTCTTGACCGGTTTTCCCACTTTCCCGCGCGCGGCCTATGTATAAAAATCAGTCAAGTGTGGGTCAGACTCGCACACACTTCAGAGTATCATGGGAAGGACTTTAGAAAGCCAGCAGTTTCAGATGCTATTGCTGATATTTTCTATACTTTATTAGTGGATTTATAAATGATTGCTAAATACGCGAACGTCGGAAATAATTAGTTTTCGAGTTATATTTGTTTTTAAATCGCCATTTCATGCATTCGGGACCGTGGGTATGTCGGAGTATTAGGGTGGGGAAATGACAAATTTGCTGTTTTTTAAAAGGAAGATGTCGTTCAAAGTTCATCGACCTCGAAGCCATTGACCTTGAACTTGACCTTGAACTAGACCTTTCGTGTATATTACGCAAAAAATTCTCATTTTAGCCGTTTCTTGACGCTTGATTTCGTTCACAGTTCATTGACCTCGAGTTCATCGACCTTTTCCTTGAAATTGCCTTTTTCTACATTTTTCGATGAAAATTTATCTACCTCTATCGCATTATTATTTCAAAATCACCTTAGCTCCAGCTACTATGGGGCTGCGACGACGCTCCCGCACTACTACACACCCACGCCTGCCTTGTGTACTCCTTTGTACTTAATTGTACTCCTTTTCTGGTCGAGCGCCGACACCACGTTGTCCACGACGTCCAGCAAAGCAGTTGCCGTCGCTCGACCTTTCCGGAACCCAGACTGCAATTCCATTAGAATGCCATTTTCCTCCAGATACTTCGACAGCTGATTATATACCGCCCTCTCAATTACCTTAGACATGCAAGGAAGGAAGCTAATAGGACGGAGACACTGACCCTCAATGGAGTATGTATGGAATATCTGACTAAATATTGGTTAAATTATTATTGTGCCTCTGCTACCCCATGTGGGAAAAGGCGTGACGTTATGTTTTGTTTGTTGTATCTTTTATTCCTTAGGGAGGTAGGTAGATTGCAACTCAAACCTCACCAAGTACTAACAATGCTAACAGCAATAAGCCCCGCGGCCGCCCACTATATTATCCCTCCAAAAATACGATATTTCTTAGCCCAGTAAAATTTAAAGAAGTATTCCGAAGGCCGCGCGCATGAGTGTAACTGCACACTACGACATTGTGATGTTGATTGGCCCGCCTGCCAAGGTTTTTGGAGAATAAGAAACACAAAAAATGTTTGAAGTGCATTTTATTGACCAATATAGAGACTTCACTTGACAACTTCGTTGCGGCGTTCGGGGTTTGTACAGTTTGAACTAAAATTTAACTAATTCATCAGAACAGCTGATCGCAGTTTTTTATGGGTACTGTAGGGTCCTAACCACTAGACGATCACGGCCTATAATTGCCTACCTAATCTGTAGGGAGTTTAATTAGGAAGACGTTAATAACACCAAACTTGTGTTTATTCATCGAATATGGTTACAATTTATATAAAAGGGATCAAACTGGCCCGATAGCCATTTAGCTAATCCTAACTATCTAATTTACATCGGTCGCTGGCCGAAGCCTGACATTGACTTTTCACATTCAAGCCTCTTTCTTTTTAAAATTACAAATTACGTAACCGTGTCATAGCGAACACGCACTCTAAAGAGGCCCG
The DNA here is from genome assembly GCA_949825045.1 of Argyresthia goedartella. NCBI lineage: Eukaryota > Metazoa > Arthropoda > Insecta > Lepidoptera > Argyresthiidae > Argyresthia > Argyresthia goedartella. Next base: position 17,957,917 of record OX463824.1, on the reverse strand, counting down.
TATACAATATTATCGCATAGACAAATATCGAACCTAACTATATACCTTACAATCATTCCCCCCTCCTTTCAAAAAAAAAAATCCAAAGGTTTTTTTTTTTTTTTTCAAATTAGCAACCCTAACTCAAAGTCTAAAATCTAAAATGACAACCCTATCTCAAAGTCTCAGTAAATATGCTGCAAGCATAATCTTAAATAACATCGAGTACCCTAATCCTTATCCGACCAACTACATTTAAGGTGTAGGCTATGCACCTTAAAAAACTTAATTAAAAAACTTAAATTATAACACCCTATGATCCCATCATAAAATTATTCGCGGCTTAACACTAACCTACCTAACGCTAGAAAACTATCTATGACAATACGAAGGCAAACAGCTGAATCTAGTTAAGATTTAGCTTCTCGAATGGTTATCATTCGACAAACTTTCTGACAAAAAAACTAGCGAAAAATTTATCAGACAACTATAATCACAACTCCATCTTTGCTTAAAAAAATCATTTAAATCACCACATTGTGAACTCTTTCCACCGAATGGAAATATTTCAAAAATTAACGCAGGCAAAGATCAAAGAAAAATTATCATTTTCAAATGTAGGAAACGTCAACAATATTAAAAGGATTAATCTATAGAACCGTATTACTAAGCCACAGCTTAAGAATGAGTTCATTAAAATTCGTTCCAATAATACGATAAAAACAACAAGCTTTAAAACCGATACTACAACTTACAAACATCTCAACTAATTCATTGGAATTCAGTAAACTATCTTTTACTATTAACAGTTTAAGATAATCGCCGTGAGTTACAACCAATTACCCAAGTTAAAACACTACAAAGAATCTCGAATGTGTATCGAATACCCGAGTTATCCCACATCAGAAATTACTTTCATTGAGAAACCTTCGTTACCAACTTTATGAACAACCCTTACTCTCCCCTTACCAAATCATCCCAACTCTATACTTTAAAAACGCAGGAACCAAAACAGAACCCTATGAAGAATACCTATTGCCTCGTCATACTGCTCTCAAAGATAAAACCAGGCGATAGGTTCAAACAATTATACGAACTGTCGTTTATAAAAGTTTCTCATATAAAGGTAATCTACCACGGAAATCTAGTATGTTACAAATATTTCTTTTGTCTTTGGTGAACGGTCCTCATCAGACATCATAGTTCAGCAACAACATGAAAAGAAACACCGGTTAATAAACAATTCATAAAAATACCGCATATATAAACCACAAACCAACAACCGGGATAAAATTATATTATACTCCTAATGTATAATTATTTAATATCAGACGAACTCCTAAACGCAGCACAAAGCGTTTTAAACGATTTGTGTTAACAATTACGCCCCCTGACCGTGAGTTCAGACGACGAATCAGCACATTAGACCTCCCAACGATCTCAATGACCTTGTATGGTCCCTGATACAGACGTGCCAACTTCATACATCTTCCCGTTATCCGCCTTGGTACGTATAACAAAATTAAGTCATTCACCCGGAACGTCTGGGTTTTGATCTCATATCGTAATAACGTTTTTGTACACGCTGTGCGTTCGCAATATTCCCTAACGCCTTAGTCAGCAGCCTTCCCATACGATTTACCCTTTCATCTATCGTTTCGTTTAATCCTAATGATCGATCCACCACTGAGCACTGTTCCCTAGCAAATAAAATATTATACGGCGACACTTTCGTTGACGCCTGCACGCTAGTGTTATACGCATGTACTACCAAAGGTAAAACTGAGCACCATTGCCTTTGATTACTACCTAAATATTTTGATAACATCGAAGTTAACGTTATATTCATTCGTTCTACCAAACCGTTACTCTGTGGGTGAAACGAACTTGTATGTATCATTTTAGCCCCAAACTGTTCTACCGTTTCTTTTACGATTCCCGCCGTAAAAACTGTACCTCTATCTGAAATAATTTCCCTAATAGGCCCGAACCTACAGAAAACTTCCTCAACTAAAAACCGCACTACATCTTCCGATGTAACCCTAGGTAACGCCTTACATATCGCAAACCGCGACGCATACTCTACCGCGTCTATAATAAATCGGTTATCTCTCGACGAACGTGGAAACGCTCCTAACACGTCGATTCCTCCCTTTTCAAAAATATCCGAGACCCTAATCGGCATCAAATCTGCTACGCTTTTAACTAATTTCCTTTCTTGACACGGCACGCACGAAGCTATATAACGCTCTATCTCCTTATCGGCTTTCGGCATGAAATATTTCGACCGAAACCTCTTCAACGTCTTTGCGAGACCCAAATGACCTCCTGTCCACGCCTCATCATGTAATGCGTTCATTACATTTTGAAACAAAGACCTAGGCAATACTAATACCTCCCTAATTTCTCCATCTCTACGTACGCTTTTATATAATAAATTATTTCTCAAACAAAAACCGCTACGCCACACTTCCGGACGTTCGCTCAACCGCGTTAACCATCTACTACAAAATGAATCGTTCTCTTGATCCGCCTGTAACGACTCTACATTAATACTAAAACTTCCAAACCATCATCTTCAGGTTCAGAACGAGAAGAAGACTGAGGTCCTTCTGTTTCCCGTTTCCCTTCTTCCATTAGCGGATTCCGACTCAAAAAATCTGCCACTACATTGCTTTTCCCCGAGCAATGAACTATCTCGAAATCCCATTCTTGTATCGCTAACGCCCATCGCGCTAACCTACCAGACATATCTTTTTTCGACTGTAACCAACATAACGCGCTATGGTCTGTAACAACCTGAAAATACGATCCCCAAAGATAATGCCTATAGTGCCTTAATGCCCTTACTAACCCCAGACACTCTTTCTCCGTCGTACTATATTTTTTATCCGCATCCGTTAACTTCCTAGACGCATAGGCAACCGGACTCATTTTTTTAACGCCCTGCATCAACACTGCACTTAACGCCTCGTTAGACGCATCCACATAAACCCTCGTAGTAACCGACTTATCCCCCGAATAATACGAAAGTATTGGCGCACTACGCATAACCTTCTTAATATAATCGAACGAATTCTGCAATTCTTCATTCCATTGAAACTTTACCCCCTTTTTCAATAATATAGTGAGAGGTAACGATATTCTCGCAAAATTCGATACAAATTTTCTATAATAAGAAAATAAACCTTATAATTGTTTCACATCCTTCGTAGATGTGGGAGTTGGAACCTGTTGCATAGCCTTCAGCTTTTTCTCACTAGGTTTTACTCCTACATTCGAGATTAGATAACCTAGCATCTCAATCTCGCAAAAACCGAATTTACATTTGGATGGCTTGAAGGTCAAGTTCGCTTCTCTAAACCGCCCAAAAACTTTCTGCAACGTACCGGTAAACTCCTCGAACGTTCTACCATACACAATTACATTGTCTACGTTAACCATAACCCCTATAAATCTTAAATCCGCCAAAACTTTATCCATCATCCGTTGGAAAACTGCTTGACTCGTTGCCAAACCGAACGGAACAACATTAAATTCATAAAGACCCGTGGTCGTGACGAAAGCCGTTTTATGCCTACCTTCCGTAATAACCGTCTGCCAATAACCTGAATTGAGATCTAACTCCGCAAAATACTTGGCCCCGGCCAAACTACCGACAATGTCTTCTACCCGCGGAATAGGATAACTATCCCTATAAATTTTCTTATTTAATTTCCGATAATCTACACAAAACCTCCATGAATTATCGGGTGTTTTAATTAACACAACGGGCGCAGCATAAGAACTAGTGGATTCCCTAATAACACCTAGTTTCAACATCTCCGCGACCTGCTCCTCAATAATTTCTCGTTGCACCGGCAAAACGCGATACGGGTGACAATGAACCGGCTCTTCATCATAAGTCTTAATATCGACCGACACTATCTCCAACCTACCTAACTGGTCAGTTGCAAACGCAAATCTATCCGCATTCCCATCCAACAACGCCTCATAATACATAAATCCTCATTTACGATAAACCGTTTATCTTCTACCCCAAACGCAAATTCGCACGAATCCGATAACCCCGAGAAATAAACGTAATCGCCCTTTCTTAACTCCTGAAAGTCGATAAAAACTATCCCCGTTTCCCCGGAGTTCACTTGTTTCCTTCTAGAACCGTCTAGAAAGTCCGACCCTATCATTTGTTTTGAATGAATCCCTACGCTTATGACATTCCGTTTTACCGGTGTCGTGTTTTGTTTCGTATGGAAATTATTGAAAAACGGTATTTTTCCCTGGAAAAAACACATACACGAATGAACAAAATCAATATTCATACCTTTCTTTACTAAAAAATCCACCCCTAAAATAATGCTACAATTTAAATCAGTTATTACTTAAAAATTCCTGTGAAAAGTTAAAATTGTCCAAACTAAAATCTATAATACATTTCCCTACAATTTGCAATAAACTTCCATTTACCGCCTTAACCCGTCTCTTCTCTTCTTGCATACATCTCACACCCACTTGATCTGCAATGGCTGGGCTGATGCATGAAGCCGTAGCGCCTGTATCTAAAAGAGCTACCACGTTTACACTAGAAGAATTCAATAATGGTCTGACCTGCTGACCCGCCTCGTCTGCGACGATCTTCCCCAAGTTCAAGTTCATTGGTCGTTTTGCTTCCGTACTACGCTGCTGAGCTCGTCTGAGGCCATCATCCCACAGGTCAGCCTGGTCATCGCTATCGGCCTCTAGCGACGACGCGTTGTAAAATCCGCTTGCCTAGGACGCAAATTATAATTATTAGTACTAGGTCTAATATGTGGTTCCTGACCACTTGACGACGGCGAAACATTCGGCGTTTGTCGTGGGTCTTGAGTAGGGCTTTGATTAAATTGTGCAGGCCTAAAAGAATGAAACGGCCTGTCTCCCCCCCCTCTATTGCTATGGGCCAAATTCGGTCCAAAAATTGCCGGGTTCCTAAACACATTTACATTATCATCACTTCCCGGACTTAATTTCTCCATCTGTACCAGTACTGCCCTAAGCGCCTTCTTATCTACAAAATGGCTCAACATTAATTTATTTCTAAGATGGGTTTGCAATCCTCTTAAAAACTGCGTTATAAAAATGTCATCTTTGGTAACTCTAGCCTTCCTCGCTAGGTCCCCTAAGTAATGGAAGTAGTCCAACAAACTTCTTCTCTCTTGCTTGGCATTGTAGAACTTCTCTGCAAAGTCTGTGCTTCCAAATTCTTCATTAAATTTATCCACCACCTCTTCAAATGTCTGGGCACTGCCCCTAATTTCCCTAAAAAAATATAAGGCTCCACCTTTTAAATACGAAGGAAATAATAATTTTAACTCCTCCGACGATATAAATTTCTTCCTCGATGCAGCATCTCTGAAGTCTTCTAAAAAGTCTTCAAAGGACTCCTGAGGACTCCCCGAAAAACAAGTTGACAAATCCTCCATCATATTATTAAAATTTAAATCTTCCCTATAAATATTTTATGAAATTATTTCATAAAAATTTTCACAAAATGTCCGCTGCGATAAAAATCTTCCCACAATATATTTCAATTCAATTCTTCACTCGCTTGGCAGGTCGAGGTAATTCCTAAATTAAAAACTTAAGTACAGAAATATACTTCCTTTCAATGTAGTTTCGATCCTTCCTCGATTCTTCAAGGTCTGGATCGACGATCAGTATTCTCTTCTATGACGTCACTTCTTATGACGTCACCTCTTATTTCTTATGCAGCGGTCTTCTTATATCTCCGGTTCGTTCGGCGCCTCCACCAATGTAGGGTCCTAACCACTAGACGATCACGGCCTATAATTGCCTACCTAATCTGTAGGGCTAGTGAGTTTAATTAGGAAGACGTTAATAACACCAAACTTGTGTTTATTGATCGAATATGGTTACAATTTATATAAAAGGGATCAAACTGGTCCGATAGCCACTAAGCTAATCCTAACTATCCAATTTACATCAGTCGCTGGCCGAAGCCTAAGGTGAAGTGTGTCACATTGACTTTTCACATCCAAGCCTCTTTCTTTTTAAAATTACAAATTACGTAACCGTGTCATAGCGAACACGCACTCTAAAGAGGCCCGTATACAATATTATCGCATAGACAAATATCGAACCTAACTATATACCTTACAGTACCTACAAGAAAAAATCACTTAGGAACATAAGTTCATAGCAAAAAGTTGTTTATATTAATGGGTCCAAACATTCCCTAAAAAGTGGTCAGCTAATTAAAAGTCACCTGTATATCGCGTTTATCGAAATAGTGTTATTTTTTTTGGAATTCGCCACATGCCATTTATATAAATTAAGACAAAAACCGCCGCGGCAGCTTTATAGCATTATAAAATAATAATTTGCATGAGTTTCTTGATATTAACTCATCGTGATTGATAATTTAACTATTCCATGTGAAATTAAAAAAACTATGTCTGAATTTGTGGTATAGGCATAAAAAAAAATGAAAATTTTGTTTTTTTTTCTTAGTTCAAAATTAAAAGAGAGAGAGAGATAGATGGTGATGCCTATTATCAGCTCCGAGGTTATCTATTGTTTTTGGAATACCTGAACAAAACTACCATACGACATAGCCTACCATATAAAATACAGCAAGTATGGCAGCACATTCCTTGTTTTACATGTTGGTAGTTTTGATTTGTTCGCGGGTAAATTTAAATTACTTCCGCTTTTGGTTTGATCTGTTTGGTGATTGGATTGAAGAAACTCGAAACACCAAAGAAGAAGTTCACAAAGCAGTGGCTTTCACTTCAGAAATCATCAGTAAGCAGGCAATTCATGATCATTCTTATTATTAACGGTTACGTTGCTGAAGGAAACTTAAGGGCTCGCTGATTGTGTACGTAGAAGGTACGTATTATACTCTATGGATTACGTGATGGCAGTGGCGGATCCAGGATTCTCGTGGGGGGGGGGAGGGGGGGGGGGCTAACTTATGTTCACATAATTTTTTACCTTGTTTACAGGGCTGCCAATGGAATTTTTTTAATTATTCAGCCATGTTTCTGAAGTTATACAAAATTACATGTCAGGATACAAACACTGCATAAAAATCCTTCACATACATAATATTGATTGTTAATGACGTGAATTTACCTACGTTTTTTTTTTACTTATTTGGTATGCATATCCTTAACGCGCAATCATTCCACACATCCATGACAGTGGGCTAGTTTTTGAGAAGCACATAGGCAGCGTTGTCGGTAAGGCTTCGAAGGCTCTTGGTTTTGTCATGAGGTCGTCTAAATCATTCAGGAAAATGAAAACCGTCAAAATTCTCTACTGTGCTTATGTTCGTAGCCACCTCGAGTATGCATCGCAAATATGGAACCCCTGCTATGACATTTACAGAGGAAGACTTGAGCGGGTTCAGCGGAAGTTCATCAGATATCTTGGCTTTAAGTTTAAAATGCCTAAACTCAAATACCATAACCAATGTGCTAAACTACATCTACTTCCGTTGAACCTGCGAAGGGACATTGCAGATTTAACATTCCTGATGAAGGTGGCTAGGGGTATTATTGACTGTCCTGAACTGCTATGTAAATAAAAAATTAAGGTACCAACACACAGTGTCCGTAGGTGTCCACTGCTTCAGACTCCTTTAGCTCACAGCAAATACAGACAAAACTCCTTTATAAACAGAGCATGCGCACTATTCAACCGACTTTTCAGCTCCAACAGCGATGGCGACAATGATGTTGATATCTTCTGCAGTAGTTTTTTCTCATTGCGGAAAGCCATAATAAAGAACTTTCTAGCACTTCTTAATACCGAGGACGGGATTGTTGAGGAGGAGTATTGTGACGGTGATGGCGTGAGTGAGTAGCGAGAAAATACACTTAATTTTATACATTATCACTAGTTATATGGTACCCAATCTACATGTGGATGCTTGTTATTAGCTTTTAGTCTGCAATATGATGTTATTAAATAGTTAAGATAGCTGTAAGCTTCCCTAAAATTGTAAAATAAAATAAAAATAAAATAAAACACAACAGCGGCAGCTGGCAACTCAACTCAAAAATTATCACCATAGATTAAAGCAGCAAAGATGTAATCTAAAAAAAAATACATTGAGTTGTTAGTTAATAGTTAGTTGGTTGGTACCAAGTTAAAGTAAAGGCCATTATACTTCGTCACAACAACTTAGTATAGTTGGAATGGGAATGTATCCAATTATACATGAGGATCCAGGATACAAAGAGGATACAATCAGTCACCTAATTATACAGTTTTGTATCCAATTATACAATCTGGCAGCCCTGCTTGTTTATGCAACCCGGAGAGGTTGGGGTAGAGCTTCCCATGCGGTCTTGTGGTATTTTAGCGTATTTTTTTATTGCTGGAGACTCAGTTTTATTGAATTACGATTAAAATTAAAATTCAAAGACTCAAGAAACTCAATTCTGCTATATTATTAAAAAATAAACAATATGAAGACAGTTCAAGTAGAATTATATATTTGAGTCAAAGGCTATTAGGTTATTGTGGCTAAATTTCAATTTGGTTATAGGTTAGGTTAGACCTTAGAAGCAGAAGCGTATGCAAAAAAAACTACATTAAATATGACTCTTGTCGCGTTCCGTCCGAGTCACGTCAACAAAGCCATCATCGCTCACGTGACGTCACGACCATCATGCCCATTCCGAGTGGGAAATGGCGACCATCATAGATATCCATTCGGAACGCTTTGAACGCGACGGTAGACACTGACAGAAGACACTATTATAACCCAACTTTAGTTAGTTATTGATGTTACTGTCATTTCGAGGCGTAGTTTTTATATTAGCTTTGTTTTGGGTGAATAAGTGAGGAAACAAACAATCATGGAGTGCCAAGAGTAGGTGCTGGTTGCTGCTCTAAGTTTGATTGTCAGCTGTCAGTGTGACATCTGTCACTTTTGATGGCTCGCTCACAGTACTGACGCTCAGAAGCATGAGCGATGAAAGCACAACATGGCGGCGTTAATGATGTCATTCATGACGTCGTATCAACCATTTTGAGCTATCTTTGTCACGCTAAAACTCATTAGGAACGACCTCGTAGACGCTATAATCGATTATAGTGCGGATTCGGAACGCGATGATTATTTGTTGCTTTATGGCACTTTCATAGCAAATTTTTTTTAATATTATAACTTCAAATTCAAAAATTAAATAATTTATTTCTCAAAAACTATAAATTTCCTCGCAAAAAAATCTATAGTACGGGGACAGGGGAGCTCCCTCCTACCCCCTCCACCTCCCAAATTAAAGTGAACTATATCTTTAGTTTACCCAAAAACTCCACTGCGATACACTAAAAAGCACGAAATATGCAGAAAAGATTTAAAGTATTTATTGAGATTCGATAAAATGATTACAGTAGTGTTAAATTAAATTAAACTTCAATGCAAGCGGCACCCACTCTATTAGATTTAATTGGACCCGCCGGCATTTAAATTTTATTTTACTTAAGGGGATACCTCGTCCGCGTCCGTGCAAAGGTCCCCGTTACTCCAGAGTCCAGGCAGAGTGACCCGCAGTGAGAGAATTAGGGGGAAAATTACAAAAAGTCGGTTTTAAATTGATACAAAATTAACTAAAATAGCTATATAAGAGGTGATTTAGGTATTGGCAAAACCCATACAAATAAATATTTTTTAATTCTGTGAACTATTCTAATTTGTCAGAAAATCAAAAAAAGTGTAAATTTAGACCTTATTTCAATAATTATTTCTATCGAGCGACATTCCTCCAATCGCGTTTCTGTTATTACAAGATGAAGTAAAAGGTCCCAAATTTGTTATATTAATTTATTTAACTTAAGTCTCAAGTTTTGAACAACAGAGAAATAACTTCAAAATGTGTCGATATTGTCGATATTCATTTTATCAAATCTCAATAAGTGAAGTTGTATCTGCTTGTTTTGTGATTTTTGTACCGCAGTCCGATTTTTAAGTTTTTATAACTACGTCATTTATGTCCTGCTTTCTCGTTGAAAATCACGAAAAATCTGTAAATGCTGAATTTATCAAATCAAAACACTAAATAGACATCTAATGGGTATTACCAATATTATTAATTACGAGTATTATTGCAATCATTTCATAATGCATACTTCTTTATTGCACACACATGAGAAATCATATGTGCAAAGGCGAGCTTATCTCCAAAAACAGATTTCTTCCAGCAAACCAAGGTATGAAAAGGAAATGTATCATGAAAGGTTAGCCAGTGCATAATATCTAATTTATACTAAAATACAAATCATATAATATACGGAAAATAAAATACTTATATACCAGACTACTAAATACAATACATACATACATACATACCTGCAAATATAGTTTATATATTATAATGATATTCATACTATAACTCTCACGAAATAAAAGGGACTAAAAGAGAAAGGAAGGAAGTGACTTACATAGCTTGTGCAAGATTAGTAGATATATTTCCGCACTCACCTTTTATAGCCCTTTATTTTGATTCCCCGCTTATTGTAAGTCACAAAATCCGCCATTTTTTATTTAAGGTACCCAGTGGCCATCGGGCTATGAAGACGAATGTAATTAATGACGTATCATAAATCAAAATTGATTAAGCCGTTGAGTTGTTATAAGGTACACAAGGTCAGACATACATGATACATGTATACAAACAGGTGAAACACATAAGCCTCCACATTTCCGCTTCGCTGCAGTCGGGTAAAAAGGGCATTTTGTCCTTTTTCTTCCATGACCAGCATGTAGAGTGTAGAGCATTGAGCAACCCATATGTTAAGATAAGATAAGATATTTTATTCATAACTTTCAATACATGTCAATTTAGTTTACAGTATAATTGTATTTGGAGTTAACAAAAGTAGGTATCTATATTGTCAATAATCAAATTCAATTCAAATAATAAATTACAAAGTAAAAAACAAAATAATGTCAATAAAATTTGATTTTATAGAAAGTCAGAGTTAATAATAATTAGTAATAGTAATAAAATTAAAAGTAAGAACCACAAAATAATGTCAATAGACTAAAATTATACGCTTGGCGTAAGAAGTTCATTATAGTGGTAGAACGATTGCTCGACAAGCAAGCGTTTCAGTCTGAATTTAAAGATTTGCGTGCTGGGAGCGGAAGTGATGTCGTCCGGCAGACGGTTATAGACTGACGGGCCCGCGATGTGGGTGAGCCCAAGGAGAATATAATCACTACGGTGAGCCTAACGGCTTTCTCCAGCGTGCGGTGCGGAATGACGAGCTTCCCAGCGGCGGCATTGCGTGTATTGAACCCGTGGGTGTCCCCGTGCGTTTTAAATGAGAACAAAATTTTCGCGCTCGTAAAGTGGCAGCGTCATGATCCCTAGTGCCTTGAAGTGTGGTCGAGCTGAAGCGTCCCATGCGACTCGCGCTTTTACTCTTATGGCTCGTTTTTGCATTTTGAAGGCGCGTTCCCAGTCGGAAGCGCGTACCCACAGCTCGGCGCCGTATTGAAGTAGAGAGTGCACAGTGGCGAAATAGCACGAGCGCACGACGCCCATTGGTACAGTATTTGCTAATCGGCTGAGCGCAAAGCAGGCGCCGCGAAGTCTTCCACACAACTTGTTGATGTGGTGTTCCGAGGATAGTCCTTTGTCCAGCTCGAAGCTCAAAAGTGTGGTGGTTAGCACCTGCTCGATCACAGTTCCCCCTACTCTGGTCGTTATTGCCCTGGGGGGCGACCTCCGAAGTAGAAGTGGAGAAACTGGGTCTTTTGCAAATTCAGGACCAATCCGTTATGCCTGCACTAGCTGGACAGAGAAGTCGCGGTTTCGTTCAATCTTTGCTCCAGAAGATCAATATTACGTGCACTCACCACCGCCGCGACGTCGTCCGCGTCCATGAGTACCTTTGCGGTGTCGACGGCTTGTAGAAGGTCGTTGAGGAGCAACGAGAAGATAATATTTGACAAAGATGAGCGCTGGGCTACACCCATCGTGGTGGCAATAGGGTCAGACGCGGTCCCACTACCACCGCTGACTACAATCTGCGGTGTACAAACCTTCCTTTCATGAAGTCGGTTAGCAGGGAGTGAGCGGGACCGGCTATACCATAGTGTCTTAGCTTCGCAGCGAGGACGACGTGATCCGCAACATCAAATGCTTTGGATAAATCGCAGAACAGCACCGCAACCTGAAGTTTCCGTTCCCGAGCAAGCACAATGCGGCGCACTACGTCATTTGCGAGCGCGGTCGTAGAGCGGCCCTCACGATAAGCGTACTGTCGATCGGAGAGCGCTTTTGTTGATTTTCATAGTTGCTTACTGAGACCGTTTTCGAGTCCTTCACATGGCTAGCGACGGCGCTAGACGAGTAATGAGCAACCCACTTGATCTCCTATGAGTGACGTCGCAGTGACGCTCTGGAAACTTCACATGGCTAGCATGACGAGTAATGAGCAACCCACTTGATCTCCTATGAGTGACGTCGCAGTGACGCTCCGGAAACTTCACATGGCTAGCATGACGAGTAATGAGCAACCCACTTGATCTCCTATGAGTGACGTCACAGTGACGCTCCGGAAACTTCACATGGCTAGCATGACGAGTAATGAGCAACCCACTTGATCTCCTATGAGTGACGTCGCAGTGACGCTCCGGAAACTTCACATGGCTAGCATGACGAGTAATGAGCAACCCACTTGATCTCCTATGAGTGACGCCCCGGAAAGTTCACATGGCTAGCATGACGAGTAATGAGCAACCCACTTGATCTCCTCTGAGTGACGTCGCAGTGACGCTCCGGAAACTTCACATGGCTAGCATGACGAGTAATGAACAACCCACTTGATCTCCTATGAGTGACGTCACAGTGACGCTCCGGAAACTTCACATGGCTAGCATGACGAGTAATGAGCAACCCACTTGATCTCCTATGAGTGACGCCCCGGAAACTTCACATGGCTAGCATGACGAGTAATGAGCAACCCACTTGATCTCCTATAAGTGACGTCGCAGTGACGCTCCGGAAACTTCACATGGCTAGCATGACGAGTAATGAACAACCCACTTGATCTCCTATGAGTGACGTCATAGTGACGCTCCGGAAACTTCACATGGCTAGCATGACGAGTAATGAGCAACCCACTTGATCTCCTATGAGTGACGCCCCGGAAAGTTGACATGGCTAGCATGACGAGTTATGAGCAACCCACTTGATCTCCTATGAGTGACGCCCCGGAAAGTTCACATGGCTAGCATGACGAGTAATGAGCAACCCACTTGATCTCCTATGAGTGACGCCCCGGAAAGTTCACATGGCTAGCATGACGAGTTATGAGCAACCCACTTGATCTCTTATGAGTGACGCCCCGGAAAGTTCACATGAGTAGCATGACGAGTAATGAACAACCCACTTGATCTCCTATGAGTGACGCCCCGGAAAGTTCACATGGCTAGCATGACGAGTAATGATCAACCCACTTGATCTCCTATGAGTGACGCCCCGGAAAGTTCACATGGCTAGCATGACGAGTAATGAGCAACCCACTTGATCTCCTATGAGTGACGCCCCGGAAAGTTCACATGGCTAGCATGACGAGTTATGAGCAACCCACTTGATCTCCTATGAGTGACGCCCCGGAAAGTTCACATGACTAGCATGACGAGTAATGAGCAACCCACTTGATCTCCTTTGAGTTACGCCCCGGAAAGTTCACATGGCTAGCATGACGAGTAATGAGCAACCCACTTGATCTCCTGTGAGTGACGTCACAGTGACGCCCCGGAAACTTCACATGGCTAGTATAACGAGTAATGATCAACCCACTTGATCTCCTATGAGTGACGTCGCAGTGACGCTTCGGAAAATTCACATGGCTAGCATGACGAGTAATTATCAACCCACTTGATCTCCTATGAGTGACGTCACAGTGACGCCCCGGAAACTTCACATGGCTAGCATGACGAGTAATGAACAACCCACTTGATCTCCTATGAGTGACATCGCAGTGACGCCCCGGAAACTTCACATGGCTAGCATGATGAGTAATGAACAACCTACTTGATCTCCTATGAGTGACGTCGCAGTGACGCTCCGGAAACTTCACATGGCTAGCATGACGAGTAATGAGCAACCCACTTGATCTCCTATGAGTGACGCCCCGGAAAGTTCACATGGCTAGCATGACGAGTAATGAACAACCCACTTGATCTCCTATGAGTGACGCCCCGGAAAGTTCACATGGCTAGCATGACGAGTAATGAGCAACCCACTTGATCTCCTATGAGTTACGCCCCGGAAAGTTCACATGGCTAGCATGACGAGTAATGAGCAACCCACTTGATCTCCTATGAGTAACGTCGCAGTGACGCCCCGGAAACTTCACATGGCTAGCATGACGGGTAATGAACAACCCACTTGATCTCCTATGAGTGACGTCGCAGTGACGCTCCGGAAACTTCACATGGCTAGCATGACGAGTAATGAACAACCCACTTGATCTCCTATGAGTGACGTCGCAGTGACGCTCCGGAAACTTCGCATGGCTAGCATGACGAGTAATGAACAACCCACTTGATCTCCTAGGAGTGACGTCGCAGTGACGCTCCGGAAACTTCACATGGCTAGCATGACGAGTAATGAGCAACCCACTTGATCTCCTATGAGTGACGCCCCGGAAACTTCACATGGCTAGCATGACGAATAATGAACAACCCACTTGATCTCCTATGAGTGACGTTGCAGTGACGCTCCGGAAACTTCACATGGCTAGCATGACGAGTAATGAACAACCCACTTGATCTCCTATGAGTGACGTCGCAGTGACGCTCCGGAAACTTCACATGGCTAGCATGACGAGTAATGAACAACCCACTTGATCTCCTATGAGTGACGCCCCGGAAAGTTCACATGGCTAGCATGACGAGTAATGAGCAACCCACTTGATCTCCTATGAGTGACGTCGCAGTGACGCTCCGGAAACTTCACATGGCTAGCATGACGAGTAATGAGCAACCCACTTGATCTCCTATGAGTGACGCCCCGGAAAGTTCACATGGCTAGCATGACGAGTAATGAACAACCCACTTGATCTCCTGTGAGTGACGTCGCAGTGACGCTCCGGAAACTTCGCATGGCTAGCATGACGAGTAATGAACAACCCACTTGATCTCCTATGAGTGACGTCGCAGTGACGCTCCGGAAACTTCACATGGCTAGCATGACGAGTAATGAACAACCCACTTGATCTCCTATGAGTGACGCCCCGGAAAGTTCACATGGCTAGCATGACGAGTAATGAGCAACCCACTTGATCTCCTATGAGTGACGTCGCAGTGACGCTCCGGAAACTTCACATGGCTAGCATGACGAGTAATGAGCAACCCACTTGATCTCCTATGAGTGACGCCCCGGAAAGTTCACATGGCTAGCATGACGAGTAATGAGCAACCCACTTGATCTCCTATGAGTGACGCCCCGGAAAGTTCACATGGCTAGCATGACGAGTAATGAGCAACCCACTTGATCTCCTATGAGTGACGTCGCAGTGACGCTCCGGAAACTTCGCATGGCTAGCATGGCGAGTAATGAACAACCCACTTGATCTCCTATGAGTGACGTCACAGTGACGCTCCGGAAACTTCACATGGCTAGCATGACGAGTAATGAGCAACCCACTTGATCTCCTATGAGTGACGCCCCGGAAAGTTCACATGGCTAGCATGACGAGTAATGAGCAACCCACTTGATCTCCTATGAGTGACGTCGCAGTGACGCTCCGGAAACTTCACATGGCTAGCATGACGAGTAATGAGCAACCCACTTGATCTCCTATGAGTGACGCCCCGGAAAGTTCACATGGCTAGCATGACGAGTAATGAGCAACCCACTTGATCTCCTATGAGTGACGTCACAGTGACGCCCCGGAAAGTTCACATGGCTAGCATGACGAGTAATGAGCAACCCACTTGATCTCCTATGAGTGACGTCGCAGTGACGCTCCGGAAACTTCACATGGCTAGCATGACGAGTAATAACCCACTTGATCTCCTATGAGTGACGTCGCAGTGACGCTCCGGAAACTTCACATGGCTAGCATGACGAGTAATGAACAACCCACTTGATCTCCTATGAGTGACGCCCCGGAAAGTTCACATGGCTAGCATGACGAGTAATGAGCAACCCACTTGATCTCCTATGAGTGACGTCACAGTGACGCTCCGGAAACTTCACATGGCTAGCATGACGAGTAATGAGCAACCCACTTGATCTCCTATGAGTGACGCCCCGGAAAGTTCACATGGCTAGCATGACGAGTAATGAGCAACCCACTTGATCTCCTATGAGTGACGTCGCAGTGACGCTCCGGAAACTTCACATGGCTAGCATGACGAGTAATGAGCAACCCACTTGATCTCCTATGAGTGACGTCGCAGTGACGCTCCGGAAACTTCACATGGCTAGCATGACGAGTAATGAACAACCCACTTGATCTCCTATGAGTGACGTCGCAGTGACGCTCCGGAAACTTCACATGGCTAGCATGACGAGTAATGAGCAACCAACTTGATCTCCTATGAGTGACGCCCCGGAAACTTCACATGGCTAGCATGACGAGTAATGAGCAACCCACTTGATCTCCTATGAGTGACGCCCCGGAAAGTTCACATGGCTAGCATGACGAGTAATGAACAACCCACTTGATCTCCTATGAGTGACGTCGCAGTGACGCTCCGGAAACTTCACATGGCTAGCATGACGAGTAATGAGCAACCCACTTGATCTCCTATGAGTGACGTCGCAGTGACGCTCCGGAAACTTCACATGGCTAGCATGACGAGTAATGAGCAACCCACTTGATCTCCTATGAGTGACGCCCCGGAAACTTCACATGGCTAGCATGACGAGTAATGAGCAACCCACTTGATCTCCTATAAGTGACGTCGCAGTGACGCTCCGGAAACTTCACATGGCTAGCATGACGAGTAATGAACAACCCACTTGATCTCCTATGAGTGACGTCATAGTGACGCTCCGGAAACTTCACATGGCTAGCATGACGAGTAATGAGCAACCCACTTGATCTCCTATGAGTGACGCCCCGGAAAGTTGACATGGCTAGCATGACGAGTTATGAGCAACCCACTTGATCTCCTATGAGTGACGCCCCGGAAAGTTCACATGGCTAGCATGACGAGTAATGAGCAACCCACTTGATCTCCTATGAGTGACGCCCCGGAAAGTTCACATGGCTAGCATGACGAGTTATGAGCAACCCACTTGATCTCTTATGAGTGACGCCCCGGAAAGTTCACATGAGTAGCATGACGAGTAATGAACAACCCACTTGATCTCCTATGAGTGACGCCCCGGAAAGTTCACATGGCTAGCATGACGAGTAATGATCAACCCACTTGATCTCCTATGAGTGACGCCCCGGAAAGTTCACATGGCTAGCATGACGAGTAATGAGCAACCCACTTGATCTCCTATGAGTGACGCCCCGGAAAGTTCACATGGCTAGCATGACGAGTTATGAGCAACCCACTTGATCTCCTATGAGTGACGCCCCGGAAAGTTCACATGACTAGCATGACGAGTAATGAGCAACCCACTTGATCTCCTTTGAGTTACGCCCCGGAAAGTTCACATGGCTAGCATGACGAGTAATGAGCAACCCACTTGATCTCCTGTGAGTGACGTCACAGTGACGCCCCGGAAACTTCACATGGCTAGTATAACGAGTAATGATCAACCCACTTGATCTCCTATGAGTGACGTCGCAGTGACGCTTCGGAAAATTCACATGGCTAGCATGACGAGTAATTATCAACCCACTTGATCTCCTATGAGTGACGTCACAGTGACGCCCCGGAAACTTCACATGGCTAGCATGACGAGTAATGAACAACCCACTTGATCTCCTATGAGTGACATCGCAGTGACGCCCCGGAAACTTCACATGGCTAGCATGATGAGTAATGAACAACCTACTTGATCTCCTATGAGTGACGTCGCAGTGACGCTCCGGAAACTTCACATGGCTAGCATGACGAGTAATGAGCAACCCACTTGATCTCCTATGAGTGACGCCCCGGAAAGTTCACATGGCTAGCATGACGAGTAATGAACAACCCACTTGATCTCCTATGAGTGACGCCCCGGAAAGTTCACATGGCTAGCATGACGAGTAATGAGCAACCCACTTGATCTCCTATGAGTTACGCCCCGGAAAGTTCACATGGCTAGCATGACGAGTAATGAGCAACCCACTTGATCTCCTATGAGTAACGTCGCAGTGACGCCCCGGAAACTTCACATGGCTAGCATGACGGGTAATGAACAACCCACTTGATCTCCTATGAGTGACGTCGCAGTGACGCTCCGGAAACTTCACATGGCTAGCATGACGAGTAATGAACAACCCACTTGATCTCCTATGAGTGACGTCGCAGTGACGCTCCGGAAACTTCGCATGGCTAGCATGACGAGTAATGAACAACCCACTTGATCTCCTAGGAGTGACGTCGCAGTGACGCTCCGGAAACTTCACATGGCTAGCATGACGAGTAATGAGCAACCCACTTGATCTCCTATGAGTGACGCCCCGGAAACTTCACATGGCTAGCATGACGAATAATGAACAACCCACTTGATCTCCTATGAGTGACGTTGCAGTGACGCTCCGGAAACTTCACATGGCTAGCATGACGAGTAATGAACAACCCACTTGATCTCCTATGAGTGACGTCGCAGTGACGCTCCGGAAACTTCACATGGCTAGCATGACGAGTAATGAACAACCCACTTGATCTCCTATGAGTGACGCCCCGGAAAGTTCACATGGCTAGCATGACGAGTAATGAGCAACCCACTTGATCTCCTATGAGTGACGTCGCAGTGACGCTCCGGAAACTTCACATGGCTAGCATGACGAGTAATGAGCAACCCACTTGATCTCCTATGAGTGACGCCCCGGAAAGTTCACATGGCTAGCATGACGAGTAATGAACAACCCACTTGATCTCCTGTGAGTGACGTCGCAGTGACGCTCCGGAAACTTCGCATGGCTAGCATGACGAGTAATGAACAACCCACTTGATCTCCTATGAGTGACGTCGCAGTGACGCTCCGGAAACTTCACATGGCTAGCATGACGAGTAATGAACAACCCACTTGATCTCCTATGAGTGACGCCCCGGAAAGTTCACATGGCTAGCATGACGAGTAATGAGCAACCCACTTGATCTCCTATGAGTGACGTCGCAGTGACGCTCCGGAAACTTCACATGGCTAGCATGACGAGTAATGAGCAACCCACTTGATCTCCTATGAGTGACGCCCCGGAAAGTTCACATGGCTAGCATGACGAGTAATGAGCAACCCACTTGATCTCCTATGAGTGACGCCCCGGAAAGTTCACATGGCTAGCATGACGAGTAATGAGCAACCCACTTGATCTCCTATGAGTGACGTCGCAGTGACGCTCCGGAAACTTCGCATGGCTAGCATGGCGAGTAATGAACAACCCACTTGATCTCCTATGAGTGACGTCACAGTGACGCTCCGGAAACTTCACATGGCTAGCATGACGAGTAATGAGCAACCCACTTGATCTCCTATGAGTGACGCCCCGGAAAGTTCACATGGCTAGCATGACGAGTAATGAGCAACCCACTTGATCTCCTATGAGTGACGTCGCAGTGACGCTCCGGAAACTTCACATGGCTAGCATGACGAGTAATGAGCAACCCACTTGATCTCCTATGAGTGACGCCCCGGAAAGTTCACATGGCTAGCATGACGAGTAATGAGCAACCCACTTGATCTCCTATGAGTGACGTCACAGTGACGCCCCGGAAAGTTCACATGGCTAGCATGACGAGTAATGAGCAACCCACTTGATCTCCTATGAGTGACGTCGCAGTGACGCTCCGGAAACTTCACATGGCTAGCATGACGAGTAATAACCCACTTGATCTCCTATGAGTGACGTCGCAGTGACGCTCCGGAAACTTCACATGGCTAGCATGACGAGTAATGAACAACCCACTTGATCTCCTATGAGTGACGCCCCGGAAAGTTCACATGGCTAGCATGACGAGTAATGAGCAACCCACTTGATCTCCTATGAGTGACGTCACAGTGACGCTCCGGAAACTTCACATGGCTAGCATGACGAGTAATGAGCAACCCACTTGATCTCCTATGAGTGACGCCCCGGAAAGTTCACATGGCTAGCATGACGAGTAATGAGCAACCCACTTGATCTCCTATGAGTGACGTCGCAGTGACGCTCCGGAAACTTCACATGGCTAGCATGACGAGTAATGAGCAACCCACTTGATCTCCTATGAGTGACGTCGCAGTGACGCTCCGGAAACTTCACATGGCTAGCATGACGAGTAATGAACAACCCACTTGATCTCCTATGAGTGACGTCGCAGTGACGCTCCGGAAACTTCACATGGCTAGCATGACGAGTAATGAGCAACCAACTTGATCTCCTATGAGTGACGCCCCGGAAACTTCACATGGCTAGCATGACGAGTAATGAGCAACCCACTTGATCTCCTATGAGTGACGCCCCGGAAAGTTCACATGGCTAGCATGACGAGTAATGAACAACCCACTTGATCTCCTATGAGTGACGTCGCAGTGACGCTCCGGAAACTTCACATGGCTAGCATGACGAGTAATGAGCAACCCACTTGATCTCCTATGAGTGACGTCGCAGTGACGCTCCGGAAACTTCACATGGCTAGCATGACGAGTAATGAGCAACCCACTTGATCTCCTATGAGTGACGCCCCGGAAACTTCACATGGCTAGCATGACGAGTAATGAACAACCCACTTGATCTCCTATGAGTGACGTCGCAGTGACGCTCCGGAAACTTCACATGGCTAGCATGACGAGTAATGAGCAACCCACTTGATCTCCTATGAGTGACGCCCCGGAAAGTTCACATGGCTAGCATGACGAGTAATGAACAACCCACTTGATCTCCTATGAGTGACGCCCCGGAAACTTCACATGGCTAGCATGACGAGTAATGAACAACCCACTTGATCTCCTATGAGTGACGTCGCAGTGACGCTCCGGAAAGTTCACATGGCTAGCATGACGAGTAATGAGCAACCCACTTGATCTCCTATGAGTGACGCCCCGGAAACTTCACATGGCTAGCATGACGAGTAATGAACAACCCACTTGATCTCCTATGAGTGACGCCCCGGAAACTTCACATGGCTAGCATGACGAGTAATGAGCAACCCACTTGATCTCCTATGAGTGACGCCCCGGAAAGTTCACATGGCTAGCATGACGAGTAATGAGCAACCCACTTGATCTCCTATGAGTGACGCCCCGGAAAGTTCACATGGCTAGCATGACGAGTAATGAACAACCCACTTGATCTCCTATGAGTGACGTCGCAGTGACGCTCCGGAAACTTCACATGGCTAGTGGCTAGCATGACGAGTAATAAAATTAGAGGCTCCGCTGAGGTGCAGATATTTTGATAAGCTATATACTCTAATAATTTCTTAACTAAAAACGTTAAATTTTAAGTAAACCAGTTAATTTTTGTTTAAAACTATTTATTAATTTATATAAATTAGTAACTATTTATCTTACTTCATTATCATAATTATAAATATGTCAAAAACCTTATCATATATTACATACTTAGTAGTATGATCATGTTTGAAGTAAGATGTCGTTGATCAATAGTAATACCTTTAGTCTATGGTTATATGTACTAGGACAAGAACCTCCCCTCTCCTTTCTTCCTTACTTTTCCTCTTAATGATCATGTTATTTGAATAAAATATTTATCTTTATTAAGCTGTCATATGGTCTAATAGGCTACTTCGAGACAGGTGTTTGTCTTCAGTCTTCAGTTTCTTCATCATCTGTGGCGTGCCGGGGTTGCTACTACTTTTCTTTCTTTTTGTGACCTGTAACGAAACAATATATAATTAAGGCTAGTACTTAAACGTACATCAAAAATACTGATCTGCACAGCAAAAAAGGATCAGCAAAAACACCTTTTATGATTTATAGTTGTTTATGTGACTGATACATAATGGAGGGCATTAACACTCGAGAGTGCGAGTTTAATAATAATATAACTCGAGAGTTAATGCCTAATTATGTACAGTTATATACACTAGTTTTTCTATACACATATCATAAGCTCTCTTTGATGTATTCAGAAACCGCATCTTCGACCGGCATTGTGGCATTGATAATTGCTCTGCACTTGTTTAGCTTGTTTAGTAGTACCAACTTCACAGACAAACTAGGGGCGGCACGCAGGCGGGCTTCGGCGTTCGAAATTTGAATGTCATAATTTGTCGAAAATTTATTATTTTCATATAAGAAATGAGTGTTTACCGAGTAGTATGGCATTGTGCTGGTCGTAACGTGCGGTTTTTGGACGCAGTAATGAGGGTTTATGATACGTGTGTAGATAATAGCAGTTTATGTGACTGCTACATAATGGAGGGCATTAATACTCGAGAGTGGGTTAATGAAACGAGCCGAGGGCGAGTCAATCACTTTTAGAGTAAAACGAATTTCCTCACCTTCAAATGCCATTTTTCACATCCCTAAGTGCAATACAATCCTTCATAACTCTTTCATAAGGCGTTCTTGTAACTTTTATAATAAGTATTTATCCGATATCTATATTTTCTCAACTCTTTTAATCAATTTAAAAATAATTTTAGAAAATTGTTATTAGTTAATATGTAGTTGTAGTAGTCAAAATTATTCTTAATTTGTAAATTTAAATTCTAATATTCTCTCTTCCAAATTTTGTATTTTCTTTTCCATACTTTGTTATTTTTTGTATTATGTGTATTCGTTGTTATTTTAGTAGTGCCACGTGAGATCTTTGTAAAATTGTATTTAAAAGCTTCAGGTCCATTAGTACTTAAAAATTCTTAGTTTAATAATTGTGTACGACTGTATGTTTCCTGAATAAACGAAAATAAAATAAAAAATTAAATATTGGAGTTTGAAGGATATAATTAAATTGCCTTGTATCAATACCTTTGGCTGGTCGTCCGGTGTGGGCGAGACGACGGCGAACACGAAGTTGCGCGTGCCCGCCGTGTGCGTCCCCCGCGTCCCCGCGTCCCCCGCCAGCGCGCCCAGCCGCGCCAGCGCAGAGTCGCCGCGCGCCAGCAGCGAGCCGCGCACGTTCAGCTGGGGGCAGGACAAACAGCCTCAGACAACATCGTGACACGAGACAGAGACAGAACACGTCGAACAGAACGAGATATAGCATGACGTACGACGCGCATTACTCTCCCGTTCTGTTTCGCGCCGAGCCCGGCCTCACCACCACGGCGCCACGTAGTGCCGTGTCACGGCGCGGCATCATCGTGACGTGGCGCAGTTCTGTGGCATTTGTGTTATTTTGAAGGGGGGCCTATTACTTAAGTAATTGAGCCGTTTTCAGCCAGTAAAATTCATGTTACAATTTTAGGGCACAACACTTCGGAGGCTTAGGTGATGACTAAGGGGGCGAACGCAGCGAAGCCTGTGAATAGTCTTCGTGTTAGTCCGACATGTGTAAGTATATCACAAAAACACCACGCAGTACTGAATGAAAACGCTTTTAAAAAGACGTTTTTTCTGAAATTCAATCCTTTCTGACCATTTTATGAAATTGACAGCCAGATCATGGAATGACTAACCATGCCATTTCATGAAATGATCAATTCTATGATATGACCACGACATATAAATAAAGGGTTTTGATCTTTATTACAGCCACATGGAGCACCTCTTAAGGATTCCGTACCCAAAGCGTAATAACGGGACCCTGTTACGAAGACTCCGCTGCTTGTCCGTCTTGTCATCAGGTATCTCATGAACCGTGATAGTTAGACCAATGAAATTTTCACAGATGATGTATTTCTGTTGCCGCTATAACAACAAATACTAAAAAAAATAAGGGGGCTCCCATACAACAATTCTTTCAATACCTCATACAAACACATCAATGCACCTCGTTACGTACATAGAGTGTGAAAGTAGCCGCACCAATAACTTTGTAAACAACATTTTGCTATGTAAAATCCAAACTATTAACTCCACACCATCCCTACCATTCTACGGTGGTACGGAACCCTTCGTGCGCGAGTCCGACTCGCACTTGGCCGGATTTTTATGTCCATGCGCCCTGCTGAGGGGTTTATGTTTGCCGAAGAGTTATGAGTATGTATGATCATGAAATAAGCTCCGAGAGCTATCGCAAGCGCGTGGAAATGACAGTGCAAAACCGTCATTTTAACAAAGCTGAAACAACTCTCAGAGTTGAGAGCAGTTTATATATTTATATAGTACCTGTTGCAATGAGAACGGCTTCTTCACCGGGCTGGGAATGTCCTTAGTAGGCTTCATCACCGCAGGACTCTCGAGCGTTTGATTCTCAGTAGGTGTTGCGCCGTCACGAAGTCTGCTGAGGTTCGCCTTGATGAGCGCTGATCGGTCGATGACCTGCGTTGTGTCATTGGCTTCGCCTTCTTTTTGTTGCTGGAAGAATTACAGTTGCTGTTGCGGGTTGTTTTTTTTTTAAATAAACATCTAGGTAGCTCTGAGATTGGCGTGCCGTGCGTTGCGCCGCTAAGACGTGTTTTTCGTTACTGCGACGCGAGACGCGGCAACTTCAGAGTATCAGAGATGTTTGGCGTGAGCTGTATGTTATTCACAATTAGGTATTGGACTGCTAGCCATAATAGTCACGGTTTAGGAACTGTCGAAACGGTAATGATGTTCATGAGTTTAATGAAATACGAACATGTGACAGCATAACCCAATGCTGTCGTTTTTAACAAAAAAATGAGTTTATAAAAAACAACTGCTGGAAATATACCATTCTGATATTGTCGAGCCATTTCATGTGCATAATCTTCAGACATGTTATAAGATTTATTTGACTACCTTGTCTGCCTTTCATGGTGGAGAAATTGACCGACATAGTGTTGTTTACTGATGATACTCCAATGGTCTTCATAATTGAAAGACAAAAAGGAGATTTTGTTGATGTTAATGGTGTATTGTCTTTAACCTTGAATTGGTTCACAGCAAATAATTTATTTTTAAACGCTGGTTAAACCAAGTGTACCAAATTCTCACTTCCAAATGTCAGGCAAGTTGAGACCAGTCTAGTGTTAGACAACAGCACGTTAAAATTAGTATATGATACGAAGTTTCTTGGAATAACCATTGATAGCAAGTTGCAGTGGGGACCCCACATATGTATGTGGGGTCCCCACTGCAACTTGCTTGCAATGGTTGATAATTGATGTCAATTAGCTTGTAAATTAAGTTCTGCGGCTTACGCTGTTAGGAACAAGGACGTGGCTACATCTAGGCTATTATATTTTAGTCACTTTCATAGTGTCATGTCCTATGGTATCTTGTTGTGGGGGAAAGCAGCGGATATTCAAACTATTTTTATTTTATAGAAAAGAGCTATTCGAGAAATTTATAATTTAAAACGAACAGACTCATTAAGAGAGCTTTTTAAATAAATTGACATACTAACTGTAAAAGTAAATTAAATTAAGTAAAATTTATTTTCTAAAATATAATGTATGTACGCAAGAACCTTCGATAGCTGTAATGTTAACCTAAAAAATAATCACACTGACTAGTTGCGTTTCGGTTTAGACTCGCGAAGGTTAGCAATTCTTTCAAGGGTCAGTGCATTTTCTACTACAATAAGATACCTCTACAGATTTTGAAATTGCCATTTGAGCAATTTAAAAAGCATGTTAAAGCGTTAAATTAAAATTTTCAAGATTACTTAAATGACGGGACTCTATGGGGTTAATCTAGCTCAACACAGACCTTGCTGTTATTTATTCCTGCTTATTAATCATAATAATAAAAAAAAACATTAGTATTAGTCAATACAACCAATTTTTAAAAGAGATCTAAAAATCAATATACTTATATGTAGATATCTACAGTAATAAAGTACTTTGACTTTGACAACCGAATTATCTTACCATTCGTCTCAAGAAGATCTCTCTCTCGTGCCGCTGCTTCCTCCACATCTCCTCAGACTCAAACTCTTCCTCCTGAGTGTCACCAAACTCATCACCTGCAGCACCCGTGCCCTCGTCACCTTCTGAAAATTACATCAAAGTTCTAATTAGGCGAGCGATGCGAACCTATCACTGTTCCACACTCGAGTACGTAGTGTGGTACTGTTGATGATGACACTTCACTTTTTGCAGATGACACTTCACTTTTGTTTAAAATGAAACGACGCAGTTTGAACTTTGACGATGTGAATAATGCAATCTCAAAGGTAGTCAATTGGTTTAGTGCTAATAATCTTTTACTGAACAATAACAAAACTAAATGTATTCGGTTTATACTCCCCAATGTTAAACAAGTCTCGGCTAATGTTAATGTTAAAGGTGAAAATTTAGAAATTGTAGATAGCACGGTATTCCTAGGAATCACCTTAGATAATAAGCTTCAGTGGGGCCCACACATAGATAAGCTATCAAAAAAACTCAGTTCCGCAGTTTATGCAGTTAAAAAAATCCTTCTTTTTACGGACGTGGAAACAGCTAGACTAGTTTACTTCAGCTACTTCCATAGCATTATGTCTTACGGCATACTGCTGTGGGGGAACGCTGCAGACATTAACATAATATTTGTGCTGCAAAAGAGGGCTGTTCGTGCAATCTACAATGTGGGTCCCAGAGAGTCACTGCGTTGTAAATTTAAGGAAATTAACATTATGACAGTGCCGTGTCAGTATATTTATGAAAACCTAATGTACGTCACGAAAATATTGATAAATTTCCTAAGAATAGCGACAGGCACAATGTCAACACTAGAAATAGGAATAAACTAGCTATACCTACTACTAGGCTCCATAAGGTTAATGTATCTTTTAAAGGGCAATGTATTCGCTTTTACAACAAAATACCGACTGAGTTACAAGAATTGTCTGTAAATAAATTTAAAAATGTTGTTAAAAATCACTTATGTAAAAAAGGTTACTACAAAATATCAGATTATGTAGAAGACAAGAAAGCTTGGGAAGGTGTTTGCTCCAATTCTGTAAAAAATAACGTATAAAGCTGGAGGTTTCTAGTCGCCTCTTTGCCTCCAGCATCTAAAACATTGAGGTGACGGAATTCAAATTGAGTTCTATATTTCCCTGTACCTTATACATGTGTTAGTTTAAGATTTGACATTCTCCAAATGTTACCTATGTGTTTCTTATGGAAATAAACTCTTTTTGAAATTTTTTTTTTGAAGAAACTACTACATCTAAAGTGTACTGCGTGTGTATACTGCGCTTTGGAATAGTGATTTAAGTTCGTTTTTAGTTTCAACGAATATCTTATTACTTTTTTTTTTTTTTCTCCTAATTAATGGCTTTCATCATTTTGATGATTCTGCCAGTGTCAAAGTATCGGCGATGGCACGGAATGATACTGAGGATTCTCCGGTGAAAATCTGAGGATTTCCGGAACCTAGAAAAAAAGGACAAAACAATAGATACATAAATATATAATACTGTTAGTTTAATTAAATTAGTCTACAACAGGTACACAACTACAGTTAGAGTTTGATGTTATTAACATTAATGAAATTACCCAGGGTTTGGATAAATGGGGAGTTTACATATGATAATAGAGATTTGAAATTGGAAGGTCTGGGGATGAAAGGGGGAAGAAGATTGTACAAGGAAACGTTAAGATTAGGGCATTCAAAAAAGATGTGATCAACAGAGCCCTCTGCAAGACCACACTCACAAAGAGAGTTATCCCTGACCCTAATTTTAGCCAGGTGCACCGGAGTACAGGAATGACCCAAACGAAGACGACAAATTGTAGATGTGGTGCGTTTATTCGAGTCGCGGAATTTGAAGTACCAGGGTTTCAAAGGAATCGTATCCTGGATTTCTCCATAGAATTTGCCTTTGATCTGACGGCTAGCCTGCCAAGCCTCGTTCCATGATTTATATAGGTGAGTTTTAGAGATGGAACATATATCTGAACTGAAATTACGGAAATGTTCAGAGCCACCCAAGGCAATAGCATTTTTCGCGCAGGAATCGGCCTCCTCGTTTCTCCTATTTATGGGATAAGACATATAGGATAGCTTCCAGAATAGCAACCGACTCGCCAGTAAATACAGATGACAGAGGGGGGCATTTATAATGCAGAATGATTTTGTACCTTGGTATCCAGACCGCAGCACCAACACAACCGGACTCTGAAAGTTTAGAGGCATCGGTAAAAACGAGGAGCCAGTCTGCCCAAGAAGAAGCTACTATTTCATTAAACGAGGAGTTGGCGTCAGGAGATGATTTTGTAATTCCAAGGGATAACACAATGTTAGGAGAATGAATTAGAGCATCAAAGTTCGTGCTGAAGAGAGGATTCATGTTACATTGATATAAAGGTTGATTTATATTTACAAGTTTCCGGAGACTTTTGACAAGGCACGGAGGGTCCTTATGGGACCAATATCTACAACTCGAAACAAGCCGACTTAACAGTTTGACTTTAGGTGAAAGAGGGTGGTTTTGAAGTGGGATGACCTTATAAAAGAATCTGTCCGAAAGGTACTGTCTACGTAAATTTAGAGGAGGATCGCCACATTCGACCTGTAAGGCATTCGTGGGAGATGATTTCATGGCACCAATAATGATGCGTAGACATTTAAATTGCACTCTCTGAAGGCTTTCAAGAGCAGCCTTACTACAAGGTTCAAGGAGAAAAGTTCCATAGTCAAAATGACTGCGCACTATGGCATTATAGATCAGTTTTTGACAATATGGATGTGATCCCCACCACGTACCGGAAAGACATCGCATGACGTTGATACCCTTTTCGCATTTTTTAATTACATAGTTAAGACGTGCAGAACCATTCATTTTAGAATCTAAAATGACGCCTAAAAATTTTACGGAATTATAAATTGGAACCACATGGCCATTAATACGTATGTGCACATTTGGGATACGGACTTTTCTCGAGAAAATAACAACTTTGCTCTTTGAGGCCGATAATGACAAACCATGCTCCGTCAGCCAATCCTCGAGATAAATAACGGCAGAATTTACTCTGGTGGCAGCCTCCTCAATCGAGGCCAAAGAAGAGTAAAGGGCTAAGTCATCCGCATACTGCAGTATGCTACAGAATGAGGTAACTACTCTATCAAGGTCATAAGTGTAGATGCTATAGAGTAGAGGACTCAGGACTGAACCTTGAGGAAGACCTTTCCACACTGACCGCGGAGACAGATAATGGTCTTGGTTGCGAATCAACACAGATCTGTCCGAGAATAAGCTAGTGATGAAATTGACTAACCTCTCTGGAATACTCAGATGGAGCATTTTTTGCCTGAGTACAGGAAGAAGTACGTTGTCGTAGGCGGAGCATATGTCTAAGAATGCTCCCACGACCGATTTATTTTTAGAAAAAGCTATTCTAATATCCGTGGTCAGTATGGCTAGGCTATCCATTGTGGATTTATTTTTCCTAAAGCCGAACTGGGATTCAGGTAAAATGTTTTTACTCTCTACAAACCATTCCAAACGATTTTTAACAAGATGCTCCGAAATTTTAGAGAGAGTAGATGACAAAGCTATTGGCCTATAAGAGGCAGCGTCAATAGAATCCTTACCAGGTTTTAATATAGGGATGATGATTTGTGACCTCCATGTTTCCGGAGGGGACCCATATGAGAAAAAAGTATTAATTAATTGTAAAAAGTATTTTTTAGTTTCGGACCCAGAGTTTCTAATAAAAGAATACGGGATGCCATCTAAACCAGGAGAAGAGTCCTTTAGACTATCTACTGCCAGATTGAACTCGGATTCCGAAAATACTTCATCCAATCTATGAGAAGGAGATTGGAGGGAGAGTATAGGCGGCAGACAATCAACAAAAGGAGCAGAAGGGGGGGCTAATTTACTAGCAAAGGTCTCCAACCAGACTTTGGGGTCGCTATAGGACGAGTTAGGGGCGGAAAAAGAACTCCTAAATATTTTAATATTTTTCCAGATAAGAGAAGCTGGGGAACGAGGACATAGGTTCTCGCAAAAATTTTGACCAACCTAATTGCTTCTTTTTACTTAGCAATTTTCTAACCATGGCAGAGATTCTTTTAAAGTTGATAAAATTCTCTGTAGTCATGCTGGAAGCATACATCATCTCGGCCTCTTTTCTTTTATTTACTGCTTCAGTGCACTCAGGATCCCACCACGGGGGTGAACGGATCTTATCAGGGGGAGGTCTCTTTAATGGGATTGAGGAGTTAGCACTGGTAACAATTGCTTCGAGGAATTTTGCATAAACATTGAGGGAATTTTGGGGAGAAACAGGGTCGAGTAACTTAATCCTATAGTCACATTCTCTGGCAAACCTTTCCCAGTCTGCGCCAGACAGTCTATATTTGAGTAGGGGATCGAATTTCTTTATTGGGGGATACTTATTAGGGAAGTGGACTAAAATTGGGAAATGATCACTCCCAAAAGTGGAAGAAAGAACATCCCAAGAGAGGCCAGAAGCTAAATTTGAGGAACAGAGGGAAAGATCAACTGCACTTCTGGGATCCTGAGTCGGGGACACCCTACGTGTTGGGCGACCATCATTTAGAATACAGAGGTCAAATTTATCTAAGATATCAAAAATTATAAAAGAATTAGAGTCATTCCTATAGCTACCTCATAACTGGTTGTGGCTGTTGAGATCGCCTAAAATAATAAGAGGAGTGGGAAGGGAAGAAATAAGGCTATCCAGTTCCTGGAGATTGGAAGAGTCAGGATGAGGAATATAAGCTGAAATAAAAGTGGGGTCAAAACATCTTGCGGCAACTATATCAATGTTAACACTATGGGGGGGAAGATTTATTCTGGAAAAAGGGATGCCTTTCTTAATGAAAAGAATGGCACCCCCATAACCATCTATTCTGTCCTCCCGAAGGCTGGTAAAACCTGAAACTCGAAAGCGAGAACCAGGCAGCAACCAACCCTCAGATAGGGCAATAACAGAAGGTTTATATTTATTTATTAAATAAATAAGATCATATTTTTTAGGATTCAGGCTCCTGCAATTCCACTGTAGAATGCTGGCCATTTTGTTGGGAATGAGAAGAGTTAACAAGTTGTAAGATCTGGTTAAGACCTTGTGTCTCGTTGGGCGGTAATGGGCAATCACTGAACTTAGTCAGAAGATTGACAATGGTAGAGAGAAGAAGTTCAAGGAGATTTTCATTAGGCTGGGCCGAATTGGGTGGTAGAGAAGGGAATGCATGACCATTAGGGAGAGAAGAAGGGGGTGAGTTAGTAATCTCTAAGTGAGCATTCCGGTCATACCCCTGTCTATGATGAGATCTGGGTTGTCTTGTTGTAACTACAGTTTTGCGGTGTGATACAGTCTTTGGGTATTGGGAAGGGGCCATCAATTGGCTTGAAGTTGGGGTTGGGGGCACTGTTTGGAAAGAGCGAGCAGCATCTGCAAAGGATTTTCTAGGTGGTGGAAGACGAATTGATGCCTCTTTATATGATACACTTTCTTGTGACATGATGATCTTGATGGCTTTTTGCCTGTGAAATTCAGGGCAGCACTTATCAATGGCTCTATGTGGGCCAGAACAATAGAGGCAGGAGTCCTGTGTTTTTTCACAGGTATTACCATCGTGGGGTTGGGAGCACTTGAAACAGCGTGGCTTGGACCGGCATTGGATTTTGACATGGCCAAATCGGCAACAATTCCAACACTGAATAGTAGGGAACTGGTACTGCTCCACCAGAATAGAATTATAAAAGCAGTAGATTCTTTCTGGAGGAACCTGTCCTGAGATTGTTATAACAACTGATTGTGTCGGGGTATATGATACAGTGTCATCGTCCTTTTTTGTTTTTCTACTAATTCTGCGGGCTTTAATGATAGGACCACAATTAGGGGGGAGCTGAATAGCCTCTACAACCTCCTCCATACTCCACTCCACAGGGATATCCCTAATTATACCCATCCGGGTCACATTATAAGTCGGTACAGTTGCTTTGTAGTTGGCTGTGGCTAATGCTGGGTGAGACAAGAATGAGTTGGCGTCAGAGGCAGACTTAAACTGAATCGCAACCCGGTTGCGACCTACACTCTTAACTCCATCTTGAGCAATGTTTTGAACATTATTTCGATGTAGAAATTGACCGAACTTGATTGGTCTCATAGTGAGACCTGAGGAGGACTCCTCTTCAATTCGGACCACATGTACAATAAATGGACCTTTGTCTTTTTCTGAGTATTTGTTCAGTGAAGAAGACTCTGCTGTAAACACAGTTTGAATGGATGGTTGGGACAAGGAAACATCGGTGACAGTTTTTTTGGGCGTTAGGTTAATGGAAATATCCGCAGCACGCTTGCGGGACACAGTATCTTGGGTATTTTGGGGAGATTGGGAGTTGGCTTCAGCTGACAGGAAGAGAGGAGGAGAGAGGGAAACATTGTTGACCGAGTCGTTTATAGGAGGAGGTATATCCGGAGGGACAACGTCCGTCTCCATGATTTACATAGAGTTAAGCCTACTTACCACCACACAGGGACAAATACAAAACTAATACGGACAAATCACAACAATAACGATAAATTCTAGGCACAGGAAGAGTCAGCAAATGCTCTAAATTTTACTATCTATTTCGAACACGTGCGACAACCTCCACAATGACGGCAAGAATCAATATCTTATTTTCTACATAAACTCAAAAAATTAAACATAAATAAATTGTGTCGACAGCAATTATTGAAATGTGGCTAAATAAATTGTGTGGAATGCAATACGGTATTTGACAAGGTAGTCCAATAAATCTAGAATCGTGCCTCAAGCTGAACCCATTTCAACAAAAATGTTTGACATTATCAGAATTTTAAATTTCCGGCAGTTGTATTTTATAAACTCATTTTGTGTTTAAAGGTCAGCATTTGACTATGGCGTCACGTGCTTGTATTACATAGAACTCGTGAATAAAATTAATTAATTAATATACTTTTATCCACACACGTATCATAAACCATCTTTACCGCGTCCAAAAACCGCACGTTACGACCAGCATAAGCATACTACTTAGTAAAAACTCATTTCCTTTCGGAATGACCATATTTGACCATAATGTATCAATACTGCCACATGTTATTTCAAATATACATTCAAATATCGAACGGCGACGCGCGCTTCCGTGCCACCCCTAGTTTGTCTGTGAAGTTGGTACTACTGGACAAGCTTAAAAGTGCAGAGCAATGATCAATGCCACAATGCCGGTCGAACATGCGGTTCCTGAACACATCAAAGAGAGCTTATGATGTGTGTGTGGATAAACTAGTGTATGTAACTCTACATAATTAGGCATTAAAACTCTCGAGTGATATTATTATGAAACTCAACTTCGGCTCGTTATCTCTAAAAAGATATTTCTTCCAGAAAACCTAGGCAGGACAGGAGAATCTATTGCTAGTAAGAGAAGTCTAGTGCACAATAAATTAAATAATTACCTACTGCCGTATATAATATAATAAAATTCATATAATACATACATATATCAAGGTATATTAATAATATATTATGTTAATATATATATATATATAGGCTTTTAGTATTTTAATTAATTTAGAGTTATACCTCGTAAGGCAAGGATTATAGATTAGTTTTATATTTATTTTATAGCTATTGTAGTATATTTATTTTATTTTATGGATATCATATATAATTTTACAGATAGCATTTTCACATGTTCTTCCACCGGTGACTCTCTTGGTGCAGGAAGTGCCGACTCCCTGGCGGACGCGTCACTGTCCAGCAGCCTGAAACGCGTGTTCACGCAGTCGGAGTTAAATTTCAATGTCGTACATATTAACGCCCAAAGTATTCCTGCTAGCTATGCTGACCTTGAAGCTTTCAGCGATCAGAATATACATGGAGTTCTTGTCTCAGAATCCTTTCTCAAACCATCTCTTCCTTCCTCCTTGTATTCTCTGCCAGGGTTCAGGCTCTATCGCAACGATAGGACGGATAAAGCTGATGGCGGCGTTGCAATCTACTTACGTTCTGACATTCCTTGTAAAGTCATCAGCCACTCGCCAAGCCTGTACTCTGGTTCGGCTGAGCATCTCTTCCTTGAGGTCAGCTTGCGTCACAACAATATTCTTCTGGGTGTTTATTATAGCCCCTCACTCCGCATCGATTACTTTGAATCTTTTGAAAAGCTACTATGTGACTTGACCCCTCTCTATAGTGACACTCTCATCCTCGGGGATTTTAACACCTGTCTTCTTAAAAATAACGCCCGCTCTACCAAACTTGAATCTATTGTAAATTCCTTCAACTTACATATTCTTCCCGTCGGCGCTACTCACTTTCAACCACATTGTACTCCCTCCCTACTCGATCTCATGATCATCTCCAACACAGCCAAGGTGGTTTCTCATGGTCAGCTTACCGCTCCGTTCTCTTATCACGACCTGGTTTATCTTTCATACAGAGTTAGGCCCCCTAAGCGCAAAGCCAAATTTCTGGATATTCGGAGCTTCAAAGGTGTGGACCTCGACTCCCTTAAATCCGATGCCTCATCTGTTGATTGGAACCCTGTCATGACTTGTGAGACCGTTGATGACAAAATCCTGAAGTTCAACTCAATTGTCCTTGGGCTCTTCGACAAGCATGCACCAATGAAAAAAGTCAGGGTCAAACATCTTCCTGCCCCGTGGCTGACCGACGCCATCAAGCGTTTAATGGCAAAAAGAAACCGTGCAAAAGGGCGATATAAGAGGGACCCGACCAACGACAATCTTCTAGCTTTTAAACGCCTCCGCAACCTGTGCAACCGCATGTGCCGCGATGCCAAGCGACGCCACATCCATGAGCGTATAGAGATGTACACTCCAGCTCAGGTATGGAAGTTCCTTAAGACCATTGGTGTTGGCAAGTCCCAGGAATCTTCTTCAAGTAATATCGATCTCAATGGTCTCAACCAGTTTTTTTCTTCTCCTCCCGTCGTGATGGACCCTACCACTAAGGAGGCAACCCTTCATTGTCTACGGTCGAGGGCTGCAGTCTGCACCTCACCGTTTAACTTTAAGCTTGTTGGAATCGGTGCAGTTAGAAAGGCAGTGCTAGCTATCACATCCAAAGCTGCTGGTGGCGACAACGTCAGCCATCAGATAATCCACAGCATCCTTGAGGAGTTGCTTCCTCCAATTACCCACATCATCAACTTCTCTCTCTCGGTAAGCTCCTTTTCTAGCCTGTGGAAGAAAGCACTCGTTATCCCACTGCCAAAAAAATCCAATCCCTCCTCCTTCAAAGATTATAGGCCCATATCTATCTTACCCATTCTCTCCAAAGTCCTTGAATCCATAGTCCACTCCCAACTCTCTTCCTACCTTTCATCAAACAAACTTCTCAATCCTTTCCAATCTGGGTTCAGACCGGGCCATAGTACTACCACAGCACTCTTAAAAGTCAGCGATGACATACAGCTAGCCATGGATCAGAAGTTGGTCACGGTCCTAGCCCTGCTTGACTTCAGCAATGCCTTTAACTGCGTCGATTTTGACATTCTGGTCGCTATATTGAGCTCACTGAATGTCTCCGTCCATGCTGCTAACTGGTTCCACTCATACCTGAGAGGTCGTCAGCAACGCATTAAGTCTGAAGAGACTGAAACTCAATGGTGTGATCTTTCCTCAGGAGTACCTCAAGGTGGTATTCTCTCTCCTCTTCTATTTTCAGTCTTCATCAACTCTATCTCCGACGTTATCTCTTCTTCATATCATCTGTACGCAGATGATCTCCAAATTTATCGCCACTTTTGCCCCTGCGATGTAGCCTCAACCGTGGAGGCACTGAATGCTGACCTCGAGAATGTGAAAGACTGGGCCTTATCATACGGGCTATTGGTAAACCCGACCAAATCACAAGCCATGCTTTTAGGAACCAGGCACACGCTTTCCTTGATACAAAAACATATTGTTCCTGTGTTATATAATGGCATCACAATAGAGTATACAGATCAGGCGAAAAACCTTGGGGTTATTTTTGACAACCTGCTGTCTTGGTCTCCACATGTCAGCGAGGTCAGCAGACGGGTCTTTGCGTCTTTTCACTCCCTCAGGCGTTTGCAGTACTTCTTGCCACGGCAGACCAAAATCACCCTTGCTCAGTCCCTTCTTCTGCCGCTAATCGACTACGCCGATGTCTGTTGGGCGAGCGCGAACGAAGATCTACTGAACAAACTCGAACGACTTCAGAATCTTGGGATTCGGTTTATCTTCGGGTTGCGCAAATTCGACCATGTTTCTCAATATCGCAAAGAGTTGGGGTGGCTTCCAATTCGTCGTCGCCGAGACACTCATATTCTCTCTTATCTTTTCAATATATTGAAAAACCCGCGCTACCCCAGCTACCTTCGAGAACGCTTTGAGTATCTCTTTTCAGGAGATCGGCACCGGAGATCTCACACGGTCTCACTCTTAGCCACTCCAAGGCATAACACCTCGGCATATGAGCACTCATTCAGGCTGCAGGCGGTCCGACTGTGGAACGCACTACCTTGCACTATAAGAGACATTCCCACTATTGTCTCTTTCAAAAACCGGGTAAAAGAGCACTTCCTCTCTCTTTCGTGAGAGTTATAGTATGTAGGTATATCATTATAATATATAAACTATATTTGCAGGTATATGTATGTATTGTATTTAGTAGTCTGGTATATAAGTATTTTATTTTCCGTATTTTATATTATATGTATTTTAGTATAAATTAGATATTAGATATTGTACACTGCCTACCCTTTCATGATACATTTCCCTTTCATGCCTTGGTTTGCTGGAAGAAATCTCTTTTTAGAGATAAGCTCGCCTTTGTACATATGATTTCTCCTAATGTTACCTTTTAAATGAATATGTGTGTGCAATAAAGAATTATGATATATATATATATATATATATATATATATATAATAATTATATATAAATAAACATATTACTTACATACTTAAACTTAATTCGCAAGAGAAAGGAGATGTAGTTTCAATCTTTTCTTGAAAATGAAAATGGATGGACTATCCCTAATGGCGCAGGGAAGTGCGTTCCACAGTCGAATTGACCTTAACTTGAACGAGCCTTAACTTGTTCGTAAGCAACAGTGATGTGCTGAGGAGTTGAGAGAAGAGACATCGTATGAGATCTGCGATTCCTGTCCTCGGATTTCTCAAGATATTAAAAAGGTATGAGAGAATGTGCAAATTACCGTTTTGTCAGTTCCCAAAAAGTATCTATTTTGACTAGCACACAAATCCCGTAGCGAATTCGAGACTCCATATGTGTCCGGTCGTACCGATACATATGGAGCGTTCTTAACTTGACCCGTGAGGACTAGAGGCAGCTTCTGGCCATCTTATCCTGATTCTGAATAATTAGGATTAAAAACGCATAATTAATTCTACTACAATAAAAAATCTAATTTGTTGCAGACTTTCGGATGGATGGCGCTCCCAATGCCAAGAAAATAATTTTCTGAGCCAGTTCCGGGAACCCCGCAAAATAGTCCACCGGAACTTGCGGTGTCTAGGTTCTTTGCCGAGGTCGCCGTCTTCGAACAACAACTCTGGTAGCAAGCGGTGTGAGTTGGTAGCAAGCGGTGTCCATCAGAAATTGCGCTGTCTGTGTCCTGTGCCGAAGTTGCCATCTTCGAACTACAACTCTGTAGCAAACGGTTTGAGTAGGGAAGTTGCGCTGTGTGTCCTGTGCCGAGGTCACCGTTTTAGACAAACATCTCTGGTAGCAAACAGTGTTAGTAGTTAGTTACCTTCGGTCCTCCATCGGAACTTGCGCTGTCTGTGTCCTGTGCCGAGGTCGCCGTCTTAGAACAGCAACTCTTGTAGCAAACAGTGTTAGTAGTTAGTTACCTTCGGTCCTCCATCGGAACTTGCGCTGTCTGTGTCCTGTGCCGAGATCGCCGTTTTAGACAAACAACTCTGGTAGCAAACAGTGTTAGGAGTTAGTTACCTTCGGTCCTCCATCGGAACTTGCGCTGTCTGTGTCCTGTGCCGAGGTCGCCGTTTTAGACAAACAACTCTGGTAGCAAATAGTGTTAGTATTTAGTTACCTTCGGTCCTCCATCGGAACTTGCGCTGTCTGTGTCCTGTGCCGAGGTCGCCGTCTTGGAACAACAACTCTGGTAGCAAACAGTGTTAGTAGTTAGTTACCTTCGGTCCTCCATCGGAACTTGCGCTGTCTGTGTCCTGTGCCGAGGTCGCCGTTTTAGACAAACAACTCTGGTAGCAAACAGTGTTAATAGTTAGTTACCTTCGGTCCTCCATCGGAACTTGCGCTGTCTGTGTCCTGTGTCGAGGTCGCCGTCTTAGAACAACAACTCTGGTAGCAAACAGTGTTAGTAGTTAGTTACCTTCGGTCCTCCATCGGAACTTGCGCTGTCTGTGTCCTGTGCCGAGGTCGCCGTCTTCGAACAACAACTCTTGTAGCAAACGAACGTCTCGCTTGTCTTGATCCAACACGTCACGCCTGGAACGTGACGGTGAGATTATACACGTGCTATGAGAACCGTATAAAGATTAACCTTTAGCTATAACAACGTCTTTTGCTCAAGAAATAACACAGTATGAAATCTAAGCGGCACTTTATTTGAGTACTTGTTGTTGCATTTGGCAATTATTGTAGCTACTTTGACTTATGACGACCTGAATGGCCGAGTCGGCAGTGACCCTGCCTACGAAGCCAAAGGTCCCGGGTTTGAGTCCCGGTGGGGGCAAATATTTGTTTGATGACAACGGATTTTGGATATATTTATTGTTGAAAATTTTGACCCAATTCAATATTGAGGCATCGCGATTTTTAACCTCTTGCCATAGTAATAAAATTCAAAACCTGTACCGGGAAAATGACCTCTATTGCAGTCCGTGGTCGTTGAGGAAGGGTTAAACCTTGGTCGGGGTTCGAACCCAATACCTCAACGCCGGCCAGAGGTTAACCCTTAGGCGAATGCATAGCCATTAGCTGGCCCCACATAAGGATACCCTAATGACAAGACTCGAGCATACATACATGTGTATCTCTCCCAGCTCTCGCTGCAGCCGCGCTTGGTTGAACTTATCGTCGTCTCCGGCCTCACGCTCCATCCTGAAATGATACAAATGCAATATGACAAAACTTAACCTCCGTTTTGGTTTGCTTTTTTTTTATAAACAATATCAAACAAGTCAGGGCTCGCATTGTTTTAAACAATTGTTGTAAAAAGTATTAACAGTGTTTAAATTAAAATACTGAGAAAAAAACATACGAGTTTAAAACTTGTTTTAAAACGATTTGATTTAAACATGTATACGCACATAACAAAACACAGTTTTTTTTTCTTTCGTCGTACGAAACTTATCGTAATTTCGTAATAATTGAACAGACAGTCTGCCAAGGTATTCCAACGCACATCCTTGGCAGACTGTCTTGAGAAGTTATGAAGCAAACCCAGGTCTTTAATAGACGTGACGATTGTAAGAAATTTTCAAGATAAGGAGCTTAAAGGAAACGAAGAACTGTATCTAATCAAACTTAAAAAAATAACAGTTGTCCTCGATCGTGTGCAGGAAGAAATTTGTACTTTAAGTTAATGTACCCATGTACTTTTGCATATTAATGGTTGCAAGAAGAACAAAGTAAGCTTGAAGCTAGCATTTTGCAGCTTGTTTACTAGTAAATAGTGGTGCTGGTTTAACGGAAGAAGAGGGACACATCAGCTATGGAGTTCATAGATCCACATAGTCCTCAAGCTAAGAGAGACGTACTTCTACTAAGTACTAAGGGTTCTTTTCCCATGCAGCCCAAAACTTAGAAGTCGTAAAACAAATGGTTTTTGAAATTAGACAAAAAGTTTAACAAAAGCAAGGTTTTACCGCCACATGCCAGCTGCAAGGGAAATTAATTTTAAAGTGGGCTTCCACTTCTGGTGATAGTACTTGCCTATCGGCAAAAACATTTATTTCCTCTCAGGGAATATTTATTCAAAGATGAATAAAATAAATATCAATATCATCAAAGACAAATAAAAATAACATTTGGGTTGAAAGTGGACAAAAGTACCACAGTACTCACAACTCAACTATTCACAGCTTCTGGCACAGGCCGGAACAGAATAGGGCATTTTTGCCCAGGTATAGACAGTAAGCAATAGATGGACGAGTTAGCTCGCGGGCCGAGCCGCAGGTGAGGCCCGCGAACACAGCCAATGTCCAACGTTGTAGCGATCGTAAACTGTCCAAAATCACAGCAAAAGTCGTCGGGTTCCGTACCACCGTACATTGGTAGGGAAGGTGTGGAGTGAATAGTTTGGATTTTACATAGCAAAATGCGAATGACAATATTACTTTTAATTAAACTGTGTATTATACTGTGTACTCAACCTGTTTTATTTCCTTACATTAGGCGTGAAAAGCACATAGTAAATGCCTCGGTAGAAAGTACAATAGATGGACTTACTTTACATTGTTCGATTACTGTAAAAGTGGTGAAAGTATAATTCAAAGTATAGTTATTTAATTCTTTAGAGCATTTAATTAAAATTTTCCTCATAGTCGGTGTGAAAAGTTGTATGTGTCACTCTGGAGCAAAATTAGTTTCGTCATGGGCGTTATCGCTTGAATCCTTCGTTACGCTCAGGA
Source organism: Argyresthia goedartella (assembly GCA_949825045.1). Taxonomy (NCBI): domain Eukaryota; kingdom Metazoa; phylum Arthropoda; class Insecta; order Lepidoptera; family Argyresthiidae; genus Argyresthia; species Argyresthia goedartella. Next base: position 17,917,210 of record OX463824.1, on the reverse strand, counting down.
TTCTAAATTAGCATCCCTCGCTACGCTCAGGATTATATCGTAGGATCCTTCCCTTCACTCTGGATTCAATGTACCGCTCTCGCCGTAAATACATCATTTTGCTCCCTTGTGACCACAATAGTACATTGTTGCCCAGGTATAGAAAGTAAGCAATAGATGGACGAGTTAGTTCGCGGGCCGAGCCGCAGGTGAGGCCCGCGATGATGCGAGTCGATATGCAATCTCAAGTCCAATAACACAGCCAATGTCCAACGTTGTAGCGATCGTAAACTGTCCAAAATCACAGCAAAAGTGGTCGGGTTCCGTACCACCGTACATTGGTAGGGATGGTGTGGAGTGAATAGTTTGGATTTTACATAGCAAAATGCGAATATCAATATTACTTTTAATTAAACTGTGTATTATACTGTGTACTCAACCTGTTTTGTTTCCTTACATTAGGCGTGGAAAGCACATAGTAAGTAAATGCCTCGGTAGAAAGTACAATAGATGGACTCGCCTCTTCGCGGGCCTCACCTGCGGCTCGGCCCGCGAACTCTATTGCGTACTTTCTATACCTGGGCAACAATGTCCTATTGTGGTCACAAGGGAGCAAAATGATGTATTTACGGCGAGAGCGGTACATTGAATCCAGAGTGAAGGGAAGGATCCTACGATATAATCCTGAGCGTAGCGAAGGATGCTAATTTAGAATCCTGAGCGTAACGAAGGATTCAAGCGATAACGCCCATGACGAAACTAATTTTGCTCCAGAGTGACACATACAACTTTTCACACCGACTATGAGGAAAATTTTAATTAAATGCTCTAAAGAATTAAATAACTATACTTTGACCACTTTTACAGTAATCGAACAATGTAAACAAAACTTTTTTTTATTGGCGGATTGTGAAGGATAAGGGAAAGGTCACCACAGATAAAATATTCCTGTGCTACTTTTACCGATGTGTAAAAATAATCGAATCGAATATTAAAATGGTTTCGGATATCAATATTCATTATATCACAATAACGGTCATCGATTGTTTTGATTTCAGTAAAACATATAATTTATTGTGACATTTTTTTTTAAATACCGTAAAGCAATCATACGAAAAATCATAAATTTTCATATAACGTTGTTAAAGTTAAAACTTGAAACATGTTCGTTTTTAATCGACTACGATGAAATTACAATCGATTATTTTATTAAGATCTGTGTTCAATTGGCACATTGCGTAAATGCTACATGCCAATTAATAAATTAAATAAATATAGTTTAAAAAAACTAAAAAACACGCTTTTAAAGCACTTCTAACTAAAAAGTTAAAAATAATTTTTAATTTCTTGCTTTGTTCCATATCTTTCGTACAACGAGCGCCCGACGCTTTTTTTTCCACAATAATAATAGTATTTTTTATTCATTTTTGTTTTAAGGTAATATTAAAAAATATTTGTAACTTTTTAGTTCGAAGTGCTTTAAAAGCGTGTTTTTTAGTTTTTTTAAACTATATTTATTTTTCATTTTTTCCAAATTCCAATCCCCCAAATACGAGAAATTAATTAATCCTGGCGATCCTATTTCAATTGTTTGAATTGAATCTGTCCGTTTAAAGTGGGTCAAAATCGAGTCCAAAGGAGTCGGTTACATACAAACAAACATACAGGTGAAGCTAATAAAAGCGTGATAAAAAGTAGCTTGAACAGAAAAGTAGCATTTTTCTCCCTCTCGTCGTGGAGCAAAACTTACTTTTCCGAATGAAAGGTGTGAAATAGTTATTTGTGTCACAAGGGAGCAAAATGATGTATTTACGGCGAGGGCGGTACATTGAATCCAGAGTGAAGAGAAGGATTCTACGATAGAATCCTGAGAGTAGCGAGGGATTCTAAGTTAGAATCCTGAGCGTAACGAAGGATTCAAGCGTAACGCCCATGACGAAAATAATTTTGCTCCTGAGTGACACATACAACTTTTAACACCGACTATGAGGAAAATTTTAATTAAATGCTCTAAAGAATTAAATAACTATACTTTGAATTATACTTTCACCACTTTTACAGTTTTTAGTAATCGAACAACGTAAACAAAACTTTTTTTTATAGTGGTGGACTGCGAAGGATTAGGGAAAGGTCACAGATAAAATATTCCTGTATACTTTTACTAATGTGTAAAAATAATCGAATCGAATATTACAATGGTTTCGGATATCAATATTCATTGTATCACAATAACAGTCATCGATAGTTTTGATTTCAGTAAAACATATAATTTATTGTAACATTTTTTTTTAAATATTACGAAACATTCATAAATTTTCATATAACGTTGTTAAAGTTAAAACTTGAAACATGTTCGTTTTTAATCGACTGCGATTAAATTACAATCGATTATTTTATTAAGATCTGTGTTCAATTGGCACATTGCGTAAATGCTACATGCCAATGAATAAATTAAAAAAGTAGCTTGAACAGAAAAGTAGCATTTTGCTCCCTCTCGTCGTGGAGCAAAACTTAATTTATTATTTATTAAATAATAATTTATTACTTATTTAGTTTATGATACGTGTGTAGATAAACAACCTTTTTAACATGTTTAAAACAGCTGTATAAAACATTGGTAAACGTTTGTTTAAAACAGGTTTTTTAAATTTTAAACTGGTGTTTTGTTATATATTTTTTTTAAACCCTGGATAAAATGCGGGTATTTTGTCGGCTACATTACAATTTGTTGAAATTAAACTTAAAATTATTAAACGTGACTTCCGAGGCATCACAACTAGCGACGGTAATCCCGATCTCGAACGAGATAAATGTGGGCATATACAAAATAATAAAAAATACAAAAATAATAGATCAAGTGCCTAGTTAAGTTTGGCGTTTAGTATATATAGTAGCCAGTAGCGCATCATACGGCGGGAATCCTGTAGGCAGTCTACTACGGCGTAAATATAGCTTTATGCCGAGTTGTTCGAAATAAATAAAATAAAAAAGTGGGGATTAAACTAATTTAATCACAAAAATCCCATAATGTTGAAGATTAAACCCCTATCGTATCCCTACTTATTTTTTTAAATTTGTTTCGAAGGACTCAGCATTAGTTGGTTAGATTTCCCGCCGACAGGATTCGGGGCTATACCTGTCTAGGCCAGCCTCGTCCTCGTCTCCCGAGCCGACCCACTCGTCCTCCGACGAGAGCTCGGCCTCCTGCTCGAAGAACTCGGTGGCTTTGCGCTTCTTCTTCATTGGTTGCGGTTGCACTTCCACCTGGAATCGTAAGCATTCGATTACTTTAAATTGGCGATGGAAATCATCGTGAGGAAACCTCTCTGTTGTTGCGGTCGAGACTGTGCTTAACAAGCGCGAGGTCACAGTTCAGCCTGGCTGACGCGAAAGATAAAAAACAGGTCTTGGATGTTTAAATGTTTTGTATGAGGTCGCCGTTTTTAGTTCCCACGACACAGTGTATCCTAGTGCGGGGCAAGAAGCAATGTATTTATGTGCCTTTATGTAAATGTTATAAAAAACCAGTATTGCATAACCGGCTAAACGTGGGCACAATGGGGAAGATTACGCAAAAGTTTTTGGTAGCAGGCAGTGATACGAGTATATCACAAAGAGTGACATCTTTTTGGTAGCAGGCAGTGACACGAGTATAACACAAAGAGTGTCATTCGTCTGAGGTTTGTAGCCTCAGATTAAACACTACGGATACAATAACAGCTTCAAATCGTGGTAATCAACCATTGTCTCTTTCCAAAGGCCGAGTGCAAAAATTATCGCAGGGAAGTGTACAGCATGCGGCTACCGCAAGAGATAATAACTAATACATAAGATTTTATAAATTAAAGGGGGTCCACAAACAAAAGACGTATTTTAATACCCCCTGCGAAATATCAAATCATCATCATTCAAATATCATCGCAAATTTCGGCTTATCACGCACGCAGCAACAAAAACACACATTCTGTGAAATTTCAACTCTCTTCCTCTACCTATTATGGTTCATGAGATACTCCGTTGACGGACAGACAGCGGACGATTAGTAATAAATTAAGGTCCCGTTTGGCACCCTTCGGCTACGGAACCATATGGATGGTGTCTATATTAGCGATGAACGCTGACAAATAGAGACAGACGGACGGACTGGGAGAGGGCCCTGATTCGGTCCCCGGCTGGGGATAAAGGAAAAAAACCCCAGGTCTTGGATGTTTATATGTGTGTGATGTCAACTGATGTCACTATTTCTGGTTTCCACGACATAGAGTATCCTATAGCTTAAAGCCGTGAAAGTTAAACGCCAGCAGACAGATGAGAGCCAGACGACGAACAGCGTCCTTCTAAGCGCCAGAATCGCAGCCCGGAGAGGGCCGAGGATCCACATAGCTCTGCCAAAGAGCATCGTGGGCTAGCGGTTGCTTTGTGCCGCAAGGATGGCCTGACAATGGACGAAGCTGTCTTCAGCGGCTAGGAAATTGCTGCCGAACATGGTTGAGAACGCCATCGAAGCCGGGGTCGACTTCAAAATGAAAAAATTTGCCCGAGGAGACAAGAGATTGGCTTCTTGTGGCCAACTTCGGTGACCTCAAAGCTATAGACATCATAGCAAAGAAGCTACATAGGTCTCGGGTGGCAGTGTGGCTTCCGGGAAAACAAGAGGATCTTCCGAAAGATCAGCTGATAAAGCTGATAAAATTCAGGACTGGACGCTCATCAGGGACCTGCCTTTGGGTGCCCGTCTGCTGATGGGTGCGCCGTCCGAGTTTGTCGACTCATGGAGCACAAACATGTTTTGGTTGTGCTTCCAGATGACTCAAGTCCAAGCCAGGCTTATCCATGACCAGTAAGGCTGAACCACTGAAGCCTGTTTCTTCGATTAACACAACTTGTGTATGTGGATCGCAGAAGGAGGCTCCCGTTAGAGGGGAGGATGAGAAGGCTCGAAGCGAGAAGAGGTCGGATGAAGTCAGTGTGATGCCGACACAGGGCACTCAGACTGACTTCTACTTAACCCTGGAGCACGAGCCTTGAAATCCACACCAAAGCAAGACATATAACACTACTCAAAAATACTAACTTTTTGAAATGACAGACACACGACACACACAACACAAACACATAAACAAATTAGAATCTGTCAATTGAACCTACACCACTGCAAAGTGTAATGGTTGAACTATTCCAAACCATAGTGGTCGACAAGATAGACATAGCCCTGCTACAAGAGCCATACATGTATTTTTGTCAGTAATAAAATCAAAGATTTATTAGCAACCATCTTGCAGAACTATTTAGGAGCCATAGCACTTGAATAAATCCCTCCGATTTGGTGGAGAGTAAAAGCAGATTTCATACCAAAACCATGAAGAGGTCAAGTCGCTCCGATGTATAAGCCTTTCCTCCTTCGTATTGAAATCACCAGAGAAAATACTAGACAGTCATTTAAGAATAAAACTCAATAGAAGTGCCTCTCCCCTCCATAGCAATCAGCTTGTATCAACAATGTGTAAGGGAAATCAACAGAAACAGCTCTACACAACACCTTTAGCGTTAGTCCACCTTTAGGGAGAGCACTTGAAAACAAAGAGTTTGCCCTGGGATGTATCTTTGATGTAGAGGGAGCTTTCGACAGGGCAAACTTCCAATCAATAGAAGAATCCCTGAAGCGGGACGGAATACATCAACAGTTAGCAAATGGATGGTAGCCATGCTCAAAAACAGGGTGATCACTGCATATCTTGCTGGGACAAGATACTCAATCGGAGCAAATAGAGGATTTCCACAAGGTGAATGTGTATCTCCACTGATGTGATGTCTACTTATAGACTCCCTTATAACTCGCGTTGCCAACATGAATATATACTTATAGGTATATTACGATGATGGGGCTATTGTTACAATAGGAATAGTGCTAAATACGATACGAGATATTATGAAGAACGTAATTGGAAAGGTCTTACGGTGATGTCAAGAAAAAGTCCTCTTCACGAGACTTCAAGAGACTCTTCACGAATAAACGAAAAAATATTGAAATTCTTCCCATTACGTTGAAGGGCACAAGACTAGAAGTAGTAAGCGAGATTAAATAACTAGGAGTGACCTTTGACTGGAGAATGAAGTTTGACACTCATGTAAAGTCACAGTGCGCTAAGGCCATTAGAGTCTTATTCCAATGCGAGAAAGCTGTAGGGAACAGATAGGGAATGAAGCCAGAGATCGTCCATTGGATCTAAACGGCAATAATTCTACCAAGGATTCTATACGGATCAATTGTATGTTGGAAAAGAACAGAACTAGCAACGACGAAAAAAGAGCTTGGCAAGGTACAAAGATTGGCATGTCTTTGATCACAGGAGCCATGAGGTCTACACTAACGGCGTCCTTACTAACAATGCTCAGTCTAAACACATTGCATGTAGAAGTAAAAAGGACAGCAACTGAACAATAGTATAGAATGAAGATGAACAAAGAATGGAAAGGCAACTTCAACATGATAGCTAAGCGGAATGCAAGCCTAGGGTAGAAGAACATCAAAGACTGTAGGCAGTCTCAGATGTTTATCTTAAGGAAAGACCCCAAAAAGGCTACGTATTTACTTAACCTCAATAGGGAGAACTTAGCAATACTGGTAGGTGTGGTGACAGGTCACTGCGAACTAAATAGACACCTATCAATATTAAGGCTCGTACAGGACCCATCATGCCCTCACTGTGGCTTGGGGGAAAGTAGCCAGCACTGCTTGGGAGAATGCGTAATTTTATTCAAACATAATGATGGCAAACTTCAAGCTAAGCGAAATCCTAGAATTCATTAAACGAACAAGAAGATTTGGGAAGGGACATCTGTTGAACCAACAGTAACCAAACCAGTGCCCAAACACTGGGAATTTGTTGAAATAGTCACAATAGAGGACCGATCACCCGCCTGTGGTTCAGCGGGCATCCCACCTCATCACAATCATCATCATCATCGCCGCAGCTATGGAGTAATGAAGGTTCATCACGATGATTTCCATCACCGTAATGTACTGAAAACAAATTGCTCATCTCATGGTCAGTACCGGGATTTGAACCTGCACCTCCTGCGTGAGAATCAAGCGTGAAACCCACAAGACCACGGAGCTCTTTATTAGTTATGCGTTTTTTTTGTAAATTTGTCTGATTAAGTGGTGCTGATTGATGTTGTTGTTGTTTTGCTGAGTGCCTGTACCTCATTCTCTTCAGAGTCATATTCGACCAGTCTCTCCACATCGCCGACGTCTTCCAAGTCGGACATATCATCTTCTGCGCTTTCCTCTTCTGATAACGTCTCGTCTTCTTCGTCATCTGTAGGGAAATATTTGATATCACCACAAATACAATTGACAACATAAAAAATCTTATTTGCAGCAGAAGTTATTTTTATCATATCATATTATACGTATTTTATATGCCTCTGTAATTGCGTTTTGTGACTTCCATGGTTGATTGTACAATTCAATCTAAAACAGTGTTGGTAGTGTCGTAAATTGTAAACGACACTACTGGTGGTGCGGCTGGTAGAGTTCTTGCCAAGAATCGAGCAAGACAAGATACGAGTTAAGTGCCCGCAAACTCCACAGGATTTTTTTTCCCTCTATATACCTCTAATTAATTATAATTGGATGTCTTAACTGCAATTTCATTCCTTCTTAATTTTCATAGAAATATACAATTGAAAATTACCCGATATTTGAAGGGCTCTGTCCTGCAACCGCTTCTTTTTCCGTTTCTTCTTATTCCCCTCAACCGATTTCAAATCCTCATCATCAGAATCTATGACAAGTCTCTTTTTCTGCATATTCCCAACACTCATAATATTTTCTTTCTCGCTACAGAAGAATTTCTTCGGTTTTTCGACAAAATCTGGGCCATCAAGCTCATCCAGGATCGACTTCAATACATTTCTATCTGCCGTATTTTTTGAGCTATCCATTTTCTTCGCTGGTTCTTTTTCAGGGACATCTTTTTCTTCGTTAACTTGTGTTACGAACTGATTGTCATAGAACTGACCGGTGCATAATGCAAGGACGTCGTCGCTGATTACCTGCGTCTGTGTGGATGGGGCAGGCTGAGTGGCAATGGGCTGAGAGAAACTTCCAGAGCACATACCGACAATGTCGTCGAACTTGGCCTGGAGATTAAAACGAATTTACTATTAAATCCTAACTGACTGACAGACAACGCACATCCTAAACAAGCAAGCATGAACTGTAGAGAAAGTTTTTTTTGTTATTGTTGTAAGCAGGGAAAAGAGGGTATAGAAGCTTGTAACTTTAGGCGCACTGCCCACATAAGTTAGATGACGTGACGCGACAATCGACGTGATGGATCTATGGAAGTGGCGTGGATTGACATGCCACACCTATAGATTCTTAGAACCCAGCAAGACCACTTACATACCTCGTCAAACGCCTGAGTTTCACAGATAACAGGCATCTCCTCAAGATATCTTTCACTATTCTTGTCAATATCAGGCAGAAATTCCTTGTTTGTCAACATTATATGCTTTTCGATAGAACTGGTTGGTGCTAAATCCGTGTCTTGACTGGCGAAGATGTCTTCTGATACGGACTTCTGGAACTGTGCTGATGGCAGTTCGTCATCTGCAGAACATTTAGACACGGGTTACCTTCCTTACAAAAATGGCTTATTCAATTCTACTTCTTATAACTTATAATTTATTAATTACTGCAGGGTTAGTTACCGTCAAAACACATGATGCAAAAATTTACTTTTTAAGTTTGAAAAAAGAAGGTACCTTGGGTATTAATACTATTTGTGGCTTCAGTAATTTGATTACTTTCTTCAACAGGCACTGTTACAGATTTAATATTATTTGTTTCCTTACTCGCATCTTCCTCGTCTGAATCTTCAAAAGCTTTCAGAATCCTGCCCTTTTTAGAATGAACCTCATTTTCAACTTCTTCTTCTGACGTTTCCTCATCACTCGATTCTTCGTCCTCGATATTTTCAATTTCATCCTCACCATCAACTCCGTCAGCATTGCTGTTGATTTTATCAACCTCAGATTCACAGTCAGATTCCTCAGCTTCGTCTGTGATAAGTGGGTTTCTCTTCTTGGGGTTATCTTTTATCACCATATCATCTTCCACCAATTCCTCTTCACTTTCAGAGGATTCCTCGACTTTCTCTGATTCAATTTCTGCCAGCTTAGCTTCAATTTTCTCAATATCATCAAGGTCATCTTCTGCGTCAGGATCGTCATCGTCACCTCTAACAGCGTTCATCTCCGAGTGTTGCTGTTTCTCTTCTTCTAACCTTTTCGACCATTCAAGAGACCTTTGATTAGCTATTTCATCTTCCAATTCTAGTTTCAATTTGGAGCGTAAGGTGCCTGGTTTGGTCCTGGAATGATTATACATAATTTTGAATTCGAATTGCATTAAGGCGAGCCTTGGATACTGGCATTTACAAAAGATTCTACGCTAGGGAGAAATCATGATAAATATATAAATATTTACATACTGCTGACCCCACACTAGAATACCCTGTGTCGTGGGAACCAGCAAAAGAGACATCACACACATAGAAAAATTCGAGACCTAGGATTTTTGTTTCTTTATCCCCAGCCGGGGTCGAACCTGGGACCTCTCGCATGGTAGGCAGAGCCACAAGCGCAAAGTTAGTATACTTACGATTTCTCTCTAGCCCTTTCGATTTCTTGGGGAGTTTTGAGTTTCGCGAAATACGTAAAGCGCTCCTTCAGGTGTTCTACACCGGAGAGCTTCTTCGGTTGGGCTGCGTCAGTGCCGTCAAGGTCAATGACCATACCGGGAGCACCTGTCAGCTTGGGCTTAGACCTTAAGGACAGGGCTTTCCGGATGATCAACGGCGAATCAACGTCTTGGTTCTCTGAAATTATGAAATTGTTATTATTATTAGCCAAGTTCTTCCCACTGCTCTACAAATGCCTCTCTTTCCCTCTTTCACTCTTCACGCTCCTGGACTCTTTCCCACCATTTGCTGTCGTAGTCCCTAAGCTCGTCACGCCAGCGCTTCCTAGGGTGACCACGTCCTCGTTTTCGATTTGCAAGTTGCACAAATAGGTTCAGTCTTTCGTTAATAAAATGCCCATCGATTAAATTATCAGGCTATTTACCTGATATAATGTCCGCATTCTCAATTATGCGGTCAATATCCTGCATATCTATCTCATCATCAGAAAAGCCATCATCAAATTCTTCTATATTGTCTGATGTCTCATGAACATCTTTATCAGTACTATCCATCTCGGAAATAGGACCATTTTCGATAGATTTGTTATCTTTCCCAATTTCATTGTCTTCTTTCGCCTTTTCTTTGATATATACATTAGCATAATGGGTACTATCACTCAAATCTTCAGCCTTTTCAGATGTCATCTTTTCAGAATCATAATGCAGAGATATTAACTGACTTTCCTGTTCTGTGTTGACTGTCGAAGAATCATTAACATTAGAAATACCATCAAATGCATCGTCATTAGTCATTTCTAAAATGTTATTTTCTGAGGTTTTATCACCGTCTATTAGATTGCTGCCTATAGTGTCACACTGATTATGATTATCAGTATTCAATTCGATATCACTTTCTTTGCCAGCATGTTTATCTTGAATAGCTACATTATTATCATCTTTAGCAATTTTGGTTACTTCTTGGGTTGTATCTTCAATGTTCTCAGATTCTCCCTTCTCTTCTCCCTTATTTGAATCTTTATCTTCTTCTTTACTTATACTTGAGTCAATAGCCATATTACTATTTTTATTATCGACTAGATGATTTGATTCATTTTCAATGCCATCTACAATTTTAATATCACTTTTGGTTTTGAGATCATTACTTTCATCTGGTTCTTCATCATCAGATTCACTCTTGCATAGTACCATCATTTCTTTTTGCCTTTCTTGCAACATTTGACTGTGAATAAAAAAAGATATTGGGAGAGGTACATTCATGATGTTTTAATTATATTTTTAGGCACCTACTTAATGTTATATTATGCTTTCTTGATTATGTTATGATGTTCATTAAGTCTCAATTTTGTGCTATTATGAATAAAAATCTTTGAACTTGAACTTAGTTAAATTATTATTTTTGTTTACTCACGCATACTGTTTCAGTTGCTGTTCATTCATTTTCAACGGCATTGGCTTGCCGTTAGACATGAGAGCAGGTTTCCTTCTACTCATGATGTCCTTTAGTGATAATGCCTTGGCGCGATGGTATGGTAAAGATACTTCCTTTTCTCGTAGTAAGCGGTTTGACTCACTCCGGATTTTTTTCATATTATCCATAGCTTGTTTAGCTGACATCTGTAACCAGAAATATAAATCAGAGAATTCATCTAAATCTGCTAAAGCCTACAAAAATATATTATGTAATATAATGTACCCTCACATGAGGTTTTGGTGAAATCAACTTTGTAGATCTCTTTTGGGTGTGTTTTTTTTTAACTGGTTGTGATTTTCCAACATGGCTCCCAACCTCTTCATCTGATGTGTCAGGATCACATAGTGATTCTAATTGCTGTAAAAGAAAATACACATATTATTAGAATAGGTTTATTGGCAACAAATATATTGTTTACTTTTTGTACTGGTTTACTTATATAAGTTTTGACTCCCACACACAGTAATTTAACACACACGAAACAAACACGGAGACAAAACAATAATCTAATAATAAAACTACCTAAAACTAAAATTATGCAATTTCACCAGCCTCAAGCAAACCACCAACCTTACAAATCCAACTAATATTATAAATGTGAAAGTAGCGATGTTTAGATTTTTGGACAGAGTTTACTTTTTATCTGCATCAGAAGGAGGGTAACGTTATTTCGGTAAATAGGTCGGTTATGATCATTCCTATGAACTCGCATATGAAGTTGGGGGCATCAGCTAGTAAACTCTAATAACCAAAACATAGAAATAGTAAAAACAATAAAATTCCTTGGATTACACTCAGACCGAAATTGTGGATGTAAGCTTCACATAGTGAAACTATGCTGTAAAATAAATGCAAATGTAAAATAATGTAAACCCATTGAGCTACCATTACTCTAGAGACGCTATCTCGAACCAAAAACGTGTCGCAACTAGATCACAAGCGGGGCGGGGGGATGGTGCGACCTGCCGCGAGCTCGACGTGTCGTGCCTGTAGATTACACACCGCAGAAGTGGAACCGCTTTTATACCTACAAAACTTCATTTGATTGAGTGCAGTCTATTACAAAATGTGCTGATCTAAGTATTCATTGTAACCGAGATTTAAACTAAGGTTTATGTAGATGACTTGCGCTTTCGCATTAGCTATGTGTTATCGTTATCTATACTGCCATAATTTCAAAATGAACTGAAAAGTAAATTATTTTCCACCTTGTATATATATATATATATATATAGCCTTCTACACTTAGGATGCTAGATCCTAGCGATACCACACACTTCGAAATCGGTTCAGGCTTTAAGAAATTGTGGTGTAATTAAGAAAAATAAACACATGAACCCTGAAAACAATACACTCCGTTTTTGGGGGCAGTCTTGTTAAAATATTACCAAACATGTTTTGTTAGTTTAGGAGTCCTCTACCCATATTTACCACATTCATCATATCCCACATATTTGTGAAGTGCTCTCTCGTATCACCATTAGTACCTACGTGTCTTATCTGTACGGTTCACTTTTCATATTCTATGGTTTTCATACAAAAGTCGGGTACAGTAGAAAATAATGTTCAAAATTAGTTTTGGATTATTTTAGTTGATATTTTGCTTACTTACTGATGATACGTCACGCCACTATCTTTTTTCTTCGTACTAGTCGCATTTTTACAAGTTCGCAAGACGCAGAAGGCATTTTTGAACTGATTTTAGTCACAATACCCGCATGCGGTCGCTATGAGCGCTGGCGAGGGACTAAAGAGAATAACGCCGGTTGGCGTTAGTTAGGTCATGGCGCAAATAAATGGTTCGCGGTGTCGGTTCCATACGCTAGTAATAGTAGTTCATTGGCTTTACCACCCACCCACCACTAAGGTTAGAGGCGGCTATTACAGCATACTTTGGCTAGGTGCACTCTTAATTAAAACATCTTATATAAAAAAGAAAATGTACTTTATGTGCTTTACTAACTAAATTAGTAACATATTGTAATGACTAAAATAACTGTGGCAGAATAGTTTTTTATATTAGTATACCGCTATAGGAACTTTTCACTATTGTATTTTTAAAATTAGACTTTATTAATTTGATTTAAGGGACAAATTAGAATACCTAAATACTTGTGGCAGAATAACATTATTTATTAACTTACCACTAGTGGCACTATATTAATTTATATTAAAATGCCACTGGTGGCATACTAGACACTTCCAAAAAAATTTACATCTTAATGCCCCTCCACTTTCGCACGGGGATCGCGGCGCGACGTTGCGCGAGGTTCGAGGTTCGCGCCGCGATCCATGGCGCGAACTTTGGCCCCCTCCATATTCGCAAACCGTTCAGTCTAGTTCGCGCCACAGAGTACTTTGTTATATACTGAAATTTCGCGTTCTGGACGAGAATATAGAGATACTGCAATGCTGCGCGGCGCTAGTTTGAGCTTTGGCAATTTATAATTACGCCAATATAAAGGAAACCAAAAATAACTACCTACTTCATCTGCACCAGCGCATGATTGGAGTTTTTTTTACATTATTTTTGTAACTCCTGTAGCTGGACATTAAAGAATATTTTGTCGTTCACAATTCCTCCGCTGGTATCTTCATAAAAGTGGTTATTCGCACCCAGATATCGAGCGCTTTTAATTTATTTCAATAATTTTTCAAAATATTGTCCCACAACCCTGGTTCCGTACGAAAATAGTCTATAATATAAATATTAGAGGACAATCTTACACAAATCGAACTAGGCCAATACTAAGCTCAACAAGGCTTGTGTTATGGGTACTAGATGACGATATATTTAATATAGATAAATACTTATGTAAATACATAGAAACATCCAAGACTAAGAAATAAATATTCATGCGAATCACATAAATATTTGCCCTTACCGGTATTCGAACCCAGGACCGTCAGCTTCGTAGGCAGGGTTACTACCCGCTAGGCTAGACCGGTCGTGTATAAATGTCACTTCCAGTTCGTCTTTCCATTCCCAACTCATTTTGCACGCGGCCTAGTCCGCTCGTACGTGTCTATATACGTGTGATATATGACTATGTTCTATAAACATACAACCATCCGTGTCACTAGCTAGTGAGCAACTGAGCCACCCGCGAATGTGGAGCCTTGTCGTGTTCGCGCTTTGCGAACCCTTTGACGGGGGACAAAAAACCGACAACTTGCGGGAACGAGGCGCGAACGCGACGGGAACCGCGAAGAATATGCGAACGGCATCCACATTCATGTTTCGCGGCTTCGCGCACGAATGTGGAGCCGGCATAATTTACATCAAGATTCATACTAGACTGTCTAATGGTTACAAAGAAAAATTATACTTGTTTTAGTGAGCGCCATAAAACTTATTTTAGAATCTTACATAATAAAAATACCTAAAATTACCATTTCCTAAATGCGCACTTTATAGGAATAGCATAGTATAAGGAGCCATTAAAATATTCAACTTGTTACCAAATGATATAAATACCAAATTCCTTTAAACATACTATCACCAGAATCGTTAAAAATAAAATATACTATGGATAAAAATGAATACTTAAATGATAAATAACTAACTAAACTTGCAAAAGTTATTGGGCTGGCCTGAGTTTTCATTCTGTTTCTTTCTCAACCAAAAATCACACAGCTTTACGAAGCAGACTAGCATCTTGGAAACTACAAAAGAGTGGTTATCCAAGTGTAGAATTGCAGCAAGCGCATCTAAATCCATGCATTTAACTTATACTCTCTGGAAAGAAAACTCTGCATCTGTCACCTTAAAAGGCACATTGTCAAGTCCCTGGATAGTTTATGCAGGGACTTGACCTAGACCGCAGACTTACCGGGAAACAACATGTTCAAACAAAAAGAGATGAAATTAATTTAAAATATAATGGCCTACATTGGCTGATGGGAACAACTCAAAACTACCCATCAACAACAAGTTACTCATCAACCAAGTCATATTAAAGAAAATTTGTACTTATGGTAATGGGCATAGGGTTCTGCTAGTGCTTCCAAAAAACCATATCTTGAAACAAATAATGAATGCACTATGGTTTACCAGAACAGTAGAGTTTCATGATTGGCTTATGGTCAAAAAAGAAATGAAGCTACATTCTGACAAATATAAACAACACCTTCAAATGCACCGAAACCAACTTGCAGGGCAGTTTACAATATCAGAAAGCATATGCAGACTTAAAAAGCGGCTTGATCTATTTGACCAGGATAGTCAGCAAAACACATAAGAAAAGGCTGACTCCACTGGGAGCAGCAATACCGAATATTATAGCATATTTTTTTAGTCGAAAGACTAAACATAAGATAAAAATACAATTTGAAAAAACATTAATATATTACCTACTATTCATATACAAATTTAAATAAATACAAATAATGTAAGATAATATAAATATCCGATTAATTTTTAATGTAAGTACTATCTTGTTATGTAAATATGTTAGCTAGTAATTAAGTTGCGTAAATACTATGTATATCATTTGCATACCTATTTAAAGTATGTGAAGCTATATACTTGAAGCTGAAATTACATATTTAAGACCTAATTAATGATAAACCATGATAAACAAATAAAGTTTCTTATTTCTTATTTCCCAAATTTATATGTTAAATCTTCACCAAATTTAGTACCCCCATGTAGTTTCACAGAACCATTAAGCTTTCTCTAGGTCACATTCTGTCTGTATACCATAGTTAGGTTTGTTAGGTCACAACTTTATAATACAATCTGGAGCCGCAGCAAAGAGTGGAGCTAGACAACCACATGTGGTGTAGTACAAAATAGGGTGCACAATTTTGATTAACATATTGTAAATTTGGGATGAAAATGTATTTTTTTTGGATGTAACTTTTTAGTTTATTTGATAAATTGTCAAACAATGCTCTTCTATTGTAAGAATTTACAAACCTGTTTCCTGTTATTTGTTTTTATCTCCATAATGGACTCAATTTCTTCATCTGAGTTATCAGAACTCTTACTATGTAGCTTATTCCCAGCATTCAATCTCTCACTCTCTGCTATATCAACATGTTCTCTCTGCCGACACTTAGTCAGAACATGAAACTTATTTTTGAGATTATTTATTTTATTCTTCATGCGGGCCTGTTGTTCTGCATTCTTGTGAACTCCTTCAGGGCTCTGTGGTAATCCATCATTGCTTTCATCATCATCACTTGAAGTCATGGTCTGTATTCTAGACTTTCTATGTTTAATGCTAAACACATCTTCATCGCTGGATTCATCACTGAGTTTGGAATTACTTGTTTTCGTTTTTGGTTTTGAATTTGACTTATCTGATTCACTTCCACTGTCAGTCTTCTGCTGTATAGTGTTTTTGTGTGCAATACTGAATGGATCAGGTTCATCATAACTGATATTACATGTTGGTTTATCTTCCCCTGAATTATCTTCACTGTCACTGTCAGCATTTTGAATCCTAGACTTTCTTTTAGGCTGAGAATGTTTTTTATAGATTAGTTCATCATCACTATAAGTATCACTGCCTTTATGACAAATTGACTTAGAAATTGGCTCTGATATAGCTGTATTTACTCCATCAACACTGTCAAGAGGATTATCCATTTGTTTCTTGGATTTTTTATTAGGTAATTCTTCAATATCATATAGACCTGACGAAGGGTATCTTGGTTTGGAATCAGCTCTAGATGATTGGCTAGAGTCTACAGCATGTTGTATACCATCGGAGTCAGGCTCTAAACACTGTTCTTCGCTGTTATCACCCATGGCATAGATAAGTTTACAGCTAACCAGTGTACTAAGAACTAGAAGCCAGCCATACGGTTGTCGAGGGCTATCGAGTACCTATATAATCAGCAGCGCTAATCAGCTAGTAAGCAATCAGGCTATTCCATATCTCAGTACAGAAAACATTGGAAATATGACAATCACAAATAGCAAATCACAATTTCACATCACACCAGCACAAATAGACGAGCATTGAGCAAAGTAAGTAAATTCCCGCCAACCAAGCCCACCAATATTTTTTATTTTGACAGCCAGACGTTTTTTTCACATTGCTTTTGTTGCATTCATTTTTATTGAAACAGAGTTCAAGTAGATATTATTTTGCAATGGAGATATTGATAAGTTCCAAAGTCCGCTACTCGGCAGGATCACAAATGATGATTCTGATAATCTTCATCTTTTCAGATGTTAATGACTTTACTAAATAAACCAACAGCATTGTACTCCTATGGCTAAAACCACAGACCAGATATCGAGATAGACGCAGCAAACACGGTCGAATGTATGAGAACCAACCGTGTAACTTTTTCACTACCTACTGTGACGTCACGAGCGCCTTTTAGTGATGGGTTGACATGTTAATCGTGAAACAGAGTCAAAGGCGCGCCGCCAAATCGATTCAAAATGAGCGCTGCTGCGGGAATCCCCTACCTACCATGACCACGTACCTACCGCGTTGCCTTTTTGTCAGTAAGCCACATCGCATAAGCGATATCACATCATAGAGTGTTAAAGTATGTATTTGTCTGTAGAACCTATTTACCTACGTAATGCTGAGTTACACGAAAAAAGCTTAAATTTTAAGTCTTGATTAAACTAATTTAATTACGAGAATCCATCCAGCGGGTTGGGCTGTGCTTTGATATGTCAGTCAGTCAGTCAGTCACTCAGTCACTCAGTCTTCTTTTATAGTAACATAAAATGAATACATAACAATCTCACATCTACGTTATTCTACTACTAAAATATCGATTGCAATGAAAATGCAACTCAGAATTATCATTCTTCCGTCAACAAAATCGAATCGTCCAGCGATTTTGCAAAAATCGTCGCATTGTACAACACTATCTGATTAAATCGACAGAAAAATGAGCAAATCGACTGTACCATGCAACTGTAAGGTTAACGAAAGTATAGTTTGCTTCACTGTTCATTGAGGGCTACGAAAGAGATATCCATGAATTGTGTAAAGTGGAAGCAGTAGTGGATGAAGTCCATGGGAAATATACGCTATGGTTCAACCTATCTCAGTAAAAACGGGAGACGCTACTCGAAATTAAAAATAATTGATTATTAAATAAATTAGGCGAATTTCAGAAATAAAATTACTTACGTATGAAAGGTAACGCCGTTGTTTTCTTTGGAAACAACATTGCTTGAGTTTTTGCTATTTACAACGGCACAGTAAGGCATTTTTATTTATTTTATTTATTTTATTTATTTTATTTATTTATTTATTTATTTATTTATTCATGTTTCACAGCAATTAAAAATACAATATTAATCGATAAGGAAAAGAAAATTTGAAATGCCAATTACGAAACAATACAAAAATAAAATAGAAATATAAGAACCTATCTATAGGAATAATAAAGTGATTAAAGTAATAAACTTAGTTCAAACTGGTATGACTACATGGTGAACAGCTGATTGAATGGTGTATGAGACGTGAGTGTGTGTGAGTGTTTATGTGTGGCATCGAGTTCCGATGGGAAATAGTAAAAGTAATTCTAAGATAATGTCATGAGAAAATCAATATAATAACTAAGTTAGGAGGGGTGACGAAGTCGAATATTTCCTAACTTCCGAAAAAAGGCAGGGCAGCGATTAAATAAAAATATATCCAGCTCTGGGAAACGCTCCTCATAAATATTGATGCTCC
The DNA here is from genome assembly GCA_949825045.1 of Argyresthia goedartella. Classification (NCBI taxonomy): domain Eukaryota; kingdom Metazoa; phylum Arthropoda; class Insecta; order Lepidoptera; family Argyresthiidae; genus Argyresthia; species Argyresthia goedartella. Next base: position 17,898,384 of record OX463824.1, on the reverse strand, counting down.
TATTCAAGGGTGAGTAAGAGGCGTAATTGGTGCGCGTGCGCGCATGGTGCAGCACTGCCGGCACACGTCCGTGCCGGCGTGCGCGCATAGGGGCGACGCGCAGCAGCACTCTGCTCACCAGTTCGCTGCTGTCGATGCCCGCGTGAATCACGCCGTGAAGTAATTTCAGATCCGCGAATAATCTTCTATCCGCCAACGACACCAAGCTATGGTCGTGTAAACTGTCCCTGCCACTGGGGTTGCGGTAACCAAGCTGCGTGATAAATCTATTCTGCACCGACTCCAGTCGATCACTGTGCGTCGGGTATACTGGAGACCAGACAGGTGAGGCGTACTCTAACACACTGCGGTCGTAGGCGAAGTAAAGCTGTTTAAAGGCTGGGGAAGACCGCAGTGGATTGGAAGCACGATAAAGAAATCCTAGCATTTTGGTAGCCTTTAAAATAATGTGTTCGTAATGGGGTACGAAAGTAAGTTTGCTATCCAAAATAACGCCAAGGTCTCTGATTTGTACGACCCTCCCTATCTGCTGATTGTTTAAAACATAATTAAATTGTAGGTCAAATCGCTTTCTGGAGAAAGTGAGGGACTGGCATTTCAGAGGGTTAAGATCCAGGCTGTTTCGCTGGCAATAATCACCGAGCCTGTGCAGATCTTCCTGAAGATTGAGACAATCTGTCACGTCCCCGACAGGCATAAAACTTTGGTGTCGTCGGCATACATGAGAAATCGGGCGAATCTAAAGCATGTCGCGATGTCGTACAGGCAGACGTTAAAGAGAAGCGGACCAAGATGTGAGCCTTGTGGCACACCTGAAGGAATGGGAGTGAAGCGGGAATGATGAGGGCCAATATGGACAGCCTGACTACGATTCCTGAGATAGGACTCAAACCATCTGAGGAGATCGCCGTGCACACCGATTTCAGAAAGTTTAAACAGAATTATATCATGTCTTAGCCTGTCGAAGCATTTAGAGTAGTCGGTGTACACGGCATCCACCTGATAACTATTGTCCATATGACCCGCCACCGAGTCAACAAACTCGATAAGGTTAGACACAGTCGAACGTTTTCGCATGAACCCGTGCTGTTCCGGTGGAATGCTGCGAGCTACAATTGGGTAGATTTGGTCATGGACAATAAGTTCGAAAAGCTTGCTGAATACTGGCAACACAGACACAGGATGATAGTGTTCGGCGCTTAACTTAGAACCCCCCTTGTGGATCGGGACAATAAATGCTTTTTTCCATTGGACAGGGAAAATGTTTTCTTTAAGTGATCTTTGGAATATAATATAAAGTGGAAAAGCAAGTTGGTCTGCGCAAAAACGCGTAAAAATTGGTGGAATTCCATCGTGACCCGCACCCTTATTGGTATTAATCTTTTTTAAATATGTGTGGACCAAGTTCGTGGATAATTCGATACTACCTACATTGCTGACAGAGTCTCGATCCGAGAATGGTGGCACTGGACGGTTGCTTAAATCACTGTAAACAGATAAGAAATATTCCAGGAATATATCGCAGGCTTCCTCTCCGTTCTTAGAGATACGTGAGCGAAACGATATTCGCTCCGGTAGCCCGTTATCACGCCTCATGTCCTTAGCGTAACGCCAGAACCTTTTAGGATCGTGCGTGATGGCAGCGCTGCATTGCACAATGTAATTATTCCAGCACCGTCTTTGCATATTTTTGTGTCGCCTTCGGAGTATAGAAAAAGACTCATAATCCCGAGGATTACCTTTCTTCTTCCACAAGGTACGGAATTTTTTTTTTTCTTTGATTATTTTTAAAAGTGGTCTGGAATACCAAATTGGGTAATTATCGGGGGTACTATAAACGAAGGGCATATAATTATCAATAACAGAATTGAGTGTCGAATAGAAAGAGTCGACCGCTTGGTCTAGGTGTTTATTTTCAAAAAGGGCAAACCAATCCACGCTACAGAGCTCCCGTAGTATCTCACCATAGTTTCCTTTTTTAAACCTAAACATTTTCCTAGGAGGATGGCGCATATAATTGATGCCGAAGTTCACCAACTCAAGTTCCAATGCAGGGTGATGCGGCATGTCCTCACGTGTGAGGGGATCGGGCGCGCAGACTACATCTACTTCAGTATCGCTAAAGACAAGATCAAGCTGCCTATTATTACCGTTGAGTATGCTGCTATACTGAGTCCAGCCAGCAAGGTAGAGGCTGTCGAGCAGTTTCTGCTGGTAAGGATTGGCAGCACCGCAAGGATCCATACCGAAGATGACTTTGGGCTCCAGGTCACATCCGGGAGATTAAAATCCCCAACCAATAAATAGTGGTCGTCAGAAATAGAATTGTATGAGAAATAGAAATGTGACAACTTATTTAGTAATTTGTCATGCTTGGTGCCAGCTCCGGGAAGATACGTGCAAATAATATGCAGGTCCCGAAAGGCTCGCAGGGCCCGTGCTTCTATAGTGACGTGGACAACCTCGAATGCCTCATGCGCAGGTGGCGAGCTCTCGCCGCGTGAGCAGCATCACCCCTCCGCCCACCATACCCCGCACGCGCCATGACTCCCCACACGGACTCCGGTCGAGACGGTGGACATCGTACCGAGGATCACTAACTTCACCATCAAAAACTCCGTCAACAAGATTGGTTTCGCAGATAGCTACTATGTCATAATTGTGGTTCAATAGTCCCTGGATGAATTGAGTAGTTTTGCCCCTAATGCTTCGGGAGTTTTGTGAATAAACCTTTAGAGGGCTCATTTCGAGTAACAATTAACTTCGAAATAAATAAGTTGATTGAACGCAATACAGAGATATTCGACTTCGTCAAACAAATAAACGTGAATCGGAACTAGTGTGGTCTGTTGTGAGTGTGGTGTGATAATGTTAATTGAGGGTACATGCAAGAAACATAGGAGATTGAAATTGCAATACGCCGACATTGAAAGTGAATGCAAAAAACATTTTTTACATCTGGGCAGTGATACGGAGAATGTTAATCGAACAGTGGTTCTCAACTTTAAGAATTTAGGTTTTGGCGAGTTCTCAATGCGGCTAGTGACTGTAAGCCGTCTATTCTGATAGCCGGGTAGTTGTCGCCCTGTCGTACGAAGATCTTGGCATTTCGCGTCCAATAATGCATAAACCCCAGTTCTTTGGTTTTTTCTCGCGTGTTCTTCAGTAGGAACTTGTTATCAGCGGTGAGATGCTCATTCACGTGGATTCGGTGAACCTCTCCGGCGAGACCGATCTCCTGGGTGTTGACTCCACGATGCTTGCGGACGGCGGTCAGGAACTCATCCTTACGCTGAATTGAGGTCAGCTTGACTATAATCGGTCGTGGAAGGCCGCTGGTCTTCCTAGTGGCGATCCGAACAGCGGACTGGATGTCAGCATTCGCCAGGGTAAGGCCCACTGCCTTCGCAATCGACGTCATGATGTTAATGGTAGCTTCAGATTTCCGTTCAGGTACGCCAAGTAATTCGAGATTGCACATCCGAATTCTTTGTTCCACGTTGTTGACTGTCGACTTTAGTTCCCTTACGGATTCACTCAGGACGGAAACCTCCCTTCTCCATGTGTCCAGATCGTTCTTAAGTACTTCAAGTTTTGCAAAGCGGGTCTCTAATTTGTCCAGTCTATCAGATGTGAAGTCCGAAGTAACTGCTAGCTCTTGCACTCTGTTAGAACAATGTCGACATTCGCAGTAAGGTTGGAAATGAGCTTCAAAGTGTTATCGACCTTGTTCTCCAAAGCAGTTTGGTAACCTTTTAGCTGTTCCGAGATCTCTTTTTTGAATTTTTATAGCTTCTGCGACTGTTTCACGCCAAACTCATTCAGAGCACTAACAATCACTGCATTAAAGTGCGTTATCAGCGAGTTGTCCTGTGAAGCACGGATGTTAGTATCACTAATAGTGGCACTGTATGCGATATTGCTAAGACATGACGTGATGTATGCCGGGGCGTCCGCAGTTTGAGGATCACTGGAGGGAGATGTAGGTATGATCGGCGGCGACTGCTCGATCTCGATACGGGTGGCCACAGTTTCAGTGGTCACAGCGCTCTTAGATGATTCGATCGTTTCCTTTTTCTCGGAATCCAAGCAGCAAGGACCAACCCACTTGTTCCTTTTATTAGACCTAATCTTTCTAAAGGAATTTTCCACCAACCCAACGCAGTAAAAATGATAGGTTGTGACGCAGCAGGTGCAAGTAATGTTTTCTTCGTCAAAAATATCCTTTGCGCATTTAGTGCACTTCATTGTAGCTAATTGGTTGTAGAATAGGTAGAATAAAGTAGAAATACCTCAGTGCTTGGTGTGTGGATAGGTGTGAAGTGAATGTTTTGACACTCAGCTGTATGCGCTAAAACGGTGGTCACTCGATGTAAACAGCCGTTACGCCGTCAAAGTCCAGGAGTGCTTCGTGGGGAAGAATGTGACTCGATAAGTACTTCAGATGTTGATACCACGTAATTTATGAAGTAATGATGTAATAATTTATTATGATTAATTAAAGGCAGAGCCAGTCAAATGTACGGGTGTAAACGGTGGTAGGTAGGTTTCGAAAAAAGTTATTAAGTTATGTTTATTAGTACACGGCTTACATTCGAACAGCCAGAGAGCGACTGAGCCGGATGAGCGGAGTCCGCCTATTAAAAACACGCGAAGTAGGTAGACTTTCGCTATCTCGATATCTGGTCTGTGGCTAAAACATAGCTAAAACGGCGAACTTTAATTAGGGAAACCCATAGTTGAGAGAGGCATTTAATGCATAAGTTTTAGGTGGGTACTTTAAATTTTTATCAAAAAAAATATACATCTATAAGGTAAGAAATAAAATAAGATAAGTAGTAAATCTTCCTCAAAATCAAAACTAAGGTCCTATGTTAGCCTAAGTTTATGCTTCGATCCCCGTGTTTTCACATTCTCTTTTTCTGCCATTTCGCAAATCACTGCTTCAGCCGTAGTCAGCAAGGATGCCACCCCACATGCATCTACCAACGCTCGTCGCACCACCTTTGTCGGATCCATTATCCCTCGTTCATACATGTTCACGATTTTATGAATCATCGCATCATAGCCGAGATCGCCTGTCATTTCTTCAACTGTTGATACTATATAGGAACCATCGTAGCCAGCGTTATTCGCGATAGTAGCGCAAGGCATGCGTAAAGCTTTCTTAACAATGTTGATGCCAGCAGCTTGGTCAGAGTTTTCAGGTTCAAGAATATCAAGATCTGGTATGCAGCGGAGCAGAGCGGTGCCTCCTCCCGCCACTACGCCCTCGGCGATGGCTGCACGTGTTGCATTTAAAGCATCATGAATACGATCTTTTCTCTCATTCGCTTCAAGTTCACTGTATCCTCCGATAAGCAACACTGCGATGCTGGACTGTAATCTTGCCATGCGTTCAATGAGCTTGCATCGATCAACCTCATTACAAGTGTTCTCCAACTCCTTCTTGATTACAATAATTCTCTGGGCTATTTCTTCTTTGTCTCCTTGGCCTTTGATTAAAAGAGTAGAATCTTTTGTTATGACCACCTCTCCGACTTTCCCAAGCGATTCAAGTGTACATTCCTCTAGCTTGATTAAGTTCAGCTCATCCCCAAACACCACACCACCGGTGACAGTTGCCATGTCGGTGAGGACTTCTTTTTTGAAGTCTGCAAGTCCTGGAGGAGCTTTCACTGCGACAACTTGAAGACCAGCCTTTAGTTTATTGAGCAACAGCAGTTGCAAAACATCCGAATCAAAATCATCTGCTATTATAACAAGAGGTTTCTTTGCAAGGAGAGCGACTTCTAGAGCAGGGCACATTTCTTGACCACTGAAAACTTTCTTCTGGGAGTAAAGAACCAGCGCATCATTATATTCAACCCTAGGGCCTGTCATGGAATTTATGAAAAATGGCGATATGTAACCTCTGTTGAATTTTAATCCCTCTATCACTTCAATATCATCTTCAAACGTTCTACCAGTCTTGATAGTTATCACGCCATCAGTTCCTATTTTTTTCATAGCCGTGGCAATTAATTTACCTATTCTACAGTCGCCATTCGCAGAAATAGTGGCGATGTTTTCAATTTCCTCCATTGTTTTTATAGGTCTAGATAAGGCTTTAAGTTTTTCTTGAACGGCATCAACCGCCAACATCACACCCTTTCTTACTTCTATAGGATTAGCCCCTTTCGACATTACCTCGAAACCTTCTTTAGCTATAGCTCGAGCTAGAATAGTAGCCGTAGTAGTGCCGTCGCCTGCTTCGTCATTTGTTTTGTTGGCAACATTCTGAACTAATTTTGCTCCAATATTTTGAAATTTGTCTTTTAGTTCTATACCTTTAGCAACAGTTACTCCATCTTTTGTGATCTTCGGAGGCCCAAATGGTTGCTCCAGTATCACGGTCCGACCATTTGGACCCATTGTGATGGCAACTGCGTCTGCAAGGATATCAACACCTTGTAACAAAAGAGCCCGAACGTTAGGACCAAATCTCACGTCCTTCGCGTAGTAGCAACATGGAACTACCGGAATCCTAAAGAGACAGTGAAGCTTTTTGAGCCGATACATCTTTAATTAATAATTATGTGTAAAATACAATAAAAATTATTTAAAATTTTCCCGCAGAATGTCAATCACGAAAACGTATCTATCAAAGAGAATATAATCACTACCGTTTTAGTATCTATGATTTGTGGATTTACTGGAGGATAAACCACAGAGCATAGAAAAATTTAAAAATGTTTCCAATACGGACCTCATATAAAAGCTACAATACGGTAGGGGTGTGCGATCCATTTCCTCGGATCGGATCGGATTGTAACTTCTCAATGCGTATCGGATTGCTTGTTTATGTTACGATTTTCAATAAATCGATTAAAAATAGAATGAAAAATAATAATAGTAATATCAAACTTTATTAGTCAAAAGTTTCTTTATAAAGTTTTGAAGTAAAACTTCTTTACGCACGCTTAACTTGGGGAGTAAGCTGGCGAATGCGTGACGAGAGCGTTACGAAAAGTGTGATCGGGCGAGGCGAACGAGAGGTGCGCGCGCACATTGTCTTTCTCTCTTCCTCTCATAGCCAGACACAGTGCAGGAGATGTATTTTTGAAGCATTAGAAGAGCTAAAGAAGTTTTACTTCGATTGTGTGGTCTAAAGCACACTCTTTTTTAGTCATATAATTTATTAATGTTTTTAAAAGATTATTTATTATACCATTTTTTAAAGACAAACTTGATATAATATTTGTAATAATAATTATCTAATTTTATGCATGAAAAAAGTAATAACCAAGAGTTATTGGCATTGTAGAAGCTATTATAAAACGTTTAGCCATGTAAGAGCAATAATAATGATTTTATAAAATGAGTTTCTTTGTTAGCCGTACGTATAAAAAACTGCTATACTTAATAAGAATATAATTCTTGAAACTGCAATGAGAAATTCTAAGAAAGAACAAAATCATTAAACAATAAACGGTCAAGTGCGAGTCGAACTCACTCACTATGGGTTACGTACCACCACACAATGGTATTCTAGTGTCATGCTTGGGGATTAGGTTTCTTTAATTTTTCTGTAAGTTCAGTTAGCAAAATGTTGTTTATTATTGCGGCAACGTTCGGAGCTGGTTTGTTATTTTTTTGCTTATTTTCTTAACTATTTTTTAACTAAGCATTTCAAGTGGGCCAGATTTGCAACCGAATATATGCCTACTGATTGACACCGGCGTAGAGATAGATTCAAAAAATGTATAAAGCACACTTTGTGCACAAAGGCACACAATAATTAGGCACCTACTTAATGTTTTATTAATTTATTATGCTTGCTTGATTATGTTATTACGTTCATTAAGTCTCAATTTTTGTGCTATTATGAATAAAAATCTTTGAATTGAACTGAATTGATAGGCCGAGACCTCGCTGGTGGGACGACCTAGACAGATTTTTGCCGGACTGGGTTGGGGTGACAAAGGACAGGAAAGAGTGGTTTGACATAGGAGAGGCCTTTGCCCAGCAGTGGTACACAGCCCAGGATACAAAAAAAAAGGTATTTTTATGAATGTTTTGCACCTTTTTGATCACAACTTTTGAAGTTATCAAAACTAAAATTTAAAAAGAAACATTTTGAAAAGTTTATAAAGAGCCCTTTACCGTACATGACTTATAACGATGTTGTTGTTTTTTTTTCGTTTTGTCATTTTACCCCCTCCACTTTTTGTAGGCAATATTTTTCTCATGGACTTGAATTATATTGCGGTTACCAGATTAGTATTTTCGCCGAAGATTTTAAGACTCTTATCTCTTATAGTTCCTGAGAAGAGTGCCGGTGACAGACAGACGGACGAACGGACGGACACGCGACTGGCCCTATAAGGGTTCCTCCTTTTGAGGTATGGAACCCTAACAAAGCATTTAGGTTATCGAAAAATTTATTTATTTATTTATTATTGACATAAATTTGCACAACATTACAGAAAATTCCAGGTCGTTGTACAAAGCATCCAAACTGATCAAAAAAATATTAATATAAAACACAATTACATGTGGGGCCGCGGAAGTGCCCCGCCATGACGAGTTAATTATACAAAAACTATCCAATTATTAATATCAATCAATATTCTTTTCAATTATTATATTCTAGTCAATATTTAAAATAAACATGCAAGAAAAATAATAATAATAAAAATACAGAAGAACAAATCATGCATTCTTCTCGCAGAACCTTCCACATTCTCTCACAATATCCCTCCATGCCTCACCAAACAGATCATTCAATGTTGCAGCAGCCAACAGAGCGTTGAGGCTGTTCCGCGCTTGGACCAGCGGGGATTGCCGGCGCGCCACCGTGCGGTGCGTGCCGCCCGCTAGCAGTTGGTGCCTGCGCGCGCGTAGGTAGTTGTCAGGCACGTATAGCGCACATACTGCGCTGACAAGCGCCGCGCAGTCACTGTCGCCTCGCAACAATCGACACACAGTCAGAAGCTGTTCGGTGTTACGTCTCACCTCTAGTGAGTTTTATCCGAGCATACCTTATATAAAAGCGGACGGATAAAGGTAAGGGTAGTATCCAAATTTCTTCTTATATAGGTACCTTAGAAAAGCTTTGTGTACCTTCTCGAGCAAAAGGACGTAAGAGCTTTCATGCGGATTCCAAACAACCGAGCTAGATTCAAGTTTGGTTCTCACTAGGGCCATGTATAGAAGCTGGACCACACCCAAGTTGTGGAATCCCTTACTATTCCGTATCACAAACCCTAATCTTTTGAAGCATTCCTTGGCTAAAGTGCTTATGAGCTCATGGAATGTAAGTTTAGGGTCGAACGAAACACCGAGGTCCTTCATCGAATACACTCGAGTCAAAGACTCCGTGTCGAGTGTATAAGTCATGCCAATAGGCCATGGAGAACGCATGAAGGACATGATACAGCACTTCTCGATATTGAATAATAGTTTGTTCTTCACACTCCATCTATGAATCGCGTCTAAATCTTCCTGTAGTAGCCTACAATCATCCTCTGACTTCACGGGAAGTACTAGTTTCAAATCGTCCGCGTACAACAAGCATTTGGCGTGTTTAAGCTCAGATTCCCGGTCATTTATCATGATGATAAATAACAACGGACCTAGAATGGAGCCTTGGCTAACATCTGACCGTGTGTGGTACGGCTGGGTGGGACTCAAAACAGCCATGTCGCACATATTGTTGGCGGTTCTTCAGGTAGTCAGCAAAGAGAACCAACAGCCGTGGGGCAAATCCAATGGCACACAATTTCTTCAGTAGGACGTCGTTATCAACCCTATCGAACGCCTTGCGGAAGTCCAGATAGGCGACGTCTACCTGACATCCCCGACCCATGATCTCTGAGACCATCTCAACTAACGTCAGTAAGTTGGTGGTTACTGAGCGATGACTCCTGAATCCGCGTTGCGCGTCGCACAAATACGGGGCTATCTGGGGGCAGATTTTACCGTATATGATTGACTCGAACAATTTTGCCAATGAATTCAGGATCGCGATCGGTCGATATTGATTCACAGAGGCAGTGTCACTAGTCTTGGGCATAGGACTGACTCGAGAGAGCTTCCAACTGGTAGGGTAGATAGCTTGCTCTAGAGCTAGGTTGAAAATTATACCCAAAGGTAAAACCAGCTGATCGCTATAAGCCTTCAAAAAGTAAGGAGGGACGTTGTCCGGTCCAATTGCGCAAAGTGGCCTAAGCTGCTTCAGTCCCTTCTCCATATCTCTACGGGAAACATGCGCAAAATGGACGTAATTGGCCGTACACGAGACATCGGAGCTGTTTACCAGATCCGGTGCGAGTGCCGGCATGTCGCTGAGGAAAACGTCGGAGAAATAGTCTGCAAATGCGGCTGCTGCTTCTTCTCCAACACGCTCTTGCCCCTGATGCGTGACCCGAGGTTCGAAACCACCCTTCGATCTGAAAATATATATTTGAGATCCTCAAAACAAGCCATTTCATTGTCACACGATTCGGTTTGGAAAACTTTAATTTTAATTTTAGATTTGCTTCCAAATTGTACTACCTATTTAAACCCAGTTTAAACCATATATTTCTCATTATTTTCCTATAATATTTAAGTAAAGACCTATATTACTTAATTTTTCAAAGTTTTAGTGTCAATAGTTATGAAGATAAGGAGGGGCAATGTTCTTTTTGTCTATTTTCTTAAATATTTTTTTTAACTAAGCATTTCAGGTTTATGACAAAAATTCCTCGCAACAAGCCCTTTTGTAAGACATGTCTCACGATACGAAAACTTATTTTTTTTATTTTAGTTTTTACATTTCTCACTATTTTCCCTATAACATTTGAGTAAATACCTACATTAAGCAATCTTTGAAAATTATGGGATCAGTAGTTTTAGATATAAGGGGCGAAATGATATATTTTTGCCTCATTTCTTAAATATGTTTTTAACTTAGCGTTTAAGGATTATGAAAAAAAAAAAACATATTTATCTACATACGTATCATAAAATAAAACCTCTTTACTGCGTCCAAAAACCGCACGTTACGAACAGCATAATATACTACTTGGTAAAAACTCATTTCTTATGTGAATATTGATACATTATGACCATAATGTATCAATATTTCGACATATTATGACATTCAAATTTCGAACGCCGACGCCCGCCTGCGTGCCGCCCCTAGTTGTCTGTGAAGTTGGTACTACTGAACAAGCTAAACAAGTGCAGAGCAATGATTAATGCTACAATGCCGGGGGAACAAGCGTTTCCTAACCACATCAAAGAGAGCTTATGATATGCGTATACATAAACTAGTGTTTGTAACTGTACATAATTTTAGACATTAAAACTCTCGAGTGATTATTATGAAACTCGCCTTCGGCTCGAGTTTTAATGCCCTCCATTATGTTTCAGTCACATAAACTACTGTTGTGATCCTCACAACAAGCCTTTTTATCAGGCATGTCACCCAAGACAGTTTTATGATTAACCTCCCAAAGTTGCCCCCCAAATTCAAAATATATTTGCTTACGAAACACGTTCGTGTTTGGGTCACAAAAATATATGTGTACCAAGTTTCAACTTAATCTTCAGAATTTGGGCGTGTAATATTACTTTTACACACCTAGGGCAGACACGATTGATCCTATAATGGTTCCGATTTTCAAAAAATGGGACCGGATCGGCATTTCCCAACAATTCGGACCGCTTCAAGCAAGAAGGAAGTCGTACGTAGGCTTTTTAGCGGGCAGTGTAAGCTCACGTACTCTCTCTTCTCCTATGTTCATTGCTGGCTCCACAATATCAGAGTACACACATATGATGATGGCCATACTGTCATGCTCATGCATGCATGTTGACGACCTACGTGGCGCAGCGGTTGTGGCTCTGCCGTAAATCTAATGATGCGAGAGGTCCCGGGTTCGATCCCCGGCTGGGGGTAAAGACAAAAACACCCCAGGTCTTAGATGTTTATTCGTGTGTGACGTTGCTGTTTCTGGTTCCCTTAACACATATCTTAGTGTGGGGCAAGAAGCAATGTATGTAAATGTTTATGTTTATGCAGTCTGCTCTCCTAGCCTACTCATCAACGGGCGGGCACTTTAAAACGATTCGCACCACACACAATGATCACATCACATCACTCACACATTAGCTGTTTTTCCATACCCGGCCCATAGCCCGGCGACGGCAACGACAACGGGGCCAGCGAAGCAAAATGTACGAAAACATTTGGCATGCTTTACGTCGTTTATATTTTCCTCTTAGATGTAAGAGATACGACGATTTGATGAGATAATTTTTAAGTGTGGTAGATGAACTGATTTCTTTTGCTGTTAGCTGGTTTTCCATACACCGGCATGGCAACTGACATGGTACCTCGTTTTTTCACTAGGCCGGTGCCGGTGCCGGCTAGCGTTGCGCTCGTTCGGCTTTATGCCTAGCTAGAACTGACATAGAAATAAGTTCTATCTACCACACTATAAAATGGTCTCGTCAAATCGTCGTATTTAAATCTTTTACATCTAAGACGAAAATATCAACTAGGAGTTGCGCGTCGCCTCGAGGCATCCCCCTACCCACCTACACGCCCCGCGCACACACACCCACTCATAAGGCTACAATACCTACACAATGCACATGCACTTTTGGCATAGTATAAATAAGAAACTTTTGGCGGCCGGCATCGAGTGAGTCATCGCCGTTAAGTCGAAAAGCGTGCTGTACTTCATATAGTGTATATTTTCATACATTTTGCTTCGCTCACCGGCAGCCGTTGCCGTTGCCGTTGCCGGGCCGGCGTATGGAAAAACGACAATTAGAAGAGCACCACAAAATCTAAATTGGAAAGAGAAACGCATCGGACGGCCTGTTAGCAGTTTTTGTAATTAAATGAGAAGCGTAACCAAACAGACCGGACCCAAAAAGTGTTTTTTTTTTACGCAAATTTGAAGTACTAGTATATTATCTGTGGTTTGAAGTTTGTTTTGAAAAACGGTCCTCCAGTTATTTTACTCTTGAAATTGCTAAAATGAGTTTATCAAAACCACCTGTTAGCATAAAACTAAACGTTGGCGATCAACTAACAACTATATCTTGCAGTCATGTAGTTGTGGAGTTGATAAAGTTCATTGTATACCAGCGCCTCCAAATACCATACACGTATCAGTGGCTGAAGCAAATTGTGAATAAAAAGAAAGGTGTAGACGAGCAAGGTGTAAATGTAAAGAATAATTTACATTCCGAGAGGCATTACAGGACAGCTTCAAAAGCTCTGGCTAACTTAGACTTTATTTTGAAAGTAAGTTCATATTCGGTTGGAGTGTAGATAAGGGGGCGCCAAGGAAAAAAAACTTAGATTTTTTTTTGCTTCTAGATAGCCTGGCTTCCGCCCCCTTGTCGACACTCCGACCCTTTTAAGTATAATTTTCTGCTAAGTCCTTTCCCCCTTGGCACCCCCTTATCTACACTCCAACCTTTTCTTATATTCATTTTTTTTACTGCACATAATAAATTTCTTATTATTTCCCAGAGCCTATTACAAGAGATAAGCGGACCATCAATGCCACATGAAGTATGCATAACCTTGGGTGCAACACCAGTGACTTGCAAGGAAGTGTATAGACTAGTGCTGCCAACCATATGCCACAAGCCGCAGTGCCAATCCAACCTCATCCTTAAGGATCAGAAACTACAGTGCAATGTATTCAGGTAAAATATGTTTTGATCACAATGTGTCTTATGCAGGCCTCACAATACCTTCTATTTAAGATGACACGAAAAAAAAATGGGGTTTTTTTTAATCCATTTACTCCACCATGAAATCATCTGCAGATTTGATTTTTAACCTTTATTGAGCATTTGATTAAGATTTTCACAAAAGTGAAACGCAATTGGATAAAGTTTTCTCGATAGAATTTAATTATGAAAACAGAGGTGTTTTCGTAATTAAAAATTCGAAATTGTTTTATTTTTTCCTGTAATTCTGAAATTCTAACTAATTTCATTGTGGAACTGCGTTCAAAATGAAGATATTAGTAATTGCGAAATCTCCTTAAAAAACTTTTTAACAAAGTAGCGTAGTTTATTTTTAAACAATTTTTCTGTGGTTTAGCGCTACATTTTTTAATTTTTTCCCGATTCCCTCCCTGTCACACTGCGGGTCTTTTCGCCTGGAGTAACGGGGAGCTTTGCACGGATGACGTAGCGCCTTAAAACTACTTGCATCACATTTTCACAGAATCAATGCTGAAAATTCAATTCATCTTTTGCAGAACTCTGGTGACATCAGAAGCATTAAGTCAGGCATTTTCCAACCCACTGCCACCAACAAACATGCATGTGTTCATACAGAAGAAAGCCACCAGCTATTCAGACACAGTGTTGAACAGTGACAGTTTTCTACCAGCCAGTGGTAGCAGGATCCCCAAGAGTTCACGGGTCTATACAATAGACTTCAGGAATCCTAATGTGGAGAAAATCACTTGCTGCAATAATTTTGAAATATTTGGTGATGTTATAGGTGATGATATGGTGAGACTGCACATCAATGAGGAATCAAGTGATATGGAGTTCAGTGAGATTCAGTCCACAGAGTCGGTGAAGTGGTATCAGTCCACTTATGTGATGAAGGGGTTCAAGGATTGTGTTGTTAATGGTAGTTCCGTAACAAACACATGGTTGGAATCTTGATTGAGTTAACAACAAAGCTAGATAATTGACACTATGGTGACAAATGTAGGTTTGCTGACCATTGTTAAATTAAATTTTTAATTTGAATATTGGAATAGGAATATTTGACAATGTGTCATGCATTTTTACCACTTTTATTGGTCATTTGACTTGTCTCATTTTTGAGACATTGTTAGTAAGTAAGTAGGCAGATAGACAAATATACAATGTTTGCAAGAACAACTTCACCAGAAGGCTCATAACAGTAGCCATTAGACTTTCGAGAGTAGAATGAAGTTATAATTATAGAATAAGTACAACTCTACTTTACAATTGTTTGCTCAATTATAGCCCTTTACCTTTAGTACCTACCTATGTTGTAAGTAATGATCGAATCTAAGAATGTAAATCTTTTCCTTTCATTAATACATATTATCAGATCATTAAATTATCACTGTGTTAGTTATTGCTATAAACTATTCTAAGGAGTCAAATCCTAATATGTTCCACTTGTGGCTGTCCATTACCAAATATTGCCCTCTCTCTATATGCTACACACACATTGTTCAGTTCTTGTTGGTCACTTCTTACTTTACAGTTAGCAGAAATACCACAATCACTAAATGCTTTATTAAACTCATAAATTAAGTTATTCCTTCCCCCATTTGGTCCAACAACATAGTCACATCTTATAAACATAGTGATCATGTCCCTCAAACAACACTCAAGTAATTCATAATATTCGAGCCAGAACTTTTTGGGTAATTGCCTCAGTTTAATATTGACTGCTTCAGTCAGAATTCCTGTGATAAGTATGTCATCTATCCAAAATCTTGGATGGTATACAGCTTCTTCACACAATTTTGCAGCAACATTAGGCGTTGTGATATAGTACCAACCCGATACATATGGCGGATAATAATTCCTAGGGTATTCGTCCCATGTCACATACCACTTGTTCTGCTTTTGCCTTTTTGGTCTTGTATGATTTAGCATGTATCCCATCAGAAAGTTGTTTTTATCTATGTTTTCCCTTCTGAGCATGTTGTATGTTTCTTCTAAGTTGAATACAGTGTCGTCATCTACTTTAAGTATGAATGTTGATTGGTAGCAATTTGAGGATGCCCACTCAAGGCCCATTAGATGTTTAAATGTTAGGTTTCTATAATTTTCTACAAATGAACCTTGAAGGATGTCTCCAAATGTGTTGCTCTCATCTTTGATAGCTGCTTGACTTATCAACCTGAGAAAAATATTAAATAAATATATTTTATAAAAATCATTAGGGGTTATACTGGATGCATATCAATAATGCATGGAACTTACTTTTCTCGGTCTGGGATTTTGGCTAATAAAAATATTCTCGTGGTGTTAAACCTGTCTAAATAAGCCACAGGCATAGCTCTCCGGTGAGCGCTTCTTAGCTCCACATGTCCCACATAAGAGGTCACTAATATCACTATAAATTGCTTGTCTGAAAAGTAATTTCTCAATGAATATCAACATATTCATATTTTTCATTTTAATTTGCCACTTAGTAAAGAAGATGTGAATGACCCTTACTTGCACAAGTTGTATTGTTGGGATGAATCAAATATTTATTCCTTAAATCAAAACTTTGACTTGTTATCATTATTGCAGCAGTATGATCTGTTTTTGTGCTCCAATAAATCCACGCTGCCATTGTTGTTATAGCAATAATTGTGATGTTAATGAATTTTCGACGCATTTTGTTAATGACCTGACTTAGGAGTCTTTGATAAATTCACTTTTTATAGCATTTAACTGGGACGATAGTGTAACATCTATCTTGATTTTTTACTGTCTTTGTACTTATTAATCTAACATTTTTTTTATTGTGAGTCTTGAATTAGTTTTCAAATATTTTAAATCACTTTTTATGAATACATTCGTAATATTAAGTTAGAAACAACTTTAATTTCGAAGTAAACACTGCGTGCGGTCCATATGTGTGTGCGTCGGCGGCGGTGGGGTCAGTAACCGCCCATCTGTCATTTTGACAGATTGACAGATGATGACCTCGCTCGGATGATTGCTTTGGCTACGTTCAAAAGTTAACTTTCCCTGCTAGCGCTAGCCACTACCACTATTTGATGACCTACCTTACCTACACTAACTAACTGGCTTGACCTGTGCTCACACACCAACAACTTTTAAATTGTGCTTTTAGTATTCGATACACCTATGTTTCAATAATAATACGTTGGACACTATAATACCTTGGACACTATTTACACACATTTATCTAGCCCCAAACTAGGATTCCCTGTATCTTGGGTACTAGACAACGATACACATACTTATATAGATAAATGTTATACTTGGTACAAGCATCCGTTCTCATCAAACAAATATTTGCCCCCACCGGGACCCTTGGCTTCGTAGGCAGGGTCACTGCCGACTGGGCCATTCGGGTTGTCATACATAATATAACATTTATACATGTTTAATATTTATGCTTCGGAACGCACCTTTTTTTGTTGCGCGATTCGGACCGCGAGTGATCGGAACGGAACTAGCTAGCTGTCACTTGTAAAGAAACGAGATGACGAGTTAGAGGTTACTTTTTTGCACATGGAGAAAATGTCGGCACATGGCATTCGGCCTTGGCTGTATTTTATTTGTAATAATTGTCTAACACAGGTGTCGGGTCGGAATGTTAATTATAATAAGCACGGAACAATCGTCGGGAAATAAGTAGATTCACGTCATCGGAGTGAGTGCTTCGTGTTGTGAAAGGTTAAAGTGGTTCGGTACCCAATTCGTCGCATTCGGACAGCGACTCTTTGTGTCGGCAAGCAACACGACGGCGACAGCATCGGGCTACGACGAGAGTAAGATTCGACTCCTCTCCCCACCCTTGTGCTCCTCATCCCGTGTTCCTGCCTCGAATTGAGCTTTCGAATTCCGGTCCACGGCGTCAAAGGTCAGTACTCCTGGTGAAAAACAACCCTACCAAGATTCCACGCCCTTTCGGTTGAGGCGTGGAATTAAATCAATACATTCATACAAACATACATAACATAACATTTATATACAGCCTCATAAATTGCTTCTGGCCCCACAATAGGACAGCCTGTGTGGTGGCAAATAAACACAGCGATGTCACTTAGCAACATCCAACACATGTTGATTTATCGTTCTCCCTAGCGGGGATTCTGGACCCCTCGGTTGGGAGGTGGAGACTCGAACCGCAACGCCACAGAGGTCGTGAATAAACTAGAAGTCATCTATATGCTCATAGTAGGTATTGACCCAACCGTACCGACACGTCAACGTAAACAAACACTATTGACCCAAGCGTACCGACACGCACTCGATACCTTTTTTTTAGACCGGAATGAATTAGCCAATTGTGTTCGTATTGGCAAGGTCTTAAGGATCATTCACACAGCGGTACTACCTAGTAACGGCCGCCGGATCAGCCACCCGATGGTTCAGTTCAGTTCAGTTCAGTTCAGTAGTTTATTGCCGTAAATGTCATGTTTATACAAGGTCTTACACATAATTATAATAGGTAGGAATCAATGTCATTTTACCCTTGGGGCATAGCAATTACAATACACGTATCATAAGACGTAAAAATAAGAAAATCGTAATAAATCAAAATAATACAACAACAATACAAACACAAATACACAAACAAACGGGCGATTCTTAGAACTAGTCAATTAAATACTACCAAATAACTAATTCAAAATGTCATACAATTAATAATTATAAAATTCATTCAACCCACTAAAATGTCATCAGTATTAAAATTTATAATTATAGAATTCGTTCAGATCATAGGGACATATTTTTATTAAATGCTGTCTTAGAATATTAAAAAAAATTGTGTCTGGCAAAGTTTTTATTTCGTCGGGGAGCTTATTATAAACCTTTATGGCAACCATCTTTGCGCATCGAGAGTATGCGACAGTCCTACAAGCTGGCACCTCCAGATCGCCCTTTTGTCGCTTGTTGAGCCGTTCACTAGCTCCTAGGGGTCTCATTGGAAACTTTACCGGATATCGCCTTACCAGTTTGCAGAGTTCTATTATGTACAGAGCTGTGATTGTGTGGATTTTAAATTTTACAAAGGAGTCTCTACATGAGATCTTGTTTGACTTGAGTCCGTCAATTATCCGCACACATCTCTTTTGCAAAACGAATACTTTTTTTATGTCTACGCTATTGCCCCATATTGCCAAACCGTACAGTAACCTAGACTGGACGAATGCGTAGTATGCCTGCAAAGTAGCTCTTAAGGTAGAAATTCTTGCTAACCCTCTCAATGCGTAACAAAAGCTACTCAACTGGTTTCCCACGCACTCAATATGTTTTTTCCAGCTCATGTATTCGTCACTACTGATACCCAGGAATTTGGCATGCGATACTAACGAACAGTTTTGACCGTCAAAGTCCACCGTTAGAGCTAACTCCTGGGTGTTATAGTTCCTGAAATGCACTATGTTAGTTTTGCCGACATTTGTACTAAGTTGGAGTTGCTTGAACCAGCCTATAAGAGTATTTATAGATTGAGATATCCGGTCTGCTATGTTACTCTCTTCATCTCGTTGAAATTTAAAAAAGACAGATACGTCATCTGCGAACATTATGATTTTATCTTCTATCAAGTTTGGGAGATGGTTAACATAGAGAAGGAAGAGTATAGGTCCCAATATGCTACCTTGTGGAACGCCTTTATTAATACTAGTAGTTTCTGATTCTGCATTTATTTGAGTCCTTGATTGGTCCAATATTGGTAGCAGCACACTTTGTTGTCTTCCTTTCAAGTATGAGCTGAACCACTCTGCCACTGTCCCCCGAATACCATACCGATACATTATATCCAATAAGGTTGTATGGTTGACGTAATCAAAGGCTTTAGAGAGATCGAGAAGAACTGTGACTACATTCTCTTTACCGTTAAGGGCCTCTGCTACAAAGTCCGTCATATCAAATATAGCATCTACTGTCGAGATGCCTCGTCGGAATCCGAATTGTTCCTTAACTAGGATTTTTTTAAGAGTAAGGAATGTGTATAACCTGTTTGCCATAACCTTCTCAAACACTTTCGACAAAACCGGTAGTAGAGAAATGGGTCGATAATTATTGACATCAAGTCTGGCGTCTTTCTTATGAATGGGTTTTATGTGAGCTTTCTTTAGCCTCTGCGGAAAGGTTCCTTCTACAAAGGACATATTTAATAATGTAAGTAGGGGTTCGGCAATAGCTTTAAATATAAACTTCAGAACCCTTGACGGTATACCATCATATCCACAAGACCTCTTATTTTTTAAGGATTTTACTGTATTGTGCAGCTCATCTAGAGATACTGGTCTTAGAAACATTGTATCTGGACACAAGTTTGGGAGGTGAAATTTGGTTATGGAAGCTTCAGCTGTTGAATTATCGCTAGTATTTGTAAAAAAGTTGTTAAATATATCGGGAGCCTCATAATCAGTATATGCTATATTTGCACCGTCCGTCAGTCCAACGTAACCTTTTAATTCGTGTCCTCTTTTACCCTTGATATTTTTGTTTATTAGATTCCATGTTGATTTAACCTTATCGTGTGAATTGGTTATCATTTGTTCATTGTAAGACTTCTTTGCATATGATATTACGCTACTCAATATTGAGCAGTATAATTTATAGTGCCGACAGCGGTGCAAACAATTTGTTCGTTTCATAGAAACAAACATATCTCTCTTAGTTTCACAAGACTTTTTGATTCCAGGAGTGAGCCAACCCAGATTACTTTTACTACCATCATCACACTTTACTCTTATAAGAGGGCAATGGATATCAAAAGCTTTTATCAAGAAATCATGAAAAACATTAAACCCCTTGTCACAGTCAGGAGCATTAAGTACTTCGTCCCAGGAGGCTGAGAACAAGTGATTATTTAAACCTTCAAGGTTGTTTTGCTTCAGGTTTCTTACCGTTATGTAATGATTTAAATTCTTTTTCAACGGGCGCTCTGTAGTGACACATTGTAGAGTGTGGTCTGATAGAGCAATCTCAATAACACTTGCGTCTGTCAGCAAAGTATTGGATATAATATTGTCAATGCAAGTCGCGCTATGATTAGTGACGCGGGTAGGTTCGTTTATAAAGTACTTCAGGTTGTAAGATGACAAAAGACTTAAAAGCTCCTTTGTTTCCGTGTCCTGTACCAAAATATTCACATTAAAATCACCGCAGATAATAGTTTTACGTTCTTTATATTTATGTACAAAATTCAGCATATTTTCAAGGTTTAAAATGAAGTCGTCATTTTTATATGGCTTAGGTCTGTATAGACTTATGATGTATGTATCTCCCAGCTTGATACCACACAGCTCAAAAAGATAAGGAATAGACATGTCCTTGATTTTTGGTAAAGTGTGAAACTCAAGATTTGTCCGGACAAAAATGCATACTCCTCCCTTATTATTTCTATTTGGACGGCAAAAACTGGCTGCCAGTTTGAATCCGTTCATGTTAATACGGTTAAGGTCTTCATTTACTCTATGGTGTTCTGTGATGCACAGAACTGAGACCCTCTTTCCCACTGTAGTATTTAACCAGACTTCGAGTTGGGGTAACTTTTTATCATTTAAACTCTGGATATTTATATGGGCTATTTTGTCAGAGATAACAAGGGCATTTGTGCTTACAGCTACTTTCACTGCTACTTTTTTTGAGGACTCTCCTGGTCCCTCTGGAAATCCTGGTTATCTGCATTAAGTGCCGCATGGTCCGTCTGGGTCTCCGCATTTTTAAGAGCGGGTTCTAAATTACACGATTTACTTTGGGACTTCATGTATTCAGAGAAATTTAGTTTGTAGGTAATTCTTAGAATTTCCCTTAATAAGACTCTACAAGCATTCAGTTTAGAGGTGATTATGCCGTTAAAAATTTCCATATAAGTTGCATGCGCAAAGCGGTTGCTTAAAAGTTTGAATGTGCTATTTAATTTGCTCTCATTTAGATATCTACTAAATCCGACATTACACAACAATACATTTGTGTTGTACATTTGACTGAGGTTGCTATATAACAAAGACTGTAGTTTTAAAGGATCTTTGTCGTTGGACCCGGCCACTATTATGACAAAATCTTTATTTGTATAGTCTTTGCATAGACGTGAGCAGGATTCCATTACTTGATTTGTTATAGCATTTGGTTTGATAACAGACTTCACACAGTATCCACACCCTAAAAGATTTGTCAATATTTTATTCATGCCTTTGCCTTGTTCATCGGCGAGCAAAAGTATTCTCCGTTTCGTTTGTTTATCTTCTGTTTTGCCTTTCTCTTTTTCCTCTTGCAGATATTCTTCTCGGTCGTCGTTCGTGATTTTTAATTCAGTGGTCTGCTCTGGCTCACTCATACAAGCCTGGTGTTTGCATGTCATTTGATTCGAAGTCAAATGTTCGTTGAGTGCAGTTGACTCTGGTACCATTTGTTGGACCGCTCCTATTGTTGAAGTCTGTGTGTCTGCGCAACGACGGGAGTCAGGTATGCGTTCTAGACAAGGTTCGATATTTTCGGCTGGTTTAGTTTTACTTGAAAGAGTTGCGTTTAGGTCAAATTGTTTTGTAATATTGTTAGAGAAGTCCTTTTGTGAGGTACTTGAAATTCCGATATTAACTGAATCAGTTCGTAATTTACGATACTGGGGAGAGAAGAACATTTTCTTGGGCGATGAAGTATTGCCCTTGTGTAAATCGGAAAAGCCCACAGATTTGTATACTTGTATTTTTCTTAGGTGGTCATTGATCTCTCTATATAATGTAGAGTTTAGCGAGTTAAGTTTTTCGATCTCGGCGTGCGCTGACTCTAATTCTAGATTTAATCTTTCATTTTCGCTCCTCAAGTTCTCAAACTCCTGGCTGTTTTGGGTTAATGTAGTTGGCAGGCTTTGATGAGATAAGTCTAGCGCCCATTCTTCGTGATCTACATCGTTGCGTCTCGGCTTCCTCTCCGTAACATAGCAGTAGTCTTGAATCGAAGCTGTGTATTCTTCGCTTTCGTTGTGCTTAATGCAGTGGTCACAAATATATGTATTCTTTTGAGTATAGTAGTAGGCCATGTACTTTGCTGTAGTGACGTTGGCACAGTTATGGTGGTAGTTGCTTTTACAAGTGACGCATTGTAAAAGTTCTGTTGTAATGATATTACCCGAACACGCTTTGCATAGCTCCATCTTGTCTTCCTATAGCGCCCTCTATGCAGATTATTCGGAGCGTTCACTAGATGTGGATCGGTTGTTGATATTGATTTGTACTGGTGGCGCCCTCTACTGTGACATCTGCGATGTGGTGTATTTATTGAAATATGAGATCTTGCAGAACAGTAGTGTTTTCTGTTTTAGCCACTAGATGGCGATGGTAATTTTGGTTAGAGATGTATGTCACTAGTTCCGATACTGCGCAGTAGATGGCACTATTTGAAATTATGATGTGCAACGGACAGCAATTTGCATTTTAAAGTATTTTCACTTATGTTCATAATAATTGCACTGTTTCATTATTACACAATGTTATAACACCGAGGAATGTTCACCGTTTATTTGTTTTTATAGGTTTTTATACACAAAATTCACCGTTTAAGATCATCACTATCGTTATACGTATTTCAATGTTTTTTGAAGTAAATCCGTAAATAATGTCTTGGATAACACTTCCACTTGAGCACTTCGGATGATACTAGGTTTTTATCGAATAATATGTCACAAAAACTGTGTTGTTTATTTTTCTGGGCAAATTTAAATGGGAGCAGACTTTAACTCTCTGCAGGTGGCGCCCTCTCGATGGGTCTTTACACTACTCTTGCCATCGCAGCGGCGACCGATTCGACGTCGCATCGGCCGCCGTTGCGTTCTGCGGCGACAGCTCGGGCGACCGTTGCTTTCTTCGGCGGCTGATCCGGCGGCCGATGCGTTGGCTGCAGCTTACAAGGTCCTAGTCCTGCAACTGTACAAAAATCCTTATTGTGGGTGCCCGGTTGCATATCCTTAAGCTTAAGGCTCATTCTCATTCATAAGTTTCGATAACTTCAGAAGTTATGATCAAAAAATGCCAAAAATTATCTTTCCTTCCCCCCCCCCCCCTCCCCTTATCTCCGAAACTACAGACTCTAAAATGATGAAAAAAGTACAGAATATATAACTTAAGCCAAAGATTACAGGAAAAATTACCCAGAATTGCCAAGGTTTTTTTCTATCTGTTTACCACATACAAACTTATGAATGAATCTGGTTACGTACATGGAGTATGAAAGTAGTCGCACTAATAACTTTGTTAACAACATTTTGCTATCTAAAATAAATAATGCCCTCTAGAGGCCGCTATATTAACTTAAGTGTGAAGTCACATAGCCTGTGAACAATAAATATGCTTCTAATGATAACTTATTTGTCCAATTCTGATAAGTAGTTAAGATGTTCTGGTGGAACAAAAGAACATTCATACATACCGGTCAAACACATAGCTCTTCTTTTGGCTTCGCTGTATTCGGGTAAAAATAAATAAATAGCGTCATGGCTTTTCCCCTTTGAAGTGGTAAAGGCACAGTTATTACAAACTATTCACTCCACACCATCCCTACCATTGTACGGGGGTACGAAATCCTTCGCGCGCGAGTTCGACTCGCACTTGACTGGTTTTCCATAATGTTTTCAGGGTACGTACATACTTGTACGTACCCTGAAATGGGGTACGTACATGTATGTAATGGGTGTGTAATAATGAGATACGGGTAGGTACATGTATGTCGTATAAGTATGAGTACACATAAATCTGAGTGAGATTCTTTAACATCCACGATTTTTTCTAAACTACTAAACCGATTTAGACGTACCCAGGTATTTACGTATCGTTAGAATCGAAGTTATCCCAAGTATTCCCAAGTGTCATAGGATGGTATAAATATGACGTCATCATAAGAACAATATAGCAGATTCTGTTATGCTATATTGAGTGACAAAGAAAAAAAAACTTCTAATCTCTTATCAAGTGGAGTAGGTATCAAAATGAACGATATTGAAAGCTTATAATTAATTATTATGAAAAATCATGCAATTTGTACCTTAAATAAAAAAGTGGCCAAATGCGAGTCGGACTTGCCCCCGAAGGGTTCCGTTGTAGCAAGTAATTATGTGACTGGATGTTTGTGTTGTAATGTAACTTTGATTTTCATAGAGTTTGTATGAATGACAAAGTTATCTTTGCGGTTTTTAATACATTTATATCTTAAAAAGTGCTTATTTTATTTTGTTCAAACCAATTTTCGCTGTAAGAATATTTTTTGTAAATTTTTCACTCTCTTACTTTAAAAGTTAGAGGGGTGGGGGGTGAGGGGGGGGACACAATTGTCCACTTTGGAAGGGTCTGTCTCTTCAGCGAATTCCTTTTAGGAAAAATGGTTTCAGGAACTTCTACGTCATTTTTAAAGACCTGTCTATAGAGACCCCATACAATATAGGTTTGATGACAAAAATATGTTTTCAGTTTCATGTATTTTAATTATTTTAATTTTTCAATTTTTGTATAAAATATCGTAAAGCGGTTCACAGATAAATCTACATACCAAGTTTCAACTGTGAAGTTCTAATAGTTTCTGCATACAGTTGCTGTGTTTCTCTACGGAACCCTAAAAAGCGGTCACGTAGACGCATATCATAGGCATTGTTCAGGCTTCTCAGCACCTAATGACCTCGTAGGGGCCCATCAGCTACGAGGTAGCGTAGCGATCAGTTGCCAAGAAGTGTGAACGTCGGCGATTCACCGAGCTAAGGTAAATGGAGTCGATCTAACCTGGTCTGTGCTTCGGTCCCGTCAACCTCCTGTCTCTCTGCAAGGCCGGGTGCACCCTAGGCTCTTCTTGGTAGACAGGTTCTTCAGCCAACCAGGTATGACTGGCAGGCCAGCTTCGATGAGCACAGTGTTCCAACACAGGTTATGTTACGTGGGAAAAACCAATCGGCCACGTAAATGCGAACTTTATCTGGTTCGGGGAACCACAACACACTCAGCTATATAGACAATCCTGAGGGAAACCCGAATACATTCCAGATGGCTTGCGATTTAATTTCAATACCCTAACCAATACGCGTTACATTGCGAGGGCTTTTCGTCTGTCAGTTGTCAAAAACTGCAAGGTTGGCAGCAACGTCAAATTCAAAATGGCCGTTCCGAAACCATCGATCGAATATCGATTTGGAATCGAACAATCACCCGCCCGGACAGGCACCCACCTGTCCCCTAATCTACGGGCAGCCGAGACAACGTTGCTACCGCTCGTTTTAGAACCGAGCCTCCTACTAGAACCTCCGCAGACCGGGGGGTCCCGTCCTTGCCAGGGAACAAGTTAACAATGCGCCCCCTGCGCCAACGTAGTGGCGGTAGGTTAGCATCCTTAACCAGAACGAGGTCACCAACACTAGGGGGGCTGGTTTTGTCAGTCCACTTAAGGCGCTGTTGTAAGATATGCAGATACTCGAGCGACCAATGCTTCCAGAAATTCTGAGTAAACTGCTGCAACATCTGATACCTTGACAACCGATACAATTTCACTCCCTCGAAGGGGTGCTCGGGCAACGCGTTAAGTGGCTGTCCTATCAAGAAATGGCCTGGGGTCAGAGCCTCCAGGTCATTTGGATCCGAGCTGAGCGGACACAACGGTCGCGAATTGAGAACGGCCTCGATCTTACAAAACAATGTCGCGAGCTCCTCAAAAGTCAGCGCGGTCTGACCTACTATACGCCCCAAGTGCGTCTTAGCTGACTTAACTACGGCCTCAAAAATCCCACCCCAGTGGGGGCAACTCGGTGGGCTGAAGGTCCACTGTATACCCCGACGGGAGAGGGCCGTTCCAATATCCACTTTATTTACATTCAAAAAGTTGACTATCTCTCGTAAGTATCGTTCCGCACCGACGTAGTTAGTGCCGTTATCAGAGCGGATCAAAGTTGGAAGTCCCCTTCGAGAAACAAACCTATCCAAACAAGCAATGAAAACCTCTGTCGAGAGATCAGCAACGAGCTCGAGATGTACCGCCTTGGTGGATAAACAAACAAACACACATGAGCTATACCGGTCCAGCAGAAACCCGGCGTCAGGGTCCTCAGCCTTCTGGGTAACATGCACGGCCGCTCTGGGGCCATGATCCGAAGATACTACTACATGGGTGTGGGGCCAGTCCGATTCTCTCCTGGCAAGCCAGGGTGGTCCCCACCACAAATGGTGTCTAACGAGTTCAGGAGCCCGACATCCCCTGGATGCACAATCAGACGGGTTCAATTCTCCTGGTACATGTCTCCAGGTCAGTGGGACCTCAGACGACACAATCTGGGAGACACGGTTCGCAACAAAAACCTCTAAGTTATGGACCGAAGCCTTCAGCCAGCACAAAACAATCTGGCTGTCCGTCCACGCGTACACCGTATCCTCCAAAACCACTGACCCACGCAACACTGTTAGAGTGTGATTCAAAAGTTTGGTCAAAAGAGCAGCCCCGGACAGTTCCAGTTTTGGAATCGTCATCCTTGTCCGAATAGGCGCTACCTTGCTTTTTGCCAAAACCAAACGCACGTCGACCTCCCCGGTGGAGGTGACGGTTCGCAAATAAACCGCTGCCGCAAACCCTCGTTCAGAGGCATCACAAAACCCGTGAAGGGTTGCCCTGTAATCCCCAGCAGGGACCAATTTCCTCGGCAGCGATACATTATTTATATTGAGGCCCAACCATTTTGCTAAATCATTCGATACAATGCAGCCCTGAGCTCCAGAATCTAATAGGGCGCGAACGTATGTTGGGTTTCCCGCCAAATCCCAAACAAGCACAGAGGCGATCGGTAACACCACCGTCTCCGGTTGGGGGGCAACCAATGGTTGGGCCGCAAATTCCTAGCGAGGACCCCCGGGGCCCCACTGTGCCTGTAACCGATCAGGTAGGCAGCTATACGCCAGAGGGTCCCATTGTACAAATGGCCCACGCGCCGGTTCCATTGCCACCCTACGACGCCCCCCGAAGGGGGGTGGGCGTGAATTCAACCGTGGCCGCTCCATGAGCGGGGGGGACATCACATGCGACCGACGAGGACGAGGCGACGAGCGGGGCGACAACTGAGGCGGCGTCCGAACCGCATCCGCATAGCTCGAAGGTGTCCCATGCCACCCGCCCGTTACGGCCCGCTGAACACACCCAATGTCCCGCTGAGTCGGATGCTGAGTCGCAACCGAAAACTCAGGGCCCCCCATGTGATGACCCTGAGTGCGGCCCTGCACCCCTGGGTGGCTGCGTGCTTGTGGCCCCATTGCCCGCTGAGTCGGATGCTGAGTCGCAACCGAAAACTCAGGGCCCCCCATGTGATGACCCTGAGTGCGGCCCTGCACCCTAGTACCGCCCTGTGCACGTGGGGACATTGGCCCCTGAGTTGCGCTCCGAGTCGCAAACGAATTCTCAGGGCCCCATGCCGTGTCACCCTGGGTACGGCCCTGTGGTGGCTGTTGGCCGGACCGGTTCATGCACAACAGATTGTTGTGGGCCCCACCACAATATCCGCACATTTTTGTGCGCGTGCAGTACCTAGCCATGTGTGGCCCGAGGCACAGGAAACACCAGCTCCGCTGCTTGGCCATCCGGCGCCGTCCCTGAACCCTAAGTTCCCCGAACTTATTGCAATTGGCCACAGCATGGCCAATCTGCCTACAACATGGGCAGGTCTCACTATGTGGGGTCAATGCACTCACAGTCCCATATGACTGCCGGTTGGTACGGTCCTTCCTCGTCGGAGGGCCCCTACTCACAGCGCTCCCGGCAGCTCTCTGTGGCTCCGAAGGATGGGTGACCGTCAACCCCAAATTCTCTGCCCGTCGAGCCTCCTCTTCCAAGAATCCGACCAAGTCGGAGAAGGCGGGCAGGTCCTCGGCCGACCTCCCGTGAGACTGTTCGAAACGAGTCTGAACGTCAGCGGGTAGGCGGGAAAGTACAATGTACAGCAGTAGGTACGACCATTCACCAACCGGAAGTCCAAGATTCTCTAGAGCCTTGGTGACGGACAACAACGGGTTCAAAACCTCCGTCTGTATGGCCCCGACCTTGTTCACAACCGGGATACTAAACAAACGGTTCAGTTGGGCATCGGCCAACCTCCGTTTGTTATGGTAACGTCTGACCAACAATTGTCTGGCCGTTTCATAGTTACCCTCCGTAACTGTCAAATGAGCGACCAGCTCCCTAGGCTCACCCCTCAATGCTGCCACCAGCTGAGCCATCTTGACAGACTTGGTAATGTCCGATCGCATGTGCACCAAACTGTCGAACAGATTGATGAAGCTCATCCATTCACCGGACACTCCGTCAAAAGTAGGCATAGTTATGGCCGGTAACCTGGACCCTGAACCCTGAAGCGGCAGAGGTGCTTCAATGTCACCACCATGGCTGGACTCGCGCTGTCTACGTATGTCCGCAGCCTTCTGCGTGATAGCAGCTGCCATCTCCATACATTGGTCGACATCCCCTAGCAACCGTGACAGCCTGTCAGGTGCGCAACCATCAACTGATTCCGCCTGCGCGGACAATTCGAGCACCCTATTGTAACGTTCCTTAACGTCCATAGACCGCTCCAATACCACATCATGCCTATCTAAACGGTCTATCAGACCGTGTGCGGAGGAAAACCATCTGAGTTCCTTAGAAACACCCTTCTGGATTTCAGATAACGACATGATCGGAACGATACTTACTCACAATTTGCAGTAACTCAATTTTATTGGACCCTCCAGTCTACAACCCAAACGAGGGAACCCTAAACCACAACTTAAACAATGCTGTTTTCCTTAAACAATAGGAACCGAGTTTTATATCTATATAAATTCTGTAAATAACAATTTAGTCTCCCTTTATCACTACAACACATACAGATAGTCAATATTAGTTCAAGTTATAAATTGCTATAAACTGAAAACAATGCAATAGCCTGCTATCAATAGATGTAACTACCTATGTTAACCAAAACATTCTTCAATAGCATTACTAGACCACTAATAGATTGACTAACTGGTAATTCAATGCAATTTTCAATTCAATATCTGTCTATCTACTACCAGCAATAGACCTATAGCTTACAATACTACCAATCTATGTGGATATAGGAACACAACCAAGTTACCTAGTAACCGCCTATACCTACAGATTGATAGTCCCAAATCGTGCGTTCCTGGAGCCCTTGACGGCTGCAATTCTCAGGAAACCACGCTCTAGCTACCAAAGTGTTCAGGCTTCTCAGCACCTAATGACCTCGTACGGGCCCATCAGCTACGAGGTAGCGTAGCGATCAGTTGCCAAGAAGTGTGAACGTCGGCGATTCACCGAGCTAAGGTAAATGGAGTCGATCTAACCTGGTCTGTGCTTCGGTCCCGTCAACCTCCTGTCTCTCTGCAAGGCCCGGGTGCACCCTAGGCTCTTCTTGGTAGACAGGTTCTTCAGCCAACCAGGTATGACTGGCAGACCAGCTTCGATGAGCACAGTGTTCCAACACAGGTTATGTTACGTGGGAAAAACCAATCGGCCACGTAAATGCGAACTTTATCTGGTTCGGGGAACCACAACACACTCAGCTATATAGACAATCCTGAGGGAAACCCGAATACATTCCAGATGGCTTGCGATTTAATTTCAATACCCTAACCAATACGCGTTACATTGCGAGGGCTTTTCGTCTGTCAGTTGTCAAAAACTGCAAGGTTGGCAGCAACGTCAAATTCAAAATGGCCGTTCCGAAACCATCGATCGAATATCGATTTGGAATCGAACAGGCATTATGCAGACACAAGATGGCGTAAGGTAAGTTTGATCGTCGCCGCGTTCGCAAACAGAACGCGGCGAAGATCAAACGAACCCAATCAAACTCGACCTAGTAGTCATACAAATAAAGTCTAATGGAAATCATAGAATAAATTGAAAAACTTGTTTCGGGGAATGGTTATGTTGTGTTGCCAACACAACAAAAAATTATGCACCTTTTTATGAGTGCGATCTTTCCAACTAGAATAATTATGAAAATTATTCTAATTGGTTGAATGTGGTATACGTCGCGCAACGAGTTATGAGCGGTGGCCTTGAATGCGCAGTAATCACTTTTCAATACCTGTACATATGTGCAGTAACTCACGCCAACGTCGCCTAGCGACAACTGACTGAATCATCCAAATCCAATAGAAAATCCACTAGCCACTAAAACCATTTTTTGACCGCTAAAATGGAAGTCTAAACCACCATATCTAGTGAAAAATCCACTGAGTTGGCAACACTTGCACCCTGACTGATTGGAGTGTGTTTCCGACAAACAATCCTTTGAAGTACCGCCGCCACGTAGGGTAAAAGCGCACATTTACTGGTGCGGCTTCTTTCATACTCAGGCATTCATAAATTTGTGTATGTGGTATTGAAATAAAATGCAGTCGGAATATTTGTATTTATAGTAATTTCAGTTGTTTATCCTATAAACTCCAAGGGGTCGGGGGTGTGAGGCGGTGGAAAATAATTTTGAAAAACGCAAATTTCATGTATCGCTCGCGATGTCTGCAGCTCACAGAGCCACTAAAAATAAACAGTCCTCAGCTCTGAGAGTTGTCTCAGCTATCTTGTCATGTCACAATG
Organism: Argyresthia goedartella; assembly: GCA_949825045.1. NCBI lineage: Eukaryota > Metazoa > Arthropoda > Insecta > Lepidoptera > Argyresthiidae > Argyresthia > Argyresthia goedartella. The sequence continues at coordinate 17,867,067 of OX463824.1, read as the reverse complement.
ACGCCATGTCAAAACTGTCATTTACTCAGAGATGAGCGCAGTACCTATATTAATACGGGCCTTTCCATTGGTTATACTGGATAATGAGGATCAAACCTGTCAAATGGCAATGGCAGATCCAACGTTTTCTGAGCTCGTCCTTCAACCTATATCTATCCTCGTAGAAACCTAATTAAATGGGTTCAGGTACTACAATTTCTCGAATCCACGACATCAAGAAACTGGTTTTTGTCACAGACTTTGTTAACAATGTGACGTCTCGCTTGTTACAAACCACAGGACACAATTATGCTACCAACAAACAGTGGTGCCCTCTACCAAAAAGTTTTGTATGTATTTTTAATATCTTGTGGCCCTTGCCGATACGCATCTTTTGACACCCCAAACATTGACGTAGCCCTAAAACTCACAACACTAAGGCGAATTCGCACTCTCAGCGAAAAGTTTTTATTATGATATGTATAAATAAAGTAGTATATGTAACTGTACATAACTAAGCATTAAAACACTCGTATGATGTTGTAATTCAAACTCACGCTCGAATTTTGATGCCCTTCATTATGTATCATTCCTATAAACTATTATAACTTAATTTAAATTTATACATAGGTGTAACTTAAGAGTACCTACCTAAGCGAAAGAGACTAGTCAGCACGACACAGGGAATCCTAGCGAGGGGTCTAGAGATTCCATAAAAATAAAAGTTGTTAACTCATTTCACTTGTGGAACGTTTTGACAGTGCAAGCGACCGGCGGCGACCGGGAGCCGGACAATTTTTTCATAGGTGTTGAACTTTGTTACAAAACAATAAGGTTCAACATCGCGGGCCATTTTTGTATGGCATTTATGGAGGGTTTATTATTATTTACTGTACTCTTATTAAGCTGGTTAAAAAGAGAAAGGCAGACAGTACATTGAACCACATTCTAATTACATAATTATTTGATACTATATACTAATAAAAATGGACGATGAATCTAAAAACTATGATATTAGGCGCATTTACCCTATGAGTAAGTAAACGAGTAAGCATCCGGCCGCCCTCAGAACGGATCGGCGACCGACGCGACGTCGAATCGGCCGCCGCCACCTAGCGCGGCGACCGATCCGGTCGCCGATACGTTCTGAGGGCGGCGCGTTGACTGTTTACACCATGCGTTGGCTTGCGAACGGATGCGGTAGAACTGATCGTGTAAATCCCCTTTAAGTGTGTAAAAACGGCCAATGAGCCAATCTTCTATTTCCTGTATGGTCTTTTGTTAATTTCATTCATTCAAGACGCTGCAAACGTGACTCGAAAAAATCACTTTTCGTAACCGGTATTTCATGAAATCTTCGAACGCTGAAATATTGAAAAATTTCTAATAGAACATACTAATGTTTTTATTGTTTTCAAAAGTTAATCTTGTGTAGATTACGAAAGTATCAAACAAAATGTGTATTTTGTTGTGTTTTACTCACGTCGACTACATTTGTGACGAGAGGGAGCATTTTATTAGAAGTCTGTGATTCTGATGTCGGTACAAAAATAAACTAAGGTCACAGTGTCATTTTCTTCGCATTGAGTAAGAGAGGGTTTCATTAGCTACTCAGATGTACAACTCTCATAGTTCTAAGAGTTACCATTCAGACATAATCACTTGATATGTCAGTCAAGTCGCGCGCGCCGCGCGGGCTCATATATGCCTGGGATTAGAGCTGGTTGGCGCCGGGCGGCCGGGTTTCGGAGAGGTTAATCAATCAGCCCACATTCACCCACTGCTAGCTATAGGCCTCCGCTTTACCACGCCATATACTCCGTTCCTGAACCTCCCGCAGCCGATAATTTGTGCTTTTTAGTTGTATTAAATCAATACAAATACAAATACAAAATCTTTATTTAACTAATTGAGTTAACAAACGTGCAGGTTAAATAAATAAATAAATACATGTTAGAGGACAATCTAACACAAATCGTACCTGGCCCACAGTAAGCTCAATAAGGCTTATATTATGGGTACTAGACGACGATATATTTAATAGAGATAAATACTTATGTAAAGACATAGAAACATCCAAGACTAATTGCTTTTCAGTTAAAATTGGAGCACTACGGTATTAAAAATAAAGCTCTGGAACTTTTGAGTTCTTATTTGGATAATATAATTCAGAAGGTTTAGATTAACAGAACCAAATCATTATGATATCGCGTGAAAATTGGCGTGCCTCAATGTTCCGTATTAGGTCTTTTCTTATTTTTGGTCTACATTAATGATTTGACTTGCATGATTTAGAATTTGTCAAAGATTGTGTTGATTGCTAATGACACATCTCTTATATTTAAAGTAAATCGATATATAAATAACTATGACGAAGTAAATAATGCTCTTGGAGAACTTCATAATTAGTTTACTGTTAACTATCTAGTGCTTAATGTGAAAAAAACTAAATTTATACACTTTGCCTTATATTATTTCCTTAGAAAATAATGTTATATTAAATAACGAAAAGTTAGAGTTTACTGATAGTACAGTTTTCCTGGGCATCACACTTGACTCGAAACTACAATGGAGCCGTCACATTAAATCTTTATCGAGAAGACTAAGTACAGCTGCTTAAGCTGTGAAACAAAGCAGACAGCTGACGAATGCAGCTACGGCGAGACTTGTTAGTTATTTCGACAGCTATGGAATGTTCTATGGAATTTCGCCGAGCAGCTGATATTGACCCCATTTTTGTTCTACAAAGAGGGCGATTAGAGCACTTTATAACCTCCGCAGTCATCGACTCCCTGAGGGAACTGTTAAAAAATTAACATTTTGACCTCAGATAAATAAGGTAATACTCGCCATCTGTATAGTTTATCAGACAACAACGAACTCTTCAATTAGATCGAACAGCATCTGTCATAGTCATCAAAGAGTATAAAATTTACATACAAATTATAGTATATTTTTAGTTTTATTTTAAAAATTAAATAATTTTATTATAATTTACTACGTAAATAGTCATACATAACATAAACAAAGACTGAATACTTCAAATCGTAACTTTCGGGAAAATGTTATTTTAATTATCAAAGTGGTCTATCAGTGAGAAAAATTATAAAATTGCATTAGAAAGTCATTCACCATGTAGTGTGATATCATACTGAGTAAAATTTACATGAGAAATCATAAAAACGGCGAAATTATCAGCTACCACGGGATACAGTAGGGATAGCAAAAGATTTCCCAATTTATTTTGGCCCAGAAATATCAGAAATACGTTTATAGTAGCGTAATTACAATACGTTATCTTTTACAAATTTGTCCAAGAAATATCGATAGTGCTTAATTGATGAACCTTTTCCACAAAGTAACATTGATATGTGAAATTTGATGCGTGATTAAATTTTACCACACGCGCGAATTCTCAAGAAGATTTTACTGCAGAATGATTTTACCAGCAATAAAAAAAATCTCAGGCTAATACAAACTACTTTAACAAGACTAATATCCCGCTCACATCTGTTATTATTAGAGTAAGAGCTCATTCACACGGGATCCGACATTCACGATTCGTCAAAATGTCCCAATATACATTATAGTCGTAGATGCCTGCTGATATTTTTCAATATATTGTACTGATATTTCACTTCGTCACGGTACCTCAAGGGTATTGTGTAATTGAATCGTGATTAGTGATCTATATTAATTGATGGTGTGTAAATGAAAATGAGATTTGTTTATTGCTCTATTTGACTATATATATATATATAGTTGACTTTATTGTGTGCTTATTTATTAAATTATATGTTTTAAATTATAATAATTTATTTCGGAGCACAAAAGGATCCATATTTTGTTTGTATCAGACAAAATACTTAATCACACTCAATTCAATCTATTGTTCTGTTTTCCACGCACTGTCACAAGCAGTCACACCATCCACCCAGTGTTTGAGTATTGGGCCATCAAGCCAACCTGCAATGATAGCTAGGATACTCTTGGTGCCGCCACGCGTTCTGCTTCAGTAGCAGGCCGTTCTCTTACGTATGATGGCATGGAATGGAATCCATCAGTACGTGCTTCAACAAACATGCCCGATGCACTACAGTAGCGTGGCAGTGGCAGCCCCAGCAACAGTGTTATACTGGACGAGCAGGGCATTCTGTGGCAAGGCGTTGAGAGTATTTTGGGTGTAGTTGACCTATAGGCTGCACGTGTAGATTGATTGACAGTGTGCCTTGAAGAGTGAGATTTTTACTGGCTCTTTACGATGTCCAATCCTCAAGCCAACATATTCGCCCAAACTGCCAAAGCGCTGCGCGCCCACTCTATGACTAGTTCATCCCTCAGGTCGGCAGTCACTATATGACCAAGATATTTGAGATTGGTTATTGAGGGTATGTAAATAAATTGTCACTTCGACTTTGTTTATCGATATTATTTAAACAGTGATCATTAGTTCATAGGCAAATACCAGCCTTATAAAATATCGATAAACTATCCATCATTTTTTTCGATATCCTTTCTTATATCGATACATCCCTGGTTGTCACTAAAATGGTACGCGAAAATGTCCTGTCAAAACTATATTGGTTTCAAGCATACAAAGTAGAACAGTCGTATGAGTAAAGAGTGTCGGTTTATTAACTTCTGTTCATGGAAAATAGCCCTCCCTCTATTTACTTACTTACTCTGTGATTATGACTGTACCGTGTTTATATATTTACTAGCTTTGGCCCGCGGCTTCGCCCGCATTATTTAAGGTTTTTTGTAGTATATGTCGAACCAATAGTAATTTTTTAAAACTGAGGATAAAAATTTTAGGTTACTTTTCACAGTTGTTAAAGCCTTTTATTTTTTGATTTGTATACTTAAAGTACCTCTTTATTTACTACATTAGAGGTTCTGCCCTCAGATGTTAATTCGACCAAATGTCTTTATTACTGTAGATATTTACATATTATTTACATACTTAGCAATCGTCATTTTTTGCCTCTTCTCTACATTGGACCACTGTGGGAGAGGTACATACATTATATTTTCGAAAATAAATTGACTAGCCCACAGTTCGTATGTAAATTTCTAGCTCTCTTAAGGAGTCTGTGCGTTTTAAATTATAAATTGCTCGAATACCTCTTTTATGTAAAATAAAAATAGTTTGAATATCCGCTGCTTTCCCCCACAATAATGGTATCTAGCATAGGACATGACACTATGAAAGTAACTAAAATATACTAGCCTAGATGTAGCCACATCCGTGTTTTGTCTGATGAACAGCGTAAGCCGCAGAACTTAACTTACCAGCTAATTTATCTATGTGGGGTCCCCACTGCACTTTGCTAACAATGGTTATTTCAAGAAACTTTGTGTCATTTGCTAATTCTAACGTGTTGCTGTCTAACACTAAACTGGTCTCAACTTGCCTGACATTTGGAAATGAGAATTTGATGCATTTGGTTTTACCAGCATTTAACAAAAAGTATTAACTGTGAACAAGTTCAAAGTTAAAGACAATACTCTATTAACAACATCAAAATCTTCTTTTTGTCTTTCAATTTTGAAGACCAGTGAAGTATCATCAGCAAACAACACTATGTCAGTCAATTTCTGCACCATGAAAGGCAGATCGTTAATATATACGTTTTCGACTGCGGGCGACCACTCTTTGGAACTCGCTTCCCTGCACTATCAGAGATAGTCCGTCTCTCCCCGTCTTCAGGAATCGTTTGAAGGAGCATTATCTTTCTCTATCCTAGATTTGAACTTTGTATATATTAGTTTATTTATGTGTATTTATATTTTTATATAATATTTATGTACATGTGTATGTAGCAGTAGGGTATTATTGGGTACTTTAGCTTACTTTCGATCGGAGCTCCGCTTCCCTCCGCTCGATCGACGTGATCCAAAGTCCCACAATAATACACAACTTACGGTTATGGCATATTACGGCATGCAATCAGACATATCGCTAGAGCAGATATCTGATAAGTTTAACAAGGAGCTGTTGTGTGACACAACAAGAAAATCAAGCCTTCGGAAATGGATTAAGGTAGTTAGTTTTGACATTTACCTGACAAAAATAAAGGATTCCATCGGCAAGCTTAGGAAAACCAAAAATCACATTTTTTATTTAAGTAGTATCAAACAATGTTGAATGTTGCTTTGTGGGATTCTCAACGAACACTGTAAACGAACACTGCGGCTCAGCGTACTTACCAAAATTTAAGCTGGTATTCGAACACGTGTATTTCTTTCGGACTTTTTGGCGTGAATCACACTCGCTGAAGAAATTATAACTTTTTTGTAATTAATTCGGTCTTTTTATATATACATTTTTGATGACTATAATAAAAAAGCAATGGTTGTCAACCTTTTACCGTATTACATAAAATATATGACTTCTAAATAACTAACTAAATGAGGAATAAAATTACAAAACGTAATTTTATGTTAAGAATTTCACAATAATGTATATTTAAAATAATCAAAAGAAACCTGTAACTAAACTAAATAAAAAATATTTAATCAAATTTATTTACTATCCAAAACTCATTCAATAAACTTTCCAAAGAACAATGTTGAGTATCCCTGACTAGCGTCAAAACTGCTAACTAAGGTTTAAAACCCTGTGATTCTTGGGTATCGATTACAACGTTTCATCATCACCGGATCACGTGTCATGGCGGTGCAAGTATGAATTCCAGAAAGGATATTGAGTATCCCTGAATAGCGTCAAAACTGCTAACTAAGGTTTGAAACCGTCTGATTCTTGGGTATCGATTACAACGTTTCATCATCACCGGCCCACGTGTCATGGCGGTGCAAGTGTGAATTCCAGAAAGGGTATTGAGTATCCCTGAATAGCGTCAAAACTGCTAACTAAGGTTTGAAACTGTGTGATTCTTGGGTATCGATTACAAAGTTTCATAATCACCGGCTCACGTGTCATGGCGGTGCAAGTATGCATTCCAGAAAGGGTATTGAGTATCCCTGAATAGCGTCAAAACTGCTCTAACTAAGGTTTGAAACCGTGTGATTCTTGGGTATCGATTACAACGTTTCATCATCACCGGCTCACGTGTCATGGCGGTGCAAGTATGAATTCCAGAAAGGGTATTGAGTATCCCTGAATAGCGTCAAAACTGCTAACTAAGGTTTGAAACCGTGTGATTCTTGGGTATCGATTACAACGTTTCATCATCACCGGCTCACGTGTCATGGCGGTGCAATTATGAATTCCATAAAGGGTAGCCAGCGGTTAATTTTTCATGTGTTACTCATATTTATAAATAGTATAAAGTAAAGTTGACCTCCAATTCTGTCGGCTATGTATGTTACGTAATCCAATCCAACTCAAGTTCCACTGAACAGATTATGATGTGGTTTTTACTAATAGGTACATTTATTCTTAGTTCAGGTTTTAGTCTATAGTTTGTTGTTTTTCGTAAACTTAATGTAATGAGCAATGAAGATAAGTTTCAAATTATTTCGAAAAAAAATATACTAATCCGCAGCTTATCATCTCATGGTTTGGACTGAGAGGTGTACCAAATTTCAAATTTTTCCTTTATCATCTGACAAAGTCCATTTAAATGTGACTTGATTTTGTCTTAATAGGTATATAACCTTTTTGCTGTTAAGTACATATAGATGACAACAGATGCTTATTTTTCTTAGGGTAGGCGTAGATCCGCCCCACGGGGGTCACTAGTTCGATGTTTAAAGAACAAGTTGCTAGTTCATCGCTGAAAAAACTCATGGTCGTTTCTTAGTGTACTATTACGACTTACTTAGGATTATATTATTATGCAGCTTACGTATTCTATTTTAGTTAGGTTTGAGTCGGGATTAACTATACCGATATATAGGTATTTACCTTATTTTTTTCCTCGCTGACAAATGCAACTTTTTTGCATTAATTACTGATGACAATTATTATTTATCATAATCTCATGATTATGGCACCTACTACTTTTGGGTTCGTAGCCAGATGCGAGTGAAGTTGTAGGCTACAGCTGGTAGCTAATAGATATTACAAGTGCTGAGATCGATGTCTAACCGTTTAAGATAACACGGTACACGTACATTTGGCTAAACAATAAACCAAATTTAATCAAAGTACCTACTCATGCTGTTGACTGTACTTGTATTGCAATTATGCTGAGTGAGGTAAGAGATTCTGAGAGCCGGACACCTACGTCACCTGTGAGCCCGCCATGGGAACGCAGGGTGGATATTACAAAGAAAATGTTCTGTTTCTAATTTTATTTTTTTAGAGTTCCGTACCCAAAGTTAAAAACGGGAACCTATTACTGAGACTTCGATGTCCGTTCGTTTGTCACCAGACATCTATTTTATAACTTGTATTTATTTTTTCAGAATAATGACAGAGGAAATGAACCCCTACTACTACGTGCAGGATACGTTAGCTGGATACGACAGCGATGTGCAAGAGGTTCCCCCTGCTCCGGCTTTGCCACTACCTCCTCTAACAAACATAAAGAGGAAATCTCCAAGTACACCTAGGAAGAGGTCTTCTGTGGAGGACGCAGGATTATTCGTGATGTGTAAGCAGCCACAGAAAGGATTACGCCTTTTTAAGATCGAAGTGTTTGACCTCGTGGAGCAACCCAGCGCAAGTCGGGGTAACGGAGCCTATTGTGAGCGCTTAGCACATGGTGCTAGATCCGATTGATGAAATAATGGACATGACTGATAATTTTGTTAATTCTATTAACAATAACGCTAAGAGAATAAGTGATAGTTATAAAAAAAAACTCTTAGTTCTAGTGATTGGTTAGTTTTTAATTTTGTTAAAACTTGTATATTAAAACCTTTACACCTAAGTCTCAAATATTAAAGAGTTAACATCTTAAAATACTTTGCTTTTTAGGGTTCCGTACCCGAAGGGTTCCAAACGGGACCCTATTACTAAGACTTCGCTGTCCGTCCGTCCGTCCGTCCGTCCGTCTATCACCAGGCTGTATCTCAAGAACCTAGCTAGCTAGAGAGTTGAAATTTTCACAGATTATGTATTTCTGTTGCCGCTATAACAACAAATACTAAAAAACAGGATAAAAGAAATATTTAAGGGGCTCCCATACAACAATTCTTTCAATACCACATACAAACTTATGGATGCACCTGGTTACGTACATGGAGTGTGAAAGTAACCGCACCAATAACTTTGTAAACAATATTTTGCTGTCTAAAATCCAAACTATTCACTCCACACCATCGCTTCCATTGAACGGTGGTACGGAACCCTTCGTGCGCGATTTAGACTCGCACTTGACCGGTTTTTTATTTTTGATCTAGGAAGGTATATGAGGAGTATTTTTCAGAACGTGATAAGTCCATCGAGTATGGAGCCGAGATAAATGCACTCAAATCATTGTGTCCATAGAAAAGAACAAGGTGTCATTTTTAAATAAATTGTATTATTTTGTGACAAATAACGTTTTGAAAGTTACCTCCTCATTTAGGTTATTGAAAAACTAAGTTAGGTTATTCACATTATTGTCCTACCCCATAACATATTTCATGTCCGGAAACTGTAGTGCACTAACCGGTACTACCTTTTAATTCGGTGATAAATTGTTAAGAAAGTCATTGTATTCTAAACAGTCGTAGAGTTTTACACTTATTCAAAATGAGGTTTGTAAAACAGAAACATCCACTAGAACTTGACAAATATTGTTTTAAAAATATAAAAGAAGAAAGCAGGCACGGCTCTCTTCTACCAAACTCAATTCGTTGTATTATTTGCGGTCCATCAAACTACGGTAAAACCAATTTGATGATAGGTCTCTTACTCCATGAAAAAGGACTCCACTTTAAAAATGTTTATCTACACACGTATCATAAACCCTCTTTACTGCGTACAAAAACCGCACGTTACGATCAGCATAATGTAAAACTCATTTCTTATCTGAAAAATTAGACATTATGACCATAATGTGTAGTTTTTCTACACATTGTGACATTCAAATTTCGAACGCCAACGCCCGACTGCGTGCCGCCCCTAGTTTGTCTGTGAAGTTGGTACTGACATTCAAATTTCGAACGCCGACGCCCGCCTGCGTGAAGTTGGTACTACAGACAAGGGCGTCGCCAGCCGATGGCCCAGGGGGGGGCAAGTTGACTTTACCTACTACAAAGGTATGAATTGTAGGTAAAGTCGACAGCACATGAAGCTTTTCACTTGTACTACGAGCCTTGCATCTACAGCGATTGTAATAACAACAGTATCCTATGTATATATTCTGTGACAGTACAGAGTCCAATGTGTGAAGCAACACGAGCACGAACTCTTGATTATACAATAAAAAAACTTGTGAATAAGTTATAACACCATTTATTAGAAAAATAGAATAAAAAGGAGTTTGAAATTGAATAAGTGTACAGCGTACCGCGTATTTTTTTTTAAATTACCAGATTTTAATATTATAGTGGTCGTTGTTTGTTTATATTAGGTTAATTAAAACATAATTTTCGGGGATTCATTGTAAACTTATCGACCACTTTATTATTAAAATCTTGTAAGTTTCCATGTATTAGTTTTCGGTGCACACTCATCATGGCCAAACCATTGAGGCGATTTTCACTCATAGTGCTTCTTAGCCAGGTTTTTAGTCTCCTGAGGCTGCTAAACGATCGCTCTACCGTACACGTCATGCATGGAAGAGCGATCAAAATTTTCAACGCTTTTTCCGTGTCGGGAAAGAAGGTTTTTGCTTCTTTTAGGATATCAACAACGGTTTGATCTGTTGAGTTTGGTTTATTATGCCAGAATTGCTGCCAAAGCTCGACTTCATTTCTTATGTTTGGTAAATTATAAAACTGAGCGATAGTTTCACAAGTTTCTATGAGATTTTCGACTGACATAGTTTGCATTTGTGCGGGGTGTAATTTAGATAAAGCAAATGATGGAGTATTTTCTTCAGCAAAACGTGTTTCAAGCGATGTAATAACGGAGTCCAGGTATGGTATTATTAATGATCTTTTCCAGAATTCTGAAGGGCTTTCTGCTGGGTGATAGCTTCGATGACGTTGTTTCCCAACAATGCGCGGCATTGAAGTGATATCCTCCTCCAGGCCGACTTTCTCCGCAACAACAGTGGCATCCTTAATAATTTCATCTGTGACTCTTTCGGGATTATCACGGTGGCTCTTAAGCAATTGCAAAATGCGTTTGACATGTTGCGAGGCCTTAACCACATCCAAAGCTATGGATTGGAGTGCGTTGACAACAGGTTCCAACAAAGCAGAGTATTTAGCTATCAAAGTAATACAAAGTATATACGAAATTTTAGAAGCAGCCGCATGGAGTTGAAAGGCGTTTTTTCGAGTCGCACTGTTTCCTTCACGCGATAAGGTTTCTAAGGCTTCCAATATAATAGGAAAATTCTCCTTAAATACTCTGATAGTTTTATATTTCTCACTCCATCTTGTTTCGCAGAGCCTGGCAATTTTAGGTACCAATTTTCTTCTCAAAACAGATTCCCGAAAAAAATTAATAATATCTTTGGTGGTTCCCATGCTGTTTCGAATTTCAGGAAGAGTATTGAGATCATTTATTACCAGATTCAGTTTATGGGACGAGCAATGAAAGAACAATGCTTTGGTATATTTTTTGCGCAGGATCGCTTGTACTCCACTGTCTTTTCCGGACATCGTCGAACAACCGTCAAATCCAAAACCAACGCATTTATCAGCAGGATTAAGGTCTTCTTTTATCAGAAACTCATCGATGCAATATGCAATAGATTTTGCATCCAGACCTTTCAGCTCAACAAATCCGACGAACATTTCTTGGACCTCATTGGCTTCCTCGTCAAAATATCGCAGCCCAATCGATAATTGTTCAGTACCGGAAATATCAGCTGTTTCGTCTGCTAACACACTATAAGCGTCTGCTTCTTTTACTTTTTTCACAATGTCTGCCTTAATAACATCTCCACAAATTCCGATAACTTCATTTTGAATATCAATCGATCGATAGCTTGCATTCTTTTTCCCATGCTCAAAGTGTTTCTTCAAAATTAAATCTCCCGCGTCAATTCGTAGCTTGTATAAGTCCTCAAGAATACCTTCGCCATAATGTTTTCCTCTCAGAGCTAAGTCGTGCGACCCGCAAAACGTAATGCAGGAGAATTATCTCCTAAGATCTATTAAGATGTTATAATTTTTCGGTTTTCTTCAATAATGCCCTGGGAGTATTTGTTGAGTTGTAAATCTACAGGCACACTTCCAAGAAATGATTTAGCGGCTTCCAGAGCCATTTTATGGAAGTGGGTTTCAATGCGTGTGAATATCTTTGAACTTACAAAACGGCCTTATGATAAATGACCCTAATACGCCTTTAAAAGAATTTGGATTTGGCGGGAACAACGTACAATATTTACAAAAGGCTCCTTTTTGGTGCCTGGAATAGGCCAACCACGGAGAGTACGTTTCCAACCATGAATAATTGAATTTCCTCTTTAAATGTTTAGCGTCTTCCGCAAAGTCATACGTCGCAGACGGAGACCAAGTGTTTTCAAGCAATTCTTTCTTCTTTTCAGTCGATAACATTGTTGCTTGTCCAATAAATTTACCGATGTCATTTTCGTTGCAGTCATTTATCGAAGAGTCGGGAACAAAGTCCGGTTCTTTGGATGTGCTAGGTATGGTCAGTTCACCCATGGAATCATCGCTGTCACTGCTTGCTCCTTCAGGTTTCTTTCTTTTTAAAACTGCAAAACAAAATATTTGAAATAGCTACAACTTGTTCTGGTCCGCAATTCACATTGAAAGCATAAATGCGCTTCAAGACGGCGGCAGGCTCGAGCCCGCGCAAGGACGAGCGTCAACGATATTTTTTATATCAACAGTCCTAGCTATTTCGGGCGGTAACCGCCCGAGCACTCTCGAGCGGGCGCGACGACACGCACGCGCCGGAGTACGCGAGCCGAATCGGTACTGCCTATATTCTTTCATACAATTTTCTACTTTAAGCTATGGTTATACGGTCCTATTTTCGATTGAATATTTCTTTTGGTTTAAACTGACGACCCTTAAGAATCGGATTTCGTGCCTAGAAACGGATATTTTGCGATTTTAAAAACCGATACAAATGCAAAATCAGCATTTATAATCAAATCAATTGACATTATTTTACGGATGGATAATACGAAAGCTAAACGCAAGTGATACTCACCAAAAAACTTTCTGATGTCCATATTGATTATGTGGTCACAGCAACTATTTAGATTTGATAATAGCGCACAAAACAAACGTAAAAGCGTCCAGCAGTGGCAACGCTAACGCACAGACTAGACGCTAAAACAAAGGCGGCTGTGCGGGGGGGGGGGGGGGGCGCGGGCGGCGCGAGGCGCCGCGCGGCCGCATGTTGTTTAACCACTCCCCCTCCCACTCTTCAACGATAGAGTTGTGCAGAGCGTTGTTGAGCGTACGGAATATTAGGAATGGAATTGGTGAATTCATTCGTGTTTCGACGTACGGGAATGATTGTTCAATAAATCAACTCAAAGACTTAGGACTTTGGTTGCATTATATTTGGCAACTTTTTTAGGATCTCTAGGGGGGGGGCAGCTGCCCCTCCTTGCCCCCCCTTGGCGACGCCCTTGACTACAGAACAAGCTAAACAACTGCAGAGCCACAATGCCAGTCAAACATGCGGTTCCTGAACACATCAAAGAGAGCTTATGATATGTGTGTAGATAAACTAGTGTATGTAACTGTACATAATTAGGCATTAAAACTCTCGAGTGATATTATTATCTCTCGAGTTTTAATGCCCTCCATTATGTAACAGTCACATAAACTACTATCACGTTTACTGTAAAACCTTATTTCAACCTAAATATTTATATTTGGAACATGTATTTAGTTTAGTTCCATCGATCGGATTCTCAAAATATCATGACAAAGAAGACGTTTTGAAGTCAGAAGATGCGCTACGAAATTCAATCATTATATTTGATGATGTAGCATGTGAAAACCAAACGAGTATTGGAGACTTTGCTATGGGAAGACATAAAACTATTGATTATTTTTACCTCAATCAAACTTATAGTAAATACCCAAGAAATTTATACGTGATAATGCTAATCTTATTGTACTGTTCAAGCAGGATGATATAAATATGAAACATGTTTACGATGAACACGTTAATGTTGACATGGGTTGGAATGATTTTAGAAAAATGTGTTTCACAATTTGGAGTGAACCATATAATTATCTTGTATCTATCAGCACACAGGGTACGCAAGGGTTGGTCACGTCAGATCCGCGGCCCAGTATAAGGGCGTTTAGTCGCCGATCCTTTTATAGGGCCGTGGAAACGAAGGTTTATGATGGGGACCTAGGTGGAGCGGTAAGGATCTTAATGTCTGACTGCTCAGTAGCTGACAATAGTGAGGAGACATTGGAAGCCTTGCGCCTCAAACATCCCTCTCCGGGTCGTTCTTTAGATTTCCCACCAGAGCCGACCTCCTCAGACAAGTTCCTTTCTGTGGAAGTGTCGGACGTCTCCGAGGCTGTCGCATCATTTTCTAATGGTTCCGCGGCAGGCTTGGACGGGCTGCGCCCTGAACACCTTAAAGAGCTGACGTCGGCTGCTGCGGGCGACAACGGTGGAAAACTCTTGGCCTCAGTTTGTAGTTTGGCGAATTTCATGCTGAAAGGCGAGGTAAATAGGGAAGTTTGTCCTTTTTTATACGGTGCCTCATTGTGTGCCCTTCGAAAAAAGGATGGAGGCTTACGGCCTATTGCCATAGGCAGTGTGATCCGTCGCTTAGTGGCTAAGCTAGGGTGCCGCGCCGTAAGAGAGGAGATGGCTTCATTTCTGCAGCCCCGCCAATTGGGTTTTGGCGTACCCTTGGGTTGCGAGGCGGCTATACATGCTACTCGGGCCTTTGCCCTGTATGAGGCCGATACAAATAATATTGTAGTTAAGGTCGATCTTCGCAACGCTTTTAATGCAGTTGAGCGCGACTCAATTTTGTCCATGATAAAGGAGAAAGTTCCTGCATTGTACCCGTTTCTACACCAATGTTATTACAGATCGAGTAACTTATTTTTAGGAGACAAGTTGGTGGAGTCTCAGGTGGGGGCGCAGCAAGGTGATCCTTTGGGACCTTTAATATTTAGCCTCGCAATTCAGAATGTAGTGTCCACCTTGCGGTCACCTCTAAACGTATGGTATTTGGATGACGGTACCATCGGAGGCAGCCCGGAAGTAGTGATCGAGGATCTGAGAGCACTTGTCGAGGGGTTAGCGAGGTTGGGGCTTGAAGTGAATCCACAGAAATGCGAATTATACCCCTGTTCCAGCCAGGTCTCCCCGGAAGTGCTATCAGAAGTCTATTCCGTAGCCCCAGGGTTAAGATTACTGGATAAATCCAACTTTACTTTATTGGGTGCACCAGTCTTCCCCGAGGGTATCCCGGGTGTCTTATCGGCCAAAACAAGAGCTCTCTTGGCATCCAAGGATCACTTACAACAACTCCCAGCCCACGTCGCACTAACAATCCTGAGGAGTTGTCTGTCAATTCCCAGGCTTACATACACGTTGCGTACGGCTCCGACGTGGCTTTGTAGGGAGGAATCCACTGAGTATGATAACGTACTGAAGACCTCATTAGAATCGATTATAAATATCGAAATGACTTCCTCTCAGTGGTGCCAAGCAGCTTTGCCCATCAGGCACGGTGGTTTAGGCATTCGACGGTTGCGCGACACCGAGCTGCCGGCCTTCTTGTCTTCGTCGCATGGGGTGCGAGACCTTGTCACTCTTATTTTAAATATCCATGGTGATGGTTTTCGTATCCCCTTCGCGGAGGAGGCATTAGGGTTATGGCATGATTGGTGTCCTGGTAGCACTCCGCCCCAGCACCCGCACTCACAACGTAATTGGGATGAGTTATCGTGTGGAGTCACGCTTAGCGAGTTATTGGACCAGAGTTCGGGGGTCGAGCTGGCACGACTGCGCGCAGTTTCGCAGCCAGAGTCAGGGCTCTGGCTCCACGCCTTGCCTTCTCCACAACTAGGAACATTTCTGGACAATGACACGTTGCGCGTGGCTGTGGCCTTGCGCCTTGGCTGTGACATCTGCCAGTCTCATACCTGTGTGTGTGGTGCGGGTGTGGACGTTCATGGTCGGCACGGCCTTCACTGCGTTCGAAGCGCGGGTAGGCTTTCCCGGCACTCCTCTATCAATGACATCGTCAAGCGGGCTCTTGTAACAGCCAATATACCTTGTGTATTGGAGCCCGCGGGGCTGTGCCGTACCGATGGGAAACGCCCGGATGGCCTGACCATGATCCCGTGGGAGAGGGGACGGTCATTGCTTTGGGATGCAACGTGTGTCTGCACATTCGCTCCGTCCCACCTGGCGTCGACCGTGACCACCCCGGGGGCCGCAGCCGAAGAGGCAGCGAGGATGAAGACCCAAAAGTACTCTGTGCTTTTGGGCCAGTATATATTCGTCCCGCTTGCCATAGAAACCACCGGGGTCTGGGGAGTGCAGGGCAAGGCATTCATTAGGGAAATAGGGCGCCGCCTGAGGGACCGTGGCTATGACCGCCGCTCCGGGTCCTATCTTATGCAGAGGATCTCCCTCGCAGTGCAGCGCGGAAACGCCGCCAGCGTGATGGGGACCTTTGCATCTGATATGGTCCGGGGCGCTTTATTTTCTTAGTGTGTTTGTGTGTGTGTGTGTGTGTATGTTTTTGCATATTCAAGTTTTGTACAAAGTATTTTTAAATGTATGTACATCTCATATTACGTCTTAAATATTATCTTGTTATTAACAAGGATTGTGAAAAAAATAAAGGTTGTTATAGTATGAAATTCGATACCATTATTGAAGAGAATTAAACCTGTCATTTTGTATTTATGTCATGAAAACCAACAATTTCATCACTAATGCAGGTAGGTGGTGTTGTGGAGACAAGACACAAAATGCAGCTAGAAAAGACGTTAAAATAAAAGATTATTAAATCCGCTGATGCATATAGAAGAAAAGTAAAACAAATTAAAGAACTTAGCTTTACAGACAATGTTTAAACCAATTACTGATTTATTAAACCAGATGTCAGAAAAACAAGTAACAAAAGAATCTACAGATTAAAACACTCATGCAAAAAAAATCCTTGGGGTAAAAATCAAAAATCAAAAACGTAAACACAGCAACTCTGATGATATATCTTAAAATGATTATAATGATAGTGATATAATACAAGAGGATACATTTTTTTAAAACCACCTGTGAGAAAAGACAAAAAACAGGAAAAGACGATTCAAGTGATTCAGAAACTGAAATCAATCAAACTAATTTATCTAATATTTCGTACAACACTGCTACAGACACTAATGATATTCCTAACAGTTCCCTAACTTACTCAATGAGTTCCAATGTTTACCAAGATGTTCTCTTTGGTGTAAGAATTGTTCGCGGGAAACATATGTTGGGATCTTGTCGAGTAATTATAAAGACAAGTTTATTATCGTCAATGGAACCAAGTATGAATAAAAACCTGGTTTTATAGAGTCAGAGTCAGAGTCAGAGTCATTTTTTTATTGAATATAAATAAATAAATTATCTTATTCAACGTCAAAATTATACTTACTTATAACTACAAGTAAATTTTTTTTATATAAAAAAAGACCACCGTTTCGGAAGGTGGGCCTCGGGGTTAAGAAGAAACGGCAAGAAACTCCCCCATACCTTTTTTTAAAAAAAAAGTGACTTTACAACAGGTACTGGTTTCGGTCTAAGGAATTTCGCCGGCGAGTGATATACTTGATCCATCGCCCCACGTCGAATTTCTGTGCGCTGAGATGGTATGGACCATGCAGTTTTGTCATCTAAGTATTCCTTAATACTATAATAGGGCTTTCTTATCAGCTCATTTTTAACATAGTTTTTTAACCTCTTTTCAGGAAGGATCAATGATTCCTGTGGTATTTTATTGTAGAAGCGAATACAGTGCCCCATGAATGATGTGCCTACTTTACTTAGTCTAAATAATGGTAGTGCTAACCTATTTTTATTTCTAGTGTTAATTGTATGGCTATCACCTACAATTTTAAATAAAGCTATGTTTTTTCTTACATGCATGATATTCTCGTATATATATTGACAGGTAACCGTAAGTATATTAATTTCTTTGAATTTTTCTCTTAATGATTCTCTAGCATCTAATTGATATATCACCCTGATCGCCCTTTTTTGTAAGAAAAATATCGTATTTATATCTGCTGCTCTCCCCCAGAGCAATATTCCATAAGACATAATACTGTGAAAATAACTGAAGTAAACCAATCTGGCAGTTTCAACATCTGTAAGATATCTGATTTGTCTGACCGCAAAAGCGGCTGAGCTAAGTCTTCGTGCGAGATTAGTTATGTGAGGACCCTATTGAAGTTTCGAATCTATAGTGATTCCGAGAAAGATTCTGTCTTCAACGAGGTCCAATCTTTCAGATCCTATTCTAACACTGCTTTCAACCTGTCGTACATTAGGCAAACAAAATTTAATACATTTAGTCTTCTTTGAGTTTAATAATAGGTTGTTTACATTGAACCAACTTAACACATGAGAGAGTGTACTATTTGCGTCGTCTAGAATTTCTTCTTGTCTTTTCACCTTGAAAATAATAGATGTTTCATCAGCAAATAGAAAAATCTGAGTCATTTTTTCCACCATATAAGGCAGGTCATTCATGTACACTAAGAAAAGGAACGGACCTAAGATAGAACCCTGGGGTACACCAATATTCATATGGGTTCCAGTGGGTGGACTTGCATCTGTTTATATCTACTTTTAGTAATCTTTCCATTAAATAAGATTCCATTAATTTTAACGCATTATCTTTGATACCATAGTGTTGAAGTTTGAGCAAAAGAGTTTGATGGTCCACACAGTCAAAGGCCTTGGAAAGATCACAGAAAATACCAACCGCATCCTGTGATCCTTCCCACGCACTATAAATGTGTTCTACTAGCGCTACTCCGGCGTCTGTTGTTCATCTGCCTTTAGTTAATCCGAAATGTTTTTTTGAATTGTTATTTAGGAAATCTCCCGATATAAACAAAGTTACCTCTGGGGATATGGAAAACTATAAACAATTACTATTGTTCACTAATGCGCATCGAAAAGATTTTGACTCAACGAAACCCATTAAATCAAATAAAGGTTTTAGGTATCTTAGTATCATCAAACCACTATTCAAATTAATAAAAGCATTTCCAGCAGTGTTGAAAATATAAGTAAAGGTGCTGGTTTACCTGTAATGAAACGATTTAAAAAAAATACGGATTACGTTTATTGGGATGATCCCAACGAGTTGGTAGATAGATTAAAAGTGAGTTGCATGTAAGTGGAATCATAGATTAAATAAATATCTATAAATATCTTAATTATATCATTGTGTTATTATCATCCGAGAAGTCAACACCATAAAAATGAATATTGAAAAATTGAGTCATCAAGTACACAAAAGATTGCGACAATCACAACAATATTGAGGGTGATATAGATTTACATCACGTTCGTCTGAAAGGTCTGAATCTACCTCGAACTAGCGATGAAGCTGTAAATAAGGCATGCGTTGATAAATTAATTAAGTTAATACTAACGAGTTAAGAAATTATTGATGAGCTTGCACATTTAAAAAAGGATATAGATTCATTAGTCATACAACTTAGGACAAATTTATTCACAAAAGATGATATTACCAATATTTTAGAAAAAGTATTAAAAATAAACTATATATTTAAACATTTCAGTTTGAATGGTAATCATAAATGGTTAGGTGACCCCATAACAAACGTGATTAATACTTACTGTTTAATATTTGTGCTTCGGAACGCACCTCCTCTTGTTGCGCGACTCGGAACGGAAACAGAACCGCAGCTGTCACTCGTACCGGAACGAGATGTAAAATTGGAGGTTAATCTTTCTCTTGGTCTGGTCTCATCGGGAGAATAACATGGCGGCTCGGGCCCCGTGGCATTGATGGTATTTCGGTGTATCAATTATCATACAGGCATCGGGCCTGGTCAGAGTGTAAATCTACCTCATAGCGTCGGGCTATTGATTGTAATTAGATTCGCGTCAGCAGTCAAGTGATTCGTGGTGAAGGTTGAAGTTGTACGGTCTCCAACTCGTCGTATCGGTAGCGGCGACTCCACGTGTCGGCAGCAGCACGCCGGCGAACAGCGTCGGGCAGCAACGATAGTGATTCGACTCCTATCCTATCCTAAACTGTGCCCCTTTCCCGAATTCCCGTCTCGAATCGAGCCTTCGATCTCCTGTCTACGGTGACAAGGTAATAACAAATTTCATGATTTCTTTTCTCTCACGTGCGGGCAAAGGCACACCCCCTTAGGATTCTCACGCCGTTCGGTAGGCCTGGGAAATTAAAACATATTTGGTAGCAGAAGCGCGGTTTCCTAGTGGGAAATCATCGATTCACGGTAGGGTTGCCTTTGTCACATTGTAGTTGGGAGAAAAGAATATCCCAGATTGGCTCAAGTCGGCAATGAGTCTGTGGTCGGTATACCACGATTAAAGTTCATTTTCGGTAAGTGAAAGTATAAGTGCCAATTTAGTTAACAGTTGTTATAAATTTGTAGTCGGAAACTACTGTTTGTGCGCATAAAGGATTGAACAGTCATTCTGCGAAGCCTAGATTGTATTACTTGCGATAGAACGTCGGGTTCTATAGTCCTACAGTGTTATTTCGGTTTACACAGCAGGGTCGGGCTATTTAAGGGGTATTAAGCTGATTTTGCTGACCTCAAAGGAAGTGTGGTTCCTATCGGAGGGGCCACTACTAGAAAAATAGTTTTTTTTATAATAACCTTTTGTGTGTTATTTGTATTGTACCACATGGTGGCATTCTCTAATTGATTTAGAGTGTATATTATAAGGTGTATGTCCACAGGGCGACCATATTAAATATTGTTATGATTTAATTGTTTAGTGGTTGCCTTGGGGTTTACAACTTAGTTTTAATTTCTGTGCCCAGCGCTGACGGGAAAGTGCTGGTTTCTCTGGCTGTGCTTAGTTCGGCAGTGAAGCATAGGACCAGGAACAATTAAATCGGTAACCATGGCACCTTCGCCCTTGACGGTACTGCGATATGGTGTCCGTGAGGAGATGAGATGGCTCGCCCATACTCACAAGTATGTGGAGCGACCCGACATGGACGATGTCCTGCTCAAGCGTGTGGAGGACGCAATGACACGCGTCGGGAAGGTGTGTCGGCTGGCTGCCGAGGCTGAAGCCCTCGGGCTTACGGATGAGGCCTCGGTGGCTGCAGTGAGGCAGCTCTGCGTGGATGCTGACCAAGCGATGGAGTGCTTGGGCGACATCGAGCGTCGCGCCGAAAAAATTAAGCGGTCGCGTCGGGATGACCGCGGGGAGGGTAGCGGAGACCCCCCCCCTAAGGGTGTGGTTGGACGGCTTCCACACCTGGAGATTCCGGCCTTCGGTGGGGCAATTGATGAGTGGCCGGCATTCATCAATTTGTTCGATAGCCTGGTCCACGGTCGGGACGACCTGGACAGCGCCTACAAGTTGGCCCAGCTATTGATGGCACTGCGGGGTGAACCGAAGGAGTTGGTCGGTCACCTAACGGTTACGGCGGGCAATTATGAGATTGCCCGGGTCATATTGTTTGACCGCTACCAGCACAAACGGCGGTTGGTTGATGCGCAGCTGGGGAAGCTGTTTAGCATACCAAGAGTAACCCGGGATGTTGACATCCGGGTACAGGTGCTCAACCCTGTGCTGGTGGCCACTAAGGCCCTTCAGAACCTTGGTCTGCCGGTAGACCAATGGTCATATATTGTGTTATATATGGTTTTGTCACGGTTGCCTGCAGCTGTTCAAAGTCGGTTTGAGCAGCTGCATGGGGGCAGTAGCTCGGAACTGCCCACGCTCGTCCAATTAACGGAGTTTTTGGAGGGTGAATGCAGGCGATGCGACACCATGGATTCGGAGGCCAGTGTGCAGCGCCAACCCGCGCGGATGCGGGAGGGGCCGCGCCCCCCACCCCCACAGGGGGGTGGTCGGTCAAAACAATTTGGCGTTTTGAGTGCCGCGCCGTCGGGTGACGGCTGTGTGCACTGCGACAGTGCCGGTCATGAGGTGACCAGTTGCGCCAACTTTAAGGCGCTCGGTTTGGCTGCCCGCAGGAAGGTGGTCTTCCGCCACCGATTGTGTTTCGGTTGTTTGGGGCCGCACCCGCTGAGCGAGTGCTCACGGGCGTCCCCCTGTGAGGGCTGCGGTGGCAGGCACCACGTCGTGTTGTGCCTGAACCGGTCAGGCCCATCGGACGGTCACCAGGGCCGGACTCAGGTTGGTCGGTCACAGGGCCCAACCAGGGCCGGACCCAGTCCCCCTCCGGGCAACGGGAGTCACCAACGGGGTGACTGGGGTACCCGCGGACGGGACCCCCCCGAGGGGAAGGGGGCAGCGCGGGGGGTAACAGGCGGGATAGCCGGGGTTCGGTCGCCGCTGTCCAGGGTCAGCGAGGACTTCGGGCCGCTGGCTCACCGCGTGTTACGGGCGGGTGTCAGATGGCACCTATGAGTGGCGCGAAGGCTGGGAGCCCACCACCTTCTGCGCCACCCTGCCCGTCGCTCTGGGAGGCAAACAGTCGGATGTCGCCCCCATTCCTAGAGCGCCCCAGGTTGGATCCACTCTCCCCCCTCCATCCACGGTGGCCACCGGGCACACCGTTCACAGTCCGGTATGGTCGGGTACCGGGACAGCGAGGGGCCTATTATGAGGGTTGGGACCCCCTGATGTACATGCGGTCTGATATGCCACCGGTGGCATATCAGCAGCCGAGTTACCAGGCCGACGGGGGTCCCAGCGGGTTCGGATCCCGCGGAGGTTCCCGCTAGGGACACGCCGCCCACTTACAAGGTGCCGCCACTCCACAGACGGTCATGCTCCCCACCGCCTCGGTGATAGCGTGGAGTTCGGACGGCAAATCTTGTGTAGCACGAGCACTATTGGACTCGGGGGCCCAGGGGTGCTTAGTCTCGTGCAACCTTGTAAGACGGTTGGGCATTTCGGTAAGGGAGTACCCACATTCCATTCGGGGAATTGGGAACACGGAAGTCGGTTCTGTTAAGGGAGTATGTCGGATTACTCTCTCGTCGCGGGTGGATTCATCGGTGAATCTGACGGTCACGGCATTAGTCATGTCTAATGTGATGGGCTCACACCCTCACGTACGGTTGTCGCCCTCGGTGCGACAGTTGGTCGCTGGGTTGTCACTGGCGGACCCGGAGTTCGATATTCCGGGCCCAGTAGACATTTTATTGGGTTTCGATGCCTTGGGATACCTGTTAGTGCCAGGTGTCCACGTGTTGCAGGCGACTGGTCTGGTTTCGGTCAACACCAGACTGGGCCATACGGTAATGGGTCCGGTCATGCCGGCTGCCCCACGCCTAGCGACTCGTAGTCCCTTATTCGGTTCTGTACTCTCGGAGGTGATACAGAAGTTTTGGGAGGTGGAGGAACCACCTACGGTCCGCCGGTTGGACCCGGTTGAAGAAGAGTGTGAACAGTTTTATCGGAACAATACTGGTCGCCTTCGGTCAGGTCGATTTCTCACACGTCTTCCATTTCGGAGTGATCGCCCACCGCTGGGCAGTTCACACCATGCAGCCGAGACGCGGCTTCTGTCGATGGAACGACGCATGAAGCGTGACGGGATATTCCGGCAGAAATACGTCGACTTCATGCGGGAATACGAGTCGCTCGGTCACATGTCGGTTTCGGGTATCGACTGGAAGCGTGAAGACCACTGCTTCCTGCGTCATCACGCGGTCTTGAGGACCCCGGAGGGCAAAATACGGGTAGTGTTCGATGGATCGGCATCAACATCTAACGGCATGAACCTGAACCAGTGTTTGCATTCAGGGCCGAAGTTGAATCATGACATCGCGGATGTTATCACACGGTTCCGTCGACACAATGTTGTGTTTGTAGCTGACATCCGGATGATGTTTAGACAGACGGTCATTCACCCTGACGATAGACGGTATCAGCTGATACTGTGGCGAGAGAGCCCAGATCAGCCCATCAGGGTGTACGAGTTGAACACCAACACGTACGGGCTACGGTCTAGTCCTTATTTGGCGATTCGCACTCTTCGGGAGTTAGCGGATCGAGAACGGTTAAATTTCCCTAGAGGAGCAGCGATCCTGGAGCAGGACCTCTACGTGGACGATATCTGTACCGGTGCAGATTCCGTGGAGGAGGCGCTCGCTCGACGGGACGAGCTAGTTGAGCTCTTACGGGGTGGAGGTTACGAGCTCCGGAAATGGATGTCGAACTCTCCAGAGTTACTGACTGGTCTTCCGGATGACTACCAGCAGGATCCCCACATTTTTGAAAATTTGGAAAATCCAAATATGTTGTCGGTATTAGGCGTCCAGTACCAGCCGGTGTCAGACATGTTCTCGTATCGGGTCGAGTTGGACTCCCCGAAGGTCTGGACGAAACGGAACGTCCTCTCAACGGTGGCTAGGACATTTGATCCAAACGGGTGGATCACCCCGGTAACATTTCAGCTCAAGTGTTTTATGCAGCAATTGTGGTCTGCTGAGCTGAAATGGGACGACCCGATTGGCGGGTCATTGAGCTCGGAGTGGGACTCGTTCTTTTCGACCCTCCCTGGCATTAATCGGATTTCACTGCCACGGAGGTTGGTCCCCACCAAACGATACACCGCCACCCTGCATGGGTTTTGCGATGCCTCGGAGAAGGGCTACGGAGCTGCGGTGTATCTGCGTACGGTCGACTCCTCGGGGCAGGTTGATGTGCGGTTGGTCATGGCCAAGAGCAAGGTTGCGCCGTTGCGCACTCGCCTGACCATTCCCAAGTTAGAGCTTTCGGGAGCGGCTCTCCTGACTCGTCTGCTCAACCACACGATGACGGTTCTTCGTGGGTCAATAGCGTTGGAAGATACGGTCTACGCTTGGACGGACAGCCAGATCGTGTTATGCTGGCTGAAGGCTTCAGTTCACAAGCTGGAGATTTTTGTGGCGAATCGGGTTTCGCAGATTTTGACTTCGGAGTTTCCCTTGATCTGGAGACATGTTCCAGGGGAAATGAACCCAGCAGACTGTGCGTCTCGTGGGTGTCACGCTCCGGAGTTGGTTGGACATCCCTTGTGGTGGGGTCCTAAATGGTTGACTCAAGCCGAATCGGATTGGCCAATGAGTCCACTCGTTACCACGGCGAACGGCGCCTTGACAGTCGGTGCCTGTACGACGCAGCCAGAGCCGGAAGAGGAGTTCAGCCTGCTGGAACGGTACAGCTCGCTCGACAAGCTGGTCAATGTGACCGCCTGGACTCATTTTATGATTTTTAATAATTCTTAAGTTATTAAAAATCATAAAATGAGTATTTTAAACATCTCCGAACCTCTAACATACGACAATAGTATTGAAATTTATCAGTTTCATTCATAGAAACCATACATCACCAGTTACAACAATAATGATGAAATCCGTATACCAGTCAATCAATAAGATCTTTACCTTTTACCATCTGAAAGTTCTCTATACATAAAAGGGTCACATAAGGTCACTAACAGTGTTACCAAAGAAGTAATGCCAACTGTTGATTTTACAAATAATGCAGTTCTGTTCCTTTTCAAGATATTCGATATGAGTTAAACGGAATTGAGATAGACATTTTAAAAAATGTGGGTGTAATAACAACTATGAAGTTTATTTTGTCAATGAGCGAGTTAGAAAACAATGTTAGTAAAAATTGGGGTTGGGGTGTTGTTGGTAATAAGGTAAAAGGAGGAAGTTTCGCAGTCAACATACCACTCAACAAGATTTTAGGGTTTGTTGAAGACTATAATAAAATAATGATCAATTGTACACATGAACTATTGTAATACCAATGTGAACTCTGTTCAGTACAAATGAAGTTATAGATAAATTTGATATTACTAAAATACTACGGCGAATCAAACAGAGAATATCAGACAGAGAAAGAATCAACTTATTCATCAATATTGCGTTTAGAAATTAGGATCTGTATGAATACCCACTTTTACCACATACTACTAAACATACATGGGCAATAAAGACTTCTTCACAATTAGAGAAGCCTCGTTATGTAATAATAGGATTACAAACCAATCATCCTTTTCGATTTGATCATTGTAATCTACGTGATGTTAAAGTATTACTCAACGCTGTTTATTATCCTTATGAGAGTTTAAACTCAGATTTCAATCATGATACATTCTCTTTAATATATGAAGCATACATAAACTTCCAACAGTCGTATTACGGTCGTCGAAGTGAACCGTAACTTAATCCAGCTGAGTTCAAAACGAAAGCACCTTTATTTGTAATTGACTGTTGTCATCAAAACGAAACCCTAAAAACTGGACCAGTAGATGTACGTGTAGAAATCGAATGCTCAAGTAAAATACCTGACAAAACTAGTGCCTACTGTTTAATAATAAACGATTGTTTAGTCGAATATAAACCTTTGCACGAGCATTGTAAATAAATATCATAATGAAACAATACTTAGTGGTGCATTTGCAAGGTTTCAAAGATTATAAAAATAATTTGATCGTTAAAGAATTCGCCTTAGCTACCAACAAGTATACACAATGTTTTTAGTTAAACGACCTTTTGCTTATTCATCTTTAACACCTTTTGAAAAAAAACATGTAAATTGGATTGAGAAAAATCGAGGTATTTACTGGAAAGAAGGATTTATTGACATGTATGGGTTCAAAAAAGTTATAAAACCACATCTGCAAAACCGTGAAATATTTGTGTTTAATATTTATGCTTCGGAACGCACCTCCTTTTGTTGCGCGACTCGGAACCATGCGTTGTTCACTAGCGGAAACGGGACCGCAGCTGTCACTCGTATCGAAACGAGATGAGAAATTAGAGGTTATCTTTTCTCGTCGGGAGAACAAACATGTCTGCTCAGGCATCGGGCCATTGATTGTAATTCGGTGTAACAATCGTCTAATACAGGTGTCGAGCCTGGTCGGAGTGTAAATCTACCACATCGTCGGGAAATAAGTAGATTCGCGTCAGCGGTTAAGTGATCCGTGTTGATTGGACATCGTCGTATCGAACGGCGACTCCACGTGTCGGCAGGCAGCACGCCGGCGACCAGCATCAGGCTACGACTTTGGTAGCAGGCGCGGTTTCCTAGTGGGAAATCATCGATTCACGGTTGTAGGGTTGGTTTTTTGCCACATTGTAGTTGGGAGAAAAGAATATCTCAGATTGGCCGGCAAATCGGCAATGAGTCTGTGGTCGGTACCACAATTAAAGTTCATTTCGGTTAGTGAAAGTATAAGTGTCAATTTAGTTAACAATTATTATAAATTTGTAGTCGGAAACTACTGTTTGTGCGCATAAAAGATTGAACAGTCATTCTGCGAAGTAACTAGATTGTATTACTTGCGGTAGAACGTCGGGTTCTATAGTACTGCAGTGTTATTTCGGTTTACAGAGCAGGGTCAGGCTATTTAAGGGGTATTAAGCTGATTTTGCTGACCTCAGTAGAAGTGTGGGTCATATCGGAGGGGCCACTTCTAGAAGGTCACAGCTTATTATTTTGTATTGTTTTCATAATCAAGTTTTGTGGGTTATTTTTGTATTGTGTTTTATGGTGGCATTCTCTAATTGATTTAGAGTGTATATTTATAAGGTGTATGTCCACAGGGCGACCATATTAAATATTGTTTAGGATTTAATTGTTTTAGTGGTTGCCTTGGTTTTTACAACTTAGTTTTAATTTCTGTGCCCAGCGCTGACGGGCAAGTGCTGGTCTCTGGCTGTGCTTAGTTCGGTAGTGAAGCATAGGACCAGAAACAATTGAATCGGTAACCATGGCACCTTCGCCCTTGACGGTACTGCGGTATGGTGTCCGTGAGGAGATGAGATGGCTCGCCCATACTCACAAGTATGTGGAGGGACCTGACATGGACGATGTCCTGCTCAAGCGTGTGGAGGACGCAATGACACGCGTCGGGAAGGTGTGTCGGCTGGCTGCGGAGGCTGAAGCCCTCGGGCTTACGGATGAGGCCTCGGTGGCTGCAGTGAAGCAGCTCTGCGCGGATGCTGACCAAGCGATGGAGTGCTTGGGCGACATCGAGCGTCGCGCCGAAAAAATTAAGCGGTCGCGTCGGGATGACCGCGGGGAGGGTAGCGGAGACCCGCCCCCTAAGGGTGTTGTTGGACGGCTGCCACACCTGGAGATTCCGGCCTTCGGTGGGGCAATTGATGAGTGGCCGGCATTCATCAATTTATTCGATAGTCTGGTCCACGGTCGGGACGACCTGGACAACGCCTACAAGTTGGCCCAACTATTGATGGCACTGCGGGGTGAACCTAAGGAGTTGGTCGGTCACCTAACGGTCACGGCGGGCAATTATGAGATTGCCCGGGCCATATTGTTTGACCGCTACCAATTGGTTGATGCGCAGCTGGGGAAGCTGTTTAGCATCCCAAGAGTAACCCGGGATGTTGACATCCGGGTACAGGTGCTCAACCCTGTGCTGGTGGCCACTAAGGCCCTTCAGAACCTTGGTCTGCCGGTAGACCAATGGTCATATATCGTGTTATATATGGTTTTGTCACGGTTGCCTGCAGCTGTTCAAAGTCGGTTTGAACAGCTGCATGGGGGCAGTAGCTCGGAACTGCCCACGCTCGTCCAATTAACGGATTTTTTGGAGGGTGAATGTAGGCGATGCGACGCATTGGATTCGGAGGCCAGTGTGCAGCGCCAACCCGCGCGGATGCGGGAGGGGCCGCGCCTCCCACCCGCACGGGGGGGTGGGCTTTCAAAACAATTTGGCGTTTTGAGTGCCGCGCCGTCGGGTGACGGCTGTGTGCACTGCGACAGTGCCGGTCATGAAGTGACCAGTTGCGCCAACTTTAAGGCGCTCGGTGTGGCTGCCCGCAGGAAGGTGGTCTTCCGCCACCGATTGTGTTTCGGTTGTTTGGGGCCGCACCCGCTGAGCGAGTGCTCACGCGCGTCCCCCTGTGAGTGCTGCGGTGGCAAGCACCACATCGTGTTGTGCCTGAACCGGTCAGGCCCTTCGGACGGTCACCAGGGCCGGACTCAGGTTGGTCGGTCACAGGGCCCAACCAGGGCCGGACCCAGTCCCCCTCCGGGCAACGGGTCACCAACGGGGTGACTGGGGTACCCGCGGACGGGACCCCCCCCGAGGGGAAGGGGGCAGCGCGGGGGGTAACAGGCGGGATAGCCGGGGTTCGGTCGCCGCTGTCCAGGGTCAGCGAGGACTTCGGGCCGCTGGCTCACCGCGTGTTACGGGCGGGTGTCAGATGGCACCTATGAGTGGCGCGAAGGCTGGGAGCCCACCACCTTCTGCGCCACCCTGCCCGTCGCTCTGGGAGGCGAACAGGGAGGCGAACAGTCGGATGTCGCTCCCATTCCTAGAGCGCCCCAGGTTGGATCCGCTCTCCCCCCTCCATCCACGGTGGCCACCGGGCACACCGTTCACAGTCCGGTATGGTCGGGTACCGGGACAGCGAGGGGCCTATTATGCGGGTTGGGACCCCCTGATGTACATACGGTCTGATATGCCACCGGTGGCATATCAGCAGCCGAGTTACCAGGCCGACGGGGGTCCCAGCGGGTTCGGATCCCGCGGAGGTTCCCGCTAGGGACACGCCGCCCACTTACAGGGTGCCGCCACTCCACAGACGGTCATGCTCCCCACCGCCTCGGTGATAGCGTGGAGTTCGGAAGGCAAATCTTGTGTGGCACGAGCACTATTGGACTCGGGGGCCCAGGGGTGCTTAGTCTCGTGCAACCTTGTAAGACGGTTGGGCATTTCGGTAAGGGAGTATCCACATTTCATTCGGGGAATTGGGAACACGGAAGTCGGTTCCGTTAAGGGAGTATGTCGGATTACTCTCTCGTCACGGGTGGATTCATCGGTGAATCTGACGGTCACGGCATTAGTCATGCCTTATGTGATGGGCTCACACCCTCACGTACGGTTGTCGCCCTCGGTGCGACAGTTGGTCGCTGGGTTGTCACTGGCTGACCCGGAGTTCGATATTCCGGGCCCAGTAGACATTTTATTGGGTGTCGATGCCTTGGGATACCTGTTAGTGCCAGGTGTCCACGTGTTGCAGGCGACTGGTCTGGTTTCGGTCAACACCAGACTGGGCCATGCGGTAATGGGTCCGGTCATGCCGGCTGCCCCACGCCTAGCGACTCGTAGTCCCTTATTCGGTTCTGTACTCTCGGAGGTGATACAGAAGTTTTGGGAGGTGGAGGAACCACCTACGGTCCGCTGGTTGGACCCGGTTGAAGAAGAGTGTGAACAGTTGTCGTGTGAGGATACGAACCTAACAGAACCTAACAGAAAACAACAACCAGGATAAAATTTAAAGTGTCAGTTTATTGGTTATTCCCGGTGAAGTCTATAAAAAAGATGATGCGAAGATGAGGATGGATGAAATGAGAACAAGTTTTATAAAAGACAAATTAAGTATAAAAAGGAAGCGGAGGATACGAAGAGTAGAACACCGGTGGAGTTAGTGTCCAGGATGCAGGCGTATTTGTTGTTGTAGATGTTGTTGAAATCGTCGTTGTAGGAAAGGTAGCGGCGTACTTGTAGCTGCGGCTCGCAGGATCCCGTTGTAGATGGAGCATTTGAAGATTTGAAGGAGTTTGAAGGCTTCGCAGGATCCCGTTGTAGATGGAGCATTTGAAGATTTGAAGGTGTTTGAAGGCTTCGCAGGATCCCGGCGTAGGCACGCTTGAAGGCTCGTTTGAAGGTTGAGAGAGTTTGAAGGCTCGCAGGATCCCGGGGTAGTGCGACCCCGGGATAAGGCCTTTAACTGGTACTTCCAGTTCAGAAGCTGACGTGAGACTCTCTAGAATTTCAGAAATGTTCCGCTTTTATACCCTTTTTGGAGAGTTCTAAAATTATTTAAATTAAACGTAATTTTTGTGAGTGGCCAAGAGAGAAAAAGTATTTTTGTAAAAGTATTGCAACAAACCTATCAGACCGCTAACGAGTTTGAATGGACATTGCCATGACAACCAGATAAACAATGATGTCAACAAATGTCAAAGTTTCGTTTCAGGCTCGTAATACGGAAAACCAACCATAAAACCATGAAGTAAATGAAGTAACAATGTATATAAAAAAGTAGCGCACCAGCGCGCACGAAGCCCGAGATTGCAGAGTTTCGGAGAAAGCCAAAAACAAGGTCACCAAAGGTAAACCCCATTGCTATCGATTTAGAAGTGCTGATAGCATGAAAATGAAGAGCGAAAACGATTTGTTAATGTGTTCTTATGGTTTAAAACGTTACAGGGTCCTATGGAAGTAAAGGTGATGACAAATAATAAGCTGCACAGCCCAGCAAGCATCAAGCAGCAGCTAGGAAAAGGACATGTAATCAGCAGCAGCAAGGAAAAGGACATGTAAGTAGCATAACACTACACAGTTTTATCGGAACAATACTGTTCGCCTTCGGTCAGGTCGATTTCTCACACGTTTTCCATTTCGGAGTGATCGCCCGCAGCTGGGCAGTTCACACCATGCAGCCGAGACGCGGCTTCTGTCGATGGAACGACGCATGAAGCGTGACGGGATTTTCCGGCAGAAGTACGTCGACTTCATGCGGGAATACGAGTCGCTCGGCCACATGTCGGTTTCGGGTATCGACTGGAAGCGTGAAGACCACTGCTTCCTGCCCCATCACGCGGTCTTGAGGACCCCGGAGGGCAAAATACGGGTAGTGTTCGATGGATCGGCATCAACATCTAACGGCATGAACCTGAACCAGTGTTTGCATTCAGGGCCGAAGTTGAACCATGACATCGCGGATGTTATCACACGGTTCCGTCAACACAATGTTGTGTTTGTAGCTGACATCCGGATGATGTTTAGACAGACGGTCATTCACCCTGACGATAGACGGTATCAGCTGATACTGTGGCGAGAGAGCCCAGATCAGCCCATCAGGGTGTACGAGCTGAACACCAACACGTACGGGCTACGGTCTAGTCCTTATTTGGCGATTCGCACTCTGCGGGAGTTAGCGGATCGAGAACGGTTAAACTTCCCTAGAGGAGCAGCGATCCTGGAGCAGGATCTCTACGTGGACGATATCTGTACCGGTGCAGATTCCGTAGAGGAGGCGCTCGCTCGACGGGACGAGCTAGTTGAGCTCTTACGGGGTGGAGGTTACGAGCTCCGGAAATGGATGTCGAACTCTCCAGAGTTACTGACTGGTCTTCCGGATGACTACCAGCAGGATCCCCACATTTTTGAAAATTTGGAAAATCCAAATATGTTGTCGGTATTAGGCGTCCAGTACCAGCCGGTGTCAGACATGTTTTCGTATCGGGTCGAGTTGGACTCCCCGAAGGTCTGGACGAAACGGAACGTCCTTTCAACGGTGGCTAGGACATTTGATCCAAACGGGTGGATCACCCCGGTAACATTTCAGCTCAAGTGTTTTATGCAGCATTTGTGGTCTGCTGAGCTGAAATGGGACGACCCGATCGGCGGGTCATTGAGCTCAGAGTGGGACTCGTTCTTTTCGACCCTCCCTGGCATCAATCGGATTTCACTGCCACGGAGGTTGGTCCCCACCAAACGATACACCGCCACCCTGCATGGATTTTGCGATGCCTCGGAGAAGGGCTACGGAGCTGCGGTTTATCTGCGTACGGTCGACTCCTCGGGGGAGGTTGATGTGCGGTTGGTCATGGCCAAGAGCAAGGTTGCGCCGTTGCGCACTCGCCTGACCATTCCCAAGTTAGAGCTTTCGGGAGCGGCTCTCCTGACTCGTCTGCTCAACCACACGATGACGGTTCTTCGTGGGTCAATAGCGTTGGAAGATACGGTCTACGCTTGGACGGACAGCCAGATCGTGTTATGCTGGCTGAAGGCTTCAGTTCACAAGCTGGAAATTTTTGTGGCGAATCGGGTTTCGCAGATTTTGAATTCGGAGGTTCCCTTAATCTGGAGACATGTTCCAGGGGAAATGAACCCAGCAGACTGTGCGTCTCGTGGGTGTCACGCTCCGGAGTTGGTTGGACATCCCTTGTGGTGGGGTCCAAAATGGTTGACTCAAGCCGAATCGGATTAGCCAATGAGTCCACGCGTTACCACGGCGAACGGCGCCTTGACAGTCGGTGTCTGTACGACGCAACCAGAGCCGGAAGAGGCGTTCAGCCTGCTGGAACGGTACAGCTCGCTCGACAAGCTGGTCAATGTGACCGCCTGGATCTGCCGATTTGCGCGGAATTGTCGGAATTCTGAGGCGCAACGAGTGCGGACACAGGTCCTGACACCACGGGAATGGAACCATGCGTTGTTCGCATTGGTACGGAACGTGCAGACGGTGCACTTTAAGTCCGAACTGGACATTCTGAGACGCGGACGCGTCCAACTGAAGGGAGCTGTGGCTCGGCTCAACCCGTTTATTGACCCTCAAGGATTGCTGAGGGTAGGAGGTCGGCTGCGGAATGCCAACCTGCCTTATGCGGCTCGCCACCCGTTGTTACTCCCTAGGAAAGGGAAGTTGGTCGAACTGTTGATACAGGATCGACACATTCGGAATGGGTATGTCGGATGCCACGCCTTGATGGCGTTTCTCCAGCGCGAGTTCTGGATTCTATCGGGAAGACGCTTAGTGCGTAGCGTCGTATTTCGGTGCCTGCCTTGTTATCGGGCCAAGGCGGCTACGATGCAGCCCCAGATGGGCGATTTGCCCTCGGATAGGGTTAACGAAATCCGGCCCTTTGCGGGTGTCGGAACGGATTTCGCGGGACCATTCATGGTCAAGTCTTCACAGCTACGGAACGCCAGATTAGTGAAGGCATACCTGTGCGTCTTCGTGTGCTTGGCCACGAAGGCAGTCCACTTGGAGGTGGTCAGTGACCTCACTACAGAGGCATTTATCGCATGTCTAGATCGGTTCGTCTCACGAAGGGGCCTCCCGAAATTAATCCGTTCGGACAACGGCACAAATTTTGTCGGAGCCAGGCGATATCTGCAGGAGGTCACTCAATTCCTGAACGGTAACCAGGACGCCATCGGTACGGCTTGCTCCCGACGAGGGATTGAATGGGTTTTCAGTCCGCCGGGATGTCCTCATTGGGGAGGAATTTTTGAGGCTGCGGTTAAATCGGCTAAGTCGCACCTGACGAGGATCATCGGTGAGACCTCTCTACGTTTTGAAGAGCTTGCGACGCTGTTCTGTAAAATTGAAATGACACTGAACTCGCGTCCGTTGTGCCCGCTCAGTTCGGATCCAAATGATTTGGAAGCGTTGACGCCGGGTCACTTCCTGATAGGTCAGCCCCTTAACGCCCTGCCAGAATACCCATTCGGTGATGTTAAGTTAAGTCGGTTAACTAGGTGGCAGATGTTGCAGCAGATGGCTCAAGATTTTTGGAAACGGTGGTCCCTTGAGTACTTGCACATCTTGCAGCAGCGCCTTAAGTGGACTGACCGGACGAGCCCCCCTCAAGTCGGTGATTTGGTGCTGAGTAAGGATGCGAAACTGCCATCATTGAGATGGAGACGAGGACGGATCGTCAAATTGTACACGGGTCGGGATGGCACGCCTCGATCAGCAGAAGTCAAGGTGGGGGACTCGGTCCTCAAGAGAGCGGTCGCAACACTTTCTCGCCTTCCTATTGATTAGGGACAGGTTCGGGCCTGTCCGGGCGGGTGACTGTTTAATATTTATGCTTCGGAACGCACCTCCTTTTGTTGCGCGACTCGGAACCATGCGTTGTTCACTAGCGGAAACGGGACCGCAGCTGTCACTCGTATCGAAACGAGATGAGAAATTAGAGGTTATCTTTTCTCGTCGGGAGAACAAACATGTCTGCTCAGGCATCGGGCCATTGATTGTAATTCGGTGTAACAATCGTCTAATACAGGTGTCGAGACGGAGTGTAAATCTACCACATCGTCGGGAAATAATTAGATTCGCGTCAGCGGTTAAGTGATCCGTGTTGATTGGACATCGTCGTATCGGACGGCGACTCCACGTGTCGGCAGGCAGCACGCCGGCGACCAGCGTCGGGCAGCGACAGTGAGATTCATTCCTGATCCTACCCAAACTTGTGCCCTTATCCCGTATTCCTGCCCCGAATCGAGCTTTCGATTTCCGGTCTACGACGACAAGGTAAGGTAACAATCAAGATTTTCTCTCCCATGCTGGCAACAACCCAGCCCCTCATGATTCCACGCCGTTCGGTTGAGGCGTGGAATTAATCAATTTGTAAAGGGTAATGAAAAAATTCAGTGGGTAAAGGAGTTGGTCGGTCACCTAACGGTCACGGCGGGCAATTATGAGATTGCCCGGGCCATATTGTTTGACCGCTACCAATTGGTTGATGCGCAGCTGGGGAAGCTGTTTAGCATCCCAAGAGTAACCCGGGATGTTGACATCCGGGTACAGGTGCTCAACCCTGTGCTGGTGGCCACTAAGGCCCTTCAGAACCTTGGTCTGCCGGTAGACCAATGGTCATATATCGTGTTATATATGGTTTTGTCACGGTTGCCTGCAGCTGTTCAAAGTCGGTTTGAACAGCTGCATGGGGGCAGTAGCTCGGAACTGCCCACGCTCGTCCAATTAACGGATTTTTTGGAGGGTGAATGTAGGCGATGCGACGCATTGGATTCGGAGGCCAGTGTGCAGCGCCAACCCGCGCGGATGCGGGAGGGGCCGCGCCTCCCACCCCCACGGGGGGTGGGCGGTCAAAACAATTTGGCGTTTTGAGTGCCGCGCCGTCGGGTGACGGCTGTGTGCACTGCGACAGTGCCGGTCATGAAGTGACCAGTTGCGCCAACTTTAAGGCGCTCGGTGTGGCTGCCCGCAGGAAGGTGGTCTTCCGCCACCGATTATGTTTCGGTTGTTTGGGGCCGCACCCGCTGAGCGAGTGCTCACGCGCGTCCCCCTGTGAGTGCTGCGGTGGCAAGCACCACATCGTGTTGTGCCTGAACCGGTCAGGCCCTTCGGACGGTCACCAGGGCCGGACTCAGGTTGGTCGGTCACAGGGCCCAACCAGGGCCGGACCCAGTCCCCCTCCGGGCAACGGGTCACCAACGGGGTGACTGGGGTACCCGCGGACGGGACCCCCCCCGAGGGGAAGGGGGCAGCGCGGGGGGTAACAGGCGGGATAGCCGGGGTTCGGTCGCCGCTGTCCAGGGTCAGCGAGGACTTCGGGCCGCTGGCTCACCGCGTGTTACGGGCGGGTGTCAGATGGCACCTATGAGTGGCGCGAAGGCTGGGAGCCCACCACCTTCTGCGCCACCCTGCCCGTCGCTCTGGGAGGCGAACAGGGAGGCGAACAGTCGGATGTCGCTCCCATTCCTAGAGCGCCCCAGGTTGGATCCGCTCTCCCCCCTCCATCCACGGTGGCCACCGGGCACACCGTTCACAGTCCGGTATGGTCGGGTACCGGGACAGCGAGGGGCCTATTATGCGGGTTGGGACCCCCTGATGTACATACGGTCTGATATGCCACCGGTGGCATATCAGCAGCCGAGTTACCAGGCCGACGGGGGTCCCAGCGGGTTCGGATCCCGCGGAGGTTCCCGCTAGGGACACGCCGCCCACTTACAGGGTGCCGCCACTCCACAGACGGTCATGCTCCCCACCGCCTCGGTGATAGCGTGGAGTTCGGAAGGCAAATCTTGTGTGGCACGAGCACTATTGGACTCGGGGGCCCAGGGGTGCTTAGTCTCGTGCAAGCTTGTAAGACGGTTGGGCATTTCGGTAAGGGAGTATCCACATTTCATTCGGGGAATTGGGAACACGGAAGTCGGTTCCGTTAAGGGAGTATGTCGGATTACTCTCTCGTCACGGGTGGATTCATCGGTGAATCTGACGGTCACGGCATTAGTCATGCCTTATGTGATGGGCTCACACCCTCACGTACGGTTGTCGCCCTCGGTGCGACAGTTGGTCGCTGGGTTGTCACTGGCTGACCCGGAGTTCGATATTCCGGGCCCAGTAGACATTTTATTGGGTGTCGATGCCTTGGGATACCTGTTAGTGCCAGGTGTCCACGTGTTGCAGGCGACTGGTCTGGTTTCGGTCAACACCAGACTGGGCCATGCGGTAATGGGTCCGGTCATGCCGGCTGCCCCACGCCTAGCGACTCGTAGTCCCTTATTCGGTTCTGTACTCTCGGAGGTGATACAGAAGTTTTGGGAGGTGGAGGAACCACCTACGGTCCGCCGGTTGGACCCGGTTGAAGAAGAGTGTGAACAGTTGTCGTGTGAGGATACGAACCTAACAGAACCTAACAGAAAACAACAACCAGGATAAAATTTAAAGTGTCAGTTTATTGGTTATTCCCGGTGAAGTCTATAAAAAAGATGATGCGAAGATGAGGATGGATGAAATGAGAACAAGTTTTATAAAAGACAAATTAAGTATAAAAAGGAAGCGGAGGATACGAAGAGTAGAAGACCGGTGGAGTTAGTGTCCAGGATGCAGGCGTATTTGTTGTTGTAGATGTTGTTGAAATCGTCGTTGTAGGAAAGGTAGCGGCGTACTTGTAGCTGCGGCTCGCAGGATCCCGTTGTAGATGGAGCATTTGAAGATTTGAAGGAGTTTGAAGGCTTCGCAGAATCCCGTTGTAGATGGAGCATTTGAAGATTTGAAGGTGTTTGAAGGCTTCGCAGGATCCCGGCGTAGGCACGCTTGAAGGCTCGTTTGAAGGTTGAGAGAGTTTGAAGGCTCGCAGGATCCCGGGGTAGTGCGACCCCGGGATAAGGCCTTTAACTGGTACTTCCAGTTCAGAAGCTGACGTGAGACTCTCTAGAATTTCAGAAATGTTCCGCTTTTATACCCTTTTTGGAGAGTTCTAAAATTATTTAAATTAAACGTAATTTTTGTGAGTGGCCAAGAGAGAAAAAGTATTTTTGTAAAAGTATTGCAACAAACCTATCAGACCGCTAACGAGTTTGAATGGACATTGCCATGACAACCAGATAAACAATGATGTCAACAAATGTCAAAGTTTCGTTTCAGGCTCGTAATACGGAAAACCAACAATAAAACCATGAAGTAAATGAAGTAACAATGTATATAAAAAAGTAGCGCACCAGCGCGCACGAAGCCCGAGATTGCAGAGTTTCGGAGAAAGCCAAAAACAAGGTCACCAAAGGTAAACCCCATTGCTATCGATTTAGAAGTGCTGATAGCATGAAAATGAAGAGCGAAAACGATTTGTTAATGTGTTCTTATGGTTTAAAACGTTACAGGGTCCTATGGAAGTAAAGGTGATGACAAATAATAAGCTGCACAGCCCAGCAAGCATCAAGCAGCAGCTAGGAAAAGGACATGTAATCAGCAGCAGCAAGGAAAAGGACATGTAAGTAGCATAACACTACACAGTTTTATCGGAACAATACTGTTCGCCTTCGGTCAGGTCGATTTCTCACACGTTTTCCATTTCGGAGTGATCGCCCGCAGCTGGGCAGTTCACACCATGCAGCCGAGACGCGGCTTCTGTCGATGGAACGACGCATGAAGCGTGACGGGATTTTCCGGCAGAAGTACGTCGACTTCATGCGGGAATACGAGTCGCTCGGCCACATGTCGGTTTCGGGTATCGACTGGAAGCGTGAAGACCACTGCTTCCTGCCCCATCACGCGGTCTTGAGGACCCCGGAGGGCAAAATACGGGTAGTGTTCGATGGATCGGCATCAACATCTAACGGCATGAACCTGAACCAGTGTTTGCATTCAGGGCCGAAGTTGAACCATGACATCGCGGATGTTATCACACGGTTCCGTCAACACAATGTTGTGTTTGTAGCTGACATCCGGATGATGTTTAGACAGACGGTCATTCACCCTGACGATAGACGGTATCAGCTGATACTGTGGCGAGAGAGCCCAGATCAGCCCATCAGGGTGTACGAGCTGAACACCAACACGTACGGGCTACGGTCTAGTCCTTATTTGGCGATTCGCACTCTGCGGGAGTTAGCGGATCGAGAACGGTTAAACTTCCCTAGAGGAGCAGCGATCCTGGAGCAGGATCTCTACGTGGACGATATCTGTACCGGTGCAGATTCCGTAGAGGAGGCGCTCGCTCGACGGGACGAGCTAGTTGAGCTCTTACGGGGTGGAGGTTACGAGCTCCGGAAATGGATGTCGAACTCTCCAGAGTTACTGACTGGTCTTCCGGATGACTACCAGCAGGATCCCCACATTTTTGAAAATTTGGAAAATCCAAATATGTTGTCGGTATTAGGCGTCCAGTACCAGCCGGTGTCAGACATGTTTTCGTATCGGGTCGAGTTGGACTCCCCGAAGGTCTGGACGAAACGGAACGTCCTTTCAACGGTGGCTAGGACATTTGATCCAAACGGGTGGATCACCCCGGTAACATTTCAGCTCAAGTGTTTTATGCAGCATTTGTGGTCTGCTGAGCTGAAATGGGACGACCCGATCGGCGGGTCATTGAGCTCAGAGTGGGACTCGTTCTTTTCGACCCTCCCTGGCATCAATCGGATTTCACTGCCACGGAGGTTGGTCCCCACCAAACGATACACCGCCACCCTGCATGGATTTTGCGATGCCTCGGAGAAGGGCTACGGAGCTGCGGTTTATCTGCGTACGGTCGACTCCTCGGGGGAGGTTGATGTGCGGTTGGTCATGGCCAAGAGCAAGGTTGCGCCGTTGCGCACTCGCCTGACCATTCCCAAGTTAGAGCTTTCGGGAGCGGCTCTCCTGACTCGTCTGCTCAACCACACGATGACGGTTCTTCGTGGGTCAATAGCGTTGGAAGATACGGTCTACGCTTGGACGGACAGCCAGATCGTGTTATGCTGGCTGAAGGCTTCAGTTCACAAGCTGGAAATTTTTGTGGCGAATCGGGTTTCGCAGATTTTGAATTCGGAGGTTCCCTTAATCTGGAGACATGTTCCAGGGGAAATGAACCCAGCAGACTGTGCGTCTCGTGGGTGTCACGCTCCGGAGTTGGTTGGACATCCCTTGTGGTGGGGTCCAAAATGGTTGACTCAAGCCGAATCGGATTAGCCAATGAGTCCACGCGTTACCACGGCGAACGGCGCCTTGACAGTCGGTGTCTGTACGACGCAACCAGAGCCGGAAGAGGCGTTCAGCCTGCTGGAACGGTACAGCTCGCTCGACAAGCTGGTCAATGTGACCGCCTGGATCTGCCGATTTGCGCGGAATTGTCGGAATTCTGAGGCGCAACGAGTGCGGACACAGGTCCTGACACCACGGGAATGGAACCATGCGTTGTTCGCATTGGTACGGAACGTGCAGACGGTGCACTTTAAGTCCGAACTGGACATTCTGAGACGCGGACGCGTCCAACTGAAGGGAGCTGTGGCTCGGCTCAACCCGTTTATTGACCCTCAAGGATTGCTGAGGGTAGGAGGTCGGCTGCGGAATGCCAACCTGCCTTATGCGGCTCGCCACCCGTTGTTACTCCCTAGGAAAGGGAAGTTGGTCGAACTGTTGATACAGGATCGACACATTCGGAATGGGTATGTCGGATGCCACGCCTTGATGGCGTTTCTCCAGCGCGAGTTCTGGATTCTATCGGGAAGACGCTTAGTGCGTAGCGTCGTATTTCGGTGCCTGCCTTGTTATCGGGCCAAGGCGGCTACGATGCAGCCCCAGATGGGCGATTTGCCCTCGGATAGGGTTAACGAAATCCGGCCCTTTGCGGGTGTCGGAACGGATTTCGCGGGACCATTCATGGTCAAGTCTTCACAGCTACGGAACGCCAGATTAGTGAAGGCATACCTGTGCGTCTTCGTGTGCTTGGCCACGAAGGCAGTCCACTTGGAGGTGGTCAGTGACCTCACTACAGAGGCATTTATCGCATGTCTAGATCGGTTCGTCTCACGAAGGGGCCTCCCGACATTAATCCGTTCGGACAACGGCACAAATTTTGTCGGAGCCAGGCGATATCTGCAGGAGGTCACTCAATTCCTGAACGGTAACCAGGACGCCATCGGTACGGCTTGCTCCCGACGAGGGATTGAATGGGTTTTCAGTCCGCCGGGATGTCCTCATTGGGGAGGAATTTTTGAGGCTGCGGTTAAATCGGCTAAGTCGCACCTGACGAGGATCATCGGTGAGACCTCTCTACGTTTTGAAGAGCTTGCGACGCTGTTCTGTAAAATTGAAATGACACTGAACTCGCGTCCGTTGTGCCCGCTCAGTTCGGATCCAAATGATTTGGAAGCGTTGACGCCGGGTCACTTCCTGATAGGTCAGACCCTTAACGCCCTGCCAGAATACCCATTCGGTGATGTTAAGTTAAGTCGGTTAACTAGGTGGCAGATGTTGCAGCAGATGGCTCAAGATTTTTGGAAACGGTGGTCCCTTGAGTACTTGCACATCTTGCAGCAGCGCCTTAAGTGGACTGACCGGACGAGCCCCCCTCAAGTCGGTGATTTGGTGCTGATTAAGGATGCGAAACTGCCATCATTGAGATGGAGACGAGGACGGATCGTCAAATTGTACACGGGTCGGGATGGCACGCCTCGATCAGCAGAAGTCAAGGTGGGGGACTCGGTCCTCAAGAGAGCGGTCGCAACACTTTCTCGCCTTCCTATTGATTAGGGACAGGTTCGGGCCTGTCCGGGCGGGTGACTGTTTAATATTTATGCTTCGGAACGCACCTCCTTTTGTTGCGCGACTCGGAACCATGCGTTGTTCACTAGCGGAAACGGGACCGCAGCTGTCACTCGTATCGAAACGAGATGAGAAATTAGAGGTTATCTTTTCTCGTCGGGAGAACAAACATGTCTGCTCAGGCATCGGGCCATTGATTGTAATTCGGTGTAACAATCGTCTAATACAGGTGTCGAGACGGAGTGTAAATCTACCACATCGTCGGGAAATAATTAGATTCGCGTCAGCGGTTAAGTGATCCGTGTTGATTGGACATCGTCGTATCGGACGGCGACTCCACGTGTCGGCAGGCAGCACGCCGGCGACCAGCGTCGGGCAGCGACAGTGAGATTCATTCCTGATCCTACCCAAACTTGTGCCCTTATCCCGTATTCCTGCCCCGAATCGAGCTTTCGATTTCCGGTCTACGACGACAAGGTAAGGTAACAATCAAGATTTTCTCTCCCGTGCTGGCAACAACCCAGCCCCTCATGATTCCACGCCGTTCGGTTGAGGCGTGGAATTAATCAATTTGTAAAGGGTAATGAAAAAATTCAGTGGGTAAAGGACTTTTGTATCGACTGTAATGTAACTAATATCGAGGAAATGGGTTGTCCTAATTTAAAAACTCTAGGTGAAATTAAAAAGAAGAATAATAATAATAATAATGTTAAGTCTGATGTTCCTGTCAGTGATGATGTTTGGAGGGATCATCCTATTGCTAT
Source organism: Argyresthia goedartella (assembly GCA_949825045.1). Taxonomy (NCBI): domain Eukaryota; kingdom Metazoa; phylum Arthropoda; class Insecta; order Lepidoptera; family Argyresthiidae; genus Argyresthia; species Argyresthia goedartella. Next base: position 17,824,645 of record OX463824.1, on the reverse strand, counting down.
ATTTAATGATTTGATGTGTATCATACTAAAATATGTGCACTGAAACATTTAATACTTATAAGGAATTGGATTGATAATGAGCAATATAATAAAGGAGTATTTTGAACAAACTATCTTTTTTCATTTACCTACCTAACCTGAAAGTTAAGCATAGATAAATAAAAAAACAAGTATTTCAATTTAAATTTTTATGAGGATGTAAAAATATTTATTCAATTAATGAATTATTTAAACCAAATAATTTCATGGAGATGAAAAAACGAAAATTACGTAAAAACTAAATTAGGTGATTCTAGATCGATTTCGATGGAAAGGAGCGCAATGCGACACTGAAATTGACGTTTCACTTTTACATCCGTCTTATTTAACGATACCCGTAAGGTGTACACGGCGCGACGAGGTGATGGTGAGTCGATGTTTTATTTGTGTTACTTCCATGCTTGCTCGATTCGTATAGATTCACAAGAGACAATCACAACGAGGTGTGTATTATGGTGGCACTCTAGATCGCTTCGAGCGGAACTCTGATAGAACCCACAATTAGACGATTGTAGATCGATGTCGATGGAGAGGAGCACAATGTGACACTGAAATTGATGTTTTATTTTTACATTCGTATTGCTTAACGTAACCGTAAGGTGTTTATTATTGTGGCACTTTGGATCACGTCGATCGAGCGGAGCGAAGCGGAGCCTAGCGTACCCTACGTGTAGTGTATCTAGCAGTTAGTTAAATAGTTCAGTAATATATGTGTGTATCTTTATCAGAACATATAGGTCTATTCTGTACATTAAATTATTCTTATCAACCATGGGTTTGCTGGAAGAGATCTCTATTCCAGCAAACCCATGGTTGCGTGTAAAAATTGTAAAAAAAAATTGCGGGAGTAAAAATTTATATCTACAAAGCGTGCTTTTGTAGATATCAATTTTTACTCCCGATCCATCAGATTTAACGCCGTTGACTTATGCCTGTTGAATTCTATTGCTTAGGTATAATCTTAGTAGATCCAACACTTTAGTTATAACTCCGTAATGATTTATTTTAATTAGTAGCGTATCATGATCAACATAATCAAATGCCTTCGACAGATTGCAAAAAAAAACCGATAGCATCCTGTGCGGCTTGCCACGCAGAATAAATATGAGATATAAGTGTAATACCTGCATCCGTAGTCGATTTACCCCAAGTGAAACCGTATTATTTGGCGTGGAGTTATTTTGTACGGTTGAAGTGTGGGAGCATTTGATTGAGTATAATCTTTTCAAAATGGTTTGAAAAGATTATACTCAATTATGTTTCAGAACAGATATTGGTTTGAAATTAGAAGTATCACCCCTGTCTCCCGACTTGAACAGAGGTATCAGTTTACTGTGTTTCATGAGGTCTGGGAAAGCTCCGTCGTTAACACATTTATTGAATAAATGTGTTGACGCGGCCCTCGGGCCGCACGCTGCCCCGAGGGCCGCGCCGGTCACCGTTAAGCGCGTTGCGAAGCTCGCTGCCGCGGATGCCGTGCCACGCGCCGGCACGTGCATCGCACCGTACTACAAAACGTGTGTCCCGCCACTCGTGTACCGCCAGCTACCAAAATATGTGCTCAGAGAAAAACTCTGTTGTTCTCCGTCAAATTACCTTCGACCTCTTCTACATTACCGGCTTAACCAAAAAGTAACGAACATTTGCTGTCCAAATATTTCATTTGTAGATCTTTTGAAGATAATTAGTCGGGGTATCTATGATGAGTACAACACTATTGTAATTATGGTAGGAAATCATTCAAACATCAGTCGGAATGATTTGAATAAAAGTGTTGAAACACTTCTAGACTTACATAGTAGGATGAAATACAAATTTATATTATGCAATTTTCCATGCGCCTGTAATTTGACAGAACTACAGGACAAATCTGTGCATAGAATAATATTCATTTATTTAATTTAACGTGTCGTAGCGATGCTATTTTATATTTCGACATGAATAATTTTTTTCATAACTTTACCCTGACACAGGATACGTTTTACATGTCTAATAAATATAGAAAATTAGTAGCTACATTGTTAGCTTATAATATAAGCGATGCAGACTATAGTTGGTTTAACCAATTTCAACTTTACATCAGCTGTTTTTGTTGAACAGACTAATCAGAAACCTGCTTATGTTAAGTTTAAGATGATATTCACCCCTATTAGGAAATCACCAGTTAGTAATACTTTGCACGCAACATTGAAATATGTTCCAAGTAATTTAAATTAGTTCATAAGACAAGAGACGAAATCTCTAGCATACAAGAGCCACTAAATGTCAAAGTGTAAGCTCCACTTAAATATTACCCATCAAAATCACAGAATTACTACGTACAGAAAGATTACTCCTCAAATACACTTAAACAAATAGCTACTCTCGCTGCGCGACAATAAAGCGCAATCTAGCTCGCACCTGCACTACCTTCAACAGTCGCTAAGCACCTACAGAATCGGTTGCCCCACCCGTGGAGGAAATATTGCACCGCATTACTGATTATGAACAGAACCCAAACAAAATCTACTCAGACTTCTTCAACATTATTCAGACAAAATTCAATAAAGTTTTCAAATTAAAGAAAGTCAGTGACTACAACGGTAAATCTAAATTTAATGACTGGGCAACGTTTGGAATTCGTAAAAGTAGAGTTATCTTGATAACTTTGATCGAAAATTTCATGACTATGTTAAAAAATATTCCAAAACTTTCAAGTTGGTTTGTAGAACTGCAAAAACTTTACACATTAATAGAAAAATTCAAAATTCAAATAATAGAATGAAAACAGTTTGGCAAATAATAAACCGCGAAACTGGCAAAGTTATACCAAGGGACAATGATTTCTGCCTAAAGATAGGTGATGATGTTGTTAAATCCAACGCTGATGTTGCTCGAGCTTTTGAAACATTCTTCACCAATGTACCCGTACTCACAACGGACCGTCTAAATTCATCTCCATTTGAAGCAGAGACTTTATTAAAAAAATAAAACTAGCGTCAGTAATGTATATTTAAAATTTCATCATGTATATCCCCAGGACATTGTCAAAACGTTTAAATTACTTAACTTAAAAAATACGGAAGACCTGTGGGGTATATCAGTCAAAGTCATTGGTTCAGTAATTCTAGTTATAGCCCCACACTTAGCTTATATATTCAATAAATGTGTTGACGATGGGGCTTTTCCAGACCTCATGAAACACAGTAAACTTATACCGCTGTTCAAATCGGGAGATAAGGGCGATCCTTCAAATTTCAGACCAAGAATTCAAACCGCCATCATCAGGGCTAGCAGCATGTGCATCCGCGGCACCCGCCATAGGTGGAATCGCACAGGCCTATATGAGGATGGAGCGGCAGTCCCACACGTCTTGAACTAGAATGAATATCTTATTTATATTCTCTGTACTTATTTTCATGAATCTTTTGCTTAATAAATTTCTTATCGATTTAAAAAATAATGTCTGTTCTTCCAACACTAAGTAAAATATTTGAAAAGATTATACTCAATCAAATGCTCTCACACTTCGACCGTACAAAACAACTCCACGCTAAACAATATGGTTTCACTAGGGGTAAATAGACTACGGATGCAGGTATTACCCTTGTATCTCATATTTATTCTGCATGGGAGGCCGCACAGGATGCTATCGGAGTTTTTTGCGACCTGTCGAAGGCGTTTGATTGTGTTGATCATAATACGCTATTAATTAAATTAAATCATTACGGAGTTAGAAATAAAGCGTTGGATCTACTAAGATCATACCTAAGCAATAGAATTCAAAAGGCAGAAGTTAACGGCGTAAAATCTGATGGATCGGGTGTTAAAATTGGCGCTCCACAAGGTTCCATATTAGGCCCTTTCTTATTCCTGGTATATATTAATGATCTGCCTTTCATGGTGGAGAAATTAACTGACAAAGTGTTGTTTGCTGATGATACTTCAATGGTCTTCAAAATTGAAAGACAAAAAGGAGATTTTGATGATGTTAATGGTGTATTGTCTTTAACCTTGAATTGGTTCACAGTTAATAATTTATTGTTAAACGCTGGTAAAACCAAGTGTATCAAATTCTCACTTCCAAATGTCAGGCAAGTTGAGACCAGTTTGGTGTTAGACAACAGCACGTTAGAATTGGTAAATGATACGAAGTTTCTTGGAATAACCATTGATAGCAAATTGCAGTGGGGACCCCACATAGATAAATTGGCTGGTAAATTAAGTTCTGCGGCTTACGCTGTTAGGAACATCAGACAAAGCACGGATGTGGCTACATCTAGGCTAGTATATTTTAGTTACTTTCATAGTGTGATGTCCTATGGTATCTTGTTGTGGGGGAAAGCAGCGGATATTCAAACTATTTTTATTTTACAGAAAAGAGCTATTCGAGCAATTTATTATTTAAAACGAACAGACTCCTTAAGAGAGCTTTTTAGAGAAATTGACATACTAACAGTAGCTAGTCAATTTATTTTCGAAAATATAATGTATGTACGCAAGAACCTTACAACATTTTCCAAACTTAGCGACAGCTGTAATGTTAACCTAAGAAATAATAACAGACTATGTGCGCCCCGTTTTAGACTCGCGAAGGTTAGCAATTCTTTCAAGGGTCAGTGCATTCTCTACTACAATAAGATACCTCTGGAGATTTTGAAATTGCCATTTGAGCAATTTAAAAAGCATGTTAAAGCGACTTTGTCGAAAAAGGGATATTACAATGTTCTAGATTACTTAAATGACAGTATTGTATGGGGTTAATCTGGCTCAACACAGACCTTGCTGTTAATAATTTTGTAATTATTTATTCCTGCTTATTAATCACAACAATTAAATTTTTCATATTTGTATTAGTTAAGCACAACCTATTTTTAAAAGAGATCTAAAATTAAATCTGTGGGAGTTTCTAAGCCCTTCTTCTCCCACAGTGGTCCAATGTAGAGAAGAGGCAAAAAATGACGTTTGCTAAGTATATGTAAATATCTACAGTAATAAAGTACTTTGACTATTTGACTCCGCCTGAGAGCTTCTTTTACTCTGACATCACGAGGTCGTCGTGTAAACTCCTGTCTCGCTTGAGCACGGTAGGGTTACCTACGTGCGATTAGTTGTGTTTTTGAATTTTAGTCCACTCTATCTAAGAGAGGTGTTTATAGTACTTTTTCAGGCTATTGGTAAATTCTAAGGTAATTCGTTGTTGTAAATAGCTCTCGCAGTGTAACGTACTACCTCATTGACCATATTGGCTACTGGCGGATTAGCCAGTTAAAAACTAAAACTATAAAAATTCGGGAATTCGGGTCTGGAATCTCGTCTGGCAGCTGATTGTTTTTTTTGGCAGACATTGTTTGAGCTCTGAAACGTGAGGTTGTATCTTCTGCATCAATAATTTTTAAGTCACGCCTTTAGTTGCGGCGATGGGCTAGTCCCTTTAGTACTGTAATGGAGCTGAATGTTTAGTTGCTGTAAAGTGCAGTAGTTGATTTGAAACTTCCCTACTCTCCCCAATCCATGGGTAAGCATTGGTTCGTAGTTAGTCTTTCTTATTTTCGTGTATTTTATACTCTCTATGTATTTCCCTTTTCTATACAGTGTCTATTGGACTGCGGCACTCTTAGATCCTAATTACCCCAGGGCCCTCGTCGGAAGTCTCCGTGTGGGGAGCCGTCGCCTGATAGCTGGGCGCTGTAGCGCTTTTGTATTCCTAACATTCACACTGGTCTCTTTCCAGGGTTCCACGCTGAGGAGTAATATCCTCCTGGCGCTAACGGAGCTCTGAATGGGGTTCCACGCTGAGAAGTAATATCCTCCTGGCGCTAACGGAGCTCTGAATCGGTTCCACGCTGAGGAGTAATATCCTCCTGGCGCTAACGGAGCTCTGAATCGGTTCCACGCTGAGGAGTAATATCCTCCTGGCGCTAACGGAACTTGTTGACGTCTGGAGAAGTGGACCAGTCGGATTGAGTCTACCAAGGAGCTGAAATCTACAAATTCCCGGCGAGTCCCTATCCAGCGTTTCAATTATATCACCAATATTCGACTCACGACCCTGTGATTAATAAATGTATCTTGAGCCTGCCAACAATCTCTTTTGGTCAGGTTAGAGTCTCACTGTTTCAATGGCGCCCGGATTAAGGGAATATTGGTGATAGAGTTTTATGTCTGGTCAGAGTAGTTAGGCCATAAGAGCGCCGTAGAACGCTAGATTTCTTTCGTAGCTTGTATATTTTGTTGTGTTTATTTTTGTCTGACAGGAGTATATTTGATCGTTTATCTGGGTACCTACCTCATTTCTACATTATTTATGGTCGCAGTCTGACGGCCGTTGTCATATTATAATTGTTGATAAATACTTTCCTCCAAATTCTCAGTACGAAAAATAAATTAATAAATTGTGAAGATTGTAGTAGGGAAACTTTTCGGACTATTAAATAATAAATAAGGTTAGTGTTTAGCGGCCAATTTCTCGTACATTTAATCTGTTGTTGACAGTCCTTTATCAATTTCAGCTGTCAAAACGGTAGATCAATGGCTTGATTTTGTACCAGAAACCGGGCGTTAGTCGTGTACTCTGCTTACTTTCATGTAAATTTGTACAGTTTACTAGATAGGTAGTAAACATGACGTTTCCTATAAAATATCTGTCGCTAAATAAGGCTGAATTGGAGTATGAGGTTGAGCGAGTCTGAGAGCACCTTCTGTCTGAAGATAGGCTGCGACAGCGTTCTGTCTTATTCAATAGTAGTTAACGATTCCTTTATGTATGTAATAAGTATTTTGACCCTTGTATTCTAAAAACCATTTATATCTACAGCTATGTAAAAGTTCTTTATTGTGTAACGTTACTCTGCAATGTCTGTTACTTTAGCTTATGGCCTCTTGAACTATAATTCTCTACTTTTTTACTCTTTGTTGTAGAATAGATATTCTACTCTATTATTATTTTCTGTACCCACTAACGGTGCAGGAAGTCTTGAACACTTGAGGGAGCTGCCCCTCATGGTGTTATTCTGCGTTATTCTGCGTTACGATAGTAGCTAAGCTATCGGGGCGTTTATGTACTAAGGTTCTTATTTTAGTTCAAGGGATCTTGCTTATTTTTCAACTTCTGACAGTTAGTCTGGGTGTGCATTTGGCTATAATAATGGCACCCTGTGTGTAAGGCTGTGTTTACACGATGTTAGTGTGAACTCTTGTATGAACTTAGTATGAATTCTGATGTCTGATTGTTGGTACGAATGTGTGATGTTTGTATGTAGTTGAGCTAGACTGTTAGTTATATATTTCTCTGACATTGTAGATGGCGAGCTTTAGAGAATTTTATCTTAAGTAGTTAATTTGGTAAGTTAGTTTAGTTTAGTTAGTATCTTAGAGGATTTTATCAGGTAAAATCCTACCCAAACAAGACGGGTATGTAACGTACTACCTCCTTGACCATATTGGCTACTGGCGGATTAGCCAGTTAAAAACTAAAACTATAAAAATTCGGAAATTCGGGTCTGGAATCTCGTCTGGCAGCTGATTGTTTTTTTTGGCAGACATTGTTTGAGCTCTGAAACGTGAGGTTGTATCTTCTGCATCAATAATTTTTAAGTCACGCCTTTAGTTGCGGCTATGGGCTAGTCCCTTTAGTACTGTAATGGAGCTGAATGTTTAGTTGCTGTAAAGTGCAGTAGTTGATTTGAAACTTCCCTACTCTCCCCAATCCATGGGTAAGCATTGGTTTGTAGTTAGTCTTTCTTATTTTCGTGTATTTTATACTCTCTATGTATTTCCCTTTTCTATACAGTGTCTATTGGACTGCGGCACTCTTAGATCCTAATTACCCCAGGGCCCTCGTCGGAAGTCTCCGTGTGGGGAGCCGTCGCCTGATAGCTGGGCGCTGTAGCGCTTTTGTATTCCTATCATTCACACTGGTCTCTTTCCAGGGTTCCACGCTGAGGAGTAATATCCTCCTGGCGCTAACGGAGCTCTGAATGGGGTTCCACGCTGAGGAGTAATATCCTCCTGGCGCTAACGGAGCTCTGAATCGGTTCCACGCTGAGGAGTAATATCCTCCTGGCGCTAACGGAGCTCTGAATCGGTTCCACGCTGAGGAGTAATATCCTCCTGGCGCTAACGGAACTTGTTGACGTCTGGAGAAGTGGACCAGTCGGATTGAGTCTACCAAGGAGCTGAAATCTACAAATTCCCGGCGAGTCCCTATCCAGCGTTTCAATTATATCACCAATATTCGACTCACGACCCTGTGATTAATAAATGTATCTTGAGCCTGCCAACAATCTCTTTTGGTCAGGTTAGAGTCTCACTGTTTCAGCAGCTTTAAAGGAGAATCGCACATTGCAGCTTCATCTAAAGTAATGTCCTGTAATAAAACTCAACAGACACCGTGGAACGCTTTAATTCCTTTTTCAAAATAGCGACACAATATTTTACAGATCAATCATCTCTACACTTAGCCTCGGTATGCGACCAACCTCGAAGATGCTCCAAGAACCAATGCCCCCAAAAACCCGATCGCCTCTTTCCTTTACCGCCTGACGGATATAATAGACATTCAATCGACACTTCCGTCAGTCTGCCAGTGGCGCCAACATACCGAAACTAAATTGAAAAACATACTATTTATATCAATTCTATAAATTAATTGTACTAATGTTCAAATATACCATTTAAAACATAACAAATTAATACAAATCGACAAAATATAATCAAAACCTCATCGAATCGAACACTCGTCTATCCTGACAACGTGTATGTCCTCACCTCATACACGTATTAAGTGAACACACATAAACATTACCTAACACTCGTCTATTTATTCCTAAACATAAACGACAGTAATTCTTATAAATTACTATTAGTCTCCGACTTTCGGAGTGCTCCAACTTTTGGAGTCTCTACCTAAACATAAGCTCCGACTTGGAGTCCCTACATCAAATAAGTTTCCGACTTTCAGAGTTCTCGAACTTTTGGAGTCCCTAGATTGAATAATTCTCCGACTTTCGGAGTTCTCCAACTTTTGGGGTCCCTACATCAAAATAGTCTCCGACTTTCGGAGTCTCCAACTTTTGGAGTCCCTAGATTAAATTAGTCTCCGATTTTTATAGTTCTCCAACTTTTGGAGTGAAATATGTATACTGTAAGCAAAAATCCATTTGACTTTTTCTCCAAGTTTTGCATAAACGCATAAGTTTTTTTTACATGCCTATTCTGTGGGCAAAGGCCTCCCTTGATCGTACCCACAAATTCCTATCGGCCTTCATGCCGACCCAATCTGACTGGAATCTATCCAGTAAGTACTTATGTATCTCTGTTAAATTTACATACCACTTACCACTTATAAGTATGGCTTAATCGCACTCTTATCGGGGTAAAGGCCTGTGCCCCTCGGTGGGGACATTAATGGGCTACATTTATTTATAAATACATAGAAAAAATCCAAGACTAAGAAAATAAACTTAAACTAAAATAACATAAAAAAAAGCTTTTATTAAACGCTCCAAGAAAGTTTTCTTCTTCAACACACAAAACTTTCATCTTGTATTTATCTAATGGGTATAAAATTTGAAGATTTACGGCATTCCTTCTAGTATAGACTGCCTGAGACATTCTATCTAATATGCCTAAGAGGTAAAATTTGCGGTCACTGTATCATATTTCGTTTTGCGTCTCCTCAACTCGCCCAAAAACTGGTTACAAATTGGGCATAAGGTATTTACACGAAAGTGGTCCCCTCTCTGTATTTATCACTTCTCCTTCGCGAATCTTATCATCATTCTTCCTTTTGACAACTCTTTTTTTGGTTGTGCTTATATTATTCTGGTGATTTACTATTCCCAGCCTCCTCAAGATCGTCAAAACATTCTCTTTTTAACCGACTTCAAAAAGGGAGGAGGTTCTCATTTCTGATGTTTTTTTTTTAAGTTTGCTACCTCAAAACTTGTACTATTTATGAACCGATTTCAAAATCATTTTTTTTAATTTGAAAGGTGACCTTCCAGTTTGGTTTCAATTTTTGTAAAATCAGAAATCGGTCCAGTAGTTTCTTTTCTAAAGCAAAAATACTGGAATTATGATATCCTCCAGGTAAACGATTTTGCGTATTATTCTTTACTGTGACTTATCTATCAGTGGTGTTTCAGGTCCTTGTCGTAAGATGAATTCTGTCTATAAGCACCGTATATTCGTTTATGTCGTGTTATATATTATGTGTGGACTTGACTGTCAGACACACAGATTTCGTAGCCATGTTTCGCATATTTTGACGAAGTTCAGTTCCTTACCGGGGAGGAAGAAATAGGGCTTAAAAACTTGGTTTACGTTATTTATGTTTGAGTTTGAGTTTCAATAAAATTCAAAACCTTTAACGGGAAAATGGCACCTTCTGGCGCCCCCGGGCTGAAGGGGTTATGGCCCATGTTTAACGCCAGAAATGTTCGACTGTCGGGCGTGGCCTAATGTTTCCGGGTAAGCAGCCATGCCTCACCCCCGCATTTAAAACACCGTCTCAATAGAACTTTAGTATTCCTAAAGCAAGCACGAGTCTAAGGTCGACTAGCTAGACGGCGAGTTAACACTAAACTCGAGTAAACTTTGACAACTCCATGCTATAATGGCCGAATGAATTAAAATGTCAATACAGCAAAGAACGTGAAATTAAACATTTAAGAAATAAAATATCTCTTTTTTCTGTAGTCATACATATTTGGGCGTATTGTAGCAATTATTTGAGAAAACTAACTTTCAGCAAAGAAAATTAATAAATATTTAAAAAGTATATGTATTTCGTCACATCATGTTTTTGTTTATATGAATGCATGAATGAATGGTGCTTTTCCAGCCAGGGTTCTAAACCCGTTCCGGTCTTTCGGCGGGCATACCAGAGGGCACGAGTTTTGAGGAGGGCGGAATTTGGCTACCGGATTTGGCTTATCGGATAAGCTCTCAGTTTCACTTTCGCAGTCTGTTTCTGGAATACGGTATGTTTGACTCGAGGCCTTCCTAACTTTAACCCTGTTTTTTGCTGATTCTGTCCAGTACGTTCTTTACCGTAGTATTCGATGTCATGTTTAAGGGAATCTTTCCAGGTGTATGTGGGTTGACCGGCTTTCTTCTTTTTTACTTCTTTATAATCCGTTTTTGCTTTTAACAGTTGTACTGGTATTGATTTATACAGTTCCGCGAATAACTGTTCGGTTCCAGGAAAAGCCTTGTTGCGTTGCTTGCTAGTAATATTTTGTGGCAATGCTTCTTTTTAATTAGCGTCCTCGTTGTTTTCAGGGAGTAAGCCCATGCTTGGACCCTCACATTTTTTAAGTTCATGTTCCCATCTGCTCATAGGGATGTAGATATGGTTTTTCCACCGACGGGTTTGGTTTTTGTATTTCCTGTAGAATTCGAAAAGAAGCCGGCGGCCAACAACGCACATAGAATAAGAATAATTTATTGTTCAAAATAACAGGGTTAACATATTTGAGGTCCCTGCCTCCCAAAGTAGGAAAAACCTATATCATGGGAGACAGTTACTTCCCAGTGGGTACGTTTTTATTTTATACAATAGTACGTACTTAATTATTTTAGATTTATGCAGGTAATCAAAAGAGGTAAATCTACAGAAAAATAATAATAATAATAATCTACAGTGTAAAAACAAATAAGGGTACACAATTGGTGGGTATAATACTGACACTAATACTTAATTGTAATTATTATAAAGAGAGTGTGTAGTGTGATGTGAATGTAGAGTAATGTAGAGTAATTACATATGTGTGTTTTGTGCATGTGGAGTTGGTGAAGGAAAGGAGGGGGATAATTAGTTGAAGTATGGAATCCAGGTAATTTTGTATTTTGGTTTCCTAATTTGGAATGTCAAGAAGCTTCTCCGTGTCTTCATATGAGCCTCAGCAGCCATTATTTTTATTAATGGTTTGCAGACGGTTTTGGAAGCTCGACGTCCCTGCTAATTTTGTTGTAGAGACGAGGGCCGGTGATATATAGCTGCCTTTGAGCACGAGCGGTTTTTTATCTCAAATACCCTGACTTTTCTCCGCTTTAGGAGTAGCAAAGGAACCTATGGGCGACTTGTGTGTGTTCTCAGAATAGCCTGTTGGATGAAAAGTTGCCTTACCTAGAGCATTTTATTATTTCCTTATTTACATAAATTAACTATGCCTGCACACGCCCATAAATGGAAGAATCTACAGTTATGCAGACGACACTGCATTGGTGTTTCGGGAGAATACTTGGGAAGAGGCAAAAAATCATGCTGAGTCAGGACTTCGAGACACAATGGCTGCAAAATAACCTACTCTCTCTCAACATTGATAAAACCAAATACCTCTCGTTTTCGATCCGAAATCCAAAGTATGATGATCTATGTATTAAGGCACACACTTGTGACTACAGCAATATCCCTAACAGTTTCTGCATCCAGATATCCAAGGTTTCTGCAATAAAATACCTCGGGGTCGTTTTGGACGATAGAATGTCGTGGCTTCCCCAAATAAACTCCCTTGCAACAAGGACACGCAAACTAATTTTTCTATTCAGTAAATTACGACACGTTGCCCCACCCAAGATTTTGAAAAATGTATACTATGCACTAGCCCAGTCAATTTTAAGCTATTGTATCTCAAGTTGGGGTGGAGCATGCAAGTCCCACATAATCAAACTAGAGAGAGCCCAGAGGTCTCTTCTTAAAGTAATGATATTCAATAAAAAGAGAACATCGACAACATACCTATACGAACAATGCAAAGTTCTAACTATCCACAAACTTTTCATAAAACAGATCATTACAAATCAACACACTAGGACACAATTTGACCAACACTACTATGACAATAACAGGCGCGTAGACAGGCTAATAACGACTCCGCAGGTGAGAACTGCATTTGCTTATCGATCAGCAAAGTTTCTATGCCCGATCTTATACAAAAAACTAAATAACATACTAAACATATACCCACTCACCATCCCACAGTGTAAGGCTAAAACTGAAGAGTGGCTCATGAAACAAAATTAATGTGAACTGGAATCATTCATCCGAACTACAAAGTAGAACGGATTGCAATAAATCAATTTATATCAACTATTACGACATACCAACTGCTAATATGTATGATATTTAATAATATATGTACAATTTTATATATTTACATAATATTTAATTTTAGATAAATATCTAATATACAACACTTTTATTATTCTTATTAATATTCTATTACTATTATTATTATAATTACATATAGGTATATACATATTATATATTTATATTATAATATACACACATTTTATCTACATTCATAATTCTTTATTGCACAGAACATTACAACAATACAACTATACACGAAATTAAAAGGCAAAGGCGAGCTTATCTCTCAACAGAGATTTCTTCCAGCAAACCTATCTGGATAGGATACATATAAAAGGAAAAGGGTAGTCTAGTGCAATTAAATACTTACCAAATACCAATAAAATATGATACTTACTATAAAAATACATATAATAAAAGAAATAGTAGATAAAAAAAGAATAAACAAATAATAATAATAATAATACAATTACATACTTATATATACAATACCTATGATGAAAGAGAAAGTAAGTGCTCTTTCAAGCGATTCTTAAAGGAGAAGAGAGTGGGACTGTCCCTTATAGTGCAGGGAAGTGCGTTCCACAGCCGAATGGCCCTCAGCCTGAACGAGTGCTCGTTCGATATTTTTTTTTATAGTTATACCTATTATAATTGGAGGATTTGGAAATTGATTAGTTCCCCTAATATTGGGAGCCCCGACGCTGTTATGCTACATTACATGCCACTTAACGTACCAAGTAACTACCTAAAATATTCTTCACACATTAACTTACCCTCTTAACCAGAGTATACTACCTTAAATTATAATTAAGTAAATTAAGTTCGAATTTAATCGATATTGTACCCAGTGACTACTCAGTACGCACCCCAACCTATTCGGACGGGAAGGCGCTGGAAATCACAACACAGGTTTTCGCCTATCGTGGTTTCCGACGATGAACCCAGCAATTTTACATATACCCTCCCAACCGACACAGTGGCGATTATTATGACCATGAGCACCCTATTAGACAGCAACTAGATCTAATGTAGATGTACTAAGGGATAAGAAAAGTATTGAGACTGAATAATAGCGATTTCTAACACCATTAAAAAGCCTTGCTGTCTAATGGTTCCACAAAGGCAAAAAATATACTAAAAACTTTATAGTGGAATTCAAAATCACCATTGTACAGACGCTAGTTCCATAATATACTACAAGCAGTTTAAGAAGACCATCGCTTGTTAAGGGCTGCTTAGTGCGATTTACAAATGCCCCTTTTAAGCTGTGAGCTGTTTTAAAGACTAAAATATTTCCATCGGCTTGTTAATGGCAAAACTTATTCCATTGTATCGCTACCTTGACACGCTTTATAACAGCTGTTATAAGGCCTTTACGGAGCAACTACAATGGCTGTAAGCTGTTTAATAGCGACATATAATAGATTCCGCTGTAAATTGGTGTTACTAAAGTACTATTATAGTTCGAAGACGTTAAGTGTAAATATCAGCTTTTAAGCAGCTCCTGGAGTTAACAAAGAATAAACGTAGAATATTCATGTAACTTTTCATTAACTCTAAAAGTCACGTACGCGGTTGACCCTTTTCTGTGTTAAGAGTGAAAAAATTGAAAAAAATGAATCCTTATAAGATTTGGAAAAGCCGAAAAAGAACTGGTGCAGTCAAAATGAAACTTCTGAAAGAGTATCGAAGACAAATAGGGAAAGATGAAGAAAATTCCCTTCATCCATCTAGATGCATTAAAGTGCCCGAATCCAATATAAAAATAGTGGGTTCCGCAGATACAAATCTATACACGGACAACCAACAACCAAGCTGTAGCAGTTTGATCATGTCGGAAGAGAACACAGAGGGTTCCGTACATTCGATTGATAATCATGATCATGAATGTAGCTCAGATGATGAAATAGATTTTATAAAAAACATGACATTTAGAGAAAATATAAAAAAATGGGCGATAGAAAAAAATGTGCCCCAAGCATGGAAGTACTGTTCTAGTTACTAAGTCCATGGCCCCAAGACACACTGAGATCCTTGGCCAAAGTTATTAATGATAGATTTCCAGATAGCTTACCTAAAGATCCAAGATCTATTCTACATACAAAAAGAAATATTTCCATTAAAAAAATGGTCACTGTAGGGCAGTACTGGCACAACGATCTTAACAATCCGCTTACTGAAGTTTTAAATAAATGGCAAGATGATTTAAAAAACATATCCAGTATAAGTTTAATGTTTAACTTCGATGGGTTGCCTATTTATAGAAGTTCTAAATTAGAGTTTTGGCCGATTTTGTGCAGTGTTTTTGAAATACGAGCACAACCATTTATAATTGGCATTACTTTGATGTCGGCAAACCGAAGGATCTTGATATTTATCTAGAAGATTTTATATCAGAAATGAAACAGTTATTGAATGATGGAATCAGTCTTTCAACAGAAAATAAAATTACGGTGAAAATTAGGTGTTTCATCTGCGATTCGCCTGCAAGAGCTTTTATAAAAGGTAATATACTTACTAAATTTCTCTGTTTTGCTGTCTTTACTAAGGCATTTGCAAAATTATCTAATTATTATAATATTCTACTCATATCTGTATGTTTTTAACTACATTAGTCTGTATCTACCGAAATTGTTTTGGTAAAGTATACACCTATAAATAATTATGAATTCAGTTAATTTAATACAACCAAAATCAAAGGCGCAGTTTCATAATAGATATTTTTAGTGATGTCAAAGTTATGACTGAGCTTTTACGGCCGTTTACAATATGAAAGCAGTGACAGGATAACTTAATTTACCCCTGTCAGTTCATACAAAATTATAACAAATTGAAATCTATCGGTAACAGTTAGGCCTAGGCTTAATGTTTCTTTTTTAATTATAGAATATGTAGTATAATGATCTGATGTGTTTTCACTTTTTTGCAGGCGTTTGCAATTTCAATGGCAAACATGGATGCTTAAAGTGTGTGACCGTTGGTAAATACTCACATAAATCTCACACAGTGGTATTTCCTGAAATGAAACGTGCTGGAAGAACAGATGAGGGGTTTCGCAAGAAGCTGTATGGACAGCATCACAAATCCGATACACCTCTGCTACAACTTCCCATAGACATGGTAAACGATTTCCCAGTGGCCGATTCCCTGCATCTTATAGATTTAGGTGTCATGAAAAGATTGCTCGTAGGATGGAGGGATGTCAATTTTGGCAAATATATTACAAAATGGTCTGCAAAAGACATAGATATCGTCAACGCTTTCTTAAAAGGTTGCCAACTACCTTCTGAAATTCATAGATGTGTTAGGGGTTTAGATTGCCTTGCACATTGGAAAGGGACGGAATACAGGTCATTTCTATTTTATTTGAGCGTTATAATTCTTCCAGACGTATTATCACAGAATGCTTTTACACTCGTTTTATTTTTATACTGTGCCATCACAATATGCTCAAGTGAAAAATATAATTACTTATTGCCATTATCAGAAGAGCTGCTCAAATATTTTGTTAACCATTATAAAGACTTTTATGGCCCGGATTACGTAACAAGTAATGTGCACAATCTACTACATGTTTCTGATGAGGTTCAAAGATTTGGCCCGCTATCAACATTTAATGCCTATCCTTTTGAAAATAAATTATATTTGATTAAGAGAATGTTGCGAAATGGTAACAAACCTCTGTCACAGGTTGCCAAAAGATTGAGTGAAAGTTATGTTTTAGATCAAAAAGCTGATGATGAAAAAAGACGAGTGCCATTTGTTTTTAAGAATAAAGTGCATTTTAAAGATTTTATTATTTCATCAGGTTCTAAAAATAAATTTCTTATGACCAAAAACCATGATATTATTGAAGTGAAGTCTATAGAAAAAGAAAAAAATTCATGGCTACAAAATTACTGAACTATCAGAAATTTTTGAATACCCTGTAAAGTCATCCATTTTTGAAATATACAAAGCAAAATTACCCAGCACTCAACGTACTTTAATTACTATACACCATCAAGATGTAAAATTCAAATATGTATCTTTAAAACACCATACAGCGTTATATTTCGTACCACTTTTACATACAATGTAGTTAAGAAATATTCATCTATCATAATTTATTTAAGAAAATAAAAATCAATGTGAATAATTACTGCTTTTTTATTTATTAAACAAGAATATTTTTGATAGCTTATTCTAAATCACAGACTCCAGATTTGGCCTAAATATAAAGGTGAAGTAAAGAACATCGACCCTTTCTGGGTTACCTACCAGTGGATATTCCCTAAAATTTCGCTTTTTCGTTTACACCTATAAAACATATGTCCATCGATAGAGAATTAAATTACAAACAACAAATGTTACCTGCCAAAATGTCGTAAATAGTAGCGTTGAATCTGAATCTGAACCGAATCTGAATATGTTATTTAGTCATCTATTTACATATTAAAACTAAATTATAACAGAAACGCTACTTATTACGACATATCGTCTAAGAATATTTGTCGATTGTAATTAAATTATCTATAATTTATATTATCTATAATTGTCTAGAATATACTAACTAGCTAATAGCTAGAATACTTATCAAGAAAATTAATCTAAAACAAAAGTAGAGCTTAAGTTACATACTCGTATCGTCGCTGCGTTTGGCATGGACAATTATTGTCACATAACGAATTCGGTGCCATCCTTCTTCACACAAGCGCCACTCGCATAAAAATGTATTTATTCTAGAGAAAGGCATGCATGATAATTAATCAATAATATTTTAAATCTATCTACTGGTGTAGCTTTATCCATCAAGTCGTTTTTACAATACAACTTTGAGCAACTCTTGAAAAAATAGCTTAACAGTTAAAGCTTACTTAAATGCTTAAAAATGTATGGATTATGGGTAATAAGAAGTATTACTCATAATCTAAGTTTATTACTCATAATATGGTGGAATATTATTAATAAATCCCTTACTTTAGTCAGAAAAACGAAAATTATACCAGCGAGTGGCGCTGGTGTAAAGCATATTGTCGCCAGTTAGTCTTAAAATCTCTTAAAACAAAACAAAACATAATAATCTTATATCAAATATTTTTTTGCTTAGTTATTTAGCTTTAGGTACTAACTTCTTAAACTTGGTTTGGTAATAACCCTAATATAATGAACACAAATTAACGCCCGTATACTCGTATCTAATAAATGATATTAAATTCGACATCAAATCACAGTCAGTTACCTCTTTAAATACAGATTGCGAATTTAAGTGGCTTAGTAAACTCGCATTAAGCACTTAAGAAAAGACAAAGGATAAAGCAAGGCTTTTTTTTTAAGAAAATAATAAAAAATTAAGGAAATAAAAGAAGAGCACATGTTATACATTAATCGTCGCTGCGCCTGCCATACTCCGTACTCGTAGGTATGATGTGCCAAATGAAACCAAATTAAACCCTATGTTGTGAGTATTATTAGGTAAGAGTTAGATTAGGGTATAATTAAAGCAATAAAAAAAAAGTAAAACTTAACAAACCCCTCAACGCCCAAGCGTCATATAAGGCTCATTTTCCGTTATAGGTTTTGAATTTTATTACCATGGCATGAGGTTCAAAATCGCAATGCGTCAAAAATATGCTGGGGTCTTGAGTTATTAGGTTTAATTTGAAATGTAAAAAAAACACTTACGGAATTTGGCAGACGCAATGAAGATGAATATACCGTATTTAGATTTGTTTATTTATTTGGATTGCTCGTTCACTTCTCTCATTTGAACATCTTGCTCTTGTGATTCACCGGTGACTGTTGTTTCTGTTAATTCACACTCGACTGTAACTGTCGTTTCGGGTAATTCACCGGTGGCTGTAATAGTCTCTTCAAATTTTTGTCGCTTGTTGGTAATAGCCCCTGAACCTCCACGAGAGCATTTAGTCGAAGCTCTCATATTTTTGATCTCCATACGCTTGCCAGAATTTTTCAAGACCGTCTTAAATAATTTTTCTTGTGTGTCCATTGTGTAGTTGGGATCCCAAGTCCTAATCAAACTAAAAAAGAAGTTCAAGACGTTCCTGAACCCTTTTATAGCCGTTTTTACTATGGCACCTTTACTACCGCCTGACCAGAAACACTGGCATAGGAATTCCCTGGCGAAAATTATGTCGAGCATTTTATATGCGCAATTAGTGCCACTGCCATCCATTGGGCTACACAGAAATGAATATTGTTGATGCATACGGTGCTGATAGTTTGTTTCTGACAGTGCAAACTCCAATTCATTAAGCTCTTGCAATTTTTTGATGGGCTTTATTACCAAACCGTCTGAAGCAATGGGATTGGCTTCAGCAAGTGGAACGTTCGATTTTATTTGACTACTTAGTCTCACAAAGCTGTCATCACCAAGAACAAGAAGATCAGCCAATTTTCGGGAGTTGTTTTCTTCTTTTTCGAGCACAGATTTTTGTAAATCGTGAATAACGCTCTGGTTTTCCATGATGTTAGATTGATTTCTCAAAATTTCTTTTTGATTTTCCAGTAGTTTATCGATCTTGCTGGTTTCTATAAAAGTTTCATTACTTATTATCTCAATGAAATTTTTTGGGGTAGTCGCTGGCGTCGCTGCAATCTCATGAGCTTGAGTAATGTCTTCATGAATCTGAAATAGCAAAATTAATAATTTTGGAAAAATAAAATAAATTCAAGTCATGGACATGGTTGGAATGAGCTCAATCTCACGATGGTTTCGTCGATTTATTACAGAGTTCTCCTGGTCACCTTCCGGTTCCAGCATCAGAGTAGGCATAAAAACCCACATAAAATATATTGTAATAATTGGAAAATCAAATGATGTTATTCGATATTATCCCGAGTAAAATGCAAAGGCTATTGTCACAGAGTATTTTTTTTTTATTTGACAGCATCAGATGGAGGTTGTTTCCAGCCAGTATATCTGTAATCTTTGGTTGTATCGTTCGAGTTGTTCTTTGCCTGCACGTTTTTTCTTTGGAAATAGTACACTACGCACCTTGAACATGTGATATGAGGCTTTCTTATTTACTTGCCGAGGTCAGTATACTATTTTTCTGTTCGACAGAGCCAGAAAGCGGCAACTTCGTTTAGCGCAGCGGCCCGAAAGTTGACGCTCTCTGGCCGGAGGACAGTTTTTTTTTTACGATATTTTTAAAACTGTTAAGAAAAGGACTAAAGTTCTTACAGTATCAACCTTATGAATAAAAAATCTATCTTGTATGACCTTTTTTATAAATATACGTTACGAATTCTTCGAGATATTCGTTAGTATGGGCAATTACCGGTGTCCTTTAAGCCGATAGATTTGATGCGAACATACATACTGACATACATACATACAATACAGTGCAAGTTAAATAAAAGCTTTAATGAAAAAAAAAGGTTATGCTTTGAATAAGTACGCATGAATTTAGGGGGGTAGACGGGCGGAAGGGCTAGGAGGGGGGGTGTTAGGGGACCTTCCCCCTCAAGTTTCAGATTTAGGAAACCTAGTATTTTTTTGTTATGTTTTTTTTTTATTTCTTATTTTGAGGTTAGTTTTTTCTATAGGATTCTACGAAAAGTTATTGTTTAGGTATTTATGTTCGAAATCGCCTTAGCTTTGGCTACTATGGGGCAAATACCAAAGAACAGGTAGGTACCTAACACTAGCTAGGTAGGTAGGTAGGTACTTACTAAAGTAGCTGCCATGGTGTTATAATCGATGTTGTCTACTACTTGAACCCTTTTTTCATCGTCTGCATCTGGGTAATCTGATGCCTCAGTGTCACTGCGATTCAGCATAATATTGAGTTCTCTTTTAGCCTGTTCATATGACGGAATCAATGATCTCTTAATAACACATTAGATTTTGTGCCAATCTGAATGAGGCTGTGTCTCTTGTTTGATCAATTTCAAACTAACATTTTTGATTGGCCATCTCAGGCATCCTTCCTTTTCCCAGTTTTCTGGAATGATAGTCAATTTTTCTTTCCCCTTTTCAAGGGTTTTAACTATTTTGAACGGCATTGATGTTCTGAAAATAAAATAATAATGATAAGTATAGAACAACTTCATCTTCTCACTAAACAAAAAAAACACTAAAACAACTAAGGCACGGCTTGTTTTAATTCGAACTTAATGATAATTATACCTAAAACGAGCTATGGGAATGCTTTTAACTTTTAGGTATGAATGAACAAACAATGCCAGAGCGCAGCGAGCGGGGCGAGGCGGCGACACAGGCGGCGAGCACCGTGGCAGTGAAGGCACGCCAGGTTCACTTCAAACAAATCAGCGTGAACGGCCGTACACATGATGTTGTGATTTGCGACACACGACACGATATTATAATTTATTGTTCATAATCTTTGCAAGATGAGTAAATATTGTATAAATATTATAGCTAAGCGACAACCCTAGCCGTTTGAGCAAGAGTAGGCAGTTATCGTGCGAAAAGGGGCCTAGTGAACTTACTATTTCTTATTTATACTATGGTGATGATGATCTAAACTCTTCGCTTGGCAGTGATAGACTAACATGCATGACAGTTGGATTCGCCCTTTTTTACTTTTAATGTTGCCCGCTCTATAATCCTAGTGTTGTAAAACCCGATTCAGTGAAATAGATGACATATCGATTCAATTAGAGAAATATGTAGGTGGCACAGAATCAATGGCAATTATTTAGATGGGTAGGTAATCTACCTGGTAGATGGGTACCCAAAAACGAATGGGTTAGAAGTTTAGAACCCATCTCATTACACTAATTAGAAAGTACAGTATAATATAGTCGATGTCTAAGAATATAAAAGTGTAAGTCGATCCTGTTGTTTTATTTTTATTTTGAAACGTCATAATTATACAACTCCAATTATTAATCGAATAATCGTAACGAATGCATTGGCAACTGTGACTACAATACTATAATGTTTTTATACCTTAAAGCGGCAACCCACTAACTGCCATGTTAGTTTATCTTTGCCGCGCGCAGAGTAGAGCAAACGTTGAGAGATAGCATAACCTAACCGCAGTGCGGACTAGGCCTTATAACGAATTGATGGATGACCGACAAAACCACACTATTAATATAAAATAAAATACCTTCCATACTTTTCCTAGTGAAGATAAGTTTTTAATTAGATAATTTAAATCATTTTGCGAAAGTTAAATGCCCTATAAGAAATTACATACTTACCCTGATACATACCTATATTTACTTCACTTCATAAAACCATAAAATCAGCCGGGCATAATCCTAGTCTATTTGAAATGGCTTTAGTCAATGCTTATCTTAACCCTAAAAAGCTTTTTTAAACTCTCACATTACACTTTTATGCTGTCATTTTACTAACAGACCCATTGTACAGCAACCATCAAGCAATCAGCTGTTAAATAGAAATAACTTCACCATTGAAAAGCAAACTGAATTAAAAGGGAGTTTATTGAGATTGAACGCTGTTTTAAAATGAACGCCATTTTGATTGAACACCAACATTTTATACACAAAACAAACAGTAATATTTGTAAATATTAATTTATATTTGAGGGCTATTAAAGAAAAAACACAATTCGCGTTGTTTGCTAACATATTAAAACTCCATGAAATCTATTAAAAAAAAAAAACGAAAATTACACAGTCACCGTATTTAGTTTAGCTAATATTCTAGGCAAATATTGATTTTTACGAGGGCGCGTGTATAATTTGCCAATATAACCCCTATATAATGACAGTAAACTTACAAGCACAGGACGATTTACTCATAGGGCTTCGAGAATAAAGGAAATTTACTTACCCTTCAATTAAATGTCAACACACAACTAATATTAACCACCATCGCTTTCACCGTCAGTCACCACTAGATCACACCTGTCTATCATATAAATTAATAAATAAACTAAAATGACAAAAGGATAGTTTTCCAAATCAAAAACCTAATCAATCCTTAAAACAGCATCCCGCTGTTTTAGAGAATTATAGTAGTCTTCGCTGAGAGTGAGAGAGAGGCTGAAGCTTCTACGACAGCCCTTGTACAGCCAAAAGTTTCTTAATACATCTCTAATAAAGCTACTGTAAAGCTACGAGCGATTCATAACACTGTTGTGAAGCTTCTATAATGCTTAGTGCTGTTTAATTTGGGGCCGGAATGGGTATTATATGGGCTGTGTAGTTAGCTATAATGCCATTGTACAGCAGACTAAACAGCGTCTAGTTTCAAAGTTTCCGTACTAGTAAGCTATTATACAGCAATTTGTGCTGGTTGGGCTCTTGCGCATTCACCACTTAAATGTTTTTATTGATGTAAGTTGACGAATAAACATTTCATTATTTCATTAAACATTTCATTATTTCAATTAAATTAATGGGTAACGGTTCTAAAGCCAAGCGTTTCAATTGGGTTATAGGTTAGGTTGGAACTTAGAAGAACCAACCCCTGAGCGTAGCGTAGTCATAGTCATTTATTTGCTTAAAATATGGTACATGTCAGATGTTACTAAAATTATGTTTTTCGCATATTTTACCTAATTAGGCATGCAAATATATATTATATTATATTAAAACACTAAGCTAATAATTCATTTCTATAAAACATGTATTCTAAGTATCTATGTATACTACTCAAAAGAAAATAGGGGCCACTAAGTATTTTGATTGCTACGTGAAAAATATAGTAAACAGTAATCTATATTTATTAAAATAACATGTAACAAGGCTTTTGTTTTAACTTATGCTAATAACCATTTAATTGTGTAATCAATTGTTTCACTTATTTCAATTAACATGAAATTAGTCCATTGTCAACAGCAAAAACTAAACAGAAACTCTTTGCAAAACAAAACAAAAACTGACACAAGCTGTTTTTTTAATGGTTTAGTAACGGGTGTGTCCTCCTCTCCTGTTTTCACACGCCTGGAGCCTTGAATGCATACTCTCGATTAAGTTTCTGATGTTTTCATCAGGTATCTCTTCCCACGCACGTTTCAGAGCATCCATAAGCTGTTGCTGGTTGTGAACCTCTTGCTCATGCTCCCTAACCCTTCGTTTTAATTGGTCTCACATATGCTCTATTGGATTTAAATCCGGACTATACGCTGTCCATGGTAGGACACGAATATGGGAGTCATCCAGTACAGTCTGAGTGGCCCGAGCTGTGTGTGGGCGGGCATTGTCATGCATTAACCAGAACCCTGGCCCCACTCGCTGTGAGAATGGAATCACATGAGGCCTGATGACTTCATCGATGTACCGTTGTGCAGTTACTGTGCCTTGATTTAAGAAAACCAGCTCAGTTTTGCCTTGTAAGCTAATCCCAGCCCAAACCATCACACTAGGACCTCCAAAGCGGTCAATTTCCTTGATGCAGACATCGAAAAATCTCTCACCCTGTCGTCTCCATACTCTAATCCGCTGATCATCACTACAAAGCTTCACTTTACACTCATCTGTGAAGAGCACCATACCCTATTGATTCATGCTCCAATCTGAATGTTCGCGGCAAAAACTTAAACGATTTCCACGTTGAACCCTAGATAAAAGAATTCGTACTACTCGGCGTCTGGACCTTTGCTGGTCTTCATGCAGTCGAATACGTATCGTTTGGTCACTAACACGAGTCCCCGTTGTCAACCGTAGGCGATTTTGTAACTTACGTGCCGTCACAGAGCGCTCTCGACGGGCACTCAATCGGATGTAGCGATTCTCTTGTGCCAGAGTCGCTCGCACCCTGCCCGATCCAGGCCTTCTTGCAACACTGCCAGTCTCTTGGAACCGATCCCACACATTTTGGATGGCTCGGCGAGAGAAACCCAACGGAAAAGCTACAGACCGCTGTGAATGACCTTCAGCAATCAATGTAACGGCTCTGGTGGCAGTAATGGTATCCATTCTTCAGTCGCGTCTCTGAAGAGGTCATTACTAGTCGTGTCCGCAGTAGTAGTAATTATTAATTCTCGGATTACCGTCATTATAATTTAATAATATTTAAAATGGTAAAATGTTCAAAGTGTTCTAAGCTGGTAAGCAAGAAGAGTCCAGGCTTACAGTGTAATAAGTGTACGAAGTGGAGCCATGGACCCTGTGCTAATCTGTCAACGGAGCAACTAAATGTTTTGTTTGCCACGGAATCTGAGTGGAAATGTCAAAGCTGCGTGGGTAATGCAAAGCAAAAACGCATATCTTTCATCATGCCTGAAGCAGAGGAGGAAGAAAACACCGACACAGAGCCTCAACCTGCTACTTCGACACAAAACATTATGTCGGAAATAAGGCGGGAGGTACGGGAGGTAGTACGAAGCGAATTGCAAACGGTTCTCCAATTTTATTCGGACAAAATCGACGAATATGAAACAAAGATTAAATTGTATGAAAATCAATGTACCGAGCTGAAAAACACCTGTAAAAACCTCGCACTAAAAAATGATGTCCTAGAACAAAAAGTAAACAGCATCGAGCAAAATATGATAAACCACTGCGTCGAGATAATCGGAATAGAAGAAAATGCAGACGTGCAAACCACCGTCAATAATATATGTAACAAAATTAAACGAAACCAGTCAGACATTATCAAAGCCTATCGAAAAAAGGCAAGTCGCCCCTCAGGAAATAATAAGCCGTCACCTATCATAGTGTCACTAGCTGAAGGATGCCGGGACAAGTGGCTGCAAGCAGCGAAAACGACCCGGATTAGCAGTAAGGACCTAGGAATGCAGGCGGACTCCCATGTTTACATTCGTGAGTCCCTCACGCCAAACAACGCGTTCTTACTGTGGAAAGCTAAATTGGCGCTTAAACAAACCGAAATATGTCAGTTTGTCTGGTGTAAAAATGGAATAGTGATGGCACGAAGGATCGAGAAGGAAAAACCATACACCATCAGATCTACAAAAGACATAGAAAAAATAGAATCCGATCTAAAAAAAATAAAATAAAAAATAAAGATAAATACTTACCTATTTTGAAAAAAAATCATATTTATAAATGGAGGGAGAAGAAGAAGAATTTAACTCAACTATTCTAGAAGAAAATAAGGAAAAGTGGAATGCATTCGTTACCGATATACCTCAAAATCATAACGTCTTGACCATTCTACACGTAAATATCAGATCGATGATTAAAAACTTTTCACACCTGGAGTACATCGTTACGAGCAGTTCCTGCCTGGTGCAGGTCGTCGTCGTCACGGAGGCCAACATAAGGGACTCCTGCGCGAGTCTGTTCGAGCTAGATGACTACGAGATGCACACGGAGCTGAGAAACCACAAGAAGGGAGGTGGTGTGATAGTGTATGTGCATAATAGTGTAAAATTCAATCGTCAAAATCAGTGCGCCATCAGCTTCGAATGTATAATTGGCGAAGTAATTACAAAAAGTGGATTCCCAACATATCTGTGTGCTGTGTATCGACCCCCCGATCTCAACAAATACCTTTTTTGTAGTGAGTTAACTACCATAATTAATAGAAGTTCATTAAGAAATAATTACATATTAATTGGCGATATGAACATCGACCTTAAGCTGAACAATAATATCCAATCGCAATATTTAAACTCACTTTTCGAATTAGGTTTTGAATGTGGCATTAACCAGTACACCCGTATGGAAAAAAAAGGAAATATCATATGCAAATCATGTATCGATCATATATTTATACGCTCGGTAGATCACCGTATCAAGAACTCAATTGTTAAAACAGCTGTCATAAACAATGCGATAGCGGACCACTTCATAACCGGTCTTACGGTAATTGACCCGGCGATAGGTAAATATCCCAGCTACAAAACTGTAACAAGAATAGATAACAAGAAGGTACAGTCAGAACTTACCAACATTGATTGGAGCGAAGCACTGAATTATGATAATCCAAATGATGTACTAAATTATATACTTGAGAAATTTAACTATGTATATAAATTATGCGAGGTTCAAGTTAAAATGTATTTAAATAAAAGGAAACAATGTAAATGGCTAAGCAATAAAATAGTTGCAATGTGCAAAAAAAGAGATGAGTTGTTTAGCATTTGGAAAAAAGATGAAAGTGATTTAAAAAATAGATTGTTATATAATATATATAGAAATAAAACAAATAAACATATTCAAACGGTAAAAAATAATTATATTAAGAAGGAACTGACTACAAATTTTCGTAACCCAAAAAAAATATGGGAAATTGTCAATAGGCTTAGCGGTAAAATTACTAAATCAATAGACGATATAATATTAAAATGTTTTAAAACAGATCCAGATATCCTAACAAATAAATTCGCCAGTGACTTTCATAATAATGTTAAAAATATATGTTCTAAGTGTGATGTACCCTTATTAATCCCGGAAGACTACGCTATACAACCAAATGTTTCAATGAGATTAAAAAAAGCCCATGAAAGTATAATTTCTACCATAATCAAACACATGAATATAAATAAAAGCCCAGGCATTGATCACATTCGAATAAGTGACCTAAAATGTATAAATGCAAAATTAACACCAATTATTACGCACTTGATTAATATCTGTATCGCAACTTCTTTATACCCTGATAAGTTAAAGATAGGTACCATAAGGCCAATATATAAAAAAGGAAGCCACTCAGATACTAACAACTATAGGCCTATCACGATATTATCTTGTATTGACAAAATAATTGAAAGATACTTTGGTAACCAGATTAATTCATTCCTGAGAAAAAATATGATTATCAACGATAAACAATATGGTTTTCAAAAGAAACGAAGTACCTCTGAATTATTACATAAGTTTACCAACGAAGTAAATTGCCACCTAAATGCTAGAAAACATGTCCTGGCCGTTTTTATAGACTTTAGTAAGGCATTCGAAACTTTGGATTATCATACACTGTACATGAAGCTGGAGCAGAATGGTATACAGGGCCCTCTACTACAATGGATAAAAGATTATCATACCAACAGGTACACAACCGTAAAGATAGCTGGTCAGTATAGCCAGATGACACCGACCGAAGAGGGCACGGCCCAAGGATCAATTATCGGCCCTACAGAGTACCTACTTTACGTAAACGATATGTGTAATATCTTCCAACAGGGCTCGGTATATCAGTTTGCAGATGATACCTGCCTGCTAGTGGCGGATAGTGACATTTTACAAGCGCAAAAGGTCATGCAGAACAACTTTAACTCATTATGCAAGTGGGCACACGACATTAGTCTCGTATTAAATGCGCAAAAAACAAAAATTGTTCACATTCATTCTCCTTACCTTAAATCACATGTTACGCCATACGTAGTAGCCCATGAGCATCAGTGTTTCCATGACAATCACATTCATTGTAAATGTAACAACTTAGAACTTGTACCGCAACATATGTACCTAGGTCTTATTATTGACAACAAATTTAGCTGGAAACCGCATATAAACCATATTTGTAACAAATTAAGAACAATAACATGTAAACTTTCAATTTTAAAATACAAGCTGCCGTATCAGATAATAAGAATGATGTACATGTCACTTGCTGATTCATTGATCGGATATGGTATAAGTAGTTATGGGCGAACCTTTACATCTAATATTCAGCTAATGTATAACATCCAACTTAGATTATTAAAATTAATTGTTCCTTCACGAATCAAAATTCAGTATGAAGGTGACGATGCAGGCTTATTTCATTATTGTAAAGTAATTAGTGTCTACAATAAAATTAAAATAGCAACCATTTTTGAAGAATTTTGTAATGAAAATAGATTAAAACGCAGAAGTCGGCCTGCACAGTTACGAAAACTGAATTACCTCACAAGGTACGTGCTACCGCATTATAATAACTATTATGGAAAAAGAACAGGGGAATATACGTTATCAAACTCACTAAACGAGTTACCTACAGAAGTGCTAGATAGTCTATATATCAATAAAAATAAAGTTAAACAGATCCTAAAACAACACTACCTAAAAGTCGGTTGATAAAGTTTATGTACAGTCGAACCAACTGAATCATGACCCATTTGCCTGATAATTCGTTTGAAACTTTCAAACTTGTAAGATCTATCGTAATGTCAGTGTCTAATCAAATGATAACAAGTTCGTTACCAAGGAAATAAATCTTCAAGCGAATTTCGACCTACTTGCATTTAAGGGGTTTAGCAAAATAAGCTTATGGTGGGTCATGATTCAGATGGTTCGATAGTACATATATGAGAGTAATGTAAGGAACTAGAAAGGGGTATTGCGAGGATGAATCTTGGTACTCAGTATTAGGATCCATTGTCGCATGGCTACTATCTATATAAGTGTTATTTTTATTTTTGTGTTATCTGTGTTTATAGCGATTTAGCTACCCCCATATAAACCTGACGGTTTTCGAGGGGTATCTTGAAAATGTAAAATTGTAATTGTTCTTGTGGAAGTGAATAAAAAAAAAAAAAAAAAAAAATATGCCTTCGTTGACGTGGCATTATTAACAAAAGATGTTAAAAGAAGCAAAAGATGGACAGAAATAGTTTTTTAACAGAATAAAATTGTGATTCCATCTGAAAGGAATTTGACCTGAAACTCGTTTTCTTTATTTGCTTCAATTTCTGGCCAGCTGTAAGACTTAAACACCAGCATTAAAGAGGTTGGATACTGAAGGAGGCCGGACATCATTAATTAATCACTTATTAATTAGTTTACATCTAAAAATTTACTCAAAAACAGAAATATGTAAGTGGCCCTTATTTTCTTTTGAGTAGTATAAAATGTCAAAATAATTCTTACTTATGTCAAATAACTTAGCTTAAATAATATTAATCTTTACATTTATCTGTCAAAAAAATCTTCTATGTTGTAGAAACATTTATCGACTAACCATTTGTGTAGGTGGTTCTTAAAAAGAGGCAGTGGTAAATTTTTGAATGCTAGTGGCAGATTGTTGTATATATTTATCAACATCCGATAGCAACTCCTTTGGCAGAAGACTGTTCTGCATGGTGGGTATACAATTTTGTTTGGGTATCTCGTATGCCACGACCTCTCAAGTTGGGAGTATTTTGTAAATAGGTTCTGGTGACTATGTGCAAAACACGCCATTTCAAAAATATAGAGACTTGGCAGGGTCAATAATTTCAATTTTATAAAGAGAAGTTTGCAAGAATCTCGGGGCTTTGCATTGCAAATAGCTCTAATGCACTGTTTTTGAACTATGAATGCTCTATTTATTTCCCTAGCATTTCCCCACAGTATAAGACCATACCTTAAAACGGATGCCACATACCCTTGATATGCCATTAATGCTGTTTGTGTGTCAGCAGTTTTTTTAATCTATACAGGGCATAAACAAACTTGTTCAGTTTGTGGCAAACCATCTCTATGAGTCGTAGCCACGTGCAATGTTCGTCTAAGACAATACCTAAGAACTTTGTGGATGGTGTGTGTTGTATTTCTATGTCATTACAGCGTACATTTATGTTTTTGTATGTCATTTTATTATTTCTAAATTGAATGTAATTTGTTTTATTTAAGTTGACTTTTAGATTATTTGCGGTGAACCAATTTGTTACCTTGTCCAATGTCATATTAACATCATTTTCAAAATTGTTAATATCGTCGTTATATGTTATTAATACGGAGATGTCATCAGCAAATAAGACACATTTGTTTTTGGTCATTTCTGGAAAGTCATTTATGTACAATAAAAATAGGAGCGGTCCCAGTATGCTTCCCTGGGGAACGCCATATGTGTTTAGATCTGGAGAGGACTGATATGTTACTATTTCCTTGTTTTTGGACATGGTTGCAATCTCAACAAATTGGTGGCGGTTTGATAGATAGCTGTTTAACCATTCTAGAGCAACACCTCTTATTCCGTATTTTTCGCATTTCTCTAGGAGAATATTATGAGCGACATAATCAACCTTGGATATATCAAAGAACACAACTGCCACTGGTTTCCCTTTGTCCACACTTTGTACTATCTTCGTTACTAGTTGAAATACAGCTAAACTGGTCGACTGTTTCTTTTGAAATCCATTTTGCTCCGTTTTTTATATAGAATGTTTATCCAAAAAGGAAGTCAATCGCTTCTGCATTGCTTTTTCGAAAACTTTTGAAAATATACTACTACGTATGCAAATTGTGGCTAAAAATAGGCAAAATCGTCGTTCCCCACCCTCATACTCCCTCATACCCACCGTCCCGAATGTTAGCAAGAGGCGTTTTGAAAAAAAAACTCGAAAACTAATGATTTCAGACACTTCGCGTTTTTTGATATCGTCTCGAAATGCACCTAAAATGCGTAGGAAAAATCGGCAAAAGCATCTGAAACCGCCCGCTTTCTAAAGTGCTTCCGGCGGCAGTTCCCTTTAGGTCATATAATAAGGTAGGTAGGAGGGCTTTTACAAATAGAAAAACTTGTTTTAAAATACATTCGGACGCATTCTAATTTCTTTCATTCATTTCATTTTAGGACCTACTCTCGATTTTTTCTTAATTAAACTTCCGTTACGGGGGTTATTCACACCGACCCTTCGTAACGTGATAAACTTGCTTGGATGTAGACTCGTTGGAGTCCACAGGCTGCGAGCGAATCTCCAACGCGGTCAGGCGAAATAAGGGCGATATATATGTGTAGATATATGTAGGAAATCACAATCGATTATTTTACTAAGATTCAATTGGCACATTGCGTAAATAAAGGCTACTAGCTTCAACAGAAAAATAGCATTTTGCTCCCTGTCGCCGTGGAGCAAAACTTACTTTTCGGGATGAAATAGCTATTTTCCGACTTCTGAGCTAAAATAGCACCTTCTTCCCTTGCTTTTGGGTTCTCAGGCGGAAAAATTATATTCCTAACGCGTTCGAAAAGGCTTTGTACGAACCTCGCTACGACCCACGCCGTCGGCTCGTGCCGTAAACTTCTCAGTTCGTAAATATAAGCATTTGCGAACTCGTGGGAAATGTACGGCGAGGGCGCTACATTGAATCAAGAGTGAAGCGAGGGATTCTAAGTTAAAATCTTGAGCGTAACGAAGGATTCAAGCGTTAACGCCCATGACGAAAATAATTTTGCTCCTGAGTGACACATACAACTTTGCACACCGACTATGAGGAAAATTGAAATAAAATGCTCTTAAGCTTTGAATTATACTTTCACCACTTTTAAAGTAATCGAACAACGAAAACAAAACCTTTTTTATAATGGCGGATTGTGAAGGATTAGGGTAAGGTCGCCACAGATAAAATATTCCTATGCTACTTTTACCAATGTGTTAAAATAATCGAATCGAATATTACAATGGTATCGAATATCAATATTCATAACATCACAATAAAAATCCTCAATAGTTTAGATTTCTGTAAAACATATAATATTATTTATTGTGACATTTTTTTATATATTACGAAGAATTTATTTCATATTTAACAACGTTGTTAAAATTTAAACTTGAAACATGTTCGTTTTTCATCGATGACGATGAAATTACAATCTATTATTTAATTAAGATCTGTGTTCAATTGGCACATTGCATAAATGCTACATGCCAATAAATAAATTGAAAAATTAGCTTAAACAGAAAAAATGCATTTTGTCGTCGTTGAGCAAAACATACTTTTCCGAATGGAAGGTGTGAAAAATATATCTGATTCATCATGTCAGTTAGCCGACCACCCGGCCGCAATCTGAAATTGTTGCGTTTTTATATGTCACTTCGAGGCCACGTGATGTTTCACTGTTTTCTTCACATTGTCCACTAAATTAGTAATAAATTATATTGATTATATACCTCAGATACAAAATCAGCAAATGCGATCATAATAAGTAAAGAGCGCAGGAAAATATTCACTGCGAAAGCGACACGTGCTCACAAGGTTTTTCGTAGTTTTGCGAAAATATCGATTCGGACCGAACATGCGTCCAAATGACTGAGATCGTATGGTCACTTGATCAATGCGAATGCTAGCACTTGTTTCCAGAAATCCGACGTTTTTTGGTAAGAAGACTATTATTATAACTAGAAGTTATTATTATTAAAGGAAATATTTCTGCTGTATGTCCCTTAAACGGCCGCCAACTAGCCCGTGGCCGCCAAATGGCACAATGACCCTACCTACTGTACTGTATGTACAGTACAGGTTCAGATAGGTGTGTCAGAACCTGTTTCTCAGAGAATGTTAATAAACTGTAATAGATATGCATTTGACCTCTTGTCTAATGCAGTCACTGTATTTTGGTCTGGTTGATATAGATATTTTTGTTTGTTGTAGATAGAGCTTATAGATATTAATGTTTTATGTTGTTAAATTAAAGTTACCTCCACGAGACAAAGATCCTTATAACTGCGTAAGTGCTAAATAGACCCAAATAGGTACCAAACCCTACTGATAGTCACTGATACCGCTTCCGCTGCCCAGTCCGACCCCCCTGCGACTAATCCACTCTACTGCGGAAGTCCTTAATGTGCTACTGCGAGAAAAACACACAAACACTTCACAGCTAAATTATAAAAGAAAGATTATTTGTTAAAGAAAAACCTTCATTTGCTAAGCGTGCGCAAACTTGACGGAGCATTGTCTTTATCAATTTGAGTAAACGTTATCAGTATCAACACCTACATAACCCCAGTCGTCAGTGGAGAGCTTGTTAGTTCACCGCAGTGATCTCAGTTGGACTGTTGACTTGTACCAATAAGTGTGTGCGCGCGCAGCAGCTAACCGTGATCTCGCGCCACCTTGACAGCTACAGGTGACCTCGCAGCAATCCACATTCAGACATCATAATGAGTCTAACCATGGACACCAACGCAACTATGCTCAATGACCCAATACAAGATGCATTGCAAGCCAAAATAGTAACCATGGTTTGCCTCTTCGTGGTCTCCATGATATTCGGATGCCTACCGCTTCTGATTTCCTTAAAATGGGACTGGTTTACGAAAAACACCGACCCGGATATGAGGTCAACGAACAAACTTGTGCTGGGTCTATTGGCATTTGGAGGTGGAGTCCTGTTTGCGACGACCTTCATGCACTTGCTGCCCGAGATTGATGAGAATATTCATTTATTAGAAGGTAAGCGTGCTGTCTGATCTAGAGGTTAAGCCTTTAATGATTGAAATAGCATCATTTCATGCGACTCCTTGAATTATTATCCAGGGCAGTCGATTAAAGACATGAAATGACATTAATATCTTCAGCCGATTAAAAATTATAAATGGAAATCATCCATAATTTGATAAAAAAATTAAGAATAACAAGATATCTTATTTAGCACACCAATGGATGATTTTCATTCAAGATGAAATGTTTATCACATTTTTCTTACATACTCAGAACAATAATTTTACGGTATAATAATAATAATAGTAATATTTGGAATAGATAAAGATGCTCAGTAAAGACATTGCAACCTACATCCTGGTACCTACACTGATATTATAACAAAAATATATTTAGGTTTGGTACACATAAAAATATATGGCCAATGAGTCATAATTTGTTTACTTTACGAGACGAGAAAAACCATCTTTAATTAGGTAGGTAATTTGCACATCTGTTTTATAGCTATATGTAGGTAGGTAGGCATTGTAATATGTGTCTTCTTTCATTTTTGTTCACCAGGTCCTGATAGTAAATTACACGGTTAAATGCTCGCTACTGTGCATATTGTGCTGTTAAATCGGTTAGATATAATTATAAATGTAATATGCCGACACTTCTGCAGATATAAAAATACGTGACTTCACGTTCAAAACTAATGCGCGTGTAAGAAAAGGCGTTTTATATATAAAATATATATATATTTAAGTTTATCTTTAGCCTTTCTGAATTTCTTTGAAATAAAGTTACAAGTGACACGAACTATTTTACCGTTTAATATTTCATTTCCACAGCTCCACAAATTACAGTTGAGTGAGTTGACTTGTTAACGCGTTCAGGGGGACGCGGAAGAGAAAGAGGCCCGGGGCGCAGGATGGGAGACAAAACTCAAAACCTGTTCTGGCTACACCCTTTTTGCTGTATTTTACATGCACCCCCCATTGCAATTCGGTAGTTAGTTAGTATTTCCAAAACAAATTAGAAAGATTTTGCTCTAAAATTTCCATTAAAAATCTTTTATAGTTTCACCATGTATATATTTTCATACATTTGACCCGGTACTTAGAGATTATTTCCGAACCGCGGAAAAATATAGGTTTCAGAACCATTGTGATTATTTAAATCGATATTTTTCCGATTCCTGCAGTAACTTATCATCGGAAATCCCGTCTATAAAACTCTCTATTAATCCATTAGGAACTTACGAAACGAACTTAGTGGTTACGATAAAAGATGCAATTAACTCGAACCCCCGACCAAAACGGGTTTACCTGCACACGTGCGGTTAAATGTGCACAGTTGGTATTTAACCTTATTTAGCCCGTATTTAACCTAAGCCGGTTAAATACCGGCTTTACATCTCTAGGCCTGACACAATGTTAGGTAAGTACCTACTTATTTATTGTATGGCTTGTCTTAGTTCTGACTCTTTATTAATCTGTGGTTCTGACATGAAATGCGGCGTAGGTGCACTCTCAATCAACACGATGCAGTCCGATATTACGAGGCTACCGAGTGCACAGAGTCTTTAATGGGACAAGCACACATCACCATATTGTTCCTCCTACCACAGATTAATCTCCTAAGTACTTTAAGCGTGCTATTTCAGGATAGTTATTGAAGATACGTGGGATTATTATGAAAATCACAAGCATGATATAGGTAGTAGAAGCAGGGTAAGGGTAGAGAGAAGATGATTGTAGTCAGCTTAAATCTGCCTGCGCCATCCCATATGTACCTATACATTATTAGTTTAAACGAAAAGGCGCTAGCCCTATATCTTCATACTTAATTAGGTAAATTAAGTACATATAGGGTGACATTCAATTAACTGATCATATTTTGGGGAATTATAGGAACCATAATTATGAACAACTTTCCCCAAGAAACATATATGGTCGAATTCTGGCATTAAAACTGTCAAGGTAGCAAGTCTGGCACACAGATATGTACCGAGACACTGGAGAGAGTTAAAGGTAATTTTTATACCTAAGCCTAGTAAGAGCGATTACTCAGATCCCAAATCCTATAGTCCAACAGCCTCACCCCGTTCCTGCTGAAAACGATGGAAAGGCAATGTGATAGAGAACTGCGGGAGAAGGCCCTGAGAAACATACCCTTGCATAAAATTAAGCACGTATAGACGTGCTGATTTAGTCAGGGTAAATCTACAGAATCAGCTCTTCATTCCGTTATTTGCAAAGTTGATGAAGCCATCAACAGTAAGTCTGTGCATCTTCATACCACTCTTTTGGATAAAGACAACAACTACGCCATGAATATGGGAGATCGTTTGAGAATATGGAAAACATGTCGAAGAGCTATTTTATGATCAAACATGTTACAGAATAAGGAAAAGTGCAGCATTATATGGAAAACTGGTCACATGCTGTATAGATAATTTTTCCGAAATAATATTTTCCTTGTATTTTTTTCCATTCGCGTTTTTTCCCACGATTTATTTTTTTCATACGTTTTTTTTACTAGAAGTATTTTTATCTACGCGCTTTAATTTATTCTGTTTCCTTTTGCCAAACATATATTTTTCTATGCATTTGATTTCTCAGTCCGTATTTTTATAAACATATATTTAACCGATATAATAATTTCCCAGGTGCTTATTTCCTCCTATATTTTATGCTTGATTTAACTTACATCCATACACGTCCATTTTGCGTGACAGAGGGCTAGCCCATCGCCGCCGCTAAGGAGATATGAAGGTTTCCTCACGATGTTTTCCATCACCGTTAGGACGTCCACATAGTGTACTATCGGACTAACATTATATTAATAGCGTGCGATTTATTAAAGTTGTTTATGTGACTGATACCCAGAATGTTGTAGTTTATTGGTAATATTTGCGATTATGAACTGGTGACTTGAGGCTTAGTTTTCACAGACCTTTGAAGTGCAAACAAATTGCCACAGCTTTTAAATGAGTTTCACCAATGCACCCTTACTCACAACATATCGTCTAAATTCACCTCCATATAAAGCAGAGACTTCATTGAAAAATAACACTAGCGTCAGAAAGGTATATTTAAAATTTGATCATGTATATCCCCAGGACATTGTCAAAACGTTTAGATTACTTAACTTAAAAAATACTGAAGACCTGTGGGGTATATCAGTCAAAGTCATTGGTTCAGTAATTCTAGTTATAGCCTCACACTTAACTTATATATTCAATAAATGTGTTGAGGACGGAGCTTTCCCAGACCTCATGAAACACAGTAAACTGATACCTCTGTTTAAGTTGGGAGACAAGGGTGATCCTTCAAATTGCAGACCAGTATCTGTTCTTCCATCAATAAGTAAAATATTTGAAAATATTATACTCAATCAAATGATCAACACAACACTTCAACCGTACAAAACAACTCCACGCCAAACAATACGGTTTCACTAGGGGTAAATCAACTACGGATGTAGGTATTACCCTTACATCTCATATTTTTTCTGCATGGGAGGCGGCACAGGATGCTATTGGAGTTTTTTGCGAACTGTCGAAGGCGTTTGATTGTGTTGATCATAATACGCTATTAATTAAATTAAATCATTACGAAGTTAGAAATAAAGCGTTCGATCTACTAAGATCATACCTAAGCAATAGAATTCAAAAGGCAGCAGTTAACGGCGTTAAATCTGATGGATCGGTTGTAAAAAATGGCGTTCCACAAGGTTCCATATTAGGCCCTTTCTTATTTCTGGTATATATTAACGATCTGCCTTTCATGGTGGAGAAATTGACTGACATAGTGTTGTTTGCTGATGATTCTTCAATGGTCTTCCAAATTGAAAGACAAAAAGGAGATTTTGATGATGTTAATGGTGAATTGTGTTTAACCTTGAATTGGTTCACAGTTAGTAATTTATTGTTAAACGCTGGTAAAACCAAGTGTATCAAATTCTCACTTCCAAATGTCAGGCAAGTTGAGACCAGTTTACTGTTAGACAATAGCACGTTAGAATTAGTAAATGATACGAAGTTTCTTGGAATAATCATTGATAGCAAATTGCAGTGGGGACCCCATATAGATAAATTAGCTGGTAAATTAAGTTCTGCGGCTTAACGCTGTTAGGAACATTAGACAAAGCACAGATGTGGCTACATCTAGGCTAGTATATTTTAGTTACTTTCATAGTGTCATGTCCTATGGTATCTTGTTGTGGGGGAAAGCAGCGGATATTCGAACTATTTTTATTTTACAGAAAACAGCTATTCGAGCAATTTATAAATTAAAACGAACAGACTCCTTAAGAGACCTTTTTAAAGAAATTGACATACTAACTGTAGCTAGTCAATTTATTTTCGAAAATATAATGGACGTACGCAAGAACCTTACAACATTTTCCAAACTTAGCGATAGCTGTAATGGTAACCTAAGAAATAATCACAGACTATGTGCGCCCCGGTTTAGACTCGCGAAGGTTGGCAATTCTTTCAAGGGTCAGTGCATTCTCTACTATAATAGATACCTCTGGAGATTTTGAAATTGCCATTTGAGCAATTTAAAAAACATGAGACTTCGTCGAAAAAGGGATATTATAATGTTCAAGATTACTTAAATGACGTTACGGTATGGGGTTAATCTAGCTCAACACAGACCTTGATGTTAATAATTTTGTAATTATTTATTCCTGCTTATTAATCGTAATAATTAAATTTTTCATATTTGTATTAGTTAAGCACAATCTATTTTTAAAAGAGATCTAAAAATCAATCTGTGGGAGTTTCTACGCCCTTCTTCTCCCACAGTGGTGCAATTTAGAGAAGAGGCAAAAAAAAACGTTTGCTAAGTATATATAAATATCTATAGTAATAAAGTACTTTGACTTTGTCTTTCCCATCAAATTCCTCGCTTATGTGGAATTTTATGACACTCTCATTCGTGGCATGTTTTGTTGGTAAAAAGATCATTAGGAATTTTTTTGTTTCTTTGATGGCCCTCTAGTAGAACTTTCAATGTGCGCCACCAACGTGAAGACAAAATTCAAGGGGGGTTTTTCTCTTTCACTTTCCTTCAATATTTTTTAGATATCTTTGTAAATGATATCTCAAAAGATAGAGCAATAGCCAAGCAAGTGTTTAAACGGTTGGTAAACAAAAAGTACCAATGTTTTTTTTTTATAAAAGCAGAGGAAATTTTCTATGACTTCAAAGGTATGTAAAAACCAAATCTGAAGTCAAGTGTCTGGAATAAGTTTTGTTAAATTACTTAAACAGTACTTAATTAGAAATTATTGAAAAACAATTAATAATTGTTCAAGCAAGTAAAATTCTATTTTTTTAGTTCTGTTAGTCTAGTTATAAATCCTGCAGGGAAAAATACC
Source organism: Argyresthia goedartella (assembly GCA_949825045.1). Classification (NCBI taxonomy): domain Eukaryota; kingdom Metazoa; phylum Arthropoda; class Insecta; order Lepidoptera; family Argyresthiidae; genus Argyresthia; species Argyresthia goedartella. The sequence goes on along the minus strand of OX463824.1, from coordinate 17,785,167 downwards.
AGGCCGCCCATGAACCCACTGGCCCTGGCTTCGAAACACAATTAAATATATAGAGCTGCAAGATCACAGTCACAAAAAGCTATGATGATAGCCGATCTCCGGTAGGAGATGGCGTCCAAAGAAGAAGACCTTACAAACTAAGTACCTGCAAAAAATCAGCTTCATAAGTAGTTTTTAATTTTCATACAAACTTCAACCCCTTAGGGCATGATTTCGCGTTCAAAGTTTCACGTCTCTAGGACCAGGCTGTTCGTTGTTATAACAGCCAGTCAGTCAGGACTTTGATTTTTATAAGTATATAAATATTAGATAGGTAATAAATTAATTGGTTGGATAGTTTGTTAAAATGTATATGTTTTTTTAAACTTTTCTATCGGTATATTAAGTATATAGATTGCCAAATCATCACACATCCCTTATCCGTAATTCCAAATTGCTGAATTGCCAATACCAGATTAGATAATACAGTACCGCTAACAACCGATCATATATTATTATTTTTAAATACACACGTATCATAAACCCTCTTTACTGCGTACAAAAACCGCACGTTACGATCAGCATAATGTTAAACTACTTGGTAAAAACTCATTTCTTATCTGAAAAATTACACATTATGACCATAATGTGTAGTTTTTCTACATATTATGACATTCAAATTTCTAACGCCGACGCCCGCCTGCGTGCTGCTCCTAGTTTGTCTGTGAAGTTTGTACTGACATTCAAATTTCGAACGCCGACGCCCGCCTGCGTGAAGTTGGTACTACAGAACAAGCTAAACAACTGCAGAGCCACAATGCCGGTCAAACATGCGGTTCCTGAACACATCAAAGAGAGCTTATGATATGTGTGTAGATAAACTAGTGTATGTAACTGTACATAATTAGGCATTAAAACTCTCGAGTGATATTATTATGAAACTCGCCTTCGGCTCGTTTCATAAACCCACTCTCGAGTATTAATGCCCTCCATTATGTAGCAGTCACATAAACTACTATATTACCCTAATTATCAATCATATAATTGTCGAACGGTTTGTTTGTTTAAAACTAATGCGGTAGGTAGCTACGGAAACTAGTAACATAATTCCAAATTACAAGAAATCCGTTAAGCTTGATTTGGTTTTCCAAACTTTCGCAAGCTACAAGCCTCGGCAAACGTCAGTACACAACATGAATTGACGTTATTTTGTTTTAATTTTCATGTACATGCTATTGTGCTATTGGTAATTTATTGCCAAAAATCGCGAGTTCAAACTGACAATAGAAAGTTTGGCGCGAGAAAACCCATCAGCGGAAGTGACGTCCAGAATTGAATTGTGAATTTATGACACTTCGATGTAAGGGACAGAGCTGATGCGCAGGGGAAGATTGGTGTTTTAAAACACGACGGTCTGAATGACACCGCTGATGGGTGTTTTAAAACATATTCCGTTTCATGTTACTTTATATTCGTATTGTTTTATAAATCAATTTGCACTGTTTTATACAAAATAAAATAGTGCAAAAGTGGGGCTTTTTACGTTTTAAAAAAATCAAATTAAGTAATATTTAATGAATCTTATTAAAATCAAATCAAATACTGTATATATTTACATTTACTTAGCAATCGTAATTTTTTGCCTCTTATCTACATTTCACCACTGTAGGAGAAGAAGGGCGTAGAAACTCCCAAAGATTGATTTATAGATCCCTTTTAAAAATTGATTGTGCTTAAATAATATTAATTACTATAATTAATAAGCAGGAATACATTATTACAAAATGATTAACCCCAAGGACTGTGGTGCGCTAGATTAACCACATACAGTCCCATCATTTAAGCAGTCTTGAACATTGTAATATCCCTTTTTCGACAAAGTCGCTTTAACATGCATTTTAAATTACTCAAAAGGCAATTCAAAATCGCCAGAGGTATCTTTTTGTAGTAGAGAATGCACAGACCCTTGAAAGAATTGCTAACTTGTGCGAGTCTAAACCAGCGAGCAAATAGTCTGCAATTATTTTTTCGGTTAAGATTACAGCTTTCGCTAAGTTTGGAAAATGTTGTGAGGTTCTTGCGTACATATATTTTCGAAAATAAATTGACTAGCTACAGTTAGTATGTCCATTTCTTTAAAAAGCACTCTTAAGGAGTCTGTGTGTTTCATATTATAAATTGCTCGGAAGCTCTTTTCTGTAATATAAAATAGTTTGAATATCCGCTGCTTTACCCCACAACTAGATACCATAGGACATGACACTATGAAAGTAATAACTAAAATATACTAGCCTAGATGTACCACACCCGTGTTCTGTCTGATGTTCCCAACAGCGTAAGCCGCAGATTTTAATTTACCAGCTAGGTCCCCACTGCAATTTGCTATCATTGGTTATTCCAAGAAACTTCGTGTCATTTACTAATTCTAACGTGCTGATGTCTAACACTAAACTGGTCTCAACTTATCTGTGACATTTGGAAGTGAGAATTTAATACACTTAGTTTTACCAGGGTTTAACAATAAATTATTAACTTTGAACCAATTCTAGGTATCCATTAATATCATCAAAATCTTCTTTTTGTGCTTCAATTTTGAAGAACAGTCAGCATCAAACAGTCATCAAACAATCATCAGCAAACAACACTATGTCAGTCAATTTCTCCACCATGAAAGGCAGATCGTTAATATATACCAAGAATAAGAAAGGGCCTAATATGGAACCTTATGAAACGCCAATTTTACTCGTGATTTAACACCGCTGACTTCTGTCTTTTGAATTCTATTGCTTAGGTATGATCTTGTAGATACAACGCTTTATTTCTAACTCCGTCATGATTTAATTTCATTAGTAGCGTATCATGATCAACACAATCAAATAATAATAATACCTTGGACACTATTTACACATATTGATCTACCCCCAAACGAGGATTCCCTGCATCTTGGGTACTAGACAACGATACACATACTTATATAGATAAATACTATATTTAGATAGTTAAACAACCATGACTAGGGTACAAACATCCGTTCTCATCAAACTAATATTTGCCCCCACCGGGACTCGAACCCGGGACCCTTGGCTTCGAAGGCAGGGTTACTGCCGACTCGGCCATTCGGGTCGTCAAATGCCTTTGAAAGATCGCAAAAAAGCCGTTAGCATCCTGTGCGGCCTCCCATGCAGAAAAAATATGAGATATGAGGGTAATACCTGCATCCGTAGTTGATTGTGAAACTGTATTGTTTGGCGTGGATTTGTTTTGTACGGTTGAAGTGTGAGAGCATTTCATTGAGTTTAATCTTTTCAAATATTTTACTTAGTGATGGAAGAACAGATATTGGTCTGAAATTTGAAGGATCACCCCTGTCTCCCGACTTGAACAGAGGTATCAGTTTACTGTGTTTCATGAGGTCTAGGAAAGCTCCGTCGTCAACACATTGATTGAATATATAATAAGTTAAGTATAACTAGAATTACTGAACCGATGACTTTGACTGATATACTCCACAGGTCTTCAGTATTTTATAAGTTAAGAAATCTAAATGTTTTGATAATGTCCTGGGATATACAAGATGCAATTTAAAATCTACATTACTGATGCTAGAGCTGTTTTTAACAAAGTCTCTGCTTCATATGGAGATGAAATTTAGACGCTCTGTTGTGAGTGAGGGTACATTTGTGAAGAATGTTTCGATAGCTCGAGCTATCTCAGTATTGGATTTAACAACATCATCACCTATCTTTAAGCAGAAATCATTGTTCCTTGGTATAACTTTGCCAGTTTCATGATTTATTATTTGCCAAACTGTTTTAACATATACATACATAACATATTTAGTTGTATATCTCTATTGTACGACGAGATACACAACTCACAACAATCTCACGCAAGCCAACATGAACGACCTTTTACAAGTTAGTGCTTGCAGCAATTCGGCAAACCTTGGCTAGTACCTACCTATGTAAATCAAGCACTAGGGTTGGTACCGTTCTGACAACATTTATTTGCCTACAGAAACAGGCGAGCTCCGAGAGATGCCCATCTTCCTGGCAGGCCTCATCATGTGTTGTGGTTTCTTCATGATGTACTTAATCGAGGAGCTGGTCCACCTTTACATCGACAGCCGAGAGAAGTCCTCTGATAAAGGCATTACTCGAGCACTCAGTGTGCGGATGGACGGAGAAAACAATGAAAGGAGGTCGACAGCTTTGCCTACGGTGGTAGAGAAAGAGGTTGAAGCTAAGGGTCACAGTCATTTTCCTGTGTCAGGAGACGATGACAGCATAGCGGCAGCCCTCAGAGGGCTTCTCATTGTGTTGGCGCTATCGATTCACGAGCTGTTCGAAGGTTTGGCGGTTGGACTGGAGTCGTCCGCTGGTAATGTTTGGTGAGTTTCGTATGTAACCTATTGGGGTCACTCACATTCATAGGGCATACATATAACATCTCCACGAATATAAATCTGGTCACGATAAATCTTGGATCTGCCAATGTCAAGGCTGTCTCCGATTTCTCGCACACATTGAATAGCGTGGAGGGTACTTGCCTAGAACAAGTTGATAAGTCGTGTGGTCAAATAAATGAAAAAAAAAAAAGTGCTTCGTTTTACGAAAGTCAATTCATGTCAAGACTTCTCATGACTCTAAGATGCATGCATGACGTTTGTGTACTGCTTGCACAAAAAGCTTGCACTTTAATTAGATAATATCCCAGCAGCTCTATTCTACCAGTAGGTACGCGTAGAAAGTAAGTGTACCTACAGAGTAGAGATTATCGAGAAAAGTAACATGCTAAGTAACTTACCCATCATATCTTGATACTTTTAGGGTTCCGTAAATAAGAAGGAAAGATGGCGCCATTATAGGATCAGTCATATGTCTGTCCATAGGTGTGTAAAACTAATATTAAACGACCGAATTCTTGACCGATTGAAATTTGGTACACTTATGTATTTATGAGACCAGTGTGACCAGATTCAGTATTTTAATACTTTTTCAGTATATTTCATCGATTTTTCCGAACATCAGTATATTTTCAGGTATATTGCTGGGAGTCAGTATTTTTGGGTATATTATGGTTGACGTTATGGCAACACCGTAGTGAGTGATCGTCCTTGGGACAATGTTTGCGGAATTCCCCGGAACGCGAACATTGGCTGGGGGCTTTCCCGGATTTAGTTTATACATGTTATCTATGAGCAAAGATGAGTAAGTTACAGATATGACAAGAAAGACGGCCGTCGCCGGCGTTGTAGTATTGTAATACTACCTATACAATTATCAATCAATACGTAGTATAAATCAGAGTTGCACAATGTATGTTCGCCTAAAACTTTACAACTGCTGGACCGATTTTAATGCGGTTTGCAACATTAGATATAGTGTAATTTCCAGATTTCATACATTCAAATCCGTTTGTTTCATGAATATCAGTCTACCCGGACGAATTCGGGACGGACCGCTAGTTTATCTATAATTTTCAAAACAACGTCTAGTTTTTAAGTTTTCAGTTGCATGAATAGGTAGTAGTTAGACATAAAAGATACTTAATTACTAGTATTAAATCGTCTAATACGGTTCAAGTGAAATGATTGTCTCTTCTGCACTCGACTTAATCTTTGAGGACTTTCTTTCGATAATTCGGGAATTTCCCCAAAATAGGAGATGTTTTTGTCATCATATAAATAGATTGCGATTTTCGTTATTTTTATTTACTTAGTTGCATCCATCCGGACAGCATGTCTAGTTTTCAGCAAAGTTATTTAGCTAAGTGGGAACAAATTCCGGAATTTTCTTCGTGGCTTTCACGTTATAAAGATGATGAGTTCACCGCATTTTGTAAAGCATGCAATGCGAAACTGCAAAGTAGATTAGCATCTATAAAACAGCATGCAAATACTGAAAAGCATAAATCGAACTTGATAAAATATAAAGGACAGTCAAAGGTAAGCATAACTCGCTTTACTTACCTAGTTCAAGGAGTTTTGATATATTTTAATTCAAAGTTAATCATCCTGGTTTTGTTTCCAAAATAACCAAGTATTTTTTCATTTAATTTTCAGGTTGATACATTTTTCAAAAAGGCCCCACTGAAAGACGAAGTCAAGAAAGCTGAGCTGCGTTTATGCAGTTTTCTGTCGGAACACAATATCCCATTTAGAGCTATGGACCATCTTAGTGAAGTTCTAGTGAAGTGTTTTACCGATTCCGATATTGCGAAAGAATTTTCCTGCAAGAGAACCAAAGCAGCTGCTATAACTTATAATGTTTTAGGACCCGAATTCGAAAAAGATATGATTGAGGACATACTTCGTACTGCATCTCCTTCAGGTAAACCAGTATATTCAATTATAATCGATGAGAGTACAGATGTTGCGACAGTCAAAGTATTGGCGATAGTAATTAAATACTTCTCTGAAACTAAATGTACTGTACAAACCAAATTCCTTGATTTAGTTGATTTAAGTGGTGAGACCGCAGGTCATTTATTTAATTCGTTGTCATCAAAATTATCCGAATTAGGTTTAGAAATAAAAGACGTAATAGGATTCGCTGCTGATACTACGAATGTGATGTTTGGTCAACACTCTGGCATTGTTGCAAAAATTAAAGAAGTAAACCCAAAGTGCTTTTTCATAAAATGTGTTTGTCACTCTGCAGCATTAAGTGTTAGCCACGCCTGTAAAATACTGCCTAGAAATTTAGAACAAATAGTAAAAGAAGTATATGGATATTTTTCTCAAAGCAGCAAGCGTCAAAGAGAATTTGCTGAGTTCCAAAATTTCACAGACACTGAAAATCACAGAATCTTGCGTCATTACGACATAAGGTGGCTTTCACTTCATGCCTGTATTAGTAGAATAATTGAGCAGTGGAGGGCATTGCAATTGTTCTTTCAAGACCAATACTTGAGTGATCGCAATATGTCATCAGAATTTTTATATAATTCTTTTACCACTGATATAAACAAATTGTACTTTCACTTTTTGGACTACATTTTGCCGATTGTAAACAAATTTAACGTAATTTTTCAAGGCGACTATCCGTGCATTGATAGACTGTATGATGATGCATCTAGTATGTACTTGTCGATTTTGGGTTGCTTCATGAAAACTAATTACATCAAACATACAGAAAATGTATTTACCTTAGACCCAAAGTCACATGTAAATTATTTGCCATTGAAAGATATGTACTTAGGTATTCAAGTGGGCCAAGAATTAATCAAACACAGGGGAAATGTAAACATGAAAGAACAGATTGCTGAGTTTTTCAGAAGGTGCCAATCATTTTTAATTGAGCTAAGCACGCAATTGAAATCACGTTTGCCTTTTGAAAATCCAGTTTTTAAAGAACTAAAATTTCTTGACCCACACACTGCCGTGCATAAAGAATTTCGCAGTTTACGAAATGTAATAGAAACTTTCCCATGCGAAGTACAGCCAGAACAAATGCAGTTAATCGACGAAGAATATAGAACCCTAAAGTTTGATCGCGAAGTAAGTGATTTGTTACAATCTTCGAGCACTGGCTCACCCATCTCATGTGAACAATTTTGGGTGGAAGTTGGGAAAATTTCTAACAGTGATGGCATGTTAAAATACAAAAATATAACTAGTTTTAGTAAATCTCTGCTATGTATACCGGTATCGAATGCTGCATGCGAGCGCATATTTTCACAGATAAATTTAATAAAAACGGACCAAAGAAATAGATTTGTAAACAAAAATGTGTCAGCAATTTTAAAAACAAAGCAAGGTGTTAAGGATGAAGGAGGTTGTGTAAAATTTAATCCTTCGAAAAAGATGTTAAAATATAACTCTAACATTTATTGTGAAAATGAATAAATAAAACCTGTTAAGAAAATCAGTATTTTTATTGGTATATCTGTCCTATGTAAATCGGTATATTTCAGTATTTTTTTGAGGTGCCTCGGTATTTTCGTAAAATTTAATCTGGTCACACTGTATGAGACCGAAACATGGACGTGTTCTGTTAACAAATACATTTTGTGCGCACTTTCAGGAGGCGAGTCAGAATATTAATAAAAAGGTTTTCCTTTATGCTTCTTATAAAAAGGCTTCTTGCGATGATATATATTTTTTTGTTGATAATTCTGAAAAGCTTAGTTAAAAAAATCATAACAAAATAGGCAAATAAAGACCATCCACCATCCTCCCCCTACCCCACCTTCGAAACAAATGATCCTAAAGAAGTCTGAAATGCTTAGTTAAAAATATATTTAACAAAATAGGCGGAAAGAGATCCCTCCCATATCTCCGAAACTACTAATCCTAAAGTTATGTGAGATGTATTTGTTTAAATAGGCCCCGAATTCAGGGCAAACCAGTTTTTTTGTGCGGTGGTACGTAGCCCTGCGTCCGCGGGTCCGACTCGCACTTAGCTGTTTTTCTCTATTATCTCCATTACATGGTTAATAAACGTAGATGCTTATTATCGCCTATTGTTCCGCGAATACTACATTAAGAACTGACTTACAATGACTTTCGGTGTAACTACCTATGACATATATCTTTCATTCATTGTGATTTATTAATCTACTTAGAATCACAAACATTATATTGGCGTTTATGTTTGGCATGTTACAAATTAGTAGATATTGTTCGTCCGTAGACTAAAACACGCGATTCACAATATAAAGAAACACTACCTCTAGAGTGTAGTTATACACCTTTAAATTTAAATGTGAATGATGTATAGTTACAGTTTGAAATCTTTTGTATATCTTGTTATGCATACTTATATACAAGTAATAGATTTTTTGCGCACGATAGATACAATAATACCCTAATCCTACAAATAATAAGGAATCCATCGCATTGTAGATTAGATAAGTTCCTGCTAATATCTGATTAATTGGGTAATTCATTCCTACGTTATCAGGTATCTACCGAATATTAAATTAAAAGATTATTAGAAAGAAATAGAAGTTAAATGCCTTTAACCTAGCCCAATGTTTTTATCGGAGACCCACAAGATGTAGATATATGTTGGAGGGATATGATAAAATCGGGGGCATGGCCAAATCCCTCATTGCCGACAAACTGCCTAGCAATTTGGCAGATATCAAATTGTATATTTAATATGAATAAACGTTGTTATAATAATAATCTAATCCCGGGAAATAATAAAATAATACATGATTTTAACATATCCCTACAGATCTAGGGATTTAACCAAACCCCTGAACTAAATCTAGTGAATTGTACGAATCCCTATACGATTTCAGTTAAATGTCAAAAATACATGCCAGCTCTTATTTTTCCCTGCCCCCTTTTTCACCGCGCCTAGGCCATACTTGAATTAAGAGCCAAATTGCTATATGCTACTTTCTGTCCAAATACTAAAGTTAGATTGTATTAAGTCACAACTTTATGTACTACCTGGAGCCGAGCGAAGCGGAGCAGAGCGAGGCGACCCCATGTAGTTTCACGGAACCATATTGGTTGCTTATTTGGCATTTATTTTCGACCAGCAGTTACGTACAAACTTTATTTTTGTTATTTCACAAAACCAGTTTCGGCGTTTGATCAAATCCCTAGATCTCTTTAGGCATGTGTTAAAATCATGTCATTATTTTGTTATTTCCTGGGATTTGATCAAATCCCTCAGGGATTTGGCTAAGTCCTTGATTTTATAAGATCCCTTTAACTTTTACGAGTACAACTATAATTGTCCGCCATTAACATCATCATCATGAGATATGCTGCATGAATATTCCCTTCACTCAAAAGTTTTAACTCATTTATTTCGACCTCGGTACGGAACCCTGCGAGTCCGAATCGCACCCGTCTGATTTGCTAACATTTTCAATCACGCACCAGGTACATGTTCGGAGCGGTATCAGCGCACAAGTACATCATAGCCTTCTGCATCGGGGTAGAGCTGCTCGCCGCGCAGACGAAGACGTGGCTCAGTGTACTCTACATCTTCACATTCTCGTTCGTGTCGGCGCTCGGAATCGGCGTCGGGATTCTGTTGGTAGGGGGCGCGGGCGCGGCGGACGCCGGCTTGTATTCTGTGGTGTTGCAGGTGAGACTGGCCTTTCTCATAAACATTTAATACAGCCACATGTATTGCTTCTGGCCCCACCTAGGATGCCATGTGTCGTGGGACCCAGAAGCAGCGACGTCTTACACATTTTAACATCTAAGACCTGTGGATTTTCTTTTTCCTCGCAAATCGCTTGGTTAACCACAACGCCTCAAAGGGCGTCATATCATAACTGTCACCTTGTTCGTGATTTCAAATAGACATCATTCATTACACTTGCATATCAAATTGATCGCAATGATATTTCCTGAAAGATTTAAGTACTTACCTGTACATTTTTCAACTAATATCCTTCCTGGAAACGGCCAGTAAAAAAATCGAGAAAAATTCAGGAATCGCCAAATTTAATACTTCTGGCGGTTGTTCATCAAACAGGTAATTAACTATTTACAATATTAATTCTGCATTTAATTTTATACTGGCTGGAGAACTTGGCCAGCAATAAAAGTTTTTGTCGAAAATCGATTCGCACGCAAAATTCGCAAAAAAATCCTAGACGGCTGACTGGCTAGGAGCAGGAGATCTGTAGAGCCGTTCGGGGCAGTACATCATATAAGATGTGATTCACAAGTTATGTTATGGATAAACCCTATCGGCAAAATAAATTGCGTTTTCACGTACAACATTTACTCGACAGATAATGTAATCCATAACATAAAATAGCTTGTGCAAAATTACATCTTACACACAATTAATATTAATACAAGGTCTAACAGAAAGGTTTCCTATCTATCTGAAATCTGAAGATGGCTGAAAGGCCAACTATGATAGTATTCAGATAAGTACAGAAAGGAATGGAATGTGCCGGGCAGCTTATTATTCTTACCGACCGTTGTGTAGTGTTAACGAAATAATCACAGCCTATAGTTGCGCCCAGGTTTAGCGCGAATGTTATTCTTCCAAGCGTCGACATGCATGCATTCTCTATTACAACAGGATACCTCTGGACTTTTTGAAATTGTCATTTGAGCAACTTAAAAACCATGTAAAAACGACTTCTCTATAATCGGATATTACTACAATATTCAAGATTATATAAATGACAAGAGTAGGTAGGTACATGGAGGTCATCTAACTCCACCCAGATCTAGTTAAATCATTTTGTATTTATTTATTTCTGCAAATTATTTATAATAATTAATATTTAATTTTTGTACCTACTTACTATTTAAACAAAATAAATTTTAAGCGATCTAAAATGTTGTTATTTATAGAAAATAAAGCAATTTTGTGTAAACATCCAAAATGTGTTTTGGATGTAGGTCAAACTAGGATACGTGTCCTGGGTACCAGAAACAGCGACGTCACAAACATGTATCCATCCAAGACCTGGGGATTATTTTTCTTCCTCCCCAGCCAGGATTCGAACCCGGGGACCTCTAGCTTGGGAAGCACAGCCTCGACCTCTACACCACATAGGTCTTCCGTCTATAATCTTGTAACCGGTGACCGGTGCCGTGTTCCAGGGCATAGCATGCGGAACACTAGTGTACGTGGTGTTCTTCGAGATCTGGCGGCAAGACCGAAAGGGTCTTCTGCAGTTCAGCGGAGCCATCATCGGGTTTACTCTCATGGTGATTTTGGAGCTGACCGTGGAATTAAGTAAGTTAGCAAGTGACCTCGTGGTTAGCTCACTTACACCTTGTGTCGCAAACGAAACATGTATTTTTCAAAGGATTTGAACCTTAACTTAAAGTTCATAATCGCGATCCAATTTTCAAAAATCCCTTTACATCTGGTTTAAATACTTGAATGCAGCCAGCCTCATATGCCATAAATTGAGATATAAAAATATATCAGACTCTTAGATATAATCTTAAGAGTTTGATATAGATTATAATCTATGAGGATATACTCTCCAATTAAATATACTTACTTTCGATATGTTTACGTACCGACACATATACTTCATGGCGATGTTTCCTCTTATTCATACGTATTTTCTTTATTTTCAGTGGGCCAGTAATTAGATACGACTGTTATTAGTACTTGCTACGGTATGTGAATAATAGTAGTTTATGTGACTAATACACAATGGAGGGCATTAAAACTCGAGAGTGATGGGTTTATGAAACGAGCCGAAGGGGATATCACTCGAGAGTTTTAATGCCTAATTATGTACATTTACATACACTAGTTTATCTACACACATATCATAAGCTCTCAGGAACCGCATGGTCGACCGGCATTGATCGTTGCTCTGCACTTGTTTAGCTTGTTCAGTAGTACCTACCAACTTCACAGACAAACTAGGGGCGGCACGCAGGCGGGCGTCGGCGTTCGAAATTTGAATATCATAATATGTCGAAATATTGATACATTATGGTCATAATATATCAATATTCAGATAAGACACGAGTTTTTACATGTAGTATATCATTATGCTGGTCGTAACGTGCAGGTTTTGGACGCTGTAAAGAGGGTTTATACGTGTGTAGATAAAACAATAGTATCAAAAAATTGGGAGATCGTGCGTGTTACATAATTAAATAGGTAGATATATTAATATTGACAGTAATGAAAAATGAAGTGGGATTATATTTAATTGCAATAACCACCAACCAACAAAGAACCTAAGCCATGATAAGATGTCTATGTGTGAGTGTGTGATATGACGAATATTGACTTGACGACCATTTTGATATTTTTGATTAGTTGCCTAGTTGTTGCAGTAATACCACGTTTATATGTTTCATCGATGGAGTTCTTTTACCAAAAAAGGTGCCAATGTACTCACGCCAGCCACTGAACGCACTTAAGTACCTGATTCTGCTAACTTTTCTTTCGCGTTGCACCAACCGGCCTTTTAGTGCCTACTAAATCGTAAACACTCATGTAACATATAATCGTGGTACTGTGCTTACAAATTATTAAGACCTTTTTATTATGTACCTCGTTAGCATAGCATATTATTTTTAAGTTTTATTTGAGTGAAGTTGAATGAATAGAGGGAACTCTTCTTTACCTAAGAATAATAGAAATACAATGATTACAACAAACACAACATATAACCAAATGAAATAAACGAACAAAAACACGAAAAACACAGAACAAGAAAAATAAGTAATGATGATGAATTTATATGGCTGTGATCATAATATGACTGTTATTTGTTTAGAAAAGTATTATGCAAGATTGTATTTATATGTAGAAGAGCATCTAGTATACACTCGTATACTAGGTATACAGGGTTATTTTTGGACCCATAGCCAAAAGTAAATATGATTTATGGAAAATATAAAAAAAATGGTAAAAAATAACAACTTTTCCATTTGTAATCCGCTTTTCACGCCACTTTGTAAATCCTAAATTTCTAGGTACGTTTGGTCACCCTTGCGCTCAACGCGCTGCGTGCGAGCCGCGCGCGACCCACCGACAATAATAAAATATTAACGATGTGCTTGCGGTGAACAAACGAGTAAGTAAGCATAATTTAAATTTGTATTAGGATAAGTTCAAAAAAAGTTTTTAATTTCATAACTTAATTGTACTCCTGTAATTTGGCTAGGGGTACACAAATAACCATGAATGTCCTAAGATGAGTAAGTAAATAAGACACCGACATATTTTAACAAATCAATCATGTAATTAGAAATTAACATATCATACTATAATGTATTAATTACTTTAATCTAATCTCAAGGAAAATATATACTTTTATCTATGTATTGTTCAATAATTATTAGGCAGAATAAAATCAGATATCATATAGATTCAAATTTTTTCAGATACCATTTGTTTTTTACTATCAAATTCAATCGTTTCGCGTGAACTTGTTGATTAATGAACTGCATGATAGGATATTCATATCATGCATCACAGATTAATCGATTGTTATGATAATGCTTATTACTTTTAATTTGTATTATACTTTTGCGGTAGTTATGAGATAACACGTATCATATCTTCGAGGCATACACTTAGTAACTAATACGAATTGAGAGGAATAGACATGGAGAATATTTTGAAAACCTTACATCTAAGTGTTACATATGACGTGAGTATGTAAGGAAAGGACTAGTCTCACAAAAACCATAACCACGACGGTGCCCCATGCGGCACCCAACTCGGGACTTACAATACAATCAAATATTTTACGCTGGAACAACAACACATCTGGGACTTGATTTATGTTACATTTAAATATAACGGAATTAAATTCTTAGGCATCGGAATAAATAAAGCCTATAAAATGTTTTTGAATATTATCATCAAACAAAACTTCCTCAATTCAGCTAAATAATAATAATAATAATAATAATAATACCTTGGACACTATTAACACACATTGATCTAGCCCCAAACTAGGATTCCCTGTATCTTGGGTGCTAGACAACGATACACATACTTATATAGATAAATATTATACATAGATAGATAAACAACCATGACTAGAGTACAAACATCCATTCTCATCAAACAAATATTTGCCACCACCGGGACTCGAACCCGGGACCCTTGGCTTCGTAGGCAGGGTCACTGCCGACTCGGCCATTCGGGTCGTCAAAATGGGGTATAGTTACTTTCGTTACTGCGGCGGGTATCTTAGTTATAAATTTAAAATAATTTTAAGTCAGATTTTTATGAAGCGGACACAGCCCTCAGACATGGTTACTTCTGAGACTAGCCTCAGTATATTATAAGCAATACATTAGCTTCGATAAACATTCTATTTCGTTACTCCTAAGGCCGGTATACTTTCGTCATTCTTACAACAATATACTTTAAGTAATATATTTTTAAGGTTTCAACTTCTATTAAACTATTGTATTAACAATAAATACACTTAGATTTGTTTTATTTTTTAATACTAGACATTAGGAATTGATAAATAATTGTCTGTTTAAGTTGGACAAAAAATTCACACTTAAAACGTGTTTAAATGCAAAGTAAACAAGAAATTCACGTTTTACTTAAAATAACTAAACATCAATTCAGGCACCATTATCTTAATCTAATGAAAAAGTGATTTTATATTTTGAATTGACTCTAAACGATATTAACTCGAGAATATTTAGACAAGTATGTACCGATTTAAAAGTGGAATTATTTGAACAACAAGCTTTAGAATGACGAATTGAAAAAATGTCATAATTGTATTCTCAACACACTTGCTCGTGAAGTGTCTATAGGCTGTTGAGCGGTTTTGTCACTGTCTTTTTTACAAATGCGCGCGCGTCGCTAGCGCGGCGTGCGGTTAAAACAAAACAGCGCACTAATTTCCATGAATAATTTATGACATTTTCGTTGTGTGTTTAATTATCATCAAAATAATGATTTTTTGACTACCAAATGTGTTGAAAAACGTCGTATAAAACACATGTGCACTGGTCATTAGATACTCGGCTAACTATTCGCGCTCGCCGACTCACGTGCAATGACCAACTTTGCACACTTGCATCGTAATGTACTTTCTATAACTTTAAAAAGTAATTAAGAAATGTGTCTATACATACGGCAAGTTATCAAGGGTTTAGTTTATGAATTAATGCCTTTCGTTACCGTGAAGGCTGAAATAGCTAATTAATTTTGTAAAATAATTTGAAAAACCATGTGCTTATAGACTGCCTGATTTAGCCTGCAGTGCAAATATAGTTTTAAAATTTTGAATGAAAATTTGGCACACGAAGTTATTTAATAAATTCAAACAGAAAACCATGACCAACTTCCCAACATCGAAAGTCATTCATTAAATTCTAATAACTATCTACTTACATTTATCAATCTTTTCGATAAGTATATTGATTTGTGACAGTTATTGATACTTTTTAAAATAAACTTTCGTGTTTATGACTAACAGTCTACAGAATAAGTAAAACTGAACATTAATTAATAATAAACCACAGACAGGACAGGATTTTTTTACATCTCTAATAATGCGTCTTTCCAAATATTGAAGCAAGTGAGCCCAATGCAAGCTGAGTATTAGGATTTCGATAGCGTAGGTAAGCGTAACAGGTACACCACCGCCTTAATTTCCGAATTGTAAGAAACGAAGCGTTCGAGAGTGCGGTGATGGTGCGAGCATGACGATGCTAGTTTCAACAATTTTTTTTTTCATTTAATGATTTTGAATATCGAATTTTGACGGGATATTATTTTTAGGCTATGGTAAAACTTGGAAACTTATAATAGACGAATTCTTCAGGAAGTGAAGGAGATGAGGATATTCGTTGTGTAGCTGCTTAGGACTTCAGGAGTTTGTTCGCCCGCTGGTTGGCAACTGCTATACGGGTCTCGTTGCTTTCTCCCTGGAATCATACCATTAGTGTAAGTACCTTCACTAGTGTAAGTACAAAGATCGCACGTTCCAAGGTAATTACTACTCGTAAACTACCCTGAAATGTAGTCAAAAAGTATGCGTATATGAGAGTATTCTGTCACAATTCCACGTTATGGTCGTAGCCTACCGAAAAAAAAGGAAAATATTTTAAATACCAATACCCTGAAACAAACATAACTGGACCAAAATGACAGACAGTGGGTTGCCGCTGAATAGTAGAAAAAAAACTTCTGTTGTAGTCTCAGTTGGCCAATTCATTCATTACGATTTTCGATAAATTCCCATTTCGAAATGAATTATTTTTGAGGTAACTATTGAAACTTTTTGATACGAAGTTGTTTAGATATAACTGAAGTCTGACCAACTTGGACTTCATAGGTGCTTAATAGGACCAATATGACAATAAGTTTCGAAACTTTCGTGTAATAAAAATTCAAAACGTAAGATTCTTGGGATATAAAATAAATAACGCATCAGCTGAATACAGCCAAAGTAGCGTACAATTCAAAAAACAAGCATGCTTGTGCTTTTGGCAATCATACCAGTAGCGTACCCATATTTAAGGTATCTATTTCATTACCCTTGCCTTGCAACAAAGGACGTCTTACTCTCATTCACGGATGATCATGGACACCAATAAGTGCCATACAGATAAGTTCATAACTCAGTTCAGATACATATAGTGTACTAGTATCTGAGCAGATACCTAGCTAATAAGTATTTCATTACACTGCTTGGTGATGCGTGTACTGGAATCATTATGTGCGTTTATAGTTTGCAAATAACACAAGCTGTGCTTAATAATATTTTAAACTCTGAATAAAAATAATAAAGGAATACTCACGTGTCCTCGATGTGGCGTTGTTGTGTTTAGTATGTTTATGTGGTGTTTATAGTCCCGTGGTTGTTTCATATTAATCTCTTACATAAATGTAACAGTACACGAGTTTAGAAACTAGAATTGTCTCTAACTTTATATTTCTTTGTGAATGATTCTCCTCCAATTACCGTATATGATCGAATAGGTAGGGTATCTTTTATTAGCTTTTTTTAATCGTAATTAATTAATGTAACCTAAAGTATATTGCTGTCATCAATCACCCTATTCATACTTACTAAATAGATACCTACATAATATTGCATGAAAGATTTGCTCCCGCTATATAAATCGAAGAAAATAATGAACACAAGGGTAATTAAACTGAAAAAATGTCTCAGGTTTAAATAAAATAATTTATTCATGGCAAAATAAATAAAAGTTCTAAGAACGAATTAAAGTAATTCATCAAAAATACTTACCTACATATTTATAGCTATCTTATTTAATCAATTATTATTATTTATCATATTTAAAATTAGTAGGGTTGTCAGTTGACATTCCATAGAAGCAGATATGTTTCTTTGCGGATATGTGCTATAGTAATTAGCTATGACTATAGTTATTGAAGTACTGAGGTCACGCTATTGGCTGATGTAATTACCTAAAGGCTGAAAGTGCATGCAGACCGTCTGCCAGCAATATGAGAAAACGGCTGAAATTATGTACTATAAGTAAATATGAATGATTGGATAAATAATGCAGATCATATTCTGTAGGTACTTAGGAAAACTTACTCATACCATTAGACACATAAATGCTCCTATGAAATATTTGAAAAATGAAGGACGTGAGATCTAACATAAGATACAAAATATTTCGTTTGAAAGGGTGCGATTCTGCTCTTGGGTACATATTGCGATGTTACATTTGGTTCTAACCGTCGTCGCAGAATCCCTGGTTGGTAGGGGCTAATACAAACCACTTAATCTCATACTACTATCACAAGTCCATCGAAGACCTAGCTATGCATTCCTACGTTATAAACAGTCATATCAACAGTAATGACAGGTGACTTCCAAAACACAAATACTTTTCGAATGTATTAAATACTTATGTGTACTTATTTATTAATAATCATTGAGTTTTCATTGCTACTTTTTAAGTGCAGGAAAGAACATAATTTATGGATTCCAAGATTGGTTAAATAATTTTAGCCCATAAAAAGTTTTCGGAGCGAGCATAATTGAAGTAATTTTATTTCTGAATCCTACCAAGTATTTTAACAGTTATCCTAACGATTAACATAGGTAAATGCATTTTTCTCAAAATAACTCCAACCGGTGTAACCTCCTAAACTAATCATGTTTATTATGTGGTAGTTTATTGATTATGAGATTATTTATAAAGATTAGTTTTTATTGTAATCTCACAAAAAGCTACTGCACAAAATGAGCACCAAATGTATAATTAATTCAAGAAGCGAAGAAATCTATCAAATCATATCTGTCTACCAGCTACTAGACAAACCGAACGAACTTAAAATAAAAGTTAAGTATTCATTAGATACAGTAGTATTACTTATGTTTATAAAGTAGTTAAAGACTCGTTTAAAATATGAATTTGGAAATTGAGAAGGAATGAAGCTAAATATACTTTTAAATATTAATCTAATGTCTACACATTCAGCCGATTGCAATAATATATTTTTCTATTACATTCGCGTCAGTTAACTAAAGATGAGAGAACGAGCCAGCTTTAGATAATCGACTAAAGTATGAGTTTTAAAGAGTTGTTTCATCAATTAACTGTTTGTTAAGTATAGACAAGGCGACAAGACATCAAAACAATATGACTAGGGAAGATCACGTAGATGAATTCATAACTATTGAGGTGCGAAAAGAAAATGTGTTTCTTGATATCATGTCGCCCAATCTACACCGAATCAACATGTTGCAGTAGATATGTGAATCAACTCAAGAAATATACAAACGCTAGAACTTGCGTTTCGTTATTGCATTAACGTTGAAGCGCATCGCGCGGGTGTTTTGTTTTTGCAATCGGTGGACTGGACAGAGCCGCTTGTCGTTTGACCACGAGACTATAGTGTATGTGTGTGTGTGTCGTGGTTGGCGCCATCTGCTGTTTACTTGAGTAGCTCGTGCGCGCGCTCGTTCGCAACCTTTATCCTCGTTTCGTTCGATTCACCCTAAGATAAAGAGTATTGCGTTTTGTTTTTGCTTTAATGTACAGCGACTGTACAATTCACTTTCCACTGCTATTAATTGTAAGTTCAAGAAATATAGGGCTGTGTACAGTCGCTGCTTTATTAATACACGTATACTCAAGAGGGTGAATTTATATGTAATGAAGGTCTAGCATTCGGAGGTATTGTTAGTGGGATGCATGTGAACGCTAGTAACATTGGACAATAACAAGTGTAGATGCGTTCTGGAGTACTTGACGATGACGACACACACGGCAGAGTTATGAAGGAAGACAGACACAATTCCAGGGATGGTTAGACACTACAACCAAGCGTTTCTACTGAATCTCATGGACTTCTATTTTTCCCATCTATGCAATTGTATGTAATTATTTAAGTTGGTATAGATAGACTTATCAAGAAGACATCAAAACATTTTGACAACGAAGATAGATTTTCTTAATTTTAATGCAAGACAATTCAAGAACAATACAAACAATATAAATTTTATTTTTTTATAATAATCACTTCATCATTCTATCCATACAATATCTTAAAATATTTGGCCAGATATTTTATATTGTTGCTTAACTACGAGACTAACACCCGTTTGCACTAAACATAAGTATAGTCTAAGTTCTTTCCTAACTTGTTTAGGCTGCTCCTAGCAAAAAAATGATTGCACTAACCCTAAGTCATTCCTAAGTCCACTTAGGAGATTCTTAACTGGATGAGCCCGATTAGGAAGCGCTTGAGCGCAGGCAACACTTAAGTTGTGTTTTTTTTGTAATCTGTGGATCATTTGTCTGTAAAAAAAATGTCTTTTGCTTTGATTTAGTTAGGTTGGAAGTTAGTTCAAACAGATCGCAATCATTATGGCAGAGGATTTATTAAATTAACTTCAATACATCGATTCTCGTAATGAGCGACACGCGAGAACTCGCCTAACATGAGCCCGATTAGGAAGCGCTTGAGCGCAGGCAACACTTAAGTTGTGTTTTTTTTGTAATCTGTGGATCATTTGTCTGTAAAAAAATGTCTTTTGCTTTGATTTAGTTAGGTTGGAAGTTAGGTCAAACAGATCGCAATCATTATGGCAGAGGATTTATTAAATTAACTTCAATACATCGATTCTCGTAATGAGCGACACGCGAGAACTCGCCTAACAGACCACGACTAAAATGGTTCCAAAATTTCCATGAAATCGACGTCTTCAAGCGGTATATGCAAAAGAACAGTATTGTGGATATTCTATCAAATTGCCGAAGATTTAGAGTACACAAGCAGTACAGTACTGTACAGTACAGTAAGCAGGTATACGATATGATCTGATCTACTCATAAGTAAATGTCAAGTACCTTATTATTTTCCATATTAATTAACGATAACAATTCACAATAAATAGTAATATTTGTATTGTAAACTAATTCAACGTACCAAAACTTTAAGAATTCAAATCTGCCTGCTTGTTGCTTGACACTTGACATTGCCTTTCGAACAATTTACGTTAGCCTTATCTTATATCTCCTTTTAACTATCAATGTCAGAAGCCCAAAATATATTCTCTGGTCCCACATTACTTAACCGGTTTATAAAACCATAAATAATAAATCTTTACATTAATTCAATCATAATCTTAACTAGGCAATACCTAAACTATCAAGTAATTAAGATAAATCTGTCAAGGCAATTATTTTTTTAAGTTAGGCTGTTCTTAGGCTAGATATATCTTAACTCAAGCCTTACTTACGTTTAGTGCAAATGGGCATAAGATTTTTAACCGCGTTTCGTTCGATTCACCCAAAGATAAACTGCGTTTTGTATTTGGAGTTATAAACAGTTTGAATAGCGCGGATTTCAATAATTTCGAGCTATGTACAGTTGCTGCTTTAATAAAACCAGTTGATATACGAGGATGAATTGATGTGTTATGTATGATTATGAAAGTATACTACCATTCGGAAGTAATGTCAGAGAGATACATGTGAACTCTAGTAGTAACATTTGATAATGACAAGTGTGGATAGCAGTGTTCTGGAGTAGTTGACGACACGGCAGAGTAGGTCGAAAGACGGAGTCGAGTTAAGGGAGATTTCGACACAACAACCAATCGCTTCTACTGCATCTCTAAGAGCTTCTATAGGGCCATAGGGTCTCAATATTGACAATCCAATCTGTGCACACCAATAAAAACTGTGCTAAAAGGACAAACGTTCGTGCCTCTCGCGTTGTTTGCTACTCCCCTTTAGAATCCCAAAAAGGATCTGTCATGTCAAATTTAAATACATGTTAAAAATCCAACCCCGGAATGCGAGCATCTCCACCAAATTATTACTAAGACCGTAGACCATTGAGGCAAGCGTCTGGAGAGCGTATTCTACACAGATATTGGAAGGAAAATTGCATGCATGAAGGAATGTGAACAGGTGATCTTTTGACAGGTAAGCAAGTAACCAGAAATTTCGAACCAGAACCAATAAGCGAGATAGACGAAGACATACACAGGGAGATTTGAAGGTCTATTCACACTTTCACTGCTAATGTAACAGGCAAACATTTAAATGGTAAAATTGTTTATGGAAAGAGTCATAGTCGAATTTGCCTGGAGGAAATTGTACTATGCCTCTGAAACACTTCTATTGAAAAAAAAATACGACACAGATTACGATACTATGAAATATTTTCAAAATTATTTCTGCAAACGAACACTTTAAATATTTGTGATTTAACGGACTTTGATCGAATGTATATTACTAACTGCTATTACATAAAGAAAACTATTTTGTAAATTGTAAAGAAAATAACTTTCCACTAGGTGTCAGGTTCGTGTGCAAAACTACGTTTTGAAATACTAAATCCCAAATTCATGGAATCCATATTTTTATTTTGTCAGCTGGGAAGTTTTTGAAAACGGTAGAAACTGCCAATGATCAACAAAAACGGTAGAAACTGCCAATGATCAACAAAAACGGTAGAAACTGCCAATGATCAACAAGAATATTTCTTGGTTTTTTTGAGCACAGACACAACGTACAAGCCTTCATCACTATTACAATTTCCGTGAATTTGGAATCGTTTTCTTTTATAACAAGTACCCTCCCACCCTTGAGTGATTCGCTCTAAACGAATTCATCATCACAAAGTTAGCAAGCTTCGAATAATTAGAATTTCATCTTATGATCCCGTCACGTCAGTTGTGTTAAAGTTCACTGGATGTTCTCTGATGAAATTAAATTATCCGATTGTACCGGTTTGAGGTCAAAGCTCTTGCTTTCAAGAGGTCGCTGACCGATGAATTCTGAGCTGTTACACAACCGATTCGAGTATGGATTCGATTTGAAGTTTAAACTCAGGAAGCCTAGTTTCATTTTATCGACTTCGTTTAATTAAACTAATATGGAATTACTTTAGTTAAATCGTTTTCCGATTTAAATCCTTTATATGCCACGGAAGAGCCGCCACATTCTTTACACTTCTCTTGTCGATATAATGTAATTTTTTACAAATGTTGACATTGCCCTTCAAAATGTCGAATTATGTAACCGAAGTCGATAATATGCGACCAAGGATCAGATGCTAAGTCAATATTCCACGAAGCGCCTGCGAGTTTTTTATTGGCAACACTAAATATTGCTCATTTATCATATTCGTGTCGTACAGACATTTGTGTGGCTAGATTTTTAAATCAGCAAAAACAATTTCAAATAAAACAAATGCATGTTATGGACTGGGCTTCCGATGTTTCTATAATGAGGATCTGTTTTAATATAATCTTTAGCCATTTCGAACACGAGTTTTCCCATCGCTTCGCAGAATATCTCCCAGAACTACAGAACTTTCTCTCTTTGGTATGCGGACCTCCCTCCCTTCCCTGGCCCCTTCCCCCCACTGACCTTGCGGTTGATGCGGTCGACCTGTCGGTTCTGGTTCTCCAGCTCGCTGCCCATGTCTAGTGCCATATTGCGCAGATTGCCGATCATTGTGTTCACTTGGCCCATGTTCTCCTCCATTTCGTCTTCCCGCGCGTCGTTTGTTATCCTGTGATTCGAGAGCGGAGTTTTCGTCGATAGGGAAACGGAGCGTTGGAGGGACATCGTGGCTCTCTAAGAGTGACTAGCTTGAAGGCGGAATAAGACATAACTCAAGTAAACTCTGACAACTCCATATCAAAGTTTACTCGAGTAAAGTCTTATTCCGCTTTCTAGCTAGCGGCGAGTGTCAATATTCGGAAATATACTAGTATAACCAGCGTCGAAGACCTTGTTTCGCCGACCTAGAGGGATTGTCGGAGGTGACTGACCACCTACAGTAGGGGAGGGGGACTGCACATCAATAATACTGATTTTCACAGCAAATATCAGGACAAAATACTGCGGTAGCGTAGGTGAAGGGTAAGGGGGTGAGCGAAGCGAAACCCCCTTGATCCATCGTATTAGGTTGAACATGTAAGAACAACAAAAATTTAAAATACTTAAAACATAATAAGTGTTTTTGCTGATCATTTTTTGCTGTGAAAATCAGGATTTTTGATGTGCGATTAAATACTAACCGCGGAGATATAGACTAAAGATGAATGATGACTATAGAATGAAATCTGATGTGACAATCGTTTCGTTGGGTGTCCCATACGTATTAACTCTGGCTCTATGAACTGATCTCGCTAGCGACACAGGAAATTCGCGTTTTTTTTATTATTTTCCATCCCCTCACACCCCTTGATTTATCGGATGTAGAAGAGGAATTATAAAAACAAATAACCGACGGCATTTTCTTCCAAACGTATGAAAGTAGCCGTACCAATAACTTTGTAACCCCATAATCGACGAAAAACCCTTACAATTATCGAAGCTGTATAGATGAACCTGTAGAGGATAACAACTAGACAGCCGGAAATCCGGACAGACTACGAAAGCATTAATGCCCAAGCTGAAA
Organism: Argyresthia goedartella; assembly: GCA_949825045.1. Taxonomy (NCBI): domain Eukaryota; kingdom Metazoa; phylum Arthropoda; class Insecta; order Lepidoptera; family Argyresthiidae; genus Argyresthia; species Argyresthia goedartella. The sequence goes on along the minus strand of OX463824.1, from coordinate 17,760,874 downwards.
GGAGACGCTTGGCTCGTGCTTCGCGCTCGCTCGTCAATTATTTGTTGCAAGGTACGGTTCAACGCACGGTCAAACTCATTCGCAAAGGCGAGCTCATCTCTAAAACTAGATTTCCTCCAGATTCAGAGCGTACCTGCCGATGTATCCGGCTTGCGGGCCTATTCCGTTGCGTTCGTCCATGACGCGCTGCGGCTGGTTGTTGACCACCTTGCCGTCGTCGTTGCCCTTCCACGTGCCGTCGTCCTCCTTGAACGACGCGCCTCTGGAACGTTACAAGGTCACATGTTAAGTGCGAAGGTATAGAAGAAGAAAAAGGCCGGAAGGGAATATAATCATATTTGGGACTGGAAAAGATTATATTTTGGATTTATGCCGGATAGTTTCAAACGTCACTCAAAATTAAATATATAACTCAAGATAAACACCATATATAAACATAATATTTATGTTTTCCGATTAACAGTACAAATTATCATGTAGGGATGATAGTAATATCTGGACTCTATTATCGCTAAGAGCTTACTTGTTGCATGGCAGCACACATATCCCGCAGCACTTTTCCATGCCAGACAGATTCTTCTCAGCTTCGCGCATGTCCGCATTGATCTGATCCATTCCTTCCTCGATCCTGTCCAATTGTTCTGTGCCACACACAAACGCACGCTTTACCTCCGCCCTTTAAAAACTTAGTATTTTCAAAAGCACCTATCTTAGTATTGTTTGACATTTTGATTTAGCTCGCGAGCTTATTTTTGGTAGATCATTATTTTTATCGTTGTAAATTCTCAACGCATTCTCGACAATAACCAGAGCTGAGTGTAAGACAATAGTAAGTTATTGTTAATTGAATAGATTTTAGAACTAGTTATTCTCATGCAAGGGTTAACTCTATATTATGGTCCACTACCATTGCATCTGAAAGGTTTAGCTAACATTTCACGTGGAATTATTTGAAGTCTTACACTAGATCTGATCTCTTTACTTTTTTAATCTTTAATGTATGTGCTACTAGGTAGTGATAACAATACAAAATCGTAGTGGCTAACATTTAGACAAAATATAACCACTAAAATACCAAAAAAACATGCATTAACAGCAAGATTGAAAGAGTTCGTGCAGTTATAGCTAGATGCGTGATATAGTAAAACAACTAAAGATGATAAACTAATGATAATAATGAGTTAGATAGAGAGTCAACCTCAAAAGCGACGCCTGAGAGGAGAGTTATCATTCCATCTAGTTAATTTATATTTATTTAAACATGATCATGAAAAATATTTTTACCTTTGTTTTATAAGTCCATTATAAAAGTTAGCACATTATCAATCAAGTTAATCATAAAAGGGTTAAAACATTGTAATTGCCATTCAATGAGCTTTGGGTAAATAATGATTCGGACTGCATCTCAGAGACAAGCTGCACTAAAAGTGGTGTGTGATATAATATAACTAGTGGATGCTTACCGCCCTGTTCATCCAGCATGACCAGGGTTTTCATGCCCACCTCGTGGCTCTACAACACAATAATGATGTCACTATAGCTCGCCAAACGAATGCGGTGAACGGCGCACGCGCGGCGTCGGTCGCGCGTCGTATGCGCAGCACGAGTCGCAGCGCAGCGACGCGCGACAGAGCCGCACACGCGCCGCGGGGACAACTCAACACAACTCAAACTAACAGAAAGTATATAAAATATGAATGATCCTGTACCGCCGTCGCTCGGATGAGAGAAAAAAATAAAATGCAAAAGTATCCATCAAGCCATTCGAAAATGAAACGTGAATGTAGCGATTGTTGACTTAGAGAAGAGGATGAATGAGCTAGTAGGGGCCGGCTGCTGCGGCGGATACGGCGAGCGGCGGCGGCTCCGACACAGCTGCACCAGCTAACAGTCACACGCACTAACATGTAACATCTGCCGCTAGCCATGGAAATATAGGCGTTGCCAGTACTCTAGCACGTCGATAGACACACTCGGTAACCGCGCATTCGCTCCAGTCACGCATCAGAGAAGAGAATAGTACACTTGGAAGAGATGAAATAAATATACCTATAAAAAAGCGTTCCGATCAATATCAACGGAAGAACTAAACAGATTGCGCAGCTCATACAAATTAATAGTTTCAGCAAAGGATAGAACAGTGACAGTCTTTTGCGACAATCAGCAACGAGCGGCCATCGGGCTCATCTATATACACTATCTCAAGAAGTCATCCCCATCGAAACATAGAAACATATACGCAACATCGAACTCAGTAAAGTTGTCGACTCAAGAGAAACGTCAAAGAAAAACAATTATAATACTTTTGATAAACTGCAACATTCAACACAGACGTTCTCACGGTATGTCTACCCATGGTTGTTACGACTCTTACCGCCCTGATGACTCAACATATGTAGCGCTTGCCCCCCGGCGTCCTCGCTCTATACATAATAACAATACAAATCAAAATAATATATCGCAGGAGTGAGTTTCGGGGTGTTGCTGCGGGCGCGGGCAGTGCGGGCGTGCGGTGCGGCGCGGCGCGGCGGCGGGCGTGCAGCGTGCTGGCGGGCGGGGCGGCCAGCGTGTCGGCACGCTGGCTGCACTAGCTGGGTGCAGCGTAGCACCACACAGGAGTATGGCATTACACATATGTGGCATACTACACTTCACTCTAGTACACTGTAGCACACTACAGTACACTGCAGTTCTCTGTAGCGGACTTCAATATACCGTTCATTGTAGCACACTGCAGCGAAAACTATGGTACGCTGTGTGACAGACAGTACATATATTATTATTTTTACCGTTGGACACTGTTGTATAGAGCATTTTAGTACACTGCAGTGAGTACAGTATAATGGTAGTACGCTGCAGTATGCTGTATGCTGTAATCCAGTGGATGGACTTGTGATTCGCTGCGGAGCACAGTAGACACACATTATAAGACTAGCAGCAATACCAGCTGCGCCGCCCGCCGCCAGCACACACTACTCGATAGATCACAACGACTAGCATGCAGTGAAGCTTGCAAGTAAAACCAGATTCAGTTTCATCTGTGCTCAGTTTCGATATGATTCATGATTATTCTGTGTGATGTCAAGAGTCGTGCTTTGAGGAGAAGCGTCTCGAATTTACTTCGCTCGATTATATAATCGGTTCATGTGATCGAGGTACAGTTTTGTTAAATAGTAAGTACGGACAATCTGAAAATGCAGAATGTATTTAGTAGTATAATCGGATATATAGTTTTGTTTTCGTTGGCGTATACGCAGCTAGATCACGTTCGTAGCACTCGCTGTTTAGGTGTGCAGTGGTGTATAATATAACTACAAATCAATAACATATACAAAGATGTGGGTTTTCCGTGATTGATTCGGTGTGTGAGAGGTTTCTATATAACATGTCGAGGACAGTATCCCGTGGGATGCCCGCACCTTTGCATTGAGATAACAGTGAGGAAAATTGGCGATACCCTCTTCATTTCTTCGCATAGCGGCGAGTGATCTTGCTGGCTGAAAACCCTAGGACTCTCGGACAGGTTTAGCGAGAACAAAAGGCAAGAGGAATATATAAAATGTAAATTATGTTAGTGTTGCATTTGCAGTTTCACTCACCTCCCTGGTCGTCTAGAGCGACCAGAGTGCGTATGCCGGCCTCCTTGCTCTAACAGCCGCAGAAACAAAAAGTCACAGAGCATGTTAGTTGTGAGGGGTGGTGAAGTGCTGACGCTCGAACTTCCACCGTGGCCCATTGCACCACCAATACAAAGGTATCCTGCATCCGGTGAGTCATGCGACATGTTGATAGTTATATAACAGCACATGTTACTGATATTTATATGAAGATTTAGGTATGTGTCATTTGGATGACCGTTGGTTTTGCAAATCAGACATCTAAGACCCGAGGTATACCTACATCATCTACTACACCCAAAGAAGGCAAGGTCTCAATTGTCAGGTTTGTGTATAGCGAGACCAGTGTTTTGAATATAGGTATAGGTAATCCTGATGGAAAGAAATTGACAAAAGAGCTCTTAGAGCAGCCTTAGCGAGCAAGTTGTAAAATCTCGGTGTAGAATAAGTTTTGTATTGGTTCATATCATTGGGCACGATGGAATGGCGAGTCACAGAGTACTGTTTGTACTGTACTGTACATGGGAAGAAATAAAATTTGCTGACTGAAGGCTGATGACAGCAGTTAAATAATAATATGTCGTCCCATGTATCTGAGCTGTGTTTATAGGGTTATCAGTTTGTTGTGTTTAATTATTATATAGTATAATGAATGTCAATTTCATTACATTGCGGAGTAAACACGTTGTATAAGTATCATAGGCTTAAAATTAAAAACAAGGTACGAGAAGATATTATATAGAAGATAACTGAAAATAACAGAGAAATATTATCGAGAGATTCATATACAGGAGTAATCATTACATAAATAAATATATAAACTAAAGTGGTTCCAAAATCATGTAGGTATGATCAATCAGTCTTGTTTTCGTGTGAGAGTTGGTGTAGCTCGATATATATTCTGTCGGAGTAACGTGGCAGGTAGGGTTGTGTAGGTACATGCCCACATATTGAGAGTATTGTGAATGTTAGAGAAGGCATGAAAGTACAACATAATAGTTTTACAATCAACAACAGAGAGCAGCCACTACACAGAGACCTAAAACACAGATCAACTAAAAATATAGAACAAGGTGGCGCTGGTCATGAACCTGATAGTACCGCTCCTATTGGGGCACTGAGGTGTTCTTTTAAATCCACAGGCATGATTTAGCAGGTCTAGGAAGAGAATGTCGGAAGAAACAAAGAAAGTAGGTAGAGGTGCATCGGAAAATGTTGAGTCCGCCCCGAGGCCTGAATGTATACTGAGAGATATTCAGTGGCCAAGAGTAGTACAAAGTACTGAGAAGTTATAGAAGCAAGCCCAAGCGACAGTCTCCGTGTGGACAGGTAAGCAGGGTCCAACTGCACACTATGGATATCGCTATTCTATAAACGTATCTCTATTCTATCGAAGGGCGTCCTTCTGAAATGGAGCTTCATGCTTTCGGAACGAAAACAGCGAAGGTTTCATTAAAAGCTGAAAGTTAATATCCTTTTGTCGTTTCCAGACGTTGTTCAAGGACATTGTTGCGCCCCTAAATTCCTTTGCGTCTAAGTCAGCAATTTAACTCACAGCTTGAGAATAATCTCACAAAGAGACATTGTACAGTACAACGGTTACGGACAACGACTTAAAATATACTACGAATAACACAAAGGGCTAGAGAGGGCACTATAACATATCAGGACACAGTTAGGCACGGAACATGCAACACCCATATTTACTGTTATATTACATACACATCGTACATAGGATATATAACGTAACCAGTTAACGGACATACAAACAAAATAAAAATAAAACAATGATATGAGTAATATATATCAAACACAGACATATATGAACGGAAATAGAAGATATATAAATAATATCCGATTAGCGACATCGATACACAACAGGCAAGGATAGCAGAGGCTGCGCCCTAGGGGATCGCGGGCGGTAAGTGGAGTCCGCATGACCCATCACTCCCTCGCATCGAGAACACCTCTCTCACAAATGACCACAAATAAGGACATAAACCAACATAAATATGACATACCGATACTTAAAGCTACAGGGAACAAAACATTATAATATTGGGGATATGCCGCAATGATACATAGCCGCAGAGCTCAATGACGGTTCAAGGAGCCCGATTAGGGACATATGAACTCTTTCCAGTGACTTCCCACGCTTGGGGGATCAGGCGAGCATCTTTAATGAAAACAGTTTTTGAATCTTAGAAGGTAAACAACAAAAGTTAGAAGTTGATATACAAATTTTCGTCTTGATTAACATTTATTGGATCAAATCTACGACACATTTGTTTGTACATCACTTTCTAATACGAGTAAAATAAACTTAAATTCGTCACTAGTTATAATTTCATAAATAGGGAACAAAAACTTAGTTTATAATAATAACCTGGTAAGATATTTTAAGAGATTTCAGATATCGGTCGATATAGGCTAGCTAGATCAGTTTCTCACAATTAAGGATTGTCAGAGAATTAGAGCTTCTATGTCACGAGCACTTCTTTATAAGTCTACAATTACAATAGCAATGAATCTTGACTTGAATTTTATTACTTAACATTTATCAACTATCTGATAATTTCGATTACTTTCTGTAAAGTTTTACGAATAAAGGACATGGATTCTGACAATGAAACTGAAATAGGAGCTATAATAACTTACATAACTTTATTGGGTAAGTATAATACAGTGAGTATAAAAGTAATTGAAAAACTTACCTCCTCGCATAAATGCATCATACGCCGTGTCGACTCCAAGGACTGAAAACAACAAGGCGGTACATATGCAAGTGTATCATCATTACAGTACTGCATGGGTGGTTGGAATACGTAGGTGAGTAAATTGTACGTGTTATGTGCTATACCCCTTTCCATAATAAAATCCATACCATGGGGTGTACCAAGTGTATCTCACACATGAGTTAACCGTGCCAACCGTAAACAAAGAGGTGTCGATGGCAAAAATCGTCACAGTCGCTTTTAAAACCCAAAACTTTTTGTTTATCATTTCACGTTGCACTTTTAGTTACCAAACGATTGGATAGAGTTAGAACTATTTGTTAAATCGCGAGCCATGTCATTAATTCATATCGTTTGGCTTAGCTATAAGCAATCAGTATTGTTGCATGCAATGTTGTCAGTACTCACATCATCAGTGACCTGTCCCTGGCGCATCTGTATCTGCTCCAGCTCGCTGCGAGGCTGGGCCACAGGCGCGCCATTCTCGGCTGGGGCGGCGGAAGGCATCCTGGAACCATTACAAATATACGTTTTAATCACATTAACCAAAGCTGACTGGTTTACGGTAGGTGTTCTGTTGGTTTTTGTTGTTCTTACATGTCAACCTAAAAGGAAGGATAAAGGGGGCTCACCCCCTCACAACTGTTGCGTTGACGCCATCTTGCAAAAACAAATTGGGGCGGTTCTACATTCATCTTCAATCAAAAGGCTCACTTTCTTTATAATAATCAATATTTCTTGCATTTGAATTAATTCCGGCCCTAAGTTAACGGCCCCGGCTGTTGATTAAGTGCCTTATTTAACGAAACAGCTGTGAAATATCTACCGGTATCCTTATTCCCTATCCTACTCTTAAGACAATTATTTGCTATCCGCAGAGACCGGCAAGACGGAAGGAAATCCAACCGTTACTTTGATTAAAACAATAAATTATTCCTTACTATGTACCTTAAAATTATATTCAATTTATCAAGTATATATAGGTCACCGTAAGATAGTCAAAACCATTAGTTGATCAACTAACGGTTTTGACTATCTTGTTGCGATGTTTAAAAATATGGTGGCAATTTTGAATAATTTTGAACTGAATAATTCCATGGATCGCTCTGTTATGGATAATTTAGAAGCGACTATCGAGATTCAAGGCCACGTATGTCGAATTTGAGGTAGATAGTCTCACTTCACTGCAGTAAATTGCACACTAAGATTAAAATAATATCGTGGGAGGTCTATGTAAAGAGCTCCGGATGCGTGGTGGTGGTGGGGGGACATTAATTAATAATACTTATTATGTATTATTATTAAAGTCTGTAAGTCTGGGATCTATACAATATAGGTACATCAGAAGTCAGAATGAGGTCCGCAATTTTTACAAACGGAACTTCACTGAGAATCCGGTCTACAATGCAACCACCAAATTAACATATCTCTGGATCCCAAACGCAAAACGAGGACGTGGTGGCCCCAAGAAGCGTCATAGTGACGAGCTGAAGGACCACGACAAGAACTGGTGGGAAATTGCCCAGGAGCGTAAAGAGTGGAAGAGAGACCTTTGCCCTGCAGTGGGAATAACTTGACTAAGAATAATTATAACAATAAGGAGTTATATTTCCTATATTTTGTTGCTGTACTGCGTCTTGCTCGTACTTTAACATTTTAAACAAGTCTCCTTCAATCAATACTTACTCTCAAATATATGTAGGTACTGTACCCTAAAATGAACAGCAACAAATTTTATAATCGTAATTATCTCTTTGGATAAGCAAGACTCGATATTCCCAACTTAATGAAAGTTGGGAATAAAGTGTCTTGCTTGTAGACTAGAGCGTGGGAAATATAAAAACGTAGACAATCACCATATAACCTTAGGTAAATTATGTTAAGCTACTGGTCTTTAGTTTAAATGTAATCGTTCGTTTCTTTAAGTGACTGTGTAGTGTAAGGCAGCAGTTGTACCGGGTACACAAGGCGGGCCTTGGAGCGTCCTTGCGTGCGACCTTTGCCTACATATTTGCAATTAGGCCACCCCAGTGAAGTAACGTACTCAAGTTACATCAGCGCGAAATTGCCGCCTAGAATGGACGACATAATAGTTCAATATCGGGAATATTACACTATCATGACGTGAATTTGTGCAATGTACTCGAAGAGACGACTAGGTGATACGAAATCAGACAGCATCTGAGAGCAATCAATTATCAAATCAAAGGACGGAAATGGAATTCTTATAGGAATAAAACAAAACATGGGCATGGGTTGAGTTTTTCAAATGGTAATGGGCGAGGGGGTGTCGGAGGAATGATTATTTTTTAGGATGCCACTTACAGTTCAGGCTGTAATTTTCTAGCCACGGGCAATAGAACTGAATAAAATATTTAGTAATCCGAGACTGCATTTAGGAGCTAATATTGAATGGTTTATTGACGATGCTTGGATTACTGAGCTAATGGACGATGCTAGAGGCAATAACCGAGTTTACGACAACTCAGCGTTTTTAAACTGACTCATAAAGTAAATAGCTGGAACGTGCGTAAAATACAATAAAATGGATTTTTGTGGATAACGGCTTTCTGAAATGAGTGTTTACAAGTACCTATAGTTGTGTTGTTTATCAAGATTTTTTGAAAGCAGTAAAGTAGTAAGCATGCTTGCCAACTGACGTTAGTTGAATATTCTTACCAATTTTTTCTGTGGCATTGAACATTTGCGAAATTCACGCTCAAACAAAACACCGGTTATTCTTCTGTAACGTCACATTAACTCAACACAACAATAATGAAAACGAAACTCGTGATATTTACAGCAAGAACTCTTTAATGTTGGTCGTGTGGTTCGTTATCAAATAATGGCATAATACAATTCTCCAGATGATTTTCCCGTAAATCTTTATTTTATATTTGAACACGAAGTAAAAATAACACAAAGATTTCGCCATTCATGTCCACGGATTCTTTTTTTATTGTTACAGCTCGGCCCGTCTCGAGCCGTTATTTGAAGTAATATGTTATTTATATTGCATTGCGCATGATATTTTTCATATTTGCTATACAACGGAAAAAGGCGATAGTACAGTCAGCAGCATACCTCTTCTTCTTCTCTTGATACACCTATTTAGTAAAATTTTCAAAAGCTGTTGAAATTACTAGATGTGTCAACCTTACATGCTAGCTAGGGCTACGGGATATGAAAAGAAATACAGAATCTCGTGACTGGTCATGTCCAGGCCGATGCTTATTCATATTTATATACAAAAAGTATCAAAATGTCATGAAATTAAATGAAATAGTTTATTGGATGTTTCAGAGAATTTTACACTACATTTGTTTATAGATACGTACTAATAGACCAATATTAACATGATCCAAAAGTGATTTCGCTTACATTAATTTATACAAAAGGTTTTTCTAGGATCCTGTGGGTATGCCAAACAAAAGTTTCTGACCTCGAAAGTGGAGGGACAACTTTTGGTGGCCCAACAACCTTGCAACTTTCGGACTTATGTCAGTTTTTGGGCATATAACAGTCTTTTAAGAAAATAAATAAGATACAATTTCTTAGAATTCTTGTCTCAACGTATTTGTTTTTAAATCTTTCGTTTTAGAGAACGAGTGCCGCAGAAGTCTACTTCAACTTGCGTTTAGGCCAAAATACAATTCCAGGCCACCACGCGGGGAAAGTAAGTTGCGCAGTTTTCAAGCTTCCATAGCTGAAAGATGCCCATTGGGACTATAATCTTAAGCCTCTGCTGTACGTCCGTCAGTCCGTTCATCCGTCATTACGTTCGTCCACCCATTCTTTCGTCTGTCTTTCAGCGGGCTATTTCTCAAGAACCGTAACAGGTATACTTCACGCCACGAATTAAGAGCGCTGGGCGACGTTGGCGGGAATTACTGTGCATATGTACAGTAATTGAAAAGTGACTACTGCGCATTCCAGGCCACCGCTCAAAATTCGTGGCGCGACGTATAGACAATTGAAAATTTCACAATGATTTTTATTTCTTGCCGCTTTAGTAATGAATTATGGAGTGATGTAGTGAAAATATGATGTAGGGCTATATATACACAGTCAGGTCATAAGTTCTGTCACACAATAAAAACTTTTGAATTTAGAATGCTGGCCACAAAAAAGTTTATTGAATTCGAATTTCGAATTTTTCATGAAAATAAAAATGTGTACTTTTTAGAGTTTTTCTCATTTTTAAATATGGAGTGGACACTTAAAGAAGACCGTGTCGCAGTTATTGCGTTGCATCGTTGCGGTTACGCGCCAATTCAGATTTTCGACTTACTGAAAAATTTGAATATAACCAAAAGATTCGTTTATCGTACCATAAAACGATACAATGAAGACTCTAGTGTAGATGACAGGTCAAGAAGTGGCCGCCCTCGCTCTGTTAGGACTCCAGCAGTGATAAAAGCTGTGAAGGCGCGAATTCAAAGAAATCCCATACGTAAGCAGAAACTGTTGGCTATTCAGATGGGGTTAAGCAGGACCACGGTGAAAAGGGTATTAAATGAAGACTTAGGGCTTAGGGCATATCGAAGAAAAACAGGACATCGTTTGGACGCTCGTTTAATGGACCTGAGACTGAAGAGATGCCGCGCTTTGTTGAAGCGGTACGCGGGAAAAAAGCATCGGGAAATTATTTTTTCGGATGAAAAAATTTTCACCGTGGAAGAGAGCTACAACAAACAAAATGATAAGGTGTACGCACACAGCAGTGAAGAAGCGAGCAACCGTATTCCGCGTGTCCAACGAGGTCATTTTCCATCCTCGCTCATGGTTTGGTTGGGAGTCTCTTATTGGGGCTTAACTGAGGTACATTTTTGTGAGAAAGGCGTAAAAACGAATGCAGTTGTGTATCAAACTACAGTCCTCAAGAACCTTGTGGAACCTGTTTCTCATACCATGTTTAATAACAGGCACTGGGTATTCCAACAAGATTCTGCGCCAGCTCATAGAGCGAAAAGCACACAAGACTGGCTGGCGGCGCGTGAAATCGACTTCATCCGGCACGAAGACTGGCCCTCCTCCAGTCCAGATTTGAGTCCGTTAGATTACAAGATATGGCAACACTTGGAGGAAAAGGCCTGCTCAAAGCCTCATCCTGATTTGGAGTCACTCAAGGCATCCTTGATTAAGGCAGCCGCCGATATTGACATGGACCTCGTTCGTGCTGCGATAGACGACTGGCCGCGCAGAATAAAAGCCTGTATTCAAAATCGCGGGGGTCATTTTGAATAAACTTTATTACCATAAGAATCTATGTTTTATTAAGTTCATTTTGCTATATAAATGTTTACATAAATAATAAACATGTCTAAATTATTTCATATTGCACATGTGACAGAACTTATGACCTGACTATGTATATATCCAAACCTCATGTACAAAATAAGTAAATCTGAGTTACCAGAATATTAAGAGAAAACCTCGACCTTTCCAACAGTATTTATTCCGTTACGCCCGGAGGCAAGTAAATACCATGAATTATTTAACATTCGCCCCGAGACCACCCGACCCCTGAAATTAATTCCATATATAAAAGTACCTTAATTCTGATGAGTATTTTTAACCTCTACTTGTATTAGAATCATCGTCATCGCAAATGAGTCGCGGAAATATAGTGGTTAAACGCGTGGGGTGAGGCGACCTTGAACGCTGAACAAAGGCGGGTGGTTTCGCCCCCTCCTCTTTCGGCGCCCGCTGCCAGCCCTCTGTTTTTACCACCCAGCGTTTGAGGATTGCGATTTCCCATTCAGCTGACGAGACGGCCAACGATCCAGGCTTTGAACACAATGTTATAATTATCGCTTTGGAGACGTTCAACAACTTTGAAGTCACTTCATAAGTTGATAACAAGGGTAGAAGTTGTGAACTTTTGACTTGATGATTTCAGCGATAAATATCCGATTGCATTGCACATTTTTGCGTTTTGATTTTGCTCTGATTTTTGGCATTTCGTTTTTTTCTGTGCATGTCGTTCAGGGACTCAAGCTCTATGCCAATAACTATTCAATGTCAAGTTGTCAAGCTTTAGTTTCGTCTCGACGTAATATTTAAACATTTTCTGAACCAAGTCGTGAAAACATTATTTCATGTACAGTTTGATATAATTTGGCAGTCAGTAATCAGACTTTAATCCGTATAGTACTGGCGCTGTGATTTCCCTAACTAGCCAAGTTTTTCAGTGTGGATATCGGTATGGGCATTAATAAAGGGATCTTAGAAACAATAGAAAAGTGAAACTTCGGAATGTGGGCATTTAAAAAGAACGGTTTGGACACTTGGACACTGGCCTACTTGGAACGATTTCTTTCGACTCGGATATATCTCTGATACCAATTTCAGAACATGATTTCCCCATTATTGTAACTACTTAAGCAAATAATTTAAAAGAAAATGTAACCAACACTATCAAAATAAAGCTAGGTTTCAGTAATCCTAAACAGTGCATTAAACAATTCAACGGCTTTGTTTCTTATTTCTGGAAACATTTAAAAGGAACGTTCCATTCTACAAAATTGCAGGATTTTTAATGAAAATAAGAGATTGAAATACAAGTGAGTGACTAATTACTTAAGTTGTGTTGGCAATATTCCCAATCGCAGAGCTCAAATGACGCGCCACTCTACTTAATAATTGATATTTTTTAAATATGCTTGTTCAGATTAAATAGTTGGAGTACAGTTATCTATTTTTTCAAGAAAGATAAGCCAGAAAATGTTTAACTTTAGTAAGTTTAGTAACCTTCCTTTATTAATGATAGCCCCTATTGATTAATTATTTTAATTTTGATTTCTTTAACAGGGATGCAAGCGTCATATTATGATAGAGGTAGTTTTTAATGCCTGTACGTAGAAATCAAAATATGTTTAATATTTTTTTTTACATTGACGCGGAGACTTAACATGTTTAATTATTTTTATTTTAACCATAACTAATAATACCTTACATCATAGAAAAAAAATATATACAGTTATGAATGATGTCCAGGTTTTGCTAATTTGACGCGCCTAGTATGAAACTACGAATATATAATTTATGTATACTGCTACATTTTGAAATTGAATCGCTGAATCAAAATACTTATTTACGGTAAACAACTTTGAGATGTTCAACGTGTGAAGTGAAACAAGGCCTTATATTGATTATGAATGAATGAACCTCGCATGTTAGGAAATTAAATATGAATGAACTCCGCAACATCGACGAAATCACAAGTAGGTATTACCCGTGTATTACATTATGTTACAAACCGAAATAAAAGTGAAATCACAAAGCAAGTGCAACAGAAAACGGCTCTAATTATAATTTCTTGGTTAGCCTGCAGTCAGTGCTTACACGAGGCGGCTGGCACGCCAAGCTAGGCTCAGCTGTGACCTTAACTGTCCGGGGTTAGGGCAGCACAGCCCGAGGTTCTGCCTTTTATGGTGGAGAAATTGACTATGTCATGAGACATCGCTATGTCAGTCTGTATGTCGGTATGTTGTTTGGTGATGATACTTCACTGAACTTCAAATTTTAAAAACAAAAGGAAGTTTTTGATGATGTTAATGGTGTATTTGTCTTTAGCATTGATTTGGTTCACAGTTAATAATTTATAGTAGTGTAACGCTGGTACAACCAAGTGTATCAAATTCCCACTACCAAATATCAGGCAAGTTGAGACCAGTTTAGTGTTAGAAATCAACACGTTAGAATTTGTAAATGATACGAAGTTTCTTGGAATATAAATTGTTAGCAAATTGCAGTGGGGACTCCACATAGATAAATTAGCTGGTAGATTAAGTCAGACAGAACACGGATTTGGCTGCATCTGGGCTAGTCTATTTTAGTTACTTTCATACCTATGGTATCTTGTTGTGGGCGAAAGCAAACTATTTTAATATTACAGAACAGAGCTAGCTATTCGAGCCATTTATTATTTAAAACGCACAGACTCCTTAAGAGATTTTATTAAGGAAATTGACATATAAACATGTAGTTTGTCAATTTATTTTCAAAAATATAACGTATTTACGCAAGAACCTTACAACAATTTCCAAATTTAGCGATAGCTATAATGTTAACCTAAGAAATAATTACAGACTAGTTGTGCACAGGTTTAGACTCGCGAAAGTTAACAATTATTTCAGTGTAATAGCATTCTCTATTACAATAAGATATGTCGTGAGATTTTGGAATTGCCATTTAAGCTATTTAAAAACCATGTTAAAGCAATTTTGTCCAAAATGGGATATTTAAATAGTTTAAGATTACTTAAATGACGGGACTGTATGGGGATAATCTAACTCAACACAGAACTCGCTGTTATTAATTTTGTAATTATTTTATAATAATATATATTGTGATATTTGGAGAGATCAACCAATTTTTAAAGAGATCTATAAATCAATCTGTGGGTGTTTCTTCGCGCTTCCTCTCCCACAGTGTGGTCCAATGTAGAGAAGAGGCAAAAAATTAAGTTTGCTAAGTAGATCTAAATATCTACAGTAATAAAGTGATAGACATTTTGATTTTAACTTTGACTTACTTACTACGATTATTATACACTACCCAAAATTGGAGGGGCGAAAACAGCAATGCCTCATGTGAACTCTGTAGTTGATTAAAGAAAACCGTTGATACATTCAACGCGAAATAATGATCTTGATCCACTGCAATCCATTAACGTTGCAACTTATACGATTGCGTCTAGAGAAAAGAGAGGTAGAAAGGATTAATTCCAAATTCGAAATATTCTTGGCCCGAATAGGCATTCTGTTGTGAAAAGGCCCTTAGGAAGTCGAAGTTCAGTACTGAATATAAAACATTTCAATCTAATGTTCTTTTCGTGTTCTTCAGTACTTAAGGATTCAGACAAGGCTAGTTCAGCTCAAAAATTTGTAAAAAGTATATAAATTTAAATACTTTGCGAAATCGTAAAAATAAAACAATGTAATAAACGGATTTGTGCTAAGTTCGGGAGGCTTTTCTTTCCGACCTTTAGGCCTTTATTTTAGATTATTTTAATAATCAAATTACGATTATACGTTACGACTGCAACTTGACACTTATGATCATGATCAACAAGCTAGAATAAAGAAAGAACTGCTCTAATAAACATAAACTTTAAATACAGGCACATACATTGCTTCTGGCCCCACACTAGGATACACTGTGCTGTGGGAACCAGAAACAGCGACCTGGATTTTTCTTTCTTTACCCTGGGGATCGATCCCGGGCCCTGCCGTCACATGGGATGGGCGTAAGGAGAAAAAATTACTCACTGTTCGTTACTTTTATTTTATACAATACCACCCTTATACCTTACTCCCGTGTGACGGGAGGGAAACGGCCAAGCCACTTATTTCGACTAAGGTGTAGAATTTGTAAAGTTACGGCTTGTAGAGTTAGGGCGTCTAGAGTTAGAAGCTTGGCTCTACATCTACATCTGATAACTTTTTGACAGTGAGAGCCATATGGTCTCGTCTTGGCAAAATTTTACATGAAAATGTTTTTGGTGGGATACAAATTACTCATTGTGCAGATGACAAATGTAGTTGGTCCAGTGTTGTCGGCGTCAGTTTCACAGAATGGTGGTTAGGCTTCATTTTCAGTTGCAATTCAAGTTTGACCTTTAGCAAGCAACGAGTAACAGATCACTGCACTTTATGGATCAGCTGGCTTTCTGCATACCTTCCTGCTAGTGAGTTGTCCTATGACGAGATAAGTCAGGTGTATCTGAATCCCCAGCCCGGGTTCGAACCCGGGACCTCTCGATAGGCGGAACCACAACCGCAGCGCCACAGAGGTCGTTTGTTAAGCAAATCGTGACACGTAACAAAAGTTGCGATAGAACAAAAACATTTGTATTGAAGACTGTCAGAAAACAGCTCAGTCTTCCGGGAAAATTCGCCGCTACCAAATTACCAGCTAGTAAAATAAACAAATATACCAAATAAGGCACAAGGATTTGGGGCGAGCCCCGAGTAAGCTGCCGGATTTGAAGAATTGTTTGCTAATGGTGGGCTGAAATTACCAAGTAAAAAAAGTAAAAGTAAAGTCAAGTGATGACTACGTGATATGCTGAAATGTACTCTTATGTGTGCTTGGCCCTGATAAGGCATATTGAGGAAGGCCTTCATCTTCCGGCTATCACTGTCACTAAGCCTCATTTTTAACAACCTCTGCAGAACTGAACACTAAATAAATTAGAATTAAAAAACATTTTGAAAAAAGCTTTTATTTAAATTCTCTAAAAAGAAAAAAATAAATTCTGAATTCAATCAAACCCACCAATTGTTTACATCACACACAAATATTTATTTTTTACAATTTATTATGATATAAAAGCTTGCTGCGAGATTTACATCTTCTGTTCAATATCACGAGAATCTTCTGTCAATTCCATAACACATTTTGTAAAATAGGTAGGTACAGATGTAGTGAATAATCCTTTCATATCGGCAAAACTCGGAACAACGATAACACCCGAATGGTGCCGTTGTGTCTATGAATTACTATATTATTAAATTACGTGTAGGTATCAAATAAATCGCATACTTTATTTATCAATGTCAAATGTCAAATTGCCCGTTTGACGTATATTACACTGAGATGTTAAAACCACCACGATTCTATCATACAAAGAATTCGTTAGGTAAACAAAAATATAACTAGTTACTGAGGACGTTTTATTTCAATAAAACGCACTGATAAAAACCAAATTCCGGTTGGGATGATCTAATGATTCTATAGGGATTGGAACCCCAAAAGTCTAACTATAAGTCAAAACTACAGTAGGATTTTGCAGACCTTTTTTATAACAATAAATTTTTGTAATTAATTAAAAATACTATGACATAACAAAAAAGACACATCAACATAAAACAAAACAAACCAGCAGAGAAATTAATATAAATAAATATAATTTTCTGATTGGATGAACGACTTCGATTATGACAGCGGGATAAGAGGAGGAGGAGCGGGGTGGACAGTGTGATGCGAAACAATACTTCCAACTTCCATATCACAGTCAGAATCAGAACTATTTTCTGGTGTATCATCGTCAGAGTTTTCATGAACGGTGATTACAAAACTAGCCATATAATTTTCCAACTCAGGTTCGTGTTTTCGGTACTCGTTTTCGCATTTGATGGCGTGGTCACATACTTTGGCCCAAACATCGGAACCAATCATATTAACCTTTTCCTGTACCAATTGTTTCACAGTAGTCATATTCATACTGATGTTTCTTTTGGATACGTATCCCTTTATTTGAGACCATATGTTTTCAATCGGATTGAAATCAGAATGATATGGTGGCAATCTTAGTACGCTGTGTCCATATTCGTTCATAAGTTTATCTATAGAGTATTCTACAAAGTCTGTTTTGTACTTGCAAATAATTTCATATATTTCAAGTTTTTTTAATGACGGATCAATCGGAACGTTATGTTTGGATAGCCAATCAATCATGTCTTGCTTCCTGGTATTTGAATTAGGAGGTTTTTCTACGTACTTATTATGATAAGCAGCATTATCTACTACTAGTACCGAATGTGGAGCTAAGTTTGGAATGAGTTGATTACGAAGCCATTTTTCATAGTTTTCATTGTTCATCGCGTTGTGATAGTCACCTGTTTTATCAGTAGACTGATACATTAACCATTCCCCAGGTATAAACCCCTTTCTACTACCAGCGTGCACTATTATAAGACGTTGTCCTTTAGAAATTAACTGTTTCACTCCGTTTTCTGACGAGTCAGCCCAGCTTTTACCTGCCAAATGTGAGGTATGGATGTATGTTTCATCCATATAAACAATCTCTCTCCCTTGCAATCTGTACTTTTTTATCGCGGCTAAAAACTTTACTCTTTTTAAACGAACATCATCTTTCTCGATAAGTAATTTTCTGTTGTTTTCAACTTTTTTATACCGAAATCCCATTTTTCTGAGAATTTTTCTTAGCGTAAAGTCACATCGCTTAAAATTTATGGCTTCGGATAACTTGGAATTCAGGGCTTTAATTGTAGGTACTTGTTTGTATATCAAATGGAAATTATACACTAATCGGCGTATAACGTTGTAGTCAAAATCGTCAAGACCTAGACAAAATAATTTATTTGGTCTACCCAACTTTGCCGACTTCGGACTATTGGAGGTGGATTGATTTATGTATTCTTTTTGCAATATTTTATTTACTGTTCGTTGAGAAATTCCACTGGCCTCCGAAACTAGTTTTTGGACTTTACAAAAGTAAGCAGTATAGTTGGTATGTTTGAATTTATCATTATCAGTTAAGAAATATAAATAAATATTGAAAATAACTTCGCAGGCTTGCCGATCTAAACGTTTCCCTTTTCTTAGTGCTTTCGGCATGTCTGTTATAAATTGTTAATGTGGATCGAATAAAATCAATGTTTATTATTTACAAAAATGACAGACAAGAGTGAAATGTAAAGTCAAAAAAAAATATATAGGTGGCCTGCATTAATACACGAGTCCATGAAGTTTATCACAAAATCTAACATAAATATCAACAAAATATTTCTGTGGTATTAACTACTCTATATAGATACTTCCTCTTGCAATGCGACCGTTCCCTACGTTGTCTCGATGGGTACTGAGTGCGAGGAAGTAGTAAGACAAAAACGAACATTTCCGAGAAAATACGAAAGAAAGGATTATTCACTACATCTGTATAGTTCGAGAAATATAAGCTGGTAACTTCTTATCTACTTTGCGATCTTTTGTTCGGCGTAAACACTTACCGGTCAATGAGAAGTCGAGTACCCATATCTATTGTTCATAACCGCACTAATTCTCACTTGGGAGCCGGAGTGAATAAATTGCATTTTTTACACGCGATTATGCTACTTATTGTCAACTGACGTATAACCTTGAATAGTGAGAACAAACGCTTAATTATGAGTCGCTTCGACACCCGGGTGCAGAAATGGCTACTACTCATGGATTGAAAAATATTGATACTTTTTGTTTTTTCTTCTTCACTTAGTAATCTAAATAAAATAATTTTGCTTTTGGGGGTCTAAGTATTATAAAACATTTAAGTTTTTTTTTTTGTGATATTATGTGGGTAGTTTAGCATCTATCGCGTCAATTTTGATTAGTAATAGTAATGCGACTCAGGCGATGCGATTGGTAACGTGTGCTGAGGTGATTGATGTAAATTGAAAAAATGTTTCGTCCGTGGGAAACTGTTTCTATTCTAACATAGTGGAAAATATTCAACCGTCTTTGTCTAATCAATTGCATTGTAAACACTTAAATGAACAGTCACAACAAATTATACTTAATGTTAATAGTGTAGTGTGCAGTGAAGTTGGAATTCGAAGTGCTTTAACCCGAACATCGCAACTGACCAAAATATCGGTTAGTACTGTTAGAAGAATAGTAGCCAGAGGAGAACCTAAAAAGAATACGCGGTTGAAAAGAAAAATTGGTATGATTGAGTGGGCAGAGCCACGAATTCACCCACGCTTAATAATCGAAGTTGGACAAAATGATGATGGTTCCACAAGTTCATGTACTGGTGACTCGGATGAATGAAATATTGTAAAAGTACTATCCTATACATTTTTACTAATTAAAAAAATATCTTTACCTATTGGACATTTTATTTTTGCTTTTCTTTTTCAAGCAAAATTGTGGTACGAAATCGTGACGCAAATATCAAGACTTTTCGGTCCGCTGTTGTTTGAAGAACGGGGGCAATTTTACAGCTAGCTTTTGTTTGATATTTACAAAAAAATCGCAAAGTAGATAAGAAGTTACCAGCTTATATTTCTCGAAATATAACTACATTTACACAAGTAAATCTCGCAGCAAGCTTTTTTATCATGATGAATAGTGTGTACAACACACATTAATTGATGAGTTTGATTAAATTTAATGTGGGGGTCATCAGAAGCAATATATGTGCCTTAATATAAATGTTTATGTTTATTAAGCTCAGAACGAAGTCCTTGGAACTACTTAGTTAACTCACAATCTAAAAATAGGTATTCCATGGCAACCACATAACATAGCGTCACGCCTTTTCCCTTACGGGGTGGCAGAGGCACAGTAGTGCCCGAGTGTAACCAGTTATTCAATAGTACATTTTTCGTGACTGCCATAGCTCATCCCCGATGCTCCATTGAAGGTTTTCCTACGATGTTTACGTTATCTTTAGAACGTACATATGATTATACTTATCTTATTGGTCACCACCGGATTCGAACCGAAAGCGAGCGTTAAACCACTGGACCATTTTTTTTACGGAGCTCGCAGCGACTTTGTTTCAATTCTTCAAAAATGGATTTTTACCTTTTTTGTTCTTTTTTTCGAAATTGTGAGAATTATTAGTCTAGACTTCATTATGTGATTAATGAATGACAATTAAATGTACTACAACAATTTTTGATAAAATTTGAGCAAAATATAAAATTGTAAAATTTCGGGAAAAATGGACCATCTTCGAGGGGCCATAGCTTGATCCTATAGTGTTTAGAGCTGCAGTTGGGCTTTAATTGTTGCAAATTTTATTAAGGTGCTACGAAAATAAAATGGTTTTTTTTTCGAATCCATTTACTCCACCATGAAGTCATCTACAGATTTCATTTTTGGGTAAACGTTTATTGCGTATTTGATTAAGATTTTCACCAAAACAAAAACGCGATTGGATGAAATTTTCTCGATAGAATTTAATTACGAAAACACCTCTAAATTATATTATTTTTTCCTGTAATTCTGAAATCCTAACTAATTTCATTGTGGAACTGCGTTAAAAATGTAGATATTATGTATTCGCAAAATCTCCTGAAAAAACTTTTTAACAAAATAGAGTAGTTTATTTTTAAATAATTATTCTGTTGTTTAGCGCTACGGTTTTTCATTTTTTTCCGATTCCGTCCCTCTCATACTGCGGGTCTTTCCGCCTGGAGTAACGGGGACCTTTGCACGGACGAGGTATCGCCTTAAGTCTGACCTTTCGAGCCCCGGACCTCCGCGATTTTGAACCGCATGCCATTTAAACAAGTCAAGTCAAACTACTTTATTACTGTAGATATTTACATATACTTAGCAAACGTCAATTTTGCCTCTTCTCTACATTGGACCACTGTGGGAGAAGAAGGGCGTAGAAACTCCCACAGATTGATTTTTAGATCTCTTTTAAAATAGGCTGTGCTTAACTATTACAAATATGAAAAATTTAATTATTATGATTAATAAGCATGAATAAATAATTACAAAATTATTAACAGCAAGGCCTGTGTTGAGCTAGATTAACCCTATTCAGCTAGATTAACAAAATTCAAAACCTATAACGGCACAGTGGCGTCACCAGGGCTAAGGAATTAAAAAAGTATGGAATTTCATTTGTCGAAAAACGCACAGTTTATGACTTAAGAGCAAAAATTTAAAAAGTCCAAAAATTTCGCACTGCTTCCTGTGGTGCGCAGCGGGCACATTCTTCGATGTTGCAAATTTGGATTAACATTACCTTAACTGGTCCATACAACATATAAAAAAAAACAGAACTACTCTAGCTTTGCGATTAAAATTTCTACTGTTTATTATGTTTGAGAATATCCTAAGTACCACTTTAACCTCTGAATTATAGATATAACCATCTGCACATAGGGTGGCTGTGGGTTACAGCAGGCCCCTGACCTTTATCGCTCGGTATGAAAGGTTCTATAAATAAATAGATAAATAAATAAATATTGGAGGACAAGCTTACACACTAATCCAGATTATTGTGCAAACTTGCTCTGGGGCATTTCTGATGCAAATAATCTCCCTGGCTGTGCACTGTGCAGCGGGTAACGCTGCCAGCGCCATGGGAACTTTTGCCTCGGCAATATCCCGGGGTGGTTTATTCGGGTCGGGTAATGGTTTGTTTATTTTTGCGTTTTATTTTATATTTATTGATTAATTGTTAATTTTATTTCGTATTTTTTTATTAGTCGTGGTGAATGCCGAATTGAAAAAAATAATAATATTGACTCAAATTGATAAACACCCTTCCCCATAAACACCGTTTACAAGATATATGGATTTGTAGGGATTTTTTAAACATTTTGAAACTTTGGAACTACTGCTTAATTTTAGTGTGGACGCAAACATATTATATTTTGTTTTTTGCTTAGTCTAGGATCCATATTTCACCCACATTTGTGTACAAAACAAGCTATTGCCATGGCAGTGTCTAAACCATTTATTAATAATCATTTTTAATGACAAAAAATATGAAGCTATAAAGGTAGAAATGAGAATATGAAGGTATAAATATATCCAATATACAAAAAACAGATTTATGGCAAACTAACATTAAGAAAATAATAAAACTGTAGTCTTATGTGATGGCTCGGAGTAGCTGCCATTAGAAACACAATTAGAAGCAGCTTTGTCGGAATTAGTGACATTCGGACTTTTTGGACATTTTATTATTTTTAAAATAATTTGGTTCAAAATTAAGTAAACAAAATAAAACTAGATGCTTGAATAAATTAAGTGTCGATATAAAAATACACCAAATACTTTGATGTTATAATGACGACAGTACGATTTTCTAAAGTTGAAAATCGCGTTAGGTGACTGCAGACACCCACAATCACCCTACTCCGCACAGACAGAACGGTACCAACACCAAGGTCGTCAGAATAATAAACTGCATGTCGTAACGGGGTGGAAATGCATGTCAATCATGCGAATTTATATTGTAGCTTGTTGTCTGCTGAGGCTTAAATCGTCCTTTAGTTATTGAGTACAGAAACCAAGTCATTCGCGAAACATGGGTTTTGCTCAGAAGACTTAAGTTTCTGAGTGTAATTAATGAGTAAAATATATTCATGTAGTTAACCAACTAGAGACCCAAGCCGTTATTTCGAAATCGAGCGAGATCGAGCCATACTCCACCACGCTGGCTTAGCGCGGGCAAGTGGAGGCCGGTGGCTCAAACGCAGAATCGAAGTAAGTTAATATTTAACGGCAACCAAAACTAAGTGGGCCCAAATGAGGACAGAGAATCTCGCATTGTGGAGATATACGCTCATGACATCGACGTGGTACAAACCAGACTTATAGTGAAAAATCGATAGACGCGCGCAACCCCCCCCCCCCCCCCCCCCCCCCCCCCGCCCCGCGCGCTAGGCGGCCTGCCGCCCCCCTCCCAGATCCTACACTACACTATAATCAACCATGCGGTTAATTTAATCACAATGGTGCACGAAAACATAATCACCTTAGTCATTTTGATAAAAAAGAGCAATTTCGCAAGCTTGCGCAATCTTTAACAGGTTCATGGACGAAGGGGGAGGGGAGGGGTGAATTTGGTGAGGTTCAAAGGTTTTCCGGAGTTCCGTGTCCGGACCGGAGAGGGAACGGAACGGAACCTTATTGGCTGTGATTTGTCCGTCTGTGCAGGCCATTATAAATTGGCGGGAATTCTTGTGAAATTTTAGAATTAATTTGGGTCTTTGTTAACTTTAAGGAAGGTGGAAAGTAGACAGTTTAATAATCCTGAGAAATATCTGCTTCATCTATGCACTGAAAGATTACAACTCGCAGACATTCAAGCAAAACAAATATACAATTTTGTACGTTGAAACCCCTTCAGCACATAATTACTTTGAGGGGTCGTGGTAACATTTCATTCAGTTCAAGATATTAACTGATGATGGATGTGTACTATTCATATTGTAACAATAATCTTTATTCATGTATACTGTCTAACCCTAGCATTATTTGACGATTCTATGGCGTTGCGGGTCGATGCTCTGCCTCCCGACCGAGAGGTCCAGGGTTTGAATCCCAGCTGGGGAGGAGGATAAAAACCCTAGGTATTTGATGTTTATAATTATTTTCTATGTTAACAATAATACTGTAAAATTATTGTTTTGCCCCTCGAGAAATAATTTTTGGAGGTTGTCATTAGCTCCTTAGTTAATATAGTGGATTGAATTTGGCTAATACAGCTGTTACCTCTCTTAAAAATGTACCAAAAACAATTAATGTGTTTGTGACATAGATGTTCTTACGACACATGGTATCCAAGTGTGGGCCAGAAGCAATGTACGTGACTGTACATATATAAAAGATTATGTTTATATGTAAATAATAGTACATTTCGTACCAGGGGCCGAATTCCGGTACACATTGACAGCTCCATGACAATTACATGACGATTACGGTCAACTTTAGAGATCCAATATTTGGCGTTCGGAGAATATTTTTTTAGGCAATCATGGTAAAAATTAAGTTAATTGGTAAGCACAATAATTAAGTTAATCTACAAAGGGAATGGGATTTCAAAGTCGTCTGATATTGGATATCTAAAGTTGACCGTAATCGTCATGTAATTGTCATTGAGCTGTCATTGTGTACCGGAATTGGGCCCCTGTTCTCAAAGCCTCGCCTTCGGCTCGTGCCGTAAACTTCTCGGTTCGTAAAGGAGCCTTTTCGAACGAGTAACGAATAGATTTTTTCTGCCTGAGAACCCAAAATCAGGCCGTGAATAAATGTGCTATTTTGAGGTTAGAAGGTGGAAAATACATTTTCCCTTAAGGGGTGGCAAAGGCATTAACATCTTAAAAAAGTACGATTACTTTAACTTAAATGTTTTCGCTCGACACTTCTCGGTTTTAAGTCGCTGAAAGTGATCATAAAGTTGAAATTTGGCGTAGAGGTGCATCATGAAGAGTTTATTAAGGGGAAATCAGAAAATAGTTAATTGATTTACGTTTTAAAATTAAATCAAAAGGCCGAAAAGTAATGAGCGGTAAAGTTAAAATAATCAACTGTACGTGTACAACTGATGTGTAGATATTGTACCTACAACTACTCGGCGTAAATGGGTCTATAAGTTCCCAGGTGCTACAATTGTACATACAATTTAAAACCTATACTTACTTGTATACAACGGCCATATGGCTCTATAACATAATAACAGGTGCATCTTATTTTGATCGCTTGGTTTCAATAGACCAGTTCTTGGCCCTGTCCATTAGGGTCAGGTCTGGTGAACGAGCGGGCCCAGGAATGGGTCCGTCTCTGCCGATCCAGCAATTGGGAAAACATTCGTCAAGATGCTTCTCACATCAATTGTCCCATGCGCTGGACAGCCGTCTTGTTGGAATATTAGTTCCTGCTCTAATGGAGCTCCAGACTCTTCACCAAAACTGGAAAGTCCTTCTGAAGAAAATCCGGGTAGTTTTGGCCGTTAAAGTATCTGGGTAAGAACTGTGGCCCAATCAACGTTATGCCTATCACTCTAGCCCACACATTGACAGAGAATTTCCTCTGGAACGACACCGCCTTTTTCCAATGTGGATGTCTTGTCAGCCCATTCATGCTTATTATGGAAGCTTGTGATACTTTTTCTGGAAAATTTGCTTTCATCAGTCCACAATATTGATTTAAAAACGGCGGAATTGAATCTTTCTATGGGGATCTGGCCGATACCTGTCCGAGACCGGACTCCATCCTCCCTGAGCGCGCGCCTCCTCTCTCGTTGCGCCTGTGAGTTTATACATACTGTACTCGATGACTCTCACACTCCTTGGTCCGTGTTTCAAGACGGGTAGTATTTTTTGCCTATTTTCTTGAACTAAGAAAGCATATTTCAGGTTTATGAAAAAATAATAATTTCAGATCCAAGCATCTACATGTATGTATGTATGTCTGGTGCTGTGCCCTCTCTTAAAGTTGACCGTTTAATTTTGATGAATAATACGTCATTAGATTTGTCTTGATGGCGCGAGTATCGCTGAGTACTGGTTAAAATATATGACAACCTCTGTGGCGCTGAGGTTGTGGCTCTGCCTACCATGCGAGAGGTCCCAGGTTCGATCCCCGTTGGGGATAACGAACAAAAAACCCCAGGACTTGGATGTTTCTATGTGTGTGGCGTTTCTGTTCTGGTTCCACGACACAGGGTATCTTAGTGTGGGGCCAGAAGCAATGTAACCGTATAGAAATGTTTATGTTTATGTTATATAAAAAATGGCAGATTTTATGCGCTCTGATATACGGGCAAAGAAAAAAATGTTAAGACCTTCGAGTGGGTATCAAAATCAAGGGCTTTAAATGACGAGTACGGAAATATCTACTAATCTTGCAAACTATTAATAATTCGCCTTAGTTTTAAACTAAGCATTTACAGTTTTTGTACTAAAAGCAGGTATTAAATTTATTAATTTTTTGTCGTAGGAGATATTAAGGTGCTTTTTTATTAAAATAGGTTTAGCGGTTCAAAAGTTGTGTTGTGAACCAAATTTTAACGGTAATATTTATTTGCAGGAAGCTTCGTCAATAACTTAAAACTAAACTTAAACACTTGCTAAACTTAAATAAGATAAGTATACAGCTATATAACAACTATAACTTAACTAAATAATCCCACCCCGGGACACTTCCCTACCAAAGGTCCCCATGACACTAGCGGCATTGCCCCGCTGCACTGCCAAGGTGATCCTCTGCATAAGGAATGCCCCGGAGCGGTAGTCATAACCACCTTCAGGCAGACGGCGCCCTCCTCCTCCTTTATAAAAACTCTGCCACATGTCCCCCAAACACCGGTCGTCCCCACAGCCAAAGGTACAAAAATGTAATTCCCCATTAGATAGGCATATTTAGTGCGCTTGCGCCTTGCAGCAGATTCTGCTGCAGCGCCAGCGGAAGCGGTAGTCAAAGCTACATGTGACGCTGCAGAGGTGCAGACACAAGTCGCGTCCCATAGGAGAGAGCGCCCTCTCTCCCACGGAAACAAAGTAAGGCCGTCTGGTATTAAATGACAATAATAGTAGTTCATGCAACTGTCGTATAATAAGGCCTAATTATATATTATACAATTGCATACACTACTTTATCTATACACATATCATTAGTGCTCTTAAATCGGTTCAGAAGTCATTCGTAAAAACAACAAACAAATAAACAAATGACAACTGTCGTGGCGGTACCACCAAAGTCGGTAAAGCGGTTTGAATGTTTCGTGTCGATAAAGCAATGTCACCAACAAAATTGTTCAGTTGAAAGCGTCGTCGATAGCGTCTTTGTCACACTAATGTCGTTTCATATTGGGAGGGCATTATTTTCATGTTTTAGCCACCCGAACAGTTAAGTTGGTGGCACTGCTTTACCGACACGAAACATTCAAACCGCTTTACCGACTTTGGTGGTAACGCCACGACACTTGTCATTTGTTGCAGACGTCAAGACAAATGTCAAATTTGTCGATTCGACGATCAAAGACTTTTTTTTGCTTTACTTTAAAATTTGTTTGTCTGTGAATTGCCATATCGCATCGATGTGTCTATGGTTTCTGAGTCGATTTTAGAGCATTTATGATACGTGCATGGATAAAATAACTAAAAAAATTTACTGCGGAACACTGAAAAACACAAAGCAAGTAGATAAGATTTAACGTAATGATTGAGATTGGATTACTTTAATTTAAATGCAGGTCGTACCAATTAAATATAAAACCGTTTGCATTTAAAACATTGTACTATAATTTTATCTAATCTCAATAATTACGTCAAGTTTTGTCTGCTTATTTTGTGCTTTTTAGTGTACCGCAGTCAGGTTTTATTTTATTACGTCAAACATTAATTTGTGTGTAAAATTTACTAATAATAAGTCATTAAATTTACAAAAGACTTTTTGTTTTGACTGTAAATACCTCAAATTTTCACTGTCGGGCGAGTTGGCCACAACAAAATAGTTTAATCGAAAGGCATCATCTGCCTGAAACCGCAGTGACTCTACAACTGATAGAAACCGCAGTGACTCTACAACTGATAGAAACCGCAGTGACTCTACAACTGATAGAAACCGCAGTGACTCTACAACTGATAGCAACTCCATATATTGTACGTCAATGTGAGTTGACAAAGTTATTCAGATAATAGAGTTGAGTTGACTCGCATTCGAATGGTAATTTTGCTGGTAAGAAATGGCACCAAAAAAAACGTGTCCCTGAAAGGCAAATAACTGAAATACGCCAACCACTCGTTAAATATGAAGTAGCCTACGTTTTATTGCGTTAACCTTTCTAAACACTACTATAAAACTATATGAAGTAAATTTTATCTGATCACAAAAGATGATAAAAGCCTCCATGCATGTTAAATCAAGGAAGTTACCGAGTGGACAAATCTTATTGAATATCTCTGAAATGAATTGTTATTTTGGCCTCATGTGAATTGCGGAAAAGTAGAAAAAAGTATGGGAACCGTAATTGAAAATCATCCCGAAAGAAAACAGCACTTCCGTCGGATACCTACGAGACAGTTGGGTCGTTCCCCGGTGGATTCTGGCACGGTCTTAATTAGAGGTCCCTATCGTCTAGTAATTTCCGGACAACGAATTATTTTCCATAACGTACGGTTTAAGGTAGGTACTTGTTTACTTATTGGTGTATTATGTCGCAAAATCTTGAGTGAAGTTAGACCGGATTACCAAGAGAACCATTCTTGCCGCTTCCTAAACTGACAAACTATCATAGACAAAGCCATTTAGTTCGATTTAGAGATGGGCACTATGAGTGAATACTCAAAATTATAAATACTGAGTAAATACCCATATAGGTAAATACTGAGTATTTACCAAGTATTTACTCGAAACCAGGAGTAAAAGTCCTCATCGTAGTTGCAAACATTCATAAGGAGTTAAATAAAATATAGTTAAGGCGGTTTCTCCAGAAACTGGGCAACTCCGTGTCTCAGGCATATACAGGGTGTTCGGTGCATCGTTTGCCAAATTGAAATAGCGGATAGAAGGGGTCATTTTCTATATCCTAGGTCCACAAAAAAAAAGTTTTGTCCCAACGGATATTTTTATTTTAATATTATTAACTTTTTTGAAAAATCCTCCAGAACTTGAATACATAAAAAAGTTATAAATAAAACTTGCAATTATTTATTGGTTGTGTAAGACTTTTTTCTTGAAAGTTTTTAAAACACTTCGCTGATCTATCTTCTTTCTAATAATGTACAATAACGCCATAAAAACCATTATTTAGTTCATTAATTCGCCAACATTGTGTATCGGGCGGAAAGGCGATATTCGTCTCGCTGATTTCGAGACGTTTTTGACGGACTGGGCTGTTAAGGCAAGCCTTTGCCCAGCAGTGAGAGACTACCCAGGAAAAAAACTGCAATTGGCGCGTTTACAAACATTTGCATTTTTTTTGTGTTTGTCTTTTTCATTATTTGTGTTTTTATGCTGTGGTTTTGATGATAAAATAATGTCTACATTCTCATATATATATAAACATTATTTTTTTGGTTAAACTACTGTTAAGCAAGTAGATATCTATTCAAATAATAAGTTTATTTTTGGTCAATAGTAAAAAAACATGAGACAAATAAATCAACGAGAAGTAAATACTCTCACTTTTGGCTATTTGTCGAGTAGAAAAGAGTGTTTATGAGTATTAAAGACTATTAAAGACTCACTTTTGGATATTTATCGAGTAGAAATGAGTTTTTATGAATATTTATCCTTCTTGATAAAAAAAAAATATACAAGTAAATACTCTCACTTTTGGATAATTATCGAGTAGAAACGAGTATTTATGAGTATTTATCCTTCGACGGGTAAATACTCTAGTAGAAACCCAACTCTAGTTCGATAATGGCTGTGCTGTTGCCTGCCAGTGCCAATATATTGCAATATACATATATGTACAACATCAAAGGCACGGAAACAAATAAATGGCGTGAGACTGTGCGAAAGAAGCGAATAGTCAGCGGAACTTAGAATTTCACCTTCAGCCAACTCTTTCTAACACTTTATTAATCTGTTATAATCGATATAAACATAGAAGAGACAAACTTAACCTTATATTTTTTATAACGATTAAATAAATATCATGGGCTTACCTACATCAATTCAAATGCAGTGCTCATTATTTTGCGTAATTTGATATCAAAAGGCTTTTGTGGCCTAATGCGTCGCCCTAAGGAAAGCGCTCGGGAAAGTATGAAGATATAACATAATTATGTATATAACTTATGAGAAACAGTTTCGTCACCCTAGATTGACAATGTCTGCCAGCCATCGCCACGCCATGCCAGGCCATGTCCATGTCTGATGTCTGAGGCAAGAGACCGAGGAGGCTATTTAACTTGTAAGGGTCACTTGCGTGTGCCTCGAAATATTTGGTAGGTACTGATAACCGAATACCTCTGAATTTGATAACTGTACGAGGTTTATATTATCTGACTTAGGTTTTGCTACAGTGTGTGCGATACCCTGGTCTCTAATCCCCGCTTGATTCCCGCCGTTTTTTTTTTAAATATCTGGGCACCTGTGCTGGGCAGACTTAGAGGGCGGGAAATAGAGGGTAGTGGAACGAACGGGCCTAGCTGGCGTCCACGTAGGTACATAATTAAGTATTCATCAGCGGCACACGATGTTTGGGCCCGCCTCGGAGCTAATTATGTGCTCGGTAAATCCAGGGCCAGCCTCAAGGCAGGTAACGAACATAATGTATCTCAACTCAGGGCTTCCAGGGCTGCAGGATCATATAATTGTCGCAGTCAGGTTTTGAAGAACCATCATTATGATACTCATTGTCACCACAATGTTGAATCGGTAGGCCATTTAGCGTAGGAAATTAGCACGGTATTAACTCCAGAAAGGGTACCGGCCGAAATTACGATGGTAAGTAAATCTCTGTGCCGCTGCCAAATGAAGTAGAGCTTAGCCATGATCCTATTATTGCTCTGATGGATTCCTCTCACGAAGCGAGATCCATATAAAGTTCGCATTGAGAAAGCTTTGAAAAGCGCTCTTTGTATTGAAGTTCCTCTTAGGAACCCTACGTGGGTGGTAGTGCTTAGGTACCCTACGTGGGTGGTAGTGCTTAGGAACCCTACGTGGGTGGTAGTGCTTAGGAACCCTACGTGGGTGGTAGTGCTTAGGAACCCTACGTGGGTGGTAGTGCTTAGGAACCCTACGTGGGTGGTAGTGCTTAGGAACCCTACGTGGGTGGTAGTGCTTAGGAACCCTACGTGGGTGGTAGTGCTTAGGAACCCTACGTGGGTGGTAGTGCTTAGGAACCCTACGTGGGTGGTAGTGCTTAGGAACCCTACGTGGGTGGTAGTGCTTAGGAACCCTACGTGGGTGGTAGTGCTTAGGTACCCTACGTGGGTGGTAGTGCTTAGGAACCCTACGTGGGTGGTAGTGCTTAGGAACCCTACGTGGGTGGTAGTGCTTAGGAACCCTACGTGGGTGGTAGTGCTTAGGAACCCTACGTGGGTGGTAGTGCTTAGGAACCCTACGTGGGTGGTAGTGCTTAGGAACCCTACGTGGGTGGTAGTGCTTAGGAACCCTACGTGGGTGGTAGTGCTTAGGTACCCTACGTGGGTGGTAGTGCTTAGGTACCCTACGTGGGTGGTAGTGCTTAGGAACCCTACGTGGGTGGTAGTGCTTAGGAACCCTACGTGGGTGGTAGTGCTTAGGTACCCTACATGGGTGGTAGTGCTTAGGTACCCTACGTGGGTGGTAGTGCTTAGGTACCCTACGTGGGTGGTAGTGCTTAGGAACCCTACGTGGGTGGTAGTGCTTAGGAACCCTATGTGGGTGGTAGTGCTTAGGTACCCTACGTGGGTGGTAGTGCTTAGGTACCCTACGTGGGTGGTAGTGCTTAGGAACCCTACGTGGGTGGTAGTGCTTAGGAACCCTACGTGGGTGGTAGTGCTTAGGAACCCTACGTGGGTGGTAGTGCTTAGGTACCCTACGTGGGTGGTAGTGCTTAGGAACCCTACGTGGGTGGTAGTGCTTTGGGAATTGTTTGTTTTGTCGTTGTCTGAAAGGTTTTTAATCAAACTTTCACTGTTCTCATATTTCAGAGAAGCTGGTGATTCTAATCCTCATGCAAAATACTAAGGACCACTTGCACGACATTGGCTAAATCAGGTTACCGTGTTGAATTGATTTAACTTTGACATATTTAATACATTTTGACATTTTAATACATGCTAAATAGATTTATGACGCTATAGTCCAAGGCTGGCCAATAGATTTTCCAGGTGAGAACCATTTCTTAGATTGTGGCGGCGCCGGGCCACCACTACTACTATATTATTAAGGAAATGTATGCCCAAAAAAACGGTCAAGTGCGGGTCCTTACCATCGTACAAGAAAGAACTAAAAAATAATAAGAGATAATAGCAAGAAACATTTTTAAGTAGGTACCTCTACAAGATGGTGTGCTTGAAGAAAACTTCATTACTTTGTAAATTATGTAACTTTGCAGCAAAAACTTTGTAAATTATGTAAGAGAACTATTTACATAACATATAGGTGAAGTGTGCGGACATAGCGACATAGACATGTATGACTGTGTGTGTGACTCCTTATTTGTAAGACTATATAAGATTATACTGCGGATAATTAGACTCTCTTCTATCCAAACTTTAGTACAATAAACATCTATTTACTCCTACAAACCTCTTTCAATTCATGGCGACCTTTGCCTGGGCCCATGGTTGGAGGTGTTGGTCATGACAGTGCAGTATACCATATAATCCCCAACATGGGCAAACCACAATCAAAAGAGGGGCCAAGTGACCAGCAACAAATAATTACCCAAGTTGGTTACTCAAACTCAGCTACCATTGCTGAGACCATCAATATGCACATCCCGTCGATAAGTTATAGTTTGATGGCCCTCATCATTCTCATCACTGGAGCCGCGACGTGGTTCATCATTAAAAAAGTGACACAGTGCTTCAGGAAAAGTGTTCAGGGCCATGCGGCAGCAATCGTACTCCAAAATCAGCGTGTTTAATTAAAAAGTGCATAAAACCGTGATGTGAACATTCATTAAAACCGAACTCATGAATCGTACTCAAATACAACGAAGAATCAAAAGTGCATAGGGACGTTAAGTGAGTTATTAATAGTAATGTAAACAAATTTTAATATGGCATTCGTCCGTATTCTGCTGTCCCGTCAAATATGGTAAGTGATGTGATACTATTATCTATGTACAGTCAGGTAGATAATTTGTTGACAATTATTTTACTTTTGTAATGACAAGTGAAATTAAAATTTTATATGATGAGTTATTAAAAATAAGGAAATATCTTGTCAAAGTAGGTCCTAAGAGAAGGAAAGGGGTTCTTATAGAGAAAGAGTTAAGAAAAACAAATGAATTATTAGATCAATATAATAGTAGAATAGAAACTTTTTCTGAATTAATAAAAAGTGGCCATATAAGCCCAGAAAGTCTACTAAAATTTGAAAGTTTATGTAAAAAGTGGACAAAAACATACAACGAAATATTGTCTTTATGCCCAGTAGAAGCTAAGGAGAAAATAGAAAGTGAAGATTGTAGTGAAACAAGCAATAGCGATAGTTTTAGTAGTTTAACGAGTGAAAAATCAGAAACCATGGAGGGTTTTAATTTAAAGACCGCTTGTAGTTTATTGCCAGCCATGACAGGAGATGAAGAAGTTACCAAAAGTTTGATTTCAAACATTGAATTATATGAGACGATGTTAAAAGAGGACGACAAAAAGTTTCTGATTAATTTTGTTTTGAAGTCACGCTTGTCGGACAGTGCCAAAATAAAGCTAAGTCAGGAGTATGGAAGTGTAAAAGCTCTTACACAGGACATGAGATGCTATTTATTGACTAAAAAGTCGGCTCCATCACTCCAAAATCAATTGCAACATTTGAAACAAAATTCCAAATCAATTGACCAGTTTGGCACCAACATAGAGAAATTGTTTGTCGACCTTACTATTTCCCAGTCAGACGGTAAACCGGAGGTGTATAATATTTTGAGACCGTTAAATGAGAGTATGGCAATTCAACGATTCGCAGATGGTTTGCGCGACCCCCGGCTTAGCACCATTATCGCAGCCCGTAATTACAGCTCGCTGAAGGATGCAGTTCGGGCGGCGAAGGACGAAGAGTTGGCTTCTCCCCCATCGACGTCAGGGTCAGCCTCGAGCTACTTCGCGCAACGAGGACAGAGCGGAGGTAGCCAGGTAAGAGGACAAAACCGTGGTTCACACAGGCCCTACAGAGGTAACTACACGTACAGTCGAGGACAAAATTCGCATACGCAGAATCAACTCGGACAAAATTATCATTGGCAGAATCATCGAGGTGGCCAAAGAGGACAAACATTCCGCGGTGGATATCGAGGCAGGTACAATTCTTACCATAATAGGGGACAATCAGCATACAGGGACATAAATGGAGGCATCAACGCCACGCAACATGAAACGGACGCTACAAATCGGGATAGTTCGACAAGCGACGAAATGAATCATTTTTTTCGTGCCTAGCTATATTTGTTCGTGCAATAGCATAAACAAAGTACGAATTAGTGTAGGCGAACATCAACATGATTGGTTAATTGATACCGGCGCCTCACTTTCGGCAATCAAGTACGACAAAGTTAAACATGGTAACATTCCTTTACATATGGATAAATTATGCGTCAGAGGAATAGGTGGAAATGTACAGTCGGACGGATATGTATATCTAAATTTGACTTCAAAAGGAGAAATATTTCGTCATAAGTTTTATGTATTTCAGGATCTTCCGTGTAAAACCGACGGCATTCTGGGATCAGATTTTATAAAACGATACCATGGCGTTTTGGACTTTGAAATAAATACAATGCGATTACGAAGCGACGCGAATAGAGAAATTACTTTGACGTTTGATATGCCCACAGTGGGGCATCAGAATACTTATTTAATAGTGCCGCCTAGGAGCGAATCTATACATTATGTGCGAACGGATAGGAATGATGATTGCGTATTGTTGGCACAAGAGTTGAGCGAGGGTGTGTTTTTGGCTAGTATGGTATCAAGGCCAAGTGACGGTAGGCTACCAATAAAAATCTTGAACACAAGAGATACAAGTGTGAGTTTGAGTTATTTTACTATAAATACGAGTAGTCTGAATGAATATGACGTGTGTGCGTACGAAAGACCAGTGATGAATTCTGATAGAGTGAAGACATTATTTAGGTGTTTGAAACTTGATGGATTAAATAAAGAGGAACAAATATCAATAGAAAATATTTGCGCAAAATACCCGGACGTATTTCATTTAGAAGGAGACAAATTAACTTGTACCGGAATATACCGGCAAACAATTCAATTAAAATCAAATTGTAGTCCAGTTTACACAAAGCAGTATAGGCTTCCACATGCACAAAAATCTGAAATTGATAACCAAATACAGAAAATGTTAAATGATGATATTATAGAAGAGACTCGTAGTGAATGGTCGAGTCCTTTATTATTAGTGCCGAAAAAGTCTGATGCAAATGGTGAAAAGAAATGGCGTATAGTAATAGATTACAGGAAGCTCAATGAACAAATTCAAGATGATAAATTCCCATTGCCCAACATCACCGATATTTTAGATTCACTTTCAGGAGCAATGTATTTCAGCCATTTAGATCTTTATCAGGGGTATTATCAAGTTGAATTAGAACCACAAAGCAGAAAATGTACAGCCTTCACAAGTTCGAAAAGTCAGTACCAAATGAAGAGACTACCGATGGGACTAAAAACAAGTCCATCAGCCTTTTCCCGTATGATTACTGTAGCAATGTCAGGTCTAAATTATGAAAAATGTTTGGTATATCTTGACGATTTGGTAGTATTTGGGAGAAATTTGGATCAGCACAATCATAACTTGCTTGATATTTTTAGCAGACTACGAAAAATTAATTTAAAATTGAATCCAACCAAATGCGAATTTCTCAAAAAGGAAATTTTGTATTTAGGTCATGTAGTCTCAGAAAGAGGTATTCTACCTGATCCAGGAAAAATAGAGGTTATGAAAAATTATCCACGACCACAAACATGTGATGAAGTGAAAAGATTTGTGGCGTTCGCAAACTATTATAGAAAATTTATTCCAAATTTTGCTCAGGTGTCATATCCTTTGAATCAACTGTCGAAGAAGGATGCAGAATATAGATGGACTAGTGAATGTGAAGAAGCATTCCATGATTTAAAAAAGGCATTGATGAATCACCCAGTTCTACAATATCCGAATTTTAATAGTGAAAATGAGTTTCTTTTACAAACTGATGCGTCCGGCATAGCAGTAGGATCTGTATTAAGCAATAGTGACGGCAGACCGATAGCATATGCTAGTCGTAGTTTAAATAAGGCAGAGAAAAATTACCCCACTATTGAAAAGGAACTTTTGGCAATAGTGTGGAGTGTAAAGTATTTTCGCCCATATCTTTTCGGAAGGAAATTCAAAATACAGACTGATCATAAACCGTTAGTGTATCTTTTCAACATGCGTGATCCATCAAGTAGGTTATTGAAATTTAGGTTATGTCTGGAAGAATATAACTTTACTGTAGAATATGTGAAAGGGTGCAACAATGTAGCTGCAGATGCATTGTCGCGCGTGATTGTTACGTCAGAACAGTTAAAGGAAATGAATGAAAAAGTTATGAATGTTATGACAAGAGGACAAAAGAGAAGAATGCAAGAAGAAAAGGATAAAGAACGTGATAATTTGTCGGTGGATGATATAGACACTGATTCGAGGACAGATCATCCGAGAGTTGTGGATATACTCAAAAAGCCGAACAATTACACAGAACTTCGGATAGGAACAGAGAAAGATATACAGAAAATGAAGAAAGAGAGACTTTTGACAGAAGAGAATAAATATTTTATTTATATAGAAAGCACGTCGACTATCTTTACAAAGCCATCTTCTTTATCATTATCAACGCGAGCCGTTATGGTGAAAGAATTTGGATCATTTTGTGAAAGATTGAATATAAAGGAAATATGCATAGTGAAATGTAAAGAAAATGAAAGATTTATAGAAGGGTTAACCCAAGAAATCAAAAGTATTCCCAAATGGTCCGGACCAAGAGTATGTATAATAAGGGGAGTACAAAGAATAGACAATCTCGACGATAGACGTGTCATAATAAATGACTTTCACTTATTGCCTACAAGTGGCCACGCAGGCATTAGGAGAATGGCTAATAACATCAAAAGATATTATTATTGGAACACGATAGAGAAAGATGTTAGAGATTTTGTAGCCAAATGTAGTAAATGTCAAAAACAAAAGTATTCAGTGAACACAAAACAACCTATGGTAGTAACAACTACAGCTAAGTGTGCATTTGATAAGGTGTTTTTGGATATAGTTGGACCTATAAACAAAGATGCGAATAAATTTGCTTATATATTGACTTTGCAATGTGACCTGTCAAAGTACGTAGAGGCGTTTCCTCTTGAAACAAAGGATACGGTAAGTGTGGCACGCGCATTCGTGGAAAAATTCATGCTGAAATACGGAATACCGAGAGAAATAGCAACGGATCGTGGTACCGAGTTTGTATCGAGCACAATGAAGGAGGTATGTAAGCTCTTGAATATAACTCAGATGACGTCTACGGCATATCATCACGAGACGATCGGTGCATTAGAGAATAGCCACAAAGTTATGGGTGCGTATTTAAGAATCATGTCAAACAATCAGCCTGATCAGTGGAGTGACTGGTTGCCATACTGGTGCTTTGCCTATAACAATACAGTTCATTCTGAAACGAAATATACGCCTCATGAATTAGTGTTTGGCAAAATATGTAATCTTCCTAGTAATTTAAGTAACAATATAGTGGACCCATTGTATAATCATGACAGTTATCCGTTAGAGTTTAAGTATAGGTTACAAGTTTCCCAAAAGG
Organism: Argyresthia goedartella; assembly: GCA_949825045.1. Taxonomy (NCBI): domain Eukaryota; kingdom Metazoa; phylum Arthropoda; class Insecta; order Lepidoptera; family Argyresthiidae; genus Argyresthia; species Argyresthia goedartella. Next base: position 17,722,808 of record OX463824.1, on the reverse strand, counting down.
ATGCTAGGGAAAACTTAATTAGAAGTAAGGTAATTAGGAAGGAAAATTATGATAAAAATGTATATCCAGTATACTATAAGAAAGACAGTATGTTATTGTTAAGAAACCCCTCGGGTGATAAGACACAGAATATTTATTTAGGCCCATATTTGGTTGTTGAAGATTTAGATGTCAATGTAAAAATTGTAAAAGATGGGAAAATTGAAATTATTCATAAAAATAGAACGAAACCGTACATACAAGCATTATGAAATATTTAGAGTTAGTTTTAGAAAAAAAAATATAATCATGTATTTTTTTTTTAATTTTCCGTGGGAGGTGAAGTGTGCGGACATAGCGACATAGACATGTATGACTGTGTGTGTGACTCCTTATTTGTAAGACTATATAAGATTATACTGCGGATAATTAGACTCTCTTCTATCCAAACTTTAGTACAATAAACATCTATTTACTCCTACAAACCTCTTTCAATTCATAGGTGAAGTCAAGCCGTTTGAGCTTTCAAAGAGAGTTTTCTCAATAGATGAAGGGCGCACAAAAACGTTCTCTTCGTAAGCATAGGTAGCTACCTACCAACCTAGTAACCTACATAATTTACATTATTCAACCCTCCTCCCTTTGAACAAGACTGTGCAAGGATTACAGCGAAAGTTGGTCTTTATTAAATAAACAAAATGCAACTGTGGACATTGATGTCCACACAGTTGCATTATTTTTATTTTCTCTTAGTTCTTTTCCTTTATTTCATTTCATGCGTCTCAGAGACTGAAATCGTTCCGTCATCCTACCTATGATCTGACTTGAACACAACACTGAAACAGAACCAAAATCAAGTGTATGATCTTGCTGAACAAAGAGTCAATTACATTCTTTACAATGCATTTGCTCAAGAAGTGCGTTTTCGAAGCGGCCAAATCGTGCGCAAGTGCCGCTTTTAGCACTAGTGCTTTTTTGGTATCCTTTAGTTTGGAACTCCGTCATCAGCCGTAAAGTTTGTTTTCAGCGAGATATACTTATGTAGTAGTTACCTATCTATTTAAAGAATGTGTTATCAGTGTTATTATGTGTTGACAGAAGATTCTCGTGATATTGAATTGACAGAAGATGTAAGTCGCGCAGCAAGCTTTTGTATCATAATAAATTGTGTGATGTAATTAATTGATAGGTTTGATTCAATTTAAAATTTATTTACTTCTTTTTAGAGAGTTTAATAAAAGCTTCTTTTAAAATAATTTGTTACTTTAAGTATATTTATACCTAGAGCGGAGATAAGATATAACATATAAGATATAAGATGTTTATTCATAAATTTCATTACATGTCAATAACAGGTACAATACAATTGTATTAATTATAAAATAGCAACAACACAGTGAAATGTCACAGTAATAAAACTACACAATGTCAAAAGAAAAAATAAAATGATGATGTCAATTAATGAAGTTCAAATGTCAAATTATAATATCAAAATCATAGATTCTATTTAATCTCTATGTCAAAACAAGTACCTATAGGAATCTAGCAAGTTATACGCTTTGCGGCGTAATGAAGTCATTATAGCTGTAGAACGTTTGCTCGACAAGCCAGCGTTTTAGTCTATATTTAAAAATATTGATATTTATTTGGGGCGGAGGTGATGTTCTCCGGCAGTTTATTGTACACAGTTGGTCCTGCGACCTGAGTTTGTTTTGCGGCCTTCATCAATGAGTGGGCTACTGGGACGAGTTTGTTGGCGGCCGTGTTGCGTGTGCTGTATCTGTGGACGTCCGCGTGCGTTCGGAACGAGTTGAGGTTTTCCCTCACGTATTTTTTTTTCACGGTTTTCTATCACGATCTGGAAGATCAGTATGGATGGTAGCGTCATGATACCGAGCGCCTTGAAGTGCGGTCTGGCGTGCGGCCTTACGGCCCTTTTTTGCATTCTGAACACGCGCTCCCAGTCGGCAGCGCGTCCCCATAGCTCGGTGCCGTATTGCAGGAAGGAGTGCACAGTCGCAAAGTAGCACGAGCGTACGACATCGGTGGGTACGGTCCTGGCTAGGCGTCTGAGCGCGAAGCACGCAGCTCCGAGGCGCCCGCATATCTTGTGAATGTGGTGGGTCCAGGATAGTCCTCTGTCCAGCTCGAAGCCGAGGAACGTGGTGACCTGGACTTGATCGATCAAGACTCCATCCACCGAGGTCGACAATGCTCTAGGCTGGCGGCCGCCAAAGTAAAAGTGGATGAATTGAGTCTTTTTCAGATTCAAGGCCAGGCCGTTCCTGCTGAACCAGTCGTACAGGGCTGTCGCAGTGTCGTTCAATCGTTGCTCCAGTCGGTCAATGCTGGGGGCGCTCACTAATGCCACGACGTCATCTGCGTACATAAGTACCTCCGCGGTGTTGATAGCTTGTGGGAGGTCATTAAGGAGCAACGAGAAGAGTATGTTCGACAGGGAGGAGCCCTGGGCCACCCCCATCGATGTATGAATGGCATCAGATCTGACGCTACCTCCATCGCCTGCCACGATCTGTGATCTTCCGACCATAAAGTCGGTCAACAGCGAGTGGGGGGCGCCAGCTATGCCGTAGTGGTGCAGCTTCGCGGCGAGCACGGCGTGGTCTGCAACATCGAACGCCTTGGACAAATCACAGAACAGCATAGCGACCTGGAGTTTCTGTTCGCGAGCACTCACTATACGTCGCGTCACCTCGCGCGCGAGCGCGGTTGTCGAGCGGCCTGCGCGGTAGGCGTACTGACGGTCGGTGAGTGCGGACGTCGACGGTAAATAGTTGATTAGTCGCGAGCTGAGGCCGTTCTCAAACATCTTTGCTACAGCTGGTATGACCGCTACGGGTCTGTAGCCGTCAATTAGCTCCCTTTTCCTCTTTCCTTTGAAGATTGGGGAGATTTTGGTAATTTTTAAATTTTCCGGGTATGCGCCTTCTTTTATGCACTTATTGTAGACGTCGGAAAGTAGTGGTGCAAGGGGAACTGCACCGAGATGTAGGAGGTCCATCGATATGTTATAGACGTCTTTAGTCGTCTTACGAGGAATTCGTGCTGTAACGATTCGATGGACCTCGGGTGGTGTGAACGGCCTCAGTATAATACAGAGATGTTTTTATTGCCATTCACTACATGGGCGTACCCAGGTAGGGGCAAGGGGGGCTGCTGCCCCCCCTAGAAGATAAAATAAACGTCAATTTTCCTGTTTCAATATACCTGACCGACCATCTTCTCAAAACAGGTATGAGCTGCCCCCCCCCCCTAGCTGAAATCCTGAGTACGCCCTTGATTCACTACCGCTTTTGATCGCGCCACCTTGGTATTTGCAGCCTCTTGTCAAGTAACTTATTTTGACAATATAACTTGAGCCACAAAATTTAGCACCATAGTGAAAGATTGTCTCTGCTACATATACCGAAAATGTTTTTAATCTGGAAGATAGCCCAAGACAACAAAATATGAGTGTTTTGTAACACATGTAAACATATAACCACACTTGCATGCTGTTTACCAACTAGTGTGTTAGATAGTTCTAACTAAATTAATGAACTTTAAATCTCAAGGTTGCACTCCAATGTTGTGAAATATCCTCTTGTTGAGGTATTGCAGAATAAATACAGACCTTGTAGTGTTCATATTTTGTGAATCCGATGTAAACAATTATATTACCATGACGTGAATGCTGCTGTACCATTTTTATGATAAGTATTTAATCGCACATCAAGAATACTGATTTGCACAGCAAAAAAGGATCAACAAAAACACTTTTTATGTTTTAAATATTGTATGAGTACTTAAGTATATGTTTTAAGTATTTTTAGTTTTTCTTACATGTTCACCTAAGCTACCACAGGATTTTGCCCTGATATTTACTATGCAAATCAGTATTTTTGATGTGCAGTTTAATATTTCCCGAATTTTTATTACCAAACAAATGGCATACCTGCTCATTTAGAGAAAATGGTACTATAAGTAAATAAAAATAAAACTTTGTCTCATCTCTCCCTCCTGATCTTTTGCAAAATTAATAAACTTTTAATAATTTTGGACTGCAGATGAATGCCGGTGCCTATTTGATGATGTCATTGAAACATCATGATGTCATCTTTTATGAATCAGGAGTTAATATTTCAATGAAAATCTTTTTACCTATGAATAAAATAATCCTATGCGCTGAGTAGATAATGCCTGAAATTTTAAATCAAAAGCTAACAACTGAATGACACCACCAAGATAAATCTTAAAGAGATGTCCCTTACATGTAAGTAAAACTTGTCTGTTTGTTACAGACATTCAGGTACCGGTCCAAGTGTAAAATAATTAAACTCTGAGATGAATGACAAATTAATAAGTAAGTATGTAAATGTTTGTTTGATTGTTGATGCAATACCAGCAGTACAAGACAATTGGTCAGAGTGTCGATAAGGGGGCGGAAGCCCCCACAATTAAATCCAGTATGTGCTCTGAGAATCCTATATATTTATAATGAATTTAGATGAGATATTTGGGTCAGAGTGTTGATAAGGGGCCGGAAGGGGATTATTGACATTGAGGGCAAAATTGAAATCATAATGACTTACATATCTGTACTAAATCCATAGGGGGGTGCTTCATTGATGATGATAAAATTAGGACGTCATCAGGAGTGCCCATGATAACAATAACATGATAACCGATATAAAATACAACTCACTGTATAAATGATGGAAGCATGATAGGATTCCCACAAATATTTGACCACAAAGATGGGTATTTATTTAGAAAAAGAAAAGGGAAATTGTCATGATAATGATAAACATCTTTCCGACTGGCCGTCGGGCAATATCTTTGCTCCAAAATACGAGTGTCGAGTGTAAAAACGAAAGATTATGGACTTACCTGTAATTCTAAGATAAAACTAGCACCAAACTAAAACAAAGAGCGAACGAAGTCGCCTTCCACACCCACTAGGCACCAAAATACAGCACAACGAAGTGATGAATTCACAGCTTCGCACTGACAGCTCCGTTCCGTTCACAGGTCGATCGACTCAGAGAGGTTAGTCCCGAAATGCGCAATGTTTTGACTATGCGCATTGAATTTCAGCTGAAATGTCATGCGCGCCAATTATGAAGATAAATTCTCGTCTTTTCTTCAGCATTATAATTTCCTACATTTTTGTAAACACCAATTTTCGATTTTTCGATGCACTTTTTTTAAATGATTCGGTTCAGTGATATGTGGTTTCCTTATTTTGTTTAGTGCTCTTAGCGACATCTGTTTTCGAGTAGCAAAATATACACATTATAGCGCCATCTGTTGTCGAGTAAAAAAGGAATGTTTAGAAGCGCCACCTAGGTTTCAATTTGTTAGACATCTCCAATAGTTGGCAGCTCTAGCACAGAGTGCAGCGCCCTCTAGTAAGTGACATAATAACTAATAAGTAACACTATTAGACGATAGATAGCGGAACCGAAGCGAAGTTTTCCAAGATTTTCTGACTACATATTCGTGGAGAATAGCTATTTACAATGACATTTGCTCGAAAAAAATCCAATTTTTCGCACTACGATTCTTTACCTTTTTTCAGTTTTTTTATTATAATTTATAAAGTATGTCAATATAAAATAATTTATATTGTAATATTATATATATATAAACACAACCAATTTTTAAAAGAGACCTAAAAATCAATCTTTGGGAGTTTCTTCGCGAATTTATAGCTCCACACGTATCATAAACCCTCATTACTGCGTCCAAAAAGCACACGTTACGACCAGCATAATGATAAACTTCTTGGTAAAAACTCATTTTTTATCTGAATGTTGATCATTATGACCATAATGTACCAAAATTTATCAAATTATGACATTCAAATTTCGAACGCCGACGTCCGCCTGCGTGCCGCCCCTAGTTTGTCTGTGAAGTTGGTATTAAAGAACAAGCTAAACATGCGGTTCCTGAACACATCAAATAGAGCTTATGATATGTTTGTAGATAAAATAGTGTATGTAACTGTCGAGTGATATCATTATGAAACGAGCCGAACTCGAGTATTAATGCCCTCCATTATGTGCTACATAATGGAGTCACATAAACTACTGTTACGGAATCTCAGACAGGAGAATAAGTTTAAAACAACAAAATACAAACAAGTATTTATTATAAGAATCCATCAAAAATATAAATAATCAGAGCTTCACCAACCTTACTCGAAGACGTCTCGTTCCGAATTGCAGTCCAAAGGCGACCGACTGAATGTGAGTTGAGTGTTCATTCGTTCACTTTGACATTTGAGCGAATACAATGTTGCCACTTTAGTATCGAGTATGCATTATTGATGTTTATTAAATATAAGTCACGTTACAGTCGGCCATCCTTCAGGAACGAGTCTCATCGTTCTAAGTTTATATTTAGACTATAAGTTCATAACACATATAACAGTCATATATTAATCAGGATCATTTAGAACAAAATTAAGGATTCATAATCGATTAATTCCAAAATTATGAATTAATTTCATAGAGTTAAACAAAGTTAGGTGTATTCGTTAATCCAAAGTCTTTTATATGTGCACTTTTTTTTTTATTTCATAATATACTATATTTCTAACTATAGCCATGAAGTGAGATAGTTAATTGCCTCTCAAACCGTCTCACTGTCATGACCGTAATGCCTGGAACCACTCCTGGGCGGTGAGTTCATACACCAATCATGCCCGGTCCCAAACATCCTCATTACTCACTAGTCAGTAGACAGTGTGATAGCTACTTCCTTCACAACCACACTGTCTCTGTTCATGTAATTTGAGCCAATCCTGGGTGGCGAGTTCATACGCCATTCATGCCCGACTCAATATTCCTCACTGTCCTTAAACTAATCATGGAACTTGAGTCAATCCTGGGCGGCGAGTTCATACGCCATTCATGCTCGACTCAATATTCCTCACTGTCCTTAAACTAATCATGGAACTTGAGCCAATCCTGGGTGGCGAGTTCATACGCCATTTATGCCCGACTCAATATTCCTCACTAATCCGTTTGTACAAATGATTATGGTCAATTTATCTTTTCTTTATTTAATTACAATTTTAATCCGTTTCCAACTTATGAGTTATCCGATATTCACTAATTAATTACATATCATCAACTTCACTATCCGAATCACTTGAAGAGCAAGCAGCGGTATTAAAGCTGATCCATGGAAATATGTTGTCGATTGCCACGATTGTTTCATATCTAGCCCCCTTCTTGGTTAATGGTGTGTCCTCTACGAGAAAACGATCGTTCGGTAAAACCTTCTTAATTCTATAAGGCCCTTTGCATTTCGCCTCTAGCTTTTTAGATTGCCCTGGCCCCGTTACTATTGCTCTAGCTATCCTCACTAAGTCGCCCTCTTTATATGTTGTACTTTTCTTTTTATTCTTGTCATATAGATTCTTCATCTTTTCCTGATTTTGTGTTATCCGTTCAGAGGCCTCATTTCTAATTTGTTCAATTGATTTATCTCCTACACTAACGTTTTCAACTTCGTCCACTATTTCATTTAAAATGCCTTGACATGGGTTTGTTATGGTTCTACCTAACAGAAGTTCAGTGGGTGTTTTCTTGGTTATATCATGAATTTGTGTGTTCAATCCTAACTGAACGTCAGGAAATTGATCTTCCCAGGTATTTTTGTTTCTGCCATGCACCATGGAACCAAGGGCAGCCAAGATCGTTCTGTTGTAACGTTCGACTTGTCCATTTGCCCTTGGTGTGGCGACAGCGTTCAGGATGTGCTTTGTACCTATTGACTGCATGAAAGTTTTGAATTTCCCACTCGTGAAGCTTGTCCCTCTATCTGTTATTAACCGAGTTGGGGACCCAAAATAGCTAAAGAGAGTTTTGAATGCCCGTATACTCTCTTTCAGTTTTAGTGCTTCGAACCGGAAACAGGCTGACGTATTTTGTAAATGCGTCTACTGTGACTAGTATATAAGTGAAACCCCGTCTACTCTTCGGAAAAGGGGCAGAGGTGGTCCGCGTGAAGCGTATGGAATGGTACGGCAACTTTTAGGATGGGGTGAATTGTTCCCTCTCGTGAACCTGCGGGCAACTTATGGTGAGCGCATTCTAAGCAGGCGGATACGTATTTCCTAATGAATTTACGCATCTTTGCAAACCAGAAAAAGGACCGTATTCGTTCTAGCGTCTTATCAAAGCCAAAGTGGCCCACGTTATCATGGTTGGCTTTAAAAAGTTGCCAACGCACTCCCTTCGGAACAACCCATCGTGTTGCACCATCCTTCAATACACGAAAGACCCGTCCATTTTTAAGCGTATATTCCTAACATGTTTTAACAATTTTAGATGTCTCGGGGTCTTCTAGGATGTCCTTTATGTGCCTGATTTCATCATCAGAGGACTGTACCGTGGAGATCCAATGATAAAATATCCAGTGTATGTGTTGGTTCCGTATCCACTGATACGGGTCCTCTGCTGAGAGCATCAACGTGGGACATCGTCTCGCCCGGACGATACTCTATAGTGCAGTCGAACTCGAGAAACTGTATCCACCAGCGGGATATGCGTGGTATGAGATCCCTCTTGGTAAATGTCGACCGCAAGGCATTGCAATCACTAACTATTGTAAATCTTATGCCAATCAGGTACGTGCGAAATTTACTGAGTGAGCTAACGACAGCTAGTGTCTCGAGTTCGAATGAGTGAAGTTTAATCTCATCGGGTTGAGTTTGGCGGCTGAAGTAAGCGACTGGCCGCCAAGGGTCAGTCTGCTTCCTTTGCAACAAGATGCCCGCTATGCCAAACTTACTAGCGTCTATGTGCAACTGTGTCTCTGCGGTATGATCGTACAACGCGAGAATAGGTCTATCTGTTAGTTTGTCCTTTATCGATTGAAAGGCTTGGGCTTCTGGATCGCTCCATTTCCAAGGTGTGTCCTTCCTCAAACGACTCGTCAGTGGCCTCACTATCGTTGCAAATCCCATGACGAACCTTCTGAAAAAGCTCGCCAGTCCCAGAAATCTCCTCACTTCGTGTTGATTAGTCGGCGCTGGGAACTTGGCCACAGCCTCGGTTTTTGAGAGCCCAGGCCTGATACCGTCCTTATCTATCTCAAATCCAAGGAAATCTATCCGCTCTTGAAGAAAACGACACTTTTCCATCTTTAGAGTGAAACCCGCCTCTCTCAACAACCCAAGCACCTCTTCGAGACGTTCGAGTCCCTCCTCAAAAGTTTTTGACGGTATTAAAATGTCGTCCATATAAATCACTATATAACTAACTTTAGATTTGCTAAGAACCTTATGAATTGCCCTTTGGAAAACCGCAGGTGCATTTGCCAACCCAAAGGGCACCCTATTATATTCATAAAGCCCATCCGGTGTAATAAAGGCAGTCTTTTCACGTGATTGTTCGGCTATTGGGATTTGGTAGTAGCCAGACGCTAGGTCTAGGGAAGTAAATAATGCCTGGCCCGAAAGCTGATCTAATAGGTCTTCTATGTGTGGTGAGGGATAGTGGTCTCGTTTGGTGCGACTGTTGAGAGTGCGGTAGTCCACACAAAGGCGTTTCTCCCCTGATTTCTTTTTAACCAAAACAATGGGGCTGGCGTGTGGGGATTGGGACTCACGTACTATGTCGTTTTCCAACATATCTTTCACCATACCTTGGACTAACTCACGTTCAGAATGGGCCAACCGATATGGTCTGTAAACTACCGGCGTTGTATTCTTAAGATGAATTTCCATCTCAGTCACATTAGTGAATCCCAAGTCATGCATTCCTGTAGAAAAGCAGTCGCTATGTCTGTTGAGTAATCCCTCGCATTGTCGTACTTGGTTGGGTGATAGTTGGTCGCCACACTTGGGATTCACGGGTGTCTGAGAGGAAAAATCGCCAGAGATCTTCATAACGTTACTAGCGGTACCTATGAATCTAGCTCGAGTAACTAAAGTATTCGCTTTGAATTGTATCGATGTATTGCTAACATTCTGGATCAGCAAATTACAGTCAACACCATTGATTTGATATTCGCCCGGCAAGAGATAATATTCATGACCTGCAGTACCTCTGACTGATCCACCAACAAAAATACTGCCGTGGCACGAAACATCGGACCTGATTGGGATAGATATCATTTCTCCTACATCTAAGGTCGTATCGCAGGTTGTACATAATTGTATTTTTTAGTCATGTTCATGTTTTGTCCTTTCAAACCTCAGGTCTGTTGGCGTTTTGACAATCATGAGGGTAGGCCTCTCTGTAAAACTATGTCCAAGCAAGACGTTACAATTAATCAGGTGGTCATCCACTATAAATACTTCAACGTCCCTTTCCAGTATGCCCTGAACTTCAATGTTAACTAACGATGAACCCAATGGTAAGTAAGGTATGTTACCCAGTCCTCTAAGGTAGGGACCGGTAACATCCTTCCAAGTCATACCCATGTTCAAGGCAACGTCTTTTCGAACTAGTGTAGCTTCACTGCCCAAATCGACCTGGCAGGTTATAGGAACGCTGTTCAAGTTTATTAAGATTTTATATTTATCATTCGAGTTCTCAGAAACGGACACTTCTAGAACGTTTTTGCTATTATCCTTGTTTGGTAGGTTTTCTTTTGTTTTCCGTTTTGTTTTTCTTTTGTTTTTAAACTCTGAGATGAATGACAAATTAATAAGTAAGTATGTAAATGTTTGTTTGATTGTTGATGCAATACCAGCAGTACAAGACAATTGGTCAGAGTGTCGATAAGGGGGCGGAAGCCCCCACAATTAAATCCAGTATGTGCTCTGAGAATCCTATATATTTATAATGAATTTAGATGAGATATTTGGGTCAGAGTGTTGATAAGGGGCCGGAAGGGGATTATTGACATTGAGGGCAAAATTGAAATCATAATGACTTACATATCTGTACTAAATCCATAGGGGGGTGCTTCATTGATGATGATAAAATTAGGACGTCATCAGGAGTGCCCATGATAACAATAACATGATAACCGATATAAAATACAACTCACTGTATAAATGATGGAAGCATGATAGGATTCCCACAAATATTTGACCACAAAGATGGGTATTTATTTAGAAAAAGAAAAGGGAAATTGTCATGATAATGATAAACATCTTTCCGACTGGCCGTCGGGCAATATCTTTGCTCCAAAATACGAGTGTCGAGTGTAAAAACGAAAGATTATGGACTTACCTGTAATTCTAAGATAAAACTAGCACCAAACTAAAACAAAGAGCGAACGAAGTCGCCTTCCACACCCACTAGGCACCAAAATACAGCACAACGAAGTGATGAATTCACAGCTTCGCACTGACAGCTCCGTTCCGTTCACAGGTCGATCGACTCAGAGAGGTTAGTCCCGAAATGCGCAATGTTTTGACTATGCGCATTGAATTTCAGCTGAAATGTCATGCGCGCCAATTATGAAGATAAATTCTCGTCTTTTCTTCAGCATTATAATTTCCTACATTTTTGTAAACACCAATTTTCGATTTTTCGATGCACTTTTTTTAAATGATTCGGTTCAGTGATATGTGGTCAGGGCTTGGGAACGGTTCGAAAAATACCGGTTAATAAAGGTTTTCAACCAGGTTTTTTCTTAACCAATCGCTCCGAGCGGAACCTATTTGCGAACGCTATTGGCGTTAGAATTAACCTGGTTAATTCCATTCAAGTTGCAACCTGTGCGTGATAGGAACGTCGCTGCGCCCCTAAATATTAGATTAAAGAAATCTGTCGTGCCTGCGCAGCCTGAGCGTGTTGCACGTATTTTACGTCACACCTAGCTAGGTTTCGTTTGATTAGGTACCTTTAATTTAGCTGTACTTTAAAATGGGCCGCAAGAAAAGTAATGATGTTCATAATTACTTTCACTATGATCCGGTAAACAAAAAATCCACATGTGTGAAGTGTAGCAAAGTTCTTCAGGTAACTTACCTTGAAATAATTGTGTATTTTATGCTTACAATACGTAGATTTTAGTAATACCATAGATTTACAGTAGGTATTTTATTGGTAGGTACATGGCATTTTACATCCTATGCTATTACTTATATGTACATGAAAAAGCGATTTTTTTAGTTATGCAAGTAGGTGGGTGGGCAGTAGGTTACCTCAGGCACTATACAAAAATGTACCTACATTGTTTTCTTAAATCATTTTTTGTGAAATTTTCATAAAGAAATTACGAAATGTTCAAACCACTTTCTTACGTTGTTTTCAAATAGCGACTGTGGCTGGCTTGCATATAATATCTGGTGTGGTGTCCGAGCTTTAGATTACGAATGAATTAAGATTACAAATGTCATTTAAGTACATTTTTTTTTGCAGGGTAACCACTCTTCGAATTTACTTCGGCACTTTTATACGCAACATCGAAGAGATTATGATGAGATATCAAAAACTAATGCAACCAACCAAAACCTCGAAGTACCAATAACCAATGATGGACACAGTACGAATGGAAAAGTAATTCAATGCTGTGTAGATTTAGTAACAAAACATGGCCGTCCATTTTCAATGCTAGAAGATAATGCTTTTCAAGAACTACTGAAATTGATTCCCGGTGCACAAAATCTTTCGATTTCTGCCAAATCCATAAGTAATCTGGTTGCAGACAAAGCATATGAGGTACGGAAGGAAATATTTAACGAAATCAAAGATAAATGTATTTCTTTCAAAGCTGACGTAGGATCTGTCAAATCACGCCGATTTTTAGGATTGAGTATCCAATACATACGGGAGGACAAAATAATATTGCGAAATTTGGGTGTTATTAAACTTCACCAAAGTAATACCGGAAGATACTTGAAAGAGACAATAAACGACGTGTTATGCCAGTACGGGATCGAAATAAAACAAGTGTACTCAATGACGACAGATAATGGTTCTAATATGCTTAGTATGTCACGTCAGTTACAAGAAGCCCTCGATGAAGACCTTGAAGAAGAACATTCAGAAGAATTGTCACCAATTGAAGAAGAAGATTATGAACTATTGGTAAATGACTTACAATTTGAAGAAATAATGGATAGATCTGATTTGAGTCCAAAATTGTTTGCTGTTAGATGTGCAGCTCATACACTCCAACTGGCGGTCAATGACGCTTTGAAAGAGCACCAAGAACTCTTGGAAACTGTTCGTCGAGCTGTAAGAGCTTTGCGTGCACCCAATATTGCAACACAATTAAGAAACTCAAATTTATTGCAAGCCTTGATTGACTGCCCTACGAGATGGGATTCTACTGCAGATATGTTAGAACGGATCGTTCAACTGAAAGATTTTTGTGAGAGAAGCTCTGATCAAAGAATTCAATTATTGGAGACTAGTTGGAGCCATATAGAAGAAATGCTAAAAGCCATGACATGCGTTAGAATACTTTCCAAACGGCTACAAGACGAACAACTAACATTCGGCGATTTTTATATATCATGGATGCAATGTGTTTTAGAAACCGAAAAACTGGCAACTCCGTTTTCCTTTCTAGTTTGTTTGTGCCTGAAACACAGAGAAACTTTATTATTTGAGAATGAATCATTTGTAGCAGCAATTTATCTCGATCCACGAGTAAATTTTATTCTTGAGGAAGAACAAATAGTTTTGGCACGAAACCATTTGATTCGAACATTCCAAAGACTAATACATATCAGTTCTGCTAGTGGTAGATCATTGTCTCAAGTGACACAAGTTACTGATAATGCGGTGCCAAGTACAAGTACATCCATGAGTCTTCTGCCAATTGACGATGAAGAAAGTATCGCTTCGGTTAGTTCTTCAGTTCTCTCAAAGGAAGTTGACACGTTTTTAGCAGAAAAGTACCTAGCAAGACACCAAGGTGGCACGAGAACAGTATTCGAAATAAAGAATCATTTAATCGACTTTTTAAAAGAACCTTTATTAAAATCCGAAAAAAATATATTACAGTATTGGAATGAAAGAAAAGTATCAGATCCTCATCTTTATTCTCTCGCTAATGTGGTTCTATCAACGCCACCAACACAAGTAAGCGTGGAACGTCTTTTTTCTTCGCTGAAATTTGTCATGAATAACTTGAGGATGTCTTTGAAAGACAAGCACATTAACGATATTCTTATTGTAAGAAATAATTACTTGTATAATTAAAGAGAATTTGATAAATATCATACATGTAATACTTGGTGAAACAGAAGGGTGTTGTCACATTTGTTAGAGGGTTGTTAGAAGGTTGTTAGTGACATCATTCTGTGCAACTTTCACTAGAAACCGATTTGATTAGAGGAACTCTTTTTGACGCCCTTCAGTAAATTTTGGCTCCAGTGGGTCAGCTGATTTGTAAGAGAAGTGAAAAATAAAGTTGCTATGATCATCGAGCCCACTCGAGCCTAAATGTACTGTAGGGCGTCAAAAAGAGTTCCTCTAATGAAATCGGTTTCTTAGTGAAAGTTGCTCAGAATGATGTCCCTAACAACCCCTTAAAATAATAGAATTATTTATAGGATTTTACAGACACTTTTGTAAGCCAGATTTGATTAATGAATGAGTGATATTGATTAGTTGATTACAAAAATAGTAATTGTCTCTTGATTAATATTCCTGGATTTTGTCATGCTCTTATAGAAATTTAAAATAAATCTTATTGATGAAGACGTTTGTGCCAATTGAGTTCATTTATATCAATAAAAGAAAAGTTGAATCATATTATACTTAGTTTTATTTCAAACTGAAATTACACAATTAATATTCATGAAGCATTGCAGATAGTATAATAGTATTTATTATTCCTGAAAATAGTTAACTGGCTAATCATTTTTTCGGCATCGGCTAGTATTTAAACGAGCATCAAAAAGTATAACCTAACCAAAACATGTAAATAAGCAAGAAAAATACTCCTCCAGTTTCCTGGGCGATTTTTTAAAGAAACTTTTAATATTTCTCATTTTTTTCTGTATCAGTAAGCTCAATATCGTCCGTGGGTGACCTTTGGCCTGGTGCAAAAAAAATATAATTTTTCCAAAAATTCTAGATCTCATACATGGCTCGATGAATTTCAACTCTTCTCGTAAAAGTAGGCTAAACATGTCATTCCTTTTATCTTCTCCTGCTGCATCATGTAATTTACATAAAGAGCAGATAGTGGTGCCAGGCGTTTCTTCTTTTATATTTTTTGACTCTGTTGATTTTCTGGTCTTTGGCGGAAATAAAAGTGACGGTGAACCAGGACGCTCCGAATTGTCTCCTTCTGTGTTAAGAAAGTCTTGTGAGTGTGTTCGCTTGAAACCTAAAACAATTGATTTCCATTTAATATACTAAACATAAAACATAAACATTTACATACGGACATACATTGCTTCTGGCCCCACACTACGATATCCTGTGTCGTGCATGGGAAACAGGAACAGCGACAACACAAACATGTAAACAACAGGACCGGGGTTTTTTTTATTTTGTCCCCGGCTCAGGCCTTTACTCGGATACGAGTAAGATTGATCCATATTCCACCACGCTGGCTCAGGGTAATAAAGTTTAATCCTAAATTTGTATTAAATGTAATATAGTTAACTTACTTACCCTTCTTATTATTCATATCGAAATTTGACGAGCCTCCTTTCACTTAATCGATGCGTAATCGCGGATTTCTTCCGGGTGAATACTGAATAGCAGACACTGACTAACGAGCGATAGCGTCTAGGAAGGAAGGAAGTATGTACGGCAAATCATATTTAATTTAGGTACAAACAAATCCTAAAAGTGGCAGTGAACAGTTAAATTTTGTAATAAACCGGTATTTTGAGCAGGAACCGTTATATTTCGCTCTTTGATCAAAACCGAAATAATATCGATTCTGACGGAGCGGAATCGAAACGATAATGCTCTTATTTTTTCTGTATGGCATTGTTTGAAACCAGGTTAATTTTTTTAACCAGGTTTCCGAGCCCTGTATGTGGTTTCCTTATTTTGTTTAATGCTCTTAGCGACATCTGTTTTCGAGTAGCAAAATATACACATTATAGCGCCATCTGTTGTCGAGTAAAAAAGGAAAGTTCAGAAGCGCCACCTAGGTTTCAATTTGTTAGACATCTCCAATAGTTGGCAGCTCTAGCACAGAGTGCAGCGCCCTCTAGTAAGTGACATAATAACTAATAAGTAACACTATTAGACGATAGATAGCGGAACCGAAGCGAAGTTTTCCAAGATTTTCTGACTACATATTCGTGGAGAATAGCTATTTACAATGACATTTGCTCGAAAAAAATCCAATTTTTCGCACTACGATTCTTTACCTTTTTTCAGTTTTTTTATTATAATTTATAAAGTAAGTATGTCAATATAAAATAATTTATATTGTAATATTATATATATATAAACACAACCAATTTTTAAAAGAGACCTAAAAATCAATCTTTGGGAGTTTCTTCGCGAATTTATAGCTACACACGTATCATAAACCCTCATTACTGCGTCCAAAAAGCACACGTTACGACCAGCATAATGATAAACTTCTTGGTAAAAACTCATTTTTTATCTGAATGTTGATCATTATGACCATAATGTACCAAAATTTATCAAATTATGACATTCAAATTTCGAACGCCGACGTCCGCCTGCGTGCCGCCCCTAGTTTGTCTGTGAAGTTGGTATTAAAGAACAAGCTAAACATGCGGTTCCTGAACACATCAAATAGAGCTTATGATATGTTTGTAGATAAAATAGTGTATGTAACTGTCGAGTGATATCATTATGAAACGAGCCGAACTCGAGTATTAATGCCCTCCATTATGTGCTACATAATGGAGTCACATAAACTACTGTTACGGAATCTCAGACAGGAGAATAAGTTTAAAACAACAAAATACAAACAAGTATTTATTATAAGAATCCATCAAAAATATAAATAATCAGAGCTTCACCAACCTTACTCGAAGACGTCTCGTTCCGAATTGCAGTCCAAAGGCGACCGACTGAATGTGAGTTGAGTGTTCATTCGTTCACTTTGACATTTGAGCGAATACAATGTTGCCACTTTAGTATCGAGTATGCATTATTGATGTTTATTAAATATAAGTCACGTTACAGTCGGCCATCCTTCAGGAACGAGTCTCATCGTTCTAAGTTTATATTTAGACTATAAGTTCATAACACATATAACAGTCATATATTAATCAGGATCATTTAGAACAAAATTAAGGATTCATAATCGATTAATTCCAAAATTATGAATTAATTTCATAGAGTTAAACAAAGTTAGGTGTATTCGTTAATCCAAAGTCTTTTATATGTACACTTTTTTTTTTAATTTCATAATATACTATATTTCTAACTATAGCCATGAAGTGAGATAGTTAATTGCCTCTCAAACCGTCTCACTGTCATGACCGTAATGCCTGGAACCACTCCTGGGCGGTGAGTTCATACACCAATCATGCCCGGTCCCAAACATCCTCATTACTCACTAGTCAGTAGACAGTGTGATAGCTACTTCCTTCACAACCACACTGTCTCTGTTCATGTAATTTGAGCCAATCCTGGGTGGCGAGTTCATACGCCATTCATGCCCGACTCAATATTCCTCACTGTCCTTAAACTAATCATGGAACTTGAGTCAATCCTGGGCGGCGAGTTCATACGCCATTCATGCCCGACTCAATATTCCTCACTGTCCTTAAACTAATCATGGAACTTGAGCCAATCCTGGGTGGCGAGTTCATACGCCATTTATGCCCGACTCAATATTCCTCACTAATCCGTTTGTACAAATGATTATGGTCAATTTATCTTTTCTTTATTTAATTACAATTTTAATCCGTTTCCAACTTATGAGTTATCCGATATTCACTAATTAATTACATATCATCAACTTCACTATCCGAATCACTTGAAGAGCAAGCAGCGGTATTAAAGCTGATCCATGGAAATATGTTGTCGATTGCCACGATTGTTTCATATCTAGCCCCCTTCTTGGTTAATGGTGTGTCCTCTACGAGAAAACGATCGTTCGGTAAAACCTTCTTAATTCTATAAGGCCCTTTGCATTTCGCCTCTAGCTTTTTAGATTGCCCTGGCCCCGTTACTATTGCTCTAGCTATCCTCACTAAGTCGCCCTCTTTATATGTTGTACTTTTCTTTTTATTCTTGTCATATAGATTCTTCATCTTTTCCTGATTTTGTGTTATCCGTTCAGAGGCCTCATTTCTAATTTGTTCAATTGATTTATCTCCTACACTAACGTTTTCAACTTCGTCCACTATTTCATTTAAAATGCCTTGACATGGTTTTGTTATGGTTCTACCTAACAGAAGTTCAGTGGGTGTTTTCTTGGTTATATCATGAATTTGTGTGTTCAATCCTAACTGAACGTCAGGAAGTAGATCTTCCCAGGTATTTTTGTTTCTGCCATGCACCATGGAACCAAGGGCAGCCAAGATCGTTCTGTTGTAACGTTCGACTTGTCCATTTGCCCTTGGTGTGGCGACAGCGTTCAGGATGTGCTTTGTACCTATTGACTGCATGAAAGTTTTGAATTTCCCACTCGTGAAGCTTGTCCCTCTATCTGTTATTAACCGAGTTGGGGACCCAAAATAGCTAAAGAGAGTTTTGAATGCCCGTATACTCTCTTTCAGTTTTAGTGCTTCGAACCGGAAACAGGCTGACGTATTTTGTAAATGCGTCTACTGTGACTAGTATATAAGTGAAACCCCGTCTACTCTTCGGAAAAGGGGCAGAGGTGGTCCGCGTGAAGCGTATGGAATGGTACGGCAACTTTTAGGATGGGGTGAAGTGTTCCCTCTCGTGAACCTGCGGGCAACTTATGGTGAGCGCATTCTAAGCAGGCGGATACGTATTTCCTAATGAATTTACGCATCTTTGCAAACCAGAAAAAGGACCGTATTCGTTCTAGCGTCTTATCAAAGCCAAAGTGGCCCACGTTATCATGGTTGGCTTTAAAAAGTTGCCAACGCACTCCCTTCGGAACAACCCATCGTGTTGCACCATCCTTCAATACACGAAAGACCCGTCCATTTTTAAGCGTATATTCCTAACATATTTTAACAATTTTAGATGTCTCGGGGTCTTCTAGGATGTCCTTTATGTGCCTGATTTCATCATCAGAGGACTGTACCGTGGAGATCCAATCTTCGGTACCAACGGATAAAATATCCAGTGTATGTGTTGGTTCCGTATCCACTGATACGGGTCCTCTGCTGAGAGCATCAACGTGGGACATCCTCTCGCCCGGACGATACTCTATAGTGCAGTCGAACTCGAGAAACTGTATCCACCAGCGGAATATGCGTGGTATGAGATCCCTCTTGGTAAATGTCGACCGCAAGGCATTGCAATCACTAACTATTGTAAATCTTATGCCAATCAGGTACGTGCGAAATTTACTGAGTGAGCTAACGACAGCTAGTGTCTCGAGTTCGAATGAGTGAAGTTTAATCTCATCGGGTTGAGTTTGGCGGCTGAAGTAAGCGACTGGCCGCCAAGGGTCAGTCTGCTTCCTTTGCAACAAGATGCCCGCTATGCCAAACTTACTAGCGTCTATGTGCAACTGTGTCTCTGCGGTATGATCGTACAACGCGAGAATAGGTCTATCTGTTAGTTTGTCCTTTATCGATTGAAAGGCTTGGGCTTCTGGATCGCTCCATTTCCAAGGTGTGTCCTTCCTCAAAAGACTCGTCAGTGGCCTCACTATCGTTGCAAATCCCATGACGAACCTTCTGAAAAAGCTCGCCAGTCCCAGAAATCTCCTCACTTCGTGTTGATTAGTCGGCGCTGGGAACTTGGCCACAGCCTCGGTTTTTGAGAGCCCAGGCCTGATACCGTCCTTATCTATCTCAAATCCAAGGAAATCTATCCGCTCTTGAAGAAAACGACACTTTTCCATCTTTAGAGTGAAACCCGCCTCTCTCAACAACCCAAGCACCTCTTCGAGACGTTCGAGTCCCTCCTCAAAAGTTTTTGACGGTATTAAAATGTCGTCCATATAAATCACTATATAACTAACTTTAGATTTGCTAAGAACCTTATGAATTGCCCTTTGGAAAACCGCAGGTGCATTTGCCAACCCAAAGGGCACCCTATTATATTCATAAAGCCCATCCGGTGTAATAAAGGCAGTCTTTTCACGTGATTGTTCGGCTATTGGGATTTGGTAGTAGCCAGACGCTAGGTCTAGGGAAGTAAATAATGCCTGGCCCGAAAGCTGATCTAATAGGTCTTCTATGTGTGGTGAGGGATAGTGGTCTCGTTTGGTGCGACTGTTGAGAGTGCGGTAGTCCACACAAAGGCGTTTCTCCCCTGATTTCTTTTTAACCAAAACAATGGGGCTGGCGTATGGGGATTGGGACTCACGTACTATGTCGTTTTCCAACATATCTTTCACCATACCTTGGACTAACTCACGTTCAGAATGGGCCAACCGATATGGTCTGTAAACTACCGGCGTTGTATCCTTAAGATGAATTTCCATCTCAGTCACATTAGTGAATCCCAAGTCATGCATTCCTGTAGAAAAGCAGTCGCTATGTCTGTTGAGTAATCCCTCGCATTGTCGTACTTGGTTGGGTGATAGTTGGTCGCCACACTTGGGATTCACGGGTGTCTGAGAGGAAAAATCGCCAGAGATCTTCATAACGTTACTAGCGGTACCTATGAATCTAGCTCGAGTAACTAAAGTATTCGCTTTGAATTGTATCGATGTATTGCTAACATTCTGGATCAGCAAATTACAGTCAACACCATTGATTTGATATTCGCCCGGCAAGAGATAATATTCATGACCTGCAGTACCTCTGACTGATCCACCAACATAAATACTGCCGTGGCACGAAACATCGGACCTGATTGGGATAGATATCATTTCTCCTACATCTAAGGTCGTATCGCAGGTTGTACATAATTGTATTTTTTAGTCATGTTCATGTTTTGTCCTTTCAAACCTCAGGTCTGTTGGCGTTTTGACAATCATGAGGGTAGGCCTCTCTGTAAAACTATGTCCAAGCAAGACGTTACAATTAATCAGGTGGTCATCCACTATAAATACTTCAACGTCCCTTTCCAGTATGCCCTGAACTTCAATGTTAACTAACGATGAACCCAATGGTAAGTAAGGTATGTTACCCAGTCCTCTAAGGTAGGGACCGGTAACATCCTTCCAAGTCATACCCATGTTCAAGGCAACGTCTTTTCGAACTAGTGTAGCTTCACTGCCCAAATCGACCTGGCAGGTTATAGGAACGCTGTTCAAGTTTATTAAGATTTTATATTTATCATTCGAGTTCTCAGAAACGGACACTTCTAGAACGTTTTTGCTATTATCCTTGTTTGGTAGGTTTTCTTTTGTTTTTGAGCAATGTGAGGAGTTATGACCAAGGTACCCACAAATCGTACACTTAACTACTGGTTTCGGGCATTTGAAGCTAGGATGGCCAACACCCTGACAATTAAAGCACGTAATAGTCCCCTTAGAGTTATTGTTCCTAGACGCGCCACTGTTGGCGTCAGTGGACCTCATTGGATTATTAAAATTCATGTTATTGCCAATAGGTCTATCGCGGTTAATATCTTTAAAGGTATCTACTTGGTTTCTATTGTTAGACTTTACAGTCTTGAAGAATTCCAATACGTCTTCAGGCTTATCAAATTTAGCTGCCTGAGCCCTACACGTACGCCCCTATCATCAATCGCATAAAGTAAACAATCTACTGCTTGCTTTCCAAATACTTTACATCTGTTTAAGAGATTAAGTTTTGCAAAATAATACGCTTCCAATGTTTCTCCAGGGCGCACCCGTCTATTAAGCATATCTGTTAAAAGCTCTGCGTAATTTTCGGTAGCTGGAAATGATTCTCTCAGCATTTTTTTCCACTCACTCCAGGTATGCTTAATTGAGGGTAAGCCCTGGTACCAGGTTTTCGCAAGTCCTGTTAATTTAGGCAGGGCATAATGAATCGTTTGTTTTTCGTTCCAGTTATAAATTTCTGAACATTCGTCTACTTTGTCAAGCCAGATATTGATTGTTTGTTCCTTTAGCATTGGGTCATACTCTGGTATAACATTATTTAAGGATGAGCCAGAGAACGATTGATTATGTCCTGTCTTTGTTTTCAATACATTTAGAAATTCTTCAAATACATCTGATGCAGATCTACGTCTACTTTGTTCCTTATTGCGATCAGTTGATATACGTTCTTTTGTTGGTGTTCTTAAGCAACGGTCATGTGAATGCCGGTTTTTACGTGTAGTTTTGGCTGGACGGCCACCAGAGCCAGATTTGGATTCTAAAGATCGCGAGTCACGTTCGTCATCATTCATCCGTGCACGTTTCCTGCGTATCTTACTTTCAAGGGTCTTTACCTGTTCGCGTTTTCGCGTCAGCTCTCTCTCAGTGCGGCTGACACTCCGACTTCGGTGACGACTGCGGCTGCGACTCGGCCTCGTCCGCGAAGCTCGGTGATCATGGCGGCTGCGGTCGCGACTGGGCCGCGTCCACGAAGATCGAGGATCACGATGGTACGGCTCCTGCGCCGCGTACGCTTGCCGTGGTCATCGCTGCGACTGCGTCCGCGACTGCGTCGTAGACTTCCCCGTGAATTCTGGTCGCACTCTCTGTCGCTCATTTTCTGGAACTCAAACTTAATTATGTGAGCTGGCGCTAGTAAAATCCTTGCTAGATTTCAAATGAATGACAGATATTACTAGACACAATAAGTTAGTCGAATCAAAAGAGAAAACAAACACACATTGTATAGGTAAGCAATAAGCATGATGATATCTAGTCAACCCCGTTTAAAAAGAGTTTTTTTTTTTTTATATTCTTTATAATTTGTTTGGCTACCATTTTAGTTTTAAATCCAGTTTCATCTGTTTCATCGTTTCTCGAACAACTGTATTTTATCATTAGAAATACCACCGCTCTTCCTATTTTCACATGTATTTTTATGAAGTAATGACATAATAAAATGTATTTTTTTTTTAAATAATATATCAGCAAGTTCAAGTTTGTAATCCGTTTTCATCCAAGTATACGCGGGTTAATTTTACAAGGTATGTATATAGAATTGTTCAATGGTTACTGTTCTATCTATTTCTGTAATTATTTCTACATTTGTCTAACACTTTGTACGAAAAATAAAGATCTAATAACTACCGTCGTTTTATTTCATAGTATTTTTCCTTGTTGTTAATCCATTTCCATCCACCTAGTGGTAGATTATTTTCACAATTAACGGTTGCTAATTTGCTAAATCGGTACATATCTTTCGATTCTTGAGTGTATTTTGTTGATTCTATTACCAACTATTAAAATTTGAAACTTACACAGTAATGTTCAAGTCTTTGGTGGCGTGGAGCGAACTAGTTTTTCGCAAAAATCCCACTTCTGAGATGTTACGGAATCTCATACAGGAGAATAAGTTTAAAACAACAAAATACGAAGAAGTATTTATTATAAGAATCCATCAAAAATATAAATAATCAGAGCTTCACCAACCTTACGTCTTAGACGTCTCGTTCCGAATTGCAGTCCAAAGGCGACCGACTGAATGTGAGTTGAGTGTTCTTTCGTTCACTTTGATATTTGAGCGAATACAATGTTGCCACTTTAGTACATATATAAGTCACGTTTATTACATATATAAGTCACGTTACACTACTAATAAATAATAAGTAGGACCAAATAATTATAAAATGACTAACAGGGAGTTCTGTGTTGAGTTGGATTACAGTCATACTGTCTTGTAATTTTAAGTACTTAATCTTGAACATTGCAATATCCCTTTTTTGCCGAACTCGTTTTTGGGTGATACAAAAAAGGGGTTTTTAGAATCCATTAACTCCACTATGAAGTTATCTACAGATTTGACTTGTGGGTTAACGTTTATTGAGTATTTGATTAAAATTCTCACTGAAGGAAAACGTGATTGGATTGAATTTTCTTGATAGAATTTAATTGCAAAACTACCTCTAAATTGTTTATTTTTTTCCTGTAATCCTGAAATACTATCTAATGTCATTGCGGAATTACATTCAAAATGAGATATTAAGTATGTATAATCTTCTTGAAAATATTTTTGACAAAATAGCGTAGTTTATTTTTAAATACTTTTTATGTGGTTTAGCGCTACTTTATCTTAGTTTGAGCCGAGCACATTGTTTGCACTCTCTTTCTTTCTTATGTGGAAGTAATTAACGCTATCACTTTCGTTTACATTCGTATTCCTTTTATATTTTTATATACACACGTATCATAAACCCTCTTTACTGCATCCAAAAACCGCACGTTACGATCAGGATAATGTTAAACTACTTTATAAAAACTCATTTCTTATCTGAATATTGAACAGTATGACCATAATGTGTAAACTTTCTACATATTATGACATTCAAATTTCGAACTACAGAACTTGTACTACACTTGTGTGTTTTGTACTACAGAACAAGCTAAACAACTCAATGCCACAATGCCGGTCAAACATGAGGTTCCTGAACACATCAAAGAGAGCTTACGATATGTGTGTAGATAAACTAGTGTATGTAACTGTACATAATTAGGCATTAAAACTCTCGAGTGATATTACTATGCCGACTCGAGTTTTAATGCCCTTCATTATGTATCAGTCACATAAACTACTATCACGTATCGCCACATGGTGTTTAACTCTTAAGTCGGTAGAGGAAAAAAACTCAAATCCTAATATTTAACGGTTTTATTAGTTTCGTTTGGAGTGGAGGAGGGCAAGCGAAAACATAGTGGGCAGCTTCTCCGATACAAAGATGTTCAGAAGCGACGCATGAGCAGATGCAACATAGAGCCCTCTCAATGGGAGGGTTTGGCAGCACAACTGCCAGAATGGCGCAGGATTGTGAAGAGGCAAGTACGCGAGTTCGAGGATCAGCGTAAAGCTGACCTTAATATAATAATAATAATAATAATAAATAAATCTTTTTATTTCAGGTATAAAAACCCATATTGACAAATACCTTAAAAACTAGAGATATATAACATTTTATGAACCTAATCTAACTTACTTTAACTTAACTTAAACCTAGCTAGGGATTTTCTTCCTCCTGACCTTAATATGAAACGCGACCTGTTAAAAGCCCGTCCACCTGCTGCCATTACCTACAACTACGCGGGTGGCGTACTTACGTGCCCTCAATGCGCAAGGAGTTTCGCTGCGAAGATTGGCTACTTAGGCCATGTTCGGGCGCACGCGCGCGAAACCGACTAGGAGTAGAAGTGGTCGCCATGACCGAAATCGGTCGGAATCATCATCATCAGTTTCGTTTACGTAGAGAGACATGTCTTGTTCCTCATGAGGAAAAATTATAAAAATTCTTACTTATGTACTTGCCGAATAAATATTACTATACAACATTGCGAAGCCTTCGAAAAAGAACATATTGAAAGCATGTTGTTTACAAACAACATTGTGGTTTGCATGTGTCGGCGTAAGTTTGTCAAAACCGTTAGTTGATAAACTAACGGTTAAAACCGTTAAAAATAAACTGGTTGAAACTTGAATTGCAAACGAAATACCAGGGCAAACACTGCGGTAGCTTAGGTGAAGACTAGAGGGAGCGGGCGCAGCGAGGCCCCCGAATAGTCTTCGTGTTAGGTTGATAAGTAAGAACAAAAGAAACGTAAATTCTATATTCTGTCGGTCTGGCTTACTATCTATCGATAGTTGATCAACTAACGGTTTTGCCTATCTTACGGTGACACATGTAAGAGTTAAACGTAATGTAAATAACTACAAATAAGAAAAACCAAATCAAAAAAATATAAATGCTAACTCTGATATCGTGTGACGAAATCGTGGGCCCAAACACAGGCAGGGGATGGAGATTGGTGGATATGACCAGCTAGGATTAGTTGTAAATATTGATTTATGTCATGAGCTATGAAAGATTGTCCTTAGGTTTGTGGCGTCAAGCTTAATTTTTCCTTCCTTTTCATACATATTCATCAGGAAGAGTTGACACTCACAGAGACGCCCATACACCCTGAAAAATGTTAGAAGTCTGTATGTGGACATCATCTCCAGAGAGACTACTTTTGTCTGATGACGGTGCCAGCTCTGGTGCTGAAGTGTACTGTTCTATGACATTTTGCTTCAATCTGAAGCAGATAGTTACAGAAATTAAAATAGCTTGTCGATTACTTTTCTAGCCAGCGCAAAATGGGTGACCGACCAAACTACTTCTTCGATTATTTCACAGTGTTGGTGAAATAACAACAACACAATAACATACACCCGCAAAGTTGTATTACTTGTGAGTGAAATAAAACAGTTTGCACAAGAATCCATAATAGAGACGTTTTACCTGAAAATAAAACGTTTATTAAATACTTACCATATTCAGGGTCTAATTAAAAACATGAGAAGACATCCTTGATTTTCAGTGCTAAACTAGTGACGTATATCCGGTCCGTCCGTTCCCGCCCGGATGTTCGGTTAAGCCGCGTGGTACCTTGTTTGCGCGCGCGCCCCACCACACCACCGAGGCAGTTCGGATTGTTGAATTCGAATTTAGCTTCATTGGATCTCTCATGTCCACCAGGCAGATTTAAAAAATATTAGGCCCTGAATATGGTAAGTATTTAATAAACGTTTTATTTTCAGGTAAAACGTCTCTATTAAATATCTTGACCGATATTCAGGGCCTAATTAAAAACATGAGAGACGTGTTTGATATCGCCTGGTGTTGGTGGACGCTAATGTGATTCGTAAACATACTTACATATTTAAATAAAAGTAGGTATGTTTATGTTGTGACATACAGAAATTATGAATGATTCAGGTATTTTGATGAACAAGTAAGTATCTATCTATAATTTATTCTGACTGATCAATGATCCCTTAGGAAGAAACCTAAAGTTTACATGTACTGTATGTAGGTTAGGTACTATGACTTATGACATTATTGTATCTGTTCTGTATTGCTTTCTGAAGATGAGGTGATTAGTGTGGTTTAAAGAAATAAAATTAACTTGTAACTTATAAACAGGTATTATTATTCATCTTGATAGAACCTGCGTAGAAATGGTACCAAACCAGTAAATAAATTAGGTAGGTATTACTAAAATCAGCAAATATAAATCAAACTTTGGAATAAAGTATTGAACAATACATAATTGTCTCAATTACTCGACAGGGGAGAATAGGTTCGTAATCAATGACTCTCTTCTATCTCCAGATTTTACTTCTCTTTGATAAAAAATTTGGAAGGTCTTAGCAGACTTCCAGTTGCCTCGGGATAGTATGTCATCAATGGGAAAGTGTTCGATCCAGTTTTTGGATGCAACAGCTGATCTGAAACTGCCAGGCGTAGCATTGATGTTTGCATCTTGAAGTAGTTTCTTCAGCCAGCCCCCTATGATTGTACATGTAGCAGCTTTGGGGTCGCCTGTAGTACTCACAAACAGATTATCGCACTTAGCAGCAATTCGCCTAGGTTTCCCCAACTCAATGAGGCGGCGTATCCAGTAGATAGGATCCAGTGACTTGTCCTTATTCTTATTTAGCTTCCATCCCGATTGTTGATGGGTAATGGAGTCAGTTTTGGAGCCAAAAGATGGCCATAAGATTATGCTGTCATCTGAAATAATACAGTGTTCCTGATTAACGGTAAGTAAAGTTAAATCGTGTACACGTCTACCCGAGCATAGTAGGAGTAAAGCAGCCGCTCTTTGAGAGGTGGCAAATAAACTTGATGAATTGCAGGTTCTTTTAGAAAGATGGTTTACAAGGGAGTCTATATCCCAGATGGGGGATTTGATAGGTTTAGGCTTAGCTAACCCAATGGACTTTAGGTCTTGTTTTACAAGTGTATGTGAGCTTAGCTTATTACTTTCACTGGGATCACAAAGAGTAGACACTACAGATTTATGAACAAGGACAGTGCTGTATGAAAGGCCTTCCTTTTGATGTAGATCAGTGAGGAATCGGGCCAGGTCTGAGCCTGTAGGTTTATGTGTATGTACCTTGTGAGTTATGGTCCAGTTTCGCCAACGGGTCCAAGCTGGTTTATACGTTCTAAGAGTGGATTCACGCCAGCTCGAACGGAGCAGAGCTTTTTGTTCCTCGCTCCAGTCACTTAGGTGTTCTTGCCAACCCCACATCTCCATATCTCCAGCGTCATCTCCGATATGTTGGGGGGCGGACGTCCCGTCGTTACATCGACTAGGACCTGCGACAGGTTCCTTATCGTGAATGGGGGTGCGCGGCTCTTCAGGTCTGGTCTCCAGTAAACTTTGTGCCATCTCGGGGCTACGATCAGGTACACACCCAGTGCATTGTTTAAGTGCATCAATACTCTGGGAATGAGATAAGGCGGCGGGAACAGCCATGCCAACTTGAAATCCCACTTGCTGCCTAGAGCATCGTACATGCTCGCCTGGTTGTCGGTTCTGTCCAGTGTACAGTACGTTGGAACCACGTGAGCTCTCCTGGAAGCAAAAATATCGATTACGGGGGTTCCCCACTTGGCCAACACGACATTTGTTATGTTTGACAGGAGATGCCATTCTGGTGGGTCTTTGAGACGTGATAAATGGTCTGCTTCGCAGTTGTAGTTCCCTGCTATGTGATAGATGGACATGTGAATGTTGTTTTGGTCCAGTACTTGTAGCACTTTCATTGCCAGCTCCGTAAGGGCTATAGATTTCGCCCCTCCCTCTTTTCTTAGATAAGAGACGACAGTTTTGTTGTCGCACTGTATTAGCAGCGACTGTGAGCTCAGTAGCTGATAATGATGGCGTAAAACATTTAATATGGCCAACATCTCCTTGTAGTTGCAATGAAGGTTCTGCTGTGAGGGTAGCCATGAGCCTGTTATTGAGATTTCGTTTAATTTGGCCCCCCAGCCGATGTCGCTGGCATCTGTTGTTAGGTAATGAGACGATAGTGGGACATGAAGTAGAGTACTCTTCTGACAATTCAACTGCCACCATTCTAACTCGACTAGGGCTTTCGCAACTAGAGGAAAGGTTTTTGTCATCTTTAGTTTCAAGGCCTTGTTGGCCTGTAACTGTAAATACCGGTAATTTAGACGACCCCTCGGTACAGCAAAACTGGCAAAGTTCAGCAGGCCAATGAGACCTTGTAACTCTTTGACGGACGTTGTCCGTGTTGTTAAGATTTTGGATACCGTGCAATGTATTTTTGCTACTAACCTCTGAGGAATGTATTTCGCGTTCTGCCATGTGTTCCACACAATGCCCAGGTATTCCACTGCCTTCTGTGGGTTGCAAACAGATTTGTCTGTGTTCACTTGCCAGCCTAGGTGGCCGAGCGTGTTCAGTGTCAACGACACTTGATTTATGAGAGTGGCTTTGTTTTGATGAGCCAGCATAAAATCGTCGAGATACACGATGATCCGGATACCGTGATCGCGGAGGTATTGTGCTATCCAGTTGGTAATTGAGGCGAATATTCTCGGTGCTGAACAAAGGCCGAAGGGTAGGCACGTCATTTCCAGTATTTGTGGGTTTTTGTCGCCGTACAGAAGGCGGAGAAACCTTCTGTGGCCTTCGAATACAGGGACATGGAAGTATACCTGGTGAATGTCCACTTTGGCCAACCAATCCTTGGGTTGTAGAAAATCCGTTACCCGATGAACATTTATTAGTCTGAAAAGTCGAGTGTTGACGTATTGGTTCAGATTTTTTAAGTTGAATATGGGCCTCCACGTGCCGTCGCTCTTGGGGCGCAGGAATATCGGGGAAATAAAGCTGGGCGATGGGCGCACCTTTTCTAGCACACCCTGCGAGATCATGTTTTTCATTATTTTCGATATTTGTTCTGATTCTGGTGTTTTCACACTGCGACTGTTTGGAATGTGCAATGGTGGTTTCAACACAAAAGGAATGCGGCAACCTTGTATAATTTTTAGAATGTATGTGGGAAGCTCCCAACTGTTTCCAACGATCGTAGTACATGCGGAGTTGTCCGGCGTGAAATTTTGCATGCATGTGCATGGCATAGTCAATATTTTCGTTTATGGGTTTGGTGTCTCCTATCCCGGTGGGATGAGGGAGAACGTCTGGGTTGATAATCCCTTCCTGACCTGTCGGGGAGACCACGGCCGCGTGAACCCCGCGCGCCTCGCCCGCGAAACGAATTATTATTTATCCTACCTCGGGCCGAAGTATGATACTGGCTTTGATTATGATATTGCGCGCGATTGTTATAAGTTGCGGCCAGTTTCTGCGTCTGACTGCGGGTAGAAGTTGAAGGCTCGTACTGTGGCGCAGTATTGTAGCGAGACATTCCTTCCACCCAAAACACATTTTTAACTCCACCCGCTTTTTCCAATAAAGCATTAAATTTGTCGGCTTCAAATAGATGAGAACCTGACGGCGCAATTTTGCGTAATGTATTTTTGTGGTACTGGTCTTTTACTGATGAGAGTATGCCTTCTCTGCGGTATAGAATAAGTTCAGCCCGGTGTCCACAGACGAGCTGGAGAGCGTCGTTTGAAATCTTGCTATACTCACCATTGGCCAACATTTCTTTGAGCTTTGTATGGATATCGTCGAATCGTAGGTATTCGACCTGATGCGCCCAGGCTAGAAAGGCTTGTAATTCACTCAAAAGCGCGTCGCGCTGTTTGAGCAATGCATAGGAAATGCCGGCAAAAGCCTTTTCCATGTTTAAGGTAGTTTTAGATGTATCGTACCTCTTTATCTCGTCATTAGCTTCAAGATTAGTGAAACCCGGCGCAAATAAATAGTGTTTTTGGACGTCGGCATATCGGAAGTTAATCCAGTCCTGGCTATTGAATTGCTGCAAATCTTTTAATTGTTGTGTTAGTTCGGGAGACGCCTGCGGTACAGCGGGCTCCTTGGTTTTTGTACCAGTAAAAATGTTAAGATCGACCTCGAAAGCCGAGTCAATGTTGGCGGGCTCGGACTCCTCAACATGACCTTTGTAGAGGTCTCCACTAACATTAGGGTCAATCAAGTCATGCCGTGGTTCACAATCATATTCGTGAAATTCCTGTGTAGCAGCAAGTTGGCTTTTAAGATCTTTAATCTCGTTAAAAATAAGATCGAACTTACGTTCCTTGATGCGTTTGCGCCGTCGGTACCGCTTCCTGCGATCGTCGCTTTCCGAGAAACTCGACGAGGACGAACTAGAATTATCGGAGTCCGAAGAGCTCACCGGTTTCCCCGCCTTTTCTTGCCTTTATCCTTACGCGCCGCCACGTGCTCCACACTGGACGGAACCTCCGGGGTTTCTTGCTCCATTTTACACAAACGAACGGTCACACCGTTGGGAATCTTTTATTTGCCTGCAATAAATCAGAAAATTCTAAGAAATTCTTTAACGAACAGTTGGTTATAATATGCAAAAGAAGTTCTCACGTCACGATGTATAGATTTTTGGCGGGCCGTACTCAGGAGCTGAGCAGCGACTGTGCCGTGCGAAAATCAAGACGCCAATGAAGCTAAATTCGAATTCAACAATCCGAACTGCCTCGGTGGTGTGGTGGGGCGCGCGCGCAAACAAGGTACCACGCGGCTTAACCGAACATCCGGGCGGGAACGGACGGACCGGATATACGTCACTAGTTTAGCACTGAAAATCAAGGATGTCTTCTCATGTTTTTAATTAGGCCCTGAATATCGGTCAAGATATTTAATAGCACTATTTATTAGACAATCGCTAATGAAATTTATCGTAAAACAGAATGTTTGTTACAGTGATGTATAAGCTGATTTATGGTGGTGTTATTAATTGAATTAAAATTAAATCGAAAATGCCTTCGGTTCCGGTTCATATATATTTTTTCATGTTTTATATCGTATTAAATCTACCACAAATGTCTATAAAACAATTATTAGTAAAAGTACAATGTTTTTTGGATTTTCGCTGCAAAGTAGGGCAATCAAATGGTAATTTTAGAATATCTAGAGGTATCTTGTTGTAGAAGAGAATGTTGGATGACCCTTGATAGAATTGATAACTTTCGCGAATCTAAACCGGGACGCAACTAGTCTGTGATTATTTGTTAAGAAGAAGTGGATAGAATTAGACGACTTCAACAGATAAATAGCCTCCAACTACACCAGTGCCGTCTGCAATGAGCTTACCAGATAAAGTGTCATTGGTTCAAAGTTAATAATGTATTGTTGAACACTGGTAAAACCAAGTGTATCAAATTCTCACTTCCAAATGTCAGGCAAGTTGAGACCAGTTTAGTGTTAGACACCAATACGTTAGAATCAGTAAATTATACGTAGTTTCTTGGAATAACTATTGGCAGCAAATTGCAATGGGGACCCGATATAGATAACGCTGTTATCCCCAAACTAGTCTCTTGGAAATTTCCTTAAAGATCTTTCGAGCGTGGGGCCCCCATGGCCCCAGGGTCCCCACGCCAAACGGCACAAATATGTAGCTATCCTCGAGGGCTGCATATTTGCGCCGTTTGTGACCCTCCGCAGACTCAGCTGCAGCGCCGCCCTTTAAGGAAGTCGCTGGTAAGTAAGGCGCTAGCGTGTAACACATGTCGCGACCCACACTAGCGACTTCCCATGCTGCCTAAGAATGAGTGTCATTTCGTCGAGCCTCTTAACGTCTTCGCGGGATATACCTGACGTTACTAAGATGGACGGAATGCCTGCGCTGGGAAGGGCCCAACGGATAATATCCTTTAGAGCAGCATCTCTGGGGAAACAGGACAGGACAGGCGGTGATATCCTTATTGGCACACCCTGGCACCGCAGCGGCAGTGAAGTACCTCATTGGTTTTTATACCACATCGCAGACAGACGGCCAGCGCCAGGGTGGTGCTGTCCATCTTCGTAACGAGATATCTTGACGGGGTGGCGTGCAGCCGCAGTGACCTGACTCTCGTTCCCCGGTTGCGAGCAGACGAGCACACTCTGCAGGGTCGGTTGCCGCGTTAAGCAAACTCCCGCGCCTTTGAAGGCAGAGCGGTTCGTCCCACAACCTTTGGGAGTTTTTGTTGAGCGGGAAATATTGTCCCGGACAGGCTTGCGTCCAAGCATTCCTGAAATCGGCCAGGCACTTGACCTCAACATCACCAAGGGATAGGATGACGAGGACTGGAATGCTGAGAGCACAACATCTGAGACTTCTTGGATCCCCAGGACATGCACGATCTTATAGGCAGGGAGGCCTGCGTCCAGCTGTGGTCGTAAAAAGTGCAGTTCAGGATGTCTGTCTGCCAGCAGTCTCGTCTAATTTTGGAATTTGCTGTATAATGTAGCTGGGTCTGGGGATCTCATCCTCTAAAACAGGAGACCCCAGGAGGCGTAGTAATTGCTCGGTTAGAATTTTTAAAAAGAACTGAAAAACGTTTAGATGCCAGGTGCGAAATTACTAAACTCTTGTTCAATGGAGGTGTACATTGTAATATCTCTGCTGCTCAATGCTCGAGATTACTTAAATTACAAGGGTTAGTTAATCTAACTCAACACAGAAGTTGCTGTTAATAATTTTGTAATTATTTATCCCTGCTTATTATTTGTAATAATTTATATTGTAATATTTGTATGAGATAAGAACAACCATTTTAAAAAAATATATCTATAAATCAATCTGTGGGAGTTTCCTCGCCGCTTCTCCCACAGTGGTCCAATGTAAAAATCTACATCGAAAAAGACATTCACTTGAGCGAGCAAGTGTGTTAAAAAATATAAATCATAGAAGAAGCAATAACATATGGGTTATAAACTTCTCAGGGAATTGTTGTTAAACTTGTACATAAATTTAATTGTTGTCCGACAAATGCAATACAATGGAGCGTATTACCTACTTATTTTTGTAGCTAAAGGAAGTGTCCGATTTTATTTCCGGAAAAGGACCGTTTTCAGAGTCGTTCCTTAAATTAGTGCTAAAGAGCGATTAGCCAATGGAAATTAACTATCCTAATTATCCTTCAAGTCAAGGCATATAATTAATCTGAGGTAGGGTTTTTATTATACAGATTGTGATTGTTTGTCACAAATTATATGTATATCTGTGACACAACCGACATTTTTAGGGTTCCGTATCTTTAAGAGGAAAAACCGAACCGTTATAGGATCACTCGTGTGTCTGTCATAGGTATGTAAAAACATAATTAAACGACTGAATTCTGAACAGACTCAGACTCAGACTTTTAAATTTGGGGGTGATTTTTCGGGGAAAATCAGAAAATTAAAAAAGTCTTGTTAAGAGGATTTCAAATTAAATTTTTCATAGTTTTTAAGTACAAAGTAAAAAGAATATTTAAGAAAAAAAAAAAATATTTCTCCCCTCATCTCCGAAACTAAGGGCATAAAATTAAGAAAAAAATAAGTAATATAGGTCTTTGCTTCAATATTATAGGAAAAATAATGGGAAATGTATGGTTTAAATAATTGGGGGGAAAATCAGAAAATTAAAATATTCAAACTGTATAGTGTGACATGTCTAATAAAGGGCTTGTTGCGAGGTCCTCATGTATTTTTTTTAAAACCTGAAATGATGTGTAAGAAATATTGACAAAGAAGACTAATCCAGTCAGAACGTAAACAAATGTTGATAAAGGCTTTTAGTTCTATAAATTGGTGAGATTTCAGGTTATAACAAAGTCTTAGTGAAATCTTAGGGTTAGCACAAGGCAATCATGCCTATAATTTTTGTAGTGTAATAAGATTCAAAGATTAAAGAAATCAGACCAAATGACGCCACTACCAAATGAAACATGATTTATAAAAGTAATGTTAGTAAAATTAGAATTAGACATTATATTACTCTAAATATTTAAATTAGATTAGGCTAAAATTACATAAAATTTAATTAAATTTACTACGTATATATTTTTTGCATCGCCAATTGCTTAATGGGAGTCTACGTACGGAACCTTCCTACTATATCTATCTAAATACTAATATAGTGAGTGTGAGTGAGCAGAGCAGGTAGGTATAATATTTCATGATATCTAAGTATTCCTAGCGGTTCCAATCGATCTTACTGAAGACAGCAAGATAAACGGAATTTATAATAGTACGCGTTATCTCGCCTTTCAATAACTTCGTGGACAATACCTGCTCTGTATAGCACACACCAATTAAGAAGGCACCAAATAAATGAGGCAACATACCAAGCGATATTTAGGGCCTACGCTCACCTTTGCACCATTTTACAAAGCAACAAACATTATAATTATGTGGTGACTGGTCTAAAAGTAAGGCACTGTCCATGCTGAATAAACATAACGGTACCTATCCATTATTTTTTCGAATTGTTCTTGTTTATTGCGCAGTAATCTTTATAATTTGCAGTTGCGTATTTAAATAATCGCGCCTTGGACCTACAAGATGGAACCCTTATTGATGCGCCTTTAGGAATAGAAGCAAATACAATTTAAATACCAAACAATACGTGTAAGTATTTCTAGTCTATTTCTGCGGCTCTGCCTGTTTGTGCTTATTGGATGTGTGGATGTAGGTATAAAATAATCTTAAATGAACTAGTTTTTAGCGCGCACACACCTAACTCACTCACTTTATTCATTAGCAGTGACGATACTTTAGGGAATGACAGTAACCATCATTATGAACAACTTTCCCCAAGAATCATATGGTCGCAAACGAAAAAATATTTAGGGTCCCCTTCCGAAATGATAAATACTTAGATGAGCCTACCTTCTGTAATGGCTTCCCTACATTCTAAGCCGAGTTATATGACGTAATAGAAAACCTAACCTAACCTAGGTATGGGTATACCTATACAGGTGCAGATCACGTACACAGCTAACAAATAAAAGTAATAAGTAATGGTGGAGTAACAAATTGATTTCGTCATTATCTGTTCTCAGTCGGAACCTCCCTAAGATTTAATGAAATACGGCTTTTACTTGTTTAGAAATTGACTTGCACGTTCTTGTTTTTTCTGGATGTGGATTTTATTTTTCATACGGGCTGGCAGAGGCACAATTGTGCCCGCGTTCAGCCGAATCCATACACCACTTGACAGGGTTCTATTGATAATATTGTCATTTTGATAGTCTAGTCATTTTGATATTACTTATTTCCTTTTAATATTGTGGTCATTTTGATAGTGTGGACATTTTGAATTCGTCATTTTGTACAGTTGGACTTTCTGGTTACATGGACATTTTGATACTCTAGACCTGGTGCCACTGAAGGGTTTAGGCTATGCATTGTCTGTCATTCAGACGGTCTGTCACTTTACCAGGGTAAGAGTTATGATAAGTGAATTGCATCAAATAATATTAAATAGATCGGTGATATTGGAAAACATATGTACAAGGTCAAGTATAAGCAAGGCACGAGCTGTTCTATCTAAATAATATATTTTTCTCAAACATGCGCGGAATTTTTCATATTACGTTCGGAAATAAAATACGCAAAATATCAAAACAGCCAAACCAAAAATATCTCTAACCTTAATTTAAAATAATCACCAAGTTAAAAACTTAAAAAAACCGCCTTAAGCCCTAGTTCTTCCACCCCTGTCGGGATGCGAATGTCGTCTTTGCACAATCATCATCATCATCATCATCATCAGCCCTTGTCCTCCCCCTGCTGGGCACAGGCCTCTCCCAAAGCACGCCATGCGCTGCGGTCACCCGCCAGCCTCGTCCACTGCTTTCCTTCCAGCCACCTTAACAATGTCATCTGACCATCGGGCCGGTGGTCTGCCCGCTGTTCCCTGTCCTGTTCACGGCCGCCACTCTGTGGCTGCCATGGTCCACCTTCTTTTTACAAGATGATGATGAAACTATCGGTCTGAGTCTAAAAGATAGAAACCGTTGCACACGCATACCACCATCAAGTACTACGTTTCAGGCAACAAGGGGTTACGGAGATGTGGAGCGTCGTTTTATATTAACCTGGGCGGTCACAGTTCATAAAGTATAGGTTACAACCCTCGAAATAGCATTGGCCATGGCAATAAAATTGCAAAAGTACAAATATATGTGAGAGTACAAATATGAGTGAGAAGTTTGGAAGGCATAGTATTGTCAGATTTGGACGCTAACAAATTATTAAATCGACCACATGATGACAGATCGTTATCGGAAATTACGAGACTACAAAATCTGTCTTCCGATAATCAATAATATAATAAAGCTCACTTTTCACTATGGGATATGGTGTACCACCTTCGTATTTCCCACAGTGAAAATTGAGCTTAATAGAATACGAATATACGGCACATAACTGAAAAAAATAAAAACAAGGAACGTAAACACCATTCATAATTCACCAAGCTAAAAATTTAGAAACCAAGCCCTATTTTGTCCGCCACGGTCGGGACGCGAATAGAAGAATCGGACAGTCAAGTCCACACGTATTATACCTGTATAGGTACATATGCGCAGTAATTCCCGCCAACGTCGGTCGCCCAGTGCTGTTAATTCGTGGCGCGAGGTATACGTGGCATTATAAACGATTATACGGTTGTTATAGACAGAACGCATCTTATGACACTGACCTTAACCACCACTGATAAGGCACAGTAAAGCAATTATATGCAATATCGTTTACCTGGATGATTCATGATACCATTATTTTTTTAATGGAACCAATCTGGATGGTCAACCTTTCAATTAAAAAAACAAATTTTGAAATCGGTTCATTAATAAAGTTTTGAGGTAACAACATAAAACAAAAAACAAGCAACCGAATTGAGAACCTCATAATAATAATAATAATAATTCTCTATTGCACAGAAAACACAATGGAAAATATATCTAGAACAATATGCACAGGTGAGCAAAAAGAAATTTCTTGCAGCTAACCTGTGAGGAAAGGAAAAAATGTATATAGAGAGGTAGTCCTAGTGTACAATTAAAAGTTAAAATAAATAAATAAATACTATCAGATATATCACCATACACCTACGCACTTACTATAAGAAAGTAAACGGAGTTTTTCAGTTAGTGTGCTCTCGTTTCTCACACGCTTCATATCTGGATATTTGTAACAACGAGAGCAGTACTCCAAGAAAGCTCCCTAAACAAATTATATGTAGGATTCTACTAAAGGATATCTTAAGACACAACTATAGGCACAATCTGACAAAATATTAAAAAAATCAAAAATCGCTTTACACCAATGTAACAAAACAAAACCCAAACTGACGAGACTTCTGGACCTCTTCAGGTTCCAAATAACTCAGAAAAAAGCAGCATCGAGACTCAAACTGAAATTGTTCACGAAGAAAAGCTATTAGACTCAACGCAGACTGAAAATTTAAAAAACAATTTTTTTCGTTAATAACTCAAAATTAATTATATTACATCAAAATATCCAAAGCGTTCTACCTAAAAAGGAAATATTAGAGTTGACCTTAGCTGAGTTGTCGGAATCTGGTATGAAACCCGACATTCTATGTCTAACCGAAACTTTTGTCGAATCTGGAAGTGAGAATAATATAAGACTGTGTGGCTATGAACTAGCAGCAAACTTTTCCAGAAACAAAAAAGGGGCGGCTCCTGCATTCTGGTAAAAGTGGAATGATTTATAAAAAATTAAAAAACATTGATAATCTCGCTCTACCTAATATTTTTAAATGTTGTAGTATCCATCTTAATCATTATAACACCATAATTGTGTGCATCTACAGAACATCAGAGGTTGAAATATGGACCGTCTAGAATTATTGCTTTATACTTTAAAACTTAAATATAATAACAAGAAAATTATAATAGCTGGTGACATTAATATAAATATTCTTAAGCATGACATTATAACTAGAAATTTAACTGACATTATTAATAATAACAATTTGACATTTCATATTACAGAACTAACTAGACAAGCATCATGCATTGACCATATGATTAGCAATATAGAGTGTGCCGTAGGAACAATCATACCCCTGGGGTTGTCAGATCACGAAACTAACACAACTACTAACGATTCCTGTGAGCAATAAGAAAATACTACCAAAGGCGACATTAAAATATAAAAGAGATTATTATGAAAATGTTATAAAATTTTATGAGTGCATTAGCTCATTATCTTTCTCAGAGGTGTATGAGGAAAGTGACCTAAACAAAGCGTTCAATATTTTTCATGAATTGTTCTGCTTATTTTATGACCTTTGTTTTCCCATCATCAGAATCAAAAGAAACACACAAGGAAAACCAAAATGGGTGTCTAAAGGACTTAAAGTAAGCTGTAAAACAAAGAGATCTCTTAGGTTCGCATTTTATAAAAACAAAACGGAATATAACAAAATAAAATACCAACAATTCTCAAAACTATTAAAAATATATTATAATATCCCAGCAGCAAGCAAACAATAAATATGTGAGTAATAGCAAAAACAAATATAGAGCATCCTGGAATGTGGTAAAAAATGAATCGGGAAATGATCAAAAGTTACCACATTTTATACAAGGTATTAGTCATGAGGGCAAGCTTTTCAAAGAACCATTAGAAATAGCAAATACATTTAACGAGTATTTTATAAAAATCTCGAATAAAGTAAATCATGACCTAATTCCGACAGTTGGTAGAAATAGAATTCACCAGAGTATCTTCCTGAATCCGTATGACAGTATAAACGTGAGGAAACTGGTTATGTCCTTAAATAATACTAATTCAGAAGGATATGACGGTATATCCACAAAAATTATTAAGAAATGCTACTCTGCGATTGTGCCCATACTGACATATCTTATAAATCTGTCCTTAGTAATAGGGTGCTTTCCTGATAGACTTAAAGTATCAGTAGTTAAACCCCTGTTTAAAAAGGGTGAAAAATGTGATATAGGTAGTTATCGTCCTATGTCACACCCGTGTTATCAAAAATCTTTGAAAAGGCAATGCCAAAAAGACTTACTGATTTTATTGATATATTTAACATATTTACCCCGGAGCAGCATGGGTTTCAACAACACAAATCCACAACATTAGCGGCCTTTAAACTTGTCGATAGAATTGTACATAATGTAGATATAAAACAATTCAGCACGGTTCTGTTTTTTGATGTGTCGAAAGCGTTCGATTTTGTTTCACATGATCTACTAATGTCCAAGCTCGAATCAAATGGCATTAGAGGCCTTGCACTAGGTTGGATACAGTCATATTTGAACAATCGATTGCAGTTTGTAGAAATAAGTAGAATAAATGACAAAAATGTAGAGAACAGGTACAAATCTGACCTTCAAATAAACAAATTCGGAGTTCCTCAGGGCAGTGTTCTCTGGCCTCTCCTATTTTTACTCTATATTAATGACCTACCCGAGGTTACAAATCCAAACTATATCTTATTTGCGGACGATATATCAATAAACGTAACGCGTTCAATAGATGATGATATTTCTTTTCATGAGTCTGACATCAATGCCGCAATTATAAGTATAGTTCAATGGCTACATAATAATAATTTACAGGTTAATTTAAGTAAAACAATGTACATTAATTTTAATAATTTTGAAAAATTCAAGAGAGACATGACGTTAAATGTAAATTATAATGGACAAATTCTTCATTTATAGGTATTAATATAGATCGACATTTAAATTGGAAAACTCACACTGACAAAGTTTGCAAGAAAATTAATAGATTTGTACATGTATTAGGTAGACTTCGGAAAACGACGAATAAAAAGACTGCTCTAATTGCTTATCATGGTTATGTGGGGTCTGTACTACGATACGGTCTCGTAATTTGGGGAAACGGTACTGAGATAAATGATGTTTTTATTGCACAAAAAAAATGTGTGCGTGCCATTTGCGGTATGGCCCGATATGAATCCTGTGAACCTATGTTCATTAAGTTAAATATATTACCCTTACCATGTGTGTACATCCACGAAATTGGAAAATTTGTTAAAACCAACGCACATTTTTTTCTTCTTAAAAGTGAACAAGGATGTGCAATCCCTAATAGAGCAAGGAAGTGCATTCCACAAATGTATTGCCCTTAACCTAAACGAGTGCTCGTAAGCCACAGTGTTGTGCTGAGGAATTGACCAAAGTGACACCGTCTGAGATCTCTGAAGTCTATCCCCAGAGAAACGGCACTCAAAATGTTCACGAAGATATGCGGGATAGCGCGGATTTCTCAAAATATTGAAGAGGAAGGAGAGAATGTGCATATCACGACGAATTTGGATCGGGAGCCAGCCTAATTCCCCGCGATATTGGGACACGTGGTCGTTCTTGCGAAGACCGCAGATAAACCGAGTCCCGAGATTTTGAAGTCGCTCAAGTTTATTCGTTCGCGCTGGCCCAGCAAACATCGGCGTAGTCAATTAAAGGCAGAAGAAGGATCTGACCTAGCATGATTTTAGTCTGCCTAGGCAACAAGTTCTGCAAACGCCGAAGGGAATGAAAGGATGCAAAGACTCGTCTGCTGCCCTCACAAACATGATGCTACCAAGATAATAGATTGTCAAAAACAACGCCAAGATTTTTGGCTTTCTCGCTATACTTGACGATGGGCATATAGCACCGTCATATAGCACGGGAGCAACGGACCTATTCTGCAACAAATTAAATAAGTGCCATGTACCATGAGCCCATTTCCTAATGTTGTCGAGGTCAGCATTCAAAGCCTCTACAGTCGAAGTCAGATCACACAGGCGAAAATGCCGATAAATTTGAAGGTCATCTGCATAGAGATGATACGAGGAAGACAATACATCCGAGATGGAATGGATGAAAATTGAGAAGAGAAGAGGAGAAAGATGCCACCCTGCGGGACACCTGTAGAGAGCTTGCACCATTCCATAGAAACCTCTTCAGACTTGATGCGCTGCTGGCGGTCTCTCAGGTAAGAGTCAAACCAGCGAGACGAGTGTGACAGACATTGAGCGATTTTATGATTTCAACAAGTATATCGAAGTCGACGCAGTTGATGGCGCTAAAGTCAAGGAGAGTCAGGACTGTTAGCTGCTTCTTATCCATTGCCAGTGCGATATCGTCAGTTACCTTGGGCAGTGCTGTCCATAGCACCACTATGCCCCGGCCTAAAACCAGACTTAAAGTGTTCAGTAAATCCATGGAGGAAAGGTACGAGGACAGCTGGGAGTGGACAATTGATTCGAGGACTTTGCAAAGGATTGGTAGGATGGAAATGGGACGGTACTCTTTGAAGGAGGACGGGTAAGACGTTTTCGGCAGGGTTATACGACCTCTGTGGCGCAGGGGTTGCGGCTCTGCCTACCATGCGAGAGGTCCCGCGTTCGATCCCTGGCTGGGGGTAAAAAAAAACAGGTCTTGGATGTTTATATATGTGTGACGTTGCTGTTTCTGTTTCCCATGACACAGGTTATCGTAGTGTGGGGCCAGAAGCAATGTATGTGCCTTTATTTAAATGTTTATGTTTATGTATCACTACTGCCTTTTTATACTGGCTTGGGAAGCAGTACTCGCTCAGCGACGCGTTGATTATAGGCGTTATGGGTGGTAAAAAGTTATCGAGTACACTGAATAGCATCTGACTTGTCATCACCTAAAGCCTTCGACGAGACCTTCTCCTCCTTTTTGAAAGTCGGTTAAAAAAACACGCCAGAAATGTAAGTATGAAAGTGCAGACTTATTTCAATTTCGAACATAGAGCGCGCCAGAAATGTAAGTATCTAAGTGTGGTTTTATTTAAATTTCGAGCGTCAATTGAATTGCACAGTTATCAAAAATCGGAAACACACCATCACAAGGCAATATCATCGAATTACCTTTGCCTATAAAAAAAAGGATACGAAAAAAATACCTTCCATTTTAGTCGTATAATTACAGACCTCCGAGGGATGATAAAGGCCATGGCAATTTCGAAATATTTGTGAAAATTATGGAGAAAGCCCTCAATAAATTGTGTAATAAATGACAGAAAGAAGTTAATTATTTGTGGCGATCTTAATGTAGATTTGCTTGTGGATACAACAACGAAACAACGATCAATAACTTTATTTCAATAATTTAATTTATATTAGCAGGAAAACAAACTAAAAACCTAAAAAGAAATTGTTGAGAAAAACAATTTTTTTGAATAAAAATAAGTTATAAATTATGTTGATGAGATTGAATGTACTCCGCCAAATTTAGGGTGGAAGCCAAATTTTTTTGCCAAAGAAAAGTCCAGGGAAAGGTATTACGAGAACTTCATGTCCTGGAGAATTGAGAAAGGTTTTTTATAGAATTTTTATTTATTTCCTTGCATTTTTTGGAGAAGAGCACCATACAAGACTCCTATTATTGAAGTCCGAGAAGCGTCTCACAAGAGGATTTTCCCTGCCACTCGGAATTAATGAACTATAGATGACTAATTCCGAAAATCACTTAATGGATTGGCTGCTTTGTCAAGAAATGTAGAACAATGGTGATAACAAATATTATGTATCTTTTGACTTGTGCCTATTTG
Source organism: Argyresthia goedartella (assembly GCA_949825045.1). Lineage (NCBI taxonomy): Eukaryota > Metazoa > Arthropoda > Insecta > Lepidoptera > Argyresthiidae > Argyresthia > Argyresthia goedartella. The sequence continues at coordinate 17,679,500 of OX463824.1, read as the reverse complement.
ATAGTTTTAAACGCCACTTTATCTTGATTACTGTATGCCTTTCGTGTGAGTGTCTTCAAAAGAATTCTAAGACAATAGCATAGTGATCTCTGGATTAAGATTTTCAGATTTATGCTTAATAACCTATCAGGATGCATTAGGTGATTAATTTATGCACCAATGTTAAATTGACACCTACTACTGTCTACTCTTGAATCTTTGGGTATTTTTTAAATCGCAATGAAGTAGGATATGATAAGACTACATAAGCCACATGCGGGCTCACGAAAACGAGTACAGAGTTGTTGCATCTGTGTCGGACCGAATCCTCACCAGAATTATTTTGTGTGAGGTTAATGAGCAGGCGTAACACTCGGTGGACAAGAAAAATAATTATTATTTTGTAGAAATAATCATCATGGTTAATATTGACCTGCATGGTTAATAAACAGCGCTGGCGAGTTATACTTTCGCTCGTTGCTTGTCGTTGATCATTTTATATTTTAATTTAATTAATGTAGAAGTATGTTGGCACTTTAATATAATTATTCCCTTTTACATTACCTATTCAATAATAATAGTGTTTATTACACTGCCCTTGAGTACCTCGGAAAATAATACAATTACGACGTGGAGGCAATTTACTCTATCGAATGGTTTATTATGAGTATTAAATATATTTATGGTTAATATATACCGATAATTTCTACCATTCTGGCATTTTTAATACATTGTCATAATGCTTCCAGCTTCAGGAATGTACCTTTCCTTTCTGACTGCCTATCTAGTCAGATACCTCATAGCGGTATATATAACATTTACAGCCAGATATGCACTTTGCTAGCAGATATAAAATAATAAGAGAGCAATTTAAATGATCACCAAAATATTTTTTTCTTACCCAAAATAGGTAAAAGATCACCAAACGTTGCAGAAAATATCAGGGCAAAATACTGCGGTGGCTTAGGTGAAGGGTAAAGGGGGTGAGCGAAGCGAAGCCCCCTTTATCCTTCGCGTTAGGCTGAAAATGAAAGAACAACAAAAAATATTTAAAACATAAACTTAAGTAGGAGGATTCAAAATATAAAAAGATATTTGGTGATCATTTATCCAAACACAATTTGGTGAACATTTACCCATCGATGCAGTCATTTCGAATTTATTGGTAGTAAATTTTCGAATTTTTGGTAATCGATATTCAGATAAGAAATGAGTTTTTACCAAGTGGTATAACATTAAGCTGGTCGCAACGTGCGGTTTTTGGACGCAGTTAAGAGGGCTTATGATACGTGTGTAGATAAAAACTTAATCATCTTGAGTCCAAGGACTTTAAACCCACTCATTCAAATTATTTGTAACCGACACAGCAGTCACTTCGTTCTCGTTTGGGTTGGTAATGTCAGGAACATTTGATGTGTCGACATATTTTTCATCCAACCATATAGCACCATCATCACCCAAACAAAGAATTTCTCTGGCACGTCTAGTAGAAATTCTTTTAGGACGAATTTTTGCGATGGGCGAATCTTCTTGTAGCTTCTTGTGTGATAGCTTATGTTGGTTAGTGGCCTTGTATGATGCAAAATATAGACCACAGATGCCACACGATGGCTTAAACAAGTATGCCTCGACACTGGGGCAATAGCTGTCAAACGCATCTTGCTTCAAATGTGATGACGCTCGGAGATCCAAAGAATCTGAAGTAACAGTGGAGAAAATTTACATTCGGAGTCATCCTTTTCTATGGTCACATACCCGTTAGAAGTCTATTTATTTTACTAAAACAGGTGGAGTTAGGAATATTTTACAGTTTTTTTGTTAATGGTTCAAATTTGTCATTTTTACTCTTAATTAGATTTTGAAATTGTGACATCAGGAAACTTAGGACCCCTAACACTTGTCACACAATGTCACAAATCGTCGAGGCGGTGGATTTGCCTCCCCCTATCCATCCCCTATAAGGTTTATTGGAGATTGGAGATTTGCAGTCAATCCCGATAATAATATATTGATGAGGTCAGATTTTTAGGAAGTAACGGAAACATTTTCTTAATTTTGATAAGGAGTCAGGAGTCAGCAGTTTCAGAAGGCAAAACTGAAAGAAGTCACATATGACTGAAATAAGTCACATTTGATGATCGAGGCAGATAATCTCATACTTGAGAATCGGGGCGAAAAATTACGAGGGGTTCATAGTAGATGCGGTTATTACGAGGGGTTCATAGTAGAGGCGGTAATTACGAGGGGTTCATAGTAGAGGCGGTAATTACGAGGGGTTCATAGTAGAGGCGGTAATTACGAGGGGTTCATAGTAGAGGCGGTAATTACGAGGGGTTCATAGTAGAGGCGGTAATTACGAGGGGTTCATAGTAGAGGCGGTAATTACGAGGGGTTCATAGTAGAGGCGGTAATTACGAGGGGTTCATAGTAGAGGCGGTAATTACGAGGGGTTCATCGTAGAGGCGGTAATTACGAGGGGTTCCTTGTAGATGCGGTAATTACGAGGGGTTCATTGTAGATGCGGTAATTACGAGGGGTTCATAGTAGAGGCGGTAATTACGAGGGGTTCATTGTAGATGCGGTAATTACGAGGGGTTCATAGTAGAGGCGGTAATTACGAGGGGTTCATTGTAGAGGCGGTAATTACGAGGGGTTAATTGTAGAGGCGGTAATTACGAGGGGTTCATAGTAGAGGCGGTAATTACGAGGGGTTCATTGTAGAGGCGGTAATTACGAGGGGTTCATAGAAGAGGCGGTAAAATGTTCACATTTAGATTTTACGTTTGATCTCCGGGCTGGATGCCGTTGAGGCGGCAAGATCGGGGATCGGGGCGAAACTTGCGGAGGCGGCAGGATGGTGAGTCTTCGAAGCTATCCTGTCTCTATCAATCCTCTGTCTGTCTTCGTCAAGAACGCATTCGAACCTGGAGTTATCCTTTAACGTCCACCGCCACCACCTACTTATTAGCTCGGAAGCCATTCACCTTCATGGACCACTTCTCTCCCTAAATGCTAGCAAGAGACAGAGACCAGTCGACGCTATGCCTCTAGCGCTGTGTAGGGACTCTAGTGTTGTGTAGTGCTCATCCTGCGTACCCATCTCTATGTAAACTAGGTAGGTAACCCTCTTCTAATGGTAATCTTGGAGTAAAAATATGTTGAGACGGACTCACTGTGTTTACCTTGCACATTACCCCCGCTAGTAACTTAACAAAGTCACGAAGAGACTTGTTGTCCAAAGAATACCATCTTACTCGAGTTTTACTCTACAGCTCAAGGACAAGTGTCGTTATATAAGCCACGTGTAACGACCGATAAGCCGCCGTTAATAGCGAACGGCGGCGTTATCGTCATCGGATCCGTTTAACGAGATAGCGTGTTCTATCGGCTGCGATAACGTCAACACTCGTTGTTTAGATAAGAGTTGATTATTCTATTCTTTTCTGATATCATATAAGTATATAGTGATACCGGAATTATATCGGTTATACAAAGTAGAAAATTACCTACGTTGCCTTACATTGATGCGTTCTGTTTAAAGTACACTAACGTCAATTATATAGCAATAAACAAATGTTTTTACAAATTAAACACTCATTAACATTTACACACCATTAATCGATATAGATCGCTAATCACGATTCAATAATACAATACCCTTGATGTACCGTGACGAAGTAAAGATGTGTTTGTGAGGTCAGCAGACAAGTCTTTGCGTCATTTTATTCCTTCCGGAGATTGCAGTACTTCCTGCCGTGGCAGACTAAAATCATCCTTGCTCAGTCCCTTCTACTACCTTTAATAGACTGTTGGGTTAGTGCGAACGAAGGACAACTGAATAAACACCAGCGACTTGAAAACCTTGGGATTCGGTTTGTCTACGGGCTACGCAAGTATGACCATGTCTCCCAGTATCGCAAGGAGCTGGGGTGGCTTCCAATCCGTCTTCGCCGTGATATGCACATTCTTTCTTATCTATTCAATATTTTGCGAAATCCCCGTTATCCCACATATAATCGAGAACGTTTTGAGTTTCTTTTCGCCAGGGATAGTAATCGGAGATCCCACACGATGTCTCTCCTGTCAACTCCTCGGCATAACACTGCCGCTTACAAACAAATGAGTGTTTAGGGCAATCTGACTGTGGAACGCACTTCTCTGCCTGGGATAGTCCTTCAATTTTGAAGAGAAGAAAAAGGAAATACGCCTTCAAAAGATTGAAGGCGTATTTCCTTTCTCTTCCGTAATCGGTATCATATTTATGTAAGTATTTGTATGATATTTTATAGTTTATATATGTGCAAGCTATTTATTGTATTTTATATAGTTGAGATATATATTTTATTTATTAGGTATATTTTATTTATATTTTAAAAGTAATTTTGGTACGTTTGTATACAGTTTTATTGCGCACTAGGACTGTCCTGTTTCATAAACACTCCTGTCTTGCCTAGGTTTACTGGAAGAAATGTCTTTTTAGAGATAAGCTCGCCTTTGCCTATAAAATTTATTGTAACTGTTGTCTGTGTCTGTCTGAATGAGCTCTTACTCACAGATATAATAACAGATGTGTACGGGGGATTAGTGTTGGTATAGTAGTTTATATTAGTCTGCGATTTTTTTTATTGCTGGTAAAATCATCCTGCAGTAAAATATTGTTGAGAATTCGCGCGTGTTTTTGCCGTCCAGCCAGATCCGCGAGATAACCTTAAAAGGGTAGTATTAAATTGCACATGCATTTGCCCAATCAATGTTACTTTGTGGAAAAGATTCATAAAAACAGATTAAATCAATTAATTAAAAACAGATTAAATAATTAAGCACTATTATTTCTTCAATTTATCGATAATATTTTCTTCACATCACTATAGATATTTATTGGACAAATTTTATATAAATAAATTATTGTAATTAAGCTACTATAAACGTATTTCTGATATTTCTGGGCCAAAATAATTTGAGAAATCTTCCGCTATCCTATTGTATCCAATAAAATGTATAATATACAAGAAAATCTGCGAATAACATTGATTAATACTAACCTGTGGTAGCTGATGAATTCGCCTAAATTTTTATGATTTCACATGTAAATTTTCCTCTGTATGATTTTTTGTATGATTCTGCGCATTACATGGAAAATGACTTTCTAATACAATTTTATAATTTATCTCACTGATAGATCACTTTTATAATTAAAATAACGTTTCCTGAAAGTTTCTATTAGAAATATTCAGTCTTTGTTTATAATAATAAATAAATAATAAATACCTTGGACACTTTTGACTCACATTGATCTAGCCCCAAACTAGGATTCCCTGTATCTTGGGTACTAGATAACGATACACATTCTTATATAGATAAATATTATACATAGATAGATAAACAACCATGACTACGGTACAAACATCCGTTATCATCAAACAAATATTTGCCCCCACCGGGACTCGAACCCGGGACCCTTGGCTTCGTAGGCAGGGTCACTGCCGACTCGGCCATTCGGGTCATCAAATGTATGACTATGACATGACCATGACAGATGCTGTTTCGTTGTTGTCTGACAGACACACAAATGGCGACCTAATTCTGTAGAGCAAAAGAAAACCATCAACAAAAGTCTACTCAATCCAACATTGACGCTGCGTCTATTTAAGCAAAGAGTTCGTTCATCTGAGGGTCGGACCATGAGATAGTCACTTGCCACTGATCTATGATACCTATATGTAATAATGATAATAATTTACCTACTATATTATTTTCCAAATTAACACACTAAGGTCTACTTGCACGACATTCGCTAAACGTGTTTTAACGTTATCTTAAATCGATTTAGCATATGTCATATCATAATATATGAAAGTTAAATCAATTTAACACGCAAAACTGATTAAGCCAGGGCCTATTCACTGTGAGAATATACACATTACGAGTACAGCTTACCTGGGTTACTTAAATATGATTTCAACGATTTGAGATTTCTATTAAGAGCTGTATCTGTATGTATTTTAACAGTGACTTATGTGTCAATCACAATCGGATAGATGTTTCAGAATCAGGTAAATATAATCTGCTTCTGCCGCCGGCAGCTGTAACTAAGTACATTACTGAACGTGTAATAGAATACCTACATCATGACATGAGAACAATCCGTTACCTCATCACTACATTCGCTGGCCACCTCGCGAACAGGATGCTAAAGCCTGCCAAATCACTCATGTGTGCTTTCTCACGCGCAGTTAAGTATAATGTGGTTATGGGGGATTCCCGAACATTGCGGTTAAGAGTCGTTTCAAAGGCAGTGCATTCGACAACTTAGCAGTCATGTTTTATCCTCTTAGTTATTTAACCTCTAGTCGTGATTGGAAAAGATATGAGGACGGAGACGAGACGGCACGGCACATTGATAACCTGAAAGTGGCTTGAAATTTATTTTTACATTAAGTCGTTCCTAAGTAGGGAAAGTTGTTAAAAAGATATGCGTTACAGTTCAGTAAAGACATTGGAGTAGCTGCTACATAAAATTGTGCGTGAAAAGACTCAGAATTAGGATCGAGGGAACTGGCATATATGCTCACAGTTCGTGGACACCGAATTTAAAACTGCTAATAAAGTGACCGACACAGTTTTTGAGGCACGTAAGAACGTGCCTGTCATGTACGAGTAAGAACTCGTAGGTCCTCATTATGCAAAACACGGAGACTACTATCTATTACATTTTCAATACTATTGCAGAATAAAGCGTAATGTTGGGTTCTTATAGCCGTATGCACGATCCGCTACTCAAGTAACGTGCTACTTATGTCATATACAGGATGTAGTAGAAAGGTGTAGTCATATTTTAAGGGGTACAACATTCGCTATGAAACCGATAAGAGAAACATTGTTTTTCACGTCTCCATACAAATAACCTTACCGCCCGGTCCAAAATGTGTAAAGAAGTGAAAAACAAAATTGCTCTCATCAAATCGGTATCTTAATGAAAGTTGTTTAGAATGATGTCCCCGACAACCCCTTAAAATGTGACTTCTCCTTTATGTTACAACCTGTATTGTATAGGTTTAAGCTCTAGAATGAAAACGGTTTGGCAAATAATAAATCGTGGAAATGGCAAAGCTACATTTAGGGACAATGATTTCTGCTTAAAGGTAGTTGATGATATTATTTAATCTAACGCTGATGTAGACATTCTTCACCAAGGTATCCTTACTCAAAAAAGAGCATCTAAACTCATATTAAGAAGATACTTTGTTAAAAAACAGCACTAACTTCAGTAATGTAGCTTTTAAATTAAGATTGTCAAAACGTTTAGATGATTTATCTTAAAAAATACTGAATGCCTATGGGGTATATCTGGTTACCCAACACTTAGCTTATGTATTCAATAAATGTGTTGATGATGGAGCTTTCCCATCCCTCATGAAACATAGTAAACTGATACCTCTGTTCAAGTCGGGAGACAGGGGTGATCCTTTAAATTTCAGATCAATATCTGTTCTTCCAGCACTAAGTAAAATATTTAAGCCAAACAAAACGGTTTCACTATGCTGTCGGCATTTTTTGCGATGTGTCGAAGGCATTTGCGTTTCTAATTAAATTAAATCATTATGGAGTTAGAAATCAATCGTTGGATCTACTAAGATCTATTTAATCAATATCATTCAAAGGAGACAAATCAACGGCGTTATATCTGATGGATGGGATATAATAATAGGCGCACCACAAGGCCCTTTCTTATTACTGGTAGGTATATATTGTCGATCTGCCTTTTATGGTGGAGAAATTGACTGACATAGTGTTGTCTGCCGATGATACTTCACTGGTCTTCAAGATTGAAAGACAAAAAGAAGATTTTGATGATCTTAGTAATAATGTCTTTAAACTTGAATTGGTTCACTGTTAATAATGTATTGTGAAACGCTGGTAAAACCAAGTGTATAAAATTCTCAATTCCAAATGTACGACAAGTTGAGACCAGTTAAGTGCTAGAGAGTAACACGTTAGAATTAGTAAATGACACAAAGTTTCTTGGAATATCCAAGCGAAATCAATTGCTAGTAAATTGCAGTGGGACCCCCACATAGATAAATTAGCTGGTAGATTTAGTTCTGCGGCTTACGCTATTGGGAAAATTAGACAAAACACGGATGTGGCTACAGTCTGGCTAGTTTATTTTAGTCACTTTTATAGTTTTTTTTTTTTTTGGTATATTGTCGGAGAGAGCAGCGGATATTCAAACTCTTTTTATATCACGGAAAAGAGCTATTCGAGCAATTTATAATATAAAACACGAATACTCCTAAGAGTACTTCTTAAGAAATTGACATACGAACTACAACAATCATGTAATGTTAACCTAAGATATAATCACAGACTAGTTGAACCCGGTTTAGAGTTTGAAATTCAGTGGAGATTTTGAAATCGCCAAATGAGCAATTTAAAAACCTTTTTCTTTATCTAAAAAGGGATACCCATTTTAATATTTATGCTTCGGAACGCACCGGTTTTTTGTTGCGCGGATCGACCGCGAGTAGTCGGGACATCACTAAGCGGAAACGGACCGCAGCTGTCACTCGTACCAACGAGAGGAAAAATTGGAGTTTATCTTTATCCTTTTCTCGTCGGGAGAACAACATGTCTGCTCAGGCATCGTGCCATTGATGGTATTTCGGTGTACCAATTACCAAATACAGGCGTCGGGCCTGGTCGGAGTGTTAATCATCTACATCGTCGGGAAATAAGTAGATTCGCGTCAGCGGTCAAGTGATCCGTGTTGATTGGACATCGTCGTACCGGTAGCGGCGACTCCACGTGTCGGCAGGCAGCACGCCGGCGACAGCGTCGGCAGCGACGGCAAGGTTTCGATTCCTCTCCTATCCCAAAACTGTCTCCTATCCCGCATTCCTGTCTCGAATCGAGCTTTCGATCTACCAGTCTGCGACGACAAGGTCAGTAACAATTCAACTCACTTTTCTCTCATGTGCTGGCAAAAGCCCACCCCCTCAGGATTCCACGCCGTTCGGTAGGCGTGGAAAATTAGTCAGTTTGGTAGCAGGCGCGGTTTTCCTAGTGGGAAATCACCGATTCACGGAAGGTTGTAGGGTTGTTGCCACATTGTAGTTGGGAGAAAAGAATATCTCAGATTGGCCGGCAAGTCGGCAATGAGTCTGTGGTCGGTACCACAGTTAAAGTTCATTTTCGGTTAGTGAAAGTATAAGTGTCAATTTGGTTAACAGTTATTATAAATTTGTAGTCGGAAACTACTGTTAGTGCGCATAAAAGATTGAACAGTCATTCTGTGAAGTAACTAGATTGTATTACTTGCGGTAGAACGTCGGGTTCTATAGTACTGCAGTGTTATTTCAGTTTACAGAGCAGGGTCAGGCTATTTAAGGGGTATTAAGCTGATTTTGCTGACCTCAAAAGAAGTGTGGGTCATATCGGAGGGGCCACTTCTAGAAAAATATGTTTTTTTTATAATACCTTTTTGTGTGTTATTTGTATTGTACCATATGGTGGCATTCTCTAATTGATTTAGAGTGTATATTTATAAGGTGTATGTCCACAGGGCGACCATATTAAATATTGTTTAGGATTTAATTGTTTTAGTGGTTGCCTTGGTTTCTACAACTTAGTTTTAATTTCTGTGCCCAGCGCTGACGGGCAAGTGCTGGTCTCTGGCTGTGCTTAGTTCGGTAGTGAAGCATAGGACCAGAAACAATTGAATCGGTAACCATGGCACCTTCGCCCTTGACGGTACTGCGGTATGGTGTCCGTGAGGAGATGAGATGGCTCGCCCATACTCATCAGTATGTGGAGCGACCTGACATGGACGATGTCCTGCTCAAGCGTGTGGGGGACGCAATGACACGCGTCGGGAAGGTGTGTCGGCTGGCTGCGGAGGCTGAAGCCCTCGGGCTTACGGATGAGGCCTCGGTGGCTGCAGTGAAGCAGCTCTGCGCGGATGCTGACCAAGCGATGGAGTGCTTGGGCGACATCGAGCGTCGCGCCGAAAAAATTAAGTGGTCGCGTCGGGATGACCGCGGGGAGGGTAGCGGAGACCCGCCCCCTAAGGGTGTTGTTGGACGGCTGCCACACCTGGAGATTCCGGCCTTCGGTGGGGCAATTGATGAGTGGCCGGCATTCATCAATTTATTCGATAGTCTGGTCCACGGTCGGGACGACCTGGACAACGCCTACAAGTTGGCCCAACTATTGATGGCACTGCGGGGTGAACCGAAGGAGTTGGTCGGTCACCTAACGGTCACGGCGGGCAATTATGAGATTGCACGGGCCATATTGTTTGACCGCTACCAACACAAACGGCAGTTGGTTGATGCGCAGCTGGGGAAGCTGTTTAGCATCCCAAGAGTAACCCGGGATGTTGACATCCGGGTACAGGTGCTCAACCCTGTGCTGGTGGCCACTAAGGCCCTTCAGAACCTTGGTCTGCCGGTAGACCAATGGTCATATATCGTGTTATATATGGTCTTGTCACGGTTGCCTGCAGCTGTTCAAAGTCGGTTTAAACAGCTGCATGGGGGCAGTAGCTCGGAACTGCCCACGCTCGTCCAATAAACGGATTTTTTGGAGGATTCGGAGGCCAGTGTGCAGCGCCAACCAGCGCGGATGCGGGAGGGGCCGCGCCCCCCACCCCCACGGGGGGGCGGGCGGTCAAAACAATTTGGCGTTTTGAGTGCCGCGCCGTCGGGTGACGGCTGTGTGCAGTGCGACAGTGCCGGTCATGAAGTGACCAGTTGCGCCAACTTTAAGGCGCTCGGTGTGGCTGCCCGCAGGAAGGTGGTCTTCCGCCACCGATTGTGTTTCGGTTGTTTGGGGCCGCACCCGCTGAGCGAGTGCTCACGCGCGTCCCCCTGTGAGTGCTGCGGTGGCAGGCACCACGTCGTGTTGTGCCTGAACCGGTCAGGCCCTTCGGACGGTCACCAGGGCCGGACTCAGGCTGGTCGGTCACAGGGCCCAACCAGGGCCGAACCCAGTCCCCCTCTGGGCAACGGGAGTCACCAACGGGGTGACTGGGGTACCCGCGGACGGGACCCCCCCCCCCCGAGGGGAAGGGGGCAGCGCGGGGGGTAACAGGCGGGATAGCCGGGGTTCGGTCGCCGCTGTCCAGGGTCAGCGAGGACTTCGGGCCGCTGGCTCACCGCGTGTTACGGGCGGGTGTCAGATGGCACCTATGAGTGGCGCGAAGGCTGGGAGCCCACCACCTTCTGCACCACCCTGCCCGTCGCTCTGGGAGGCGAACAGGGAGGCGAACAGTCGGATGTCGCCCCCATTCCTCTTCCCCCCGGATCTCAACACGAGCAGACGTTTTTCAAAGATATTACTTAATTTAATTTAAAGTTAAAACAGTAAATTACAAAATTAAAAACATACAAAATAATAGGAGTGCATAAGCAGTAAGGAGCCTTCACTTGACGTCACGTTGTGCTCCGCCCCACCGGCGCTGGCGCAACCCAGCGGATCATCTTGCCCCGCCCCTTCGACCCGCCTCCAGCAGCAGCGGACACATCCACCTGCGCGTGGCCCATTTTGCCCCGTCCTGAGGAGGACCAGTGCGGATACCGGTTAGTGGCAGCTTCTTGCTCACACTGCGCTCCTGGTACTTTCTCAACGCTCGGAGTGTGACCGTGGTAGCTTCGTCGGCCAGTGTTGCTACCGCCTACGGTTTCGCCTGAATACGCGTAAAGAAATCGAAAATCCAATCCAATATTTGCGCTAAGTATAATAATCATGCCGTGCTTCAACTGTAAGAAAGTCGTGTCGTCTACTGAGCTACTAGTCTGCAGAGAATGTCAGAGCCAGTCTCACTATCACTGCCTCCAGATAACAAAAGCTCAATTTAAAGATCTTTCGGACAAAGATAAAAGATCATGGCAATGCAATGGTTGTCGTAATGTTTCTCGCCTTAGACGCAATGATGACACTCCCGTTGGAAAGTCACAGATACAACCGCCGGCTGAACCGCAACAACAAGACAGCCCTGTGTTCAATGATAAAGAGGAAAGCGACCAGCAGACGGATATTAGTTGCCAACTAATTACTTTCAAGCAGGAAATGAAAGAGATGATAGCGATACATTGTCGAGAATTCCGCCAAACATTGAAAGAGATCCAGCAATCAAATGCAAATATTGAAACCGCTATAGCCTTCATCACAGACCAAAATGAAGAATACAGGAAAAAAATTGAGGAACTAGAAGTGCAAGCTAAGAAGGATAGGGAACAAATAACATTTCTAGAAAATAAAGTAGAAGACCTACAAAGAGGTAGTCGCAAAACGAGCATCGAGATCAAAAACGTTCCAAAATCTTCTAATGAGACACAGGAAGATCTGATCAAAATGATGACTTGCTTGTCCACAAACATAGACTGTAAAATCGATGACTCTGATATTCGGGATATTTATAGAGTCAACGGCAAAAATGAGCTAAAAAACTCGCCTATAATAGTTGAGACGTGCTCAACCATAACAAGGACCAATATCCTCAGAATGTGCAAGGCCTACAACACTAAGCGCCAAGAAAAGTTATGTGACAAACACCGGTTTCACTAAAAATGAGGACACCCCTATCTTTGTATCAGAGCAGCTCACTGCAAAAGGTGCCCGTCTCCACTTCTTGGCAAGGGAACTCGCTAAGTCGAAAGCCTACAAGTTTTGCTGGACTGCATTTGGTCGAGTATACGTTAGAAGGAACGAAACATCCCTTAAGATAAGAATTGACAGTGAAGCTCAAGTACATAGTTTACTACAGGAAAAATGACTACGAAACTCTTGTAAGTCAGATTCTATCTGCACTGTATTTTACTGTTATCACAGTTTGTTACTTTCATTAATTCATTCACACAACATACTCACTTTAAAAAATCACACATCCACAGTCAAATATATCGTGTACACACACAACACACACCTAACTCAAATACACACCGAATCTCTCCCCAAACACGCCACTCATAGATACAAAATAGAACGAATATATTATAATAAATTTAAAAACAAAATTTTTAAATGGTACTCCAATTTCAAACTTCACACATACTACACGGAAACGAATCACAGAATTAACTTAGCTTATAATGCTTAATCCCCTAGACATTATAAAAGATATAGATGACGCTGAAACTGCACATGCAATTCAATGCACTTCAGATGACTTACGTTCTGTGGAGCGTTTCCAAAACACCGATTTAACTATTATCCAACAAAACATAAGAAGCATCTATAGTAATCTTGAAGATTTGCAAATAACTATAACAGACCTCAATGTTGAAATTGATATTATGATCCTTACAGAATGTAGACTTAACCCAAACAAAACCGTACCCGATATCCATAATTACATGGCTTTTTCTACGACCAATCAACTGAACCAAAATGATGGGGTTGTAGTATATGTCAAAAATAACCATGCAGTTAATGTTGTGGAAATAACTCTTGCTGGGGCGTCATGCATGCAAATAAATTTGAATAATATCGTTATCTTGGGAATTTACCGTTCACCTTCGAACGAAGATGCTGAGTCATTTTTAGACTCCCTTAGCAAACACCTAGACTCAATTGAGGCCCATAAAAATATTGTAATAGCTGGCGATATAAATATTAATATTATTCCTAAACTAAATAAACGATCTCAAGACAAGAAAAATAGACTAAGCTACTTAGACACATTAATTAATCATGGACTATTACCCGGCCATTATTTCCCTACTAGAGAAGAAAACTGCCTGGATCATTTTATTTTGAAAATAGACAGGGTTTCTAAGTCAGCTTTTAAATACTTCTGTCACAGATCACTTGTTAACTCTGCTAAAACTATCAAACAGTACCAAAACTGTAAAAAAACGGAAAACAGTCATTACATACGAAAATGCACTCACAAGTCTTGAGAGCAAAGGTCTTTCGGACCTAATTCTACAAAAGGATCCTAATATCGTGGCAACTAAACTTATAGAAAAACTAACTGAGTCTCTTCAAGAAAATACAAAGCAAATCCATATTCCTAAAAGCAAAAGAACAATTAAACCCTGGATATCTCAAGGAATACTAAGATGCATCAGAAATAGAAACAAAATGCAGCGTAAATTAAGTTCTGACCCTGATAATGAAATTCTGAGGATAACGTTCAGAAGATACCAAAATTTTTGTAATAATCTTATAAAGAAATTAAAACGCAGATACGACAGAGAATTACTAGATAAATCTACAAAAAACCCAAAATCTATGTGGAATACTATAAACAACATGACAAAATTCAAACCAAAAAAAAACCCAAAATACAAGCTTGCTAAACTCTTATTCATCTCCTGATTTGTCAGTCAACCTTACGAATAAATACTTTGCAGATATAGGAAGGAATCTGGCTGAGGACATTCAAAGCAGGGCTATAAACAACGAACAGATCTTACCTGACCCTCAACTGCAATCTTTTGTACTTCTTGAAACAGATCCAAGTGAAGTGCACTCCGTTCTTGTGAGCCTTAAAGCTGATAGTGCCCCGGGGTGGGATGGTATTACGGTCAAATTCCTCAACATGGCAAATAGGCTTGTTGTCCCAATTATCTCCCATCTAGTAAATCTTTGTTTTGATAAAGGTTTGTTTCCTACAGTCCTGAAAAAATCGATTATCACCCCTGTGTATAAGGAAGGTGATAAAGACGATTGCACAAACTACCGGCCAATCTCAGTCCTGCCATCTATCTCAAAAATTTTGGAAAAAATAATAAATAATAGACTACTTAAATATTTGAATGCGTACAACATCCTCTCTGAGAAGCAGTATGGCTTCCGACAAAGTTTATCAACTGAAGACGCTGTCATCTCTTTGACCTCACTTATTGTGGAAAATGTTGACAAACAGAAAAAATGCCTTACAGTCTTTCTGGATTTAAAAAAGGCTTTCGATACCGTCTCAAGCTCCATTCTTGTCCAGAAACTAGAAAATATTGGCATACGGGGTAATCCGCTTGATTTACTAACTAGCTACCTACATGATAGAACCCAGCGTGTTAAAATAGGCCCTTATATTAGTGAGGAGACTTCTATATCCTATGGTGTGCCACAAGGAAGTGTCCTGGGCCCGACACTCTTTCTAATATATATTAACGATTTGTGTAACATGAAAGTAAATAATGGCCAGATATTCACTTACGCAGACGACACAGCTATTGTTTTCACAGGAAGCTCCTGGAGTGAGGTTAAGGAGATGACAGAAACTGGTCTTTCTAGAATAGGTAACTGGTTAAAGTGTAACCTCCTCACGTTAAATTCCTCTAAAACAAATTATATCTGCTTTACAACAACTGTCAAAAATCAACCTGAAACTGACTTTTATATAAAAATTCATGAGTCCACAAACTGTCTGAACGACGACTTCCCATGCTCTTGCTCTTGTGATAAACAAGGTGTCACACATAAAATATCTTGGTGTTATACTTGACCAAACATTGACCTGGAAGTTACACATAGATCTTATTATAGGTAGAATACGCAAGCTAACCTGGGTTTTTAAAATACTACGACACATTGCTACAAAACAGATTCTAAGTAAAATTTATGTCTCTCTAGTTCAATCCGTGATAATATATTGTATTCCTGTCTGGGGAGGTGCCATTAAAACAAAATTTATAGAGATAGAAAGAGCCCAGAGATCACTTCTAAAAATCATGTACTTCAAACCCCACCTATTTCCCACAAACGAACTCTATCAATCGTGTAGGGAACTGACAGTAAGGAAACTTTATATACTTAACATTATAATGAAACTACACAGAAAGCTGGAATTTGATCCTAATTTAACAATTAAAAGAAGAAAACACAATGTAGCCCCTGCACACTTAGTGAGCACAGAATACGCCTACAGGCAGTATAAAAACCAATCATCGCTACTATACAACTTGGCAAATAAAGAACTTAACATATTTCCGATGACATTCTATCACTGTAAAAAACTAATAACTGATTGGCTAATGGAAAAAAATTATGATGAAACAGAAGTTCTAATCAGAAGTAAAACAAAATGAGAAATCACCTCTTAAAGTGGCAACCCAAATTTGTACATGTGTATGTACACACTACAAATCCACACCCTCAGACAGCCATATCCACACACTCACACCCCTACCCAACAAATACACGCCCTCTCTCTCTCTCTCTCTCACACACACACACACACACACACACACACAAACACACACACACACACACCCTCACAACCTTCCTCACACTAACACACAAAGATGAAAGTGAATAGCCTAGAATATTTACATTATTTTATATTTTTATTTTTATTTGAATAACAATGTAGGTACCTAAGTAGTTTCAACATCTACTAATTTTGTTACATCAATGTAGGTACCTAAGCAGTTTCAACAAATTCTTTTAATTTTATTACGTCGCATTGAAGTCAAACTTATATAAACTTAGATATAAATTAAAATTAACTTTACCTACTCAAAATCAAAAGATGTAAGGATTGCTATCCACATGCTTAACATAATGTTACCCAGATATGGAAGAGCGGGGCTTCCTGGTACAGGTATTTTTTACTTAAAAGGAAGCCCTAATCAACTTGTAATCTAAAATTAAGTTTGTTGGTGAATAAAGCTTTTTGTAGTTTTTTTGTATTTTTTTGTATTCCTAGAGCGCCCCAGGTTGGATCCGCTCTCCCCCCTCCATCCACGGTGGCCACCGGGCACACCGTTCACAGTCCGGTATGGTCGGGTACCGGGAGAGCGAGGGGCCTATTATGCGGGTTGGGACCCCCTGATGTACATGCGGTCTGATATGCCACCGGTGGCATATCAGCAGCCGAGTTACCAGGCCGACGGGGGTCCCAGCGGGTTCGGATCCCGCGGAGGTTCCCGCTAGGGACACGCCGCCCACTTACAAGGTGCCGCCACTCCACAGACGGTCATGCTCCCCACCGCCTCGGTGATAGCGTGGAGTTCGGACGGCAAATCTTGTGTGGCACGAGCACTATTGGACTCGGGGGCCCAGGGGTGCTTAGTCTCGTGCAACCTTGTAAGACGGTTGGGCATTTCGGTAAGGGAGTATCCACATTCCATTCGGGGAATTGGGAACACGGAAGTCGGTTCCGTTAAGGGAGTATGTCGGATTACTCTCTCGTCGCGGGTGGATTCATCGGTGAATCTGACGGTCACGGCATTAGTCATGCCTAATGTGATGGGCTCACACCCTCACGTACGGTTGTCGCCCTCGGTGCGACAGTTGGTCGCTGGGTTGTCACTGGCTGACCCGGAGTTCGATATTCCGGGCCCAGTAGACATTTTATTGGGTGTCGATGCCTTGGGATACCTGTTAGTGCCAGGTGTCCACGTGTTGCAGGCGACTGGTCTGGTTTCGGTCAACACCAGACTGGGCCATGCGGTAATGGGTCCGGTCATGCCGGCTGCCCCACGCCTAGCGACTCGTAGTCCCTTATTCGGTTCTGTACTCTCGGAGGTGATACAGAAGTTTTGGGAGGTGGAGGAACCACCTACGGTCCGCCGGTTGGACCCGGTTGAAGAAGAGTGTGAACAGTTTTATCGGAACAATACTAGTCGCCTTCGGTCAGGTCGATTTCTCACACGTCTTCCATTTCGGAGTGATCGCCCGCCGCTGGGCAGTTCACACCATGCAGCCGAGACGCGGCTTCTGTCGATGGAACGACGCATGAAGCGTGACGGGATTTTCCGGCAGAAGTACGTCGACTTCATGCGGGAATACGAGTCGCTCGGCCACATGTCGGTTTCGGGTATCGACTGGAAGCGTGAAGACCACTGCTTCCTGCCTCATCACGCGGTCTTGAGGACCCCGGAGGGCAAAATACGGGTAGTGTTCGATGGATCGGCATCAACATCTAACGGCATGAACCTGAACCAGTGTTTGCATTCAGGGCCGAAGTTGAACCATGACATCGCGGATGTTATCACACGGTTCTGTCGACACAATGTTGTGTTTGTAGCTGACATCCGGATGATGTTTAGACAGACGGTCATTCACCCTGACGATAGACGGTATCAGCTGATAATGTGGCGAGAGAGCCCAGATCAGCCCATCAGGGTGTACGAGCTGAACACCAACACGTACACCTTATTTGGCGATTCGCACTCTGCGGGAGTTAGCGGATCGAGAACGGTTAAATTTCCTTAGAGGAGCAGCGATCCTGGAGCAGGACCTCTACGTGGACGATATCTGTACCGGTGCAGATTCCGTAGAGGAGGCGCTCGCTCGACGGGACGAGCTAGTTGAGCTCTTACGGGGTGGAGGTTACGAGCACCGGAAATGGATGTCGAACTCTCCAGAGTTGCTGACTGGTCTTCCGGATGACTACCAGCAGGATCCCCATATTTTTGAAAATTTGGAAAATCCAAATATGTTGTCGGTATTAGGCGTCCAGTACCAGCCGGTGTCAGACATGTTTTCGTATCGGGTCGAGTTGGACTCCCCGAAGGTCTGGACGAAACGGAACGTCCTTTCAACGGTAACTAGGACATTTGATCCAAACGGGTGGATCACCCCGGTAACATTTCAGCTCAAGTGTTTTATGCAGCAATTGTGGTCTGCTGAGCTGAAATGGGACGACCCGATCGGCGGGTCATTGAGCTCAGAGTGGGACTCGTTCTTTTCGACCCTCCCTGGCATCAATCGGATTTCACTGCCACGGAGGTTGGTCCCCACCAAACGATACACCGCCACCCTGCATGGATTTTGCGATGCCTCGGAGAAGGGCTACGAACCTGCGGTGTATCTGCGTACGGTCGACTCCTCGGGGGAGGTTGATGTGCGGTTGGTCATGGCCAAGAGCAAGGTTGCGCCGTTGCGCACTCGCCTGACCATTCCCAAGTTAGAGCTTTCGGGAGCGGCTCTCCTGACTCGTCTGCTCAACCACACGATGACGGTTCTTCGTGGGTCAATAGCGTTGGAAAATACGGTCTACGCTTGGACGGACAGCCAGATCGTGTTATGCTGGCTGAAGGCTTCAGTTCACAAGCTGGAGATTTTTGTGGCGAATCGGGTTTCGCAGATTTTGAATTCGGAGGTTCCCTTAATCTGGAGACATGTTCCAGGGGAAATGAACCCAGCAGACTGTGCGTCTCGTGGGTGTCACGCTCCGGAGTCGGTTGGACATCCCTTGTGGTGGGGTCCAAAATGGTTGACTCAAGCCGAATCGGATTGGCCAATGAGTCCACGCGTTACCTCGGCGAACGGCGCCTTGACAGTCGGTGTCTGTACGACGCAACCAGAGCCGGAAGAGGAGTTCAGCCTGCTGGAACGGTACAGCTCGCTCGACAAGCTGGTCAATGTGACCGCCTGGATCTGCCGATTTGCGCGGAATTATCGAAATTCTGAGGCGCAACGAGTGCGGACACAGGTCCTGACACCACGGGAACGGAACCATGCGTTTTTCGCATTGGTACGGAACGTGCAGACGGTGCACTTTAAGTCCGAACTGGACATTCTGAGACGCGGACGCGTCCAACTGAAGGGAGCTGTGGCTCGGCTCAACCCGTTCATTGACCCTCAAGGATTGCTGAGGGTAGGAGGTCGGCTGCGGAATGCCAACCTGCCTTATGCGGCTCGCCACCCGTTGTTACTCCCTAGGAAAGGGAAGTTGGTCGAACTGTTGATACAGGATCGATACATTCGGAATGGGCATATCGGATGCCACGCCTTGATGGCGTTTCTCCAGCGCGAGTTCTGGATTCTATCGGGAAGACGCTTAGTGCGTAGCGTCGTATTTCGGTGCCTGCCTTGTTATCGGGCCAAGGCGGCTACGATGCAGCCCCAGATGGGCGATTTGCCCTCGGATAGGGTTAACGAAATCCGGCCCCTTGCGGGTGTCGGAACGGATTTCGCGGGACCATTCATGGTCAAGTCTTCACAGCTACGGAACGCCAGATTAGTGAAGGCATACCTGTGCGTCTTCGTGTGCTTGGCCACAAAGGCAGTCCACTTGGAGGTGGTCAGTGACCTCACTACAGAGGCATTTATCGCATGTCTAGATCGGTTCGTCTCACGAAGGGGCCTCCCGACATTAATCCGTTCGGACAACGCCACAAATTTTGTCGGAGCCAGGCGATATCTGCAGGAGGTCACTCAATTCCTGAACGGTAACCAGGACGCCATCGGTACGGCTTGCTCCCGACTTTGAATGAATTGAATGGGTTTTCAGTCCGCCGGGATGTCCTCATTGGGGAGGAATTTTTGAGGCTGCGGTTAAATCGGCTAAGTCGCACCTGACGAGGATCATCGGTGAGACTTCTCTACGCTTTGAAGAGCTTGCGACGCTGTTCTGTAAAATTGAAATGACACTGAACTCGCGTCCGTTGTGCCCGCTCAGTTCGGATCCAAATGATTTGGAAGCGTTGACGCCGGGTCACTTCCTGATAGGTCAGCCCCTTAACGCCCTGCCAGAATACCCATTCGGTGATGTTAAGTTAAGTTGGTTAACTAGGTGGCAGATGTTGCAGCAGATGGCTCAAGATTTTTGGAAACGGTGGTCCCTTGAGTACTTGCACATCTTGCAGCAGCGCTTTAAGTGGACTGACCGGACGAGCCCCCCTCAAGTCGGTGATTTGGTGCTGATTAAGGATGCGAACCTGCCATCATTGAGATGGAGACGAGGACGGATCGTCAATTTGTACACGGGTCGGGATGGCATGCCTCGATCAGCAGAAGTCAAGGTGGGGGACTCGGTCCTCAAGAGAGCGGTCGCAACACTTTCTCGCCTTCCTATTGATTAGGGACAGGTTCGGGCCTGTCCGGGCGGGTGACTGTTTAATATTTATGCTTCGGAACGCACCGGTTTTTTGTTGCGCGGATCGACCGCGAGTAATCGGGACATCACTAAGCGGAAACGGACCGCAGCTGTCACTCGTACCAACGAGAGGAAAAATTGGAGGTTATCTTTATCCTTTTCTCGTCGGGAGAACAACATGTCTGCTCAGGCATCGTGCCATTGATGATATTTCGGTGTACCAATACCAAATACAGGCGTCGGGCCTGGTCGGAGTGTTAATCATCTACATCGTCGGGAAATAAGTAGATTCGCGTCAGCGGTCAAGTGATCCGTGTTGATTGGACATCGTCGTACCGGTAGCGGCGACTCCACGTGTCGGCAGGCAGCACGCCGGCGACAGCGTCGGCAGCGACGGCAAGGTTTCGATTCCTCTCCTATCCCAAAACTGTCTCCTATCCCGCATTCCTGTCTCGAATCGAGCTTTCGATCTACCAGTCTGCGACGACAAGGTCAGTAACAATTCAACTCACTTTTCTCTCATGTGCTGGCAAAAGCCCACCCCATCAGGATTCCACGCCGTTCGGTAGGCGTGGAAAATTAGTCAATTTAAGATTACATAAATGAAAATTACTCACTTAATATTTTGTAATTATTTGTTCCTGCATATTATTTAAAATATCTAATATTTTTACTAGTTAAACAAAACCTAAATTTAAAAGAGATCTAAAAATCAATCTGTGTGAGTTTCTTTGTCCTGCTTCTCCCAGAGTACCTATCTGATGTAAAAAATGCGTTTCCTAAACATATATTATATATCATATATCTAATAATATTTACAGAAAATTAACAATTTTGAATTTGAATTTTTGCGTAGTTTTTTTCTTAATAACAGTTAAACTTTGAGTTGGCAGTTATGCATCTGGCCTTAATGATTTTACTAGTTAGCTATTACCTCGTATTTTTATTTGTTTAATTTGCACGGGATAAAGTGCAGTAATTTTCCTTATAAGAAGAACATAAAATGTACGTTTATTTTGTCACGAAACCTATTAATACCTACTAGAATAGGAACTTTAGTCAAGGCATAAAAAGGTGAAGTACTTTTTAATGAGGTATTAAATTCTCAGTAGGTAAATCAATTTTCAACTTTATTTTTCACTTTTCCTTATTGCCCGCTCTAGCCACAATAAGGAGATTGTGGAAAATGATCAGCGGCTCAATAGTAACTTAAACTTAATCACCTTGTATTGTAACGACTTTGGGAAATAAGCGTTAAGCGGTTCGTTATCCAATATGGAGTAATATGCCAATGGCCGGCGCTCACCTCCGCTCATTTGGCCTCGAGATTGGTTCACCTTGGAAGGCCGGCAACGCGAGATGTAAATGGTTTGAAACCTCTACCTCTAGTATCTTTGGCGACGATGCCCGCTGGTATATTCTTGATAAATTCGTGAATACCACCCGAAATTATCCGAGGTATGTACCTAATTGAAGGTGCATCCTCCCCCGCCCGCATGATGATGACGAGTATAATCGTATCTGTAAAAGATGATCAGAAAACGTTTATTTTTTACCATTGCCATTTATATATAGGCACAATCATTGCTTTTGGTCCCATACTGGGAACCAGAAACAGCCCAAGAACTACGGTTTATTCTTCCTCTGCAGCCGGGGGGCCGAATCTGGTACCTCTCGCTTGGGACGCTGTGTCTCAAACCTTGACGCTACAGAGGTCGCCGTGCCAGGTACTGTCAGATAATATGTGTAGTAAGATTTCGGTGGGAGGATAATTGTTAGGGAATGCCCCGTGCCCGACGTCATCGCCGCGTACAAAGTATCTACCTACTTGCTTAATACAGGCGGTGGTCGGTACATGCAATCCTCTAGCTAGAAAATAGAAATAGCTGTTTGTGGTCACCCTTCGCTTCTTGAGTATAGTCATATTTAAGCGATTACTGTGGCGAGTACAATAACGGCCATCCAAAACATTTTTTTTTCAAGAAACACAGCTTAATCCGATACAGCCTTCTGTTGAACAACAAGCAAATGAATGATTTCGATTATTTACCCCAATAACCACATGATAGTACCATTTGTGGCTTCAAAATATATTTTTCACACTACTTGCTCGACAATGCCACTGTTTTATATCATGTAAAGCAAGTAATTATAACCCTGGGGCTTAGGGTAACCCGCAAGTGCATAATGTAATTTTCACTTCTCATAGTTCTTATTATTATGACCTTAAAGTCTAATTTCGTGATATACGCACGGCGCACAGCCCAAACCACGGGGGCGGGGGCGGGTGCCGAAATCTAGCTGGCCACTGCAAGCTGGGTGAAAAACATTGTAAATAAAACAATGCCGCGAGTGTTGCAACAGAAGTTGCAAGACGTTGCAATATGCTTATTAAAACTGCACAGATTCTATAACTACAATTTGAACAACCCCGACACAAATCTAAAATTGGCTGATACGTTTTGAACTACTGAACCGATTTCGATAAAACATAGCTAAGAACCAGCGCAGGGAAGTCTCCTACTATTTACATGAAAATCGCATTAAAATCCGCCCACCCGTTTGAGTGCTACAGGGCCCCAGAACCCCTCACGAGCTTAATTTGTCGTGACAAGACTCTGGTCCTTGATGACATCCAGATTCTGATGAAGGATCCGGAAGCTGGCCATGGGAACTCTGTGATAAAATGACACAATCCCATCGAGTTTGAGCTTGTTGGATTTGTCTTGACAAGTAGGTATACTCTGGTCGTAGATTCGTTTCTAACTTTTTAGGATTCCGTATTTATTAGTTCTTTTGAAAAAAATCTTTGAATAATAATGAATAATATCCTAATACTTCTAAATTCGCAATACTTATTGCTTGGGTGTACCCCCCGCTTCTTCCCCCGCCTCGTCTTGTCTCGCCTACTTTAGTGCGCGTGCGCACCGCATCGTGTATGCGGGCCGTTACTACTCATCTAGCCATGCTCATGCGTTTTCTGATAGCTCATGTATTCAGATAGCCAGCATCGTAAAGATATGATAAGACACAAGTGCCTTTACCTATGCCTCCTCAATCAGAAAGCACTTGTTGAGTTTTTGATAAATGTTTATTGTCGTACAACAACATATTGTGATTTTTGTTATGTTATTGATTTCATTTTTCTGACAGTCGGGTTGGCCACTAGCCCGACATCCCTCCATCAACCAGCAGTGAGCCAGCGTTCTGAAGTATGGCTCAATATTACACGTATCCGGATAAAGGTCCTTGCCCCTCAGTGGGGACATAAATGGGCTAAATTTATTATTACTATTATTGATTTCATCTTTCGTCACAGCGGCGGGTTATTTCCACGATACAGAAATTTAACGATACTTAATGCTGATCGTTACTACTTTGTTAATTGACGATTGGATGTTGTTCTACATTACAAAATTTTGGATATTATCTATTTCTGAGTAAACATACATTTCATAATTGTATAACAAATTATGTATGAACAGGCTTAGTGTATTTTAAGTGGTTTCTTTTTTAACTTTTTGTCCCCATCTGCGCCAAATAAGTGACCTGTTTTAATATGCTTCCTTTTAATCGTCGTCGGAATTTTAAGTAAGCACAGAATTACTAATCTACTGAATAAACGTCAAGCTATTTTGAAAATTCTAACGGGCGTGGGTGTTAGTGTTAATTACTGAGAGCAGTTGACCGCAAGCACCCGACGAAGAATATGCATATTACTGAAATAGTGTGAGTGCGAATGTCTGCAATCTTGGAAAATCATTGCAAACAACATTGCAGCTTCGCAGAGTACACAATGGACTTTATCACGTGCAGCTTAAGAAACCAGGGTTGGTTTTCCAACACTCGACAGTATGATACTTAGTAAAATTGGTTACTAGGGGGGTAGATGGGGTTTACCTTGAACCATT
This sequence comes from Argyresthia goedartella, assembly GCA_949825045.1. Lineage (NCBI taxonomy): Eukaryota > Metazoa > Arthropoda > Insecta > Lepidoptera > Argyresthiidae > Argyresthia > Argyresthia goedartella. The sequence goes on along the minus strand of OX463824.1, from coordinate 17,654,837 downwards.
TATCCAGTTTTTAATATTAGGAGTTAAGTATTTAATTAATTATGAAATAACCTACTAATTACCTACCCTCCCCCCTCTCCCCCCCCCTCCCAACCTCGTACGAAACTGTCACTGTTGGAAAACTTACCCAAAAACCAAGTAATTCTGAAGACCCTATTCTACAAACATAACAAATTGCTACTTAACATTAACTAGATATTTCGTTGATTTCATGGATATTGCATAATGGCGAACATCTCCACAAGAGAAAAGAAACACGAGGTAATAGTAGCTATGTCATATACCCTACTCCTATTACTAGCAAAAATAAACAGTGCACGTCAATGGGATACTTATAGAGTAGATTTTTTTCAAAGTTGACGCAAAAAATGACTCATTTACCACAATCATCATGTGCCAGAGAAAAATACTGGAAGCGTCGTCTTGGATTTTGAAAAAATACCTGTCCTGTAAGTATCCCATTGACCATACGGTCTCAAGGCTTTGCTCCCCGTGCGCAAGCTCCGCGGAGGTAGAGTGGACTGCGCGCGCCGGTGCCAGGCCGCCGCTAGTGCCCGCGCGCCGCTCGGTATCAGCGCACGCGACGTATACCTACCGAGATTACACCCGTCTATAAAAACTCCGAGTATCTTCGAACCAACTCATTTAACAAACCCTCCTTTTGGCTTCTCCAACAACCCCAGTTGGCCAAGATGTCTTCAAACGTTTTCCGTAACGATGAAGACGACACAGACGGTGTGGTCCTGGCTAAGGGGGTGTCGATGGTCGTGTTGTTCTGTGCTTCCATGATCTGTGGTATCGCACCCTTGCTGCTGGCGAAGCGGTTCAAGTGGGTGTCTCCCGAAGATGCGAGTGACCTGAAGTCGAAGAACCGGGTGGTGATGACGTTGCTCTCGTTCGGAGGAGGCGTGCTGCTGTCCACAACCTTCATGCATCTGATGCCGGAGGTGGAACATAACATAGAGTATTTGCAATGTGAGTAACTTTTTTATTTAATAATAGGGACAAAAGGCCCAATGAGATTTATTTTTAAATACTTAGACCTGTTTAGAACTTTATCAGGACAGGGAGGCGACAGGATTGCGTCGAATTACAACCTGTAAGTATATAATTTTGATCTTGTAATAAAATTTTCACTTTGGGGACCTTGAGCGCAGACAGACAGATATATAGGTACGAGATTACCTACTTAAAGGGTATGTAAAGGGTTTGTCGATTATTTTCGTTCATGTTTCAGAACGGGCAAATTTAAAGAATGACATTAATTGAAATAATATCTCTAAATATTCAAGTTTTGTCAAACTTTAGTCGGTTTGTAGAATACGTGATTTACCACCCGTGATTGTTAAATAATTGCCCTACTTTAGTGTGATTTGTAAGGTGAAAAATTCACCAATTCGCATACACATATTAATTCTCATACGCAACTTATTCGATGAACAAAGACTCTAAAACTGGAAATCGATTCGTAAACACGATTCGATGAATGGGGCATACCTATGCACTGTGGATTCAAAATAAGGAAGTTAAACGTAATTTTCGTGCATTTACGTTTCTTTGTTCCTGGTATAATCGGATGTTGCGGCAGGTTCGGTCTCACGGAATAGTCATTCATACGCCATTAATTTACAATCGATCAATTGACCGTAAATAACTACGTATTCTTTTAGTAGGAACATACACTAGCAAGCACCTACTACTTTGTGTCATCTCATCACATCTTATGGAATTTTCATAATATCTACCGGATACTTTTTGTAGTAATTGATTGTGGCACTATAAATAAGTAACTATTTCAAATTAGGAAAATTTATAAAACATAAGTTATAAAAATATGCTGTCCTTAACTACGTACTCGAGGATGGAAATATTTCTTTACAAAAACACAAGTTAGGGACATAAAATGCGCATAATGTTAATGAACATACCTAGGTGTAAACAGTGGCATTTGAAATTCTCTATACGTGTTCATAGGTAGGTACTTATATACACGTGCATTAACTTTAGTGTGTTACTAAAATATAGTATAGTGCGTATAGGTACCTGATCACCTTCAACGACTGCCGGATTCCTTTCGAGGTTTCCTGACAAAGCTTGGCACCAAAATAAAACACATAAAATATGTATTTACGAAAATACAGAAATATATTTCTTTTGGCGCAACGTTAATGCGCCGAAAGAAATATCTAAGTTGAATATCTATTGAAGGACGAAACATAATAATAATAAAAATACCTTGGACACTATTTACACACATTGTGTAAATAGTGTCCAAGGTATTGATCTAGCCCTAAACTAGGATTCCCTGTATCTTGGGTAATAGACAACGATACACCGATAAATATTACACTTAAGATAGATAAACCACCATGACTATAGGGTGCAAACATCCGTTGTCATCAAACAAATATTTACCCCCACCGGGACTCGAGCCCGGGACCCTTGGCGTCGTAGGCATGGTCACTGCCGACTCGGCCATTCGGGTCGTCATGATTTTGATTAGCATTGATGTATTATAATACGAGTAGAACCGCTGTGGATAAAAACAGTTGTATTTAAGTTCGCTCCGACCCGAACTCCGCAATTCGGGAGAGATGGCTTGGTAGAGTGGACTATGATTTGAAATCACGGCAGCATCGATGTTCCATACATTACTAATATTCCGAGGAACGTTTATAAAAAAATATGACATCCTCACCTGCTTAAGTATCTACTTTGATGGTTTGTTGCAATTGCTTAAAATACCCAAGTACCGGATGGTCCTACCTACTCAGATCGTGATTGTGTCAGAAAACTTTTGGCTCATCACGTTTTTTTTTGTTGGAGGGAAAAAAAATGGAATTACCCATGCCCAGGAGTCAGAGCTCCCTGCTATGTCCGGGTCCCCACATATTGAGCGGGCATCAGCTCGTGTGCTATACGGACTACAAATAACCCCTTGTGTTTTACAGTTATCTATATTTGATTTTACTGTGAGCCATGGTGGCTCACCAAGATTATGATTATTATTAGTTAATACTTAGCTAACGCGCTAAGTATTGCGCGCATTGAACAATTATTATTACTCATTCATCTACACCCGTGCAATTTAACCAACCGGAATTAATTAACTTTATTACTTTTATCAATAAATAATGATGGCACACCTTACCATCTCATGCAAGAGGCGTCTTTTCCCGGTAGTTTCCGTTTTTGCTCAATATTGTCAAGGGACCCTTCGTATGCGGGGGCCAGTCCTACACATGAAGGGTTTCGGGACCGACCTGAACTGCTTCATTGGGTAAACATGTTCACCATTGTTGGTCTCAATAGTGACCATGGTCCAGAGTATTAACTATAATTAAGAATAATCAACCTGTCAGAACGACCCTCTGTGTGAATATGATGAGCGAGATTAGCTCATATGAATATCGCTATACGGTTTATTACATCGTAGTAGAGTAATATCCATTAAGAGCTTGATTTTGTACTTGTAAACAAGGATTCATAATTACACACTCTGTTGTGTTACATTCATAGAGCTGTAGAGAAGGTTTGTTTGTAGTTTTACTTCGGATGCGCATCATGAATCAAATAAGTAACATCAAAGAATAATTACTTGGGTTCCCCCACATTCCGAATCGATATAGTTCAACCGGGCCGAATAATAATAATACGAATGATTTCAGTGAACAAAGATGCCTGGACAAACTACCTAATTACCTACCTGTGTAATTTGAATTGACTAGGACTTAGAGGTTTAATTAAGTTTATTTGAAGAATGTTTCACAAGGAAATACGGTTGATATCATGGCAGCAATCGCTTCTAAATTCCTATGCATTTAGAAAAACAAGGAATTCCCTTATTATTGCTTTGATATAAAAGGCCATCACGTTCATGAAGCTAGGCAGGTAAATCAGAGATATTATTAATATACTTTTTAATTAGTATTTACTTTTTAATTAGTTCGTTTTTGTTAGTAATAACGAAATTATAGCCATTTAAGCAATAACTTTTATGAGAAATATTTGACGCCCAAAAATTTTTGAAATAACATTTTGTTTTCGATTCGCAATGTTTTATAGGCCGGGCTCATTCCCTCAAACATTATAAAATAAACATTTTTATCAACACACGTATCACAAACCCTCTTTACTGCGTTTAAAAACCGCACGTTAAGACCAGCCTAATGTGAAACTATTTGGCAAAAACTCATTTCTTATCTGAAAATGTGTACATTATGACCATAATGTATCAAAATTTGTCAAATTATGACATTCAAATTTCGAACGCCGACGCCCGCCTGCGTGCTGCCCCTAGTTTGTCTATGAAGTTGGTAGTACAGAACAAGCTAAACAACTGCAGAGCAAAGATCAATGCCACAATGCCGGTCGAACATGCGGTTCCTGAACACATCAAAGAGAGCTTATGATGTGTGTGTGGATAAACTAGTGTATGTAACTGCTACATAATTAGGCATTAAAACTCTCGAGTGATATTCGAGTATCAGTCACATAAACTACAAATATGCATGCAAATACATTGCTTCTGACCCCACTCTAGGATACCCTGTGCTGTGGGAACCAGAAACAGCGACATCGCACACATATAAACATCCAAGACCTGGGCTTTTTTTTCTCTTTATCCCCAGCCGGGGTCCGAACCCGGGACCTCTCGCACGGTAGGCAGAGCCACAGCCGCAGGCCACAGAGGTCGACGATAGAAAATATAAAAACAAGATGATAGGGGACACGGTGTGATGTCATTCAGGGCTTCTCCGGTGTCAATTTGTCTCGTCGAGAGAGACATTATCTAATACTTGCGCAAGCCCAGCCAGCCGTGGTGGCACCTGACTATGTATGGGTACGTGTACATAGGTATTTAAAGCTGTGTATGTACGTGTGCTGGCCGCTGTGTGTAGGTCATTGGATCGCGACAACAATAATGCATTTGTTTCGTATTTCATATACCTACATATTTTGCACGCTAAGAACGTTTGGTTTTTTGCTTACATCTCGAGAACGACGGGTCATATGAAATGTTGTTGTACTTACTATAGAATGAAAGCGGATAAAAATCTCTTATATTTCAATTCGATAACATATACTTTTTACCAATTTTAAATCCGAAGTCAAACTTTCTGCTTTCGATTTTTTCATCTAAAATCATTCGTTGACTAGTTTACAGGTATATTTGGTAAATATAAATTTCATTAATTGCTTTGCTTGTCAATATAATCGGATTCCCGTTGATTCAGAATAAAACGTTGCGTTTGAATATCAAATTCTTTCTCGAAATGCTTATTCAACATAAAAAACATCACGTCATGCGCAAAAAAACTTGAGCGCCGGCGGATGTACATACGCGAAACGCGAAACAATTAGCTTATTACCAATTCAATTAGATTTAGATTTAAAGGAACGTTACAGTATGAGGATTTCTTTCAGAATTGCGGTCAATTTTGTCTGTTTTTTTATGTATTGCGAGTACTTTTAGAACAAATACACCACCTGTTTAAAACATGTCAAAAAGGCTGACTCTACCATGTCACAGAACTTTACACCCCGTTCAACTCTTTTGTATGTAACACAGATGCTCGGTTGGGTATTTCAACTTTTAATAAATGCATTGTGTGTAACATATTTTTTGCTTGATTAATTATTACAACAATGTACTAATGACTATAAAACCAATGCGACGAATGCCTAAAAATATATGTCCGCAATCATGAACTGACTTTAACTACAAATTTGAATCTTAATGATTATTACTTAATATTTCCTGTATAGCAAGGCCTGCAGATTCAGCTGCAGCTCGAAACTTAAACTGGACTTAAAATCCATGGACAAGGGAACCGGTTGAACGAGTCTGCGAAATTGTAGTTATTTTTTCTCGGGTTATTCCACCTTTGCCGCAGTCTCCCTCCGCCACAAAAACTTTTCTGCACACGAATGTTCCATTTTTCCCACGGTATTAAATAAATAAATAATTGCGATCCTTTTGCCATCCTTACAATTATAAGGTTAAAAAGGTAGAGATAGCAACAAATTTGTTGGACAAAAATACGGACCAGTATAAAATAATAATATATAATAATACCTTGGACACTATTTACACACATTGATCTAGCCCCAAACTAGGATTCCCTGTATCTTGGTAACGATACACATACTTATATAGATAAATATTATACTTAGATAGATAAACTACCATGACTAGGGTACAAACATCCGTTCTCATCAAATAAATATTTGCCCCCACCGGGACTCGAACCCGGGACCCTTGGCTTCGTAGGCAGGGTCACTGCCGACTAGGCCATTCGGGTCGTCATCGCTTATGTCGGGAGGACGTGGGTTTTATAAGTGGCAAAAGGAGACTGGCTAGGTAGAATAACCCAATTTCGGTCGGAGAGGGTTCACGGGGGGTCTTGAGATTCTTTCTTAGTCCTAAACCTGTATCTAACACGACAAGCATTTCGCTTCGACAAAATCCAGAGAACTTATTAGTAATATGCTCAAGGTTGCATCCTGTGTAAGGGGTAGCGAGTGCTGCAGGAGCACATCCGCGCAAAATATCTACAAGTGTGCCTCTACCTCTTGTAATATTTGTTTGATGAGAACGGATGTTTGTACCCTAGTCAAGGTTGTTTATCTATCTAAGTATAATGTTTATCTATATAAGTATGTGTACCGTTGTCTAGTACCCAAGATACAGGGGATCCTAGTTTGGAGCTAGATCTAGGTATGGGTGTAAATAGTGCCCAAAGTATTATTATTGTTGTAAATTACACTTGTCTCACAATTTCCACCTATCGGGTAATTATAAGGGTTTTATGTCCAATTTCACATGATTTAATACCTAACAGACATGTAAGTATAAGCCACTTCTGTCGTTTTATCAAGAAACCGTGATGGAATGTTATATTTAAACGTAATTAAAGGATATCGAAGTGTCAACACAACAACAATGATTCATTCACCCCGACATTTTGCATTCTCAGAACGTTGACGTTGTCACACACGTAGCAGTTAGCACGAACCTATGCAGCTACATGACTGAGATTCACTATCCCTACTTTCTTTTGTCATTCATTTAATAAGTACGAGTGAAGTACTCTGCTCTCTAATCAAGTCGAAATACACCATTTCAACACACCGCAGTGACGTATCCGACAGTTTGGATCCGGTGGAAAAAGTGTTGCAATTATAGGGATTCCCCAGACCAAATATTGTATCTAAAGACTTACTTTAGTTATTCATTTAACGGCCGTATGACTTCCTAATTTGTAATGCTTTTCTGCACGGTAAACAAGTGGAAATGTCATATGAAATTACATACAAAAGACATTTCTCCACTCTCTACAGTTTGTCTTGTCTAGTTCACCATTATTTGTAATAGAGTCACCTTGGCTTCTGGAGTGACAGGCATTTGATCGCTGACCTCCACCATTCCTTCGCAAGGACACTGGAACGTAGGTTACTCCAAGGTGGACCGCCCTATACGACAGGTGATATGACAACAAATGTCACCACTTACTCTGTGAGAACAAGGAACTAACAATCAATTATTTAGAAACGCGCATTTTGATAACCTCATAGTCTTAGGTAGGATGTATTTGTTCATGAAGTTCTCACGCTTGTATGTCCCTTTTTTACGATAACCCGTGTGTTTGTGATGTGTGGTATTGTCAACAGGAAACTGACTAATTACTGCACTTCATAATTACTTACTTCTTAAATAAGCCACGGGACATCAGTAATTGCTAACTAGTAATTAAGGTAGACATCTCTGATAATAGTTGTGAATTGATTAATAGAATGTTGTCTTGTTTGTGATGTAATTTTAATGTATAGAGTTGAACTTTCTTTTCTTGGTCATCCTTCTTTTCCGGTCTATCTGCACGGTTCGAATCCGATTTGACAAAGAGTGTTTTATTTACTTGCACAATAAATAAAGTTATGTTTAAACGATCACCAAAAACGCACCTATTTTACTACCAATAAATTCGAAACGACCGCCAGAATTAGTCAACGACTACCAAATTGTGTTTGGATAAATGATCACCAAACTTCTTTTTATGTTTTGTGTACTTAAGTTTCTGTTTTAAGTATTTTTTGTTGTTCTTACATGTTCAACCTAACAGGAAGGATAAAGGGGGCTTCGCTTCGCCTACCACTTTTACCCTTCACCTTAGCTACCGCGGTATTTTTCCCTGATATTTTATGCAACTTTTGATGATCACTTACCTATTTTGGGTAGGAAAAAATATTTTGGTGATCATTATATTTGTTGCCATAAATTAACACTGTGTGTTAAACGCGATAAATCCGTGCGTACACGCACAATTACAAAATACACGTATTTCGAAATAAATCCTACAGCAACGATTTAAATCGCCCCAAAATTTTATTAATCGAATCACCTTCGAATTAGAGAGCAAACAAATGCAACTGCTGCAATTTCAACCATGACGCAAAGCGGGAAAGTAAGTTATTGTACTATCACAGTAAGTATAATTAAATTGTGTTGTCACGTGCCGAGCCTTGGGTTTCACCGGGGCGCAGGCGCAGCTAGCGTTTTCTCTGAGTCTTTGGAGGCTTCTACTGCAGAAAAGAATAGAAATCACCACCAAACCATCTGGCACCACAAGTAACGTAAGAGATAAAGAACTAAAGGAAAAACAATACCATATTTTCTTATACATAACTATAGATTGTACCCTAACTCATATTTGCATAATGCGTAAGCTTCTTTATGTCCTGAAACACGTAATTATTTGCGTTATTTACATAAGCTACGAGGAGGAACACGTTGGTCAATAAGGAAGCTAAACGTTCGTGAGCTGCGTGTATAGACACAATTAGTTACCAAAACTAGATTATCAAAATTCAATCTAGTACAAACTTGGATGCAAATGATCACAACAAACAACAAAGCATAGTGTAGCTATAACTAGCACAAAAAATAAGCATGTAGTTAATATTGACAATGGCATAGTTGCATGAATCTCATTATAAATTTATAAGGTCAATGGCATTAAAATTATTGTGCTGGAACTGTTTCATTCTTAAAGTGATGATTTGATATAAATGGCCGGATGACAATAATCTAACTTTGATCACCCAATACTCTGTTTAATTTCGCTGGTTATATTTTATGTTTATACTTATTTATTTATTATGAACATAAATTGTTTGAGTCATTACAGTAAAAGCCAGATCGACACAAATATACACGAAATATTTACAAGATACAATTATAATTAAATTTAAACATTATTCAATTATATTAGATTAGTTATTTTTTATAAGATTAATTTTTGATTAGATTAGTTGTCTGTAAATAAATTTAAAAATGTTGTTAAAAATCACTTATCTAAAAAGGCTTACTACAAAATATCAGATTATGTATGTATAAGACAAGAAAGCTTGGGAAGGTGTTTGCTCCAATTCTGTAAAAAATAACGTATAAAGCTGGAGGTTTCTAGTCACGTCAGTCTAGTCAGGTTTTGCCACCAGCATCTAAAACATTGAGGTGACGGAATTCAAATGGAGTTTTATATTTCCCTATAGCTTATATATGTGTTAGTTCACATCTTATGGCAGTAAACTTTTTTTGAATTTTGAATTTTTGAATTTTAGTTAATAATTCGATGGCTTGACCTAAAAGTGTAGCAAACGTATGATTGATACAGACGGAGAGGTTCGTTAACTCTGGTTTAAGAGGAGCAGAGGTGACTTCTATAGGCCTTTTTGGCAATGATTGAACATTAGATAACGATGAACTTTTCTATATAACTCGTCTTGAAAATGTAAAACTTTGCCACGTGGTTACACCATTCTGCACTGCATATAGCTAGACGACCTTAAAAAAATATTGTAATAAAAACGTTCACTATGTCAAGTTTAATAAATATCAAATGACCCTATCTAATGGATTCTTGAATAACAAAGGATTGCTTTGATAAATACATATTCTTACCGATTATAACAATTTATTCCATTGACCAACTCAGTCTTATTCTTCTATAAAACTTATTCATTAACACTTCGTGCATTAGGTAAATACATTGGTTTTGATTAGTATACGATGATCCAACAAGATCCATCCATTGGCATCGGCATAATTTTTAACAATAGCAAACACATGAACCACGAATAAGTAATGAGAACTGAGTTTAGAAGTATCATCATTAATGTAGGTAAATATTGACCATACACAATCATGAATCATGCTTTTGGTTTAGATCTGCACTCATGGCTATGTGTGAATATTTCAACTAATAGTAATACTCTAGACCTAAAATATGTCACCGTGAGTCTTCCTTTGCCCCTTTCCCACATATCCCCATGTAGGGAAGAACGGTTTTTTTCCACTTTATGCAACTAAGTGGGGATATTTTCCACTTATCTCCCCTATTCCACATATCACTCACTACTGGTCTAGCCCTACTGGTAGGGAGGAAGGCTTTTTTTCACTTTTTGCTACTACATGGATATTTATTTCCAAGTATTTCTAGATAAGGTAAAAGTAGAAAGAAAAATAATTTGCTGTACCTTCAAAAAAACCCATCCCCGATACTGAAATTAATGTGTTCTCCAAAAATCACAGTGTGATCTAGTTTAATCACATCGGGCTTGTGAGCGAACCATTCGCCTGCAACCCATCGACATTCGAGCAATATCTACCTACATAATCTACTTCGACATTCGAGCAATATCTAACTACATAATCTACTTCGACATTCGAGCAATATCCACCTGCATAATCTACTTCGACATTCGAGCAATATCCACCTACATAATCTTCTTCGACATTCAAGAATGGAGAATTATAAAACGATCGAATAAAAAACGAATTAAGCGAATGATCACTGAGCGAATGGCCATGAACAGCCGAAATACTTGAAATGAGCGAAAAAAAAACACTAAATTGAGCATTTTTTCTGATAATAATAAAATTCAGAACGAGCTTTCAAAAAGTGGGCATGTCAGATATTAAAATTCTAACCGTGCGACCAAATTACTGAGTGAGCGACTAGAAATACAGAGAGGGCAACTTCAATAATGGAACACAGAAAGCCAATATTGGCTAGAGTAGGTAATTGTGGCTAAATTTAAATTGGATTATAGGTTAGGTTAGAACTTAGAAGAAGCAACCCCGGAGCGGAGCGTATTCAAAGAAATAATAAAATTGGCTAGAGTAGGTTATTGTGGCTAAATTTCAATTGGGTTATAGGTTAGGTTGTGACTTAGAAGAAGCAACCCCGGACAAGAGCGGAGCGTATGCAAAGAAAAGCTTCTCATTTTTTATTTTAAGTAACTCAAATTAAGTTTGTAAGTTTCTGTTCTATTGATTTCTCCTCACTCGCAGTCAGACGCTCACTTAGTAATACAATAGCTAAAAATATTATTTTTGTCACTTAAAACTTTAATTTACAGTCACTCATTTAAATACTACCCTTCAAGAATTATCTACTTACATATCTACCTATACACATACAATTTTTGCTGTTATTGCTGAGATCGAATCTAGGTTTGTAAGTATAACTTTAAATTTTCCGGTAAAGTGTGTAATGCAGGCATGCATTGTATAGAAGTCATGCGTGAATTAATATCTCAAATGTTCTTTATTACACACATTGCTTAGGCAATGAGGCCTTCTATAAAATAACGAACCGAAGGCAGTTGTTGTCAATGTCGGCGGAAATTGGTCAAATTCGGCATACAATTAATTAATTAGTTCCGGCATATCACGATATGGCGGCATTTCTTGATCTGATATGTAAAACCCACCATATCGTATCAAGACCAACGTTCGACGTTTTGCCAGCCTATAACTGGGCATATCGAAAAGTAGGGTGACGATAGATTCGGCTCGATAAGTTGGGTTAGGTTAGAACGTGTATATGCAACCAGGCGGAGCGAGCTTGCGACTGAAAGTAATGAAAAGCCAAACTTGGCTAGAGTGGGTTATTGTAGCTAAATTTCAGTTGTGTTATAGTACCATGCGACTGGTGACTAAAGCCCGATTTACATTCCAATAAGTACAGTAGCGAGTGAAGACAACGGTCAGTTAAGTCATAAGTGGTAAGTAGCGTCCAAGCGTACGCGAGTGAGTTATATTATAAGTGTTTAGCGGTCGCTGTGTGCAAATTTATGGACTGTACCCTATACTAAACTATCCCGTCTACACGCCGCCGCCGCCGCCCCGGCCAGTTAAGTGGCGAGGTGTGAGAGACGCGAAAGGGAGGGCTGCGTGAGTAGGGAAGCTAAGCGGAGGGAAGCGGAGGGAAGCGAATGCAAATAAAAACAACATTTAGTAATGAGGATAATAAAATTCTCTCAAATATCATACTCGGATACCCAATAGTAATCCAATGACTCCCGTGTGATGGTCATCCTACTTTTCTTGATTGGTTTATAACCTAAAAAATATGTAAGGTACCTACATTATTTTTAAAATTATACAGAAATATTCATCTAGCATAAGTGTAACAACAAAAAAAAACATTGTAAAATTTAAATAGATTTGTTTATTCGTAAAATTTAAATTATTTTACGATGTGACGTTTTATCTTTTGGCCATATCATGGTGTGGCAAAGCGTTTACTGGGAATATAGACAAACATTTGGTCCTCATCGATGTGCCTGACTTTGGTTTGGGCACATCATGATGTGCCCCATATCTTAATATGGCGCGGCACATCATGATGTGCTCAATTCTACAATCGGCTCAATTTCTTTAAATTATAAATAAAACACATTATGTTAAGAGTGTTATTTAATCGCATATTGAAGATATGCCTATTTTCATAACATTAAATACTTTTACCCACTTTATTCTTTATTATACAGGATTTAGACAAAAAAAAATCTTACATGTAAAAATCTAAACCTAACAAGAAGAGTAAATTTTGGTGGTGCTGATAGTAACACACAAGGTGGATTCGTTTCGCTCACGCTGGTTAGCCTTCACACCTACCCTGACCCACCACTTCGCCCAGATAATAGCTCAATTCAGCATTTTCAGTCCTAATCGAAAAATCCCGATTTTCATACATCGCCTATTACGGCATAAATTACATGAGAAAGCGCACGATGTCGGCTAGTTCGGATATAATGTAGGTATGCTCTTCCTAACACGTGGTTTCTAACCATCAACATGAACCTGTTGAATTATTACGATATGCTCGACTGAATAATTTGTCTCACGACCGTAAAATATAAAAACATTGCTACAATGAGAGGAATATTTCCGCTGCATTTGCAACAAATTGTAAACAAAGAACAGAAAATAGGTTTTGTTAGGATTTATTGAAATGACCGGTAATCGATTTACTTATTGGAAACATTGTAATGTTTCTTTGAAAATCTTTTCCTAGGCCGTTTGTTGCTGCCATAGGTAGAATTTTTATGATAAAATGTTACAAATGCTGTGTGCAAATGAACCTCCGCTGTTTTTCTCTACATTGTAATATTACGAAGTTGACGTTAATAAAATTATAAAATAAAATGCCGGTGACGAACAAATGTGTGGCTTCTCTTTAGGGCTCCATACCCGAAGGGTGCCAAAAGGGGCTCTATCACTAAGCCTCCGCTGTCCGTCAGTCCGGCTGTCTGTCCGTCCGTCACCGGGCTGTACCTCTTAACCGTAATAGGAAGAGAGTTAAAATGTTAACATAATATGTATTTCTGTTGTCGCTACTGCAACAAATAATGAACTAGACGAGATTTTATAAATTAAAGGAGGTCCCAATACAAGAAACCTGTTTTAACACCCGAAGTGTTTTAACAAATCCGCCCAGTTATATAATATAATCGTAGATTTGGTGCAATTGATGTTGCAGCAGATGTTGCTTCAATTGGTGTAATATCGGCTGTGCAATTGTTTAGTTCTGGGTTCTAATCCTCGTTCGGTCATAATGTTGTTTTCTTTTTGTATTATTCTTTTTAATGCTTAAGTTTTTTGCACGATGGTATGGAACCCTTCGTGTCCGACCCGCACTGATTGTATTAATATTTTCATAAGAGCCTGTCGGTTATTCAATCAATCACTCCACTTCTTCCGATATCTGATGTCTTTAATTTTTTTGGAATGATTACGTAATTTTGTAAGTAGTAAGTACTTAAAGAATAATAAGTCCTTAGTTTATATCAAACAAGTATTGTAAAGTATTGTATACTACTTAGTATTGTAAAGGCTAGGTAAGGCTTGCGTTAATAAAGTTGTTTTCTTTGACTTTGATGGAGAAGGAAAAGGGTTTGTAAGGCAAAAGGCGTTAAATGCCTTATTTTCACGTAACGTTACATACAAGTAGAATAATAATAAGGTGACGTGACCTGAACAAAATTAAGATATTGCAAAGCGATTGTGTACCCCAACGAATGTGTACGTCCCCGATGTTAAAATGCTTGTCGATGACAGTGTCAATGCTCGTGATTTTGTTCATGATGATTTACTAAGCATCATGCGTCAATATTTTCGTGATTCTCCTGTTTACTAATCAACTTCAACTAGAATGCCATGTAAGACCACTATGGAAATAATTTGAATGCAGGCTGCTGCAGTTCTTTCATGCCAAAGTGATTGTTTGCTTGGTAAAGACATTTTTGATTGATTCCTTGAAGAATACCAACATGTTCAGTCCAGTAGATATGATATGTAATGACACTAGTAAGGTAGAGTGGCAATATAATGCCATAATGATTAAGTCACGGAGGCTCTATTAGTGGCAACTACTATTGTGTTGGCAGACAGACAGGTTGTTTCAAAGGAATGTGTATCCGTTTGTAGCAAATTTGACACGGTTTGTAGTTTTTTAATATTTCCTGCAGTCTTGGACTCATTTCGGGATCGTGTCGCAATTCTGTCAGGATGGACACGAACAGATCACAAGACATTCCATGGCCAAACGGCTTCATAAAAGCGGTAACTTATGCTGCTGAAAAAATATTGTGGGTACTCCTATACGACTTAGTTATTTATTTCTCTCTGCGATTATAAAATAAATTGTCTGTTATATATATTTACATAGGTACCTTAATGGGCGATAGGCCAATCACCTGACTTTTAAACAACTGGCTAAATGTGCCTCTCTCACCCCGTATGGTAAAAGGTACTAAGATACTATGTTTCTTAAGTACCGTCATTAAATAACGCAAAGATACCTCTAGGAACCTAGAAAGACGTCAATATGAGGCGGCTGAGCAGATACCTAAGTAATTGCCGGATAGATTCACATCAAAACGGACGAATCGGAATAAATTATAATAATTAAAGCACCACACAACTGCATGGACTGGACAACAATGGAAGTACTCAATAAGACAATACTTATACCTGGGGGGTTACTACAACTTCTTATGCCGATTCAGTTTAGGGACATAAACAGATTCATGACAGAACTAGAACCAAACAGAAACCATGGCCGTCTTAAAACAAGGCTTAGTATTTAGGTGAATCAAGCCCACTATGGCGTATTGGAATCGTAATGGTTGCCATAGTGACGATCTTGTTTTAATCCTAGTCCAAATCCTTCCCCAGGGAGGTCACAACAACCTTTATAGAGATTCAGATTAGGTTCAAAACAAGAACCACTGGCAACCATGTCCGTTCCAGTTTAGGTTCCTAAAAAGGTTAAGTCTGACTTTAGATTTGGTCAGTATTAGTCGTTTGTGTACCGGGTGACGCAGGAGAGAGAACACCAGCTCTAAGGATGGGACTAGGAAATGGGCATACTTCGTATGTTAACGCTGCATGCGCGAAGTATATGTTTTTTTTAAATAAATTGCCATTTATGTAATTTAAATTTAAAATTTCATAATTTTTGTATACATGATATTTTTATAAACTAAATATTCTTTAGTGCTCTAAGAGCAGCCGACACTTTGTCAGACCATTTTTCAAGGACTCGGTTTTCATTAATTTAAAGTCGTCAGGCAGCTTATTATACAAAAGATTACATATATTAAATATATTCTTCATATAAATGTCCTTAATTACAGGAGGTTGATTTCGCTGTCTTTATATAAAATTACCTTGTTCTTAATTTTACTGAGGCATTCCTCATTGTCTCCGTAAATATGCCGCCGCCGAGTCTTTCCGATATCTGGCTAATGTCTCTTGTTAGAATCTTCGACTTTCTCGTAGGCAAACGGCATTTAAATCGATTGGTATCTTCTTGAAAAGTATTAATATAGTGTCTATTCAGAATGCACTGAACTTGGTTCTTATGGTACATAAATAGTATTGTAATTTTGTACAATAAAATTGATTCAATCCATTCATTGCAAAGCTCAATATAGAAAATCTACGAGTTCAAAATTGTGTGACTTATTCTACAAGAATCAAAAGATCCGCGGCAAACTGTGCCACGCCACCCCATCATCATTCTTGGGGTATGGTTGACTCCAGCAGCCTTATGGCGTAACTCTCTGAAGTTCATAGCGTGTGTCTATGGTTCATCTCATGCTCATACAATTTCATCGATTGCGGGGTATCACCGAAGGCTTCTAGGCTTCATTCAACGAGCTTGGGTTTGGCCTCCATTATGATGCTATGCGTGATACCAATTTGACAGATGAACCTGGTGCAAGGTGTCAAACGTAAAAGTCTATATGAAATTCATAGCTCAGACGACTTACGCCATAAGGCTGCATCTCTGAATGCAACACTATTCAAACTAAATAACAAGGCTATCATACACTGTACGTACACTTCATCACTCACTTACTTCACCAATCACTTCAAAAAACATATCATATCATTCATAATTTTTCATCCAGTATTGTTGCCCTGTGGCTGCGTGCGCGCCGTCCACACCGCCATTTTCCTAGTGAAGCCACTGCCTGGCCGTCCTCCTCCGGTGAGATACGTAATGCCGAAGTTTGTCTTACGTAGGTAGACATTGTGATTTTATGCGGTGTTAAATAAGTTCTAGTCTATAGATACATAAGAGATCTCACCCGAATTGCGCGTGTTTTAGCGCATGCCAATCTATCAGTCGAAGAATTCTGTCTGCTTCGCCTTTATATCGCCAGATGAAGGACACGTTCCAATTGTTACATTTTGATCTTTCACACAATCAGCACTCACATTCACTAAGATGTAATTTCAAAAGTAAGACGTCAATACAATAATCAAACTTTCACATACAATTTAATAATTGGTCTTTTTGGGAAAGAATAAAGTCTATTGTACTACGTAGTGGGTCGGGAACACGACCGCGTTCGTCAGCCCCATAAAGATCCCGATTACAGATTCTTATTGATTAGTAGGCGAGAATTAGAATTTGATTAGAAATGGGCTTTAGGCCTTTATTTATAAATCGATTTGTATCTTGATTGCTGTACACCATAGTGTGAATCAGTGGACTAGGATCATTTCTTAATATCAACACTTAGAGCTATTGTGTAATGTTGTACAGTGAAATATAGATAAAGCTAACAGATAAACGCGCATAAAACATGTATGACGGTATTATTTCGTCACATTTGTAGGCAGATCAGTTTGTACATTCGACCCCACACAAAGTTTATTTGATTCTACGCCCATATTCTTAATGACAACAAATATGTTGTTTACCATAAGTTTAGCATAACCAATAAGTTTGGACTCCTAGATATGTTAAATGTTCTCCAAATTTACTGCTACATGTACTTAGTTTCACAGAACCTTATTAGATTTGTTAGGTCACAACTTTATGATACAACCTGGAGACGAATCGTGGCGGAGCGAAGCGAGGCGACTGCATGTGGTTTGGTATAAAATAAGGTGTAAAATTTTGGTCAATATTAGTTTCATTTGGGATGAAAATTCAATTTGGTAAACAGTTACTTAAGCCTAATTTCAAATCAAAATATTGGGGGACGGTATCAGATAATTCATATAATTAAAGGGTATTATTGCAGAAACTAAATAATGAGGTGGTCATCATTTGAATCATCATGGAACGGTGGAATTTGTACAGTACAGTTTGATTTACTGAGAACTGTGCAACTTGGTTACAATATACTGTGCACTTACTTTCACAAACCTTTCGCAAAATGCTTACATGCAATTTGGCAAGGTGTTACTAAATTGTAAATCTGGGCAGGTCAAGACTAAACTGTCCTAAATTTGCAAATTTCAAAATTAAATACCTACTGCTTGACCTGGTATATATGGTATGGTATGGTATGGTATGGTATGGAATAACAGGTAACATCGTCAAGGTGGTACATACCATCCATTTGGTTAATTACAGCGCTGCTTCCAATTGGGTACTTTAATCACGTGTTACTTTTTTTTATTATTCTTATACTTCCGGTCGCGGGGTTAAATACTCTGAAGTTTAAGCCTATTTTAGGGAACTAATTTGGACTTTTTGAGTAGGTAACATTTTTTTAATAATATTCAAAATAACACCCCTCGTGACGTCACTTATTTTGAATGGTTTTATTGAGGTTGGGTATTTCTTATTATAAAACTTAATATTTATATTTGTTAACATTCCGACTGAAAAGTTATTGACTGACAGAAAAAGTGTTGACAGCCAACTTAACGGCTAAGGGAATTTTAACAAACTAAGCTGTAGAAGTGAAGGATATTATGTTTTTTTACGGATTTTTCAGTAATCATTAAATACCTTTTGATGGGAATAACGGATTTTAGTATCCATCATTTAGTATACATCGGCATATAATTTTCGCAGGCCACGCCGCCATGGCGTTGACGCCTCGAACCATTATAGAAAGTGGGGATTAACCGGGCGTTTAGCGAACAGGTTAAGAATATAATTCAGATTGGTGCCATGGATTTTTTCTTAATTGTCCAATTAGTAGTCCGTGACCATGAACGAAGCATTATGAATCACGCAATACCTTTGTTAAGTATTATATTGGTTGGGGTACTCTACTGAACTTTGCAACCTTAGTTCAACAATGGTGATTTCGATGGCATGTCTGACGCTACACGTGTTCGTTTCATTCTTATTTCTGTGCCACATTTTTTTTAACCTATATAATAAGTAGCTACTTAAATGCAATCTTAGCTCTGAGCAATACTCATTCTCATTGTCTGTATATCTGGGAATCAGATCAAACGTTAAGCAACATGCAACGTTATCTGAATAGATGTAAATATGTAAGTACGTACTTATTTCCTTTATTTGTTACCTACATGGGTAC
Source organism: Argyresthia goedartella (assembly GCA_949825045.1). Classification (NCBI taxonomy): domain Eukaryota; kingdom Metazoa; phylum Arthropoda; class Insecta; order Lepidoptera; family Argyresthiidae; genus Argyresthia; species Argyresthia goedartella. The sequence goes on along the minus strand of OX463824.1, from coordinate 17,635,688 downwards.
AATCTTTTTCAAGTCAAGTTGCATAGCATAGCATCGTATCGTATATACGATCGTATGATCCTTCGATCCGCTCTACCTTAATGTTGCAAGTCTTGCGAGATCCTGCACTAATTAGATACCTTACTTGCTGCTGGATTAATCTCGCGAAATCTGTGCGAGATCCCGTTGTTTCCTGAGACTGGAAGCCATATCACGTTTCAGTCAGGTCCTGAGTAATGGTATCCAAAGAGTAGATACAGAGTGGTAGGTAATGTGTTAGGTTTAGGTACAGAGTATCTAAACCTAACACATTACCTATCATTCTAACGGCGATGGAAAACATCATGAGGAATATCTTATCCCCATCGCAGAGGCGATGGTCTAGCCCCCTTAAGTGTGGGCTTGAATGTACCTCTGCCACACCCTAAGGGATCAAGCGTGACAACATGTTTTTTTTTTGTTTAGTACATACCTAACTATTCCTAACTATTTCCATCTCTCTCTTTCCAGCGGCTGGCACAATGCGCTCATTTGATTTCTCCCTCACACCTCTGCTAACATGCATCGGCTTCTTCATCATGTACCTGGTTGAGGAGTTAGTTCACATGTACATCCACTGGCGGGAAAAGAAGAACGGAAAGAGGGCGCCACTGGTGCGCAATTTGAGCGTGCGCAAGAGTCGCCAGGGGATCGAGGAGACTAGTGTGAGCAATTCTACAGCTGATCTGATTGATCCTGCATCGATGAAGAAGGAAAAAGTGAGTATAGATACCTACTTACTGCTTACACTTATGTAGACTCTCGCCTGTTTTCCTAGGGTTAGCCAAAGCTGTAGCGACACTCAATGACCCCATAGCCACCTCCAGCGAAATTGCAGGATACGGGCGATAAAATAAAGAATAAATAAAATAGTGATAAGTTGCTAGCTAATCGCCTGGCAGATCTCTTAGTCTGTCATAACGAAAAAATGTGCCTTTAGAAAAGTATTGGACGGTTAGAGTAGGGCAGATTGTTTGTATGAGACACACTAGCTCCAACTTTGTCTTAATTTTAATGAAACAGTAAAGTCTGAGAAAGGGTATGTTTAATTACATATTTTCCCGTTTTAATTGATTGCCTATCTATCTATCCCCAGGACCCAGAAACCTGCAACCAAGGCCACGGACACAGCCACATGCCGGTCGCCGATGTCGGAGATGGAGTAACAGCAGCCCTAAGAGGCCTCCTCATCGTACTAGCCCTCTCCATTCATGAACTCTTCGAAGGCCTGGCAGTTGGACTTGAGTCTAGCGCTTCGCATGTTTGGTAAGTCTAGAAACAGGTTACGCCATCTAGGGAGGGTGAGTTCACTGTAATAGTTCTGCTACTCGAAGATAGGTGGCATTTATAAGTGTTGCCAGCGTAATGTAAAACTGGCCGGACCTGTGCGAAAACAAGGGAGTCTCGGAATGAGGGCGCCACTTGTTATTTGGATGCATGCATTAGTAAGATTTCGTAAACAATTTCCATTCCATATAAAGAAGAATTGATTTTCAGACAGTCGATAGTTTCTTGATATTAAATTATAACTGTCATTTACAGGTACATGCTTGGAGCGGTATCCGCGCACAAACTAGTGATCGCATTCTGCATCGGCGTGGAGCTTATCGCTACTCGCACTAAGACCTGGCTGGCAGTCATCTACATCACCACCTTCGCCATAGTTTCGCCGTTGGGTATCGGGGTCGGTCTACTATTGGTCGGCGGGCAAGGCGCGACAGCGGCGGGTGTATACTCCGTGGTGCTGCAAGGGCTTGCTTCAGGAACTCTGCTATACGTCATTTTCTTCGAAATCTGGAAGAGTGACAGGACGGGAATACTCCAGTACTTTTCCGCTGTTTTCGGATTCTGCTTGATGTTTGGCTTGCAGTTGCTAAGTAAGTATCTTGATAGTTTGTTGGTATCTAATATAATCATATTAATACGGGCTAAATGTTTAAGAATTCAATATATTTTACAATAAACAGGACAACCATTAATTCTCCAATGTGCCCAACCAAGCAGCCAGAAGTGAAAATTTGCTTTCAGCTGGAACTAGACTTGCCATCTGCCTTTATGGCAGACATATTCAATAACTCTGAAAGCCGACCCTGTAACCGGACCGGACCAGTGCAATATCCATCGTATCTGTAAAATTGATGTTAATTCTGAAGAAAGGACAACGAAACCCGTACCTACTAGCTAGAGCTAGAGGACTTAGCTAACTTTTATTTTTCTTGTTTCAGCACCTCATAGTCATTCTCATGGTGATGAAGACCACGGCCATTCTCATGACAGAAAGTGAAACCAGTGACAGTGTTACCATGGGCCTATAGGAATGGACCTGTTCTTAGTTCATAGCACAGCATGTTTTCTTACTATTATTGATAGGTAGTAACAGCTACGGGTTTAAAGTTCCTCAAGCGTTGATTCTATACGTTACTTCGTAGTCATACTTTAACTCGATATTTGTGTGTGACATTGAAGTTAGGTAACTATGTAAATATGGTAAAACCACTATCGTAAGAGGTACCCATTGCTAGTCACCCTATCAATACAAGTCTAGAAATACTGCCGTGATTGCCTAATTAATTATATTCCAGAGCCACCAGAGAAGTTATAATTATTGTGTATTAAAACAATGTTCCTTACTCATAATATCACAAACACAGCATTTACTGCGCCATTAGCTGAATGCTGAAATGCTACTGAAACTATGTCAACTCATGTATGTGAGTTATGACAGCACTAGCATGATAGGTTTGCTGACGATAGGTTTGAGTAGAGTTTCAGAACTTGGGCTTAAGGTCCGTAAAAATAATAATTGTGATAATTAAATATATTTATCTATTTTATGTATGATAAAAATTTATTCCAGGTTTATTTACATTGTACAATGTATAATTAATCAACACATCGGAGCTGTGATGATTAATTTGATGTCTTGGGCAGTTCGTTGAGATGTATAGTTTAATGTATCTAGTTATTATTACGAGACAAAGGACAAATAGGTATAATACCTACCTAGTTTTATTATTTTATAAATGTGATTAACGTAAGATTTAATAGCAATATGTTTTTTTTACTTATGTTAAAGAAATAGAACGCTGCGATACGAAAGGAATGTATACAGAATCTAGTCATCAAAAGATGTTTGGAGTATTTGCCCAAAGTCATGTTGATGTGTTTACATAACATAATCATATAAGCAATATTTCTAAAGTTATGTTTGAATAGAAATGGTGTATCATAATATGCCTTCTCTTGCTGGTGAAGCTAAAGGCACGAGAGTTAAACCCTTCTCTAAAGCAATGAAAGAGACGTCGTTTTCTTGACGCAAAAGTTTGTAAAATATTAACTCAATTAAATAATTTAAATTGATTGAGATAAACACTCGTATTATGCCTTTATCATATTGACCAGACTTTTATTACTTTATTGTATTATATTTTTTTTTTACCAAAACGACTGTGTAGGCTAGAACACAAAAGCGAAAATGGAGACATTTTGTACTGTTTCGTTTACGAAATATTAAATAATTAATGACAAAATATTCCTTTTACTTATTTTTTTTCAATTTCTTTCTTCCAGCAGGCCTCGGAAAATTCACGCAGTTTCAATGCTCACAACTCCACAGCATAGTTCAGTTCAGTTCAAAGATTTTTATTCATAATAGCACAAAAATTGAGACTTAATGAACGTCATATCATAATCAAGCAAGCATAGTAAAACATTAAGTATGTGCCTAATTATTAGTCATATTCATATTCTTAATTGCACAGAAATCTTAATAGTAAGGTAACAAAACATTTTATTTATTTATTTATTTTTATTTATTATTTATGAGCAAAGGCGAGCTTATCTCTAAAGAGAGATTTCTACCAGCAAACCTAGGCAGGACAGGAAAAATTGTGCAACAGGAGAGCCCTAGTGCGCAATAAAACTGTACACATCTAATTGTTTACAACTAAAACATAATAATGTAATAAATGATATATACTAAATAAAATACAAAAGCAAAAAATTAAATATATATCAAACATATACTACTTATTTATACATATATAAAAGTACCTATCACGAAAGAGAAAGGAAATGCTCTTTCAATCTTGTCTTAAAAGTGAAAATTGAGGGACTATCTCTAATAGCGCAGGGAAGTGCGTAGTGCGTTCCACAGTCGTATCGCCGTTAACCTAAAAGAGTGTTTGTAAGCGGCAGTGTTATGCCGAGGAGTAGAAAGAAGAGACATCGTGTGGGATCTCCGGTTGCTATGCCTGGAGGAAATAAACTCGAAACGTTCTCGAAGATATGAGGGGTAGCGGGGTTTTCGCAAAATATTGAACAGATAGGAGAGAACGTGCATATCACGACGAAAGCGGATCGGAAGCTATCCCAACTCCTTGCGATACTGTGAGACATGGTCATACTTGCGCAGCCAGAAGACAACTCGAATCCCGAGGTTTTAAAGTCGTTCGAGTTTGTTCAGTTGTTCTTCGTTCGCACCGATCCAGCAAACATCCGCATAGTCGATTAAAGGTAGTAGGAGGGACTGGGCAAGGGTGATTTTAGTCTGCTGTGGCAGGAAGTGCTGCAATCTCCGTAGGGAGTGAAATGACGCAAAGACTCGTCTGCTGACCTCACAAACATGGGGCGACCAGGACAACAATTTATCAAATACAACCCCAAGATTCTTGGCCTTCTCGCTGTATGAAATTATGTTACCATCATAGACTATAGGGTCGAAGGGCATTTTCTGAACTAGGTTATGAGAGTGACGAGTACCCAAAATCATGGCCTGCGATTTGCCCGACAAGCAGACCATATGAGGTAGCCCATTTCCTGATGTTATCGAGATCAGCATTCAACGCCTCTACTGTCAGATTCACATCACACGGAGAGAAGTGCCGATACATTTGAAGGTCATCTGCGTACAGATGATAAGAAGAGGTAAGAACGTCAGAGATGGAGTTAATGAATACCGAGAAGAGGAGAGGAGAAAGGATTCCTCTCTGCGGAACACCTGCGGAGAGATCACACCAGTCCGTTGAGATCTCCTCAGACTTAATGCGTTGCTGGCGGTCTCTCAGGTAGGAGTCAAACCAGCGAGCAGAGTGCATGGAGACTGGAGACATTAAGTGACTTTAAAATTTCAACTAGTATATCGAAATCGACGCTGTTGAAGGCTCTACTGATTATTATTAGTACATAATATATACAGATGTCGGTGTCTTGTAAAAAGTCATTAATTTTGTAGTAGGCCTTTGTGCACAAAGTGTGCTTTATATTTTTTTTGAATCAGCTTCAATTAAGTTTTGTATTTCTTGCAGAATTTTATTGTAGAAGCGTATACAGTGTCCCATAAAAGAACTACTAACTTTTGTGAGCCTGAACATTGGAAAACAAAGTTAATGTTTATTCCTAATTTGCACATTGTGGCGGCTATCAAGGTTTTAAAGGCTACTGACATTTTTCCTCACATACATTATGCTTTTATAGATATATTGACTTGCAACTGTTAGGATGTTGGTTTCTTTGCAGAAATCTCTCAAAGACTCTCTTTTACCTAGCTTATAAATAAATCGGATCGCTCTCTTCTGCAAAATGAAGATGGTCTCAATGTCAGCAGTCCGTCCCCTTAGTAGTATGCCGTAGGACATAATGCTATGGTAATAACTAAAATATACAAGCTAAGCAGTTGCAACGTCAGTCAATTCCCTGATTGTTTTAATTGCATATTCTGCGGAGCTAAGTCTATGTGCTAATTTTACAATATGGGGACCCCACTGTAGTTTGGCATCAATAGTGATGCCGAGAAATACAGTTTCATCTACTAGTTTTAGTTTGTCTTTCCCCAATACAATGTTACTCTCAACTTTCCTTACATTAGGTAAAGTGAATTTTATGCACTTTGTCTTTTTTGAATTCAGAAGCAAGTTATTGGCAGTAAAGCAGTCAAGTATGTACTCGCAAGAGAGCATTATTTGTTTCCTGTAAGTGATTTTCCTGCCTTCTAATTAAAAAAAATAGTGACGTGTCATCTGCAAATAATACTCTCTGACATGTTTTGTACCATGTATGGCCAATCATTTACATACACGAGGAGAAGGAACGGACCCAGAATAGATCCCTGTGGGACTCCCATATTCAGCTGAGAACCCGATGATTTTGTCCTATTAATGTCAGCTTTTTGAACCCTCCCTTCTAAATACGATCTCATAAGCTTGGAGCTATTGCCTTTTATGCCGTAGTGTTTTAGCTTTAAGAGCAATGTTTCGTGGTCTTCACAGTCAAATGCCTTGGACAAGTCACAAAAAATACCTATAGCGTCCCTACGATCTTCCCACGCATTAAAAATATGTTTAACTAACATGACGGTCGACAAAAGATGCTGGAATCTGTTGTCGACCGCCCTTTTGTAAATCCAAACTGCTGGCTATGGAGAATTTGATGCGCATTAAAGTGCACCAGCGACTGTCCCAATATAATCTTCTCAAATATTTTACTTAAAACGTTTAGCTGAAATTTGTGGGGTCACCCCTATCGCCGCTTTTAAATAAAGGTTTTAAATAAAGCCTGCTGTGTTTCATGAGATCAGGAAAAGTACTCTCAACTACACATTTATTGAAGATTTTAGCTAAATGAGGGGCAAGTTTGTTTATCACCGAGCTAATAATTTTCACTGACATGCCCCAGAGATCGTCGGATAACAACTTAAATGCTTGTTTTACCTGCTTCTCTATTTATGATATTCCAAATTGTTTTAGTTTTATTCGACGATGTAAGCATCTTCGTTTGTATGTGCTCGCATTTAGCTTTATGGCAGACGGCCCTAAATATTTTTGAATATAATTTTATATGTTGAATAAACATTGGGTCATGTGCAGATGTTTTTTTTTGCCATGAAGTGCATAAAGTGTATACCTACTTTTACGGATTCCTTTTGTTGCCCATTCACTAAACCTTACATTACTATCGCTATTTGTAAGTTTATGTAATTTAAAATTGTTTTCAAAACTATCTGAAAGTTTTTTGAATAAGTCGTATGGTGATCATTCGCTTTTTGAGTATTATTTTGAGTAGGTAAGCTACTTTGTAAATCTTGTTTAAATGATTTGATGAGATTTTTTTTGTTGTCATTGGCCTACACAAGATCCTGTGATTTTGAATCTACTTCTAAGTTGACAATTTACCCACTGTGATCAGACTTTAAACAATTTAATGTACACTTCTTCAAAATTTCGCAACCGCAGAAGACGTTATCAAGGCAGGTTGCAGTAGTTTCAGTTATTCTTGAGGGCTCTGTGAAGATGTTGACTAAATTGAATGATATTATAGTAGTTTATGTGTCTGCTACATATGGAGGGCATTAATACTCGAGAGTGGGATTATGAAACGAGCCGAAGGCGAGTTTCATAATAATATCACTCGAGAGTTTTAATGCCTAATTATGTACAGTTACATACACTGGTTTATCTACAGACATATCATAAGCTCTCTTTGATGTGTTCAGGAACCGCACGTTTGACCGACATTGTGGCTCTGCAGTTGTTTAGCTTGTTCTGTAGTACCAACTTCACGCAGGCGGGCGTCGGCATTCGAAATTTGAATGTCAGTACCAACTTCACAGACAAACTAGGGGCGGCAAGCAGGCGGGCGTCGGCGTTCGAAATTCGAATGCCGACGGTGGTCGAATGGTCATAATGTGTAATTTTTCAGATAAGAAATGAGTTTTTACCAAGTAGTTTAACATTATGCTGATCGTAACGTGCGGTTTTTGTACGCAGTAAAGAGGGTTTATGATACGTGTGTAGAAAAAATTATTATTAATTAAGTATGCAACGGGGAGTCCACCAGCAAGTCTTTATTGAACTGAGATTGAAATGAATACTTTTTTGTTACTACTAGAAACTATTTTGAAGACATCCTCCAATACTGATTCAAATATACCATAATCACTGGTAAGGGGTCTGTATACGCTTACTAAAATGTGACTACCAAATTCAACATACGATAGTTCTATTACTTTCTCAACAGAAAGTCTAATAATATAACCCCGAGTCCTATGAGCACGGGTTTAGACCACGGGCCATTCAGTTATGGATTGCACTCCCCTGCACCATCAGGGACATTCCTACTCCGAAAAGCCGTGTGAAGAAGCATTACCTCTCTTTAGAATTATTGGTAGTATGCATATAAATATTCATTAGTATGTATGTGATAGTAGTAGTATTATATTATAATTATTTTGTTTATTATTATAGAAATTAGGTATATAATTTATTTTATTTATTAAAATGTAAGTACGTAAGTACTCGTTTATTTAGTTATATTGTTGTACACATAGTTCTAATCCTGCTCAGCAATCAAACTATCCCATCTTAAACTGGTTTTCTGGCAGAGTTCTCTTATCTTAATAGAGATAAGCTCGCCTTTGTACACAATTTTCATGTAACTCTTGTTTTTTAATATAATTTGTGTGCAATAAATAAATTACCTAGAAATTTAATAAAAAAGGAAGGAATCATAATGCATATTGATTTAATACGCTTTTTACACCACATAATGTAGTTTATAAACATGTTATTCAGTCAGAGGCAAAATTCATAACACAATAAAATTGTTATATTCTAGTTAACTGAAGCAGTTTTGTTCGAAATACTCTGAGAAACTAGCGCCAATTTTTAGTCATTTTATTTTTTATATTTCGTCTAGGCAGGAAAACTCTTCCACCTAACCATACAGCCAATTCTTATTGATTTCTTCGGTTTTTATGTTTGCTGATGGTGCTGTGTGATGTGCTGTGTTAAGTATTTTTTTTTAAATTGCGAAAAACTGAAACTCGAACGCTGACAGGTATACGCTGCTAGAGTTAAGGCAGCTATAAACTTATATTTCTGGCTGCGATGTGTAAAGTCAGCGGAAAACTAAACAAGGAACGGCAACCCTGAACCAAATTAGGGAAACAAAATTTGGCTTGGCTGGTCTTTGCCTTTGCAACCACGGCCATATAAAATAAAAAAAGGGAAACAAAAATGACGTTTTATTTATCAAAACAAAAATAGGTTGTTGTGTTTGTGTTTTTGTTAGTTCCTTCTTCGTATTGTTTTAGCAAAAAGTCAGACGCGCTTAGTAACGAAGTAATCAGGCCTACACTAATTACGGACTCAATCGTTAATAACTGCAGTTTGCGTCACACACAAACCCATTCCGTACAGTTGACAAAGTTACCTTCACTTCATCAGTGGAAGTTCTACGCTTGGTAAGTTGATATAGTGGTTAGCACATAATAATCCCTCTAATAAAATGCAAATTTATAGAAAGTAATCGTTGCGTCGCCTGATGTAACGCAGTTGAAAGGTGAAATTATATCTTCTGTAACCTTGGAGTGGGCACAAGGAGAAAGTTGTCGTCAATAGAATCAGATCGTTAGTTTCTTGCTAAGTCGTGAACGTTACGCTCACGTGTAGTACCTACCTAGTTATTCGTTATCGCGTGAAATATTTGTGCAATGAGTGTACTATTTGAAGCCGCCGTGTGCCTGATTAGCCTGCCTGAGAGTAAGGAATTATTGGGTTTCCGCCCCCTTATCGACACTCTGACCAAAATAATTATATCCAAGACAAAATGTCAAGCTTTTACCTAATTTCATAAGAATAAAATCCACTTATTACTGGCACACTCACAACGACACTGACCAAAAGTTAGTCCACCATTAAATAAGAATGGTAGACCTGCATTTATGAATAAAATCCTGTTTCAGCTGACTGTAACCGTCACTCTCTAGTCCGAAGGATGTCATCCCCGGGTCTCACATCGGGCACCCAGCTCCGCTACCTGCTGCAGTGGTTTGGAGAGTTCAGTGAGCTGCAACGGGATGACTTCCTGCCAATCCTCGCTGTGGCCTCGCAGGGCAAGGCTGACCAGCTCGCCGATATACTGCAGGCACTCAGCTGTGAGGATAAACCGGTCAGCTTGTTTCAGTGCAGGGTGAGAAACAGTAAATTTCAATTTTAGTAGTAAAGAAGTTAGAGACTGGGGTTTGGGGGACACAAGGGAAAATATTTGTTAAGGATCTGGGGCGCCGTCTAAGGGGTAGAGGTTTTGACTACCGCTCTGGGGCATTTCTGATGCAAAGGATCTCGCTGGCTGTGCAGTGGAGAAATGCTGCCAGCGTCATGGGAACCTTAGCCTTGGCAATGTCCTGGGGTGGTTTATTCGCGTAGTTTCTTTTGGTGTTTTTATTTTATTTTTAAATCATATTTGTATAATAATAAATACCTTTGATACGTTAAAGACTATGTGGTATCAAACATAACTATTTCTATATATTTCTCTCATACTAGAGTCTGCATGCGAGTTGAATGCAAATCTGTCAAACAAAATCTTGATAGCCCCACTTCAGTTCTCACATTCATACTTATTAAGTAGTGATTAGTTATAATAAGTAAGAACTGAAGTGAAGAAAAGAAGGAAGGAATAATTAGAAATAGTTCTGTTTCATTCCAAATTATTAGTCCACTTAAGTTAACTCCTGCGTAAAGGATGCTAAATCTTTCAGTCCCCTTCTAAGCTTCACTGCCTCTCAACCACCTTTACCAAACGTATTTACTCACTTGAAATCTTGAAGGACTTCTGAAACCTTCTTTATCTGGTAATAAAAAAGTCCATACAATTCCAGATCAAACTATTCAACGAATGGTTCCCCTCCTGGTCTGAGGAGGAGCAGCACCGACTTGTGAAAGGGGTCACAGAGATTGATCCAGACTTCGGCCAGAAACTTCTAGAATTGAACACAAATGGTGAAATAATTCCCAAGCTAAACGGAGACAGTAATGGTAATGGTCTACATTCTCCTGAGACTCCTGAGGGAGAGGTGAGTAATGATGAAAGGAAAGCAGAAGATGTGAAGGTAGAAGATAATGGTGTCCATGTGGATGTGAAAATCGAGGAAGCAGAGAAGGAATCTTCTGAAGATGTGCTAGGGGTGGTGTCAGAGGACACTCTGCCTGTAGAAATTGCTATCGCCTCCTAAACTATAAAAAGAATCTTGTATGGCTTCAGTGAGGTACTTTTATCTTGACATCTGATAAATTCTATGTTGAAATTAATTATTGGAGAGTTTACATTTCCGAAGTAATTAGATACCTCAAGGTATTGAAGGTTTTCGTATTTCTATGTAAATTGGACTGATTTTGATATCTTTTATAAGTTTAGATTGGATGAAATCTTGATACTTCTTTATAAACAAAGTAAATGTTTGAAATATTTTTTCCAAATATTTTTTTTGGGATATTCCTAATAATGTGGTGATTTTATATAACATTCCATTGTCAACCTATATGGTATTGAAAGTTTTGCTACTTATATTATTCTATATCCTCAATTTGTTATAATTAAAAGTATTAAAGCTTCTATTTATTGAGCTCGAAAGTATGTTTATTTAAGTATACACTTATTTTATTAAAAATAATAGCAGATATACTTAGAAACTAAGTATGTTCACAAAATATCTTAAGTTAAGCTAGGTATATGGCCATTTATGTTGTGATAAAAATGAGGTATAAATTAGTACAAATGTAATAAATCTACTTTGTGCCAAAAGCTAACAGTATTTGGTTCATTCTCACCGATAAAATACCATAATTATGTGAACTATCCAACTATAATAGCAAAGACATTTAAGAAAATAAATTGAAAATTCTAACAGTATTTAATTCATTCTCTCCGATAAAATACCATAATTATGTGAACTATCCAACTATAATAGCATAGACATTTAAGAAAATAAATTGAAAATTCTGACTCAATCAATTAAGATAAACGAGAGTTTCATTACATAAAATAATTTAAAAGTACGGTGAGCAGCTGCAAGCTACATATGGTCGTAATCTAAGAAAATAAAGATGTATTGTGTGTCAAACTTTGCTGTTGACTGTACCATTCTCATTCATTGACTCAGATTCTATACAATGGGATAGGTATCTATTTATATAGAAAAAAATACAATAATTGCCCAACGAATAATGGTGCCAATTTCAAGGTAAATTATTCCAACGCCTGATCATTTCAAGATCAGATTTCACTGGTATGTGATCCTAGCAGGATTTGACTATTACGGTGCTGGATAGAAAACTAGAGAGGTATGCATGTAAGCCCATGTTAAACATGTAGTAATTTACTTTACATTATCGTTACTTTAAGTACATAAATAAAATCACTTTAATAGAAATTCTGATTTTTATTTAAATCTTTCCAACTGGTTTACTGCATGGAGTCAGTGTTTGTTTTTAACATGATCAAAATCATTCTTTTTATAACATTAATTTAACAAGTTTTTAAATTAAAATGTCTTAGTTTTATTCTTTTCAATGTTTTGGTGCAAATTATCCTAAATCACAGGGTTGTTAATTCAATATGAACTGTGATGCTAGTGTAAAATGGGCTTTATCTGTATGACAAATCACTACAGTACTTATTCTCAATATGTTAGTTATTCTAATGTAGTTAATTTTATGGTTGTTCGTTGGTATCTACTTCAGCTAAACAACATCGAAATCCAGTTATGCAAAAACGACCTTATAAATAACAAGCATAATTGTGGTTGTCACTGTCATTTCCAATAGTTGCAAATAGACACACTTCCCTATCGATTGCCTGCCGCTGTTCTCGTGATACACTAATTAATATTACGATAGTCTAATAAAGATCCCGGCACGGGAAAAGGCGTGACGCTGTGTTTGTTTGTTTCCTAATTAAAAAACAGATGAGCGAATGCAGTTGCCACTACTTACTATCAGCATCTTTGCCAATCAAGCGTACTACCAAAATAGTCGATTGAGAGTAACTGCACAGCGACAGGCAAGCAGTAAGCTAGCAATAGTAGAATCGATACCCATCGTACAAACTCAAGGCTCCAAATTGTCTAAGATCCAGCCAATATCCAGCGGTATATTACTATACAGACTTGGCCGGTCCACCGCGCAGGACACGTCTCCGAAGGACACGACTCCGTACTGTATGTACCGCTGGAAGCCTCCGTGCCGGCCGGAGACGAGCAGCGGGCCGCCGGAGTCGCCCCCGCAGGAGTCGTGGCCGACGACGCCTGCGCAGATGAACGTCGCCGTGCTGGTGCGGCGGTGGGTTGGCACACGGTTACTGTGGATTGTGTTACAAATGTAATGCGGAGCACATTACGGTGGCCATCGACAGAGAATATTGGTGACTACTCATATTAACCCCAGAATGTACGTAGCACGTGGGCTAAAGAAACTTAGGAAGTAAATAAGTAGCATGGTCATTTTGAACCTTACAAAACTGTTGCTCCTATGGATGATAGCCAGCAAGTCTTCGTAAGGCGCGTCTGAGTCACACCAGTGTTTTTTGTTATCAGCATATCTAAAAAATAGGTAACTCGGGAAAAAATATTATGTTTTTATTATTTTCCTATCTTCAAAAATTATTGAGGTATTAAACGTTAAAGTATGGCCTCCGCGGCAAAGTCCGACTAAGCGAACGCGCTAACTTGTGACGTCACGCTGCGAGCTGCGGGTCGGCGGCGCTTGCGTTGCGTACACCTATATACTTTGGCTCATTGTGCTCTCGCAGTTTCGCTATAAATTTAATTTTTCTTTTAGTGGATCACTAAAATGGTTAAGAAATGTTGAATGGTGCCTATAGAAAAATCGGCTAACAAAGCGACAATAAAAGCTTTGTTAGAATTTTATTGTTACCGCACTTAAGTGCATCGTCGCTGCAGCTATAGGCCCATAGTGGCTGTGACAACTTTTTTATTGTTGAAATTATTTTTGTTATTTTAGCTAAAGACACGTAGATACGGTAACTATGTTAAAAATATTTAAACGGGATAACAACGGCACGTTGTCAACTTATCAACGTTATGAAGTGATATTGTAGCAACGTTTAATCTATCAAAATAGGCGTTGTTACTATGGCTAAATGGTGTTGTTGACACGGCAACGTTATGAAGTGATGTTACAGCAAAGTTTAATCTATCAAAATAACAGTTGTTACTACGGCTAAATGATGTTGTTGATACGGTAACGTTATATACTAACCAAACACGAAATAGATGTTTTGACAAAGTATTCTTAGATAAAATTACAAAGTGACGTCTTATACTTGTTCTCGCAAGCGCAAACTGTTTCTCCTATTCTGCCAGTTTCAACGTGGATGTCGTGCAGAGAAGTAGTGTTTGTGCTCAAGAGTGATATGAAATATGGCAATGGAGACTTTTTTAACAGAAAATAAACTGCGGCATCTGCTGCAGTATATGCTCGGTAAGTTACAGTGCCCTAATACAATTACGAGGTTCATGTCGTTGTTTTGCGATATTGGCTGTAACCTTTGCTTTGTTTCCCATCACAATTCAAACAAATATCTTCGAAATGTTTTCGGACCTTTGACTGCAGCTGTTAGCCGGGCGAATGAGCGGTGAGCAAAAACTGGCACCTTGGGGCGGGGGTTACTGCGTATTTGTTAACATAATCAGTGCCCAGTAAACCGGCCGCTCAAAAAGTAGCTAGATTAGTAAATTTTACAACCTAAAGTAACTAAATGTAGGGAAGTTCAGTCCTCAAAAAGTACCCAAATGTATGAAACTTCCAAAAATTTTAGTACTTAACTAAATGACCCCATAAAGTTGCTAGATCTAGCTACAAAGTAGTTAAGATGGCAACACCGGCCGTTCGTTGGCCTTCGTTAGCCCGGTGAACACTCAGAATTTGGTTTTAAAAGCCAATAAAATAATTTAACCTAACATATGGCCAAATTATCAAGTCTCAGATAGCTTAGGCATAAAATAACAACGTTCTTCTTTTTCAGATCAAGAACTGACGTTAGAATTACTAATGAAATCTGGATTGCGCACTAACTGAACACATAGAAGAATCAAGAAAGTATTTCGAAATGTGGCGACTAACACCTATTTCATGCAAAACAGAGGTCAGATGCTTCCATCTACTCAATAAACTAGCCAAACGCGAGCTTAAAGTGGTACTCGAAACCTCCGAATACTAAACCAGAACTTTACTCCTAAGTACCTTGGCGCCACCCTGGACCACTCTCTCACTTTTAAAAAACATCTAGCTGGTACTGCACGCAAGCTCCAGTCTCGCAACAATATAGTACAAAAGCTTACGGATATCTCCTGGGGCGCGAACGCCGACGTGCACCTCTTCCTTATCGCTGGTGTACTTGACGGCAGAATACTGCGCACCGGTTTGGTTGGGCAACTCCCACACCAACAAGGTAGACGTGGAACTCAACAAGGCCATGCGATGCATCTCCGGTACCTTGAACTCCACCCCATGTCACTGGCTACCAGTGCTCTGCAGCATTCCTCCCCCTGACTTGAGATTAAAGCACGCTCTCCTAAGAGAGCTCCGCAAGATTCGTGACCACCAATGCCTTCTCATACGCCCAGAGTTTATGGATACCACTAAGCACCGTCTTGAATCCAGAAACCCACCAAACAAAATCGCAATAAATCTGCTGCAAGAAGACTCCATCCTCATGCAACAATGGTCGCAATAATGGAACTCAACAATGGCCGGCAAATTGGGCTCAGATCTTATTCCAGGCTCCAAAATAAAGGGGTGCCAGCTGCGGAGGCGCGACTGGTGTAACTTCAACAGACTACGCACGGGACTACGCATGGACGCTGTACCCAATATAAACATCGCTGCGGCTGGATAGACTCCCCTGCTTGTACCTGCGGAATTGAAGTACAAGACATCCAACATATTATCTCTGAATGCCCAGAAACGCGATATACCGGGTGACCTCCCGAGGACCTGATCAAGCTTACTGACGAAGCCACTGAGTGACTTAAATCCCTTAATATTAACTTGTAATTTGGTAGGAACTGTTAATGCCATAGGAATAAATAAGTAAAATAGAGATTATTACATACTTTTGATATAAATATTTTCTTATTTTCTTTTAGGATTCTCAAATTCCTCTATCCTCTTATCGTATCTTGTGCTACCCAAGCAATGTACTACATTGTAGATTTCAAGATTGTAGTTACAAGTATACGTACCTTGACCGGAGTACTCTGTGTATGCACCATACAGATGTATGGTGTACAAGAATCATAGTTCAGGGTACGCATACTCCTGGAATAATAGTGAGAAGCTTCGGGGAGTATATAATATTTTTTCATGGTGTACCATTAACAAAGTGCAGGGATAAGATCAGCCATGTTACTTTGCTAGAGCAGCAAAATATATACGAGAAAAGTAACTTTTTCGGAGATGCAACGGTGAATTGATAAAAGCACAAAGGAAGATAGCTAATTCAACAAAACAAAGTTAGATCCACGGACAGTAAACCTTTGTCTTTTTAGCAAAACCCCTTGTCATCGGGACACCTTTGATATGATAGCTAAAGGCATTTGTCATGGGAACAAAAGGACAAGAAATCATATAGTGACACGAACAATTTTAGCATTGTAATTTTAACAATGTTTTATTGCTATTATATCAAAATTGGTAAATTTACTTAGTAACAATAAAAACGTTGCCCTCATAACTATGCACCTTTGACGGCTGTCCAGCATCAAAGTTTTTTTGTTGCAATGGCAATATTTTTTTGAGAGTGTAAGTGCTCGAACTCCAGTGCAAAAACATCCCATTTTTTTCTGTTCCATATAATATTAATATTCGGAAAAGTTATGAAAAGAGCAGATCCTCTCACAGCCGTTAGTCACGTGCATTGTTGTGAAGATCATTTTGACGTAAGTTTTGTGTTCAGTATGTAAACATCCCGAAGTGTGTCTTTTAAGAAATAGACACCTAACCTAAAACTGTAGTTGAATTGGTAGGCTCCACAATGACCTCGCGTGCAGAGAAGCACGGGGCGTGCACGCCTCGACGCGCTCCCTGGGTTGAGTTGGCGCTGGCGATGAGTTCTTGTTGTGATAAACAATCCCATGTTTATTAAATCTTATCACATTTGGCTTAAAATTTTAGTTATGAGTACCTATGACGTACCTAGCCAAACAAGACTACACAGTAGTAGATACTTAATAAAAGTAGGTCATGTATGTTGATAGTCAGGGGTAACGTCCGGAACAGGTATTTTTTTGTAATAGGTAGTCATTTTGAAGGCATACTTTCAATACTTAATAATACTTGATGATGGATTGATGTAAATCCCACCCAAACTAAATAACATCACTCAGTTTATTTGTTAAAATATAAAGGATGAAATGAACATTTTGTCTCTACCTTATAAAAATCACCTTAATCAGACAAATAAGCGTAACCACAAAAATTACGACTTTTGGTAGGTTATCCGACTGTCCTTTTACATAATCCTCAACTATCACTATGTTACTTTACATATAAATTTTTATGAACGTAAACACTCCGCATCACCCGCAATCGGACATGACACTCGCAGCGTGACGTCTCGCTGTAGCAAGCGAAGGAACGCAAATTCGGTGGAACTTTACAACGCGGAATCTTTGAATATCCCGGCCCGATTTCGATGAAACAAAAACGATCATTTATGCACGAGTACGCGCATTAAATTCAGTAAACTTTATAATAATATTTTAATGTGTTGGTGTGACTCATTACGACATGCACGAGCGGATTTAAGACCTCAATAAATGCTTACCCTTCAAAGAGCTCCGTGCACACGTCCTTCGGGTGTATTGGCACGTCAGCCTTCAAGAGCACGTCGGAGTTGACCTTCGCCTCCGTGAGTCCCCACCCCGTGGTCGTAGCTCGCAGGCCGTCCAGCGAGCGGGAATACTCGTCGGGGCTGGTCGGCAGGCAGACGGGCCGCACGTTGCTTTCTGCCGAACAACATTCAGCATGGTGAATATGTAACATGTGATATAAAATAAGAAATGTGGTCTTGTGGTTAGACACCAGCAGTACAGACACCTTCAAGTCATTGTTATGGGCAAGGTAGAGGGGAGAAGACGCGCTGGCGTAAGGAGGACGACGAGGCTCTGCAACATCAGAAAGGACGGGAGTGACCAGCATAAAACACAGAGAGCTGAGCCGATTTCACCAACGATCCCTGTATTTTAGGGGACACTTTATTTCTTTCAGGGGCCACCTAGCGGTCGCTTCGATTTGCCCCATGTGTAAGGGTCATCTAGGCTCCTTGGGGACCCCCTAAATATAAGAGTCCAGCCACCGAAACAATCGCTAGAGAGTTAAGAAAATGAGCTATGTGTCCCTTAACTGTTGGTGAAATTGGGCATGAGTTCATCCGTAGGGACTTATTGAGTCGTATTGGCTCATAATAAAATAGCTGCAGCAACGGGCTAGGTCCCAAGGGCTGCCCCACGCGGCCGTGTCCCTATATTAATCTTAATCAGTCCTAGTGATCCGTGCTCCCTCGCAAGGGGCCACGTCAACGTCAGGCCATTTCAAACCATCTGAAAGACTGTTCAAACATAAGGTAAAGGCCCTGCAAGGTTTCTTGGCCTCTGAATTCCACCTGGAGAGGGTAGAAGCGCATGGGTGCAAGAAACCTGGCGGGGCCTGTAGTCAGTGGATACTTACTGTTGAAATCAATCGCTTTCTTCAACCGAACTAGTGCAATGTCGTGTGCCTGTTTTATGCCGTCATAGTAATACTCGTCATGTGTAGTGACACGCTCAATGCCGATGTCCTTTAAAAAATAATTTAGACATGAAATCAAACTGTATCAATCTTGAAATCCGCTATTGAATCATCGGGTCGCACGGGCTGTTTACATATCTCCAGCGCCTCTATTTTGGAATCACTCGCCACGCAAGCGAGCGCTCGCCAAGCGACACGATAGGTAGAGACTAGTTAATTCGAGTGATATGTACCAATCGTTGCCATTGGCGAGCGCTCGCCACGATGCGAGTAATTTTTTATTTTTTATTTTTTTTTCAATAAACATATCACAAAAAAAAATATACAAAAATGACAAAAGAATACATAATAAGAAAGGTACAGTTTCATGTTATATAAACTTAACTAAAGATAGATACATCAAATGTTTATGAGAATAGGTGTTGGTAGTAAGCAAAAATAACATCAGAGTCGATACTCCCCAAGGTAGGGTTTCCCCTGTGTTTTGGGATAAGTAGCGAGGCTCTTCCCCTAAAGATATGAACGAAGAAAAATTAGCAGACCAAATCAAGTACTTTTACAGTTTCAATGTAATGCAGCTATCTAAAACTTAAAGAAGGTAATTTAAAGTTTAAAATTCGTCATTTAGTGCCTAAAATAGTTAGTATTTGGGTGTGTGTGAGTATTTGTGAGTGTAAATATGGGTGTGTGAGATGAGAAAGTGTAGTGGATGTACCTATGTGAAGTGAGGTGTGTTTGGAATGTTTGTGTATTTTTTACCATCATTTCTAAAAAATACGTAAGTATGTGCACCTAAAATATAATTATCAAATATTATATTTTAGGTGCACATACTTGTACCATTTTATTTATTTTGTTATCCTTATTATTGTGAAATGGCGATGAAATTTTCTGTGTCGTCATAATTCATCGATCTTAACCACATAGAAATAAGCTTTTTGCATTCAAAATTTGGTTTAGGATATATATACACAATATTGCAGGTTTTATTGTATAGATAGGGCCCTAGAAATTAAAAAAATCTCTGCATAAATCTTGTCTTTGTTGAGGTGGTTATAAAAACATTATCTTTTCGTCTTTTAGAACTAGGTGTATACTCAAGAGTTTGGTGTTGTTTTAGCAGAATATTCTGAATAAAAAGTTGTCTAACAGTCAAAACGTCACAGAAATGATAAAGTTCTTCGGTCGGAAAGATCCTGGGTTTAAAGGTGCAGACCTTTAAAACAGCACGTTGAGCACGCTCCAGTGACAAAAGAGTTCCCTTATTTGCACCTCCCCAACATGTTATGCAATATCTCAAAAGAGATTCGCATAGAGCGAAATAAATATTTTTTAGTAGTGATGCATTGGTAACGTGTCTCAAATTTTTAAATATATATATTAGTTTACGGACTTTGCCACTTGGAGTTTGTATATGTTTTTTAAAATTTAAGTTCCGATCCAATGTTATGCCTAAATATTTGATTGTAGGGGTTCTTTCTAAGGTTTTACATGAGCAGTTAGTTTCATCTTTACATATATGTGAGGTCAAATTAAAACCAGCAGAAGGTTGGGTCGTGTTGTTTATAGAGAAGGTTAAATATTTAGTTTTATCGGCGTTTAAGGTTAAAATATTATGCTGCAGCCATTTCGATATCATATTAAAACCGTTTTGTGCGTTTTCAAAAACTTGTGTCCAATTTCTTCATTTGAAAAGCAGAACGGTATCATCAGCATAAGTTACTATGTTGCCATCGGGAAGTTTAAGGCTGCAAAGTTCATTAATATATATCAAGCATAGAGTCGGTCCAAGAATGCTGCCTTGAGGTACCCCTCACTGTACTGGCTGGGTAGTGCTCATATATTCACCTATTTTTACGCTTTGCTTTCTATCAGATAGGTAGCTTTTGAAAGGATTGAGTTGGTTACCCCTTACACCAAGAGAATCAAGCTTAGATACAAGTAGTGGGATCGAAACCGTATCGAACGCCTTGGCCAGATCAAGAAAAATCCCCAAACATCTCTCTCCTCTATGCAAGGACTCAGTTATGAAGTCAGTGACTACATGAACAGCATCGGAGGTAGATTTTTTGGAACGAAAACCAAACTGTCTCTCTGACAAGATGTTGTTGCTTTCTAAAAAGTTCATTAATCGGTTGTTTATTATACGTTCCAAGATTTTAGATATGGATGGGAGGATCGAGATAGGTCTATAGCAGTCGGCACGATCCCGATCACCCCCCTTGTGAACAGAAATCACTACTGACCTCTTCAAAGCATCAGGGAAAATACCAGTATCCAAACAGAGATTAAATGTGTAGGACAGATAAGGTACTATGATTTTGTTATTTTGCTTTAAGATTTTGTTCGGGATATTGTCCCAACCTACTGAGCATTTATCTTTAAGCTGCATGACAAGTCTATTTACCTCATCAGTGTCCGTACTAATTAGGATGAGCGAGTCTGATCTACTGACTGGCATGACGCTCTCCTGAATTGTTTCCTGATTTTCTATATTTTCTGCTAACTTTTTACCAACATTGACAAAGTATTCATTAACAAATTCTATTGAGTCTTTAGCTGACTTTTCTATTTTCAATAATTAATTTGGTTGATTTTTTGTTTTACTTAAACAAAAAATCAATTTGTTCTAATTCAAAAATAGAGCTCCAGAGCTGCGGGTCCAATGAGCTGGCCTCCAGTCACGCAAATATAATCGATTTTTCTAATCTAGCGTGACCTACCCCATCCACCATAGAAATCAGACTAGGAATCCTGGTCTCATCAGCCTCAGAGGTCTTCAGCTAACCAAGCCTCCTAATCCAGCTGGTACAGAAGTTTGTATGGCTAAAATAGAAGCTCAAGTGGGCCCGTTGCAGGTTCTACAACCCCTGGTGTAATAGTAAAGTTAGAGGACCTACCTGAGCTTTGTACTGTGCGCATATGACGGGCGCTCCGTTGCCACCCTGGCAGTCACGATCAGTGGCCAGGTTGTGCTCCCCAACCCGGACTCCTGCCAGTTTCTGTCCCTTCACGCAGTGTGCTGCTGTGAGAACATACCGGGAGTTGATGATTGTGGCGCCGCATGCCCAGCTGTAGTCGTTGACTGGGGAAGAAGTTCAAGTTAACAAATGTCAAAGCCTACCCGAGCAAAGTTTACTTGAGCGACAGCCTGGTCTTCCCATTTAACCACTTTTAGTTTTAAGAAGTTACCAAGTACTTTTTGATGTTGCACAACGTTTTCCGCGTGGACACATGGTAAATCGACAAATCTGCGGTTGGTGATAATGAAGGATACAATTTCACTTATGCCTAAATTGATGGCGGGAGGACTAGGGTAGGGTCGTGTGGACTTAAAGGGGGATGGCCATTTGCTAAATAAAATAAAAAAACACATATATACATACATTTTTTTATGGACAAGAGCGCCATCCACGGGAACTCGTTGATGCCTGCGATGGTAGCACCCACCACCCGGTTCTCGTCGACCAGGCCGCAGTTCTTGGGCAGCAGGCCAAGGTTCTGGTGAGTGGCTACCTTCACCATGTCGCAGCATATCTGTACGCAAACAAAACTCACAACTTGTCACGAAAAGCTGCCTTTCATTCAAAACTTCTATAGTGCGATTCGAATGATAAAAAAAACTGTCGAAGGCTGAATTCCAAAAGGTCTGAGTTAGAAGGAGTTAGAAGGGAGGAAGGGAAGGGAGGGAAGGAAGGCCGCATTATTATGGTCGGCTGCCTGCAAGCGATTTATTCAATGTTGAAGTGGTGCAGCACGTCGAATAATGGTGCGATAATTTGTTACCTTAAATTATAAAGCCCTGCAAAACGCTAATGGTCATTACGTCAAGGCGTGTGAACTCTCATGAACATTATATACTCAGTATAATGTATCAATATTCACATAAGAAATAAGTTTTATCTACACACGTATCATAAACCCTCTTTACTGCGTACAAAAACCGCACGTAACGATCAGCATAATGTTAAACTACTTGGTAAAAACTGATTCCTTATCTGAAAAATTACACATTATGACGATAATGTGTAATTTTTCTACACATTATGACATTCAAATTTCGAACGCCGACGCCCGCCTGCATGCCGCCCCTAGTTTGTCTGTGAATTTGGTACTGACATTCAAATTTCGAACGCCCGAAGTTGGTGCTACAGAACAAGCTAAACAACTTCAGAGCCACAATGCCGGTCAAACATGCGGTTCCTGGACACATCAAAGAGAGCTTATGATATGTATGTAGATAAACTAGTGTATGTAACTGTACATAATTAGGCATTAAAACCCTCGAGTGATATTATTATGAAACTCGCCTTCGGCTCGTTTCATAAACCCACTCTCGAGTATTAATGCCCTCCATTATGTAGCAGTCACATAAACTACTATTACCAAGTAGTATATCATTATGCTGGTCGTAACGTGCGGTTTTTGGACGCAGTAAAGAGGGTTTATGGTAAGTGCGTAAATAAAGGAGTTTTAAATACTAAATGGGTACAAATCTGTCCCTCTGCCATTATGTATGTGTTTCTGTACCCGAACAGTTGAAGTCTCGAAGCTGCAGAACGCCTTCTTCAGTAGCTGGTTCTCATCGCTGGTAATGTCTTTCGCTGGTTTCTTCACGATCTCCCATGCCGATGGACAATTCTGGATCAAGACGCACTCGCCGTGGCATAGAGATAGTGGTTGTGGCACTGGAATTAAATTATAATTAATTAAAATATACAAACAGGAAAAGTCAGATTTCCTCGTTGGAGATTAGTTCGAGTTTCTAGATTAGCTTATAAAATATGTTTGAATGGCAATACAAAGAAGCTAGAATAGAAATAAGTAGATCTATGGATTAGTAGGTATGCTTTGTTGTTATTGTTTACCAGTGTAGCTAATTTCTAGTATAGTACACTCAGTACAGTGGTCGTTAAAGCAACAGAGGGATGAAGACAATATTGAGTAACTACAGATACAGTTTAGGAACCGTATTCCGGATCCTAAATCGTGGATGAAATTACATTGCAATTGATACCTATTATACAATTATTGTTATTGAATAAATCTTACCTCCAGCTGTCGTGCAGAATATTAGAAAAAGAAAACTTAAAGCTATATACATTTTATAGGGTCAATTTCCTTTTAATTTATTTATGTTATCAAAACAAGCGTTAATAAATAAATATCTGAGTTCTTAATGTGAGTACGATGTCGCGCAGGCGCCAGGCGTGCGGACTGACTCGCAGACTCTCGATATGTTAAGGTCAGTTAAACGGGTCCTCGGGTCGGGAGATACTAATAGCCATCTACATAGATATTTACCAATATATATGTATATGTTTCACACTTAATCACCTTATTTATGACGCGGCAAAAATACCATTTCCAGCAATCCAAACACTTAACATAGACATAAACATTTACATACAGGCACATACATTGTTTCTGGCCCGAAACTAGGATAACCTGTGTCGTAGGAACCAGAAACAGCGACGTCACACAGATTAAACATCCAAGACCTGGGTTAAAGTGTTTTTTATTTATCCCCAGCCGTGGATCTAAGCCGGGACCTCTCGCAAGGTAGGCGGAGCCACAACTGTTGCGCCACTGAGGTCGTTAGATCTGAAAATGGTAAAGTGGTATGGTAAAATGAAATGAGCAGAAATAGTGGCACGTCATTGGCTGAAATGAGTTTGACTAGACGGTGTTAGCGCAAGTTTAATATATAAATATTACTACACCGTTTGATTTCGACTTAGCTGCCATAGTATAGTTTAAAAAAATCCAAAATCTTTCAAGTATCTGCATGGCATGGGTTTTATCATTTGTAGGCCTTTAGCCCAGGCTATTAGCCCATCGTCTTTTGCATTATGGGAAAAACAATAACAATTTGTCAATATTATTGTGCACCTTAAGATTAGTAAGTAGTTTCGATGATTCATTCGAGGAAAATGAAGACAGAACAGAACAGGAACCTGTTGCCATTTTTAAAGCACGAAAAACAAAACAGACGGGTTCCAAATAACCTTTGTTGGGATCTGAACGAACTTTTAAATTATCTGGCGAATTCATTTCAGCCTTTTTAAGTATAGGCGGGAAAATTGCATTTTGGTACATAGGTATTGTGAATAAAGGTCAGCAATCTTGCTAAATTCAAAATATTCTTTCATTTCCGTTGCCACAGCTTTTCAGCATGGAGCGAGAATATAGCCTAACTAAAGCGAAATTAAAATTAGTCTCCAAAACCCTTAATTTTAGGTTGAGGGATCAATTTATAAATAGTGTAGAGTCATTTGTTGTTTATATTTTTTCATTTGTTGTTTATATTTTGTAATTGTTTGTTATTTATATTCTACGTCTCGGTACTTGTTGTATTTTCTACGTTCTGTTTTGTATATTGGGACTAGGGAATCCAATCCTGCACCTTTTTTGCTGGATCAGAAATGACGGATTACTTGATGCGGGATCCCGTACGTTTGCAATATTAATTTAAATTTTTGATAAAAACGGGGTCGGTCGACATTCTGAATATTTATTTGAACCAGCACGGCCTCATTAATTAAGTAATTTAACAACATTCCCATGGCAACTCTTAACTTTTCTGTAGCTTTATTTGGACAATATTTGAAGACGTTATGAAGACGAAGACGTTTATGAAGGTGTTGTGTTTTCCTTTCACATTACTGTAATTAAATATCTACGATTTATTTTCATAAGTTAAAGGTGATAAAAAAAAACATAATTTTCTAATTATTAATAGTAATAATAATAAATATTTATCTTGTCTTGTCAAATAATTTTCTTTATTTTTATGGTTCCGTATCTACATTATTTAAATATTGAAAAAAACTTAAAAAAAAAATTAAAAAAAATGTTAATCTCGCAAATCCCTCCCGCAATTTTGACGCGGGATTGGATTCCCTTATTGGGACGACTGAATACACGCTTTATTTATGTATCTGTCTATCTAAAGGATAATTACCGCAATGTAAAACACTTCAACTATGTGTTTCGAGATAGTTATATACACACTTATTATGAGTCACTGACTTAAGTAACTAGGTAAGTATGTAACATCAACTCAGATTTCAGATTGTGCTCGGGAAATTATGAATGTAGATATCAACATTCTTACATAACTAATTACAAATACTACTTCTGAATAGGTACCTAGGTATATAAAGATACTTATTCTAGCTATTAATAAAGATTCCAGCGGCGTGACAACAAAAATATTTAATATTTAAAACTTATGGCAACTAGACAAGAGCTGTCAGATTTCAAGTATAATCCAAGTCAGAATTGATGTCCCGCACACCCGCACACCCGCACACCTGCACACCCGCACAGGACCTGCATCACCTGTGTCATAGTGCTGTGCAAGTCCGCATCGACCCTGTTTATCGATTTCGATGTTGCTCACGTTGAAGCTTGCACTTATACTTATGTATTTATTTAAAGTGGCATCGGCTGCCTCTTCCTCTTTATGAAAAGTTCCAACTTGCATTAAGCTGTTTCAGGTTCGTAGCGAATCATATCAAGTTTTAAACGTTTAGCTAGCGCCAGGAAGTTGGCAGTATTAAGTTATAGAAAACGGGGCTCAAATTCAGGAGATTTTGAGTTTATTTAGAGCTCGCTGCCTATGAAGTTTCAAAATTTGATTTGATTTGGTTTAGGGAAAAATTGTAAAAAAACACCAGCAGTACAAAGCCCAAGAGAGTTGAAACTAGCAGCATATTAGGGCATGATTTAGAGCTCCCAGAATATGCAATCAGGGGGGTTACCACAACGTCTTATGCCGATGCAGATTAGGAACCCAATTTGATCCGCAAAATTACCGTGAC
Source organism: Argyresthia goedartella (assembly GCA_949825045.1). Taxonomy (NCBI): domain Eukaryota; kingdom Metazoa; phylum Arthropoda; class Insecta; order Lepidoptera; family Argyresthiidae; genus Argyresthia; species Argyresthia goedartella. The sequence continues at coordinate 17,609,260 of OX463824.1, read as the reverse complement.
CGTCTTAAAACAAGTCTTGGTATTAGGCAAATAAAGCCCATTACGGCGAATTGGAATGGAAATGGTTGCCATGGTGATGTTCTTGTTTTGAACCTAATTTGAATCGGAAAAAGATTGTGGTAAACCCCCAGAACATCACTTTGTGAAGAAAAAAAACACGATCAACACGATTATGTGTCTGGGTGGGTAGAAACAATTGAAATGTTTTCCTTTTTTATCGAAACCACATGAGATTAAAATCTGAATTTTCATAGTCTGGAGCTCCAAATCTTTCTACCTAATGCCGTAGATTTCAACTCTCTTCTCTCTCTACACTCGACTTTCAACTAAGATGTAGCCGTAGGTGTAGGTGATCATGTATCTGGTTTTTAGGGTTCCATACCTTAAAAGGAAAAAGGAACCCTTATAGCATAGAGTAATAATATAAAGAAGAGTGTCCAACGCCATACAAAGCACCGTAAATTGAAAAATAGTTAATTGGTAACAATCTAGATGTCGCTCATAGTATTTTTCATCACTAAATTGTAATTTCAGTCTTCACCACAATCTAAATGCTTTCATTGCCGAACGAAAGAACGTATTTGTAATATTCGTCCTTTTTATTAGCAAGGTGGAAGGCCGAGCGGTTCATCTGCAGACTTTCAAGCGGTTGATCGTGGTGCGATCCCCAGTGCGGATAAATTACCTTTTGTATGTTGTTTACAAGGTTTTATTTATTGAGCCAAAGTTTTATTTTATTTATTTAATGTAGTTACTGCAAATGCGATCAACTTTTGTAATTTACTTTCTAATACGTGTACGGTGCTTCAAGCGTATTTTAAGGGTTACCTTAAAAAGGAAAAATTATACAAATACGTAACGCAAACAATCCCATTACACTGGCAGTGTTACCGCGATGCACAGCGAGCGAGAACCTCTGGACCAGGAAAGCCCCAGAGCCATAGTTTAATCAGAATTAGAGCAGTTGTCAAAACCTCGGTCCCTCAAACGAGGACTCCCAATGTCCTTGTCCTTGTCATTACTTAAATATTTCAGGTAAACTATAGAGAAATGTATGCTCTAAATAGAGGGGGCACAATTTCTTACGATACCATACAAACTTATAAATAACCTGATTACATACATAGACGGAGCATGAAAAACCAATAAATTTGTAATCAACATTTTGCTGTATTACATTAAAATAAAGAAAAAAAAACCTATTCACTCCATACCATCCCTTCCATTGTGCGGTGGTAAGGAACTATGCGTTTGCGAGCACGAATCGCAGTTGTCCGTGTATTTCATTTGATGTATTTTTACTTGTTTGCCTTTGCGCCTGTAATATTTTTTTTTATGTTTTTTATTTTTTTACATAAATATTTTATTTTTAAATCATTTATTATTGATACAAATTTTATTGGAGAAGTCGAAAAGATTTAAAAAGCCGGTCAAGGGCGGGTCGGATTCGCACGCGAAGGGTTCCGAACCATTTTACAAGAAAACTTAAGCACTAAAAAAAAACAAGAAAAATACTTGGATTTGAACATTCAGATTGCGCAATTGATATCGAACCAATTGCGTCATCATATTGTTTCGATAAGTCACGAAATTTACGATCATGTTTTGAATTATATTGAGATTTAATCTGAGTCTGGTGGCGCTAGTGTAGTCTTATAAATCTCTGACGCCACCTAGGGCATTATAACGTACAAAAAACCGGCATGAGGTCATGAGCCAAACTGGCATACCAACTATTGACCTAACAGCTTGTGATCTCACGTGTGATAGTCCTAATAGATCACAATCAGTAACCACTATGAGCTGTAGTAAAAATAAATTAAAGAAATATGTTAAATTAAATAATTATACAAAAAAAACACAAAAACTAGCTAATAGAAATAAAATATTTTGTAAAAATGTAAATTGTAGCAAGGAACGTGTCGAATTAATTAAGGAAATCGATGATTGTAGATTATGTTTGGAAAAAACTACAGAAAAGTACGAATGTGACACACGGCGACTCCAGTCAGATATGCATATTTTAAACTCATCATTACAAAGTATTACACGTAAATATGAGTCAGCACAATACGAAATTAAGGAACATGTGTCGGCTATGAATAGTTTGTTGGAGACGTGTAAGTATAATTATGACACTTTCATATCTTTGACCGACAATCACATCTGTGATTGTAAACAAGCTCCAGCGGACTGTTCCGTGCCGACCGTGTGTCCCGCCGAGCAGCCGGCCGAACAGCTGATACTGACCCAGGCGCCGCCGTCAGTCGACTTGAGTACTAATAGTGTTATCAATAACGCCTCCTTCTCTCGGACAAAGGATAGGTATAGTATAATGTACAGCGATGAACTTGGAAAAAATATGGGTTTACAACTTAGTCAGCGCGTGGGCCAGGCAATATTAAATAACTGTATGCCTGGCGCCACATATTCACAAATATTGAACAAAGTGTTGTCATCGCAGTTTTTAGAACCAACCACCCTAATTATTTTAATTGGTAGAAGGGAAAATGTATCTAAAAAACTAGTTACTAAATACTTTTCCAAATTAAATTCTTTACAAAATGTAGATAGAATAATCTTGTTTGCGTTTCCCTTCAGCCAATCTTTGTCACAACATGAAAATCATATAAGACATGATTATAATACATTTATACACACATTGACATGTCGTCATACTAAAAAATTTCATTTCATAGACACCAATATTTGTATTAGAAAATATTTTTATTTGACTAAGGATAGGTATTACCTATCTAGGTTTTATACAAAACAGATAGCACAGTCACTATCTTATTTTATTTTGAACTCAGTCAAGTTTTTGACTAATGAAACGCCTGCTTCTATTGAGCAGTGTAATAATAATGACATGTACTCCTTGGAATCTGTTCCAAGCTCTTTAAATTAACCCATAGGACAACAGAGAGTAACTCTGGCAGTGATATTAATATTTGTATAAATATACCTTCATCTTGCCCATTAAATCAAGTTACTAGTAATGAAAAATGTAAAAGTAAGAATATTTTAAACGTGGTTCATCAAAATATACAGGGCATGTTAAGTAAAGAACTGGAAATTGAGTTATTCATGAACTGTAATAATATTGATATTTTATGTATAACAGAGCACTTTTTAAAGAGTTATCAGTTCATGTTCAACTTTAATAACCACCACGTTGCTAGTTCGTTCAACAGAAAAACAGCTGATCGCGGTGGCTCCTTAATACTTGTAAATAATAGTTTTAAATATAAGGAACGAGTTGACATAGTGAGCCTGTCTGTTGAGCGTACCATGGAAATAGCCTGTATTGAACTTGAACAACTTATTGTAATGAGCGTATACAGACCACCAGATTCATCCTTTGATTTATTCGAAAAGAAAATGGATGAAGTGTTGATTAAAATCAGCGATAAAAACAATTTTTTTATAATTTGTGGTGATTTTAATGTTAATCTGTTAGAGGATAATAATATTTGTACTAGATTAAAATCTTTATTTTTATGTCACAACATTAACTATCTGTTTTTGGAGCCTACTAGAATTACTGCAACATCTGCTACCTGCATTGACAATATATTTACTAACATTACGCCCATTTTCAAATCGGTCATCAATAAATTAACCTCTGATCACTCTGGTCAGATAGGTATATTCAATTTTAAAATAAAAAAGGACCAAAAAGAGGATATTACATGTGTGCCCGTTAGTGACACTCGGCTTGAACACTACAGGAATAATATTTTAGATAAACTATGGGAAATACCATACAGTGACGATCCAAATTTGTTGTACAACTCAGTATTTAACCTTGTCAAAAATGAATATGATACGGTATTTAAATCAAAAACTATAAAAGTTAATAACAAAGCTTTGTTTAGTGATTGGGCGACAGTTGGAATTCATAGGAGCAGACGAAGATTATATGAACTCTATGAAGAGAAATCATATAACAAAAATACGGCCTTTCTAGATTATGTTCGTAGTTATTCAAAAATGTTTAAACGCGTTTGTGCCGTAGCTAAATCTAATTTCATTAAAAACAAAATTGAATCTAGTAGCAATGTAATGAAAACGACTTGGCAAATTATAAACAGAGAGACTGGAAAGGCCAAAGCTACACATAATAACTTCAAGCTTAAGATAGATAATCAATTGCTAAGTACAGACCTAGAAGTAGCAAAAGCTTTCGAAAATTTCTTTACGGACATTCCAGTTTCAACAACCAAGTCTTTAAATTCATCTCCCGCTGCTGCTGAATCTATACTTAAACAAAACTTTGAGGAATGTAAAACAGATTTTAAATTTAGGCACGTAAATAATGAAGACATTGTAAAAGCGTTTAAATCCCTGGAAATGAAAAAGACAGCTGACGCCCATGGTCTATCAGTAAAAATTATTAGTTCCACTGTAGATTGTACTGCACCTCACCTTTGTTGTATATTTAATCAATGTATAGATAGTGGTGTGTTTCCTGACATGATGAAACTAAGTAAAGTTATACCTTTATTCAAAGCTGGTAGTACATCAGACCCCACCAATTTTAGACCCATATCGATACTACCAACGCTTAGCAAAATATTTGAAAAACTCATACTTAATCAATTGCAAAGTCATTTTTATCTCAATAATTTAATTCATATTGCTCAGTTTGGTTTCACAAAGGGTCGTTCAACAGCCGATGCTGGTGTTGAACTAATCGACAATATTTTTGATGCCTGGGAAGACGCAATGGATGCAATAGGTGTCTTCTGCGATCTATCCAAGGCTTTTGATTGCGTCCATCATGACACTCTTGTCAGGAAGTTACGCCATTATGGTGTAAAAGATCAGGCACTTGGCCTTCTGGTGTCATATCTAACAGATAGGGTTCAGATGGTCGATGTTAATGGGAAAAGATCACCTGGGTCTTCAATAAGTATGGGCGTACCGCAAGGTTCAATTCTTGGTCCTTTCTTGTTTTTAGTATATATTAATGATTTACCTTACCTTGTTAAAGCAAAACATGGGTTAGTATTGTTTGCCGATGATACTTCTTTGATATTTAAAGTTAAAAGACAGCAATCAAATTATGACGAGGTAAACAATGCTATCTCTAGTATAGTGAACTGGTTTACTGTTAACAATTTATTACTTAATGAAAAGAAAACTAAATGTATTAAATTCGTGTTACCCAATGTGAACCCGGTAACTACAGACATATTTATAAAAGGACAGAGATTGGACCTTGTGCAGTCGACTGTCTTTTTGGGCATTACTTTAGACGCCAAACTACAATGGGATCCTCATATAAATAAATTGTCGAACAGACTGAGTTCGGCAGCGTTCGCAGTTAAAAAAATTAGAGCTCTTACCGACGTAGACACCGCTAGACTTTAGTTACTTTCATAGTCTAATGACCTATGGTATTTTATTGTGGGGTCACGCTGCGAATGCTAATAGTATATTTATTCTGCAGAAACGGGCTGTTCGTGCAATTTATAGATTAGGGCCTAGAGTGTCACTGAGGGAAAAGTTTAAAGAAATCAATATTCTGACATTTGTGTCTCAATATATCTATGACAATCTTGTGTATGTAAAAAGAAATATAACTAATTTTCAGAAGTACAGTGATATACACAATTTTAATACTAGAAATAAAGACAAGTTGGTTGCTTATGTAAGCCGACTACATAAAATTAGTAATTCTTTTAAAGGCAATTGTATACGCTATTACAATAAGGTCCCTACTGATATTAAAAACTTACCTTTAGACAAGTTTAAAATAATAATAAAACAGAAATTGTATAAAAAAGGTTACTACAGGATATCTGATTACTTAGAGGACAGATGTCCATGGGAATAGATTGTTTGAGTAACAGGCTGTTTCGATATATAATTAGCATTCATTTTGTAATTTGACAATATTTTATTTAAAAAAGGAAACGCAAAAGATGCGACGACTGTGGAGTTTCTTCGGTGAGCTCTTCTCCACAGATTCCGCCATTGGGTTAGTGAACTCACCAAAAAAAATGTAATGACGGATCTAAGTGATGTAACAACATCCTATGGAAATAAATGATTTTTGATTTTGATTTTTGATTTTTTTGATTTTGGCAGCCGTCTCTGTCTAAGCAAGCAGCAAACAGGGCTAACGCCATCTGTATCTGGACGGCAATTTTAGCTTTCTTCCGGAGCACGATTTTTTGTTCGGGATGGCTAGTCTCCTGGTATTATTAGTCTATGCTTATAGGATCACTTTGTTGTCCGTCTATCTATATGTCACAACCCTTTTTCTCAGGAACGCGTGCAGGTATCAAATTGACATTGATATCAATTACTCACGTATGTGAACTCTAACCCCCTTATTAATAAGGGGGTTAGAGCTACGAAATAGTTCTTTGTGTCACAAGGGAGCAAAATGATGTATTTACGGCGAGGGCGGTACATTGAATCCAGAGTGAAGGGAAGGGTTCTACGATAGAATCCTGAGCGTAACGAAGGATTCAAGCGTTAACGCCCATGTCAAAAAAAATTTTGCTCCTGAGTGACACATACGACTTTTCACACCGACTATGAGGAAAAATTAAATTAAATGCTCTAAAAAAATAAATAATTATACTTTGAATTATACTTTCACCGCTTTTACAGTAATCGAACAACGTAAACAAAACTTTTATTTTTATAATGGCGGATTGTGAAGGATTAGGGATAGGTCACCACAGATAAAATATTCCTGTGTACTTTTACCAATGTGTAAAAATTATCGAATCGAATATTACAATGGTTTCGGATATCAATATTCATTATATCACAATAACAGTCATCGATAGTTTTGATTTCAGTAAAACATATAATTTATTGTGATTTTTTTTTAAATACTACGAAATATTCACAAATTTTCATATAACGTTGTTAAAGTTAAAACTTGAAACATGTTCATTTTTAATCGACTACGATGAAAATACAATCGATTATTTTATTAAGATCTATGTTCAATTGGCACATTGCGTAAATGCTACACCCTAATGAATAAAGTAAAAAAAGTAGCTTAAACAGAAAAGTAGCATTTTGCTCCCTCTCGTCGTGGAGCAAAACTTACTTTTCCGAATGAAAGTTGTGAAAAATTCTATTTTCTAGGTCTACGCAACCAAAAAATATAATATATATATTTTATAAAATATATTATTTTTTTTTATTTTTTTATTTATCAATTTATTTCAGATATAAATAATCCATATTTTTACACAACATATACAAAATGAAATTTTAATTTTAGCATAATTAAATTAATAGGCATACACACACAAACATACCCTCACACACATATCTCTACCCTCACACACAACCACTTACACACACGTATTACACATCATTATTTACATGAAGCAATCAGGAAAAACACAGTTAGGTACATTGTAAATAAACAGTGGGATTCTGGCATCCGCAGCCTTGAATTTACACGACGGGCTCACCGTTGCTGTACCCTTTCTACCAGAGAAACTATTTTTCTTCTGTTTTCTATTAATAGTCACCCATCCATCATTAGGTTCAAGGACTTTCTTCGAATTACAGCCTTCAACGACAGAGGCAGTATTCTCAGTGTTCGACGACGTTGGAAACCTCGGTGGGGCCTCACAGGTGCGCTCGCTAGCCGCTGCCGTAGAAACCGCGGCGCGCGGGTGGGCCTCCACGCGCGCTGGCTCGGCCGCCGATAACACAGACAGCTGAGACGGGTCGGGTACATTGCGCACTACGCATGCAAAGGACGGGCGCGATGGCGTTATTCTCGGCGTACCCTCATATGACGATAGGGTAGGGTGCCGACAGTCAGAAAGATTCACCAGCCCCATGGGACCACTGTTATGAGCGTCGAAACTCTCCTCCTGGCGATAACCACCTCTCTTGTGGTTGACGTTAGGCTCAATATCGCGTGTTTGCCTAGCAACTTTCAACTGGTTGATCTCCAATTTCAGCTTCTCAAATTCTTCGATGGTCACATATTCAGTTTCAGCGTTCTTCGCGTAGTTATTTTGAATAACACCCAGGTCTTTTTGGATCAAGACGATTTCCTTAAGAAGCCTAGTGACATCTACATGATCGAAAGTGACCAGAGGTAGTTTTTGAAGGTCACGCGCAACGAAGATTGGTATTTCCTCAGGATCGGTCTCTTTGATCAGACATATTATGTCATCCAAATTCCTCTGGGTCTTTCCTTCTCGTCTTCTTGTAGATTTTTTCTTCTGGACGGAATCGAATAAAAGGTTTTTGGCCTTTTCAATTTCTTCGTCTGTAAAAGCCGTAGAACATATTTGCACAAGGCTTTCTTCCACCATCACATCCACCTTATTTTGCACAAAGGCAAGCAATTCGCAAATCACTATGTTGCAGTTTTTGCATTTCAACACTGAAGAGGTCATTGCCTCTGGTAGCCGTTATACTGCGTAGTCGCGTAACCGATACAACCATACACGATGAGTGCGCGAGCGAGACTCAACGATTATAAATTATGGCCCAAATTTGCTGAACTTGCTAAATTTGCATGATACTCGCAAGGGAATCAAAACCTATAGGGTACTTCCGGTTGACCTAGGTTCATAAAATTTGCCAAAAAGCAAGGTACAGCACAGGTGAAGGGAAAAATCCGAAAACTGTAAATTTCTGTCTGCCTATGCGTCTGTCAAGACCCTTTTTCTCAGGAACGCGCGGCGGTGTCAAGTTAAAACTAATATCAATTGCTCAACTCTGTGGTCTCTTCAAGTAGTGAAAAAATCAAACATATAGGTCAAAGCAATCAAAAATACCGCCTTTTATGTGACAATTTTGCTGAATTTGTTTGATACTCGCAAGGAAATAATAACCCATAGGTTATTTCCCGTTGACCTAGAATCATGAAATTTGGCTAAAAGCAAGGTTTTAGAGCAGAAATAATGGATTAAAATCCGAAAATGTAAACCTACATAGACCCTTTCGTAAACGTATCTAAGAGCTTCCGTGGTCTAGTGATTACACCATCACCTGGCACACAGGAGATGCAGGTTCAAATCCCGGTGCTGACCACGTACCTAAGTCATCTCTTGTGGGAAAAGGGGTCGTGCTATGTATACCTAACTGTTATATTAATACGTACTTAATCTATGCTAGTCCCGTCACCACGGTTTCGCATTCTCGTTTTTAGGCTTTTCAAAGTTTACGACCAGAAAATTGTGCGTCTCTTTAAGATGCCTAAGTATCATCATCATCATCATCCACTCAGTTCATATCGATATAATTATGTTGGACATGGGCTTTTCCAGATAGAATCTAAATCAGCTTCGCATCCCAGTTCAGACAAATGTGCTTCAAATTGTGTTCTGTTCTGCAAATAGACAAATGAGGTCGAATCCAAACAAAACACCTTTTTTGGTCACGTGGTTTAGGCACAGATATTTAATCATTTAGCCTACATTAATGTGCAATCTGATGATGATTTAATTATTAATTGGCTGGGGAGGAAGAAGGACAAAATCCCTCTCTTGAATGTTTATGTGTATGACGTCACTGTTTCTAGTTCCCAAGACGTCGACACAGGCTATCCTAGTGTGGGGCCAGAAGCAAGGCACATACCTTGATACTGGGTGTAACAGAAAAGTGTATTCACGTTATAGGGGGTTGTGAGGGACATGATTCTTAAAAACTTTCACTATGAAACCAATTTGATCAGAGCAACTTTATTTTTTACTTCTCTATAAATTTTCGGCCGGTTGACATAAAAATAAAATCGGTTTGATAGTGAAAGTTGTACAGAATGATGTCCCTAACAACCCCCTAAAATATGACAACAGATTTCTGTTACAAACTGTATAAATGCTCATGTTAATGTTTATAATGCACAGGTAGATGAATAGTATTATTTATTTATGAATTCCGTAAATAATATATTTTGCGGGAAATCTGAGTTCAAATTGCATATAAATACATAATGAAAGTTAATACCTACACATAACCACATACTTATTACTTATACACAGTTGCACATACATATTAAACAGCACACATACTTTTGTTTGTAATAAATAATTTACTCTAGCTTACACCGGTTTCATCGCTGGCCTCATTATGGTTTATTTCCCAAAATGGCGGCGATAGGCTGGCTGAATAACTGGCTAAACGTGGGCAGTATGGGCTTCTGCCAGCCACCCGGTGTGGGACTCTTTGCCACAATGTTTGTATTTTGTTTTGGCGTAACGTAGGTATACATATAAAAAAACATTAGAATCCTTTTAAATATATCACTATTTACGCATTTCTGTTATACTAACTAATACACTACACCTTAAAAACTCTTCTTAAAATATAATATGAAACCTCTTTTATGTTCAAGGCTCTGCCCAAAGAGGTTTGGATGCGAGAAGGTTTTTTAAGATTCTAATACATTTCGGTTTTGTTTCCTACATATTCTCAGTTTGTAGATTTGATAGTTCTTTTTTCTGGTTTATTTGCGTTTTATTTCGTAATTTGGGTGTTTGTTTATCCAGAAATAATTTCCAAGACTGGATTCTCGTGATAGATGATTTTTTTTTCCATATGTACGATGTACAAAATAGCTCTCTACAGGTGTGTACGGAACCCTTGTTGCGCGGGTCCGACACGCAATTGACAGTTTTTTATACCAATACCTCAAAGTTGTAGAAAACGGGGCTCAAATTCAGGGGATTGTGACCTTATTTCGAGCTCCCAGAATACGATTTTTCAGAATTTTAACTCACGCGACTCAAGAAAAAAACATAAACAGCAGTACAAAGTACAAATTTGTTTATTACTGTAGATATATTCTTGCTTATTAGTTATAATAATTAATATTATAATATTTGTTTTAGCTAAACACAACCAATTTTTCAAAGAGATCTAAAAATCTATCTGTGGCAGTTTCCTCGCCCTCCTTCTCCCACAGCGGTCCAATGTAGAGAAGAGGCAAAAAATGACGTTTGATTAGTATGCAGGGTGACATTTAATTAACCGACCATATTTTGGGGATTGATAGTACCCATAATTATGAACAACTTTCTTCAAGAACCATAATGTCGTAAATGGAAAAAAATATTGTCCCTCAGTTCATTGACCCGATCAGACAAAGGGTAAGCCCCACTTAAATATTACCCATCAAAACATGCAGGGGCTACCTGGCAAAGAACTTGTATTAGAATTATTTCTTAATAATTCTGACAAGGATGTTATTTGTATTACAGAACACTGGTTAAAGGAAAATATGATGTCTATTAATTGTAGTAATTACAAAATTGTCAGTTGTGACAATAGAAAGACTGCTGATTGAGGTGGTTCTTTAATCTTAGTAAAAATAATATTAAGGTGAAACAACAGAAAGATATTCTTGCACTTTACTACAGAAAGACAAATAGAGGTATCCTGTGTTGAGTTGGATAGCCAAATTATTGTTAGTGTCTACAGACCGCCGAGAGATGAAAAAGGCCATAGCAATTTTGAAATATTCGAGAAAATTATGGAGGAAGCCCTCATTAAACTTTGTAATAACAGAAAAAAGCTAATTATTTGTGGCGATCTTAATGTAGATTTGCTTGTAGATACAACAGTGAAACAACGATTAATAACTCTGTTCAAATCATTTAATTGATGTCATGTATTTCTAGAGCCAACTAGAGTTACACTTACCAGCCAAACTTGCTTAGATAACGTTTTTTGTGATTGTACATTCACAAGTAAAAATGTAATTAACTGCTTACCTTCCGATCACAGTGTTAAAACAGTTTCATTCCCAATTGCTAGTAAAAATAAGACTGATCCATCATTTTATAGGCCTATTACATCCCATAGACTAGAGACGTGTATGAAAAACTTAGATATAAATTTTCCAGTACCGGATTTTGATGAACAGAACCTGAACAAAATCTCTTCTGACTTCTTCAACATTATTTAAACAGAATTCGATACCGTTTTAAATTAGAGAAAGTCAGTGCCGACAACGGTAAATCTAAATTTAATGACAGGGCAACATTTGGAATCCGTAAAAGTTGAGCTTTGATATAAAATTTCATGACTATGTTAAAAATATTCCAAAAATTTTAAACTAAAAAGTTAGGAATATTTTAACAAAGTAAAGTTAAAGTTGGTTTGTAGAACTGCTAAAACTTTACACATAAAAAGAAAAATACAACATAACATAACATAGCGTCACGCCTTTTCCCATACGGGGTGGCAGAGGTACAATTGTGCCCACTTTTGGCCAGCTATTCAATACTCCATTTTGCGTGACAGGGGCTAGCCCATCTCCGCAGCTATGGACTAATGAAGGTTTTCTCATGATATTTTCCATCACCGTTAGACATCCGTGTAATGCACTTAAGATAAATTAATGATCTCATTGGTAACTACATGGTCAGGAATCGCACCTGCATCTCCTGTGTGAGAAGCAAGCGTGAAATCTATTAGACCACGAAAAATACAAAATTCAAATAATAGAATGAAAACGGTTTGGCAAATCATAAGCCGTGAAACTGTCAAATGATTTCTGGTTAAATATAGGTGATGATGTTGTTAAATTCATCGCTGAGTTAGCTCGAGCTTTTGAAACGTTCTTCACCAATGTACCCTTACTCACAACAGAGCGTCTAAATTCATCTCCATATGAAGCAGAGACTTTGTTAAAAAACAGCACTAGCATCAGTAATGTAGATTTCAAATTTCATCATATAGGTATATGATGAAATTTGATGACAATATCCTGGGGATATAGGTATATCCCCAGGATATTGTCAAAACGTATAGATTACTTAACTTAAAAAATACTGAAGACCTGTAGGGTATATCAGTCAAAGTCATTGTTTCAATAATACTAGTTATAGCCACACACCTAGCTTATACATAGTCAGGTCATAAGTTCTGTCACATGTACAATATGAAATAATTTAGACATGTTTATTATTTATGTAAACATTTATATAGCAAAATGAACTTAATAAAACATAGATTCATATGGTAATAAAGTTTATTCAAAATGACCCCCGCGATTTTGAATAAAGGCCTTTATTCTGCGCGGCCAGTCGTCTATCGCAGCACGAACAAGGTCCATGTCAATATCGGCGGCTGCCTTAATCAAGGATGCCTTGAGTGACTCCAAATCAGGATGAGGCTTTGAGCAGGCCTTTTCCTCCAAGTGTTGCCATATCTTGTAATCTAACGGACTCAAATCTGGACTGGAGGAAGGCCAGTCTTCGTGCCGGATGAAGTCGATTTCACGCGCCGCCAGCCAGTCTTGTGTGCTTTTCGCTCTATGAGCTGGCGCAGAATCTTGTTGGAATACCCAGTGCCTGTTATTAAACATGATATGTGAAACAGGTTCCACAAGGTTCTTGAGGACTGTATTTTGATACACAACTGCATTCGGTTTTACGCCTTTCTCACAAAAATGTACCTTAGTTAAGCCCCAATAAGAGACTCCCAACCAAACCATGAGCGAGGATGGAAAATGACCTCGTTGGACACGCGGAATACGGTTGCTCGCTTCTTCACTGCTGTATGCATACACCTTATCATTTTGTTTGTTGTAGCTCTCTTCCACGGTGAAAATTTTTTCATCCGAAAAAAGAATTTCCCTATGCTTTTTTCCCGCGTACCGCTTCAACAAGGCGCGGCATCTTTTCAGTCTCAGATCCATTAAACGAGCGTCCAAACGATGTCCTGTTTTTCTTCGATATGCCCTAAGCCCTAAGTCTTCATTTAACATCCTTTTCACCGTGGTCCTGCTTAACCCCATCTGAAGGGCCAACAGTTTCTGCTTACGTATGGGATTTCTTTGAATTCGCGCCTTCATAGCTTTTATCACTGCTGGAGTCCTAACAGAGCGAGGGCGACCACTTCTTGACCTGTCATCTACACTAGAGTCTTCATTGTATCGTTTTATGGTACGATAAACGAATCTTTTGGTTATATTCAAATTTTTCAGTAAGTCGAAAATCTGAATTGGCGCGTAACCGCAACGATGCAACGCAATAACTGCGACACGGTCTTCTTAAGTGTCCACTCCATATTTAAAAATGAGGAAAATTCTAAAAAGTACACATTTTTATTTTCATGAAAAATTCGAAATTTGAATTCAATAAACTTTTTTGTGGCCAGCGTTCTAAATTCAAAAGTTTTTATTGTGTGACAGAACTTATGACCTGACTGTGTATATTTAATAAATATGTTGACGATGGAGCTTTCCCGGACCTCATGAAACACAGTAAACTGATACCTCTGTTCAAGTCGGGAGACAAGGATGATCCTTAAAATTTCAGACCAACATCTGTTCTTCAAGCACTAAGTAAAATTTTTGAAAAGATTATACTCAATCAAATGCTCTCACATTTCAACCGTACAAAACAACTCCACGCTAAACAATACGGTTTCACTAGGGGTAAATCGACTGCGGATGCAGGGATTACCCTTATCTCTCATATTTATTCTGCATGGGAAGCCGCACAGGATGCTGTCGGTGTTTTTGCGATCTGTCGAAGGCATTTGATTGTCTTGATAATGATACGCTACTAATGAAATTAAATCATTACGGAGTTATAAATAAAGCGTCAGATCTACTTAGATCATACCTAAGTAATAGAATTAAACAGGCAGAAGTCAACGGCGTTAAATTTGATGGATCGGGAGTAATAATTGGCGTTCCACAAGGTTCCATATTAGGCCCTTTCTTATTCCTGTTATATATTGACCATCTGCTTTTCATGGTGGAGAAATTGACTGACATAGTGTTGTTTGCTGATGATACTTCACTGGTCTTCAAAAGTGAAAGACAAAAAGAAGATTTTGATGATATTAATGATGATGATGATGATGATTGATTCCGACCGATTTCGGTCATGGCGACCACTTCTACTCCTAGTCGGATTCGCGCGCGTGCGCCCGAACATGGCCTAAGTAGCCGATCTTCGCAGCGAAACTCCTTGCGCATTGGGGGCGCGTAGTTGTAGGTAATGGCAGCAGGTGGACGGGCTTTTAACAGGTCGCGATTCATATCAAGGTCAGCTTTACGCTGATCCTCGAACTCGCGTACTTGCCTCTTCACAATCCTGCGTCATTCTGGCCTTTGTGCTACCAAACCTTCCCATTGAGAGGGCTCTATGCATTCCCTCTATGTTGCATCTTCTCATATGTCGCTTCTGAACATCTTTGTATCGGAGAAGCTGCCCGCCATGTTTTCGCTTGCCCTCCTCCAGTTCAGAATAAAAGATGCGCTTCGCCACTCTCTCCTCTTTCATACGTGATACATGACCGCACCATCGAAGCTGCCGATGCATTAAGTAGGCTTCAATACCACCAACATTGGCTCGTCGCAAAACTTCGGTATTACGCACACGGTCGGACCATTTTATTTTCATAATAGATCGAAGGCATTTAAGGTGGAAACGATCCAGAGTGCGTATGTGGCAGCGATACACACACCACGATTCAGAGGAGTATAGGAGATTTGGCAGCACAATTGCCATGTATACTGATATTTTGGTAGCCAGCTTAAGGTCATGTGAGCAGAAGACCTTGGAACACAGCTTTCCTTTTTACTTAGATTTTTACTTATATTTTCAACACTGCTGAAAATGCTTTTATTATTTTTGAATAGTGGTTTGATGATACTAAGATACCTAAAACCTTTATTTGATTTAATGGGTTTCTTTGAATCAAAATCTCTTCGATGCGCGTTAGTGACCAATAGTAATTGTTTATAGTTTATATATCCCCAGAGGTAACGTTGTTCATATCGGGAGATTTCCTAAATAACAATTCTATTAAACCAGGTGTTTCTTCATACTTGGTTCCATTGACGATAATAAACTTATCTTTTATAATTACTCGACAAGATCCCAACATATGCTTCCCGCGAACAATTCTTACACCAAAGGGAGCATCTTGGTAAATATTGGAATTCATTGAGTAAGTTAGGGAACTATTAGTACTATCATTAGTGTCTGTAGCAGTGTTGTACGAAATATTAGATAAATTAGTTTGATTTCTAAAATCATTCCAACCCATTTCAACATTAACGTATCCAACCACGGTTCTCTCTCATCAAGAAATATCTTGTTAGAGACAAGCATGACTATGTTAAGTTTTATCTTAGAAGTTTTCTGTATAAAGAAATTATGAATTGTTATGAAATATAGAATATAGCCACTGACATTTTTCAAATTGAAGTTTGAAGGATATTTAGCAAATTCAGTGCACAAATATTTGACACAATTCCACAAAAAAACTGCAATCACGATCAAACTTCAAACTTCATATTTTTTCATTCAAAATAGATTCTTACGAACACTTTTGAACGTCATTTGAATCTGAAAGAAAAACTACTACCGCTTCGGAAAGTGTTATGGCAGAGGAGAAGAAGCGGTGCAAGAAACTTGTACACTGCAATACGGCCCACTTTTCTTTTCTGTTACCTTTTTTTTCAAAAATAGGTCTTGTGTTACAATCGTGTGCGTGGCTCTCGTGCTGCGCTGGAAAATCAGAGCTCCATACCTCTTTGACATTAATGTAATCATCTAAACTATTATATACCTACTTTATCTACACACGTATCATAAATCCTCTTTACTGCGTCCAAAAACCGCACGTTACGATCAGCATAATGTTAAACTATTTTGTAAAAACTCATTTCTTATTTGAATATTGAACATTATGACCATAATGTGTAAATTTTCTACATATTATGACATTCAAATTTAGAAACCCCGAAGCCCGCCTGCGTGCCGCCCCTGCTTTGGCTGTGAAGTTGGTACTACAGAACAAACTAAACAATTCAATGCCACAATGCCGGTCAAACATGCGGTTATGTTATAGTATTGTATACTTAGACCCACAAATGAAGTTCTAACTTTAGCTAGTCTATAGTAAGATTGGTCAATTTTATTTCCGCTTCTTATATTATGTGCTTGTGCCTGTTAACATTTTTAGTGAAGCTATTTATGTTCTTCCTAACGTACATGATATTTTTGTTCTTCCTAACGTACATGATATTTATGTTCTTCCTAACGTACATGATATTTTCATAAATATATTGACACGGTACAGTCATATTGCTGATTTCTTTGAACAGTTTCCTCAGGGAGTCACGACTGCGTAGGTTATAAATTGCTCTAATTTATAACCTAAGCCCTTTTTTGTAGGACAAAAATTGAGTCAATATCAGCAGCTCGGCCCCACAGCAAAATTCCATAGGACATGATCGATCGATATTGCAATACCATCCTTCGATCGATGTTCGAGATAAAGAATAGGACCCGCTCCTTAAGAGAGATGGCGTGGTTAGTAATGACCTCAGTAATGATAGCCCAATCTGGAATATATGTCTTCATTTGTGACTACCTCAGGGGGGGTGGGGGGGACGTTGCGCTCGAGGTTTGCCTCCCAAGTTTGAGGTCCCGGGTTCAAATCCCGGCTGGGCAGAAAGAAACAAAACCTCAGCTCCTGGATGTTTCATTCTGCTTGACGTCGCAGGTTATCAATGTGGAGCCAGAGGTAATTATTAAATGATGTCAACATAGTCCAGTAATTTTCTAATATGTATTCCTGCTTATTAATTATAGTAATTAATATGGTAATATTTGTATGAGTTAAGCACAAGCAATTTTTAAAAAGCATGTTAAAGCGACTCTGTCGAAAAAGGGATATTACAATGTTCAAGATTACTTAAATGACAGGACTGTATGGGGTTAATCTGGCTCAACACAGACCTTGCTGTTAATAATTTTGTAATTATTTATTCCTGCTTATTAATCATAATTAAATTTTTCATATTTGTATTAGTTAAGCACAACTTATTTTTAAAAGAGATCTAAAAATAAATCTGTGGGAGTTTCTACGCCCTTCTTCTCCCACAGTGGTCCAATGTAGAGAAAAGGCAAAAAATAAGTTTGCTAAGTATAAGTAAATATCTACAATAATAAAGACATTTGATTTGATTTGATTGTGTTTGTACCCGATGTATATAAATGCTTATATATATTTTTCACACCTTTCATTCGGAAAAGTAAGTTTTGCTCCACGACGAGAGGGAGCAAAATGCTACTTTTCTGTTCAAGCTACTTTTTTAATTTATTCATTGGCATCCAGCATTTATGCAATGTGCCAATTGAACACTGATTAAAATATTAGAATGTAATTATGAAATTACATGACAATCGACAACGATGACGTAGTCGATTTAAAACGAACATGGTTCAAGTTTTAACTTTAACAACGTTATATCAAAATTTATGAATTTTCGTAATATTTAAAAAAATGTCATAATAAATAATATGTTTATTTATATATATGTTTACTGAAATCAAAACTATCGATGACTGTTATTGTGATATAATGAATATTGATATCCGAAACCATTAATATTCGTTTCGATTATTTTTACACAATAGTAGAAGTACACAGGAATATTTTATCGGTGACCTTTCCCTAATCCTTCACAATCCGTCATTATATAAAAAAAAGTGTTTACGTTGTCCGATTACTGTAAAAGTGGCAAAAGTATAATTAAATTTTTTTTTTTAGAGCAATTTAAATTTTCCTCATAGTCGGTGTGAAAAGTTGTATGTGTCACCCAGGAGCAAAATTATTTTCGTCATGGGCGTTAACGCTTGAATCCTTCGTTACGCTCAGGATTCTATCGTAGAATCCTTCCCTTCACTCTGGATTCAATGTACCGCCCTCGCCGTAAATACATCATTTTGCTCCCTTGTGACACAAATAACTATTTCCATCAGCATCATTCTTCTGGAGACCCGTTATCTCTTGCCGTTGAGTACTTTGACTATATATTTGACGTAGTTTACTATGTAGATCGTATTTCCTGACCCCCTTGGATTTTTGGAAGAAATTTATTTTTAGAGATAAGCTCGCCTTTGCACATGTATTTTTCTCGTAATGTGAGTTGTTTAAATTATCTCCGTGCAATAAATATGTATTTATGTATTGTGGGCGGGTTTTAAGTTTTAACGCTCACGCCGGCCATCAAAAATATTGAAAAGCTCAGATTGTTTGGAGGTTAGTGTTGGAAAATCACATTTCATCCGACATACTGGGACCAACTCGAGGCGGCACAGCGTATTTAAAAAACTTGTTTGATTATCATTATTATGATTATAAAGGCTATTTTTAAATATTTTATGAGTACTTAAGTTTATGTTTTAAGTATTTTTGTTGTTCTTACATGTTGAACCTAACACGAAGGATAAAGGGCTTCGCTCGCCCCCTTTACTATTCACTTAAGCTACCGCAGTATTTTGCCGTTATATTTGCTGTGCAAATCAGTATTTTTGATTTGCAGTTTAATATTTCCTTTCATTAATACGGGCGTATTAATAAATATCTCAAGGGCGTGAATTGATGTGGCGAAACCGTCATTAACCATACTGATTTGCACTGCAAATATAAGGGTAAATTAAAATTCCAAATGTCTTTATTACTGTAGATATTTACATATACTTAGCAATCGTCATTTTTTGCCATTTCTCTACATTGGACCACTCTGGGAGAAGAAGGGCGTAGAAACTCTTAAAAAAATTAAAACATAAAAAGTGTTTTTGTTGATCCTTTTTTGCGGTGCAAATCAGTATTTTTGATGTGCGATTAAATACTAGCTATTAATCAATCAAGCGATACTAAACTGGGTAAAAAAACAACTATACACTTCATAAAAAAGTTGTACTGTAATAAAACAGACTCAGTCAGTATAAAAGCCTACAGCTAATTAGGGGCGAATGGTGGCTTCTATCCAATCGACGTAGGCGCCGACTCTAGTGTAGACGCCGGGCCACCCCGGGGTGCCGCAGGGAGACGGGCCGTAGGAGACTATGCCGGCTACCAGCCACACCTGCAACACAATATAAATAATTGTAACCCATTTATTATTATGACGACCCGAATGGCCGAGTCGGCAGTGACCCTGCTTACGAAACCAAGGGTCTCGGGTTCGAGTCCCGGGGGGGCAAATATTTGTTTGATGAGAACGGATGTTTGTACCCTAGTCATGGTTGTTTATCTATCTAAGTATAATATTTATCTAATAAGTATGTGTATCGTTGTCTAGTACCCAAGATACAGGGAATCCTAGTTTGGGGCTAGATCAATGTGTGTCGATTGTGTCCAAGTTATTATTATTATTATTATTATTATTATTATTTATGTCCACAACAACAAGAAAGACTGAGCCATACACACCACTCTGGTTCAGTGCGGGTTGATCGAGGGGTGTCGGGCTAGTGAGGTCCACCCGATAGTTTTCGTGTTCGACTGTACATCACTAAACGCAGAGCTGAATAAAAATGCTTTTATTTGTATGTTGGCATGAAATTTGAACCTTTCGGACCATTTCATGAAATGGTCGGTCAGATCATGAAATGATGAAATTCTGTGATCTGGCCACGACATAGACATACCTGTTCTGCAGTCAGGCCCATGAGTGGCCCGCCGGAGTCACCGCGGCAGGAGTCCTTCCCAGCACGGCCGCCAGCACAGACCTGCTTCTGTCCGATGAACCTCCTCACTCGCTGGTAGACCCGGGAGCACTCGGCATTGCTGACGACTGGCACCTGCACTTTCAGCTTCACGTCCGATTCGGATCCTGTATTGGAATGTGAAATTTGAATGGGCTTCTTCATCTTCTTCTACTTCTGGAGGTTGAAGTGCTTACACTTGCAGGCCGCTAGAGCGGGGCTTTTGAAAACAGTTTGGCAAATAATAAACCGCAAAACTGGCAAAGTTATACCAAGGGACAGTGATTTCTGCCTAAAGATAGGTGATGATGTTGTTAAATCCAACGCTGATGTTGCTCGAGCTTTTGAAACATTCTTCACCAATGTACCCGTACTCACAACGGACCGTCTAAATTCATCTCCATTTGAAGCAGAGACTTTATTAAAAAATAACACTAGCGTCAGTAATGTATATTTAAAATTTCATCATGTATATCCCCAGGACATTGTCAAAACGTTTAAATTACTTAACTTAAAAAATACGGAAGACCTGTGGGGTATATCAGTCAAAGTCATTGGTTCAGTAATTCTAGTTATAGCCCCACACTTAGCTTATATATTCAATAAATGTGTTGACGATGGGGCTTTTCCAGACCTCATGAAACACAGTAAACTTATACCGCTGTTCAAATCGGGAGATAAGGGCGATCCTTCAAATTTCAGACCAATATCTGTTCTTCCAACACTAAGTAAAATATTTGAAAAGATTATACTCAATCAAATGCTCTCACACTTCAACCGTACAAAACAACTCCACGCTAAACAATATGGTTTCACTAGGGGTAAATCGACTACGGATGCAGGTATTACCCTTGTATCTCATATTTATTCTGCATGGGAGGCCGCACAGGATGCTATCGGAGTTTTTTGCGACCTGTCGAAGGCGTTTGATTGTGTTGATCATAATACGCTATTAATTAAATTTAATCATTACGGAGTTAGAAATAAAGCGTTGGATCTACTAAGATCATACCTAAGCAATAGAATTCAAAAGGCAGAAGTTAACGGCGTAAAATCTGATGGATCGGGTGTTAAAATTGGCGTTCCACAAGGTTCCATATTAGGCCCTTTCTTATTCCTGGTATATATTAATGATCTGCCTTTCATGGTGGAGAAATTAACTGACATAGTGTTGTTTGCTGATGATACTTCAATGGTCTTCAAAATTGAAAGACAAAAAGGAGATTTTGATGATGTTAATGGTGTATTGTCTTTAACCTTGAATTGGTTCACAGTTAATAATTTATTGTTAAACGCTGGTAAAACTAAGTGTATCAAATTCTCACTTCCAAATGTCAGGCAAGTTGAGACCAGTTTGGTGTTAGACAACAGCACGTTAGAATTGGTAAATGATACGAAGTTTCTTGGAATAACCATTGATACCAAATTGCAGTGGGGACCCCACATAGATAAATTGGCTGGTAAATTAAGTTCTGCGGCTTACGCTGTTAGGAACATCAGACAAAGCACGGATGTGGCTACATCTAGGCTAGTATATTTTAGTTACTTTCATAGTGTGATGTCCTATGGTATCTTGTTGTGGGGGAAAGCAGCGGATATTCAAACTATTTTTATTTTACAGAAAAGAGCTATTCGAGCAATTTATAATTTAAAACGAACAGACTCCTTAAGAGAGCTTTTTAAAGAAATTGACATACTAACAGTAGCTAGTCAATTTATTTTCGAAAATATAATGTATGAACGCAAGAACCTTACAACATTTTCCAAACTTAGCGACAGCTGTAATGTTAACCTAAGAAATAATCACAGACTATGTGCGCCCCGTTTTAGACTCGCGAAGGTTAGCAATTCTTTCAAGGGTCAGTGCATTCTCTACTACAATAAGATACCTCTGGAGATTTTGAAATTGCCATTTGAGCAATTTAAAAAGCATGTTAAAGCGACTTTGTCGAAAAAGGGATATTACAATGTTCAAGATTACTTAAATGACAGGACTGTATGGGGTTAATCTGGCTCAACACAGACCTTGCTGTTAATAATTTTGTAATTATTTATTCCTGCTTATTAATCATAACAATTAAATTTTTCATATTTGTATTAGTTAAGCACAACCTATTTTTAAAAGAGATCTAAAAATAAATCTGTGGGAGTTTCTACGCCCTTCTTCTCCCACAGTGGTCCAATGTAGAGAAGAGGCAAAAAATGACGTTTGCTAAGTATATGTAAATATCTACAGTAATAAAGTACTTTGACTATTGACTATTTGTTAATTCACAAATGTGAGCCATATCGGCTCACATTCGTAAAGAAGAATATGCCCTCTGCATATCGGTTCAATTCAAAATTTAATTTTTATTGGATAGGTATTTAATCACAGCGATAATACTGATTTACTCAGCAAAAAGGATCAGCAAAAATGCTTTTTATGTTTTAAGTATTTTTTGTTCTTACATGTTCAACCTAATACGAAGCATTCTTCACCTTCATTTCGCTCGCCCCATTTAGCATTTTGCACCGCAGTATTTTGCCCTGATATTTGCTGTGAAATTCAGTATATTTGCTGTGCAAATCAGTATGATTGATGTGCAGTTTAATATTTCTCATTTTTATTTGGTATGCTGGCATACCTTTGTGAAACGTAAATATATGATATTGCTATTAAATATATGAGAGGGGATTGTACATGATGAAATTAAACTTGATTTTACTTGAGCATCGGTGTTCAGCCCCTAACAATATGAATATTTATATCACTTTAGTCTTTAAACGATAAAATGATCCATAAGGAAAGTCAATCAAGTCAAAATTTATGCACCTCATCAGAAGTTGTGGGAGAACACTGTAAAAATTATTTTCCCGTGGAGCCGAACACTTAAAAGTCATAAAACAAATGGTTTTTCAAATTCGACAAAAAGTTTAACAAAAGCAAGGGCTTACCGCCACATGCCAGCTGCAAGGGAAATAAGTTTTAAATTGGGTTTCCACTTCTGCTACTGATCGTAACTCCCCGCCTGTATCCTGTCCTGTTCCACCGAGACAAGGAATAAAATGTATTTCTTACTATTCTCAGTTCGTCCCCATCCAGCGACTTCCATGGAGTATCCCTCGAAGTTACTTCTCGCTAACGCGGGGCTGTTTGGAAGGCATATGGGTCGAATGAAATCTGTAATTAATAATTTAATTTTGTAACAAGAACTTGGCTGGCCCAGCTCAGAAACGGGTTGTGGGAAATAATTGGTTTGGCAGTGCCACGAATCAGGTGGTGAGAATGTGCGCCAGCATTCCTATTTAAGAGAAGGAATACAATATTTATGAATGGACAAACTTGATTAGGCACCCCCCTTCCAAAGTAGACTGATTCTGGTCATTAGTTAGTCGGCCGGCAGTGACCCTGCCTACGAAGCCAAGGGTTCGAGTCCCGGTGGGGGCAAACATTTGTTTGATGAGAACGGGTGTTTGTACCCTAGTCTATCTAAGTATAATATTTATCTATATAAATATGAGTATCGTTGTCTAGTACCCAAAATACAGGGAATCCTAGTTTGAGGCTAGATCAATGTGTGTAAATAGTGTCCAAGGTATCATTATTATTATTAAAAAGATGGTCGTGGCTCTAGTTTGCCTTTGCAGGTCCTATACGAAGCAAGTTACGTGGTTAAAAACAACCAAAATTTAATTAATATTAATTAACTCGTTTTCTCCGTGTACCAAATGCAAGGCACATGCACAAGGCAAACACAGTTAAAATAGTTACAAAGTGAATCACAGTTATATTTACCCTAATGATCAAGGTTAGCAATTAATAATGTAACTTTTTGCTATTGTGGTAAAAACCTGTTTTACTGTACATTACCGGTACCATACAGGATATTGAATGTGTATGCATATTTGTTATATGGCTGGGTGTGGGTGGGTACTCCGACAGCCGATCTTAGAATTTCACAGTGTATAGGTATAACATAGTACAGAGTTAAATTAAATCACATTAAAATGCAAACTAAACCCACTGTATCAGATTTAAATGGTTCCGCCTGTATTTTACACGTACTATAATCATTTTATCAAATTTCAATATTTACGTTAATTCTTTTCTGCTTGTTTTGTGCTTTTAGCCCGGCGTCATTTATTTAGTGATTTTTAATACCTATAAACATTACTAAAAAACCTTGCTTATTTTTGAAACAAAAAGTGTAATATTCATAGCTTGTGCAAGATTAGTACATTTTTCTGTACTCGCCTTTTAAAGCGCTTTATTTTGATACCCCACCTGAGGATTTTTTTAAATGTTATGCACCGATTGACAATTGCACCATTAAGATGAATCTAATGATTTATCATTATTGAAAATTGGTTGAGCCGTTGAGTAGTTACGAGGGGACATATAGAAACAGACATACATAATAGAGGGTTATCATATCACATAACCTTCCTCTTTTCAGCTTCGCTGCAGTTGGGTAAAAATTCGATATATAGAGGACTAACAGGGCAACGTAACTTAATATTTTTAATAAATAACCAGAACAAAATTACAGACCGAATTGTGGAGTAAGGGAAGGTGGCTTATCTGCTCCAACACTCTTCAATCTTTACATGAATGAGCTAATTGAGTGATTGAGTAGTATGTATGCATGTCGGTTGCAACATTGGCGGAAAACGCATCAACAATATAAGTTATGCTGATGACATGGCTCTGCTCGCCCCCTCAGTCAGTGCGATGAGGAAAATGCTATGTGTGAACAATACGCCGAAACTCATGGCCTCCGATACAATGTGAAAAAGAGTGTATGGTTTTCCAATCTGGTACTAGGACCCCCAAATGCGTGCCTCCCATCACACTAAATGGTGTTAATCTTGTAAGGCTCAGCCATTTTAGATATCATGGACACATGTATCGGAAAATCTTGTCGAAGATGATCTCGATATTGAAAGGGAGCGCAGGGCGTTGGCAGTCAGAGGCCCGTAGGTTTGCAAAATGCTCGAGACAGGTGAAAGTTACTTTATTTATGTCGTACTGTCAGACGTTCTACACCTGCAGCCTATGGGTTTGCTATAAGCTGAAGACTTACAATGCCCTGCGAATCCAATATAATAACATCTTCAGTATGTTGTTGGGGCAAGCTCGGTTCTGCAGTGCGTCAACGATGTTTACTGAGGCGCGAACAGATGATTTCTACGCGATCATGAGGAAACGCATTGTTTCGATTATCAGCAGAGCCTGGGACAGCACTAATGAGATCCTGAGGGTGATCTCGAGAAGGTTTGACTGCAGAATGTACCAATGTACCAAGGAAGTCAAGCTTATCTCGGGCAACAAATAGTTTTTTGTTTTTATTTTAGCCTGTTTACTAACCATAGTTTTTGTGTGTTACTAACAAATAATGAATCATTGTTATCTTAAATAAATAAATTGAATTGAATTGAATTGAAAAAACCCTATGTGGTGCGAAATTGTAATAAAATAATTGTGATTAACAGATTGTGGGTTACATTTGGGAGACTTTACTATCGAGCAAAAATAATCAAAATACGCATATGCGTTAGAAAATAGATGCAGACTTTCATGATCAAAAAGCTAGTAAAAATAAATATCTGCTTTAAAATACTAATTTTAGCGTAATGTGAGACTTACAAATGGCTGTTTTAGCTTAATGCGTCGCCTTAACACGCTACATTACATAATGTTATATTATATTGCACGTATAAATTCAATGCCAGAACGGTGGATTATGTGAAATACCGAAGACTTCGCGTGAGTGAAATAAGGATAATTATGTGAAATCGAAGCCGATACCGATGCCACTAGGCCGATATTAGGCCACATACCCGGCAAATATTTTGGTACCATTTACAACTATTACAGATTTAATAGTTGTAATTGGTACCAAAATGTAATATATCTATGTGTAATAGTTTCTTCATAAATGTAGGTGTATGATTAAATCTCATGTGTAGGTTTGTCTATGATCATTGTATACATGTCGCAGTTGGTTGGTTAAATCAGACACTTAATTAACTCTCTAGACCGTAATTAAATACCGACGTTTAACCAAGTCACTCGCATTTGATTTAAATAAATCATCGTCGAAAACGTTTAACAATCTGTCGTACCGAAAGCCGGCGTGTTGGAAAGCAAGATGGCATCACGACAACAGCTGATTTGCGCAGCTTATATCAGGGCAAAACATAGCGGTAGCTTAGGTGAAGGTTAAAGGGGGTGAGCGAAGCGAAGCCCCCTTTATCCTTCGTGTTAGGTTGAACATGTAGGAACAACAAAAAATACCTAAAACATAAACTTAAGTAAACATAAAAAAATATTTATATTGCTTATGTCTTATTGCCTAGGAATGTTTAGTCAACTCGTTAAACGTTTCGTTCACTCACTTGTCTGACGGAATTTTAGTGCCTTGGTTAAACGTCGGTATTTAATTAACGGTCTATACTCTAAATAAACTCAAAAAATAAAAGACAAAATAATACCCGATTGTCGGATTTAAATGAGTGCTACTTTGCTACGTTATCTTGTAATACAATATTGTGGAACCTTACCAGTAAAAGTGACTGGCCTGTCAAGCCTCAAGAGAGCAATGTCGTTCTGTTGGTTGTCATCATTAGGGTTGTAATCCTCGTGAGGAATGGCCTCCTCTATTCGTATATCTACCGGTCCCTCATTGCAGTCCTGACCTCCCGCCTCCGAGGAAACGCAGTCCGTTTCAGTCTTCACGTCGTATTCACCCAGTCGGACTTGAGACCTGGTAAATGACAAGAATGAGGTTACTCAAAGATTTTAGTTGACAGATTTCAAATGAACACCGCAGGGTTGGCTGCAACAGAATAGACGGTAGAGAATGGGGAGCAGAGAGAAACACAGCCTTGCAAAAAGATTGCAAGGTACCTTTGGGATACATGACAGGTCGGCTCCTACCTACCATGAACCAATTTGTTAGACTCGACCAAAGTCTCACTTTTACAAATTTTGTAGACACAGGTACATTTGGTACGAGCACAGTTTATTTCACGGAAATTTTTAAACACTCAAAAAGATCAAACGAGGCTCAGCGTTGTATCCCACGGGCTTTTTAGAAGACACGGCCCGGATGGATATTAGTAAATACCCGACGCTTTAGCCTTCCGAAGTAGCTTCGTAAATAGCAGACGTATCGCACTAACGCGTCAGCTTTTTACAGGACACCGACGTGCGCTTTTTGTGTGTGTTTTATAAGTGTTTGTAGTTACGTGTAACGGAAAAAGCCAAATTTGGCTATAGTAGGTTATTGTGGCTAAATTTCAACTGGGTCATAAGTTACAAACAAACAAACATTTACATACAGGCACGTATATTGCTTCTGGCTCCACACTAGGATACCCTGTGTCGTGGGAACCAGAAACACCGACGTCACGCACATATAAACATCCAAGACCTGGTTTTTTTTTTTCTGTATCCCCGGCCGGGGATCAAACCCGGGCCCTCTCGCATGGTAGGCAGAGCCACAACCGCAGCGCCACAGGGGTCGTCGTTAGAAAGTTATTTTAGAACTTAGAAGAAGCATAACCGGAGCGAGGCGAAGCGGAGCGGAGCGAAGCTTATGCATAAAAACAACATTTGAACCGCCCGAAGTTGCTTCGGAAATAGCAGACGCGTCAAAATAAAGCGTCAGCTATTTATAAGACCCCGAAGTGCTTTTTATACGCCCGAGCAGCGGCCGAAACTTCCCGAGTAGCTAACGCGTCGGGTATCTACAAACATGCGGCCCGAATGCGCCCTGGCTCTGATAGAGAGACTCTCCATACGAGTGGGTTTTCATTTGTGTTTAGCCTTTGTTTTACCTTATTTAAATGGCATAAGGTTCAAAATTGCGAATCATAACGGAATATTCTGTTAATTGGTATGGTAGATTTCTCAAAAAAGGCCATAGTCGTCACTTTCTCTCACTCGGAAACTGAAAGCGCTAGAATGACACCCCGACAGCGGAACTTGTAATTTCAGCTTCAGCTTACTTTCAAGGCATATGAATTCAAATGTTAAAATACTGCTGCAAGCCGTTATATAGAGGTCTAACAGAGCACCATAACGAAAGATGTTTTTATAATAATTAAATAAATAAATGGCCTAAACGGAGATGGCGGGACGACCTCGACAAGTTTTTGCCGGGGTGGCCGGAGGTGGCACAGACCAGGGAAGTGTGGACGAAAGAAGGGGAGGCCTTTGCCCAGCAGTGGGACACCTTAATGGCTAAATAAAAAAATAAAAAAAAATAACAAGTACATAAATTAAAATCCGAATTGTATATGCGAAATTGTATATCTCTTATTTTGATTTATAACTTCGGGAGACTTTTTTATCGAGCAAAAATTGTCAAATTACGTTTACACGTTAGCGAATGCATGGTCAACAAGAAAGTATAAAATAAATAACTGCTTTAATACTCATATTTTGCGTAACAGAAGCCTGTTTTGACCTAATGCGTCACGTTAAGTGGCACTTTATGTGAGCAGCAGCCTGTGCATTCCGCCATTTCGGCTACACCGACAACTTACAGTGTCCAGGTTTTGGGCAAGTCCTTGCCTTTGACGCAGTGAGCTGCTGTCAGCACGTATCTGGACGAGACCAGCACCCCGCCGCAGTAGAACCCAGACCCTCGAGCTAGTAACAAACAAAACAAAAACGGTCAAAGGCGGGTTAGACTCACACACGAAGGGTTCTGTGTTCAAGTTCAAGAAATCAAATAACATAAGAAAACTTTAAAAAACTATGTCAGATTTTTTTCGTTTGTCCACGTCCATCAGTCCCCACAGATTACTGGTCCGAGATTAAATCAATTGACACCGCGAAAATTGGGATTATATCGATGATCGCAGGGTTATTATAATACATCTCTTATATGGGGACCTCTTTTAATTCAAGCTGCTCTATTAGGGCATATTAGGGCCTCTGGCCAGCTTTAAACTACTACTACCGAGAAGCGATAGTAGCCGGGACCAACAGCTTAACGTGTCATCCGAAACACGGAAGCGCCCGAAGCAAATACCACATAGAAACGGACACCCATCCAGTACCCGTCTCGGCCAGATGTTGCTACCCGCACGATCGTTTCCGATGTGCGAATAACGCTAGGCCATGGAATCTTGTTTCCAACCGACTTAAAAAAGGAGGTGGTTCTTAATTCGTTAGTTTTTTTAAAATATATATTTGTTACGCGATTACTCCGTCAATTATGAACCGATTTTGATTTTTCTTATTTTGATTGGTAGGTCATACTTCAGAGGTGGTCCCATATAAATTTTATCAAAATTGACTTAGTGTTTTTTGTAAAAATCAAAAAATATAAAAATATAAACACAGATGACGTTTCGGTTTTGTGGTTCCGTGCAGCAAAAGCTTGATCATGTACATACACTTCATTCGCATCCCTACCGCGGGGTAAGAGCTAGGACTTGATCTTGAAGGTTTTTTAAGTTTTTAACTTTCGTGAACTATGACTTACGTCGATCATATTTGAGGAGCGCCATCCACGGGTGCTCGTCGATGTCTGTGACAGTTCCGCCGACGATTCGATCAGCATTGCTCTGCTTGCCGCACTCGCTGGCTCGCGGGAGAAGTTGCCCGGCTGCGATCTTGATGAACTCCGGTGGGCAGCATATCTGTTGCATCAACATCTTCATATACATCCTGATCGGTTGAGTAAAAGAACAACACATGTAACGTAACGTTAGACTAAACTCAAACCAATAAGGTCTGAGGTGATGGTGGATCATCATCATCAGAAAATACTTCTACGGACTGACAGGTGAAACGCGAGTTAGCAATTTAGCATTATCTTTTGCTATAATTTAATCGCACATCAAAAATACTGATTTGCACAGCAAAAAAGGATCAGCAAAAACACTTTTTATGTTTTAAATATTTTATGTGTACTCATGTTTATGTTTTAAGTATTTTTTGTTGTTCTTATATGTTAAACCTAACACGAAGGATAAAGGGGGCTTCGCTTCGCTCACCCTCTTTACCCTTCACCTAAGCTAATGCGGCATTTTGCCCTGATATTTTCTGTACAAATCAGTATTTTTGATGTGCAGTTTAATATTTCCCTTATCTTTAATACGGAACCTGAAAGTTTACTCGAGTTAAGTGTTAATTAGCGCATAGGTCAGTCTATTGTTGTAAGTAGCAACCGAGTGATGAAGTCATTTGGCTCAGGCGGGATGCGGATGGTAGAGTTAAGTGTTAATTAACGCATAGGTCAGTCTATTGTTGTAAGTAGCAACCGAGTGATGAAGTCATTTGGCTCAGGCGGGATGCGGATGGTAGAGTTAAGTGTTAATTAACGCATAGGTCAGTCTATTGTTGTAAGTAGCAACCGAGTGATGAAGTCATTTGGCTCAGGCGGGATGCGGATGGTAGAGTTAAGTGTTATTAACGCATAGGTCAGTCTATTGTTGTAAGTAGCAACCGAGTGATGAAGTCATTTGGCTCAGGCGGGATGCGGGTGGTAGAGTTTAGTGTTAATTAGCGCATAGCTCAGTCTATTATTGTAAGTAGCAAACGAGTGATGAAGTCATTTGGCTCAGGCGGGATGCGGAAGGTAGAGTTTAGTGTTAATTAACGCATAGGTCAGTCTATTGTTGTAAGTAGCAACCGAGTGATGAAGTCATTTGGCTCAGGCGGGATGCGGATGGTAGAGTTAAGTGTTAATTAGCGCATAGGTCAGTCTATTGTTGTAAGTAGCAACCGAGTGATGAAGTCATTTGGCTCAGGCGGGATGCGGATGGTAGAGTTAAGAGTTAATTAACGCATAGGTCAGTCTATTGTTGTAAGTATCAACCGAGTGATGAAGTCATTTGGCTCAGGCGGGATGCGGATGGTAGAGTTAAGTGTTAATTAGCGCATAGGTCAGTCTATTGTTGTAAGTAGCAACCGAGTGATGAAGTCATTTGGCTCAGGCGGGATGCGGAAGGTAGAGTTTAGTGTTAATTAACGCATAGGTCAGTCTATTCTTGTAAGTAGCAACCGAGTGATGAAGTCATTTGGCTCAGGCGGGATGCGGATGGTAGAGTTAAGTGTAAATTAGCGCATAGGTCAGTCTATTGTTGTAAGTAGCAACCGAGTGATGAAGTCATTTGGCTCAGGCGGGATGCGGATGCTAGAGTTTAGTGTTAATTAGCACATAGCTCAGTCTATTGTTGTAAGTAGCAACCGAGTGATGAAGTCATTTGGCTCAGGCGGGATGCGGATGGTAGAGTTTAGTGTTAATTAGCGCATAGCTCAGTCTATTGTTGTAAGTAGCAACCGAGTGATGAAGTCATTTGGCTCAGGCGGGATGCGGGTGGTAGAGTTTAGTGTTAATTAGCGCATAGCTCAGTCTATTGTTGTAAGTAGCAACCGAGTGATGAAGTCATTTGGCTCAGGCGGGATGCGGGTGGTAGAGTTTAGTGTTAATTAGCGCATAGGTCAGTCTATTGTTGTAAGTAGCAACCGAGTGATGAAGTCATTTGGCTCAGGCGGGATGCGGGTGGTAGAGTTTAGTGTTAATTAGCGCATAGCTCAGTCTATTGTTGTAAGTAGCAACCGAGTGATGAAGTCATTTGGCTCAGGCGGGATGCGGATGGTAGAGTTTAGTGTTAATTAGCGCATAGCTCAGTCTATTGTTGTAAGTAGCAACCGAGTGATCAAGTCATTTGGCTCAGGCGGGATGCGGATGGTAGTCTAATATTTTTTTATATATTTTTTTTATGGATTTAGACAAGAGGAAAAATTTACACTGGACTATTTCATTTACGACAATGAGCCTGGCCCTAACCTGGGACGCAGGTCCACGCGGCGCAGCACAGCGCAGCACAGAGCAGATGTTGTAATGCACGAACTTACTAACAGCTGTGTTCGCAGGGGCGACGCAGATATGTGTCTTATGTTCTGGATATACGGAGTGTAACAGAAAGGTGTAGCCATATTTTAGGATGTTGTTAGGGACATTATTTTGATCAACTTTCACTATGAAATCGATCAGAACAATTTTATATTTCACCTCTCCTTACATTTTGGGGCGAGCACGAGCGGTCAGCTGATTTGTATGTAGAAGTCAAAAATAAAGTT
The DNA here is from genome assembly GCA_949825045.1 of Argyresthia goedartella. Taxonomy (NCBI): domain Eukaryota; kingdom Metazoa; phylum Arthropoda; class Insecta; order Lepidoptera; family Argyresthiidae; genus Argyresthia; species Argyresthia goedartella. Next base: position 17,576,701 of record OX463824.1, on the reverse strand, counting down.
GCTCTGTTCGAATCGGTTTCATAGTGAAAGTTGTTCAGAATGATCTCCCAACAACCCTTTAAAATATGAACCTTTCTGTTAAATGCCTCATATCGACAAAATCGACACTTTTGGAAGTTATTTCTCTGCTGTTTAAAAGTAGTTCCAAGTGAAATAAATAAGTATAATAAATTTAGGACCTTTTTCTAGATTTTGTGTGGTCAGAAACGCGATTAGAGAAATGAGGACTATATTTACACTTTTTTGATTTTCTGACAAATTCGAATAGCACACAGACTTCAAAAATATTTATATCGATAAGTTTTTACAATACAACATAACAATAAAAAAATCCATAAAGTTATGGAAGTAATATTTTTTAATTTTGTATTAATGTTAAACCGACTTTTTGACATTTTTTCCCAGATTCCGGCCCTCTCACACTAAACATAAACATTTACACACAGGCACATACATTGCTACTGGCCCCACACTAGGATACACACATATAAACATCCAAGACCTGGGGTTTTTTCTTTCTTTACCCCCAGCCGGGGATCGAACCCGGGACCTCTCGCATGGTAGGCCGAGCCACAACCGCTGCGCCACAGAGGTCTTCAAACTGCGGGTCTTTCCGCCTGGGTTAGCGGGGACCTTTGCACGGAAGAAGTATCCCCTTTCTCACCTTAGGATTTTCGCCGTCGAAGCCGCAGTGCAGCTTCCTCAGCAGTTCAGTGAGGCTGGGCGTCGTCCCGTGCACGAGTCTCTTGTAGATGGTGTCACATTTGCGCAGGGGCATGCACGTGCCCAGGTTGCACTGATCTACGGGGGTATTCTCTATAACAGAAACAAGTGTCTTAATAAACAGAACACAGTTTATACCATAGAATAGAGTAACTTCATGTCCATTCAATCCAAGAGATACAAATTCAAAATTCTTTATTTTCTGCAAAAATTAACATAAACGTTATTTTTAGGGTTCCGTAGAGAAACAAAGAACCCTTATAGTCCGTATGTCACAGCAAATGTATGCAGAAACTATTAGGACTACACAGTTGACACTTGGTATGTAGATGTATTCTTAAAATCGCTTTACGATTTTTATATAATAAAAAAAAACAAGGGCGCTCTCCATACATGGAACTGAAACCAAAAAATATTTTTTTTCGTCAAACCTAGGTATATACCCAGACATACCACACATATGTGTGGGATGTCTGTAGAAAGCTCTTTAAAAATGTTTCCTCAAAGTGAATCGTTAAAGAGACAGACCCTTCTAAAGTGGAAAATTATGCGTGTGTGTGTGTGTGTCCCTCTAACTTTTAAAGTGAGAAAGTGAAAAATGTACAAAAATATATGCTGTGTATCTCAATACACACTTGTAACGAAAATTAGATTTAACAAAATAAAATAATTATTTTCTAAGATTTAAAACATTTATTAAAAACCGTAAAGATAACTTTGTCATTCATACAAACACTATGAAAAACAAACTCGCTATGTGTAGATGTAGTTCAATGGCATCGAACAGCATCTGTCATAGTCATGACATAAACAAAGACTATTTCAAATCGAAACTTTCGGAAAACGTTATTTTAATTATAAAAATGATCTATCAGTAAGAAAAATAATAAAATTGCATTAGAAAGCCATTCGCCATATAGTGAGCTATCGTACAGAGTAAAATTTACATGAGAAATCTGTAAGAAAAGTCGACTAGTCGAGATGTCGTTCTATCCTAAATGAAATGTACATGTTTATTAATAATTAATTTAGAATAGAACGTCATCTGGACTAGTCGACTTTTCTTAGTCCTTCCTATATTTACTTACCTCCCTAATAGTTTTTCGTAGATATAAACACAGTAATCAAATATAGGTACTACATATATTCAACTATCTATAATAGAATTACAAATTAAAAATAACTCGATTCCAATTGTTAAATTAAAGCAATGATCGACGTGGTCGGAGAGGTTACTATCGACATCTCACTAATAATATATAGATGTATATAGATGTATTTAGATGTATTCTTAATTAGTCATTCTGTTGTTTTTAGGGTTCCTTACGGTGAAAGGGAAATGGTAACTGACAAACATAAACACACACATAACCTCTCGCATATATTCGCATACATACCTCCGTTCCGTACCATCCGTCGTGGGTACAAACAAACATTCATTTAACTTCTCAAAAACCGAGGGTAGTTAGGACCGACCGCGATTTTGAACCCTATTCCATGGTAATAAAATTTAAAACCTATAACGGAAAAGTGGCATTAGCTAACGCCGGTGGTACCTTAGGGTTTAACTATATTAAGGTTGATACCTCGTCCGTGCAAAGGTCCTGGTTACTCCAGGCGGAAAGTGTGAGAGGGACGGAATCGGGAGAAAATTACACAACGTAGCGCCAAACCACATAAAAATTATTTAAAAATGAACTGCGCTATTTTGTCAAAAAGATTTTCAAGGAGAGTTTTTTAGTACATAATATCCACATTTTGAATTCAATCCGCAATGAAATAATTTAGGATTTCAGAATTACAGGAAAAAATTAAACAATTTAGAAGTCTTTTCGCAATTAAATTCTATCGAGAAAACCCAATCACGTTTTCCTTCAGTGAGAATCTTAATCAAACACTCAATAAACGTTATCCAAAAATCAAATCTGGAGTTGGCTTTATAGTGGAGTAAATAGTTTCGAAAAAACCCTATATTTTATTCGTATCTCCTTAAGGTGCAGCATCCCCTGATGGTGTACAGCTGTAAAACGTGTCTAGAAATCTGCTATGAAATGGACATGACATGGACAGAAAGGTGTAGTCATATTTAAGGGGGTTGTGCGGGACATAGTTTTGGACAACTTTTACTATGGAACCGATTTGATCAGAGTAACTTAAATTTTTACTTCTTACAAATCGACCGCGTCCCAAAATGTACGGGGAAGTGAAGTTGCTCAAATCGGTTTCATTATGAAAGTTGTTCAGAATGATGTCGCTAACATTCGCCTACATTGAGACTACCTTCTTGTTTCACCCTATAATGGAAAAAACAGCATTGAACATGGCTTAATAGTTTCTGAGAAGCCCTCAAGGATTCTGGCCGTTTAATGCAAAAACTGCATTAAAATAGGACAAGTAACTATCCAGGAAAATAGTAACGGACATTCACACTCTTACAAACAACCTAACACATATAGGTTCATAAGTTTTTAAGAATCCCTCAAGCGTCCATTACCACAACGGACTGGTCTACAACCGTTAAACATTACCACAACGGACTGGTCTACAACCGTTAAACATTACCACAACGGACTGGTCTACAACCGTTAAACATTACCACAACGGACTGGTCTACAACCGTTAAACATTACCACAACGGACTGGTCTACAACCGTTAAACATTACCACAACGGACTGGTCTACAACCGTTAAACATTACCACAACGGACTGGTCTACAACCGTTAAACATTACCACAACGGACTGGTCTACAACCGTTAAACATTACCACAACGGACTGGTCTACAACCGTTAAACATTACCACAACGGACTGGTCTACAACCGTTAAACATTACCACAACGGACTGGTCTACAACCGTTAAACATTACCACAACGGACTGGTCTACAACCGTTAAACATTACCACAACGGACTGGTCTACAACCGTTAAACATTACCACAACGGACTGGTCTACAACCGTTAAACATTACCACAACGGACTGGTCTACAACCGTTAAACATTACCACAACGGACTGGTCTACAACCGTTAAACATTACCACAACGGACTGGTCTACAACCGTTAAACATTACCACAACGGACTGGTCTACAACCGTTAAACATTACCACAACGGACTGGTCTACAACCGTTAAACATTACCACAACGGACTGGTCTACAACCGTTAAACATTACCACAACGGACTGGTCTACAACCGTTAAACATTACCACAACGGACTGGTCTACAACCGTTAAACATTACCACAACGGACTGGTCTACAACCGTTAAACATTACCACAACGGACTGGTCTACAACCGTTAAACATTACCACAACGGACTGGTCTACAACCGTTAAACATTACCACAACGGACTGGTCTACAACCGTTAAACATTACCACAACGGACTGGTCTACAACCGTTAAACATTACCACAACGGACTGGTCTACAACCGTTAAACATTACCACAACGGACTGGTCTACAACCGTTAAACATTACCACAACGGACTGGTCTACAACCGTTAAACATTACCACAACGGACTGGTCTACAACCGTTAAACATTACCACAACGGACTGGTCTACAACCGTTAAACATTACCACAACGGACTGGTCTACAACCGTTAAACATTACCACAACGGACTGGTCTACAACCGTTAAACATTACCACAACGGACTGGTCTACAACCGTTAAACATATCTAAGAACCTGCCCTGAAATTATAGCCGTTTAATGCAAGAAACCGCATCGAAAATGGCTAAATAGTTTTGAAGAATCCCTCAAGCGTCAACCATTCTGGCTGCTGCAGCGCCCCCTGGTGGTCGTAAAATATATCTAGCAGCCTGTTCTAAAATTGTAGCCCTTTAATGTAAAAAAAACTGCATCGAAATCGGTATAGTAGTTATCCGTTAGTTAGTCCGTCGTGAGTAAAAATAAAGTGACTTATGGCTCTATATTATATTATTACAACCTACTTACTTATTGTAGTTTATGTGATGATGGAGGGCATTAAAATTCGAGGGTGGTTTTATGAAAAGAGCCGACGGCGAGTTTCATAATAATATCAGTCGAGAGTTTTAATGCCTAATTATATACAGTTACATACACTAGTTTATCTACACACAAATCATAAGCTCTCTTTGATGTGTTCAGGAACCGCATGCTCGACCGGGGCGTGGAGGCATTGATAATTGTTCTGCACTTGTTTAGCTTGTTCAGTAGTACCAACTTCACCGACAAACTAGGGGCGGCCCACAGGCGGGCGTCGGCGTTCGAAATTTGAATGTCATTATATGACAAATAAATATGACATTATTTATCAATAATTCAGATAAGAAATTAGTTTTTACCAAGAAGTTTATCAATATGCTGGTCGTAGCGTGTGGTTGTATGACGCAGTAAAGAGGGTTTATGATATGTGTGTAGATAAAATATATTAATACTATCGAAAACAAAGTAAACATCATATAAAATGAAATAAATTAAATATGTACCCATCGTAGGTATATTATATAATCCAGTAAGTAGGGACACAATAAAAGGTTTTGTCTTGCAGATGGTGGAGCAGAAAACGTTCCAACTCTCATTGCTTAAGTATGGGCTACTCATGAAAATTACTGTTTCAGACCTTACAGTTACAGTTGATAAGTTGCTTCAAACAACCTAACAGAGTTTAGACATAAAATTTATCAAAGTAGCAACCATCTAACGAGCTATTTAGAAGCCTTAATATCTCTCAGCAAACTACTCATTTTGAAAAACCATTTTCTTGCGGTACGGACGTGTGTTTATCTCACGCCAAGAAGCAATAATTGAGATAGTGAATGAGGGATAAGTTTGCCAGACACATACCGCCTTATTCATAAACTTCTAATAAACCTATTTGAACTATAATGGCGTTATAATTCGTTTGTCTTTCTCTGTCACTTTGAAATTTGTGTTTGTGAGAAAAGGATAAATCACATTTTAACTATTACAGGTTTGATAAGTTTTATGAATAAGGCAGATACAGTTTATCCCCGAAGAGTATTTTGTTATCTTACTTAAATATATTTATAGCCATAGCTTAACCATGCATAAGCATATGCATAATACGTGACTAGTGAGGTTTTTAAATCTGTAGATATTTTGACTTCCCGAAGTGCACATGCAAAACGTGATAATTTTAGTGTCAGAATGTTTTTATGACTTTTCCAATTAATATGGTGGTCAATATTTAAGCCGAGTAACGTATTTACGTTATTCATATATAATGACATTAAAATAGAATCAGTTAACGAATTTTCGTTGACTGATTCTATTTTAATGTCATTATATATGAAATTGATGTTTAACGCTGGTTTGTGATGGGGATGAAATGTCATTATTTTGTCTTATTATAGTTTATCTTTAGGTTGTGGTCACGTAGCCAATTATCAGTTTTGTCAAGGATAGAGTTCAGATTATCATTTATATCGTTATTGTTTTGCCGTGGTGCAAGGTATAGAAATATCGTCCGCGAATAATATACATGGTTCGTTCATTATTTTGGGGAGATCTTTTAGTTCAGAAATAAAAGGCAATCTATTACGCTTCCTTGTGGGATTGATGCGTTTACTGATGTACTGCCAGATTGGATGTTTGTTATTTCTGCGTTTTTATAATCAAAATATAATAAATAATAAAAATAATTTTCGTAATTTCTTTATTTTACTACACAAAACAGATATTCAGATAACTTATAATTGAAAAAACATGTGCAAAGGCGCGCTTATCTCTAAAAAGAAATTCCTTCAGGCAAACCATGATGGGTAGGAAAGGTGATGTTTGAGCGGGGGACGACCTGCTAGTACAATACAACTCTATAAGTACTACGACTAATATATACTACAAACAATATTATACTGATAACCCTATATAATTGCTAAAAATAGACCGCTTACACAACTACTTTGATACAACGTAACTATATATAAACCGTATAATACACTAATACATACCAATATATATATATCTAACTGGAAAGGGAGAGATAGTGCTTCTTTAGCCCGTTTTTAATATATTTAGAGATGGAATGTTCTATTTCTACAATTATTATTTTGTCTTTTTTTTAAGTATGATGTAAACCATTTGTGTGCTACGCCACGAATTGCCATGTCGTAGAGTTTATATAATAATATCTGATATTGAACTTTATCGTATGCCTTCGTCATGTCAAGAAATATAACTATAGCGTATTTTTATCATTGACTAGCTGACCCGCTCTCGCTTCGCTGCGGGTAGCTCTACCCCTACTTTACCCTTACCTATCCCTACCCTAACCTACCCCTACCCCTAACCAACCCCTACCCAACCCCTACCCAACCCCTACCCTACCCTACCCCTACCCAACCACTACCCTACCCTTCCCCTACCCTACCCTACCCCTACCCTACCCCTGCCCTACCCTACCCTACCCTACCCCTACCCTACCCCTACCCTTACCCCTACCCTACCCTACCCCTACCCTACCCCTACCCTACCCCTACCCTACCCCTACCCTACTCCTACCCTACCCTACCCATACCCTATCCTACCCTACTTTTAAACCTTCCCTGGACAAACATTTCAAAACCAAAATCAGCTAAATCGGCCCAGCCGTTCTCGAGTTTTAGCGAGACTAACGAACAGCGATTCATTTTTATATATATAGATGATTTTTAGGGCCTCTTATATATATTTATAAACAGCTAAAGTAGTCGATCTATTCTTCCGGAAACCATTTTGGGAGTTATCAAAGAGTTTATTTTTTTTAATAGAATGCGTACAATTTGTTACAAATAGTTTTTTTTTTTAATTGAGGCAGAGGGTAAGTGAGCAATAGGGCGATGGTTACTGGGATCGTATTTAGAATTTTTCTTATGTTAAGGTTTTGTATAGGATATTTTGAGTGGGTCGGGGAAAAAAACCTTCATTAAATGATTGGTTAATAAGTAAAAAAAAGGGTAATGTCAATTATTCTGCACATGTTTTAAGTAGACTGGGTGGAATCTCGTCTACTCCGGAACTTTTTTTATTCTTAAGATTTTTAGAATAGTGAATACTTCCTTATATTGTACTGGGCTAAGTAATATCGTATTTCCGGAGAGATAGAGTGGTGGGCGGCCGCGGGGCTTATTGCTGTTAGCATTGTTAGTATTTGGCGAGGTTTGAGGTGCATTCTCCTCTCCTAAAAGCACAAAGTAGTGGTTAAAAATACTCGTAATCTGTTTTGGATCATTGATTATAGAGTTGTTAATTTTTAGTTCTAAATTTTTCTTGTCTTTCGTTGTTATTCTATTTGTTCGTTCATTTATAATACTCCACATAGTTTTTATAACATAAGCAGATTTTTTAATTATGTTTTTAGTAGTTTTTTAGATGTGATAACGGTTTTCTTCAGTAGTTTTTGATATTTCCTACATAGAAATAGCTTTTATTCTTTGATTTTAGTGTTATGGATTTTTAAAATCGTTTATTTTTGCAGGATAGTTTAATATCTGTAGTAAGCCAATATTTTATAAATTTGTATTTTATTTTCATTTTTTTTAGGTATACATTTATTCAAAGTTTTTATAAGTATGTCATGAAATAAATTATAATTTTAATTTACAGCATTATTTTCTTTCAGTATGTGATTCCAATCAATTTTACATATTTCTGTTTTAAATAAGTCTATATTTTTATCATCAAATATTCTCTTCATTGTAACCATGTCGACTTTCGCGTAATGGGATTGGGGGTAAGACTTTTCAAATGTAGAGTTGTTGATAGGTGATTCGTAAAGCCGTAATATTCGACTGATGTAAATATTGTTTTATCATCGAAGTTTGTGAATAATAAATCGAGGCACGTTGATGATGTTGGAGTTATATGTGTGGGTTCTTTTATATGCTGTGTTAGCATAAATTCCACATAAATTCTAGGAATTTGTTACTGTTAGGAATTCATGGAAGGATATTTATGTTGAAGTCTCGCCTAATATTACCTTAGATTTAGAATATTTCTTATTTATGAATTTTATTATTAATTTGAAACGGTCATACATATGTTTTCCTCCTTTGTATTCCAGTACATTACCACTAATAAAATATTTTCTTTGAGCAGATAATTCGCACATATTTCTATCACATATTCTGTAGAATATTCGGTGATATGTTGGATTTCTTCGCTCTCAATTTGGTCTTGGAGTAGGATACAGACACCGCCTCCTATTCATTTCTCTCGACAAAAGGAAGCTGCGATTTTATAACCGTTGATATCAGGATATCAGATACAGGTCCTGTTAATGTGGCATTAGCCATGATTCCGAGATACATAGGGATTTATAAGTCGGGTTCTGCTCGATAAAGCTTTCCAATATGTGTTGTTTATTATACAAACTTTGGAGATTTTGATATAATACTTTAAAATATTGGTCTAGTTTTACAAAAGGAATGACTAAGGCTATAGCTGTTACGGTATTCTGTGGTTATTAAAGTTTCTTCGTTCATTTTTTAGTGTAGATATTTTGCCTTCTATGTATTTCTTATTACCGCCTTTAATCCTTGTTTACGAGCCGTTAGCATTTCTTGTCACATTTTCTTTATTTCTTCGCGGGCCTTTCCATCTAAGAACTCGGTCACCGATAGTCGAGTTCCTTGAAAATAATGTGTGTTTTCTATTATATATTTAGTAATTTTTTGCTTATCAGTTCAATAACCAGCGGTCTGTTATATTTTTTGTATATATTTCCGACTCTATATGTGTCTTCAATATAGCCTGTCAGGTCTACATGTAAGATTTCCCAAAATACATTGATAATTCTCTTCTCGACATCATTTTCATGCTCTATATAGTATTATGTTATGCCGTATAGCACTATCTTCTTCCTAATGTTTTTGTATGCTGTGGGTGCCCTGGATATTGATATAATGGTGGATAGTTTAGTTTCCAGTTCTTTAATTGCTTGTTGCAGGGTTTCATTAATTTTTTTAGGGTTTATATTTTTTTTATATTTCGTCTATCTTTCCTTTTCTCAGAGCGTCCTAAAAGTGTGTCAATTTCTTCTTTTAATTCGTGTTTAATTTCCTTTTTATTTATTTTTTGTTTTATTTCTTTCTTCTTGTATTGTATTTTGTAGTTCCGTTCCTTATTATTTTCTTTTAATTGTGAGTTTATCATTTCTTTCAGGTTTTCCAGCGTTAATTCTGCTTGGTTATGGGTGTTTAGGGTGTCGTCGTTTGGTATTGTATCTCCTAGAGTACTCAAGTCTTCAGAGCTTGTTGGTTCATCATGTATTAAGGCCGGATTCCTTCTGTTGTTATGTTATTTTAAGATATATTCAGTTGTTTTTGGGATTTTTCTAAGTCTTGTGCATTGGGTCTAATTATGATTGCCAACTTTTGGTAACTTAGGCTGGCATAGCGGGCATGACCATCGCTTTTTACATTCAGTATCCATTGTATTATAAAACTTTGCTTCTGAAACTCCAACGCATTGTAGGTCATATTTTTGGGTACATTTGGAGCATACGAGGAAGCGTCTATGAGTGAGTATTTGATTACATCCTGCGCACTTTTCCTCCATCTCGTGTGTTCCCGGATCCCGTGCGTGGTAAGCGGTTCAATTCATCGTCTGGTAGGAACTCCCTGCGATGGTGTCGCGAAATCGTGTGACCTTGCTGCAATGATAGACGGAGGTGATCGATCGTCGCCGTTAGTGGACTTTGCACTGACACAGTTTACGAAGGTAACAAATATGCTCGTAGTTTGTTATGAATGTAATTCAGTAAAGTTGTAGCAAGTTCGTCATATTTTATATTTATTAATTGTGTTCCTAATTATCACCTTTTAGTAATTGTCCACTGATTTTTACTATTGCACTGTTTATTTTGTTTTTTGTTTAATGCCATTTTGTCACTTAAAGTCACCGAAAGCAAACGTTTCTATATAGTTTTTCACTTTTTCCATATAATAACACTGGACATAGCTCTTATTTCTCCTTTTGTATATTTTTTATTTAATTCACTCACGGAGCGATATTTTTCGCGATGTTTACGTATCAGCGCCCTCTCGCGATCGATAACATAACACACAGTTTAACCACGCGAGCGTCGCGGTCCTGTTATTTTTCCTCATTTCTCCATTACCTAACGTTTTGGGCTAAGAGCCCCACCGATTGGTATCCAGAGAAGTTAAAGATAATGTTGCACTGATTAAATCGGTATTGTAAACGGTCAGAATGATGCCCCCTAATCACCCCTTAAAATTGACACACTGTTAACATAACTACATAGTATAGTTTTATTGTGCAGGTGTTATTGTTTTTGTCAACAAAGTCTGCGGTCAAACGATCAGCCTCACACTTTTGAAGCACAAGGTGATCAAAACAGTCTATTTGCGTGGGTTACTTGTCACCACATCACATTTTCCTCCTCTGTCCGCCATATTACAGTTAATACATGGTGTTTATATAAACAGGTACTTACGACTTAGTCCACCGCTAATTAACGATACGGCAACGACAACGATGACTAGATACATTTGGGCTCCCAGTTCCATTGTTATGAAGTATTTGTCATTAGCACTAGTCTGACAGGCACAATGCACGTATTTATTCACGTAGTTAGTGGTTGCAAAGCCCGTAAGCAACTGATGCTCTGTCTTGTACAAGAACCGGACTGAGTCTACCTCGGACCTCTGGCGGCCGCCACAAAAGGTTATCAAACTATTTACGTTCAAACCGCACACTTGATTATAGTCTTTGTAAGTATTCCGAACAAGTTCTGTGTGATGATGAGTAGTGTTGGTGCATTCTTTTACCATTAGCCTTACTTGATTGGTAAGCTTTTAATGACTCGGTCCATTATTTTTTGTCGTGTGATTGAACTAAGTATAAATAGTAAATATAGATTGGTATTTTTTATTTAAGGTACAGGTTTGCTCCATCTCCGTTTTTGGGCCCCTTGTCCCACCTACCTTCCTGTAACTATATGACCAAGGAAAAACAGAAGAACCTGGAGTGTCTGTACATTGAAGATAAAATAGAATAAATAAAGACATTGACGATAAGCAATAAAAAATAAAAGAAGGTGACTAAAGAACACAAAACAACGACTTTTGGAACTCGTCTATTTTTTCTGCTGTATATTTGCGAATCAACAAATACAGCAAATTAAATTTTGTAAAAATAAACTTTTAACGATTTACAAACATCAATTTTGACTTCGGGTCTAACCGGCTAAACGTCGGTTTGTCTAAAGCTGACTGGTTGGATTTATAATATAAAACTCACAGACTCCTTATGAGAACTTTTTAAAGAAATTGACATACCTACTAACTGTTATTCAATTTATTTTAACTAGTCAATATATTTCGAATTTACGCAAGAACCTTACAACATTTCTCAAATTAAGCGATAGCTGTAATGTTAACCTAAGAAATAATTACAGACAGACGCGTAAGTTAGCAATTCTTTCAAGGGTCAGTGCATTCACTACAACAAGATACCTCTGATACGAGATACCATTTGAGCAATTTAAACACTTTATATAAGCGTCTTTGTCTAAAAAGGGATATGTAGACACGCGGCAGCGTGTCAAAGTCAAGTTCAAAAGAAGAGAAATGGCGACGCAACGGCCATATGTTTGAAGCCACTTTTGACACCTACGTATCTCAAAATCTATTAACCTTCTCGCTGCCCCCCCTCTATTATAAAAAGTGAACACAAATTTATTGATGCTTTTATCTTATTTTCTTACCGTATGGGGTATACGGTAATAAAATGAGATGAAGGCTTCCAAAAAGGCCTCCCTATGTTGTAGGTAACCAAATTATAGCCATGAGGAAAAAATGTCGTTTCATGGGTAGTATTCGATTTTAATTTCTATCACTGAGGAGAATCGTGTATTGTGGCCGTTATTATCCTAAATATATACCTTATCAATTCATACATTCTTTTACTATATATACCATACATCATCACTGACAAAAACGGAGTCAAAGACAACACGCCGATACCAAAACAATGGCCACCATATACACCAATTGGCAAAAAAACATGTTGTAATAGGTTTTTTTTTTTTGGTTTTTGGTATTTATCAGAAGTATCACTTCTGATAAATACCATAGTCACAAAATACGATTACGACACTTCCGTTTTACCGTTCTCTATCCACAGTTTTATTATACAGTCACCTCATCGAGCATTTTCGAAACCTCTTTTTCGCACGCTCGCGGTCGGCCTTTTAGGTCTTACGCGGATTGGCGTAGATTTTGTCACTCCATCATTCCACTTTCGGCACAAATAAGATAAAATACACATTTCTAGAGGATGGAAGAAAACTCAAAACTGCGAAACTGTAACAGGCCATGCGAAAAAACACGCAAGATATAAATCAAAAATTGTCCGATTCTGTTGCCAGTATCATTTGACTTTTATGGTCCATACACTACCAATCTACCGACCAAACCGACAAAAAACTACGATTTTTTTAACGCAATCTGGTTCTCTGAGTTTTAGCGTGAATTTTATAAACGTTCCTTAGTGCTGTGCCTATATTTCATGAATACAGTTCAATCGGTTATAAATTGTGCTGGATTGGATCCCTGGACCTGCGGATGTTACGGGAAACGAGGAGCCAGATTCCTGTCCGAGGAATGCTATCCTTGCCTTGGGTGGCTCTGAACATTTCCCAACCTGCCGCCTCAGCCCGGCTCCCTGCCGCCTCAGTCCGACACCGTGCCGCTTCCGGCCAGCGCCCTTCCGCCCCCGCCCGGCACACGGCCACGGCATTTAGAGCGCAGAGTTGCCGGTTGGGCAGTCGACCGAAGACAGTGATCAGTTTTACGAAGAGACAATTTATTTTTAAATGTTACTTTTTATATAGATTTGATTTAGTTTAAGGATTTTACATGGAGGTAATATTGTATCATTTAATCTTATTTTACAATTTGTGTTTAGTTAATTAGTTCCAGATGCCCACTCTGTCACTGTGTCCTCATTGTCCCGGTTCCTCAAGGCAGTTTAATTTTCCCCGGGGCTTGAACGTGCATATAAGTAGGGTACACAGGGGTCTGCATTCGCAACAGTCTCAGGCTGTTCTTGGTGATGGTGAAGTGCTCACTCCAGTTTTTGGTCAGTTACCATTGTTGAGGGCGAATGTAAGGGTCCTTAAACATATTCCTAAGGGTGCAAGAAGTCTTGCCGCCGGGAAGTTGTCACAATTGATTGACCACTGCGTTCAGAACAACTCGACGGAGGACTAGTTTGCCCTTCTAACTTTTTCATTCAAATGCCTAAGAGTCCCTTCCTCCGACAATCGGAGTCAGTCGCTGACTTCCAAAGTGAAAGAAAATATTAACAATATCAGCACACAGGGTACGCAAGGGTTGGTCACGTCAGATCCGCGGCCCAGTATAAGGGCGTTTAGTCGCCGATCCTTTTATAGGGCCGTGGAAACGAAGGTTTATGATGGGGACCTAGGTGGAGCGGTTAGGATCTTAATGTCTGACTGCTCAGTAGCTGACAATAGTGAGGAGACATTGGAAGCCTTGCGCCCCAAACATCCCTCTCCGGGTCGTTCTTTAGATTTCCCACCAGAGCCGACCTCCTCAGACAAGTTCCTTTCTGTGGAAGTGTCGGACGTCTCCGAGGCTGTCGCATCATTTTCTAATGGTTCCGCGGCAGGCTTGGACGGGCTGCGCCCTGAACACCTTAAAGAGCTGACGTCGGCTGCTGCGGGCGACAACGGTGGAAAACTCTTGGCCTCAGGTTGTAGTTTGGCGAATTTCATGCTGAAAGGCGAGGTAAATAGGGAAGTTTGTCCTTTTTTATACGGTGCCTCATTGTGTGCCCTTCGAAAAAAGGATGGAGGCTTACGGCCTATTGCCATAGGCAGTGTGATCCGTCGCTTAGTGGCTAAGCTAGGGTGTCGCGCCGTAAGAGAGGAGATGGCTTCATTTCTGCAGCCCCGCCAATTGGGTTTTGGCTTACCCTTGGGTTGCGAGGCGGCTATACATGCTACTCGGGCCTTTGCCCTGTATGAGGCCGATACAAATAATATTGTAGTAAAGGTCGATCTTCGCAACGCTTTTAATGCAGTCGAGCGCGACTCAATTTTGTCCATGATAAAGGAGAAAGTTCCTGCATTGTACCCGTTTCTACACCAATGTTATTACAGATCGAGTAACTTATTTTTAGGAGACAAGTTGGTGGAGTCTCAGGTGGGGGCGCAGCAAGGTGATCCTTTGGGACCTTTAATATTTAGCCTCGCAATTCAGAATGTAGTGTCCACCTTGCGGTCACCTCTAAACGTATGGTATTTGGATGACGGTACCATCGGAGGCAGCCCGGAAGTAGTGATCGAGGATCTGAGAGCACTTGTCGAGGGGTTAGCGAGGTTGGGGCTTGAAGTGAATCCACAGAAATGCGAATTATACCCCTGTTCTAGCCAGGTCTCCCCGGAAGTGCTATCAGAAGTCTATTCCGTAGCCCCAGGGTTAAGATTACTGGATAAATCCAACTTTACTTTATTGGGTGCACCAGTCTTCCCCGAGGGTATCCCGGGTGTCTTATCGGCCAAACCAAGAGCTCTCTTGGCATCCAAGGATCACTTACAACAACTCCCAGCCCACGTCGCACTAACAATCCTGAGGAGTTGTCTGTCAATTCCCAGGCTTACATACACGTTGCGTACGGCTCCGACGTGGCTTTGTAGGGAGGAATCCACTGAGTATGATAACGTACTGAAGACGTGGTGATGGTTTTCGTATCCCCTTCGCGGAGGAGGCATTAGGGTTATGGCATGATTGGTGTCCTGGTAGCACTCCGCCCCAGCACCCGCACTCACAACGTAATTAGGATGAGTTATCGTGTGGAGTCACGCTTAACGAGTTATTGGACCGGAGTTCGGGGGTCGAGCTGGCACGACTGCGCACAGTTTCGCAGCCAGATTCAGGGCTCTGGCTCCACGCCTTGCCTTCTCCACAACTAGGAACATTTCTGGACAATGACACGTTGCGCGTGGCTGTGGCCTTGCGCCTTGGCTGTGACATCTGCCAGTCTCATACCTGTGTGTGTGGTGCGGGTGTGGACGCTCATGGTCGGCACGGCCTTCACTGCATTCGAAGCGCGGGCAGGCTTTCCCGGCACTCCTCCGGGGCCCTTTATTTTCTTAGTGTGTTTGTGTGTGTGTGTGTGTGTGTGTGTGTGTTTTTGCATATTTAAGTTTTGTACAAAGTATTTTAAAATGTATGTACAAGTAACATAATAACTATTATTATATTTAAAATAAAATTTCTAATACTATCGGTTATTAATATATAAACATCTGAAAATCGGGATTTTTCTAACCCACTTCCAGATGACCTAGCAAATTGAAATTTGGCATCCAGCTGGGTAATTATATAGTTATGAACCTAAGATAAAAAACAGTGTTTTTTACAATATGTAATATTTTCCAACAAAACTGTTTTTATTTACCAGTAGGTAAATAAAAACAGTTTTCAATATTCGATCGAACAAATTAACCTATCGCCTATCGAATTTGTTTTGCTTTTGCAAGAAATAATTTCGGTTAAATTTCGGTAATAAATCAATTAGAGATAGACCTAACACAATGTCGTTTTAACAGTCCTAATGTGATTGGAACCTAATTATTGGTAATATATAGTACAGTCAGAGTTATGTAGTTAGTATCAGCCAAAGAGGCAAAATATATCATGTCCAGGTTTGCTCCATCTCCGTTTTTGGGCCCCTTGTCCCACCTACCTTCCTGTAACTATATGACCAAGGAAAAACAGAAGAACCTGGAGTGTCTGTACATTGAAGATAAAATAGAATAAATAAAGACATTGACGATAAGCAATAAAAAATAAAAGAAGGTGACTAAAGAACACAAAACAACGACTTTTGGAACTCGTCTATTTTTTCTGCTGTATATTTGCGAATCAACAAATACAGCAAATTAAATTTTGTAAAAATAAACTTTTAACGATTTACAAACATCAATTTTGACTTCGGGTCTAACCGGCTAAACGTAGGTTTGTCTAAAGCTGACTGGTTGGATTTATAATATAAAACTCACAGACTCCTTATGAGAACTTTTTAAAGAAATTGACATACTAACTGTTATTCAATTTATTTTAACTAGTCAATATATTTCGAATTTACGCAAGAACCTTACAACATTTCTCAAATTAAGCGATAGCTGTAATGTTAACCTAAGAAATAATTACAGACAGACGCGTAAGTTAGCAATTCTTTCAAGGGTCAGTGCATTCACTACAACAAGATACCTCTGATACGAGATACCATTTGAGCAATTTAAACACTTTATATAAGCGTCTTTGTCTAAAAAGGGATATGTAGACACGCGGCAGCGTGTCAAAGTCAAGTTCAAAAGAAGAGAAATGGCGACGCAACGGCCATATGTTTGAAGCCACTTTTGACACCTACGTATCTCAAAATCTATTAACCTTCTCGCTGCCCCCCCTCTATTATAAAAAGTGAACACAAATTTATTGATGCCTTTATCTTATTTTCTTACCGTATGGGGTATACGGTAATAAAATTAGATGAAGGCTTCCAAAAAGGCCTCCCTATGTTGTAGGTAACCAAATTATAGCCATGAGGAAAAAATGTCGTGAGGAGAATCGTGTATTGTGGCCGTTATTATCCTAAACATATACCTTATCAATTCATACATTCTTTTACTATATATACCATACATCATCAACCTATCGCCTATCGAATTTGTTTTGCTTTTGCAAGAAATAATTTCGGTTAAATTTCGGTAATAAATCAATTAGAGATAGACCTAACACAATGTCGTTTTAACAGTCCTAATGTGATTGGAACCTCATTATTGGTAATATATAGTACAGTCAGAGTTATGTAGTTAGTATCAGCCAAAGAGGCAAAATATATCATAGCACATCCTTAGTCCAGTTATAATAAAGACGTGTTACAATCTATTCGGCCATCTTGACTGCTACTAATTATTGGATAACCGCTTTATTCAAAATATGTGCATATTATCAATTAATTTTTTAATATATAGCGTCCTCTATTTGATGATTCGAGTCACAACGTTAGCGGTGCAGGGTGGGCAAGGGATACGCTGCGCGCTTGTAGCGGGGAGTACATCGCGTCGACGGAAACATTTAGCAGTGAGCGGCAGCCGCGCTCATTAATTAGCGCGAGCGCCCGCATACTGTCCGGTTGTCTCCCCATTTCATTATTTCCTGTTGTCACATGTCATTCGTTTTTGTATTCACTGGAATGCTAATGTAGTTTCTTTGTTAATTTTCGTGCTAGGTAATTTTAGAGTGCGTTGTATTGTAATTAATAATATAAATTAATAACAAGTATACAAAAATTCTCAATTTGTTTTTTTCTACGTATGTTATCAGATCGTATTGAAACTTCCGGAAATAAATATTAACAATTAACATTCGTAAATTTTGATTACTGAGGTAATTTTTTTACGTAACACAATGAGTTGTACAGTAGAACTAAAGGTGGATGACACGCTTACACTACACTGAATTATTCCAATGCCTCCCAATGGAAGTTGCTTATATCATTATTTTCATTATTTAATTCCGTTGATAAACAACAAACCAACAGGCTACGTGAGTCCATAGTAGAGTATGTATGTCGTAACTAGTAAGATTTAAGTACCTTCACTTGCGCCCAAAATGGTGAAGCATACGCCTCAGAATAAGAATACCTCGAAAGTATGCTTCATTCGACAACTTATGGAGTGGTTTCTGAACTTTAGTAAAGTCTGCAAGAGACTTGTATTCCATTAAAATTAAAATGATGAACATTAACTATAATATTTATTTTCAAAAGTTAATGATATCGCCAAAAACATAAATGTCAAAATGGGAGCCAGGTTCAACATTAACGATATCGTGGCTGTCGACTTCACCAACAAACAATTTGAGGTCCGAATGAATGCCAAGTTCTGTACCTATGATTATCCTGAAATTCTAACGCTACACAAAGAAGATAACTTAACACAAACACATACTACCGTCTTATATTTGGCTAATAATGTACTTGTTAGTGTTATGATGTTTTTATGCTTACGCCATTGTATATTGATGTGGTCAACGTATATTCCCTTCTAAAATTTTATTTACCGGTAAAAACTAGCTATCTTCTTTCCATCTAACTATCTTTAACTTCAATTTGTGTTAAGTTATCTACTTTGTGTAACGTTAGAATTTCGGGATTATCGTAGGTATAGAATTTGGCATTCATTTAGATCTCAAATCTTTGATAGTTGTGAATATTGAAATTGGCTCCCATTTCCAAATTCATGTTTTTGGTGGGTTACTATGTTCAAGATTACTTAAATGACGGGATTTTTTGGGGTTAATATAACTGAACACAGAACTCGCTGTTAATAATTTTGTAATTATTTATTAGTAATATTTGTATTTGTTAACCCAACCTAATTTTTTAAAACGATTTAAAAGTCAATCTCTGGGATTTTCTTCGCCGTTCTGCTCCCACAGTGGTTCAATGTATATAAGAGGCAAAACATTACATTTTCACTTCTCATGCTCGAAAAGTCATACTTTATGCTGGTAGTAGGCTGCATAAAATCGTATTTATGTAGGTACTAGCATAAAGTGTTGTCGTCGTCTAGCTAGACTAAGGCAATTGAGCCATGCAGCCTGACAAACGAGGTGACTGCATTAAATAAACTTGTTATTTTAATAATTTACTTTAATTTATTTGCATTATATTTGAATAGTAAAAAAAATAAACTAAAACTAATGAAAACAACTATTATTAACAAAAACATTAAAAAAACAAGGGTATGTCTTGGCAGTATCGCGTACGACCTAAGCTTAATATGACATGAAGAAATTAAAAAATAAATGAAAAAAATACAGTGAGTGGCGGGAAAGAGAATTGTCTTGTTTTTACTTTTATTTAGTTGTTTTCTTTGCAAAACTTGTTGCTTTACGAAAGTTAATTAAAATGTCTTCAAGTGAAGAGGAAATCATGCTTACGCCTCCCACTCTAATGAAAACAAAATCAAAAGGAGTTATTGAACAGACATTGCCGCCTCAATCCAAGCAAATTTATCTTAAAACCTATGAAAATTTCATGCTCTGGAGAGCCGGCAACAAAATCAATATATTCTCGGAAGGTATTTTTAAGTTTGCGATTTAAAATACAATCTATTGACTTTTCACGAAGTCTATTTCACAACATACAGAGTAAGGACTCATGGTCTGTCTGTATAGATCCTCTTTACTAATCCGTCAACCAGAGACAAGATGCGACGCTGGGGCATCCTGCCTGAGGATGCAAGCACAAGCTGCCGTTGCGGTGCCCCTCAAACTACCGGCCACCTACTATCGTGCCCGCTGTGTAAAACTTCCTGCACACACGCCGACTGCAGCCTAAAGACATCGCGGTGGCTGAATACTGGCAGGATCTACTTTGATCCTCCCTAGAATTTTCCACACGAAGAAGAAGAAGACTAATCCGTCTCCTACTTCGTGGAGTCCAAACTTGGTATGTTTTGAAAATATTTCTTGGGTTTTTAGAAAACAGGCGGCCGAAAGGTATTGCTGTACTCTAGTATGTTTTTAGAACCGGCTCGTGAAGCCCTTTAATTTGATACCCTACACGATAGGTTTCAGGAAAAAAACATTTAAAAAAAAATATGACGTCATAACATAGTTATCGGGAGGGAAAATCGAGAAAAGCTCTATTTTTTTTTTGTCAGAATTTGCATTAAGGGCGCTGTGTTCGAAGTGCGGTGCTTACTGCGCATTCGTACAGGTATTAAAAATGACTACTGCGCATTCAAGGCCACCTCTAATAATAATATTCTTATTGTCCATGAAATAGTTATTTTATCACATCATAGTATTTTTGGTATTTTTGTTGCTGTTTTGTATAGGTATCTGATCATAAGTAATGAAATTAAGAGAATACCTAAATATTTTCAATATAGTTTCTTGAAAATATAAAATTATCTCTATTATGGTCAGTAAAGGCTATCAGGCTGTTAACTATTAACAATTTCATGTATTTTGTATGTAAAAATATAGAATAATGGACAAAAGCTCTGTATTTTATAAATTTTATTGGAAATTGTACTAATTTGACTAAGTTCCTGGCATCCGTTTATAGAAATATTTAAGTATAATGCCCGAAAAGAGGATGATCCCGTTTGGACCGTCTTGCTGTTATTAATTTTTATATAAACCATATTATAATATCCGTATCAAAAGAATAAAATTAAATAACTTATAAACAATATTTTTCTTGTTATATGAATGACTATTATTTTATAGTATTTATACTCATAATGCGATCGGAAGGTGCATCTCATTACATGAAACATACATCAATAATCTCATTTCATGTCCTGAAAACGGAGGAATTCTGGGTAAAAAATAGTTTTCTTTAAGGTACTGTACTATCCCGATAGTGAGTATTGTTGACCTTTATGATGTTTCGTCACAATGTTGCGTCACTGTTTCGCGATAATAGTACACTTACTGTTGCGTTTCTGTTTCGTAATTAATGGCAAAACATTCCTTTTCACCTATTATTAAAAGTATTTGACTGCCTATTAATTAATGATATCCAAAAAGTTATTGATGTACACTTATAAATAAGTAGCTAGTGTTCATTTTCACTGCACTGCACCTATGAACTATGAACTCCATCTCATGACGTTAAACACATACGAATAAGCGCATACTGAAAGTTCTCATGTGAATTCTTCGAAGATAAAAATTATTAGGAAAATAAATTTAGTCTTTAACCTGTGAACAGCTTTTCGGGTCAATGTAATGTGTAGATAAATTTGTTACCCTTTCAGGGTGCATGTACCCTACATACATTTTCCACCTGTAATCTGTTTTGTACATGTAATATGCAAATAAAGGAATATGAATATGAGCACCAGTCCATACGTTTTTATCAGTTCCGCAAAAATGTACTTTGACTGTTTTCTCCAATACAAAAAATAATAATAAATATTTTTTCTCACCTGTGGAGCTTCCAATCCACTTAATATTTTAATATGAAATAAAGGGAGGTATACCAGAGACAACACTATATTTTTATTATTCCAGACCTTAAGTTCCTATGAGTATGGAGGCCGATTTTCAACCACTCTGTGCGGCACGTACCCCCACACACATACAGAGAAAGGAACCAAAAGTTAAATACGTTTTGAAAATTACCAGTTAATTCGACTGCTGTCTCCAGCCGCATTAATGCGATATCGTTTATCATTCTCGTCAGCCTCCCCGACGCAAATTGCACCTTGAACATGTGACATGCGAACGTCTCGTAGATCGGTATAACCAAAGGGCCGTCGTTGCGGTCCCCGAAGTCATCCATCACAGTCCATTTCAATGGATTTGTCGTATTCACCGAGATGGACGTGTTAACTGAAAAATAGAATAATAATCGGTCAAGTGCATGTCGGACTCGCACACGAAGGGTTCCCTACCATCGTGCAAGAAACTTAGCCACTAAAAATAATAAGGCAAAACCAAAAACAGAATAATATTATGTCTGAACGTGGACTCGACCCCAGAAACATAAGATTGCGAAACCGATATCAAACCATTTTCGGCACCACAACTATGTATCGCGAAATCTACGTTCATATTTGAATCATGATATACATAGTTTCTTATATCGCGGCTGGTTTGAAAACCCGTCTCTTGTATGGGGACCCCCTTTAATTTATAAAATATCGCGTAGTTAATTATTTGTTACTGTAGCGGAAACAGAAATACATATTCTGTGCAAATAGAGCCCGCTGACAGATGGATGAACAGACGGACAGACGGACAGCGAAGGCTTAGTAATACTTTTAGAGTTGCTTAAAACGCCAAAGAGACAAAACAAATCAAGTTTACGAGAACCACATACATTAACTGAAGTAATTACACGAGTACAATACAGTCTTAGCTTAGTGTGACAATTTCAGGGATTTGAAATTGTCCGAACGTTACGTCATTCCGCTCTCTGAGCTAATGAGGTAGCTCGATAATTATTCTGTCACTAGTGTGTGGCCAGAATCAATGTATGTGCTTATACATATATAAATGTTTTTCTTTATGTTTTTATGTCATACAACACAACAGAGATAACAAAAAGAAATCTTGCACAAACTAATGCACATATTCATTAGTTCGTGCAAGATTTCTTTCAGAGGATGTTTTCAAAGTTCAAAGTTTAAATTTCTTTATTACTGTAGATATTAACATATACATATTAGCAAACGTATTTTTTACCGCTTCTCTACATTGGACCACTGTGGGAGAGGAGGGCGGAGAAACGCCTACAGATAAATTTTTAGATCTCTTTTAAAAAAATTGTTTCGGTTTATTTATTTATCAAAGGCGCCGTCTCGAGTATCGTTGAGAATAATCGAATATGGAAAATTATGGAATAATCGAGTCGAGGATTATAAAAGCGTCGATCGTGCCTCGACACTCAATCTACAATCCAGAGGGACCTAAGATGGTAAACCGTGGACCAGTTTGTCCACAGGCTGGCGAAGGGCATGTTCGCGCGTGCGGTTGCGGTCAAACTGACACCGCACACGCGCACCCGCCCGACCACCGCCGCCGCCTGCCACGCGATCTGGTTGCCTAGCCGGCGATCACCCATTGCATACCAGCGCCACATGAAGACCACCGCCCGCAAGGGCCACCCGATGACCTGTCCACAGGAGTGGACAGAGGCGATTCCTCGAGAAGAGGTCCATAGACCTGACCCCGAATCCCCACGCCCCAGAAGGGGTGCGTGAGAAGACTTGAATGATGACACTCAATCAGTCAACGATTATCGTTCGGAGCGATAAGTACTTACTAGCGAGCGATTTGCGAACTTTAAACGAAGTGTTCAGTGTTTTACAGCTGTATTCTGATTATATCTGTGTTGAACATTTCTTCTTTGGAATAAACTCTTCTACGCATTATTTTGACCCCACTATCCGGACACGTAACATTATTAATAAAGAAGAATGGAACGTTGGCTTAAAGGCGTTAAGCGTATTGCAACAAAATCTTCTGACGAAGGCAAATATTCAAAAGCAGTACGCGCGGAGTATACAGCAATTCCCGATCAAGACGGTGATGTAAAGACGTCAAGCTCCACACTTTCAAAGGCAAAAAAAGGAAGTATATATCTGTTTCGGATTTGTTGATTCCAACGGCTCGACTCTCTGCATGTTATGTAGTAAAATGCTTTCTAATAGTTCCATGGTACCTGCCAAGTTGCGCCGAAATTAAGAAACAGTACACGCCGAGTTTAAAGACAAGAATGAAGAATTTTTTGGACGTAAAAAGAAATGTTATTAGAAAATCAAATAAGTATGAAGCATACAACCCAATCTGTCAATGAAAAGGCCACGGAGGCATCGTTTTTAGTTAGCTATCGCATTGCACAAGCAATCGCTGAGAATTTAAGAAAACCATGTGTGTTAGTCATAACAAAATGTATGCTTGATGATAAATCTGCAAAGCATCATTCTATTGTGCCGCTATTAAATGGTGAATTCATGATCTGGCAAGTTACGTCAAACAAGAAATAGTTACGCGTCTACAAAAAAACACGATTCGTCTTGCAAATGGATGAGTCGACTGATGTCGCTGGTCTAGATATCTTGCTGGTTATCGTGAGATATCCATATGAACGTTCTTTTGAAGAGAACATGCTTATGTGTTCACCGCTGGCCACAAACACTACCAGAGAAGACATTTTTAAGAAAATAAAGAAATTTTTGAAGAAAATCTTCTCAGTTGGAACGATTTCATTAACAATTGTACAGATGGGGCCAAGGCGATGACAGGTAAAACAGCAGGAGCAGTGTCACGAATAAAAAATAAAGCACCTAATTTTAATTAGCTCATTGTATCCTGCATAGACAAGGTAAAAATAATTAATTTAATCAAATCAAGAACAATTGTTCTCATTATTGTGTGAAGATTATGGCACCAAACATCAAACACTGCTGCTCTATACAGAAATGCGATGGATATCTCGGAGTAAAACTGTATATATGTGAACGTAGAATCGACTTACAAATGTTATTATCAGATATTTCTTTTAATTTGAAAGACCGATTGTATGGAAAAGCTTGGGTATTCCGACTGTCTTTTATGACGGATATCTTTCAAAAACTATAAAATGAATTAAATTTATCATTACAAGCTAAACAACCAACAGTGTTAGAGGCCTGTAACAAAATAACTGCCTTCAAAAGAAAATTAGATTATTGGATTATTTGCGTTGGTAAAAGAGAAATAGAAAGCTTTGCGTCACTCAGTGAGTTTTTTAGCGATAACGACTCAGAAATATTTCAAGATGATTCCTCTGTTCAAGTCGGGAGACAAGGGTGATCCGTCAAATTTCAGACCAATATCGGTTCTTCCACGGAGTTAGAAATAAAACGTTGGATCTACTAAGATCATACCTAAGCAATAGAATTCAAAAGGCAGAAGTCAACGGCGTTAAATCTGATGGATCGGGGGTAAAAATTGGCGTTCCACAAGGTTCCATATTAGGCCCTTTCTTATTCCTGGTATATATTAACGATCTGCCTTTTATGGTGGAGAAATTGACAAACATAGTGTTGTTTGCTGATGACACTTCACTGGTCTTCAAAATTGAAAGACAAAAAGAAGATTTTGATGATGTCAATAGAGTATTATCTTTAACCTTGAATTGGTTCACAGTTAACAATTTATTGTTAAATGCTGGTAAAACCAAATGTATCAAACTCTCACTTCCAAATGTCAGGCAAGTTGGAACCAGTTTAGTGTTGGACAGCAATACGTTAGAATTAGTAAATGACACGAAGTTTCTTGGAATAACCATTGATAACAAATTGCAGTGGGGACCCCACATAGAAAAATTGGCTGGTAAATTAAGTTCTGCGGCTTACGCTGTTAGGAACATCAGACAAAACACGGATGTGGCTACATCTAGGCTAGTATATTTTAGTTACTTTCATAGTGTCATGTCCTATGGTATCTTGTTGTGGGGAAAAGCAGCGGATATTCAAACTATTTTTATTTTACAGAAAAGAGCTATTCCAGCAATTTATAATTTAAAACGCACAGATTCCTTAAGACAGCCTTTTAAAGAAATTGACATACTAACTGTAGCTAGTCAATTTATTTTCGAAAATATAATGTACGTACGCAAGAACCTTACAAAATTTCCCAAACTTAGCGATAGCTGTAATGTTAACCTAAGAAATAATCACAGACTACTTGCGCCCCGGTTTAGACTCGCGAAGTTTAGCAATTCTTTCAAGGGTCAATGCATTCTCTACTACAACAAGATACCTCTGGAGATCTTGAAATTGCCATTTGAGCAATTTAAAATCCATGTTAAAGCGACTTTGTCGAAAAATGGATATTACAATGTTCAAGATTACTTAAATGATGGGTCTGTATGGGGTAAATCTGGCTCAACACAGACCTTGCTGTTAATAATTTTGTAATTATTTATTCCTGCTTATTAATTATGATAATGACGAAATATTATATTTTGTATTAGTTAAGCATAAGCAATTTTTAAAAAGAGATCAAAAAATCTTCTTCTCCCACAGTGGTCCAATGTAGAGAAGTGGCAAAAAATGCCGATTGCTAAGTATATGTAAAAATATCTACAGTAATAAAGACATTTGGTATTTGGTATTTGGTAATAAATAACTAAATTAAAATAAAATAAATATTCAAGGGGGCTCCCATACAATAAACGTGATTTTTATGCTGTTTTTATAGATAATGGTACGGAACCCTTCGTGCGCGAGTCCGACTCGCACTTGGCCGTTTTTTTTGTTGTTGTTTTTTTTTAATAATTTATTTACCTAGATGGACAAACTTTGACATCTGATTTCTCCCAAGGCTGCAAGTGGCAGCACGAGTTTAATTACTTTTGGGGTATTGTATCATTTATACTTTCATATGGTATCGCTAAACTGCTGCAAATGAGACCAATTGTAGAAAATAAAGAAAAAATAATTTTCTTCAAAATTTACTTTTTTCAAACAAAAAATCTCTTAATAATATGTACCCTACAGGCAACCTACCCAACCAAATAACAAATGTTGTTTGTTTTGTAAATATCTGTCCTACAAAAGAAACAGATTCCACAGAAAACATCAATTTTCGAAAAAAAATATAAAAAGAACAAAACAATAATAATTTGGCAATCTTTGACATCTGATTTCTCCCAAGGCAACAAGTGGCTGCAAGAGTTTTTTTTTTGGGTAGTGCAATAGCACTTATACTTTCTCAAGATCTACACCACACTGCTTCCAAATGAGACCAACTTTCGTAAAAAAATAAAACGTGATTATCTTGATACCTATGCACCCTACAGACTAATTTGATAACAAATGTTGTTTATCTAGTCAATATCTCTTACGAAAAAAAAAACAGTACCAAATTACGACTTTACAAAATTTAAGTGTGGTCTATGAATTTAAAGAAAGACCCCATTGTGGGGCGTAGCGGTCGAGGTTGAGCCTCATGTTTGTGATGTCGCTGTTCCTGGTTCCCACGACACCGGGTATGTGGGGCCAAAGCAATGACTATTACAGTAAATTAATTAAACGAATATTTATTTATTTATCAGTTGTTTTACAGCAGTCATAATCGTAATAATAATAGTAATATAAATCGTGGAATGCCAATTACGAAATTAAACCAAAAAATAATAAAAAGATATCAACCATATACAGAGTAAGCAATCAGTAGGTACATAACATATTACATTGACAATGTAGAATGGTGCGTGAGAGTGTGTGTGTTTATGCGTGTGTGTGTGATGTTCCGATGGGAATTTGAAAAGTGGTGTATGTATAGAATGTATGTAAACAGGTTAATCTGTTAAATTAAGTTTGTGTCTATGTCACTTAGTAGTTATGTTAAATTAGATAATACTCAGTGCAAGTTTGCAACTACGCATTGAGGATATCAGCTATTGGAAGGTACCCAATCGGCGAACCCTCCTTCTAGTTTCCATACCATTTTTACTATTTTTCATACCAGGGTATATTATACTAAGGTCGACTTGTAGCGGGTGTCATAAATTTGGTACAAGCTGTACAATATTTTTGACAGACGCTAAACATATTTAAAATACCACTTATGTACATCACGGCCATGTTATGCGGTAACCTGGCTTTCAGGTAATAATAATATTGCCGTGCTTGCCCACATAACTTGACTGTGTTGTTTTCAGTCGTGTTTAAGCTTTATTTAGTGTCGCACAAGTCAATCTGACCTGACCTTTGTTTTAGATCTTTAGACCTTAGCTGAGAAGAATAGTTGAATAAATATTCTTCTCATGACATATTATCTTCACGTGCCTTGGTCTATAATGTTTTTATATCGCAATGTTTTTGTTCCACCAGCACCAGATGAGAGTGCGACTGAGTGGCTCTGTGGAGGAACTCTGGTCACCCCAAGTGTTGTCGTCACAGCCGCCCACTGTAGCAAGAATAGTGACTACGAACTGTAAGTAATCTGCTTGACTAAAAACAACAATGGGGAAGCCAACTGTCAAATGAGTTAGACGTATAAGGCACCAAAAGTTTGTAGATAATAAACATAGAGTAAGTAAGAAAAGAGTTTTGTTCATCTGAGGTTACTTACAAATGAATCACTAGGCAAGAGCGCCACGGGCTAAGCCGCCTCTGGAAGCCACGAGTTTGTCGGCCGCCATTTGCCACAACAGCGTATATGTTGATGATGATTAGACCAAACTCATTGCGCGCTTCGCAGTGAGTTTTATTTTCCCGAAGAACAGAATACAAAAATGAAAATGAATTCATGGATTCATAATCCTTTTTTACCCAACTTGCAAAAGCCCGACAGTATGTCAAACGAGATATATGAATCTTTTTCAGAAATGGCATCGGACACAAGTATGGAGTAACTGTTCAAAATAACGCCTCTCAAGATTTTTGGTGCAGCATCCGTGATGAATATCCAATACTTGCCAAAATGGCTCTGAATGTTCTTCTCCCGTTCCCAACAACATACTTGTGCGAAACAGGATTCTCAACCTATGCAGCTATGAAAACAAAATACTGCAATAGACTAGACGCCGAACCTGGTATGAGACTTTAACTCTCTTCTATCAACCAATTGATGAAAAACCTAATCTCAACAAATTGATGAAAAATATAAAAGTGGCCAATTGCGAGTCGAACTCGCCCATGAAGTGTTCCGTTGTAGCAAGTCATTATGTGACTGGATTCCATAGTGTTTAATAAATGTTTTATATATTAAAAACTACTTATTTTATTTTGTTCAAACAAATTTTCGTCGAAAGGATGTATTGAGATACCACAGCAGATTTTTTTGTAGATTTTTTATTTTAAAAGTTAGAGGTGAGGGGCACATTTTTCCACTTTGGAAGGGTTTGTCTCTTTAACGATTTACTTTGAGGAAAAATTAATTCATGAACCTCAAGGTCATTTCAAAGACCTATCTATAGATATCTATAGACATTAATTTAATTTTTAAATTTTTATACAAAAATGTAAAGCGGTTTACGGAATACATCTACATACCAAGTTTCAACTGTGTATTCCTAATAGTTCCTTGTTTCTCTACGGAACCCTAAAAACATTTACATAAATCCCCTTAGATTTTTTAAACAAGTTAATCTGTTACATTATACTCGTAATTCGAATTAATAAAAAATGCACATAAAGACATTTTGGTTGTATTGTAGGGTTCCGTCAAGTATTTCGCTTTCAAAAAAGGGTTCAGTCACCAAAAAAGTTTGAGAACCGCTATAGTAGAGAATGCACTGACCCTTGAAAGAATTGCTAACCTTGGCGAGTCTAAACCGGGGCGCAAGTAGTCGGTGATTAATTCTTAGGTTAACATTACAGCCTACTTATCGCTAAGTTTGGCAAATGTTGTAAGGTTCTTGCGTACATACCTACATTATATTTTTAAAAATAAATTGACTAGCTACAGTTAATGTTAATTTCTTTAAGGCGATGATGGAATAAAAATGCGCTGTCGAGTGGAAGTGAGATGCAATAATTACTCGCGAATAAGAAAAAGCGGGATGCCAATAATGCACTCGCGACTAATCTGAAACAACGTAAGCGCCAAAACGTAAAAAAAAATCATAAAAAATAAACTATTTCAGGGAATTAACTTTCAAATTGAAA
This sequence comes from Argyresthia goedartella, assembly GCA_949825045.1. Taxonomy (NCBI): domain Eukaryota; kingdom Metazoa; phylum Arthropoda; class Insecta; order Lepidoptera; family Argyresthiidae; genus Argyresthia; species Argyresthia goedartella. Next base: position 17,546,801 of record OX463824.1, on the reverse strand, counting down.
ATCGTTAGAAATAACAATTGTTCATACATTGCAATTATCACACAGTCATATTCACTTACTACTGCGGTGTAATAGGATAAAACCATAAAAAAAGGGTTGACTTTGTATTTATTTTCTATCGAGAAAATTTTATCCAAACATGTTTCCCAATTAAGAATCTCTAGATTATATAGTCAAATTACATATACCAGAAATTAATTACGATTTGCCCAGTATTTCCTGAAAAACACATGAAAACAGCACCCCATATTTATTTAATCAGCGTCTTAAAAAGCTCTCTTAAGGAGTCCGTGTGTTTTAATTATAAATTGCTCGAGTAGATCTTTTATGCATAATAAAAATAGTTTGATTATCCGCTGCTTTCCCCCACAACAAGATAACATAGGACATGACACTATGAAAGTTACTAAAATATACTAGCCAGATGTAGCCATATCCGTGTTTTGTGTGATGTTCCTAACAGCTTAATCGAACAGCTAATTCATCTCTACTTGGAATACAAGGCCCGCTACTAGAATGGTTTAAAAACTACAAACACAGACACCTACCGAAGTGGGCTTGGCACAGGGATCAATCCTGGCACCATTCGAGTACTTATTATATGTAAACGACATGTGTAAAATATTTAACGGAGGGTCTGTGTACCAGTTTGCTGATGAAACCTGTCTACTATATGCACACAAAAATGTTATGGAGGCTCAAAAGAGACTCCAGTTAAATTATGATACACTATGTAAATGGGGTACCAGGAATAAGAAAGGGCCTAATATGGAACCTTGTGGAACGCCAATTTTTACACCCGATCCATCAGATTTGAAGCCGTTGACTTCTTCCTTTTGAATTCTATGCTTATGTTTGATCTTAGTGATCCAGCGTACGTAAGAACCTTACTATATCTTCCAAACTTAGCGATAGCTGTAATATTAACCTAAGAAATAATTACTTGCGCCCCGGTTTTGACTCGCGAAGGTTAGCAATTAATAATTAAGCACAACCAATTTTTAAAAGAGATCTAAAAATCAATGTGTGGGAGTTTCTACGCCCTTCTTCTCCCACAGTGGTCCAATGTAGAGAAGTGGCAAAAATTACGATTGCTAAGAATATGTAAATATCTACATTAATAAAGACATTTGGTATTTTGAATTTGGATAGAGCAAAGTTCTTTTCAAATATTTTACTTAATGCTGGAAGAACAGATATTGGTCTTAAATTTGAAGGATCAACCTTGAAGAGAGGTATTAGTTTACTGTGTTTCATGAGGTCTGGGAAAACTCCATCGTCAACACATTTATTGAATATACTTATATAAGCTAAGTGTGGGGCTCTATCTAAAATTACCGAACCAATGACTTTGACTGATACCCCACAGGTCTTCAGTATTTTATAAGTTAAGTAATCTAAACGTTTTGGCAATGCCCTGAGGATATACATGATGAAATTTAAAATCTACATTAGTGTCGGTGCTGTTTTATAACAAAGTCTCTGCTTCATATGAAGATGAATTTAGACGCTCTGTTGTGAGTAAGGTTAGATTGGTGAAGAATGTTTCGAAAACTCGAGCTACCTCAGCGTTGGATCTGAAAACATCATCACGGATCTTTAAGCAGAAATCATTCTCCCTTGGTATAACTTTGCCAGTTTTAAGGTTTATTATTTGCCAAACTGTTTTCATTCTATTATTTGAATTTTCTATTCATGTGTAAAGTTTTTGCAGTTCTAGAAACCAACTTGAAAGTTTTGGAATATTTTTTAACATAGGCACGAAATTTTCTATCAAAGTTACAGGTTTTTTGTTCATAAAGGTCATGCAAGATAATACTATTATTACTCTCACTCAACTCGAGTACTTTCTAGATTCTTCGTTTGTATAACTGTCCATTAAATTAAACGCTAACTAGTTAACGAATTTCACTATTATTCCATTGATCCGTTTCTTCAATTCGATACAGTTGAGCGTTATTAGGTTGGCGAAATTAACCTAATATTTCTACATTTCGTGGTTGAATCGCCAATGACCCACCGCTACTATAACACCCAACCCCGGCTCTAATGATTGTGATCATCTATTTCGTGGAGGACCCTAAAGACTCAGCTGTGATAGTAGTAACCTCAAGACTTTTTGGAGAAGATCTTGTTTATCAACCCAAACCTGAAAATGATCTCTAGGATTTTAAGGAAATAAAATAATTAGCTTGGTATTCAAATGTTATGTGTGTGTGTTTGTTTGATCGTGTGGTGGAAGGTCTCTTTCAAACCCGTTCCAATTTGGACTTTGGACATCTTACCCTAAGTTTGTCAGTAGTTCGTCATATTGTCTCCTAGTCTGGACTCAGGAGAAGCGGAATTAATCATTTTGATCTTTAAGATTCTTCACTTGACAGGATCACCTGAGCCTTGATTCGTTAGTTTTGGTCTTTTGGACTTCTTGACTGCTAGGAACATAAGAACTCAGGTCTGTCAGAATTGGTCTTTTATGACTTCTTGCCTCTCTTTAACCTAGGTTGGTCAAATGTGGTCGGTTATGATTTATTTCCACTCGGTATCCCAGGATGGTCAATTTTGGTCGGTTATTACTTCTTGCCACTCGGTATCCCAGGGTTGTAAGGGTTGGTCGGTTATGACTTCTTGCCTCTCTGTAACCCATGTTGGTCAAAACTTGGTCGGTTATGACTTGTTTTCTCTCAGTAACCCGGGTTCGTCAGGTCTGTACGGTTATAAACTATTATGGCTTCCTTCCCAGTTGGTCCTTGGGGTAGTTTGTGCTTGGGGTCTTTCTTCTCATTAAATGTCATCTGTTAAAATGTATTTTATTTCCGAAAAAGAAGATTAAGAAGGAGTTATCCGAAGTGTTGTGTGCCGTGCTCAATTCTGGCGCATTTCTGCTCCAAGAATAGTACAGTCCCTTGAACGATGGCGCCTAGTTTCCTTAGTGCTCTTTTACGTAATCTCGAATGGAAGGATATAAGAAGCGTATGTAGAGGATGTGTTTGTGTAAATATTCCTACCACTTGGTTGGTTTTGATAATTTAGTCCTACCTCAAGTTTGGATTTGATAATTTAGTTTTCATCTCCCTCCCTCCTTCACCTTTCATCAAGCCCAACACAACTTCCAATGAGGGGGTTTGGTCCGAATCGACTCTCCTATCTAGTGTCAATCTCCTCCTGAACTCTCAGCGGATTTCCGAACGTCTTCCTCAACACAAAATAAAAGATAATTTAAAGTGTAACGTAACTTGCCAAATTTCCTGAATCTCCGCTAGGACTTCCGGGAGACTAGCTCAATCGTAGTGATCCGTACCACCAAGGAAATAAGGAGCTCTAACGGACTCCTTTTATAATCTGATCGCTATTTATTTCACGGCCTATATTTCTCCGAACAATCCTACTGCTAAATTTAATGGGTTTTAGAGTTTAGGTTTTCACTTCACAAACACAAAAAGACCATAGCTTTCGCATTCTACTTCACTCACTGGTTACTTTCCACCTTTTACTCCTGTCCTACACTAATTCTAACGTCTTATCCGTGCGCCTGACAAGCCGATAGTCCCATTCATCCCCCAAAACATCCTTTGTTTCCATTCTTTTTTTGATTTTCAAATATTTTTGTCTAGGTATCTTCTTTTCATTGCATTGAAAAGAAGTTCCGAGGTCTAAAACGTAAGACCTACAAGATGTTATCGCAATTACAGGGTGTGAAAGACGCTGTAACTATAGCAAACTAGGTTAGGTTAGGTTAGTTTATACATAAAATACAGACCTATATATTATAACTTGACCAATAATAATCAGTATGATTAGCATCCTGCTCGCACAAGTAATCCGTCATTATAGGCACCGAAAAATTAAACCATCAAATCTTTAAAAGCATTTATTTATTGAAATCAGCATACCCGAATCTTAGCTGGACCCACCACATGTCTGCTGATGTCTCTGACCAGCTTTAGTCCCAGCAAGAAAAAAACCACACTCTTGAATATTTGCCATTTGAAGGGGTCCCTTTTAACGATTTTCCAGTAGTCGGTCCCTATGACCCACCAGTCTAAACACACATCCTTGCATTTTGTCAAGCCTATTTTGGTTTGGGCCCAATCTATTGGTATTATTCTCTCAAAATCCATTGGTACTTATCTTATAGTGACTGTAAGAACCACTTTTTCACCACAGTCAGCCAGTTTTTACCAAACAATTTTACAAAATGCAAATCAACTATGAAAATACTTTTTAACCTGGAATAATCCGAAGCCCTCTTGAATTCACCACTAACATTTTTTTTACAGATGAAGCTCAAAGTAACACCATCAGACAAGCAGTTTTTTTTTGTGATTCCTTTTTTGATTACTTTGATTGTGTGATAGACCTACAAGGATACATCATTAATTAACTAGAAGTCACACAAAATGACTACTACTGAATTGCTCGCTGTTAGTCGAGTCATTCTCCGTCTTACCACAAAAAACTTTAACCATTGTTTAACACATGATTATAAAAATCGTTACCACAAAACTGATTTTAGCGTCTTAGCAGGGATAGGCATGGCTTATATTATGTGATCAATTTAGGCAACCGAGAAAGCTTGTTTAGTGAGTGTCTTGTTTGTCAAGATGGCGGAATTATTGACCAGCTGTTCTGCTGTGTTGGTTTTGTTTACGAAAAAGCGGTTTTTACTCCATTAAAGTCCAAGTTTTATCGTGAGGAAACCTTCATATCTCCATAGGACATCGTGGGGAAACCTCCTTAGTGGCCGCGATGGGCTATCCCCCTGTCATGCAAAATGGACTTAATTATCTAAGTGGGCACAACTGTGCCTCTGCCACCCCGTATCGAAAAAGCATAAAGCTATAATTATATCATCCAATGATGACATTTATGGTGGGCTACTGGGAGACAGTGTATACGTCGCGCGACACATTATGAGCGGTGGCCTTAAATGCGCAGTAGTCACTTTTCAATAGCTGTACATATGCGCAGTAATTCCTGCTAACGTCGCCCAGCGCTCTTAACTTACTTATACTAAGGGATGAAATTTGTACATCTGCTACCGGTGTGCCCATCCACTATAAAAACCATACTAGCCGCAAGCCACAGCAATCTTGGCAGTAGTTTCATCTGATCTACTCAACCATCCAGGGCGGTCGCTCAAGCTGGAGTTGGTGCAGGAGTTAGGCCAGTTCGTGAAGGAGATAAGCCGGCTTTTCACTATGGGATGTAATGAATTATGTATTAAGATGCAGGCAGATACACGAAGACAGTGGCGCCGGTGCCAGTGACACTGGTAGCCAGTACTGCCTCATGTAAATCTAGCTAGACGGGTGCTCTATTCACCCCAGCACTCGCAGACAGCACGGGACTGGCTTGATTTTATAAGGCCAATACAAAGCTTTTACAAGGCCAACACCAAGCCAGCCAGCACTGGCCTCGGGTAAACCCAGCTTAACATCGCAAGTTGTGAAATAAATATTGCTTGCCAGTCTTTCTAGTGCCCGTTTAGCAATATTTATTTTACATCTTGAGATGTAATTTATATTAGATTATATCCCATAGTGAAAAGCTGGCTTTATTCATTAAGGACCCCTGGAATGAAAGGAAATAAAGCGAAGCAGTAATAACACCACATTTTGATATCAACATTTTTAATATCGCCAATTCCTTGAAAGATTTTCTATGTCCATTATTAATGTTTCTATCTGAAGGATTAATGTTTACACCACAATTCATGTTCATCTCCTATCACATTTGTGGGTTTTTATTTCCATATTTGATTCAAGTATGTATGGCGGCTTTGCTGGTGCTGAAAAGACAAGATTTCAATTAAATTGTACCAAATTGCTAAGGTAGAGGTGGACTCGACACTTGGTTAGAAGGGATGACGGACAGTGGACCGTAGCGATAGAAAATACAAGGGGAAAGATTGGGCCATCCAGTGGGCATTGTCCGACGATATTATCAAGTCAACATCTCTCTGCATGCAGTTGGCAAAGAACTTTGGAGAATGGCGCGATAGAAGAGACTTGTCTTTGATCGACTTGACTCACTAACCAAGAGGCCTATGCCCAGAAGTGGGTTGATGTGTGCTGAAAACGATTATGAAGATTTCTTACCTTTTCTGTTTCGAAATCCTGGAAAATTAGGTGTTGTTTTGTTGATCGTCATCACTACCCAGGGTAAGTGCAGGGCGGGCAGTATGATCCAAGAATTTCCTTTCCTGAGAAAGGGATAAATAATAATATCCCGAACCAAAACAAACAAATTGTCTAACGAACTATCAGTGACAGTTCCGTTCCGTTTCGCTGCTTATTTTTTAGTCGTGTTTGATAAAAGTACTAAAGTGAACGGTTTTTCTACACAAAAATAAGGATTTACCACTACTTTACCTAACCATGTTCTATTACTAAGTTAGGAATTACATTAAGCATACAATTTTCCATCAAATTATGTATTCTTTCTTATGTTATTCGCGTAAAATGAAACTATGAACGTTTTTTTAAATATTTTTTCATATTGTGCTGTACGGCCCTGGAAATTCAGTCCTTTGAGGCTAGTTGATGAACGAACGAAATTAACTGAATGATCTAGCCGTTTTTTAGTAAGATACTCACTAAACACTTTTTTGTGGTAACGAAATTTAGAAGCTTGCTAACCATTTGTTTACTGATAGATGATGATTTTGCTAAACAAGTGATCATACCGTGTTTTTATTATTTTTTGTAGTAAGACGGTCTATGTTTTCAGACAACTAATTAATAAAGTTTTGATACTTGTGTCTCATCAAGTTATCATGATTTTGTTAGAACCTTTATCAAAATTGTATGTATGTATCCATAATAATGTTATGATACATCCATGGTAAACATAAATAAATAAAACAAATATATACCTAAATACATATATATTAAACCTGACGTGAATTGGACTGTCCCTGATGGTGCAGGGGAGTACATTCCACAGCCGAATGGCCCGGATTTTTTATCCGTGATCATAAGACGCGATGTTATGCCGAGGAGTTGAGAGCATGGATGCTGTTGCCGATGCCTGCTGGATGATGAAAATTCAAAACGGTCTCGTGGACATAGCTTGGATAGCGTGGATTCCGTGGAATGTTGTAAAGGAAGTTGAGGATGTGAGAATCCCGATGAAGACGGATCGGCAGCCACTTCAAGTCCCTGCGGTGCTGTGATACATGGGCAAATAAGCGCAGCCCGGAGATAAACCAGATCCCTATAGTTTTTGAAGTCGTTGGAGTTTATTCATTAGTTCTTCGTTAGCACTGACCCAGCTGACATCAGCATAATCGATGAGGGGTGGAAGGAGAGAGTGAGCGAGATTGATCTTGACCTTGTCGAGGCAAAAAGTACTGGAATCTACAGGTAGCATATACTCGTCGACTGAGCTTATTGATATGCGATAACGGGGCAGTTATTGCAAAAAGTACTGGAATCTACAGGTAGCATATACTCGTCGACTGAGCTTATTGATATGCGATAACGGGGCAGTTATTGCAAAAAGTACTGGAATCTACAGGTAGCATATACTCGTCGACTGAGCTTATTGATATGCGATAACGGGGCAGTTATTGCAAAAAGTACTGGAATCTACAGGTAGCATATACTCGTCGACTGAGCTTATTGATATGCGATAACGGGGCAGTTATTGCAAAAAGTACTGGAATCTACAGGTAGCATATACTCGTCGACTGAGCTTATTGATATGCGATAACGGGGCAGTTATTGTAAAAAGAGAGACAGATGTCAATACATAGCCAAGACCACGGATTTATAATACTTCGTAAAGCGTACGTAGCGTAGCGTACTCAAGTTTTCAATGAATACAAACTTACACTCTAAACCATCAAGATAAAGTTTATATTTCTCCGTCAAACGTGAAAGTAGAAAAGCGAGCCGAGTGAGATAATTTGAAAGTAGCTTTTATCCCCGATTGAAAGATATTTCTCATCCAGTACAGTCTCTCTCTACTGAATCAAAACATGAAATAGAAGTTATTAAATGTATTGTAAATAAATATCTGAATATGAGACTAAAAAGGTATGCAAAAGAGGAGACTCTTAAAATTATGGGCAACCGAATTTCAATGCGCCAAAGATTGCACAAAACAATTTTATTTGGTAACGTGTGATTAAATGAATACATACGTCGAATTGCTTTGGCCGATAGAATTTGAAATTTGTGATAAAACATTGTAATTATTACCTTCTCGTTTTATTTTCTACATTCCTACTTACTGAGGTACCTAGGTAAGATAAGTTCTAAAATGGTTTTTATTACATAACTCTCTAAATAAAATTACAATATAGTTATTATAGTTACAGTACATACACACAACTCGAGCGATGCGTGGCGAATAGGCGCTATCAATTATTTTCTAATCTTTTATGTCATCCTGTACGTCTGTTAAAGTTCTTTACTCGCTTGTATCTTATTATATGGTTATAAATAAATCAAGCTGTCATACAGAATCGACAAAATTATAAAATTAGATTCAAGATTATATTTCCTTATTCATTATAGATATTGGACAATACAGGTTATTTTTTATCACTCATTTTTGTTACCTCACTACGTTGGACCACTTTGGGTGAAGGATTATACCATGGACACCCTATGCGAAAGAGATGCACTACTACTTTGGAGCCTCTCACTCTGCTATTTTTTTATTTCATAGTGCACAGTCCAGTTCTAGTAGAGGTTCATGGCCAGGACAGATCGATCTTAGACATAGACAATGAAAAACATACAACAAATATATTGACAATTTGTCACGCAATATGTCAAACTAATTGCAATTATATTGGCAAAGTGGCACAGATACGATAAAAGATAAAAGTGTCAAAGGCATCAATAAACATGAGAAAATTTCCTATAATTATTGCGTTAGTCTTTTTTGTGAAGTCAATCGTTTTAGCGTACGAGTGCCGCAAGTCAACTCGCAATATGTCACGTCAATATTTCAAACGAAATGCAAACTATTGGCAAAGTGGCAAATTTAAAACGAATTTTTTTCCAAAAAATGGCGGTATCAATCCAGTTTTTGATTTACCTATAGGAATATGTAGGTTATAGAGGTAAGTTAAAATATATATAAATATATGTACCCTCCCCTTCCCTCCGGTTTAAAATAATTCTCGATTTTCTGTACTTACCAAATATGTATAACTATAAAGTTTATTATTAAATTCGTAATTATTAAAGTCGCTGGGTGAATGAGGCCCTGTAGCAATCGTTTACGATGATCTCGATAGGTCCTATTGAAAAGATAAATAATAATAAAGTTATAAATACATTTTCAAATATATTAATATAAAAGTCTTATATTAATACACAATTAACACAATACAATTATGCATGCTTAATCTAAAAATACTAAATAAATAAATAATTAAATAAATATAACCTATTACACCTACTTACCTAATAATAATAATAACACTATATGCGCCGATGCCGAAACCGGGCATACTCTCAAATGTATAATCCAATGTTTGGCACCCACGATACAGGTTCGCCTAGTGTGGGGCCATTGTAAATCAATTTTGTTCTGTTATGTTAATAAACTGTAATAAAACTGTAATAAAACTGTAAACTGTAATAAATTGTAATAATAAAGAATAGAATATATATTTTTTTTAACGGTTTAATTTCACGTTTTGGAAATAAATTAATTCGTCCAGTTTAGCGAATTATAAATATATGTACTGGTTATGAAGTATAAAATCGTTTTGGAACCATCGTACAAGAAAGCTTCAGAATTAAATAATATATATAACAATATCAAAAATCGGCCAAGTGCGAGTCTGACTCGAGCATCGAGGGTTCCAAACAAACCAGGATTTTTGTGATAGAACTACAAATTTACGGTTTTCGGATTTTCTCATTTACTTCTGTTGTAAGTCCTTTCTTCTTGCCATATTTCATAATTCTGGGTCAACGGGTAACACCCTATAAATTTTTATTCCCTTGTGAGTATGAAGCAAAAATTAAGATTGCGCCATTAAAAGACCAAGAAGTTTGTTTTATTGAAAAAAAATATGTCTAACAGTTAATGAGTAATTGATATCAATTTCAACATGATACCTTCACGCGTTTCTGAGAAAATGGATCTTGACCGTCGATAGACGGGCACCAATGTGATCCTACGCTCACGTAGCTCTGGAGCTCTATTATTGCGCGTGACATAATATATCGCTTGCGACTTATGTCACGGTCGACTTACGTGTCACATGACGTCAATTTTTGTGCATTTTTGAATCGTTGGTCATCGGTGTTGGCAATAAATTTGGGAATGTTGATTTTTATCCGTTGCACGCAGAAAATGTAAAAACCGGTAAATACCGCACGGGAAACGGAACGTAAAATGCTCTCATATTATACTGCATGACAGTTTCTGTTCAGGTAAGCGGCCTCATAAATCCTAGTGATAATATGGCACAAATCGGGCTGTTCAATCGGTCGCTGTCAAAATGTTAAATGTCAAAATGTTTGACGTTTTGGGTTCCAATTTGAAAAACGCACGAAAACAGCAAAATCGTAGACAGTCTGACTCTTTAAATAGTGTTGACACTGTTGCCATTAGCTTTCACGTATTTGACGTTTATTCTACTATTCTACTGGACTTACTAAGAGTAATTTAAATTCATGTAAAAGCGACTTTGTCAAAAAGGGGATATTACAATGTTCAACATTTCCTGTAATTCGTAAGTATTTATTCCTGCTTATTAATTATAATAATTGATATTGTAATATTTTAATTAGTTTACAACGAATTTTTAAAAGAGGTCTAAAAATCAATCTGTGGAAGTTTCTTCGCCCTGCTTCTCCCACAGTGGTCCAATGTAGTTGAAGAGGCAAAAAATTACGTCTACATTAATAAAGACCGTATAAGTAAATAATCTACAGCAATAAAGACATTTGAACCTTGAACCTTGTGTAGTAAAATTTTAACTTCACTCTCTAACCGCTTCGTAACCCACCGTCCACCTGAGACCACCTGAGACCACCTAGGTAAACGGTGGGGGGTTTTTTACCAAGTATAACAAATATATATTGGTCATGATTTTTTCAGGTGTCACAAATTTTCACAGGTGTTATGATTTTGACAGGTGACCAATCAGTAAACAAAATGCATTGTAACATTTGTGGCTTATTGAACTAGAAATAACAAAGAAGTGACACCTGTCAAAATCGACAATCACCTTTCATGGCCTTGTTATACATATTTTCATTTTCTCAAACAAAAAATAACAACTGCAACACAAATAAATTATACATACATTTTATTAATAAACCAAAACTTTAAATGAAAACTTCTACTCTTAATAAAAAATTGAAATGCAAACTAATGTGCTAATTTAATTTCAATAATTGATCTGATCGGAACCGGCATTAAGAAAGCCTTACTTAAGAGACAATGGTATATATTTTACCACTTGTACGAATTTCAAACAGACCATGGTACAACATTAACCACCTCAAAAAAAACACTGCCCCCATTTTTTTAAAAAACCAGTAATTAAACTATGTAAATGGCTAGTATTTATTCGCACATCAAAAATACTGATTTTCACAGCAAAAAAGAATCAGCAAAAACACTTTTTATGTTTTAAGATATTTGTTGTTCTTACATTTTCAACCTAATACGAAGGATAAAGGGGCTTCGCTTCGCTCACCCTCTTTACCCTTCACCTACGCTACCGCAGTATTTTGCCCTGACATTTGCTGTGAAAATCAATACATTTGCTTTGCAAATCAGTATTATTGATGTGCAGTTTAATATATGTGGATTTATTTCTGGGATGATATAAGTAGTGTAGGATGCTAGATAATGCTGGTAAATTGGCAACTAAGTCAAGACAGGTACTTTGAATGGTTTCACAAGCTATTTGGTATAATTTGGATATGGGTTCATCACGGGCTTTTACTTTTTTTTTTAAATTTTCAAACTCGAAAACCATTAAATTCTTATAACTAGGTATCTAAGTCATAATAACATAAGAAACGTCACTAGACGGTTCACATGAATGGATCTTTTCTTTGAAGATGACTTCATTCTAGAATAAATAAGTTCATTATTATTATTATTATTATACTACGATACGAACCCGTATAGATTGATGTACTTTACCCTTACAATAAATGTTTCCTATATCATTAAGTTAAAACTTTTGATTTCACAAAATGGTATTGAGATTGCGACGAGAATCGGGGTGAAACGTCAGGAGGAGAGTGCGGGGAGGTGAATTTTACACCACACCCAAAAGTATCATGTGACACAAGTTTCAAATATGCCATTCCCATACGTTGTGCACAGAATTACTGCGTTACGTATGTAGAAGGAAGACCACTACCTAGTCAAAAAATCATTTGGACACATCTGTACAAATATGTATAAATATAAGGATTTATATCCAGGCACATACATTGCTTCTTGCCCTACACTACGATACTCTGTGTCGTTGGAACCAGAAGCAGCAACGTCACACGCTATAAATATCCAAATATAATAATGTAGTACGCCTCACCCGTCTGGTCTCCTATATACTCGACATACAGCGACAGACTCGAATCGGTCTAAAATAAGTTTATCAGACGGTTGGGTTATCTCTACCCCACTAGTTTTAATACAGGCCCACATGAGCGAAGCTTGGTGTCGTTGGCGGACAGAAGACTATTCGCGGATATGAAATTGCTTCACGGCGTCATCCACTCAGGCGTTGACAGTAGCGCACTGGTGAGCAAAGTACTGCTTCGCGTACCCCCACCGGCACGGGCATGTACATTGTACATGCGTTGCTACAGCATGCACGCGCGCGCGCTAACTACGCCACTTACTCACCGCTAAACAGGAGCAATGAAACTTTTGAAATCGGTTTCTTCGAGCTTGACATTTTCCTCTTAAACCGCCGCGCCCATTTCTCAACGGCAATCAGACGGCACATTAAGGCATGTCTACTTAATTTAACAGATTCACCGGTTTACATATATATACATACACCACTTTTCACAAACACACCCACTCACACGCACCATTCTACACGCAGCTCACTCAACTCACTTGTCAATGTAATAAGTTATGTACCTACTCATTACTCTGTATATGGTTGATATCTCATTATTATTTTTTTGGTTTTGTTTCGTAATTGACATTCCACTATTTATATTATTATTATTATTATTAAGTTTCTGACTGCTGTGAAACAACTGCTAAATAAATAAAAAAAAAACACATTATATATCTACACACGGATTTCATTCCTATATTCGCATATCACTGATCAATTCTATCGAGGATCCACTTCATGTAGTACGCTATATTGGTATAGACGCTGGGGTGTCCTTTCACTGCGCACTGCTTGGCACCGTATGAGACTATGGCCCTCTGCACCTGCTTCTGGGTCTCTCCAAGGAACCCTGGGTATGCCAGGGGCCCTCCGGAGTCCCCCGTGCAAGTGTCCTGCCCCTTGTCACCAAGGGTGCAGAGCTGGTTGCTGGTGATTTTGGGGTACCTGTAAGGAGAGATACTTTACAGTAAGAAATGATGGGCAAAATTGTCACAATAGAGGATCGATCACCCGCCTGTGTTTTAACGTGCATCCCACCTCATCGTCAAGGAGAAATACGAGGACAATATGAATTGAAGACCAAAATCATTTTCCTCACGGCCATTCTCGGAAGACTTGGAATTCAAGTTGGGTTAAAGAAAAGTGATGAAATTCAGCTCAACTACAGCAATAATTCAAAGGAATTATGTGTATTTAACGGGACTCACCCTTTGAAATACTCTTCACATTCCTCATTGGTAATGACGGTAATGCCCACACTGTTTAGTACAGGGGATGCATCTCCATCTTCTGTGGTCCCCCAGCCAGCGACCGCCCCATTCTTGCCCACCAGGGTCTCCCGTTGTAGCTCAGGAGTCAAGGGCAGGCAGATCGGCTTTATGCTTTCTAGAAAATGGAGATACAGTCATGCTTAAGTAAGACATAGAAAATTATATATTCTTTGAAGTAAGCGAATAGAAAACTATTATGATTTCGGTTGGAGTTAGCACCAGAGTGCTCTTGTTTATAGGGGTATTTTATTGCCCCTAACTAGGGTCCCTTGGTCCTTTTCATTGAGGGACATTCAGGGTAGTGTAATACGCCTTTTACTTTTAGTTAGTTTCTAAGTAGGTAAGCTAAAATAATCAAAACAAATCATCTTTGTCCCAGGCAACAAGACACGTAGGTACCCTAAAAATACTCCAACAAGACACATAGGTAACTTAAAAATACTCAAGCAGCACAGTATGTGATCAGAAAAATTGTGGTCTATGGCAGTAGAAAATAAACCTTTTTTTGGGCTTCGCCGCAGTCGGTTAAAAAGAAAAGAACCATTATCACAAATCTAATAAAGTAGGAAAAAAATAAATAAGAATTGGCTGTATTGTCGGAAGACTTTGGCCTATTCAGATGGACCAATAATATTAAATAATAAAACACAAAATGACGCTTGTTTCGTTTGGATTATTTTATTAAATTATTTAATAACTGTTAAAATATTAATTAAAGTAAGTATCTTTCCTCAGTACGACAAATTTTAATTCTGGGTTTACATTAATACAAGGATTACGTATGCATCTGGAGCGGCGCTTCCTGTTTTAGACCATGATAAAGCTGTCAATGAGGTCGACCCATCCAGAAACAAGAGGAATGCAAGCACATGCGAACTTGACAAGCGCTTGTATTCAACAACAGAATAAGACAAATAGTACTACATAAATATATTTGACAAGTGGCTGATATGATACAACACAAAAAATATTGAGGTATCTTAACATCTCTTTTTGTGAGTTTGTTTCTCTCTTGTGGCTTCGTGCACTTAGCTCAGTCCCATCTCCCTTGATAGGGTCTCTAGCCTTGGTCTCTATATTGGCTTGGTAAGCATATCAGCTTTCTGCAATTCAGTTGCAACTTTTCTGACGTTGAGTACTCCATCCATTACTGCCTCTCTGATGAAAAAATAGCGAATCCGTATATGATAGTCTGATCGTTGACTCATTGCCTACATATAATACTGGAACTGGGATATCGTACATGTTCTCAAGTCCTTGCACTGCTAGAGCTTCTTCTATTTCCTCACCTTTCTTGCAGGTTATATGCAAACACAAATGACTCGTGAGTTTCTCCACAGTTCTCTCAGATTTAGCTGTAAGTAGCCTGCTAAATTTAAAGCGAAATATTCATCAGATATAGTGTCCAGTTTATTGCAAATAATGAGCATTCTCGGTAATATGCTTTCGTCAGATTTTTGTAATTCCTTTGTTAAATCCATGTTAAATCTGACCAAATGTTTTCACTCTTGACAGGTGACAGGCAATGTCATCTCCTGGCTTATTTTTGTAACAAAAGAACTTCATGCATAGATCGTAAGTCCTGTCATCAGCAACTCCCTCTTGCACTCTGTGTAGCTCCTGCCACACCTCTCTGACGTTTGTGGACCTGATCACTTTTTGTAGGTTGTCTTCGAAAAGTTTGTCGTAATTACTATTGATAATTCGGTGATAGTGGAACTAACAATTGCTCTAGCAGAGTGGGAAGCGGATCTACCCAAAATATACACTGTTATTTATCAGAATCATAAATATACAAATAAGTCTGTGATCAGGACAAATAGTTTTATTTTTACTGAAACAATATTGACATATCATATTATATGTCTGTGGTTGACACAACGAAGAAACACTATAACATTGACATCTAGACACTCGCTAGAATATTATTAATTCCTAACTGTGATGTGCTCTTCTTGTTAAAAGGAGTGCGTGTTTGCTTACCTTTTAAACATGGCTTACATTGTAGTTTATCCTGATTTTAGAAAGCCACTCCTGTTGCCATACTATCTCTCAATAGCTTCAAATTGGGTAATCCGAGACGTGCCAGTCTCTTATGCTAAAGCTCATTATCATCTGGGTTGGAAACTGTAAAGACTGAGTTAGTTTCTGTAACCAGGGCTTTTTATTTATTTATTATTTATTTATTTATCCATAAACACCTACCATTACAGGCTAAACCTTATGCGGTAAGTATAATTTAACTTATTTGCGACAGAGAAGCAACATTACAACTACAACAAAAAAAAAACACAAACATATTAATTCCTATCATAGATAGAATACTTAATGTGGCCTTCTGGAACTCATTAGATAAGCAATTGAAAATATCGATTTCGCCGCTGCAGCAGGCAGGTGCGCGCGCGCGGCACATCCAGCAGCTGCGGGCGGCGTCTTTTACAGACATAATTATCAGGCACGTTCATCTGTACCTGTTTCAGTATTAATGGGTTTGAGTGCCTACCGCGCAGTAAATCGTATAAATATTGAGTGATTGCCATATCCCTTCTTATCTCCAATTTTGTGTATCCCACCATTCCGAGCACAAATAAGTTGGATGTACCAGATTAAAGCCCGGGTAGACCCCATATAATCAGAGATACAAAAATCTTATGAATTTATTATGTATCTTTTCTACCATTTCTTCATATTTGTCTCGCTTGGAGCCCAAATAACAGCATTATATTCCAGGTGACTTTAAACGAGTGCTTCGTATAAAGATCGCAATGCGTTGATATTTGTGAATCCACTTGACTGTCTTAAAACGAAGCCTAAGTTGCGGTACGCCTTCTTACAAACTTCGACTACATGTTCGTGAAAGTTCAATTTAGGCGTGAATCGAACTCCCAGGTCTCTGGTCTCACTGACGCGCCGCAGTGGTTCCTCACCCTTACCGTACTCACGAATGCGAGGGTTGTGAGCTCGGCTAAATGAAAGCACTGAGCATTTTGACACGTTGAAATATAGCTTATTAGTGTTGCTCCACTCTTCAACACTATCTACATCCTGTTGCAGTTTGTCATGATCCGAGTCCTCACTGATTTCACGAACCAGCTTTATATCGTCGGCATAAAGAAGGCAGGTTGATTCCCTAACTACCTCCGGCAGGTCATTTACCATCAAAATGAACTGCAGAGGTCCCAGATTGCTCCCTTGCCTGACGCCTGATCTCATGCAATATGGCTCCGACTAGTGTCCGCTGCAGTCCACGTACTACTGCCGGTCTCGCATGTAGCTGGCAAAGAAGGTGAGAGTATGCAACCAGCATCAGCAAGCTTCCGCAACAGAATATCATTGTCCACCGTGTCATAGGTCTTTTTAAAATCAAAGTAAACTACATCTACTTGTCCTCCAGCGTCTACTGCTGGCAACAGTTTACTCATCAGCCTAAGCAAATTCCCTGTTATCCCCCGTCCAGGGCGAATGCCATGTTGTGCGTCTGATAGCTGGGCGCTTACCTCAGTATTTAAATAGTGGTCTATGGCCGACTCAAACACATTCGCCGGGATGCACAGTACTGCCACTGGCCTATAGAGACATGGTCATACTTACGCAGCCCGAAGATAAACCAAATCCCGAGATTCTGAAGTCGTTCGAGTTTATTCAGTTCTTCTTGGTTCGCACTGACTCAGCAAACATCCGCGTAGTCAATTAATGGCAGTAGAAGGGACTGAGCAAGGGTGATTTTAGTCTGCCGTGGCAGGAAGTACTGCAATCTCCGGAGGGAGTGAAATGACGCAAAGACACGTCTGCTAACCTCACAGACATGGGGCGACCAGGACAGCAGGTTATCGAAAATAACCCCAAAGTTCTTGGATTTCTCGCTGTACGATAGTATGGTACCATCATACATACAGGAGCAACGGGAATTTTCTGTAATAGGTTTAGAGTGTGCCGTGTTCCCATAATCATAGCTTGAGATTTTCCCGGGTTGACCAGTAGCCCATGGGAAGGAGCCTATTGCCTGATCTTATCAAGGTCAGCATTCAACGCCTCTACGGTCAGAGTCACATCACACGGAGAGAAGTGCCGATATAATTGGAGATCATCTGCGTAAAGATGATGACGAGAAGTAAGTACGTCAGAGATGGAGTTAATATATACTGTGAAGAGAAGATGTGAACAACATTGAAGTTCGTGCTAAGTTGTGAGAATACGCGTTTCAAGTTATTAAACAACGAGTCGTCCGCTGATGACCCAACACTTCCCGCGCTAGCAGGATCATCACCATCAGAACAAGAGTCGTAGTTAGTCGTAAATGTGATGTTGGCATTCTCTATCGTCATATTCAAGGGTAAGCCCTTGGAGCATAAGTGCTGCCAGTAACTAATCATCAAGGTCCTTATCGATGTCTCTCAGTTGTTGAGCTACTCTTAGTATTGTGGTCACGTACTCAGTAATACTCTTAAATTGTTCTAACCCCAAACTCAAAAGGTTACCCAGTAGACTGCATCTGTTACCTTTGTCTTGGCAGTTCACTTCTAGAGCTTGTCAGCCCTCCTCGACAGTATTAGACTGTCTAACACGAACTAGTAAATTCGTACTTATTGTGAGGTAGATCTTAGCATGAGCTTTCTGATCTCTCTTCGTTGCCTCTACATCTGTGACAGCTGTTATAGTTTGTACCAAGCCCCATCGATCGCCATGTACTAGTGACATTTCCATCTGAAATTTCCATGTTGCGTAGTTGGAACTTCCTTCAAGTTTCTGGAATGTCGATATGCTACTACTTGGTACTCATTTTGTTGTGTTGTCCGTGAGATGAATGCTCTTCTTTAGTACTTTCTCCAGCACTAATCTTCAGGTCGATATCGAAAAACAGTTTGACAGGTCTCTCTCTGTTTTGGATAAATTCACTGAAGGATCATACAGAGATCGGACAATCGGATGCAAATTTACTTAATTTTGAGGTGTTGGCTATTATGGAATGCACTTTTGTATTGAAAAAATCCCGCGATTCCGGGACCGATAAAATTTTGTGTTCTGTTTATATAATTGGATGTACTAACAACGTTCAGGTGTTGGATAATTGAAATGGATACGTGTGTATCGATGATAAAAATCCTGCGATTCCCAGAATCGACAAATTTTGTGTTTTTCTCATTAAAGAATCGGATGCATATTTGCCTTTCTTATATTGTAAAGTAGATAGTAAGCAAACTGGCATAACAAACAACGTCAGGATAAGTTAACAGGCTATACTTGGAATAATTCATGTATCTATTGAAACTAACTATTAAAAATGATTGTGATTACTGAAATCATGTTATTTTTCTTTTTCTTGCGTATAGATGCATACACGTTATGCATTCCCTAATTTCCTGGCATCGCCAATCCAACCAGTCCACAAGCACTACCAGCGGCGGCACTAACTGTATGTTGCACGTGCGGCCGTGTCTGCCTCTCCAGATTCGAATCTCTGTCTAAACAGATCGGACGCTGCTTTAATCATCTGATAATCTTATGATCATGATGATCTAGTACCATGGCGAGTTACTGACCTAATGTGATATTAGCAGGGTTCTTCAGCTTCAAAAGAGCGATATCGTTTCCATGCAGAGAACTGGTGTAGTCCGGATGCACTATAGTGGTCTCAATCGTGTGATTCTGAAAATATATTTGAAAAACCTTGTGTCAATATCATCATCATTTTTCATTTTAAATTTTTACAGTACAGTGTAGTGCCAACTTTAACATAAATGTTATTAATGTTACACTTAATAGGGAAAAACTGTCTCCCTAGATACAGTATATTACTAGTTAGGGAGACAGGTAACCAATTTTTGTTGCGTACTAACCTTTTTGAGAATAAATAATTTTTTATTGACCGAGCGAGCGAAGCAAGTAAAGGGCTTCATTTCGACAAGATAGGAGGCCGATTTTGCTTTTGTCTGTCTCTATGTGTGTCTGTCAGTTCCGGTCTAGGGACCACAGTTTTCAAGCGATCCTCACAAAACTTAGCACACGTGTTCATGGAGTTAAAAGTTTTTTTTTTGTCGAGAGCCCCTAACAGGAAAATCGTGAAAAGCTCTCGACAAAAAAATATATTTTAACTCAAATTAAAGGGCTTCATGAGTCGGTTCTAAAAATATACGACACCATTACCTTTCGGCCGCCTGTTTTCTAAAAATCCAAGAAATATTTTCAAAACATACCAAGTTTGGACTCCCCGAAGTAGGAGACGGATTTATAAAGAGGATCTATGCAGACCTTGAGAGTGAGTGAAATAGACTATAACTATTTTCGTGAAAAGTCAATAGATTGTATTTTAAATAGCGAAATGTAGTTTACAAAGTTATTGGTGCGGCTACTTTACTACTTGATTTTGATTGAATCTAAAATATTTACCAATAAATTGGTTCACAGTCCCCCCTGTAGCGAGGTCTACTGCCCACAGGGCCACTTGTTATTATTATTGGTCACAGATTGTTTTTGCCTGTTGTGATGTTAGGGTACAATATGGCTACATACTTTAATATAAATAGTTTTTAATAATTTAAGTTTCTAGACTATTAGGTGTAAATGTGAGCAGCCAGTGATCATAGCACAGGCATTTTAAATGCTTAGCTTGGTCTTTGGACTGATTTATAAAAATAGTGTAGCTCTAATGTTTAAATATAAATTCTTGTATTTTATTTCCGTACTGTAAGATTTTATGAATTCAAACATTATTATATGGAAATATCTACATGTAAATCTTGCCTGTGATTAGGCTCGAACAGTCGCTAGCGTTCTCGGAATCGTAATTGGCGTAATTGTTTTCCCGAATAACAAGAAGTCTATGGTTAACAAAATTAAGTAACATTAACATTAGGGAATTAAATATCGGACTAAGCAAGATCTGAATTTACTTCGCAAGTTTCTAGGTACTTAGTTGTACAGTTTTGAAAGGATACTCACAAAAGCACCAGCCGTACACAGTCTATCAGCTTCATGATATTCACAATCCGGGTTCGTCCTGACATCGTGCTCGCCTAACACCACGTGGTCTAGCGTGAAGCTGTTACTGGCAAGAGACACGCAGTGCGCCGCCGTCAGCACGTACCATCTGCTGATGAGTGTACCACCGCATTTGTAGCTAATGTCACCAGCTGAAATGATAAAACAAAAACTAAGAATTTACAATTGAGGCAATATCCACGGAAGCGTAGGTTCACAGACGCGTTTTCGCCATTATAGGCCTGCTTGCAGCTCATACAAAACTATGAGACTCTGTCGACGGAGCTGCAGCAGTCGGCAGCGTCGCCACAGTGGGCCTCATGCATAAGTCCCACTCATTCAAGTCATTTCATTTGGTGCGACCGATATAATATGGTGAACTAGAAAGATTTGCGAGAGTTTTGAAATGTGGTTGAGTGTATAAAGAGTTGGGCTTTATCCTTCGGACTCCTGGTCAACCCGAGTAAGTCCCAGGCCATCATTTTAGGTACCCGACATTCTCTTAACTTATTGCAGCAACAGCCCATTCCACCTGTCACTTTTAATGCTACCACAATCTTATATAGCGATAAAGCTAAAAACCTGGGTCTTATCTTCGACAACTAGCTGTCCTGGTCATCACATGTCAATGAGGTCAGTCGCCGAGTATTTTCTACTTTTCACTCACTCAGGAGACTTCAGTTCTTTTTGCCTCGACAGACCAAAAACAGTCTCGCCCAGTCTCTTCTTCTACCCCTCAACGATTATGCTGATGTTTGCTGGGTCAGTGCTAATGAAGAACTACTGAACAAACTCGAACGTCTTCAAAATCTCGGGATTTGGGTTATCTTCAGGCTGCGCAAATACGACCATGTTTCACAACATCGCAAGGAGTTGAATCCTCGCACATCCTCTATTTCCTCTACAACATTTTACGGAATCCACGCTATCCAACCTTCCTACGAGACGGTTATCAATTTCTTTCTTCCAGCAGGCCTCGGAGAACTTGTCCTATTTCCATGGTCACACCCCATAGCATAACACCGCGGCCTATGAGCACGGGTTTAGACTTCGGGCCATTCGGTTGTGGAATACACTCCCCTGCACCATCAGGGACAGTCCAACTCTGACCATATTTAAAAGTCGTGTGAAGAAGCATTACCCTTTAGAGTTATAGGTATTATGTATGAAATTTATGTATTATATTATAAATTATGTATTTATTAGTATATATAGTTTATTATAAGTATTTAGTATATTATCATAGTAATTATATTATTTATTTTATTTATTGTAACTTGTTTATTTATTGTTGTACGCATAGGTCTTCCCTTGCTCAGCAATCAACCTTTGCCATCTCATCTTGTTTTGCTGGAAGAGATCTCTTATTAGAGATAAGCTCGCCTTTGTACAATATTTTCATGTAACTATTGTTTTTTTATAAGTTTTGTGTGCAATAAAGAATATATTAAATGTGGTGATTTTATGGATTTTGAAGTGCTCTTTCTAAATTTATACTTTGCCGCCTCATACCTTTGCCGTCCACGCCACCAAATACAAAAAATGGCGCCTAAAACAATTATTTGACAATATCTCCTCTCCAACTCATTTTACGATGTATAGTATAGTTTCATAATAAAATTATCTAGAGAAAATTTCTTACAATTATTGTCTCAACCGTTTTTTGTGAAGTCAATAGTATAGTCAAAAGTATTTTGAAGTGTGTTAAACATGCTTTTTTGGCCCTTGAATAAAGAGGGACCATGTGCAATTTTAACATAAAGAGAAAAAAATAACCCTTTTGGGAGTCTTCCCACTTCGTTGTCCGTTTTTTCTTTTTTTTTCTTAAACCCTTGAAGTTATCCATATGAATATATATCAATTACTCATATATGTAGCTGCATAGAACTGCGAAAAAATCAAATTTCCAAGTCAACACAATCAAAAGATTTGTTGTAAAATATTGCCGCATAGTTTGACACTCCCTAGGGAATCAAATGTAGCCTATAAGGTACTTTCCATTGACCTAGAATCATACATTTTCGGCCTCTAAAAATGGATCGCGATTTTGATATCATGGTAATAAATCCAAAACTTATGAAAAAATTGGGACGCGGGAGAGGTTAAGAAGTATCAGCACAAGTAATGAATAAAATATGAAAACTATTTAGTGTGACATCATGAAAAAACGGGTACGAAATAAAATTTAAAAAGTACACATCACTTTTATGGGGACTCCCTTAAGTTATCAATAACATATGGAGTTCATAATTGATTACTAAAGCGGCAATAAAAATACACACTTTTTGAACATTTCAACTGTCTACCGATATGTTTATGAAAGGACAGGCGAACGGAAAGAAGGTCGAATGGTCGGACGGACGCACAGCGGAGGCTTAGAATTAAGGTCACCACCACCATTGGGCACCTTTCAGCCATGGAAAATTTAAAAAATGCGCGTCAAACTTACTCCTACCGCGTGGTGGCGTGAAAATGTATTTTTGACGGAAACGCACGTTGAACTTTGCGACGCTCATACGATAAAACTATTGATTCCACAAAATGGTATTTAGAGTAGAATTGCGGAACCTTGAAAAATGCGCCTCTTACTCCTAGCGCGTGATGACGTGGAAATGCATTTATGGCTAAAATTTAATTAAAAAACTATTGACTTCACAAAAAGAGGTTGAAAAAATTATTAAACAAATATTTCTCTTGTCTCATCATATCGTCAAATGAGCCGTAAAGGAGATATTGCCTAAACTCTGTTTTAGACGCCATTTTCCCAATATGGCAAGATACGAAAAATACAAAAGATACGAGGTATCAAAATAGAAAAGAGTCAAAAACTTTCCAGGCAACACTACCAAATGGCTTTACTATTAGTGTCGGCAAGCTTGTATGAAGTGACATTTGAGTGTTGGAGGAAGCGAGAGATGTATAGTATACTATACAGGCCTGCAGCTGAACGAAGGTAGAACCTATGCATCCTAGGAAATGATCAATCAAATCAGCGGCTTCTAGGATAGCTACCTGTATTGGACTATGGACACACAACTCATAGATAATACATATCATTGGGGCGAGCGAAGTCAGCTTACCACTAGGCCACAATCCGGAAAATTCTTTGGTGTGATTTATGAAGAAACTATTAGAGGTTTGAGCTTTTACATAGTTCATATTTATTTAGTTTCCACGAATATCATTAAATTCCTATTTTCTAAATAAAATTAAAACATAAAAATATATATTATGAGCTGCAAGCTACCGTACCTACTAATTACTGTTAAAATTAATACTGTTAGGCAACTGAAGATGCTGTAAATGATTATTTAAATAATCGCTGGATTTTTCCTTACATTCAGTAAGTTGTGTAGATAACAAATTATGAGTGGTATTTAATGCGTTATTTATAAGAATGTTTTTTTTTTAATAAAAGGATTACAATATGTTTTACCTGCTCAATAAAAAAAAACTCGCAAACCCCTGACAAGGATTCGCTTTCTGCTCTATTTCTAAACTTGACTCACATCTAACATCGCTATACGCAAAGAGAACCATCCAGGGCAACTCGAAGAGGTTGACCCGTTTCCCACGAATGATCCGGTCTTCATCCAACGACCCACATTCAGCAGGCAGCAACCCCAAGTTCCTGTGCTTGCTGACATCTGGCGGCGGCGGCTCGCTGGAATGTTTGCCTCGGTCCAACGTTCTTAGCTCCCCGGGATTTAGAGGACTACTCGTATGGGGAACAGATGAATTCTCAGGCTTTTCAGTCCCTGGGGTTTCCATGCAGCATACCTGAAATAAAGTAGGTAATGCTAAATTAATAAATATTGACAAATTATTGTGTATCTTTGGTTGTTGGTAGATGTGGGTTGTTTTTTTTTAAATAGAATACTGCAATATCCTAGTTTTCGTGACAGGGGGCTGTTTAAAACAGATTACTGCAATATTCTAATTGGTTCATTGCTGGCTACGTTTTTTTCGTCAATCTTTTAAACCAGCCTCATACACATACTTACAGCAGATATAATTTACGATTTTAATACGTGGTAACACATACTCATACTTGGCTCAGTACCTAAGCTTATTATGCTATATATATTTATATCGGCACTTCTCTCCGTGTGATGTGAATCTGACAGTAGAGGCGTTGAACGCTGATCTCGATAACATCAGGAAATGGGCTACCTCATATGGTCTGCTTGTCAACCCGGGCAAATCGCAGGCCATGATTTTGGGTACTCGTCACTCTCATAACCTAGTTCAGAAAATGCCCGTCGACCCTATAGTGTATGATGGTAACATAATTTCATACAGCGAGAAGGCCAAGAATCTTGGGGTTGTATTTGATAAATTGTTGTGCTGGTCGCCCCATGTTTGTGAGGTCAGCAGACGAGTCTGCGTCATTTCACTCCCTACGGAAATTGCAGCACTTCCTGCCGCAGCAGACTAAAATCACCCTTGCCCAGTCCCTCCTACTACCTTTAATCGACTATGCGGATGTTTGCTGGATCGGTGCGAACGAAGAACAACTGAACAAACTCGAACGACTTCAAAACCTCGGGATTCAGTTTGTCTTCGGGCTGCGCAAGTATGACCATGTCTCACAGTATCGCAAGGAGTTGGGGTGGCTTCCGATCCGCTTTCGTCGTGATATGCACGTTCTCTCCTATCTGTTCAACATTTTGCGAAATCCCCGCTACCCCTCATATCTTCGAGAACGTTTCGAGTTTATTTCCTCCAGGCATAGCAACCGGAGATCCCACACGATGTCTCTTCTTTCTACTCCTCGGCATAACACTGCCGTTTACAAACACTCGTTTAGGTTAACGGCGATCCGACTGTGGAACGCACTTCCCTGCGCTATTAGAGATAGTCCCTCAATTTTCACTTTTAAGACAAGATTGAAAGAGCATTTCCTTTCTCTTTCGTGATAGGTACTTTTATATATGTATATATAAGTAATATATGTTTGATATATATATATTATTTTTTGCTTTTGTATTTTATTTAGTGTATATATTTATTACATTATTATGTTTTAGTTGTAAACAATTAGATGTGTACAGTTTTATTGCGCACTAGGACTCTCCTGTTGCACAATTTTTCCTGTCCTGCCTAGGTTTGCTGGTAGAAATCTCTCTTTAGAGATAAGCTCGCCTTTGCTCATAAAATGTTTTGTTACCTTACTATTAAGATTTCTGTGCAATAAAGAATATGAATAGAATAGAATTGAATGCTTTTCTAACATGGGGATCCCTTTCTATTTGACAAATCGACCAACCAAAATACAGCTCGTTTAAAAATAGTTCATAATTCAAGAGAAAGGGACATATCCAAAAAAACTTGAGCAGAAGAAAACTTTAAGCATTTCAATATAAAATGCCTATAAAAAATGGGTGAGGAGATTTTTATTTTATTATTTTGGACGATGTATTTTGATGTTCTTCAACGCAGATCGTTATGTGCACTTTATGAAGATTCACACTGTATACAATATATATCGCAGATTATCATATTTATACATAGGACATACATTGCTTCTGGCCCCACACTAGGATACCCTGGATCGTGGGAACCAGAAACAGCAACATCACAGACATACAAACATCCAAGACCTGGGGATTTTTTTTCCTCTCGCATGCTAGTCAGAGCCACGACCGCAGCGTCACAGAGGCGGACAATAGCCCAGGGTGGTTACCACAATCTTTTTCCGATTCAAATTAGGTTCGAAACAAGAACATCACCATGGCAACCATTTACATTCCAATTCGCCATAATGGGCTTTATTTACCTAATACCAAGACTTGTTTTAAGACGGTCACGGCAATTTTGCGGAACAAATTAGGTTCCTAATCTGAATCGGCATAAGACGTTGTGGTAACCCCGCAGGTTATTTAGACTTCCCGCTCAGATTCCAACGCAAGGGAAGAGCTAGTGAGTACGTGTGGAGCCCGCGCGCCGTTATTGTGACTTTTGAGACAATAATAATTGTATGCCCTACAATTGTTATGAAGATGCCATCATCATTGAAACCATAGGAAGGGAGATATTTGCGAACATCCTTTTTTTAACACTAATGACCTTGAATAACTTAAGGCACCGAAGCGTGATTTATTGTGACTTTTTGGGACAACACTAAGGATGCCCAAAGTTAAGGGTTTATGCAAGTTCCCAGCTTATTATCTCACACTCCGTGGTTGGCCCTCTTTCTGACAAACTTAACTTTCTTTCATTTTAGGGTCTGTACCTTAAGGCGACACCTAAAAATATTTTTTTGTTTTCGAATCCATTTACTTCTCCATAAAGTCATCTACAGATTTAATTTATGGGTTGACGTTTATTGATTATTTGATTAAGATTCGTACGAAAGGAAAATCCGATTGGATTAAATTTTCTCGATAGAATTTAATTACGAACATACCTCTAAATTTTATTTTTTCCTGTAATTCTGAAAAAATAACTAGTTTCATTGCGGAATTGCATTCAAAATGTGGATAATTAAGTATTCCTAAGCTCTCTTTGAAAATATTTTTGTCAAAAAAGCGTAGTTTATTTCTAAACAATTTTTTGTGTATCGTGTGACATTTCAAATGAATGGGCGTGTTGCCAGGATTTCAAAGGGCAACAAATATAATGAACACCAAAATATTTTTTTCCTACCCGAAATGGATATTATCACCAAAACTTGCAGAAAATATCAGGGCAAAATACTGCGGTAGCTTAGCTGAAGGGTAAAGGGGGTGAGCGAAGCGAAGCCCCCTTTATCCTTCGTGTTAGGTTGAACATGTAAGAACAACAAAAAATACTTAAAATATAAACTTAAGTACACCAAACATAAAAAGAAGTTTGGTGATCATTTATCCAAACCCAATTTGGTGATCGTTTACTAAATCTGGCGGTCGTTTCGAATTAATTGGTAGTAAGTTTTCGAATTTTTGGGTAATCGTTTAAACACAAGCCATTTCAAAATATATATTTTTTATAACTTTGAAGTATCACGTAATATAGGTCTTTACTTAAATATTAAAGTAAATAATATGAAATGTGTGAAATAGGTGGCAAATCAGTAAAAAAACTGTGTCGTGTGACATGTCAAAAGAAATAGATTGTTTCGAAGATCTCAAATATACTGATAATCCTGAAATGCTTATTAAAAAAATAAGATAATAGGCAAAATGGACCATGGACATGTCTGAAACGAATGATCCCAAAATTTTAAAAATATACGTAATATAGGTCGTAACTTATCTAAATATTACAGAAAAAATAATGAGATACGAATGTTTTACATTGGGGGGAATCAGAAAGAGCAATGGTCATACAAAAGGACCCAGAGTGAAGCACCAACCCACCCAGCTTAAAATTAAGAATCGATTAATCTCAACATGGCATCGTAAAGCAGCAAGACTCTAATTTAACGAAGTAAAAAGTTGCAGCCGCTTCGAAGATCCAGTATCTTGATGATTGATATATTTGTTTATTTAAAAAGTTGCACAGTCAAAGGAAATAGTAGTTTATGTGACTGATACATAATGGAGGGCATTAAAACTCGAGAGTGAAGGCGAGTTCCATAATAATATCACTCAAGAGTTTTAATGCCTAACTATGTACAGTTACATACACTGTTTATCTACACACATATCATAAGCTCTCTTTGATGTGTTCTGGAACTATATGTTCGACCGGCATTGTGGCATTGATCATTGCTCTGCACTTGTTTAGCTTGTTCTGTAGTACCAACTTCACAGACAAACTAGGGGCGGCACGCAGGCGGGCGTCGGCGTTCGAAATTTGAATGTCATAATATGTCAAATTATTGATACATTATGGTCATAATGTATCAATATTCAGATAAGAAATGAGTTTTTACGAAGTAGTATATCATTTTGCTGGTCGTAACGTGCGGTTTTTGGACGCATTAAAGAGGGTTTATGATACGAGTGTAGATAAAATAAAATAAAGCTTTCTCTTATTTCATAATCGGTCAAGGCCTGAGAAAATACATGTTATATGGAAACATGTATTTTCTCAGATGGGTTGGCAGGGGCACAGTATAGCCTCGCACGTTATAATAACCTAAGTTTTATCAGATGAGGTGGTAAAGGTATCTTCACATGCCGGCCTTTAGTTAACAGCCCGCGCTGTTGATTGTACCTAACAAAACCAAATGGCGGCGACATATCTATTACAAAGATACAAACCCTAGGTTGATTTCTTGAGTAGCCGCAGTTTAATCGCTTCAGTTTATCAGCAATAGGACCAGCGGAGCCAGCTGCTCTGATCTGGGCCATGAGATATCGACACTGACCCAGCGGGACACAGAGGCCTTCCTGGTCCTCCTTTAAACATGTCTCCTGGTATTGAGCGTGGGTCACTGGAAAACACAAGATGGTTAGGTAAACGGGAAGTAATCTCTGAAATCACCAGCACGTGCACAGCAGCTGCTTTTAAAATTTTCTTAATTTTCTAAGACAATTTAATTGTATCGTAGAAATTTCACGGTGATCGTGGTAGCTTTTATAATTCCCACTACACTTCGCGATGTGACGTAGAAATATAGTGCGACAGACATCAAAAGTGTCGGTCAGAGAGGAAATCTGTACGCAGCTGCGCATTCGGGATATATGAGAAGAGGCAAAACGACATGTCTTTTCTCTGTTGGGGTGGCACATACACTACATAACCATTAAAGTCACTATAATCTGTTTCTACTCAGATGGGGAGGCAGAGGCATTATATACCTTCACTCAATATAACCTTCCAACCTTCATGAATTTCTGACAGTTGTCAATATTTTTGACAGGTGTCATAATTTTTGACTGGTGTCACTAATTTTGGTGTCAAATGGGTCACGATGGCTTCTTCTTCTTCTTTTGTCCGTCTAACCCCTTTTGAGGTTAATTTTTCCAGTGTCAAGTATATTTGAAAGATCACAATTTGGTCAGGTTCTCTGACAAGAACCTGGAAAATAACGTCTTGAGAGTTATTTGTTGCTCCTTAGCACTACCCGGGAGGAGATGTGGGGCTGTAGGAACTAATTATTATTATTTCTTAATTAATGGCGGTCTAACATCGAGGTTAATTTCGCCAATGTCACGGGTTTTTCTAGATTTCACTGTATTTGGACATGTTCACTTTTCAGAACCTGGAGATTTTAGTGTTGATTTGTAGCTCTAAACTGCCTCCCAGGAACTAAGTATCTCCTTCGGACGTGAGCAACAGCCAAAAATAGTGACATCTGTCAAAAGTATATTGAAGGTAGAAAGGTATATTATATAGTTTTGCATGGCTATGCTTCTGCCGTACTACCTGGGAAAAATTACGACTTACACCCTGCACACTGGTCGTCGAACCTGACTTATAGAACACCACGACAACATCTACTACAAACAAAAACTCTAAATAACAGTAACTATAAACAAAACTTTTACAATTTGCTGTTAAAATAATCGCGAGCGACACGAGCGTACATACTTAGGTAGGTAGCGAGCGAAGCTATCGGTACGTATATGTCGCGCAAAACGTTATGAGCGGTGGCCTTGAATGCGCACTAGTCACTTTTCAATACCTGTACATATGCGCAGTAATTCCCGCCAACGTCATCCAGCGCTCTTAATTCGTGGCGCGAGGTATAATAAAGCGGTACGGTCCGGGGGGAGAGGGAAGGGAAAATTTGAGTTTTTTAACGGTCATCTACAGTAAACTTGACAATTGAAATGCACGGGGTAGTACAAAAAGGCTTATTATTTTCCGGGCAGATAAAATATAATACAGTTTTTTTACTAGGTATTTATGTATCAAAATGGCTACTTATTAATATTTTGGTACCAATGAATCTTGATAAGCCTCAAAAATTTGCTACCATATTATTAAAAATTAAAAGTAATAAAACATAAAAAAGCTTTGATTAAACGCTTTAAAAGGAGAAAATAAACTTAAAATTGTATCAAACCTATCAATTCATTATATCATACAATTTATTATGATTGATTAAGCTTGCTGCGAGATTTACATCTTCTGTCTATTGAATATCGCGAGAATCTTCTGTCAATTAAATAACACATTCCGAAAAATAGATAGGTAAATCATGTACATCTCGCAGCAAGCTTTATATCATCATACATTGTGTGATGTAATTAATTGATAGGTTTGATTCAATTAAAATTTTATTTTCTTAGTTTTAGAGCGTTTAATAAAAGCCTTTTTTAAATGTATTTTTTTACTTTTAATTTATTTTCTTTTTTTTAAAGTTATTCTGTGTATTGGTATCTAAATGTTTCTGAGCCTGTTTATTTAATTTAATACGCCATTGTTGACTGGTCGTTTTCCCGTTAATTTAGACAGTCTAGTTCTTCAATAAGGAGACCTTTTTGTGATTTCACTCTCAAAACTTTAGAATGGGCTATGAATAGCGAGCGATACGTCCAGTTTCGGGAAAGGCCAAAAATGCAAAAGTCCGTCTGTCTGTTCTTGCCCACAGGTCGCATGTTCTTGACCGAACCGATTTGAACAAAAATTGGCACACTCCTTGATGTAATTACAATTTTTATGCTATCGAAATTTTTGATTGAGGAGAAAAATAGGGGGGAAAAGCTTAAGTTTGCTACGGCTTTATTTATCGACGGATTTCAAACAAATTTAAGAGGCACACTGAGGGCTTTATTCAACATAAGTTGTTGCGAAAAAAATCCAAAAGGGGGTGAGTGGAGGGGGGAAAAGGGGAGGAAGTTTGCTGTAGTGTTATATATGGACGGATTTCTATTTTTGAAATTGAAGCGATGTCTTCTGTTCTCCCAGATCCACTAGTAGGCTCCATCATTAGATCAGCTTCATGTCATGAAAATATTGTAAAGGACCAAAGGACATGTCAAGTAAAATCAAACGCGCCCAAACTCGATAGGGTTGCATCGTTTTATTACAGAGTTCCCATAGCCACCTTCCGGCTCCATCATCAGATCAAATCCATGTTATCAAAATATTGTATTGTCATCCAATTTAAATATACATGCAAAATTTCAGCTCAATCGGAAATCATGAAGTGGGTCAAATTGGACCCGAAAGATTTGACCGGAACTTAAAAAAATGGCAGCGAAACCAAAAGAACAAAAAATATGCAATCAAATTTACCTGCAACGGAATTAAAATGCTACTAAAATTGAGTCATTTATGTATCTATATGTATTATATACACTTTTTTTAAGCAACCAGAATACGGATTCTTAGCTTCCTGGTTTATTACATACCGTACAAAAACTATTGCGCATGTGTGAACACATAGTGCGTAGTGAGCCCAGCTTACTTGTATGCTACTTGAATCGTTTTGGTGAGTTCTTCGTCCAACTTGGTATATTATTTATTTAAACTTCATAGAATAAGTCGAAATGTCTGGTGCTGCACGATGTGGTATATACCTTTTTTACTTGAAATTAAACATTTTTGTTATTCTCGAAACTGGACGTTTCGCTCGCTATTCATAGCCCATTCTAAAGTTTTGAGAGTGAAATCACAAAAAGGTCTCCTTATTGAAGAACTAGACTGTCTAAATTAACGGGAAAACGACCAGTCAATAATGGCGTATTAAATTAAATAAACAGGCTCAGAAACATTTAGATACCAATACACAGAATAACTTTAAAAAAAAGAAAATAAATTAAAAGTAAAAAAATACATTTAAAAAAGGCTTTTATTAAACGCTCTAAAGTTAAGAAAATAAAATTTTAATTGAATCAAACCTATCAATTAATTACATCACACAATGTATGATGATATAAAGCTTGCTGCGAGATGTACATGATTTACCTATCTATTTTTCGGAATGTGTTATTTAATTGACAGAAGATTCTCGCGATATTCAATAGACAGAAGATGTAAATCTCGCAGCAAGCTTAATCAATCATAATAAATTGTATGATATAATGAATTGATAGGTTTGATACAATTTTAAGTTTATTTTCTCCTTTTAAAGCGTTTAATCAAAGCTTTTTTATGTTTTATTACTTTTAATTTTTAATAATATGGTAGCAAATTTTTGAGGCTTATCAAGATTCATTGGTACCAAAATATTAATAAGTAGCCATTTTGATACATAAATACCTAGTAAAAAAACTGTATTATATTTTATCTGCCCGGAAAATAATAAGCCTTTTTGTACTACCCCGTGCATTTCAATTGTCAAGTTTACTGTAGATGACCGTTAAAAAACTCAAATTTTCCCTTCCCTCTCCCCCCGGACCGTACCGCTTTATTATACCTCGCGCCACGAATTAAGAGCGCTGGATGACGTTGGCGGGAATTACTGCGCATATGTACAGGTATTGAAAAGTGACTAGTGCGCATTCAAGGCCACCGCTCATAACGTTTTGCGCGACATATACGTACCGATAGCTTCGCTCGCTACCTACCTAAGTATGTACGCTCGTGTCGCTCGCGATTATTTTAACAGCAAATTGTAAAAGTTTTGTTTATAGTTACTGTTATTTAGAGTTTTTGTTTGTAGTAGATGTTGTCGTGGTGTTCTATAAGTCACGTTAAAAAAGGAAAAGTTTTGCAAAGCGCTGAACACAATGGGCCATGCTAAAAAAACGTACTACTGTTTATTTTATTTTGCGAAATTACCGGCAATTTTTGAAACTTATTTTCGATATTTCAGGTAGTCGATGTCTTAGTTTTTATTTTAAGTAATATTCTTTTAAATAATATCCCTCGTAACGTCACTTTCTCACAGTTTTAGAACGGTTTTACTTGAGGCTGGTTGTTTCCGATTATAAAACTAAAAAACTAAATTATCAATATTTGTTTACGTTCCAACTAACATCTGCGTTATCGACTGACAGTTGATACTTGACTGTTACATATCAACCAATTTAGTGGCGAAGGGAATTTGAACAAACTACGCCATAGGACAAATGAAGTACATGATATTGTTTACGGATATTTCAGTAAACCGTAATATTTTTTGATGGGAATAACGGAATTTAGTTAGGAACACAACTATCCTGAAATGGTTTTCTCAGTTTGGTACCTTTGTATTCTTGCTTTATTCAAATTGATGTCATTTTTGAAGAGGAGGGGGAAAATATATAAACGTAAAGTTGGTGCTAACTCGCCTTCAAGTAAATATACAGGAAACGGAGTCTACTTCTAACTAACTTATTGCTAGGAATATGATGAATTTGATCAAGAAATTAAATAAACCAGTACAATTTTTTTGTCAACTGAACAAATAGCTGTCGTGACGTCCTGTGATGTTCTGACGCCCAGTAACGTCATTTCGTAACGGACAGTCAACGCAAAACTAAACTGTAGTAGGTATGCAATTCACACACACTCTCAGCTATCAGCATCTCAGGAGACATTTAGACAGGTCAGTCTGCTGCCAACCAGCTTCCAACAGGGGTCACCTTGGTTGAGCCCGCTGTTGGTTGGTGTGTCCGTCCACACTGGTTTGCAACAAGGCCCCGACTTCATTGCGATGTCGACTCCGCGTTGCAAACAACTACCTATTGCGATGGCTCCATTTCTAACAAAATTCCAGAAAGTTGAGGTATTAGCACTTTTTATTTGGTTCCTGAATTCTTCTGGTTGATATACTTATATTTATAACATGTACAGTGTTAATTTAGGTTTTTTTAAGTCACTTGTCTGTACAGGCTCGCGATACCAAAAGTCAAATGTGCATGCATTTTTAAGGGGCCCTGCCCAAAACCATTTTTATTACTGCACAGCATTGCTGAGTTTGGCCCTTTTGCCAATTATTTACAACATAACATAGCGTCACGCCTTTTCCCATACGGGGTGGCAGAGTCAAAATTGTGCCTTCTTTGAGCCAGTTATTTCATACTCCATTTTGCGTGACAGGAGGCTAGCCCATCGCCGCATCTATGGAGTAATGAAGGTTTCCTCACGATGTTTTCCATCACCGTTAGAACGTCCGTATAATGTACTTATGATAAATTCATTACCTCATTGTTCCATGGTCTGGAATCGAACCTGCATCTCCTGTGTGAGAAGCAGAGTGAAACCCATTACACCACGGACCAATTATTATATTAGCTAAGTACTTGTTATAAATCATAAGTCATTTGGCAATAAATGAATTTCTTTTTATATTCTTAGTGTTTTTAAGTTGTTTAAGATTTTTCTGCGATGTGTCTCTATAAAAATTTGACGACAAATCCCAGAGACAAGGGAGGTCTCTGTACATTCCTACTATATGTACGATTTGTCGGTACATCGCGTTCGTTATTTGACGCCATTTTAGTAGCCGCCGCTGACGTGTGCACGCGTACCGCGTGACCCCTGTTGGAAGCTGGTTGGCAGCAGTCTGGCCCACGTTTTACTATCTGCGACATAGCCACAGATTAACGAAACTCTTTGCTTAAATAGATGTAACGTCAATTTTGGATTGCGTACCCTTTTGTCGATGGTTTGGTTTCTTTGGTTTATTTATTACTCTACAGAATTATGTTATACTCGCCATGTTTATCAGACAACAACAAACTATTCAATTGCACCGAACAGCATCTGTCATAGTCATAACATAAACAAAGACTCAATATTTGAAATCGAAACTTTCGGGAAAACGATATTTTAACTATACAAGTGATCTATAAGTGAGAAAAATTATAAAATTGCATTAGAAAGTCATTCGCCATGTAGTGTGCTATCATATCATAGAGAGTAAAATTTACATGAGAAATCATAAAAACATAGGCGAATTCATCAGCTAACACAGGTAAATATTAATTGATGTTATTTCGTAGATTTTCTTGTTTTTTATACATTTTATTAGATACATTAGGGATAGCGGAAGATTTCCCAAATTATTTCGGCCCAGACATATCAGAAATACGTTTATATTAACGTATTACAAAAAAAAACTATCGATAGTGATGTAAAAACAATATTATCGATACATTGTATAGTAAGAAATGTCAGTGCCTAATTGCAATTAGTTGAACTATATTCATGAACCTTTTCCACAAAGTAACATTGATATGTGATTAAATATTACCCCGTTTAATTTTAGATTTCCTCGTGAAACACTATTGCTAAATGTGTGGATTGCGGCGGTATCTCGCGGGTCCGGCTGGACGACAAAACACGCGCGAATTCTCAAGAAGATTTTACTGCAAAATGATTTTACCAGCAATAAAAAAAATCGCAGACTAATACGAACTACTTTACCAACACATATCCCGTTCATATCTGTAATTAGCTCATTCACATGGGATCGGACATCCACGATGTGTTAAAATATCCCAATAGACATTATACCTGCTTTTTTTTCAATATATGGTAGTGATATTTTACTTTGTCACGGTAGGTCAAGAGTATGGTTTAATTGAATAGTTATTAGTGATCTATTATAATTAATGGTGTGTAAATGAAAATGAGTGTTTAATTTGTTCATTGCTATTTAATTGTTGATACTATACGGTGGTTTTTTATTGATTATATTTTTTAATAAATTATAATAATTTATATTGGAGCACAAAAGGATCCATATTTTGTTTTTAACAGATAAAATACTTAATCGCACTCAATTCAATCTATTTCATGGTGGCATGGCTCTGTTTTCCACACACTGTCACAAACAGTCACACCACTCACTCAGTATTTGAGTATTGGGCCGTCGAGCCGACCGCAATCACCTCTACGATGCTGTTGGTGCTGCCACGCGTTCTGCTTCAGTAGGAGGCCGTTCTCTTACGTATGATGGCATGGAATCCATCAGTACATGCTACAACAAACATGCCCGATGCGCTACAGTAGCGTGGCAGTGGCAGCCCCAGTGTTATACTGGACGAGCAGAGCATTCTATGGCACGGCGTTGAGAGTATATGGGGTATTATTGACCCATAGAGTGCACGTATTGACAGTGTGCCTTGAAGAGTGAGATTTTTACTGGCTTTTTACAATGTGCAATCCTACAAGCCAACATATTCGCCCGAACTGCCAAAGCGCTCCCACTCTATGACTAGGTCATCCCTCAGTTCTTCAGTCCCTATATGACCAAGGTAACTGAAATTGGTTATTGAGCAAATACCAGTCTCCTAAACTATCGATAAACAAAGTAGGTAAACTATCTATATTTTTGTCGATAGCCGTTCTTATATCGATACTTACCCCATCGCTGGTTGTCTCTAAAATGGTACGCGTAAATGTCCTATCAAAACTATATTGGTTTCAGTCATACAAAGTAAAACGGTCGTATGACTAAAGAGTGTCAGTATATTAACATCTGTTCTTGGAAAATAGCACATCCTCTAGTTCCTTACTTACTCTGAGGACATAGCCGAGATATCATAGTAAAATTATAAAAGCGGTGCCTTATTGCTCATACTTTTTGCTCCCTGAAATGTCGTGCTGTTAATGTTAAAAATTATAAAAGCAGCCATTCGTGACCTATCGGAGAGGCTAACGGTTATCTCACATCTCTACATGACATAATGTGGCCAATAATTGAGTAATCCCAAACATTAATAATTATGGCTAAATGATAAAATTACGGTAATTTTTTTGAGACTGCATCAATGAGTTAGCAATCAAGAGTGTATGAATTCACTTAATAATACATATATTGATTATAGTTACCTACTTTCTTGCTCGTAGATATTAATTAACATAATTTTCCATTGCATGTATGAAGTAAGTACATACGTCACACAAAAGTGCAGACAAGAGCGCCTAGATCGCGTTTTATAACCTCAGAAGTCTAGGTAAGAGGCTCTAATACAACCTAAAAATATAATAGTCATTTCCAGCACTACACTCCAGAAAAAAATTTGTACACATCTCTAGAATCAGACAAATAGCTTAATATACCTTTAAGTAAATCCGCAAATTATTAACAAAAAACGACTCACGGTCACAGCACATCACCAGCATGAATACCAGAATTCTCTGTATCACATGCATTTATTTAGTTTCAATACTAATTATTCAATTCCACTCATCCACTCGACTAAAAGAAATTGATGAATTGACTTAACTATCGCACATGATTAATCAACATTTAAAATAATTTATTTAAATGCTCGCACTTATTCCTCGCGACGTTAATCTACGAGTGTACTAATCTCATTGAGAGGTCCAACAAAAGTGTATCGGACACTAAGCGCTTGTATCATTAGCGCTACTCAGCGATACTGAGTGATAAGATGTCTCTTCAGTCCACTAGCTTCTCTATTAGACTTGGGTTCTTGGCCTCTGGCAACCTGTTTATGAGGAAATACATCAATCCGCTGAACTATAGAGCTATCAAAGTTTACGATGCAAAGATAATCTAACACAAAAATAATTAAGAAATTTCTACACAAACGACCTTTGATCTTGTTCTAAGAGATATGGAATGTAAGATAGGATTACGGCAGCGGACAAACATAAGCCGATGAACTCTGACTATCCGAACTAAAGTTATGCGTCTTTGACCTGTTTGTCTTTCACATGTCAGTTTGATTGTAATGATGATGAACATAGAACAAAAACAATTAATTTATTAGTACTTAATTAGTTGCCGTGGCGTCCTAGAGACTACGGTAATTACATTTGCTACACTTACTATTACTTTCGAGAATGCATAAACAAAACTGTACTCATACGTCTGACACAACTAATCGTTTCGCTATGGTAATGTGGTTACAGCGAGAGCGCGAGTGTAGCCACCAGTCTCACTAAGTACGGTTAACTTGACAGCTACTCCCATACCCAAATAATGTATGATTAAGTGACACAATTTCTACATTTTTACAATTTCTACGTCGGATGTCAAGTCTATTTGTATTTTGCTTTGTTTTTAAATATATTTTGTTGTGTTGTCAAATCTACGCGTGAAAAATCGAAACAGCGAGGGGGCGAGGGTGGCCTTGGCCGAGGCCCCCGTCAATACCAAAGTCCTTCACGGCGTGCCGTGTGGAAGCACCCATCTTCAACACACAGCGGGCTCGGCCAGTGCTTTACCGGTCCCCAGCCGGCAACAGCAGCCACATCATCCAGAGCTAATTCCAACCCCACGCAGCAGAAGGAATTGATCGTATCTTTATGATATAGGCGTGCGATGCAAACCGGTTTGCTGTGTTAGTTATATACATATATACATATATATATATATATATATATATATATATATATATATATATATATATATATATATATATATATATATATATATATATATATATATATATATATATATATATATATAGTGGTGGTCATATAATTAAGAACGATTTGTAGTAGCAGATATTTTTTTTCAAAACTATGCTATGTGTACTTTTAAGTTCCTTCTTAAAAGTAATTAGTTGTGTTATGAAATAGCTACATCGATAAAGTAAACGGGATTAGGAGTAAATATTTAAAACATTTACTATTTTTTTTACAAATTTAATTGATTATCGATAATTACAAATTCAAGTAGTAAAAATGCTGGACAAATAATTAAGAACGATTCTTAAGCTGCTCGAGGGTTGTTTCCGTAGATACTTAGATTTTAAAAATCACATTAAATAAGACAGTGACAATGTTAAAAATTATAATTTAATACATTTTATTCTAAGTTAATAGTTTGTAGCGTGACCATGGCTTTTAATAACTGCCTTACACCGACGAGGCATTGATTCTATCAATTTTTGACATTTTTCAAGAGAAATAGAGCGCCATTCTTCTAAAAAAACGTTATATAACTGAGTTAGGTTACCACATCGTCGATTTGAAACCTTTTTCTTGACTTCGCACCAAAGATGCTCTATGGGATTTAAATCTGGGCTGTTCGGTGGCCATTCTAAGACAGAAACTGATTGAGATGTGAGGAATTCTTTAACGGTGCGTGCAGTGTGCTTCGGATCGTTGTCGTGTTGGAATGTCCAAATAATCGGAAGTACGTCTTCAGCATATGGTAACATAGTTTCTTCGAGTATATTTTTGTACTGGAATTGATCCATGTTTCCTTCTATCAGTCTAACAGGTCCAACACCATGACCAGAGAAGCATCCCCAAATTTTCACATTTCCACCACCATGCTTTAATGTCATTTTTGTGTACTTGGGGTCGAATGCTGTATTCGGAGGGCGTCGAACATATCGTTTCCCATCAGAACATACTCTGTTAATTTTTGTTTCGTCAGAGAAAAGAACATTTTTCCACTGTCTTGCTGTCCAGCTTTCATACCTCCTAGCAAATGCAAGCCAGGCTTGCCTATGACACTGTTTCAACATGGGCACCTTTCTTGCTATCCTTCCGTTCAACTTCGCTTCTACCAATCGCCTTCGGATAGTGCGCGCTGAGATAGCTGAAGGGTTATTTTCACCAAAGTATTCTTTATTTAACTCATTAGACCCCTTAAAAGGCTATTGTTTTGCCAAACGCACGATATTTCGATCGTCTCGCTGAGATGACTTTCTCTGTTTAGGTACACGAGGAATATTTAAAGTTGTTTGATGTGTGTTAAAATGCTTCACAGCGTGGAATATCATCGTTTTTGAGCACCGCAAATGATTGGCAATCTTTTTATATGACCAATTCATATCGCGAAGTTTTATTATTACTTCCCTTGTAGATGCATCACAACTTTTATTTTTTCCCATTTTTTTATTATGAAACGATCAACTTTTTGACTTTTACAGAACTAAATGGCGCCAAAATTACTCGAATAGTGGCCTAGTTACAGAGTGTTCTCTATTTAAATTTGAATAAAAAAATAAACTATCCAGCGTTCTTAATTATGTGGCCAGCCAGTAAGTTTGCAATAACATGTTAAGATATATTATATACAAAAAGTTTACTTATATAATAATATTGTTGAATTTATCATATTATAACTGTATGCTACGATTGTGTAAAACAGTTTTACGATACCGAGAGAGATACAAAACGATATGCAATAAGTGTTATTCTCGTAAGTTTGAAAAAAGCTTCATTTCAAATAGTCGTTCTTAATTATATGACCACCACTGTATATATATATATACATTATATACCTTACCTTATTTTTTATTGTAACCTACCGATATTATATCCGGCCATCGTCAACGGCATCGGTTTCAGACCACGTTCCGTGCCCAGAATGCACCCAGCCACGTGGCACCTCTCTGTCCCTTGAAGAAACGTTTCTTCAAGGGACAGAGAGGTCTGATAATCCACCAATATAGCAACAATAGCCAACCCATCATCGACCACATCAACCAATATAGGTCCTGACGCCCCCATCCCAACCCCAATTACACCTCCCTTTGGGAACAAATAAGAATATTAAACAGAAAGTAGACATTCGGCCCATCGCATCGCCGTGGGAAACACGATCGGAAGATCACTGTCTAAAATATGCTGCAAACACATTCTACCTTGCTAGAAAAGAAGTTCCAACTATCACAAATGGGCTTGGGATCGAAGGGAGGTTGCGAGGCAGCTGTACAAGCGGGGTGCCCTGCTGACAGAAAGAAAAGAACACATTCCTGTCACATTCCCATACCTTTGGCAGGCACGACAAACCGTCTGATCTCATTTATAAAGGCCATCTCCTCCATTCCGCTGTAGACTGCCTGCAGGGCGACCCACCCGGAACAGCTATATTCACAGTAAACAGTCTAGCCATCCACCCCCACATTAGCTGTCTAAATTCAAAATTCAATGTTTGGTAACTTGACAATGGAACCCTAGGAGGCTCTGCAGATTACGTCCACAACGATCTACAAAATATAATCTCAAAATACAACTCTATATATATTTTTCAAAATGCGAATTGTACCTAAATGCAAACTTATCAGTCACAGAGAAACACACATTGGCCTTTAAATTTAAATCTTTTTAGCTCCTAATATTAGGTCCTTACATATGAAATTGGCGTTTCGCCGTACTGGCCATTTTGATCTCAAATATCTCCTCTATGGTTAGGAATTCCAAATTCAAATTTTTACAGCTATTTTTTTATTTACTCATGTATTTGTGTTTCTAAAATTATAATTCATTTGTTTTTTCCTCAATTGTTTTTTTTCTTGCGTCACTCAGCTTACAAAATGGAAAACTTGAAATATCGCGTTATTTACGAGTATGAGTTCTACCGTGGCACCAGTGCTGCAGAAACGGCTCAAAGGATTAATGATGTGTATGGCGACGGTGCCGCAATAGAAAACACTGTGCGTTTTTGGTTCCCACGTTTTCGTTCTGGAAATTTCGACCTGCAGAACAAGCCCCGTTGACGGCCGGAGACCAAAGTTGATAATGAAGAATTGAAGACTATTGTGGAAGCGGATCCATCGCAAACCACGTCCGAGTTAGCTGCAGGCTGCGGTGTTAGTTATAAAACTGTTTTAATCCACTTGAAGCAAATTGGGAAGGTGAAAAAGCTTGAAAGGTGGGTACCTCACGAACTGAATGAAGCAAATCAACAAACGCGCGTTGACTGCAGCGTTGCATTACTCACCCGGCACAATAATGAAAGGATTTTAAATCGAATCATTACCTGTGATGAAAAGTAGATCCTGTACGATAATCGGAAGCGCTCATCGCAATGGCTGAACCCTGCCGTACCAGCCAAATGCCCCAAGCGAAAATTGACTCCAAAAAAGTTACTTGTGAGCGTTTGGTGGCCTAGTGCTGGTGTCGTTCACTACAGATTTCTTAAATCTGGCCAGACGATTACGGCAGATGTCTATTGTCAGCAACTGCAAATCTTGATGGAAAAGCTAGCTGCTAAACAACCGAGGCTGGTCAATCGCTCTAGGCCACTGCTGCTTCATGATAACGCTAGACCACACACTGCACAACAGACGGCTACCGTATTAGAGTAGCTTCAATTGGAATGTCTAAGACATCCACCGTACTCTCCGGACCTTGCTCCAACAGATTACCCTTTTTTTGAAATTTGGATAACTTCTTGAAAGGGAAAAAAACAACTCCGATGGGGCTGTCCAAACCGCCTTCAAAGATTTTATTGATTCCCGTCCGAATGTTTTCTTTTAGTAAAGGGATCGAAGAACTACCTATGAGATGGCAAAAGTGTATGATAGCAATGGTACATACTTTGATTAAATAAATATATTATATTTAAAAAAAAAAACGACTTTATGTTCCTCCCATGCAA
Organism: Argyresthia goedartella; assembly: GCA_949825045.1. Classification (NCBI taxonomy): domain Eukaryota; kingdom Metazoa; phylum Arthropoda; class Insecta; order Lepidoptera; family Argyresthiidae; genus Argyresthia; species Argyresthia goedartella. Next base: position 17,503,918 of record OX463824.1, on the reverse strand, counting down.
AACGCCAATTTCATATGTAAGGACCTAATATTAAAATTATAGACGACAAGTCTCTTCGCCTCCTAGGTGCTCCAATGCTGGACGATTCGTACCCCGATTTCGTGAATGACCAAATTACCAAATTCAACGAATCGTCCAGCCATCTCCTTACCATCAGCCCTGATATGGCTTACACAATCATGAAGTTTTGTATTTTCGTCTCAAAATTTATGGATCTGGATAAGGACAAACTTGCTTAATTGTTTAGTTCAAATGATTCGATCGACTTTAACCAAAATTCTAAATTGAAACATGAGTGATAGAAGCTGGACACAGGCCACACTACCTATCCAATTTGGAGGCCTGGGTCCGCCCGCAGGACAACAAACCTCGCTCTACCGGCGTTTCTGTCCTCAGTGCACGGCACGATCAGCCTCAGCTGTCAGTGTGTAAGCCCGCCACTCGGAGTCGACGAGGACGCGGGCTTGACTGAGGCTAGGAACGCTTGGTCTGGCATAGCTGGACCGAGTACAGTCTTCGCAGAGCCTATGGGACGGGCCGCTCTGCATTGCGTTCCAAAAGGTTCCGTACTAGGCCCTTTCTTATTCCTGGTATATGTTAACTATCTGCCTTTCATGGTGGAGAATTTGGCTGACATAGTGTTGTTTGCTGATGATTCTTCACTGGTCTTCAAAATTGAAAAACAAAAAGAAGATTTTGATGATGTTAAACGCAAACGAATGGCGTATTGTCTTTAACCTTGAATTTGTTGCCAGTTAATAATTTATTGTTAAGCGCTGGTAAAACCAAATCCTCACGTACAAATGTCAGGCAAGTTGAGACCAGTTAAGTGTTAGATAGCAACACGTAAGAATTAGTAAATGATACGAAATTTCTTGGAATAACCATTGATAGCAAATGGCAATGGGGAACCCAAATACATAAATTAGCTGTAAAATTAAGTTCTGTGGCTTACGCAGTTAGGAACATCAGACAAAACGCGGATGTGGCTACATCTAGGCTAGTATATTTTAGTTACTTTCATGTGTCGTATCATGTCCTATGGTATATTGTTGTGGGAGAATGCAGTGGATATTCGAACTATTTTTATTTTACATAAAAAAGCTATTCAAGCAATTTATAATCTAAAACAAACAGACTCCTTATGAGAGCTTTTTAAAGAAAATTGCATAACAAGTGTAGCTAGTCAATTTATTTTTAAAAATACAATTTATGTACGCAAGAACCTTACAACATTTTCAACAAACGTAGCGATAGCTATAATGTTAACCTAAGAAATAATCACAGACTAGTTGCGCCCCGGTATAGACTCGCGAAGATTAACAATTCTTTCAAGAGTCAGTGCATACTCTACTACAATAAGATACCTTTGGAGATTTTGAAATTGCCATTTAGCAATTTAAAATCATGTTAAAGCGACTTTGTCGAAAAAGGGTTATTACAATGTTCAAGATTACTTAAATGACGGGACTGTATGGGTTAATCTGGCTCAACACAGACCTTGCCGGTAATAATTTTAGAATTATTTATTCCTACTTATTAATTATAATAATTAATATTTTATATGTGTATTAGTTGAGCACAATAAATTTTTAAAAGAGATCTAAAAATCAATCTGTGGGAGTTTCAAACGCCCTTCCTCTCCCACAGTGGTCCAATGTAGAGAAGAGGCAAAAAACGACGTTTGCTAAGTATATAAAGCCAAACCAGGAACATAACAAAACAAAACCTGGTCTGAGGGCGCTAAATAACTTTATATAAAGCAATACTAAGTATAGTATACCTATTTAACTTGGCCGCTTCGCTAATTGCCGAACTTATTTTAAATTTGAATTTTTTAGAAGTTACATTTTAAATATAACAACAAAAATTACAATCATAGCGAGCTTATTATATGTAGAGATAAAGCAGAGTATGTAACTGTACATAATTAGGCATTAAAATAGTCGTGTGTTATCATTATGAAACACTGGTATTAAAGTCTCTCATTATGGAAGTCGCATTAACTACTATTATTTTTTATTATTATGAAATAATCTTCAACTAAAGTAAGTACCTGTAGTTGGGTTTAAAATATAGAAAATAAAACCATTATGATTACGTATTCGTTTTAACATTAGTCATCGAATTCAGAATCTAAATATTCAACAGATTCATAATACATTTCATGATCTTCATGATCAGATTGTACTGGTTCCATTCTGGACATATCAGACTCATTGTAAGACTGGATGTTTCACTATCACTGCCACCAACATTTATAATAAGTTGTTAAATTTCTCTATCAATTACCATTCCCCTGCATCTATATTCCTCTTCCTCACAGCAATGATTACATGTACCAGCAGTTATATCCTCAAAACAGTTTTGTACAAGCTGCAGGAACGTGATAGTATCTAACCCAACTTATTAATTTCCGCTTTTAGTTGATTTCGTGCTACTGGTCCTAACTGCAGTTTAGTTCTGTAGATAAATTCTCAATCCTCATGCCTGCCTGCTTGCCAGTTCGCTTTAATAGGCTTAGGCACTGCCACGTTACTATGTGGAACACCACACCTACACTTACCAGTAGTTTTAGGTACTTACTTCAGTTTTCTCGCTAATAATGTTGGTGGGCAAAATTACTATTGTCGATGTATTGTATACATTTTTCTTTTTGTATCCAATATACGATGCGGCGCAGATTTCCGGTAAGATTTATTCCTATTTACCTTGATTGAGCAGCCGTTGCTCAGAAATAAGATACATAAATAATAGATTTTACTCAATCTAACCAGCTGACGGGATGTTGACGGTCTCAATGTTATCGAAAGCTATTGACAGTAGCAATCCTCCATCGATATCTTGTGAAGTCGTCCAAATAACTGCCGAGTTTTACCTATCACCACAAAACAATACACAGACCGCCTAACCGGATACTCCGAACCGACTCTTGATCGTGACATATTTTGGAGGACTTGTTAAGAAGTTAGGCAAATCAAAAGATAGATAGAATAATGGCCTCGAATAGTATTGCTTGTCTCCTTCTCCCTACGAGCTAAAGTATAACTTCATAGCGCAGACCCGACCTGGTCAGGCCGGGTAACCGGGCACCCAGCCTGGAAGGTGTTGGACGAGTACGAGTGCGGGTACAGTGTCGCCGACCGCATCATCGGAGGCACCAACGCGGCACTTGGGCAGTTCCCTTGGATCGCCCGCCTTGGATATATCTGTAAGTACAGGCTGCGCCAAGTTTCATTGGCTCTGAGCGAGCTGTGACATCTCTTTCTTGCATAGTAAGGTGGGGTGAGAAAGAGAGAGGTGACAGTTCGCTCGAAACCAAACAAACTTGGCGCGAACTGTATTAGCATCAATGACATTGACCGCCTCTGGGGCTTTTTTTCGCCTCGATTTTTAGGGTTCCGTACCCGAAGGGTTCCAAACGGGACCCTATTACTAAGACTTCGCTGTCCGTCCCTCCGTCCGTCCGTCCGTCTGTCACCAGGCTGTATCTCAAGAACCTAGCTAGCTAGAGAGTTGAAATTTTCACAGACTATGTATTTCTGTTGCCGCTATAACAACACATACTAAAAAACAGGATAAAATAAATATTTAAGGGGGCTCCCATACAACAATACCACATACAAACTTATGGATGCACCTGGTTACGTACATGGAGTGTGAAAGTAACCGCACCAATAACTTTGTAAACAATATTTTGCTGTGTAAAATCCAAACTATTCACTCCACACCATCGCTTCCATTGAACGGTGGTACGGAACCCTTCGTGCGCGATTTAGACTCGCACTTGACCGGTTTTTTAAAGTTGTTATTTCGATCTGATTTGTTAGGACAGATATTGACTAGCAAACAAAATTTGTTATCAGAATAAAGTCTGTAGAGTGCAAGGTTATCGAGAAAAAAAATGTTGAAAAAAATAATGCATGGAGATATCACGTTTTATTTTTTCCTTATATTAGTCACATTTGGCAGCAGCTTGGAATATATTCTGTGAAATTATAAGTGTCACCCAAAAAAAATAGAACTCTTGCAGCCACTTGTGGCCTTGGGAGAAATCAGATGGCAAAGTTTTCCAAAATACGCCCCGTCTACATGTCTTATTTTCGGGCCGCGACCCGTGGTACCACCGGCTAAACCCACTGGTGAGTCCATGGGGTTTTTTTTGCCGGCTAAAATAGGGACCCGTAGGCCCACTGGTATAAATAGTCTTTCTTTCAGAAACTTAGAATCTGACCTCCTTCGGCAAATTCCTACTGAAGCATAAACGTTTTAACGGAAACTCTTAAAAAAAAAGTTTTAGTCAGTTTACAATAATCGACAGTTTAGGCCGTAGCTCCCCCCGTTTCTCCCCTAAACCTAGCCTAACCAAACCTATCCCAAAATCTCACCTTACTCAAAACCTATCACAAAACCAAAACCTAACAAACCCTAACATAAATTTATATGCCTACTTCAAAAAAGCAAAATTAAATTCCACTATGTTTACGCTTTTCAGCATTACAGTTTTAAATATTTCTGCACTACTGCCAAGTACTCAATTAACACAACTTTTCAAAAAAATGTCGTGACGTAACACTATTCCATGATTCACAACAAATATTTATTTTATAAAATCAGCTTTCATGTAGTATTTTCTAAAATATGTCAGAATTTGTTTAATCTTTGTAGTGCCAACCCTCAACAATCAAATGTTCTGGTAAAAGTGGAAGAACACAACATAATTGCACAATCCGTTTACAATATCTTAATTTTATACCGATTTGTTTTGATTTACGCCACAGACTGCGTAAAATGAAAATAGCACCTGTTAATAATAATTACATCAAGATTTTTTTTTTCAAACCGTTTGTTATTGCTGCCCCCAAATCTGCATATTGTAGGATTCCACTCGGGAATTACAGCTTTTATTCAATCAAATAAAATAAAATAAGTATTTTTAAAATAAGTAGTTTAACTTGGCAATAAGGCTCTCCCTACATCACCGTGTATAGTTGTTAGAAAGGGCGTGGGACAGACTTAAATGTGCCGTCGATGAAGAATTCTTTATTTTCCCTTATTTTTAGTCGAAAAAACTATTATTCGTTTTTCCGGTCCTATATAATCTGCCAATAGGTATTTGAGGAATTTAGCGGGTATTTCTACATCTGCCCAATCGATTCAAACTGTTTTTTAAACTTGAAAACCAGTATTTCTGCTTCTATATAAGGCATGTTTAGCACTATCAAAAGTTGAAATTTTTCTAACTAAATCTAAACCTTTGCTTCGTAATGGCGCCATTGCTTTTGCGCCAATCATAGTCATGCGATCGTCAGAGGATCGTGCTTCGTCCTTTGCCTCTTCCATTGCTATAGCGACTTCATTTTGGGCCTCATTTCTTACACAATCTGTGCTATGCCCTATATTTTTACTACCGAATTCGTCTAAAACAAAATTAAAAACTTTTTAATTACATATTAGTAAACAAAAAAGACGAACTACTGCATGGTATTTTACAATAAATTAAATATGTAAACCAGCATTACGTATACTCACTTCATCAATAGTCAAACAACCGACGCACTTAATTTTTTTCTTCTCACTACAGGTCCATATTACATTTTTATTTTCATATTTTTTATGTTTGTAATACTGATAACCGTCGTGTAAAAGCACACGACTTTTATTCCTATTAATAAAGGCAGATTCTCTCCATAATTATTGTTTTATATTTTGTGTTTAGGAATGTTAATAATTACTATCATAGTAAATCAAACAGTGATAGCATCTTTGAGTGACAGTCGAACGAAAGACATAATTATTCTGCCAGCGCTTTTGCAGTCTTGTGGGTCTACGGCCAAAAAAAAACCCCGTGGATCCACCAGTGGGTTTAGCCGGTGGGACCACGGGTCGCGGCTCGAAAAAGGGCGACATCCCCGTAGACGGGTGCATTTCCGAAGCACTGGTAGAGTTAATTGAAGGAGAAATTTCCTTTTTCAAACTCAAACCATAATAAGTTATGTACTCATTAGTTTATTTGATCTTAATTGATTTATTTTTTTCCATCTATATGAGACTGTCTAATTGCATTATTTTGCCTACTTGCAATAAATGATTTGAGTTTTGAGTTCAGCCCATTGGGTTTAAGCAAGTATTGCTGGCACGCCACAGCTGGCAAGGGCCCGACGGATGACGTCATTAAGATTGGCATGACGAGACTACTGACCGGCGCTGCGTTGGCAGGAGAGGCCGTGGTGACCTAGTTGGTCCACCCTAGCACCGCAGTTACATCTTACAGTATCTTACACCAAAATGCTGAGCAATGAAATCTATTTCAGGAAGACCAACCCTCGCTATCTCAACCAATATTCCTAAAATAAGTCATTTGATGCACATGGTGTTCCTCCTTGGCAGTTTATAAAAAACTTTTATGTGAGATAGTTAAATGCACGGTTTGATTAAGTTGGTCCAAGAAGACTCGGAAAGCGGTTTTTATTGAAGAAAACATGTGAATATGTAAAATATGTATCTCGTGCTAGTTGAGTAAAAGATTGCATTTACTGACATATCTTGTAATATGCCCATCTGTTTCTAATGTAGAACAGATATTTACTAAACAATCAAAATTTATTACATACAAAAATCTTTAGGGTATATTTTTCGAGATTTATTTATTTAAAAATTTTTTTTTAAGAAAATTAGATTTTCTTTATTTCTTACAATTGGTCTCTTTTGGAAGCAGTTTAGCGTATATCATATACAAGTACAAGAGATACACTGCTCGAAAAGAAATTGAACTCGTGCAGCCATTTGTAGCCTTGGAAGAAATCAGATGTCAAAGTTTGTCCATCTTGGTAGGTAATGATTTTTCGAAAAATGGGCGTTTCTGTAGTACTTTCTGAGATCATTATGTAATTATTATTTAAGCGCACAAATAGCGGAAATCGTATGATTCCAGCTGCTTTGATTCTGGAATGGAATTATTTTTATCTTTCTGTGGCAACGTGACCTTTAGTCGCGGCAAAAACTGGCAAACAACCCATCTTAAGTCCCATAGAGACTTTATGGAAGATTTTGTTAAGAGCAGTCAGTCACGAGGCAATAATAGTCTGACATAAACAGGGTGACTTTTCCAAGTTGTCATTCAGGGCCAATTACAAAACTATACCAAATATCAAAAAGCTCAGAGGTCCTTTTAAAAAATTATTATAATGGTCAGGAATCGAACTCGAAGATTTGAAAAAAAAAGTCACCCTTAGTATTATAAAATCATCCGATTGTGTTGCTTATAAGGATTAACTTCTGGGAAGAAATGTCATAGAGCAAAGTAGTGGAAAGTATTCTAAGACTCATTTTAGGTACTCAAATACTTAAGAAAATAACGCCGGTGAGTGACATAATGGCGACTTTCAAAACAATGAAACTAATGAGTTCTTGCAAGGTCATTAATAGATTTATTTTTATTTTCGGGTACCTCATTAGTTAATATCAGCGCGAGTATACGTCGTGCCACACGTTATGAGCGGTAAACTTGAATGCGCACTAGTCACTTTTCACTACCTGTACATATGGGCAGTAATTCCCGCCAACGTCGCACATAGTTAAGATTAATCAGGGTAACTCTAATCATCACCTACAACTGCGTATGAATAAAGCGCAATGAATGATTTAACTTTAATTCGTACCCTTTGCTGTTAAAGGACTAAATGTACATACATCAATTATGATTTAAAAAAAGAAATGGCCGGCTTAGGTACTAACCTTGATCTGTTCCTGACCCTGAGAGAGTTTGGAGACTTGCACAATCACGTCCATCCATACGAAGTCATTGTTTCTAAAATACAATGTGAAATATCATACGATGATCATACCAAAACCAAGGAATTTTGACGGTTATTCACGAATATTTTGTGGAAAAAACTTCACACGACAATGAGTGACAGCATAGTAACCAATATTGTCGCCAATGTGCCTTCATTAGCGACTTGATATTTGCTTGGCAAAACCAAGCGAAATTAATAATTTGGAGCTCTTAGCTTATATATTATATCAATGATCAATGCCACAATGCCAGTCAAACATGTGGTTCCTGAACACATCAAAGAGAGCTTATGATGTGTGTGTAGATAAACTAGTGTATGTAACTGTACATAATGAGGCATTATGTAACAGTCACATAAACTAGGTACATTTTTTTCTCAGGGTTTTGGTTCCCAACTAACGATGGGAACACCGCAAGACGTTTTATAGTCCTGAAAAAGCAGGACTATAAGACGTCAGCAAGAATAACATGAGTAGATGAAAATTTGATATTCTGTTATTCTGCAAGCCATAGCTTCTGAAAGGATGATCGACATTGAACAATTCAGAACATACTGCAAAGAGACGGCTGAACTATATGTGCAACTCTATGAATGGTACTATATGCCACTGTACATAAACTTCTGATGCACGGGGCAGATATCTGCAGCAATTTTGGTATTTTGCCTATTGGTATGTAAAAAAGCATTATGATACAATATTTACAAGTAGTACTTATAAATATGCTAAATTTATTATAGTTCTGATCATTTGTTATATTTTCCAGGTATTTTGTCAGAAGAAGCATCAGAAGCTCACAACAGACTTCAGGATTGTGAGAGAAAGACGAACGTGGATATTCTTCAGGGCCTTTTAATTAGCTCGGATCCACACATTTCTCGGATCAAACCCAAATATTCTATTGATACTTACCATGAGCCCGAAACAGCTAATTTACTCAAGGAAGCGTTAGGAAGCGTTTGAATTATTACAAGTCAGTCCTTTGAGGACTACAATTAACAGCTCTTTTCAGAGCAACAAAGTATTCTTATGTTTCTGATTACATACGAAGCCATAAGTTAACTAACTCAGATAAAGAATTCACGTGATTTGGGTCGTGACTTAATGATAATGAAAGTCCCCCACATATCACTGGAATGATCTCCTTAAGTAGGTACTCATATGAGCATATGCTTGTCCTGAATCACTGGTATGTGGTTGCACGAGACCTGTTTCGGGCGAGTGCAGGTAGAAGCAATCAAAGTAATATCACCCTTTTAAAGTGAACATCTACTTTTGGCGCGATACGGAATGAAAATGGAGCCAACTTTTTTTTTTTCAAATCTTCGAGTTCGATTCCAGGCCAGGATAATAGATTTTTTAATTTCACCTGTTGCAGTTTTAGTTTTTATCAAATTAGATCACGGCACGTACTTTTGAGCTTTTTTAGATAAATCTTATAGTTTCGTATTTTGCCCTGAAGGACAACTTGAAAAAGTCACCACAGTCACAGTGAATATGTCAGACTACGTGACTGTTCGTAGATTTATTACAAAAAAAAAATAAGCCTCTATGGGACTAAGATTTTTTTTTGATGGGTTATTACCAGTTGAGTTTTTTTTACTGCGGCTAAAGACGGCAACACCAACTTTTGACCTTTTGCAAATTCAACGTAGCTAGAGGCGGAGTGTGGCTATGTATGCGCTTAAATAATAATAATATAAGCATAAGCAGGTACATGAACGATCTCAAAAAGTTCCACAGAAACGCTCATTTTTAGGGTTCGGTATCCGAAGGGACCATATTACTAAGCCTCCGCTGTCCGTCCGTCTGTCTGTCCGTCTGTCACCGGGCTGTATCTCATGAACCGTGATAGTTAAACAGTTGAAATTTTCACAGATGTATTTTTGTTGCCGCTATAACAACAAATATTAAAAAAACAGAATAAAATAAATATCTAAGGGGGGCTCCCATACAACAAACTTAATTTTTTGCTCGTTTTTGCTCGATATTGATAACGGCAACAGGTAGACGCTTGAAATATTCACAGAATATTGAGTTATATTATTTACTTTAAAAATAAATAACTAAATTAAAATAAAATAAATATTCAGGGGGCTCCCATACAACAAACGTGATTTTTATGCCGTTTTTATAGATGATGGTACGGAACCCTTCGTGCGCGAGTCCGACTCGCACTTGGCCGTTTTTTTTTTGTTGTTTTTTTTAATAATTTATTTACCTAGATGGACAAACTTTGACATCTGATATCTCCCAAGGCTGCAAGTGGCAGCACGAGTTCAATTACTTTTGGGGTAGTGTATCATTTATACTTTCATATGATATACGCTAAACTGCTGCCAAATGAGACCAATTGTAGAAAATAAAGAAAAAATAATTTTCTTCAAAAATTACTTTTTTCAAACAAAAAATCTCTTAATAATATGTACCCTACAGGCAACCTACCCTACCAAATAACAAATGTTGTTTGTTTAGTAAATATCTGTCCTACAAAAGAAACAGATTTCACAGAAAACATCAATTTTCGAAAAAAAATATAAAAAGAACAAAAAAATAATAATTTGGCAATCTTTGACATCTGATTTCTCCCAAGGCAACAAGTGGCTGCAAGAGTATTTTTTTTGGGTAGTGCAGTAGCACTTATACTTTCTCAAGATCTACACCACACTGCTTCCAAATGAGACCAAATTTCGTAAAAAAATAAAACGTGATTATCTTGAGACCTATGCACCCTACAGACTAATTTGATAGCAAATGTTGTTTGTCTAGTCAATATCTCTTACGAAAAAAAAACAGTACCAAATTACGACTTTACAAAATTTAAGTGTGGTCTATGAATTTAAAGAGCCTCATGTTTGTGATGTCGCTGTTCCTGGTTCCCACGACACCGACTACTTGGTGCGGCCAAAGCAATGACTATGACTGTAAATTAATTAAACGAATATTTATTTATTTATTAGTTGTTTTACAGCAGTCATAATCGTAATAATAATAGTAATATAAATCGTGGAATGCCAATTACGAAATTAAACCAAAAAATAATAATAAGATATCAACCATATACAGAGTAAGCAATCAGTAGGTACATAACATATTACATTGACAATGTAGAATGGTGCGTGAGAGTGTGTGTGTTTATGCGTGTGTGTGTGATGTTCCGATGGAAATTTGAAAAGTGGTGTATGTATAGAATGTATGTAAACAGGTTAATCTGTTAAATTAAGTCTTAGTAGTTATGTTAAATTAGATAATACTCAGTGCAAGTTTGCAACTACGCATTGAGGATATCAGCTATTGGAAGGTACCCAATCGGCGAACCCTCCTTCTAGTTTCCATACCATTTTTACTATTTTTCATACCAGATATTATACTAAGGTCGACTGGTAGCGGGTGTCATATATTTGGTACAAGTTGTACAATATTTTTGACAGACGCTAAACATATTTAAAATACCACTTATGTACATCACGGCCATGTTATGCGGTAACCTGGCTTTCGGGTAATAATAATATTGCCGTGCTTGACCACATAACTTGACTGTGTTGTTTTCAGTCGTGTTTAAGCTTTATTTAGTGTCGCACAAGTCAATCTGACCTGACCTTTGTTTTAGATCTTTAGACCTTAGCTGAGAAGAATAGTTGAATAAATATTCTTCTCATGACATATTATCTTCACGTGCCTTGGTCTATAATGTTTTTATATCGCAATGTTTTTGTTCCACCAGCACCAGATGAGAGTGCGACTGAGTGGCTCTGTGGAGGAACTCTGGTCACCCCAAGTGTTGTCGTCACAGCCGCCCACTGTAGCAAGAATAGTGACTACGAACTGTAAGTAAACTGCTTGACTAAAAACAACAATGGGGAAGCCAACTGGCAAATGAGTTAGACGTATAAGGCGCCAAAAGTTTGTAGATAATAAACATAGAGTAAGTAAGAAAAGAGTTTCGTTCATCTGAGGTTACTTACAAATGAATCACTAGGCAAGAGCGCCACGGGCTAAGCCGCCTCTGGAAGCCACGAGTTTGTCGGCCGCCATTTGCCACAACAGCGTATATGTTACGGTCAACTCAATAAATCTGGTTAGTATACATCATTACCGGTAAGTATTCATACTAACCACTTATTTTGGTGAATGTTATAAATATAGCCAAAGTCAGTCCGATTAACTACTTTAACAGGTTATTATTAATACTTACCAAGAGGGTTTTGTGAAAGTAATAAAACACCCTTATTTTTAATCCAATATGGTTTATTAAAGATAAAATAAAACAAATAGTATTTTTTTCTTAATGTTGTCTGTATATAATGCACAGTAATAGTACACAGTAAATGGCTTAGTAATAGTGTCCCGTTTGGCACCCTTCCGGTACGGAACCCTATAAAAAAAATCCTTTGTCGCTTGCAAGGTTTACTGCTCACAGAGTTAGTTTTAGATGGAAATACAAAATACAAAATACAAAAATACAAAAAGCTTTATTCACCAACAAACTTAATTTTAGATTACAAGTTGATTAGGGCTTCCTTTTAAGTAAAAACTACCTGTACCAGGAAGCCCCGCTCTTCCATATCTGGGTAACATTATGTTAAGCATGTGGATAGCAATCCATACATCTTTTGATTTTGAGTAGGTAAAGTTAATTTTAATTTATATCTAAGTTTATATAAGTTTGACTTCAATGCGACGTAATAAAATTAAAAGAATTTGTTGAAACTGCTTAGGTACCTACATTGATGTAACAAAACTAGTAGATGTTGAAACTACTTAGGTACCTACATTGTTATTCAAATAAAAATAAAAATATAAAATAATGTAAATATTCTAGGCTATTCACTTTCATCTTTGTGTGTTAGTGTGAGGAAGGTTGTGAGGGTGTGTGTGTGTGTGTGTGTGTGTGTGTGTGTGTGTGTGTGTGTGTGTGTGTGTGTTTGTGTGTGTGTGTGAGAGAGAGAGAGAGAGGGCGTGTATGTGTTGGGTAGGGGTGTGAGTGTGTGGATATGGCTGTCTGAGGGTGTGGATTTGTAGTGTGTACATACACATGTACAAATTTGGGTTGCCACTTTAAGAGTTGATTTCTCATTTTGTTTTATTTCTGATTAGAACTTCTGTTTCATCATATTTTTTTTCCATTAGCCAATCAGTTATTAGTTTTTTACAGTGATAGAATGTCATCGGAAATATGTTAAGTAAAGTAGGATAATCAAGAACACAATTATCTCGAAACGGTATTCTCAGTTTGATGCCGTTGAATATTTTTTGCATGGCTAATTGAAGAGATGTCAATTAAGTTGCTCTGATCGAAACGATTGCTTAATCAAATGTGTTCAGTTCAAAATGACGTCCGTAACAACCCCTTAAAATATGACTTTACACCTTTCTGTTACACCCTGTAACCTAGTACATATTTCTGACCTACATCGCAACAGCAATCTAATTGATGATCCATCAAGCTAAAAGTTAAAAAAACTGCCTCCAAGTTCAAGCCGGTCTGGATGTGAATGAAGTCTATGTACATGAAAGTCCTCATCAAAACTTTTGCTGCACAGAACCACAAGCCAAAACGTCATCTATGTATATATTTTTTGCTTTTGTTGAATTTTTCAAGAAGAGTCAAATAATTTCGATAAAATTTATATGGGACCACCTTGAAGACACCTACCAATCAAAACAAGAATCATCAAAATCGATTCACAATTGACGAAATAATCGCGTAACAAACATTAAAAAAGCGGTCAAGTGCGAGTCTAAATCGCGCACGAAGGGTTCCGTACCACCGTTCAATGGAAGCGATGGTGTGGAGTGAATAGTTTGGATTTTACACAGCAAAATATTGTTTACAAAGTTATTGGTGCGGTTACTTTCACACTCCATGTACGTAACCAGGTGCATCCATAAGTTTGTATGTGGTATTGAAAGAATTGTTGTATGGGAGCCCCCTTAAATATTTCTTTTATCCTGTTTTTTAGTATTTGTTGTTATAGCGGTAACATAAATACATCATCTGTGAAAATTTCAACTGTCTAACTATCACGGTTCGTGAGATACAGCCTGGTGACAGACGGACGGACGGACGGACAGCGGAGTCTTAGTAATAGGGTCCCGTTTGGAACCCTTCGGGTACGGAATCCTAAAAAACAGTCGAATTGAGAACCTCCTCCTTTTTGAAGTCGGTTGAAAAATCAACCAATCAGGACACGATTAATTTGAGTGCGTGCGTGCTTTGCGTGCGTGTATGCAATGGTGCAACCTCAAATGTACAAAACTCTTTTACTCTGTGTGTGCGGTGCGACTGATATCAGAAATACAAAATTAGGCTTTCTGACTTATCGATTTTAGAATGCGATTTATATTAAAAAACATATTTTGGCTGTGTTTAGAGCGGAACCCTACACACAGCCAAAATATGTATTTTGATTCCGTAGCCGAAGGGTGCCAAACGGGACCCTATTACTAAAACTCCACTGTCTGTCTGTCGGTCCGTCTGTCACCAGGGTGTATCTCATGAACCGTGATAGTTAGACAGTTGAAATTTTCACAGATAATGTATATATGTTGCCGCTATATCAACAAATACTAAAATCGGAATTAATTGAATATTTAAGGGGGCTCCCATACAACAAATGTGATTTTTTTGCCGTTTTTATAGATAATTGTACGGAACCCTTCGTGCACGAGTCCGACTCGCGCTTGGCTGTTTTTTTTGTTAGTTAATTATCATGATTTTGCAGTAAACTGGTGCGGCTGGGAGAGTACGACGTCAGGACAGACCCTGACTGTCAGCTAGATGTCTGCGCTCCACCAGTCCAGGACAGGGATATCTCCAAGATCCTCCCCAACCCAGGCTTCTCCACCAGCGGCTTCCATCACGACATCGCCTTGCTGGAATTAGCTACTCCTGTTGTGTTAAATGGTATGTTGATATTCTTGAATACCTATGAGCGTTCGGCTTACCAAATTATCTTTTCTGGGGTTATGGGTGGTTCTCGCTAGCGATTGTATAAAGATTTTAAAGACACAAAAGCTGGGAGGTAGGCTGTGGACGAGACTATCAGGGGTTATACACGAATAGTGTGTTGTCGGAGCCTTTCTACACACAGCAGACGAAGATGATCAATTTTAAAAAATTGTATTTAACAGATCTAACTACATCGACATAGCCCCTGGCGTTCCTCAAGGCTCTTTACTTGGTCCTCTATTATAAGCAGCTTATCTCTTCGATATAAACCAATGCTTCAAGCATGCTAGAGTTTTACTTAATGCGGACGACAAAAATATCTATATTAATGTTTAAACTCATCTCGATACCCAACACTTACAAAAGAAACTTAACCAACTAGGCGAATACTACGCCCAGAACAGGATAGGTTTAAAGTCAACCAAATGTGTACACGTAAGTTTAACAAGAAAAACCAACCCGGTCTTACTTGACTACCAACTTAATAATATAACCATAAATAAAAGCAACACTATTAGGGACCTCGGCGTCATATTTAACTCGAAAATGTAATTCTCGGCTCACTTTCACATAATAAAAGCTTACAGGAATCTTGGTTTTGTTACCCGTGCATGTAAGGAATTTACTGACCCCGCCTGCACAAAGATTATTAGTTCGCATACGTTCGTAGTGTACTTGAATAGTACTTGTACTTGAATGTAGCCCTATTTGGAATCTACAATACATAACTAACAAAAAAGAGATCGAGTCTATACAACAGAAGTTCCACAAGTTTCCTCACAACCGCACACATAGACCAATCTCGGACTACGCATGTTCCTGCAAACACTACAATCTACTTACGGTAAGCGAGCGCCGTGTTGTGGCCGATATGTCGCTCCTGCACGACGCATGGTGCTCTGGACAGCCCCCGTTTAGTTACTGAAATGCTAAAACTGTCCTTTGCTGTGCCGTACATACTCAGGTATTTTCTATTCCTTTCTCACGTACTAGTTATGCATATGAATTTTAAGCGGACGGTAATTTTGAATTTTTAATAGCAAGTAGATCAAGAAGTTTTCAATCAATCAACATGTCTCTTCCTCGTTTTGTCTTCACAATTTCACATTCACTCATTTGGGCTAAATAGTTTAATTATTTTTCCGAGAAAACACACCCATATCACTTAACACAACAACAAGAAGTGACACGGACTCACTATTGAAAATGGTATGAAAAACTTTCAACTTCCTTCAAAAGTGCAATAATACTATTCTGATATCCATGTCCATGTATCCTGCCCATTCATAGTGATAGTAAGTAATGTCTGGTAACGGAACGCTCTGTTGACGAAACGTTCGATAATGAATAGTAGTATTGAAGAAAGGATGATATTTGAAACAATCTGTCGGCGAATAGTTCTGTGGCGCAGTGTTATGTCGGTTGTGGAGAACCGAAGGAAGACCAAATGTTATGTCGGTGAATATTCCAAAGTAGAAATGACTGTTAGTGGTACGTTTCGGAATCCTAACTGATCGGTAGTTGATCTGTAAATACTTACATTATTTTTTAAATATGTCCCAAAGCAAACGTAGCACCATGTCAACCTGACCTTAGCGCACCGCCACTTGATATCCTACACCTAGTATCTCATTGAGTGCGTCACATATTATTTTTTGGTTTCAGCTCCATAAACACAGATATCTCAGCATGCTCTGTTTCCATAAACCTACAATTTATGACTGTACCTATCAACACACCACATCCGGAACATCCACACCACACAACACAACTACAGTAACTCACCCTGCTTAGTGGGCAACCTGCCCGAAACCCGAACCCAAGACCTTGGTCGTAGGGCTAAGCAGGTACACAGTACACTCACTCACCCCACATACATGTTGCCATATTCACACATTTTTACTATATACTACTTTACTTTATTACCCTATTGAAAGTTTTATAGATCGCACTGATTCATAATTGGCATTTAATGTTTTTAATATTGATTGTATTATTTATTTACATATGCTGTGAATTAGCAAATAAACAAATGAAATGAAATGAAATGAAACACACCCCCCTCCGCTCCCCCCACGCACACACTTGCAAACTCAGAAGTTATTTATTCAATTATTATTTTATAATTTTATAATATTTATAATTATTCAAGCACCAAATTACAAACACACAACCCATACCACACCTGACATAAGTGTGATTAATTTCTCTGTGAAGTAAGGCACTCACTGTTTTTTGTTTTTTTTTAATTTGATTTCCTATGTTGTTTATATAATGAAATCCTTGATTGGGTTCATTTATAGATCACTTTTTTAAGATTACATGTAAGCACGGCTGTGGATTTTTGTTGATGTAAAAAAAAATATATATGTAAGCACGAAGTTTGACCACGGCGCGAATTAAGATGTGAAGTTTAAATATGTTTATAATAATCGGTCACGTGCAGGTCAGACTCGCCCACGAAGGGTTCCGTACCATCGAACAAGAAAACTGAACCATAAAAAAACATATTTGAATTATATCATAATTAATGTAATGTAATGTAAACATTATCAATGTTTGTTTATAACACGGGGGTGTTTAAACACGTTTCTTGAATGGGGACCCCCTTTAATTTAATAGATCTCGTGAAGACGAGACCATATGGCTCGCACTGTCAAAAAGTTATCAGATCCCATGTAGAGCCAATCTTCTAACTCTAGACGCCCTAATTCTATAGGCCCTAACTTAACAAACTCTAAACCTTAGTCGAAATATGTGGCTTGGCCGTTTCGCTATCGTCACATGGAAACCACAGAAAAATTGTTTAAAAATAAACAACGCTTTTTATTTAAAAAAGTTTTTTAAGGAGAGTTTACGAATTCATAATATCTACATTTTGAACGCAGTGAAATTAGTTAAGATTTCAGAATTACAGGAAAAAATAAAACAATTTAGAGGTATTTTCGTAACTCAATTCTATCAAAAAAATATCATCCAATCGCGTTTTCCTTTAGTGAGAATCTTAATCAAATACTCAATAAACCTTAACCCAAAAATCAAATCTCTAGATGACTTCATGGTGGAGTAAATGGATTCGAAAAAAACCCCATTTTTTTTTCGTATCACCTTAAGGGGGGAGTTAAGAATGAAATTATCTAAAGCCGACACAGTTTGTGAATTTAAACAATATAAAATAAAAATAAAAATGGAACAGTGATATTTTTCATAACACAGATAATGTGCCGGTCGACTATGTTAGTCATATTTTCACGTAATGTAAAGATAAGTTGACGACCGTCACAGATAAGGTATATTTATATTCATCACGCACCAAAAAATTAGTCTAGTGTAGTCTGGTATTTGCGCGCATCTCAAGCCTTTTACTTTACTCCCGAAGATGTCGCTCTCCTTATAATTGCCTCTGGCAAAGATAAAATCGTCCGAAATTGTTTCAATGCACTTTAATTAATATCGCCCTGAAGTCCATGTTTGCTTCTGTTCTTGTCTGACGGGAGTCATAACGCTGGCAGTTGCACGAACGGCAGCTGAAGGTTGTTGTTTGGGAGGCTTGCGGGTGTTGAGATAAATATCTTCTGTTTCATATTGTTACTTTGGCTGTAGAAAGAAAGTCCCTTATATAGATGTTTGTATAATTCTTCATTGCAGAATCCTGTTAGTATTCATCCATTTTCAGAGTATACCAACCAGTATTTTTGGTTGATTCTTTGGATTTTCTCCTTCTCCAGATGTATGATGTGTTAATGACACCTGCTACAGATCTCCTTCAGCATCATGATTTGTTCTATGCAGGTTTCGGTAGAGTATAGAACGATGTCATCACTCGAACAAAAGAACTTGTTGTCCTCGATCTCGTCGCTTATGTATGCTAAGGGCCTGCATTTCAACCTATTCACCATAAGATCAGTGTGTTTAGGAAGAATCGTATAGGGGTTTTTGGGGTTTTAAGATTATTGACAGGGATAGGAATAATGTTATCATAGGTTTAAGTGTTTGTTTGTGAAGTAAATACTCTTGCCTAGCATATCAAAAATGTCATTCATAATTGGCAAAGTTTATTTGTCATCAATTATTATATCATGTAACCGCCTATTGTCAATGACCATTCGTCATTTTTGTTCACCCGAGGCATCCAACTTTTTTGGCACCACTTCAAGGTGAGTGTGATTCCTGAATAATTTTATCACGTTACATGTTACATGTTACCTAATCGCTTCTTTATTTCGTGAGAGAGAGAGTACTAGAGACTTACTCGTCTGTGGGTAGATAAAAAATGGCCCGCGATTTTGACTTTATTGCTTGGTAATAAAGTTCAAAACCTATGAAAAATTATCAATCATCTGTTGATGGCCCCACAGCTGAGTGAGTATACGAAAAATTTAGGTATAAATTTGCCAGTACCGGATTTTAATGAACAGAACCGAACAAAATATATTCAGACTTCTTCAACATTGTTCAAACAGAATTCAATGAAGTTTTTAAATTAAAGAAAGTCAGTGACCACAACGGTAAATTAAAATTTAATGAGGGGGCAACGTTTGGAATTCTTAAAAGTAGGGTATCTTGAATGACCTTTATGAACAAAAAGCCTAAATCTTTGGTCAACAGATAACACCACATACAAATATTAATTAGCATGGCGCCCAATCTTTATATAGAATGAATAGCGAAACGTTATGAAAAAAATTATTTGATGTTTTGTGCACAGACTACGTCTCCCCCATCTGCCTGCCTCGCAAGAACGTGGACGTGGAGCTGCGCTTGGGCGAGCCTCTGACGGTGGCCGGCTGGGGCACCACCAACCTCACGACCCAGGAGCGAGCTAATATACTGCAAGTTGTTCAGGTCAGCCGTCAAGTTTTTGATTCCCCATCTTATTGCGCCTCTCTCTAGTACTGACGACTGCTCTGAAAATTCATATTCTTTACTGCACGGAAATCTTAATAGTAAAGTAACAAAACATTTTATGAGCAAAGGCTAGCTTGTCTCCAAAGAGAGATTTCTACCAGCAAAGCTAGGCAGGACAGGAAAAGTTGTGCAACAGGAGAGTCCTAGTGCGCAATAAAACTGTAAACATCTAATTGTGTGCAACTAAAACATAATAATGTAATAAATATGTGTATACTAAATAAAATACAAAAGCACAAAATAAAATATATATCAAACATATGCTACTTATATATACATATATAAAAGTACCTATCACGTTTTCAATCTTTTCTTAAGTGAAAATTGAGGGACTATTTCTAACAGCGCTGGGAAGTGCGTTCCACAGTCGGATCGCCGAATATGCTTCTCGGTTTTTAGGGTTCCGTACCTTATAAAAGTAAAAAGGAACAATTATAGGATCTATTAATTTATTTAATTATTTAGGCAGATCAACAGCACACATATACATGTTATTACATAAAAAATCTGCAGTATAGTTCTTATATGAGTGCCTATTATAGATGAGCACAACATTGACTATTTTTGTACAAACTAGTAATCCTATTTTTAAGTGATTTAGCTAAAGTAGTGGAAATAATTTAACTTAAGATTAAGTATTAAATTAATAAAATTTAGGATCACTCGTGTGTCATTGCTTGGTATGCAATAGTAATATAAAACGACCGAATTCTGTACCGATTAAGTTGAAATTTGGTACACTTATGTATCTATGTACCCCAAACACGAACGTGTGACGTAAGCAAATACATTTTTTAATTTAATATGCAGGGTGTAAGGAAAGGTGTAATGATATTTTAGTGGTTGTTAAGGACATCTAATAATAATAATTAATATCGTAATATTTATATTAGTTAAGCATAACCAGTTTTTAGAAGAGACTAAAAATCAATCTGCAGGAGTTTATATGCCCTTCTTTTCCACTGTGATCTAATGTAGATTCAGATTCTGATTATTATTTTTATTAATTATATAATTTATAATTTTTATTGAATATAAATAAATAAATTATCTTATTCAACGTCAAAATCTATAACTAACTTATAACTAACTAGACGTCAATTTTTTATATAAAAAAAAGACTACACCGTTTCGGAAGGTGGGCCTCGGGGTTAAGAAGAAACGGCAAGAACCTCCCCCATGCCTTCTTTTTAAAAAAGTGACTTCACAACAGGTACTGGTTTCGGTCTAAGGAATTTCGCCGGCGAGTGATAGACTTAATCCATCGCCCCTCGTCAAATTTCTGTGCGCTGAGATGGTATGGACCATGCAGTTTTGTCATCTAAGTATTCCTTAATACTATAAAAGGACTTTCTTATCTGCTCATTTTTAACATAGTTTTTGAACCTCTTTTCAGGAAGGATCAATGATTCCTGTGGTATTTTATTGTAGAAGCGAATACAGTGCCCCATGAATACTTTACTTAGTCTAAATAATGGTAGTGCTCACCTATTTCTATTTCTAGTGTTAATTGTATTGTCTGACCGCAAAAGCGGCTGAGCTTCTTGTCTTCGTGCGAGATTAGTTATGTGAAGTTCAGATGATGTCGCTAACAACCCCGTACAATATGACTAACCTTTCTGTTACACCCAGAATTTAAGAAAATAGGCAAAAATAAACCATTCTTCCCCCCCCCCCCCCCCGTATCACCGAAATTACTGATCCTAAAATTTTGGTAATATAGGTCAAATATTACCAGGAAAAAAATGAGTATGTGTGGTTTAAATAGGCACATTTGGGATCCATATACCCAACCTGTATTGAGTGACATGTCTTAAGAAACAGCTTGTTGCGAGGATTCCATATATATTTTTCTCATAAATCTGTAAATGCTTGGTTAAAAAAAATGGTCAAAAAAGAACCTTAAAACTTTTGCAGATTTCGCCAAACATCTATTGTAAAACCAAGTGGTTTAAAACGAGAACAATTAGAATTATCACAAAATATTATTTTCTTACCAAAATGGGTAAATGATCACCAAAAGTTGCAGAAAATATCACGGCAAAAATACTGCGGTAGGTTAGGTGCATGGTAAAGGGGTGAGCGAAACGAAGCCCCCTTTATACTTCGTGTTAGGTCAAACATGTAAGAACAACAAAAATGCTTAAAACATAAACTTAAGTACACAAAACATAAAAATAAGTTTGGTGATCATTTATCCAAACACAATTTAGTGATCATTTACCCATTCTGGCAGTAATTTATATTATTTTCTTACCAAAATGGGTAAATGATCACCAAAAGTTGCAGAAAATATCACCGCAAAAATACTGCGGTAGGTTAGGTGCAGGGTAAAGGGGTGAGCGAAACGAAGCCCCCTTTATACTTCGTGTTAGGTCAAACATGTAAGAACAACAAAAATGCTTAAAACATAAACTTAAGTACACAAAACATAAAAATAAGTTTGGTGATCATTCATCCAAACACAATTTGGAGATCATTTACCCATCCTGGCAGTAATTTCGAATTTATTGGTAGTAAAATAGGTGCGTTTTTGTAATCGTTTAAACACAAGCCGTTTAAAATATTCACTGGCCTTTGAGTTAGAACCTCGACAACTTAGCAACCGAGATCGTGAACTTCTGTGAATTACGCTTCTGAAGATGTAAATCCTCAAATTAAATATGCATCTGTCCATCACCAGGTGCCGCTGGTAGCGCCTGAGATGTGCGACACGTTCGGCAAGACGTTCAAAATCTCCGACGGCGAGCTATGCGCGGGCGCAGTTACCAACAAGGACGCGTGCGGCGGCGACTCAGGCGGGCCGCTCATGAAGGTGAGGCCTGTGGAGGAGGAGGAGGGATGACGATAACTCAAGACTATTATATGGGGGCAGAGCGTTTGTCATCAAAAGGAGAGAGTCGGGGAGCGTCCACCTTTCCCAAAAGCACATTTGAGATAGAAAATAAATAAATGTAGGTATCATACTGAGGTGGTGGTGGTGGTGGCTAAGAGGAGGCCAAATAAGAGGTCTATTGACATAGCGTGGATTTCAGGAAAAGGTAATCATAATATAACGAATCCTGGTCAAAATATCTCTCAAGCAGATAATTATCAACTAAACCCTCATCCCCAGGTATACGACACGCCTGACGGCCCGAAGATCTACCTGGTGGGCGTGGTGTCCTTCGGCCCTACAGTCTGCGGGATCAAGAAGCCCGGTGTCTATACTTCCACGTCACACTACATCAAATATATACTTGACGGTGTTAAATAAATTAACAATTCGGTATTGGCCTATAAAGGCTTGAATATCAGAATTGTATATTTCTATATTCGGCCATCAAGCAACAGCAGTTATATTTTATAAACTCCGTTTTGTCTACAAAAGGCCGCATTTGACTATGACGTCACAGGCTTGCATTGTATTTAATAGAAATTAGTTTCAATAATTCGTACAGAACCATGAGGTTTGGAGCTACAGAGAAGAGGCGAAAAAAGAAGAATTTAGTTATTTATTTATTTATGCTATTACAGCAAAATCCAGAAATGTAGCCCATGATGTCCACACCGAAGGGCACAGACTTCCCTAGATACGAGGAAGATTGAGCCATACTCCACCATGATGCTTGCTAGAGCGGGTTGATAGAGGGGTGTCGGGCTAGTGGCCAACCCGACTGTCAGAAGTTATCAAGCTGCTCTATTAGGGCAATTCAATTAAGCTATAATTATGTTGAGGGAATGTATGGAGAATATGGTGGAGGTTTCACTGTGGAGTAGTCCCTGCCGAAATTATACTAGTCCTTGACACACAAAACCAATGTTTATTCATAAGTGTTACAGGATCCGCGGTACGGGAACAACTGAGCTCGCACCGGGCAATCACACGCATCTGGCTTCCCACGCGCTGACTCTATAATATAAATACAGATTCAATCCATTTCAATAATCCAGGCACAGCACAATCTTGCAATCATCTCACAGAACCTACCACATTCTCCAAGCATCACCAAACAGATCATTTAGCGGAGCTGCAACCAACAGTGCGTTTAGGCTGTCCCGCGCCCACACTAGCGGAGACTGCCGGCTCGTCACCGTGCAGTGCGAGCAGCTGGTGCCTGCGCGTACATAGGTAGTTGTCTGGTTCAAATAACGCGCATACCGCACTGACACACGCTGCGCAGTCGACACACAGTCAGAAGCTGTTCGGTTTTACGTTTCACCAGGGCCGTCTTAAGCCGCCACCTCCTACAAGTGTTTGTAGGTTTTTCATAACTCTACTTACCATCTATGTGAAATTGCGGTGCGACTGGCGCCGCCCTTCATAACTATGAACCTGGGGTCCAATTCTGGCAGACAATGTTCAGTGATAATGAAGCGATGACAACGCTCAATTTAAGGTGTCTTTAATCTGACGTTTTTGTAATCTCTTTCTCTTTGGATTATAACAAATGTATATGATCAGCAATAACCTCAATTTCTTCTATTAATTACCAAAAAAAAGATGATACAAAAGCCAAATAATGGCTACCTAAAGTTGACCATCGCCGTCGTGTCATTGTCACTGAGCTGTTATTGGGCAAGCAGATTTGGTCCCTGCATTGCTTTCTCGTAACTCGACTTGCAAGTTATTTGAAAATTTGTGGGCAGCTTCGCCGCTCCCTCTTGAATCCCAGGTTTGCTTTTTTCATATTTAAATGGGTCTCATTTCTGATTTCGCCGCCCTCTCCTGCTAGTGTTTGTTAATTTTTCAAAGCTCTACTTAGCAGCTACGTAAAACTTCGGGGTGGCTTCGGCGCCCTTCATAACAACGTAGGTATGTTTGCTGCTTGCTTTTAGCTCTACTTGCAGTCATAATCATCATCATCAGCCAGTCAGGGAACCCACTGATGAGTATAGGCCTCCTCATATACACCACTGGCTGGACCCAGTCCCGTGCCATTACTTTCATTACCCGGGCTACTACTTTCCTGCTACCCTCACTATGTCATCGGACCATCTGGCAGGTAGTCTGCCGACTGGTTTTTGGCCTTCTCTTGGCCACCACTTGGTTACCGATCTAGTCCATCTGCCGTCTTCTCACCTTGCCAAGTGTCCTGCCCACTTCCACCTGAGCCGTGTTATCCGTTAATTGCCTCAGCCACTTTGGTTTGGTTCGGCGTCAGATTTTGGTATTCCAGATGCGGTCGGATAGCATAAAACTAATAATAATAATCTAACATGGCACGCTCCATGACTATCTGTACTACTGACGGTAGCAACAACAATGTTGATACCGTCGCTTGTGGGATTGTCCGTCGTAATCTTCGTCTTGGACATGTTCATCTTAAGGCCAACCCTCAGGGATGCTTCGTTCAGTTCAGCTGGTTCAGATGCTGGAGTTCAGCAACCTTCTCAGCCACCAAGACCAGATCCTCGGCAAACCTCAGGTGCGACAAATACACACCGTTGATATTCAGACCTCTTTCCCTCCAGTCTACTGTCTTCAATGCGTTCTCCAGGACATTGGTGAAGAGCTTGGGTGAAAGAGTATCTCCTTGGCGGACGCCCTGATCGGTTACTTGACTGTGTGGATATAGTGTAAAGTGGAATATCCTCTTCGGAAGTCGGCTTGCTCCACGGGTTCTGTGGCACAGGACTTTGGCGAGCATCTTATAGACCTGTGAGAGCAGGCTAATGGTTCTATAATTTGGCATATTGGCCTTATCTCCCTTGTGAAGAAAGGTGACAACAGCGTTCTTTCAGCCCCTTAGGGTAACTCCATTTATTAGGACACTCCACTTGCAGGCTATGTAAAAAAATGGCGGGTGGTTCCTCCGCCATCTCATATGTCTCAGGTTTTTTTCCTTACTGTTTAAATAACTATAAAAGTGACCGTTTTCTACTAATTATGCCCCTTCTTTCCTAAAAAATCTGATCATGATTTATCAGATTTATAAATAAATGAATTATCTATATATCTATCTATCATGCCTATTGCTTCCCGACATTATTTAAAATATCAACATTTGCACAAGAATTTCCGTTCACTGGTGAATATATCAGTATCTATTATTGTTTGACCGCGCGTTGCTAGACGGCGCCAGGGCACCGGTTGAAGACGGGCGCTACATAGACTGGAACCGCCCCTGCCTCTCAACTCTAATGTGTAGTATCCAATTTTCCTCTTGTATATGTATCATAGGAAAGCTTTATGTACCTTCTCGAGCATAAAGACGTAAGAGCTTTAGTGTGAATTCCAAACAATTGAGCTTGATTCAAGTTTGGGCCTCCACCAGAGAGGCCGTGTAGAGAAACTGGACCACATCCAGATTATGGAATCAATTAGTATTCCGCATCACCAGCCCCTAATCTTCTGAAGCATTCCTCGGCCAAAGTGCTCATGTACTAATGATGTAAGTTTAGGGTCTGTATACTGTCGGTGACCGCGGGCCTAATTGAGACCCGCTTCACTCAAATGGAAATAGTGCCTACTAACATAATTTTAGCCATGTAAGCTTCTATAGATTACTAAAAGTGGATATAATGACTTGAAAGTATAGCGGATTTTCGATAACATTGTGCCAGGATCGTCGTCGGGGGTCTTCTCACGCAACCCTAATGGGGCGTGGGGAGTCAGGGTCATATCTACAGATCTCTTCCTGAAGGATCGCCTCTGTCCACTCCTGTACAGATAAACGGGAGACAAGTAATCTGGAGGCCGGGTGATCGCCGGCTAGGCTACCAGGTCACGTGGCAGACGGCCGCAGCCGGGCGGGGGCGAATGCTACGGCGCGAGTTCGCGGATGTGCGGGTGGTATGATGCATCCGCACGCGTGAGCATACTAGTAACCAGCCTCTGAACAAACTGGTCCACTGTTTCCCCTCTTAGGTCCCGCTGGATCATCGCATTCCTCACGCAGCGGTGGGTGCTGACGATGGTACCTAGAGAGAGGTTCTCCTGGGCTCGGAGTCTCTGTTTCTTCGTCTTCAAGCACATAGATGCCGGCACCGCGTAGGTAAAGCTGGATCTCATGTAGCACTTGTAGATCCCGAGCTTCGCCCTCAGAGGGAGGCTGGAGTCGAGAAGTGAAAGCAGCTTTGTACGTGCCATCTTGACCTTGACCTGTTGTCGACGTGATACTCCATGGTGAGCCGGCGATCAATGGTCACTCCCAGGTACTTCACCAGCTTAGACCACTGTCCTGGAGCTGGAGCTATAGTGGAAGGGCAGTCCACTTGGCGAGCCAGTCGGGCAAGATGTCTGGGGTGTGCTGCAGCTTAACGGCAGCGCGCTGAGCCTGGATCGATGATGCATATGTAGGCTATGTCTTCGGCGAAGAGTACTGCGGCAGGGTATTCTTTCTTGTTCAAACAAACCGTCATGGCATTCAGTACCTATTCTGATGAGCTGGCGTAGAATGCTCGGGCCTGAAACCGAACGGTTCCGGGCGCGGCTGGATGTGGGGTAGTAGCTTCGCTAGCAGTTGTTTTTCAGAGACAGATGGTACTCAGTAGAGACATCGGCCGATAGCTCTCAGGCATAAAGGCTGCCGGAACGCTGGATTCCGTCATTTCCAGCCCCTTTGGCAGTGTCTAAATGTTTAAGAAACTTTAAAAGTTCATTTTGAGTAATTTGCAAGGAGGAGATATCTAATAATAGAGTAGGAGGGTTCGGCTTTGTAGAGGTGAGGTGTGATTAATAAAAACGGAACTAAAATATTCATTAAATTAATTGCAAATCAAGTGCCATATATGCCATGGATATCAATTGAGTATTTGTATTAACCATTTCTAAGTAATTTGCTGCGTGAAAAAATGATTTATAGTGAATTTTTTTTAAAAGTAGGAGCGGAGAGAAAAGCAATTGTTATAAATATAGCCTAATGTTGAGGGTCTTCACGGGTTATTGGTTATGCACAAGGGACCACACTGCAATCAAGATCACTCAAAATGAAGTCCAGAATGCGACCATTGCTATTGGTGCAACGATTGCATTGATGAAAACTGGTTATAGCCATAGAATCTGACCGGTGGATCTTGAAATTTGGCGTATTCGGATGATTTATCGGGCACTTTTTAAATGACAACTGTCATTTTCCAGTACAAAAATTATAATATGAATGTCAAAGTCAAAGGTTTTGTTCTAGAAAATGACAGTTGTTTGTTTACATTTCTGGCCTCAAATAAAAAATCGCAGATTAGTACAGAGAATTTTGGGGAGTTATTGGGCGAAATACAGGTATATGTGCTGAAAAAAAAATCACATCAGTCACAGATTCACTTGTTGTGACAGCTAGCAGTCAAACTCATTCTTTCGATACAGACATAGACGGAAAAAAGATGGTATAGTCCACGTCCAAAATGAAACCCTATCGAGTTTGAAAACCTATTTCTAGAAAAAACACATGCCATCTCTCTCAAATACCTACAGATGTAGTGAATAATCCTTTCCTATCGGCAAAACTCGGAACAACGATAACACCCGAATGGTGCCGATGTGTCTATGAATTACTGTATTATTAAATTACGTGTAGGTATCAAATAAATCGCATACTTTATTTATCAATGTCAAATGAAGACTTTAGTAATACAAAAACGAACATTTCCGAGAAAATACGAAAGGAAAGGATTATTCACTACATCTGTACTGCCCTTTGACGCGGGGGGAAAGCTGAAGGACTGACTTATACTGTGAAACAACACACCTGACAGCAAATGTCTACGCAACTGGAGCACACGACACATCTAATCTTGCAAAAGCATGTTTGTATACGTAGTATCCCTATATAGTCTGTGATGTTTGTCGAATGTTTTTCGGAAGTCTGATATGGCTATTACCGTAACATTTTTAGGAAAATCTCTTTTGACGGACTTTAGTCATTGGAATATTTTTGGATAAGAGCAGGAATCGAAATGATAAACTTTTTTGAATAGTAAGTAATAAGTTATTCTTTTGGTTTCAATTTTATTCATTGAATGTAATTCTCTTTCACTGTTTAGGATATCTGTAATGTTTCCTATTTCAGATAATATTTCTTGGATATACATATTGGATTCGTCAAGATCTATTTATTTGGGAACAAGGATGGTTTTGCATTGAGTTTAAAGTAAACAAGCATTACATTCGTTTATGTGTATGTTATATTTTTCATTTTTACTGGAAAATCATTTTATGAATGGAGAATAGTCATTGTTGGATGTGTTTGTAATTTGAGGTGAAGCTCCTGTCGTTTCAGCAACTGGCGAAGATGGTAGATCCGGAGGAGTAAAGTCTATAATAATAATAATAATAATACCTTGGACACTATTTACACATATTGATCTAGCTCCAAACTAAGATTCCCTGTATCTTGGGTACTAGATAACGACACATACTTACATATATATAGATAAAT
This sequence comes from Argyresthia goedartella, assembly GCA_949825045.1. Taxonomy (NCBI): domain Eukaryota; kingdom Metazoa; phylum Arthropoda; class Insecta; order Lepidoptera; family Argyresthiidae; genus Argyresthia; species Argyresthia goedartella. Next base: position 17,474,905 of record OX463824.1, on the reverse strand, counting down.
ATTATACTTAGATAGATTAACAACCATGACTAGGGTACAAATACCCGTTCTCATCAAACAAATATTTGCCCCCACCGGGACTCGAAACCAGGACCCTTGGCTTCGTAGGCAGGGTCACTGCCGACTCGGCCATTCAGGTCATCTATGTTATTGCCGTCAGGGCTTATATGATCATCACCAAGATTTATTAAGTCACTTTGAGTCAAGATTTGGATCTTGAGATGACGTTGAGAAATGTGGCTCATTGGATTGTGCTTGTGAGGTCAAGGGCGTTTAGACGAGGCATTAGGGCGGTCTTTGCCAATAGGACCTTGTGTAAGGATAGCTTGATGCGTCGCAAGTGAGTACAAAGGGTTTGGAAAAGTCGGGATATGCCAACAAAGGGGCTGAGGTCAATTATTTTTTCAAAGTCTCAAAGGAGAATTGTTGTTTATGCTCCCAGATAATGGAATGTCTTTTTTAAGAAGTGAAGTTAGGGGTTTGGCGACTTTGGATAAATCCGGGATAAATCTTCGGTAATAAGACACGAGCCCGAGGAATGATTTGATGTCTTTGAGGCATTTACGTATGGATTCAGAGGATTTAGAAGCCGCTGCTGGGCGTATGGATTCAGAGGATTTAGAAGCCGCTGCTGGGCGTATGGATTCAGAGGATTTAGAAGCCCCTGTTGGGCGTATGGATTCAGAGGATTTAGAAGCCGCAGCTGGGCGTATGGATTCAAAGGATTTAGAAACTGCTGCTGGGTGTATGGATTCAGAGGATTTAGAAGCCGCTGCTGGGCGTATGGATTCAGAGGATTTGGAAGCCGCTGCTGGGCGTATGGATTCAAAGGATTTAGAAGCCACTGCTGAGTGTATGGAATCAGAGGATTTGTCTTTCCGGTGGGGCTGGCTAACTTGTGGCGTAGACTGATGGTTTGTCAGATTTTGAGATATGGTAGTATCGGCTTTAAATTATTTATTTTCTTCGCGATATTCGACAGGAAATTCTGTTCATTTAAATTATTGACTTTGACGACCCCTTCAACTCTTTGTTCAGACAAGGGCAAATCAACATGGTGAACAGGATGGTTAGGCTGATGCTGATTTAAAGAGTTGCCGGATCGTTTGTTGTTGAATTTTCGATTGCGGCAGTTTTCAAGTAGATTATCTCCAAATTTGCAATATCGACACACAAGACAAGAGTTGGGAATTATTTTGTCTGTTGTGATTGGTAACGTATCCCTGCACGATATGATTCTCGGTTTTGAAGGTGCTGGGACTGTTGAGAATTGGTAGGCTGTTGGGATTTGGAGCGATTATGGAAGTTCGATGTAAACAAATGGGACTTAATTAAATATAAAAAAACGCTTTACTCACTGAATGTTAATAAAATAGTTATGACTACATTCCCAAATACTAAAAGCTTGCCACAAGCTGAAAATGATCTTAGATATAAGCTAAACATGACATTACATACAATGTCATATAATAATAGATTGATTCATCTGATTGACTCTACCAATTATATTATTAATAAATTTATGACATTTATTCGACGAAAGGTAGCTGTGTCGCAATCTTATTTTTTTAGTATTACAGCCAAGAATTTGGCTAACCCGACCGCTTCTATTGAACACAGACAAGGATATTGGAAGACATTCCAAGTAATTTAAATTAGTTCATAAGACAATATAAGAAGTCTCTAGCATACATAAGCCACTAAATATATCAAGCGAGCATAGGAGATCAAAAATGTGTAATATCTTGCCCGAATTAAAAAAGTCAAAAAAGTTTAATAATATCGCAATATTCAATAATATTCAGACAATGGGTAAAGCCCAACTTAAATATTACCCATCAAAACATGCAGGGGCTTCCTGGCAAAGAACTTGTATTAGAACTATTTCTTAATATATATATATGATATTGAGTATTGAAAAATAAATAAACTATTGAGTATTAATAATTCTGACACCGATGTTATTCGTATTTCAGAACACTGCTTAAAGGAAAGCATGATATCTATTAATATAAATAATTACAAATAGAGTCAAAGTTAAAGAAAAGTTCTTTATTACTGTAGATATTTAAATATACTTAGCAAACGTCATTTTTTGCCTGTTCTCAACATTGGACCACTGTAGGAGAAGAAGGACGTTGAAGACGCGTAAGTGGACTCTAGGCGGTATTGCGGATTACCAACCTCTACGAATGCACGATGAGAGCTCTTAGGTAGACCGACGAGGAACCATCAAATGAAATGGTACTCACCAAGCCATCTCCTGCTCCCGTCGCTGGATGTTGATATTTGTCTGTTCCGTTGATGCGGCGGCGGCTGCGGTTCAGCACTAAATAGTTTCTCTAAGGAGTTCTTGAGGTTTTCTTCACCTAGGCATCTACAATGGCGGCGCGGCGCGGTGGAGCTGTTGCTCACAAAAATGCGGGGTCAAATATTCGTGCACTTGAACTTATGAGGCGCCGGTGAAATCGCAACTGAAGATGTCGCGGACACTGTAACGGCATTAAAGGCTAAGGTCGAGCCACCGCTATCAGTAGCTATGATCGTCTATTCCTTCTACCCCAAAAAGAGATGTCCCGATTCAGCTGTAAAAATTGTAAGTTAAGAATGATAAGTCTGAATTTCTTGTTCGTTGAGAAGTTCGTTAGGCGTACAATAGTCGAAGTTAGGGTTTCAAGTTAGACAGAGAAAGCATATATGCCCGCAAGCCGGTATTTCGCATCAGTTAGCGGTGTATTGCGCCAGATCGATCGTTGTTGTATTTTGTGTGATGGTACCATTTATTTTTTGTATATATGGGCGCTTGGAACTTCTTTTAGTGGTCGACCACAATTTATAATATTTGTTTGGGATATCGTATAGATATCCGTCGTAGTTTTACGACGTGAGTACTCAATGATATTTCATGTGCTCGCTAGTAGCGGCTTGTGGTGGTTCCAATTATATAATTAGTTCACGGCAATAACGATCCGAATAGACCGGTTTACACAATTGCGATTTGATTTTCCGAAATGGGTTTGAACTAGCGGTTACCTCAAAAGGTCCGTAACGTTTTGAAACCTTCAACTCTGCGCAATTTGAGCTGGATGTTATCGAAACGTTGTCATTAGCGCTTTTGGAGATCTAACCCACACCACAGCGAGGTACATACTCCGGTAAATACCGATCTATGAATCTCGCTGACCTCAGCACGTCCTCGACCGAGCCCAATCATAAATATTTGACTCAGCCTACACATTAGACCTCCAGCGAAATTTACATTTAATTTAAAGATGCAACTTGAATCCAAACTGTCCAAGGCAAAGCAAAACAATCTACCCGGTCCTAAATAATGAACTTTAGACTGTAATTTGATCTCTTCGCGCGTCCCCGACAACACTCAAATGTCAAAAATATCAACAGGATAGGTTATCTGTGTTGACAACGTTTAAACTTTGTTCTGAATTTGTTATTTCCATCCGCGGAACCTCATCGATCAAACAGTCTCCCTATGCCCTGCCAACCTAGGTTTAGCCGCAACTAAACTCCTGTCTAGCCTAGACTAAAATCCTAGTGTTATACCACGTCCATTATCGACACCACTCGAAAATGGTTGAGTTTGATTTGAATGTGCTTGTATGTTTAATGACTGTGTGTGTGGGAATTTCAAAACTCGCTACTCGAAAGGAATGAGGAGAGGATTAGCCCGCGAATATCCTAAGAGCCAATCCAGGAACCCTGTGGTGAAGGAAAAAGGAAATTAGGGTCGCTCTAAGCCCAGACTCAGACTCAGATCAATTACCTACAAGTTCTTATCTAACGACCCAAGGATAGTTTTGGAATTTGGGTTAGGTTGATTTAAAGGATAGGAACCGAGGTATATCTCGGCGCTTCAGACACTCACGAAAATCCACTGTAACACGCAATCACAACTCGTCCAGTTCAGACGCGTAAAACGGCAGACCGAAACTGTTTAGAACTACTGAAAGACGAGTGTCACAGCAGCTTGACGCAGAGACTGAAGGCTTTCTTCTTCTTCATAATCTTCTCACGCACCCTTTCTGGGGCGTGGGGAGTCGGGGTCAGGTCGACGGACCTCTTCCCGAAGAATCGCCTCTGTCCACTCCTGTGGACAGGTCATCGGATGGCCCCTGCGGGCGGTGGTGAAGGCTTTCCCCTCCCAGCTCTCGTATTTATAGACCCCACATGTCTGGAAAAAAAATGGCGTCCTTTGCGAACACGCGCTGCCCAAGCGAAAGCTTCTTATCTCTAACTACACAGGGTCTAATTTCAATCAAACATGCCATGCAGATCCGCCGTTCTACAAACTTTGTGTACGCATATTCACTATGATCAACCGTAGGTTATCACTCAAGTCATTTGGTATTGCCGATACACAAAATCTGTTGATCGCTGACCATAAAAGCTTGTTGCGATTAATTAAGCCTTCCCGACCGCTAGCGTCTTAGACAAAGATCACTAGAATGATATTCAAACCCGTGATGTCAAACTCGCCACATCGTACCAAACAAACGCAATTGTATATTTGCAGTCAACATAATAGCTTTCTCCGTATCGTTCCATAATAACCTTCCATTATTTAGTTATTCGTAATTTATTCAGCGCGCAGCCAAATCGGCTCTGATCCCTACACATTTCGCAGGAATGCGCCAAAAAAACCTGACCTGACCTCTGTTCCTGGAACCAACACACGCGCTCGGCTCATTGTTTTATGCCTACTTACCCTAAGCTACTCAAAAACCCAAACGTTAAATGAACCGTCTCTTGTATTCAATGCGTGTAACAATACAGCGCGGCGATGGGCTAGCCCTCTGTCACGCAAAATGAAGTATCAAATGTAGTGACTCTTATGTACCATTACAACACGTGCGGCGGTCGCGGAGGAAGCACTTCCTCTTTCCGGACGGTAGGCGGCGTCTCCGAGCTAAAAGAGTGACCTGGCGCGAAATTATTTCAAATGGTAATCCTGTCGATACCAAAAGAGCTCTTTCTTGCGCGAACATCCGATAGGAAACAAACGAAAACTAAAAATAATTTCACTTAAGTCCTTTTGTGAATTCGGTCCGGTGTGTAAACAATAATTTAGGGACTACCCTGATGACGTCACAGCACTAGCATCCATAACGATATGTAATTTCGTAGTAAGTTTGTCGCCGCGGGAAACACCGTGATGCGGAATAAAATATGTTAAATCACTAAGTTTATGGCGCGGTACTACTTCTATACAACCCTTTTGTTTAATTATTTCGTCGTATTTTCTGCGAAAAGAAGGATTCGTCCGTGTTCATGATTATGCGATTTACATAAAATGCAACCAACTTTAAGACGGTATTCGAATCACGATAATTAATAAACATGAACGGATTCAAATAATTATTGCGCGCGGCGGAACCATGTTTGTTAATTTTTTTATTTGATTCAAGTCATATGTTCTACGTTCAATTTGTGTTTGTTTGCTATGGTATAAAATAGTCTAACGACGCCGAGAGGTTCACACAATTTATAAATTGTGTGAACCCCTCGGCGTCGGTAGACTCCGGTATCGAGTCATGAAAGCTCTGAATATCGAGCCATGAACGATCTGAACGGGAAAAATAAGTGTGTTAAGTAGGTAGGGAGGTCCGTATTTAGATGAAATAACCGGTAAAATCCGGTGAGAAGGCACAAAAATGAAGACGCGTAAGTGGACTGTAGGTACATAGGGCGGTATTGCAATGGTACTCACCAAGCCAGTTGATGCTCCCGTCGCTGGATGTTGATATTTTTCTGTTCCGTTGATGCGGCGGCGGCTGCGGTTCAAAACTAAAGAGTTTCTCTAAGGAGTTCTTGAGGTTTTCTTGAGCTAGGCATCTACAATGGCGGCGCGGCGCGGTGGAGCTGTTGCTCACAAAAATGCGGGGTCAAAGATGCGTGCACTTGACCTTATGAGGTGCCGGTCGAATTTCAACTGAAGATGTCGCGGGCGCGTGCTGCGGTCGCGGAGGAAGCACTTCCTCTTTCCGGACGCTAGGCGGCCTCTCAAAGCTAAAGGAGTGACTTGGCGCTAAATTATTTCAAATGGTAATCCTGTCGATACCAAAAGAGCTCTTTCCCGCGAGAACAGGCGTAGAAACTCCCACAGATTGATTTTTAGATCTCTTTTAAAAATTGTTTGTGCTTAACTGATACAAATATTACAATATCAATTATTATGATTAGAAAACTTCATGACTATGTTAAAAAATATTACAAAACTTTCAAGTTGTTTTGTAGAAATTGACACATTAATAGAAAAATACTAAATTCAAATAATAGAATGAAAACAGTTTGGCAAATCATAAACCGTGAAACTGGCAAAGTTATACCAAGGGACAATGATTTCTGCTGAACAAAAGGTGATGATGTTGATAAATCCCTGAGGTAGCTACGCTGAGGTAGCTCGAGCATTCTTCACCAATGTACCCTTACTCCCAACAGAGAGTCTAAATTCATCTCCATGACTTTGTTAAAAATCAGCGATAATGTAGATTTTAAATTTCATTATTTATATCCCCAGGACATTGTCAAAACTTTTAGATTACTTAACTTAAAAAATACTGAAGACCTGTGGGGTATATCAGTCAAAAACATTGGTTCAGTAATACTCGTTATAGCCTAACCTACACCTAACTTATATATTTAATAAATGTGTTGACGATGGGAGCTTTCCCAGACCTCATGAAACACAGTAAACTGATACCTCTAGTCAAGTCGGGAGACAAGGGTGATCCTTAAAATTTCAGACCAATATCTGTTCTACCAACACTAAGTAAAATTTTTGAAAAGATTATACTCAATCAAATCATACTTCAACGGTACAAAACAACTCCACGACAAACAATACGGTTTCACTAGGGGTAAATCGACTACGGATGCAGGTATTACTCTTATACCTCATATTTATTCTGCATGGGAGGCCGCACAGGATGCTATCGGAGTTTTTTGCAATCTGTCAAAGCAATTTGATTGTGTTGATCATAATACGCTATTAATAAAATTTAATCATTGCAGAGATAGAAATAAAGCGTTGGATGTACTAAGATCATACCTAAGCAATAGAATTCAAAAGGCAGAAGTCAACGGCGTTAAATCTGATGCATCGGGTGTGAAAATTGGCGTTCCATAAGGTTCCATATTAGGCCCTGTCTTATTACTGGTATATATTAACGATCCGCCTTACATGGTGGAGAAAATGATTGACATGGAGTTTTTTGCTGATGATACTTCACTAGTCTACAAAATTGAAAGAAAAAAGAAGATTTTGATGATGTTAATGGAGTATGTCTTTAACCTTGAATTGGTTCACGGTTACTAATTTATTGTTAAATGCTGGCAAATTCTCACTTCCAAAATTTCAGGCAAGTTAAGACCAGCTATCTAAATAGCAACACGTTAGAATGAGTAAATTATACCATGTTTCTTGGAATAACTATTGATAGCAAATTGCAGTGGGGACCCCACATAGATATATTTGCTGGTAATTTAAGTTCTGCGGCTTACGCTGTTAGAAACGTCAGACAAAACACGGATGTGGCTACATCTAGGCTAGTACATTTTAGTTACTTTCATAGTGTCATGTCATATGACATGTGATATTCAAACTATTTTTATTTTACAGAAAAGAGCTATTCGAGCAATTTATTATTTAAAACGCATAGAGTCCTTAAGAGAGCTTTTTAAAGAAATTTATATTCTAACAATTTATTTTCGAAAATATAATGTATTTACCCAAGAACCTTGCAACATTTTCCAAACTTAGCGATAGCCTAAGAAATAACCACAGACTACTTGCGCCCCGGTTTAGACTCGCGAAGGTTAGCAATTCTTCCAAGGGTCAATGCATTATCTACTGAAATCAGATATCTCTGGAGATCATGAAATTGCCATTTGAGCAATTTAAAAACCATATTAAAGCAGCTTTGTAAAAAAAGCGATATTACAATGTTCAATATTACTTAAATGACGGGACTGTATAGCGTTAATCTGGCTCAACACAGACCTTGCTGATAATAATTTTGTAATTATTTATTCCTGATTATTAATTATGATAATGATATTATAATATTTGTATTAGTTAAGCACAAGCAATTTTTAAAAGAAGTCTAAAAATCAATCTGTGGGAGTTCATACGCCCTGCTCCTCCCACAGTGGTCCAATGTAGAGAAGTGGCAAAAAATGACGATTGCTAATTATATGTAAATATCTACAGTAATAAATACATTGGTAATATTGAATTTTGGTAGGAGCTGGCACCGCTATATGAGGCTAATTTTTTTCATAAGTGATATCTGTAATATTTTTTTCCTCCGATGAGGCAAAGCTTATTGCTTCATTAAGGGTTGCGGGGTTGTGGCATCAAACAACGGTTGCCATTCTTAAATTTATCCAGTCACAAATGCGTGTAATGCGGCCGCGTCGTCAGTTCTGTTCTTGTTCAGACTTGTTGGTATAGTAATGTTTATTTCTGTTAATAGCTTTGCTAAGCCAAACTGATTAACCGTTTCGGTACTTAGTTGGTGACAATCTTGCAATTCGGACAATAAGGCTGTAAAATTATTTTCTCGCCGAACTGATTGTTGAGGAAATCTTCTAACTGATCGAACGTCTCTAATTCTTTAATGGAGCACGTTAATTCTACGTGTCCTTCTAATTGGCTTAGACTATATTTAAATAATATATTTTGCTGGGAAGGCGAAGCAAGGTCTATCGCGTTTTGGCAATTGTTTAAAAATGAAGCGAGTTTGTCGCGATTGCCATCGAATTTATTTATAAATTTCAACAGAATGTTGAAAAACTTTAGACGGTCCTGCTTTTTCTTTATCTTTGCCAACTGTAGAAGCGTGGGTGACACTCAGTCATGACAATAACAATATTGTGATAAGAATGAGACGATGTGTGAACTCGGTCACGTAGCAGTTTGTTATTTGAATGTCGATGAATAAAACTTTTACGGGACCCTTGAGCACTTTCACTTTAAACTGGAATGTGCTTAAATAAGAAGGCACATCAGAGTTTCATGATGCTAACGGATGTGATGAAATCCTGGCCTGAACTGGTCCTTGATTCACGTTGACTTCGACCTGGAACTGGAGTTTGTAATGGAGTCTGTGCTGGGGTGCAGAAGGTAACAAGCTGCTGGCGTTATTTTCCTGATCCAGTTAGCGCACAGAGAACTTTTCTGGAGAGGTACTTACTGAAGTAGCTTGAGGTTTATTGTCACTTTTCAAGTTTTAGTACTGATACTTTTATGTTAAACTAACGGAGACGTCCGAGGACCTTTTCTATTTTTAAGATCCCACCTCTGCCACCAAATGTTATACGGTGTAGGGTATTTCCCTTCTTTTTTTTTTAAAGAACACACTTTTTACTGAAATAAAACTTATATTAAAATTAATGGAAATAGAAAATAAGTAGAATATTGTGCAATATGCGTGTCTACAATGAGACCGGGGGAGAGAGGCTGACTTCCCGAGGAGTTCATCAGAGTGTGTCGGGTCTGAGTGCTGTTGAAGCACCTTCATCGTCGATTTCTCTTAATAAGAGAGGGCATAACAGTATGAAGTAGACAGCGAACAAGAGGTGCGAGCAGCGACCGGTCCTTAACGAGCTCACACAGTAGTAGTTTTCGGCTTGAGGCGGCGGCTGAGGTAGAGGCCTTTTCGGCCCTATGCCCAACAGTGGCTCGATATGAGCTTTGCAAAATGGAGTTGGCATTTGCGCATTAGGTGCATCGGGCCATAAAGCTAGGTTCTACTTTACGTAGCAACAATTTCAATCAATATTCTCAGTAGCCACTTATTATATCTACTAGGAACAATTGCTAAAGAAGATGACTAGTTGACTACGAGGTACAGTCAGCGGCGTAACAAGCTATACTTACACATAATCAATCAAAACTGGCTCATGGTTCTATCGCCTTTTGATAAAGTAAAGGCAGGCTGTCGCCTAATAGAGTTTCCCTACCATGCTAGAGACTCTGCTTTACCTACATAGGTTTGGGTATCAAGGAGATTAGAATTTAGCAGTATACAAAAAGCGCCGAAAAAAATAATGAGGAACTAATCACTTTTAAGGGTCACGTACACAATTCACCAAGTCTGGAATGGGATGTAAAACTGTAAATCTGTTATCGGTATAGTGATGGATGACTGTAATGAGTCACTTATTACTACTCAAAAAAGTGGCATTATATTTGCACGTTATAGTGCTTAGCACACAAAACTAAGCTTCACAGATAGTTCTAACAACCTACGGTGAGCCAACCTGAACCTCACTATCATATATTTTATAATGTATCGCTGTTTTTAATTTCAAATATTCTTGCACCTCGGCAAAGCTGCCAATGGAAATATTTGGAATAAAACTAGAATCTGCGATTATATTTTAAGCGTGCCTGTACGTCAAACAAAAATAATTATTTTATGAGTTTTGTAGGTATGTTTTATATTCTTCATATTCGTTACATATCAATATATCGAACAATATCAGCCACGGCACGGACTCAAGCTGTTATTGTTGTGCATAAACAGGATGGGTAAGGGATTTCCCGCCGCGTGCAATGTGCACAATCAATATGATAGTTTACGGGTCGTTCTATCACCAGTATATTAATCACAATTTAAAACGTGTTAAATGTAAGTAACGCCTCCTCTGACGGACTAGCTGCGCAGTTCTGGTTAAAGGTTTGAAGCTATGAAACCTACAGTAATTTTTCATATTTTCATTAGTTATGTTACTGACTACTCGCTGACGTACTCGCGCACCAAGGGTTCCGCACAAATAGCATTTTATTTTGTAAAGCTACTTACTAGAAATATACGGTTTGCCTTTGAAGATTATGGTCAACGGGAAGTACCAAGGTATCATGCCCTTGTATCAAGCAAATTCAGCAAATTGATGGCATAATCAGCCGTATCTTTTGATTGCGTTGATCTAGAAGTTTTATTTTTCACAGCTGCAAGGGACCACAGATCTTAGGGTTTGATATCTATCAATTTGATTACCTCTGTGGTGTTGCGGTCGAGGCTGTGCTTTCTAAGCGAGAGACATTTCATGTTTGTGAAGTCGCTGTTTCTGGTTCCCACGATACAGGGTATCCTAGTATGGGGCCAGTAGCAATGTATGTGGCTGTATGTAAATGTGATGTTAATTTGAACTTGAGTAGGGTAATGGAATCAATATTTACTCAAGTATGAATAAATAGCCGTTAATAGCCGTTTTTACTGAGTTTTTTGCGGAAATCGATGCTATAAAATTTTAAAGACTTTTTACTTCGTATTATTGAATTATCAAGTACCTATTTGGGGGTTATTGGTGAGTTTTACTGTACTGTAACTAACTAACTAAATAACTAAGTAAGTATGTTTGACCCTAGGTAGTAAAGTATTATAATCTAAATTTGGCCCACTTCTAGTTCTTGTATCATCACGAAACTTGGCATGTTTATATAGTTTAGATGTCAGTCAGTACAATAAAATGGTACCATCGACCATCTCGTGACGGAGCTCGAAGGTAGGAGGTATCTCTGGAACCCTTAGTAGTAATCCCGTCAAGTTTGGGCTCATCAGATTCATCGGGACATGACCTGTTTATTTTATCAGTCGATTTCCATCATCATCATCCTGATGATGGCGTTAGAAGATGGTAGACGGAACTCTGAGCTGCTTACTTGTAAACCCATCGAGATGGGCTCATAACATTTGTCGTAAAAAAACTGTTCCTGGTATATATTGATGTTGTCATCATCATCTGATGACGGAGTTGAAAGGTGGCAGTCTGAACCATGGGATTTTACTTTTAAACCCATCGAATTTGGACTCATTAGATTCTTCCTGACAAGTCCTGTTCATTTCACATGGAGATGTTCTCATTATCATCTCCTGACTGCTGATTATGGAGCTCGTAGGTGTGAGAAGGAACACTGAGATGCTTACTAGTCAACATGGTATGGGTATAACTATAAAGGTTGTTTATACTGGTAGTAAATAAATTAGAGTTAATTATGCATTCCAAGATGGCAACCGCTCCAAATAAAAATTTGCAGTTTAGGTGTGGATAACAACAGTTTTTAGGATGTTATAACTAATTTAGGGTCCATTTTGCATGTCGATATGACGGTTGAGCTTAATTTGTGTTTTACAATATTGGTATTATTTTAAAGTTTTTTTAGATTGCTCTATAGTAACTTATTAAGTTTCCATATTGCATTTCAAAGTCAAAATTCTTTATTACAAATATGCTTAGTACATGCCATTTTTTGCCTCTTGTCTTCGTTGGACCACTATGGGAGAGAAGGCATTGAATTTTCCACAGATTGATTCTAAGATTCCATTTCGCATTTCGCCATGTTGTAATTTCGTTTTAGAAATCTTTATTACTCTAAGAATTACAAATTCGCTTACGAGTAATACAATGGTTTGTGAAATTACTACATCCGTGAGCGGTTATATTATAACAATAGGTTAACTTATGTTACAGTTAAATGATCTCCCGACACAGAGGGCATGTGGAATAAATAATTCTAGATATCCACCACGCCGAAAGATCGTTAACAGTAAGAAACCTCTCGATTATGCAGTAAGGGAATGATTTTCAAAGTGCTAGTGCACATTTGATGATAATTGGCGATAGTGATAATTAACTGTGCTTATGAGTTAGAGACAGTTTCTAAAAAAAAAATTCCTAAAGTAATATAGATCCCTTAACCCTAGATAACTCAACAACTTAAAATTAGATCATTTTCATGATTTCGGATAATATTTTCACATTTGATGATAATTGGCGATAGTGATAATTAACTGTGCTTATGAATTAGAGACAATTTCTAAAAAAAGATTCCTAAAGTAATATAGATCCCTTAACCCTAGATAACTCAACAACTTAAAATTAGATCATTTTCATGATTTCGGATAATATTTTTTCAAAAGAATACGTAATAAAAAATATATTAATAAATCATAATTTTCGAAAAATACAGTGCGCTACCATGTGAAATTATTTACTTCACTAAAAACATCTTGGTTTTTTAAACAAGTAGCGACATCTAGTTTGACTTGTTTGTACTTGATTAAGTGTAGATGTTAATCTGAAATGCTTGTCAAAGCAAAATAGAGTTATTTGGAGAATTAAGGGAAAATGAAACGGTATGTTGCATTTAGAACATCATATGTTACAGAGGGTTAACAGTAGGTATGTACTGTTTATTTCGGATAAATACTCATTCAAATTGACGATAATGACTTCTAGTAGAGTAGAATATGTTTTTAAAATGTTGCTTTATTGCTAAGCACTCCACTCAGAGTTCTGTTTACCACCTTCCAGTCACATCCTCAAGTTCGCATCGTCTCAGGTGAAATAAACAGGATCTGTCACGACGAATCTAAAAACCCACACTCGATGTGTTCACAAGTTAGCATCCCAAAGTTCCATTTTCCACCTTTGAGCTACATCATCATGAGCCCAAGCTTCCATGAGTTCCATCTCCCACCTTCCAGCGCCATCATCAAATGATGATGGTGAGTTAAATCATCTAGTAAAATAAACAGTTCTTGTACTGACAAATCTAACGAGCTCAAAGCTTCGATGACATTACTTAGCATCCTATAGAGTTCCCTCTCCCACCTTCGAGCTTCATCGGACCGGCTTGTTGGTACCATATTATTGTATTGTTATCTAAACCACATAAACATACCAAGTTTTATGATGATAGAAGAACTTGAAATGGGGCAAATTTAGATTCTAAGATTTTATTAAATATTGACAAACTTATTTAGTTAGCTATTTATGTACAGGTGGACAGCATAACACCCAGCAATAACTCACCAAATATTTAATACTCATTGAAATCAATCAGTATTAAATAAATCAGTATTGTATCAGAATATGAGAATGTAAAAAGTTTATAGCCTCGATTTTGGCAAAAAATTTAGTAACTAAATAAATACTCATACTATATACATAAATACTTAGTAAATAGCCATTTTGATAAAAACTCAGTAAATAATAAATGCTATTTACTCGGACCTCCCATCTCGTTACTAATTTAGGTACGTAACGTAACGTACACTAAGAACCTACGCACGCCGTGTACATTTTCCTTGCCAAAGTCTTAACGGGGCACAGGGATGAATGATTTCGTAGAAAATCCTTATCTGCTCATCAGTCATGAAAATATTGTTTTGATTGGGAATCCCTTTAGCGTCGATTGAATTGTGTGAGGGGTCGTCGTCGGTGGTATCACCTTCGAACCGGGTTGGCCGGGGGAACCTATCGGCTCCAAGTGTTGGACTATACTCCGTGCAATTATTAACTATAAATATAAATAAATGAGTACGGGCGTACAGTATCGAGAATCTCACTCACAGTGACGCGGGATCTCGTCGCGCGAGGTCGTCTACTTCGCCCGCCCCGCCTGCACCGCCTGCCCCGCGACTGCTCTTATCATGTTTACAATCACAACCAGCTTTGCCAGTTTGACACTAGTCCTCACACTAGCGATCGCCGACACCAAAACAAGCAGTAAGTCCAAAACTGTGATCTACCATCAGCTTCAACTGAACTCGCAAATCTGAATTGTATCTGGGTTTTTTCAATTTTACCATTGACATATAACAGGTATACAAATGGTTTCCATGACGTACCTAGGTCACCTTCCTTATGTAAATGTATGTCGTTCGCGGTTGACACCTAACCCTCGTGTTTGTGTTTCAGAAACAGGGACTGCTTGTACTAGGCACAACAGAAACGGCACTTGTATACCTTTCAATGAGTGCCGAGCTGCAGTTCAACTGTTTGAGCTGCACGATGTGCAATCACTGCGATATCTGTTCTGCGGATATGAGGCCGTCACCCCTCTGGCAAGTACTTGGACAATTACATAACATTAGCATCAGCAAGTACACGAACAAGATTATCCTCAAGCCTTAAGTCAATATTTACCTGTGCAAATTATTATTCAATACCTACTTCTGTTAGAGCAGATATTTTAATCACTAATGATAGTATTTTTTGTCCGAAATACAAGGATGCTAATTCTGTGAATTATGGGCACATAAAAATCAACAGATCTCTCTCTTCTTCGCATACCCGTCATATCATACAAAAACGGAAAAGCGGATCTTCTCTTGTGGGAAATGTGTGAATGGAAATGTGTAACGAAGGGACGGAATAAAGTAGTTAAGCTGTATATAGCTGCGGCTGAGTGTGTGATCAATTCCCAATAATAAAAGTTCATTTATATCATTACAGGTTTGCTGCAGCAACGGAAAACCAATAAGCAAAGCAACAACAAGAAGGCCATTCACCAATCCAGATACAAGCTCGACAGTGACAAAATCCATACCAATACCAACTACCACTTCTAGTCATCAAGATACTCCCACTGAAGAAGAGTTCAGAATAGATCATGCGATATCCATCAATGTAGTAACAGCAGCAGAGGAAGAAGGGAGAAGAAATCGTTCCACTAGTACAATAACTCCAACTATTCAACTCATGGGACCAGCACTGCTTCCCAATAGAAAGATTTGTGGTACCAATCTTCAGGTTGAAGACAGGATTTTTGGAGGAGAGAGAGCAGCGATAGACGAATTCCCTTGGATCGCCCAGCTGATGTTGGTCAATGGTAAGAAAAAACTATTTTCATAAGAACTAACCATTTAGGATGATTAGTAATTTCGTAAATAAACATAGAAAATTACGAATCAGCCTTTCAGAGATTGACTCATTTAGTTCAGTCAACAATGAATCATTTGTAAATAATCTCAGTCTTCTGTGGAACTGAACGTAGTGACTGTATTTTATTTCACTGGAACTACTTTAGCTCAGTCAATGAGTACAAAGTCAAGTCAAGTCAGTCAAAGGGTGTCTAGTCTTCTTGTGTTTTGAATGAATATTAATAAAACTTATCTCACGCCTAAACTATTGTTTGCAATGTTTTAATAAATGTATTTCATGTGCCTTTGGTTTTTTATAAACTACTCTAAACTGCCTTCAAACTTGATTATATTTACAAAAAATATCTCATCTAACGCGATAAGGTGTTCCCGATTCTAAGTCATTTTAATTTGGCTCATTACTGATGGTAGGTAGGTTAGGTACCTAACTAATTTTCATTATGTATATTTTCGGTAGCTTAATAACTACCTACTGAATGGCGGCCAATTGTTTCATTTGATATGCCTGTCTGTTTATTATCTCTAACAGAGCTGAAATGTTTCGCAGATAAAAATTACAGATTCATATGTTCGGGAACGCTGATCAGCGACCGATACGTGGTGACTGCTGCCCACTGCGTGAAGCATAGAAGCTTCTCGTCCCTCGCTCCATTTAAAACGTAAGTACAATGCCAATGCAACCCGAAATGGCGGAAAATATAACAAACAAAAAGAAAAATTTAAGTTGCGACACAAATCAGCTTACACAAATCTCTTTAAGAGGTAGTAAAGACACCATTCCAAGCCACTTCTGAAACCGAATATAATTACACTTTTGTGTTGCACCTTCATCAATTAACATAGTTGACAAAGACATACATAATAATGTCACTGACTAATAAATACATGAATAACAAAACTGATGAAGAATCCTGCTATTTTGTATTCGGGTTTAACCTGCGTTCCAAGAAATCACGTTCTAGAGTCGTGACTCAATGAGATCTAAGTATTACTTATCGTATTATAATAAATGTAGCACATTTATGTCCCCAACGAGGGGCCCAGTCTTACCCGCATACGAGTACGATGGAGCCATACTCCGTCACGCTGGCTCAGTGCGGGCTGATTGAGGGGTTTCAAGACTACTATTACAATGGAGCAAAGAGAAAGTAGCCGGGACCTACAGCTTAACATGTCATCCGAAACACGAAACTTTCGTTAAATTAATTATCTCATGTACATGATCAGATCAGCACCGGATTTGAACCAAATGAGCTTCATGGTTTTAAACTTGCTTCTCAAGCAGAAACTTATCGTAATACCTGCGGTAATAATCTCGCCACAAAGAGCAAATTTTACTATAACTCTGTTTTAGAAAGAGGATTTAATTGTAACTTTTATACTAACACCACTTTAAATTTCGACCAATTATCTTGAAAAGAGTTAAACATTGGAAAATGGGAGTTGGTAAACGTTGTGTAAAGGTATGTAATTCTATAATGCCCCTACAACATTTATCATATCATACGTACGAGTGTCTATGCAAAAATATTTTACATATAGCGCGAGTTACAAGAGATGTTTACCAACAAACCATTATTTACAAACAAGCCATTTTTAAATAATCAGAACACGATTATTTTAAACGAGCTGTCTTTTGCTTGTTTGAGATGTCAATTTTAAATGAATACCGTATACCGTATCTAGACACTTGTTTCAAGCTGAACCTATTTGACAATATCAGAATTGTAAATTTCCAGCAGTTGTATTTTGTAAACTCAATTTTGTGTTTTTTTTTAACCGTTTATTATAAGCAGAAATTATAAATTTACATCTGACAATAGGTCCACGGAAACCATATAGGTTTGTATGTGGATCCTTATTACGCTAAAATATATGTACAATGTTTAACACATCTTGTATTTGTTTATGTAAGTACATACAAAATTTTAAAAATAAATTAAAAACATATCAGGTATGTATTTTTCATGGTTACGTCACATGCTAGTATTAGATAGAACTCGTGAATAAAAATACCGTTTTACATCGTATATATTGTAAATGAATGTAAACGTACCTATTTCGACTGGCATTCAAATACTGTATTCTGATTCTGATAGAAATTCCCAGATGTCAGAATAACATTACAAGACCTCAGATAAACGAAACTCTTTGCTTAAAAGCTTACTGCTTTGTGGCTCTATTGAAAGTATATCGACAGTGACAGACGTTGCTTATTGTATGTCAAACTTAGGTAAATAAAACTTTGTGGTAAAATGCCAACAAATTCCAACAGGCCGCTAATTTTTTTGGTACCAAATTTGTTCGAAGGTTAGTTCCTTCTTGGGGGAAGGCCCCCAAATACCGATAAAAGAGCATCAACATTTCCAGGATAGTTCGACTGAGCGAGTGGGACATGGAAACCGATGTGGACTGCCACGAGGACCGATGTAACGAGGGCTTCGTCGACGTGGACATTGAAGAAACGACAGTCCATCCTGACTATGATGCTGAGAATCATCTCTTGAGAGCTGACATCGCTTTGCTGCGGTTAAACAAGCGAGTCAATTTTACAGGTTGGTGCTAAACATAAAAGTTCAGGAGAAGCCGGGGTACAGGATTATAAAAAAGTGACACTATGCAGAGAACTGAAACAATCATCAACGTTAGTGAAGAGTTTCTTGCTATTCCTAGATATATGGCATGTTCATGTGCATTTTTTATCATAATAAAGCAGCTTATGGTTAGCAACTAAGTCTAATTTGTAAACTTAAAATTGGTCAGGACTCCACGAGACAGGTGCTCCTACCTAGTATACCTGGCTGCTGGTATACCTATTGTGCTCGCCTTGAAACACCCTAACATTTTAGGCATTCATCTCGCAGATAGTCTAGCTAGCTGATTGCAGGATGATGATGCCGAGCTTACACCTGTTTGAGATACTTTTACATCTATTTCAGAATTCATCAGGCCAATCTGTCTCCCCACAACTAGTTACGTGGCAAACCAGGACTACATTCCGCAAATGGCGTACATCACTGCGGGCTGGGGAAATACCGAGCACAGTACGTATTTTGAACGAAATGTTTTAAACTAAAAAATCACTAGACTTGGGCATCTAATAGCGGTCTAGACAAAAGGGCAACAATATTATTTTGAAAGGCCCTCCACCTATCAGCGTTGTCATTACGAATGCTTCAAAATTTCTACATCATCTTGTTTTCACTTAATTGTTGCCACACTTCTACATCATAATATCTAAACTTCTATAATAATGGTCTTAGAGCCACGTCTTCAGTAGTATTCCCCGTGATCATTACAGGTAGACTGGCGCCCGTGCTCCAAAAAGTGGAGATCAGAGCCGTTGCCATGGACGTGTGTAAGATAGCTCACTCCGAATTGGGCATCTGGGAGAATTCCAGCATTTGTGCTGGAGGTCGGAGAGGGCAGGATTCCTGTAGTGGAGACTCGGGAGGGCCACTTATCAGAGCCGTCATGGAAAACGATATTACCAACACATTCCTCTTTGGCGTCACCAGTTATGGTAAATCAAAATGCGGGCAAGAAGGCATCCCCAGCATATACACGAGGGTAGTGCCTTTCATGAAGTGGATTTTAAGTACGCTGAGACCTTGACCAAATGTTTACTTAATCTGTTTGAGGACAATCTTAGCTTTACAATTTTACAAACAATAGAGCCATTTTTAAAATTTTTATTTACTTATTTGGAAACACTCAAGAAAATATGAAAATATATATCAATAGGTGGTATGTTTGTTTACAATTGTAGAATGGAAGTCTAAGAAATAACCCATGAGAATCAAAGCCATGGTATTTGTTATGAGATGTTTAATTTTATTAGAGACGCAAGTAACTGTAATATAAATCTAATTATAATTTCATGAAGTATTAACTATCTAGTTAGTAGTCATTAAGTACCGAACCCTATGTTATATATAAAATATAATTGTTACCTACAATTCCGTGTGTTTGTGCAATGAAAATCCAGAGTTAACAAAAGTGTATCAAGTCTGAAATAAATCTCATATCAAGCATTTACCACGTCGACCCCATAGGTCAACTGCATAGCACAACTAGTTGTGTCATCAGTTTTTTCAAAGTAGTTCATACTTTGAAAAATTTGGTCCCATGGCACAACTATTTTAGTTGGTCTATGGGTCCATGATAAATTTATTGATTTCCACTACTTTAGCTCAACTTAATATCTCTAAGGTGTGGGATAGAAAGAGTGTTGATTGAGCGTTGTGATTGTGAAGTACCAGGGCAGCAGACTGTTAAAGGAGGTATTGAAAACAGAATTGATAATTACATAAGTTTATTTCATTCAATTTTTGACGCGGGCACAATCAGAGGCACAATTGTGCCTCTGCCACACATGTGAAAAATGATGACATCTGTGACATGACATACATGGCAGAGGCACAATTATTGTGCCCGCGTCAAAAATTCAATGAAGTAAATTCAACCGTCTGCTGCCCTGCGGGCTTATTCGCTAATTTTGAGAGATGAAAGTGAACAACAGTGAAGTGATGATCACCGAGCTCAGTGACCAACCCACCACTCTGTTGTTTTGGTATTCCGTATCGCCTTTATGTCACGTGATCTTTCGGTGATGGACGGAAACTCTCAGTGCTCATCGACATGAAATTGTTATCACTCTAGCTATTACCCGGCTTATTTGATTTTCTTGGTTACATGAAATCATTATCTTCTTAATTAGAGGTATTAATCGTGGTCCCACAGCTATTGACCCACAGTGGGTCCACCGGTATTACTTTTTCCCCGTAGACCCAATGCTCCTCAATGGGACTACGGGTAATTGAAACAAAACTGCTTTTTACCCGTGGTCCACCGCTGTTATATTTATAGGTTGTATATTACAGGTTGGATTATTACAATCTCTAATTATGCCTTACGTCATTATGTCATTCACAGACTATATAGGGATACCACTTATCAGACGGCCAACTTCCACAACAAAAATATGCATACAGAAAAAAATAAAAAGGTTTAGTGTTGCATGACACTTGTTATTTTCTAACTAATAGCATCAATTTAGGCTTGGATACTTCGGAGTACAGCCTATTCTTTATTTGTTTCACCTATGTACCTACTTTGCCTTTTCATTTTGAGCCTGTCCACCCCGTGCGAATATGGATGGCTGTTTCAATTTCCTAACAAGGTTAAGCTGAGGGAGATTAAATGAAACTTCCCATGTACATAATTTGTTGTTTTTTATTTTTTATATATGCTTTTTTGCATGGGTAAAAATTCTGCCCTTAAAGCCTATGTTTATCCTTGCCATTTAATATGTTATTGCACCAATTCATTAATTGAAACCGAAAAGTCAACTCCACAAAATGGTTTACCATCAGCTTGATTAATCTAGTAATCAACAATTATTTGAAAGTGCAGTTGAAGCTGTGGCATGTCGGGTCGTTATTTCTATAATTGTAAGCCCGGACTTGACCGAAGAAGTTCTCAATAGGGTCTGAATTGAAATATCTTGGCCTCATTATTTGGATGGCTTCGTTCTTGAAAATCTGCCACAGCCTCATATAATTTTTCAAAGTTACAATCAAGTTTTCGATAGAGGGCACAGACTTGGGCTTTCCTGTAAAATCCAAGAACTTCATTCTTCTTAATTTTTCTATCGCCTCCATCCAGAACTCATGATTAAGCGACTTTTTGGTGACAGCGACTCGGCGGAGCTTCCCTTTGGTTTACTTTAAAAAGTCGCCGCTCCATTAACAGAGTCGAATAATTGGTCGAATTTGTAAATATTGCATTCCCGCAATACTATGACGTGAAAAAATTTGGCTAGGGTCCAAAAAATAACCCTGTACATTCAACTAAGCGGTTCTTGGTTTGACAGTATTTGAGCTTGCTTCGTCTCCTCCCTGAGCCTCCAGAGCCGATCGAAAGGCTGATCCTTGACCACATATTTACCTGAAATAAACGTTATTATTATTATTGGTTTCAAACTGCATTCTACCACAGCAGTTGTGACTTGCCTCATAATATTTTTCAATTCCAAGCCGGACGTAGCGCCTTCACAATAGTAGAAAGGCGCTGGTTGTTGCCACTTATAAACGGCTCCTCTTAACATGAAAACAAGCGCATGGTCAGCAAGCTGGTTTTTTCTTTCACTCAACTCGTCATAGCCTCTAATGTTATAATTTTTCACAAAGCAAATTATTTAAATTTAAAGAAATTCAAATGGAGAGACAAGTTTGTACAAACTTGGACATCCAATTTTAGTCTGTGCGGATAACCACCACAGACTACAAAAGAATCGAAAAACTGACTCGCATTTTTAGCCAATCACAGGCAAGGAACATTTTATTGAAACTTCATCAGACACTAAACCAATATGGCGTCTATACAAACTTTTCGTTCTATCAAGATATATGAGCGTGATGTCATTTCAAAGTCACCTAATCAAGATTTTCTGATGATTCTCTGTTCATTTCATAATAGATTTTAAAAAAATATGTTGTAAAATGTGCGAGGAAATTAAAATAATACGGAGGAAGGAGGAAATGTCATGTTATTTTTCAATTAAATTTCAAATAAAGACAATAAAACTTCTTTACATCCTTAAAGACTTGCAGTAAAAAACGAAATGACAAATGTAGTGGTTCGATAACTGTTAGTGATGTAAGTTAATACTTAGCAGGCAAGATAGTGCTTTGGTGATCTTGTTTGCTACGTTCTATAAAGTAAAATTCCTACCATCACTCAGACCTACGATTTTTATTTTGAAAGAGAAGAATCGTCGTACTAATATTTTTAATAATTATACATATAATGAAACAGCGGTCTGTGGTGGTGGTCATTTGAAAACCTAGATCTTCTTTAATTATACACTGGTCAGCAAATAAACCGAGCCACCCGCTACCTAGGAACTCTGATTCGATTTTCTCAAAAAGTATAAAACTTACAACTATCAAAGTTATACCTACAAAAAGTGCGTTTCATGGTGATTAAAATGACTACAAATTAATTCGAAAGTACCGTCAACTCACATTGTAATCAAGCAACAAACACAATGCTAACGATTTGCTCTGTTTTCACCAGAGTTTGAAATTAGCGTTCTTTTTCTCTACAATGAGGGTAGTCGGATATTTCTTATCATTTCTTTAGTTTTTGCCCATCGTTTGCTCAGACGCGTGTGTTTTTGCTACTTTTTTCGATTAATAATGGATACAACACCTCAGGAAGCAGCTCAAGCTGTAGCATTACTTCAAGCAGGCATTGCGCAACGTGAAGTCGCTCGAAGGCTTCGAATCAGCAGATCTTCGGTGCAACGAGTTTACAGACGATACCTAGAGACTGGAGCATTCGATCGCCGTCCAGGTACGGGCAGACCTAGGGCTACATCAGCAGCAGATGATCGTTATATCCACCTTACTGTTCTGCGAAATCGCCACCTCAACGCAATTCAAGTCCAACAAAGTCTGCGTGACGAACGCCAAGTGGTCATAAGTTCAGATACCGTCAGAAGGAGACTTGCTGAACGGAACCTGACCCCAAAAAGAGCTGCAACAGGCCCAGCATTAACGGTAGCACACCGTCGAGCACGACTTGAATTTGCTCGAGAGCATAGGGATTGGACATTAGAGCAGTGGAGTAATGTACTCTTCACTGATGAGACCAGGGTGAGTCTACATGGAAGTGATCGAAGTCAGAGAGTATATCGTCGCCCTGGAGAACGTTATTCTCAGTGTTGCATCGAGGAAACTGTTGCTTATGGAGGAGGATCTGTAATGGTCTGGGGCGGCATCTCGTTAACAGCACATACGGCGTTAGTTTTCATCGAACCGACGGGCCGTACACGTGGACTGACTTCTCATCGCTACATTACTGAAATCCTCGCAGACCATGTGGTACCTTACGCAGGATATATCGGACAGGATATGCAATTGATGCATGATAATGCACGGCCTCATGTTGCTCATGTGGTGACCCAGTATCTACGCTACGTCAGCATTCGTACGATGGACTGGCCAGCTCGAAGCCCGGACTTGAATCCGATAGAACACTTATGGGATGAGCTGAAACGTCGGGTTCGAGCCCGGGTACCTGCTCCAACAAGGCTTCCAGAGCTGCGAATCGCAATTGAAGAGGAGTGGAATACAATTCCTCAAGATTTTATCGTCAGGCTCGTAAGGTCGATGAATACAAGGATGCTGGCAGTTACCCGAGCAAGGGGAGGGAATACGGAATATTGATCAAAAACTTTTTTTTGATTTTATCTTTGTTTTTGGCTTTAATTTTTTTTTTCACTTTATCATTACTAACGATTGTCACGACTGGAAAACGACTCTTCTTTGTAAAATCCTTAATAAACACTGAAATATTGATTAAACCCAATGAGTTTCCTTTCATTTTAATCACCATGAAACGCACTTTCTGTAGGTACAACTTTGATAATTGTAAGTTTTTTAGTTTTTGAGAAAATCGAATTAGAGTGCCTAGGTAGCGGGTGGCTCGGTTTATTTGCTGTCCAGTGTATATAGGTACTTACAATCTTGCAGAAAATGGATATCATCAAAGAAAATTCACACTCATGCACTCCAAAATTGATGCAAATTGAAATGGCCATTGCAATGAATGATATACGAGATGTTGACAAACAACAAATAAACCTGTACCAGATATACATATATGACGACGCCTTAAGTAACTGGCAACAGAAAGTAGGGTACCACTTAGTCACGCCTTTACCTGAATTCGAACAAGCAAAACATAGTTTCTATGACTCACGCAACAAATCTGCCGACATGAATAAAATAAATTTTAAATTTTTGAAGAAGCACAGATAACAGTGCTGCACTCGCAATATGTAGTGGCAGATTACTATTACGGCCACACCAAAATTATTGTATTTTGTATGGAAAAAGATAGAGCCTTTATTAATGATACTAAGAAATATTTGGTGACGCAACTTTCAAGAATACTCCATCTCCCTTTGCTGAGTTGTTTATTATTCACGGTGAATTTGGAAGTACGAATACTACAACAAATGTTAAGCCGTTACTATATGTATATGCTTTGCTCAGTGACATAACCAGCTAAACATATGTGACGCTGTTTAATTTATTGAAGTCGCAATTTCTAGATTGGGAACCCAGAAAATACCACTGCGATTTCGAACTTCAGGACGTTTTTCCTTCTATTACTGTTGTTGGTTGCTATTACCATTGGTCTCAAGCTATGTGGCGAAATGGGAAAACGATATTTGGGCAAAGAAAACCAAAATCAGCAAAAAGATTAGTTGGTTTGTGTTCGGCGTTACCTCTACTACCCAATGAATATCTTCAAAGTGGCTGGGATTTCATACAATTACAATACAATAGCACAGAAAATATAAAAAAAAAAGTTTTTGCAGTATGTGGGAAATCAATGGCTGTCAAGGGATGTCCAGAATATTCTCAGTGTTTTTGCAAACAGACACCGTACAAATAATGTACGCGAATCATGGCACGTCAAACTTAACAAAAATCTAAATAAAAAAAGCAAACTAAGGTTGTTAAATGAGTTAAAAAAATTAACCACTTTCAAAAACATTTCGCGAGTTAAATCGAGATCAAGACTCGCAATAGATAATAACGATTTTATAAGAGAAATTCAAATGTAGTTTCATTTCAGGCGACCTGACGGTTGGTGTTGCCTTAGAAAAATTACGATAAACTTAAAAAATACCTTTCATTCATAAAACAATTTTAACTTAAAATGCCGTTAAGTTTGTTTGTTCTTTTTGTCACATTAATATTTACGTTAGTAAGAAGACAAAACTTATTTTAAAAAACGGAGACGTGAGTGATGTTTATGAATACGGGGATTAGTCATTAGGTAATAAATACGAAAAAGATAATTTAGTTCTTGTTGGTAAGGAACACAATTTTGTTTTAGTCTTGTGTATATGAAATAAATAAAATTTTATTTTTATTAATGCAGTTTCAATAAACGGTTTTATTCAACTTGCCGTGTTTGCTGTTGTTTGTTTGGGTCAAAGGGGGATGCAAGCCTCAATAAGGGCGCCGTCCCCACCACCAACAGACGTCAGACATATGACATTCGAAGCGCCTTGACGAGATAGTCATTCTAAGTCGATGTTTTCCCGCAAATCCAGTTTGAATGTGAATTTTATATAGACGAAATAATAGTTTATCTGAAGTATGGCGTGTTGAATATATGAATTTAATACATCATTGTTTGTCGTCATAGTATCGAATGATCAGCTCGTAAAGGCGCTTCGAATGACATATTTCTGACGTCTGTTGGTGGGTGTGGACTTAAGCTTCCGTGGTTCTTTATTTAAATTTAATTTCTGATATAGTTTTTAGTAAATTTTAGTTTGATACCGGTCTGCGTGTTTCCGTTTGCGTGTTCAATAGGAGGCAGTACTGCCTCGAAACCCGCACGGATTTGTTGTGATAACTCCGATTACAAAAGCGTGTTGATCTCGAGGCACGCGTTCTCCAACCGCGCACGGGTTTGCAACGCTCTCGTGTTTCCGTTTGCGTGTTCAATAGGAGGCAGTACTGCCTCGAAACCCGCACGGATTTGTTGTGCTAAGTCCGATTAAAAAAGCGTGTTGATCTCGAGGCACGCGTCCTCCAACCGTTCACGGGTTTGCAAAGGAGCATGCACGCTGATAGTGTCTTTACTTTTACGTGTTCAGTACGAGGCAGCATTGCCTTCAAACATGCAAGGATGTATCGTGCTTACTCCAATTACAAAAACGTGTTTAATTCTGCGCACGGATTTGCAATTATCATTCTTGATTAATGAAGCACCACAAACCCGTGTTTGTTTTAGTACTTAGGCACATGAGTTAGGTAACTATAAGCTTGTACCCGCAACATGAGCTTGTACCTTAGTAGGTACTTAAACAAACACGAATTAGTGGTAGTACCTAAGCACCCACTATTACGAAATAAAAAAGAATTAAAGGTAATATTATAAAACTTTATTTATTACACAGGATGTTACTACAGTTCAATGTTTTTTCGCAGGAGGTTCATTATTATTAATATTTTTTGTAATATTGTGAACCCGTTTTCTCTTCAAATTCTTTCTTTCAGGGTTTGCTGTTCGCCCAGATTGGATCCTTCCACTGCATAGCAGACCCCTTTCCTTACGACGAGCGATTGAAGTAGGTTGTACACGAATTTTGCGCGCTCTTCTACATACTTTCTTTTCAGACAAATATGATATGATGCTAGCTGAAGTTTGCAGCTTTGACAGATCAGAACTAAACTTGGTAAGAATTTTAGTATGTCCGTCGTTTGTATTCGTGATCAAGATATCTGTGATTCTTTGCCACTGGTCTTTGATATTTTGAACAGCATTGTCGTAGCTATCATTTTTTGGGATCATACTGCTCTCTGTTGTATTTATTGGAAGGTCAAATTCCTCTGGTTTCACATGTTGTGCGGTTTCGCCAGTGCTTTCAGTGACTGCGATTGATTCACCCGTAATATTTTCAAAGAATAACTCCGAAAATTGGTCACCTAGAGCATACTTTGCAAATTGTTGTCGGTCCTAGTCACTTAGTTGCAAAGATGTTGCTACAACAGTTTTATATTTTTTTTCAATAGCGTAGAGATGTTTACAAAATCGTCCTCCAGTTCCATTTGTGCAATCACAGACTGCAATTTCTGTGTTAACCGTATACATGTCTGTTTTGCCTTTTACGACAAATATATGCACATCCGTTAAAATTATTTCTGTAATAGTATTACATCTTTGTTGAAATTTTTCGTATGCTAGCGTAAGATGTCTTGCTCTACCATTAGCAAACTGTATCAACCTCTTCTTATGATATGCTTCAAAGGTTTTCGCAATAAAGTCCACCAACGCGCACATATTAAAAACCTTGCAGCGTTGGAGTACTACATCACTGAAAATTCATATTGATGATTCACAGTAATTGTTTGTGTTATTTCCACGTGTAATAATCTCAGTGCGATACGCTAGACACCATTCTTCACGCCGTTCCCATAAACGCATTATGTGTCTATTCAGTTTTTCGTTGTTCTTCACTACCTCGTCCACAAGTAGTTGAGACATATTATTGTCAGCCTCTAATATAGTTTCGGCACACATTACACTTCGGAATTGTTGCATTACTGATTGCCGATCGTCTTTACAAACATCGTGTTCACTTTGCCACAGCCAACGCCAAAGAGATGATTAACATGAAATATGCACAGTAGCATTCTGCTATTCGGAAATACAGCTCGTAACGCGTTCCTTTCAGCACTACTGTCATCAGTCATAATTACTTTTGGTTCCAAAACCTTCCCGCAAGTCTTATGTAAATATTTTTTTACAGATTGAAAGCAATGTGTATAATTTTCTTGAGACTGGCTTGTGTGTAAAGTCACCGCGACCGGTAATGCACCTATTTTGAAGCTGCAAATATAAATGTAACACATGCATTCGTCTGATCGCAGGATCCACTCGTGTCAATAAACACCATTTCATCAGCTAAACCAGCTATGAATACTCTTTGCATAATAGGTGTTATTATAATGCAAGTAGTTGGATCTTCGTTGACAAATAACTCCACGTTTGTCTCAGACATCTCAATCTTCTTTCGCTTTAGGATGTCTACAACATCACTTATATCACGACTTCCATTCTTTCGAAGACGCCATTGTTCGTAAAGATAACTTGGCGGTCAAGTGGGTTTTTTTGCGCATATGACAATGTGATATAGGCATTTCCTTCACTTTCCTCGATGATAGCCATTTCGTGAAATGGTATTTTGCTGCGGCAGCTGTCATGCCCACTTCGAAATAGGACTCAAATTGCTTTACCGTGTCTTCAGAACAACGCAATAGGCTCAATGCTTGGGCGACGTTGACTCGGTGCGAATGACTGAAGTTAATGTCTACGAGGACATTCAGTCATTGCCTCATTAGTGGGGAATTTTTGAGAGTGCTTTT
Source organism: Argyresthia goedartella (assembly GCA_949825045.1). Classification (NCBI taxonomy): domain Eukaryota; kingdom Metazoa; phylum Arthropoda; class Insecta; order Lepidoptera; family Argyresthiidae; genus Argyresthia; species Argyresthia goedartella. Next base: position 17,446,251 of record OX463824.1, on the reverse strand, counting down.
GGTTGCCTTTAAAAACTTTATTCCAATATTCGCAGTATAATTATAATTTCTATTCGGCCCATTTTTTTATTTTTCGTTTTGTTTCTCTCCGAAAGATGACAGACATATACTTTCCTGAAGTCATATCGCGTTTGTTGCGGATAACGTCTCATCATAATCCAATTTGTTTGGGTTAACTCCGAAAACTTTTCCATAAAAGAGCTACACTTCTCGTCATAATCTCCTCCACGAGATATCGCGCATCGTATTGCGCTTCGATAAGTATTATTTCTCGTATCTCTATCATATTTCACAATTTCAAAACTGTCAAAAAAAGCACTCAGTACTTCCTTTAATTCATTCATTGTATCACGCAATGCTCGCACAATACGTGTTTTTATCTACTTAATGCGGTTAATTCGCAAGAAACAATGAAAAACAAAACAAAACACCGGTAAATCAACAAACACACACAGCTGATTGACACGTGAAGTTGAAGCGAGAGCGCGGCATCACAAAAGACTCGCGCGAACTTCAGTTTAGTTCCTTGAATTGAACACGCATTTGTGATGACGGAGAGCGTTGCAAACCCGTGCGCGGTTGGAGGACGCGTGCCTCGAGATCAACACGCTTTTGTAGTCAGAGTTATCACAACAAATCCGTGCTGGTTTCGAGGCAGTACTGCCTCCTATTGAACACGCAAACGGAAACACGCTACCGGTCTACGGGAAACAAATAGCTGTGGGACCACGGTTAATACCTCTTATCAGAAGAATGACCCGTGGGCCCACAGAAACAGCCAGATTGAAAAGCATAAATTAAAACTAGAGCAGTGGGTCTACGGGGAAAAAAAATACCCGTGGACCCACTGTGGGTCAATAGCTGTGGGACCACGGTTAAGAATTCCTTAATTTTTGCGGCTAATATGTTCGCCACTTGAGTTGTCAAAAATGTGGAAGTACTTCAAAAAGAGCTCCGTGGTCTAATGGGTTTCACGCTTGCTTCTTACACAGGAGATGCAGGTTCGATTCCTGACCATGTACCAATGAGATAATTAATTTATCTTAAGTAGGTACATTATACGGACGTTCCAACGGTGATGGAAAACATCGTGAGGAAATCATTACTCTGTAGCTGCGGCGATGGGCTGGCCCCCTGTCACGCGAAATGGAGTATTGAATAACTGGCTCAAAGTTGGCACAATTGTGCCTCTGCCAACTCGTATGGGAAAAGGCGTGACGCTATGAAGTTGTTGTTCAAAAACAACAACACCAACACGTTGCGTCGAAAATTAGCAAGGTAACACTTTTAGTTATATTGAAATTTGACTATATACATATCTATTAGCATTTATATAATTTGACAATTTTCATATACGGTTTTGTCATATACAGGCGAAGGTCCTCGGATATAGTGAGGAAGACTTCTTTGGACAAGCGAAAGTGAGCCTCAAATTCTTGGTCCGGCAAATTCATGGGGTCACTCAAAGCTCGCCTTGCCCGGCATTCTCTTCGCAAGACATTCATTTGTCTTTGCTCTTCAGCAATAACCAATAAATACGCTCGTGCCATATCTAAAATTAGCAACAAGTACTGACCGGTTATTAAGATATAAATATATTGGATAAAAAGACGAATTATTCACTCTTAGATAGTAACTAATCACAATAAACACGAAGGTACCTTACTAAATTAAAACACAATAATGATTAGTATTACGATGATGATCACTATTCACCCTAAAAACACGGCTATCCAACAGTCGTTTTCACTTCTATTTTGACATTTTGGGTGGTCCACTGCTAAACTTCAAAATCATGTACATACACCGAGCTTACTGAATACTAATTTATCGGAAGTCGATATCCCTCAGTGGCCATCGAAAAGCACAGTGATGATCACGCGGCACGCCATTTTCAAATGACAAAATTGCGCACCGAAGTTACGGAATACCAAATGTGTGGTTTGACAGTTGGAAGTTGGAAACTACACTCGGTGATCATCATTTTATACTGTCATTTGAGTTATAAGCCCGCTGGTACTTCACAATCACAACGCTCAATCAACACTCTTTCTACCCCACACCTTAGAGATATTAAGTTGAGCTAAAGTAGTGGAAATCAATAACTTTTTCATGGACATATAGACCAACTAAAATAGTTGTGCCATGGGACCAATTTTTTCAAAGTAGTACATGATGGATGACACAACTAGTTGTGCTATGCAGTTGAGCTATGGGGTCGACGGGGCATTTACATCTACCTATTCATACATAGGGGTACATGTGTAGTACTCCTTATTAATTACAGTGTTTAGCAGACTAGTGCACATATAGTTAGTCCATTCTTTATCCCCAGAATCCCATTTTAAAGTTATCATCATTTCGCCCCTTCCAAACATTCCAATGCAGTCTCAGAATCAGAATGTTTATTTTTATTCTCTATTCTGTTCAGATAGTCCATAACATCGCAACGGAATGCTCCCGTTGCATCATTAGTGGACAGTTTCCTAGACCGCCCGGGGGTAGTGAAGTGATAAGATTTGTCCTTTCTGGAACGTCTTTTTACGTTCTTTCTTGGCGACAGCTGGATGGAGTCTAGTAAGCCTGACGATGATCTTGGGGCGTAGTATCTGAAAAGAAAGGTCCAGTTTCCCTAAAAATAAAATGTTTATTTTAAGATTATATTCAATGTTATTTGGAAAAAATCCACATATTTTTCTGAAGTGACTATGAGATCATTTTGCAGCCACTTCGGCAACAACTCTGGCATAAATTATTAAGTAAATAGTATTTTGTATGTAAGAGTCGAGATTGAACTTCCCTCACCTCTCAAAGAGCATTGGTTGCTGCTGCACTCTGCCGTACATCAGTTCCATATCATGCAGGAACTCTTCCCTCCGTAGTCTCTCTTCATCTCGCCGTGTTTGCAGCCTCATGGCGATATCCTCTTCATGACTGGAAGTTGTGGATGATAACCTTATTTAAGGTTTCCGTTCCCGAAGGGTGCCAAACGGGACCCTATTACTAAGCCTCCGCTGTCCGTCCGTCGTCCGTCTGTCCGTCTGTCACCGGGCTCTACCGGATCAAACGAAATCGGTAGAGAGCTGAAATTTTTACAGAAGGTGCAATTCTATTGCCGCTATAGCAACAAATAATGAAACATACCGGTTTTTAAAAGTTAAAAGAAGACGTCATACAGGAAATTATTGGTATGGTAATTTTCTTAGCAATTTTGTTTTAATCGATAAACAAATATCCGTAATAACCGATAAATAATCCGAACTTATCGGAAAATATATTTCATTGCAGGTATTGAGTTTTGTACTTAGTTATTTGTCATTATATGATTAATTGAATTATAATAAATAAAAATAAGTTTTTTATTATATTTGATTTTATTTCTGTAAATAAGTTACTCAATTTTTTATCCACTTCCGGTTTCAATGAGCAAAGAGTTTAGTTCAATACTTTCATACTATATACACAAAACCCTTTTTCAATGTTTCTATGTACGGCCTTGAATTTAGTCCTGCCTAGTATTTTAAATTTTATATTAAAAAAATAAAAAGGATAACTCGTACAAAGACTGTCGTTTACGTTTTTCCGTCTAGAATGGCAAGATACCCTTCGTGTGCGGGTCCGACGTCATACTCGCACTTGACCGGTTTTATTTTATTTATCTATTGTACAGTCAGCATCAGATATTTGTCAGCAGGTTAGCTTCTCAAAAAGATCTACATATCTTAACAAATCAGAAATATCGATATAGCCAAAGTGACAAAATTATGTCAACACCCTCAGAGTTAACTTGGATATATTTCTGATTTGTTAAGATGTGTAGAACTTCTGAGTAGTTAACCTGCTCTCATAGATCTGGTGCTGACTGTACCACACAATACAGACATACTAACTTATAGAAAAAAAAATGTACAAAGGCGAGCTTATCTCTAACAAGAGATTTTTTCTCAGAAAACCATGGATGGATAGGGAAGGGAAATAGTTGAGCATACCAAGATAAGTAGTTTAAAGAGTTGGTTATTCCCTTTGAGTAATGTTATTCCTATAAATTTTTCACTTTAATTCATCATTATGGCACTGTTTGTTTCAAGGAAGACATTGAAAAAGCTGAAGTAGAAATCTAACTAAGGGAGCAGCAATGGACGATGCTACATTTAACATACCGAATTAAAGTTTATTCATTTTGTTGGTGTAATAAATAATGTTATTTGTCTTTATTACTCTGGCGGCGGCGTTGAGTAAGATTCGGAATTCTTTGCAAAGAGCATGCACGTGGCAAGACGGTGCGATCAAAGGTGACTCTAACAAGATGAATAAACTATAAACTCACTTGTTCTTAACGAGATGCCAGGCGGGATTAGAGGAGCGCAGCAACCGGTCTCGGGTCCTCAGCTCGGCCCTCCGCCTGTGTTCAGCGAGACTCCTCGCTGCCTCCAGGTCGAACCTTAAATCATTCAATTATTTTAGGTAACTAATTCGAACTCGCCTCTCATTGAGTCTGATAAACAAATTATTGATATCTTCCGAGCAGCGGCGATAGGCTGGGTCCTTTCACGCAAAAGGAAGTATTGAGTTTTTTCTTCTTCTTTTAATATGGCGTGCTAACATCTTTTGAGGTTAATTTTGCCAGTGTCAAGTGTATTTAGAAGATGACAATTTGGTCAGGTTTTTTTGTCGAGAACCTGGAAATGAATGTGTAGAATCAAGAATTTCCTTCGGACGTGAGCGGCTACCTACCGAGTAGGTTAGCACTACAAATAGTTTAGCACTACCATTATTTAGACTAAGTAAAGTAGGCACATCATTCGGGGGCACTGTATTCGCTTCTACAATAAAATACCACAAGAATTATGTTTGTTAGGTTCAAAAATTATGTTAAAAATGAGCTGATAAGAAAGTCCTATTATAGTATTCAGGAATACTTAGATGACAAAACTGCATGGTCCATACCATCGCAGCGCACAGAAATTTGACGAGGGGCGATGGATCAAGTCTATCACTCGCCGGCGAATTTCCTTAGACTGAAACCAGTAGTACCTGTTGTGAAGTCACTTTTTAAAAAGAAGGTATGGGGGAGTTACTTGCCGTTTCTTCTTAACCCCGAGGCCCACCTTCCGAAACGGTGTAGTCTCTTTTTTTATACAAAAAATTGACGTCTAGTTAGTTATAAGTAATAATTTTGACATTGAATAAGATAATTTATTTATTTATATTCAATAAAAAAAATAATCTGAATCTGAATCTGGTATTGAGTTATGAGTAAGGGTGCAATTGTGCCACACACTAGGGAAACGGCTATGTTATGTTTTTTCGAATGGTTATGCAACAAAGTAAAGTAAAAGACCTGCTCCTCACGGCTTCCGCCCGCAGCAATGCAGCCAGGTTAGACCTCCCAGCCTGAGCGCGTAACTCCAAGGCGGAATACGAACGGCCTTTAGACTCATTGACACTACTCTTGCTTTCCTGGTATATCTTCCTTGTGATTTCCTCCATCTGTAATTGGAATATGGAATTCCAAAGTAGAGCGCGTGGTAAAGAAGAAGTCGTATGGCAAAAATGGATGAATGTGGGCTGATTGATTGGGTTTTCCAAGAGTACTTTTCGATGCGGGCTGGGCGGGCGTGCATTGACAAGGAAATCTCAAGCCATTATATTTCATGGAAGTACGATTTTGCATATGGAATAATAAGAAGTAATTTGATTAATTAAATGGCGTAATAGTGATACTAAGGACCCCAGTTCCTAATGTCAAATATATTTGCCAAATATAACAAAATTCCTGAAAGTTCTGTTGTGTTGCGTGCAATAAAGAAATTGCATAAAAAACCTTTCACTCCAAGCAGACATACATAATTCATAATTCATAATTCATAATTCATAATTTCTTTATTGCACACAAATCATACAAAAAACAAGAGTTACATAAAAAAAGTGTACAAAGGCGAGCTTATCTCTAATAAGAGATCTCTTCCAGCAAACCAGGCAAACAAGGGAAAAGTTGATGGTTGAGCAGGGGTAGACCTATGTGTACAATATATAAAATAATAAATTAAATAAATTAAATAATATCTATAATAATATACTAAATACTTATTATATACTACAAATACTATTTTATACACTATACTAATATATACTTACATGCATACTACCTATAACTCTAAAGGGAGAGGTAATGTTTCTTCACACGACTTTTAAAGATATTCATACATACTTTCTTAGCAGCTCTCTCGGCAGTGTTCAAGTGAAAGGGCTGTGGACTCGTTGTTATGAAGTCCTTCCGGCTATTCTTGTCGCGTCCTTCTTTGGCCGGACTCCTAGTCCTCCGGCCGGAGGAGGTGGCGCTGAACGCTGCAGAGGCGGGGGAGGGGTCGATGGGCAGGTCGCTGTGTGCGGCGGGGGTAGACAGGCGGCTACGAGTCGCCATACTTCCGGGGAGGCTGGAGTGTTTCAGCATCTCTTCCGCTCTGATACGGCGGTTAAAAGATCTGAAAATTTTAATTTGCATTATTATAAGTTCAGGTTACCCGTAACAGCAGTGTACAGTTCGTGCCAAGTTTCTTTGGCTCCGAGCCAGCTGTTACCTCCCTCTCACCCCACCTTACCCTATGCGAGGAAGAGTGGTCATAGATCGCGCAGACCCAAAGAAACTTGGCGCGGACTGTACCTATACGTAAGCCTCTCCTATAAAGTTAGTATTGGGCTGAAAAGTCAGCCAGTAGCATAGAGGTGATCAATGCTTTTAATATTTGCTCATGCCGTCAATGGGAAGGCACATATGTTTTTAATTAACGATAACATGATGGCATGGTTGTGGTATGACATTCATCTTGGTGAATAATTACCGAAAAAACTCATCCTCCCTCAACTTCTCGTAAACATAATTTGAGAAGAGATTCTTGGAAATAGGTCGTGCACGGAACCGTTTCTTCTTCCTGGGCTTAGGGATTACTTGGATCGCACGCTCACAGAACCCTCCTGGATGCGACTTTTCTTCGCGTTTCGTGAAACTGAACGGTTTCATCTGAGCTCGGAGGTCGGCTTCGCTGTTAATCTTTGTGATGGCACGTCTGGAAGGAAAAGTAAGTTTGTATTACGACTTCTGTGGTATTGGTCGAGGCTGTGCTTCCCATGCGAGCGGTCCCGGATTCGAGTTCCGGCGGTAGGCAGAAAAAACAATGAGTTGGATGTTTACATGTTTGTGACGTCGCTGTTTCTGGTTCCCACGACAGGGTATCCTAGTGCGGCAAGAAACAATGTATAGGTATCTCTGTATGTAAATGTTAATGTTTTGGCTGGTTATTTCTAAAGTTTCCTCAATTTCAGTGTCTAGCACTTCTATTAAAAAGCCTCCCTTTAGAATTCTAGATTCTAAAGGGAGGCTTTTTAATAGAAGTTTCCGATCATTAGGTATCTCAATTTCTGTGCTAGAATCTAGAAGTGTATGTAAGGCACTTATCTAGATAGTTCTTTCATTGAGGTCTTTGGGGAAACTTAGTAATTTAACTATCATGCTCGATGGCTTACTGATGTCATTAAATGACTAAGCCCACAAAGCTACCACTTCGCCACTCAGCTGTGGGGCCATCAACAGATCATGGATTATTTTTTTATTTTGAACTATATTACCAAGCATTAAGTTTCAAAATCGCGAGCCATTTTTTTATCTACCCACAGACGAGTAGTTCGTGTCTATAAATATATATGTAACCTACCTACAACTTTTGCAAAAAATAAGTTCACTACAATTTAACTAGCTTTACAACGACATTAAATTAAACGAAAATTAAAATTTATTTATTTTCCTTAACACACACTTGATTAGAGTAATGTTAGGTGGATTCCTCCTTTAAATATTCCTGAGTGATTCATAAAAAAGTGGGTTAAGCATAAGTAGTAATTCATTCAACATGGGTGGTTCTATAATATAGATAAAATTAATGCTACCTTATAATCAATATATCTATATATAAGCATGCATCATATGCTCTAAAAATATACGTAATACTTATAATAGTAGTTTATGTGATTGATACATAATGGAGAGCATTAAAACTCGAGTTCGGCTCGTTTCATAATAATAATAATAATGATCTTTATTTCATATTACAAAAACCCATATCTATACATACCTTAAGGCTAAAGAAACATAATTTATTAAATAAACACAAAATATTATCTAGCCTAGCTATGGATTTCCTTCCTAGGTTTCGCTTCCCTGTAGCGTCGGAAAAGGATGCCCTCCAGCCAGTAACCCTTGGCCAGGAACATCGTCTTCAGGTCCGCCGGCACCCGAAGTTTGAAGGACAGGAAGTCCTTGGGTCTTTCTGACTCCAACATCTCAATCTGTACATTCAACTCTTTGAAACCAGACGGCAGATTTCGCTCAACGTCCTCGCAGGTCATTTTCACGTCGATCCTGGAAAGGTATATCTGTGCAGTGGGAGCGGCAGCTTTGAGGCTGCACTCACCGGCGGGGGCTGTACCACGCTGATTGCGGCTGCGTCTACAGCGGCGCTTCCTGTTTTGGACCAGGATAAAGCCTTCCCCATCGACAGTCGCGTTCGGCGGGCCACGGGCGGACCTGGCCGGCGGCGCGCGCGTCGCAGCCTGCAGCTTCTGTTGTTCGGCGGCGGGCGGTGCAGGGCGCGGGCGGTGGCGGTGGGCACGGCGGGTCACAGCAGCATAGGTGTCCTTCTGGGGTTCCAGTTTTTTGGAAGTTCTAGAAGAAACCGCCAGTTCCAGAAGAAAAATAATAATATCACTCGGGAGTTTTAATGCCTATTTATGTACAGTTACATACACTAGTATACCTACACACATATCATAAGCTTTCTTTGATGTGTTCAGGAACCGTATGTTCGATCGGCATTGTGGCATTGATCATTACTCTGCTCTTGTTTAGCTTGTTCAGTAGTACCTACTTCACAGATTAAACCCTAGCCCCTAGGCGGCACCCAAGGCGGGCCTCCGGCGTTCGAAATTTCAGGTAAGAAATGAGTTTTTATTAAGTAGCATCACATTATGCTGGTCGTACCGTGCGGTTTTTGGCCGCAATAAAGAGGGTTTATGATACGTGTTTAGATAAATATGTATACAATAATTGGTATAGATATATTTATAGTATTATATTAAACAAATTCATATTTAATTATTTTATCTACACACGTATCATTTACCCTCTTTACTGCGTCCAAAAACCACACGTTACGACCAGCATAATGTGATGCTACTTAGTAAAAACTCATTTCTTATCTGAATATTGACGCATTATGACCATAATGTAACAATTTTCGACAAATTATGACATTCAAATTTCGAACGCCGACGCCCGCCTGCGTGCCGCCCCTAGTTTGTCTGTGAAGTTGTTACGACTGAACAAGATAAACAAGTGCAGAGCATCAATGCCACCATGCCGTCGAACCTGCGGTACCTGAACACATCAAATACAGCTTATGATATGTGTGTAGATAAACTAGTGTGTGTAACTGAACATGATTAGGCATTAAAACTCTCGAGTGATATTATTATGAAACTCTCGAGTTTTAATACCCTCCATTATGTATCAGTCACATAAACTACTATTATCTACACACGTACCATAAACCCTCTTTACTGCGTCCAAACACCGCACGTTACGACCAGCATAATATTATACTACTTGGTGAAGACTCATTTCTTATCTGAATATTGACGCGTTATGACCATAATATAACAATTTTCGAAAATTTATGACATTCAAATTTCGTACGCCGACGCCCGCCTGCGTGCCGCCCCTAGTTTGTCTGTGAAGTTGGTACTAGTAAACGAGCTGAACAAGTGCAGAGCAATTATCAATGCCAACATGCCGGTCGAACATGCGGTTCCTGAACACATCAAAGAGAGCTTAGGATAGTATAGATAAACTAGTGTATGTAACTATACATAATTAGGCATTATGTATCAGTCACATAAACTACTATTATTTTGGTAATCAGTTTCCAAGAAGAGCTTCAAAGTCCTGGTACGATTTTTCCATAAGCCATTTAGTTACTGCTTTCTTGCAGTCATATATTATCATTTCGTTTATATTTATTTGTGTATTTACTAGGTAGTAAAAACCGGTCAAGTGCGAGTCTAAATCGCGCACGAAGGGTTCCGTACCACCGTTCAATGGAAGCGATGGTGTGGAGTGAATAGTTTGGATTTTACACAGCAAAATATTGTTTACAAAGTTATTGGTGCGGTTACTTTCACACTCCATGTACGTAACCAGGTGCATCCATAAGTTTGTATGTGGTATTGAAAGAATTGTTGTATGGGAGCCCCCTTAAATATTTCTTTTATCCTGTTTTTTAGTATTTGCTGTTATAGCGGCAACAGAAATACATAATCTGTGAAAATTTCAACTCTCTAGCTAGCTAGTTTCTTGAGATCCAGCCTGGTGACAGACGGACGGACAGCGAAGTCTTAGTAATAGGGTTCCGTTCTTACCCGTTGGGTACGGAACCCTAAAAATTAATGAGTGTACTTTCATACATCATCTCGCCCGCACTGTTAATTACTGTTAATACTTTAATTTTGTTATTAATCTCTATAGATTTTGCAAATCAAACCTTGGGTTCTTATGAACCCAAGGTTTGATTTGCAAAGCTTTCGCACTGCATTACTTACAAAATCAAGAGTTTAATTCAAAACACCCTGGCACTGGTTTCACAGGTCACATATATTAAATTATGGATAAACCTTATTTGTCAGATAAACCGTAAATTTTGTTAGTGAAAATACGATAGGCATTTGGCGGTATTTTGCGTTTTATCTATAAAATACCATACCTTTTGAAACAGGCCAAGTGTAAAGCGAACATAACATGGCTATACTAATGTATATAAAAAACTATACCTATTCAAAGAATAACAAAATAAGCGTACATCACACTACGTGCTATGGGGTGCGTGGGGGTGCATGAACCTCATCGCCTGATCCTCCAGTATCTTTTCATAGAGTGGGATGCGAGACTCGATGGGGACGGACCGCGCTCGGAAGCGCCGCTCGCGCTTGTGGTGCAGCATGTCGTCGGACAAGGACTTGCGTAGGCAGGCCAGCTCGCTCACTATACGCACTTCTTCGTCCCTGTGGAATACGTTGGTATCACAAATAGACGGAGTAACAGAAAGGAGGTAAACAAGTTTCTGCCGGACTGGCCCGAGGCGACAGAGGATAGGGAGTGGTCTAAAAAAGGTGAGGCATTTACCCGGCAGTGGGACACAAAAAAGGCTACATATTGTTTTCACAATGAAACCGAATTTATGATGGCCAACTTGCTAACTCCTTTATAGATAGAGATGGTATTTATTTCGCAAAATTGGTAGACTAAGTACATACATCACATACAGCCACCATTTTAACCCTCAACTAGCTACAACTCAACAACTTATAATACATCATATCCAGTGCCAAACATTTTGAACAAAACGTAACACAACATAACATAGCGTCACGCCTTTTCCCATACGGCATGGCAGAGGCACAACTATGCCCACTTTTAGCCAGTTATTCAAAACCCTAATTTTGCGTGACAGGGGGCTAGCCCTTCGCCGCAGCTATGGAGTAATGATGGTCTCCATAACCGTGTTTTCACTTACTTACGTACTTAAGATAAATTACTTATCTCATTGGTGCACGGTCAGCACCGGGATTCGAACCCACATCTCCTGCGTGAAACCTACTAGACCAAGCTAACAAATTGTATATTTTAATATATATTTTTTATAAATAGGGCATAATAATTTTTACAAAGGAGTGCGGCTGCTACAATTTTTAGTACTTATCATATCACGCACCGATATTTTGAAATTATTCACTTAATTAAAGAAATCTCGTTTTTCAAATTAAGTAGCGAGATTTTGTTTAACTTGTTTGTACCTACTTGATTCAAAGACTAGAGTGTGGAGCCTATAATCTACAATGCTTGAAAATGTGAATTATAGTTAGTTGGAGAATTAATTTAGGGCGGGTGAAACGGTATGCCGCCTGTAGTAAGTATATAGCGTATGTTACAGAGTTTGTTGACCTCCTTCTGGTCCCATCTGTGATTATGATTGATCAATCAGCCATCAGCCTAATTTCTAATCATTAATTTGAAGGGTCCTTTTTTAATAACTGATATTTCTTAACCGTGCAACTTACCTTTCAGTCATTTTGAAAGGTTTAGGAATCGTTATGCTCTTCCGTCTACGTGAAGGCGAACCATCACGCCCATGTCTCAAGGGGCTGGTCGGCACACTTCGGGTCCTGAAGTCGTCCTCTGCATTTCGCCTACTTTTGCCTTCAAAGAATTGGTCGAACTTTTCGTCAACATCATTAAATTTGTGATCATTCCAGGATATTGAGCAAGCTGAGTGGTTTCTTTTCGGTTTTAAATCACTTTTCGGTAGAATTGACTTCTCTGCGTCATTGTTTTTGTCATCGTTAGCAATATCTTTAGTATAAGTGTCATTAAAACCTGTCTTGCGAGATTCCCGTTTAATACCCGTGCCAGTTAGTCGTGACTTAACAATATCATTTGCATTATTTGCGACATCGACGCACTTAGTTGATATCGCAATTTCGTTTTTTTTCTCCGAATACTTTCTCCTGAGAGTGCTGTTCAACTGCGATTTCATTTTTTTACTTATGCACGGTAGAGCCTTGATCTCTTTGTGTTGGAATTTTTCAACAGTGTGTAGGCCAATGTCTTCATGATCTAAAGCATGGCCCAGCATTTGGTTTTTCTTGTCCCGAAGAAGTTTTAGGGTGGTATAGAATTCTTCTGGTGGTAGATGGTTTATGTCGTTATAGTCGGGGATGCTTGTGTAGAAGTCTTTTGTTCTTTCCGCATCGACGTCGGGTGTCAAGCACACAGTTGAGGAGGAATCAATAGAACATTGTTCGAGTCTAGTTTTGTCTATTTTGTGTTTGCGCTCGAAGGCACTTTTCGGCATTTTGGTGACTGGGTCCACGGGCACTTTGAGACATGCGTTTGCAAACACGCTGATCCGGTGACTCATACTGTTTATGATAACGATAACATTTTACTTTAATTGTAGTTTTCATAGCGATCGGTTGACTCGGAGGTTTACATTTCGATTGTTTACGATTTCGAGTCGTTACCTTGGTTTCCAACGATGTCGTTGATAATATGTAGGTAGGTATGATAGACCCCAAGCAATACAGTACTTTTGTAACTACCCTGACATTTTCTCGTTTGTGAATAAATAGACAATCATGAAGGATGATTGTATGCCCGACCTAGAAAATAGTCATAAACATTTCACTGATAGGTTTAATGTTATCATACTTGCAGTGACATCTAGCATCAAGTAGTAATACTAACAACTAACTACTCAAGACTGAGATGAGAAATAATAATTTACTATAATATCGTAAAATGGAGAGAGCACAGAGAGATAAGAGCCATTCCGATTTACCCCTGGACCTTTAATCACTCCATTTTACTCCAATTATTACTCCCCGATTTTTATTTTAGAGTCATATTTAGTTAATTTAATCTCATTACTAACACTAGAGGGCACTGCTCTCATTACTGGTGCTGTTATCTATGTGAAAAAATATTACTAATTGTTTCTGAAAATAGAATATAGATGGCGCTTCTGAACTTTTTATTTCCTATTCGGCAACAGATGGCGCTAGGAGTAGGCGATACACATACATTATTACATAGAGTGCTCACGAGAGGGCACACATTACCCACAATATGTGACAGTTGAATCAATTCCGAATTGCATGTATGCTAAAAAAAAGCTACAAAATATAAGTTATATTTGCTTTTAGCTATAACATTACAGCCTGCCTTGCTTGCTATGCTTTATCGTCATCAAATCAGAATGCCAGTGTCATATCTCAACAAAGCCATCATCTACCCACAATAATTTGAAAACAAAACTAAATTATTTTATTTAAATCGGAACGCTCACCGGAGAAAAACATAAATATTTTGACTGTTTTGCGGTTCGAAAAAATAGTCAATTTTACGATTAGAAATGATATCCCGAAGCAGTTTCCGCCCATATCGTATTCTTTTAACCACATATGTGAGGCCGCTTGTATCACAACGGACTAATAGCTCATCTACTCAAGCTGAGATTAAAGGCAAATACGATGTGATCATAGCTGGCGGTGGCATGGTTGGGTGTACCCTGGCCTGTTCTTTGGGTAAATACTGAACTAATTCTAAATACAATAAGCTCTTTAGCAGCATGTACATGTTCAAAAATATCTTTTGTCCTCATATTACAGGTAAAAACGCTTTGATGTCTAACCTAAAAGTGTTGCTTCTGGAAGGAAGTCCTGATAAGAAATTTGAGCTGAGTCGTCAACACAGCAATAGGGTGGTCGCTTTGAATCAAAACACGAAAGCCCTGATGAACTCATTGAAGATTTGGCGCCATGTTGAAGATATGAGACTTCAGGCAGTCCGGCATATGCAGGTATAAACTGTATAGTGAATCAGACTGGCTATTATCGATAAGGGGGTGGAACGGGGTAAGGTTTCCAACAGTGACAGTTTCGTACGAGGTTGGGAGGGGGGGAGGGGGGAGGGTAGGTTACCCCACCTGTAAAATATCCAGTCTAGGAAATGTAAGTTTTTTTGGTCAGAGTGTCGATAAGGGGGCGGAAGCCCCCAATGAATTTTCAAAAATCTATTTTGTTATTTTTAACTATAGGATTTTTACAAAAAGTCATTGTTTGTAGTATTGATGTTCGAAATCGCCTTAGCTCCGGCTACTAGGGCTCATAAAAAGGCTAGTATTTAATTGCACATCAAAAATACTGATTTTCACTACAAAAAAGGATCAGCAAACACTTATTATGTTTTAAGTATTTTTGTTGTTCTTACATGTTCAACTTAATACGAAGGATAAAGGGGGCTTCTCTTCGCTCACCCCCTTTACCCTTCACCTAAGCTACTGCAGTATTTTGCCCTCCAGTCTTTGCCCTGCAGTCCATAAACACAGCAAGTCGTCTAAATAGCACAAAACAAGCAAGAGAGAACATTCACGCAACTTGAAGAAAAACGAAATGACTTGACACACACACACTAACCCAGCAACATTTTTTTTATGTTCAAACAGCGACATTACTTTCCGTTCCACACATTCTAAGTCTAATTGACATTCATCTTAGCCAAAATTTTACGAAAAAAGTTTTGTTTCTCTTGATAATATTCATAAGTTTAATTAATTCATAATTAATTAAATACTTAACTCCTAATATTAAAAACTGGATAAATGGTTCAAGGTAAACCCCATCTACCCCCCTAGTAACCAATTTCACTAAGTATCAAACTGTCAGTGTTGGAAACCCAACCTGTGGAACCAGCCCCTTGTAAAAAAAAACACTATGTTTTGTGTTGCTCTTTGCCATAATTTTGGGTCATTTACATTATTATCTATATATATCTCTGTAAATAATGGTCATAGGAAAAACACCCTAAACAATGCACAAGTAAAAATATCTACACTCCAACCATATTGTCCATATAGGAGATCTATATTGTGTTCCCTAATTTTTATTCTCATAATGAGTTTGTCATAATTTATAATGGCATAATAGTAATTTCTTATCAATACTTCGCCATATTGTTTTGGTTGGGTTAACATGCTTTTAGTGTATTTTCAGTAGGACTACTTTTGAGTTTGTGGATGTTTTACATATTATTTTTTTGGTTAATAATGATTTTTAAAATTCAATATCTGGGCGAAGTGTTAGGTCAGGGTAGGTTACGGCTAAATGGGGTGAGAGAGCGAAGCCCCCCTTTGTTTTTGTGCTAGGTTGACATGTAACAATAAAAAACCTGATGATGTGAAATTATATTATAAATTTTTATGTTGATGCTGCATAATTGTAGATAGACTTTACAATGTTAATGCTACCTATGTATATAACTGAAATTTATGCATAATGATTTATGCTTAATTATTATCAGGATTTATAAAATTTTGGTTAAAAGCATTTATGCCAAACAATTTTATTACATTTCATACTAAGCAAGGCAACAGTGTCTCTAATGTAACTTCTTATCATGGCAACAAAATGCAGATTTGTGCCTACCGTTCACAAACCATGTGATATGAGCAGACTTACTTATAAAGTTTCAATATTTCAGGTGTGGGATGCTTGTTCAGACGCTCTCATAACATTTGACAGTGCAGATATCATGGGTGATGATGTTGCATACATTGTTGAAAACGATGTCCTTTTACATGCGGCCAACAAGGAATTGACTTCACCAGATATGTCGAATGTCAACATTGTCTATGGAGCTAAGATTGCTGAATACAATTTAACAAAAGAAGAGAATAAAACAAATCTTGTTAAATTGAACAATGGGGATGTCTACTCCTGTGATCTGTTGGTGAGTTTTATATTTATACCTATTTGATTTTATAAATCTGGTTATGGACACAGTAAAGTTATGGACAAGTGTATAAGACGTGTGCTGGCTGTGTGATGACTGTGTGAGATGGGAAAAGCTGTGAGGTCATTATATAAGATAAAAAGTGGAGATTATTTGGCATATCACCAAATTACCATTATTGTCTCATGCCAAGCATTAATACCAAAGAATTCTTAGATAACAACATTAGACTGATCTCAATTGGCATAATGTCTAAATACAGACTATTATAGCTCGTATAAGCCTATCTCTACATACTTAAAGATAAGTTAAAATAAACTATTGATAGATAAGAGGACACTCATTTTACTATTCAATTTGAGTTACAAAAAATAAATGGCTGGAGCAAAAGAGTTTTTTTTTTATAAACACACTTTGATCACACACATTCGTTATATTCAGCATTCATTACAGCGAAGGATTTGACATTCCGGGGGGTCTGAAATGTCCATTTTATTTTCAATCTCATTCAACCGTGCATCAGTTACATCAACAAGCTTATTGATCTTCTTCGTCAATTCTGCTAGTTGATTCTTTATGTCCACCATACATAGTTCCTGGATGGCGCTTATTGTCATGGATATTCGGCGAGATTTCTCTGTGGACGAGGTTTTCTTACGCCTCTCTACGTGTTGTATCTCTGTTGAATACCGGTCATATAAATTGCTTCTTCTGTCCACCAACAAAGGCTTCAAGTCCTCCGGTTCCTCTTTACATTTCTTAACTCGACATTCATAGTTGTTCTTGCGTATGCTCTTGTGAATGGTTTTGCGGCTGGCCACCATCTTGTAAACAGAGGCTATCAAGTCCTTGGGTATCTGAAATAAGTATTATTTTACTTTGAGACTCAATCGTTTCTAAGATGTAACAAATAGGCAACCCTTTGCAGGGAAGGCCAAATCCAGAAAGACCCTGATTTCAATCTTTGATTACTAACTACAATACAACGTACCCTGCTCTCTCTAGGATCGTTCGGTCGTATGTTGAGATAGCGCAGCGGCGACGCATTGAGCAATGCGCCTCGCCGCAACACCGTGACGACTTGTCGCGGCGCCCTAGACATGAGCGAGCTGAACAGCATGCTTTCTAGGTGAGCCACCAACTGCGTCTGTCTCACCAGCCGGTCCAAGCCCGCACTCTCCTGAAGAGCCTGCGAAATCGCTATAAAACTTAAACATTTCGTATAAGCTACGTATACTAGCGTCATAGACCTTATGTCTTACGATCTTCTTGAAGCACCTGTTAAGTGCAAATCAATGCCAATGGCTAATTTTAAGAGCAAATTAATATCTTGTGCTACAAAACCAAATAAAACTTTTGTGCAAAGGGGTGTAGTACCTGAATATCACTGACGGCCAGACCAACCAGCAGATTAGTGAGGATGACAGTAACAAGCAGCACAAACAAAAGGAACATTATATGCGCC
Organism: Argyresthia goedartella; assembly: GCA_949825045.1. Classification (NCBI taxonomy): domain Eukaryota; kingdom Metazoa; phylum Arthropoda; class Insecta; order Lepidoptera; family Argyresthiidae; genus Argyresthia; species Argyresthia goedartella. Next base: position 17,428,390 of record OX463824.1, on the reverse strand, counting down.
GTCAACGGATACTGTATCTGAGAGTTGGTGCAGTTGTTGTAGAAGATGTCCTCGTACTCCAGCTCGCCAGACATCATCATCACAGTCTTCACGAAGCCGGCCGGCAGGTGGAACGCGGGGTAGTTGCTGAACAGGACGCTGAAGGCCAGGCCAAACGCAATGAGAAGGCAACTGTATGCGATGAGAAATCTCGCGAAGTTTATCGTCACTGAAATAAAAAACGTAATTTTGATATATTAATCTAGGGTCACTGTTCCACAAGTTGACCATTTAAGCGCTTTTTTTGATGCTTATTGCATATGTGACCTATTTATCAACGGTTGGAGAAATTTCATGCTATCAGTGACTAAACATTTATTATATCTTGTAATTAAAATATAAATTTGAATTCTAGTTTATGTGGTTTCTAACATACATGAAATTTACTCCAAAAATATGAAATGTACCACTAACTGACCAGTGTTACCTAAAAGTGGACCATTAAATGTACCAATAAATGACCATTCAGGATTTCTAATTATTTAAACAAAATGTGTAAAAATATGTTATTTTATTCATAAACATACATAAGGTTTCTTCATAATGATAATTAAAGAAGTAATTACAATCACTTATAAGTAGCTAAACATTAAACCGTGAACGTTAGATACTTCGCCATCTCTTTTACCAGATAAAAACCTCTTTTATTTGTCAAGACTGGAGTGCTTATTATTTCAACGATATCACTTTCAGGATACCAAATTTTGTCTTTTTTTTCTGGCCACTTGAAAGTATTACAGGTGGAAAAATTCATTGTGCTTATTTCGTAAGTAGTAGCACTTTGAAAATTTTGTACTCCTTCTATCACTCCTGGAAAGTACTCTCCTTCATATTTTACTATTGCGTAAGCACCCTCACACAATGTCTGTTTTATTGGTGCATCTTTGGCATCTGAATCGCTTCCTTTCATGGCCTCATCGCTGTCACTTTCGGTATCGCTTCTTATTATTCGTCTTCGTATTTTTCTAATTTTGTTTCTCGATATAGTTAGCTTTTTACTTTCATCTACGCGACTTCTTTTTGTAACAGCCTTGTCCATCTTTTTCTCTTCTCGTAATCTCTTCTTTGTCATTATTTCGTTCAGTTTATCCTCTTTCTCTTTTTTTTTGTTGGTGATATTCTCGAAATTGAGACGATGTTATAGCAAGTGGAATTCTTTCTTTTGTTTTCTTTTTTATTGGTGAGTCAGACGGCAAAAGTAGGCATTTAGCGAATGCAGGACTTATTAGTTTCTGTTTCTGAGCAATTATTCGTACCATATTTTCATTAGAGTAAGGAACAATCCTGATATCTTTTTGTGGCGTGTTTTTCTTGCTCTGAAGGTTAGATGACAGATTTTCTGGTGTTTTATTCGTAGGGATTGGCGGCGTCTGCAAAAGCCTACGCGATAAAATATTTTCTGTTGATACCAAGACCTTTGGTGGAGTCTGAAAAATAATGGGAGAATCCGTGGTTTCTCCAGAAACCACTGGCGCTGTCTGGAAAATAGTGGGAGAAACTGTAGATTCTCTAGAAGTCATTGGTGGTATGTGAACATCTCTGCGAGATCCTGAAGGTCCTGATGTTGGTGATTGCGGAATTAAGTTAGGTTCATATGGTGGTGTTTGAACATCTCTGCGAGATCCTGAAGGTCCTGGTATTGGTGATTGCGGAATCAAGGTAGGTTCATATGGTGGTGTTTGAACGTCTCTGCGAGTTCCTGAAGGTCCTTGTGTTGGTGATGGCGGAATCAAGGTAGGTTCATTAGAGCCATCTTGCAAACAATGGTGGCGAAACTTTTTCCAAACATAATACAATTCTTTTGCAGTATCATCACCGTCCCAATCACGACAATCTAGTCCTAAATTCCTGATAGAGCAGATCATGTTGCGCAAAATATGTTATCCAGCTTTGTGATCAAATTCCGTAGATTTCTATCAGATAAATAATATTAATGCTAAGTAACAAGTTAAAGATAACTTGTTCCACTTACCAGTTGTAAACATCTGAACGAAGAGACCGAAAGCCGGAAACCGCCCGATGATCACCATCAGTTCAGACCAACAAAAGAATATGGTGATAGCCGCCACATCATGCTGCCAATCTGACGTGTTATTCTTCAATCCAGCTATATTCATTCCATTGGGGACCTGCAATGAAATTACCTTTAGATACAGTTTCCCTAATTTTTCAATGAACAAATATATTGAAAGCCTTTAAATCCTTTTTTTGAACTCCTTACAGTGCAGAGAAAAACTCCGATGATAATCAGCCATTGCAACCAGTTTTCCCATTGTCTGATATACGCCGACCAATCTAGCCATGCCTGGAATATTTCCTTGGCTAGAAAGGTTATGTTTAGGACTATTATCAGGTACTGCACCGGGCGGAGATACGGCGGCACATCGCATGTGAGTCCTTGGCAGAGAAACGTCTCTGAAACAGAAAGGGAATTATCTATAACCCTAGTTAACTTGATATCTGTATCTGTTTAAGCCTCTGGTTATGGTCAGGGCATCATTCCCAGTTCTGTTACTTTTAAAATATTTTGATGGCTGATCTACAGGTACTCACGAAGTACGTAGAGGCTGTACAGCGATATGAACACAGCGTGGTATATTAGACTCAGCACGAAGAATTTCCTTATTCTGCGCCACTTTAAGAACAGGAACGTCTCTGCGACCGGGTGTTTTAGGACATCCTTGTGACCGACCTGAAAAAAACATTATTTAAGACCGAAAGAAAAAGACACCTAAGCATACAGATGTTTATTTTCTTTACGGCCAATATAAAATAGTAGAACTCAGAGTTGTCCTGGAGTCTCGAGTATGAACGAGTGGTTCTCGTCTAGTGAAATGGCTTGCACCGCCCCTCCTGTCCTAGGGAATCCGTACAATTCCTCATTCGTAAAATCGATAAAAAATCCTGATTCACATAATTTATGTCACGAATTCGTACCATATCCTCTAATGTCTAATACAAGGTTATATAAAAGAAAACAAGGAGGATAGATAGTTGCAAGAGGTTTGTTCTTTCTTGTTCTAAAGTAATGTAGTAATAATAGAAGTTATAACATAAAAAACATGAACTTAACTTTTCCCTTATAGGGTAGCAGGTGCACAAAGAAGGACACGGAACGAATAAATACGTCCTGCTACCGAAGGAGTTTCACTATCGTTGTACAAATTAGCGATTGCCAGAATAATAATAAAAAAACCGGTTAAGTGCGAGTCTAAATCGCGCACGAAGGGTTCCGTACCACCGTTCAATGGAAACGATGGTGTGGAGTGAATAGTTTGGATTTTACACAGCAAAATATTGTTTACAAAGTTATTGGTGCGGTTACTTTCACACTCCATGTACGTAACCAGGTGCATCCATAAGTTTGTATGTGGTATTGAAAGAATTGTTGTATGGGAGCCCCCTTAAATATTTCTTTTATCCTGTTTTTTAGTATTTGTTGTTATAGCGGCAACAGAAATACATAATCTGTGAAAATTTCAACTCTCTAGCTAGCTAGGTTCTTGAGGTACAGCCTGGTGACAGACGGACGGACGGACGGACGGACGGACGGACAGCGAAGTCTTAGTAATAGGGTCCCGTTTGGAACCCTTCGGGTACGGAACCCTAAAAACTGATTAAAACTGTCATTAGCGTTGTACAACTTAGGTATTGTGTACGTAATGGCCAGAAACGCTACCTTCATTGCTCCGCTTACTGGTTATGTGATAGCAGATTCTTTTGCTTCATCATAGCATGACTTGCTAACTGTGTGAAATTTCATAACTTCCCTCCCACTTAACCTCACTATAACATAAAATCTACATACAGGCACAAACACTGCTTCTGGCCCCACACTAGGATTCCTCCCCAGCCGGGATTCGAAACAGGGGCCTCTCGCTCGGGAAGCAGAGCCTCGCAGCACTACAGAGATCGTAAAACATCGATCCAGCCCACCTCAATAAAGGCGAGCAGCAGCTCCGCCTCCCCGCGCTTCAGGCACGGCACCAGCGGGCGGAAGTCGATGGTCAGCTCGCAGTCGACGTCGCCCAGCTCGTGCTCGGTGACGTGCACCGCCGAGTCGAACTTGCCCAGGTAGCGCGGCACCACGTCCGGCACGCGGCGCACGATGAACGAGAGCACAGACACGCCGCCGTTCGTGCGCAGGGTCACGTTGCCGCCGTAGTCTGGGAAACAGGGCAAACAATACAAAAACTAAAACCCGACCAATAACCGCTTTAAAAAGTATGAAACCTACAGTCACGTAGTACAATTGGACTAAATGCAACTAAAGCATCGAGCAAGAGCTAGTATAATTTTTGAATGGGCTATTTAAGCCCTAGAATTTCATGCCCAACACGGCCCTGTTATTTTTATTTTAGTCCAGTACCTTATGGCGCCATATTGAATTTAAGTTACATAGCATAAAACCAGTAGACGATCAAGACGCTTCTAACAATACCTCATTTGTCAAATTCTGTTAAGTAGTTGAGACGTTCTGATGCAACAAATGAACATCCATACATAAATACAGACCAGTCAAACACATAACTCTCCCTTTGGCTTCGATGTAGTCGGGTTAAGAGAATCGTGTGGGCGCGAGCCTCCATACAATAAGCGGTAACCTTTTTCACCCCTTAAAACTTGTCCGATTTTAACAAATTTTTCACATGTTTGAGATACTATGAAAAACTATTCTCGTGCGTTTTGTTTTTTTTTTAATATTTTGTATTTTAGTAAATATACGGACCTAAACATTCACTTTTTTGACCAAAAAAACCCTGCAGCATTTTATTTATTTTTAACCAATCAAGCCTGATTTTCAAAAAAAGGAAAAACTACAAGCATCGTTTATGATGTGTGGAAACGAATGAGACCAAATTTGTATTATTCTATAAAGGTTTAGGGGTAGAAAAACGTTACCGCCCAAAAGCATAATTCGGCCGAAAATTTAGGCAATTGTAGCTATTGGTAAATACCTACTCGCGCCGAGTTCTGTCGCCATTCGCTCGTCTTAATAATATGTCCAGTCTCTTCCAGTTCCACAATGATTTATTACTTTCCCGTGGGAAAAACGTTATGAAATTTCTTTGCTAAGCATGTCTTTACAAACCCTGGTGCATAAAACTTCAGGCGATGAACTACCTCCAAAACAACTTACCCAACAAAAGCAGCACACACGCGGAAAACTCATTGAGTGCGGCCATATGCATCGGCGTATACCCGAAGTTGTCCGGCTCGTTGGGGTCCGCGCCCACTGCGAGCAGCAAGCGCGCGACCTCGCACGCGCCGCCGCCGCGGACAATCGCTCCGTGGAGGGGCGTGCGGCCGTCCACGTCGCGAGCCTTGACGTTGGCTCGCCTGGTTATAAGGAGCTCTACTACTTCCACTGATTGGGCTAGGGCAGCTGGAATGAAAAGTTTGGATAAATCGAGAATCTAGCACTAGCTCCTGTTGGGCGTCTTTTGAAGGTTTTTTTGCAAGGTTACAAGAACTTTAGTGATTTTATCACTACCTGGCTAAGATTGTCCATCTTCCATAGTTAACTAAAACATTTTCCAGCAAACTATAAAGATAATATAATACAAGATAAACTGTAAAGATATTGTTGCTTACATTATATTGTTAGGATATTACTCACATCTTTTTCATAAAAGGGGTATGAACAATAAAAGAATGGGAACTAAGAAGACCGTAGTTACAGATACTATTAAAATATAGTATAATTGACCGAGCGAGAGAAGCGAGTGAAGGGCTCGATTTCGACAAGATAGGAGGCCGATTTTGCTTTCGTCTATGTCTGGTGCCTGTCAGTTCCGGTCTAGAGGCCAGTTTTCAAGCGATCCTCACAAAACTTGTCACACGTGTTCCTTGAATTAAAATATATTTTTTTGTCGAGAGCTTTTCTCGATTTCCCCTTGGAGTGGGGGGGGGGGGGGAGTTAAAACGTCATTATTTTTTTGTATGGGATTTTTTAATTTATTTGTCTGAAACCTATCGTGTGGGGTATCAAATTAAAGGGCTTCATGAGCCGGTTCTAAAAATATACTACACCATTACCTTTCGGCCGCCTGTTTTCTAAAAATCCAAGAAATCTTTTCAAAACATACCAAGTTTGGACTCTTCGAAGTAGGAGACGGATTAGTAAAGAGGATCTATACAGACCATGAGAGTGAGTGAAATAGAATATTATTATTTTCGTGAAAAGTCAGTAGATTGTATTTTAAATCGCAAAATGTAGTTTACAAAGTTATTGGTGCGGCTACTTTACTACTTGATTTTGATTGAATCTAAAATACTTACCTATAAATTGGTTCACGTCCCCCTGATAGCGAGGTCTACTGCCCACAGGGCCACTAGTAAAGTATCTGTGCAGTTACAAACATAATATGTATAAGTCTGGTGTAAATTCACACACCAAGATGCAAAGGCGTTTGCTCTCTAGAATTCGGCCAGTCAATCCGCGCTCCATGGTCCAGAAGAAGCCTCGTACATTCCGCGTGGCCGTCCTCAGCAGCCAGGTGCAGGGCGGTGGAGCGACAGGGTCCGAAGGCGGCTCGGACGTCGGCACCCGCGTCCAGCAATAGCTTCGTGCATACATCCGAGCCGAGGGAGGCTGCTACGTGTAGAGGAGTTTCTGTGAATACCTGCGGGGAAGTTGTACGGACATCTGTGCGGTTTTTAATAGAAAGACCCCAAAAATGTTCGAGATCATATCAAATGGAAAATTCTAGTCTTATACTGTATTAGTCCCCGCTGGATATCTATAATTTTTATTACGTTTACTCGTGCTTATAATAAACGAGTATTCAGCTCAACCTAATGTTCTGTAGTAAAATTAAAGCTACCTCTAAGAAGAAGATCGTAAATGATGTGTATCTTAATTCGGTGCTTAGTTCTGAAATAAATGGATTGTGGGATTAGTATAGTTTATATCAACAAAAAAAAGAAACTCGAAAAACTACATATTACGCAGTTATTCGAGCTTCACGGGTTTCCAGGGTTAGAAACTTGGGTATAAATTTCTCTCAGGGGTACTAACAACATGTTAAAAAATCGTAGATTCATGCGCGTTTGCGATGTTCGTTGTTTTTATGAACTGTACATATGAGCATTAGTGTTACCCCTACCTAAAACGTCTAACCCGTCCTCCTTCAAAGAGTTCCGTCCCATTTCCATCCTACCAATCCTTTCCAAAATCCTTGAATCAATTGTCCACACCCAGCTGTCCTCGTACCTTTCCTCCATGAATTTACTGAACCCTTTTCAGTCTGGTTTTAGACCGGGGCATAGCACCACCACAGCACTGCTCAAGGTAACTGACGATATCCAACTGGCAATGGATAAGAAGCAGCTGACAGTCCTGACTCTCCTAGACTTTAGCAGCGCCTTCAACTGCGTCGACTTCGATATACTTGTTGAAATCTTAAAATCGCTTAACGTCTCTTCACACTCGGCTCGCTGGTTTGACTCTTACTTGAGAGACCGCCAGCAGCGCATCAAGTCTGAAGAGGTCACTACAGAATGGTGCAAGCTCTCTACAGGTGTTCTGCAGGGTGGCATCCTTTCCCCTCTTCTCTTCTCAGTTTTCATCCAATCCATCTCGGATGTATTATCTTCCTCGTATCATCTTTATGCAGATGACCTTCAAATTTATCGGCATTTTCCCCTTTGTGATCTGACTTCGACTGTTGAGGCTTTGAAATGCAACGGTACCATTGTCAAGTATAGCGAGAAAGCCAAAAATCTTGGCGTTGTTTTTGACAATCTATTATCCTGGTCGCCCCATGTTTGTGAGGTCAGCAGACGAGTCTTTGCATCCTTTCATTCTCTTCGGCGTTTGCAGTTCTTCCTGCCTAGGCAGACTAAAATCATGCTAGCTCAGACCCTTCTTCTGCCTTTAATACGCCGATGTTTGCTGGGCCAGTGCGAACGAAGATTTACTGAACAAACTCGAGCGACTCCAAAATCTCGGGATTCGGTTTATTTTCGGACTTCGTAAGTACAACCACGTGTCCCAATATCGTAGGGAATTAGGCTGGCTCCCGATCCGACTTCGTCGTGATATGCACATTCTCTCCTTCCTCTTCAATATTTTGAGAAATCCGTGCTACCCTGCATATCTTCGTGAACGTTTTGAGTATCTTTTCTCAGGGGATAGACTTCGGAGATCTCACACGGTGTCACTTTTGTCAATTCCTCAGCACAACACTGTTGCTTGCGAGCACTCGTTTAGGTTAAGGGCAATACGTTTGTGGAATGCACTTCCTTGCGCTATAAGGGATTGCAAATCCTTGGTCACTTTCAAGAAAAAATGTAAACAGCATCTCCTCTCTTCCGAATAGTGGGTATCTCATAGTATTTATGTATATCTATTTATTTATTGTATTCTATTTATTTATTTTATAGTAATTACGTAGGGTGTATTGTGATTTATTTGATAGTATATTTATTTTATTTCTTTCTTTCAACTCTTAATTGTACACTAGGACTACCTCTCTATATTTTATTTTTCTCTTTTCTTCACAGGTTAGCTGTAAGAAATTTCTTTTTAGAAATAAGCTCACCTTTGCATACTGTTTCTGTTATAATTTCCACTGTGTTTTCTGTGCAATAAAGGATTATTATTATTATTATATGAAATAGTACAATGGACTAATTACAATGTTTGTTTGAGGTAAACGTGTTGACGTTGTAACCGGTTCCACTTGTGGATTATTATTGTTCCAGTACGCAAGTTAATTATACCTTACGAAATGCAATCAAACGCAAGCAGGATGTATATACTTACTGTGGAATAGGACTTTGTCCGGCCTTAGAAGTGAGTCGTGTTCCGATACATTTTAAAGATTTCTGCTCCGCTTAAAAATAGCAGAGAAAATAGGATAGCATAGTTGGTCTATTAAGCCAATGATAATTAAGGTCAGGTGCGGGTCGAACTCACACATGAAGGTGTACGTACCATTGTACAAGAAAACATAACCACTAAAAATATTAAAGGAAAAAGAGAATAGTATTATGTGCGAATCCAGAACCCTACGAATGATGGATGTGCCTGTATGTAAATGTTTATGTACGGGTACCTCCTTTAATTCATAAAATCTCGTGTAGTACATTAGATATCGCGTGAGATTTTTCAAAAGTTTTAATTTGTAAATAAAACAACTGCAACACCTCACGAAATCAATGGATGCACCTGGTTCGCTTTGATGTAACCATGTCATCCCTCCCGCTCATTCCCTCATAGCCATTCGCACTCACTCACACTATCCATTTAGTGAGCTCGCACAACGTGAAAATGAAGTGTTTATAATATTCTATTTTAACGCGAGATTTATCGTAAACAATCGGTGGTGGTACCTGCGGCGTGTCTGGGCAGGCGCCCGCCCGCAGCAACTCGGATACCACGTCAGGAGCGTCGCTCAGTACCGCATAGTGGAGCGGCGACCTTTCGGTGAGACCGGCGTTCACGTCTGCGCCGTGCTTTAGCAGCACCTGAAATAGATTGTCAGACCAATGTTGGTGACCTGAAAACTACCGGGAAGAGAGGAATGATTCAAAACCTCGGGATTCGGTTCGTCTTCGGGCTGCGCAAGTATGACCACGTCTCGCAGTATCGCAAGGAACTGGGTTGGCTCCCGATTCGTCTTCGCCGTGATTTCCACATATTGGCTTTACTCTTTAACATCTTGAGAAATCCCAGATATCCTTCTTACCTTCGTGAACGTTTTGAGTTCTTTTTCTCCAGAGGCAAGGAACGGAGATCTCACACGGTGTCTCTTCTATGTATTCCGCAGCATAACACCGTCGCCTACGAGCACTCGTTCAGGCTGAGGGCCATTCGGCTGTGGAACGCACTTCCCTGCACTATTAGGGATAGTCCCACTCTCTTCTCCTTTAAGAATCGCTTGAAAGAGCACTTACTTTCTCTTTCATCATAGGTATTGTATATATAAGTATGTAATTGTATTTATCTGTTTATTATTATTATTTGTTTATTTTTATTTTATCTACTATTTCTTTTATTATATGTATTTTTATAGTAAGTATTATATTTTATTGGTATTTAGCAATTTTATAATTGCACTAGACTACCCTTTTCAGTTTATATGTATCCTATCCTGATAGGTTTGCTGTAAGAAATCTCTGTTGAGAGATAAGCTCGCCTTTGCCTTTTAATTTCTTGTAAAATGTTTTGTTTTAATGTTCTGTGCAATAAAGAATTGTGAATTGTGAATTGAATGATAAAAACGTAAGGGTATTATTAAATAAAGACATTAATGTTTGCCTTCACGATATGACCAAAACATCATTATCATCATGACGAGTTCTCCACAAAATGGTTCTTCACACTGACCTGCACACAGGCCAGGCTCTTGGCACTGGCAGCGCAATGCAGCGGCGTGGCCTTGTTCTCTCCGTACGAGACCCAGGCGTTTGGGTCGAACTTGTAATCTATGAGCAGCTTGACACACTCATCGCTGCCGACCAAGCAGCTCAGGTGCAGGCAAGTCCTGACATCAAAGATTAAAGTTAATAATGAAGAAAAGGAGGAATTTTGACCCGACTGGATAACATTCCGGTTTCTTCTATGTCCGCCCATATCTAATTTTCCATAAACAAGTGTAAATGATTAATTGACTCCCACAACCTCTGAAGAAAGCTTCGTGTTATACATTGGATTGCGAATACACTTGAGTTTATACGCTCACATATCGAGTAAAAAGTTGCATCGAAAAAAATACATTTGCATCCCAAATTTACCAGTTATTAATTAAAAATATAATTAAAGTTATTAAATGTTCTCCAAAAATGTCGCTCCGCTCCGCATAGCCTCGGCTCCAGGTTATATTTTCGGACAGAAAGTGACCTATAGCAACCAATACGGTTCTGTTAAACTACACGGGAGCTGGTTAACTTATTTGCTTTTGATTTATATGGGTAAACAATATATTTGTTGCCCTATACAATTAACCAAATATCCATGACCCGTATGACGTCATTGAGGAACGACGGGATGGCCGCGCAATATCAATATTGTGGTAGCCTACCTTCCGACGTCGTCTGCGGTATCGGGATCAAGGCCGAGTCTCAACAGCTTGGCTAGTAGTGCGCTCCGGCACATCCAACATGCCAGTAGTGCTGCTGTGCGGACCACGGAGTTGTCTCCAGGCTCTGTGACGAGCTTGAGGGTGTCTTCGTATCGTCCTGCCTCCACCAGCGGGGTCAGCTCTTCAGCGTTTGGCAGCAGACGTAACGATTGCTGGATTTCATCTGTACAGTATTATTAGTTTGTTATCCAATGTATCCAGCGGGCGGCTAAAATTGCAAAAGTTTGGTCATCATCAACGTCATTCATCCATCTAGTATCATTCACTGGGTTACCAAGACCTCAGACAACTTAACTTAATCCGAACCTCTACTCTCCAGTCAACTCCCCAACCTATTAGATGTACACTTCTGGATATCTAATAGGTTGACCATGATCAGGCCAGGCTTATATAAATAGCCTTATAGTCGAAATGTCAACTTACCCAATTCCCAGATATCCCTTGAAGGCTTGACGCGTATCTGCTCGGCCAGGTCAACAGCGTTCCCTGACCCATCGCTGGAGATGTATCCTGCCTCCACATCTTCCTCGTCATCAGAGTCTTCCGTCACGTTGCCCAGCCCGACGCACCAGCGCGCGCTGCCTTCGCGGAACACCTGCGGATACCCAGATGATAATGATAACGACAGCTATCGAATAGAATCTGCGCAACTGGATAAAGTCGTCTAGGCTATCCTGAGTCCTCATAAGGCTGATGTAGTCTATGATGTGAAAGTGCGCTGAACTGGCTACATCTCAGTATTCTGATAGTGGATACATTCCAAGCAAATTGATAAAGTACTAGAAGTGTAACAAAATTGGTGAAAAGGAATATAGGAAAACCGGTCTAATTACAAACTGATGTTGAGAAAAAAAATACTTAACAGTGAGTATTAGGAAATAACGGTCGCGTGTAAAAAAAAATACAAAAAGTCGTAAATGTGCGTGTTATTTTTAAACGTCTGCATAGTTCAATTGCTACACCATAAATATTCTTCAATCTCAAATATAACGATCACTGCACTTCAAACTAAAACTATCCGTTTAAGTGTTAACCTTTTTCTTCTTTTCGTTTTTCTTTTGTTCATTTTTCTGTTCGGATTTCTTCGACATCGCAAGTTTACGCCGATCTCTAGACCAGCTGCGCGCGCGTCGATGTGTGCAGAATCACTGAATTCAATGCGAATGCTTTTTATCTCGCGGATTACCGCATTATTTTAATCCTACTGTCACATTTCCCTTGCTTGGATCCCGGATTAGATGTGTCATTCATAAAAGTTTTCACGGAACAAGTCTAGTGTTGTATTTATTTGCGAATCACGATTTTTGTACTGAAGATATACTTGTGCACGCACAGCTGTGCATTTTACTTTTTTAGTATTCCGTACCGTAAAAAAGTAAACAAGTGACAAACGGGACCTTATAACTAAGCCTCCGCCGTCCGTCTGTCTGTCCGTCCATCAACGGGCTGTATCGCATTAACTGTAATAGGTAGAGAGTTAAAAATTAAACATAGAAAGTGCATTTCTGTTTCCTACCCATTATCATGTAAACGAAAAGAAATCTCTTGCGCGTATTTGAACATATTTTTTCTATTTTAAGTTATCTGTATGTCTGTTTTGTTTATCGGATTTTATGAGTTAAAGGGTGTCTCCATACAAGAGACCTGTCTTGATCCTCCGCGATTTAACAAACTCATATCATGATTCAAATATGATTTCAGATTTCGCAGCTTGTCACGTGGTTGTCCTGGCGTAATTGTTTTGATAGCGGTTGCGTTCAGGGTTCTAATCCACGCTCGGACATAATAGTACAGATGTAGTGAATAATCATTTCCTATCGGCAAAACTCGGAACAACGATAACACCCGAATGGTGCCGATGTGTCTATGAATTACTGTATTATTAAATTACGTGTAGGTAGGTATCAAATAAATCGCATACTTTATTTATCAATGTCAAATGTCAAATTGCCCGTTGGACGTATGACGTACTGAGATGTTAAAACCACCACGATTCTATCATATAAAGATTTCGTTAGGTAAACAAAAATATAACTAGTTACTGAGGACGTTTTATTTCAATAAAACGCACTGATAAAAACCAAATTCCGGTTGGGATGATCTAATGATTCTATAAGGATTGGAACCCCAAAAGTCTAACTATAAGTCAAAACTACAGTAGGATTTTGCAGACCTTTTTTATAACAATAAATTTTTGTAATTAATTAAAAATACTATGACATAACAAAAAAGACACCTCAACATAAAACAAAACAAACCAGCAGAGAAATTAATATACATAGTCAGGTCATAAGTTCTGTCACATGTGCAATATGAAATAATTTAGACATGTTTATTATTTATGTAAACATTTATATAGCAAAATCAACTTAATAAAACATAGATTCTTATGGTAATAAAGTTTATTCAAAATGACTCCCGCGATTTTGAATACAGGCCTTTATTCTGCGCGGCCAGTCGTCTATCGCAGCACAAACGAGGTCCATGTCAATATCGGTGGCTGCCTTAATCAAGGATGCCTTGAGTGACTCCAAATCAGGATGAGGCTTTGAGCAGGCCTTTTCCTCCAAGTGTTGCCATATCTTGTAATCCAACGGACTCAAATCTGGACTGGAGGAGGGCCAGTCTTCGTGCCGGATGAAGTCGATTTCACGCGCCGCCAGCCAGTCTTGTGTGCTTTTCGCTCTATGAGCTGGCGCAGAATCTTGTTGGAATACCCAGTGCCTGTTATTAAACATGCTATGAGAAACAGGTTCCACAAGGTTCTTGAGGACTGTATTTTGATACACAACTGCATTCGTTTTTACGCCTTTCTCACAAAAATGTACCTCAGTTAAGCCCCAATAAGAGACTCCCAACCAAACCATGAGCGAGGATGGAAAATGACCTCGTTGGACACGCGGAATACGGTTGCTCGCTTCTTCACTGCTGTGTGCGTACACCTTATCATTTTGTTTGTTGTAGCTCTCTTCCACGGTGAAAATTTTTTCATCCGAAAAAAGAATTTCCCGATGCTTTTTTCCCGCGTACCGCTTCAACAAAGCGCGGCATCTCTTCAGTCTCAGGTCCATTAAACGAGCGTCCAAACGATGTCCTGTTTTTCTTCGATATGCCCTAAGCCCTAAGTCTTCATTTAACACCCTTTTCACCGTGGTCCTGCTTAACCCCATCTGAAGGGCCAACAGTTTCTGCTTACGTATGGGATTTCTTTGAATTCGCGCCTTCACAGCTTTTATCACTGCTGGAGTCCTAACAGAGCGAGGGCGAACACTTCTTGACCTGTCATCTACACTAGAGTCTTCATTGTATCGTTTTATGGTACGATAAACGAATCTTTTGGTTATATTAAAAATTTTCAGTAAGTCGAAAATCTGAATTGGCGCGTAACCGCAACTATGCAACGCAATAACTGCGACACGGTCTTCTTTAAGTGTCCACTCCATATTTTAAAATGAGGAAAATTCTAAAAAGTACACATTTTTATTTTCATGAAAAATTCGAAATTCGAATTCAATAAACTTTTTTGTGGCCAGCGTTCTAAATTCAAAAGTTTTTATTGTGTGACAGAACTTATGACCTGACTGTGTAAATAAATATGATTTTCTGATTGGATGAACGACTTTGATTATGACAGCGGGATAAGAGGAGGAGGAGCGGTGGACAGTTGTCGTGTGGGGATACGAACCTAACCAGAACCTAACAGAAAACAACCAGAATAAAATTTAGAAATGACAATTTATTAGGGCTATTTACAATGAATTAATTTAAAAAAATGAAAGGAAGATGAAGATGAATGAGGTGAAACAGGTTTTATAAAATACAGATGTCTGGATAGAAAGAAGGAAGCGGAGAACACGGAGAGTAGGAGACCGATGAAGCAGGATGCAGGTGTATTTTTGTTGTTGTAGATGTTGTTGAAATCGTCGTTGTAGGAACGGTAGCGGGCGTATTTGTAGTTACGGCTCGCAGGATCCCTTTGTAGGGACGGCTCGCAGGATCGCGTCGTAGGCACGGCTCGCAGAATCCCGTTGTTTGAAGGATTGTTTGAAGGTTTGAGGGAGTTTGAAGGCTCGCAGGATCCCGTTGTTTGAAGGATTGTTTGAAGGTTTGAGGGAGTTTGACGGCTCGCAGGATCCCGTTGTTTGAAGGATTGTTTGAAGGTTTGAGGGAGTTTGAAGGCTCGCAGGATCGTGTTTGAAGGAATGGCTTGCAGGATCGTGTTTGAAGGAATGGCTTGCAGGATCGTGTTTGAAGGAATGGCTTGCAGGATCGTGTTTGAAGGAACGGCTCGCAGGATCGTGTTTGAAGGAACGGCTCGCAGGATCGTGTTTGAAGGAATGGCTTGCAGGATCGTGTTTGAAGGAACGGCTCGCAGGATCGTGTTTGAAGGAACGGCTCGCAGGATCGTGTTTGAAGGAACGGCTCGCAGGATCGTGTTTGAAGGAATGGCTTGCAGGATCGTGTTTGAAGGAACGGCTCGCAGGATCGTGTTTGAAGGAACGGCTCGCAGGATCGTGTTTGAAGGAATGGCTCGCAGGATCGTGTTTGAAGGAATGGCTTGCAGGATCGTGTTTGAAGGAATGGCTTGCAGGATCGTGTTTGAAGGAACGACTCGCAGGATCGTGTTTGAAGGAACGGCTTGCAGGATCCCGGGGTAGTGCGACCCCGGGATAAGGCCTTAGGTGGTACTTCTAGTTCAGAAGCTGACGTGAGACTCCAGAATTTCAGAAATGTTCCGCTTTTATACCCTTTTTGGAGAGTTCTAAAAATTATTTAAATTAAACGTAATTTTTGTGAGTGGCCAAGAGAAAAAGTATTTTTGTAAAAGTATTGAAGCAAACCTATCAGACCGCTAACGAGTTTGAATGGACATTGCCATGACAACCAGATAAACAATCAACATATCAAATGTCAAATGTTGGTTTCAGGCTCGTAATATAAAATTTAACAAGTTCACATAGCCAAAATTACATAACAGCGAAAGAAAAAAGGGTAGCGCACCAGCGCGCACGAAGCCCGAGATTGCAGAGTTTCGGAGAAAGCCAAATACAAGGTCACCAAAGGTAAACCCCTTCGCTATCGATTTAGCAGTGCTGATAGTGTGAAAATACAAAGCGAAAATGATTTGTTAATGTGTTCTTATGGTTTAAAACGTTACAGGGTCCTATGAAAATAAAGGTGATACCAAAATAACAAGCTGTAAACAAGCTGTACAGCTCAGCAAGTATCCAGCTGAAAAGCATGAAAGCATGAAAAGCAAGAATAGCATGTAAGTAGCATAACACTACACAGTGTGATGCGAAACAATACTTCCAACTTCCATATCACAGTCAGAATCAGAACTATTTTCTGGTGTATCATCGTCAGAGTTTTCATGAACGGTGATTACAAAACTAGCCATATAATTTTCCAACTCAGGTTCGTGTTTTCGGTACTCGTTTTCGCATTTGATGGCGTGGTCACATACTTTGGCCCAAACATCGGAACCAATCATATTAACCTTTACCTGTACCAATTGTTTCACAGTAGTCATATTCATACTGATGTTTCTTTTGGATACGTATCCCTTTATTTGAGACCATATGTTTTCAATCGGATTGAAATCAGGATGATATGGTGGCAATCTTAGTACGCTGTGTCCATATTCGTTCATAAGTTTATCTATAGAGTATTCTACAAAGTCTTGTTTGTACTTGCAAATAATTTCATATATTTCAAGTTTTCTTAATGACGGATCAATCGGAACGTTATGTTTGGATAGCCAATCAATCATGTCTTGCTTCCTGGTATTTGAATTAGGAGGTTTTTCTACGTACTTATTATGATATGCAGCATTATCTACTACTAGTACCGAATGTGGAGCTAAGTTTGCAATGAGTTGATTACGAAGCCATTTTTCATAGTTTTCATTGTTCATCGCGTTGTGATAGTCACCTGTTTTATCAGTAGACTGATACATTAACAATGCCCCAGGTATAAACCCCTTTCTACTACCAGCGTGCACTATTATAAGACGTTGTCCTTTAGAAATTAACTGTTTCACTCCGTTTTCTGACGAGTCAGCCCAGCTTTTACCTGCCAAATGTGAGGTATGGATGTATGTTTCATCCATATAAACAATCTCTCTCCCTTGCAATCTGTACCTTTTTATCGCGGCTAAAACTTTACTCTTTTTAAACGAACATCATCTTTCTCGATAAGTAATTTAATGTTGTTTTCAACTTTTTTATACCGAAATCCCATTTTTCTAAGAATTTTTCTTAGCGTAAAGTCACATACATCCCTTAAAATTTATGGCTTCGGATAACTTGGACTTCAGGGCTTTAATTGTAGGTACTTGTTTGTATATCAAATGGAAATTATACACTAATCGGCGTATAACGTTGTAGTCAAAATCGTCAAGACCTAGACAAATAATTTATTTGGTCTACCCAACTTTGCCGTCTTCGGACTATTGGAGGTGGATTGATTTATGTATTCTTTTTGCAATATTTTATTTACTGTTCGTTGAGAAATTCCACTGGCCTCCGAAACTCGTTTTTGGACTTTACAAAAGTAAGCAGTATAGTTGGTATGTTTGAATTTATCATTTTCAGTTAAGAAATATAAATAAATATAGAAAATAACTTCGCAGGCTTGCCGATCTAAACGTTTCCCTTTTCTTAGTGCTTTTGGCATGTCTGTTATAAATTGTTAATGTGGATCGAATAAAATCAATGTTTATTATTTACAAAAATGACAGACAAGAGTGAAATGTAAAGTCAAAAAAAAAAATATAGGTGGCCTGCATTAATACACGAGTCCATGAAGTTTATTACAAAATCTAACAAATATCAACAAAATATTTCTGTGGTATTAACTACTCTATATAGATACTTCCTCTTGCAATGCGACCGTTCCCTGCGTTGTCTCGATGGGTACTGAGTGCGCGTGAAGTAGTAAGACAAAAACGAACATTTCCGAGAAAATACGAAAGGAAAGGATTATTCACTACATCTGTATCTTATATTTGTTTTTATTTTATTATTTTTAGTGCTTAGATTTTCTTGTACGATGATACGGAACCCGATCGCTCCGTCCGACCCGCACTTGACCGATTTTATTTTTCTTCCTGTTTTCGTAGGTTAGCCTATATATGAGAAATACTCTCTGTAAAAAAGCATAATGTATTCACCTGTTTCTTTTTTTTACACAAATCAAATTAATTGCCACGGATTCTGCGCTTTTCGTGCTACTACTAACGCCCACTCGTATATTTTTAATACTATTGCCCTGATTTAACCAATATCAATCTTCGTAGACAACATAAATAATGACCATCTATTCAAATGTTTTCTCTCACACACCGGTTAATAGACAGAAGGCTGGAACGACTTGTAGACGAGCTGTTAACAAATCCGTAATCCACGCTCTCTGTTAATGATCCTTCTGCCTTATTAGTAATAACTTACTCCAAGTATTCTAATTTAAATGACGGATAGAATAGGATGATTTACTCCAATTGAAATAAATAGTACATGTTGATACAGCAGATATTCGACACATTGTCGTCTTCGTCTCCGTCGAATTTTCGCGTCAGAAATTAACAGTAGTTTTCGCAACGACATAGCTATTTTGGTACAAAATTAGACTTCCATCGATGATGACGTCCCAACCGATGCAGAACATTGAAGGCAACCAACAAAGGATCCAATATTAGAACCCCAAAATCGTTGTTGAGCGACTTGCATTCCACAGCTAATTGCTGTTTGCAATACTTATTTTTACAGTCGCAATTACTTACTTGCAATCTTCTTGTAAATATTTGCTTTGGTTGAACTTTCCGTGCTATTCGATTTAAACGTATGCCCGTAAATCCAGTTTTTGACTGACAAAACACTGATTTTGCTTGACAAAATCACTGAGTTGCGCGACAAACTAAGCGCTACTAGTAGCGCTTAGTTTGTCGCGCAACTAGTAGCGCTAGCAAATAAAACTAGAAATACTGGTTTTATTTGACAAAAGTATCAGTACTTTTGTCAAATAAAACTAGTATTTCTTAGTAGTATTGCGCAAATAGAAATCAGAAAAACAGCAACTTGAAAACCTAAATTCGGAAAACATAAAATAAAACTTCGCTCACCCCTTCATCCTTCAGCGACCCTGGCCGTCCGCTACGCCCGCCAGTCTTTATTTGGCCAGTAAGCGTTAGCGCAACATTTCAGTAATGTTGTCGCGCAATTCAGTACTTTTACGCTTATTTCAGGTAATTCCGATGTTCACGGTCATTCGCTCAATTCGTTTTGTTATTCCCACTTTCTATATTTTCAATGCATTCATTGAACACGCGGGCTACACGGGGTTTTCTTAAATATTTATCTAACCTTTTTTTAGTATAGTACCTGCGTTCTTTCCATATTATTTCAAGTCATTATTTTACTCAAAATTTTGTATTCTTCTTAAAATGCCGGATATTTTTAAATTAAGTGTCAGCATCTCCCTAAAAAGCACTACCCGTATTTTAGGCATATCTACATGGATAATAATAACGGTTCCGACTATTATACTAATTAAGCTGCGTTATAATGCATTATTAACAAAAAAAAATAACAAAACATACGGAAAAAAGACCAATTTGGCAAACAAATAAGTGCTTCTTCAAATTAATATTCTACAAAAAAATGGATTTTCGAATAACAAAACTAAACTTCCAAATAATATACTGAACCTCCGACAAAAATACTAAGTTACCGACAACAGGTTTTGTAAAAATAATCATATTATTACGCCTTGCATGAACTATTTTAATTTCTATTATTGGTCTACAAATATATTTTTTAACTCTCAATAGTAATGAAAATATATTTTTTTTGCGTCACAAGCTTGTTTCTTTGTTTGCTTATTTCAATGTGTGCTTTTAGATTTACTGAGATTCAGTTTTTAGTAACGGAACGCAGATAGCCAAATTTGGCTAGATTATGTTATTGTAGCAAAATTTCAATTTTATTATAGGTTAGGTTGGAACGTAGAGAAGCAACCCCGGAGCGTATGCAAAGAAAAGCCAAATTTGGCTAGAGTAGGTTATTGTGGCTTAATTTCAATTGGGTTATATATAATTTACATCAGTCTTTCTTAAAGCGGGCGATAACGTCTTCTTGTGGGCGCTGGAGGTCTAGAGTGCGGGCGTCAAGGGGCCCAGAAAAAAAGGGGGCGTTGGCGTGGTTTAGGGGCGCGATGGTTGATTTGTAGTTTCATCCAAGTACTTTATATTTTAAAAATCATTTAATTGAAAACCTTCATACTATTAACTACTTTATATTGATTATTTAGTTTATATTTCTTGCTGTATGATTGTATAAAAACTAAAAATAACTTAGCTTTTGTACGATAGCCCAAACGCAACCAAGTTGTTTGCTTTTGTTAAATAACGCAATTTGCGCAAACCTGTAGCAATCGGCTGGTTCATCGATACTTAGTATTGTCCTAACTTGATCATTACGATTGAGCGTCGAAAGGGATAAACGAGTTTGTGCACGATTGTCTCCTTCCTGTCGGGGCGTGCTGTATTTCAAAATGAACACCAAAAGTTGCAAAAAATATCAAGGCAAAATACTGCGGTAGCTAAGGTGAAGGGTAAAGGGGGTGAGCGAAGCGAAGCCCCCTTTATCCTTCGTGTTAGGTTGAACATGTAAGAACAACAAAAAATACTTAAAACATAAACTTAAGTACACAAAACATAAAAAGAAGTTTGGTGATCATTTATCCAAACACAATTTGGTGGACATTTATCCATTTCTGCCAGAATGGATAAATTCATTTCGAATTTATTGGTAGTAAAATAGGTGCGTTTTTTGGTAATCGTTTAAACACAAGCCTTTCAATTATATTTAAACTTGTCAGATTTCTTTTATTTTCATTAGAGCTTTCGCTCGCAATTTTTAATAACTATTTAAGTTCAACACTTTACTTACATATTTTCAAAAACAAAATCATGTCGGAAGCAAAAAATAAGAGACGGCAATACAGTGCAGAATACATTAAATATGGATTCATAGAAAATCTTACATATTTATCGTTGCCTTTGTGCCTTCTTTGTTCAAAAACATTTTCAAACGAAGCGATGAAGCCTCCAAGACTACAAGAGCATCTGAATAAAATACATCCAGATAAAAAGGACAAAAATATGGCCTACTTTCAAGAGATTACCTGGAGAAGAACTAGACTTCGAGCTTCATACAATGTCTCTTTGTTAATTGCTCAAACAGGTAAACCACACACTATCGGAGAAACGTTAATTTTGCCGGCAATAAAAGAAGTTATAACTACTACTACTGTGCTCTATACTATATTATTCGAAAAATTCCTTTGAGTAATAGTTCTGTGCAAAGACGATTTGATGAAATGGCTGAAAACATAGAAGAATAATTGTGCAATCATCTGAAGACTAGTCAAATTTCAATTCAGTTGGATGAGTCCTCTTCGCCAACTAATGAAGCACTATTGCTGTCTTAAGTGAGGTTTATTAAAGATGAAAAAATATGTCAATAACTATTATTTGCTAGAAATTTAGAGACAGACACAAAAGGAGAAACCATATTTAACACATTGGAAAAGTTTTGCGATGAGAAAGGAATTCCCTTGAAAAATATTATAACTGCTGTCGCTCCAGCTATGACAGGAAGTCAGAAAGGCTTAATGCGTATTTAAAAAACAAAATTCCAGAAGTTGCTAGAAATGTAAGTGAACGCCTGTTTCAATCACTGCAACATGTCATCAAAGCAGTCAATAAAATCCGAAACAACGCTTTAATGACAGATTATTATGACGAAGATTTCAACAGATTGATCTTTCACATAGAAGTGCGTTGACACTTCGTTCACACTTCGACTTCGACTTTCGTTCACACAGAAATTGTTTAATTATATGAATCTCCAACTTCAAGGAGATGACTTGAACTAAATAAAAAAAAAGTCGTTGCTGCTTTTGTAGCCAAGCTGCTCATACACAAGAGGAATATCAGCAGACGTGAGTTCCACAATGTTCCCAATTTATCAGCGTCCTGCAACAACGACAGCCAGTCAACATTTGGATAATCTCCACAATTATTTCAATTAAAGATTCCAGGACATTTTGAATTTAAAATACCAGACCAGGCAACATAACAATATCACCTCTGACGGAAGAAGAACTTATAGAACTGGCAACGAACGAGGAAATAAAAATCGAATTCAAAAATGGATACCAAGAATTTTGGGTACAAAAGCCAATCGCGCAATTGTACCCTGGATTGTTGTCGATTGTTCAACGATTTTTGATTGCATTCCCATCATCCTATTTGTGTGAACGTGGATTTAGCGCTGTGGCAACGTTGCTTACTTAACAGAAAAATCGTTTGCTTGTTACCGAACGTGGCGACTTACGACTGCTTTTGAGTAAAATCAAACCTGATATCAACAAACTTATTAAAAGTCTTCAGATTCATACCTCTCATTAGATTAGTTTTAAAATTAAAGTTGGTTGGGTATCTATTTCTTTTAATTAGAATAAAACATAGTTAAATGTTATAAAGTTGCGTTTTAATTGCTCTCAGTGGTAAAAATGTCTCGTTTAGAATGTCAGTTTAAACTTCAGACCAGCCTTATATAACATACTATAATTAAATTAATTAAAATATGTATGTAATGAATGTCATTATGGTTTTTAAGCTTTAGTAATGTAAAGGGGGCGCTGAAAAAAAAAATGATTTTCAAAGTGACACGACCTGAAATTCGCGGAAGACGAAATAAGTTTGAGAATCTCTGATTCATATACTGACAACTGACTACCTACCTATTTAGTTCATAAGTACAAAATTATGCATAGGTAGGCAGTAGGTACCGATACCGAAGCATACCCGCGATAGTAAAATTCATGATGCAAGTAAAAAGGTATGATTAAAAGTACATTTTTATATTATTATAAGTTTCTGTATAACCACTCATATTAGTATTTTCAGTATAACATTATAGTTAAAATAGCACCACAGTCACACACACATCAAAGTTACACACAATATCAAAGGTAATTTAAGAATTAATAGTAGGCAAGTAAAGATAAAAATTACAAAGCATAGTTTTCAGTAGAATGTAATTTAATCTGGTAGAAAAGTATTATAGCAATAAACAGTCATGAATATTTTTCGCAGATTTCAGTATCTTATTCGGTCGTTTCATCATTTTAGTCGGGAGTCAGTAGATTTAATATTTTGAGTAAGGACAATTCTTATTGTTTAGTCAGAGCTTTTATTACTACCCTATGTACATTATAGGTACAGTTAGGCGTGCTGATTACTACCCTATGTACATTATAGGTACAGTTAGGCGTGCTGATTACTACCCTATGTACATTATAGGTACAGTTAGGCGTGCTGATTACTACCCTATGTACATTATAGGTACAGTTAGGCGTGCTGATTACTACCCTATGTACATTATAGGTACAGTTAGGCGTGCTGATTACTACCCTATGTACATTATAGGTACAGTTAGGCGTGCTGATTACTACCCTATGTACATTATAGGTACAGTTAGGCGTGCTGATTACTACCCTATGTACATTATAGGTACAGTTAGGCGTGCTGATTACTACCCTATGTACATTATAGGTACAGTTAGGCGTGCTGATTACCAGCACGAAAGCATGCTACTATGTACATTATAGGTACAGTTAGGCGTGCTGATTACCAGCACCTTACTAGCGTGTGTGTCGCTGTCGTACGACGTGCCCATATTAACATGCTTATTGCTAGCGAATGTGCGCACAATAGCACGCTTATCAACATACTCTTACGCATTATAGAGCATGTGTTACAATACCTTATTTTTATTCTTTGAATCTTCTATATTTAGTGATGAAT
The DNA here is from genome assembly GCA_949825045.1 of Argyresthia goedartella. Lineage (NCBI taxonomy): Eukaryota > Metazoa > Arthropoda > Insecta > Lepidoptera > Argyresthiidae > Argyresthia > Argyresthia goedartella. The sequence continues at coordinate 17,404,387 of OX463824.1, read as the reverse complement.
TGATGATGATGATGATGATGCGGTCCGGCTGATATATAGGTACATAACAATAATATTAACATCCTTTTTATTCTTCTGGCGTTTATGTCTATTTTACATTTGGTTTAGATTCCCATTTGTCTGTAGGTACGTCGACCTCCGTTCGAATGTTAGTAAGATGTTCTTTGGAAATCTAATTCAATCGATACGTACTTATCCAACAAATTGTAGTACTACAGCCAAGTAGTAAAATCAAAAAGTCACTGTCACAATATCCATTGCTACCTTTCTGTGAATGTTTGATGGCGATGCAGTTATTAATAAGGTTTGTTTACTTTACTCACCACGGAACTATTGCCATCTGAGATTATATCACGCTGCATTGTTATGATCACCGAAGTCTTATTAAGTGACAATAATTCTCTTAACTGTTACACATTTATTTGCATTATCTGGTTGGCACTTTGCACCAGAGAGAAGAAAGCTAGTAATTAATATAATAAGTATTGTTTTTATGCATGTTTCATTCATTGTAGTTCTGTCTGTAGTCTTATCTATATTTCAATTTTATTGAGACGAATATGGTTTTCTCGCAGATTCTTAACTGCTAATGCTGTGCTACAGGCACTCATACTGAGAATGAGAATGAGAAGTAACAGCAGCCGTGGTTTGAGGTGTCTGTCCCACTTACGCCGGTTCCCGCAAGTGGCCGGAAATTGGCGGGAACTTGCACCAATTTGTTTGCCTTTCCCGGAATCACGTGCGAAACAAATGAAGGCCTGCTGAATTTAGAACTGATTGAAGAAATTGTAGAAAGATTTGCCACCATTAACTATCTTCTGCTCTGCAAGGCATTTTTTCCGCACAATATTTTGAAAGTATTAGAAATCTAATTAAGAAGACCGTTGGTCGTTAATCGAGTACTGCGTAGGCACGTTAAAAGAGGACCTTTATAATTCGCAACTTGGTTTTTGTGCACACACGGACACATGCCGAAAATACCCGAACAGGCCCGAGCGTGACCGATCGTGGGAAACTCTCTTGCGCCACTGCCCCACTCGAAGTCTCGAATAGTGTTTCCCATACAGTGCTACTTAGGTACCTACTCTTTTATCTAAATAAACTGTCCAGGAATAATGGTTTTACCAACATTGTACAAGTTACAACCTCAAATATTACCTTAAATTTTAATGGCTTGTTTTTAAACGATTACCAAAAACGCACCTATTTTACTACCAATAAATTCGCAATGACTGCCAGAATGGATCCACCAAATTGTGTTTGGATAAATGATCACCAAACTTCTTTTTATGTTTTGTGTACTTAAGTTTATGTTTTAAGTATTTTTTGTTGTTCTTACATGTTCAACCTAACACGAAAGATAAAGGGGTCTTCGCTTCGCTCACCCCCTTTACCCTTCACCTAAGCTACCGCAGTATTTTGCCCTGATATTTTTTGCAACTTTTGGTGTTCATTTATCCATTTTGGGTAGGAAAAAAATATTTTGGTGATCATTATATTTGTGTGGGTGTGTGGGATTGATTTCTTGCTCATAAGCAATTAGTATTCAAAAGAGACGTCAATTAAACTTAACCGTAACAACCGGATAAAAGCCCTCTCATCGGAATTGAACGCACGGAACTACGCGTAGGCACCTAGCCTAACTCCAGCGTTGTTCAACTTCATGTTGTTTAATTTATTTTATTAGTGTCTTTCAACTAAGGTGCGTTTGTTCCCTGGTTTCCAGATCGGTGCAGATGGCGCCAACTCCGCGGTGCGTCAGGCGATGGGCGTGCAGTACCTTACGTGGAGCTACGATCAGTTGGGCGTCGTGGCCACTCTCGAACTAGCTGAGGTAGGTAATAGTACCATGATACAAGCCCAGTCCTGTCAAATCCACACTACGTCATAATCCAGTTGGCCTGACTTAAAGGGGTATTATACTGGCTTTTTGAAGGACCCTTTTGGAAGAGAGAGGCCAATGTAATAAGCAAAAGGGAACTAGTTTCACTTAAAAGGGCGAAAGAGCGAACCTGTTCCGCCTTTTTTCGAATCCTTCTTCTCTTCCTTTTTTCTTTATTGTTGACTGTAGTTGTTACCAGAGTCATAGCAATGGCTATTTTTGTCGTTTCGAAAGTAGAGGTGGCATGGCGTGGCGTCCGATCGCTTCAAAGTTCACTCTTAGACTGAGGTAGGCGCCTAATTAGGTGTAGTGTAATAACAAGCATCCCTTACGAAGGCAAAATTCTCCTTCCAAAAGGACAGTTTATTGGGGGTTTTAGTCCATCGTGGTAACAGTGGCAACAGGATTATAACGTATTGTGGGTTTAACAGGACTGGAGCGCGATACCTGTATGCTTGTACAGATATTGAAAGGTTTCTTGGCGCCTGATCGAGATCATCATCTCTATCTCGCCCATGTAAGCATTTCTCTTGTTCCCATGCACCGCTGCCACCTCCAGGCGGCACTCAAGCGCAAAGAAAGTTGGCGTCAGGTATATCATGGGTTCCTAATGCAATTTACTTGTACAGTTGTATTTCCAAGGTTACTTCATTACTGCAAAAGACACTTTATAAGGTCTGTCAGTTTTTACCTGTTTTGCTTAGTTTCTTTGTTCTTTTGTTCGTTATTCACCTACTTGGATAAAACTTCTTTCGGATTGCCCAGACGAGTGAATCATCAGTAGGTAAACAAATTGTATGAAAGAAGATATACCTGTCTGATTGTTAATCGTTAAAATAACATAGCTGAAATTCTGATTTGCTCAACTAACGTCACGAAACGCACAAAAGCAATAAAATCACTCCAATGTTGATATTTTATTGGCAAAATAACACTCTTCGATAACTTCAGAAGATTTACCAGCCAGACTGATAATGATAGATAACACATGCCCAAAACTATAACACCACCAAGCCAACTAGGCACTCCCCAGGATTGCGGTTTCCCTGCCCGCACACCGGGTGCCCGCAAACATGTGCGGGTGATGTCACATTTGGCAGGTGTCTAGTTGGCTTGGTTGTTTAGTAACACGAGTTATCGAGTTATGCATAAGCTTGTTTCGGATCACTTTTGTTGCCCTTTTTCGGTACAATTGAGGCACCAGGATTTTTCGGCATTTCATGTTCGTCATCTGACGGTAGCAGATTTGTAGGTTGTTGGTAAGGAATAGCGCTGATTGGGAAATCTTTGGGACTATTTCTTGGTGCAGCTGAAACAGTGCATAATGGAAAGTTAAACATAAATAACAACAAACACTAGGCACTCGCAATACGGCCCTTAATCCTAGTAATTATTTTACCAGGCTATTACCTATACACTGAAAAATAGACTCACCAGACACACTCTTCTTGTTTTTAGCGTTATCAGACATTTTTAGAAGTAGAGTACACAATTAACATTTGTTTTGTCGCCGTTCCTTTAATGATAATCATATAGAAGGCTCTGTAAGAATGAGCTGTAGATTGACAAGCATACTCAAGGATAATAATTCGGGTAAGCTCCGAAACGGGGAACAACAATTTTGTCTGCGACTGAGTTTGATATGACTTCGCATTTCATTAGTGACAAGGTATCTTGACGTTAATAAATCATGTCATATCGTAATCATATTTCTAGAAAGGTCGGCAGAGGACACAAACATAAGTTAAAAGTTGAATGGGATACACATGAAAGTTTATTTCTGTACCTAGTTTGATGGGCGATGATGCTGCTTCCTTTTACATTAGGCATAACATTATATCATTTTCGTGCGTAAAGCTGGCTATAGCTATCCCACGGATTAACAATATAGGTGCATTCTTAAGTACCAATATAGTTTAAAAAGTCACAATATTGCTAAAACTAATGTAATACTATTCCAGGAGGCGGAAAACAACACAGCCTGGCAGAGGTTCCTGCCCAGCGGCCCCATTGCCCTCCTGCCTCTAGACAGCAAGCACAGCTCCCTCGTGTGGTCCACTTCACCGGGACACGCCAAGCAGCTGCTTGGATTACCCGACGAACAGTTTGTTGACGCCTTGAATGACGCTTTGGTAAGATACTTAAAGTATCTTCAATTTGAAGAGTAGACTAGCCATTATTCAGTTAAATGCCAGTTTCTTACTACAATATTATTGTGGGGTTCTGAGTTGGAAATGAAACACCGATATTATTCTGCGGTTCTGAGTTCTTAATGGAACACCGATGCGTTTATGTGTACGGTCAGTTTGTTTATAGAAGTACCAGCCAGCATGTATTATTAGTGCGCTAAAATATTCCTTAAGTTTCGAACGGACTGTCTAGTGTGATCGAAAATATTACGATTTCAAAATCGACGCTGCCTCAGCCTCATCTCTTGCGGAGTCCCTAACGGACCACAGACTCGGGAGTTGTAAGTATTAGACGAGCGAAGCGAACCTATCACTAGGCCACAATCTAGCACACCTTGTGATATACTTTATGACGAAACTATTAAACCTTTAGGTTTGAGTTTTGACATAATGATTTAAGTTCATGTTTAGATTCCCCGAATATCATTGAAATATTATTTTCTAATTAAACTCAAAAAATAAAACGTAAATAAAATTGTATGGACTGCAATCTAATGTACTATAGCGCCTTCTATATTTCTTATTCCACGTTTTTGCCTTAAGTAATCTCGCAGGTGCTACCACAGGCTATATAATACAGTTGTAGTCCACAAGTTCTCAGGAGACATCTGACATCAGCATTCTGCTAGTTGCAATGTTGTATTGTTAAACTTGGCGTTGCTGCTTGAATCCCTCGCTATCCTTCCAGTGGAAGCAGTACCCGCGGCCCGGCCTCGTGGACACGTGCATGTCGTCCCTCGGCAGCGCGCTGCGGCAGCTGGGCCTGGCAGACGGAGTGAGCCGCCAGCTGCCGCCGAGCGTGTGTGCGGTGGCGCCACAGTCGCGGGCCTGCTTCCCGCTCGCGGCGGGACACAGTGCGCGGTATGTGGCCGCGAACGTCGCGCTTGTGGGGTGAGTCAGTTACTCAACTGTTTTTTTATTGCCAACAAATATATTGTTACCAAATATACGTTTTGACTACCAATTAATTTAAATGTTCACCAAATTTAGTGCTCCCGTGTAGTTTCACAGAACCGTATTGGTCACTTTCTCTCCGAATACAAAAATTAGTTTGTATTGGTCACAACTTTAATATACAACTTGGAGTCGAGGAGAGCAGAGCGGAGCGTGGCGACCCCATGTAGTGTAGTATTCCATTTTGGTGAACATTTAGTAAATTTGGGTTGAAAATATATTCTTTTGGATGAAACTTTTACTTAATATGGTAAACAGTTCATTATTATTCAGGATCTTAGGTTGAGCTATTTGTCACGTGCGTCGTGCATCGCGCGCTGTGGCTAGGCTAGGGCTCAGTCGCCAACATCCGCCGACTGGCGCCACAGTCGTAAGCCATGTTTTATGGCGAAGCAAACTGTCAAATTAGTTCCACGTAAAAGGCGCTTACCGTTTTTAGAATTCCAGATAATAACAGAGTAAGTAAGGATAGAGTTTCGTTCATCTGAGGTTATTTACAAATGAATCACAGAGTAAAAGTAAGTAAAGCAAATTTAGGAGAGTTTCGTTGAACCACAGATGAATGAAACTGTTTGTTACTGTTATAGTCAATGTTTTTCAAGTTACAAATCTCAGACATTCTTTGACTAGACCCTCTACCAAAAAGTTTTGCATAATCTTCCCCATTGGCGGCGGGTCATCATTGGGTGAATCTGTCACGAATTCATCACGATCACTACTGTTTCATATGATGTGGTTCAATCTAGCTGTAGCTATAGATGTATGGACTCCAAATGAAGAGGCCTTTGCCTAGTAGCGGGACGCTATACAGGCTCAGTAAAAAAACTATAGTTTAGAAGTAAGCACGAACATTGGACTATCGGTTTTGCAAGTCATGTTAGAACTATCTGACTCATGTGATTTATATTGCAACCTGCATATCCCCGGCTAAGCTCGCAGAAACTTATCGTCAGGTATTTTCCAGTAAAGCACAGGATTGCATCTCTCGCCAACTGCCATGTTTGGGCTCATTAAAATGTTCCCAATAATTTTCATAGACATAAACGTTTATATACAGGCACTTAACATTGCTTCTGGCCCCACACTAGGATTCCCTGTGTCGTGAGAGCCTGAAACAGCGACGTCACACACATCAACATCCAAGACCTGGCCTATTGTGTGACGTCATAGTGAAATGCTGTCTTTTAAACACAAAATTGAGTTTACCGGAAATATACAATTCTGATATCGATTGATCTGAGTTTTTGTTGAAATAGGTTCAGCTTTCTCACGACACATGGTATCCTAGTGTGAGGCCAGAAGCAATGTTATGTGCCTGTATATAAACGTTTGCAAGCTGAAACTATTTCAACAATAACATTTGACAATATCAGAATTGTATATTTCCAGCAGTTGTATTTTATAAACTCAATCTCAACTCAATCAATGTTAAAAAGACAGCACATTTGACTATGACGTCACATGCTAGTATTTCATAGAACTCGTGAAAAAAATTACCGTTTTGACGGTTCCTGAAAAGTATATATGTTGACTAGCAGTCAAATACCGTATTATCGATAGACGGGTGTGATGATGGACTATCGCATGCACAGTCTTCTTGCCCTATTCGATCTGTGTAGCGCCCTAGGGGTCTTCCATCTCACTCTATCATGTGGTCAGCTAACTCGTGCGTGTGTGTTCCAGCGACGCGGCACATCGCGTGCACCCGCTGGCGGGGCAGGGCGTCAACCTCGGCTTCGGAGACGTGAAGCACCTCACCGAGTACCTCGCTGACGCGCTCTACAGCGGACTCGATATCAGTACGTCACAGCATTATGTACTACACGCCAAAGTTAAGTGGCACTTTGCTCTGGACACGTCAAAGCGTCCTGTCACTGACCTAATGACGCGTCGAGGGCGAGAGCGAGAGAGCGAGGGAGGGGAAATCGCATTCCTCGTGGGTGCCTAGTTAACTTTGGCGGATAGTACAGATACTAGCTGAACTGACAGACATCGTTGTGTCAAAATCTATTGGACTACCAATGCCATCTAAGGACAGAAGCATGTAGTGAACTTATATTTTTTATTTTTTTTTCTCTTCATAAGAACAGTAAGATTTCTACGAATAGTTTTACTACCAAATGGCTGGAACAATTTATAAAGATACATATAAAGATTTTTAATTACTATGATAAGGGTACAAGAAGTTGGTAATATAATAGTTTATGAACACCTTATCAGCTATTAAGTTTAGCATGCAAATATTAAACATTTTACAAAAAATAAATTATAATGATCTATTTATTTATATCAGCTATCAATTAATCACATTTACATGAATGAATCAGAAATTCATCTGTTGAGTAGAAAAATTTGAGCATTAACCATTATATTTATAACAGTTCCGACTATTAAATCTGAATATTGATACATTGTGACTATAATGTATCAATATTTCGATATATTATGTCTTTCAAATTTCGAACGCCGACCCCCGCCTACGTGTCGCCCCTAGTTTGTCTGTGAAGTTGGTACTAATGAACAAGCTAAACAAGTGCAGAGCAATGATCAATGCCACAATGCCGGTCGAACGTGCGGTTCCTGAACACATCAAAGAGAGCTTATGATATATAAAGATAAACTAGTGTATGTAACTGTATATGATTAAGCATTATGTATCAGTCACATAAACTACTATTAAGTTGGAACTGTTATAATGGTTCATGCTCAAATGTTTCTACTCAACAGATGAATTTCTGAATCATTCATGTAAATGTGATTAATTGATAGCTGATATAAATAGATCATTATATATTTTTTTGTAAAATGCTTAATACTTGCATGCTAAACTTAAAAGCTGATAAGGTGTTCATAAACTTATATTACCAACTACTTGTACCCTTATCATAGCAAATAAAAATATTTATATTTATCTTTATAAATTGGTCCAGCCATTTGCAGCCAGGATAGCAAATGGCTGGACCATTGTTTTTAAAACTATTCGTTGAAATCTTGCGGTTTTACGGAGAAAAAAAATTAAAAAATATTCGGTTCACTACATGCTTATGTCCATAGATGGCATTGGTAGTCCAATAGTTTTTGACACATCGATGTCTGTCAGTTAAGCTATTAACTGTACTATCCGCCAAAGTTTACTAGGCACCCACGAGGAATGCGTTTTACCCTCCCTCCCTCGCTCGCTCTCGCCCTCGACACGTCATTAGGTCAGTGATACTCCTCGGGGATAAAGCTGATTTTACTTGGGCACCTCACTTTGATTCCTCACTGCACTCAGGACTCAGTCTTAATTCCCGAGCGAAACCCTCGCTTCGCTCGGAAGTTCAATCTGGAGTCCCTCGTTACGTTCAGGATTCAATATCGCGCCCGTGACATATAATAGTGCTTTATACCCCTGGTGCATAATCTACTATTACGTTTTCTAACCCCATATCTCCGCCATTTTGAAAATTTCCCAAAAACTGAATCGAAATATAACCACAAATAATTATCGAACTGGCTCAAAAAATTTCACGAGAACCGATTAACACGTCCTTTGTAGGAGGCAGCAATAATAACAACGTCGAAAAAGTATGCGAATCTAATATTGTCAGTGACTCTTTTGATACTTTTTCACTCTGGTAATTATTCCTGCTTGAGCCACAGTAGAGGAGATCATCCGGACAGACATACGAAAGCATTGTTGCCCAAGCTGAAACGGAGACGCTTTGCGCTCGCTCGGTTAAGTCCGTCAAGTCCGGCAAGTCAATCTTGTCCGTATAAGTTTATATTTATACGGACAAGATTGACTTGTCGGGTTAACTTAACCACATTCACGTGCGGGTGTACGACGCTATCTAAGCGAATATTCTTTATTACCGCCGCTCCACAGCGCACCCCTCCTGGCTAGAGAAGTATGAAAGCACGCGGCAGAAGCACAACGTGCCGACACAACTCGCTATTGAGGCGATACACCGCCTGTACTCCGTGGACTTGGCTCCCTTCGTGCTGGCCAGGAGTCTGGGGCTGCAGCTCACCAACGCACTACACCCTGTCAAGGTAAGCAGCACTGCTGGCAAGCACGAGCATCAAGTATGTATCGAGAGTGACCTGTGTGTTGTATATGTGCAGAAATATACCTACAAACATAATGTCACGTCTTGACTTATCATCATCATGTAGAGGTGTCTTCCTGTAAGAGGTGTCTGAGACACAGAAAATTAGCTGTGACAACTTGTTAAACTCTTGTTAAACTAATTTCAGCCTATCACGTGCCACTATTTTGAATTATTCTTCTGTTACATTGGACCACTCCTTCGGAAACTCGGGGTTAGTGTCGTCCGGATTTCATCACGCACGCGGGACTGGCCCGCATTTCATCACGCATGCGGGTTGAATTCCTTGTCAATCCCGCGCGCTCGATGATATCCGCACGACACTAAAAGAGCCGCTGTTCAAAAGTCTATTAAGCGTGACGAAGCCTTAGTCCGTGCCTGGGAATTTGGGTGAAATAGTCACAATAGGGGACCGATCACCCGCCTCTGATGCAGAGGGGATCCCACCTCATCATCTTGTAGTCCGTAAGCAAGCGAACGTCCCTTAGAATACGGATTCACGTCCACTTGCTTCAAGTAGTTAACTTAATAGCTACTACGATTATTTTTACATTATTCTTATAATTAAGACGCTGGGTATTGTCAAATACTTCAAAGCGCTTTCCTCTTAAAGGAGACCCTTCCCAAATCCCGAAAAAATATATGTTATGAAGATATTCATTTCCTTCAAAGTGTATGTTTGAAAACATTTTCTGTCAATGGGAATTATACGAAAAAAAAAAACAACTCAATGATATTTTTCACCTATAGTAGAGCCATTGTAACAATTCCCATTTGATATCTGTCAGTTTTAGCTTCATAGTAAAGTAACCAGCTTAGAAACGTCGATTAAATTGAATGTATCGATAAGAATCCAAACATCTGTGATTTAATTCGTTTTGATCCATTGATCAATTGATCAATGAAAAAAGATTCAACGACGTCACCTTGTAACGGCGTTTAAGTTTTTAAAACAAAAATTGTTTATTGTGTTTAGAGTGGTTTGTTAGTCAAAGCAAATTGTAAAATTGCCTTCTTTTGTCATTACTATACATTACGCCGATACTCAGTCATTAAATGAACCATTAATCCGATTCTAAATGAAAATTTACATACAAAATCGGTCACCAAGTAATCCTTAATTAATCCTTAAACAATTGGGTATGGCGGTAAATTTTGGCGGTGTATTTTACTTGTTATTTCTTGGGATCTAAATGGGAATATTGATATGATTCTTGCGTCCTAAAATAGGTCTTCAAAAATCTTAAAACTGTACGTTTCAAATTAAAAAATAATTTGTTGATATTAAAAATAAATAAAAAACACAATTCATATACTGTTCTGCGGCAGCGACTGACTTTACAGCCATTTTGCGGCGTGAGCAGTTATGAACTTTATTTTCATATGGTTTTGTCCCAAATTTCAACCGCCACGAATCGAGTTGCAAATTTTACCGATACAAGCGCCTTAAAATTAACGTCATAGCTATCGAGTTATCTCAGTAGCTCTAATTTTATGTAATGGCGCAAGTAGGTCTTATATTTATGTATAGTTATCATTGCAACAGTTTATAGCGGTTTCGTTTTAAACTAAATCACACGTTTTTATCTTACCATGTTCATTATCTATAAGTTCAATGATATGGTGTCCTAAGTTGATTACAAATATGATTATCTTGTTCCAGAAACTAATAATGTCTCATGCGGTGGCCACATGAACTGAAATGGATTCCCGATTCCTGATTGCTTCAACTAGTCAATAGAGTTAGGCTGTATTTAGAGACAGATTCAAGTTGTACAGTTTGCGTGCTCAATGCACCAACGTTAAGTTATAAAGCATCTGCTCAGATCCAACATGTGGAAGTAAACTCTCTTAACGTTTCGTGGTACGAGTGTAAACTTGGAATTGTCTCTTAATACAAGCGCTATAATGGAGATCGTATTATGTGTTACAATAAATAGAGTATTATATTTTTTAATAAATATAATATCTTAGAATTATAAGCACGCAATATGCAATTATCAGCTTTTTTTTTATTACTAACTATCCCACATAATTCGATGCTACGCAGTTATAAATCAAGCTTGGTAATAAATAATAGTACTAGCCGGTTATGATTAATGTTAGATCTGACGAGCCTGTGCCGCTGCGGTTGTGGCTCTGCCTACCGTGCGAGAGGTCCCGGGTTCGATCCCCGGCTGGGGATAAAGAAAATAAAAACCCCAGGTCTTGGAGGGATGTGTGTCCACCATCACAGACCATCGATATAAATACTAAGGATAGGCCTTCACGTACTCAATTTCTTACCATTTTGAGGCTAAGAAAAATAGCGCCCCTGTCGGAATTCGTCGGAACCAAGACAGTACGAAAAATTGTAACGGCGTCACGTTCGGTCACGTTCGGTCACGTTCCGATTTGTGGTGTATAGACACAATATTAGGAAAGTTGATCTACGGATAACTCTCAAATACCCGGTGACTTTTAATCGGTGATTAGGAGTTGAAATAAAATATATCTAGCTAAAATTTTACTTAAGGGGCGAGGTCTCACGCAATTACCTCATGTTTAATTAATAAAAAGTTGAAACATAATTAAATAGGCATATAAATTTTTGTCTTTGCCGTTAAATTATGAAAGAGGATGTAAGCTCACAGATACACATTAGTAGCGTGACTTGGAATTTAAGATCTTGATTTTGATTTATAAGTAATAAAATACCTAATCATAGAAAAAGTTATGAAAATTGGTACCTGATATCATTGATTAAGTCATCGTGTATAAAATAGAGTATTTAGCAATACATTACACGCGTAACATAGCGTCACGCCTTTTCCCAAACGGGCTGGCAGAGGCACAATTGTGCCGGTCTGTGCCCACTTAGCTAGTGATTTAATACTCCATCTTGCGTGTCAGGGGGCAAGCCCATCGCCGCAGCTAATGTCATGAAGCCGGAGTAATGAAGATTTCCTCACGATGTTTTCCATCACCGACATCCGGTTAGATTATTTATCCTTATATTATTCTGTTGCGGCGACGGGCTAGCACTATTTCACGCAAAATGGAGTCTGAAATCCAGCGGTTCCATACCAGGTATACCATTATAGTAGGTATTATTGTGACAATAAAATTATTATCTATGGAATAATTTAAATAAAACATGGCTTTTATTTGTACAATTTATTATATATTACACATTTATTTGTAACTAAACCCTTAAGTATATACCCTCATTAAAACAAAAAATAATTCACCAAATATCAAACTTAAAAGAAAAACACAAGACTTATTATTATTACTTAGTCCTCCCTGCATTAGCACTTCGAGCGGTCTCAATTTCTGATGTGATTATCTTTTTCTGTCTTAATTCTGAAATGGTGCTCATTAAAGTGTCCATTTTTTTTTTCATGCGGATATTTCTTCTTTGCAGTCTTTTGATTTGTTTGATGTGTTTTTTTTTATTGTTTTTCAGTAAAGTTATTGTTTTTTTTAATTTCACTGTTCTAGGGGAGTCAAAGATGGAATCCAGATCACCGATATCCACGTCCATAATGTTGTCATCCTGTGAACATAAGAAATACTAACGTGTAATATAAGTAATTTTAAAATAGACATTGTTCTGTTTAATTAAAATGAGCATATTAACTTCAATTGGATTTCTTGGCTTTGGCTTGGATTGGCTTGGAGTGTTTAATTCTTCTCCTTCCATTCGGTATTCGTCCTGTAAACACAAATATATCATTAAATATAAATAATCCTTTGCACTACAAGATTCGTAAGTCTGTCATATATTTATCATAGATGAATTTATCATAATTAATGTATTTCTTTAATTTGACTTCTGCTGGGCGTTTTCATTGAACTGCTTCAGTGACAAAAATACACATAAAAATTGTGGCACACAATCACTGGCCACAACACAAAACTTTTGATTAAATTAAAACAAAGAGAGTTGATGAAGCATCACGCCTTTTCCCATGCGGGGTACAATTGTGCCTACTTTTAACTATTTACTCAATACTTTGTAGGCGGCAGGTAGCTAGCTAGGCTGGCTAGTTCAATTTATTTTTACTAAACCCAATATAGGTTGATATTTCATCTAGTGCCCGCTTGAAGTTTAGTTTCGGGACACTCTTTATAAAATAATCAGATTAGTTTTATACATACCTTTAGGGAAGGGATTGCAGATTTTTTTAGATTTAGACGACCTGTTTTCGTTATAGTAAAGTCGTCCTTTGAAAAATGCAAGGAACAAATCCTTACGTGTGGTTTGAAAATATAATTGTCATCGTTATAATGCAACGCAAAAATGCGACGCCATATCTCGCGTCGCTCGGGATCACGAGGGACACTGAAATAAAACAAAAAATAATAAGCAAACTCCCTAAAACAAGATCCACTGAAAAGGTTTGTTTTCGAAAAATCACTTCGCAAACTTTGACATCTGATTTCTGAAGGGTTGCGTCGTTTGGTAACAGACTTCCCTTGGTTACGTTCCAGCTCCACCTTCGGGCTCCATCATCAGTTTCATCACACACGCGGCGCCGGCTGCTGAGTGCCCGGTTCCTATATTTAACGGATCGTCATCCGTAAAAGTAACTGTCCGTTTTTCTTAACCAACTACGAGTCGTAATTACCGTTACACAATTTACTTTCCGTACCTGCTGCTACGACCTACGGACGTCCGTTTGGTTTTGGTCATTGAAATACCGAGGGATCCTCAGGCGTTTCGTTATACATAATATTATTAAAAGTATTGAAACACTGGCTGAAAGTGGGCACAGTTGTGCCTCTGCCACCTCGTATGGGAAAAGGCGTGACGCTTTGTTATGTTATGTGTTGTTTTATCACTCCATAGCTGGGCTATGCCCAACTAACCCCCTGTCATCAATACTGGCTAAAAGTGAGCACATTTTCAGACTAAAAGTGAGCACATTGACTCTGTCACCCAGTATGGGAAACCGCGGATAGTGTACCTTGTATTTCAACGTAAATACGACGAAACATAATTAATTACATTTGTAAACTAAAACGAAAACAGTGAAATACAAACTCTAACTGACTGAAATAGGGGGGATAACCAAATGACATTACGAATAGTAATCTAATGACATTACGAATAGTAATCTAATGACATTACGAATAGTAATCTTGACATTACGAATAGAAAAATAACCAAATCGGATCGTTTTTCAAATATAGGAAGCGGGCAGTTTCACTGTGCGTCGCGCGTCGCTACAAAGTTACGTCAGTCGAATGGTTGATTTTCGTTTGAGGATTTTTTCGAGAACAATATTTTATAGATAATCAATTTAAAGCCAATAGTATTTGTAAATATAATACTTACTTGTGATACGACACTCCCTGTTTTTGTGTTTTGCGATTTGGGTATGATTTACACCTTTTTACGTCGCAGGTCACCATTTTCGTTTTTGCTGCCGATATGTCAATCGGCTGTCACCGTCCAAGCGCGACTGATTGCAAGCAAACAGTCCAATTTTCCCGATTTTGTACTGTTTTTGTAGCGACACTTTCAAGCGCTCCGTGCCCTGTCCCTACTATTCAAGTCTGTGGTCAAGACCCATGGCTCACAGTTAATTCTTACTAAGACAACTGTAAAAACAAAGGGGTTGTTTTTAGTCCGTATACCACACGAGCTGATGCCCGCTCAATATGTGGGGACCCGGATATAGCAGGGAGGTCTGACTCCTGGGCATGGGTAATTCCATTTTTTTCCCCTCCAACAAAAAAGGATGTGTGTCATGTCGCTATTTCTGGTTCCCACGACACAGTAACCTAGTGTGGGGCCAGTAACAATGTATGTGCTTATATACAAATGTTTATGTTTAGAATTATAATATTTTTAGAGCTAAATAGGAGCAGTGTCCCCCAGATAGACCCCGTACCCTATCATTTTTTTCCAAGATCATCTGATATGTTGATATATTATCGTTGGTTGTTTGCTGTATCGTGTTGGTCCCTGCGGCAGCCTAATACGCTGCGCTTTTATTCGAAGAAAAGCAACTCAGTACACTATCACTTGTTTTGCAATAAGTTACGTGGATGTTACAAAACAAATGTGGTTTTCTACTTGTTTCGTAAAGTAAGTATCGGTGACAATCTAGTAATTTGCGTTGATTATGTAGGAGTCGTTGGTGTTTATACGTTGATTCAACTAACTGCAGCAGCTATTTAAGGTGATACGAAAAATATATATAAAAGGAATACGAATGTAAACGAAAGTGACTGCGTTAAGGTGATACGAAAAAAAATGGGGTTTTTTTCGAATCCATTTACTCCACCATGGAGTCATCTACAGATTTGATTTTTGGGTTAACGTTTATTGAGTATTTGATTAAGATTTTCACTAGAGGGGAAACGCGATTGGATGAAATTTTCTCGATAGAATTTAATTACGAAAATACCTCTAAATTGTTTTATTTTTTCCTCTAATTCTGAAATCCTAACTAATTTCATTGTGGAACTGAGTCCAAAATGTAGATATTATGTATTCGCTAAATCTCCTTAAAAAACTTTTTAACAAAATAGCGTAGTTTATTTTCAAACAATTTTTCTGTGGTTTAGCGCTACGTTTTTTTTAATTTTTTCCCGATTCCGTCCCTCTCACACTACGGGTCTTTCGGCCTGGAGTAACGGGGACCTTTGCACGGTTGAGGTAGCGCCTTAATTACTTCAACATAAGCAATAAAAGAGAGCGCATCTAAAATAACGTAGCGCTAAACTACGATATTTTGTCAAAAAAAAAATCAAGGAGAGTATGAATATATATATCCAGAATTTGAATGCAATTATGTAATGAAATAATTTAGGATTTCAGAATTACAGGGAAAAAACATAAAAAATGGAGGTCTTTTCGTAATTAAATTCTATCAAGAAAAATTCCTCCTATCGCGTTTTCCTTCAGTGAGAATCTTAATCAAATACCCAATAAACGTTAACCCACAAGTCAAATCTGTGGATGACTATAGTGGAGCAAATGGATTCGAAAAAACCCCAATTTTTTCGTTGGCGCTACCTCGTCCGTGCAAAGGTCCCCGTTACTCCAGGCGGAAAGACCCGCAGTGTGAGAGGGACGGAATCGGAAAAAAATGAAAAACCGTAGCGCTAAACAACAGAATAATTGTTTAAAAATAAACTACTCTATTTTGTTAAAAAGTTTTTTCAGGAGATTTTGCGAATACATAATATCTACATTTTGAACGCAGTTCCACAATGAAATTAGTTAGGATTTCAGAATTACAGGAAAAAATAATATAATTTAGAGGTGTTTTCGTAATTAAATTCTATCGAGAAAATTTCATCCAATCGCGTTTTTGTTTTGGTGAAAATCTTAATCAAATACTCAATAAACGTTTACCCAAAAATCAAACCTGTAGATGACTTCATGGTGGAGTAAATGGATTCGAAAAAAACCCCATTTTATTTTCGTAGCACCTTAAGGTGCCCAGGAAAAAAAATGGGGTTTTTTTCGAATCCATTTACTCCAGCTTTAAGTCATCAACAGATTTGATTTTTGGGTTAACGTTTATTGAGTATTTGATTAAGATTTCACTAAAACAAAAACGCGATTGGATGAAATTTTCTCGATAGAATTTAATTACGAAGACACCTCTAAATAGTTTTAATTTTTCCTGTAATTCTGAATTCGTTGTGGAACTGCGTTCAAAATGTAGATATTATGTATTCGCAAAATCTCCTTAAGTAAAGACGCATTTAAGCATTGATGTTAACATACATCATGAAAACGAAACAGGTTTTATTTATTCACGGCCGACTTTTCCATCCCCAGATAACATTTATCTGCCTGATTATTTGATAGAATTTGAACGTTTGAAATGTCAAATAAAGTTATCTGACTGTTTATCTTGGGAACAAAAAGAACAATCGCCTCCTAGAAAACCGAAATGTTGCACGAAATCGATGAAGAGACAGCCCGACTCTTCGCTTTCAAAAACCGGGTAAAAGAGCACTTCCTCTCTCTTTTGTGATAGTTGTAGTATGTATATTATTATTATATGTAAACTTTATGTACAGGTTTATGTATGTATTGATACGTATTTAGTAGTTTGTTAGATACGAGTATGTATTTTATTTACCGTATTTTATAGATATGTAATTTACTTATATGTATTTTATTATTGTTTAGATATTGTGCACTGCCTATCCTTTATTGATAAAATTTCCTGTCATGCCTTGGTTTGCTGGAAGAAATCTCTTTTTAGAGATAAGCTCGCCTTTGTACAGGGTGTCCGGTGGCAGAATCGGGATTTAAAATGGAAATTAAAAAAAAACTACAATAGATATAAATTTATATCAGTAACTATGACAAAACAGACAAATGCGGGTTTTATTTCTTAAAAATTATATCGTCTAAATGTCGACCGTCACGTCGGACACATTCGCGGAATCTGGCCTCAGTATTCCTTGCCACTCGCTGGAGAAAAGACGCCGGGATGCCATGAACCTCGCGAGCGATATTTTCTTTTAGTGCTGAGACAGTCGCCGGGCTCGTTTCATAGACTTTACTTTTAAGGTACCCCCATAGAAAAAAGTCCATGGGTGTAAGATCCGGTGACCTGGGTGGCCAGTGGATGTCACTGAAACGGCTTATCAGCTTGTTCGGGAAGAAATCACGAAGTAACGCCATGCTCTCTCTAGCAGTGTGAGGCGTGGCGCCATCTTGCTGGAACCACGTGTGTGACGTGAATGCAGGATGTTCTCTCATTATTGGAAAAAAGTAATCGTTCAGCATGCGCCGATAAGTAACACCGTTCACAGAAATTGCTTGCTCTTGACGATTTTCAAAAAAATAGGGTCCGATTATTCCACTGCTTGATAATGCACACCAAACCGTCACTTTAGGACTGTGAAGTGGTTGTTGGTGTTTTAAGCGTGGGTTCCGTCCTTTAGGTGACCAATAACGGCAATTCTGCTTATTTACACTACCATTTAAATGAAAATGGGCTTCATCACTCCAAAAGATAGTGTTTACCGTGCGAAATCGCTCCAACATTGTCTCGCAGAAATTTTTACGCATATTGTTATCATTAGGCTTAAGCGCTTGCACAATTTGAATCTTGAAAGGGTGAAATCTAAGATCCTTCGTCAATATCTCGTGCACGATAGTTTTTGGAAGCCCCAGGGCAGCCGCTCTCTTGCGCACGGACTGACGCGGATTATCGCGCAAACTGGAAGCGACGAGTTCAATGTTTTCATTTGTTCTCGACGTCCGGCTGGGCCCTGGTCGTGAGTTGTTTTCGGCCGAACTTTTTGCCCGGAACCGTCGCACCCATGATCGAATCAAATCTTCACTTGGGGCATCACGTAACCGTCGAATATTATAACGTGAACAAAATCTTCAGCGAGCAATTACACACGAATCATTGGCCTTGAAATACGCTTCGATGGCGAACGCACGTCGCTCACCCGTCCACTGCGACATCGCGACTAAATAACCCGCACTAATGACGAAGCCAACGCGGCCTCCTCTACGCTCCTCCGCTCAACGGATACGGACAAATCCAAAATTTAAATCCCGATTCTGCCACCGGACACCCGGTACATATGTTTTCTCTTAATGTATCTTTTTTAAATAACTGTGTTCAATAAAGAATTATGAATTATGTTCTGATTCATTTAAACCAAAGAAACCCGTTTACATTTAACGCAATGTTTTTCCTCGAGGTAAGTAAGACAGCACGTGACCCTGCCTGGATGACGTCACCGTCGCGCGGTCGATAAACACAAAGAATTAAAACAACATGATCGTCATCTTATCACCACCCAAGCGATAATATACTCTATTGAAACAGAAATATGGAAAATTCTAGAATAACAGGCAAGAACACTGACTCAATAAGTACATGTGTCATGCTGGCCTTTGTTAAATGATAGTTTCACTCTAGAGCTTAGCTTTGATGAAACACAAAAGGTGTTTTAGACAATGGCGATACCTATAATAATGTTAATAACGACTATTTATCTATGTGGACATATTAAAATGTGAGTGGAAGCTCATTAACAACATTGGGAAACTAAAGACGGAGTTAACGTTGGGCAGTCAAAGCCTAATTAATCAATGACAATGAGCTCTGATAAGTTAATAACGTTTAAACACATTTACTAATAGGGTACATTTTTATCAAAGGTATGGAAAGTCTTAGGTTGTACCACTATAGGTATAGTTACCTACATACATACCTATACCAAATGTATTGTTTATTATTAAAAAAAAATCTGTCCTTGGTAAATATTTTCGCATGGTACTTACCTATTCAATTTAAATAGTTCAGTTGAAGCCCGACAACAACTTCGGGACACGAAATAATAATATGGAATTCTACCTGGCCCGGAGATCCCTATTTCTTCATTCGATTCTACAAACTTTCTAGGGTAGGAATGTTGAATGCTTCTTGAATGAATATTTGAGTAATTATTACTCAAAGGAATGAATAGAGAATTATGTAGGTAGACAAGGAGGGGTGGTTGAGAGTTGCTTCTCACAAACACCATGCAAGGAACCGTTATTTCTGGCAGCTGGCCTCAATGGGACAATAAGTGGTTACACTGTAGGGCCCTCTCTTTAATTCTTATGTAGGTATCATACCTCGCGCCACGAATTAGGAACGGTGGGCGACGTTGGCGGCAATTACTGCGCATATGTGCAGTACAGGTATTGAAAAGTGATTCATGGCCACCGCTCATAACGTGGAGCGCGACGTATACATAGCTGATGACTTAGGTATTTTGATTGAAAGACGTTAATGTAAAACTAATACCTACCTAACGTTTTTGAAACTTGTGTCACATAGTCACATGATACCTTTGGGCATAGTAAGTATAACAACAGGATGTTTGGGTGTGGTGAAAAAATCGCCCAAAATTTCCCCCCTCTTGACGCTTCACCTCGCTGTAAAATGTGTCCCCTTAACGGTTTTATCACTTTTGGGAAAACTATAATATATACGATAGAAGTGTCAAAGGCAAAAATTAACAAGAGAAATTTTCCTGTAATTCTTGTCTCAATCTCATTTTGTGAAATCAATAGTTTTAGCGTACGAGCGCCGCAAAGTTAGACTGTTAAAATTTTCAAAGTGTCTATTTTTGTTATGGGCCACTCGCATTTATAAAAACGTAAGGGGGTCCCCATAAAAGAGATTTTTGGGTTACTTGGTTCTTGCCTTTCATAAATCTATGCCTATGGAATTTTTAATTCCCTAAAGCATCGACGTAAACCATTGCTTACCTCGATGCCCTAAAGAGTGTCAAAATATGCGCCAATATTGCGACATATCTTTTGATTATGTTGAATCAGAAGTTTATTTTTTTCCACAGTTCTATGATATATACTTATATTGCGTAATTGATATTCAAAGGTATCATGTAATATTTTAGTAATTAAAAATCGGCATTCCACAAGGTTCCATACTAGATCCTTTCTTATTCCTGGTATATATTAACGATCTGCCTTTTATGGTGGAGAAATTGACTGATATAGTGTTTTTTGCTGATGATACTTCACTGGTCGTCAAGATTGAAAGACAAGTTGATTTTGGTGATCTTATATTTGATATAAATAATGTATTATGTTTTTAACTTTGAATTGGTTCACAATTAACGCTGGTAAAACTGTATCAGTTTCACACTTCCATATGTCAGGCAAGTTGAGACCAGTTTAGTGTAAGACAGCAACATGTTAGAATATAAGTAAATAAAACGAAGTTTCTTGCAATAGCCATTGGATTGGATAGCAAATCGCAGTGGTGCCCCACACAGATAAATAAGCTGATAGATTAAGTGCTGTGGATTAAGCTGATAGGAACATCAGACAAAACACGGTTGTGGCTACAGCAAGGCTAGTCTATTATAGTAACTTTCATGGTGTCATGTCCTATGGTATCTTGTTGTGGGGGAAAACTATTTCTTTATCACAGAAAAGTGCTATTCGACCCATTTATAACTTAAATCGCAGACTCCGTAAGAAACGTATATATTTTTAAAGAAATTGACTATATATACTCCATTTATTTTCGAAAAATAATATGTAGGTACGCAAGAACCTTTCAATATTTTCCAAAATTAGCATTACATAGCTATAATATTAACTTAAATAATCACAGACTAGTTGCATCCTGGTTTAGACTCGCGAAAGGCTCTTTCTTTCCAAGGGTCAACTCTACTACAACAGGGCATTCTCAATTACAACATACCTCTGGAGATTTTGAAATTGCCATATGAGCAAACCGTGTAAAAACCACTTTATCTAAAAAGGGATATTACAATATTCAAGATTACATAAATGACAAGAGTGCTAGTGTTAATCTAACTCAACACAGAACTCGCTTAATCATTTTGTAATTATTTATGGGATTTATTAAACCGACTACTACTACATTATTCCTGAATATAATATGCAATATTTATACAGTTAAAAAAAACTAATTTAAATAAAAGAGATGTAAAAACTTCTCTATGGGAGTTTATTCGCCCTCCTTCTCCCACAGTAGTAGAGAAGCGGCAAAAAATTACCGACGAATAGGTACCAGGTACCCAGTGAACGATCGTTATCGTTCACTGCAGGTACCTAGGGTCATTATGCTAGTTTGCGGCTCTTTAGTGGAGTGCCCAACTTTGCGCCAGAAAAGTGAGGAGACTATTCGTTGTATGGTATTAAAAAATTTGCAGACATAGCTTACATGGTCTAGTATTTAAATAAAATAAAAAAATAAAAAATATCAGCATACTTTTACTTTAAAAAATAAAAAAACTGCAAAACAGCTTAAATTGCTAGTTTGCGGACGCTTTTGCCAGTTTACGGCCATCCCTCTGCTAGTTTGCGGCCACAAGATTGTTTTCTTCTAATATACGGGTAAATCAGTAAATACACTTATTTCAATCACATAATATACCTAGTATGTGTCGCTATATTTCTATCTATTTACCGATACACACATTTTCAATTGAAACACATTTATTTATTTATAGTTATA
Source organism: Argyresthia goedartella (assembly GCA_949825045.1). Lineage (NCBI taxonomy): Eukaryota > Metazoa > Arthropoda > Insecta > Lepidoptera > Argyresthiidae > Argyresthia > Argyresthia goedartella. The sequence continues at coordinate 17,382,285 of OX463824.1, read as the reverse complement.
TAATTTATGAATATTTTTTTATTATAATTATAATTTTTTTAACAGACTGATGACATCTTATAAACTAAACGTAACATTTGGCATATTATTATATAACTGGCACAATCTTACTATGATTATACTTTTATCAGTCTCAAATCAAATCACCTCCTTGTCATAATATTTATTATAAAATAACAAGATTTTTATTGTAACAGTCTCAATGTTTCATCCTAGATAAAAATAGCGTAACATTTGTAATATTTTTATTTACTTTTTGTAATCTCACTAATTATATTTATATAAATAAATATACATTATTTTTATGTTATTAAATATATTATACTTAGTATATTTTTAAACTTAGTTAATTTGTACTTTTGAGTTTACAGTCTTACAGTGTCGTTTTATGATCTTATAGATTCATGGTACAGTCTTATAATGATTTGGCATGACATTCTTATAAACCTACAAAAAAAAAGTATAAAATCAACAACAATCAAGAGTTGCATTTAAACGGCTTGTCTTTGACTGCATCGTAGGTAAGTCCGATAAAATCTGTACACTTTAAATGAAACCATTCAGTACCGAAATCGCACCCAACATTTTTTTTATCCTCTTCATCAGTTTCGCTATTTAATAGATCCGTGCATTGACCACAATTATGTTTCACATTTCGTGTCCCTTGGTTCTTATTCGTGCGTTTTATCATCTGCTTACTCTTAGAAATGTTATGTGTACTAGTTTTCTTCTTTTTAGTTTCTTGGGTTTCTAGTTTCTTCTTTTTTATTTCATCTTGCTTTCGCTTCATAGCTACTCTCTTTTCTTCTTTGGCTTTTGACCTTTCCTCTATTTTTTCTACTTTAGCTTTTTCCTTGTTCTCATAGTACTCTCGCCACTTTTTGTTCGAAATAGCAGCTGGAAGTCGTGGTTTAGACTGGTTGGTTATTTTTGACTTCTCCAGTGGCTGGGGCAGAAAAAGATGTCTATTGAATACATCATTTGGGTTTAATGATTTCGGTAGGGTAGAGCGTTTGGTAGATTCTTCTAAACCTTGAGAAACGGTCTTTTTCCAATAGTACCAAAGATTGGGTGCACTTGTGAGATTCCGGAGTTGATGAATTTATACCACGCTCAGTAAGTGGTCTATAAAAACCATCTGGCTGCGAAATAGATTGGGATTCAGCACGCGAAGAATTACTCGCAAGGACCACTGTTTTTGGAATTTTGAAGACGGAGTCAGAAAATTCGACTGGTGGCAAAATCAATTCACATTCTGTTCGTGTGTCAGACGGAGCCGCTGTTCTTGGGATTGTGAGGAAATCATTAGGCAAGTCAGAAACTTCGACAGGTTGCGAAATCATTTGAGATTCAGTTCTTGTTGGTGTACTGGTCTGAACAGGTTTTAATACTTCAGAAGTATGACTAGAACCCGGGACTTCAGTTTGTGTGGATAGATTGGGCGGATCAGAAACGTCAACTTGGAGCAAAATTGTCTGGGGTTCTTCATTGGCTTCAGTAAGTGTACTAGTCTGAAAAGGTGTTATTATGAGATCATCCAAAGAGGCCATGGTTACATCTCCAAGATAACTGCCTGAAACATGTAAAGTAGAGAGACTTCCGTTGCTTGCCTCGTCTTCAATGTTGATAGGAATATACTTCGACTTTTGCAAGGTCTCCTGGTTTTCCAATACGAAGTTTTTGAACAAAAAACCGTCACCGATGTCCACTTCCACATTATTTTCTCGAAGTTCCGCTGTGAGGCAGGTATTTTGTTCTTCCTGGTTAACAAAACAATGCGCCGAAGGCACAGTGATTTCGACTTCATGCGATGTTTCACGTCCGTCAGGTATAGAAGTCGACAGGCGAATCGTTGAATTCGTTCTGTCTTACGACCCAGTATCGTAGAATACATCAGATTCTCTTAATTCTCTCTTCCTCAATTTTTTCACTTCTTTCAAAATAAATTTTATACAATTTTCTTCTGTTTGAGTATTGGTCGCAAATGTCGCAGTACTTTGCATGTCGCAATAAGGTCTTCGTTGTTAATGCCATTTTCCTCTAGTTGCTGTGGACGACTCAACTGTTCCATCGTATTTTGAACACATTTCTTGTAGTCGACAGCATCCGGGTTAAATGGAAAAAGGCCACATTTTCTGAACCCGCTTATTGCGTTTGGTGTAACCTGCGGATTTTCTATTACATCTTTAAACAACTGACAGAAGTTCGTCTTCGTCACCGACTTATTAATATTTTCTGTCTTCGCCAGGAATTTTCGTACTACGTTCTTCCAATGCGACTTCAGCGGGGCAAAGAGGCTGACATCAGCCGGTTGAAGCATGTGGGTAGTATTGGGTGGCAGAGCATATAATATGATACCAAGCTTCTCGCATGTGGCACTCAATGTTAACGACATATGGGATTTGTGTCCGTCCACTAACAGCAAAACTGGCTTTTTTATGTCGTGTTCTTCGAGCCATGCATTGAAATCGTTAGTGACGTATTCAAAAAATACATCACCCTTCATCCATCCAGATTCACTCCTCCCGAGGCACCAAGTCGGTGGCATGCTATCTGTTATCGCTCTTGGTGGACGTAAATATGGGAAGACCACCAGAGGTGGGCATACATGTCCGCAGGCATTAAAAGTCACCAAGGTCGTCAAATTTTCTTTCTCGTTTCCTGATTTTATTTGTAATAAGTTGCGGTAACCTCTGGGCCCGAGAACTTTTCCAGTTTTCGGGCATAACGAGAAGCCACTTTCGTCGGCGTTGAATATTCTCTCTGGCTCTTGAAGCACGTCTGAGTGGCCCTCATCCGCCAAAAATTGGTCTAATTCTCTAAACCAGAGACGTATGGATTCCTCGGTTACTCTGGCCCGAGCTTTGTTTATGCCTTCCGCAGATCTGAGCGATACTTCTGGTTGCCTTTTTAAAAACCCGCGGTACCATGTTTCTCCTGGTCTATCATCTTTGAACGGGTTCGGTTTATTCCAGTCTTTCAGGATTTTCTGTACAGTATCCAGTAGTTCTTCTTTTTTTATGGGGAACCCACATTTGGCGATGTTAATTATCCAGTCCGCTACTTGTTTCTCGCCTTCTGCGCCTAATATCGGAGCGGGTCCGCGATTTTTCAACTTTTCCTCCCTTTTCCCGCTAAGACGATCGTGGATAGTAGCCCTGGGAATCTTATATTTTCTGCTAGTCGCTCGAATAGACTGTCCTCCTTCTCGGACATCTTTTAATGCCAATTTCAAGTCTTCTAATTTATAATTTACAGTTTTCTTTTGTTTGGACGACATCTGTAACAAATAGGTATCTTACTTTGTGACAGATAAATCGTGATGTTACGTATATTTAGGATTTAATACTCAAATAGGGCTTATTCAGACATTTGTGAAATAGGTCCTAAGTGTAAAAGAAATGGTAAAATCTGACGTCCGCAAAATTACATCTAAATTCAGTTACCGACCATCTAAATCCTATACATTTTTGTTACAGCCGCAAACTGAACTCTATCAGTTAGATTGCGGCCACATACATTTTCGATACGGCCGCAAACTGAATTCTATCAGTTAGATTGCGGCCACATAGACACTTTTTTTAGGATTAAATAGTATTTTGGCGGTCGCAAACTAACAGTGAAGAAACAAATATTAAAACAGGTAGACAATCATGAACCTTATTATCATATCAGAAATAAAGACGAAAATTGTATTTGATTCAGCATGTCAGTTATCCGACCACCTAGCCGCAAACTAAAATTATTGCATTTTTTATATGTCAGTTCGCGGACACGTAATATTTAACTGTTTTATTCACATTTTTCACTAAGAAAGTGATATTTTGTATTAACAATAGACCTAAGATACAAAATAAACATGTTAACTCGTAAAAAGTAAGGACCAGAGGATAATACTCACTTCGAAAGCGGCACGTGCTCACTATTTTTTAGTTAGTTTTACGCCCATGTCGCCGCGAGCAGTGCACGTGTCCAACTGAATGAGATCGTTTTGCCAGGTGATCAATATAGTCCTGCTAAATTAAATCGTCTTGTATTCTACTATTATTCTACTTTCCAAAAAGCCTTTTTTTTTGGTAAGAAGACATAAGAATTCTTATTATGTTGGTATTTCTGCAGCAGTTCCCTCAAAAGGCCGCTAACTAGCCCCTGTCCGCCAACCGGCATATTGACCCTATTTAATATGAGAGAGGATATCTGCCTACTAATACCACAGATGAAGAAAGGAATTTATTCCTCTGTGCTTATACTAATCAGCTTCATGAAAAGAGGTCGCGTAGGATAGATGGAGCCTAAATAAGCATACTAGGCGACCTCTTTTCTGTTGTGTGGCTTATTAATTGGCACCAAACACCAACTAAAAAAATTGGCATCATGCTTCAATTTTATGGCGTTTACCGTTCCAAATATAAATTCAGTTTTTGTTGTGGAATTGTTTACATTTTCCAGTGTTGATCTCGTGTTGTTTTGTTTTCATAAAATTGGAGTTTATTAATAGTGAAGATTCTCAGGTGAATTTTGCGTCTAAAACTCTGTAAGTTCAATTTCAATAGATAGGTAGGTAGGTACCTAGATAAAATATGGATTGGCTCACCTTTAGCGGATGACCTACTCACTGGGGTGTCCAAACTTTTTTAGCACCATGTTGGGGTCATTTGATCATCTTCCTGAAAGTTTCAGGGTGCGGAATTCAATAGTTTTTAAGATATGATTTTTTGAAAATCTGAAAATACTTTGTAAAATGATGTAACGCAACGCAAATAATAGGTTTTTAATCTTGTCTGTGGTCAAAATACATTACCTACATTTCGTTGTACGCATATTTGAAAAGATGAGAATTCTCTAAAAAAAGGATGAAATGTGGAATCTTTTTTTAATAATACCTATTTTAATAAAAAATGTTCATTTAACTTGCAATTTATGTTTGTTTATTTATTTTACGTCAATCAAAGTTAATTTAGTATTTCTTTCGTAAAATATCACTTTTGATAATAAAAAAGTTGTAATTTTTGTTTAAAACGGAACGCATTTTGTTGGGGCGTTTTGCCACGTTTTTGGTTGGGCGGCAAAGTAGTAGTCCCTTTTCTAGTAGTTTCGCGAATGTTCTATTTTCTTGTTCTCTCGATATTTACAAGCAAAAACAACTGGCTAGAGTAGGTTATTGTGGCTACTTTTCAATCGGTTTATAGGTTATGTTTGAACGTTGAAGAAGCTAAACCGGAGCGGAGCGGAGCGGAGCGGAGCGCAGCGTATGCAAACAAAAACGATTGGCTAGAGTAGGTTATTGTGGCTATTTTTTAATCGGGTTATAGGTTTTGTTAGAACGTTGAAGAAGCTAAACCGGAGCGGAGCGTATGCAAACAAAAACGATTGGCTAGAGTAGGTTATTGTGGCTACTTTTCAATCGGGTTATAGGTTATGTTAGAACGTTGAAGAAGCTAAACCGGAGCGGAGCGGAGCGCAGCGTATGCAAAGAAAAACGATTGGCTAGAGTAGGTTATTGTGGCTACTTTTCATGTAAATTTTGATGATAGCATTATGAAGTATTTGTGGAGGAGAAAGGTGTCCGAGGCAGAAAAATGACCCCTTCGAAGAAAGCAACTAGGCATTTCCGTGCGGGGGGGGAGTAGTGGGGGGGGGGGGGGGGGGCATCAACCCCTTCCCCCTCACCCCACTTAAAGATCAAGGTCAGTCTAAATTTTGTTATATTTTAACAACATAACCTCAAAACTTTAAATAATCATATCTCAGAAACTAGCCATTTCCGCGGGGGGGGAGTAGTAGGGGGGACATCTACCCCCCTCCCCCATCCCCCCCTCCCCCCCTCAGGGTCAACAAAAGTAGGTCATCCGCTAAAGTCCTTCCCTAAATGAGTCAACAAGATACCCTCACACAAACAAAATTTACTTTCTACGGAGTTTTTTTAATCGGTCAACATGTTTGCGAAGCCCAGACAGACATATTTTCACAGAATGGCCCAATTCTTGCATTGACGTCCGTGTGAAAGAGATGTATGCTAGCGCTCCAACGAGAGTGAGGAGTGTGGCCTGAATACCCCCTGCTTTGCGCTTATCGACCTCGAAGGCACATATTCGCTCGCCTTGTGTCTCCACAGTTGAGAGGGTCTGTTCGGAAATGCTTGCAGTGAGACGGAAAAGCCAGAAACAAGTACCTTACAAAATATGATGCATGTCTCGCTTAGAACTAAGGTGATGATGGAATTCATAAACGATATGAGGATAAAGAATCCAAATACCTGTCCCTACCTGGGTACGCCCATGCTAGCTCTGCTTTTGACGTTGCACTTTTTAGGGAGAAGATAAAGATGATCTGACTTAGTTTTGTGCATCCTTGTTTGAAATTGATTTGTATTTTAGTTTGCATTGTATAAAATGTATTATTTCTGCTTACAGACGGAGAAAAATCTTGGTGCGGAAAGCAAGACGCATTTCTACTTGTAAAAGGTGAATGCACCCCGAGTGCTATACCGAGCACGCCACGGTCGGTTGCCCATTTTCGTTGCTGGCTGGCGGCCGCCATCTTGGAACACGCCGCCGCCATATTGCCGCAATGGCGTCTCCTATATAAACCGCGTGTGACGTCGGCGCGCCCTCAAAAATTCTTCAACGTAGTGCTGTGTGGACGTGTGACGTGATCTCAAAATAGTGCGTAGTTCTACTGGTGGACGGATAGTTTGGCCTGGTTGGATACAGGTGTGTAAAATATTGTTGAATACAATATTGTCTCCTCACAATGGGCTACAGTTTGCACGACAGATCCGTTGTCGATTTTTGTGAAAGTAAAACCGAGTCTCTATGTAACTGGGTTCGGCAAGTCAAACACAAGTCCCTCAACGCCAGAACAAAGAGAAAGAGGGACCTAAGGGTGATCGCTATCCTCAGCAACTCCCTGACCCGGGCTGAGAGCGAGCTCGTCACGAAACAGCGAGAACGTGCTAGAAGGTGGGCGCAAATGCAACTCGATCTCGGATTGCGCAATAAGGAAGAAGAGGCGTCGCTGCAGCAAAAAGAGAAAATCGATAGTCTATGGAATACTGACCTCAGCTGCTTAGATAACTTCTTCAAAGATCTAGATAATTTCAAAAGTGTTCCAGCGTAGCTTAGATAGTGTAACAAATTGTATTTGAATCTGTGATATATGTAGGATATGTTTTTCTAACTTACAGTCCCATTGCGTTTCGCGTGGGTCTGCATTCGACGACATGGCCGCCGCCATCTTGTTGGCCGCGCAAGTCGGGCTCGGGCGTGGGCGTGGTCGCGCTGCTAGCTACAGAATGGGTTTGTAACGTATCATAATTATAATTTAGCTCAATTATTGTAAATATGTCATATTTCAATTTCAGTCTATGATAAGACAGTTAAAATTGGAAGTAAAGTTTATTCATATTGAATAAGAAAGCACTGTAAATTACATATGTTTAAGTATGGAAATAAAAGATATATTTTGAAAAAACTGTGTTCTCTCTCAAGCTCTTTGTAATGCATCTGTGATTTCACCCTGAATGTGTAATTTCCATGAGTCATCGTGAGCGGAGGCGAATGGATGCCGAGTTCCCGAGTGTGCTGAGCTGTCAGCTGCGTATCAGCACTGCGTCTGCGACAAACGTTTCCACCAACCGACGCACACACGTACCACTCGAGTCACCGAGACCCGTTGTCAGGCCCGTTCTAGGTAAACGTTAGGTCACTGCGATCTCAAATTGACTTTGAACCTTGTCTGGCCCGTTCCAACGGGGGCCCTTGCCTGTAACATGTGTTTATTAGTAAGACCTCAGACCTGCCGCTGTGTGCCACTGCCTCCGCATACCTTCGGTCGGCTGGCGCGAGGTCGGCCCTCTGTGACACCGCGTCGCCGTCTCAACACCTGCCGCCACACGGCCTCTACCGCATATCGGAACAATGAGTCAAGTTTCTAGGAGGAAGTAAATATGTAAAGCCCTAATGGTGAGTCACATTCTAATGGAGTGCTTGACTTGTGTTTAATAATCACATCTTTTTAGACATTGGCCCTATTATGTGGTGACTTCTCAACACTGTATAAATTCAATATTATACTAAAATTTTCAATCTTAAGGCAATCTCTGCATATAACTTTCCATTCAAGCAGGTTTCCTCATAATTTAGAGAATTAAAACGAGACTCAGTAGCTGACGAAACTTGTGGCGGCGAGCGAGCCACCAATGACGGCCGCAGCCCGCACTTTCACCTCAAAGTAACATCGCAACGAGGCCATCACGTGATTACTGTACCAGGAAATAGCATGGTGTGCTCACGTCTAAAATTATACAGACCGCTCGCTAGCTAACGTTGAAGATGGACGACAAGGAAGCGTCATCAATTTTATGTAGTCTTGAGGAACAATATCTGTGCCTTTGTAATTGTGAACATAGCAACATCATCTAACATACAATAATTGAGAAATTCATCTACACACAATTTTCCCGGAGAATGGGAAGAAAATGGAAATAGGAATTTGAAGCGTGGTACCATAGATTTATTGGTGAGTTGTTTCTCTTTTATGTGCTATTTTGACTAGATGTCTCGCAGGCCAAAGATACCGTTACGGAGCAGATACACGATATAAGATCAGCACTTCGCACGTAGGAAGGCAGCAAGGAGACAATTGCTCACCACTTTCTAGGTAGTTTTAAGCTACCCTTCTATGGTGTCTCTGCTAAGCTGCTACATCTTTGGTCTGAGATGCATTTACATCAAAATAAGAATCATGCAGTCCGTACAATAATTTACAGATCTGCTGATAAACATGCTTACTACACTATATAAAATGCCCCCATACCTACCCATCTTCGATAAACTTGACTCATTATTATTATGAAACCTTGCAGCTTGACAAAACTGGTGACTCGGGTGTTGGTTGACCAACCATTTCGTGACGAAAAGAGAAGTCTTCCTATCCAGACTGTTAGAGTTGAGCTCGGCGCCCCCTCTGCCACCAGTGCTCAGATAAGTCGTCGGTGGAACGTATCGCAGTAAACACTAAGCCTAAAACTCCTACATAGAACCCGCTAGGTAGACAGAACCTGAAAATCACCAATATCTCCTAAAACCTTGGAAATCATAATTACACGCAAAGTGCAGACTGCAACCTGGCTGCCCTGAAAAACCTTTCTCTCAAACTGATTTATTTATGGCATACGGAGATCCTGTAGAAGTTTAGGTAAGTGGTTCTACTAGCTAAGAGCTACTGGATTAAAACAACTCTTAAATGTCGCTTCTGGACTACTTTCGTTTCAAAACACTACAATTACATAACCACGTACATAAAATCCAATTGAGATTAGGCAGGTGGACTTGCAATGCAATGAACTGTATGATGAATGACCTTTTAATTTTTCAGATTCATAATATGACTTCCGTTCCGACGAAACTCGAAAGAACGAAGAACCCATTTTAAATGCACCTCATGGATCATCTAATCATCATGGCAAAAGTGGTTAATTTTTCAAAGATTTTCCCTACACTCCAAAGATGTCGAAACAGAAATAGGTTTCGAATTCAAACATTGAAAATAAACTGACATCTTAGACATCTAAAGGGGATCAGGGAGGGGATTACAAACATTAAAACTTTATATTTCAGGCAGTTTGTTAAAGAAGTCATCAAAACAATACCTTAGTAAACTACCCATACGTATGAAATACGTGCGGACACCAGATATTAATATGATTTAGGTAGTCTAGATAAATTGACAAACTTACCTTATTGTTGAGTGAAGATGATACATGAACTCAAAGCTGAAAGGAGAAATAAATACCTTAATCCATGGCGTTAAATGAAAATCTGAAGATGCTCTAGGATAAAAGGATACAACGGCTCAAGCAGCAGGCTTTCTTAAAGTTTTATTGACAGGTGGAGGTAATGAAGCAACTTTCGACAGCTGAATTCTAGAACAACTGATTCTACCAAAGATGTATGTGTGACTTTTGGAACGTCTTCTCAGATTCTTTCTTTCCTACGACTGCACTCAGCCTGACAATTAAATACCAAGACTCTTCTGGGTATCACTGAACAAGGTACCCACAGAAAGAATTACCTAATATGTACATATTATTCACTTTGATTTGATATGGATATCATTATTTTTACCACAGAAGTGGGTTCGAATCCCTGTCTTCAGAACTGAGTTTCCAAATTCGGAAACGAAATGGTTTTGTTTAGTTTTGATTGGCAGGAGTTCTGTTGCGTCTTGTGATGGGCGGGGTACTACAACACGGTATGGTGTATTTAATGCTGCTGCTTCATGCAACAAGATAGAACTTCAAGCCAATGCCAGCTTCTTGTCGAGTGCTATCGGCTACATGACGGAAATGGTGAAATAGTGTAGCATTACTTACTAATGTCTTCGACTCTCGGACCATGTCATGATTGAAACACTGAGAAAATGGTAATCTTTTGTAGGTATTCTGTTACAATAGAATGCATGTTTAGTAGACTTATTCAAAAAGCTTACACATAAATCTATTTAGCTAAGCGTTTTAGCGGTAGTCGGCTTGGGAAATGTGTTTTTAAGTCTGTCTTCAGTTGTACTGCCCTCATTCCATCGGGCTGGCGGCAGCACAATACGACTTTCGGATTTATCAAACAAGAGTCTGGTGCCTTCACTAACAAAGGTGCACATCTCGTTTTTTTCTGTGTTTTACGGTAATCAATGTACCTATATATTGTCTTTTTTATGGATTTTCCAACTTATATAGCTATTTTCGTCTGGACTTCGATATTGTTTTTTGTGTTTTGTTATTTTGCTTATAGGTCGTGATTATACTTACCTCATTTTATAAAAAGCTACCTGCAATACCAATGAATGCAAAGGAAATAATGTAAAGGATATGGCGGAATATGCTAATGATGCATGATAATTTAAGTAAATAATCGATAACTACAACTTTAGTTGCAAAAAAGCGCAGCGGAATAAATATTGTTTTGAATTGAAATTGGGGTACTGTGCTCGCAACTCAAATATTCGAGGTAAACACATGATTATGTTCTGTATGGCGTGATATAAACTTAACCGCATGACGATTTGCCGTTTGTAAGTATGTAGCTCGTCAATAACACTGCAACCGGTCTTTGTATGGCTGATGGTATCCACGCTGACAAAACTAGAATATCTTTAAGAACGGCAGTGGCAATGTACAATTATGGTGAATGAAATACACAAAAGTCTGTTTTATGTATATACGAGTTCATTAGAATTAAAAGTGGAAATGAAGTTCATATTCAGATTTCCACTTTTGGTTGTAATGAACACATATCAGTGGTACAGAATATGCATTATACAGACGTAATTTCCTTATCTCTCCTGTGGTAGAAAATAACAGCTTGAAATTAATGTTCTAAGATCCATCACTCGCCTTATTACTTCCGCTATTTTGCCAAGCCTAAAACACGAAGAGAAGAATCTTGTAACTCCTAATTTACTTTAAACAAATTTATCTGATTCTCTGAATAAGTTCGCTGTTAGGTAGGGCTTCATATCGCAGTCTTTCTTATTTGTTCAGCTAGCAGCTTCGTCTTCACACGGGTTCTGCTACTCACGTCTACTCTACAACATCGGGTTGCTGCCTTAACACACGCCTGCCTTAGTGGCACTAGGGCTGCTGCCTAGTCTCAGCCCGGCCGTACGGTTGTAAACCAACCAGGTCCTGAGGCGCTACGGCCCTTGCTGCCTAGTGACCTTGCCACGGGGTGGACTGCTGTGTCACAGTCCTTCGTCGGTTGCTGTCTCGTCACAACCACACTTGCCCGCGAGACATCGCTGCTGCCTTGCACTGCCCGGCCATAGACAACTAGGCGCTAAAGAGCAACGGCCCTTGCTGCCTCGATGCCTTGCCCCGGGGCCGACTGCTGCCCTGTACAGTCTGACCTAAGTGGTCCACGGTTGCTGCCTTGCCACAACTCGCCCGAGAGGCATCATGGCTGCTGCCTTGCACAGCCCGGCCTTACGGTTGCTAGTCAACCAGGCCCCAAGGCGCGACGGCCTTGCTGCCTCGTGGCCTGGCCCCAAGATGGTTACTGCTCTGTCACAAACTGGCCTCAGCGAGCGGCTGCCATATGCAACGCTGTATGCTACTACTGCGAAGACAGATGACTGGTCCTGTTCCTATAAGATGGCATTCCTGATTAAACCTGATAGGTAAGAATGACGAATATTTATCAGTAAGAATCTCCTTACCCACAAAGTTTATATTCAATAATTAAAAGTATCTCCTTACCCAAAAAGTTTCATGTCAAAATAAAGAGAATACATTTTAATTACGAAACCATTTAAAAATCTTTATAAATACAAAAATATAAAGTAAAGTTTCCTTGCCAACAGAAAGCTACACGACACGTCGAAGGCCAAAAATGGTTAATGCCTTGTCTCGCTGCCAGTTCCTAAGCCTTGGCGCGTCGGCTCTTGCTGCCACGGTTCTGGTTCTTGAGGCACGGCGCGACGGCCCTTGCTGCCTCGCTGCCAGTTCCTGAGCCTTGGCGCGACGGCCCTTGCTGCCACGGTGCCAGATCCTGAGGCACGGCGCGTGGGCCCTTGCTGCCTCGCTGCCAGTTCCTGAACCTCGGCGCGACGGCCCTTGCTGCCTCGCTGCCAGTTCCCGATCCACGTCACGATGGCCCTTGCTGCCTAGCTGCCAGTTCCTGAGCTACGGCGCGACGGAGCTCCGCCTCGCTGCCATTTCCTGAGCCTTGGCGCGACGGCCCTTGCTGCCTCTCTGCCAGTTCCTGAGCCACGGCGACGGACCTCCGCCTCGCTGCCAGTTCCTGAGCCTTGGCGCGACAGCCCTTGCTGCCACGGTGCCAGTTCCTGAGGCACGGCGCGTCGGCCCTTGCTGCCTCGCTGCCAGTTCCTGAGCCACGGCGACGGACCTCCGCCTCGCTGCCAGTTCCAGAGCCTTGGCGCGACGGCCCTTGCTGCCTCGCTGCCAGTTCCTGAGCCTCGGCGCGACGGCCTTTGCTGCCTCGCTGCCAGTTCCTGAGCCTCGGTGTGACGGCCCTTGCTGCCTCGCTGCCAGTTCCTGAGGCTCGGCGCGACGGCCCTTGCTGCCTCGCTGCCAGTTCCCGATCCACGGCGCGACGGCCCTTGCTGCCTCGCTGCCAGTTCCTAAGCTACGGCGCGACGGACCTCCGCCTCGCTGCCAGTTCCAGAGCCTCGGCGCGACGGCCCTTGCTGCCTCGCTGCCAGTTCCTGAGCTACGGCGCGACGGAGCTCCGCCTCGCTGCCATTTCCTGAGCCTTGGCGCGACGGCCCTTGCTGCCTCGCTGCCAGTTCCTGAGCCACGGCGACGGACCTCCGCCTCGCTGCCAGTTCCTGAGCCTTGGCGCGACGGCCCTTGCCGCCACGGTGCCAGTTCCTGAGGCACGGCGCGTCGGCCCTTGCTGCCTCGCTGCCAGTTCCTGAGCCTCGGCGTGACGGCCCTTGCTGCCTCGCTGCCAGTTCCTGAGCCTCGGCGCGACGGCCCTTGCTGCCTCGCTGCCAGTTCTCGATCCACGGCGCGACGGCCCTTGCTGCCTCGCTGTCAGTTCCTGAGCTACGGCGCGACGGACCTCCGCCTCGCTGCCAGTTCCTGGGCCTCAGCGCGACGGCCCTTGCTGCCTCGCTGCCAGTTCCTGAGCTACGGCGCGACGGAGCTCCGCCTCGCTGTCATTTCCTGAGCCTTGGCGCGACGGCCCTTGCTGCCTCGCTGCCAGTTCCTGAGCCACGGCGACGGACCTCCGCCTCGCTGTCAGTTCCTGAGCCTTGGCGCGACGGCCCTTGCTGCCACGGTGTCAGTTCCTGAGGCACGGCGCGTCGGCCCTTGCTGCCTCGCTGCCAGTTCCTGAGCCACGGCGACGGACTTCCGCCTCGCTGCCAGTTCCAGAGCCTTGGCGCGACGGCCCTTGCTGCCTCGCTGCCAGTTCCTGAGCCACGGCGACGGACCTCCGCCTCGCTGTCAGTTCCTGAGCCTTGGCGCGACGGCCCTTGCTGCCACGGTGTCAGTTCCTGAGGCACGGCGCGTCGGCCCTTGCTGCCTCGCTGCCAGTTCCTGAGCCACGGCGACGGACTTCCGCCTCGCTGCCAGTTCCAGAGCCTTGGCGCGACGGCCCTTGCTGCATCGCTGCCAGTTCCTGAGCCTCGGCGCGACGGCCCTTGCTGCCTCGCTGCCAGTTCCCGATCCACGGCGCGACGGCCCTTGCTGCCTCGCTGCCAGTTCCTGAGCTACGGCGCGACGGACCTCAGCCTCGCTGCCAGTTCCTGAGCCTCGGCGCGACGGCCCTTGCTGCCACGGTGCCAGTTCCTGAGGCACGGCGCGTCGGCCCTTGCTGCCTCGCTGCCAGTTCCTGAGCCACGGCGACGGACCTCCGCCTCGCTGCCAGTTCCAGAGCCTTGGCGCGACGGCCCTTTCTGCATCGCTGCCAGTTCCTGAGCCTCGGCGCGACGGCCCTTGCTGCCTCGCTGCCAGTTCCCGATCCACGGCGCGACGGCCCTTGCTGCCTCGCTGCCAGTTCCTGAACTACGGCGCGACGGACCTCAGCCTCGCTGCCAGTTCCTGAGCCTCGGCGCGACGGCCCTTGCTGTCTCGCTGCCAGTTCCTGAGCTACGGCGCGACGGCCCTTGCTGCCTTGCTGCCAGTTCCCGAGGCACGGAGCGACGGCCCAAGCTGCCTCGCTGAGAGTTCCTGAGCTACGGCGCGACAGACCTCCACCTCGCTGCCAGTTCCTGAGCCTCGGCGCGACGGCCCTTGCTGTCTCGCTGCCAGTTCCTGAGCTACGGCGCGACGGCCCTTGCTGCCTTGCTGCCAGTTCCCGAGGCACGGAGCGACGGCCCAAGCTGCCTCGCTGCCAGTTCCTGAGCTACGGCGCGACGGCCCAAGCTGCCTCGCTGCCAGTTCCTGAGCCTCGGCGCGACGGCCCTTGCTGCCTCGCTGCCAGTTCCTGATCCACGACGCGACGGCCTTTGCTGCCTCGCTGCCAGTTCCTGAACCACGGCGCGATGGCCCTTGCTGCCTCGCTGCCACATCCTGAAGGAGCGACGGCCCTTGCTGCCTCGCTGCGCACTACGCGATGGCCCTTGCTGCCTCGCTGCGTACTACCCGATGGCCCTTTCCGCCTCGCTGCCCACTGCGCGTAGGCCCTTGCGGTGTCGATGCCAGTTCCTGAGCGATGTCCCTTGCTGCCTGGTTCCTGAGTCCTTTCTGCCAGTGAGCAACGTATCCAGTGTTCCTGGCCGACGTTCCTGTGTTCCTGAGATTCGGTTCTGAGTAACAACAACCGCGTGCTTCGGACGTACCTTGGAGGTAAGAGACGTCCCTTGCTGCCTCGCTGCCCACTGCGCGACGGCCCCTGCTGCCTCGTAGCCTGTTTCTGAGCCAGGGCGCGACGGCCCTTGCTGCCTCGCTGCCAGTTCCTGAGCCACTGCGTGACGGCTCCTGTTGCCTCACTGCCAGTTCCTGAGCTACTGCGTGACGGTCCTCGCTGCCTCGCTGCCAATTATTTTCTGAGCTACAGCGCCCTTAATGCCTCATTCCTGGGCCATTTCTGCCAGTGAGCAACTATTTTCCTGAGCAACTTTCCTGTGTTCCTGGCCGACGTTCCTATGTCCTTTGCAACGTTACTATGTTCCTGAGCGCCGTTCCTGAGTTCCTGTGTTTCTGAGCTTCGGTTCTGAGAAGCAGAACCCGCCTGCTTCGGGCGTACCTTGTAGATAAGTGCTTGATGACTAACGGGTGCTCATCGGTTATATGCTATCTGTCAATGCTACCGCTACCAACTCTATGATCGACGCAATAACCTGCACTGTATATAACTGCTTGGGGAACATCTGTCTTCTGCCATCTGAAACGGCTAAGGGTGAAAGACATGTCTTGTTTATTTTGTTAGGCAATGTTACAATATACTGACAATGTAGTGTCTAATTTTATTTTTAACAGATACTGTAGAGAAAGTAAACTGCTCAATACTTATTAATGACTAGGTGTTTGTTAGTTAATTTGGATTTCAGGTGCTATTGGAATTTTAAGGTTTGCGATGGTTAATTCATAATATCCTGACTAAGCCCATTAATCTTAATATACCTAGCCGTATTTGATTAAGTTGCATTTGTTTAGTTTTTAATGTAATGCAGCCTTCCTATGGTACAACTTTAATTCTGTATGTGTATGTAGCTGGTATTTTCTTGTTGGTGCTTGTGATTGTTTGTTGGTCTTATCTACATAAGTGCACCATGCACGAGAACTTATTACAAATAACATTGTGGAATAGCACGGATTCTTAACTTTGCATATCGTGGTTGGTGTGGAAACTAATAGTAAGATTGTTTCTAACGACTTGATAACCAAAAGCTAAAACGCATCTGCGAGGTAAGACAGAGCTAACCCTTTAGTTTGCAGGTTTCGAAAAGGCAAGTGGAAAGAAAATACACAATATTTACGTTTGTTCATGGCGAAACCACAGCATATGCGTATTTTCAGTGTTATTACCTAGCTGCTAAAATTTCTATGTGCCTGCAGAATTTGGATTAATGGATGCATTGGATTTATCCAATAAGTTTATTTAGAAGTATTAACATTGTTAGCGTTTAGGACTGATAATGCTTTCCTTACAGATACATCATGAGAATTATTGTAATGTGACTAAAAGAGAACCTCAATGCTATGATAATGGAATGGTTTAACGATAACACATATTTCGAATGATAGAATGCTCTATGCATAGTAGCTGGCGATTTGGCGTTGTAATACAAATATGGGACTTGTGAGATGTGATGTGGACGCTTTGAGAGTGACAATAATCACGTGAATGAAATTTAGAGCATGCTGATATCTCGCCGTATAAGGCTTCACTATGCTTAAATTGCAGATGGCAGCAACACGCGTAAAGTGGTATGTAATAATTCTACTTTAAACTACTGGCGATAGATAGGATTTAATCTGCTTCGTTAAGTTCGTTGCAGAGAAAATAAAATATCGCCATGAATAGAAAATACGTGAGTACCTTCATAAAGTAAAAGTAAATTGTAAATTCGAGAAATGAGAAACTTGGCAGTTCTTGTTTCACACGACTCACGAAAATCGGCGCAACGACTTGAAGAACTACACGAAGACTGCGAGGAAAGGTGAACTAACTTTTAGAGTTGCAGGAAACATTAAAATTATACGACTTTTATGCAGAGCAAAACAAAGGGAAGCAAATCAAGGAACTTTGGCAATGTAAATATGCCTTGACATGATCGAGGTTACTGAAAATACGAATGAGCCCAAGCGCTTTGTGGAGACATAATTAGAAAACGGATACTAACAAGAGGAAGAGGTAAATTAACTTTTGGAATTCCAGATGAAAATAATGTTGATCTAAGAAAGATTGAACATACGAGAAATAGGTATGCCGTAAAAGTAGACGGCCGAGAAAACATGTTACGATTGCAGCAGATAATACGATTCGAGCGACTTCAAAAAAAAAAAGGTAGACAGAACTTACGTTTAGACTTGCAGGAGACATGGAGAAGACAAATGGTTGGCTTATAGAAAACCTGAAATGTTTGGACAATGTAAACCAGACTTGAATGGAAAGTAGGTGTACAGAAGAGTAACTTAACTACGACAGAGATAATGTTCAAGGAATACTAATTTATTTAACTGACTGAAGGCTGGTAAATTGGGAACCATGGAAGGCGAAATAACTTTTGGATTTACAGGTAAAAGCAGCCCGAGAAATACAATTGAAGATAAATACTTGACATTGAAGATGCGGCAGACAAACAATCCAATCTATATGTGCACAGTTCACATGAATATTCCGAGGTTTGATTTGATAAATAAGAAACAAGCGACTTCGCTGGTGCTGGAAAAGGTAAACAGCGTTTGTATTTGCAGAAACAAACGGTATTAAATTAATATCAATAAATATAAGAAAATGCCAGAAAATACGTGAGTACAGGAGTATGTGGAGAAAAGACGGTCAAAACCGCTGGTCCTGCAAAAGGTAAACAGCTTTTGAATTTGCAGAAACACAACGAAAGATGTTAAAAAACAATAAACAAAGGTATTGTTAAAGCCTGGATCCATGTGATTGAGACTCGCTTAATGGTGAGTCTCAGAAGGACCATATTGCTAGGATCAGGGAAGAACTAACTTTTCGATTCACAGAAAACAGTAGATATACAACTGAAGGTATGATACTGAAGCTGACGATGCGGCAACCACAGGGAGACAAACAATCCAATTTATATGTTCACAGTTTACACAGTCACCTTAGTTATGATTTGATGAATTAGAATCAAGCGGTGACCAGCATCAAATTACACGTAGGGGAGAAACGAAACATTTAATAATGCTGATGGTGGACAGGGTAAACAGATTTTGGTTGCACATACACAATTAAAGGTGCTGCAGAAATATATATATGGAAAATACATATGTGAGTACAGGAGAACAACATGTTGTGTTCGAAAAAACCTAAATTTCTAGAACCAGAAAAGGCGAATTAATGTTTATATTAATTAAAGGTAAACAATGATGCTGATATGCGGCAACCACCGGGAGACAAACAATGCAATTTATATGTTCACAGCTAACACCATTTCCTGAGGTATGTTTTTGTAAATAAAATACAAACGAAACATCAGCCCTGGAAACACAATTGAAGGTAAAAACTGACGATGTAGATGCAGAAAACTCAGGAATAAAAGTAAGATTAGTACCAGCAAAGACAACGTGGCAGTTCGTAAATTGTAAGTCAGTTTGACTAAAACATTCTAACACAGGACAACGTTGAAGGAAAGGTACCTCTACTAATTTTTAGGTTTGCAGAACAACCTTCTGAAGGTATTCTAAAAAGTAAATTGCAATGCAGCAAAATTAGACTTGCAGAAAATCATGTAATAATCTTTTTAAATATAAGGATAAGCGAAAATAAAGATGAATTTACAGAAGGTATAATCGCTATGAACACACACCCACACCTTACACTAAGAAAGAAAAATAGAGAAACGAATCAGTTATAGATTTACAGGAAACAAGTCAACAACAAATTAACAGTAAGCTAAAGATGTGCTCGGAACGTAAGTACATAAAGCGAAAAATTAAAACTACTTAACAAAGGCAAAGATACCCGACCGATGTTATCAACTCAACCGTAAGTAACCTCAATTCCTATCGCAGACAATGAACTCCAGAGTTTCGAAACGCCATGACAGTTTTCCTCATACACGTTTATTGCAGATTGAGAAATATAGTGCCTCATACGTAAGTAAACAAGATACAAGGCAAAGATGCGACAACCTGGCAAGAGATGTAAAAGTAATGCTTTCGACGAGTTATTGGAAATGATTCTGTTGTTCGACCAACGAGCCTGCATAATTAGTATTGAACAGAATCATATGGGGGTAGTCGGCTCCGTGCAACATTCGGGCTACGTGTAGCATACCGTCTACAACCCTTAATCAGCACTGCAAGATTCGGGCTACGAGTAGCAAACCGTCTACAACCCTTGATCAGCACTGCAAGAGTCGGGCTACGCGTAGCATACCGTCTACAACACTTGATCATCACTGCAAGAGTGGGACTACGAGTAGCAAACCGTCTACAACCCTTGATCAGCACTGCAAGAGTCGGGCTACGAGTAGCAAACCGTCTACAACCCTTGATCAGCACTGCAAGAGTCGGGCTACGAGTAGCAAACCGTCTACAACCCTTGATCAGCACTGCGAGAGTCGGGCTACGAGTAGCAAACCGTCTACAACCCTTGATCAGCAAACTACCTTACAATTATACAAATGAACAACAAAGATGCTATGTATGTATATAACAGTTTCTTTGAATAACTTCTGTGTATGATCATAAGTTTAAAAATTCTAATTCTAAACATGGTATTTGCAGATAGACATACCAGCAGTAAAATTTTACAACGTAAATAGCAATAAACGAACAAAAAATACGGAACAATTGATCACACTAACGCAGACACGTATTGAAGTAACGATGATAGCATTCAAGCAGTCGCACAAGTCGTTGCCATGATAAAATTCCCCCATGGACAAGGAAACGAGTGCAATAAATAATTATGAAGTTAGAAAGTAAACGAAAACATGATAATTGATCCTGCCTCACCAGCATAATTGGTTAGTGGTTCTTTTCAGGATCAATTCCAGGTACTCATTATTTTGAAGAAGAAAAAACAATGGTAAAAAAGATCGTTTACCTATTTATCTGCAAAGAAAACATCTGAAAAAAAAAATAAAAAAAAAAAAATACAAAACGTTAAAAATGCACTTCATAAAAAAGCACATGAATAAATAAGTAATACCATAAAAAAAAAGAAACTTGACCAAGCAATAAGAATAAAGCAAGACTCAAGAAAGAAGAGGAAGCCTCAAGAAAGAAGGGGAAGACTCAAGAAAGAAGAGGAAGACTCAAGAGAGAAGAGGAAGGCTCAAGAAAGGAGGGGAAGACTCAAAAAAGAAGAGGAAGACTCCGACATCTGAAATAAAAATTAAAGTAAAAAAACAAAAAATACAAAACGTTAAAAATGTGCACTTCATAAAAAAAGCACATGAATAAATGAAAAAATACCATAACAAAAAAGAACCTTGACCAAGCAATAAAAATGAAACAAGACTCAAGAAAGAAGGGGAAGACTCAAAAAAGAAGAGGAAGACTCAAGAAAGAAGGGGAAGACTCAAAAAAGAAGAGGAAGACTCAAGAAAGCAGAGGAATACTCAAGAAAGAAGAGGACGACTCAAGAAAGGAGAGGTAGACTTAAAAACGAAGATGAAGGCTCCAGAAAGAAATGTCTAAAGACTGAAGAGGAAGACTTCAAAAATATTATGAAAATTTATGGGAGATGAAGAACAAAAGAAGAAAAGTTTACAAGATTTTTAAAAGATTTACAATTTTATTTTAATTTATAAAATATTAGCGTTATAAGCAAAATATAAAAAACTATATATAATACAACTATACGCCACATTTACATACAAGGAAAAAAATATGAAAAAAGAATGAAAAATACACGAAATAAAAACAAGAGAAAAAAAAAGTAAAATAACAAAAAAAAAACTCAAACTCAAGGCAAGGTCTACTCACTCAACAAACAACAAGCATCAAGAAAGAGGAGGAAGATCAAGAAAGAAGGAGAAAACTCAAGAAGGAGGCCGAAGACTCTAGAAAGAAGAGGAATACTCCAGATAGAGAAGAAGACTCCAGAAAGAGAGGAAGCCTCAAGAAAGAAGAGGAAGACTCAAGAAACAAGGAATAGGCCAAGTAAGAAGCAGAGCAAGACAAAAAGTTATCATGAAAACACAATAAAAAAGAAGAAAACTACAGGTCGTGAAAGTAGAAGAAGACTCAAGAAAGAGGAGAAGACTCAAGAAAGAAGAAGACTCCAGAAAGAGAGGAAGACTGAAGAAAGAAAGAAAGACTCAAGAAAGAAGTGAAGACTCGAAAAAGTAGGAATAGGCCAAGTAAGAAAGAAGCACATCCAAAAAAAAAGTGGGCATGAAGACACAATAATAAAGAACAAAACTATAGGTCATGAAACTAGAAGAAGACTCTAGAAAGAAGAGGAAGACTCCAGAAAGAGAGGAGTAGTCCAAGAAAGAAGGAATAGTCCAAGTAAGAAGCAGATCAAGACAGAAAGCGGGCATGAAGACACAATAAAAAAGATGAACACTACAGTGATTCTTTACAGGTTTAATTAAGCTTTTTTTAATTATTAAAACTTTGCTAGTTAAAAAATATATGATAAAGATAGCAGCAACAGTCAAAATAAAAAAGAATACGAAAATAAGGAAGAGTAAGAAAATAAAAACAAATATCATAAAAAAACGACGAATATATACAACAATAATGAAGAACATAAAAAAAACCTAATACTAAAAGAACAATTACTAAGAACGATGACGAAGCAACAAGAAAGAAGCGGAACGCTCAAGAAAGGAACGCTCAAGAAAGAAGAGAAGGCTCAAGAAAGAACATGAAGACTCAAGAAAGAAGATGAAGACCCAAGAAAGAAGAGTGTGACTCAAGAAACAAGAGGGTGTCTCAAGAAACAAGAGGAATTCTCAAGAAAGAAGATGACTCATGAAAGAAGAGGAATACTGAAGAGCAAAGATTAAGATTCAAGAAAGAAGAGGTCGACAGAAGATGATTGAGACTCGAGAAGGGAAAAATTCCACAAAATAGACTCGTTGAAGAATCAAATAGAGGAATAGACTCAAGAATGGAGAGGTATAAATGAAAAAGAAGTAGTAGACGCGTCAAGAAAGAAGAAGGAGTTTCAAGAAGGTGGTAAGAATGATAATAACTTTAGCTTTAGTCACAGGATCTGTACCCATTGAGGATAATAGCAGAAGAAACAAGACTTTAATGTCATCATTGGCCATGTCAGCTTTACACATTGAACACCAGCACAAAATAACCGAAAGGACGAATCGGTTATGAGAACTCTTGGAACTATGAACCATAATATTATCGCACAAAGACCTAAGTTAGAAGGCAGAAGTTCGAAAGATGGACATCACTTGAAAATATCCGATAAATAGAAATACCTGCAACGCAGACTTTCGGCTGACAGAAGTTACAATATAATAGAAGGACGACCTTACCCAACCGGCTGAGGGCTTACGATGTTGGACAAGATATTTATCCACAACGGATCTAGCTAGAAGACGCATCCCATAGTACAGCGCAGGTAATAAATATCTCTTAACCAAATAATTATTTGAATCAATAAACCAATTTTTCAAATTGTTAAATAAATATTATTCCAGATATAAAACAAAACGTTTACCAATGTCAATACATAAACCTAGGTAATTTACAGCTTTATATTGCCACTTTTTGTCTACTCCAGACATCTACATCTATTTATAAGTTCAAATTAATGAGTTCTTTTGCATCCTTCAGGATCCTAGTGGTGGAGCATCATGGCGGCGGAGCGACATCATGGCGTCGAGCAACGCCATGGGGAGGAGCAGCTACATGGCGGTGAGCAACAATATAGAAGCGGAGCGACATAATGGCGGCAGAGAAACATCCGGCGGCAGTGCGAAATCTTGGCCGTGGCGCGGCATCAAGGGGCGGAGCAGTTACAAGGAGGTGAGCAACAATACGGCACAAAGCGACATCACGGCGGCGGAGCGACATCATGGCGGGGAATCAGTTATATGGCGATGAGCAACAACATGTAGGCGGAGCGAAATCATGGAGGCGGAGCAACATCATAGCGGGGGCGGAGCGGCAACATGGGGGCGGAGCGGCAACATGGGGGCGGAGCGACTACGTGACGGCGGAGCAAAGACATTGCGGTGGAGCGGCAACATGGCGGCGGAGTAACGACATTGCGGCGGAGCGGCAACATGGCGGCGGAGCGACTACATGGCGGCAGAAAAGTGACATTGCGACGGAGCGGCATCATGGCAGCGTGGCAACGAAATTGCGGCGGAGCGACTACATAACGGTGGAGCAACGGTATTGCGGCGTAGCGGCAACATGGCAACGGAGCAACGAAATTGCGGCGGAGTGACTACATGACGGGGGAGCAACGGCATTGCGGCGGAGCAGAGACAACGATGGAGCAGCGCGGCGGAGCAGCGACAGGAGCGGAGGAGCGACAGCGGCGGAGCAGCCACAGCGGCTCAGTAGATACCGGCCCGGTAAGTTAAAGCAATCACAACAGAAATGAAAAATATATTTAAAAAAAAATCTTAACCTTTTGACCTTCTTACATCAAATAGAAAATGTATCACTCACACGCCAAACATGTTTGATTAGTTATGCAAAATATAACTTAGTTCTTACGTGATAAGGTCTCTTTTAATATAAAAATTACGTCGGCTATAGCCGGTGACGTGGCGCCATTGGCACGAGTTTCGGGCTGAGAGCGAGCTCGTCACGAAACAGCGGGAACGTGCTAGAAGGTGATCGCAAATGCAACTAGATCTCGGATTGCGCATTAAGGAAGAAGAGGCGTCGCTGCAGCGAAAAGAGAAAATCGATAGTCTTTCTAACTTCTCCAAATATCCAGATCATTTCAAAAGTTTTCCAGCGTAGCTCGGCTAGTGTCACAAATTGTATTTGAATCTGTGATATATGTAGGATATGTTTTTCTAACTTTCAGTCGCATTGCGTTTCACGTGGGTCTGCATGCGACGACATGGCTGCCGCCATCTTGTTGGCTGCGCAAGTCGGGCTCGGGGCGTGGGCGTGGTCGCGTTACTAGCTACAGAATGGGTTTGTAATGTATCTTAATTATAGTTTAGCTCAATTATTGTAAATGTTATATTTCAATTTCAGTCTACGATAAGAGTTAAAATTGGAAGTAAAGTTTATTCATAATGAATAAGAAAGCACTGTAAATTACATATGTTTAAGTATGGAAATAAAAGATATATTTTGAAAAAACCGTGTTCTCTTAAGCTCTTTGTAATGCATCTGTGATTTAACCCTGAATGTATCATTTCCATGAGTCTTCGTGAGCGGAGGCGAATGGAGGCCGAGTTCCCGAGTGTGCTGAGCTGTCAGCTGCGTATCAGCACTGCGTCTGCGACAAACGTTTCGACCAACCGACGCACACACGTACCACTCGAGTCACCGAGACCCGTTGTCAGGCCCGTTCTAGGTAAACGTTAGGTCACTGCGATCTCAAACTGACTTTGAACCTTGTCTGGCCCGTTCCAACGGGGGCCCTTGCCTGTAACATGTATTTATTAGTAAGACCTCAGACCTGCCGCTGTGTGCCACTGCCTCCGCATACCTTCGGTCGGCTGGCAAGAGGTCGGCCCCCTGTGACACCGCGTCGTCGTCTCAACACCTGCCGTCACACGGCCTCTACCGCATATCGGAACAATGAGTCAAGTTTCTAGGAGGAAGTAAATATGTAAAGCCCTAATGGTGAGTCACATTGGAGTGCTTGACTTGTGTTTAATAATCAAATCTTTTTAGACATTGGCCCCATTGTGTGTTGACTTATCAACGCTATAAAATCAATATTATACTAAAATTTTCAATCTTAAGGCAATCTCTGCATATAACTTTCCATTCAAGCAGGTTTCCTAATTATTTAGAGAATTAAAACGAGACTCAGTAGCTGACGAAACTTGTGTCGGCGAGCGAGTCACCACCACTGACGGCGGCAGCCCGCACTTTCACCTCAAAGTAACATCGCAACGAGGCCATACGTGATACTGTACCAGGAAATAGCATGGTGTGCTCACCTCTAAAATTATACAGACCGCTCGCTAGCTAAAGTTGAAGATGGACGACAAGGAAGCGTCGTCAATTTTATGTAGTCTTGAGGAACAATATCTGTGCCTTTGCAATTGTGAACATAGCAACATCTTCTAACATACAATAATTGAGAAATTCATCTACACACAATTTTCCCGGAGGATGGAAATAAAATGGAAATAGGAATTTGAAGCGTGGTACCATAGATTTATTGGTGAGTTGTTTCTCTTTTATGTGCTATTTTGACTAGATGTCTCGCAGGCCAAAGATACCGTTACGCAGCAGATACACTATATAAGATCAGCACTTCGCACGTAGGTAGGCAGCAAGGAGACAATCTCTTATCACTTTCTAGGTAGTTTTAAGCTACCCTTCTATGGTGTCTCTGCTAAGCTGCTACATCTTTGGTCTGAGATGCATTTACATCAAAATAAGAATCATGCAGTCCGTACAATAATTTATAGATTTCTGCTGATAAACATGCTTACTACACTATATAAAATGCTCCCATACCTACCCATCTTCGATAAACTTGACTCATTATTATTATGAAACCTTGCAGCTTGACAAAACTGGTGACTCGGGTGTTGGTTGACCAACCATTTCATGACGAAAAGAGAAGTCTTCCTATCCAGACTGTTAGAGTTGAGCTCGGCGCCCCCTCTACCTAGCAGTGCACCCCTCAGATAAGTCGTCGGTGGAACGTATCGCAGTAAACTCTATAAGCCTGAAACTCCTACATAGACCCCGCTAGGTAGACAGAACCTGAAAATCATCAAATATCTCCTAAAACCTTGGAAATCATATCTACACGCAAAGTGCAGACTGCAACCTGGCTGCCCTGAAAAACCTTTCTCTCAAACTGATTTATTTATGGCATACGGAGATCCTTTAGAAAGTTTAGGTAAGTGGTTCTAATATCTATGGGCTACTGGATTGAAACAGCTCTTACAAGTCGCTCCTGGGTCATAACATAGTACTTTCGTTTAAAACACTACAACTGATTCTACTTAAGATGTCTCCTTGTGACTTTTGGAACGTCTTCTCAGATTCTTTATTTTCTGCAACTGCACTCAGCCTGATAATTAAATACCAAGACTCTTCTGGGTATCACTGGACAAGGTACCCACAGAGAGACTTAATATGTACATATTATTCACTTTGATTTGATATGGTTATGATTATTTTTACCAGAGATTGGCAGGAGTACTTTTGCGTCTTATGATGGGCACAGTATGGTGTGTTTAATGCTACTGCTTCATGCAACAAGATAGAACTTCAAGCCAATGCCAGCTTCTAGTCTACGTGTGCTATCGGCTACTTGACGGAAATGGTGAAATAGTGTAGCACAACGTACTTCGACTCTCGGACCCTGACATGATTGAAACACTAAGAAAATGGTAACCTTTTGTAGGTATTATGTTACAATAAAATGCATGTTTAATAGACTTATTCGAAAAGCTTACACATAAAATCTATTTAGCTTAGCGTTTTAGCGGTAGTCGGCTTGGGAAATGTGTTTTTAAGTCTGTCTTCAGTTGTACTGCCCTCATTCCATCGGGCTGGCGGCAGCACAATACGTCTTTCGGATTTATCAAACAAGAGTCTGGTGTCTTCACTAACAAAGGTGCACATCACGTTTTCTTCTGTGTTTTACGGTAATCAATGTACCTATATATTGTCTTTTTTATAGATTTTCCAACTTATATACTTATTTTGGTCTGGACTTCGATATTGTTTTTTGTGTTTTGTTATTTTGCTTATAGGTCGAGATTATATTTACCACATTTAATAAAAAGCTACCTGCAATACCAATGAATGCAAAGGAAATAATGTAAAGGATATGGCGGAATATGCTAATGATGCATGATAATTTAAGTAAATAATCGATACCTACAACTTTAGTTGTAAAAAAGCACAGCGGAATGAATGTGGTTTTGAATTTTGGGGTTACTGTGCTCGCAACTCAAATATTCGAGGTAAACACATGATTATGTGATTCTGTATGGCGTGAAATAAACTTAACCGCATGACGATTTGCCGTCTGTAAGTATGTAGCTCGTCAATAACACTGCAACCGGTCTTTGTATGGCTGATGGTATTCACGCTGACAAAACTAGAACATCTTTGAGCACGGCAGTGGTAATGTACAATTATGGTGAGTGAAAATAGTCTGTTTTATGTATATACGACGAGTTCATTAGAATTAAAAGTGGAAATGAAGTTCATGTACAGATTTCCACTTTTGATTGTAATGAACACAGATTAGTCCTTTACTGGTACAGTATATGCATTATACAGACGTAATTTCCTTATATCTCCTGTGGTAGAAAATAACAGCTTGAAATTATTGTTATATGATCCATCACTCGCCTTATTACTTCCGCTATATTGCCAAGCCTAAAATACGAAGAGAAGCATCTTGTGGTAACTACATGAGTAATGGTATAGGGTCTCCTAAGGGAATTTAAACAAATTTATCTGATTCTCTGAATAAGTTCGCTGTTAGGTAGGGCTTCATATCGCAGTCTTTCTTATTTGTTCAGCTAGGTTGTCTTCACACGGGTTCTGCTACTCACGTCTACTCTACAACATCGGGTTGCTGCCTTAACACACGCCTGCCTTAGTGGCACTAGGGCTGCTGCCTAGTCTCAGCCAGGCCGTACGGTTGTAAACCAACCAGGTCCTTTGGCGCTACGGCCCTTGCTGCCTAGTGACCTTGCCCCGGGGCGGACTGCTGTGTCACAGTCCTTCGTCGGTTGCTGTCTCGTCACAACCACACTTGCCCGCGAGGCATCGCTGCTGCCTTGCACTGCCCGGCCATAGACAACTAGGCGCTAAAGAGCGACGGCCCTTGCTGCTTCGATGCCTTGCCCCGGGGCCGACTGCTGCCCTGTACAGTCTGACCCAAGTGGTCCACGGTTGCTGCCTTGCCACAACTCGCCCGAGAGGCACCATGGCTGCTGCCTTGCACAGCCCGGCCTTACGGTTGCTAGTCAACCAGGCCCCAAGGCGCGACGGCCTTGTTGCATCGTGGCCTGGCCCCAAGATGGTTTCTGCCCTGTCACAAACTGGCCTCAGCGAGCGGCTGCCATATGCAACGCTGTATGCTACTACTGCGAAGACAGATGACTGGTCCTGTTCCTATAAGATGGCATTCCTGATTAAGCCTGATAGGTAAGAATGACGAATATTTATCAGTAAGAATCTCCTTACCCACAAAGTTTATATTCAACAATTAAAAGTATCTCCTTACCCACAAAGTTTCATGTCGAAATAAAGAGAATACATTTTAATTACGAAACCATTTAAAAATCTTTTTGTAAATACAAAAATATAAAGTAAAGTTTCCTTGCCAACAGAAAGCAACACGACACGTCGAAGGCGAAAAATAAATATTGCCTTGTCTCGCTGCCAGTTCCTACGCCTTGGCGCGACGGCTCTTGCTGCCTCGCTGCCAGTTCCCGATCCACGGCGTGACGGCCCTTGCTGCCTCGCTGCCAGTTCCTGAGCTACGGCGCGACGGACCTCCGCCTTGCTGGCAGTTCCTGAGCCTTGGAGCGACTGCTCTTGCTGCCTCGCTGCCAGTTCCTGAGCCACGGCGACGGCCTCCGCCTCGCTGCCAGTTCCTGTCCCTTGGCGCGACGGCCCTTGCTGCCACGGTGCCAGTTCCTGAGGCACGGCGCGTTGGCCCTTGCTGCCTTGCTGTCCGTTCCTGAGCCAAGGCGACGGACCTCCGCCTCGCTGCCATTTCCTGAGCCTTGGCGCGACGGCCCTTGCTGCCTCGCTGCCAGTTCCCGATCCACGACGAGTTGGCCCTTGCTGCCTCTCTGCCACTTCCTGAGCCACGGCGCGATGGCCCTTGCTGCCTCGCTTGCCAGTTCCTGAGCCTCGGCGCGACGGCCCTTGCTGCCTCGCTGCCAGTTCCTGAGCCTTGGCGCGACGGCCCTTGCTGCCACGGTGCCAGTTCCTTAAGGCACGGCGCGTCGGCCCTTGCTGCCTCGCTGCCAGTTCCTGAACCTCGGCGCGACGGCCCTTGCAGCCTCGCTGCCAGTTCCCGATCCACGGCGCGATGGCCCTTGCTGCCTAGCTGCCAGTTCCTGAGCTACGGCGCGACGGCCCTTGCTGCCTAGCTGCCAGATCCTGAGCCTCGGTGCGATGGCCCTTGCTGCCTCGCTGCCAGTTCCCGAGGCACGGAGCGACGGCCCAAGCTGCCTCGCTGCCAGTTCCTGAGCCTCGGCGCGACGGCCCTTGCTGCCTCGCTGCCAGTTCCTGATCCACGACGCGACGGCCTTTGCTGCCTCACTGCCAGTTCCTGAACCAAGGCGCGACGGCCCTTGCTGCCTCGCTGCCAGTTCCTGAGCCTCGGCGCGAAAGTCCTTGCTGCCTTGCTACCGGTTCCCGAGGCAAGGAGCGACGGCCCTTGCTGTCTCGCTGCCAGTTCCTGAGCGTCGGCGCAATGGCCCTTGCTGCCTCGCTGCCACATCCTGAAGGAGCGATGGCCCTTGCTGCCTCGCTGCGCACTACGCGATGGCCCTTGCTGCCTCGCTGCGTACTACCCGATGGCCCTTTCCGACTCGCTGCCCACTGCGCGTAGGCCCTTGCGGCGTCGATGCCAGTTCCTGAGCGATGTCCCTTGCTGCCTGGTTCCTGAGTCCTTTCTGCCAGTGAGCAACGTATCCAGTGTTCCTGGCCGACGTTCCCGTGTCCCTGAGATTCGGTTCTGAGTTACAACAACCGCGTGCTTCGGACGTACCTTGTAGGTAAGAGACGTCCCTTGCTGCCTCGCTGCCCACTGCGCGACGGCCCCTGCTGCCTCGTAGCCTGTTTCTGAGCCAGGGCGCGACGGCCCTTGCTGCCTCGCTGCCAGTTCCTGAGCCACTGCCTGACGGCTCCTGTTGCCTCGCTGCCAGTTCCTGAGCTACTGCGTGACGTCCCTCGCTGCCTCGCTGCCAATTATTTTCTGAGCTACAGCGCCCTTACTGCCTCATTCCTGGGCCATTTCTGCCAGTGAGCAACTATTTTCCTGAGCAACTTTCCTGTGTTCCTGGCCGACTTTCTATGTCCTTAGCAACGTTACTATATTCCTGAGCGCCGTTCCTGAGTTCCTGTGTTTCTGAGCTTCGGTTCTGAGAAGCAGAACCCGCCTGCTTCGGACGTACCTTGTAGATAAGTGCTTGATGACTAACGGGTGCTCATCGGTTATATGCTATCTGTCAATGCTACCGCTACCAACTCTATGATCGACGCAATAACCTGCACTGTATATAACTGCTTGGGGAACATCTGTCTTCTGCCATCTGAAACGGCTAAGGGTGAAAGACATGTCTTGTTTATTTTGTTAGGCAATGTTACAATATACTGACAATGTAGTGTCTAATTTTATTTTTAACAGATACTGTAGAGAAAGTAAACTGCTCAATACTTATTCATGACTAGGTGTTTGTTAGTTAATTTGGATTTCAGGTGCTATTGGAATTTTAAGGTTTGCGATGGTTAATTCATAATATCCTGACTAAGCCCATTAATCTTAATATAGCCGTATTTGATTAAGTTGCATTTGTTTAGTTTTTAATGTAATGCAGCCTTCCTATGGTACAACTTTAATTCTGTATGTGTATGTAGCTGGTATTTTCTTGTTGGTGCTTGTGATTGTTTGTTGGTCTTATCTACATAAGTGCACCATGCACGAGAACTTATTACAAATAACATTGTGGAATAGCACGGATTCTTAACTCTGCATATCGTGGTTGGTGTGGAAACTAATCGTAAGATTGTTTCTAACGACTTGATAACCAAAAGCTAAAACGCATCTGCGAGGTAAGACAGAGCTAACCCTTTAGTTTACAGGTTTCGAAAAGGCAAGTGGAAAGAAAATACACAATATTTACGTTTGTTCATGGCGAAACCACAGCATATGCGTATTTTCAGTGTTATTACCTAGCTGCTAAAATTTCTATGTGCCTGCAGAATTTGGATTAATGGATGCATTGGATTTAGCCAATAAGTTTACTTAGAAGTATTAACATTGTTAGCGTTTAGGACTGATAATGCTTTCCTTACAGATACATCATGAGAATTATTGTAATGTGACTAAAAGAAAACCTCAATGCTATGATAATGGAATGGTTTAACGATAACACATATTTCGAATGATAGAATGCTCTATGCATAGTAGCTGGCGATTTGGCGTTGTAATACAAATATGGGACTTGTGAGATGTGATGTGGACGCTTTGAGAGTGACAATAATCACGTGAATGAAATTTAGAGCATGCTGATATCTCGCCGTATAAGGCTTCACTATGCTTAAATTGCAGATGGCAGCAACACGCGTAAAGTGGTATGTAATAATTCTACTTTAAACTACTGGCGATAGATAGGATTTAATCTGCTTCGTTAAGTTCGTTGCAGAGAAAATAAAATATCGCCATGAATAGAAAATACGTGAGTACCTTCATAAAGTAAAAGTAAATGGTAAATTCGAGAAATGAGAAACTTGGCAGTTCTTGTTTCACACGACTCACGAAAATCGGCGCAACGACTTGAAGAACTACACGAAGACTGCGAGGAAAGGTGAACTAACTTTTAGAGTTGCAGGAAGCATTAAAATATACAGAGCAAAACAAAGGGAAGCAAATCAAGGAACTTTGGCAATGTAAATATGCCTTGACATGATCGAGGTTAGGTACTGAAAATACGAATGAGCCCAAGCGCTTTGTGGAGACATAATTAGAAAACGGATACTAACAAGAGGAAGAGGTAAATTAACTTTTGGAATTCCAGATGAAAATAATGTTGATCTAAGAAAGATTGAACATACGAGAAATAGGTATGCCGTAAAAGTAGACGGCCGAGAAAACATGTTACGATTGCTGCAGATAATACGATTCGAGCGACTTCAAAAAAAAAAAGGTAGACAGAACTTACGTTTAGACTTGCAGGAGACATGGAGAAGACAAATGGTTGGCTTATAGAAAACCTGAAATGTTTGGACAATGTAAACCAGACTTGAATGGAAAGTAGGTGTACAGAAGAGTAACTTAACTACGACAGAGATAATGTTCAAGGAATACTAATTTATTAAACTGACTGAAGGCTGGTAAATTGGGAACCATGGAAGGCGAAATAACTTTTGGATTTACAGGTAAAAGCAGCCCGAGAAATACAATTGAAGATAAATACTTGACATTGAAGATGCGGCAGACAAACAATCCAATCTATATGTGCACAGTTCACATCAATATTCCGAGGTTTGATTTGATAAATAAGAAACAAGCGACTTCGCTGGTGCTGGAAAAGGTAAACAGCGTTTGTATTTGCAGAAACAAACGGTATTAAATTAATATTAATAAATATAAGAAAATGCCTGAAAATACGTGAGTACAGGAGTAAGTATGTGGAGAAAAGACGGTCAAAACCGCTGGTCCTGCAAAAGGTAAACAGCTTTTGAATTTGCAGAAACACAACGAAAGATGTTAAAAAACAATAAACAAAGGTATTGTTAAAGCCTGGATCCATGTGTTGAGACTCGCTTAATGGTGAGTCTCAGAAGGACCATATTGCTAGGATCAGGGAAGAACTAACTTTTCGTTTCACAGAAAACAGCAGATATACAACTGAAGGTATGATACTGAAGCTTACGATGCGGCAACCACACCAATTTATATGTTCACAGTTTACACAGTCACCTTAGTTATGATTTGATGAATTAGAATCGAGCGGTGACCAGCATCAAATTTCACGTAGGGGAGAAACGAAACATTTAATAATGCTGATGGTGGACAGGGTAAACAGATTTTGGTTGCACATACACAATGAAAGGTGCTGCAGAAATATATTTATGGAAAATACATATGTGAGTACAGGAGAACAACATGTTGTGTTCGAAAAAACCTAAATTTCTAGAACCAGAAAATGCGTATTAATGTTTATATTCAATTAAAGGTAAACAATGATGCTGACATGTGGCAACCACCGGGAGACAAACAATGCAATTTATAGGTTCACAGCTAACACCATTTCCTGAGGTATGTTTCGGTAAATAAGATACAAACGAAACATCAGCCCTGGAAACACAATTGAAGGTAAAAACTGACGATGTAGATGCAGAAAACTCAGGAATAAAAGTAAGATTAGTACCAGCAAAGACAACGCGGCAGATCGTAAATTGTAAGTCAGTTTGACTAAAACATTCTAACACAGGACAACGTTGAAAGAAAGGTACCTCTACTAATTTTTAGGTTTGCAGAACAACCTTCTGAAGGTATTCTAAAAGTTAAATTGCAATGCAGCAAAATTGGACTTGCAGAAAATCATGTAATAATCTTTTTAAATATAAGGATAAGCGAAAATAAAGATGAATTTACAGAAGGTATAATCGCTGTGAACACACACCCACACCTTACACTAAGGTAGAAAAATAGAGAAACGAATCAGTTATAGATTTACAGGAAATAAGTCAACAACAAATTAACAGTAAGCCAAAGATGTGCTCGGAACGTAAGTACATAAAGCGAAAAATTAAAACTACCTTCAAAGGCAAAGATACCCGACCGATGTCATCAACTCAACCGTAAGTAGCAACATTCCTATTGCAGATTGAGAAATATAGTGCCTCATACGTAAGTAAACAAGATACAAGGCAAAGATGCAACAACCTGGCAAGAGATGTAATAGTAATGCTTTCGACGAGTTATTGGAAATGATTCTGTTGTTCGACCAACGAGCCTGCATACTTAGTTTTGAACAGAATCATATGGGGGTAGTCGGCTCCGTGCAACATTCGGGCTACGTGTAGCATACCGTCTACAACCCTTAATCAGCAATGCAAGATTCGGGCTACGAGTAGCAAACCGTCTACAACCCTTGATCAGCACTGCAAGAGTCGGGCTACGAGTAGCAACCCGTCTACAACCCTTGATCAGCACAGCAAGAGTCGGGCTACGAGTAGCAAACCGTCTACAAACCTTGAACAGCACTGCAAGAGTCGGGCTACGAGTAGCAAACCGTCTACAACCCTTGATCTGCACTGCAAGAGTCGGGCTACGAGTAGCAAACCGTCTACAACCCTTGATCAGCAAAAAACCTTACAATGATACAAATGAACAACAAAGATGCTATGTATGTATATAACAGTTTCTTTGAATAACTTCTGTGTATGATCATAAGTTTAAAAATTCTAATTCTAAACATGGTATTTGCAGATAGACATACCAGCAGTAAAATTTTACAACGTAAATAGCAATAAACGAACAAAAAATACGGAACAATTGATCACACTAACGCAGACACGTATTGAAGTAACGATGATAGCATTCAAGCAGTCGCACAAGTCGTTGCCATGATAAAATTCCCCCATGGACAAGGAAACGAGTCTGAAATAAAAATTAAAGTAAAAAAATACAAAACGTTAAAAATGCACTTCATAAAAAAGCACATGAATAAATAAAAAATACCATAATAAAAAAGAAACTTGACCAAGCAATAAGAATAAAGCAAGACTCAAGAAAGAAGAGGAAGACTCAAGAAAGAAGAGGAAGACTCAAGAAAGAAGAGGAAGACTCAAGAGAGAAGAGGAAGGCTCAAGAAAGAAGGGGAAGACTCAAAAAAGAAGAAGAAGACTCCGACATCTGAAATAAAAATAAAAATTAAAGTAAAAAAACAAAAAATACAAAACGTTATAAATGTGCACTTCATAAAAAAGCACATGAATAAATAAAAAATACCATAATAAAAAAGAAACTTGACCAAGCAATAAGAATAAAGCAAGACTCAAGAAAGAAGAGGAAGACTCAAGAAAGAAGGGGAATACTCAAAAAAGAAGAGGAAGACTCAAGAAAGAAGAGGAAGACTCAAGAAAGAAGGGGAAGACTCAAAAAAGAAGGAAGACTCAAGAAAGCAGAGGAAGACTCAAGAAAGAAAAGGAATACTCAAGAAAGAAGAGGACGACTCAAGAAAGGAGAGGTAGACTTAAAATCGAAGATGAAGGCTCCAGAAAGAAATGTCTGAAGACTGAAGAGAAAGACTTCAAAAATATTATGAAAATTTATGGGAGATGAAGAACAAAAGAAGAAATGTTTACAAGATTTTTAAAAGATTTACAATTTTATTTTAATTTATAAAATGTTAGCGTTATAAGCAAAATATTAAAAAAACTATATATAATACAACTATACGCCACATTTACATACAAAGGAAAAAAATATGAAAAAAGAATGAAAAATACACGAAATAAAAACAAGAGAAAAAAAAGTAAAATAACAAAAAAAATACTCAAACTCAAGGCAAGGTCTACTCAACAAACAACAAGCATCAAGAAAGAAGAGGAAGATTAAGAAAGAAGGAGGCCGAAGACTCAAGAAAGAAGAGGAAGACTCCAGATAGAGAAGAAGACTCCAGAAAGAGAGGAAGACTCCAGAAAGAGAGGAAGACTCGAGAAAGAAGTGAAGACTCAAGAAACAAGGAATAGGCCAAGTAAGAAGCAGATCAAGGCAAAAAGTTGTCATGAAGACACAATAAAAAAGTAGAAAGCCACAGGTCATGAAAGTAGAAGAAGACTCAAGAAAGAGGAGGAAGACTCAAGAAAGAAGAAGACTCCAGAAAGAGACGAAGACTGCAGAAAGAAAGAAAGACTAAGAAAGAAGTGAAGACTCGAAAAAGTAGGAATAGGCCAAGTAAGAAAGAAGCACATCCAAAAAAAAAGTGGGCATGGAGACACAATAAAAAAGAACAAAACTATAGGTCATGAAACTAGAAGAAGACTCAAGAAACAAGAGGAAGACTCCAGAAAGAGAGGAAGACTCCAGAAAGAGTGGAGGACTCAAGAAAGAAGTGAAGACTCAAGAAAGAAGTGAAGACTCAAGAAAGAAGGAATAGTCCAAGTAAGAAGCAGATCAAGACAGAAAGCGGGCATGAAGACACAATAAAAAAGATGAAAACTACAGTGATTCTTTACAGGTTTAATTAAGCTTTTTTTAGAATATTATTAAAACTTTGCTAATTAAAAAATATATGATAAAGATAGCAGCAACAGTCAAAATAAAAAAGAATACGAAAATAAGGAAGAGTAAGAAAATAAAAAACAAATATCATACAAAAAAAGACGAATATATACAACAATAATGAAGAACATAAAAAAATACCTAATACTAAAAGAACAATTACTAAGAACGATGACCAAGCAACAATAAAGAAGCGGATCGCTCAAGAAAGAAGAGAAGTCTCAAAAAGAACATGAAGACTCAAGAAAGAAGATGAAGACTCGAGAAAGAAGAGTGTGACTCAAGAAACAAGAGGGAGTCTCAAGAAACAAGAGGAATTCTCAAGAAAGAAGATGACTCATGAAAGAAGTGGAATACTGAGGAGCAAAGATTAAGATTCAAGAAAGAAGAGGTCGACAAAAGATGATTGAGACGCGTGAAGGGGAAAATTTTGAAGAATCAAATAGAGGAATAGACTCAAGAATGGAGAGGTATAGATGAAAAAGAAGTAGTAGACGCGTCAAGAAAGAAGGAGTTTCAAGAAGGTGGTAAGAATGATAGTAACTTTAGCTTTGGTCACAGGATCTGTACCCATTGAGGACAATAGCAGAAGAATCAAGACTCTAATGTCATCATTGGCCATGTCAGCTTTACACATTGAACACCAGCACAAAATAACCGAAAGGACGACTCGGTTATGAGAACTCTTGGAACTATGAACCATAATATTATCGCACACAGACCTAAGTTAGAAGGCAGAAGTCCAAAAGATGGACATCACTTAAAAATATCCGATAAATAGAAATACTTGAAACGCAGACTTTCGGCTGACAGAAGTAACAATATAATAGAAGGACGACCTTACCCAACCGGCTGAGGGCTTACGATGTTGGACAAGATATTTATCCACAACGGATCTAGCTAGAAGACGCATCCCATAGTACAGCGCAGGTAATAAATATCTCTTAACCAAATAATTATTTGAATCAATAAACCAATTTTTCTAATTGTTAAATAAATATTATTCCAAATATAAAACAAAACGTTTACCAATGTCAATACATAAACTTAGGTAATTTACAGCTTTATATTGCCACTTTTTGTCTACTCCAGACATCTACATCTATTTATTAATGAGTTCTTTTGCATCCTTCAGGATCCTAGTGGTGGAGAATCATGGCGGCGGAGCGACATCATTGCGTTGAGCAACGACATGGGGAGGAGCAGCTACATGGCGGTGAGCAACAACATAGAAGCGGGGCGGCATCAAGGGGCGGAGCAGTTACAAGGAGGTGAGCAACAATACGGCACGAAGCGACATCACGGCGGCGGAGCGACATCATGGCGGGGAAGCATTTATATGGCGATGAGCAACAACATGTAGGCGGAGCGAAATCATGGAGGCGGAGCAACATCATGGCGGCGGAGCAGCAAAATGGGGGGAGCGGCAACATGGGGCGGAGCGGATACGTGACGGCGGAGCAAAGACATTGCGGTGGAGCGGCAACAAGTCGGCGGAGTAACGACATTGTGGCGGAGCGGCAACAAGGCGGCGGAGCGGCAACATGGCGGCGGAGCGACTACATGGCGGCAGAAAAATGACATTGCGACGGAGTGGCATCATGGCAGCGTGGCAACGAAATTGCGGCGGAGTGACTACATGACGGTGAAGCAACGGCATTGCGGCGGAGCAGAGACAACGTTGGAGCAGCAACAGCGGCGGAGCAGCGACAGGGACGGAGGAGCGACAGCGGCGGAGCAGCCACAGCGGCTCAGTAGATACCGGCCCGGTAAGTTAAAGCAATCACAATAGAAATGAAAAATATATTTAAAAAAAAATCTTAACCTTTTGACTTTCTTACATCAAATACAAAATGTATCACTCACACGCCAAACATGTTTGATTAGTTATGCAAAATATAACTTAGTTCTTACGTGATAAGGTCTCTTTTAATATAAAAATTACGTCGGCTATAGCCGGTGACGTGGCGCCATTGGCACGAGTTTCAGTTGTCGTCCAGTGCCGACTGGGGTGGTGAAAAGGTTTAACATAACACGATCCTAATTAGTTACTGCCGTGATCGCTATCCTCAGTAACTTTGACCCAGGCTGAGAGCGAGCTCGTCACGAAACAGCGGGAACGTGCTAGAAGGTGTTCGCAAATGCAACTAGATCTCGGATTGCGCATTAAGGAAGAAGAGGCTTCGCTGCAGCGAAAAGAGAAAATCGATAGTCTTTATAAATTCTCCAAATATCCAGATCATTTCAAAAGTTTTCCAGCGTAGCTCGGCTAGTGTCACAGATTGTATTTGAATCTGTGATATATGTAGGATATGTTTTTCTAACTTTCAGTCGCATTGCGTTTCACGTGGGTCTGCATGCGACGACATGGCTGCCGCCATCTTGTTGGCTGCGCAAGTCGGGCTCGGGGCGTGGGCGTGGTCGCGCTACTAGCTACAGAATGGGTTTGTAACGTATCTTAATTATAGTTTAGCTCAATTATTGTAAATGTTGTATTTAAATTTCAGTCTATGATAAGAGTTAAAATTGGAAGTAAAGTTTATTCATAATGAATAAGAAAGCACTGTAAATTACATATGTTTAAGTATGGA
Source organism: Argyresthia goedartella (assembly GCA_949825045.1). Classification (NCBI taxonomy): domain Eukaryota; kingdom Metazoa; phylum Arthropoda; class Insecta; order Lepidoptera; family Argyresthiidae; genus Argyresthia; species Argyresthia goedartella. The sequence continues at coordinate 17,343,455 of OX463824.1, read as the reverse complement.
AATAAAATATATATTTTGAAAAAACCGTGTTCTCTTAAGCTCTTTGTAATGCATCTGTGATTTCACCCTGAATGTGTCATTTCCATGAGTCATCGTGAGCGGAGGCGAATGGAGGCCGAGTTCCCGAGTGTGCTGAGCTGTCAGCTGCCTATCAGCACTGCGTCTGCGACAAACGTTTCCACCAACCGACGCACACACGTACCACTCGAGTCACCGAGACCCGTTGTCAGGCCCGTTCTAGGTAAACGTTAGGTCACTGCGATCTCAAACTGACTTTGAACCTTGTCTGGCCCGTTCCAACGGGGGCCCTTGCCTGTAACATGTATTCCACGAATGCTGATCATTACGTCCAGTCATCATTGTGCTATTCACATCCATCATAAACTATAGAAAACTAGGCAGTCGTTTTTATATCTCATTATATTGTGCTGCTGTTTTTTTAGTGACTCTTATGCGTTAAAACACCTGCCGTCACACGGTCTCTACCGCATAGCGGAACAATGAGTCGTTTCTAGGAGGAAGTAAATATGTAAAGCCCTAATGGTGAGTCACATTCTAATGGAGTGCTTGACTTGTGTTTAATAATCAAATCTTTTTAGACATTGGCCCCATTGTGTGTTGACTTCTCAACACTATAAAATCAATATTATACTAAAATTTTAGACAATCTTAAGGCAATCTCTGCATATAACTTTCCATTCAAGCAGGTTTCCTCATAATTTAGAGAATTAAAACGAGACTCGGTAGCTGACGAAACTTGTGGCGGCGAGCGAGCCACCAATGACGGCCGCAGCCCGTACTTTCACCTTAAAGTAACATCGCAACGAGGCCATCACGTGATTACTGTACCAGGAAATAGCATGGTGTGCTCACCTCTAAAATTATATAGACCGCTCGCTAGCTAAAGTTGAAGATGGACGACAAGGAAGCGTCGTCAATTTTATGTAGTCTTGAGGAACAATATCTGTGCCTTTGCAATTGTGAACATAGCAACATCATCTAACATACAATAATTGAGAAATTCATCTACACACAATTTTCCCGGAGGATGAAAAGAAAATGGAAATATGAATTTGAAGCGTGGTACCATAGATTTATTGGTGAGTTGTTTCTCTTTTATGTGCTATTTTGACTAGATGTCTCGCAGGCCAAAGATACCGTTACGCAGCAGATACACGATATAAGATCAGCACTTCGCACGTAGGTAGGCAGCAAGGAGACAATTGCTCACCACTTTCTAGGTAGTTTTAAGCTACACTTCTATGGTTTCTCTGCTAAGCTGCTACATCTTTGGTCTGAGATGCATTTACATCAAAATAAGAATCATGCAGTCCGTACAATAATTTATAGATCTGCTGATAAACATGCTTACTACACTATATAAAATGCCCCCATACCTACACATCTTCGATAAACTTGACTCATTATTATTAGGAAACCTTGCAGCTTGACAAAACCGGTGACTCGGGTGTTGGTTGGCCAACCATTTCATGACGAAAAGAGAAGTCTTCCTATCCAGACTGTTAGAGTTGAGCTCGGCGCCCCCTCTACCTAGCAGTGCACCCCTCAGATAAGTCGTCGGTGGAACGTATCGCAGTAAACACTATAAGCCTGAAACTCCTACATAGACCCCGCTAGGTAGACAGAACCTGAAAATCATCAAATATCTCCTAAAACCTTGGAAATCATATCTACACGCAAAGTGCAGACTGCAACCTGGCTGCCATGAAAAACCTTTCTCTCAAACTGATTTATTTATGGCATACGGAGATCCTGTAGAAGTTTAGGTAAGTGGTTCTACTACCTAAGAGCTACTGGATTAAAACAACTCTTACATGTCGCTTCTGGACTACTTTCGTTTCAAAACACTACAATTACATAACCACGTAGGTACATAAAATCCAATTGAGATTAGGCAGGTGGACTTGCAATGCAATGAACTGTATGATGAATGACCTTTTAATTTTTCAGATTCATAATGTGACTTCCGTTCCGACGAAACTCTAAAGAACGAAGAACCCATTTTAAATGCACCTCATGGATCATCTAATCATCATGGCAAAAGTGGTTAATTTTTCAAAGATTTCTACATCCCTACACTCCAAAGATGTCTAAACAGAAATAGGTTTCCAATTCAAACATTGAAAATAAACTGACATCTTAGACATCTAAAGGGGATCAGGGACGGGATTACAAACATTAAAACTTTATATTTCAGGCAGTTTTTTAAAGAAGTCATCAAAACAATACCTTAGTAAACTACCCATACGTATGAAATACCTGCGGACACCAGATATTAATATGATTAAGGTAGTCTAGATAAATTGACAAACTTACCTTATTGTTAAGTGAAGATGATACATGAACTCAAAGCTGAAAGGAGAAATAAATACCTTAATCCATGGCGTTAAATGAAAATCTGAAGATGCTCTAGGATAAAAGGATACAACGGCTCAAGCAGCAGGCTTTCTTAAAGTTTTTTTGACAGGTGGAGGTAATGAAGCAACTTTCGACAGCTGAATTCTAGAACAACTGATTCTACCAAAGATGTATGTGTGACTTTTGGAACGTCTTCTCAGATTCTTTCTTTCCTGCGACTGCACTCAGCCTGACAATTAAATACCAAGACTCTTCTGGGTATCACTGAACAAGGTACCCACAGAAAGAATTACCTAATATGTACATATTATTTCCAGCTGTAATGAGATAAGGGATTTGTACATATTATTTCCAGCTGTAATGAGATAAGGGATTTGGGTATAATAATGGACTCAAAATTACTTTTTGATAAACATATTGATACAATAGTAAAGAAAGCATATAAATTACTAGGATTCCTTATACGCTCCTGTAAAAATTTCAAGTTGATGAAGTCTATTAAGATAATTTACTGCACTCTTGTAAGAAGCAACTTGGGAGTACGCATCTCAGGTGTGGAACCCACGTTATGACGTCTATATTTCAAAAATTGAGTCCATCCAAAAAAAGTTTATTCGCTATCTATGTTACATATTTAGAATTCCAAGACGGAGCTATGAGTTTCATTGCAATCAATTCCACCTTCTCCCTCTTCAAATCAGGCGTGAAGCTGCAGATATAATATTCCTCACTAGGCTGGCTCAGAATAGTATTGATTGTCCAGATTTGCTGAATAAAATCCATCTGTTAGTCCCCGCACGTCAATTACGTCTCAAATCACTGTTGCATGTTCCACTCGTTCATACCAACTACAGGCAGAACTCGTTTCTTTTGAGAGCTTCGCGCTCTTTCAATTCACTTAGTTTTGACTGTATGGACATAGACATGTTTTGTAGTAGTGCTCGGTCTGTCAGCTATTATCTGACCAGTAAGTTTAGCTCAACTATTTAAGTTTAGTGCTAAGCAATATTAAACTATATCCTTGTATTAACTGTTTATACGTCTCGCGTATCTCTCTTAATGTTTTAATTTACAAGTAGAAGTAGGTATATATGTCTCAATATAGGCTTGTGTTGTTTCTTTGTAATAATTAACGTAATATGCATAGTTAGGTACTCACTCATGTAACATTCATAAAAATGTAGGTATTAATAATATTGTATTTTATCTGGTTTCGTGTTTCCAGTTAGGTATGTCTGCATTCATAGGAATCAATTTGTTATTATACTCTGTCGTCAATTAGTGAAAACTTGTAATTGGCTATCAACTGTACATTTTTAGTGTTAAACTGTAAAATTTTTGCTGTAAGTTTTCCATACAAGAAAAATAAAATAAAATAAAATAAAATTATTCACTTTGATTTGATATGGATATCATTATTTTTACCACAAAAGTGGGTTCGAATCCCTGTCTTCAGAACTGAGTTTCCAAATTCGGAAACGAAATGGTTTTGTTTAGTTTTGATTGGCAGGAGTTCTGTTGCGTCTTGTGATGGGCGGGGTACTTCCAACACGGTATGGTTTATTTAATGCTGCTGCTTCACGCAACAAGATAGAACTTCAAGCCAATGCCAGCTTCTAGTCTACGAGTGCTATCGGCTACATGACGGAAATGGTGAAATAGTGAAGCATTACTTACAAAAGTCTTCGACTCTCGGACCATGACATGATTGAAACACTGAGAAAATGGTAACCTTTTATAGGTATTCAGTTACAATAAAATGCATGTTTAGTAGACTTATTCAAAAAGCTTACACATAAATCTATTTAGCTTAGCGTTTTAGCGGTAGTCGGCTTGGGAAATGTGTTTTTAAGTCTGTCTTCAGTTGTACTGCCCTCATTCCATCGGGCTGGCGGCAGCACAATACGACTTTCGGATTTATCAAACAAGAGTCTGGTGTCTTCACTAACAAAGGTGCACATCTCGTTTTCTTCTGTGTTTTACGGTAATCAATGTATCTATTCTTTTTTATGGATTTTCCAACTTATCTTATTTTCGTCTGGACTTCGATATTGTTTTTTGTGTTTTGTTATTTTGCTTATTGGTCGAGATTATATTTACCACATACCTGCAATACCAATGAATGCAAAGGAAATAATGTAAAGGATATGGCGGAATATGCTAATGACGATTTGCCGTCTGTAAGTATGTAGCTCGTCAATAACACTGCAACCGGTCTTTGTATGGCTGATGGTATCCACGCTGACAAAACTAGAACATCTTTGAGCACGGCAGTGGTAATGTACAATTATGGTGAATGAAATACACAAAAGTCTGTTTTATGTATACACGAGTTCATTAGAATTAAAAGTGGAAATGAAGTTCATATTCAGATTTCCACCTTTGTTTGTAATGAACACATATCAGTGGTACAGAATATGCAATATACAGACGTAATTTCCTTCTCTCCTGTGGTAGAAAATAACAGCTTGAAATTAATGTTATAAGATCGATCACTCGCCTTATTACTTCCGCTATTTTTCCAAGCCTAAAACACGAAGAGAAGCATCTTGTAACTACATGGGTAATGATATAGGGTCTCCTAATCTACTTTAAACAAATTTATCTGATTCTCTGAATAAGTTCGCTGTTAGGTAGGGCTTCATATCGCAGTCTTTCTTATTTGTTCAGCTAGGTTGTCTTGTACTCACGTCTACTCTACAACATCGGGTTGCTGCCTTGACACACGCCTGCCTTAGTGGCATTAGGGCTGCTGCCTAGTCTCAGCCCGGCCATACGGTTGTAAACCAACCAGGTCCTGAGGCGCTACGGACCTTGCTGCCTAGTGACCTTGCCCCGGGGCGGACTGCTGTGTCACAGTCCTTCGTCGGTTGCTGTCCCGTCACAACCACACTTGCCCGCGAGGCATCGCTGCTGCCTTGCACTGCCAGGCCATAGACAACTAGGCGCTAAAGAGCGACGGCCCTTGCTGCCTCGATGCCTTGCCCCGGGACCGACTGCTGCCCTGTACAGTCTGACCCAAGTGGTTGCTGCCTTGTCACAACTCGCCCGAGAGGCACCATGGCTGCTGCCTTGCACAGCCCGGCCTTACGGTTGCTAGTTAACCAGGCCCCAAGGCGCGACGGCCTTGCTGCCTCGTGGCCTGGCCCCAAGATGGTTTCTGCCCTGTCACAAACTGGCCTCAGCGAGCGGCTGCCATATGCAACGCTGTATGCTACTACTGCGAAGACAGATGACTGGTCCTGTTCCTATAAGATGGCATTCCTGATTAATCCTGATAGGTAAGAATGTCGAATATTTATACAGTAAGAATCTCCTTAACCACAAAGTTTCATGTCGAAATAAAGAGAATACATTTTAATTACGAAACCATTTAAAAATCTTTTTGTAAATACAAAAATATAAAGTAAAGTTTCCTTGCCACCAGAAAGCTACACGAAACGTCGAAGGCCAAAAATGGTTAATGCCTTGTCTCGCTGCCAGTTCCTAAGCCTTGGCGCGACGGCTCTTGCTGCCACGGTGCCAGTTTCTGAGGCACGGCGCGACGGCCCTTGCTGCCTCGCTGCCAGTTCCTGAGCCACGGCGACGCACCTCCGCCTCGCTACCAGTTCCTGAGCCTTGGCGCGACGGCCCTTGCTGCCTCGCTGCCAGTTCCTGAGCCTCGGCGCGGCGGCCCTTGCTGCCTCGCTGCCAGTTCCCGATCCACGGCGCGACGGCCCTTGCTGCCTCGCTGCCAGTTCCTGAGCTACGGCGCGACGGACCTCCGCCTCGCTGCCAGTTCCTGAGCCTCGGCGCGACGGCCCTTGCTGCCTCGCTGCCAGTTTCCGATCCACGACGAGACGGCCCTTGCTGCCTCGCTGCCAGTTCCTGAGCCTTGGTGCGACGGCCCTTGCTGCCTCGCTGCCAGTTCCTGAGCCTTGGTGCGACGGCCCTTGCTGCCTCGCTGCCAGTTCCTGAGCCTTGGTGCGACGGCCCTTGCTGCCTCGCTGCCAGTTCCTGAGCCTTGGTGCGACGGCCCTTGCTGCCTCGCTGCCAGTTCCTGATCCACGACGCGACGGCCTTTGCTGCCTCGCTGCCAGTTCCTGAGCCACGGCGCGATGGCCCTTGTTGCCTCGCTGCCAGTTCCTGAGCCTTGGCGTTACGGCCCTTGCTGCCTCGCTGCCAGTTCCTGAAGGAGCGACGGCCCTTGCTGCCTCGCTGCGCACTACGCGATGGCCCTTGCTGCCTCGCTGCGTACTACCCGATGGCCCTTTCCGCCTCGCTGCCCACTGCGCGTAGGCCCATGCGGCGTCGATGCCAGTTCCTGAGCGATGGCCCTTGCTGCCTGGTTCCTGAGTCCTTTCTGCCAGTGAGCAACGTATCCAGTGTTCCTGGCCGACGACGTTCCTGTGTTCCTGAGATTCGGTTCTGAGTACCAACAACCGCGTGCTTCGGACGTACCTTGTAGGTAAGAGTCGTCCCTTGCTGCCTCGCTGCTCACTGCGCGACGGCCCCTGCTGCCTCGTAGCCTGTTTCTGAGCCAGGGCGCGACGGCCCTTGCTGCCTCGCTGCCAGTTCCTGAGCCACTGCGTGTCGGCCGTTGTTGCCTCACTGCCAGTTCCTGAGCTACTGCGTGACGGCCATTGCTGCCTCGCTGACAATTTTTTTTTCTGAGCTACAGCGCCCTTACTGCCTCATTCCTGGGCCATTTCTGCCAGTGAGCAACTATTTTCCTGAGCAACTTTCCTGTGTTCCTGGCCGACGTTCCTATGTCCTTAGCAACGTTACTATATTCCTGAGCGCCGTTCCTGAGTTCCTGTGTTTCTGAGCTTCGGTTCTGAGAAGCAGACCCCGCCTGCTTCGGACGTACCTTGTAGATAAGTGCTTGATGACTAACGGGTGCTCATCGGTTATATGCTATCTGTCAATGCTACCGCTACCAACTCTATGATCGACGCAATAACCTGCACTGTATATAACTGCTTGGGGAACATCTGTCTTCTGCAATCTGAAACGGCTAAGGGTGAAAGACATGTCTTGTTTATTTTGTTAGGCAATGTTACAATATACTGACAATGTAGTGTCTAATTTTATTTTTAACAGATACTCTAGAGAAAGTAAACTGCTCAATACTTATTAATGACTAGGTGTTTGTTAGTTAATTTGGATTTCAGGTGCTATTGGAATTTTAAGGTTTGCGATGGTTAATTCATAATATCGTGACTAAGCCCATTAATCTTAATATAGCCGTATTTGATTAAGTTGCATTTGTTTAGTTTTTAATGTAATGCAGCCTTCCTATGGTACAACTTTAATTCTGTATGTGTATGTAGCTGGTATTTTCTTGTTGGTGCTTGTGATTGTTTGTTGGTCTTATCTACATAGGTGCACCATGCACGAGAACGTATTACAAATAACATTGTGGAATAGCACGGATTCTTAACTCTGCATATCGTGGTTGCTGTGGAAACTAATCGTAAGATTGTTTCTAACGACTTGATAACCAAAAGCTAAAACGCATCTGCGAGGTAAGACAGAGCTAACCCTTTAGTTTGCAGGTTTTGAAAAGGCAAGTGGAAAGAAAATACACAATATTTACGTTTGTTCATGGCGAAACCACAGCATATGCGTATTTTCAGTGTTATTACCTAGCTGCTAAAATTTCTATGTGCCTGCAGAATTTGGATTAATGGATGCATTGGATTTATCCAATAAGTTTACTTAGAAGTATTAACATTGTTAGCGTTTAGGACTGATAATGCTTTCCTTACAGATACATCATGAGAATTATTGTAATGTGACTAAAAGAGAACCTCAATGCTGTGATAATGGAATGGTTTAACGATAACACATATTTCGAATGATAGAATGCTCTATGCATAGTTGCTGGCGATTTGGCGTTGTAATACAAATATGGGACTTGTGAGATGTGATGTGGACGCTTTGAGAGTGACAATAATCACGTGAATGAAATTTAGAGCATGCTGATATCTCGCCGTATAAGGCTTCACTATGCTTAAATTGCAGATGGCAGCAACACGCGTAAAGTGGTATGTAATAATTCTACTTTAAACTACTGGCGATAGATAGTATTGAAACAGCTTCGTTAAGTTCGTTGAAGAGAAAATAAAATATCGCCATGAATAGAAAATACGTGAGTACCTTCATAAAGTAAAAGTAAATTGTGAATTCGAGAAATGAGAAACTTGGCAGTTCCTTTTTTCACAGGACTCATGAAAATCGGCTCAACGACTTGAAGAACTACACGAAGACTGCGAGGAAAGGTGAACTAACTTTTAGAGTTGCAGGAAACATTAAAATTATACGACTTTTATACAGAGCAAAACAAAGGGAAGCCAATCAAGGAATTTTGGCAATGAAAATATGCCTTGACATGATCGAGGTTACTGAAAATACGAATGAGCCCAAGCGCTTTGTGGAGACATAATTAGAAAACGGATACTAACAAGAGGAAGAGGTAAATTAACTTTTGGAATTCCAGATGACAATAATGTTGATCTAAGAAAGATTGAACATACGAGAAATATGCCGTAAAAGTAGGCGGCTGAGAAAACATTTTACGATTGCTGCAGATAATATGATTCGAGCGACTTCAAAAAAAAAAAAGGTAGACAGAACTTACGTTTAGACTTGCAGGAGACTTGGAAAAGGCAAATGGTTGGCTTATAGAAAACCTGAATTGTTGGGACAATGTAAACCAGTCTTGAATGGAAAGTAGGTGTACAGAAGAGTAACTTAACTACGACAGAGATAATGTTCAAGGCTAATTTATTAAACTGACTGAAGGCTGGTAAATTGAGAACCATGGAAGGCGAAATAACTTTTGGATTTACAGGTAAAAGCAGCCCGAGAAATACAATTGAAGATAAATACTTGACATTGAAGATGCGGTAGACAAACAATCCAATATATATGTGCACAGTTCACATCAATATTCCGAGGTTTGATTTGATAAATAAGAAACAAGCGACTTCGCTGGTGCTGGAAAAAGTAAACAGCGTTTGTATTTGCAGAAACAAACGGTATTAAATTAATATTAATAAATATAAGAAAATGCCAGAAAATACGTGAGTACAGGAGTATGTGGAGAAAAGACGGTCAAAACCGCTGGTCCTGCCAAAGGTCAACAGCTTTTGAATTTGCAGAAACACAACGAAAGATGTTAAAAAACAAGAAACAAAGGTATTGTTAAAGACTGGATCCATGTGATTGAGACTCGCTTAATGGTGAGTCTCAGAAGGACCATATTGCTAGGATCAGGGAAGAACTAACGTTTCGATTCACAGAAAACAGCAGATATACAACTGAAGGTATGATACTGAAGCTGACGATGCGGCAACCACAGGGAGACAAACAATCCAATTTATATGTTCACAGTTTACACAGTCACCTTAGTTATGATTTGATGAATTAGAATCACGCGGTGACCAGCATCAAATTACACGTAGGGGAGAAACGAAACATTTAATAATGCTGATGGTGGACAGGGTAAACAGATTTTGGTTGCACATACACAATTAAAGGTGCTGCAGAAATATATATATGGAAAATACATATGTGGGTACAGGAGAACAACATGTTGTGTTCTAAAAACCTAAATTTCTAGAACCAGAAAAGGCGAATTAATGTTTATATTCAATTAAAGGTAAACAATGATGCTGACATGCGGCAACCACCGGGAGACAAACAATGCAATTTATATGTTCACAGCTAACACCATTTCCTGAGGTATGTTTTTGTAAATAAGATACAAACGAAACATCAGCCCTGGAAACACAATTGAAGGTAAAAACTGACGATGTAGATGCAGAAAACTCAGGAATAAAAGTAAGATTAGTACCAGCAAAGACAACGTGGCAGTTCTTAAATTGTAAGTCAGTTTGACTAAAACATTCTAACACAGGACAACGTTGAAGGAAAGGTACCTCTACTAATTTTTAGGTTTGCAGAACAACCTTCTGAAGGTATTCTAAAAGGTAAATTGCAATGCAGCAAAATTAGACTTGCAGAAAATCATGTAATAATCTTTTTAAATATAAGGATAAGCGAAAATAAAGATGAATTTACAGAAGGTATAATCGCTATGAACACACACCCACACCTTATACTAAGGTAGAAAAATAGAGAAACGAATCAGTTATAGATTTACAGGAAACAAGTCAACAACAAATTAACAGTAAGCTAAAGATGTGCTCGGAACGTAAGTACATAAAGCGAAAAATTAAAACTACTTAACAAAGGCAAAGATACCCGACCGATGTTATCAACTCAACCGTAAGTAACCTCAATTCCTATCGCAGACAATGAACTCCAGAGTTTCGAAACGCCATGACAGTTTTCCTCATACACGTTTATTGCAGATTGAGAAATATAGTGCCTCATACGTAAGTAAACAAGATACAAGGCAAAGATGCGACAACCTGGCAAGAGATGTAAAAGTAATGCTTTCGACGAGTTATTGGAAATGATTCTGTTGTTCGACCAACGAGCCTGCATAATTAGTTTTGAATAGAATCATATGGGGGTAGTCGGCTCCGTGCAACATTCGGGCTACGTGTAGCATACCGTCTACAACCCTTAATCAGCACTGCAAGATTCGGGCTACGAGTAGCAAACCGTCTACAACCCTTGATCAGCACTGCAAGAGTCGGGCTACGCGTAGCATACCGTCTACAACACTTGATCATCACTGCAAGAGTGGGACTACGAGTAGCAAACCGTCTACAACCCTTGATCAGCACTGCAAGAGTCGAAGTACGAGTAGCAAACCGTCTACAACCCTTAATCAGCACTGCAAGAGTCGGGCTACGAGTAGCAAACCGTCTACAACCCTTGATCAGCACTGCGAGAGTCGGGCTACGAGTAGCAAACCGTCTACAACCCTTGATCAGCAAACTACCTTACAATTATACAAATGAACAACAAAGATGCTATGTATGTATATAACAGTTTCTTTGAATAACTTTTGTGTATGATCATAAGTTTAAAAATTCTAATTCTAAACATGGTCTTTGCAGATAGACATACCAGCAGTAAAATTTTACAACGTAAATAGCAATAAACGAACAAAAAATACGGAACAATTGATCACACTAACGCAGACACGTATTGAAGTAACGATGATAGCATTCAAGCAGTCGCACAAGTCGTTGCCATGATAAAATTCCCCCATGGACAAGGAAACGAGTGCAATAAATAATTATGAAGTTAGAAAGTAAACGAAAACATGATAATTGATCCTGCCTCACCAGCATAATTGGTTAGTGGTTCTTTTCAGGATCAATTCCAGGTACTCATTATTTTGAAGAAGAAAAAACAATGGTAAAAAAGATCGTTTACCTATTTATCTGCAAAGAAAACATCTGAAAAAAAATTTAAGTACAAAAACAAAAATACAAAACGTTAAAAATGCACTTCATAAAAAAGCACATGAATAAATAAGTAATACCATAAAAAAAAAGAAACTTGACCAAACAATAAGAATAAAGCAAGACTCAAGAAAGAAGAGGAAGCCTCAAGAAAGAAGAGGAAGACTCAAGAAAGAAGAGGAAGACTCAAGAGAGAAGAGGAAGGCTCAAGAAAGGAGGGGAAGACTCAAAAAAGAAGAGGAAGACTCCGACATCTGAAATAAAAATTAAAGTAAAAAAACAAAAAATACAAAACGTTAAAAATGTGCACTTCATAAAAAAAGCACATGAATAAATTAAAAAATACTATAACAAAAAAGAACCTTGACCAAGCAATAAGAATGAAACAAGACTCAAGAAAGAAGAGGAAGACTCAAGAAAGAAGGGGAAGACTCAAAAAAGAAGAGGAAGACTCAAGAAAGAAGGGGAAGACTCAAAAAAGAAGAGGAAGACTCAAGAAAGCAGAGGAATACTCAAGAAAGAAGAGGACGACTCAAGAAAGGAGAGGTAGACTTAAAAACGAAGATGAAGGCTCCAGAAAGAAATGTCTAAAGACTGAAGAGGAAGACTTCAAAAATATTATGAAAATTTATGGGAGATGAAGAACAAAAGAAGAAAAGTTTACAAGATTTTTAAAAGATTTACAATTTTATTTTAATTTATAAAATATTAGCGTTATAAGCAAAATATAAAAAACTATATATAATACAACTATACGCCACATTTACATACAAGGAAAAAAATATGAAAAAAGAATGAAAAATACACGAAATAAAAACAAGAGAAAAAAAAAGTAAAAAAAAAAAAAACTCAAACTCAAGGCAAGGTCTACTCAACAAACAACAAGCATCAAGAAAGAGGAGGAAGATCAAGAAAGAAGGAGAACACTCAAGAAGGAGGCCGAAGACTCAAGAAAGAAGAGGAATACTCCAGATAGAGAAGAAGACTCCAGAAAGAGAGGAAGACTCAAGAAAGAAGAGGAAGACTCAAGAAACAAGGAATAGGCCAAGTAAGAAGCAGAGCAAGACAAAAAGTTATCATGAAAACACAATAAAAAAGAAGAAAACTACAGGTCGTGAAAGTAGAAGAAGACTCAAGAAAGAGGAGAAGACTCAAGAAAGAAGAAGACTCCAGAAAGAGAGGAAGACTGAAGAAAGAAAGAAAGACTCAAGAAAGAAGTGAAGACTCGAAAAAGTAGGAATAGGCCAAGCAAGAAAGAAGCACATCCAAAAAAAAAAGTGGGCATGAAGACACAATAATAAAGAACAAAACTATAGGTCATGAAACTAGAAGAAGACTCAAGAAAGAAGAGGAAGACTCCAGAAAGAGAGGAAGACTCCAGAAAGAGTGGAGGACTCAAGAAAGAAGGAATAGTCAAAGTAAGAAGCAGATCAAGACAGAAAGCGGGCATGAAGACACAATAAAAAAGATGAACACTACAGTGATTCTTTACAGGTTTAATTAAGCTTTTTTTAATTATTAAAACTTTGCTAATTAAAAAATATATGATAAAGATAGCAGCAACAGTCAAAATAAAAAAGAATACGAAAATAAGGAAGAGTAAGAAAATAAAAACAAATATCATACAAAAAAGACGAATATATACAACAATAATGAAGAACATAAAAAAAAACCTAATACTAAAAGAACAATTACTAAGAGCGATGACGAAGCAACAAGAAAGAAGCGGAACGCTCAAGAAAGAAGAGAAGGCTCAAGAAAGAACATGAAGACTCAAGAAAGAAGATGAAGACTCAAGAAAGAAGAGTGTGACTCAAGAAACAAGAGGGTGTCTCAAGAAACAAGAGGAATTCTCAAGAAAGAAGATGACTCATGAAAGAAGAGGAATACTGAAGAGCAAAGATTAAGATTCAAGAAAGAAGAGGTCGACAGAAGATGATTGAGACTCGAGAAGGGAAAAATTCCACAAAATAGACTCGTTGAAGAATCAAATAGAGGAATAGACTCAAGAATGGAGAGGTATAGATGAAAAAGAAGTAGTAGACGCGTCAAGAAAGAAGAAGGAGTTTCAAGAAGGTGGTAAGAATGTTAATAACTTTAGCTTTAGTCACAGGATCTGTACCCATTGAGGACAATAGCAGAAGAAACAAGACTCTAATGTCATCATTGGCCATGTCAGCTTTACACATTGAACACCAGCACAAAATAACCGAAAGGACGACTCGGTTATGAGAACTCTTGTAACTATGAACCATAATATTATCGCACAAAGACCTAAGTTAGAAGGCAGAAGTTCGAAAGATGGACATCACTTGAAAATATCCGATAAATAGAAATACCTGCAACGCAGACTTTCGGCTGACAGAAGTAACAATATAATAGAAGGACGACCTTACCCAACCGGCTGAGGGCTTACAATGTTGGACAAGATATTTATCCACAACGGATCTAGCTAGAAGACGAATCCCATAGTACAGCGCAGGTAATAAATATCTCTTAACCAAATAATTATTTGAATCAATAAACCAATTTTTCAAATTGTTAAATAAATATTATTCCAGATATAAAACAAAACGTTTACCAATGTCAATACATAAACCTAGGTAATTTACAGCTTTATATTGCCACTTTTTGTCTACTCCAGACATCTACATCTATTTATAAGTTCAAATTAATGAGTTCTTTTGCATCCTTCAGGATCCTAGTGGTGGAGCATCATGGCGGCGGAGCGACATCATGGCGTCGAGCAACGCCATGGGGAGGAGCAGCTACATGGCGGTGAGCAACAATATAGAAGCGGAGCGACATAATGGCGGCAGAGCAACATCCGGCGGCGGTGCGAAATCTTGGCCGTGGGGCGGCATCAAGGGGCGGAGCAGTTACAAGGAGGTGAGCAACAATACGGCACGAAGCGACATCACGGCGGCGGAGCGACATCATGGCGGGGAAGCAGTTATATGGCTATGAGCAACAACATGTAGACGGAGCGAAATCATGGAGGCGGAGCAACATCATAGCGGCGGAGCAGCAACATGGGGGCGGAGCGGCAACATGGGGGCGGAGCGGCAACATGGGGGCGGAGCGGCAACATGGGGGCGGAGCGACTACGTGACGGCGGAGCAAAGACATTGCGGTGGAGCGGCAACATGGCGGCGGAGTAACGACATTGCGGCGGAGCGGCAACATGGCGGCGGAGTAACGACATTGCGGCGGAGCGGCAACATGGCAGCGTGGTAACGAAATTGCGGCGGAGCGACTACATAACGGTGGAGCAACGGTATTGCGGCGTAGCGGCAACATGGCAACGGAGCAACGAAATTGCGGCGGAGTGACTACATGACGGGGGAGCAACGGCATTGCGGCGGAGCAGAGACAACGATGGAGCAGCGCGGCGGAGCAGCGACAGGAGCGGAGGAGCGACAGCGGCGGAGCAGCCACAGCGGCTCAGTAGATACCGGCCCGGTAAGTTAAAGCAATCACAACAGAAATGCAAAATATATTTAAAAAAAAATCTTAACCTTTTGACCTTCTTACATCAAATACAAAATGTATCACTCACACGCCAAACATGTTTGATTAGTTATGCAAAATATAACTTAGTTCTTACGTGATTGGAAAATTGTAAGTAAAGTATATTCATAATGAATAAGAAAGCACTGTAAATTACATATGTTTAAGTATCCAAAATAAAAGATATATTTTGAAAAAACCGTGTTGTCTTAAGCTCTTTGTAATGCATCTATGATTTCACCCTGAATGTGTCATTTCCATGAGTCATCGTGAGCGGAGGCGAATGGAGGCCGAGTTCCCGAGTGTGCTGAGCTGTCAGCTGCGTATCAGCACTGCGTCTGCGACAAACGTTTCCACCAACCGACGCACACACGTACCACTCGAGTCACCGAGACCCGTTGTCAGGCCCGTTCTAGGTAAACGTTAGGTCACTGCGATCTCAAACTGACTTTGAACCTTGTCTGGCCCGTTCCAACGGGGGCCCTTGCCTGTAACATGTATTTATTAGTAAGACCTCAGACCTGCCGCTGTGTGCCACTGCCTCCGCATACCTTCGGTCGGCTGGCAAGAGGTCGGCCCCCTGTGACACCGCGTCGTCGTCTCAACACCTGCCGTCACACGGCCTCTACCGCATATCGGAACAATGAGTCAAGTTTCTAGGAGGAAGTAAATATGTAAAGCCCTAATGGTGAGTCACATTGGAGTGCTTGACTTGTGTTTAATAATCAAATCTTTTTAGACATTGGCCCCATTGTGTGTTGACTTATCAACGCTATAAAATCAATATTATACTAAAATTTGCAATCTTAAGGCAATCTCTGCATATAACTTTCCATTCAAGCAGGTTTCCTAATTATTTAGAGAATTAAAACGAGACTCAGTAGCTGACGAAACTTGTGTCGGCGAGCGAGCCACCACCACTGACGGCGGCAGCCCGCACTTTCACCTCAAAGTAACATCGCAACGAGGCCATCACGTGATTACTGTACCAGGAAATAGCATGGTGTGCTCACCTCTAAAATTATACAGACTGCTCGCTAGCTAAAGTTGAAGATGGACGACAAGGAATAGTAAATATAGGCTCAAGTAGGAGGCTTTCTTAAAATTTTATTGACAGGTGGAGATAATGAAGCAATTTTCGACAGCTGAGTTCTAGAACAACTGATTCTACTTAAGATGTCTCCTTGTGTTTTTTGGAACGTCTTCTCAGATTCTTTATTTTCTGCAACTGCACTCAGCCTGATAATTAAATACCAAGACTCTTCTGGGTATCACTGGACAAGGTACCCACAGAGAGACTTAATATGTACATATTATTCACTTTGATTTGATATGGTTATGATTATTTTTACCAGAGATTTGCAGGAGTACTTTTGCGTCTTATGATGGGCACGGTATGGTGTGTTTAATGCTACTGCTTCATGCAACAAGATAGAACTTCAAGCCAATGCCAGCTTCTAGTCTACGTGTGCTATCGGCTACTTGACGGAAATGGTGAAATAGTGTAGCACAACGTACTTCGACTCTCGGACCCTGACATGATTGAAACACTAAGAAAATTGTAACCTTTTGTAGGTATTATGTTACAATAAAATGCATGTTTAATAGACTTATTCGAAAAGCTTACACATAAAATCTATTTAGCTTAGCGTTTTAGCGGTAGTCGGCTTGGGAAATGTGTTTTTAAGTCTGTCTTCAGTTGTACTGCCCTCATTCCATCGGGCTGGCGGCAGCACAATACGACTTTCGGATTTATCAAACAAGAGTCTGGTGTCTTCACTAACAAAGGTGCACATCTCGTTTGCTTCTGTGTTTTACGGTAATCAATGTATCTATATATTGTCTTTTTATGGATTTTCCAACTTATATACTTATTTTCGTCTGGACTTCGATATTGTTTTTTGTGTTTTGTTATTTTGCTTATAGGTCGAGATTATATTTACCACATTTAATAAAAAGCTACCTGCAATACCAATGAATGCAAAGGAAATAATGTAAAGGATATGGCGGAATATGCTAATGATGCATGATAATTTAAGTAAATAATCGATACCTACAACTTTAGTTGTAAAAAAGCACAGCGGAATGAATGTGGTTTTGAATTTTGGGGTTACTGTGCTCGCAACTCAAATATTCGAGGTAAACACATGATTATGTGATTCTGTATGGCGTGAAATAAACTTAACCGCATGACGATTTGCCGTCTGTAAGTATGTAGCTCGTCAATAACACTGCAACCGGTCTTTGTATGGCTGATGGTATCCACGCTGAGAAATTAGAACATCTTTGAGCACGGCAGTGGTAATGTACAATTATGGTGAATGACAATAGTCTGTTTTATGTATATACGACGAGTTCATTAGAATTAAAAGTGGAAATGAAGTTCATGTACAGATTTCCACTTTTGATTGTAATGAACACAGATTAGTCCTTTACTGGTACAGTATATGCATTATACAGACGTAATTTCCTTATATTTCCTGTGGTAGAAAATAACAGCTTGAAATTATTGTTATATGATCCATCACTCGCCTTATTACTTCCGCTATTTTGCCAAGCCTAAAATACGAAGAGAAGCATCTTGTGGTAACTACATGAGTAATGGTATAGAGTCTCCTACGGTAATTTAAACAAATTTATCTGATTCTCTGAATAAGTTCGCTGTTAGGTAGGGCTTCATATCGCAGTCTTTCTTATTTGTTCAGCTAGGTTGTCCTCACACGGGTTCTGCTACTCACGTCTACTCTACAACATCGGGTTGCTGCCTTAAAACACGCCTGCCTTAGTGGCACTAGGGCTGCTGCCTAGTCTCAGCCCGGCCGTACGGTTGTAAACCAACCAGGTCCTTTGGCGCTACGGCCCTTGCTGCCTAGTGACCTTGCCCCGGGGCGGACTGCTGTGTCACAGTCCTTCGTCGGTTGCTGTCTCGTCACAACCACACTTCCCGCGAGGCATCGCTGCTGCCTTGCACTGCCCGGCCATAGACAACTAGGCGCTAAAGAGCGACGGCCCTTGCTGCCTCGATGCCTTGCCCCGGGGCCGACTGCTGCCCTGTACAGTCTGACCCAAGTGGTCCACGGTTGCTGCCTTGCCACAACTCGCCCGAGAGGCACCATGGCTGCTGCCTTGCACAGCCCGGCCTTACGGTTGCTAGTCAACCAGTCCCCAAGGCGCGACGGCCTTGTTGCCTCGTGGCCTGGCCCGAAGATGGTTTCTGCCCTGTCACAAACTGGCCTCAGCGAGCGGCTGCCATATGCAACGCTGTATGCTACTACTGCGAAGACAGATGACTGGTCCTGTTCCTATAAGATGGCATTCCTGATTAATCCTGATAGGTAAGAATGACGAATATTTATCAGTAAGAATCTCCTTGCCCACAAAGTTTATATTCAACAATTAAAAGTATCTCCTTACCCACAAAGTTTCGTGTCGAAATAAAGAGAATACATTTTAATTACGAAACCATTTAAAAATCTTTTTGTAAATACAAAAATATAAAGTAAAGTTTCCTTGCCAACAGAAAGCAACACGGCACGTCGAAGGCTAAAAATAAATAATGCCTTGTCTCGCTGCCAGTTCCTACGCCTTGGCGCGACGGCTCTTGCTGCCTCGCTGCCAGTTCCCGATCCACGGCGCGACGGCCCTTGCTGCCTCGCTGCCAGTTCCTGAGCTACGGCGCGACGGACCTCCGCCTTGCTGGCAGTTCCTGAGCCTTGGAGCGACTGCTCTTGCTGCCAGTTCCTGAGGCACATCGCGTCGGCCCTTGCTGCCTCGCTGCCAGTTCCTGAGCCACGGCGACGGCCTCCGCCTCGCTGCCAGTTCCTGTCCCTTGGCGCGACGGCCCTTGCTGCCACGGTGCCAGTTCCTGAGGCACGGCGCGTTGGCCCTTGCTGCCTTGCTGTCCGTTCCTGAGCCAAGGCGACGGACCTCCGCCTTGCTGCCATTTCCTGAGCCTTGGTGCGACGGCCCTTGCTGCCTCGCTGCCAGTTCCCGATCCACGACGAGTTGGCCCTTGCTGCCTCTCTGCCACTTCCTGAGCCACGGCGCGATGGCCCTTGCTGCCTCGCTTGCCAGTTCCTGAGCCTCGGCGCGACGGCCATTGCTGCCTCGCTGCCAGTTCCTGAGCCTTGGCGCGACGGCCCTTGCTGCCACGGTGCCAGTTCCTTAAGGCATGGCGCGTCGGCCCTTGCTGCCTCGCTGCCAGTTCCTGAACCTCGGCGCGACGGCCCTTGCTGCCTCGCTGCCAGTTCCCGATCCACGGCGCGATGGCCCTTGCTGCCTAGCTGCCAGTTCCTGAGCTACGGCGCGACGGCCCTTGCTGCCTAGCTGCCAGATCCTGAGCCTCGGTGCGATGGCCCTTGCTGCCTCGCTGCCAGTTCCCGAGGCACGGAGCGACGGCCCAAGCTGCCTCGCTGCCAGTTCCTGAGCCTCGGCGCGACGGCCCTTGCTGCCTCGCTGCCTTCCAGTTCCTGAACCAAGATGCGATGGCCCTTGCTGCCTCGCTGCCAGTTCCTGAGCCTTGGCGCGACGGCCCTTGCTGCCTCGCTGCCAGTTCCTGAGCCTCGGCGCGAAAGTCCTTGCTGCCTTGCTACCGGTTCCCGAGGCAAGGAGCGACGGCCCTTGCTGTCTCGCTGCCAGTTCCTGAGCGTCGGCGCAATGGCCCTTGCTGCCTCGCTGCCACATCCTGAAGGAGCGATGGCCCTTGCTGCCTCGCTGCGCACTACGCGATGGCCCTTGCTGCCTCGCTGCGTACTACCCGATGGCCCTTTCCGACTCGCTGCCCACTGCGCGTAGGCCCTTGCGGCGTCAATGCCAGTTCCTGAGCGATGTCCCTTGCTGCCTGGTTCCTGAGTCCTTTCTGCCAGTGAGCAACGTATCCAGTGTTCCTGGCCGACGTTCCCGTGTTCCTGAGATTCGGTTCTGAGTTACAACAACCGCGTGCTTCGGACGTACCTTGTAGGTAAGAGACGTCCCTTGCTGCCTCGCTGCCCACTGCGCGACGGCCCCTGCTGCCTCGTAGCCTGTTTCTGAGCCAGGGCGCGACGGCCCTTGCTGCCTCGCTGCCAGTTCCTGAGCCACTGCGTGACGGCTCCTGTTGCCTCGCTGCCAGTTCCTGAGCTACTGCGTGACGTCCCTCGCTGCCTCGCTGCCAATTATTTTCTGAGCTACAGCGCCCTTACTGCCTCATTCCTGGGCCATTTCTGCCAGTGAGCAACTATTTTCCTGAGCAAATTTCCTGTGTTCCTGGCTGACTTTCTATGTCCTTAGCAACGTTACTATATTCCTGAGCACCGTTCCTGAGTTCCTGTATTTCTGAGCATCGGTTCTGAGAAGCAGAACCCGCCTGCTTCGGACGTACCTTGTAGATAAGTGCTTGATGACTAACGGGTGCTCATCGGTTATATGCTATCTGTCAATGCTACCGCTACCAACTCTATGATCGACGCAATAACCTGCACTGTATATAACTGCTTGGGGAAAATCTGTCTTCTGCCATCTGAAACGGCTAAGGGTGAAAGACATGTCTTGTTTATTTTGTTAGGCAATGTTACAATATACTGACAATGTAGTGTCTAATTTTATTTTTAACAGATACTGTAGAGAAAGTAAACTGCTCAATACTTATTCATGACTAGGTGTTTGTTAGTTAATTTGGATTTCAGGTGCTATTGGAATTTTAAGGTTTGCGATGGTTAATTCATAATATCCTGACTAAGCCCATTAATCTTAATATAGCCGTATTTGATTAAGTTGCATTTGTTTAGTTTTTAATGTAATGCAGCCTTCCTATGGTACAACTTTAATTCTGTATGTGTATGTAGCTGGTATTTTCTTGTTGGTGCTTGTGATTATTTGTTGGTCTTATCTACATAAGTGCACCATGCACGAGAACGTATTACAAATAACATTGTGGAATAGCACGGATTCTTAACTCTGCATATCGTGGTTGGTGTGGAAACTAATCCTAAGATTGTTTCTAACGACTTGATAACCAAAAGCTAAAACGCATCTGCGAGGTAAGACAGAGCTAACCCTTTAGTTTGCAGGTTTCGAAAAGGCAAGTGGAAAGAAAATACACAATATTTACGTTTGTTCATGGCGAAACCACAGCATATGCGTATTTTCAGTGTTATTACCTAGCTGCTAAAATTTCTATGTGCCTGCAGAATTTGGATTAATGGATGCATTGGATTTATCCAATAAGTTTACTTAGAAGTATTAAAATTGTTAGCGTTTAGGACTGATAATGCTTTCCTTACAGATACATCATGAGAATTATTGTAATGTGACTAAAAGAGAACCTCAATGCTATGATAATGGAATGGTTTAACGATAACACATATTTCGAATGATAGAATGCTCTATGCATAGTTGCTGGCGATTTGGCGTTGTAATACAAATATGGGACTTGTGAGATGTGATGTGGACGCTTTGAGAGTGACAATAATCACGTGAATGAAATTTAGAGCATGCTGATATCTCGCCGTATAAGGCTTCACTATGCTTAAATTGCAGATGGCAGCAACACGCGTAAAGTGGTATGTAATAATTCTACTTTAAACTACTGGCGATAGATAGAATTTAATCTGCTTCGTTAAGTTCGTTGCAGAGAAAATAAAATATCGCCATGAATAGAAAATACGTGAGTACCTTAATAAAGTAAAAGTAAATTGTAAATTCGAGAAATGATAAACTTGGCAGTTCTTGTTTCACAGGACTCACGAAAATCGGCGCAACGACTTGAAGAACTACACGAAGACTGCGAGAAAAGGTGAACTAACTTTTAGAGTTGCAGGAAACATTAAAATTATACGACTTTTATACAGAGCAAAACAAAGGGAAGCAAATCAAGGAACTTTGGCAATGTAAATATGCCTTGACATGATCGAGGTTACTGAAAATACGAATGAGCCCAAGCGCTTTGTGAAGACATAATTAGAAAACGGATACTAACAAGAGGAAGAGGTAAATTAACTTTTGGAATTCCAGATGAAAATAATGTTGATCTAAGAAAGATTGAACATACGAGAAATAGGTATGCCGTAAAAGTAGACGGCCGAGAAAACATGTTACGATTGCTGCAGATAATACGATTCGAGCGACTTAAAAAAAAAAGGTAGACAGAACTTACGTTTAGACTTGCAGGAGACTTGGAAAAGACAAATGGTTGGCTTATAGAAAACCTGAAATGTTTGGACAATGTAAACCAGACTTGAATGGAAAGTAGGTGTACAGAAGAGTAACTTAACTACGACAGAGATACTGTTCAAGGAATACTAATTTATTAAACTGACTGAAGGCTGGTAAATTGAGAACCATGGAAGGCGAAATAACTTTTGGATTTACAGGTAAAAGCAGCCCGAGAAATACAATTGAAGATAAATACTTGACATTGAAGATGCGGCAGACAAACAATCCAATCTATATGTGCACAGTTCACATCAATATTCCGAGGTTTGATTTGATAAATAAGAAACAAGCGACTTCGCTGGTGCTGGAAAAGGTAAACAGCGTTTGTATTTTCAGAAACAAACGGTATTAAATTAATATTAATAAATATAAGAAAATGCCAGAAAATACGTGAGTACAGGAGTAAGTATGTTGAGAAAAGACGGTCAAACCGCTGGTCCTGCAAAAGGTAAACAGCTTTTGAATTTGCAGAAACACAACGAAAGATGTTAAAAAACAATAAACAAAGGTATTGTTAAAGCCTGGATCCATGTGTTGAGACTCGCTTAATGATGAGTCTCAGAAGGACCATATTGCTAGGATCAGGGAAGAACTAACTTTTCGATTCACAGAAAACAGCAGATATACAACTGAAGGTATGATACTGAAGCTGACGATGCGGCAACCACACCAATTTATATGTTCACAGTTTACACAGTCACCTTAGTTATGATTTGATGAATTAGAATCAAGCGGTGACCAGCATCAAATTTCACGTAGGGGAGAAACGAAACATATAATAATGCTGATGGTGGACAGGGTAAACAGATTTTGGTTGCACATACACAATGAAAGGTGCTGCAGAAATATATTTATGGAAAATACATATGTGAGTACAGGAGAACAACATGTTGTGTTCGAAAAAATCTAAATTTCTAGAACCAGAAAAGGCGTATTAATGTTTATATTCAATTAAAGGTAAACAATGATGCTGACATGTGGCAACCACCGGGAGACAAACAATGCAATTTATAGGTTCACAGCTAACACCATTTCCTAAATTTACTATTTAAATAAATTGAAGGTAAAAACTGACGATGTAGATGCAGAAAACTCAGGAATAAAAGTAAGATTAGTACCAGCAAAGACAACGTGGCAGTTCGTAAATTGTAAGTCAGTTTGACTAAAACATTCTAACACAGGACAACGTTGAAGGAAAGGTACCTCTACTAATTTTTAGGTTTGCAGAACAACCTTCTGAAGGTATTCTAAACGGTAAATTGCAATGCAGCAAAATTGGACTTGCAGAAAATCATGTAATAATCTTTTTAAATATAAGGATAAGCGAAAATAAAGATGAATTTACAGAAGGTATAATCGCTGTGAACACACACCCACACCTTACACTAAGGTAGAAAAATAGAGAAACGAATCAGTTATAGATTTAGAGGAAACAACAAATTAACAGTAAGCCAAAGATGTGCTCGGAACGTAAGTACATAAAGCGAAAAATACTACTACTACCTTCAAAGGCAAAGATACCCGACCGATGTCATCAACTCAACCGTAAGTAGCGACATTCCTATCGCAGACAAAGAACTCGAGTTTCGAAATGCCATGACAGTTTTCCTCATACACGTTTATTGCAGATTGAGAAATATAAAGCCTCATACGTAAGTAAACAAGATACAAGGCAAAGATGCAACAACCTGGCAAGAGATGTAAAAGTAATGCTTTCGACGAGTTATTAGAAATGATTCTGTTGTTCGACCAACGAGCCTGCATACTTAGTTTTGAACAGAATCATATGGGGGTAGTCGGCTCCGTGCAACATTCATGCTACGTGTAGCATACCGTCTACAACCCTTGATCAGCACTGCAAGAGTCGGGCTACGAGTAGCAAACCGTCTACAACCCTTGATCAGCACAGCAAGAGTCGGGCTACGAGTAGCAAACCGTCTACAAATCTTGATCAGCACTGCAAGAGTCGGGCTACGAGTAGCAAACCGTCTACAATCCTTGATCTGCACTGAAAGAGTCGGGCTACGAGTAGCAAACCGTCTACAACCCTTGATCAGCAAAAAACCTTACAATGATACAAATGAACAACAAAGATGCTATGTATGTATATAACAGTTTCTTTGAATAACTTCTGTGTATGATCATAAGTTTAAAAATTCTAATTCTAAACATGGTATTTGCAGATAGATATACCAACAGTAAAATTTTACAACGTAAATAGCAATAAACGAACAAAAAATACGGAACAATTGATCAAACTAACGCAGACACGTATTGAAGTAACGATGATAGCATTCAAGCAGTCGCACAAGTCGTTACCATGATAAAATTCCCCCATGGACAAGGAAACGAGTCTGAAATAAAAATTAAAGTAAAAAAATACAAAACGTTAAAAATGCACTTCATAAAAAAGCACATGAATAAATAAAAAATACTATAATAAAAAAGAAACTTGACCAAGCAATAAGAATAAAGCAAGACTCAAGAAAGAAGAGGAAGACTCAAGAAAGAAGAGGAAGACTCAAGAAAGAAGAGGAAGACTCAAGAGAGAAGAGGAAGGCTCAAGAAAGAAGGGGAAGACTCAAAAAAGAAGAAGAAGACTCCGACATCTGAAATAAAAATAAAAATTAAAGTAAAAAAACAAAAAATACAAAACGTTATAAATGTGCACTTCATAAAAAAGCACATAAATAAATGAAAAAATACCATAACAAAAAAGAACCTTCACCAAGCAATAAGAATGAAACAAGACTCAAGAAAGAAGAGGAAGACTCAAGAAAGAAGGGGAATACTCAAAAAAGAAGAGGAAGACTCAAGAAAGAAGGGGAAGACTCAAAAAAGAAGGAAGACTCAAGAAAGCAGAGGAAGACTCAAGAAAGAAAAGGAATACTCAAGAAAGAAGAGGACGACTCCAGAAAGGAGAGGTAGACTTAAAAACGAAGATGAAGGCTCCAGAAAGAAATGTCTGAAGACTGAAGAGAAAGACTTCAAAAATATTATGAAAATTTATGGGAGATGAAGAACAAAAGAAGAAATGTTTACAAGATTTTTAAAAGATTTACAATTTTATTTTAATTTATAAAATGTTAGCGTTATAAGCAAAATATTAAAAAAACTATATATAATACAACTATACGCCACATTTACATACAAAGGAAAAAAATATGAAAAAAGAATGAAAAATACACGAAATAAAAACAAGAGAAAAAAAAGTAAAATAACAAAAAAAATACTCAAACTCAAGGCAAGGTCTACTCAACAAACAACAAGCATCAAGAAAGAAGAGGAAGATTAAGAAAGAAGGAGGCCGAAGACTCAAGAAAGAAGAGGAAGACTCCAGATAGAGAAGAAGACTCCAGAAAGAGAGGAAGACTCCAGAAAGAGAGGAAGACTCGAGAAAGAAGTGAAGACTCAAGAAACAAGGAATAGGCCAAGTAAGAAGCAGATCAAGGCAAAAAGTTGTCATGAAGACACAATAAAAAAGTAGAAAGCCACAGGTCATGAAAGTAGAAGAAGACTCAAGAAAGAGGAGGAAGACTCAAGAAAGAAGAAGACTCCAGAAAGAGACGAAGACTGCAGAAAGAAAGAAAGACTAAGAAAGAAGTGAAGACTCGAAAAAGTAGGAATAGGCCAAGTAAGAAAGAAGCACATCCAAAAAAAAAGTGGGCATGGAGACACAATAAAAAAGAACAAAACTATAGGTCATGAAACTAGAAGAAGACTCAAGAAACAAGAGGAAGACTCCAGAAAGAGAGGAAGACTCCAGAAAGAGTGGAGGACTCAAGAAAGAAGTGAAGACTCAAGAAAGAAGGAATAGTCCAAGTAAGAAGCAGATCAAGACAGAAAGCGGGCATGAAGACACAATAAAAAAGATGAAAACTACAGTGATTCTTTACAGCTTTAATTAAGCTTTTTTTAGAATATTATTAAAACTTTGCTAATTAAAAAATATATGATAAAGATAGCAGCAACAGTCAAAATAAAAAAGAATACGAAAATAAGAAAGAGTAAGAAAATAAAAAACAAATATCATACAAAAAAAGACGAATATATACAACAATAATGAAAAACATAAAAAAAATACCTAATACTAAAAGAACAATTACTAAGAACGATGATGAAGCAACAATAAAGAAGCGGATCGCTCAAGAAAGAAGAGAAGTCTCAAGAAAGAACATGAAGACTCAAGAAAGAAGATGAAGACTCAAGAAAGAAGAGTGTGACTCAAGAAACAAGAGGGAGTCTCAAGAAACAAGAGGAATTCTCAAGAAAGAAGATGACTCATGAAAGAAGTGCAATACTGAGGAGCAAAGATTAAGATTCAAGAAAGAAGAGGTCGACAAAAGATGATTGAGACGCGTGAAGGGGAAAATTATGAAGAATCAAATAGAGGAATAGACTCAAGAATGGAGAGGTATAGATGAAAAAGAAGTAGTAGACGCGTCAAGAAAGAAGGAGTTTCAAGAAGGTGGTAAGAATGACTCATGAAAGAAGTGCAATACTGAGGAGCAAAGATTAAGATTCAAGAAAGAAGAGGTCGACAAAAGATGATTGAGACGCGTGAAGGGGAAAATTATGAAGAATCAAATAGAGGAATAGACTCAAGAATGGAGAGGTATAGATGAAAAAGAAGTAGTAGACGCGTCAAGAAAGAAGGAGTTTCAAGAAGGTGGTAAGAATGATAGTAACTTTAGCTTTGGTCACAGGATCTGTACCCATTGAGGACAATAGCAGAAGAATCAAGACTCTAATGTCACCATTGGCCATGTCAGCTTTACACATTGAACACCAGCACAAAATACCCGAAAGGACGACTCGGTTATGAGAACTCTTGGAACTATGAACCATAATATTATCGCACACAGACCTAAGTTAGAAGGCAGAAGTCCAAAAGATGGACATCACTTGAAAATATCCGATAAATAGAAATACTTGAAACGCAGACTTTCGGCTGACAGAAGTAACAATATAATAGAAGGACGACCTTATCCAACCGGCTGAGGGCTTACGATGTTGGACAAGATATTTATCCACAACGGATCTAGCTAGAAGACGCATCCCATAGTACAGCGCAGCTAATAAATATCTCTTAACCAAATAATTATTTGAATCAATAAACCAATTTTTCAAATTGTTAAATAAATATTATTCCAAATATAAAACAAAACGTTTACCAATGTCAATACATAAACTTAGGTAATTTACAGCTTTATATTGCCACTTTTTGTCTACTCCAGACATCTACATCTATTTATTAATGAGTTCTTTTGCATCCTTCAGGATCATAGTGGTGGAGCATCATGGCGGCGGAGCGACATCATTGCGTTGAGCAACGACATGGGGAGGAGCAGCTACATGGCGGTGAGCAACAACATAGAAGCGGGGCGGCATCAAGGGGCGGAGCAGTTACAAGGAGGTGAGCAACAATACGGCACGAAGCGACATCACGGCGGCGGAGCGACATCATGGCGGGGAAGCATTTATATGGCGATGAGCAACAACATGTAGGCGGAGCGAAATCATGGAGGCGGAGCAACATCATGGCGGCGGAGCAGCAACATGGGGGCGGAGCGGCAACATGGGGGCGGAGCGGATACGTGACGGCGGAGCAAAGACATTGCGGTGGAGCGGCAACAAGTCGGCGGAGTAACGACATTGTGGCGGAGCGGCAACAAGGCGGCGGAGCGGCAACATGGCGGCGGAGCGACTACATGGCGGCAGAAAAATGACATTGCGACGGAGCGGCATCATGGCAGCGTGGCAACGAAATTGCGGCGGAGTGACTACATGACGGTGAAGCAACGGCATTGCGGCGGAGCAGCGACAACGTTGGAGCAGCAACAGCGGCGGAGCAGCGACAGGGACGGAGGAGCGACAGCGGCGGAGCAGCCACAGCGGCTCAGTAGATACCGGCCCGGTAAGTTAAAGCAATCACAATAGAAATGAAAAATATATTTTAAAAAAATCTTAACCTTTTGACTTTCTTACATCAAATACAAAATGTATCACTCACACGCCAAACATGTTTGATTAGTTATGCAAAATATAACTTAGTTCTTACGTGATAAGGTCTCTTTTAATATAAAAATTACGTCGGCTATAGCCGGTGACGTGGCGCCATTGGCACGAGTTTCAGTTGTCGTCCAGTGCCGACTGGGGTGGTGAAAAGTTTAACATAACACGGTCCTAATTAGTTAATGCCGTGATCGCTATCCTCAGCAACTTTGACCCGGGCTGAGAGCGAGCTCGTCACGAAACAGCGGGAACGTGCTAGAAGGTGATCGCAAATGCAACTAGATCTCGGATTGCGCATTAAGGAAGAAGAGGCGTCGCTGCAGCGAAAAGAGAAAATCGATAGTCTTTATAAATTCTCCAAATATCCAGATCATTTCAAAAGTTTTCCAGCGTAGCTCGGCTAGTGTGACAGATTGTATTTGAATCTGTGATATATGTAGGATATGTTATTCTAACTTTCAGTCGCATTGCGTTTCACGTGGGTCTGCATGCGACGACATGGCTGCCGCCATCTTGTTGGCTGCGCAAGTCGGGCTCGGGACGTGGGCGTGGTCGCGCTACTAGCTACAGAATGGGTTTGTAACGTATCTTAATTATAGTTTAGCTCAATTATTGTAAATGTTGTATTTAAATTTCAGTCTATGATAAGAGTTAAAATTGGAAGTAAAGTTTATTCATAATGAATAAGAAAGCACTGTAAATTACATATGTTTAAGTATGGAAATAAAATATATATTTTGAAAAAACCGTGTTCTCTTAAGCTCTTTGTAATGCATCTGTGATTTCACCCTGAATGTGTCATTTCCATGAGTCATCGTGAGCGGAGGCGAATGGAGGCCGAGTTCCCGAGTGTGCTGAGCTGTCAGCTGCGTATCAGCACTGCGTCTGCGACAAACGTTTCCACCAACCGACGCACACACGTACCACTCGAGTCACCGAGACCCGTTGTCAGGCCCGTTCTAGGTAAACGTTAGGTCACTGCGATCTCAAACTGACTTTGAACCTTGTCTGGCCCGTTCCAACGGGGGCCCTTGCCTGTAACATGTATTTATTAGTAAGACCTCAGACCTGCCGCTGTGTGCCACTGCCTCCGCATACCTTCGGTCGGCTGGCAAGAGGTCGGCCCCCTGTGACACCGCGTCGTCGTCTCAACACCTGCCGTCACACGGTCTCTACCGCATAGCGGAACAATGAGACGTTTCTAGGAGGAAGTAAATATGTAAAGCCCTAATGGTGAGTCACATTCTAATGGAGTGCTTGACTTGTGTTTAATAATCAAATCTTTTTAGACATTGGCCCCATTGTGTGTTGACTTCTCAACACTATAAAATCAATATTATACTAAAATTTTAGACAATCTTAAGGCAATCTCTGCATATAACTTTCCATTCAAGCAGGTTTCCTCATAATTTAGAAAATTAAAACGAGACTCGGTAGCTGACGAAACTTGTGGCGGCGAGCGAGCCTTTCTCTTTTATGTGCTATTTTGACTAGATGTCTCGCAGGCCAAAGATACCGTTACGCAGCAGATACACGATATAAGATCAGCACTTCGCACGTAGGTAGGCAGCAAGGAGACAATTGCTCACCACTTTCTAGGTAGTTTTAAGCTACACTTCTATGGTGTCTCTGCTAAGCTGCTACATCTTTGGTCTGAGATGCATTTACATCAAAATAAGAATCATGCAGTCCGTACAATAATTTATAGATCTGCTGATAAACATGCTTACTACACTATATAAAATGCCCCCATACCTACCCATCTTCGATAAACTTGACTCATTATTATTAGGAAACCTTGCAGCTTGACAAAACTGGTGACTCGGGTGTTGGTTGGCCAACCATTTCATGACGAAAAGAGAAGTCTTCCTATCCAGACTGTTAGAGTTGAGCTCGGCGCCCCCTCTACCTAGCAGTGCACCCCTCAGATAAGTCGTCGGTGGAACGTATCGCAGTAAACACTATAAGCCTGAAACTCCTACATAGACCCCGCTAGGTAGACAGAACCTGAAAATCATCAAATATCTCCTAAAACCTTGGAAATCATATCTACACGCAAAGTGCAGACTGCAACCTGGCTGCCATGAAAAACCTTTCTCTCAAACTGATTTATTTATGGCATACGGAGATCCTGTAGAAGTTTAGGTAAGTGGTTCTACTACCTAAGAGCTACTGGATTAAAACAACTCTTACATGTCGCTTCTGGACTACTTTCGTTTCAAAACACTACAATTACATAACCACGTAGGTACATAAAATCCAATTGAGATTAGGCAGGTGGACTTGCAATGCAATGAACTGTATGATGAATGACCTTTTAATTTTTCAGATTCATAATATGACTTCCGTTCCGACGAAACTCGAAAGAACGAAGAACCCATTTTAAATGCACCTCATGGATCATCTAATCATCATGGCAAAAGTGGTTAATTTTTCAAAGATTTCTACATCCCTACACTCCAAAGATGTCTAAACAGAAATAGGTTTCCAATTCAAACATTGAAAATAAACTGACATCGTAGACATCTAAAGGGGATCAGGGACGGGATTACAAACATTAAAACTTTATATTTCAGGCAGTTTGTTAAAGAAGTCATCAAAACAATACCTTAGTAAACTACCCATACGTATGAAATACGTGCGGACACCAGATATTAATATGATTTAGGTAGTCTAGATAAATTGACAAACTTACCTTATTGTTAAGTGAAGATGATACATGAACTCAAAGCTGAAACGAGAAATAAATACCTTAATCCATGGCGTTAAATGAAAATCTGAAGATGCTCTAGGATAAAAGGATACAACGGCTCAAGCAGCAGGCTTTCTTAAAGTTTTTTTGACAGGTGGAGGTAATGAAGCAACTTTCGACAGCTGAATTCTAGAATAACTGATTCTACCAAAGATGTATGTGTGACTTTTGGAACGTCTTCTCAGATTCTTTCTTTCCTGCGACTGCACTCAGCCTGACAATTAAATACCAAGACTCTTCTGGGTATCACTGAACAAGGTACCCACAGAAAGAATTACCTAATATGTACATATTATTCACTTTGATTTGATATGGATATCATTATTTTTACCACAGAAGTGGGTTCGAATCCCTGTCTTCAGAACTGAGTTTCCAAATTCGGAAACGAAATGGTTTTGTTTAGTTTTGATTGGCAGGAGTTCTGTTGCGTCTTGTGATGGGCGGGGTACTTCCAACACGGTATGGTTTATTTAATGCTGCTGCTTCACGCAACAAGATAGAACTTCAAGCCAATGCCAGCTTCTAGTCTACGAGTGCTATCGGCTACATGACGGAAATGGTGAAATAGTGAAGCATTACTTACAAAAGTCTTCGACTCTCGGACCATGACATGATTGAAACACTGAGAAAATGGTAACCTTTTATAGGTATTCTGTTACAATAAAATGCATGTTTAGTAGACTTATTCAAAAAGCTTACACATAAATCTATTTAGCTTAGCGTTTTAGCGGTAGTCGGCTTGGGAAATGTGTTTTTAAGTCTGTCTTCAGTTGTACTGCCCTCATTCCATCGGGCTGGCGGCAGCACAATACGACTTTCGGATTTATCAAACAAGAGTCTGGTGTCTTCACTAACAAAGGTGCACATCTCGTTTGCTTCTGTGTTTTACGGTAATCAATGTATCTATATATTGTCTTTTTTATGGATTTTCCAACTTATCTTATTTTCGTCTGGACTTCGATATTGTTTTTTGTGTTTTGTTATTTTGCTTATTGGTCGAGATTATATTAACCACATACCTGCAATACCAATGAATGCAAAGGAAATAATGTAAAGGATATGGCGGAATATGCTAATGATGCATGATAATTTAAGTAAATAATCGATACCTACAACTTTAGTTGTAAAAAAGCGCAGCGGAATGAATGTTGTTTTGAATTTTGGGGTACTGTGCTCGCAACTCAAATATTCGAGGTAAACACATGATTATGTTCTGTATGGCGTGATATAAACTTAACTGCATGACGATTTGCCGTCTGTAAGTATGTAGCTCGTCAATAACACTGCAACCGGTCTTTGTATGGCTGATGGTATCCACGCTGACAAAACTAGAACATCTTTGAGCACGGCAGTGGTAATGTACAATTATGGTGAATGAAATACACAAAAGTCTGTTTTATGTATACACGAGTTCATTAGAATTAAAAGTGGAAATGAAGTTCATATTCAGATTTCCACCTTTGGTTGTAATGAACACATATCAGTGGTACAGAATATGCAATATACAGACGTAATTTCCTTATCTCTCCTGTGGTAGAAAATAACAGCTTGAAATTAATGTTATAAGATCGATCACTCGCCTTATTACTTCCGCTATTTTTCCAAGCCTAAAACACGAAGAGAAGCATCTTGTAACTACATGGGTAATGATATAGGGTCTCCTAATCTACTTTAAACAAATTTATCTGATTCTCTGAATAAGTTTGCTGTTAGGTAGGGCTTCATATCGCAGTCTTTCTTATTTGTTCAGCTAGGTTGTCTTGTACTCACGTCTACTCTACAACATCGGGTTGCTGCCTTGACACACGCCTGCCTTAGTGGCATTAGGGCTGCTGCCTAGTCTCAGCCCGGCCATACGGTTGTAAACCAACCAGGTCCTGAGGCGCTACGGACCTTGCTGCCTAGTGACCTTGCCCCGGGGCGGACTGCTGTGTCACAGTCCTTCGTCGGTTGCTGTCTCGTCACAACCACACTTGCCCGCGAGACATCGCTGCTGCCTTGCACTGCCCGGCCATAGACAACTAGGCGCTAAAGAGCGACGGCCCTTGCTGCCTCGATGCCTTGCCCCGGGGCCGACTGCTGCCCTGTACAGTCTGACCTAAGTGGTCCACGGTTGCTGCCTTGCCACAACTCGCCCGAGAGGCACCATGGCTGCTGCCTTGCACAGCCCGGCCTTACGGTTGCTAGTCAACCAGGCCCCAAGGCGCGACGGCCTTGCTGCCTCGTGGCCTGGCCCCAAGATGGTTACTGCTCTGTCACAAACTGGCCTCAGCGAGCGGCTGCCATATGCAACGCTGTATGCTACTACTGCGAAGACAGATGACTGGTCCTGTTCCTATAAGATGGCATTCCTGATTAAACCTGATAGGTAAGAATGACGAATATTTATCAGTAAGAATCTCCTTACCCACAAAGTTTATATTCAATAATTAAAAGTATCTCCTTACCCAAAAAGTTTCATGTCAAAATAAAGAGAATACATTTTAATTACGAAACCATTTAAAAATCTTTATAAATACAAAAATATAAAGTAAAGTTTCCTTGCCAACAGAAAGCTACACGACACGTCGAAGGCCAAAAATGGTTAATGCCTTGTCTCGCTGCCAGTTCCTAAGCCTTGGCGCGACGGCTCTTGCTGCCACGGTTCTGGTTCCTGAGGCACGGCGCGACGGCCCTTGCTGCCTCGCTGCCAGTTCCTGAGCCTTGGCGCGACGGCCCTTGCTGCCACGGTGCCAGATCCTGAGGCACGGCGCGTGGGCCCTTGCTGCCTCGCTGCCAGTTCCTGAACCTCGGCGCGACGGCCCTTGCTGCCTCGCTGCCAGTTCCCGATCCACGGCGCGATGGCCCTTGCTGCCTAGCTGCCAGTTCCTGAGCTACGGCGCGACGGAGCTCCGCCTCGCTGCCATTTCCTGAGCCTTGGCGCGACGGCCCTTGCTGCCTCTCTGCCAGTTCCTGAGCCACGGCGACGGACCTCCGCCTCGCTGCCAGTTCCTGAGCCTTGGCGCGACAGCCCTTGCTGCCACGGTGCCAGTTCCTGAGGCACGGCGCGTCGGCCCTTGCTGCCTCGCTGCCAGTTCCTGAGCCACGGCGACGGACCTCCGCCTCGCTGCCAGTTCCAGAGCCTTGGCGCGACGGCCCTTGCTGCCTCGCTGCCAGTTCCTGAGCCTCGGCGCGACGGCCCTTGCTGCCTCGCTGCCAGTTCCTGAGCCTCGGTGTGACGGCCCTTGCTGCCTCGCTGCCAGTTCCTGAGGCTCGGCGCGACGGCCCTTGCTGCCTCGCTGCCAGTTCCCGATCCACGGCGCGACGGCCCTTGCTGCCTCGCTGCCAGTTCCTAAGCTACGGCGCGACGGACCTCCGCCTCGCTGCCAGTTCCTGAGCCTCGGCGCGACGGCCCTTGCTGCCTCGCTGCCAGTTCCTGAGCCACGGCGACGGACCTCCGCCTCGCTGCCAGTTCCTGAGCCTTGGCGCGACGCCCTTGCCGCCACGGTGCCAGTTCCTGAGGCACGGCGCGTCGGCCCTTGCTGCCTCGCTGCCAGTTCCTGAGCCTCGGTGTGACGGCCCTTGCTGCCTCGCTGCCAGTTCCTGAGCCTCGGCGCGACGGCCCTTGCTGCCTCGCTGCCAGTTCCTGAGCTACGGCGCGATGGACCTCCGCCTCGCTGCCAGTTTCTGGGCCTCAGCGCGACGGCCCTTGCTGCCTCGCTGCCAGTTCCTGAGCTACGGCGCGACGGAGCTCCGCCTCGCTGTCATTTCCTGAGCCTTGGCGCGACGGCCCTTGCTGCCTCGCTGCCAGTTCCTGAGCCTCGGCGCGGCGGCCCTTGCTGCCTCGCTGCCAGTTCCCGATCCACGGCGCGACGGCCCTTGCTGCCTCGCTGCCAGTTCCTGAGCTACGGCGCGACGGACCTCCGCCTCGCTGCCAGTTCCTGAGCCTCGGCGCGACGGCCCTTGGTGCCTCGCTGCCAGTTCCCGATCCACGACGAGACGGCCCTTGCTGCCTCGCTGCCAGTTCCTGAGCCTTGGTGCGACGGCCCTTGCTGCCTCGCTGCCAGTTCCTGAGCCTTGGTGCGACGGCCCTTGCTGCCTCGCTGCCAGTTCCTGAGCCTTGGTGCGACGGCCCTTGCTGCCTCGCTGCCAGTTCCTGATCCACGAGGCGACGGCCTTTGCTGCCTCGCTGCCAGTTCCTGAGCCACAGCGCGATGGCCCTTGTTGCCTCGCTGCCAGTTCCTGAGCCTTGGCGTTACGGCCCTTGCTGCCTCGCTGCCAGTTCCTGAGCCTCGGCGCGAAAGTCCTTTGCTGCCTTGCTGCCAGTTCCCGAGGCAAGGAGCGACGGCCCTTGCTGCCTCGCTGCCACATCCTGAAGGAGCGACGGCCCTTGCTGCCACGCTGCGCACTACGCGATGGCCCTTGCTGCCTCGCTGCGTACTACCCGATGGCCCTTTCCGCCTCGCTGCCCACTGCGCGTAGGCCCTTGCGGCGTCGATGCCAGTTCCTGAGCGATGGCCCTTGCTGCCTGGTTCCTGAGTCCTTTCTGCCAGTGAGCAACGTATCCAGTGTTCCTGGCCGACGACGTTCCTGTGTTCCTGAGATTCGGTTCTGAGTAACAACAACCGCGTGCTTCGGACGTACCTTGTAGGTAAGAGTCGTCCCTTGCTGGCTCGCTGCTCACTGCGTGACGGCCCCTGCTGCCTCGTAGCCTGTTTCTGAGCCAGGGCGCGACGGCCCTTGCTGCCTCGCTGCCAGTTCCTGAGCCACTTCGTGTCGGCCGTTATTGCCTCACTGCCAGTTCCTGAGCTACTGCGTGACGGCCATTGCTGCCTCGCTGACAATTATTTTCTGAGCTACAGCGCCCTTACTGCCTCATTCCTGGGCCATTTCTGCCAGTGAGCAACTATTTTCCTGAGCAACTTTCCTGTGTTCCTGGCCGACGTTCCTATGTCCTTAGCAACGTTACTATATTCCTGAGCGCCGTTCCTGAGTTCCTGTATTTCTGAGCTTCGGCTCTGAGAAGCAGAACCCGCCTGCTTCGGGCGTACCTTGTAGATAAGTGCTTGATGACTAACGGGTGCTCATCGGTTATATGCTATCTGTCATTGCTACCGCTACCAACTCTGTGATCGACGCAATAACCTGCACTGTATATAACTGCTTGGGGAACATCTGTCTTCTGCAATCTGAAACGGCTAAGGGTGAAAGAGATGTCTTGTTTATTTTGTTAGGCAATGTTACAATATACTGACAATGTAGTGCCTAATTTTATTTTTAACATATACTCTAGAGAAAGTAAACTTTGCTCAATACTTATTCGTGACTAGGTGTTTGTTAGTTAATTTGGATTTCAGGTGCTATTGGAATTTTAAGGTTTGCGAAGGTTAATTCCTAATATACTGACCAAGCCCATTAATCTTAATATAGCCGTATTTGATTAAGTTGTATTTGTTTAGTTTTTAATGTATTGCAGCCTTCCTTTGGTCAATCAAATCAAATAAAATCAAAAATCATTTATTTCCATAGGATGTTGTTACATCACTTAGATCCGTCATTACATTTTTTTGGGTGAGTTCACTAACACAATGGCGGAATTTGTGGAGAAGAGCTCACCGAAGAAACTCCACAGTCGTCGCATCTTTTGCGTTTCCTTTTTTAAATAAAATATTGTCAAATTACAAAATGAATGCTAATTATATATCGAAACAGCCTGTTACTCAAACAATCTATTCCCATGGACATCTGTCCTCTAAGTAATCAGATATCCTATAGTAACCTTTTTTATACAATTTCTGTTTTATTAATATTTTAAACTTCTCTAAAGGTAAGTTTTTAATATCAGTAGGGACCTTATTGTAATAGCGTATACAATTGCCTTTAAAAGAATTACTAATTTTATGTAGTCGGCTTACATAAGCAACCAACTTGTCTTTATTTCTAGTATTAAAATTGTGTATATCACTGTACTTCTGAAAATTAGTTATATTTCTTTTTACATACACAAGATTGTCATAGATATATTGAGACACAAATGTCAGAATATTGATTTCTTTAAACTTTTCCCTCAGTGACACTGTAGGCCCTAATCTATAAATTGCACGAACAGCCCGTTTCTGCAGAATAAATATACTATTAGCATTCGCAGCGTGACCCCACAATAAAATACCATAGGTCATTAGACTATGAAAGTAACTAAAGTAGACTAGTCTAGCGGTGTCTACGTCGGTAAGAGCTCTAATTTTTTTAACTGCGAACGCTGCCGAACTCAGTCTGTTCGACAATTTATTTATATGAGGATCCCATTGTAGTTTGGCGTCTAAAGTAATGCCCAAAAAGACAGTCGACTGCACAAGGTCCAATCTCTGTCCTTTTATAAATATGTCTGTAGTTACCGGGTTCACATTGGGTAACACGAATTTAATACATTTAGTTTTCTTTTCATTAAGTAATAAATTGTTAACAGTAAACCAGTTCACTATACTAGAGATAGCATTGTTTACCTCGTCATAATTTGATTGCTGTCTTTTAACTTTAAATATCAAAGAAGTATCATCGGCAAACAATACTAACCCATGTTTTGCTTTAACAAGGTAAGGTAAATCATTAATATATACTAAAAACAAGAAAGGACCAAGAATTGAACCTTGCGGTACGCCCATACTTATTGAAGACCCAGGTGATCTTTTCCCATTAACATCGACTATCTGAACCCTATCTGTTAGATATGACTCCAGAAGGCCAAGTGCCTGATCTTTTACACCATAATGGCGTAACTTCCTGACAAGAGTGTCATGATGGACGCAATTAAAAGCCTTGGATAGATCGCAGAAGACACCTATTGCATCCATTGCGTCTTCCCAGGCATCAAAAATATTGTCGATTAGTTCAACACCAGCATCGGCTGTTGAACGACCCTTTGTGAAACCAAACTGAGCAATATGAATTAAATTATTGAGATAAAAATGACTTTGCAATTGATTAAGTATGAGTTTTTCAAATATTTTGCTAAGCGTTGGTAGTATCGATATGGGTCTAAAATTGGTGGGGTCTGATGTACTACCAGCTTTGAATAAAGGTATAACTTTACTTAGTCTCATCAAGTCAGGAAACACACCATTATCTATACATTGATTAAATATACAACAAAGGTGAGGTGCAATACAATCTACAATGGAACTAATAATTTTTACTGATAGACCATGGGCGTCAGCTGTCTTTTTCATTTCCAGGGATTTAAACGCTTTAACAATGTCTTCATTATTTACGTGCCTAAATTTAAAATCTGTTTTACATTCCTCAAAGTTTTGTTTAAGTATAGATTCAGCAGCAGCGGGAGATGAATTTAAATACTTGGTTGTTGAAACTGGAATGTCCGTAAAGAAATTTTCGAAAGCTTTTGCTACTTCTAGGTCTGTACTTAGCAATTGATTATCTATCTTAAGCTTGAAGTTATTATGTGTAGCTTTGGCCTTTCCAGTCTCTCTGTTTATAATTTGCCAAGTCGTTTTCATTACATTGCTACTAGATTCAATTTAGTTTTTAATGAAATTAGATTTAGCTACGGCACAAACGCGTTTAAACATTTTTGAATAACTACGAACATAATCTAGAAAGGCCGTATTTTTGTTATATGATTTCTCTTCATAGAGTTCATATAATCTTCGTCTGCTCCTATGAATTCCAACTGTCGCCCAATCACTAAGCAAAGCTTTGTTATTAACTTTTATAGTTTTTGATTTAAATACCGTATCATATTCATTTTTGACAAGGTTAAATACTGAGTTGTACAACAAATTTGGATCGTCACTGTATGGTATTTCCCATAGTTTATCTAAAATATTATTCCTGTAGTGTTCAAGCCGAGTGTCACTAACGGGCACACATGTAATATCCTCTTTTTGGTCCTTTTTTATTTTAATATTGAATATACCTATCTGACCAGAGTGATCAGAGGTTAATTTATTGATGACCGATTTGAAAATGGGCGTAATGTTAGTAAATATATTGTCAATGCAGGTAGCAGATGTTGCAGTAATTCTAGTAGGCTCCAAAAACAGATAGTTCATGTTGTGACATAAAAATAAAGATTTTAATCTAGTTCAAATATTATTATCCTCTAACAGATTAACATTAAAATCACCACAAATTAT
This sequence comes from Argyresthia goedartella, assembly GCA_949825045.1. NCBI lineage: Eukaryota > Metazoa > Arthropoda > Insecta > Lepidoptera > Argyresthiidae > Argyresthia > Argyresthia goedartella. The sequence continues at coordinate 17,304,108 of OX463824.1, read as the reverse complement.
AAAAAAAATGTTTTTATCGCTGATTTTAATCAACACTTCATCCATTTTCTTTTCGAATAAATCAAAGGATGAATCTGGTGGTCTGTATACGCTCATTACAATAAGTTGTTCAAGTTCAATACAGGCTATTTCCATGGTACGCTCAACAGACAGGCTCACTATGTCAACTCGTTCCTTATATTTAAAACTATTATTTACAAGTATTAAGGAGCCACCGCGATCAGCTGTTTTTCTGTTGAACGAACTAGCAACGTGGTGGTTATTAAAGTTTAACATGAACTGATAACTCTTTAAAAAGTGCTCTGTTATACATAAAATATCAATATTATTACAGTTCATGAATAACTCAATTTCCAGTTCTTTACTTAACATGCCCTGTATATTTTGATGAACCACGTTTAAAATATTCTTACTTTTACATTTTTCATTACTAGTAACTTGATTTAATGGGCAAGATGAAGGTATATTTATACAAATATTAATATTACTGCCAGAGTTACTCTCTGTTGTCCTATGGGTTAATTTAAAGAGCTTGGAACAGATTCCAAGGAGTACATGTCATTATTATTACACTGCTCAATAGAAGCAGGCGTTTCATTAGTCAAAAACTTGACTGAGTTCAAAATAAAATAAGATAGTGACTGTGCTATCTGTTTTGTATAAAACCTAGATAGGTAATACCTATCCTTAGTCAAATAAAAATATTTTCCAATACAAATATTGGTGTCTATGAAATGAAATTTTTCAGTATGACGTCATGTCAATGTGTGTATAAATGTATTATAATCATGTCTTATATGATTTTCATGTTGTGACAAAGATTGGCTGAAGGGAAACGCAAACAAGATTATTCTATCTACATTTTGTAAAGAATTACAACAATAAATGTACAACTTTAATTCTGTATGTGTATGTAGCTGGTATTTTCTTGTTGGTGTTTGTGATTATTTGTTGGTCTTCTATATCTACATAGGTGCACCATGCACGAGAACGCATTACAAATAACATTGTGGAATAGCACGGATTCTTAACTCTGCATATCGTGGTTGGTGTGGAAACTAATCGTAAGATTGTTTCTAACGACTTGATAACCAAAAGCTAAAACGCATCTGCGAGGTAAGACAGAGCTAACCCTTTAGTTTGCAGGTTTCGGAAAGGCAAGTGGAAAGAAAATACACAATATTTACGTTTGTTCATGGCGAAACCACAGCATATGCGTATTTTCAGTGTTATTACCTAGCTGCTAAAATTTCTATGTGCCTGCAGTTTGGATTAATGGATGCATTGGATTTATCCAATAAGTTTACTTAGAAGTATTAACATTGTTAGCGTTGAGTAGGACTGATAATGCTTTCCTTACAGATAACATCATGAGAATTATTGTAATGTGACTAAATCTGATATCTCGCCGTATAAGGCTTCACTATGCTTAAATTGCAGATGGCAGCAACACGCGTAAAGTGGTACCTATGTAATAATACTACTTTAAAATACTGGCGATAGGTAGGATTTATTCTGCTTCGTTAAGTTCGTTGCAGAGAAAATAAAATATCGCCATGAATGGAAAATACGTGAATACCTTCATAAAGTAAAAGAAAATTGTAAATTTGAGAAAGGAGAAACTTGGCAGTTCTTGTATCATAGGACTCACGAAAATCGGCGCAACGACTTACGAAGACTGAGAGGAAAAGTGAACTAACTTTTAGAGTTGCAGGAAACATTAAAATTATACGACTTTTATACAGAGCAAAACAAAGGGAAGCAAATCAAGGAACTTTGGCAATGTAAATATGCCTTGATATGATCGAGGTTACTGAAAATACGAATGAGCCCAAGCGCTTTGTGGAGACATACTTAGAAAACGGATACTAACAAGAGGAAGAGGTAAATTAACTTATGGAATTCCAGATGACATAATAATGTTGATCTAAGAAAGATTGAACATACGAGAAATATGTCGTAAAAGTAGACGACCGAGAAAACATTTTACGATTGCTGCAGTTAATACGATTCGAGCGACTTCAAAAAAAAAATTAAAGGTAGACAGAACTAACGTTTAGACTTGCAGGAGACTTGGAAAAGACAAATGGTTGGCTTATAGAAAACCTGAAATGTTTGGACAATGTAAACCAGACTTGAATGGAAAGTAGGTGTACAGAAGAGTATAACTTAACCACGACTGTGATAATGTTCAAGGTATACTAATTTTTTAAACTGACTTAAGGTTGATAAAATGAGAACCATGGAAGGCGAAATAACTTTTGGATTTACAGGTAAAAGCAGCCCGAGAAATACAATTGAAGATAAATACTTGACATTGGCAGACAAACAATCCAATCTATATGTGCACAGTTCACATCATTATTCTGACGTTTGATTTGATAAACAAGAAACAAGCGACTTCGCTGGTGCTGGAAAAGGTAAACAGCGTTTGTATTTGCAGAAACAAACGATATTAAATTAATATTAATAAATATAAGAAAATGCCTGAAAATACGTTTTTTTTTTTTTTTTTTTTTATTTTGTTCATCACATAACAATACAATAGTTAAAAAAAAATAAACTAGACGCGCTTTAAACCTATTTGAGGTTTATGCTTGCACGAATGAGTCGCATTACAGCATTATAAAGTCATTCACTTGATCCCAATATATAGTGTTTTTTTAATAAATGTTTACAGGTCTTGTAGTTCTTTAAGATACTGTTTTGCAATGTATGCGGAAGCCTGTTTAATATGTTGGGTAGCTTATATTTCCACGTCCTTTTACCATATTCATTATTATATTTAGGTAGAACAAACATTGGTGTACTGTTTAGTTTGCGCAGTTTACTATGCCTAACTCTAGCAGTTAGGGACTCAATGTGATGGTATTCCTCAAGTACTATTTGGTAATTAATTTTATTGTAAGCTGACATAATTCTGCAGTGCTTCAACAACCCTATTTCATCTTCTTTATATTTGTTTATTAAATATTTTGGGATAATTGTTTTAAGTATGCTTAGTTGAAGTTTGTATATTAAGTCAATGTTAGTTTTATATGTTCGACCATAACTACTGAGTCCATAACCTATTATTGATTCACCTAATGATAAGTACAACATTCTTAGTATATTATAAGGTAATTTAAATTTAAGGATAGAAAATTTAGCACGAAGTGATCTCAATTTGTTACATATGTATTCTACCTGAGGTTTCCAATTAAGATGTTTATCAATGATGAGGCCCAGATAAGTATGCTGACTCACTAGTTCAAGTTTTTCACAGCTACATGAGACAGGCTGGTCATGCAAACATTGGTGGCTATGTGATACTACAGTTGGATCAGTAAGACATTTTATGTAGGGTGATCTTATATGCAAAAGTTTTGTTTTATTGGCATTAATAACAAGACCCATATCGTGTGCCCATTTGCATAATAAGTCATAATTGTTTTGCATAATTCTCTGCGCCTCAAAAATGTCCCTACTGTGCGCAACCAAACATGTGTCATCAGCAAATTGGTACACGGAGCCGTTTTGGAAGAGACTGCACATGTCGTTAACGTAGACCAGATATTCTGTTGGTCCCAAGATTGAACCCTGGGCCGTTCCCTGTTCTGTGGGAATAGGATCGCTTGTGTACCCATTTACACTGACTAATGTATGTCTATTTTTATGATAATCTCGAAACCATTCCAACATTGGGCCCCGCACACCAATCTGCTGCAACTTAGAAAAAAGCATATTGTAATTTAAGACATCAAATGCCCTACTGAAGTCAATGAAGACAACCAGCACCTGATTTCGATTATCCAGGTGATGGTTGACCTCATCGACAAATCGAGAAAGCAGCTGCGAGGTACTACGCCCTCTTTGAAACCCGTACTGTTTGTCATTAATTAATTTGTTCTTAGTTAAGAAATCTGTTATTTCGTTACCGACTACTCAACTACTTTATCGACGCAAGATAATATTGTAATAGGCCTATAGTTGTCTACATTGCTATAGCAACCCTTTTTATGCACAGGTCTGATTATGCCTATTTTAAGCTGGTCAGGATAGAGTGACGTGGAAATACACGCATTAATTAGGTGACTAATTACTGGAGTTATCTCTTCGCTTATACTTAATAAGTCTTTTACTCTTATGCTATCAATACCTGGACTTTTATTTTTATTCATGCTTTTAATTATTTTATGTATTACTTTATTTGTTGCACACTTAAATCTGATTGAAATATTTGATTCCTTTTGATACGAATTATCTGATAACAACTTAACATCACAACTCGTGCTTAAATTTTTAATGTTATCTGAGAAACCATATGCAAATTTATTACAAATTGTTTTTAAATCATCCTTAAAATGTTTTAATATAACGTCATCTAAGGACTTATAAATTTTACCACAGACACAGTTAATAATTTGCCATACTTTTTTTGAATTTTGAAAGTTATCAGATATAGTCTGTTTAATATGCTTATTTCTAGTCTTATTTATATATTTATTTGCGAGATTTCTATACCTATTATACAATAATAAATTTACTTTGTTGCTTTCATCTTGTTTCCAAATTTCAAAAAGCTCTTCCTTTTTTTTGCACATATAAATTAAACGACTATTTGCCCATTTACAATCGTTACGTTTACCTATTTTTATTTTACATTTCTTTTTACAATTTTGATACACCTGCGAAAACTGATTTGTAATGCAATCAAATATATCATTCGGATTGGTTAACTCCATAACAGGTTGCCAGTTAATTTTACGTAACTCGTTCACAAGTTGTTGATTATCGAATCTATTTATATATCTGTACCCAGTTTCATTGTTTTTCGAGTCGCAAATTATAACGGAACCTGTTATATAGTGGTCCGCAATCTTATTGTTTATGACAGCTGTGTGTATGTCACGACAGTAAATCGCACGTATAAAGATGTGATCAATACACGAATTTGTTATTTTACCACCTTTTGTTTCCACACGCGTGTACTGCGTAATCCCACAGTATAGCCCTTTGTCACACATAGCATTAAGATATGTCGTGCGCACCGAATTACGTTTAAACAAATCAATGTTCATATCGCCAATTAAAATATAAGAGTACTTAGATTGCGAAGTTTCTATAACTCGCGATAACTCAGCAACAAACGATGATTCACTTAAATGAGGAGGCCTATACACTGCACACATATTAGCCCTGAATTTATCGGGTGTTTCTATTTCGCCTAACACACACTCAAAATACAAACTTGATACTGGATACCTTGTGAAGTTTAAACTGTTGTGTATGTAAACTATAACGCCTCCTCCTTTTTGCTGGGAACGTAGCTGTGAATACATGTCATAGTTTTGTAGTTGAAACAAGTTTTTGCATGTATCTTTTATATTTACTTCTGTGAGCACAACAATATGCACAGTGCGTGCGCTAGTCGAGACAATATAGTCCAATTGGTCAAAGTTTTTTAGCATTGACCGAATGTTGACATGTAGTATACATAGATTGTGATCGTTCTTGAAATCAATATTATTCATAAATGAGTTCCAATTGCTATAGGTATTTTCTTGAATTTCCGAGTATGGGTTATCCATTTTTTTTTTGTTAGTCTGTATATATTGTTGAACCATTATTCTTACAATAACTAGGTGTAGGTTTATTGCATAGTTGGTACTTTAGATGCAAGGTACTCGATGTCACTCTCACATCTAATGGTGAATACTTTTTTGTTATCAGTCTGACGTACGAGAATCTTCCCATTTTTGTACCAAACGTACTTATATAAGCCCGTTTCTTTTAGACTATTTTTAGTCTTCCACAGTAAAAACGACGTATGAGGCGTAAGGAGTTCTCTAATAAATATTTTATTTTTTTCGCTCAAGCCAAGGTGTTCGCCTGTTAAGTTGGTGGTTTTTGAAGACTGGAGCCAATTGTCACGGTGACCGTCGCGTAGCTGGACAATTATAGTCGATGATGAAATCGTTTTTGTAGTACCCTGCTTTTTGTAGTTTTTTTTGCGATAGGCTTTAATGATCGAGTCTGGGCTGATTTTGAGCGAACTGCAGATAGTTTTACATACATCTTGTACATTTTCATTGTCCTTTTCTGACACACCACATATTTCGACTTGGTCTAATAGCTGGTTTTGCTCTAATGTTGAAAGTCTTTGTTCTAGTGCCTCGTTCCGGATTTTCAAGTTTTTACATACATTTCTCAAGTCATTACACTGATTTTCCAATTCCTTGCCTTGCTTGAGAAACGATTGGATTTTTAATTCGTAATCATCAATTTTATCAGATAGGAACTGCAGCGATGTCTGCATTTCAATGCGTATTGTTTCACGTACTTCACGACGAATATCCATAAGAATTTGGTTGGAGATACTGCTGGTTAAAATTTCAGTGTCGGTGTTGTCGTCATCCTCGGCTTCTGGTAAGATGCATGACAAGCGTTTCGGTCTGGCGGTGCCTGTACACGTACGACATTTCCAATCCACTGAGTCGGTTTCTTGTAACACACTTAGTTGATCATTTGTGATGGACATACACGACGCGTGAAACCATTTATTGCATTTATTACACAATATTCCAGGAGATTTTTTGTTAATTAGCTTGGTACACTTAGCACATTTCATTTTTACGGTAGTTGCGAACTATGCGTAGACGCACTGATATGTTAATCGCGACGCGTTCGAAGCGGATGAGTGTCCGCGAGCGACTGAACGTGAGTACAGGAGTATGTGGAGAAAAGACGGTCAAAACCGCTATTCCTGCAAAACGTAAACAGCTTTTGAATTTGCAGAAACACAACGAAATATGTTAAAAAACAATAAACAAAGGTTAAAGCCTGGATCCATGTGATTGAGACTCGCTTAATGGTGAGTCTTAGAAGGACCATATTGCTAGGATCAGGGAAGAACTAACTTTTCGATTCACAGAAAAGGTATGATACTGAAGCTGACGATGCGGCAACCACAGGGAGATAAACAATCCAATTTATATGTTCACAGTTTACACAGTCACCTTAGTTATGATTTGATGAATTAGAATCAAGCGGTGACAAGCATCAAATTTCACGTAGGGGAGAAACGAAACATTTTATAATGCTGATGGTGGACAGGGTAAACAGCTTTTTGTTGCAGATACACAATGAAAGGTGCTGCAGAAATATATATATGGAAAATACATATGTGGGTACAGGAGAATAACATGTTGTGTTCAAAAAAACCTAAATTTCTAGAACCAGAAAAGGCGAATTAATGTTTATATTCAATTAAAGGTAAACAATGATGCTGACATGCGGCAACCACCGAGAGACAAACAATGCAATTTATATGTTCACAGCTAACACCATTTCCTGAGGTATGTTTTGGTAAATAAGATACAAACGAAACATCAGCCCTGGAAACACAATTTAAGGTAAAAACTGACGATGTAGATGCAGAAAACTCAGGAATAAAAGTAAGATTATTACCAGCAAAGACAACGTGGCAGATCGTAAATTGTAAGTCAGTTTGACTAAAACATTCTAACACAGGACAACGTTGAAGGAAAGGTACAGTCGCCTGCGGCTAAAAGTATACAGGCAGGTGATGACATCTAGTAACCAGCTTATAACTACAACGTCCTGGGTAATAGTTGCGTGGACGTGTTGTGGTGTGCGTGTGGCAGTGTCGTTTATGTGGGTGTGTTTGAGCAGCACGCCAGCTTGTGTCCGCTATTTCAACTCCTGTGTAGAATAGGTAGTTAATTTCACACATCTCTGACATATTGACCGTGGCGTAGTGGTTAAAGGCGGCGGCGAGACGCAGGAACTACCACGATTGTATTGAACTTGCTTTGAATTTGCACTTTTTGTGAATTTAAATAAAATATCATACAAGTTTTCTTTTCTTTCTTTTTATTGTTGAATTTAATTACTGAGGGTTTGTAAATAAAATATCCGGAATTTTAAATAAAAAGTTTATTAATAAAATAGCAAAACATAAACACTAGACGAATAATATTAACACATTGTCTGCTTGGATTGCTACCTGAACCTAACTATAGGTTTATAGGCTAGTCATCAAACCGTAAGTGATGAAGTGATTTATTATTACAACTTAGATCTATATATATTATAAATGCATCTTCCTTATCTTAATGGTTACAAAGACATTTATTCGTAACTTGTGTAAACTCCTCTGTCCTGGTAGTACTTCTCTCGACGACAATAAAAAGATTTACTCGACTTATGAACAATTTATTTCGCTCCAATCCACTGTCGTGTCGGTACAAGACTGCCCGCTCCCTCCACTCACAATCACGAGCTTTTATAGGTTCCTCTAGAGGAATCAAACATAAATATAATTTAACAAAGTTGACAACATTAAGTATACTTAAAAATATTGTAATTATTTACATTGAATAACTAAATTAACTCTGTGTTTTTGACAATGTCTATTATCCATATAATTTTAATTTTGATTGTTACTTCCGCCGCCATTCCGCTGCGCGTGTTCGGGTGGCGGAAGTAACAATTTATAATTTTAAAACTCACACAATAAATCTCATAATTAAATCATTTACATAATAAATTTCTCATTATAATATGACGATATATTTTAACAACATTTATCCGATATTGATTTAATTTTGGGTACTACTTCCGCCGCCATTTTTCTGCACGCTTTCGGGTGGCGGAAATAGCAACTGCTTGTGTTACGATTTCATTTTTTTTAAACTCATACAATATAGCTCAAATTTAATTATTAATAAAATAACATTGATCAGGATAGTTTTTAAATTCAACACTATGCAATTCCTAACACTTGTCTACCCTCCACATGATAGAATCGGTGTAGTTATCAGCTGTATGAGAAAACAATTCGCAGATATATCTATTGCAGATATATCTATCATATAATATATCGCAGAATAGCTACAACATAAATATTAACTATAGTTCAGTGAAGTGAATCAACATGTAACATATTGTAACAATAACATCACTCACTTTCTATAACTTTCCTGACCTGACACGCCAACATGGGGTAGTAAATTTATAAGGTAAAAAAAGCTAACCAAGGGAGTAAATATTCCTAAATAGGAATATTAAAATGCTTAATAGTGAGTCGCTGCACCCTCCTGGTTGATGACTTCTCGCAGCCGTCTCGACATGCCGATCACCATATTCCAGCACAAATCACGGCCGCGATACGACTCCCATGTTGACGTGACTACACGGAAAAAAATGCTCGTAAACTTTGTTTTCGTCCAAGAATATTTTTTGTCTCAAGAATATTGTTTAAAGTCAAATAAATATATGGTTAATTCAATATTAATATCTTGGTTTGAAAAAATATATATTCTCCACGCAAAACAATGATATTCTCTATAATTTATCTAGAATCAAAACAATGATCTTTGCTTCAAGAAGTTTTTAGTGTTGTGTAAACAATGTGTTACTTTTTTGAATGAATAACTTCTTGTGTCTTAGTGAGAGAGTACAATGTCTTGTTTCAATGTTTTTCAGGTCTTGAACTAAGTAATTAGGCATTTTCTTCAAACAATACAGTAGAACATATTCACTGAAGAATATTTTCTCGAATTGAAATGTTGTTTTCTTCTTTTGAATAATTTACGTTTCTCATAATCAGAAAATAAGAATGTTTACGATCAAGAACAATACGTTTTATTATAAGACTAATAGTTTTATGAAAGAAAATAATAATGTTGAATCAAGAATTTAAATTCTTATAAGGAAAATAACACTTTTCTTATTAATCATAAATGTATATCTTTGGTTCAATTTATTTTATTTTTTGAGCAAGGGTATATAAGTATTGATGTAAAAATGATGAAAGCACAAACTAAGGTAGACAAATGTTTTCAAACAAAATACGTTTGTTTTGTGGGAACGATTTGTGGTTTTAACACAAAGACAGAATGTTTCTATCAAAGCTATATACAACTTTTTGAATGGAGATTTGATTTCGAGGTTTAAGAAATAATTATATTCCTTTTAAAAATAATGGTAGCCTTGAATTGAGAATCGAAAAGTAGAAAATAAAATATTCTTGATCAAAGAAAATATTTTAAGTGACTGTTTTCATGAGAAAATCGATATATTTCAAAATAAGAATAGCGAAGTTTTTCGATCAAGACCCAAGAAAGAATTGTTTTATCTAAATAAAATGATCGAATCAAGATTCAAAAATTCTTCAACTGAAGACGAGCCTTCAGTTTTGTTAGAAGAAAATTTAATCTTGGTTCAAGACCTTTTATTTTTTCTGTAAGTAAATATAAGTATTGATGTAAGAATGATGTAAGCACAAACTAAGGTAAACAAATGTTTTCAAACAAAAGACGTTTATTTTGTGGGAACAATTTATGGTTTTAACCCGAAGTCTAAATGTCCGAATGTTTTTATCGAGCTTTTACAACTTTTTGAATGGAAATTTGATTTCGAGGTTTAAGAAACCATTATTTTCCATTTTAATATAATGGTAGCCTTGAATTGAGAATCGTAAAGTATAATATAAAATATTCTTGATTAAAAAAAATATGTTAAGACTTTTTTCATGAGAAAATCAATAAAAAAGCCAAGTTTTTCGATCAAGACCCAAGAATTAATTGTTTTAAGCAAGTAAATGATCGAATCAAGGTTCAAAAATTCTTCAATTGAAGACGAGCCTTCAGTTTTGTTTAAAGAAAAAATAAGTTTGGTTCAAGACCATTTACTTTTTGTGTAAGTAAATATAAGTATTGATGTAATAATAACGTTAGCACAAACTAAGGTAGACAAATGTTTTCAAACAAAACACGTTTGTTTTGTGGGAACAATTTGTGGTTTTAACCCGAAGTATGTTTCTATCGCTATTACAAGTTTTTAATTGGTATTTTTTTTTCTAGTTTAAAGAAATAATTATCTTTCATTTAGAAATAATGGTAGTCTTGAATTGGGAATCTTCGCTTAGTTACAGAGTGTTCATGGTCAACTTACAGCTCCATTATAGGACCCTGGACACTATGTAGGACCAGAGTATTCGTCAAGACAAATCTAACGAGACCGAACTCGATGGGTTTGCATTGTTTTATTACAGAGTTCCCATGGCCACCTTCCGGTTCAATGATAAATCTATGTACTAGGTACGGGTAGATACTTCGATACTTCAAAACTAGAAAATGCATACCTACTGCGATAAAGACATAGGAATAGAATAAATGACAGCCCTTTATTTTGATACCCATTCGAGGGTCTTGAAAAAAACAAACCCCCGCACATAAAATCCACCATTTTTTTATTTGTATGTACTTTGTGACACTCGCGTCATCAAGACAAATCGAATGATGTATCATTTATCATAATCGATGGAGCCGTTCATTAGTTACAAGTTTCACAGGAAAGACAAACATACTTACAGATCAAACACATTATAGGTACATAATCCTCATTAAAAAACTTGCGCACACGGTAGTTTTTAACGAATTTACAGATCACAGTCCTATGATGCTTCTATTAAATCACACAGAAGCTATAAACAAAGCAATATCCCGTGAAAAAGTCATTATCAATACTTTAGGCATTGGCAAACAACTCGAAGAACATGATTGGAAACCTTTTTTCCTAACGGAAGACGTTAATACTGCAGCAGCAACTCTGGTCACTTGCCTCCAAACTTTAATCACTGACAACACGACTGCAACCAAAATCCCCAAACGTAACCAACCCTTAAAACCGTGGATTACAATGTCTGTACTTAAATCAATTAGAACTAGGGATACCATTTATAAGAAATTAAAAAAGAATAATACCAACGATACAATGCGAGAGGAATACAAGAAATATAGGAATTGTTGTAATAAAATAATAAAGAGTCTCAAAAAACAATATTATCAGAATCGGCTTAAAAATAATACTGGCAACGCAAAAGAAACATGGAAATTAATTAAAGAAATATGTTACCTAAATACAAAAAAAGAAACAAATGTAGATCTACTTAATATTGAGAACGGTCCAATAGAGTTACTTGATAAAGTTAACGCCTACTTCACCTCGATAGGAGGTACCCTAGCAAAAGGTATACTGGAACGTACTGGAAAATCTGAGAGTAAACTAGCAGACCTATCTATCTCAAAAATTACCCCTGCTGCTGACAAGAAGCTCCCCTCAAACTACCGACCCATCACATTACTGAGAACGCTTTCCAAAATCATCGAAAAACTAATGAACAAACGTTTAATGACATATCTCGAAACAAACAATCTCTTAGCTAATAACCAGTACGGTTTTAGAGAAAAAAGAAGTACCGAGGATGCTGTTATGAAGCTGACCTCCAACATAGCTGGATATGTGGACAGGGGAGAAAAATGTTTGGGTGTGTTTCTAGACCTCCAAAAGGCTTTTGACACCGTCTGTGTACCAATCCTCCTCTCGCGCCTAGAAAATATGGGAATACGTGGGATCACCCTGAACTGGTTCAATGACTATCTTTCTGGAAGACAGCAAAGTGTCCGTGTAGGTAGTACATTTAGTGGGAATCAGGCTTGTTCATACGGAGTACCTCAGGGGAGCACGCTCAGACCAAGTCTGTTTCTTATCTATATTAATAGTCTGTGCAAAAATAATATAAATGCTGCTGACCTGCTGCATGTTTGCAGACGACACGGTTTTACTATTTCATGCGGATTCATGGGAACTGGTTAAAAACCGAACAGAAACTGGTCTGTGCACCGTGACGGCATGGTTGGAGGACAATCTTCTTTCCCTGAGTACTTCAAAAACAAAATACATGTGTTTTAGCAAAACAGAAGTAGGCAGCCCCAACAGTAAATTTGAAATAAAAATTCACTCCGTCCCATGCAACAGGCTTGATTATAGTAACACCACTTGCAGCTGCGATATGCTCTCCAGAGTACCCCACATCAAATATCTTGGTGTCATCATTGATGATTAACTGAACTGGGGGCCACATATAACAGTAACAGCTAATCGTATAAGAAAAATGATTTATGTTTTCAAAAACTTAAGAAATTATGCAGACAAAATTCTGCTCTTACAAACTTATAACTCCCTGTGCCACTGTGTTGTAGAGTACTGCATATGTGTATGGGGGGGAGCATCTAAGACACTGCTTTTGAGGGCTGAGCGTGCACAGCGCGCTGTTCTTAAAGTTTTGCTGTATGCTACCTTTCGACATCCCACCGCTCTCGTGCACAGCACAACCAATGTCCTGAGCATACGCCAGTCATTCGTATACAGATGCATCAGATACTACCACAAGCACACAGTACCATATATTCCGGATCACGGCAGGAGGTTGTTTCGATGTCCCCTACCAGCAATAAAAAGTGCATTCGCACGTAGACAGTATGACTCGATAGCTCCTCGCCTCTACAATAAAATCAACTCTGTAATTAACATAAAAAAGTTAAACAACTATGTTGTAAAAACTAAAATTAAAAGTTGGCTCCGTCCATTTGACTATGATCAAACCGAAAACCTGCTGATTGCCATTACCTAAATCTAAGAACTATTCCACAGAAAGCAATAGAAACTTTAAGTTTCCATAGTTTCAATAATTTTATTTTTTATAAATTATTATTATTACCAAATATTATACACACACATTCACCACACTTCACACACCTACACACACTAAACGCACAATCACACAACCTTTACATTCACTACACTAACATAATGATACTCTACACTCACAAACACACATATCACCTTGAGAAGAGCTTTTGTTTTGTATAGTAATAAAATATCATTTCTTTTTTTTTCCTTTATCTCACTTAATTTTGTTATAATTCTACTTCAGCCTTAAAGTGTGAATCATACTCAAAAATGTAATTGATTGATTACCTACTTTTGGGAAGAAACTGTTTCTCAAGACACAGCTCACGCTAATTTGAGGGACAGGGCATTCCATCAAATGTACATTTGTTTGTAAATAAACGAAATTTTACTCAAAAAAAAAAAAAAAAAAGAGATGGAAGATTTCATCAAAGAAGTTCGACTCATGTGATTTAATCTTCAAACCAGTGATAAAGATTCCGTGTTTCCAGCGATGATAGGACTAGGTACCTGTAGGTTCATTTAATTTTTATTGCGATAAAATACACTCAGCGGCAGTAAAGGTGGCCCAGATGGTGATCGCAAGATTTTACACAAACTGAGCTTTAAGGGGTGTTTTGATGAGGATATAATATAAGAGACCTCTTTTGTTTATTTAAGATGATATTTAGGGAAAAACGTAAGTCCTTAACGTCTTTTCTTAAGAATTTGTGTCATAATGGAACTAACTCTAACTCTGGTACCAATTGGTCACCACATAAAGTCCCTTGACACCTCTTGAGCACAAACCTGAGGGTTATACACGGTAATTTATTAAATGCAGCCACCAAACATTGAGTTAGACCCTGCCTGGTAAACAGTAGTGCCTGAGCAACTTGAGTAGCCATAAGTGGCATCTTGTAACATGTTTTGTAATCGAAGTAGACCAACAATCAATAAAAACCCTTAAAATACATCACTACAAACCTAACATCGAAAAACTCATGTTTTACTTAACTCTTGGATTGAATTAAAACTCCATACTGGCATACGTTCTTAAGAGCTCAATGCACTTCGCCGACACTCGATTTATCGATCAAACTGTTTGTAAGAACAGACGGTAAGAACTTAAGTTCTTCCCTAAATATCCACTTAATTGAGCAAAAGGGGTCGCTCATATCCTATCCTCATCAAGACATCCCCTACTTAGGTAATGCTTAGTTTGTGTAAAATCTTGCAATCAGCATCTGGGCCATCTCGGCCGCTGATGGTATTTGTATGAAGAGGTGAAAAGAGGTGAACATTATTTTTATTTTGCCGTGTAACTTTTTGGTAATCTCACTAAAATATTTCCATCCGAACCTGTCGTCAATGTCAATGTCAATTGTAAGACGGGCTGGTTTCCGCAACTCGACGACGAAAGCGCCTATTTTGCGTGTGGGTGGGAATGCGACATCATTCGAGCCAACCCAACTCCTCCAGGAACGCCACACAGATAAAAAAGAAATCTTAGATCAAGAAAATTCATTTTCTAAAAATATTTTGTATAATTAAGATTATTTTACTCAAAACAAGTATTATTAATTGTGACTCAATACAATAAATAGTCAAAACAAAATAATACATTATTTCAGAATCAAGGAAATATGTTTTTATATCCATGAAATGTTGTATTAAACCGAGATAAATTTTTTCTTCAAATTAAGAATTAAAAGAAAATTGGCATAAGACAATAAATTTCAAATTAATACACGTCTGAGTCTTGGATTGAAAATAAAATTTCTTGAAGCTCCTTTAGACAACGGATTTTGTTGATTTGACTATTTGTTATTTTAACATAAAATTATTAGTTCTTCAGTTAACTAATCAGCTCTTTCTGTATTAGATTACTTATTTCCTTGTTCTAAGTAATTATCATTTTCTTTCAAAGCAGTACAAATGAAATCAATACTATATATTATTGGTACAAGTAAATGTTCTTGGCTGGCCACACTGATTCCTGTCACAACATGTTTGTTTCTATTCTGTGTCGGAGGCCGGCATTGGCGCCATTCCATTTCGTTTGTTTGTGTTTGGACGGTGCTTGTTCCACTTGTTCGTCGTTATTAGTGCAAAAGTAAGTGTTAAAATTGTGGTTGAAATTCTCCATTCACAATCTGTTCACAATTAAGCATTGCACAGATGGAGGATTTTCTGTCTAGGCACGGCGTGCCTCCAGAAATCATAGAAAACTTCCTACGTAAGTACATACCTACCTTCATTTTATTCCTTTACGACTCGCCTCGCGTGATATACCTACCACGCCATGCAACTAACTTGAACAGCGTCCCCAACAATCGTTTATTACCACCTCACTTCCGTGGATCCATCCACTACTCCATATCGTAGCATGACCTTGACAGGAAATGATGTGGACCTTTGCCTGTAGTCTGCACCTCCATGCATGAGTGGCTGAGTGGGAAAACTTCCACGAGGGGTCCTTCCTGTCCTCGATGGGGCTCTATATATATGTTCGGTATTTGGGAGTCAGTATACGTGTATAAGTATAGGTTACTGCTAGTGTTGTGTATGTGAATCTCTATGGGGCATACAGATCAGCAAACTCTGAGGCTCCCTGTATCCGAAACGGTTTCTCACTATATTTGAATAGTTATACAAGCACAATTCGGTAGCTGGACTAGTCATCCGAACCGGAGCATCCTCCATCCTGATTGGGGGTCGGGCCTCTGTGACCTGTGACCACCCTAAATAAAAAGCCATACCTTTTTACCCTTGTCTAGCTAGAATGAGGGCATAGAGAGGGGGCGTTCCGCCCCCCTTTGGTATACCGCGACCCTGTGTTTCAGTAACTATGTACAAAATAAATAAATAATGTTTACTTTTCAGGCAACGGTATAACTTTGGACCTCTTCCAATCATTATCTGAAGAGCATTTAAAAGAACTGTGCCCACATTTGGGCACAAGAATTAAGCTGGCTCAGCTGATAACAGCTTATGTAAGTAAATAATATGTTTGTGGACTTTGTGGTCCTATTGTATCAAGTAAAAGTAAGTTTAGTTGAAGATCATTTGCTGATTTATTTCATTAGTCCTAGGATGATAAGTGATACCTATGAGATGCATTGATCTATTCTAATTCAAAATTAAGTCAATTTAGTGTGTTCTATTCATACATTAACCTATGTTTGAGTATGACTGACCAACGACAGTATGTCCCGTACATTCACAATTGCAGGTAAGAAAGAAAGTATTAACTATGTAACACTCTTACAGGCCCCCACTGAAACAAACAGTGATGCTGGTGGATCCTTGTCTGATCCTTGCGCTGACAATAGCCAAGCCTTGTCTGATCCTCCCACTGAAGATAACCACCAAGATAGTTCTCAGTGTGTCGGTACTGGGAATATTGATGTCATCATCACCAGGGCATTCCCAGATTTTGATCTGAAGACCCTATTACAGACAACAGCTGGAGGGAACCACATAATTAATTACTATAATACCTTTGGAACATTGGACAGTTCTAAACGAAACCAGCTGACTGAAATTATCGTAAAACATATTTACACTCACGCAGTCCACAGGTAAGTATTTAATTTATAGGATGATTTCAATTAAGTATTCATTTCCCTGTACCAAAGGTGAACCGGTATTACTCAGCCTATATTATGTTTGTCTGTCCGTCAGTCTGTCACAAGCGACTTTCCTGGCTGTTTGAAGATGCTAGACAGACTATATAAGTCCTTTATTGCACACAAAACTTAATAATTATAAACAATTTGAGAAGATTTACACAAAGGTGGGCTTATCTCTATAAGAGATCTCTTCCAGCCAACCTTACCAGACAAGGAGAGACAATACATTGAATGCGGTGAAGCAGAAATACTATGTGAAAAGACGAAGGGTTACTGGAAATTAGTAGATGGAACTTTAACAGCGTGACAGGTCAATAATACTGAACAACTTACCCAAAGGAACATAAGCCGAAATCTGAAAATATATTTTTTCACATGTTATGTACAGGGTTATTTTGTGCTCAGATTCGTATTATGAAATCAGATGTCCAATGGTTGGTGGGCGTAGTTTTGATAATGTCAGAATTTACAGATACATACTTTAAATTTTCAGCCGAATAAGCCATGAGGAATATAATATAATAGCTGCGAAGATCATCACGTTGTTCCCTAAAGAAAATGCAGGAACATATTTCATCCACCCAGTAAGAAAAGGCCAGTCCCCTACAGGAAAACCAGTGGTTTCAAAAGGAAAATTAGTTGACAAAGTGCGGAACCTACTATTCAAGTACGGGGAGAGAAAGAGGCCATCTACTACTGGAACTGACAGCGACGCAAGTTCTAAAACAGCTCGTACTGACACAGCAGGTAAGGTAACATTTCTATCACAATATTATACTGCTCTCTGCATATATGATTTATTAACACAGAATTTATTCATATAGAAACATTGAACGAAGACAAGCTATGGCTCAAAGAAAATTCTGAGCCTTGGGATGAAGTATTAAAACGGTGGAAAATAACATCCCAGGAACGTAAGGATGGCACAACATATGTCAACATACACGATCTTTTTGTTCAATGGCCTATACTCAACGACATCAGGAGCGAACAATTGGTAAGCAATGCTATACATAATTTTATTTTATTTGTTAAGGAAACTAAAATTTAGGAACAAGATGTGATTATACAAGTTAACCATAGTTATACATACAGGGTGTAACAGGAAGGTGAAATGAAACTTAAGGGAGTTCCTGTTCATTATCATCAGCTGAGTCACCCCCTTAAGTTTTATTTCACGTTTCTGTTACAACCTGTTTACAATTATACATATTATACTATTAGCCTTTAGCAATCAAATGCTTAATGAATGATGTTGACTTATGGTGTGACCTCAGTTTTAACCACTCATTTTCTTACAGATTAATTTAGACTTTGATGAGCTACACCCGGACAAAGGCTTAAAATTCTTTATGAACTGGAATGATTTCTTCACAAAATTGATTTTATTCAAAAAGTCGAAAGATGAAAACGTCCTCAGCATTTTGAGCGCTTTAGAAGAGCTGGATGATGATTGTAAGTCAAATTTATATTTTATTAAGTGTAGACGCAATGATCTCAATTTTACTTGTCTTACCAAGCATCGAGCTTTAATTGTACCTATTCTATGTTCTATGCTTTGATTTCCGCACTTAGTCCTTTACGATCCATTGTACGTGGGCCATAGCGGCCGTCATAGTAATAGGTGCCCCGGGCCCATTTCACACCGTTATTTCAGGTGTTCCGGTTTCCTCGCGATGTTTTCCTTCATCGCCGAGAGGTGATCCGAATTGGGATACACACATGAAATTAAATTCAGAGGTACATGCCACAGCTGAGGATCGAACCACGGACTATCTGCATGATAGTTCGTGCTCTTACCAATTGAGCCACCACTGCTCTAAACTGCTATATTGCCATTGCTATAAACTGCTAATGTACCTAATAATTTACAGTGAAAATACCTGGACAGATAAAGGCATTGGTTCATCTGCTTCCCCCAAAAGGTCGCTTGAACAAAAAAGTCAAATTTACTACACAAGAAGCATTGGATTCAATATTCGTTTGCTGCCCGGTAAGTTTTATCATCTATCTTATTTCATACACATATCTGACACACTTTTTAGGGTTCCGTACCCAAAGAGTACAAACAGTCCAAACGGAGCCCTATTGTCACCCACGTGTCCCTCCATCTGTCAATCAATTCAAAATGTTGTGCCTAAAAATTTTTTAACTTCCCATTTAGCTAGACAGCTGAACATACATCCATCCATCCATACATACATCCATCCATCCATACATACATACATACATACAACCATTTTTATTGTATTCATTTTTATTGTTTTGTGGATTTCAGAACCCTGGTGATATAGACACTACGATAACAGAACAAAAACAGAAGGCAAAAGCAAGAAAACTGAATCTACAACCTTTTATAATCGTACAAGGGACCATTTACCAACCTAAATCACCACTTCTGGTAATCGATAATATTAAATATAAATTTAACAGTATCGCGAAGGCTTTCGATACATTGTTCAAATCTTTTCATGCTTTTCATGCTGAGTATCCTAAAGCCTCAAGCCACTTACACCTTGTAGTACAAAGGTGTGTCTACAAGATTACAACAAAATATGACAATATTGTGCCGTCCATTGTTGACGTTTTAAACTTGTATATAGTGATGTAGTAGTTTGGGCCTAGTTTCCTGCACTATATTACCTACACTCATGCTCAAGCTCGACTAGCTTTTTGATTAACTTTTTAAGTACCTTACTTTGAGGATATACTCTGCCAAAATGGTATTATTATGCAAATACTGCCAATTTAATTTCGACGACATAAAAAAATACATATTTCACTTAGAAACTACCCATCACATCAATAATTACTTCGTCTGCCCATACGAAAAATGTAAGCGAACTTATAATACTAAATCCAGTTTCAAATATCATTTGAATGCAGGCAATGATTTACACGGCAGTAGTGTTGATAGTAGCAGTACTTCATCAGCAAGTAATTTTACACATAATACAGCCGATGGACGCCATGTTACGAGTATTGTTGACACAAGTCCTACAGAACCACTGGAACCAAGGGACCTTCCTGACCAATGCGATTTATCATCTCAGGAAAAAATTAAACAAAACTTGGTTTTATTTTTATGTAATCTTTATAACAACATTAGTTTGCCTCGATCTGTAGTCCAAACTATTTTCGAATCAGTTGAGAACTTGATAAATAGTTTAACATCTGAAATAGACAAAACGGCAAAGAACTCTGAACATGACCCAATCACAAAAATCGGTATTATTACAAACATACTTTCAGATATTAAAATTTCATTTGACAGTTTAAACACAGAATATAAACGTATGAAACATTTCACGACAGACGGTAATTACATACAACCTAAAACAGTTATTCTGGGAACTACTACAGATAGGATAACGGTTAATGAAAATATAGTAATGACGTTAAAGGAAAGAAAGCTGTATGTAATACCTTTAAAATTACAGTTACAGGTTTTTCTTGAATTGCCAGGTGTTTTAACTGAAATCTGTAACTATCAGCGAATTCTTTTGTCTGAAAGTGATGATAATAATAAGATTATTCGAAATATTGTGCAAGGAACTTTGTGGAAAGAGATTTTGTCATCGAAACCTAAAGAGGACATAACCTTACCAATAATTCTATACTTTGACGATTTCGAGTCGGGAAATCCACTTGGTAGCCATGCTGGGCAGTACAAATTAGGTGCTGTATACGTATCAATTGCAACCATTCCTCCAAACATGTCTAGTAGACTGGAAAATATATTTTTGACTCAGCTATTTTACTCAAAGGACCGAGTACACTTTGGCAATGCGCTAGTCTTTAGAACTCTCATAGAGGAACTTAAAAATTTGGAAGAAGTTGGTATTACAGTTAAGCTAACTGACATGTCTGTTACAGTCAAGTTTGTATTAACAGTTTTATCAGGGGATAACTTGGGTCTTCATTCAATAATGGGCCTGTATGAAAGTTTTATGGCTACAAACTTTTGCAGAATTTGCTTAATCACTAAAACTGATTCAGAAACACAAATAGAGCAGGACAACGACCTTCTTCGCAAAGTTCCTGAGTACGAAAATGATGTCTTGAACCGAAAAGGTATCAAAGAGGTTTGTGTATGGAACGATTTGCCGAGTTTCCATATTTACGAAAACCAAACTCTCGATGTGATGCATGATCTTATGGAAGGAGTACACAGATATGCCATGGCACACGTTATTGCTAGCTTGATTGAAAAACAATATTTTTCACTTGACCAATTAAATTCCAGACTAAAATATTCAGAATACCATTCATGTGAAAAGAATAAACCGCCACCCATAAATAGCCAACATCTCATTAACAAGCACATTACTATGTCAGCCACTGAGATGTTATGCCTGGTTAGAAATTTCGTTTTTATTGTAGGCGATCTTGTAAACGCAGATGAGCCTATTTGGACTTATTATCTTTTATTACTAGAGATCACAAATATACTTACATCCCAAACGTTTACCTACGAGTTGCTGGACTATTTGCAGAGCATCATCAGTGAGCATCATCAGCAATATCTGAACCTGTTTCAAAGCACTTTAAAACCAAAACATCATTTTTTATTGCACTATCCAACAATCATAAAAAAGATCGGTCCGCCAATACTTGTAAGTGCGTTTAAATATGAATCAAAACACAAAGAATTGAAAAAAGTTTGTCAGTCTATAACATCGCGAATAGATCTTCCGTTGTCTGTGATCAAACGTTGCCAGCTACAGCAAAGGTTAAAGTTAACGACTAAAAAGGGTTTAATAGATAATGTATATCATGGCAAACTTGTCGGTATTGAAACAAACCAAGATGAAGCCATTGTCACATTTAGTGTAGAGTGGTACGAATGCAATGGCATCAGATATAATGTCAATGATGTTATATCATGTGAATCAGATGACTCTGAAGGTGAACCTCAATACTACCAAATCGACAAAATATACTATAGGGCAGATGTAAACGAAGTAATGTTTGGTTGTTTCTACCTGAGATCTTTATTTTTTAACCCACATTTCAAGGCTTATAAAGTAGAAAAAACACGCCAGACTAAAATGATTAAATACAAAGATTTGTACGACAATCAGCCAACAATTGTACACAATGTTGGTTTAGACTATTATGTTAAGTTAGGTTAGGTAAAAATAGAACATTACTCGAGTAACTTACAACCGACGAGTAATGCACAACTTGCAGCAAAAATTAAACAAATCGCATTATACCAACCAAGATTTATTTTTTAAGATTTATTACCTGGCGTTGTAAGATACGAGATTGTAAGAGTTTGGTGTTCCGACAGTCAGAGATAGTAAATTTTCTGATATAATTTTTATAATTATAGGTCCTAACATAAATAAATTTTCTTTATATCGAACTACATTCTACTGACAATCGATGGTATTAATTTCATTTAATGAATCCATTATTTACTATCTCAAAACAACGTCGGAATGCCATTTTTTCATTAGAGCCATTTCTTTCAAAGATGTTTATTGTTCCTAACCTAATATAATTAGGTTACAGTAACGTTAATTGTTATGGATGCTATTTGTTACCAAATTGATTAATAATTTGTTCCTGATTACATACAGTAAGTTTGAAAGGCTGATTTGTAACTGATAAGATTTTGTATAAGTTTGAAAGGCTGATTTGTAACTGATATGATTAAGCTATTGATTATATACATAGTATAAACATAGCTATAACTATAAACATCGTGTAACGTGTTATTAAGATGACAATAAATGAATACTCTGAAATACGTTTGTGATTTGTTCAACTAATTATAGATTTCAGTTTATGTTATTGGAAATAAGCGGGTAAAATTTTAACTGTGTACTAGGCCAACTATATCCGAACTTATGTAAGAACTTTCCAAAAGGAATATAGGTCGAAATAAAAAAAAAAAAACCTTTCTGTGTATTGCCATATCCTGTGTACAAGGATATGTATGAAAGTTTTATCTCGTTTTCGACCTACGATCCTTTGGGAAAGTTGTTCGATACTGCTAACCTAGCACATGGTAAAGTTTTACCCGGTTATTTCCAGTAGTCTCAGAGAAAAAAAGAAAAAAATCAATAAAAAATATATTGAATCGAAAGAAATATAAATTCTTGATGAAAATATATATCGTTTTCCATCAAGATTAATATGATCTTAAAGCGAGAAATTGGTAGTTTTCCTAATATACAGTACGCTTTTGAAATAAGAATTCTAAATTCTAGAAATAAAAATAACATATTTTTAAAATAAAAGCTTTAGATTTCTTATTAAAAAAAATAATAATATTAAGCTAAATAATAAAAAAGTCTTCATTCAAAACGATAGATTTTCTTCAATCAACAAAATCAGATTATCTATGATACAGAAAATATTTTTTCAATACGAAATTGTAGTTTCTTAAATCAAATTAATTATTCAAGAGAATCTAGGATTTATTTTTAAGACAATGTTAGTTTCAGTATATATGAGACTACCATTTTCTTGAATAAAATAAATATGCATTGACTTAAGCATATTTGTCTAGTTTCAAGTAAGCCGTTTTTCTGTGTGCAGTAGGCCCTTTACGTTACCGACTATCCCTGGAAGGTCCCTCGATTGACCGAGGTGTTTAGCCCTGTAGTCCGCTACTCCTGTGCACTCCATGAGGACGTGAGCAGCCGTTTCTTCTGCCTCCAAGCAGGCTCTGCAAAGGGGGCTGTCGGTAACACCTAGGACATATAGATGTTTGTTGAACCTGTCGTCAACGAAGGTACCCTAGGTCCATAGAAAAAAGGTACGACACCCACAACAAGTCAACCAACATTTCATCCGAGAATAACGTTGTTTTAATTCAAGGTCGCGTTTCTTGACGTTCAAATCCAAGAATGACATTTTTAAATCAAGAAAAAACGTTGTCTTAAAGCAAGTTCGTGTTTCTTGATAGATGCTTTATCTTCACACACATCTGCAAGCATAGATTATTATTGCCATTTCAAAAATAAAACACCGACTTTTGAGGGATACGTAGGTAATGTAAAATGTAGCTGTTATATTCACAGACACAAGGAAGATTGGCTACACAAGCCACATGCGAGCACACGAGCGAGTTCATAGCTCATGAAGCGGTTGCCGTGACCGGAATCGGTCGGACCACTTACATGTTCACAGAATTAATGCTTCGGGTTGCGTGAACCCTCTAGTAGTTTAATTGAAAGCCAAATATAAAAACATCGCCATGTTGCGGAAATCCTATGAAACTATTTTCTTCAACTTGCAACTTTCTTTAAAAAGTAATTAATGTCATTTGTCGATTGCTGTCAAAGTAGGGCGACTCTTATGCATGGATATTTCTTGTGTTTTATGAGTGAAAATGCCGAAAACTATTAACAGTGGCGTAAGAAAAGTTATTCACAATCTATCGAAATATTTGTGCTGTGCCTGAAGTAATTATAAATTCTTTTTTTGTTGTATGTACGCACCTATTTTACTACCAATAAATTCGAAACGACCGTCAGAATTAGTAAGCGACCACCAAATTGTGTTTGGATACTTGATCACCAAAGTTCTTTTTATGTTTTGTGTACTTTCGTTTATGTTTTAAGTATTTTTTGTTGTTCTTACTGATTTCGGATACCTATATAAAACAGCTATATATTTTAGTTGCTCTTAACGAAAACTCGTTAGGTCTTGTTCGTGTCTTGCTTGGGAAAATTTTGTATGGACCGTGACCCTTCTCCTTTTCATCCTAAGAATAAAATGATATTTTGACACTGCATATATGGTTTATGATATCGTAATAAATTCATTCCATATTAAAATTTTATGGGGTAATGTCTGAAGTAGATACTGGCAACTTTCTGGGCACGCGCCGTGATGTGACCCGTCCTTTTCTTTCTGTCAATCATTCACCGGCGCTTGCGTAAGTTGCGAATTGCGGCATGCGCAGACATATTTCCCTGCTTTATTTTAAGTCTGTTTCCCTGGGCGTGCGTATGCATCAGTAAAGAGTGTGGTGTTGTGTCCGTGAGATACCTACTGTTAGCGTTGCAGTGCTACATTTTGATTGAACTGTTCAGCTTCAATTGGGTATTATACCATCGCGCGTCGTTATGTCAGATCAAAAGTAAGTACCTAATAATTTACATAGGCGGTCTTTCACCGGTTAAATATAATTTAAATGTTTAGATCGCAGCAGACGACTCGGCTGAGGAGAATTTAGGTATAGTTTAGTAAAAGTAGGGTTATACGCATAATCTATGGTAACCGTAAGTGGGTGATTGTACTCATCAATATGAACTAATTTTACTATTTCGGCAACTCTGAAATCACAAAATAAATATCGGCTCTCATATACATTTTGAGGTGGCGCAATATTTTTGTTTGTATGGTACAATTGTTTTTTACGCGATTTTGTGGTTAGCCCCATAGTAAAAGTTGTTCATATTGATCAGGACATTAACCCCCTTTCGGCTTGGCATAGGTTATGCGTATAACCCTGTAACGGATGTTTGATGAAATGATGTTTCATCCCACCACTTCCCATGAGGCAAATGACCTGTATGACCTAAGCAGCTGCTGAAGTAGTAGTAGTAGATAGTAGTTATTGTAATAATAATTTAATTCATAGTTCATTATCATCATACTGTAGTCCGCTTCATTATCAACCAGCGTCAGCGTCGTCGTAATAGCATATTCATCACTCTCTCACAATGTACCTAAACTGTTTCTCTTTCTTAACCTGTTGCTTATTTCTCTTTCACGATTTCTTAAAGCATCTTAAGATGCACTCTAGCATTACACACATGTTAATATTTTATGTGTATTGCAGAAAAAAAAAGAAGATAAAATCGCGTTCTTAAAAAAACAATACAGAACCTTGGGATCAAGTAATATATTATTGGTTATCAACCCATCCTCTCAGGGAGCAATCTACGAAAGAAAGTGTGGCGGAATTCGTAGCGTAATGGAACATTCTTAATAACCCAAGGGGTGAAGTATTGGTAAGTAATTAATTAATTCAATACTATACAGGGTTATGCGCATAACCCACACAAAGACGAAAGGAGGTCATTGTAATTATCAACTTTTATTATGGGGCCCGTCCCGGAGTCGTGAAAAAAAACAGCTATCCCATACAAAAATATCAAAGAGCCTCGGTAAAATGTGTGGGAAAGTATTTTTATTTTGCAATTTTAGGGTTGCCGGCACCGTAAACGTTTATCATATTGATGAGTCCCTTTTAGCTTAGTATTTGGTTATGCATATAACCGTGTGTTATCTTAGTAAAGTACATAATAACATTGCTTGTCTAATTTTAGTGCACTTCATAATAGTTCGTCTTTATAACTGTTTATTGTTTCAGATCAACCTGGATTTTGAACAAAAGTATAAGAAAAAGTCTATGAATTTTTATACTAACCCCTGGTCAGTGAATCGACCCGGAGCCGGTGGTTAAAAAAATATGCCTACACAGTGTGCCCACCCGGATCCGGTCGGTATGAAATAGGCGCGATTTTGCACTCATTGCTGCATTCATTTTGTTCCGATCTCTTTCTACCCTATGTCAAAATGACCATGAAGAAACAGGCTAGATGATGAATGAATTATTTTGAAACGTTTCGGTCATTTTATACCCACGCTACTCAGTCCAAAGTCATAGTTATAAAGGGAGGTCGCGCGCTTTTAGGACACGCAATTTGAGTAAAAAAAACGGTTTTGTGAGTGTTTTGGTGCTTGGAAACCATGGGGAGGTAAGTTATGCTTCATTTAAACTATTAATAACATCGATATGCGTAAGATAGTGAGTAAGATTCTGTCCCAAACCACGATGCCATGCCTTTACCAACGGAACATGATCTTGGTTTCCATCTCATTTGAATAAACCTAATGGGTAAAACCGATAGTGTTTATCACTTTAAGGCAGCAAATTTCGTATGTTTCCAGTTAGATACATGCAACACGTGTTTTCTGTGAAAAAACAACAGAGAAATCATCAAAATAAATGCGGGGGAATCGCATACCCGGAGGCAGCATTTTCACTGACAGGGTTTGACAGTTAGCTTTGGGACGCTACGATAGCATGGATACGGCTTTTCAGTGTTTTGATCTGACACTTTGCATACCTACTAACATTTATTTTTTGGGCTCGCAAGATTGTTGTTTTTATAACCTTTGGAGTAAAGCATGGATAATTTAATAAACCAGTGCAGGACTTGAACTAATTTTGTCAATATATGTTTATCGTCTATTTGATATTTTGTGGACGGGGGCTTATTAGAGGACGGAAATGATGAGCTTTTTGTCAGATTTTTTTTTCTCGTTAGAATATTTGAGACTGCAAATTATTAAATTTTCAAGGCCTTTTTTTATTTTTCGTATATTTTTTATTTTGTTGATGGAAACTTATTGGTGGATCTAAATTATAAACTTTTTGTCAAATATACTTTACTCTATTGTTAATAGTTTGAACTGTAAAAATAATTATTTTTTTAAGACTATCTATGTAGTCATTTTTATTTTTCGTATATTTGTTATTTTGTTGATTGGGGCTTATTGCTGGCCGTAAATGATGAACTTTTTGCAATAGAATTTTTTCTCTTATGTCAGCATTTTAGACTACAAATTATGAAATTTTCAAGGATATTTTTTATTTTTCTTAATTTTATATTTTGTTGATTGAAGCTTATTTGTGTATCTAAATAGTGAGCTTTTTGTCATATTAACTCTAGTTTTTTATCAATATTTTTGACTGTCCAATTAATAAAAAAAATCGGACGTAATTTTCATCATTTTCGTTTTTTAGTAAGTCTGGCACTATCTTTGAGTGTGTTTTTGCATTGTATATTTATTAATATATTATTTTGACTTGCACTGCACTATGCTTGTGTTGTATTGATTAATTATTTTTGTACGATTTTTACTTGCACTATGGTTTCGCAATTTTTTTGCATGTATTTTTTTTTCTGCAAGAACTACAAGAGGTGGAAGAGCCAGAGGGCGAGGGCGTGGGCGTGGCCGTGCGCTCACTCGAGGAGGTTTGGGAGCAGGGAGGCCATCCGCAACTGACCTGTAACTAACAGCTTTTCAATACTAACCCAATACTAACTTATTGTCAAAAGTCATATAAAATCTAATATCAAAAATGTATTTCAGGACTCAATGCGATATAGAAAATATGGATGTATTGGAGCAGTCCTTGGAAAGGCCTCTCCATAAAAAAAGTGCCCGTTCCATAGCTCCCTCTGCGTGGCATTCACTAGAGTAAGTATAATGTTTTGGTTTGCTCTACCACCCCGTATGGGAAAATTCGTGACCCTTAAGTGTTTTGTTTGATTGTTTTATTCATAATGGTTTTGTCTCTTTCTCAACATTTTTATTTTGTTTTTAGAACTCAGATGTTGTGGTCCTCACATCAGGATGGCGACGCCATGAGGATGGATGACGAGGATAATGAGACAGTAAACGGTGATGTGGCAGTGCCATTACCTTGCTCTGTTCCTCCATCACCTGCTTTGTAAGTATTCACATACTTTAATTATTTTACGTGTTATTGATAATGATAATGATAATAATAATGGTACATGCGTTTGAAGACTAACTTGACAGTTTTAAATTCAAAAATAGTCAGCCATAATATATTTTTTAAATTATTTCAGGTTCGTTGAATGTGGTGGTAGTGCGGCGTCAACGCCTACACCACACAGAGGCACAAAGCGTCCAGAGTGAGTATATTATTTATTTTTAGATCACTTCGAATGTATTTTTTTCTGTGTTCATTTACTTTATTTGCTTACTGTTTTTTTTTAGGCCAGGGAATAGCCAAAATTCACCCGCATGCTCGCTCCCTAAAGCGAAACGTTGCCTGTGAGTACAATAATTTGTGATAATTTCATCATTACACACATTTTTGAGGTTTGAAATTTAATATTATTATTTTTTACAGAATCCCCACATCCTCTGCAGCATCTTCGTCGCGTCATCATCTGCGTGATAATGAAATACTGGACGTGCTGTTTTATGGTAAGTAAATTAAACATTGCTACGTTAGTAATTCGATTTTTTTTCTTCTGTCTGCTTGTACTACAGAAACAGACATACAGAAAACTTATAATAGCTACACCATAGTAATAGATTTCTTCCAGTTCATGCAGATACTCAATATAACATAGGGTGGCGTGACGATTTTTCCTTCACACTTCAGACGACTCACATTATTTTAAATATTCAAAACAGGTAGCGAAGAGGACTCCGACGATTCTGAAGAGGAGTTAGATAACGCTACTCTTCAGACAACTGAAACTAAGGGCAGGCGGGTATATGACGACGACGAGGAGGAGAATAATGACATA
This sequence comes from Argyresthia goedartella, assembly GCA_949825045.1. Taxonomy (NCBI): domain Eukaryota; kingdom Metazoa; phylum Arthropoda; class Insecta; order Lepidoptera; family Argyresthiidae; genus Argyresthia; species Argyresthia goedartella. The sequence continues at coordinate 17,274,629 of OX463824.1, read as the reverse complement.
CCTCATGATTTAGTGTATCAGTGGCCACCTCAACCACGTGTCCCCGTCGTCGTCGTCATGGAGCCCGAGCCGCAGCCCCAGCCTGAGTCCGAGCCGCAGCCCCAGCCCGAGATCGAGCTGCAGCCGCAGCCCCAGCCCGAGATCGAGCTGCAGCCGCTGCCCCAGCCCGAGATCGAGCTGCAGCCGCAGCCCCAGCCCGAGTCCGAGTCCGAGTCGCAGCCGCAGCCCCAGCCAGAGTCTGGGCCGCTGCATGATATCAATAAGTTTCTTTTTGAATGGAGAGCATTCCCGACTTCTCAGATTCCAGCTGAACTGAGGAGGGAACCTTTCTCGCACATAAACTGTGGTCCCACTACTCCATTTAGCACCCCATATGAAGCATTTACTGCTATATGGGATCGCCCGATAATGGAGCACATTGCTCGGGAGACTAATCTATACGCTGAACAGGTGGGAGCGAGTATGCTGCAGGACGGTTCGATGCGGCCCTGCAGCAGAATCACCAAATGGGTGGATACGTCGGTCGAGGAACTATACGTGTATTTTGCCATAATTCTGGCTACCGGAATTGTGACAAAATCACGTTTAGAGCATTATTGGAATAAAACCGTCGATATCTTCAGCACCCCGGGGTTCACGGTTGCGATGAGGTATGACCGCTTTCACCTGTTGAGTAGATGTCTCCACTTCCAAAATAATACAAATGTCAATATGGCTAACATGACCCGGCCTGAAGCTAAGGTTCATAAAATTCGGCCCATTCTTGACCACCTCAATGACAAGTTCTCACAACTATACAACTTGTCTCAAAACATCGCTCTCGATGAGAGTTTGACCATGTGGAAGGGCTGGTTAGACATTAACCAATTCATCCACAACAAGGCAGCAAGCGTCGGTATAAAAACTTATGAGGTTTGTGAGTCTACGTCGGGCTACTTGTGGCGTTTTGAAGTCCATGCTGGCCACCATGTCACCGACCAACATGAAGAGAGTCCAGTATCTGGAACCGTGCCTGCCCTTGTGCTCAGGCTTTTAAATGGGCTTGAGCATAAGGGCCATACCATCTGGATGGACAACTTTTATAATTCGCCCGCCCTTGCACGCGAGTTAAAATGCCGAGGATTTGACTGCGTGGGGACGCTTCGGACCAATCGCAAGTTCGTTCCGGTCGAGTTGACGCAGTTGAAAAAGAACGAAATGGTGGTTGGTAAGGTGTATGGCTGTACTTCAGGCGATGTGGATCTCGTTGTATGGAAAGATAAGAACCGCGTCGCTCTTATCTCTACATACCACGGGCTTCAAACCGTGAATTGTGGCCCAACACCGAAGCCCTCAATAATCCCCGACTACAACGTGCGCATGGGCGGAGTCGATAAGAAAGACCAGATGTTGTCGATGTACCCCATAGAAAGGCGACGGAATAAAGTGTGGTACAAGAAGCTTTTTAGAAGGCTCTTGAATACTAGCGTCCTTAACGCTTATATATTGGTCAAAAATGACCAAGACGTTGTAGCCCACCGAGCTTTCCGGGAAACTTTGGTCAAGCAGTTGCTTGAACGCCACCTCACACCTACACAGCACACACCTGCGCGCCACACACCAAACACGCACACAGACTCACACACTGCAGAGACACCGGAAATTGTAGTAGGACATTTTCCGGTGCAATACGATTTTATTGCCAGCGACAAGCGCGAACGCCATAGGAGAGTGTGCCAAATATGCAAAAAGCGCACTTCATCCTACTGCAAGAAGTGCCAAATCGCCTTGTGCGCATTCACCTGCTTCGAGCCACACATAAAAGCACACATTCAGTAACACTACACATCATACACTACACAGACGCTATACCTTTTATACACTATATTTAATACCCTCCAGAAAGGAGGTTCAAAAACTATGTCAAAAACGGACTATTATAGAAGTCTTATTACAGTGTAAAAGAATATTTAGATGACAAAACTGCTTGGTCTTTATGCATATTTAGACGTTGACTAAGCAATCTGTATGGTTTTATAGTCATTTTTTTTTTAACTTGAACCTTCTGAAAATCTATCTTTTACCACCACCATCCGCCTACCATCCAAATGGTATGCATACATAACTTTTCCTGCTTTTTTGTGTATTTTTTGTATTATGAGACAGTTGTATAATTGTGAGAAATAGTCACGTGATAGCAAATTATTATTTATTTGTATCCATATTGACATTTATTTGGTTTGGTTTTTTATTACAAAATGTATGTGCCTTAATGTAAATGCCACTTAGATGGAACTATTTTAACACTGGTTATTTATGATAGTTAAAAAAAATGTGTAAATGTTCCTCTGCCACCCCGAATGGGAACAGGCGTGATGCTATGTTGTTATAATGTTATAAATGTTTTTATCCGATGTTATTATGTCTCTTGGATGGAACACATTGAAATTTTAGTTTACTATTTTAAACACTAGTAATTTATGCTAATAGTTTAAAAATATATGTAAATGTTCCTCTGCCACCCCAGATGTGAAAAGCGTGATGCCATGTTGTTAAATTGTATAATATCTATATCCGATTACATAATACATGTTAATATCCGAAAACCCAATTTTAAAATAAAAAGTATTATCCATACTATATTAGCCTCTTTGGCCCCATAGTGGATGATTATTTACAATGTTTATGAACATGGTGCTTAAAATATTTATATGAAAGGCCATGTTTTTTATGTTTAAAATAAATACTGTGTTCTATGTAGTTCTTAAAAAACGAATAAACCTTATTATATCTACTGCCTTTCTACCAAAAACATTGGATTTTCTAAACTACTGTTTTCAGTGCCATATTACAGTGTCATTTTTGTTCAACTCCTACTCTAAATATATACATCTTACAACTGTGAGGCTCTGGTTGCTTAGAGCTGATGTGCTCTAGTTACTGTAAACATAAGAATATTGGTTCCTTATGGAAATAATAATCTGGTAAAGTTCAAAAGTATGTACCTACTTTTATGTTACTTACAAGAGGGGGGTCTTTCTTGTACCATTTTAAAAAGTAGTTTTATGATAAATAAATATATGAAGATAACCTGTGTTTATGTTTATTATAGTTTTAGACACGATAACGCATAATTAAAACTAAACTTTGAGGCCAAATAATGCTCTGTTTTTTTAAATATTTCAGTAATTCAAGTAAAAATTAGGGTACTAGATATTGACTAACAAATATTAGCCGAAAGCGAATTGGAATACAGGTGCAATTGGTAGAAAAGATAAAGGATTCTATTAGGAATACTATTCCAATGAGAAATAACCATAATTCTAACTAGAATTAGAGAATTTCATTATAATCTGAAAATTGGCACTCAAAAACGCCTGTCAGTGAATCGTCCCAAATTGGATTGCACAGTGTGGGTGAAGAAATCCAAAATGGCGCCCACTGTTGACAGGCTAAATGGCATTCATTTATAAATACCATAATAAGCATAAAATTTGAAATTTCTCGAGCAGCCCGATGATGGTGGGTGACATAATAGTATGGTGAGTCACAGTCATAGCATAGCCTAATTGGTGGGTTAGATATATTAAGTTATTAAATCTCAGACTTGAACTGGTAATTTACTATTACTTTTAATAAAATACTATTACTAGGTATTACATTATTTGCTATAACTTTTGGGATTATAAAAGTTTTGTTTTGCAGACTGAATAAAATTTCGTTGTTGTTGTTGATGTAAGTGTTAATTTTTAAATAAGTTTCTACCTCATCCATAAGGAGCTTTTGAGGCATAATGCAGGTTGAACGAGAGTAGTAGCATTCGGAGTAAATGTTTCTAAACGAACCAACACAAGCCCAGAGCTTTTGTCTACTACTGAGCTTCTTAAGGTATGTTTTGGAAACCCCAGCTTCATGTCGCCGAGCGCGACTGCACGTGCGAGGCAGAGACGGAGCGCAGTCATGACGCGAGCGAGCGCAACAGCGTACCTAGATGACAGCATGGGAATTGCAGTCGCGTCGGGCTTCACGAAGCGACTGCCATTCCCAAGCTGTCATGTAGACGCTGTCACGCTCACTCGCATCATTACTGCGCTCTCGGTCTCGGCCTCGCCCCTGATGTCGCGCTCGGCGACATGAAGCTGGCGTTTCGAAAACATACCCTTACTATTTTCCTAAAGCAGTCAGTTTTTTTTTAATAATTTAGTATATTATTACCTATAGGAAGCTACGCTCATTTTTAAACGCTTACTCCTAGTTGCGACTACTCTCGTTCAGTCTGGTTATGTTCATTTCAATTAAAAAAAAAACTTGTTTCAGAAAATCGGAGATATTGATACAAAAATTGAAGATTTACAAACAAAGTCACGAGGTGAAAGCAAACATTACAACCGTACCTGATTAGCTGTGGTTCTAATGGTGATGAGGACACGCGTAAATATTATTTGGTCATCGACAAAGTTTAATACAGTTACTTACTGGTGCAAAGGTGCGTTTACGGATTCGAAACAAAATATGACAAGGTAGTGACATACATTACAGATAATTACATAAAGCTAATGTTTAGCTGTGGTTGTAGGTACTTAGCAGAATATAAGCCCCGCAGAATGCGCTTGACAGTTCCATACATTCGACGGATCTTTGATGGCCCTTGTTACTGAATGCATAACGTTCATGACACTGTTGGACGCCTTGACGTTACGCGTATACTATTCTGCGGGGCTAAAACTATTGTCTAATAAAACGCAAAAATGTTGAGGTGTCCTAAGCGTGTAATGCATATGATCAATTTCAATCATGTTTTGTTCATTTGCGTTACGCTCATAATATTACTGATTATTTAGATACTTAGTGGGAGAATTCATTCCGGAGAATGATCCAATTTGGTGCCTTTATTTGACATTACTAGAAATAACAGAAATGTTAACATCGCAGACGTTTACATCAGAGTTACTAGACTACTTAAAGAAATTACTTGAAAGTTATATGGAAAATTTATTTGAAACATTCAATTGCTCTTTAAAACCGAAACATCACTTACTTCTTCATTATCCAGGAATAATTTAAAAGCTGGGGCCTCCTATACTAGCAAGTGCATTCAAGTTCGAAGCAAAACATAGGGAGTAAAAAAAAACATAATAATGGCTAATCGTAAAAACTTGCCACTGACACTTGCTACTAGACATCAATTGACAATTTCCAAATGTTGCGTAATGGACTTATAAATCGCATAAATAATGGTAAAAAAATAAAACATGACGATAACTCTTCGAACTTTACGATATAAATGTTTTTGATTATGTTGACATTAATGGTTACAACTATTCTAAAATGAATGTTGTTTTGGGTAAGTTTGAAGAAGATATGCCCGTTTTTTACAAAATCAAACTCGTGTTGATTAATAAATATAGCAAAAAAGTTGTTTTATTATGTACAATTTTAAAAAGCTGAGTTATTCTTTACAATACATGGCTAATGTTGTAGATGAAACGGATGTTGTAGAAGTCATTTCATTGCATGATTGTTGTTCTTTGGCGCCAAATATGATTCATCAAGGGTGTCAAACTATGTATGTATGTTGATTTAAAATGTTAATTACTGCATGGGCTCCACGCAAAAGTTGAAACAAAATGTACAGTCAGCATCAGATATATGTGCGCAAGCTACTCAAATAGATCTACACATCCTAACCAACCAGAAATATCTACACAAACAACATGTCACAATTATGTGAACACCCTCTGTGTTAACATGGGTGTGGACATAATGTTGACACTTTGGCTGATGTATAGATATTTCTGACTGTATAAGATGTGTAGATCTACTTGAGTAGCTTGCATGCTCATATATATCTGATGCTGACTGTATAATGCAAAGATTTTACTTAAGCTAATTATTGTGATTTATTTCTATATTCCAATTTAAAATGTTAATTATAATTACCTAATATTAATAATGGAAACGTTTGTATCTTGAAAATATTGCAATTAAGTGCCTGAATTTATTACTGTATGATGATGATGACATGCAGTTGCCACATACAGGGTGTGACAGAAAGGTGTAGTCATATTTTAGGGGGCTGCTGGTCAGGGACATCATTCTGAACAACTTTCACTATGAAACCGATTTCATCAGAGCAATTTTATTTTTCACATCTCCATATCTGGTCCCAGCGATCAGCTGATTTGTATGGAGAAGTGAAAAATAAAGATGCTCTGATCAAATCGGTTTCTTAATGAAAGTTTTTCAGAATGATGTCCATAACAGCCGCTACCCTAAAATATGACTACACCTTTCTGTTACACCCATAAATATCACGATTTGTGTGGAAAGGAGTGGCCGCGCTCTGTTTTTTATCCTGTTATGTAATGTGATTTTTGAGTGTTAGTATAAGTGCAATTATATTTACCTGAATAAATGTGCAATAAAATACTCCTTACTTTAATTTCAGATACTGCCTCAACCAAGACCAGATTTAATAGAAGTTGGAATTGGAGTGACTAACTTAAGGTTATGGATTTTTAAGTTAAAAATGACATTTGCTTAGCTCATGTATTTAAGATTTAAATTGGGAATATTTTTTACTATAAACATACTACTTGACTTATGTACAGTCAGCATCGGAACTAGATGAGCACGCAAGCTACAAATAGATATACCATCATAAACAACCAAAAACAGACAGTGTAGATGTATTTGAGTAGCTTACGTACTCATCTGATGCTGATTGTACTTAATTTTGAAAATCCCTAGGTGTCAATACGCCGGCGCTCGTGTGAAAGCAATCATCAACCTTTGCATTAGTATCGTGTGATACTAATGTAAAGGGGACCTCGAACAGCTGCGGCGGCGTCGCTCTTATTGCGGCGCCCCGCCGCGTGGAAAGGTCCTATCAAAAGGGCCCTAAAATATTCTTGTATTGACACTTTCTAATTTTCAAATTAAGTAAATTAATATGTTCATGCTAATAAAAGCATTCTCAATTAAAATCTCTATACTTGAGCAAAGATAATGTAATTTTAAACTGAGATATCTAAAAATTTTCATTTAAGATAAATCTGGTCTTGGTATTAAACACCTAATTACTTACACTAAGAAGATAAATTGAATTGACTAAAGAAACTATTCTCTCGAGTCGAAACAGTAAATTATTTTACCATAAGAAAATTAAGACTTGCTTTAAGCTCACTATATTATTTAGAGAATTCATAGATATTATTGACTCGAGAACAATCTGGTCTAAGTATTAAACTCCTTATTAATTAACCAAAAAATATTTGAATTGACTAAAGAAACAATTATCTCGAGTCGAAACAGTAAATTACTTTACCATAAGAAAATAAATACTTGCTCTAAGCTTAATATATTCTTTAAAGAATACATAGATATTATTGACTCGAGAACAATATAAATTTAGTTTGAAATTTCCGTTTTGTCACATAAATAATACTTATATCAACCCAAGAAAATAAATTGAATTGACTAAAGAAACAATTCTCTTGAGTCGAAATAGTAAATTATTTAACTTAAGAAAATAAATAAGTCATTTTCAATGGATAAATCTGCAAATCTTCTCCTAAGATAAATCTGGTCTCTGTGTGAAACTTTCAGTTAACTAAGTTAAGAAATTAATCGACTTACCCTAAGAGATTACTGTCTCGACGCAAATAGCACATTTAACCATAACGAATTTAGGACTCGCAACAAGCTAATTGTTTTCTTCACAGAATGCATAGAAATTATTTAGCCAAGAAAAATCTGGTTTTAGCATGAAATGACTAATTTCTCAAATGAAGATTATCAATATTATTACCTTAAAATCTGCATTCTCAATTGAAATGCAGATATTATCTTTACCTAAAATAAAAATAAACTTGATGCGAGGTACATTTGTTCTTAGTTTTAAAGCACCTCTATTTCAACTAAGAATGCATAAAACCTCAAAGAAAACATTGGATTCTTTGTATGAATCGACGATATTTTGGCTAAATAATATGGCTTTATTAACCTAAAACAAAAGTTTCTTGCACTAACTATTTCATATTTTCTATTTAAGACGTACTTTTCTTTGAAAAAAGACAACCAAATTTTGTTATAAAATTATTTACTATTCATTGAAGACCGCTCTGCCTTAAACTGAAACTAAAAAATGCTACCGTGAAGTACTTAGTTGGACTCTTATCAAGAGAATAAGATATCTTGAAACCTAAGAATTCCTTACGTCTTGCATTAACATGTCAGTTATTTCTTCTATTGAGAATATTTATTCTTCAGTTGAGTTAAGTAATTGTTAGGCCAAGAATTAGATCCAAAACAATAAAATGCTCAATTCAACCATATATTGTTTCCCCCATATATGAAACTACATTATTCTTGACCAATAAATATATACTTGGCTTAAGACTTTTTTTCTTTCCGTGTAGATTGTCCAAGTTTTTCTTATTTCTTACTTCGGATGGGTCCCAGTTAAGCACCATTTGGCCCCACAAATTTTCTATTGGGTTGAGATCAGGGCTTTTAGAGGGCCAGTCAATAATAGTAATATTCGATTGTGTCCTTAACCAATCACTAACAACTTGTGCACGATGAACTGCACAGTTATCATGCACGAAGTAAATATGATGTGGTTCAGGATACACATTGCGCACTGAAGGTAACATGACATGTCGTAACAATTCTAAATATTTTAGGCCAGTCATCCGGCCCCCTACATCAACTAACTCGCCAGGACCCATCGAAGACATCCAGCCCCAGTAGCCGAGAGTAATCCTACCGCTGGTTCTGCAAGGAAGCGTGTTAACTACATCGTAACGTGTTCCTGGTGTTCTCCACAAAACTTTTCGACAATCTTTGTCTGATTTAAAACATTTTTCGTCAGTAAAAATAACAATATTATCCTGCCAGTTAAAATTTAAATATTGGCGGGCGAATTGTAGTCTTGCTTGGCGATGGGCTGGTGACAGGGGCGTAGCTACCGCCGTATTTGCCGTATCAATTATACGGGGCCCCCGGGCCACGGGGGCCCCCAAAGTGTGTAAGGAAAAAGAATAAAAACTTTCTAATTTATTTTATTTTACAAATGACAAAATTCTATAAAGCAATTCCTTTTTTTCCCGCCTTAAGCGTGCGTTCAAAAGTTGGCAACACTACATCGTTATGGCGGGCTGCGGGACTTCCCCGTTTTACTTACTTCATCTTCAACTCAGCGGGGAATCCCCGGGAATCCTTCATCGATATCGCGATGTACGTGTACGTTGTTGTACTTTGCATTGGATGTTAAACCACGGAGTGCAGTGCACTGTTTATTTACGCGCTTTATATAAATGTGCATTACATTGTAATTCAGTACAAACAATATTGTTCTTCTGGTTTAGCAGTATTAGTAACGATTTGTAAAAGAAATGAGTGAAAGGAAAAGAGATTATCCCAGTGGCGCTGAGAAAAGAAAAATTAAACAGAAAAGGGACGAGGTTATAAAAAAGTGCCCAAAATTTCTTCATTTTTTCAGAGACAAGATACTGTGAGTGATTTAGATTGGAAAGGTAAGTACTACACTACTACCCAACCCATTTATTAGGGGCCCGTAGTGATAAACAAGGAAATCTTTTAATTTCGGTCTGTCCATCTGTCCGTCACAAAAAGTTGTCTCCCCCCTCGATTTTCACAATTATACTGTTTTTAGGGTTCCGTGCCTTGATTAAAAAAAACAAAATTCTAACTTATCTATAGGATCGATTTGTTTTGTTGTTTGTTTATCAGTCCGTATCGTATCGTTAATTGCGTGTTGAGAACTTCAGATGTGCAGACTCGCTTTCGGGTTCTCGTTTTGTATGGCCACTACACTACGCGCTGCGTTTAAATAGCACGCAGGTGTATAGTAATGCACGGACGGGCTGCAGGTGATTTTGTATCTACTAATAGGTACGAGCACAATCCGCGTAGAATCTGTGTGCGTCTGAACTGAACACTCTCTAACTGTGACCCTTAGTAACGTTATTTATTTATATATAACTCTTTTTAGTTTAGTATCAAAGCATTCGTATTTATTTTTTAACAATTACTCGTTTATTTTTAGATTCTTCTGAAGCATGGTCTTCGTCACATATCCATCCGGAAATAGAAGAAAGCCAAGCACATACTTTATCGGATGTCCATCCAGAAATCGAGGAACCCCAAGTCAACGATTCTGATATATCTGCAGATAATGCAGATTTTAATATAATTTCATCAGATAGAGGAAATTTTGGTGACAATTTAACTGAATGCGAACGAAAAATAATTTTTAAATTGGGTCCATTTAAACCACAAGGACCATTTCCAAAAGTTTCAGAAAATAACCGACCTTTTTCAGCTTATTTTTATTCATATTTCAATCAGGCAGGCATAAAAATTATAAGACCATGGTTATGTTATTCTAACGTTTTAAACAAACCGTCCTGTCACTTCTGTTGGTTATTAGCAGATCGTCAAAACAAATCGTACTCCTCTGCTTGGGTTAACGGTGTTTCGGTTAGAAGCAATTTCACACAAACTATTCTTGACCATGAAAAGTCACAGCAGCATATTAGTGCCTCACTCTCTTATAATAATTGGTTGCAAGGAAATACCATTGATACTCTATTGAAAAGTGAAATCGATAGTAAAATTACATTCTGGAGAGATGTACTGCATCGTATAATTAATGTTATAATTACTTTAGTATCTTGTAATCTACCTTTGAGGGGGCATGATTCTGATTCTGGCAAATTTATGGCAATTTCACGTCTGCTATCTAACTATGATGCAACTTTAAAAGAACTTTTTCTAAAACCGAAAGGTGAAATAAATTATTTAAGCCCTACGATTCAAAACGAAATTATTAGTTTGCTTGGTACTAACGTTAGGAACAGTATTATCTCAGAAATTAAAAAAGCTCCATTTCTGACAATAATTCTGGATACAACACAAGACTTGTCAAAAATTGACCAACTATCTGTAGTTTTTCGATATATCTCGGTTACAGAAAATGATGATAATGTGCCTAAAGAAATAAAAATCTGTGAGTCCTTTTTAGGATTCACAGCAGTAACCGATTGCAGTGCTACAGGTCTGAAAACTGTCATTTTAAATTTGACTAAAGAATATGGAATTGATTTGACTAAATGTAGAGGACAGGGATACGATGGAGCAAATGTTATGTCGGGTGTGTATGGAGAATTACAAACCCTAATAAAAGAGCATGCTCCAAATGCCGATTATGTTCATTGTGCTGCGCACGCTTTAAACTTGGTTTTGAACGATGCTGCGAGACATGTTCGTGAAGTATCGACTTTTTTCGATAATTTAGAAAAAATATATACTTTTTTTGGCAATAGTATAAAACGCTGGGCTATGCTAAGTGACGATTCATCTGAAAAATATTTGATTACCCTTAAAAAGGTATGTCCTACCAGATGGTCTTCTAGGAACGACGCTTTATTAGCAGTAAAGAAAAATTTTTTACTAATCATGAAAACTTTGTACCAACTAAATTTAATTTCAAAAAAAAAAAATTAACGTGAAGAATGTAAAAGTATAATTAATATTTTAGAGAGTTGATTTCTTAGTGCTCGTTACATTTTTTTCTTCACTATTTGAAATTATTAATCCTGTTTCTAAAGCTCTACAGCATGAAAATAATGACTTACAGAAATCTAGTATTTTATTAAGTAATCTTTTAAATAGACTGTGCCAATTAAGAAATCAGAATTCATTTAATAGTTTGCTAAATGAATCCAAAGATTTAGCAAAAAAGTGGGGGGTAACAACTGTTTTTAAAAACAGTAGGCGAAAGATAAAGAAGCGTTTTTTTGATGAGTTATCACAAGATGAGAGAATTTCCGACCCGGAATCCTATTTCAAAGTCAATGTATACTATTGCTGTTTAGATATATTAATTTCTCAAACTAAAGAAAGATTTCAGAGCCTTTGCAACCTGAGTAGTATATTCGAAATATTACAACCGGAGAAACTCCTATCTTCTTCAAGCGAAGAGATATTAAACGCTTCCGGAAAACTGTCTGCTAAATACAGTAAAGACTTCTCACTTAATCTTTGTGACCAATTAAAGGCTCTAAAAACATGCTTAAATTCTGAAATTAAAAAAATTGATTCCATTAAAGAACTCATTGAATTATTGCTAGTAAAATTCAATAGTCTTGCATCCAGTTTTCCCGAGGTAATCACAGCATGCTTTTTATTCTTGACCCTTCCAGTTACAACCGCAACGGCAGAAAGAAGTTTTTCAAAATTAAAACTAATAAAAAATTACTTAAGAACTTCGATGGGACAAGAACGGCTGTCAGACATCTCACTATTGTCCATAGAGGCAGAAACTTTAGAAAAACTAAAATCATCATCAGCCATAAATGATTTAATAAATCAGTTTGCCGATAAAAAGGCAAGGAGAGTGAATATTTAAAATTCGATTTTTATTTGTAAAATGGGTAAATTATGTGATAAATAAATATTTGTAAGCTTTTTGATCAATTTTTGTCTGAATTCGGTTGAGATTTTATATGGTAGTTAATCCATAAATGAAAATACTATATTTTTAATATTACTGGATTATTTCCATGCTTAAATAATTATGTTTGTAGTTATTTGTTAGTCTTGTTAAGAATTTATGAATTATGTGTTCACTTCCTGTTGCCAAAATGATTATTTGTCAAAGAATGTCATATCCGTTTCTGTAATCCATTTAATTTAAAAAAAAGAGAAGACGTGACGATTTCCGGTTCGAGCTGTCAGAATAAAATAAATAAATGTTGGTGGAAACGGAAATCGTCAGGCGTAAAGTAAATATTAAATGGGCGGTGGAAGTTGCTTCAGCGAGGGAAAATAATTATTGCCGAAGCAACGGAAGCGATTTTTTAGTGGGAAATGAAGGCTCGAGAGGTCGTGGTTGGATGAGCTCTCGGGCATTCGTTGTCGGAAAATTGAAGTAGAATCATCTAAGTTATTATTGTGTTGTGAATCTTCTAAATAATATATCTACTTATCAGGACAGTGCTTAGTTTAATTTCCTGGGATTTCTAGAGGCTTAGGCTTTTAGTTCAGAAGTGGGATATAAAACCAGGAATATTCAAAATATTCACACGTCCACTAGTAAGGTAAAAGGATAAACGTATCAATCAATACACGGAATTAAAGAATAATATACGATGTCGAAAGATCGAACTCGTAGTCGTTCGCCCGCAACGCCGGAACGGAGTACGCGCGGTCGTAGCAGGGATCGGCGACAAGAGGGCCGGCGTAAGCGGCGTCACAGCGGATGTTCGAGACCACGACGCCCGAGACCACGACACTTGCGGCCACAGTGAACGCGATCACGCTCAACTGGTTCCAGTTCCAATGGTAAGCAATCACTGCGCGGTCGTAGTATGGAGAGGCGGCAAGCAGGTCGGAAACGGCGACGCAGCGGGTGCTCGCGAACGCGGTGCTCGCGGCCTTCGCGTGCGCGCTCACGTTCAGGTGATCGGTCGAAAGAGAGACGGCATCGGAAGCGGTCAAGCTCACCAGAACGATCCCGACGCAGAGCGTCGAATCATCAGGGGCAACAACGAGATGACAGATCTCCAACAATCAAGCGGAGACGACGCCGCACTGTCAGTTCGTCCAATAATTCAGAAGACTCTCAAGCTAGTTACAGCAGGAAAGAACAAACAGTATTTTCGATTAAAGACGTTATGGCACTGTTAAAAACATTGCCCAATTCAACGTTACAGGCTCAAAATCATTTTTCGATGAATACCAACGCGGTCCCCGAATTCGACCCAGCAAACAAAGAACAAAACATCGACGCTTGGTTGTTAAAAGTAGAGGAATGTTCTGCGTTGTATAAATGGTCGGAGACCCAAGTTATTCATTATGCTTTACCGAAGTTAGTGGGGGTAGCGAAAGTTTGGTACCAAGGTTTACCCTCATTGAATTTTAATTGGCCGGAGTGGAAAGAAAAACTCAAAAAGACGTTTCCTACCGTGCAAAACTATGCTCGATTATTGCACGAAATGTTAGATCGAAAGGTTCGATATAATGAAACTTTGGAAGAGTATTATTACCATAAAATAAATTTATTAAATCGCTGTGAGATAACGGGAAAAAAGGCTATCGACTGTATCATATATGGGTTAGATGACAAAGGGATGCGTTTGGGTGCACAGGCAGCGAATTATTCGCAGCCTGAGGATCTTCTTAGCTATTTTAAATCTGTCAAAGTTGAGGACACAAAAGATCGGCGCATACCCTTCTTTAAAAAAAGAAGTGACGCAACGAATGAAAATAATACGGTCAAAACAAGCTTAACAATGAGGTGCTTTAACTGCGATGGGGTAGGGCATCCAAGTTTTAAGTGCACCAAACCACTATTGACTTGCTCCATATGTAAGCGACTTGGACATCAAAGTAACAACTGTAAGAGATTAAATAGAAATAACATGAGCGATAACAATAAAAAAGAGTCAGGAAATCAAGTGTCTGAAGTGAAGTTAGCTGGCCAGTTAGACGAGAAGTACGTGTTACCTATTACAGTCAATGGTAAAGTTAAGACCTGTTATGTAGATCTCGGGAGTCAGTGTACACTGATGAGAGTGAGTGATTTTAATGATCTTGGGGTAAAGTATAGTTCTACTTGCGAGGTTCCCACCTTGAAAGGGTTCGGTGATGCTTCTATTGAACCAATAGGAAAAGCGATAGTGGATTTGCAGGTGCAAGGAGTGATAGCTTCGATATTCCTATATTATTAGGTCACACTTTTACCAAACAAGCTGGCATTGTTATCATTAAAACTGATGAGTAACTGATCTTACATAGACAGGCGCAGACGTTAAACTCTGGAAAACTTAAATTGTTCATAAACTCTGACTCTGAAATAAAACATATGGAGGCGTTAACAGTAAGAGCGGACAACGATGCCACTTGCAGGGTTTATGTGCGAGAATCGGTTAGAGCAATGGGTCCTAATAAGAGGTATTACATTCTTCCGGGTATTTATGAAATAAATAATGGAATAGGATGCGTGATGGCTATAAGTTTGGGTTCAGAACCTGTTATAGTAAAGAAAGGACAATTATTAACAAGAGCTCATATCTATCATGAAAAGGAAACTTTTGAGGTTAATATTGTGGAACGAATAGAACGCTAAATGGGAGTGGAATCAGGATCAAGAGAAAGCTTTTACGACTTTAAAATCAGAGTTAATTAAACGACCAATACTGGCGTAATATGATCCAAATGCCAAAACTCAAGTCCACACAGACGCATGTAAAACAGGCATAGCGGGGATTTTATTGCAAGAGGATGATCAGGGTCGACAACGAGCTGTAGCCTACTATAGTAGACAAACAAGTCCTGAGGAACAGAAATATCATTCCTTCGAATTGGAAACACTGGCGGTTGTTACCTCGTTGAATCGTTTCCGGGTATACGTTCTTGGAATCAAATTTATCATAGTCACGGATTGAAACGCTATTAGGACAACCCTCTCAAAGCGAGATGTCATACCACGAATTGGGAGATGGTGGCTACAGTTGCAAGAATATGACTGTACCATCGAATACAGGCCTGGTACTCGGATGAGCCACGTAGAAGCTCTAAGCAGGAATGCTGTTCCAATGATTGTCGAGCCAGAGCCTGTCTTCGATGTTTTAGCCATAGAAACCGAGGATTGGTTATCTACTATGCAAAACGAAGATGATGATATTTCATATATTAAACGAACACTAGACGATTCGGACACACCTAAAGTAGCAGAGATACATCAGAACTATAAGTTGAAAAATGGCAAAGTGTATAGAGTAGTCGATGGCCAACTAAAATGGGTGGTTCCAAGGGGAGTTAGATGGCAATTGCTAAAGAAAAACCATGATGAGCTTGGACATTTTGGAGTCGAGAAGACGTTAGATAAAGTTAAGTCTCTTTATTGGTTTTCCGGAATGAACAATTTCATCAAGAGGTATGTGCAGTCGTGTCTCGAATGCTCTTACTACAAGACGCCTAGTGGAAAAAGACAAGGGTTTTTACATCCAATCCCCAAGATAGAAGAGCCATTTCACACTATACACATGGATCACTTAGGACCATTTATAAAAAGTAAAGCCAAAAATACATATCTTTTGGTCATTATTGATGCTTACACGAAATACATCAACCTTTACGGAGTTAAAAATACAAAAACGAAATCAACGATAAAAATACTAAATCAATACTTTAGTCTATTTGGAGTTCCTGCTCAACTGATAAGTGATCGTGGTACATCATTTACAAGTAAAGGATTCAAGGAGTTCGTCCAAAAATTAGGAATTAGGCACGTTCTGAATTCCGTAGCCACACCTATGTAGAGCGAACGGCCAGGTAGAGCGATACAACCGCACTATTCTGGCCTCTTTAGCAGTAAAGAATCACAATTGTAAAGAAAATGAATGGGACAAACATTTAGAGGAAATACAACTGGGACTGAATACAACTCTAAACAAAGCCTTGGGTAAAAGCCCTGCAGAAGTTTTGTTTGGATTAAGACTAAGAACAAAAAGTGACGGTGTAGTCGCTTCGCTATTGGAAGTAGGAAGTGGTGGTCATGGTGGATCTTTAGAAGCCATTAGAAGTGAAGTAAATGTTAAAATAAGTAACGAACAGGAGAAACAAAAATCTCGATTTGACAAAAGTAGGAAAATGGCTGCAAAATATAATGTAGGTGATTTAGTTCGAATTGAGCGAGACATTTGCAGCAATAATGGAAAATCCAAAAAACTTCTACCAAAACTGCAAGGACCGTATAGGGTGGTAAAAGTATTGACTAATGATCGGTATGTAGTTGAAGACACGCCTCTTACGCGTAAAAATAATAAAAGATATGAGGGTGTTATCTCGGTGGATAAAATACATCCTTGGATGGCTTTTAATCAGGAATATCTGGCCGATTCTAACGAAGAAATTTCTGATGAAAATGGGGAGGTTAGTGATGAACATAACGGTGCATAGATCTTGAGTCTAGGATGATTGAATTGAGTAATGAATAACTGAATATACTAAGGAGAAAGATTTAAGTTATGAAATTGATTATTATTATTTTTGATTTAGTTGATATGATGTTGAGTTGATCTACACACAATGGAGTCTTACGACAAATGGGAGTGTGTTAGATTTAATGGAATTTATTTTGTTGATTGGATCTACACACAATGGAGTCTTACGACAAATGGGAGTGTGTTAGATTTAATGGAATTTATTTTGTTGATTGGATCTTCACACAATGGAGTCTTACGACAAATGGGAGTGTGTTAGATTTAATCGAGTTAATTTTGTTGATATTATGTTGATTTGATCTACACACAATGGAGTCTTACGACAAATGGGAGTGTGTTAGATTTAATGGAATTTATTTTGTTGATTGGATCTACACACAATGGAGTCTTACGACAAATGGGAGTGTGTTAGATTTAATGGAATTTATTTTGTTGATATGATGTTGAATCTACACACAATGGAGTCTAACGACAAATGGGAGTGTGTTAGATTTAATGGAATTGTATCGGATTATGTCTGATCATTAAAATGGCTGTATCGTGTGTGCTTTTAAAACAGTGTATCGTTGTGAATTAGAAATTGATCTATTGTATTGTTAAATTAAAAAGTTTAGATCATGAACTTTGTTCAAGATTTGTATATATGTATATTAATGTCTGGTTAAATTGATGGAACAATTTAAAATATGGAAGATGGCCGAACGAATTCGGTACTTATTTACCTAATTATTAAGACCATTGAAATGAAAAATGTATCAAGTGAAACGTAAAATACATATTATGTTTGTTTTATGTAATTCTAGAATTATTGTTATGAATTTGCTTTATAATAGGTACAAGTAAGTAAAGTAGGTAATGTGAAGACGCATGCCAACTTATAAGCAATATTTTTTTTTTATATATAAAATTGTGTTTTGAGCTGTTATTTATTATTGAATAACGAGAGGACTCGTATTTGCAGAATGGCCGACTGTAAGCTTTTTGATCAATTTTTGTCTGAATTCGGTTGAGATTTCATATGGTAGTTAATCCATAAATGAAAATACTATATTTTTAATATTACTGGATTATTTCCATGCTTAAATAATTATGTTTGTAGTTATTTGTTAGTCTTGTTAAGAATTTATGAATTATGTGTTCACTTCCTGTTGCCAAAATGATTATTTGTCAAAGAATGTCATATCCGTTTCTGTAATCCATTTAATTTAAAAAAAAGAGAAGACGTGACGATTTCCGGTTCGAGCTGTCAGAATAAAATAAATAAATGTTGGTGGAAACGGAAATCGTCAGGCGTAAAGTAAATATTAAATGGGCGGTGGAAGTTGCTTCAGCGAGGGAAAATAATTATTGCCGAAGCAACGGAAGCGATTTTTTAGTGGGAAATGAAGGCTCGAGAGGTCGTGGTTGGATGAGCTCTCGGGCATTCGTTGTCGGAAAATTGAAGTAGAATCATCTAAGTTATTATTGTGTTGTGAATCTTCTAAATAATATATCTACTTATCAGGACAGTGCTTAGTTTAATTTCCTGGGATTTCTAGAGGCTTAGGCTTTTATATTACTTCTCACAATTTTTTTTTTCTTTTGTGAAAAATCTTTACCTCCATAACTATAAGGGCCTCCAAAAAAATTTTTATACGGGGCCCCGACAAGGCACGCTACGCCACTGGCTGGTGATAATGCTATTTTACTCGCTGGTCGATAGCAATGAATGCGGCCTGCATGCAGATGTCGGCGCACTACATCCATAGATACTCCATGCTGCTGGGCCGTGGAACGAGTCGTGGCAAAGGGATCTGCTGTATGAGCAGCTATAATTTCTCGGTGGCGGGCACAAGCAGGGGTATACGTGAAAGATTTCCGACCACGTTTCAAGTTATCTATCTCGCCTGTGCTAGCATACCGCCTTATCCATAATTGGACGGATCTTCTCTGCAAATAAATAAAAACATTGTGAAGTCTTTCATTATTCGTTTCGTGTTCTAAACTTGTAACTTGTCTCTGTGTGATTTGGATCTATGTGATCTGAAATAAAGATATTGAATTGAATTGAACTATTTACGCCTGTGTCAAAGGTCATACTGAGCTAAGTTACAGCTGCAAAAAATCTACCTTATTTGGATGACTATAATATTGGACTTACCGTTATTTGCAATCGGCGAGCTATTTCGCTAATGCTCACATTCTCCTCTTGCAAAACAATGATTTTGGCCTTCATAATCGCCGTTAAATGATGCATTTCGAATCAACAAATTACAACAGAATTACAAAAGCTGATAAAACAATCACACAATCGATAGGGAGCAAATAAACAACAGTAGATGTCAGGTGCAATGTAGCGGACGACTAACTTAAACTTACTTCTTTTTATTTATTGACTTATTCTCATAAGATTGTGGGTAGACCTTTTTAATTTATTTGATCACAACCAACGCTTCTTTGAGTCAGTTTTACACTTGCCCCGCTCAACGTTTTATAAATCGCTCTGGCTACTAACTATGACTTGTGGGTGCTTACTTCCATTACTACTGATGTCAAGAATGTTAAAAAGCATTTAAAAATAATAACAACTAGTTACATTTTTACGTGCGGGATTTGAACCCATGATCGCCCCCGCCGCATCATTACATGAATCCTAAACGCGCATCTTTAGCCACATGGACTATTATGAGAGAGTGGTTGAAATATGCTACCAGTTATTACAGCCACCGCCGCCGCCCCGCCCGGCTCGTAGGCATTCCGTAAGCAGTTCGTGTACACTTCATAGATGGCATCACCTGCCTGTATACTTTTAGTCGCATGCGACCGTACCTCTACTAATTTTAGGTTTGCAGAACAACCTTCTGAAGATATTCGAAAAGGTAAATTGCAATGCAGCAAAATTGGACTTGCAGAAAATCATGTAATAATCTTTTTAAATATAAGGTAAGCGAAAATAAAGATGAATTTACAGAAGGGATAATCGCTATGAACACACACCCACACCTTACACTAAGGTAGAAAAATAGAGAAACGAATCAGTTATAGATTTACAGGAAACAAGTCAACAACAAATTAACAGTAAGCTAAAGATGTGCTCGGAATGTAAGTAACATAAAGTGAAAAATTAAAACTACCTAACAAAGGCAAAGATACCCGACCGATGTCATCAACTCAACCGTAAGTAGCGACTTTCCTATCGCAGACAAAGAACTCCAGAGTTTCGAAACGCCATGACAGTTTTCCTCATACACGTTTATTGCAGATTGAGAAATATAATGCCTCATACGTAAGTAAACAAGATACAAGGCAAAGATGCAACAACCTGGCAAGAGATGTAAAAGTAATGCTTTCGACGAGTTATTGGAAATGATTCTGTTGTTCGACCAACGAGCCTGCATACTTAGTTTTGAATAGAATCATATGGGGGTAGTCGGCTCCGTGTAACATTCGCGCTAAGTGTAGCATACCGTCTACAACACTTAATCAGTACTGCAAGATTCGGGCTGCGAGTAGCAAACCGTCTACAACCCTTGATCAGCACTGCAAGAGTCGGGCTACGTGTAGCATACCGTCTACAACACTTGATCATTACTGCAAGAGTGGGACTACGAGTAGCAAACCGTCTACAACCCTTGATCAGCACTGCAAGAGTCGGGCTACGAGTAGGAAATCGTCTACAACCCTTAATCAGCACTGCAAGAGTCGGGCTACGAGTAGCAAACCGTCTACAACCTTTGATCAGCACTGCGAGACTGGGACTACGAGTAGCGAACCGTCTACAACCCTTGATCAGCACTGCGAGAGTCGCGCTACGAGTAGCAAACGGTCTACAACCCTAGATCAGCAAACAACCTTACAATGATACAAATTAACAACAAAGATGCTATGTACATATGTATATAACAGTTTCTTTGAATAACTTCTGTGTATGATCATAAGTTTAAAAATTCTAATTCTAAACATGGTATTTGCAGATAGATATACCAGTAGTAAAATTTTACAACGTAAATAGCAATAAACGAACAAAAAATACGGAACAATTGATCATACTAACGCAGACACGTATTGAAGTAACGATGATAGCATTCAAGCAGTCGTTACCATGATAAAATTCCCCCATGAACAAGGAAACGAGTGCAATAAATAATTATGAAGTTAGAAAGTAAACGAAAACATGATAATTGACACTGCCTCACCAGCATATCTGGTTAGTGGTTCTTTTCAGGATCAATTCCAGGTACTCATTATTTTGAAGAAAAAAAAGCAATGGTAAAAAAGATCGTTTACCTATTTATCTGCAAAGAAAACATCTGAAATACAAAAATAAAGTAAAAAAACAAAAAAATACAAAACGTTAAAAATGCACTTCATAAAAAAGCACATGAATAAATAAAAAATACCATAATAAAAAAGAAACTTGACCAAGCAATAAGAATAAAGCAAGACTCAAGAAAGAAGAGGAAGACACAAGAAATAAGATTAAGACTCAAGAAAGAAGCGGAAGCATCGAGAGAGAAGAGGAAGGCTCAAGAAAGAAGGGGAAGACTCAAAAAAGAAGAGGAAGACTCAGACATCTGAAATTAAAATTAAAATTAAAGTAAAAAAACAAAAAAATACAAAACGTTAAAAATTTGCACTTCACAAAAAAGCACATGAATAAATGAAAAAATACCATAACAAAAAAGAACTTTGACCAAGCAATAAGAATGAAACAAGACTCAAGAAAGAAGAGGAAGACTCAAGAAAGAAGGGGAAGACTCAAAAAA
Organism: Argyresthia goedartella; assembly: GCA_949825045.1. Lineage (NCBI taxonomy): Eukaryota > Metazoa > Arthropoda > Insecta > Lepidoptera > Argyresthiidae > Argyresthia > Argyresthia goedartella. The sequence goes on along the minus strand of OX463824.1, from coordinate 17,252,869 downwards.
GAAGAGGAAAACTCAAGAAAGAAGGGGATGACTCAAAAAATAAGAGGAAGACTCAAGAAAGCAGAGGAATACTCAAGAAAGAAGAGGACGACTCAAGAAAGGAGAGGTAGACTTAAAAACGAAGATGAAAGCTCCAGAAAGATATGTCTGAAGACTGAAGAGGAAGACTTCAAAAATATTGTGAAAATTTATGGGAGATGAAGAACAAAAGAAGAAAAGTTTAAAAGATTTTTAAAAGATTTACAATTTTATTTTAATTTATAAAATATTAGCGTTATATTATATAAAATACAACTATACGCCACATTTACATACAATGGAAAAAAATATGAAAAAAGAATGAAAAATACACGAAATAAAAACAAGAGAAAAAAAAAGAGTAAAATAACAAAAAAAAATACTCAAACTCAAGGCAAGGTCTACTCAACAAACAACAAGCATCAAGAAAGAAGAGGAAGATCAAGAAAGAAGAAGAACACTCAAGAAGGAGGCCGAAGACTCAAGAAAGAAGAGGTAGACCCCAGATAGAGAAGAAGACTCCAGAAAGAGAGGAAGACTCGAGAAAGAAGTGAAGACTCAAGAAACAAGGAATAGGCCAAGTAAGAAGCAGATCAAGACAAAAAGTTGTCATTAAGACACAAAAAAAGAAGAAAACTACAGGTCATGAAAGTAGAAGAAGACTCAAGAAAGAGGAGAAGACTCAAGAAAGAAGCAGACTCCAGAAAGAGAGGAAGACTGAAGAAAGAAAGAAAGAAAGACTCAAGAAAGAAGTGAAGACTCGAAAAAGTAGGAATAGGCCAAGTCAGAAAGAAGCACATCCAAAAAAAAGTGGGCATGAAGACACAATAATAAAGAACAAAACTATAGGTCATGAAACTAGAAGACGACTCAAGAAAGAAGAGGAAGACTCCAGCAAGAGAGGAAGACTCCAGAAAGAAGGAATAGTCCAAGTAAGAAGATCCCAGGTCCCAGATCAAGACAGAAAGCGGGCATGAAGACACAATAAAAAAGATGAAAACTTCAGTGATTCTTAACAGGTTTAATTAAGATTTTTTAGAATATTATTAAAACTTTGTTAATTAAAAAATATAAGGAAATATATAAGGAAAAGAGCAACAGTCAAAATAAAAAAGAATACGAAAATAAGGAAGAGTAAGAAAATAAAAAACAAATATCATACAAAAAAAGAAGTATACACAGTCAGGTCATAAGTTCTGTCACACAATAAAAACTTTTGAATTTAGAACGCTGGCCACAAAAAAGTTTATTGAATTCGAATTTCGAATTATTCATGAAAATATAAATGTGTACTTTTTAGAATTTTCCTCATTTTTAAATATGGAGTGGACACTTAAAGAAGACCGTGTCGCAGTTATTGCGTTGCATCGTTGCGGTTACGCGCCAATTCAGATTTTCGACTTACTGAAAATTTTTAATATAACCAAAAGATTCGTTTATCGTACCATAAAACGATACAATGAAGTCTCTAGTGTAGATGACAGGTCTTCATCCGGCACGAAGACTGGCCCTCCTCCAGTCCAGATTTGAGTCCGTTAGATTACAAGATATGGCAACACTTGGAGGAAAAGGCCTGCTCAAAGCCTCATCCTGATTTGGAGTCACTCAAGGCATCCTTGATTAAGGCAGCCGCCGATATTGACATGGACCTCGTTCGTGCTGCGATGGATGACTGGCCGCGCAGAATAAAGGCCTGTATTCAAAATCGCGGGGGTCATTTTGAATAAACTTTATTACCATAAGAATCTATGTTTTATTAAGTTCATTTTGCTATATAAATGTTTACATAAATAATAAACATGTCTAAATTATTTCATATTGCAGATGTGACAGAACTTATGACCTGACTATGTATATACAACAATAATGAAGAACATAAAAAAATAGCTAATACTAAAAGAACAATTACTAAGAACGATGACGAAGCAACAAGAAAGAAGCGGAACGCTCAAGAAAGAAGAGAAGTCTCAAGAAATAACATGAAGACTATGAAAGATAGTTATGATCTTTCTTTGGTTTCTAGCGGCAAAAAGATGAAGACTCAAGAAAGAAGAGTGTGACTCAAGAAACAAGAGGGAGTCTCAAGAAACAAGAGGAATTCTCAAGAAATAAGATGACTCATGAAAGAAGAGGAATACTGAAGAGCAAAGATTAAGATTCAAGAAAGAAGAGGTCGACAGAAGATGATTGAGACTCGAGAAGGGGAAAATTCTACAAAATAGAGACTCGTTGAAGAATCAAATAGAGGAATAGACTCAAGAATGGAGAGGTATAGATGAAAAAGAAGTAGTAGACGCGTCAAGAAAGAAGGAGTTTCAAGAAGTTGGTAACAATGTTAATAACTTAAGCTTTAGTCACAGGATCTGTACCCATTGAGGACAATAGCAGAAGAAACAACTCTAATGCCATCATTGGCCATGTCAGCTTTCCAACCAGGTATGACTGGCAGGCCGGCACAGTGTTCCAACACAGGTTATGTTACGTGGGAAAAACCAATCGGCCACGTAAATGCGAACTTTATCTGGTTTGGGGAACCACAACACACTCAGCCATATAGACAATCCTGAGGGGAACCCGAATACAATTCCAGATGGCTTGCGATTTAATTTCAATACCCAAATCAATACGCGTTACATTGCGAGGGCTTTTTTCGTCTGTCAGTTGTCAAAAACTGCAAGGTTGGCAGCAACGTCAAATTCAAAATGGCCGTTCCGAAACCATCGATCGAATATCAATTTGGAATCGAACAATCACCCGCCCGGACAGGCACCCACCTGTCCCCTAATCTACGGGCAGCCGAGACAACGTTGCTACCGCTCGTTTTAGAACCGAGCCTCCTACTAGAACCTCCGCAGACCGGGGGGTCCCGTCCTTGCCAGGGAACAAGTTAACAATGCGCCCCCTGCGCCAACGTAGTGGCGGTAGGTTAGCATCCTTAACCAGAACGAGGTCACCAACACTAGGGGGGCTGGTTTTGTCAGTCCACTTAAGGCGCTGTTGTAAGATATGCAGATACTCGAGCGACCAACGCTTCCAGAAATTCTGAGTAAACTGCTGCAACATCTGATACCTTGACAACCGATACAATTTCACCCCCTCGAAGGGGTGCTCGGGCAACGCGTTAAGTGGCTGTCCTATCAAGAAATGGCCTGGGGTCAGAGCCTCCAGGTCATTTGGATCCGAGCTGAGCGGACACAACGGTCGCGAATTGAGAACGGCCTCGATCTTACAAAACAATGTCGCGAGCTCCTCAAAAGTCAGCGCGGTCTGACCTACTATACGCCCCAAGTGCGTCTTAGCTGACTTAACTACGGCCTCAAAAATCCCACCCCAGTGGGGGCAACTCGGTGGGCTGAAGGTCCATACCCCGACGGGAGAGGGCCGTTCCAATATCCACTTTATTTACATTCAAAAAGTTGACTATCTCTCGTAAGTATCGTTCCGCACCGACGTAGTTAGTGCCGTTATCAGAGCGGATCAAAGTTGGAAGTCCCCTTCGAGAAACAAACCTATCCAAACAAGCAATGAAAGCCTCTGTCGAGAGATCAGCAACGAGCTCGAGATGTACCGCCTTGGTGGATAAACAAACAAACACACATAGGTACGCCTTGTATTGCTTAGCGGTACGCAATCGTGAACTCTTCACCATAAACGGTCCGGCAAAATCCGTACCAACACCTGAAAACGGTCTGACCTCATTCACACGATCAGGGGGCAAGTCCCCCATGAGAGGTTGCATCGTGGCAGCCTTAAGTCGATAACAAGGCATGCACCGAAACACGATGTTCCGTATGACACGGCGGGCAGATAAGATCCAAAACTCCCGCTGGAGCGTGGCCAACAACGCGTTACAGCCGGCATGCGCGTTTTTAATATGACGATCAGTCACCAGCAATTCAACTAACTGTCCCCCCTTGGGGAGCAGAAGTGGGTGACGAGCCGAATACGACAGATTCGCATTGCGCAATCTTCCTCCTACCCGAAGTAACCCGGTCGAATCAACAAAGGGGTTGAGACGCGCGACGGCTCCCTTCAATTTCGAACGTCCACTTCGTATAATCTCCAATTCTGCCCCAAACTTCGAGGACTGTTCCAACCGGACCAAATTCAGTAGCGACTCGTTTCGCTCTGCCGGAGTCAGAATAGGGTTCAACGTTCGCTGATCGCGAGGAGTACGACAATTTCGAGCGAATCTCCTAATCCAAGTGGACACGTTTATCAACTTGTCAAGTGAGCTATACCGGTCCAGCAGAAACCCGGCGTCAGGGTCCTCAGCCTTCTGGGTAACATGCACGGCCGCTCTGGGGCCATGATCCGAAGATACTACTACATGGCTGTGGGGCCAGTCCGATTCTCTCCTGGCAAGCCAGGGTGGTCCCCACCACAAATGGTGTCTAACGAGTTCAGGAGCCCGACATCCCCTGGATGCACAATCAGACGGGTTCAATTCTCCTGGTACATGTCTCCAGGTCAGTGGGACCTCAGACGACACAATCTGGGAGACACGGTTCGCAACAAAAACCTCTAAGTTATGGACCGAAGCCTTCAGCCAGCACAAAACAATCTGGCTGTCCGTCCACGCGTACACCGTATCCTCCAAAACCACTGACCCACGCAACACTGTTAGAGTGTGATTCAAAAGTTTGGTCAAAAGAGCAGCCCCGGACAGTTCCAGTTTTGGAATCGTCATCCTTGTCCGAATAGGCGCTACCTTGCTTTTTGCCAAAACCAAACGCACGTCGACCTCCCCGGTGGAGGTGACGGTTCGCAAATAAACCGCTGCCGCAAACCCTCGTTCAGAGGCATCACAAAACCCGTGAAGGGTTGCCCTGTAATCCCCAGCAGGGACCAATTTCCTCGGCAGCGATACATTATTTATGTCCGATAGCGAGGTGAACATTTGCGTCCAATCAGTCAACAAATCACCTGAGAGGTGGGTGTCCCAGGTCAACTGAGCCGCCCATAGCCTTTGCATAAAACATTTGAGAGCAAAGGTGACTGGAGAAATCCATCCGTTCGGGTCGAACGTTCTCGCAATCGTTGACAGTACTGACCGCTTCGTCCAGGCCTTCGGTGTTTCTAAAACCACCCGATAGGTAAACTCATCATGGACGGGCCGGTACTGAATTCCAAGCACTGACAACATGTTAGGGTTGTCAGGATTCTCAAAAACGTGCGGGTCTTGTTGAAACTCATCTGGGAGACCAGCCATCAACTCAGGGGAGTTGGACATCCACTTGCGTAGTTCATAGCCGCCTCGTTCCAGCAATTGAATGAGCTCGTCACGTCGGTCCAGAGCTTCCTCTACACTGGCTGCCCCTGTGCAGACGTCATCGACGTACAAATCTTGCTCCAGGATAGCGGCGGCTCTAGGATAGCTCACACGGTCACGCGACGCCAACTCCCGCAGGGTACGCATCGCCAAATACGGGCTAGACCGTAACCCATACGTGTTCGTGTTCAACTCATAGACCTTGACTGGCTCGGCCGTGGACTCACGCCAAAGTATCAACTGATACCTTCTGTCAGCCGGATGAATTACCGTTTGCCTAAACATCATCCGAATGTCTGCGACAAATACAACCTGGTGCCTCCGAAAGCTCGTGAGAATATCCGAAATATCACGACTCAACTTGGGTCCCGAATGTAGACACTGATTCAGGGACATCCCGTTCGAGGTAGGTTCTGACCCATCAAAAACAACTCGAATCTTGCCGGTAGGGGTTCGCAGGACGGCATGGTGTGGAAGGAAACAATGATCCTCAGATCTCCAGTCCACACCCGATACCGACATGTGTCCTAACGACTCATACTCCCTCATGAAATCGACGTATTTTTGTTTAAATACGGCGTCCCTTGACATCCTACGCTCCATCGACATCAATCTCGTCTCAGCCATCTTCCTAGATTCTCCTAGTGGCGGTCGATCGGCCCTGAAAGACAGTCGAGTTACAAAACGACCAGAACGAAGGCGACCAGTACTATTCTGGTAAAACAACTCGCACTCTTCTTCGTCTGCGTCGACTCGACGAGCGGTGGGAGGTTCCTCTATCTCCCAGAAACGTTGGATAGCGTCTGACAACGCTGAGCCAATAAGTATGCCATCTGACTCGGCAGGCCTAACCATTGGCAATGCCGGACCCATGATCACGTGACCAATCTTAGTATCCACAGCAATCAACCCGTCCGGCTGAAGAACTCGCCGATCCGACAACAGAAACCTACCCAGAACGTCTGCTCCCAGTAGCAGGTCGACCGGGGCTGGAGTGTCAAAATCGGGATCCGCCAACTTGAGTCCTGACGTCAGGAATCGAACGGCCGGATTCAACTTCACCAAGGGGTGTTTGCCCATGAAATGCGTCATTACTAAAGCTTGCACGGATGTTTTTGTCAAAATGTCATAACGTGGAGAGAACGTGATCACCGATTGACCAACTACATTCGTAACCGTAACATTCCCCACGCCCCGTATTGATTTATTATACCTATTTACCTTGAGGCCCAACCATTTTGCTAAATCGTTCGATACAATGCAGCCCTGAGCTCCAGAATCTAATAGGGCGCGAACGTATGTTGGGTTGCCCGCCAAATCCCAAACAAGCACAGAGGCGATCGGTAACACCACCGTCTCCGGTTGGGGGGCAACCAATGGTTGGGCCGCAAATTCCTAGCGAGGACCCCCGGGGCCCCACTGTGCCTGTAACCGATCAGGTAGGCAGCTATACGCCAGAGGGTCCCATTGTACAAATGGCCCACGCGCCGGTTCCATTGCCACCCTACGACGCCCCCCGAAGGGGGGTGGGCGTGAATTCAACCGTGGCCGCTCCATGAGCGGGGGGGACATCATATGCGACCGACGAGGACGAGGCGACGAGCGGGGCGACAACTGAGGCGGCGTCCGAACCGCATCCGCATAGCTCGAAGGTGTCCCATGCCACCCGCCCGTTACGGCCTGCTCAACACACCCAATGTCCCGCTGAGTCGGATGCTGAGTCGCAACCGAAAACTCAGGGCCCCCCATGTGATGACCCTGAGTGCGGCCCTGCACCCCTGGGTGGCTGCGTGCTTGTGGCCCCATTGCCCGCTGAGTCGGATGCTGAGTCGCAACCGAAAACTCAGGGCCCCCCATGTGATGACCCTGAGTGCGGCCCTGCACCCTAGTACCGCCCTGTGCACGTGGGGACATTGGCCCCTGAGTTGCGCTCCGAGTCGCAAACGAATTCTCAGGGCCCCATGCCGTGTCACCCTGGGTACGGCCCTGTGGACGTGGGGACGTTGGCCCCTGAATTGCGCTCCGAGTCGCAAACGAATTCTCAGGGCCCCATGCCGTGTCACCCTGGATACGGCCCTGTGGAGGCTGTTGGCCGGACCGGTTCATGCACAACAGATTGTTGTGGGCCCCACCACAATATCCGCACATTTTTGTGCGCGTGCAGTCCCTAGCCATGTGTGGCCCGAGGCACAGGAAACACCAGCTCCGCTGCTTGGCCATCCGGCGCCGTCCCTCAACCCTAAGTTCCCCGAACTTATTGCAATTGGCCACAGCATGGCCAATCTGCCTACAACATGGGCAGGTCTCACTATGTGGGGTCAATGCACTCACAGTCCCATACGACTGCCGGTTGGTGCGGTCCTTCCTCGTCGGAGGGCCCCTACTCACAGCGCTCCCGGCAGCTCTCTGTGGCTCCGAAGGATGGGTGACCGTCAACCCCAAATTCTCTGCCCGTCGAGCCTCCTCTTCCAAGAATCCGACCAAGTCGGAGAAGGCGGGCAGGTCCTCGGCCGACCTCCCGTGAGACTGTTCGAAACGAGTCTGCACGTCAGCGGGTAGGCGGGAAAGTACAATGTACAGCAGTAGGTACGACCATTCACCAACCGGAAGTCCAAGATTCTCTAGGGCCTTGGTGACGGACAACAACGGGTTCAAAACCTCCGTCTGTATGGCCCCGACCTTGTTCACAACCGGGATACTAAACAAACGGTTCAGTTGGGCATCGGCCAACCTCCGTTTGTTATGGTAACGTCTGACCAACAATTGTCTGGCCGTTTCATAGTTACCCTCCGTAACTGTCAAATGAGCGACCAGCTCCCTAGGCTCACCCCTCAATGCTGCCACCAGCTGAGCCATCTTGACAGACTTGGTAATGTCCGATCGCATGTGCACCAAACTGTCGAACAGATTGATGAAGCTCATCCATTCACCGGACACTCCGTCAAAAGTAGGCATAGTTATGGCCGGTAACCTGGACCCTGAACCCTGAAGCGGCAGAGGTGCTTCAATGTCACCACCATGGCTGGACTCGCGCTGTCTCCGTATGTCCGCAGCCTTCTGCGTGATAGCAGCTGCCATCTCCATACATTGGTCGACATCCCCTATCAACCGTGACAGCCTGTCAGGTGCGCAACCATCAACTGATTCCGCCTGCGCGGACAATTCGAGCACCCTATTGTAACGTTCCTTAACGTCCATAGACCGCTCCAATACCACATCATGCCTATCTAAACGGTCTATCAGACCGTGTGCGGAGGAAAACCATCTGAGTTCCTTAGAAACACCCTTCTGTATTTCAGATAACGACATGATCGGAACGATACTTACTCACAATTTGCAGTAACTCAATTTTATTGGACCCTCCAGTCTATAACCCAAACGAGGGAACCCTAAACTATAACTTAAACAATGTTGATTTCCTTAAACAATAGGAACCGAGTTTTCTATCTATATAAATTCTGTAAATACAATTTAGTTTCCCTTTATCATTATAACACACACAGATAGTCAATATTAGTTCAAGTTATAAATTGCTATAAACTGAAAACAATGTAATAGCCTGCTATCAATAGATGTAACTACCTATGTTAACCAAACATTCATTAGCATTACTAGACCACTAATAGATTGACTAACTGGTAATTCAATGCAATTTTCAATTCAATATCTGTCTATCTACTACCAGCAATAGACCTTAGCTTACAATACTACCAATCTATATGGATACAGGAACAACACCAAGTTAGCTAATAACCGCCTATACCTACAGATTGATAGTCCCAAATCGTGGGTTCCTGGAGCCCTTGACGGCTGCAAATCTCAGGAAACCACGCTCTTGCTACCAAAATGTTCAGGCTTCTCGGCACCCAATGACCTCGCAGGGGCCCATCAGCTACGAGGTAGCGTAGCGATCAGATGCCAAGAAGTGTGAACGTCGGCGATTCACCGAGCTAATACTTATGGAGTGATCTAACCTGGTCTGTGCTTCGGTCCCGTCAACCTCCTGTCTCTCTGCAAGGCCCGGGTGCACCCTAGGCTCTTCTTGGTAGACAGGTTCTTCAGCCAACCAGGTATGACTGGCAGGCCGGCACAGTGTTCCAACACAGGTTATGTTACGTGGGAAAAACCAATCGGCCACGTAAATGCGAACTTTATCTGGTTCGGGGAACCACAACACACTCAGCCATATAGACAATCCTGAGGGGAACCCGAATACAATTCCAGATGGCTTGCGATTTAATTTCAATACCCAAATCAATACGCGTTACATTGCGAGGGCTTTTTTCGTCTGTCAGTTGTCAAAAACTGCAAGGTTGGCAGCAACGTCAAATTCAAAATGGCCGTTCCGAAACCATCGATCGAATATCGATTTGGAATCGAACAGACATCAATTGAAAATATCCGATAAATAGAAATACTTGCAACGCAGACTTTCGGCTGACAGAAGTAACAATATAATAGAAGGACGACCTTATCCAACCGGCTGAGGGCTTACGATGTTGGACGGATATTTATCCACAACGGATCTAGCTAGAAGACGCATCCCATAGTACAGCGCAGGTAATAAATATCTCTTAACCAAATAATTATTTGAATCAATAAACCAATTTTTCAAATTGTTAATTAAATATTAATTCAGTATTAAAACAAAACGTTTACCAATGTCAATACATAAACCTAGGTAATTTACAGCTTTATATTGCCACTTTTTGTCTACTCCAGACATCAACATCTATTTATAAGTTCAAATTAATGAGTTCTTTTGCATCCTTCAGGATCCTAGTGGTGGAGCATCATGGCGGCAGAGCGACATCATGGCGTTGAGCAACGACATGGGGAGGACCAGCTACATGGCGGTGAGCAACAACATAGAAGCGGAGCGACATCACGGCGGCAGAGCGACATAATGGCGGCAGAGCAACATCCGGCGGCGGTGCGAAATCTTGGCCGCGGGGCGGCATCAAGGGGCGGAGCAGTAACAAGGAGGTGAGCAACAATACGGCACGAAGCGACATCACGGCGGCGGAGCGACATCATGGCGGGGAAGCAGTTATATGGCGATGAGCAACAACATGTAGGCGGAGCGAAATCATGGAGGCGGAGCAAAATCATGGCGGCGGAGCAGCAACATGGGGGCGGAGTGGCAAAATGGGGGCGGAGCGGATACGTGACGGCGGAGCAAAGACATTGCGGTGGAGCGGCAACATGACGGCGGAGTAACGACATTGCGGCGGAGCGGCAACAAGGCGGCGGAGCGGCAACATGGCGGCGGAGCGACTACATGGCGGCAGAAAAATGACATTGCGACGGAGCGGCATCATGGCAGCGTGGCAATGAAATTGCGGCGGAGCGACTACATAACGGTGGAGCAACGGTATTGCGGAGTAGCGGCATCATGGCAACGGAGCAACGAAATTGCGGCGGAGTGACTTCATGACGGTGGAGCAACGGCATTGCGGCAGAGCAGCGACAACGTTAGAGCAGCAACAGCGGCGGAGCAGCGGCAGGGGCGGAGGAGCGACAGCGGCAGAGCAGCCACAGCGGCTCAGTAGATACCGGCCCGGTAAGTTAAAGCAATCACAACAGAAATGAAAAATATATTTAAAAAAAAATCTTAACCTTTTGACCTTCTTACATCAAATACAAAATGTATCTCTCACACGCCAAACATGTTTGATTAGTTATGAAAATTATAACTTAGTTCTTACGTGATAAGGTATCTTTTAATATAAAAATTACGTCGGCTATAGCCGGTGACGTGGCGCCATTGGCACGAGTTTCAGTTGTCGTCCAGTGCCGACTGGGGTGGTGAAAAGGTTTAACATAACACGGTCCTAATTAGTTACTGCCGTGATCGCCATCCTCAGCAACTTTGACCCGGGCTGAGAGCGAGCTCGTCACGAAACAGCGGGAACGTGCTAGAAGGTGATCGCAAATGCAACTAGATCTAGATTGCGCATTAAGGAAGAAGAGGCGTCGCTGCAGCGAAAAGAGAAAATCGATAGTCTTTATAACTTCTCCAAATTTCCAGATCATTTCAAAAGTTTTCCAGCGTAGTTCGGCTAGTGTCACAAATTGTATTTGAATCTGTGATATATGTAGGATATGTTTTTCTAACTTTCAGTCGCATTGCGTTTCACGTGGGTCTGCATGCAACGACATGGCTGCCGCCATCTTATTGGCTGCGCAAGTCGGGCTCGGGACGTGGGCGTGGTCGCGCTACTAGCTACAGAATGGGTTTGTAACGTATCTTAATTATAGTTTAGCTCAATTATTGTAAATGTTATATTTCAATTTCAGTCTATGATAAGAATTAAAATTGGAATTAAAGTATATTCATAATGAATTAGAAAGCACTGTAAATTAAATATGTTTAAGTATGGAAATAAAAGATATATTTTGAAAAAACCGTGTTCTCTTAAGCTCTTTGTAATGCATCTATGATTTCACCCTGAATGTGTCATTTCCATGAGTCATCGTGAGCGGAGGCGAATGGAGGCCGAGTTCCCGAGTGTGCTGAGCTGTCAGCTGCGTATCAGCACTGCGTCTGCGACAAACGTTTCCACCAACTGACGCATACACGTACCACTCGAGTCACCGAGACCCGTTGTCAGGCCCGTTCTAGGTAAACGTTAGGTCACTGCGATCTCAAACTGACTTTGAACCTTGTCTGGCCCGTTCCAACGGGGGTCCTTGCCTGTAACATGTATTTATTAGTAAGACCTCAGACCTGCCGCTGTGTGCCACTGCCTCCGCATACCTTCGGTCGGCTGGCAAGAGGTCGGCCCCCTGTGACACCGCGTCGTCGTCTCAACACCTGCCGTCACACGGCCTCTACCGCATATCGGAACAATGAGTCAAGTTTCTAGGAGGAAGTAAATATGTAAAGCCCTAATGGTGAGTCACATTCTAATGGAGTGCTTGACTTGTGTTTAATAATCAAATCTTTTTAGACATTGGCCCCATTGTGTGTTGATTTCTCAACACTATAAAATCAATATTATACTAATCAATCTTAAGGCAATCTCTGCATATAACTTTCCATTCAAACAGGTTTCATTATTATTTAGAGAATTAAAACGAGACTCAGTAGCTGACGCAACTTGTGTCGGCGAGTGAGCCACCACCACTGACGGCGGCAGCCCGCACTTTCACCTCAAAGTAACATCGCAACGAGGCCATCACGTGATTACTGTAACAGTAAATAGCATGGTGTGCTCACCTCTAAAATTATATAGACCGCTCGCTAGCTAACGTTGAAGATGGACGACAAGGAAGCGTCGTCAATTTTATGTGGTCTTGAGGAACAATATCTGTGCCTTTGCAATTGTGAACATAGCAACATCATCTAACATACAATAATTGAGAAATTCATCTACACACAATTTTCCCGGAGGATGAAAAGAAAATGGAAATATGAATTTGAAGCGTGGTACCATAGATTTATTGGTGAGTTGTTTCTCTTTTATGTGCTATTTTGACTAGATGTCTCGCAGGCCAAAGATACCGTTACGGAGCAGATACACGATATAAGATCAGCACTTCGCACGTAGGTAGGCAGCAAGGAGACAATCGCTCACCACTTTCTAGGTAGTTTTAAGCTACACTTCTATGGTGTCTCTGCTAAGCTGCTACATCTTTGGTCTGAGATGCATTTACATCAAAATAAGAATCATGCAGTCTGTACAATAATTTATAGATTTCTGCTGATAAACATGCTTACTACACTACATAAAATGCCCCCATACCTACCCATCTTCGATAAACTTGACTCATTATTATTATGAAACCTTGCAGCTTGACAAAACTGGTGACTCGGGTGTTGGTTGGCCAACCATTTCATGACGAAAAGAGAAGTCTTCCTATCCAGACTGTTAGAGTAGAGATCGGCGCCCCCTCTACCTAGCAGTGCACCCCTCAGATAATTCGTCGGTGGAAAGTATCGCAGTAAACACTATAAGCCTGAAACTCCTACATAGACCCCGCTAGGTAGACATAACCTGAAAATCATCAAATATCTCCTAAAACCTTGGAAATCATATCTACACGCAAAGTGCAGACTGCAACCTGGCTGCCCTGAAAAACCTTTCACTCAAACTGATTTATTTATGACATACGGAGATCTTGTAGAACGTTTAGGTAAGTGGTTCTAATATCTAAGGGCTACTGGATTGAAACAACTCTTACTTGTCGCTCCTGGGTTATAACAATACTTTCGTTTAAAACACTACAATTACATAACCACGTACAAAGAATCCAATTGAGATTAGGCAGGTGGACTTGCATTGCAATGAACTGCATGAGCTTTTAATTTTTCAGATTCATAATATGACTTCCGTTCCGACGAAACTCGAAAGAACGAAGAAACCCATTTTCAATGAACCTCATGGATCATAATAATCATCATAAAGTGGTTAATTTTTCAAAGATTTCTACATCCCTACACTCCAAAGATGTCGAAACAGAAATAGGTTTCGAATTCACACATTGAAAATAAACTGAAATCTTAGATGCTACTCTAAAGGGGATCAGGGAGGGGATTACAAACAATAAAACTTTATATTTCAGGCAGTTTGTTAAAGAAGTCATCAAAACAATACCTTAGTAAACTACCCATGCGAATGAAATACGTGGACACCAGATATGAATATGATTTAGGTAGTCTAGATAAATTGACAAACTTACCTGATTTTAAGTGAAGATGGTACATGAACTCAAAGCTGGAAGGAGAAATAAATAACCTTAATCCAATAAGGATACAACGGCTCAAGTTGCAGGCTTTCTTAATGTTTTATTGACAGGTGGAAATAATGAAGCAACTTTCCACAGCTGAATTCCTATGTATGCTAAATATGCCTTGACATGATCGAGGTTACTGAAAATACGAATGAGCCCAAGCGCTTTGTGGAGACATACTTAGAAAACGGATACTAACAAGAGGAAGAGGTAAATTAACTTTTGGAATTCCAGATGACAATAATGTTGATCTAAGAAAGATTGAACATACGAGAAATATGCCGTAAAAGTAGACGACCGAGAAAACATTTTACTATTGCTGCAGATAATACGATTCGAGCGACTTCAAAAAAAAAAAAGGTAGACAGAACTAACCTTTAGACTTGCAGGAGGCTTGGAAAAGGCAAATGGTTGGCTTATAGAAAACCTGAAATGTTTGGACAATGTTAACCAGACTTGAATGTAAAGTAGGTGTACAGAAGAGTATAACTTAATTACGACAGAGATAATGTTCAAGGTATACTAATTTATTAAACTGACTGAAGGCTGGTAAAATGAGAACCATGGAAGTAGAAATAACTTTTGGATTTACAGGTAAAAGCAGCCCGAGAAATACAATTGAAGATAAATACTTGACATTGGCAGACAAACAATCCAGTCTATATGTGCACAGTTCACATCAGTATTCCGACGTTTGATTTGATAAACAAGAAACAAGCGACTTCGCTGGTGCTAGAAAAGGTAAACAGCGTTTGTATTTGCAGAACAAAATTAAATTATAAATTAAATTAAATTAATATTAATAAATATAAGAAAATGCCTGAAAATACGTGAGTACAGGAGTATGTGGAGAAAAGACGGTCAAAACCGCTGGTCCTGCAAAAGGTAAACAGCTTTTGAATTTGCAGAAACACAACGAAAGATGTTAAAAAACAATAAACAGAGGTATTGTTAAAGCCTGGATCCATGTGATTGAGACTCGCTTAATGGTGAGTCTCAGAAGGACCATATTGCTAGGATCAGGGACGAACTAACTTTTCGATTCACAGAAAACAGCAGATATACAACTGAAGGTATGATACTGAAGCTGACGATGCGGCAACCACAGGGAGACAAACAATCCAATTTATATGTTCACAGTCACCTTAGTTATGATTTGATGAATTAGAATCAAGCGGTGACCAGCATCAAATTACACGTAGGGGAGAAACGAAGCGCTTAATAATGCTGATGGTAGACAGGGTAAACAGCTTTTGGTTGCACAATGAAAGGTGCTGCAGAAATATATATATGGAAAATACATATGTGAGTACACGAGAATAACATGTTGTGTTCGAAAAAACCTAAATTTCTAGAACCAGAAAAGGCGAATTAATGTTTATATTCAGAGTAAACAGCAGAAATTCAACTAAAGGTAAACAATGATGCTGACATGCGGCAACCACCGGGAGACAAACAATGCAATTTATATGTTCACAGCCAACACCATTTCCTGAGGTATGTTTTGGTAAATAAGATACAAACGAAACATCAGCCCTGGAAACACAATTGAAGGTAAAAACTGACGATGTAGATGCAGAAAACTCAGGAATAAAAGTAAGATTAGTACCAGCAAAGACAACGTGGCAGATCGTAAATTGTAAGTCAGTTTGACTAAAACATTCTAACACAGGACAACGTTGAAGGAAAGGTACCTCTACTAATTTTTAGGTTTGCAGAACAACCTTCTGAAGGTATTCTAAAAGGTAAATTGCAGCAAAATTGGACTTGCAGAAAATCATGTAATAATATTTTGAAATATAAGGATAAGCGAAAATAAAGATGAATTTACAGAAGGTATAATCGCTATGAACACTGGTAGAAAAATAGAGAAACGAATCAGTTATAGATTTACAGGAAACAAGTCAACAACAAATTAACAGTAAGCTAAAGATGTGCTCGGAACGTAAGTACATAAAGCGAAAAATTAAAACTACCTAACAAAGGCAAAGATACCCGACCGATGACATCAACTCAACCGTAAGTAGCGACATTCCTATCGCAGACAAAGAACTCCAGAGTTTCGAAACGCCATGACAGTTTTCCTCATACGCGTTTATTGCAGATTGAGAAATATAATGCCTCATACGTAAGTAAACAAGATACAAGGCAAAGATGCAACAACCTGGCAAGAGATGTAAAAGTAATGCTTTCGACGAGTTATTGGAAATGATTCTGTTGTTCGACCAACGAGCCTGCATACTTAGTTTTGAACAGAATCATATGGGGGTAGTCGGCTCCGTGCAACATTCGGGCTACGTATAGCATACCGTCTACAACCCTTAATCAGCACTGCAAGATTCGGGCTGCGAGTAGCAAACCGTCTACAACCCTTGATCAGCACTGCAAGAGTCGGGCTACGTGTAGCATACCGTCTACAACACTTGCATCACTGCAAGAGTGGGACTACGAGTAACAAACCGTCTACAACCCTTGATCAGCACTGCAAGAGTCGGGCTACGAGTAGGAAACCGTCTACAACCCTTAATCAGCACTGCAAGAGTCGGGCTACGAGTAGCAAACCGTCTACAACCCTTGATCAGCACTTCGAGGGTCGGGCTACGAGTAGCAAACCGTCTACATCCCTTGATCAGCACTGCAAGAGTCGGGCTACGAGTAGCAAACCGTCTACAACCCTTGATCAGCACTGCAAGAGTCGGGCTACGAGTAGCAAACCGTCTACAACCCTTGATCAGCAAACAACCTTACAATGATACAAATGAACAACAAAGATGCTATGCAAGTATATAACAGTTTCTTTGAATAACTTCTGTGTATGATCATAAGTTGAAAAATTCTAATTCTAAACATGGTATTTGCAGATATATATACCAGCAGTAAAATTTTACAACGTAAATAGCAATAAACGAACAAAAAATACGGAACAATTGATCACACTAACGCAGACACGTATTGAAGTAACGATGATAGCATTCAAGCAGTCGCACAAGTCGTTACCATGATAAAATTCCCCCATGGACAAGGAAACGAGTGCAATAAATAATTATGAAGCTAACTAACTAAAGTAAACGAAAACATGATAATTGACACTGCCTCACCAGCATAATTGGTTAGTGGTTCTTTTCAGGATCAATTCCATGTACTCATTATTTTGAAGAAAAAAAAACAATGGTAAAAAAGATCGTTTACCCATTTAATTGCAAAGAAAACATCTGAAATAAAAATGAAAGTAAAAAAACAAAAATACAAAACGTTAAAAATGCACTTCATAAAAAAGCAAATGAATAAATTAAAAAATACCATAACAAAAAAGAACCTTGACCAAGCAATAAGAATGAAACAAGACTCAAGAAAGAAGGGGAAGACTCAAAAAAGAAGAGGAAGACTCAAGAAAGAAGGGAAGGACTCAAAAAAGAAGAGGAAGACTCAAGAAAGCAGAGGAAGACTCGAGAAAGAAGAGGAATACTCAAGAAAGAAGAGGACGACTCAAGAAAGGAGAGGTAGACTTAAAAACGAAGATGATGGCTCCAGAAAGAAATATCTGAAGAGAAAGACTTCAAAAATATTATGAAAATTTATGGGAGATGAAGAACAAAAGAAGAAAAGTTTACAAGATTTTTAAAAGATTTACAATTTTATTTTAATTTATAAAATATTAGCGTTATAAGCAAAATATTAAAAAAACTATATATAATAGAACTCTACGCCACATTAACATACAAAGAAAAAATATGAAAAAGAATGAAAAATACACGAAATAAAAACAAGAGAAAAAAAAAAGTAAAGTAACAAAAAAAATACTCAAACTCAAGGCAAGTTCTACTCAACAAACAACAAGCATCAAGAAAGAAGAGTGTAACGTACTACCTCCTTGACCATATTGGCTACTGGCGGATTAGCCAGTTAAAAACTAAAACTATAAAAATTCGAAAATTCGGGTCTGGAATCTCGTCTGGCAGCTGATTGTTTTTTTTTGGCAGACATTGTTTGAGCTCTGAAACGTGAGGTTGTATCTTCTGCATCAATAATTTTTAAGTCACGCCTTTAGTTGCGGCGATGGGCTAGTCCCTTTAGTACTGTAATGGAGCTGAATGTTTAGTTGCTGTAAAGTGCAGTAGTTGATATGAAACTTCCCTACTATCCCCAATCCATGGGTAAGCATTGGTTCGTAGTTAGTCTTTCTTATTTTCGTGTATTTTATACTCTCTATGTATTTCCCTTTTCTATACAGTGTCTATTGGACTGCGGCACTCTTAGATCCTAATTACCCTAGGGCCCTCGTCGGAAGTCTCCGTGTGGGGAGCCGTCGCCTGATAGCTGGGCGCTGTAGCGCTTTTGTATTCCTATCATTCACACTGGTCTCTTTCCAGGGTTCCACGCCGAGGAGTAATATCCTCCTGGCGCTAACGGAGCTCTGAATCGGTTCCACGCCGAGGAGTAATATCCTCCTGGCGCTAACGGAGCTCTGAAACGGTTCCACGCCGAGGAATAATATCCTCCTGGCGCTACCGCATAATCACTTGTTGACATCTGGAGAAGTGGACCAGTTGGATTGAGTCTACCAAGGAGCTGAAGTCTACAAATTCCCGGCGAGTCCCTATCCAGCGTTTCAACTATATCACCAATATTCGACTCACGACCCTGTGATTAATAAACGTATCTTGAGCATGCCAATAATCTCTTTTGGTCAGGTTAGAGTCTCACTGTTTCAATGGCGCCCGGATTAAGGGAATATTGGTGATAGAGTTTTATGTCTGGTCAGAGTAGTTAGGCCATAAGAGCGCCGTAGAACGCTAGATTTCTTTCGTAGCTTGTATATTTTGTTGTGTTTATTTTTGTCTGACAGGAGTATATTTGATCGTTTATCTGGGTACCTACCTCATTTCTACATTATTTATGGTCGCAGTCTGACGGCTGTTGTCATATTATAATTGTTGATAAATATTTTCCTCCAAATTCTCAGTACGAAAAATAAATTAATAAATTGTGAAGATTTTAGTAGGGAAACTTTTCGGACTATTAAATAATAAATAAGTTTAGTGTTTAACAGCCGATTTCTCGTACATTTAATCTGTTGTTGACAGTCCTTTATCAATTTCAGCTGTCAAAACGGTAGATCAATGGCTTGATTTTGTACCAGAAACCGGGCGTTAGTCGTGTACTCTGCTTACTTTCATGTAAATTTGTACAGTTTACTAGATAGGTAGTAAACATGACGTTTCCTATAAAATATCTGTCGCCGAGCGATCTGTGTCCGTCTGAGAGCACCTTCTGTCTGAAGATAGGCTGCGACAGCGTTCTGTCTTATTCAATAGTAGTTAGCGATTCCTTGTAATAAGTATTTTGACCCTTGTATTCTAAAAACCATCTATATCTACAGCTATGTAAAAGTTCTTTATTGTGTAACGTTACTCTGCAATGTCTGTTACTTTAGCTTATGGCCTCTTGAACTATAATTCTCTACTTTTTTACTCTTTGTTGTAGAATAGATATTCTACTCTATTATTATTTTCTGTACCCACTAACGGTGCAGGAAGTCTTGAACACTTGAGGGAGCTGCCCCTCATGGTGTTATTCTGCGTTATTCTGCGTTACGATAGTAGCTAAGCTATCGGGGCGTTTATGTACTAAGGTTCTTATTTTAGTTCAAGGGATCTTGCTTATTTTTCAACTTCTGACAGTTAGTCTGGGTGTGCATTTGGCTATAATAATGGCACCCTGTGTGTAAGGCTGTGTTTACACGATTGTTCAGGCCTCTCGGCACCCGATGACCTCGCAGGGGCCCATAGCTACGAGGTAGCGTAGCGATCAGATGCCAAGAAGCAAGAACGTCGGCGATTCACCGAGCTAAGTAATAGATTCTATCTGACCTGGTCTGTGCTTCGTTCCCGTCAAACACCTGTCTCTCTGCAAGGCCTGGGTGCACCCTAGGCTCTTCTTGGTAGACAGGTTCTTCAGCCAACCAGGTATGGCTGGCAGGCCAGCTTCGACGCACACAGTGTTCCAAATACGAACTTTATCTGGTTCGGAGAACCACAATACACTCAGCTATAAGACAATCCTGAGGGGAGCCCGAATACAATTGCAGATGGCTTACGATTTAATTTTAATGCCCAAAATCAATACGCGTCACATTACGGGGGCTTTTCGTCTGTCAGTTGTCAAAAAACTGCTCTGTTGGCAGCAACTGTCAAATTCAAAATGGCCGTTCCGAAACCATAGATCGAGTATCGATTTTGAATCGAACAATCACCCGCCCGGACAGGCACCCACCTGTCCCTTAATCTACGGGCAGCCGAGACAACGTTGCTACCGCTCGTTTTAGTACCGAGCCTCCTACTAGAACCTCTGCAGACCGGGGGGTCCCGTCCTTGCCAGGGAACAAGTTAACAATGCGCCCCCTGCGCCAACGTAGTGGCGGTAGGTTAGCATCCTTAACCAGCACGAGGTCACCAACACTAGGGGGGCTGGTTTTGTCAGTCCACTTAAGGCGCTGTTGTAAGATATGCAGATACTCGAGCGACCAACGCTTCCAGAAATTCTGAGTAAACTGCTGCAACATCTGATACCTTGACAACCGATACAATTTCACTCCCTCGAAGGGGTGCTCGGGCAACGCGTTAAGTGGCTGTCCTATCAAGAAATGGCCTGGGGTCAGAGCCTCCAGGTCATTTGGATCCGAGCTGAGCGGACACAACGGTCGCGAATTGAGAACGGCCTCGATCTTACAAAACAATGTCGCGAGCTCCTCAAAAGTCAGCGCGGTCTGACCTACTATACGCCCTAAGTGCGTCTTCGCTGACTTAACTACGGCCTCAAAAATCCCACCCCAGTGGGGGCAACTCGGTGGGCTGAAGGTCCACTGTATACCCCGACGGGAGAGGGCCGTTCCAATATCCACTTTATTACATTCAAAAAGTTGACTATCTCTCGTAAGCATCGTTCCGCACCGATGTAGTTAGTGCCGTTATCAGAGCGGATCAAAGTTGGAAGTCCCCTTCGAGAAACAAACCTATCCAAACAAGCAATGAAAGCCTCTGTCGAGAGATCAGCAACGAGCTCGAGTTCAGGAGCCCGACATCCCCTGGATGCACAATCAGACGGGTTCAATTCTCCTGGTACATGTCTCCAGGTCAGTGGGACCTCAGACGACACAATCTGGGAGACACGGTTCGCAACAAAAACCTCTAAGGTATGGACCGAAGCCTTCAGCCAGCACAAAACAATCTGGCTGTCCGTCCACGCGTACACCGTATCCTCCAAACCACTGACCCACGCAACACTGTTAGAGTGTTATTCAAAAGTTTGGTCAAAAGAGCAGCCCCGGACAGTTCCAGGTTTGGAATCGTAATCCTTGTCCGAATAGGCGCTACCTTGCTTTTTGCCAAAACCAAACGCACGTCGACCTCCCCGGTGGAGGTGACGGTTCGCAAATAAACCGCTGCCGCAAACCCTCGTTCAGAGGCATCACAAAACCCGTGAAGGGTTGCCCTGTAATCCCCAGCAGGGATCAATTTCCTCGGCAGCGATACATTATTTATATTGAGGCCCAACCATTTCGCTAAATCGTTCGATACAATGCAGCCCTGAGCACCAGAATCTAATAGGGCGCGAACGTATGTTGGGTTGCCCGCCAAATCCCAAACAAGCACAGAGGCGATCGGTAACACCACCGTCTCCGGTTGGGGGGCAACAAATTGTTGGGCCGCAAATTCCTAGCGAGGGCCCCCGGGGCCCCACTGTGCCTGTAACCGATCAGGTAGGCAGCTATACGCCAGCGGGTCCCATTGTACAAATGGCCCACGCGCCGGTTCCATTGCCACCCTACGACGCCCCCCGAAGGGTTGTGGGCGTGAATTCAACCGTGGCCGCTCCATGAGCGGGGGGGACATCACATGCGACCGACGAGGACGAGGCGTCGAGCGGGGCGACAACTGAGGCGGCGTCCGAACCGCACCCGCATAGCTCGAAGTTGTCCCATGCCACCCGCCCGTTACGGCCTGCTCAACACACCCAATGTGCCGCTGAGTCGGATGCTGAGTCGCAACCGAGAATTCAGGGCCCCCCATGTGATGACCCTGAGTGCGGCCCTGCACCCCTGGGTGGCCGCGTGCTTGTGGCCCCATTGCCCGCTGAGTCGGATGCTGAGTCGCAACCGAAAACTCAGGGCCCCCCATGTGATGACCCTGAGTGCGGCCCTGCACCCTTGGGTGGCTGCGCGCTTGTGGCCCCATTGCCCGCTGAGTCGGATGCTGAGTCGCAACCGAAAACTCAGGGCCCCCCATGTGATGAGCCTGAGTGCGGCCCCGCACCCTAGTACTACCCTGTGCACGTGGGGACGCTGGCCCCTGAGTTGCGCTCCAAGTCGCAAACAAATTCTCAGGGCCCCATTCCGTATCACCCTGGGTACGGCCCTGTGGACGTGGGGACGTTGGCTCCTGAGTTGCGCTCCAAGTCGCAAACAAATTCTCAGGGCCCCATTCCGTATCACCCTGGGTACGGCCCTGTGGACGTGGGGACGTTGGCTCCTGAGTTGCGCTCCGAGTCGCAAACGAATTCTCAGGGCCCCATGCCGTGTCACCCTGGGTACGGCCCTGTGGTGGCTGTTGGCCGGACCGGTTCATGCACAACAAATTGTGGTGGGCCCCACCACAATATCCGCACAATTTTGTGCGCGTGCAGTCCCTAGCCATGTGTGGCCCGAGGCACAGGAAACACCAGCTCCGCTGCTTGGCCATCCGGCGCCGTCCCTCAACCCTAAGTTCCCCGAACTTATTGCAATCGGCCACAGCATGGCCAATCTGCCTACAACATGGGCAGGTCTCACCTGCACCCCTGGGTGGGGTCAATGCACTCACAGTCCCATACGACTGCCGGTTGGTGCGGTCCTTCCTCGTCGGAGGGCCCCTACTCACAGCGCTCCCGGCAGCTCTCTGTGGCTCCGAAGGATGGGTGACCGTCAACCCCAAGTTCTCTGCCCGTCGAGCCTCCTCTTCCAAAAATCCGACCAAGTCGGAGAAGGCGGGCAGGTCCTCGGCCGACCTCCCGTGAGACTGTTCGAAACGAGTCTGCACGTCAGCGGGTAGGCGGGAAAGTACAATGTACAGCAATAGGTACGACCATTCACCAACCGGAAGTCCAAGATTCTCTAGGGCCTTGGTGACGGACAACAACGGGTTCAAAACCTCCGTCTGTATGGCCCCGACCTTGTTCACAACCGGGATACTAAACAAACGGTT
Organism: Argyresthia goedartella; assembly: GCA_949825045.1. Taxonomy (NCBI): domain Eukaryota; kingdom Metazoa; phylum Arthropoda; class Insecta; order Lepidoptera; family Argyresthiidae; genus Argyresthia; species Argyresthia goedartella. The sequence goes on along the minus strand of OX463824.1, from coordinate 17,229,604 downwards.
CAGTTGGGCATCGGCCAACCTCCGTTTGTTGTGGTAACGTCTGACCAGCAATTGCCTGGCCGTTTCATAGTTACCCTCCGTAACTGTCAAATGAGCGACCAGCTCCCTGGGCTCACCCCTCAATGCTGCCACCAGCTGAGCCATTTTGACAGACTTGGTAATGTCCGATCGCATGTGCACCAAACTGTCGAACAGATTGATGAAGCTCATCCATTCACCGGACACTCCGTCAAAAGTAGGCATAGTTATAACGGGTAACCTGGTCCCCGATCCCTGATGCGGCAGAGGCGCCCCAATGTCACCACTATGGCTGGACTCGCGCTGCCTACGTATGTCCGCAGCCCTCTGCGTGATAGCAGCCGCCATCTCCATACACTGGTCGACATCCCCTAGCAACCGTGACAGCCTGTCAGGTGCGCAACCATCAACTGCTTCCGCCTGCGCGGACAATTCGAGCACCCTGTTGTAGCGTTCCTTAACGTCCATAGACCGCTCCAACACCACATCATGCCTATCTAAACGGTCTATCAGACCGTGTGCGGAGGAAAACCATCTGAGCTCCTTAGAAACACCCTTCTGTATTTCAGACAACGACATGATCGGAACGATACTTACTCACAATTTGCAGTAACTCAATTATATTGGACCCTCCAGTCTACAACACAAACGAGGGAACCCTAATCTATAACTTAAACAATGCTGATTTCCCCAAACAATAGAAACCGAGTTTTATATCTACACAAATTCTGTAAACAACAATTTAGTTTCCCTATATCATATAACACACACAGATAGTCAATATTAGTTCAAGTTATAAATTGCTATAAACTGAAAACAATGTCCAAACATTCATTAGCATTACTAGACCACTAATAGATTGACTATGCAAACTTCAAACTGCAAACATGATATGACTTCAATGCAAATTTCAATTCACCTACAATGTACCTGTAATGTAATTACTATTCTGAGTCACATCTCAGTACAACTGGTCATTTAGGGAAAACTGTTATATCTGTCTGTCTACTACCAGCAGTAGACTTATAACTTATAATACTACCAATCTATGTGGATACAGGAACAAAACCAAGTTAGCTAATAACCGCCTATACCTACAGATTGATAGTCCCAAATCGTGGGTTCCTGGAGCCCTTGACGGCTGCAAATCTCAGGAAACCACGCTCTTGCTACCAAAATGTTCAGGCCTCTCGGCACCCGATGACCTCGCAGGGGCATGGGCCCTGATCGCTACGCTACCTCGTAGCTATGGAGCTACGAGGTAGCGTAGCGATCAGATGCCAAGAAGCAAGAACGTCGGCGATTCACCGAGCTAAGTAATAGATTCTATCTGACCTGGTCTGTGCTTCGTTCCCGTCAAACACCTGTCTCTCTGCAAGGCCTGGGTGCACCCTAGGCTCTGGTAGCAGAGCGTGGTTAGTGTGAACTCTTGTATGAACTTAGTATGAATTCTGATGTCTGATTGTTGGTACGAATGTGTGATGTTTGTATGTAGTTGAGCTAGACTGTTAGTTATATATTTTTCTGACATTGTAGATGGCGAGCTTTAGAGAATTTTATCTTAAGTAGTTAATTTGGTAAGTTAGTTTAGTTTAGTTAGTATCTTAGAGGATTTTATCAGGTAAAATCCTACCCAAACAAGACGGGTATGTAACGTACTACCTCCTTGACCATATTGGCTACTGGCGGATTAGCCAGTTAAAAACTAAAACTATAAAAATTCGAAAATTCGGGTCTGGAATCTCGTCTGGCAGCTGATTGTTTTTTTTTGGCAGACATTGTTTGAGCTCTGAAACGTGAGGTTGTATCTTCTGCATCAATAATTTTTAAGTCACGCCTTTAGTTGCGGCGATGGGCTAGTCCCTTTAGTACTGTAATGGAGCTGAATGTTTAGTTGCTGTAAAGTGCAGTAGTTGATATGAAACTTCCCTACTATCCCCAATCCATGGGTAAGCATTGGTTCGTAGTTAGTCTTTCTTATTTTCGTGTATTTTATACTCTCTATGTATTTCCCTTTTCTATACAGTGTCTATTGGACTGCGGCACTCTTAGATCCTAATTACCCTAGGGCCCTCGTCGGAAGTCTCCGTGTGGGGAGCCGTCGCCTTATAGCTGGGCGCTGTAGCGCTTTTGTATTCCTATCATTCACACTGGTCTCTTTCCAGGGTTCCACGCCGAGGAGTAATATCCTCCTGGCGCTAACGGAGCTCTGAATCGGTTCCACGCCGAGGAGTAATATCCTCCTGGCGCTAACGGAGCTCTGAAACGGTTCCACGCCGAGGAATAATATCCTCCTGGCGCTACCGCATAATCACTTGTTGACATCTGGAGAAGTGGACCAGTTGGATTGAGTCTACCAAGGAGCTGAAGTCTACAAATTCCCGGCGAGTCCCTATCCAGCGTTTCAACTATATCACCAATATTCGACTCACGACCCTGTGATTAATAAACGTATCTTGAGCCTGCCAATAATCTCTTTTGGTCAGGTTAGAGCCACACTGTTTCAAGAGGAAGATCAAGAAAGAAGGAGAACACTCAAGAAGGAGGCCGAAGACTCAAGAAAGAAGACGAAGACTCCAGAAAGAGAAGAAGACTCCAGAAAGAGAGGAAGACTCGAGAAAGAAGTGAAGACTCAAGAAACAAGGAATAGGCCAAGTAAGAAGCAGATCAAGACTAAAAGTTGTCATGAAGACACAATAAAAAAGAAGAAAACTTCAGGTCATGAAAGTAGAAGAAGACTCAAGAAAGAGGAGAAGACTCAAGAAAGAAGAAAACTCGAGAAAGAGAGGAAGACTGCAGAAAGAAAGAAAGACTCAAGAAAGAAGTGAAGACTCGAAAAAGTAGGAATAGGCCAAGTAAGAAAGAAGCACATCCAAAAAAAAAGTGGGCATGAAAACACAATAAAAAAGAACAAAACTATAGGTCATGAAACTAGAAGAAGACTCCAGAAAGAAGAGGAAGACTCCAGAAAGAGAGGAAGACTCCAGAAAGAGTGGAGGACTCAAGAAAGAAGTGAAGACTCAAGAAAGAAGGAATAGTCCAATTAAGAAGCAGATCAAGACAGAAAGCGGGCATGAAGACACAATAAAAAAGATGAAAACTAAAGTGATTCTTTACAGGTTTAATTAAGCTTTTTTTAGAATATTATTAAAACTTTGCTAATTAAAAAATATATGATAAAGATAGCAGCAACAGTCAAAATAAAAAAGAATACGAAAACAAGGAAGAGTAAGAAAATAAAAAACAAATATCATTCCAAAAAGACGAATATATACAACAATAATGAAGAAAATAAAAAAATACCTAATACTAAAAGAACAATTACTAAGAACTATGACGAAGCAACAAGAAAGAAGCGGATCGCTCAAGAAAGAAGAGAAGTCTCAAGAAAGAACATGAAGACTCAAGAAAGAAGATGAAGACTCAAGAAAGAAGAGTGTGACTCAAGAAACAAGAGGGAGTCTCAAGAAACAAGAGGAATTCTCAAGAAAGAAGATGACTCATGAAAGAAGAGGAATACAGAAGAGCAAAGATTCAAGAAAGAAGAGGTCGACAGAAGATTATTGAGACTCGAGAAGGGGAAAATTCCACAAAATAGAGACTCGTTGAAGAATTAAATAGAGGAATAGACTCAAGAATGGAGAGGTATAGATGAAAAAGAAGTAGTAGACGCGTCAAGAAGGAGTTTCAAGAAGGTGGTAAGAATGTTAATAACTTTAGCTTTAGTCACAGGACAGTCACACAGGAGTCAGAGGACAATAGCAGAAGAAACAAGACTCTAATGTCATCATTGGCCATGTCAGCTCTACACATTGAGCACCAGCACAAAATAACCGAAAGGACGACTCGGTTATGAGAACTCTTGGAACTATGAACCATAATATTATCGCACACAGACCTAAGTTAGAAGGCAGAAGTTCGAAAGATGGACATCACTTGAAAATATCCGATAAATAGAAATACTTGAAACGCAGACTTTCGGCTGACAGAAGTAACAATATAATAGAAGGACGACCTTACCCAACCGGCTGAGGGCTTACGATGTTGGACAAGATATTTATCCACAACGGATCTAGCTAGAAGACGCATCCCATAGTACAGCGCAGGTAATAAATATCTAAACCAAATAATTATTTGAATCAATAAACCAATTTTTCAAATTGTTAAATAAATATTATTCCAGATATAAAACAAAACTTTTACCAATGTCAATACATAAACCTAGGTAATTTACAGCTTTATATTGCCACTTTTTGTCTACTCCAGACATCTACATCTATTTATAAGTTCCAATTAATGAGTTCTTTTGCATCCTTCAGGATCCTAGTGGTGGAGCATCATGGCGGCGGAGCGACATCATGGCGTTGAGCAACGACATGGGGAGGAGCAGCTACATGGCGGTGAGCAACAACATAGAAGCGGAGCGACATCACGGCGGCGGAGCGACATAATGGCGGCAGAGCAACATCCGGCGGCGGTGCGAAATCTTGGCCGCGGGGCGGCATCAAGGGGCGGAGCAGTTACAAGGAGGTGAGCACAATACGGCACGAAGCGACATCACGGCGGCGGAGCGACATCATGGCGGGGAAGCAGTTATATGGCGATGGGCAACAACATGTAGGCGGAGCGAAATCATGGAGGCGGAGCAACATCATGGCGGCGGAGCAGCACCATGGGGGCGGAGCGGCAACATGGGGGCGGAGCGACTACGTGACGGCGGAGCAAAGACATTGCGGTGGAGCGGCAACATGGCGGCGGAGTAACGACATTGCGGCGGAGCGGCAACAAGGCGGCGGAGCGGCAACATGGCGGCGGAGCGACTACATGGCGGCAGAAAAATGACATTGCGACGGAGCGGTATCATGGCAGCGTGGCAACGAAATTGCGGCGGAGCGACTACATAACGGTGGAGCAACGGTATTGCGGCGTAGCGGCAACATGGCAACGGAGCAACGAAATTGCGGCGGAGTGACTACATGACGGCGGAGCAACGGCATTGCGGCGGAGCAGCGACAACGTTGGAGCAGCAACAGCGGCGGAGCAGCGACAGGGACGGAGGAGCGACAGCGGCGAAGCAGCCACAGCGGCTCAGTAGATACCGGCCCGGTAAGTTAATGCAATCACAATAGAAATGAAAAATATATTTAAAACAAAAGCTTAACCTTTTGACCTTCTTACATCAAATACAAAATGTATCACTCACACGCCAAACATGTTTGATTAGTTATACAAATTATAACATAGTTCTTACGTGATAAGGTCTCTTTTCATATAAAAATTACGTCGGCTATAACCGGTGACGTGGCGCCATTGGCACGAGTTTCAGTTGTCGTCCAGTGCCGACTGGGGTGGTGAAAAGGTTTAACATAACACGGTCCTAATTAGTTACTGCCGTGATCGCTATCCTCAGCAACTTTGACCCGGGCTGAGAGCGAGCTCGTCACAAAACAGCGGGAACGTGTAAGAAGGAGGAGCGGAGCAAATGCAACTAGATCTCGGATTGCGCATTAAGGAAGAAGAGGCGTCGCTGCAGCGAAAAGAGAAAATCGATAGTCTTTATAACTTCTCCAAATATCCAGATCATTTCAAAAGTTTTCCAGCGTAGCTCGGCTAGTGTCACAAATTGTATTTGAATGTGTGATATATGTAGGATATGTTTTTCTAACTTTCAGTCGCATTGCGTTTCACGTGGGTCTGCATGCGACGACATGGCTGCCGCCATCTTGTTGGTTGCGCAAGTCGGGCTCGGGGCGTGGGCGTGGTCGCGTTACTAGCTACAGAATGGGTTTGTAACGTATCTTAATTATAGTTTAGCTCAATTATTGTAAATTTAAATAAATTATATTTCAATTTCAGTCTACGATAAGAGTTAAAATTGGAAGTAAAGTTTATTCATAATGAATAAGAAAGCACTGTAAATTACATATGTTTAAGTATGGAAATAAAAGATATATTTTGGATATACCGTGTTCTCTTAAGCTCTTTGTAATGCATCTGTGATTTCACCCTGAATGTGTCATTTCCATGAGTCATCGTGAGCGGAGGCGAATGAAGGCCGAGTTCCCGGGTTCGCTGAGCTGTCAGCTGCGTATCAGCACTGCGTCTGCGACAAACGTTTCCACCAACCGACGCACACACGTACCACTCGAGTCACCGAGACCCGTTGTCAGGCCCGTTCTAGGTAAACGTTAGGTCACTGCGATCTCAAACTGACTTTGAACCTTGTCTGGCCCGTTCCAACGGGGGCCCTTGCCTTTAACATGTATTTATTAGTAAGACCTCAGACCTGCCGCTGTGTGCCACTGCCTCATACCTGCATACCTTCGGTCGGCTGGCAAGAGGTCGGCCCCCTGTGACACCGCGTCTTCGTCTCAACACCTTCCGTCACACGGCCTCTACCGCATATCGGAACAATGAGTCAAGTTTCTAGGAGGAAGTAAATATGTAAAGCCCTAATGGTGAGTCACATTCTAATGGAGTGCTTGACTTGTGTTTAATAATCAAATCTTTTTAGACATTGGCCCCATTGTGTGTTGACTTATCGACACTATAAAATCAATATTATATTAAAATTTTCAATCTTAAGGGAATCTCTGCATATAACTTTCCATTCAAGCAAATTATTTAGAGAATTAAAACGAGACTCAGTAGCTGACGAAACTTGTGTCGGCGAGCGAGCCACCACCACTGACGGCGGCAGCCCGCACTTTCACCTCAAAGTAACATCGCAACGAGGCCATCACGTGATTACTGTACCAGGAAATAGCATGGTGTGCTCACCTCTAAAATTATACAGACCGCTCGCTAGCTAAAGTTGAAGATGGACGACAAGGAAGCGTCGTCAATTTTATGTAGTCTTGAGGAACAATATCTGTGCCTTTGCAATTGTGAACATAGCAACATCATCTAACATACAATAATTGAGAAATTCATCTACACACAATTTTCCCGGATGATGGAAATAAAATGGAAATAGGAATTTGAAGCGTGGTACCATAGATTTATTGGTGAGTTGTTTCTCTTTTATGTGCTATTTTGACTAGATGTATCGCAGGCCAAAGATACCGATACGGAGCAGATACACGATATAAGATCAGCACTTCGCACGTAGGTAGGCAGCAAGGAGACAATCGCTCATCATTTTCTAGGTAGTTTTAAGCTACCCTTCTATGGTGTCTCTGCTAAGCTGCTACATCTTTGGTCTGAGATGCATTTACATCAAAATAAGAATCATGCAGTCCGTACAATAATTTATAGATTTCTGCTGATAAACATGCTTACTACACTATATAAAATGCCCCCATACCTACACATCTTCGATAAACTTGACTCATTATTATTATGAAACCTTGCAGCTTGACAAAACTGGTGACTCGGGTGTTGGTTGGCCAACCATTTCATGACGAAAAGAGAAGTCTTCCTATCCAGACTGTTAGAGTTGAGCTCGGCGCCCCCTCTACCTAGCAGTGCACCCCTCAGATAAGTCGTCGGTGGAACGTATCGCAGTAAACACTATTATAAGCCTGAAACTCCTACATAGACCCGGTTAGGTAGACAGAACCTGAAAATCATCAAATATCTCCTAAAACCTTAGAAATCATATCTACACGCAAAGTGTGGACTGCAACCTGGCTGCCCTGAAAAACCTTTCTCTCAAACTGATTTATTTATGGCATACGGAGATCCTGTAGTAGTTTTAGGTAAGTGGTTCAAAGTGGTTGAGATTAGGCAGGTGGACTTGCATTGCAATGAACTGTATGTACATACAGTCCACCTGCCTAATCTCAATTGGATTCTATGTACGTGGTTATGTAATTGTAGTGTTTTAAACGAAAGTATTATGTTATGACCCAGGAGCGACATGTAAGAGCTGTTTCCACCACTTTGAACCACTTACCTACTAACCTTTTAATTTTTCAGATTCATAATATGACTTCCGTTCCGACGAAACTCGAAAGAACGAAGAAACCCATTTTCAATGAACCTCATGGATCATCTTATCATCATAAAGTGGTTAATTTTCCAAAGACTTCTACATCCCTACACTCCAAAGGTGTCGAAACCGAAATAGGTTTCGAATTCAAACATTGAAAATAAACTGACATCTTAGATGCTACTCTAAAGGGGATCAGGGAGGGGATTACAAACAAAACTTTACGTGGACACCAGATATGAATATGATTTAGGTAGTCTAGATAAATTGACAAACTTACCTTATTTTAAGTGAAGATGGTACATGAACTCAAAGCTGAAAGGAGAAACAAATAACCTTTATCCATGGCGTTAAACGAAAATCTGAAGATGCTATAGGACAAAAGGATACAACGGCTCAAGTAGGAGGCTTTCTTAAAGTGGAGATAATGAAGCAATTTTCGACAGCTGAGTTCTAGAACAACTGATTCTACTTAAGATGTCTCCTTGTGACTTTTGGATCGTCTTCTCAGATTCTTTCTTTTCTGCAACTGCACTCAGCCTGACAATTAAATACCAATACTCTTCTGGGTATCACTGGACAAATTACCCACAGAGAGACTTAATATCTACATATTATTCACTTTGATTTGATATGGTTATGATTATTTTTACCAGAGAAATGGATTCGAATCCCTGTGTTCAAAACTCAAGTCTCCAAAATCGGAAATGAAATGGTTTTGTTTCGTTTTGATTAGCAGGAGTAATTTTGCGACTTATGATGGGCACGGTATGGTGTGTTTAATGCTACTGCTTCATGCAACAAGATAGAACTTCAAGCCAATGCCAGCTTCTAGTCTACGTGTGCTATCGGCTACTTGACGGAAATGGTGAAATAGTGTAGCATTACGTACTTCGACTCTCGGACCCTGACATGATTGAAACACTAAGAAAATGGTAACCTTTTGTAGGTATTATGTTACAATAAAATGCATGTTTAGTAGACTTATTCGAAAAGCTTACACATAAAATCTATTTAGCTTAGCGTTTTAGCGGTAGTCGGCTTGGGAAATGTGTTTTTAAGTCTGTCTTCAGTTGTACTGCCCTCATTCCATCGGGCTGGCGGCAGCACAATACTCGGATTTATCAAACAAGAGTCTGGTGTCTTCACTAACAAAGGTGCACATCTCGTTTTCTTCTGTGTTTTACGGTAATCAATGTACCTATATATTGTCTTTTATAGATTTTCCAACTTATATACTTATTTTCGTCTGGACTTCGATATTGTTTTTTGTGTTTTGTTATTTTGCTTATAGGTCGAGATTATATTTACCACATTTAATAAAAAGCTACCTGCAATACCAATGAATGCAAAGGAAATAATGTAAAGGATATGGCGGAATATGCTAATGATGCATGATAATTTAAGTAAATAATCGATACCTACAACTTTAGTTGTAAAAAAGCACAGCGGAATGAATGTGGTTTTGAATTTTGGGGTTACTGTGCTCGCAACTCAAATATTCGAGGTAAACACATGATTATGTGATTCTGTATGGCGTGAAATAAACTTAACCGCATGACGATTTGCCGTCTGTAAGTATGTAGCTCGTCAATAACACTGCAACCGGTCTTTGTATGGCTGATGGTATCCACGCTGAGAAATTAGAACATCTTTGAGCACGGCAGTGGTAATGTACAATTATGGTGAATGACAATAGTCTGTTTTATGTATATACGACGAGTTCATTAGAATTAAAAGTGGAAATGAAGTTCATGTACAGATTTCCACTTTTGATTGTAATGAACACAGATTAGTCCTTTACTGGTACAGTATATGCATTATACAGACGTAATTTCCTTATATCTCCTGTGGTAGAAAATAACAGCTTGAAATTAATGTTATATGATCCATCACTCGCCTTATTACTTCCGCTATTTTGCCAAGCCTAAAATACGAAGAGAAGCATCTTGTGGTAACTACATGGGTATTGGTATAGGGTCTCCTAAGGTAATATAAACAAATTTATCTGATTCTCTGAATAAATTCGCTGTTAGGTAGGGCTTCATATCGCTGTCTTTCTTATTTGTTCAGCCAGGTTGCCTTCACACGGGTTCTGATACTCATGTCTACTCTACAACATCGGGTTGCTGCCTTGACACACACCTGCCTTAGTGGCACCAGGGCTAATGCCTAGTCTCAGCACGGCCGTACGGTTGTAAGCCAACCAGGTCCTGAGGCGCTACGGCCCTTGCTGCCTATGTCACAGTCCTTCGTCGGTTGCTGTCTCGTCACAACCACACTTGCCCGCGAGGCATCGCTGCTTCCTTGCACTGCCCGGCCATAGACAACTAGGCGCCAAAGAGCGACGGCCCTTGCTGCCTCACTGCCTTCTGTATTTCTGCCTTCCTTTGCTACAACTTTAATTCTGTATGTGTATGTAGCTGGCATTTTCTTGTTGGTGCTTGTGATTGTTTGTTGGTCTTATCTACATATTTGCACCATGCACGAGAACTTATTGCAAATAACATTGTGGAATAGCACGCATTCTTAACTCTGCATATCGGGGGTGCTGTAGAAACTAATCGTAAGATTGGTTCTAACGACTTAATAACCAAAAGCTAAAACGCATCTGCGAGTTAAGACAGAGCTAACCCTTTAGTTTGCAGGTATCGAAAAGGCAAGTGGAAAGAAAATACACAATATTTACGTTTGTTCATGGCGAAACTACAGCATATGCGTATTTTCAGTGTTATTACCTAGCTGCTCAAATTTCTATGTGCCTGCAGAATTTGGATTAATGGATGCATTGGATTTATCCAATAAGTTTACTTAGAAGTATTAACATTGTTAGCGTTGAGTAGGACTGATAATGCTTTCCTTACAGATAACATCATGAGAATTTGTAATGTGATTGTAATGTGACTAAAGGAAAACCTCAATGCTATGATAATGGAATAGTTGCTGGCGATTTGGCGTTGTAGTACAAATATGGGACTTGTGAGATGTGATGTGGACGCTTTGAGAGTGACAATAATCACGTGAATGAAATTTAGAGCATGCTGATATCTCGCCGTATAAGGCTTCACTATGCTTAAATTGCAGATGGCAGCAACACGCGTAAAGTGGTACCTATGTAATAATACTAATTTAAAATACTAGCGATAGGTAGGATTTATTCTGCTTCGTTAAGTTCGTTGCAGAGAAAATAAAACATCGCCATGAATGGAAAATACGAAGATTTTGAAGAAAAAAAACAATGGTAAAAAAGATCGTTTACCTATTTATCTGCAAAGAAAACATCTAAAATAAAAATTGAAGTAAAAAAACAAAAATACAAAACGTTAAAAATTCACTTCATAAAAAAGCACATGAATAAATATAAAATACCATAATAAAAAAGAACCTTGACCAAGCAATAAGAATAAAGCAAGACTCAAGAAAGAAGAGGAAGACTTAAGAAAGAAGAGGAAGACTCAAGATAGAAGAGGAAGGCTCAAGAAAGAAGGGGAAGACTCAAAAAAGAAGAGGGAGCCTCAGACATCTGAAATAAAAATAAAAAATAAAGTAAAAAAAACAAAAAATACAAAACGTTAAAAATGTGCACTTCATAAAAAAGGCACATTTTAAATGAAAAAATACCATAACAAAAAAGAACCTTGACCAAGCAATAAGAATGAAACAAGACTCAAGAAAGAAGAGGAAGACTCAAGAAAGAAGGGGAAGACTCAAAAAAGAAGAGGAAGACTCAAGAAAGAAGGGGTAGACTCAAAAAAGAAGATGAAGACTCAAAAAAGAAGAGAAAGACTCAAGAAAGAAGAGGAATTCTAAAGAAAGAAGAGGACGACTCAATAAATGAGAGGAAGACTTAAAAACGAACATAAAAGCTCCAGAAAGAAATGTCTGAAGACTGAAGAGGAAGAGTCGAAAAATATTATGAAAATTTATGGGAGATGAAGAACAAAAGAAGAAAAGTAATCCAACTATTTACAAGTTCATTTTGATTTATAAAATATTAGCGTTATAAGCAAAATATTATATATAGTTTTTTTAATATTTTGCTTATATATTAAAAAAACTATATATAATACAACTATACGCCACATTTACATACAAAGGAAAAAAATATGAAAAAATTATGAAAAATACTCGAAATAAAAACAAAAGACAAAATTAAAAGTAAAATAATAAAAAAAATACTCAAACTCAAGGCAAGGTCTACTCAACAACAAACATCAAGAAAGAAGAGAAAGATCAAGAAAGAAGAAAAAATACAATAGACAGAAGAGGGAGTTCATGAAAATAGAAGAACACTCAAGAAGGAGGCCGAAGACTCGAGAAAGAAGAGGAAGACTCCAGATAGAGAAGAGACTCCAGAAAGAGAGGAAGACTCGAGAAAGAAGTGAAGACTCGAAAAAGTAGGAATAGGACAAGTAAGAAAGAAGCACATCCAAAAAAAAGTGGGCATGAAGACACAATAAAAAAGGACAAAACTATAGGTCATGAAACTAGAATAAGACTCCAGAAAGAAGAGGAAGACTCCAGAAAGAGAGGAAGACTCCAGAAAGAAAGGAGGACTCAAAAAAGAAGTGAAGACTCAAGAAAGAAGGAATAGGCCAAGTAAGAAGCAGATCAAGACAGAAAGCGGGCATGAAGACACAATAAAAAAGATGAAAACTAAAGTGATTCTTTACAGGTTTAATTAATCTTTTTTTAGAATATTATTAAAACTTTGCTAATTAAAAAATATATGATAAAGATAGCAGCAACAGTCAAAATAAAAAAGAATACGAAAATAAGGAAGAGTAAGAAAATAAAAAACAAATATCATTCCAAAAAGACGAATATATACAACAATAATGAAGAAAATAAAAAAATACCTAATACTAAAAGAACAATTACTAAGAACGATGACGAAGCAACAAGAAAAAAGCGGATCGCTCAAGAAAGAAGAGAAGTCTCAAGAAAGAACATGAAGACTCAAGAAAGAAGATGAAGACTCAAGAAAGAAGAGTGTGACTCAAGAAACAAGAGGGAGTCTCAAGAAACAAGAGGAATTCTCAAGAAAGAAGATGACTCATGAAAGAAGAGGAATACGGAAGAGCAAAGATTCAAGAAAGAAGAGGTCGACAGAAGATTATTGAGACTCGAGAAGGGGAAAATTCCACAAAATAAGAGACTCGTTGAAGAAACAAATAGAGGAATAGACTCAAGAATGGAGAGGTATAGATGAAAAAGAAGTAGTAGACGCGTCAAGAAAGAAGGAGTTTCAAGAAGGTGGTAAGAATGTTAATAACTTTAGCCTTAGTCACAGGATCTGTACCCATTGAGAACAATAGCAGAAGAAACAAGACTCTAATATCATCATTGGCCATGTCAGCTTTACACACTGAACACCAGCACAAAATAACCGAAAGGACGACTCGGTTATGAGAACTTTTGGAACTATGAACCATAACATTATCGCACACAGACCTAAGTTAGAAGGCAGAAGTTCGAAAGATGGACATCACTTGAAAATATCCGATAAATAGAAATACTTGCAACGCAGATTTTCGGCTGACAGAAGTAACAATATAATAGAAGGACGACCTAACCCAAAAGGCTGAGGGCTTAGGATGTTGGACGAGATATTTATCCACAACGGATCTAGCTAGGAGACGCATCCCATAGTGCAGCGCAGGTAATAAATATCTCTGAACCAAATAATTATTTGAATCAATAGACCAATTTTGCAAATTGTTAAATAAATATTATTCCAGACATAAAACAAAACGTTTACCAAAGTCAATACATAAACCTAGGTAATTTACAGCTTTATATTGCCACTTTTTGTCTACTCCAGACATCTACATCTATTTATAAGTTCAAATTAGTGAGTTCTTTTGCATCCTTCAGGATTCTAGTGGTGGAGCATCATGGCGGCGGAGCGACATCATGGCTTCGAGCAACGACATGGGGAGAAGCAGATACATGGCGGTGAGCAACAACATAGAAGCGGAGCGATGTCACGGCAGCAGAGCAACATCCGGCGGCGGTGCGAAATCTTGGCCGCGGGGCGGCATCAAGGCGCGGAGCAGTTACAAGGAGGTGAGCAACAATACGGCACGAAGCGACATCACGGCGGCGGAGCGACATCATGGCGGGGAAGCAGTTATATGGGGATGAGCAACAACATGTAGGCGGAGCGAAATCATGGAGGCGGAGCAACATCATGGCGGCGGAGCAGCAACATGGGGGCGGAGCGGCAACATGGGGGCGGAGCGGATACGTGACGGCGGAGCAAAGACATTGCGGTGGAGCGGCAACATAGCGGCGGAGTAACGACATTGCGGCGGAGCGGCAACAAGGCGGCGGAGCAACGACATTGCGGCGGAGCGGCAACATGGCGGCGGTGCGACTACATGGCGGCAGAAAAATGACATTGCGACGTAGCGGCATCATAGCAACGACATTCCGGCGGAGCGGCAACATGACAGCGGGGCAACGAAATTGCGGCGGAGCGACTACATGACGGTGGAGCAACGGCATTGCGGAGGAGCAACGACAGCGGCGGAGGAGCGATGGCGGCGGAGGAGCGACAGCGGCGGAGCATCCACTGCGGCTCAGTAGATGCCGGCCCGGTATGTTTAAGAAATCACAATAGAAATGAAAAATATATTTAAAAAAAAAATAACCTTTTGACCTTCTTACATCAAATACAATATATAAATAAATATCTCCTAAAACCTTGGAAATCATATCTACACGCAAAGTGTAGACTGCAACCTGGCTGCCCTGAAAAACCTTTCTCTCAAACTGATTTATTTATGGCATACGGAGATCCTGTAGTAGTTTTAGGTAAGTGGTTCAAAGTGGTGGAAACAGCTCTTACATGTCGCTCCTGGGTCATAACATAATACTTTCGTTTAAAACACTACAATTACATAACCACGTACATAGAATCCAATTGAGATTAGGCAGGTGGACTTGCATTGCAATGAACTGTATGACCTTTTAATTTTTCAGATTCATAATATGACTTCCGTTCCGACGAAACTCGAAAGAACGAAGAAACCCATTTTCAATGAACCTCATGGATCATCTAATCATCATAAAGTGGTTAATTTTTCAAAGATTTCTACATCCCTACACACCAAAGATGTCGAAACCGATAGGTTTCGAATTCAAACATTGAAAATAAACTGACATCTTAGATGCTACTCTAAAGGGGACCAGGGAGGGGATTACAAACAATAAAACTTTATATTTCAGGCAGTTTGTTAAAGAAGTCATCAAAACAATACCTTAGTAAACTACCCATGCGAATGAAATACGTGGACACCAGATATGAATATGATTTAGGTAGTCTAGATAAATTGACAAACTTACCTTATTTTAAGTGAAGATGGTGCATGAACTCAAAGCTGGAAGGAGAAATAAATAACCTTAATCCATGGCGTTAAACGAAAATCTGAAGATGATATAGTTCAAAAGGATACAACGGCTCAAGTAGCAGGCTTTCTTAAAGTTTTATTGACAGGTGGAAATAATGAAGCAACTTTCGACAGCTAAATTCTAGAACAACTGATTCTACTTAAGATGTCTCCCTGTGACTTTTGGAATGTCTTCTCAGATTCTTTCTTTTCTGCAACTGCACTCAGCCTGACAATTAAATACCAAGACTCTTCTGGGTATCACTGGACAAGGTACCTACAGAAAGACTTACCTAATATGTACATATTATTCACTTTGATTTGATATGGATATGATTATTTTATGGATATGATTTTTTTTACCAGAGAAATAGATTCGAATCCCTGTGTTTAATTCCACGCCTCAACCGAACGGCGTGGAATCTTGAGGGGCTGGGTTTTTGCCAGCACGAGAGAAAATCGTGATTGATGAATTTTTATTACCTTGTCACCGCAGACAGGATAGATTGAAGGCTCGATTCGAGACAGGGGAATGCGGGAGAGGAGACAGTTTTGGAATGGGAGATGGGATCGAACCCTTGCCGTCGCTGTCCGACGCCGTCGCCGGCGCGCTGCTGGCGGCACGTGGAGTCGCCGCCGATACGACTATGTGCTTCACAACACAAATCACTTGACCGCTGACGCGAATCTAATTACAATCAATAGCCCGACGCTATGAGGTAGATTTACACTCCGACCAGGCCCGATGCCTGTATGATAATTGGTACACCGAAATACCATCAATGCCACGGGGCCCGAGCCGCCATGTTATTCTCCCGATGAGACAAGACCAAGAGTAAAGATAACCTCCAATTTTACATCTCGTTCCGGTACGAGTGACATCTGCGGTCGACGACGCTACGCACTAAGCGTCTTCCCGATAGAATCCAGAACTCGCGCTGGAGGAACGCCATCAAGGCGTGGCATCCGACATGCCCATTCCGAATGTGTCGATCCTGTATCAACAGTTCGACCAACTTCCCTTTCCTAGGGAGTAACAACGGGTGGCGAGCCGCATAAGGCAGGTTGGCATTCCGCAGCCGACCTCCTACCCTCAGCAATCCTTGAGGGTCAATAAACGGGTTGAGCCGAGCCACAGCTCCCTTCAGTTGGACGCGTCCGCATCTCAGAATGTCCAGTTCGAACTTAAAGTGCACCGTATGCACGTTCCGTACCAATGCGAACAACGCATGGTTCCGTTCCCGTGGTGTCAGGACCTGTGTTCGCACTCGTTGCGCCTCAGAATTCCGACAATTCCGCGCAAATCGGCAGATCCAGGCGGTCACATTGACCAGCTTGTCGAGCGAGCTATACCGTTCCAGCAGGCTGAACCCCTCTTCCGGTTCTGGTTGCGTCGTACAGACACCGACTGTCAAGGCGCCGTTCGCCGTGGTAACGCGTGGACTCATTGGCCAATCCGATTCGGCTTGAGTCAACCATTTTGGACCCCACCACAAGGGATGTCCAACCAACTCCGGAGCATGACACCCACGAGACGCACAGTCTGCTGGGTTCATTTCCTCTGGAACATGTCTCCAGATTAAGGGAACCTCCGAAGTCAAAATCTGCGAAACCCGATTGGCTACAAAAATCTCCAGCTTGTGAACTGAAGCCTTCAGCCAGCATAACACGATCTGGCTGTCCGTCCAAGCGTAGACGTATCTTCCAACGCTATTGACCCACGAAGAACCGTCATCGTGTGGTTGAGCAGACGAGTCAGGAGAGCCGCTCCCGAAAGCTCTAACTTGGGAATGGTCAGGCGAGTGCGCAACGGCGCAACCTTGCTCTTGGCCATGACCAACCGCACATCAACCTCCCCCGAGGAGTCGACCGTACGCAGATACACCGCAGCTCCGTAGCTCTTCTCCGAGGCATCGCAAAACCCATGCAGGGTGGCGGTGTATAGTTTGGTGGGGACCAACCTCCGTGGCAGTGAAATCCGATTAATGCCAGGGAGGGTCGAAAAGAACGAGTCCCTCTCCGAGCTCAATGACCCGCCGATCGGGTCGTCCCATTTCAGCTCAGCAGACCACAATTGCTGCATAAAACACTTGAGCTGAAATGTTACCGGGGTGATCCACCCGTTTGGATCAAATGTCCTAGCCACCGTTGAGAGGACGTTCCGTTTCGTCCAGACCTTCGGGGTGTCCAACTCGACCCGATACGAGAACATGTCTGACACCGGCTGGTACTGGACGCCTAATACCGACAACATATTTGGATTTTCCAAATTTTCAAAAACGTGGGGATCCTGCTGGTAGTCATCCGGAAGACCAGTCAGTAACTCTGGAGAGTTTGACATCCATTTCCGGAGCTCGTAACCTCCACCCCGTAAGAGCTCAACTAGCTCGTCCCGTCGAGCGAGCGCCTCCTCTACGGAATCTGCACCGGTACAGATATCGTCCACGTAGAGATCCTGCTCCAGGATCGCTGCCCCTCTAGGGAAATTTAACCGTTCTCGATCCGCTAACTCCCGCAGAGTGCGAATCGCCAAATAAGGACTAGACCGTAGCCCGTACGTGTTGGTGTTCAGCTCGTACACCCTGATGGGCTGATCTGGGCTCTCTCGCCACAGTATCAGCTGATACCGTCTATCGTCAGGGTGAATGACCGTCTGTCTAAACATCATCCGGATGTCAGCTACAAACACAACATTGTGTCGACGTTACCGTGTGATAACATCCGCGATGTCATAATTCAACTTCGGCCCTGAATGCAAACACTGGTTCAGGTTCATGCCGTTAGATGTTGATGCCGATCCATCGAACACTACCCGTATTTTGCCCTCCGGGGTCCTCAAGACCGCGTGATGAGGCAGGAAGCAGTGGTCTTCACGCTTCCAGTCGATACCCGAAACCGACATGTCGCCGAGCGACTCGTATTCCCGCATGAAGTCGACGTACTTCTGCCGGAAAATCCCGTCACGCTTCATGCGTCGTTCTATCGACAGAAGCCGCGTCTCGGCTGCATGGTGTGAACTGCCCAGCGGCGGGCGATCACTCCGAAATGGAAGACGTGTGAGAAATCGACCTGACCGAAGGCGACCAGTATTGTTCCGATAAAACTGTTCACACTCTTCTTCAACCAGGTCCAACCGGCGGACCGTAGGTGGTTCCTCCACCTCCCAAAACTTCTGTATCACCTCCGAGAGTACAGAACCGAATAAGGGGCTACGAGTCGCTAGGCGTGGGGCAGCCGGCATGACCGGACCCATTACCGCATGGCCCAGTCTGGTGTTGACCGAAACCAGACCAGTCGCCTGCAACACGTGGACACCTGGCACTAACAGGTATCCCAAGGCATCGACACCCAATAAAATGTCTACTGGGCCCGGAATATCGAACTCCGGGTCTGCCAGTGACAACCCAGCGACCAACTGTCGCACCGAGGGCGACAACCGTACGTGAGGGTGTGAGCCCATCACATTAGGCATGACTAATGCCGTGACCGTCAGATTCACCGATGAATCCACCCGTGACGAGAGAGTAATCCGACATACTCCCTTAACGGAACCGACTTCCGTGTTCCCAATTCCCCGAATGGAATGTGGATACTCCCTTACCGAAATGCCCAACCGCCTTACAAGGTTGCACGAGACTAAGCACCCCTGGGCCCCCGAGTCCAATAGTGCTCGTGCCACACAAGATTTGCCGTCCGAACTCCACGCTATCACCGCGGCGGTGGGGAGCATGACCGTCTGTGGAGTGGCGGCACCCTGTAAGTGGGCGGCGTGTCCCTAGCGGGAACCCCCGCGGTATCCGAACCCGCTCAGACCTCCGTCGGCCTGGTAAGTCGGCTGCTGATATGCCACCGGTGGCATATCAGACCGCATGTACATCAGGGGGTCCCAACCCACATAATAGGCCCCTCGCTGTCCCGGTACCCGACCATACCGGACTGTGAACGGTGTGCCCGGTGGCCACCGTGGTTGGAGGGGGGAGAGCGGATCCAACCTGGGGCGCTCTAGGAATGGGGGCGACATCCGACTGTTCGCCTCCCTGTTCGCCTCCCAGAGCGACGGGCAGGGTGGCGCAGAAGGTGGTGGGCTCCCAGCCTTCGCGCCACTCATAGGTGCCATCTGACACCCGCCCGTAACACGCGGTGAGCCAGCGGCCCGAAGTCCTCGCTGACCCTGGACAGCGGCGACCGAACCCCGGCTGTCCCGCCTGTTACCCCCCGCGCTGCCCCCTTCCCCTCGGGGGGGGTCCCGTCCGCAGGTACCCCAGTCACCCCGTTGGTGACTCCCGTTGCCCGGAGGGGGACTGGGTCCGGCCCTGGTTGGGCCCTGTGACCGACCAACCTGAGTCCGGCCCTGGTGACCGTCCGATGGGCCTGACCGGTTCAGGCACAACACGACGTGGTGCCTGCCACCGCAGCCCTCACAGGGGGACGCCCGTGAGCACTCGCTCAGCGGGTGCGGCCCCAAACAACCGAAACACAATCGGTGGCGGAAGACCACCTTCCTGCGGGCAGCCACACCGAGCGCCTTAAAGTTGGCGCAACTGGTCACCTCATGACCGGCACTGTCGCAGTGCACACAGCCATCACCCGACGGCGCGGCACTCAAAACGCCAAATTGTTTTGACCGACCACCCCCCCGTGGGGGTGGGGGGCGCGGCCCCTCCCGCATCCGCGCGGGTTGGCGCTGCACACTGGCCTCCGAATCCATGGTGTCGCATCGCCTGCATTCACCCTCCAAAAACTCCGTTAATTGGA
The DNA here is from genome assembly GCA_949825045.1 of Argyresthia goedartella. Classification (NCBI taxonomy): domain Eukaryota; kingdom Metazoa; phylum Arthropoda; class Insecta; order Lepidoptera; family Argyresthiidae; genus Argyresthia; species Argyresthia goedartella. The sequence continues at coordinate 17,209,504 of OX463824.1, read as the reverse complement.
CGAGCGTGGGCAGTTCCGAGCTACTGCCCCCATGCAGCTGTTCAAACCGAATTTCAACAGCTGCAGGCAACCGTGACAAAACCATATATAACACAATATATGACCATTGGTCTACCGGCAGACCAAGGTTCTGAAGGGCCTTAGTGGCCACCAGCACAGGGTTGAGCACCTGTACCCGGATGTCAACATCCCGGGTTACTCTTGGGATGCTGAACAGCTTCCCCAGCTGCGCATCAACCAACCGCCTTTTGTGTTGGTAGCGGTCAAACAATATGACCCGGGCAATCTCATAATTGCCCGCCGTAACCGTTAGGTGACCGACCAACTCCTTCGGTTCACCCCGCAGTGCCATCAATAGCTGGGCCAACTTGTAGGCGCTGTCCAGGTCGTCCCGACCGTGGACCAGGCTATCGAACAAATTGATGAATGCCGGCCACTCATCAATTGCCCCACCGAAGGCCGGAATCTCCAGGTGTGGAAGCCGTCCAACCACACCCTTAGGGGGGGGGTCTCCGCTACCCTCCCCGCGGTCATCCCGACGCGACCGCTTAATTTTTTCGGCGCGACGCTCGATGTCGCCCAAGCACTCCATCGCTTGGTCAGCATCCGCGCAGAGCTGCCTCACTGCAGCCACTGAGGCCTCATCCGTAAGCCCGAGGGCTTCAGCCTCGGCAGCCAGCCGACACACCTTCCCGACGCGTGTCATTGCGTCCTCCACACGCTTGAGCAGGACATCGTCCATGTCGGGTCGCTCCACATACTTGTGAGTATGGGCGAGCCATCTCATCTCCTCACGGACACCATATCGCAGTACCGTCAAGGGCGAAGGTGCCATGGTTACCGATTTAATTGTTCCTGGTCCTATGCTTCACTGCCGAACTAAGCACAGCCAGATACCAGCACTTTCCCGTCAGCGCTGGGCACAGAAATTAAAACTAAGTTGTAAAACCCAAGGCAACCACTAAACAATTAAATCATAAACAATATTTAATATGGTCGCCCTGTGGACATACACCTTATAATATACACTCTAAATCAATTAGAGAATGCCACCATGTGGTACAATACAATTAACACACAAAAGGTTATTATAAAAAAAAACTATTTTTCTAGCAGTGGCCCCTCCAATAGGAACCACACTTCCTTTTAGGTCAGCAAACTCAGCTTAATACCCCTTAAATAGCCCGATCCCGCTGTGCAAACCGAAATAACACTGTAGGACTATAGAACCCGACGTTCTATCGCAAGTAATACAATCTAGGCTTCGTAGAATGACTGTTCAATCCTTTATGCGCACAAACAGTAGCTTCCGACTACAAATTTATAACAACTGTTAACTAAACTGGCACTTATACCTTCACTCACCGAAAATGAACTTTAATCGTGGTATACCGACCACAGACTCATTGCCGACTTGAGCCAATCTGGGATATTCCCTTCTCCCAACTACAATGACAAAGGCAACCCTACCGTGAATCGATGATTTCCCACTAGGAAACCGCGCTTCTGCTACCAAAATGTTTAATTCCACGCCTCAACCGAACGGCGTGGAATCTTGAGGGGGATGTGCCTTTGGCCGCACGTGAGAGAAAAGAATTGATGAATTTTTATTACCTTGTCACCGCAGACAGGATAGATTGAAGGCTCGATTCGAGACAGGGGAATGCGGGAGAGGAGACAGTTTTGGAATGGGAGATGGGATCGAACCCTTGCCGTCGCTGTCCGACGCCGTCGCCGGCGCGCTGCTGGCGGCACGTGGAGTCGCCGCCGATACGACTATGTGCTTCACAACACAAATCACTTGACCGCTGACGCGAATCTAATTACAATCAATAGCCCGACGCTATGAGGTAGATTTACACTCCGACCAGGCCCGATGCCTGTATGATAATTGGTACACCGAAATACCATCAATGCCACGGGGCCCGAGCCGCCATGTTATTCTCCCGATGAGACAAGACCAAGAGTAAAGATAACCTCCAATTTTACATCTCGTTCCGGTACGAGTGACATCTGCGGTCCGTTTCCGCTTAGTAATGTCTCGATTACTCGCGATCGATTCGCGCAACAAAAAACCGGTGCGTTTCCGACGCATAAATATTAAACACCCTGTGTTCAGAACTCAGTTTCCAAATTCGGAAACGAAATGGTTTTGTTTACTTTTGCGTCTTATGATGGGCACGGAATGGTGTGTTTAATGCTACTGCTTCATGCAACAAGATATTGGGTGCTTACCTATGAAATTGGCGAATTTTTCTTCCAGATTCAGGAGTTCATAATTCGAGTAATTCAATAGCTATTTCCAGTTATTTTTATTGTTTTAAAATTAATTTCAATATTTTACATCTACTTATAAAATTTTCTTTTAATTTTCAGTTTGGTAACTAAAATGTTATCTTCAAAATCAGTGCCTCCTAAATGTCATCCATTTTCATGATAATATTCGTAATATTTTTTTACAGCTGACACTTTTCAAAAATTATATAAAATTTTCTATTAGCTAAATGTTGTCTCATTCATACACATACAGTTTATAAAATTAGGATTTGTCATTCCTAAAAAAAAAAGGTTTGTATTGAAAATTGAGTTAACTTCAATTTCTCCATACAAAACGCCAATTTCATATGTAAGGACCTAATAGAACTTCAAGCCAATGCCAGCTTCTAGTCTACGTGTGCCATCGGCTACTTGACAGAAATGGTGAAATAGTGTTGTATAACGTACTTCGACTCTCGGACTCTGACATGATTGAAACACTAGGAAAATGGTAACCTTTTGTAGGTATTCTGTTACATTACTTTACTTTTTACATTACATTACTTCCGCTATTTTGCCAAGCCTAAAATACGAAGAGAAGCATCTTGTGGTAACTAAATGGGTAATGGTATAGGGTCTCCTAAGGTAATTTAAACAAATTTATCTGATTCTCTGAATAAGTTCGCTGTTAGGTAGGGCTTCATATCGCAGTTTTTCTTATTTGTTCAGCTAGGTTGTCTTCACACGGGTTCTGATACTACTCTACAACATCGGGTTGCTGCCTTGACACACACCTACCTTAGTGGCACCAGGGCTGCTGCCTAGTCTCAGCCCGGCCGTACGGTTGTAAGCCAACCAGGTCCTGAGGCGCTACGGCCCTTGCTGCCTAGTGACCTTGCCCCGGGGCGGACTGCTGTGTCACAGTCCTTCGTCGGTTGCTGTCTCGTCACAACCACACTTGCCCGCGAGGCATCGCTGCTGCTTTGCACTGCCCGGCCATAGACAACTAGGCGCTAAAGAGCGAAGCCCTTGCTGCCTCACTGCCTTACGCCGGGACGACTGCCGCCCTGTACAGTCTGACCCAAGTGGTCCACGGTTGCTGCCTTGTCACAACCCGCCCGACAGCCCGGCCATAAGATTGCTAGTCAACCAGGCCCCAAGGCGCGACGGAACTTGCTGCCTCGTGGCCTGGGCCCAACATGGTTTCTGCCCTGTCACAAACTGGCCTCAGCGAGCGGCTGCCATCTGCAACGCTGTGTGCTACTCCTGCGAAGACCTGAACTGACTCCTGATTTATCCTGACAGGTAAGAATGACGAATATTTAACGGTAAGAATCTCCTTACTCACAAAGTTTATATTCAACAATTAAAAGTATCTCCTTACCCACAAAGTTTCATGCCGAAATAAAGAGAATACATATTAATTACAAAAAAATTTAAAAAACTTTTTGTAAATACAAAAATATAAAAGAAAGCTACACGACACGTCGAAGGCCAAAAATGGTTAATGCCTTGACCTGAACGGTCTCAGAAGCCCTTGCTGCCTCGCTGCCCACTGCACGACGGCCCTTGCTGCCTCGCTGCCCACTGCACGAGGGCCCTATTGCTGCCTCGCTGCTCACTGCACGGCGGCCTTTGCTGCATCGCTGCCCACGGCGCGACAGCCCTTGCTGCCTCGCTGCCAGTTTCTGTCTGCCTTGGCGCGACGGCTCTTGCTGCCACGGTGCCAGTTCCTGAGGCACAGCGCGAGCGACCTTGCTGTCTCGCTGCCAGTTCCTGAGGCACGGCGCGACGACCCTTGCTGCCTCGCTGCCAGTTCCTGAGCGTCGGCGCGATGGCCCTTGCTGCCTCGCTGCCACATCCTGAAGAAGCGACGCCCCTTGCCGCCTCGCTGTCAACTGCGCGTAGTTTCTTGCTGCGACGCTGCCAGTTCCTGATCGATGGCCCTTGCTGCCTGGTTCCTGAGCTCTTTCTGCCAGTGAGCAACATATCCTGTGTTCATGGTCGACGCTCCTGTGTTCCTGTGCTACGTTCCTGTGGACGTACCTTGTAGGTAAGAGACGGCCCTTGCTGCCTCGCTGCCCACTGCGCGACGGCCCCTGCTGTTTCGTTGCCTGTTCCTGAGCCAGGGTGGGACAGCCCGTGCTGCGTGCGTATATAACTGCTTGGGAAACATTTATCCTCTGCAATCTGAAATGACTAATAGTGAGAGAGATGTCTTGTTTATTTTGTTAGGCAATGTTACAATAAACTGACAATGCAGTGTCTAATTATATTTTTTACGGATACTCTAGAATAAATTAAACTTTGCTCAATACTTATTCGTGACTAGGTGTGTGTTAGTTTGTTTGGATTTCAGATGCTATTGTAATTGTAAGGTTTGCGATGGTTAATTCATAATATCCTGACTAAGCCCATTAATCTTAATATAGCCGTATTTGTTTAAGTTTATTTGTTTAGTTTTTAATGTATTGCTGCCTTCCTTTGGTACAACTTTAATTCTGTATGTGTATGTAGCTGGCATTTTCTTGTTGGTGCTTGTGATTGTTTGTTGGTCTTATCTACATAGTTGCACCATGCACGAGAACTTATTTTAAATAACATAATAGGAATCCGTGGAATAGCACGGATTCTTAACTCTGCATATCGGGGGTGCTGTGGAAACTAATCGTAAGATTATTTCCAACGACTTGATAACCAGAAGCTAAAACGCATCTGCAAGGTAAGGCAGAGCTAACCCTTTAGTTTGCAGGTTTCGAAAAGGCAAGTGGAAAGAAAATACAAAATATTTATGTTTGTTCATGGCGAAACCACAGCATAGGCGAGGTTTCGAAATGCGTATTTTCAGTGTTATTACCTAGCTGCTAAAATTTCTATGTGCCTGCAGAATTTGGATTAATGGATGCATTGGATTTATCCAATAAGTTTACTTAGAAGTATTAACATTGTTAGCGTTTAGGACTGATAATGCTTTCCTTACAGATACATCATGAGAATTATTGTAATGTGACTAAAAGAGAACCTCAATGCTATGATAATGGAATGGTTTAACGATAACACATATTTCGAATGATAGAATGCTCTATGCATAGTTGCTGGCGATTTGGCGTTGTAATACAAATATGGGACTTGTGAGATGTGATGTGGACGCTTTGAGAGTGACAATAATCACGTGAATGAAATTTAGAGCATGCTGATATCTCGCCGTATAAGGCTTCACTATGCTTAAATTGCAGATGGCAGCAACACGCGTAAAGTGGTATGTAATAATTCTACTTTAAACTACTGGCGATAGATAGTATTGAAACAGCTTCGTTAAGTTCGTTGAAGAGAAAATAAAATATCGCCATGAATAGAAAATACGTGAGTACCTTCATAAAGTAAAAGTAAATTGTAAATTCGAGAAATGAGAAACTTGGCAGTTCTTGTTTCACAGGACCCACGAAAATCGGCGCAACGACTTGAAGAACTACACGAAGACTGCGAGGAAAGGTGAACTAACTTTTAGAGTTGCAGGAAACATTAAAATTATACGACTTTTATACAGAGCAAAACAAAGGGAAGCAAATCAAGGAACTTTGGCAATGTAAATATGCCTTGACATGATCGAGGTTACTGAAAATACGAATGAGCCCAAGCGCTTTGTGGAGACATAATTAGAAAACGGATACTAACAAGAGGAAGAGGTAAATTAACTTTTGGAATTCCAGATGACAATAATGTTGATCTAAGAAAGATTGAACATACGAGAAATATGCCGTAAAAGAAGACGGCCGAGAAAACATTTTACGATTGCTGCAGATAACACGATTCGAGCGACTTCAAAAAAAAATAAAGGTCGACAGAACTTACGTTTAGACTTGCAAGAGACTTAGAAAAGACAAATGGTTGGCTTATAGAAAACCTGAAATGTTTGGACAATGTAAACCAGACTTGAATGGAAAGTAGGTGTACAGAAGAGTAACTTAACTACGACAGAGGTAATGTTCAAGGCTAATTTATTAAACTGACTGAAGGCTGGTAAAATGAGAACCATGGAAGGCGAAATAAATTTTGGATTTACAGGTAAAAGCAGTCCGAGAAATACAATTGAAGATAAATACTTGACATTGAAGATGCGGCAGACAAACAATCCAATCTATTTGTGCACAGTTCACATCAATATTCCGAGGTTTGCTTTGATAAATAAGAAACAAGCGACTTCGCTGGTGCTGGAAAAGGTAAACAGCGTTTGTATTTGCAGAAACAAACGGTATTAAATTAATATTAATAAATATAAGAAAATGCCAGAAAATACGTGAGTACAGGAGTATGTGGAGAAAAGACAGTCAATACCGCTGGTCCTGCAAAAGGTAAACAGTTTTTGAATTTGCAGAAACACAACGAAAGATGTTAAAAAACAATAAACAAAGGTATTGTTAAAGCCTGCATACATGTGATTGAGACTCGGATAATGGTGAGTCTCAGAAGGACCATATTGCTAGGATCAGGGAAGAACTAACTTTTCGATTCACAGGAAACAGCAGATTTACAACTGAAGGTATGATACTGAAGCTGACGATGCGGCAACCACAGGGAGACAAACAATCCAATTTATCTGATCACAGTTAACACAGTCACCTTAGTTATGATTTGATGAATTAGAATCAATCGGTGACCAGCATCGAATTTCACGTAGGGGAGAAACGAAACATTTTATAATGCTGATGGTGGACAGGGTAAACAACTTTTGGTTGCAGATACACAATAAAAGGTGCTACAGAAATATAAATATGGAAAATACATATGTAAGTACAGGAGAATAACATGTTGTCTTCGAAAAATCATAAATTTCTAGAACCAGAAAAGGCGAACTAATGTTTATATTCACAGTAAACAGCAGAAATTCAATTAAAGGTAAACAATGATGCTGACATGCGGCAACCACCGGAAGACAAACAATGATATTTATATATTCACAGCTAACACCATTTGCTGAGGTATGATTTAGTAAATAAGAAACAAGCGAAATATCAGCCCTGGAAACACAATTGAAGGTAAAAGCTGACGATGTAAATGCAGTAAACTCAGGAATAAAAGTAAGATTAGTACCAGCAAAGACAACGTGACAGATCGTAAATAGGGAAACGAATCAGTTATAGATTTACAGGAAACAAGTCAACAACAAATTAACAGTTAGATAAAGATGTGCTCGAAACGTAAGTACATAAAGCGAAAAATTAAAACTACCTAACAAAGGTAAAGATACCCGACCGATGTCGTCAACTCAACCGTAAACCGAAGTAGCGACATTCCTATCGCAGACAAAGAACTCCTGAGTTTCGAAACGCCATGACAGTTGTCCTCATACACGTTTATTGCAGATTGAGAAATATAAAGCCTCATACGTAAGTAAACAAGATACAAGGCAAAGATGCAACAACCTGGCAAGAGATGTAAAAGTAATGCTTTCGACGAGTTATTGGAAATGATTCTGTTGTTCGACCAACGAGCCTGCATACTAAGTAAGTAAGTGAACAGAATCATATGGGGGTAGTCGGCTCCGTGCAACATTCGGGCTACATGTAGCATACCGTCTACAACCCTTAATCAGCACTGCAAGAGTCGGGCTATGAGTAGCAAACCGTCTACAACCCTTGATCAGCACTGCAAGAGTCGGACTTCAAGTAGCATACCGTCTACAACACTTGATGAGCACTGCAAGAGTAGGCTACGAGCAGCAAACCATCTACAACCCTTAATCAGTACTGCAAGATTCGGGCTACGAGTAGCAAACCGTCTACAACCCTTGATCAGCACTGCAAGAGTCGGGCTACGAGTAGCAAACCGTCTACAACCCTTGATCAGCACTGCAAGAGTCGGGCTACGAGTAGCAAACCGTCTACAACCCTTGATCAGCACTGCAAGAGTCGGGCTACGAGTAGCAAACCGTCTACAACCCTTGATCAGCACTGCAAGAGTCGGGCTACGAGTAGCAAACCGACTACAACCATTGATCAGCATACAACCTTACAATGATACAAATGAACAACAAAGTTGCTATGTAGGTATATAACAGTTTCTTTGAATAACTTCTGAGTATGATCATAACTTTAAAAATTCTAAATCTAAACATGGTATTTGCAGATAAATATACCGGCAGTAAAATTTACATATACTAACGCAGACACGTATTGAAGTAACGATGATAGCATTCAAGCAGTCGCACAAGTCGTTACCATGATAAAATTAACCCATGGACAAGGAAACGAGTGCAATAAATAATAATGAAGTTGATAATGGACACTGCCTCACCAGCATAATTTTTAAGTGATTCTTTTCAGGATGAAAAAAACAATGATAAAAACATTGTTTACCTATACATGCTTAAAGAAAACATCTAAGATAAAAATAAAAAGTAATGTAAAAAACAAAAATACAATACGTTAAAAATGCACATCATAAACATGAATGAATAAAAAATACCATAACAAAAAAAAAAACCCTGACCAAGCAATAAGAATGAAGCAAGCGTCAAGAAAGAAGGGGAAAACTCAAAAAAGAAGACGAAAACTCATGAAAGAATATAACAATCAAAAAAGAAGAGGAAAGCTCAAAAAAGAGGAAGGCTCAAAAAAGAAGAGGAAGACTAAAGAACGAAGATGAAGGCTCAAGAAAGAAATGGTTGAAGACCGAAGAGATTTATGGGAGATCAAAAACAAAAGAAGAAAAGTAATCCAATTATTTACAAGTTTAATTGAAATTTATTCAGCGAAATAATAATAATAATAATTATTATTTATTGCACAGAAAACACAATGGAAAAAATACAACGAATAATATACAAAGGTGAGCTTATTTCTAAAAAGAAATTTCTTACAGCTAACCTGTGAGGAAAGGAAAAAATATTTATAGAGAGGTAGTCCTAGTGTACAATTAAGATTTAAAAGAAAGAAATAAAGTCAATATACTATCAGATAAATCACAATACATCCTACACATACTATAAAATAAATTAATAGAATACAATAAATACATAGATACACATACATACTATAAGATACCCACTATGCGGAAGAGAGGAGATGCTGTTTCAACTTTTTCTTAAAAGAGAACAAGGATGTGCAATCCCTAATAGTGCAAGGAAGTGCATTCCACAAACGTATTGCCCTTAACCTAAACGAGTGCTCGTAAGCAACAGTGTTGTGCTGAGGAATTGACAAAAGTGACACCGTGTGAGATCTCCGAAGTCTATCCCCAGAGAAAAGAAACTCAAAATGTTCGCGAAGATATGCGGGATAGCGCGGATTTCTCAAAATATTGAAGAGGAAGGAGAGAATGTGCATATCACGACGAAGTCGGATCGGGAGCCAGCCTAATTCCCTGCGATATTGGGACACGTGATCGTACTTGCGGAGACCGAAGATAAACCGAATCCCGAGATTTTGAAGTCGCTCGAGTTTGTTCAGTAGATCTTCGTTCGCGCTGGCCCAGCAAACATCGGCGTAGTCAATTAAAGGCAGAAGAAGGGTCTGAACTAGCATGATTTTAGTCTGCCTAGGCAAGAAGTACTGCAAACGCCGAAGGGAATGAAAGGATGCAAAGACTCGTCTGCTGACCTCACAAACGTGGGGCGACCAGGATAAAAGAGTATCAAAAACAACCCCAAGATTTTTGGCTTTCTCGCTGTACTTGACAATGGTACCGTCATAAAGCACGGGAGCAACTGACATATGCTGCAACAAATTAAGTAAGTGCCGTGTACCCAGTATCATCGCCTGAGACTTATCCGGGTTGACTAATAGCCCATACGAAAGAGCCCATTTCCTGATGTTGTCGAGGTCAGCATTCAAAGCCTCTACAGTCGAAGTCAGATCACACAGGGGAAAATGCCGATAAATTTGAAGGTCATCTGCATAGAGATGATACGAGGAAGACAATACATCCGAGATGGAATGGATGAAAACTGAGAAAAGAAGAGGAGAAAGGATGCCACCCTGCGGAACACCAGTAGAGAGCTTGCACCATTCCGTAGTAACTTCTTTAGACTTGATGCGCTGCTGGCGGTCTCTCAGGTAGGAGTCAAACCAGCGAGCCGAGTGTGAAGAGACATTGAGTGTTTTTATGATTTCAACGAGTATATCGAAGTCGACGCAGTTGAAGGCGCTGCTAAAGTCAAGGAGAGTCAGGACTGAGCTGCTTCTTATCCATTGCCAGTTGGATATCGTCAGTTACCTTGAGCAGTGCGGTGGTGGTGCTATGCCCTGGCCTAAAACCAGACTGAAAAGGGTTCAGTAAATCCATGGAGGAAAGGTACGAGGACAGCTGGGAGTGGACAATTGATTCAAGGACTTTTGAAAGGATTGGTAGGATGGAAATGGGACGGAACTCTTTGAAGGAGGACGAGTTAGAAGTTTTAGGCAGGGGTATCACTAATGCTCTTTTCCACTGGCTTGGGAAGCAGTACTTGCTCAGCGACGCGTTAATTATATGCGTTATGGGTGGTAAAACATTATCGAGTACACTGAATAGCATCTGAGAGCAGATATTGTCATCACCTACAGCCTTGGACGAGATTTCTAGAATAGCTTTCTTTACTGCGCCAACTCCGACAGACCTGAGGTTGAAAGGTAAGCAACTGGATGTCGTTCTGGTACGCAAGTTACGAAGTTAAAATAAACCTGCCACATTTACCAACAAAAGAAAACAATATGAAAAAGGGAACGAAAATTAATCGAAAAATAAACAAGAGAAATAAATGAAAAAAAAAATAAGCGCAAACTCAGGGCAAGGTTTACTCAACCAACAACAAGCATCAAGAAAGAAGAGGAAGATCAAGAAAGAAGAAGAAAATACCATAGACAGAAGAGAAAAATAAAAAGGAATACTGCAGGAGGAATATACAGAAAGAGAAGAAGACTCCGGAAAGAGAGGATGACTCGTGTAAAAAGACTTGAGGAAGAAGGAATAGGCTAAGTAATAAGCAGATGAGGACAGAAATTGGGCATGAAGACACAATAAAAAGAAGAAAACTACTGTGATTCTTTACAGATTTAATGAAGCTTTTTTTTCAGGGTTTTATTAAAACATTGCTAATAAAAAAAAAACCAGCAACAAACAGCCTAAATAAAAAAGAAAACGAAAACAACGTAAAAGCAGAAAAAATAAAAAATAATTATTATACAAAAAAGACGAATATATACAACAATAACAAAGAACATAAAAATAAAATGAATATACCTAATACAAAAAGAAGCAAACTTAAAAGAACAATTACTAAGAACGATGACGAAGGATAAAGAAAGAAGAGGAACGCTCAAAAAAGAAGAGAAGTCTCAAGAAATAACATGAAGACTCAAGAAAGAAGAGGAAGACTCAAGAAACAAGACGGAGTATCAAGAAACAATAGGAACTCTCAAGAAAGAAGATGAAAACTCAAGAAAGTAGTGGAAAACTGAATAACGAAGATTAAGATATTAGAAAGAAGAGAACGACAGAAGATAATTTAGACTCGAGAAGGGGAAGAAGACTAATTAAATAAAAGAACAATAACTAAGAACGATGACGAAGCAACAAGAAAGAAGAGGAACGCTCAAGAAAGAAGAGAAGTCTCAAGAAAGAACATGAAGACTCAAGAAAGAAGATGAAGACTCAATAAAGAAGAGTGTGAGTCAAGAAACAAGAGGGAGTCTCAAGAAACAAGAGGAATTCTCAAGAAAGAAGATGACTCTTGAAAGAAGAGGAATACTGAAGAGCAAAGATTAAGATTCAAGAAAGAAGAGGACGACAGAAGATGATTGAGACTCGAGAAGGGGAAAATTCCACAAAATAAGAGACTCGTTGAAGAAGTAATTAGAGGAAAAAACTCAAGAATGAAGAGGTATAGACTGAAAAAGAAGAAGTCGCGTCAAGAAAGTTTTAAGGTGGTAAGAAAAACTTTGCCGTTGGTCACACGTACACACGATCTGTACTCATTGAGGACAATAGCAGAAGAGACAAGACTCTAATGTCATCATTGGCCATGTCAGTGCTTTACCCATTGAAGACCAGCACAAAATAATCGAAGGGAAGAAAAGGAAGGACTCGGTTATGAGAACTCTTGTTATGAACCATATCATTATCGTTTAGAAAGCACACGTCCCAAATGAGTTTGAAAGATGGATATCACTTGAAAATATCCAATAAACAGAAATACTCGCAACGCAGCCTTTCGGTTGACAGAAGGAACAATATTATAGAAAGACGACCAAACCGGCTGAGAGCTCTAGGATGTTGGACGAGATATTCATCCACAAACGGATCTAGCTAGAAGACGCATAGTACAGCGCAGGTAATAAATATCTCTTTACAAATAATTATTCCAATCAATAAACCAATTTTTCAAACTGTTAAACAAATATTGGATATTTAAAAATAAAGTTTACAAATATCAATACATAATCCTAGATAATTTACAGCTTTATATTGTCACTTTGTCTAATCCAGACATCTACATCTATTTCCAAGTTAAAATTAGTGAGTTCTTTTGCATCCTTCAGGATCCTAGTGGTGGAGCATCATGGCGGTGGATTGACATCGTGGAGTCGAGCAACGACATGGTGGCGGAGTGGCATCACGGCAGCGGAGCGACATCATGGGCATAGAGCGAAATCATGGTGGCAAAGCAGCTATATGGGGATGAGCAACAACATGGCGGTGGAGTGAAATCGTGGCAGCGGAGCGACATGGCGGCGAAGAGACGTCATGGCGTCGAGCAACAACATGGTGGTAGAGCGACATCATAGCGACTGAGCGACATCATGGCGGCGGAGCGGCAACATGGCGGCGGAGCGACTACGTGACGGCGCAGCAACGACATTGCGGTAGAGCGGCGTCATGGCGGCGGAGCAGCAACATGGCGGCGGAGAAACGACATTGCGGCGAAACGGCATCATGACAGCGGAGCAACGACATTGCGGCGGAGCGGCTAGATGGCGGCGGAGCGATTGCATGACGGAGGAGCAACGGCATTTCGGCGGAGCGGTAACTTGGCAGCGGAGCAGCGACAACGGCGGAGCAGTGACAGCGGCTCAGCAGATACCATCCTGGTAAGTTAGAAATCGCAATAGAAATGAAAAATATAAAAACAAAAATCTAACTATTGTCACCAAACAACATTTGTCACTTACACGCCAAACATGTTTGATAAGTTACGCAAAGTACCACTTAGTTTATACGAGTTAAGGTCTCGGCTGCCAGTTCCTGAGCCTCGGCGCGAAGGCCCTTGCTGCGTCGCTGCCAGTGCCCGAGCCTCGGCGCGACGGCCTTTGCTGCCTGTTTCTGAGCTTCGTCGAAACGGCCCTTGCTACCTCGCTGCCATATCCTGAAGAAGCGACGGCCCTTGCTGCCACGCTACCCACTGCATGACGGACCTTGCTGGACAAATACTTACTCAGGTGGATAAAATCGTATGTGGAAGACAGATGACAAGTGGTTTTTTTGGGTGAACTTTGCTCCTCATACAAATACATTAGCTCAGAAGTGCCACAGGGCTCTCATTTGGGACCGTTGCTATTTGTTTTATATGTCAATGATTTCCTAAATCCATCAAAAGCTCCATTTCGCTTTTATACGCAGATGATACAAAAATCTTTCCAATAGTAAGTGACAACAATGACAGTAAAGCTCTTCAAAACTATTCTGCAGCACAAATAAGTTTTTTTTAAACTCTCATAAATGTCATGTCATATCTCTCACCAGGAAGAAAAATATATAAATTTGAATATCCATTATGTAGTGCAGCTTTAAGGCGTGTTGCAGAGTCTCGTGATCTGGGTGTTCAGCTGGACAACCAGCTCACATTTGTATCGGACATAAACACATAAAAGAGCTTATAAACAGTTAGGTTTCATTTTACGTGTTGGCAAACCCTTCAAAAAAGTACTCACCTATAAGCTCTTATATAACAGGAACGTTAGGAGTCATCTTGAATTTGCTAGCACAGTCTGGCATCCTTTTTTCCAAAATCATATCGAGCGGATAGAAACATTACAGAGCAAATTCATGAAATCTTTGGAATACAGGAAAGATCATTCTTATAGAGATAATCTTTACAGCGTCACAAAATGATGAAGTTATGCAACAGACGTGATACATTATATTCTTACACAAATACTGCTTAATAATATTATTGATGCCCCGGAATTGCTACGCTGTATTCTTTTTCGTGTACCTCGTAGGCAGTTACGCGGCTGTCGTAATAAAAACCTTTTCTCGATTGCGCTTAGTAGAAGTTATGTCTATTTTATTACCTACAAAATGGGCTTGTTGAAATTGATTTGTACAGTAGCTCCTTCAATTGTATAAAAAAGATTTAAGAATACACGTTGGTTTTTAAATGTATTTTGTTTTTTATTTTTATTTTGGTTCTGTAATTCTAGTGTATAATATAGATTTTAGATTGCTTAGTTAGTTAAGGGAACTTTAGGTCTACATTTAAGAAATTCATGTTATCTATTTGTTTAAGACTGTTTGTTTCTAAATAAATAAATAATTGGGTCCAGATATAAAACAAAATATTTACAAATATGAATGCAAAATTCTTGGTAATTTACAGCTATAAATTGTCACTGTTTTTCTAATCCAGATATCTACATATATTTACAATTTCAAAATAGTGAGTTCTTTTGCATCCCTCAGGAGCGGATTGACATCGTGGCGTCGAGAAAAGACATGGAGGCGGTGCGACATCATGGCGTCGAGCAACGCCATGGCGGCGGAGCGACATCACGGCAGCGCGACATGGTGGCGGAGCGACATCAGGGCGGCGGACCGACATGGCGGCGGAGAGACATCATGGCGTTGAGCTACGACATCGCAGGGGAGCGACATCATGGCGTCGAGCAACGACATGGCGGCGGAGCGACATCATGGCGTCGAGCCACGACAAGGCGGCGGAGCGACATCACGAGCGGAGCGATATTACGGCGGCAGTGAAACATGGCGGCGAAGCGACTTCATGGCGTCGAGCAACGACATGGCGGCGGAGCGACATCACGGCGGCAGAGCGACATGGCTGCGGAGGGACATCATGGCGTCGAGCAACGACATGGCGGCGGAGCGATATCGTGGCGTCGAGGAACGACAAGGCGGTGCAACATTGCGGAAGAGCGGCAACATGGCGGCTGAGCTACGACATTACGGCGGGGCGACCACAAGGCGGCGGAGAAACGACATTGCAGCGGTGCGGCAATATGGCGGCGAATCAACGACATTGCGGCAGCATGGCAGCGGAGCAACGACATTGCGGCAGCATGGCAGCGGAGCAACGACATTGCGGCGGAGCGACTACATGACGGTGGAGCAAAGGCATTGCGGCGGAGCAACGGAATTGCGGCGGAGCAACGGCATTGCGGCGGAGCGGCAACATGGCGGCGGAGCAGCGACAGCGTCTCAGTCCAGTAAGTTAATAGTAGAAAAAAAAAACTAATAAAACTTCTTTAAACATATAATTAATCCAACTAAGTTAATATAAATCAACTTTTTACTCTAGTTTCTTAAAACTTTTTACACGGTTCTAATTAGTTATTGTGTTGTTCGGTATCCTAGGGCGATGTAGTAATCCAATTCATTGAACTGAACCCTAAAAGTAACTGCCTATCAAGTTTACAGCCAGAATTTTTACACATTCTGTTTTGAGCCCAAGGTAGGTTCAGTCAGCATCAGATATGTGAGCACGCAAGATGCTAAAATTGATCTCTACACATCATAAACAACCAGAAATATCAACCCAAAGTGTCGAAATGATGTCAATATCCATACACATGAACGCTCCGGACTCTCCTGGGGGAACGAAGAATCCGCATTCGCTTGTTGTTGTCAAACCAAAAATTGTCATATCTCGGAAACTACTGATCCCAGACCACTGGCGTTTATGGAGATATGACAGCTCTCGACGAGGTATTCACTTGGGATGACAGCTGTGAAACTAAAAACTGAAACTACGGATCCCAGACCACTGGTTTGTATAGAGATACGACAGCTCTCGACGAGATATTCATTTGGGATGACAGCTGTCAAACTAAAAACTAAAACTAATGATCCCAGACCTCTGGTGTGTATGGATATGACAGCTCTCGACGAGATATTCATTTAGGATGACAGCTGTCAAACTAAAAACTAAAACTACTGATCCCAGACCACTGGTGTATATGGAGATATGACAGCTCTCGACGAGATATTCATTTGGGATGACAGCTGTCAAACTAAAAACTGTCATATCTCGCGAACTACTGATCATAGACCACTTTGTGTGCATGGAGATATGGTAGCTCTCGACGAGATCTTTATTCGGAAGGCAGCTGTCAAACTAAAAACTGTCTTATCTCGGAAACTCTGATCCTAGACATCTGGTTTGTATGGAGATATGACAGCTCTCGACGAGATCTTCATTTCGGATGAGAGCTGTCGAACTTAAAATGAATTTATGACATTATTTTCAAAACTGTCAAAAGATCATAAAATCTATCAAAAATAGTGACAACTATCAAAAACAGTGACATCTGTCAAAAGTTTTGACATCAGAAAAAAACATAAATATTATGTGAATTTGTGCCTCTGCCACCCCATCTGCGAAAATTCTGTTTTTTGTTGTTGTTTTTTTTCGTCATACCTGCCGGTCACGAAAATTTAAAAATAATTCGGTATATTATACTTAATTCGTTTGTGCTTGGGTTGTTCTGTACGTCTGCAACCTGCACAACTTTTTAGGGGTACCTCGAGTCTGGAGGTAAGATACCATAATGCCTTACAAGCTCAAGAGTGAATCGAGGGGGACAAAAAGCGAATGCGAATTCCTCGTGGTTCCCCAGGGGAACATCGCAGGGGGACCACAAGTCCGGAGTGCACAATGTTTCGCTGTGCAGATGTTTCGGGCTATATAGATATAGGATGTGGATCTATTTATGTAGCTTGCGTGCTCATATTGGTGCTGACTGTACGAGCTGAACTAGTAATGAGAAGAAAATGTTATAAAACGGTCTTTGTTGTTACAGAAGTTGGTGCTTAAACTTGGAAGATAAAAGCTAAAGGATTCCTGTGGATTTCTAACGCCGCTTCTTCTCCACAGAAGAACCTCTCTGAAGCGGCCATACAAAATGATAATCTTTAACAGACCTTTAAAGAAATAAAATATAGAAAATGCATCTTGTTTCAATTTATTATTTAGTTACATAATAAAAAGTAACATAGTTTAGCACCCTAGGCATGTCATAATCTACGTAAGCTGCATCCAAGAAATAAATATATGAAAGGGAATAGTTGTTAATGAAAATCCAGATTTATACATATAGATTAATGGAATTGATGAAATAAAGCCCACAGTCAACACCAGAGATTTCAGCCTGTGTCTCCAGATCCCAATTGTGATGCTTCTTCTGTCAGGAGGGTCTGCAGCTCACAGTAGATCCTCTCGATCATCAACAAACGAGGCTTGGTGTACTGGAACCAAACATGATAATCTGTACACTGTTGGGTTATCGCAGATTATCATAATAGGGAGAAGACAATTTATCTGTATTGTTAACAATGAATGGTTTTACATGGTAGCGATTAGGGCATGGATCAGGTTTTAACCGGTTAGAAAAAAACCGGGATAAACTGGTTTGAGCTGACGAAAAAACCGGGTCGACATGATTTAAAAACCGGTTTCTCGGTTCTTCACAACTGTAATTTTATTGTATGTTGCGTTAACTTATTGAAATAGTGTCTCGCGTTTCGCGTTTCGAACAAGATGGCGCTGCTAGCCTTATGGATCGCGCTATCGTTGTGCTATTTCCATTTGAGGTTCTTCCGATTGAAAAGGCCGTTTGAGTATATTCTACTGAACTGTGTCGGCGGGATGCTCCACTCGTAACTGCTTTAAGCTTCTTTGCTAAAATGTCTTACAAACCCAAAAAGTTATTTCCTCGATAGATCTTGTGAGGATCAAATATATTGAAACGGCAAAGTAGCGACGAAACGCGCCAGGAAATACTAAGACTAGTACGACACAGGTATACTGCTGATAATGAAGTGGTACCAAACCAGAACAACAGTAAAGCCGAGACAGAAATGATCGTCCTCTGTCGTATAAAGAAGAGTTAGTCAAAGAGATCCAAAGAGCTTCTTTTTTAATTCAAAGGAGATCATGCATTCTGGGCCAAACAGTGCATGTGCCGGCCAGAAAAAAAAGTGAAATATTCGGATAGAACACACAATTCCTATTATTTTTTACTATGACACCAAACCTGTGCGCTCCATGGTTACGATTCTACAGGCTATTAAAATACAATAAAATTGATAATTTGATAGTTTAGTTTTGAAACATTTGATCGTGTATATTGAATTATTGTGTATTGTAATAACGCAGGCGCTTGTATTTATGTGTTGAGGGTTAAGTATTTGACCTTTATGTATGTATGTCTGTTCCTATAATCCTTCAATTATTTTTTTCTACAGTGACACTCGGGCGATTAAGACAAATCTAATGTCGCATTATATATCAAAATCGGTTGAGCCGTTGAGTGGTTACGACCGGACATAGGAACAGACATACACACATACAGGTCAAATACCCTTAACAAATAAAGCGCCTGCATTATTTGATACAAAACAATTATAATATACACGATCAGCTTTAAGACAACACTATTATAATAACATTTTTATTGTACTTCACAGCCTGTTGAATCGTAACCATGGGCGAGGTTTGGTGTCATAGTAAAAAAATAATATGAATTTTGTATTCTATCCGAATATTACACTTTTTTTTCTGGCTGGTACTTTCTCTTTTTGGCCCAAGAATGTATGAAACATGAATGATCTCCTTTAAATTAGTCCTTTTTTGGATTTTTATTAGAAGTCGATTACGGGTAAACTATACGGATTTTCGTAAATGTTTTTCAGGGCTATTTTGGACCGAATGCCATGAACAATCATGCTAATTTTCGACTTCATACGACGGGTAGTTTACGAGATCTCGAAAATCCGAAAACGTACACCCAGCAAAAACTTGGATTTCTCCATAACCGCAAGAGCCGACCTATTTCGCTCTTCTTGGTCTAATTATGAAGTACCTGTGTACCAATTTTCACCAGCCTACGATCAGCCGTTTTGCAAAAACTGTTTTCGTGAATAACTTTTTAACTATAAACGGACTAACTCTGAAATTTCACGGACATTTACAGGACTTGTTGGACTAATTATGCTTATAAAAAAAATATTATAATATTCATACACCAGAAATCGTCTAGGAAACAACTTTTTGCTGGGCATATGGTCACGGAAGAAAGTACGATTTAGACAGATTCTGAGTATGCACATATTTGTTGTAAGATATGAATGTATCCGAAATTTCAGAATTTGTTTGTACACGGAGGCTGAAAAAATTCACAATAACACTTCCTGCTAGAATTATGACCCTCAAACCTTCATGAAAATGAAATTGAAACCTTCATGAAAATGAAATTTGACACTGCCAAAAAATAGTCCAGTAATATTCCTAAATAGTCTACAAAGAAAGAAAAATAGTCCACTTATAGTTTCGAAGTTACAGCTGTAGGTTAGTGAGGATAACAGCTTGACGTCAAGCTGTAATCCTCATCTCTCATGCACGGATACGGAAGAGCCTTTCAACTTGGTTAAGGTTTAAAAAAATAGTCCAGAAATATGCTAAATTTCAGAAATAGTCCTTCAACGATTCCAGAGTTGTTAAGACGTGTTGGTGAGGATTACAGCTTGAACATTTGATATCATCAAATATTTTCGGACCGCCTAAGGCTTTTAAGTTTGAAATTTGTGGCAAAAAATAGTCCAGAAACAGTATCGAAACAATAGTAATGTCCACCTGGTTTTGAAGAGGTGCAATAAAAATACAATTTTAAATTTCCTGACCAATAAAATAAATTTACAGCCGTGTACAAAATCATATAAGGGTAAACTTATAAACCGGTAGCTTCGTTGTCTATTAGTATCATGCTCGCTTCTCACGCAGGAAATGCGATTGAGTTGTTAACATCTTTAAATATGCCAATGCCAATACGTCATTTCGAAATAAAGTTAGCTAAATTGAAGCAATTTTTTTGTTTTTTCACCGTTGATAAACCTTGTAACCGTGTATCGCTCAAAATCTTTTCATCTTACTAAATAAACGATCGTGTGCGCGCAAATCTCAAGCAAGTTAGAAATTGCATCCCGCAGCCACGCGAGATTTGCTTTTTTTTATTGCTGATACGTTTTTCTTCATGAATCTGTTTCTTTGGTCCGATTTGGCAGCTTCGCATTGCATGCTTTGCAAAAGGCGGTGAACTCATCATCTTTATAACGTAAGAGCCGTCATCTTTATACTTTGCCAAACAGCTTTGCTGCAAACATGCTGACCGAATGGATGCTTCAAGTAAATAAAAACTATTTGTAGTTGTTGTGTCATTTCTGACAGTGTTACAACTCTGCGGTGCGTGCGTGCCGCGGCCCGCGAGTTCAATCAAATTATCCGTCACACTTTTCAAGGTAGGTTAGTTTTTCAGGTAAGTTAGATTAGGTTAGGCCATAGCAACATCATAGTAAGTCCTTATTTAGAAATAAATGAATGGAAAGATGAAGTAAAACTAAAATTTAGGTTAGGTACCTACTAAACTACAAAACATCGCAAAAAGGCACTTGGGGTTCCCCGCCCCCGCCCTCACTAACCGTACAGTTCGTGCCAAGTATCTTTGGCTCTGAGCTTGCGGGGACTCGGTAAGGGTGTGGTGAGTGAGAGAGAGGTACCGCTCGCTCAGAAAACAGAAACTTGGCTCGGCTTGTATGAAACGGGACGAGTTGTTCAAATGACTAGATAATTTCCGACGTATTGTACTTATTTGTACTTATCATTCACTCGCGAGTTGAATGTACTCCAAATGTAGCTGTACCTACGGGCTGAGTTTGTGTGAAAGTACCGTAGTAGTCGCAGTAACACTCGTACCACGAACCGCTCAAAGTACACCGACACGGCTTGATTGAGACTGTCATTACATCACCATTTCACAATATTTATTCCACATTTGTCTTTCGAAATGCGCCCTACCTTCCCCCCCTAGCACTTCCCCTTCCTTGATTTGCACTCGCTCACTCAATTTCAATTTCCTCCGTTACGAAGAGGCTGTTTCTTTTTTTCCATACGGATGAAGAAAGCAAGCGAACCTACGAATTTATCCTTTCGTTTTGCTTAGTAAAGAAAAAGAAATCAGGTTTTATTTTGGCAAAGATAAACCGGCGGCCAGCCAAGTGAGCTTCTTTTCAGCGTGAGTAGCGTATAGGCAGTATTAGGCAGGAGTCAGTTAAACTGGACGGTCGCGCTTAAGTCAGCTTAGCATAAAAAGTCAGGGCAATAAAAATAACTTTTTTGAAGTCAGTGAAATTGACTTTGCTCGTCATTCTGAACAAAATATTTTATCATTATGCGTTTATTCAATGACACGTTGTATAGCTTCACGCCTATTCCCATATTCGGTGGCGCAAAATTGTGCCCACGTTTAGTCAGTTATTCAATCCTCCATTTTGTGTGACAGGGGGTAGCCCATCGCCGCCGCTATGGAGATTAATAGTTTCCTCGGAATGTTTTACATAACCGTCAGAACATCTGTACTTTGGTTAAATTCATTATCTCATTGGTATATGATCAGCAACGGATTATAACACGCATCTCCTGCAAAAGAAGCGAGCATGAAACCACTAGACCACGGAGCTCAACCGATGTACACCGGTTTACCTTAATATGAATTTGTACACGTCTGTACATATAAATAAATAAATAAATGGGAAATGAAACATTATCAACCTTTGTGTAACTTATACAGTGTTTTGTCTTGCTTTGTATTGACTTTTACTCAACGTATGAAAAAGACAAAACACTGTATAAGTTAAACAGTGAATAACTTTTTTTATTAGTAAGGCCGTATATTTTTAATGCACTTCTCACTTCTTCAAAGTAAACCAGGTGGAAATTATTATATTTTTTGAAACCTTAACCAAATCGATAGGTTCTTCCGTTTGTGTGCATAAGAGATGACGATTACAGCTTGACGTCATGCTGTAATCCTCACCAACGAGCAACAAGCTGTAACGCCCAAAGTATAAGTGTACTATTTCTGGACAATTTTTTGGCAGGGTCAAATTTAATTTTAATGAAGGTTTCAATGGTGAGGATTACAGCTAATAAAGTGTGAAATCGAAAGATTTCACTTTTATGGGCATTTAGTGTGTCGTGAGTGGTAAATGTGACCGAAAAGTCAATTGTGTTTGTCCACGGGTTTCAAAGATATTCAATTTCTTGCTAAGAACACGTTTGACCAAATGCTGGTTTGAGAAAACTACTGATAACACAAATCTTGCCATCTATATAAATATTCGTGGTAACTTTTTTCAATTATCACACCATTTTTTGGTAAATCTTTAAAATACATAAATATATCCCTAAAAAAGCAACGTAAAGTCTAACGACAGACACCTAACGAAACATCTTGCTTAATACTATCATCGCTACACCGAATTTCAAAAGCCTAGTCTGTTTCACCAAAACAACAACTTTTGTGAATAATTTGAATGAAAATATTTGTACCCCAAAATAAGCATGATTTACTATATATGTTTACCGCAACAAATTTAACACTAGCATTGAGTGTGTCATATTTAGTGTGTATTAATTTACTTTTAAAACCAAAAAGTCGTGGAAATACAGTTATTTTTAAAATAAAATTGCAATTTTACCATAATACAACCAAATTAAAGTGATGAACCAAAAGCGTCCTTGCAGTACTTGAGACAGACCATCCTAATTTGGTAGCGTTTTATGCGGTACAAGGATGTGGACAGCTTGTTAGTGGGTAAATGATAAGAAAATGTCTGCAAATAACTTCCCAAAATAAAAATCACCTAAGTAGCTAAGTACATGCCTACCTAACAATAATACTTAGTATTAAATGCTATCAGTGTTTTGTTTAATTTAACCGCTTTTTGGAATGGAAACTGAAAAAGCCTTCTGCCCGCGCAGGCCACATTGTCTGTTCTGTAGCCGCGTCTACCATTAGCCTGGCTGGGCGTATGCCGGGGCCGGGGCGTTGACGACGCAGCGCAGGCCACGCAGAAAAGATTTTGCAAGGCACGTCAAACTCGCCCGTCATACAAAAGACTTCTGCGCAGTTGAGTGAGACCGTTATTCTTCAACTCCAGAGAATAAGTTTGCTGTTTATTGTGATTGTGGTTGTGGATTGTGTCGTGCGTGTGGTGTGCAATTGGGAGAGCTTACACGATCGCTTGATTTTCTATTTGTATGAAGCAAACGCAAAGAGGTTAGTCTATTTTATTATCAACATAACACTGAAGCGCTCGTATCACCGTGAGACTTCCGTTTAACTTAAACAATAATCACATGATTTAAAAAAAAATACCACAAAACTGCGTTTTCTGAGATATACATGGATGAATTGTAGGCTCGCCGACTACCCACTATGGGAAATAAAATTTATCAAACAGCATAAACATTTACAAGCAGGCACATACATTACTTCTGGCCCCACACTAGGGTACTAGGAGGGTTCGGTTTTGCTTCGTTCGTCCTGAATTAAATTGTAATATTTTGTGTAATTCTAATTTAATGGGTTGCTTGCAGTCACTTTTCTTAACAAAGTGTTTTTCTTGTTGCGAGGAAATGCGTAGTTTTTTGAAAATAAATAATGAAAATAGGATTTTGTTTATGATCGAAACGTAAAAATGATTAAAATGGTGGTGTAAAATCAGCCTGTATTCTAAAATGTCGTGGTATTGTTAGGTGTCTCTCGTTCGCCTTTGCGTTGCTTAGTTGGGGAGATATTAAGCCATTTAGGTATTTTAAAGATTTACCAATAACTCCCAAACGGTGTGATTATTGAAAAAAGTAATTCCACACAAATTGCAACCAAATTACCACGAATATTTATAATGATGATATCATTAGAAAGGAGAATGCCCGAAGGCCATAGTAACTTAGGCCGCGATTGCCCACTTTTTTGAAGTATTTAGATACGATTTATTGTATCCTTATTAAAAATTTCACTACCATTTTGATTTTTTTAAATACTCGAGCTTTGAAGGTGTTAAAGATTTTTATAAAAAAATGTTTTTTTGCAAAAACAAATAAATTACACTTTGAGCTTTTTTTAACAGATATTTAGCTCATAAAATGAAGCACTTCTTCTCTGATAAATACCTACTACAAAATCACTTATTACCATAAGTATCTGCATTTCCAAAAGAGCTGATAGATGGCACAGTCAATTTCTGAATTTGTATAAAAGAAATGCAGAAAAAGCAGGAAAAAAGGATACATTCATATAAAATCCCATGACAACATAACATGACAAAGGAGAATATATTTTCATGGTTTAAGATAATAAAAATATATAATTAAATAATATACTTATAACTTATAATAATCTGATATATATAACCTGAATCCAGGTCTAATGTGGTCTAGTATTGGTTTATTGCGTATTTTTATGTAAAAATATTTCGATAAGTGGAATATAAATGATAGAAACATGGGGGTAATTGGAACCCCCAACGCCATCTATCGAACCAAAAAAAAAACAAGATAATTGCTCAATGTGCGTTCGGAATAGCATTTTCTCACACAAAGAAGAGACAACATAGCAGCGCGAAAGAGAGGGTTATTTATGTCTCGCTTGTGGATGCACTTCGCGCCTGCGCTGTTCAAGCATTTTATGTATAGAATGCATAGCCAATGTGTTGGATAAAAAAATGAGTTTACACTGCCAGACCATTTCAGGCATTCTACACATTTCTTGTACAGTAACCGCCAATTTTGAACTTCTTGAACATTGAACTTGACTGCGCAATAGCCGATTTTCATATAAATGTACGTGCGAAAACCTCACCCCACTACGCCCCTGTTGTAGACCTTTATTGTCGATCCTAAGCTGATTTGAACCGCAAATCGATGAAAAATTCCCGTAAATAGCAAGTTTTGCTCCACGACGAGAGGGAGCAAAATGCTACTTTTTTAATTTATTCATTGGCATGTGTAGCATTTACGCAATGTGCCAATTGAACAGATTCGTCGGTTGTCAGTTGTACAGAGAGGTCGAGTACACAATTCGCGTTCGTTATTCACAACTACCCTCCAATGGCGCCATCGAAGTTACCAAAGTGTGATGCTTGCCAAAAGCCGATCACCAAAAAGTTACCAGGTCTGGAATGCAGCAAGTGTGGTCTGTATGTGCACGCTAGCAATGAATGTGCTGGCCTGACCACCAAGCAGATTGCTGCCCTACGCGCCGTGGAAAACTTCGAGTGGTCGTGTGACGAGTGCCACCGCAATACACCGCGCAGGAAGTCCTTCATCGTGCCGGACGATGACCAGGAAGATGACACTACTGAAGAAAACCTCAACAATAGTCGAACTAGACCTGCAGTTTCCGTCGACATCAAGAAGATGCTCCAGGATATTTCTAGAGAGATCGAAAAAACAATAAAGAAACAACTAGGAGAACTCCAGCAAGCCGTCGATTTTTGCAGCAGCAAAGTGGACGAATTTGATGAAGCGATGGAAGAGATGAAAACTAAGGTGAAAATGCTAGAAAAGAAAAACGAGAACCTAACAAATAAAAACACACATCTAGAAATAAAAATATTAGGACTAGAACAAAAATTCAATGAGCAGGAACAAAAGAAGATTGAAAATTTCCTCGAGATCGCTGGAGTTCCTTATCAAGAAAATGAAAATGTAGTTGAAATCTCACATAAGATTGCGGTAAAGATAACCCTAGAAGCCAACGACATTCTGTCCGCGAGAAGATTGAAGGGAAAGGGCGAAAGTGCTGATGGCATGCTACAGGTCGAGCTGAAGAGGAGCTGCGAGACCAGCACCTGGGTGAAGGCCGGCCGCACCGCCGAGATGGTCGTTTCCGACGTGATGCCGGACTCCAACCTCAGCAGCGATGCAGCCGCCGGCAGAGTTTACATTCGCCACGCCCTAACACCGTGGAGTAAAAAACTAATTTATGAGGCTAGGAACATGCTCAGGGATCACTATAAGTTTGTGTGGTGTAATTATGAGGGGAAAATTATGGTACGTAAAAACGAGAAATCTAAAATTCATATTATTCGTTTCGAAGAGGATATTAAAAAACTACTGCCCTAAATATAATAATTGAACCTATAAATTACCAATTTCAATTAACTAAACTTATTAAATAAATAAAATGGCTAACACTTATACTATAAAAGAAGTATTTAACTGTTCCAACCTAAATGACTTTCATACAGTCATTCCTACATCTAAAAATAAACTCACATACCTACACATAAACATAAGATCAATGATCAAAAACTTCCCCAAACTCTTACAATGCATTCATACCAGTAATCCCCCGACATTATAATAATAACAGAAGCAAACATATCCGACACCCTGTGCCCGCTATTTCTTATTGACAACTATCTAATGCATACAAAACTACGCAGTAGGCGCAAAGGAGGCGGTATAATTATTTATGCACACAAAACACTAAATTACGAACAAATTAAGACAGCTACAATGCACTCTGAATGTTTCCTAGGTAAAATCACAACACCAAATAAATCCGAAGTAATCCTATGTTCTTTCTACAGACCTCCAGATAAAAATAAACACAAGTTTATTGACGAACTATCAACAATATTGTCCAAATACGAAACCTTCCACAACTTCATCCTTATTGGAGATATAAACATCGACCTGAAATGTGAAAACATCATCACAGAGTGTTATCGCAACTTACTGGCGGAAAAAGGTTTAATGTGCGGAATTTCTGACTATACGCGAATTGAAGAAACAAATGGTAAAATATCTCAAACATGTATTGATCACATATTCGTAAGAAATAGCACAGAAGACCTCTACTCCGCGGCGCTTGGAACTGTATTGGCAGACCACCGTATGATAGTGCTCGCAGCAAATGTTGTTTCCTCGATACGGGTCGTTCCCAAAACGCAAACCAAAATCAATACCAGTATACTTAACTCAGAAATAAGTAAAGTAGACTGGGACCAAATCTGCATGAGCGAATGTCCAAACCATATTTACAATGAAATCAAATCCTGTTACAATAACGCATACGATAAGGCATCCTATATACAACCAATAAAAACTAGCAGACAAAACAACTGTAAATGGCTAACCAAAAAAATATCCCTAGAGTGCGAAAAGAGAGATGAACTATTTATAAAGTATAAAAAAGATCCTACCAACAAACTGCTAAAACTCGAATACAACGCACGAAGAAATAAGACAAACAAAATAATAGAAAAATCAAGAAATAATTATTACAAAAAACAAATTGCTGACAATAAATCAGAACCTAGAAAACTATGGCAAATTATAAACAATATTACGGGGCGGATTATGAGGTCGGTCGATGAAGTAATCACAAAGGCATTTCGTGTAGACAAAAATAATGAAATTGCTGTCGCAAATACTTTCGCCACTGAATTCATTAAAAATGTCACAGACATTGTACCGAGCTGCAACATACCGCTGCTCAATAAATCTGAATACACATCTAAAGTAGATAAATCTGATCTCCTGGAAGCTTTCAGTGATCAGATTATACATGGTATTTTTGTATCCGAATCATTTCTGAAACCATCTCTTCCTTCCTCCATGTATTCTCTGCCAGGGTTCAGGCTCTATCGCAACGATAGGACAGGCAAAGCAGATGGCGGGGTTGCTATCTACTTACGTTCTGACATTCCGTGCAAAGTCATCTGCCACTCGCCAAGCCTGTACTCTGGTTCAGCTGAGTATCTCTTCCTTGAGATCAGCTTGCACCACAACAAAATTCTTCTGGGTGTATATTACAGCCCCTCACTTCGTATCGATTACTTTGATTCTTTTGAATCTCTACTCAGTGACTTGACTCCTCTCTATAGTGACACTCTCATTCTCGGTGATTTTAACACCTGTCTCCTGAAAAATAACGCCCGCTCTGCCAAACTTAAATCTATTGTAAATTCCTCTAACTTACATATTCTTCCCCTTGACGCTACTCACTTTCAACCGCACTGTATTCCCTCCCTTCTCGATCTCATGATTATCTCCAACATAGCCAAGGTGGCTGCTCATGGCCAGCTTAATGCCCCATTCTCCTATCACGATCTGGTGTAAGTTTCATACAAAATTAGGCTCCCTAAGCGCAAAGTCAAATTCCTTGATATTCGAAGCTTCAAAGGTGTGAACCTCGATTCCCTGAAATCAGATGCCTCATCTGTCGATTGGACCCCCGTTGTAACTGGTGAGACCGTTGATGACAAAATCCTGAAGTTCAACTCAATTGTCCTGGGGCTGTTCGACAAGCACGCACCAATGAAAAAGGTCAGGGTAAAACATTTTCCTGCTCCGTGGTTGACAGACGCTATCAAGCGTTTAATGGCAAAAAGAAACCGTGCGAAGGGGCGATATAAGAGAGACCCAACCGATAACAATCTCCTAACATTTAAACGCCTTCGAAACCTATGCAACCGCATGTGCCGTGACGCCAAGCGACGCCACATCTATGAGCGTATAGAAATGTACACCCCAGCTCAGGTCTGGAAATTTCTTAAAACCCTTGGTGTTGGCAAGTCCCAGGAATTTTCTTCAGGTGATGTCGATCTCAACGGTCTTAACCAGTTCTTTTCTTCTCCCCCCCTCGTGATAGACCCCGCCACAAAGCAGGCAACCCTTCGTCATCTACGGTTGAAGGCTGCAGTCTGTACCTCACCGTTCAACTTTAGTCTCGTTGGAATCGGCGCAGTTAGAAAGGCAGTGCTAGCGGTCACATCCAAAGCTGCTGGTGGCGACAACGTCAGCCATCAGATGATCCACAGCGTCCTTGAAGAGTTGCTCCCTCCAATTACCCACATCATAAACTTCTCTCTATCAGCTAGATCTTTTCCTAGTCTGTGGAAGAAAGCTCTTGTCATCCCACTGCCCAAAAATTCCAATCCCTCCTCCTTCAAAGATTACAGGCCCATATCTATTTTACCTATTCTCTCCAAAGTCCTTGAATCCATTGTCCACTCCCAACTCACCTCCTACCTTTCATCAAACAAACTTCTCAATCCTTTCCAATCTGGCTTCAGACCAGGGCATAGTACTACCACAGCACTCTTAAAAGTCAGCGATGATATATAGCTAGCCATGGATCAGAGGTTGGTTACGGTGCTGGCCCTGCTTGACTTCAGCAATGCCTTTAACTGCGTCGATTTTGACATTCTTGTCGCTATATTAACATCGCTGAATGTCTCCTCCCACGCTGCTGGCTGGTTCGACTCATACCTGAGAGGTCGTCAGCAGCGCATTAAGTCTGAAGAGACCGAAACTCAATGGTGTGATCTTTCCTCAGGAGTGCCTCAAGGTGGTATTCTCTCTCCTCTTCTTTTTTCAGTCTTTATGAACTCCATCTCCGACGTCCTCTCTTCTTCGTATCATCTGTACGCAGATGATCTACAAATTTATCGCCACTTTTCCCCCTGCGATGTAGTTTCATCCGTGGAGGCACTGAATGCTGACCTCGAGAATGTGAAAGACTGGGCCTCATCATACGGGCTGTTAATAAACCCGAATAAATCACAAGCCATGATTTTAGGAACCAGGCACACTCTTTCCTTGTTACAAAAACCCATTGTTCCCGTATCATATAATGGCATCACAATAGAGTACACAGATAAGGCGAAAAACCTTGGAGTTATTTTTGACAACCAGCTGTCTTGGTCTCCACATGTCAGCGAGGTCAGCAGACGGGTCTTTGCGTCTTTTCACTCCCTCAGGCGTCTGCAGTACTTCTTGCCGCGGCAGACCAAAATCACCCTTGCTCAGTCCCTTCTCCTGCCGCTAATCGACTACGCCGATGTCTGTTGGGCGAGCGCGAACGAAGATCTTCTGAACAAACTCGAACGACTTCAGAATCTCGGGATTCGGTTTATCTTCGGGCTGCGCAAATTCGACCACGTCTCTCAATTTCGCAAAGAGTTGGGGTGGCTTCCGATTCGTCGTCGCCGAGACTCCCATATTCTTTTTTGTCTTTTCAATATATTGAAAAATCCGCGCTACCCCAGCTACCTTCGAGACCGCTTTGAGTATCTCTTTTCAGGAGATCGGCAACGGAGATCTCACACGGTCTCACTCTTAGCCACTCCAAGGCATACCACTTCCGCATATGAGCACTCCTTCAGGTTGCAGGCGGTCCGACTGTGGAACGCACTTCCTTGTGCGATAAGAGACAGCCCGACTCTTTTCGCTTTCAAAAACCGGGTAAAAGAGCACTTCCTCTCTCTTTTGTGATAGTTGTAGTATGTATATTATTATTATATGTAAACTTTATGTACAGGTTTATGTATGTATTGATACGTATTTAGTAGTTTGTTAGATACGAGTATGTATTTTATTTACCGTATTTTATAGATATGTAATTTACTTATATGTATTTTATTATTGTTTAGATATTGTGCACTGCCTACCCTTTATTGATAAAATTTCCTGTCATGCCTTGGTTTGCTGGAAGAAATCTCTTTTTAGAGATAAGCTCGCCTTTGTACATATGTTTTCTCTTAATGTATCTTTTTTAAATAACTGTGTTCAATAAAGAATTACGAATTATGAAAATCGATGTTTTATAAAAAAAGCTACAAATAATAAAATAAAGAAAATTATCAGTCATGTCAGCGTACATAAATCATCAGGACATGACCGAATACGACCCATTGATATAAAAACAGCCGGAGAAAAAATTATTCCAGCAATCACTAAACTAATTAACACCAGTGTCATAACAGGTCTATACCCGAACGGTCTTAAACAAGGAATAGTTAGACCAATTTATAAAAAAGGTAAGGAGGATGTCTACTCAAATTATAGGCCAATAACTATTCTGCCAATTCTGGATAAGATATTTGAAAAATATGTAGTTGGAATGTTACATCATTATTACGAATCCAACAATATCTTAACGGAAACACAATACGGTTTTAGGCAAAAAAAGAGTACTACTCAACTCCTTTGAACCTTTCAAAATTCACAAACGAAATCAATGGTTATCTAGATAAAAAACAACACGTCCTACTAGTGTTTATTGATTATAGTAAGGCTTTTGATACATTACAACATGAACAACTTATACAGAAATTAGACAATACTGGCATCCGAGGCCCCATCCTGAATTGGTGTAGTGACTATCTACGTAAACGTAGTTACAAGGTCAGAGTAGGTGAATCTCACAGCGATGAGGTAGACGTCACGGTAGGAACGGCACAGGGATCAGTGCTGGGCCCATTACATTACCTTATATATGTCAACGACGTCATAAATGTGGTCAAGCACTGCTCCCTGTATCAATTCGCGGACGACACTTGCCTTATAGCCACTGACACCAACTTGACGAGGGCAGCTCAAAGTCTCCAAATTGACTTTACATCCCTCTGTAAGTGGTCGCATGACGCAGGTCTTGTTCTGAACTCGCAGAAAACTAAAATGATGCACATAAGATCCAGCCATAATCGCAGTGATACGACGACGGTCAAATTAATCGCTCACTGCCACAGCTGTCTTCACTCTCGGAGCAACTGCACCGACTGCATAACGATCGATCAGGTCAGCCAGGCGACATATCTTGGTATTATCATTGATGAGAGGTTCAATTGGGGCCCTCACGTCGATAAAGTATGTAACAAACTGCGGGCACTACTCTCCAAGCTAAATATTGTTAAAAACAGGATACCATACAACATACTACGCGATATATATACAGCACTTGCGGAGTCAACAATTACTTATGGATTAACCAGCTATGGACGTACCTTCAAAACGAACCTAGACAAAATACATTCACTTCAACAGAGAATCCTAAAAACTATTGTCCACAAAAATATTAAAATGGCCTGTAACAGAAACTACGATTCATTATTTCTACACTGCAAAGTCTTACCCATACAAAAAATGTTCAAAGTAGGCCTACTCGTAGAACAATACAATAGGAGTGACATCCTTCGACCTGTGGAACACAAAATAGGCACAAGAAAAGTCACAAACAAAGAAATGACAACAACCGGATTCAATAACACTTATGGTCGAAGAACGGATAAATACATAATGCCACGGCTAATAAATGAACTACCCCTCAGCCTAAAAGAAACAATAACAATCACTAATATAAAACACAAAATAAAAAATTACTACCTACTAAATTAAATACATAATTGAATACATAATATGATACATAATATTTAGAAAATGACTACAATAACAAGATAATAGCTAATATGTAACCATATCACAAGTATCACATAGGAAGTGCCCACTTCTTGATCAAAGCCACAACCGGTCAGTCAGCACTGCTAATACCGACCCAACCAAACAGGCGTGAGAGCGAGACAAACGCGCACTGGCTTCACGACCCACCGCCTGTTACCTAGATCAAAACACCTATACATCGTACTTACTGCCTTTACACAGTGGAGGTACATAACTGCAATAAGTATCATAATCCTATCCCATCATAACTACACCTACTCAACACTTAGATGATCATCATATAGTTCATATGATTAGATCAATGTAATGCACAGGACGTAAAATAACTAGGTGGGTTAGATACGGTGTACACCCAAACGGTTGGGAGAAATTTGTTCTGTGCTGTGTTTAGAGAATAAGCCTAACCAATGTGTACTTACCTAATACCTACTTTGTACATTAAAACAACCACGAATATCATGTGCCCAGTAAAACCTCTGTGGTTTAAGAGCACATTGGAACTGAAATGTAAATATTTAAGTTAAGAAATAAATAAATAAAAAAAAAAAAAAACAAAGATCTTGATAAAATAAATTCACCTTAATCGATTAAAAACGAACATGTTTCAAGTTTTAACTTTAACAACGTTATATGAAAATTTATGAATTTTTCGTAATACTTCAAAAAAATGACGCAAGAAATTATATGTTTTACTGAAATAAAAAATATCGATGACCGTTATTGCGATATAATGAATATCGATGTCCGATACCATTGTCATATTCGATTCGTTTATTTTTACACATTGGTAAATGTAAGCTCAGGAATATTTAATCTGTGGTGACCTTACCCTAATCCTTCACAATCCGCCATTATAAAAAAAGCTTTGTTTTCGTTGCTCGATTACTGTAAAAGTGGTGAAAGTATAATTCAAAGTATAGTTATTTCGTTATTTTTAGAGCATTTTATTTAAATCTTCCTCATAGTCGGTGTGAAAAGTTTATTGTGTCAATCAGGAGCTAAATTATTTTCGTCATGGGCGTTAATGCTTGAATCCTTCGTTATGCTCAGGATTCAATGTACCGCCCTCGCCGGAAATACATCATTTTGTTCCCTTGAGACACAAATAACTATTAAAACTTTTCATTCAATCACGAAACCTCTATCTTTAAAGACCAAAATAAAATGTTGATAATTGCACTTGGGAATCATCATCATTATTAATAATTATCTAGTGGTTGGGCAATCTTGGGCCTAAAATTGGCCCCTTTAGTGAATAAGTTGCTGACGATTCGTTTTTATAGTCCGAATTACATAGGCTGTATGATGAATTAATGATAACGCTAAATTCTATTGGCACCACGGAAAGGGAATATAAAGTTCACGCGTGACGTCACTTCCGGCTCATCCAGTGCTCGTACACCTACAATTTGTACGCCCGAAGACTAAATTAAAGTACAGAGATGGTTTGCGTAGAGTTTTGGGCATACCTTGAATAATGGCATCAACTTTATGGACTCTGATTCAGTTCCAGGCTTGACCAGAACTGTCAGGA
Organism: Argyresthia goedartella; assembly: GCA_949825045.1. NCBI lineage: Eukaryota > Metazoa > Arthropoda > Insecta > Lepidoptera > Argyresthiidae > Argyresthia > Argyresthia goedartella. The sequence goes on along the minus strand of OX463824.1, from coordinate 17,175,416 downwards.
AGTACAGTACTCGATTCTGAAAAAATATTATGTAAGAAATTTAACTCCATCAGCTATTAACCACATAAAAAGACATTAATTACCCATTTAGATAAAGAATAGAGTGTTTATATGTATGAGGGTATCCTAGTAAGGGACCAGATTCTGCACATACTTTGCTTCTGGCTTGTATGTATGTATGTAGAGAGATATAAGAGACTTTTGTAATGGGGTCATCAGAGAAAGAAAAGCAGACTTCAATCCTTAGGATACCAACCCACCAAAAAGCTATATTGCGGAAGTTGAACTCACCATCTTGATGACTTCATTGATAATGACATCATCAACACTGTTCCATGGGACGAAATTGTCTTCTCTGCCATAGACATACTTCACGGAGCTTTGGATCCCTATAGAGGGAATGACTAGAAGACTTTCTGAAAAGGAACATAAAAAGTTTGGTTTGTCCAGTAAGTATGAATTAATGGTCAAAAACAGGTATTCTCAGGTCATTTTATTCATACCTCATATAGGTATATTCTACCTAGATACCTATAAGAGGTATGCATGAAATGCAATGATGAAATGGGTAGAGATGTTAATATGGACATGCCCCTCAATTAATACTACAATCTCATATTTTGGGATATCATTATTAGCCTATAGCCTCTTATCTTCACACTGCTGGGCAAAGGCTCCCCTTCTCCCCTCTTCCACTCTTCACGCTACTGGGCTGATCACTCCAACGCTTCCTAAGGCGAGTTGTTATTTTGGCCCATTAGCGTATTTGCATACATTGGCCGGCCCAGTCCCACTTAAATTCGGCTTATTTTTCTGTCTTTTATTTTAGTTTTGGAGCACAATTCGAAGCTTATGCTGATGACGTAACTATTCTTGTAAATGTCCTATTTATAAACATCCTTTTTGAACGCATGCAAATTGCATAACGTAACAGTATAGAAACTTGGTGTAACAAACACCAACTCTCAGTAAACCTAAAAAGACTGAGACGGTACTGTTCACAAGTTTGGCAACTTAATTCAGGCTGCCAAAGCAAAGCAAAACACTTACCCTAACAAGGGAAGTAAAGCACCTAGGTGCTTTACCTTGGCATACGCCTAGGCGTATGGCTAGACAGCCAATTAAGCTGGAAAAAACAACTCGACGCAACACTCAAGAAAGCACTCTTCCGGCGTCGGAAGATGGTGGGCGACAAAAGGGGGCCTTAACCGAAGATATGTCGATGAATGTATACGGCAATCGTCAAGACCAATTGTCACGTACGGCTGCTTAGTATGGTGGCAACGCACAACACTGAGCACAACCGCAACACAACTACAACAATTCCAGAGGATGGCATGTGTTGCTATTGCGGGGTGTATGAGGTCGACGCCTACAGCAGCGCTGGAAACTATACTGGGAATACCACCATTGGACCTTTTTGTGCAGCAAGAGGGAAAATCTGCAGCTCTAAGACAGTACAACACGGTACAATAGCCAACCAGGCCAACCAGCAGACAGTGAACACTGCACCAGAGAGACCTGAAAATACGAAGTCGCCACAAAAACTGGTGATCAACAAAATAACAATTTACAGTGATGGCTCAAAAAACAAGTACAAGTAATTTTTTCACGGCAACTGTTGAACTAAGAGTCCAATGCCATCTATCGAGGTGTTTGGAAGTTTTCTCAGAGTTTTAATGCCTAATTATGTACAGTTACATACACTTGTTTATCTACACACATATCATAAGCTGTATTTGATGTGTTCAGCAGTGGCATTGATCATTGCTCTGCAGTTTTTTAGCTTGTTCTGTAGTACCAACTTCACAGAAAAACTAGGGGCGGCACGCAGGCGGGTGTCGGCGTTCGAAATTTGAATGTCATAATTTGACAAATTTTTGTACATTATGGTCATAATGTACAAATTTACAGATAAGAAATGAGTTTTTGCCAAATAGTTTTACATTATGCTGGTCTTAACGTCCGGTTTTTAGACGCAGTAAAGAGGGTTTATGATACGTGTGTAGATAAAAATATTAACTTGCCTGGTAACAGGCCACTGTACACTTAATAAACACTTAAAATTTTAAAATTACAGATGCAAAAAATAGCTCCTGTAGTATATGTGTGTGTTTGTGGGTGCGTGTAAACTATGGGCACACACTCACAAATACTGTTGTTGTCTCGACGCGTGCACAGCCAGTAGGGAGGGAGGGAGACGGGCTAGACCACGGATCGGGGCGGACTTTTGACGGCCAGCGGTGATACTTGGAATCGCGACAGACAGGGACACTATAGCTCCCTATGCAGGGGGTGCATGGAAGTTGATGTGACTGTGGAACACATGCTGCTTGCGTGCACATCCACCATAGAAACCAGGATGGCAATCCTGGGAGAAGCAACATCGAACTCAGAGCTCCTCGAAGATCCAGGCCTCCTACTGCAGCGGGTGCAGGAGTTGGCTGAATTAGAAGAGTGGGTACAGGGGACATCAAGGGGAACCCCAACCTAACTAACCGAACCTACCTATTGATTTTGAAACAGTTTATTGAATTGAATCAACCAAAAAATCGGTTGGATATGTTTTTGAATGCATCACCTATAGTGTCAAAGACGTCAATTAAGTTAAAATTTATAAAACTTTGAAAGCTTAAATCACGAAAAGTAAATGTTTGCTCGGAAAAAGAATAACACCATTGGAAAGCTGATAATTTTCTTAATATAACAGTATATTTCTTATTATCAAATTGGTGCCGCACTGTTCTAAAGCATAGCTGTGGGAGTTCCCCCCTCGCCCCCTCCTCCCCCTCCCCTCCCCCAAATTCAGGTGGTGTCCCTTAGCTATGCGCGATAGTGTATGATTTTGTGTGTCGAATGATCCAACGACTACTTATATTATTATTCAACTACAAAATTAGGGTCAGAGTGTTGATAAGGGGGCGGGAGTTGGACCAGGTTTGATGAATTATTTCCGAATCGCTAATATGTAATGGGTGCAACTTAAAGTTATTTAGGTGTTCCATTCGGATATGTTGAATGATTGCCATAATTAAGTGATTTCATTAGTGTCATTCATAATCGCGCATCCATAGTGTCCGTGATTAAAACCTTTACCGTGGCACTCTCTCTGCATACTACTTTGGATATAAACGATATCTGCATAGATATCTATTAAAATTTATTAGCTATTTAGTTCGTTACTTCAAAACATATAGTATAGTTTACCTGACTGAACACTATGTGAGATCCAGAATAAAAGCAGAAACGTCAGAACAATCAGGATGATCAATATCGTCTGCAGACTTATTCGCACGTAAAATATCGACACAACATTGAAAAGTACTGCAAGGAATAAGGAGAATTTATACCAAGAAGCCCTGTTTTGCCTCCGAATGCTATTGAAAGTTATAGAAAAGTTTCTTGATTTCGGCGCTTCACTTTTCACATCGATACTCAATGATAACATTATACCGTTCACATTCTCACAGTCTATATTATTCAGCATTTTGATGAAAATAAACCACGAAATATTTACCGAACTGAAATAATTACCGCCACAGGCCACAGCCACAGCACTTCACACCAGTGTTGCCGTTGGTAAATTCCGAGGCTGCCTTACGAAAACGGCCGGATTGCCGGATTTGCCCCAAAATTTCCGTATAGCTCGCGCCACGATTTAAGAGCGCTGGGCGACGTTGGCGGGAATTACTGCGCATATGTACAGGTATTGAAAAGTGACTACTGCGCATTCAAGGCCACCGCTCATAACTCGTGGCGCGAGGTATACCTATTCAGTATTATATTCAGTGACGTCACTTCTGCGGATGGGTGTTTTAAAACAGGTTCCGTTTCACGTTACCTACTTTAAAAAAAAATAGAATAGAATAGAATATAATAATGATTTATTTGTGAGGCACTTACAATAATATATAAAACTAAATTTCTAATACGAAATTTCTATATCAAGCTTGTGTGTCGCAAAACGGACCCTGACTCAGCATAATGCTGGCTGGTTTACAACCAACGCTGGTCTTCCGTCAGAACCGGTCGCTGATGCCACGGACAATCTAACCACTAAAACAGGATTGCAGTAAGTAAGGTACGTATAGAAGAGAAAGATACATAACACATAAAAATGTGCATAAGAAATAAGTCTCAAAATATTTACATTTATATATTTCAGGACTAAAGCTTCTCTAAAAAAAAAGAGTGTGCTTTAGACCACACAACTGAAGTAAAACTTCTTTAGCTCTAATGCTTCAAAAATACATCTCCTGCACTGTGTCTGGATATGAGAGGAAGAGAGAAAGAAAATGTGCGCGCTCACCTCTCGTTCGCCTCGCCCGATCACACTTTTCGTAACGCTCTCGAAACGCATTCGCCAGCTTACTTCCCAAGTCAAGCGTGCGTAAAGAAGTTTTCCTTCAAAAATAAAATAAAAATATATGTAACTTAAATGTGTTATTTCCCACTGGTGAGTATACTTTTGGGCTCTGCCTTTGCCTTTCTTGCTTTTTTTGGGGGTTTCTTCCTTTTCTTTGAATTTCACGAAGAAGAAAAAACGTTACAAAACAAACTGACGTGAAGAAGATGGTTATAGAATAGGTTACTTGAAAAATGCCGTGCCTTGCTACAGTATACAAGGTGACATTTAATTAGCTGACCATTTTTAAGGAAATGATAGTAACCGTCAGTATGAACAGTTGTTACCTTCGCCAAGAAACATATGGTCGCAAACGAAAAAAATTTTGGGTTCCCCATACTAACTTCTAATCAGCTGATCGGGTCAATGTACTGAGGAACAAATATTTTTTTCCATTTGCGACCATATGTTTCTTGGGGAAAGTTCTTCATAATGATGGGCACTATCATTCCTCAAATTATGGTCAGCTAATTAAATGTCACCTTGTATACAGCCGTCGACGCCCGCTCCTCTCATTACTGACAGCAGGAAGGCAGAATACAAATTCAACGCGTGTAAAAGAGACCTAATGATTGTCCTTCTACGTTCTGATTGGTAAATGTTTTAAGGTTAAAACATACAAATGTAAATCCCTTACCGTGCACCGTGAGAATCGTCCTTTTTAGACAGAATTGCCGTTCGATACGGCAATTTCCGCACGTTTGGCAACACTGCTTTAATCAATGTTTTAGTTAGCCAATAGCCAAACAATACTGTATCGTACGGTCATAGCAACAGGAAGTATTTTGCAAAAAACATTTTTGACAGTGACATGCAGGATGACAACAGCTGGGTTACGTTCAAAAATTACGAGAACGGAACGAGAAACACTTCCTGGTTAACTGCTAGAATGGTCCTGACCTGCAGCCTTACCATTTTGAGTCGAAATCCTTCGGTGATACCCCGTCATCAATGGAATAAGGTACTTAACATCGCTTTCGAGTTCCTTCGTCTTCGGTTTCGAAGTCGAAGTTGAGAGCCAATCGCCGCTAAGTCTGCACGTCAGGACTAACCATTCCAGCATTTAACCAGAAGAAGTGTTCCTAGTTCCTTAGACGGCTCTCGAGATCAGGCAGGCATATAAGCACGGATGAACCAACAGATCTGCCTGACAGGCATATTCGGCCTGTTCTTGCCATACATCAGAGTATATAATTACTATACATTGGCAGTTTTGCCCGCCAGGCTCGACTGCATGGCGGGCAGATCTGCCGGTACATCCGTGCCTATTAGCAGCGGAACGATCGAACTAAAAAAATAGTGGCGCAGGTTGGCCGACATCCGCTATCGCCAGCGCCCTTTAAGGTAGGGCTGCCAACTGACGAATGTTTGAATGTTGAAATTGAGGACAATGTAGGTCCATCCATTGCCTTCGATTTTGTTACAATCGTCTTCAAACATTATATGATACCGATTTATGTTAAATCACACTGATAAAGTTCACTCTTTCGCTTTCGACATCGATTTCAATCAATACAATGGCATTTGCGCGATGCGAATTTGACGGAAGAAGCCCTCGCCTTCAAATGTCGCTCACAATCGCCGGTGATGCTTCTGACTATGCCTTTTTCTAAGCAACCTTCACCGAAATTAACTAGAATCCTTAGATGGTCGTCCGTCCGTCGCTCGTTCATTGTCATGGGGACAATGAACGAGCGACGTTCCTATTCCTCCCGTGCCCCGAGTGATACTGTGTGGTGTGGGTGGATGCCCTTCTCTATATGAGGCAGTGTTCTCTGTGGTTGTAGCTTATTGTTACCATAACAACTACGATACAAATAAGAAACCAATGTCACGTCTTCTATGAAAATATTGACAAGTTCAGCGTAACAATTTGTTACAATTCATCCTAATGGAAGGTTCCGATTGCAGTGCCTGGGTATTTGACTCCCTAGTGGGTTTCCTGCATGGTCCCGTGTGGAACATTCCCCTTCAAACGTTCATCGAGGAGAAATCTTTACGTAAGATGCTGGGATAAGTAGTTGTAATTATTATGGGTAGTCCTGCAAAAACTGACGTTCCTCATTTTTCAGCTTTCGAACCGACTGATAACGGAGAAGTGTTGGACAGGCCGGAGTATAAGCACATTCATGATGAATATAAAAACTTGGTGAGGACGTTACAATAAATACCAGTGGCGCCATCTATTGCTTAAATTAACTAACTAAAAGTACCCCTTCCCTGGTTACAAAATAGGTGGATGTGATGCTGGGCTCGTTCATGGATGATATTGGGATATCGGCGGAGCAGTTCGAGGCTGCCTGTAAAATGTCTGCACGGGACCTTGCCGGGCTTCCTGCACAATTCCACCGACGACTTTTCGAACAGATTTGGGCGGCGAATGACTACGATATATTCGTCAAGATGATGACTCATAAAAATGTTGAGCTACAGTTACAGGTAAGTTCAGAAGAAATTCTGGTACCTACTGTATGATCGCTATATCTAAGTATCATAAGTTGACTATCTTTAGTTTCACTCCTCGACAATAGATGGCGGCTTGCTGTTAATATTTTTGTAATTATTTATTCCTGCTTATTAATTATAATAATTAAATTTTTCATATTTGTATTATTTAAGAACAACCAATTTTTAAAAGAGATCTAAAATCAATCTGTGGGAGTTTCTACACCCACCTCTCCCACAGTGGTCCAAGTAGAGAAGAGGCAAAAAAATACGTTTGCTAAGTATTTGTAAATATCTACAGTAATAAAGTATGACTTTGGTACAACAAAACTTTTTTTTTTTTTGGAGCGAGGGATCATAACACAGGCCGGTCGCTGCAAACCAGCTTATACAGAAGAAATTGGCCGAGATGATGACGGAGATAAGCGTAGGCTACCAGGCCTGTTTACAAGTCGCCCGCCTGAAAGACCATGACAAGGCTGCGCCCGAAATGATTTCGTTGATAAAGCCGAATAGTTACGGTAAAGCTTTGGAGATTGCGAGGGTTGCGAGAGACATGCTCGACGGCAACGGTGTGTCCAACGAATATCACGTGATAAGGCACCTTATGAACCTAGAGGTTGTCATACATATGAAGGCACTCATGATGTCCACGCGTTAATCACTGTGAAAATATATTTTGGTCACCAGGCTCTAGAACTCATCGAAAGGCGTTTCGGTAATTTGCCCAATATCTTCGCATCATATCCTGAAGAGTTGGACACTTCGCGGAGTGATGAAAGTGACGATTGGTCCGACAAGGAAGACGTTTTGACCGAGTTGAAAAAGTAAGAAAAACTCTTAAATTTTTATTGAGGTATTGCGTTGCGAATGTGTATTTTCCTTTGGATTTTGTCGAAGGTTTCGGGCGTCCCTCTCTCTCTATCTCCCTCTCTCTCTCTCTCTCTCTCTCTCTCTCTCTCTCTCTCTTTTGATACCTAATAGTAATAGATGGTTAGGGTAAGATAGGTACAACAGCAGGTGGTGCTAAGATAATTGAGTAACATTTTTGGTCCTAGATTGCAACTGGATGGACCAAATGAAGATGTCACTATCCCACCATCACCAGAGGAAGTGGTCGCCGAGAAACAAAACAAACAGAGTTTACTTTCCAAACTCCAGAGTTTCGAGAAAAGGGAGCTCGAAAGAGCACCGAAAGTGCCTTCACCTGAGGCTAAGAACTTTGAGAAGAAACCTGCTGGCTCTGTGGACCCACCTACACTGCCGCCGAAGAAAGTACAGGTAAACGCGATTTGCGCGGGGCATGCTACGGGGGTTGCAATTTCAGATCATAGAAATGGTCTTCTCATCTCTAATTTGAATTTTTTATCCAGGCTTATAACCGGTAGATGGTGCTAGGAGTATCATCCAGTCGAGTCGACAAAAGATAAATCTGTAATATTTTACTTGGTACTTGCGCAGAATGAGTTGGTTGGGCAGGCCGCAGTGTGCGACTTTGTCTAGCCCTATTGCTTGTCTAAAATCACTTTGATGATATGGCGGCCGGCCGCGGTTTGCCTGTAACCGCCATTTTACTTAAATTAGCATAATAAATACCATTATTCGCCAGGTGAGCGAGGCGGAAGTTCTAGCCAGGCAGCAGTATCTGAAGCAGCAGCGCGACAAGCTGCTGGCGGTCAAGAAACAGGTGCGCGAGCGCAGGCTCGGTGCCGAGGCCGACGAGGGTGCGAAATGTGAGTTATTGTTAGAATCGTGCAATGACAGCGCCAGCATGACAATTCCATTGTATTTGACCGGCGCACTGTAAATGGGCCTATTTTATTAAAGCAAGAGCAACATTTTTTGCACTTCATTGGATTCGCTGAATAACACCGTCACACCTTGCATAAGTGGAAACAAAAAAAAGATTGCGCCCAACGTGGGGCTCGAACCCACGACCCTGAGATTAAGAGTCTCATGCTCTACCGACTGAGCTAGCCGGGCTTATGATCTATATGACGAAAATATGATAATTAACTGTTACTGGTATATACTTATGGTCAACAAAAATATCCTAGATAAATATCATTGTTTCTCAATACAAAGTTGTTAGTTTAGTAAAAGGAGCTCGATTTCAAAGCAGCTCTGTGGTCTAACTATGTGGTGTTATGAAATATTGGTATTGCTCTGTGGTATTTATAACTGAAATCCCAATCCCAAATTGACCCGATTGGTATTTTTTCGGTTTATTCGGTGGTTTAGTCTGTGGGATTAATCTCGCCCTCATAGGTATACTTAGATATACAAAAGGGGGACATTGAATCAGCTGACCATATTTTGGGGAATGATAGTATCCATCACTACGATCAGTTGATTACATAGTTAATTACAAGTTACTATGGGAGACCCATTTTTTTGTGCCAATACGTTTCTTGAGAATAATTCATTATAATGGGTACCTACCTACTATCATTCCCCAAAATATGGTGAGCTAATTAAATATCACCTGTTTTACGTGTCAGCGTCGCTCACGGTAATCCCACACGCACTAACTGATAAAATTTGAATCTTAGGCGGAGAGGGCGAGCCCCTTTCCAAGCCAGCGCGGCCTCGCTCCGCCCGCGCGGCCGCCGCAGCCCTAGCCGGGGCGCCGCTGCCGCCGCCGCCCGACGCGATGCAGCTGCGGCGCGCGCTCGCCTCCAAGCTCAAGACCGACGTTGTGGACACCAGCCTCTGAGTGGCCCGGTCTTTTTGCACGTGAGAGGACAATACGATACTTTCCTGATGAGTCAATTCAGTTACTTTTTATGAACTTTTTAGTTCGGGAGTTGTATTAAAAGCTGCAGAATGACGTTATGAATTATTGGTTCAAACTATCAGATATTGACGAACCTTTTTGCACATAATGTCGATAAATATGACATATTTTATATTCGTTAGTTTACCCAGGAAAGTACCGGATTGTTTGTAGTCATGTTACGCCTACAGCTGGCATTGATGCGGCGCTCCGAATGAGTATATATGTTTATATGCAACCGAATGGCATCATTGATGGGCGTAGGTCAGTGCTTTGATATCACGCGGTTTGTCGAATGACCAGCAGCCGCTAGGTGTTACTATGACAGCCATCAGCAGCAGATATATCGATGTGCAACGGGATTCGTATTCTTAGGTTGAAATTCACAGATATATTTATTACAGACAGAATACTCGGATGCGTAAGAGATTACACTCCGCAATAGAAATTCTACTTTCCCTGATCTATGGAAGATTGCGATAATCTGGTCTATCTCCGAGAAAGCAAACCAGCTGTAGTTGAAGATAGACAAAACTGTACATCGAAGTGAGATCGACATCTTAACTGTCTCTTAACTTTCGGTGCTGATGAGTCGTCGATTGTGATACAGATTTAAATTGATATAGGTACCTTGTCAGATCGTTTCATTCGTTTTGACTAATACATATATGTTTTGATGTGGTGCTTCTTTCAAATAAGAAATTTACTTCTAATTACTTGATCGAAGTTTTCGCCAGTGTTTGGCCCATGGCCCTATGTCGGATAGTAAGGTCATGAAGATAGGTATATTGTTTCCTGAATACTCATTAAGATGTATTTTACTTACAATCTAATTAAACTTTGGCTTAGATACTAGATTGCGGTTTTATTCTTCGTGAGTAGGATATAGGATAAATCGGATACTAATGAAAAACATGCATCGTATTTACCTTATATTTATATTGCTTACTTAACTAGTGACATCATAATAATAGCATTATAATTAGCTTATTTATTTTACACAACTTGCCAATAGATAAATTAGTTTACGATGGTCATCCACCAAGACAGATAAAAAATAGTCTGTTACAGTCTACTTCACGTAAAACGTATGATAATGTTATAGGGAAGTATTTCAAGGAATTGTATAAAATAATTGACAGCTCAGCTATACACCGTGGATGTTGACAGATTTGAAAATATTAATATTACATAAAACGTTATATTTACAATATAGTCTGACATACACAATCCACGCATGTATGTACTGTTTGTTGTAAAGCGTTGGTACTTGTGCACAAAGGACTGGGTGCCATGAGAAACTAACATTAATCGATATCTATTAAGTATTATGTATTCACATTTCTTTAGCCTACTAAATATGTTTCTAGTACCTAATTAAACACACTTCGCAATACATATTGAGTGTGACCATTTGTTTCCATTTCCAATTGTTCAACGTGAAAGTCGTTCGTGCAACCGAGTTATATATTCCAGGCGTGACGATGGTGTATTTAAAAATTGATATGTAGCTTTAAAGTTTGGATAGGAAAAAAAAGGAGGCTTAGCGCCATTTTCTGAAATGAGAAATTCACTAACGAACGAATGAACTTTATCTTAATGAGTGATTTTGAACTTTATTATCAAGCAATAAGGTTGAAAATTGCGACCCATTTCGGGTAAGGCCATGCGTTAAGGGGATAATTATCGTTCCCTTTTTTTTTTGACATCTGCAGAGACAGAATGATACATAAGTATTTGATTAGGGAAATTCTCAATTCAGAAATCGGAGGTGACTCCTCACAATCACTGGCTTTTTTTACTTTTTACTTTGCATATTCTGTCGGCACGAGATAAGCTCCTCTGTTTATGTCAACAATATTAACCTTCAAAGTTAAAAAGTTCAGTGAGGTTATAATATAATGTAAACAATGAGGTGTGGGGAAGACAAAAATATAGAATGAAAAAGGTTATTTACTTTCAGAAGTTGTATGTATCTGGGATCTCTATGTTCTCAAATAGTTTCAGTTGGCAGTTAGAATAAATAGTATACATATATTTTAAATATACGTATTTACAAATACAAATTATAAAGCTAGAGGTTAACAAGTAATAAAATAATATTGATCTCATTCAGATACGTTTATCACATACACATTAGCTTCAATTGTGTAAAATATACTACAACGACCATTAGCGAAATCAAATAGATAACTATAACTAAATCATTCTTGATAATAGAGAATAATATTTAGGTATATTTTACAAAAAAAAAAAGAATTTCATTCAATGCAATGTCCGCATGCCATGTTTTTAACGATTGAATTATGGTCCATCGAATTTGTCGATAGTACATTTATCTCGAATAATAATTATGAATGGTTTGAAAATGCTCTCTTTGCATTTTCAAACAATGTCAAACTTCACGGTTATTCCGATTGTTTTTTTTTATAAGAAAAATATATTAGGTACTATTGCATTATCTGATGCTCTAACTAATCATTGATGTGAATGATACACTTGAAATATTTCAAATGATTATTAAATAGACAAATCATTCCACATCCCCAAGAGGCAGAATTCTCAGACACAAACTAAATTCCCTTTTATAGTAAAACCATAGAAAGATTATTCAATAAATTCATGGACGGATGCTTGTGTCGAGCTGTAGCGGTAGAGTGCACGTTGTACAGTAATAACATTACAATGTTGATTAAATGTAGCATTTATAGTAGTTTCTGAGAATACCGACAGTCACATTGAAGGAATGCAAATAAATTAATTAAATAAGTAAAGAAAGCGAAACCGAACGTACAGAATAAGTGAATTTGAAAATTAATATAATCATCAAGGAATTTGCAGACAGATGCAAACCTATATGTTTTACACAAGATCAAAAGAAAGCAAAATATATGCCTACAAAACAGTGCCTATAGGTTAGGTACACGTCAATAGGTTCATTTACAGATATCAATCAATATTATTACTATGAATATTCACACTTCCAATTTGAAAACCTTACATATTCATCTAATACCGTAGTAACGGCACAGTATAATGATTTCAGTACTATTTATTTTACAACACAGGCATTAATTTAGTTTCGATTACAAACTAACTAAACAACATTTAATAAATACCTTATTAGATCTACGGTCAGTGCTGGCATGCGGTTGTATTGAAGTTTTTCTACACGAAAATTTCTTTGTACTTTATAAATAGTTTGTTTTATAAAAGTGAAGCACGCTTCGGCTGCACAAGTAATGACTGGTCGCGAGTTCTATGGTTCAAATACATTTCTCGTAACGATTTGTGCTATTTAGGAAACACCATCCGATCTGAAGTTTTATATGAAACTATTCGTAATTGGAAGATTTCTTATATTTTGCGTCGACGAGGCGGTTTGAATCTGGGTTATGCATTAAAACATCGTACCGTCAATCGTAGTACTGCTTATATACGAAAATTATTTAATTGGCAGATATTTATAGTTGTTTTGCATTGTCCAAGACATTGGAATATTTTTAAATAATAGTTGCCTGATCAACAATAACGTCAATGAGTTGGCTTGATCCAAACTAAAAATGCAGACACACTATGAAAATAAAGGTTCGGTACAGAGTGCACAAAATATAAAGAAGTTTGGGATATATTTTACAAACAAAATGTGTCTATCGTGCAGTGCGTCACACACGGGTGTTACTCGCATATTTATTAACGTGCAGTCTGCAATGAACCAGCAATTTGACTAACTATTCACCAGATGACAGCATCATTTCAGCTCTCGCCGTGGCAAAATCTATTTGCTGCATTCTTAAAATGGATAAGGCAATATCATATCACAATCAAACATACAGACATGGTGTTTCACGCAATCGTACAAATGTGACACGTTTAGCTATTCAATAAATGTAATGATGTCCCTATTGAGTCCACAGTCTAAGTTAGCTTATCTTCAGAAGTACTGCGTCGCCATGCCGAATGGTCCCCGGAAATGTAAGCTACATCGAACTGTTAAACGATGTACAGTCCTCTCCAATCTACAATTGTCAGGTGAAAGTGCAAGGATAGTGGACATAATAAGAGCGTCAGAATAATATGATGACGTGATGAGCTGCGCAGGACATTATTCCCCGCACAATGTATTTGTTTCATTAAGGTGCTGGCTGCTGGTGCTGGGTGAACATTGAAACTTAGCTTAGGTGTGGCCTACATAGTATTTAGTCGTGGTTTCGAAAACCCGCATTGCGCACTGAGATTTTAGAATTGCGTTTCGTTTAGGATCTCGGTTCAAACTAGTCATCGTTAACGCATACACACCATCACACCATAATCCGAGTGGCATGCCATGGCCGCATCGTACCATCGTACCGCGACAAACCTCAATCATAAGAACAACTTTCTAATCGACCGACGAAGCAAAGTCGACATTGTATGGATATGGAACCGTCCGACTCGGTACGGTAGTTTGTCATCTCGCTCGACTGTCTGTGAAGTAAGTGCTCACAGCGAACGGAGCTCGACGCAGCAAGCAAAGCGTAACTCACCCGCCGTCGGACACTGATCCTTAGCACACGCACTCTGATGACGTCGTAGCGTCCGTCTCTGTCCTACAGACGCGCCGAGGGCGAGAGCGAGCGAGAGAGGGAGGGGAAACGCAATCCTCACGGGTGCCAAGTTAACTTAGCGTAATACAATATCCCTACTATGTAATTTCAATCGCTTTTGAAAAAATGACCAATCACATCACAATTATTTCACACTTTGCTTGTTTATGCGATGTTCTGATAGGTATTTTTTTAAGTGATAGTAATTCCCAGAAGCCGGAATTACATGATAAGGTAACAGCTTTTAGTAAAACTACAAGCAATGTTTGAAATGTTCCTATGTCAACGGACAGTGATCGAGAATCGATAAAACATTTGAAACATCGCTTGCGTTTTTAAAATACTCAGGCCCTCTTCGCCAATCTAATAAATTGTAGCGAATTCCGTTTACAGAGAAAAACGAGTGTGACAAATATGTTTTACCCCATTTACTTAAACTCCGGATTCGCACGGCGCAAGTGAGTCTCAGCCCGTACCCAGAGATACCGGTCGGTACCTCAGGTCACTGACCCGTACATGCTGACTGGATCACAGACGACTCACAACAAGTCCTCAAACTGTAGCGCTATGCGTGACGTCACTTTAGGCTTACAAGTCACTCTAAGGGCTCATTTACGGAGACGCGTGGCTTCGCGCGGCGCGTGTAGCGTGGCTTCCCGCGGCGCGTGGGGCGTTTTGTCCGTTCATAGACAGGCGGTGTGTGTAGCGGCCCGCGTCATAGCACGCGCAAATACAAACGTATGGCAATATACGAAGTCGTTCATAGAGATGCAAGACGGGAAGAGTGGCGGAGCATGCTGCGTCGGAAGCGGCGGCGCACGCGGCGTCGTAAGCGGGCGGCGCACGCGGCGTCGTCAGCGGAAGGGAGAGGTGCGGGGGATGTGGTGTCGTGTCGTCGCGTGCAGTGTGACCAGATTCAGTATTTTAATACTTTTTCAGTATATTTCATCGATTTTTCCGAACATCAGTATATTTTCAGGTATATTGCTGGGAGTCAGTATTTTTGGGTATATTATGGTTGACGTTATGGCAACACCGTAGTGAGTGATCGTCCTTGGGACAATGTTTGCGGAATTCCCCGGAACGCGAACATTGGCTGGGGGCTTTCCCGGATTTAGTTTATACATGTTATCTATGAGCAAAGATGAGTAAGTTACAGATATGACAAGAAAGACGGCCGTCGCCGGCGTTGTAGTATTGTAATACTACCTATACAATTATCAATCAATACGTAGTATAAATCAGAGTTGCACAATGTATGTTCGCCTAAAACTTTACAACTGCTGGACCGATTTTAATGCGGTTTGCAACATTAGATATAGTGTAATTTCCAGATTTCATACATTCAAATCCGTTTGTTTCATGAATATCAGTCTACCCGGACGAATTCGGGACGGACCGCTAGTTTATCTATAATTTTCAAAACAACGTCTAGTTTTTAAGTTTTCAGTTGCATGAATAGGTAGTAGTTAGACATAAAAGATACTTAATTACTAGTATTAAATCGTCTAATACGGTTCAAGTGAAATGATTGTCTCTTCTGCACTCGACTTAATCTTTGAGGACTTTCTTTCGATAATTCGGGAATTTCCCCAAAATAGGAGATGTTTTTGTCATCATATAAATAGATTGCGATTTTCGTTATTTTTATTTACTTAGTTGCATCCATCCGGACAGCATGTCTAGTTTTCAGCAAAGTTATTTAGCTAAGTGGGAACAAATTCCGGAATTTTCTTCGTGGCTTTCACGTTATAAAGATGATGAGTTCACCGCATTTTGTAAAGCATGCAATGCGAAACTGCAAAGTAGATTAGCATCTATAAAACAGCATGCAAATACTGAAAAGCATAAATCGAACTTGATAAAATATAAAGGACAGTCAAAGGTAAGCATAACTCGCTTTACTTACCTAGTTCAAGGAGTTTTGATATATTTTAATTCAAAGTTAATCATCCTGGTTTTGTTTCCAAAATAAAAATAAAGTGATGGCATGTTAAAATACAAAAATATAACTAGTTTTAGTAAATCTCTGCTATGTATACCGGTATCGAATGCTGCATGCGAGCGCATATTTTCACAGATAAATTTAATAAAAACGGACCAAAGAAATAGATTTGTAAACAAAAATGTGTCAGCAATTTTAAAAACAAAGCAAGGTGTTAAGGATGAAGGAGGTTGTGTAAAATTTAATCCTTCGAAAAAGATGTTAAAATATAACTCTAACATTTATTGTGAAAATGAATAAATAAAACCTGTTAAGAAAATCAGTATTTTTATTGGTATATCTGTCCTATGTAAATC
This sequence comes from Argyresthia goedartella, assembly GCA_949825045.1. Lineage (NCBI taxonomy): Eukaryota > Metazoa > Arthropoda > Insecta > Lepidoptera > Argyresthiidae > Argyresthia > Argyresthia goedartella. The sequence goes on along the minus strand of OX463824.1, from coordinate 17,158,903 downwards.
GGTATATTTCAGTATTTTTTTGAGGTGCCTCGGTATTTTCGTAAAATTTAATCTGGTCACACTGGTCGCGTGACGCATGCTAGTTTGCAATCGGCAACGAAAGCGAGCGAGTGTGTATTTTGTGATGCAAAATGAATGACGAAGAAACAGAACTTTTCATAACAGCAGTCCAAAACCGACCTGTGTTGTGGAAAGGTTGTCATCCACTACATAAAAATAGGATCGTGGTGAAACGAAAGTGGACAGAAGTGTCTGGAATTGTTGGTAAAGGAGGTAGGTAGATAAATAAAAAAAATTATATAACATGACCAGTACTCGTTTATTAATTTTATAATCGATTCTCCCAAAAGTAAGACTTAAATGTGTTACGCACATTGATTGCATTGGTGGTAGCTGCGTTGTACCTTCTATGATATCGGTTTCTACTACTTTGTATCCCTATTGTATTATTGTACTCCTTATCGATGTCTCCATCTACGTCTCGTATTATATTATGCAGAACACATATGGCTTTAAGAATGATACAAGAATGCTCATAATTGGTTTCTATAGGTTTGTTTAAAATTCGCCATTTTGCGTTTATTATGCCAAAGGCACACTCAACACATTTTCTAGCACGACTAAGACGGCTATTAAAATATTCTTTGTGGGTATCTAAATTTCTTGATGGAAATGGACGTAATAAATGAGTTTTCAAAGGATACGCCTCATCCCCTATAAGTGCGTATGGTAAACAATAAGATGTTTCTGGTATATTTGTGTCCGATGGTATGTTGTATCTGCCACTTTCTATCAGATCATTTATTACTGAGTAATGAAATGTCCCACCATCACTTTGTCGACCCCTGCCACCTATCTCCACTGCGATGAATCTCTTATGAGCGTCAACGATGGCTTGTAAAATAACCGAAAAATATTCTTTGTAATTGTAGAAACTAGATCCTGTATTTGATGGACACTTTATTTTGCAATGTTTTCCATCTATTGATCCAATACAGTTAGGAAATCCCCAGAGATTAAAATAGTCGTTAGCAATCCTTTTATGGTCTTCTTCTGTTGGTTGTGGCATATGAATATTAACTAACTCTGTCCAGATTGCTAGACAGGTCTCGATTATTATCTTTGATACAGTTGATTTTCCCATACGATACTGATATGCCATCCTACTAAATTGAATGCCGCTGGCTAGATAGCTGAAATAAAAACAAGTTCCATTAAAATATTTTTTAACAAGTACTACCTTTTTTTAAATACAGGCTGCCCATAATCTTTCTTATTGGTTTTTTAGTTTTTTTTTCTGTTTTTCAGTGGATGATATTAAAAAAAAATGGAAAAGTCTTCGTGACAACTTTAGAAAGGAATTAAAAAAAAAGCCCACTAGGCGATCTGGCGCTTCAAGAGAAGAAACGGAATGGGTTCCCCAGTGGAAATTTTTTAATTCAATGGTTTTCCTTCAAGATGAAGTTATGCCAGAACAAGGTTCTGGTAACCTGAATTTGCCACTAGAAAATTCATCTGAAGATGGCATATCGGCTCGTAGTGGATCACCTACAGCATCGCTCTCACACCACAATTTCCTAGAAGACGATGAGAATACATTGGCGTCAAATCAATCTCTTGGAAGCAACATGTCATTGTCAGTTGATGGAAGCGCACATTCAACAAGACCTCGTCTTGCTGAACAAAGACAACAAATGCTGAAATTAGAAGAAGAGAAAATTGCTTTACTTAAATCACGCATTGCAGACTCTAAAAAGGAAGAACAATTAAAAACTGATGAAGATTATTTGTTTTTGATGAGCATTCTGCCATCAATGAAAAGGCTATCAAATTATCAAAAACTTCGATTTCGTCATAAGATTACAGAAATAATGTTAGAAATGTCATCTTACAATGAGTATCCCCATAATATGTTCATTGATAATAACATATCTGTGGGTAATGATAATAACTTATCTGTGGGTGATTACACTACACATCAGCCACGGCCCCAATATTTCACGTCTAATTCAACCAATGTGCCTTCTGCGTCAACAACTTCATCTCAACCACAATATTTCACTTCTGACGCAACCGTTATGCCCGCAACGTCAATAACTGTGCCCAGATCCGAGCTATCATTATCAGAAAATGAAAATCAAGAAGAAGAAACACATAACCCCAAGGAATATCAAACCAATACTTAAGAATAATGATACCTACACATAAATATTTTTATAAACGAATATTTTTTTATAACATGTAACAGCTAATTACTTAAACTAAACTGTTCATAAAAATTTGTGATAATACTGATTATTAAATAAATTAAAAACTTAATGATGTTTTTTACTTACCCAAGGGTTATGAATAGTTTTTCCTCTGGGCAAATATTGCTGTTAGGAGCTGCTATTCGGTATTGTATTTTATTTAATATATAATCAAAGGCTTTAACAGACATTCGTGTATATCCATGAAATATGTCATAACCTTTTGCTCTTACTGAGTGGTAAAGAGTTGCATACTCTCCAAATTGTTCCCGTTCTGCTACTGTAAATATAGGTTCTGCTCTGACGGTAAATAACAAACTTTTTAAGTAATTATTATCTTCAAGAAAAAATAAGTCTATAAAATCGCCCATATTTACAACCACTTAATACACACGTTTGTTCGTTGTTACTATTCGAGCAAGACTGGCAGGATACAAGAAAGCCGCGGTGGCCGCAGCGACCGACGCCGCGTGCGGCGCTGCTACCGACGCGTCGTTGGCATCCGCGTGTTCCGCCACAAAATACGCTCCATTTCAAACAAACGCGCGAAAACCCGCTTCTCCGTAAACGCTTGAAAGAGCGCCTATACGTTTGAATTTAATGCGGGCCGCGCCGCCCAACGCGACGCGCGACGCCACGCGTCTCCGTAAATGAGGCCTAAGTGGTCTGGTTGCTACTAAAATGCATGCGGTTTTACGTTTAGTGCGCAGTCACATAATACTTTTGCGTCAGCAAACGTCAAATCGCATACATAAAACTTGTTAATTTTATTTCCGACACCTTCATGAATATCCGTATGTATACGGATAAATCCGTACAAAAAGGCAACACTGAGGTCCTCGTGCAGGGTCTTGCTGTACAAACGTGTAGTGTCCCGCCCAGCCCGGCGACAGACAGACAGACTGACTGACGGAGTGCGCGACTACGCGAGGCGCGGCCGCTTGGCGTCACGCTCCTCGCTGGGCGCGCCCGCGTCCTCCTCCTCGTCAGAGTCTCCGTCGTAGTCCACCAGGCCCTGCGAGGTACAGCGGGTCAGACAGGGAACATACATATATCACTTTTGTTATACATTTGTACACACATAAAGGGAGGTGATATACATTTTAAGCTATTGTCAGTCTGTGTGTGTGTCTGTCTCTGGCACTCTAGCGCTTAAACGTGTGGAAGGATTTCAATGCGGTTTGTATATTGTAGTAAGAAATGCCTGCGATGGATATTAACTATATTTTATTAAAATCAGTTCAGTGGTTCAAAAGTTATCAGCTTAACAAGGAAACATTGTCTTGAAAGTTTGTTTGTGTCAGAGGTGTTTAGATTTTTTAATGTGTAGTTACGGTTATTATAATAAACAAAAAAGTCGTGTCGTGCTCTGTGGAGTGATTCAATAAATAAAACAAATAAAGATAAGGAACATGCTTGGATGAGTAATTGATATTAGTGCGTGGTGATCCTTATGACTAATTCTATTACTGCGTGCACTACACACCGGTCTAACGAACGCCATTGAAAGGGTTTCGCTGGCCTTTGTTGGTTCTGTCTGAAATTGCGTAGCGTTCGTTTGTTGGCGTGTGCCGGCGATTCAAAGGAATCAAACCAATAACTCATAAAACATAAATATTTATATGCAGGCACACACATTGCTTCTGGCCCCACACTAAGATATCCTGTATCGTGGGAACCAGAAATAGCGACGTCACACGTGTAAACATGCTCGACCTCTAAATTATTTAGATTTATCTTCGAAGGCCAACGAGCGTGCGGTAGCCAACCCTGAATACCCTTCGTTGGCGTTCGTTGGGCCGGTGTGTACGCAGCTTATAATGCTGTGGTTCCCAAATAAATAAATAAACAATGGGGAACAAAACTGTTAAATTATTTCCTCGTAGAGTATTTGTAATTAAACAAAGCATATCGTTCGTCTGAGGCTACACAGAATAAGTAAGAATGAGTAAGCAAGTAAAGCAAGTTTAGGCAATGAGTTTTGAATGGATATTGATTATTAATTTCTTTGAAGAAATTAATTGTCAATATCCATAGAACTTTGCTGTTGTCATTGTTTGTTATGCTACAAACACAGTGTGCCCTGCTACCAAAAAGTTTTGCTAAGCTAATATGATTGATAATGATGATGTAGTCCGACCGATTCAGCGGCTACTTAAAAGTGGTTTATGCATTGTTTATGATAAATATGAATATGGATCAAAAATGACATATTTTGTAATTCACCCAATAATAGCATGCAAGTTCACTAATGTTAAATGACCAACGTCCCCAACAACCACAAACATCAATACTGCCTTGCGATCCTGAAATGTTTTTAAAATATGACTGCTGTCTCCAAAAACAGACTATATTGTGACTTTTTAAGCACAACATGTATGAGCGTGCTGTGTATATGTTACGATCTAAGTGATTAATGTGAACTTAATTAATAATTCTCGATTATTATTAATAATTACTGCATGATTTGATCAATGTGATAAATACTGTGAAATCAACTTTTTTAAATTGTTATAACTAATTCACTACTACCTTTGATTGAAGTAATAAATCCAACAAGTAATGTGGCTAGATTAGGTTATTGTGGCTAAAATTCAACTGTGTTATAACTTATGTTAGAACTCAGAAGATGCAAAATTGTTGCAAGAAAAAAAATACAGTAATTTTTTCGGTCAAAGGATTTATTTCAAACAATATTACTACATTTAATATTATACAATCCAACAGTGAACCCTCCCGCCACCCCCGCCCGCTTCTATTGCTCGAAAAAGACTAAACCGAACGATTTATTGAAAATTAATTACATTTATCTACACACGTATCATAAACCCTCTTTACTGCGTACAAAAACCGCACATTACGATCAGCATAATGTTAAACTACTTAAAAAACTCATTTCTTATCTGAAAAATTACACATTATGACCATTATGTGTAATTTTTCTACACATTATGACATTCAAATTTGAAACGCCGACGCCCGCCTCGTGCCGCCCCTAGTTTGTATGTGAAGTTGGAACTGACATTCAAATTTCGAACGCCGACGCCCGAAGTTGATGATGATGATACAGAACAAGCTTAACAACTACAGAGCCACCATGCCGGTCAAACATGCGGTTCCTGAACACATCAAAGAGAGCTTATGATATGTGTGTAGATAAACTAGTGTATGTAACTGTACATAATTAGGCATTAAAACTCTCGAGTGATATTATTATGAAACTCGCCTTCGGCTCGTTTCATAGACCCACTCTAGAGTATTAATGCCCTCCATTATGTAGCAGTCACATAAACTACTATTATCATCAGTAGGTGAAATTATTAAAAATAATCAGTTAAAACGAATAATTTATCACTTGCATCATCAATCTTGAAAAATATTAATAATAACCGATAATTATTAATAATATTCAATTAATCAACACAAAACACCGTTAGTTTATAATCTCATGGGATTTATCTCGCGAGTATGTAAACTGACGATACATTGTGAATTGTACCGTACTCCTTACAATACGTATTCGTTTTCGATAGATTATGATATATTAATGACAAACCGATAAATTGTAAACTGTACGACATTGCATTAAGGTATTAATTTTCGTTGGTTTTTAATATATCCATGATAAATCGTTAAATTGTGAATTTTACGATATTGCTTACAATTTAAGGTATTAACTTTCGTTTGTTTATAATCTATCGGTGTCAAACTGTTAAATTGTGAGCTGATTTCAATTTGAATTGCACATGAAATATCAGGGCGAAGTGATGGGTCAGGGTAGGTGTAGTAGGCTCCCCCTTTATCTTTCGTATTAGGTTGACATGTAAGAACAAAATAAACATATATTTTGAGCCCCTTCGGTCTCGTTCAGATTAAAAATTATCGAAAATTTTATTGTAAGCGTATGTTCAGTTCACAATTTATCTATAGTTTACTATCTCCTACGTAATCAATGAATGACTTTGGTATTATAGCCAGATGCAGCACCTACACCTCATAATGTTACTATAACGAAGTACGATCGCATGAGCTCCGCCCATCGTCCCTCAGCCAGCACCAGTAGCGAAGCGCTCCCTTGGCCTACTCTACAGAAACGAAGGTTTACCTTATTGAGTAAGTTGGGCGCGGATACCTGTACGTCGGGCGCCGCCTTGCCGCCGCCCCCACCGCCCCCACCGCCGCCACCGCCGCCCGCCAGCAGCCCCCGGCTCGGGCCGTTGGCGCTCTCGGGGGGGCACGGCTTCTTCTCCACTATTTTGCCTGAAAGATGCGATCAAAATGTTAGATCGCGCTGTCGTGACGGGCAGTGACGTAACTACGGCCAAGTAGGTTGTAATATCGGTTGGGACTCGGAATCCCAACCTCTAGCATCAAAAGCTGGATCTAAGCGGTCAAGATTATAATAATGCAGTTTAAGCAGTATTGCCGTCTGCCACAAAACAACTGATAGACCCCACTGTTGTCGGAAGATCGCTCAATATCGGGATCCTTGTGCTTCTGTACTGTAATGTCGATGCCACTTTGTTAGTGAAAGTGCAAATAGGGCGAGCTTGTATGAAAAGACTAAGGAATGTTGAGGAAGCTTGAGAACTATGCCAGGATAGTAGCAAGTGGAGGTGTTTAGTCTCTGCCACAGACTATACATAGAATTAGATGCCGTAACCCAACCATGCATTTTTTTCGTATCAAAGTGTGTGTTTTCTTTATTATTTCATATTTAAAAAAATGTAGAACAGTTACAACAGTCTTAGAGCGAATGAACGATTCGGTAGGTGTAGAACACCAACGGACGGGTGACACGCGAAGTAGGTCTACCTTGCTAGAGTAATGGTATGTGGTCTCCGCCTACCCATCTTCCGGAGGACGTGTGCGTATGTATATTCGATTTCGATCCATCTTAACGCGGCCAGAAAGGCAAACATATACCTATCTATTGCCTGATCACAAAGCTCGATATTTCAAATGTATCACTCGTTGTAGGTTACAATATTCAGTTGTAGACACAAGATTTCACCAAAAATTGATCTAAATTCTGCTTAGAAATACCAAATTTTCCCAAAATTCCACTTTAGACGAAAATCTGAACACAGATTACGAAAATGAGACGGTTAGTTTGACACTTCGTTTCGTTGATTATTTGAGATGGGGAACGAAGTGAATGAAAGAACGAACGAAGGTGGTAGCTAAAGTAAAAAAAATAATATCGGCAGGTCATAATGTGAGTGTGTGTGTTTTCTTTCTTTATTGTTTCCTAACAACACCTTGCTTGTTGTAATTCAGTTACAACCAATATGTTAAATTACTGGTTATTTAGTTGTTTATATAATATTGATATATATGTATATACAGGTTGTTGTTTTGTAATCTTACGCCGGACTCAGGGGCAATAGATTGCGTATCGCTTATAACTAAAAAATAGTTTTATTTTTCTTCACATAATTGTGATTCACAGATTGCCATGCTGCATTTGTCCTGAAATTACCGCAAAGTGCGGACATCCCCGCGGCCGGTGCACAATAGCGCGCGCGCCACTACTGACCTTGAATGACCCTGCATACTGAAATGGTAGGAATAAAAAAAATGATTCGCTTTTCCCTTATACTTTTTCGGGCTTAGGACCGAATAAAATTAGGCCGGTCCATAGAGCAACGGTCACGATCGATGTCACGCAAAAGAGTTATACGTATACAAACATCCATCCCGTAGTTTAAGTTAGTTTTAGGGGTTGGGGTGTAAAAAATTCATGTTTTAGTTTTTTTTTGTTGTTTGTGTACTAATACTAGCTTACATACCAAATTTCAGCTTTCTAGGACATGAAGAAGTACCCTAAGAATCTTGATGATAATCTTTGAGTCCTTGACGAAATCGGGGTATTTTAGATAAAAATAAAATCTAAAGTATAAGAGCTATGCTTTTGAAACTTTCTATGTAGGTATATTAAACCCACTACTGACATCATATCCCGAAAAATTTGTTTAACTGCTATAATCCAAACACAAGTTGTGAAGGTCCAAAAATTGGGCGGCCATTTCTGTTATTAAGATTGGCCATTTACAGACGCCTCGAATATATAACGACGCCTAAAGAGGCCAATTTTTTAATGAACTTGCCGAGGGTAGTACAGTATTATTTTTTAGGGTTCCGTACCCAAAGGGTAAAAACGGCACCCTATTACTAAGATTGTTATCAATAGTATGGTTATCTAGGATCATGTTGCTAAAGAAATAGTAGGAAAAATGCTAAGTTTGTTCTCACAGTAACTAAAAATATCTCAATATCTCTAAAAATACTCAGCTGTGGGGCCATCAACAGATGAATAAACATTTATTTTTTTACATTACATGGGGGCATTTTTTGATCTACCTACAGACATATGGATAAGGGATGTTGATTTTTGAAATTCTTAAAATAGGCGTTTATTTTTCAACAGAGTGACAGTTTACTTTACTTACAGGGCTTTCACCTGGTGCCCGTTTGAAGTCGAGTTTCGGGACGTCCTGTCCTGTATGTGACGTTTATAAAATTCTGAATTAATTTCATTCATTCAACATTCAATTCAGTAATTCACTATGAAATGTGCATTTCATAGGACCGCCATTGTTGTTATTGAAATTGGCTAAGTTATGATGTATAGATTATATGTATGTCTGTGCCGCCCCTGCCGACAAGCACCTGCCGCAAGCACCGCGACTCGCGACTCACCGATGACGTCGAGCGCGTGCTGCGCCGCAAGCTGCGCGGGCGCACTCGTGTCGCCGCCCTGCTCCCTGGCGGGCGGTGGCGGCGGCGGCGGCGGCGCCTCGTCGTCGAGCTCGTCGTCGTCGTTGAACCACATCTCCTCCTCGTCGTCGGGCGTGCGCGCCTCGCGCCGGTAGCGCGCTCGCAGCAGGGACGGCACCACCGCCTCGCCCCCGCCCGGCCCGCCCGCCACCGACGAGATGCACGAGTAGTCTGCGGGATAGTACACAGACTTCTGTAGTCATTGACACGACTGTTACCATGTAGGACTGATACCCGTGCGTCATACGCTAAGCGACAGTCATTTCAAACACTGAAGCAATAAATAAGTATCGCCAAAACTGGTACATAAGAGTCGATGATTGCTATTGCCACGCTATAGATGCATGTCACTCGATCGGTTTAAAAAGTCACTCGACGCGGTCCCAATCAGCATGTAATTCCAACAAGTCTCCATCAATTTGGTTTGGTCAGTTTGGTGACCTTTATGTCACTCACACTAGTCCCAGTCAATCTGGGAAGTTCCCACCAACCAGACCGATATGGCCAGGCCATTACTATGCAGACAATCCATTGTGTTCGGTCTTAACAAGTCCTATATGCCACTCATATCAGGCAAACATACTGAGACTGAAGTGAATGTAACTTAAGTCCCTAACACGTCACCAACCTCGGTCCCGGTCCTTCAGCTTGTCCTGGTGCTGGTCGTAGCGCGTCTTCATCGCCTTGAAGGTCTGCACGTACTCCACGTCGTCGAGGATCTTGCCGTAGTTCTCCACCACGTGCGAGCAGAGCGACTTGATGTCCTCGATCTTGATGAACTCGAACAGCTCCAGGATGGCCGAGTCCAGCAGGTTGTATCTGTAGATGGGTGGCAGTGATTCATTGAGTCTATTGGACTCATTCCTCTTATTCACATATCCCTAGTAACGGCTGTAAGGTCGTAACTGACTTATATGACCACACGCCCAGCAAAAGAATATGTATTCAAATATGGGTTTTACATTGCCGCAAACGTACCACTCGATAACAAAGCACAACCTAAAACCCATATTTAAACGAACATTCTTTAGCTGTATGGAAGCAGAAGCAGGAAGAAGTAACTACAGTAACGGAGATGCCCCTCACCTGCCGTTGTTCCTCAGGAAGGCGTCGATGACCGGCGCGAACAGATTGCCCTTGATTATATACCGGTTGTAGTACTCGTCTTTAAGGGCGGCGATCTTGCGCATGAACCGCAGCGCGCCCAGCACTAGGAAAGTGTGCGTCGACCGCATGAGGACCAGGATCCGACGTAGCAGGTCCTGCGTAAACAATCATTCATTCAAGTTTATTCATTTTGTTAGCGTCACAAAGGACGTGGCCGCCAGAGTAAAATAAAAACAAATTGCCTTATTTATTACTCTGGCGGCGGCGCGGCGCGATGAAAGGTGACGCTAACAAAATGATTATAATATACTTTATTAATATGCTACAATATAGTTAATTAGGGTAGCAGCTTCATGCTACTTTGATAAACGGAGTCGGTTCCTGCGGCAGTGGATCGGTGCGGAAGGAGTGGTTTCGTGACGTCTGTACGAGGCGAGACTTCAGTGCCCTCAGTCTTGATGCCAGTCAGCGTAGCAACTAAACTCTCCTAACACCAGACATTTTCTTCCAGGAATAAAGAAAACACAAATTGCAGTATCCTGAGTGCAGCAAGGGATTGACAAGACAAAGTCTATTTTACACTCGTGTAAGGACTAACCAGTCCTGCAATTCACAGACGTTACCTAGACTAGAGTACTAAAGATTCTATTGTAGGTACCCCTTCCCCCGCCATACTATTTGCATATTATTTGCCGCAACTTTTATGTAATTTTCTTTTCCGACCACCTTGCAAGAGAAAGGGTTTATTAAGTTTTAGAGTGTGCATCCAATACCTAGCGGTCTTTATCTATTTTTAATATCTTTGAATATACATACCTTGTTTAATATGCAGGTCTTAATTTGGTAGGTGTGGTGTTCCACACAGAAGGCTAGCAGCTCTAGCACAAGTCCTAATAGCTGCACCGTGTGGTAGTCTTCTTTGAGTGGCTTCTCTCCCGTCGTGTTCTCTAGGAGGGGTGCTGTGGTGATACAAACATGCATGTGTTTAAATACAAGCGAACTCATCGCCTTCGTCCCCAACTTTGTCAATCACACTAATATTATAAATGTGAAAATTGTTTGGATGAATGTTTGTGCCTCAATCACGCTAAAACAGCTGAATAGATTATAGTGAAGTTTAGCACACAGATAGTTCATGAGCTAGATCAAGTATATCCGACTGGATTAGAAGGAGGGCAATGTTTTCTTGGTTAACGATAATTTCTTGGTACACGCAGACGAAGTTGTGGGCACCAGTTAGTTTTATACACTATGCAATACCTACACCTAGGTAGTTGTGTCATTTTGCTTTGTTATATGTATCCTTTTGTCCATTTTTTTTGGCGAGTCCTTTTGCCATGGTCATATTAAAATGAATATTTTATTAGTTAAGATGGTTTCCTTTTGCCAAGTTAGCCAAAGTTTGGTCAAGTTAAGTTCAATAGTTTTATATCTTCATCCACCCGACGTAAACTATTTTTCGTACTGATGCGTATTTTCTGTCCTACAATTATGTTGCTAACTGTACCTTTGTAATCTTAAAATCGTAAGTGTGGCAAAAGGATGTTTGCTACATAGTGAACTTTATTTATTAATTTAATACCATGGCAACAATAGAATATTTCTATGTAATTCCGATTGTTGCACATAATAAGCAAGTATCGCTAGCCCAATCACAAGCATACAGTGGTAGACACGGGTCAATGACCGCTATCGCAATGCTATCGCAATGCTATCCTGTATGCTATACTGTACACATACCTTATCAATCGATACCAAAGTAAATGATAAAATAAATGATACTATACCTATTAATGTCTGTATACTGTGCTTGTAGAAAAAGTTGAGGAAGTCTGCCTTTTCGCTCTTGTTGACTGAAGCGAGCATACTCTCCGGGTCGAGCAGGATGCGGAGTACCCCCATCAGCTGCACCGCTCCCCCGAGCTCAGGATCCCGGTCTCGGAGCATCTGCTCTATCACTATGTTCAGTAACATGTTTTCCTGGAATACAGGTTGGACAATACAAATTAGGATGATGCCAGAAGGGTAAAAGAATGTACCATAAACTCAACACCACAGACATAACCATAAGGTGCAACAGATAATGACTGTAAATTGTAAAAGGGGGATTACTATGTTATTGAGCAATCATCTGTGAATTGTAAATGGGGGATAACTATGTTATTGAGTAATCATCTAGTCAGGACAATCTAGCTTACTTAATGTATGAATTGCACATGCTACTAACCTCTTCTGTGTTATTTGCCTGCTGTAGAGTGTAGTCTCTTACGACAGAAGGTGAGAACTCCACAATATATGTTAATATGTCTATCGATGCCGTTTTCGTCTTCTGGTCATCAATTCCTAATGTGATTTCCAGTGCGGGCAGGATTCCCAGTGTCACTAAAGTTTTATAAAATGCGTCCTTGTCTTGAGGCTGTAGGTTTTGTGAAAAATTACAAAACTCCTTTAAAAATAAAACTAAATCTCTTCTTTTCTGGTTAGGCGTCTTGTCATCCATAAGCATCTTGAATAAGTCCGTGAGGAATTTGTCATCATCCTCTATAAGTTTTACTATTTCTACTTTATTGAAAAATATAAAACTAGACAGTGTGCTCACTAAGTTATCTTCAAACACTGTGGGTGTGGGTAGCACAATGTCCTGAATGTACTGTACTCTGTAAGTTTGATGGATCTTGGCCAGTAAATCTTGGTTCTTTATAGGAATGGCTTCTCGGAATTTGGCCAGTTCTCTCAGGTATTCTCTGTGCTTTTTGGGCTGAGGCAAACTAGGATCATACTCTAAACAGCCAACAACATCAAAGATTGTGTCTTCTGCAAACATTGTGTCAAGCAGAGTGTTTTTGTTGAGAAGGAATATGCTTTTGAATATCTCATAGAGATGATGCAATCCCTCAATGTTTTCTATGTCTTCACACATATGGAAGAGGTTTAGTAGTTTTTTGATGTAGTGTTGGCTTTCAAGGGCGGCTGCGAGTTTGTCTTTCCGTGCTGGTGACACCAGACAGCTGTTCACCAGTTCACTGATGTCCTCGAGGCGTCCCATCTCACATGGGGGCAGTTCCACTGGCTGCACACTGTCTGACATTTCATCAAAGCGTTCATCTTCGGATTCTTCAACTATTTCTTGTGTAATTTCTACTGATGGATCTTTTCCTTGTACCTGAGGAAGACAAAATCATTGTGAAACAATTGTGTATACAAATTGGATAAGTTACTTAAATAATGAACACTCATAGGATTTGTATTTTGTGGTTTATCAAATATTGGTATAATTATTTTAATTACAAGGTTTTAAACAAACTGAAATGTCTCACCTGACATATCTTTTCCCATATTTCATCACATCCAGCTTTCTCTTGAAAACTCAAGGCCAAGTCAAAGTTGTCTCCTTCTGACCAGACTATCAATGTGTCCTGTTGTTTCTGGTATGCAGTGTCTGGCTGTATCTTGCTCTCAAGTAGAAGGGAGCCATCTGACTCTGCTCGGACAAGGAGGGAGGTTCCTTTGAGCCTCTCCACATAGCAGGAAGAGACATGCCCGGTTCCTCTGTCATCCCATTGCCGGTCGGCATTGAGAGCATACAGTTTCACTCTTCGCCTGGTGTCAGTCATGATACACAAAGCTCTAGCTACTAAGTTTTCAAATGATGAATCAATAGTATTGTGGCGCCAGTCCAGTGCTACGCCTTTGTAGATTATTTAACACCCATTTGTATGAAAACATGTGCACTTCTGAAACAAACGTGAAGAAACTTGTTCAGATGACTATAGACTCCGGTAATTACCGTAATTACATTCAATCTTATTTTTCAGATTTCTCGTAGTATTTCGTAACAGGGTCGTAGTGGCCACTGATATGAAGAGATCTGATAGCCCACTGTTAGACAAACAATAGAAATACTCTAACATGCATCCTAGTGGAATGATCACTCACAAAATTATCGGAAAATCACAAACAAAACAATACAAACTGTACGCGGCTCACAACACATAAATACGAAGAATATATTGTTACTTAGAGTTTCAGTTAGTGCTCGAATGTAAAATATAGCAAAACTAAGATAATTACCGGTCTTTACACACAGAATCACTGAAATTGACGTACCTTCAAAATAGTACAACATCGAGTTTCGCCATATTGGATTCACAACAACGCTTCAAAAATTGGGGTTCTCGAAAGCGAAAAACAGCGGTAATTTCGAATTACAAATTTGAAATACTTTCACTTACATTTTAAAGGACATTTACAGTTTGCAGATAACAACAAATTACTTAAAAATAAACAAGCTTTGATATTATACCACTTTTCAGCTAAAATAAGGGCTTTAAGATTTTTTTACAAATTTTGCCGTCGACCCACCATAGACATTATAAGATATTTTTTGTTTACATTTGTTTTTACTTTTTTTATCTTTGACAGCCCATACAAAATAATCGATTTTCTAAAATATTTTATTCGAACTCTGCCTCTATCGAGTGTTTTGTATTCGATAAGGGAAATCCAAAAAAAATACCTATTCTTGGATTCTCCCTCACTGCACAGCGGAAGGAGATACTTTCTGAACAGCTTTTTACCAGACAGAGGCAAAGCCAAAAAGATGATTAATTAAATGTGTTTGACTTTGACCGTTATGTATGAATGTAAGAGTATGTTCATTTATTCCACCAGAACATTTAAACTAAAGTAAGGATAAACTATAAATATAGTTCACCTTAATTTGAGAGGTGGAAGTGGTGGGGAGGGTAGGGAGTAGCTCCCTTGTCCTCCTAGTATTGTTTTTTTAAACTAAATTAATAATCTCCTAGTATTGTTTTTTTTTGCGAGGAAATGTTTTTATTTTTAAATATGAGGGGTAATATTTACATAGAGGAGGCACCTCGCAGCTCAACAGCATGAGCGCCACGTTGCTTGCCTTCGCGCGTGTTGCGCTGCCTGCTGAGGCGTTTGTCATGCTGCACGCTGCCACGAGAGCCGCGCCGCTCGCTGTTACACTCGTTGCGCCGCTCGCTGTCGCGAATGCCGCGCCACCCGCTGCCACGTGCATCGCACAACACACTCCAACATGTGTGTCCTGCACTCACCTCGACTAATGTACCGCCAACTACCGATATAAGTCCCCGAGAAAAACTATATTGTTCTCCGACAAATTAGTTGCAGGACTTGGACCTCTACTAACGTTACTTGTAACGAACATTATCTGTCCAAGTAGTTCATTTGTAGATCTTGTAAATATAATTAGTCTTGGTATCTATGATGATTGATGAGTACAGCACATGGCATTAGCACATTAAATGCCATTTTATACTATGCAATTTTCCATACGCCTGTAGTTTGTCAGAACACCAAAACAATTCTGTGCATAGAATGAATATTCATTTATTTAATTTAGCGCGTCATCACAGCGATGGCATTTTATATTTCGACATGAATAAGTATATTCATTACTTTCCTCTGGCTCAGGATACGTTGTATCTGCCTAATAAATATAAAAAATTAGTAGCTACATTGTTAGCTTATAATTGGTTAAACCAAGTTCAACTTGACATCATCTGTTTTTGTTGAACAGACTAATCAGAAACCTGCTTATGTTAAGGGTAAGATGACATGCACCCCTATTGGGAATTCACCGGTTAAAAATACTTTCCATGCAACAGTGGAATCTGTTCCAAGTAATTTAAATTAGTTCATAAGACAATAGAGGAAATCTCTAGCATACAAAAGCCACTGAATATGTCCAAGGCTAGGCCCCACTTAAATATTACCCATCCAAATATCCAGGGGCTACCTGGCAAAGAACTTGTATTAGAATTATTTCTAAAAAAAAAACTGACATCGATGTTATTTGTGTTACAGAACACTGGCTAAAGGAAAATATGATGACTTTTAACATAAATAATTACAAAATTGTGAGTTATATTTCAATGGAAAGACTGCTGATAGAGGTTGGTGCTTAAATCTTAGTAAAAAATAATATCAAGGTGAAACAACGGAAAGATATTCTTGCACTTATTGTTGAAAGTTAAATAAAGGTATCCCGTGTTGAGTTCGATAGCCATATTATTCTTTGCGTCTATATGGCCTCCGAGGGATAAAAAGGGCATGGTAATATTGAAATATATGAGAAAATTATGGAAGAAGCCCTCACTAAACTATGTAAGAACAGAAAAAAGTTGATTATTTGTGGCGATCTTAATGTATATTTGCTTGTATTGTAGGAAAAACAATGAAACAGCGATTAATAACTTTATTCAAATCATTTAATTTATGTCATATATTTCTTGAGCCGACTAGAATTGGCCATGCATTATATATAATATTAATTTTATTTTGAAAATATAGGCACCATTTTAAGAAACTAATTTCAATATTTTTGGGTTTTATTCATTGCGTCTATTTAAAAAAACAAAGCTAAAATTTTACCCGCCAAAAGTAAACCTGATGTCACCGACACCAAGATACGTAATGGGATAAATATCTTTGCCTAACACAAAAAAAGTATATGAGTGAAGTCAACTGTCAAACAAACATCACGTCACACACGTCAGTCCCCTAACCTCACAGAGAAATTAATCACTACGCCTAACCTGACTAAAATGAATTATTATTGTGATATGATTTGAAAATCTAATTCTTTTTCATGATGGGAAACAAAGAGTGTTTCGTCCCATCATGTTCAAACAGCAGTGATAAGATCCAACGTATACGAATAACAAATCCAGGTTGGATTTGTTATTCGTACCAAATCTAGAACGTCTGTGAGAAGAAAGGTGTCGTCAAGTGAATGCAGAATATTTCAAGAATTGTTCGCAGTTTTGTTTAGGCTACTTGGATCAAATTGTATTGATTGCTTGACTGTGGGCTGAGAAATTTGCATGATGATATAGTAAAAATACACTTAATTTCTAAGAATATGTATGGTTTCATTCATACAAAACATGTACTAGAAATATTATAATAGCATTACTACTACCAGAAGTACCACCGGCAGTATCACGGGTAAATAAGCATGTGCAGGGCTAACCAAAGTCAAATCTTCATAGTGAAATAGAACATCTTCATCATAAAAGTAGAGAGCAATTTTTATAGCGAAACTGGCAAAATTATTGATAAAAAATCAATTGACTTTTATCTTAATTCAGACTCTTCTGACAAATCATCTTCGTCTTAAACAGACGCCCCGGCCGCCGTCGATTAGAATACGAAGTTTAAAATTTGAACAGATGTAGATGTTTTAAACCCCTGAAAGTTTACATTCTTTATTTTATAACATTGGCCATGCTTTACCTACTTATCAGAATTTCATAAATGAGATTCTCCAATTTAGAAACTTCTTGATCGTCCACAACTTATAGGCATCCGCATAGTAGAAGCATATCAGGGTATAACGAAGAAGCTCAAGATAAATACACGATACGTCATCACGCCTGGGTTACTTGTATAGTTCGTGAAATATTAAATATATATTTTTTTTTTGTTGGAGGGAAAAAAATTGAATTACCCATGCCCAGGAATCAGACCTCCCTGCTATGTCCGGGTCCCCACATATTGAGCGGGCATCAGCTCGTGTGGTATACGGACTAAAAACAACCCCTTTGTTTTTAACAGTTGTCTTAATAAGAATTAACTGTGAGCCATGAAATATTAAATATATTTGATTGCATTTTTATATACCACGCCGCCATTTTTTTTCTGCTATCGCTACGCTATCTGTCATGTCATGCATGTGTATGTCAAGATAGTCTATGTCGCACAGTGACAAGGCAGTATGGCCTAAAACTGTAGCCTGAATGGATAAATGAATGAAACATAAAAAAAGTCTATGGTGTTTCTGTCACTTTTGATGTTATTGAAAAATTAGGTGTTTTAGTTTTGTTTTGTTAATTTCTGTGTAATTATAGGCTAAAAACACGACGAAACATAGCAAACTAAATAAGCATTATTCATCAAATGATTCCCAAATAATATGTGCCGGAAAGTAATGCATTATATAGGTAATAATTTCGCTATTTTTAAACGCATTTTCTGGTTTAAGTTAACTTTTTGAGGAGTTTATTACGATGTTTACAGATTTACAAATGCCCCGTCTATGCATTTTACTCAACATTAAGTTGATATTCCTGCCAAATCCTCCGTAAAATAAGAAAAAAATGTAGTTTTGACAGACGTCATTAGCCTGTACAAAGAAGAAATTGCTGTTATAATTTTGGTGAAATCTGTCCGTGAGAAATGTGTTTAGCTACCAATTTGGGAAATAATTTCACTACTTGTATTCTTTCCTACAGAATCCATGGTTTGATTGTGGTATGTGCTAAAATTGTATGTGAGCGGGTAACTTATTTCTGTTGCTGAAGACAAAAATGTTCAAAGCATGTCTTATTTGAGTGCATCTGAAAATGTGGGGTAAGTGTATTCTGAAATCTATATTATTTAACTTTTGTTCCCATGATTACTGTTAACATACTTGGTTATAAGGTTACCTATCTCTTTGTTGTAATAGAATCTATCAAAAGCATTTTGAGCTGAAAACAATACTAACCCAGTCCAAATTTACAGTTTCAGTGGTATACCACCAAATATATCAGATGCCACCTGTGCAACGCAGTTCAAAATGGCAGTGGAGGGAGCACCGGCAGTATGTAGTGAAATAAACAGCTTCATCAATGACAGTTCCGGAGACGATCATGGTTTCATCAATGATAACTACTTTCACACCAAATTCAAAATAGATCCTAACGAGTTATACACCTTCCATGATTCTGATGTCATCGCTGGAGAGATCACTGTCAGTCACACTGAAGACAATTTCATTTTTTCCGATGCAGTTGATACTAAAAAGCATTGTTTAGAAAGTCTAACTCAAGACATAGTCATGACAGCATCACTAACCAATGGAACGGTAAAAGAAAATGAAATCTCGAATGGACATTACAAGTCAGTGACCAAAACCACCTCAAACAAAAATGTCAAGACTTCAAATACCAAAGTTCAGAAAGTTGCAAAGAGTTATATTCAGACTAAGGAGATGAGTCGAACAAATCCTAATAATGTAGTTAAACAGTCTGGTGCAGATAGTCCTCAATGTCCAACAGTTAGCACTAATGTCTCTAGCCCACCGCCAATCAGTACCAAAACCAGTATTAATAGTGTTAGTTCCAACACCATGGTCTCTCCAGTCCCAAAAGTGTTGGGTTGTGAGACTTTCCTTGATGTGTTCAAGAGAGAACAAGGGCTTATTGAGTCAGATGTGACAGTTAAAATTGAGCATGATGATGATGAACAAGGTCTTCCACTACCTCTCAAAGTTGCAGCCCCACCACAGCCTTCAAGGAAAGTTCCATCAGGTAATTACAATCAAATTCAACTAAACAAAAGATAACAAGAAGAAAGATGGTCCATTATAAATTATGAGTGGAAGTCTGTCTTTAGTTAGGCTAGACTTCAAGTAGGTACTCAAATGAAATAATAAACATAATGGATAATGTAGAATCATTAAGAAATTATGACTTTCACCCCCTGCTCTTATCTGTTATGCATATGCAAATTGTTGCATTAATAGATTAATGAGCTCTACTATCTTATTAATTAGGTTTACATTTCAGCAAATAATAGGTTTATAGTTTTGTTATTGCAGTAATTACTCAAGTTAATTTTTATAGTTTGTCAAAGTATAACATTAATCTTGCAAATATTTCCTATTTCAAAGTAAGACTAAACTTGCATTACAGTCAATACAAGCATAATATTTACATATAAAAGTTGTATGTACATATTACAACTCTTTCTCGGCGGTTATTGAAAGCAGAAAGAAACTTTTTTAGAAAAGAGACCTGCCATGCCATGTCCACGCCCGCGCCAGAACCTATGTGTCTATACTATTTGTGGTTTAAACTAACTGCGTCATGGACTGGCGAGACGTGGAAGTCAGTAGCGTAAAGCAATTAAGATATTTATGGCCCTACGACTCAGGGCTCATTCCTATCACTAATGCTATCATAACAAATCCCCAGGCAAGTCGTCGTCGTCCAAGCGTCGCGGGCGCGGACCGACCATGCACGAGGCGCTGCAGCGGATAGCGCGCGCGGTCCCGCTCCGGAACCGCGGCTGGAGCGCGCCTGGGGACCAATTGTTCGACTGCGGGCCGCTAGACGCTTGTGCACGACCGCACCGTCTGCAGGACAGCAGCGATGACGACGAACAGATGCCCAACTTTGGTAAGTATTACTGAAATAATGCGTGGAACTTTATTTCCGAAACTTTATGCCCCTTAGGAGGCTGACAAACAGCATTTTAACCCTCGACAACCAAAACAAGGGTGTTATAAGCTTGAAGCGGCTGACCGACGTTTGTGTATCTGACAGTGGCACTCTAGCGGTCAAACGGGTGGACGTATTTTAAGACGGTTTTTTAGGGTTCCGTAGAGCAACAAGGAACCATCCGTCCGTTCGTAGGTCAGAGCAACTTTATGCAGCAACTTTTAGGACTACACAGTTGAAACTTGGTATGTAGATGTATTCTGTGAACCGCTTTACGATTTTTATACAAAAATTAAAATAATTAAAAGGGGTCTCCCCTACATGGAACTGAAAGCAAAAAATATTTTTTCATCAAACCTATATGTGTAGGGTGTCTATAGATAGGTCTTTAAAAATGACGTTGAGGTTTTTGAAAGCATTTTTCCTCAAAGTAAATCCTTAAAGGGACATACCATTCCAAAGTGGAAAAATGTGACCCCCCCGCTAACTTTTGAAGTAAGAAAGTGAAAAATCTAAAAAAATATATATTCTGTGTATCTCAATACAAACTTTCATTCAACAGTCATTCATACAAATACTATGAAAAACAAAGTTACAATCCAAACAACCAGTCACATAATTACTTGCTCCAAACGGAACCCTTCAGTGGCGAGTCCGACCCGCACTTGCCCACTTTTTGTAGATTGCAGTAGATTCCACTGCGATGGTTCTTAGATATATTTTATCAGAATTGATTTAGCAGTGCAAGCACAAAATAACCTAGTGCGGTGCCAACAGCAATGTTTTTAGTGTAATCAAATCAAGTTACTATTTACCCGACTGCACAAGAAGGAGGGTAATGTTTTTCGAGCGTGTATGTATGTATGTTTCTATGTATGACCTTTTCGTTAGCACACGCTACAGCCCAAATGGCTTGACGGATTTTAATAAATAAGGTGTCGTTGGATTCTACTCAGTTGTGGGTGTGACATAGGCTATATAACTTTGGTGAAACGTCAATAGGTTGGATTTTAGATCACATAATCTAGTTTACAAAGTAACGGCTACTTTGGTACTCCATGTACGTAACCGAGGTGCATTCATAAGTTTGTATTTGGTATTGAAAAAAAATGTAGTCGGGTAATTTGTTTTTATGATGATTCCACTTGTTTAATGCATATTTTGTGTCCATACACAACAGGCGAGCGCATCGGCTGCGTATCGGAATCGTCCGCCGGGTCTCGAGGGGCGCGGCTCGCCATGCGGCGCGCGGCGCTGCGGCGGCAGCTGGCGCAGGCGGCGGCGGCGCTGCGGCTGTCGAAGGACCACCGACGGCAGGCGAAGCGTGCTCATATCATTAAGGTACGGAGCTCAACAGTGTATGGAAGAGATGAAAGTTGCTAGGTAACACAAGAGGCTGCGTGTTGGAGTTGCAAGTCGCTGCGCTGCGGCTAGCTTCTGACCATCGACGGCAGGCCTTGTGTGCTCATATCATCAAGGTAATTGTCCAAGCGAGCGCGAAGCGTCTCCGTTTCACTTGGGAATAATGCTATCGTATGTCTGTCCGGATTTCCGGCTGTGCTCCTCTATAGGTCGCATTTCTCAACTGATTCTCGTGAATTTCCTTTCGACGGTATCCGCGACCATGTTTCACAACCAGTTGCAAGGGAAGAATTTTCCTTCTTCGTTGGCAACTTGTTGCGGTAGGCAAATGTTTAGTCTTAATACACAACCAGTTGCCAACATGTAAACCATTTTCCAAGATGTCAATAAGTTTCGCAACCGGTTGAAAAGGGTATTTTTCTTTTCTTGCTTTGACAGAATTAATAGTCAGCCACTGTATATATAAACGAGGTAAGTATACAAACTTTTTGAAAATAACGGCTAGCGTTAATATTCATTGAAGCTAAATGCATTTTTTGATTATTCCTGTCATTTCCTATTCATTTGATATCTTTATCAGTATTTTCAAGAGTACGACATTTTGCACGATGTGTTAGGCTAGCTCGCATACCTACCGAATCTATAGATAACGGATATAGATCAGTGTTAACAGGTACACGGTAATTACCGTAGAACCACGGTATTTTTGGCTAATACACGGTCTACGCTAGCGATCCACTACCGTGTCTTTTTCTACGGTATTCTTAGATATTAACTACCGTGTAGGGAAGTAGCACACACATTAAAAGTTTGAAATCGAAGATAGGCCAATAGGCCCACATCGGGTCGCAGAGATCCGATGGTATTTTTTAACTTTTGTGTGAAATAATATTCAGTCAAATCGACGACATAAAAACGAAGAAAAGGAACAAGCTGATACCGAAAACCATTAAGGGAAATATACTTGCTCAACAAGCTATTCACCGGAATGGTCATAACTGTTGATTTTACACCTACTAAGAACATGTTATCAAAAATGACGGCAGCCACATATGATAAAGAAGTTCTTATTTTAGAAGATTAATTTTAAATAAAAACATCTAAATTCAAGTTTGTTTCGGTTGCATTTTATACGGTAATTTACACAGTATTTTCCAAATGATTCTACGGTAATTTAAGTCTTAAACACCGTAATTTTAACAGATAAACTCGGTAGTTTATAGTTTTCATCTGGTAACACTGATATAGATACGTCTTGAAGAAAATCCCTAAAAGTGATTAAATACAAAAATTCAATAAATATTTCCAAAGACAATGGCTGAAGAAGAAGAAATGTTAATATATTGTTCCTGTTATTATTATTGTGCAAACGAAAAGGTACAAAGTAATAATAATATAGAAGGCTGGCACGGCAAAATAATCCGCTACATTAGACGAAGATATCCAACATTATTACCCCAGTTGTTGGGTGTCTTACGAACGCAGACTGGTGCCTGTGAATTGAAAAATACATTTAAGAAGAAACGAATAAGAAAATAAAATAACGGTTTGTCATTGTTTAGAGATAATTTGCCCTTTTTCATCAACGTTTTATAAAAAGGAAAACAAAATTACTTTTTTTTTAAATAGCCTAAATGGTGTCCAACTGCTGGGCAAAAGCCTCACCGGTTCGAGCCCACACATCTCTATCTGAAGCTTTATCTGTCCATCCTGGAAGGAACCTATCCAGGTCATCCTTCCATCTCCTTCTGGGCCTGCCCCTACGCCGGAATCCGTCTGTAGGCATCCATTCAGTGGCTAATTTCGCCCATTTGTCCGGATGCATTCGACAGATATGTCCAGCCTAGTTCCATTTCAGTTTGGCGGTCTGCGTGCCCACGTCAACAATGCCAGTTTTGGAGCGCAGTATAGTGTTCCTAACGCGGTCTATACGTTTAACACCTAGAATACTGCGCTCCATTGCTCGCTGGCAAACCTTGAGTTTGGACTTCTGATGTTCGGTCAGCGACCACGTTTGTGCGCCGTAGGTTAGGATGGGCAGGATGCACATGTCGACGAGTTTGCGCTTCAGGGTCAATGGTAGGTTGCCCTTCATTAGCTCCTTCATGGACCAGAAGTTCTTCCAGGCGTTCGAAACACGTCTTTCGATTTCTTTGTCCAGCCTGTTTTCGAAGGAAACTGTCTGGCCCAAGTAGATGTACTTGTCGACATATTGTATGTCCTGCCCATCGACCACTACCTTACGTTTTGTGCCGTTGGTCATGAGTTGGGCTTTTGACCGATTCATCTTCAGTCCAACCTCAAGGCTCGCAGTGCTCAGTTCTTGGAGCATTAGTTGAAGTTCCGACGAGGTTGGCGCAAAGAAAAAACAATATCGTCGGCAAAACGAAGGTTATGTAGCCTTCTATCGCCGACGACAATGCCTCTGCTGCGCCACGGGACCGCCAACTTTTTGAAAACTTCTTCGAGGGTACTGGTGAATAGTTTAGGAGATAGAGGGTCTCCCTGTTTCACCCCTCTCTCTATTGTGAATGATGGACCTGGGTGTTGTAATTTAATATTTCCCGTGCTATTGTTGTATATTGCCTGAATTATACTAATTGCTTACTGAATTATAATATATGTGGGATCAACATTTTGATTGCGAAGTGCGGTAAATATTGACGAGTGTGTGATACTGTCGAAAGCTTTTGAGTAATCAACAAACGCTAAGTAGAAAGGCTTGTTGAACTCATTGTATTTTTCTATTATTTGATTTAGTGTGTGCAGGTGGTCCATAGTAGAGAGTCCGGGGCGGAAACCTGCCTGTTCAGGCGGTTGGTAGGAATCTAATTGTTCGGAAATACGGTTTTCTATTGTTTTTATGAATAGTTTGTAGACATGTGAGACTAGACTGATAGGGCGATAGTTCCCAATGTCCGACCTGTCGCGTTTTTTGTGCAGAAGAATTATATTTGAATGACAAAATGTTTGAGGGCGTTTTCTGCTGTATAGTATGGAGTTACAGAGGTTGGCGAGGTGGGGTAGTAAAACGAGTTCCCCCGCTTTCAGTGCTTCCGTCGTGATCCCATCCTCTCCAGGGCTTCTGTCGTATATAAATTATAAATTGAAAATAAAAATACTTATTTTATTTATACACCTCTTTTATTTGACAGAGCGAGTCCATTTAATTAGAAAATTCTTCCCTTGCAACTAGTTGTGAAACATGGTTGCGATGATGGCTGAAAGGGTGAAATTTTGTGAGCAGGTTCGCAAAAAATGATGAGGTAAAACCAAGTTCAAAGTTCAATGACCTGACTATTGCCTGTAGGTACCATAAGCTCACCAAATATCACTTAAAGGTTCACTGTTAAAGGCTTATTTTCTTGTTACACTGCACATATCCAACTACAACAATAAAAAGTACATGGTCAAGACTGGTCAAACTTCAGTAGCAGTCTGCACTTGAATGTGAATCTTTCAACCTCCAGAGGGTAACTATTGACTGAAAAGAGCCACGCTCAATGCTAACAAATGTTAAAGAACCCCTCAAGTAGGCGTTCACACTGCGGGCCCATAAACAGCTACAACTTCTGCTCACCGCCGTAAGGGTTTTTGACGATGACGATACACCGCGCTGTTTGTACTTACCTGATGTGGTCTTCCGTAGACCTATGACCTGGTTCCCGATGCGATGGGGCCAGACGCGCCTAGCTAACTTCTTGCTTCATCGCTCCAGGCCAATCTTGAGGCCACCGTCAGGTCAAGTGTTTGTCCTATTCTTATTCTAACTATGCGTGGCTGTTTCCTCGCGAAACACAGAATTCCTCACGCTGCTATCAACGCCAGTAACCACGACTAAACATCCCGGGGGCTCCGATCCCTTCCATACACGAGGAGTGGAAACCTTTTAGCTAGTCCCGAAATATTGTTCAAACCACTTCGGCCCTCTCGCGGTGCTGAATTCTCACCAAGCAAAACTCGCGGTTGAACGACGGATTTCCTTCCAAACTCTCGGCTCAATTCGAAGGAACATCAAAAAACTTCGCACACGCGGGCCAGCAAAAAGCACCGGTTTTGAGGTTACATATTTTTATTCGTCTGCCTGTCAAAATCTAGTGACATTTTCAGTAGTTCATAGACCAAAGCGTAGGGTGCGTTCCGATTTACACAAATCGTGGCGAAACCGCAAATAGATCCGTTTGGTTCTAAACATAGGAAATATTTTTTTCATAATGGACTTGAATTATGTTGCGGTTATCAGGATAAGCATTTTTGCAGATGATTTCAAGACTATCTGATTTTGATTTGATTTTGATTTTGATTTTTGTCGATTTTTAAATTTGTCTAGTGTTGCGACTAATGATGTAGAAATTAGTTAAAACTTTACATAACGTTAGTAACGACTCCGCCCAAACTTTACGCTGCCTACGTTGCATTACAAAACTGTTAAGGTGATACGAAAAAAAAAATGGGGTTTTATTCGAATCCATTATTCCACCATGAAGTCATCTACAGATTAGATTTTTGGGTTAACGTTTATTGAGTATTTGATAAAGATTTTTGCTAAAAGGAAACGCGATTGGATGAAATTTCCTCGATAGAATTTAACTACGAAAGCACCTCTAAATTGTTTTATTTTTTCTTGTAATTCTGAAATCCTAACTAATTTCATTGTGGAACTGCGTTCAAAATGTAGATATTATGTATTCGCAAAATCTCCTTAAAAAACTTTTAACAAAATAGCGTAGTTTATTTTAAAACAATTTTTCTGTGTTTTTTCATTTTTTCCCGATTTCGTCCCTCTCACACTGCGGGACTTTCCGCCTGGAGTAACGGAGACCTTTGCAAGGACGAGGTAGCGCCTTAATGAGTTTGAAGTATCGAATAGGACTAACATTCTTTCGTATTGCCCTCCACAGAAGCAGTTGTCGCCCAGCGGTGCCTCCCGCCTGCCCACTGCCGCGGTGAACGATCTGCTAGCCGGACGCGGCATGCCCGCCCTACTGTCCTGTACTGAAAGGAGACAACTCAGGTGCGGTCTAACACTATTCGCTACTAACGAATCATAACTATATGCCTCCGACACAAAATATCAAACATGTTTAAAATTGGGAGTTTCGAATTACTGAACCGATTTTGATAAAACATAGCTAAGAACCATCGCAGTAAAGTCTACTACATTTAAAAAAAAAACCGCGTTACAATCCTTGCAGGAGTTTGAGCGCTAGAGTGCCACAGACAAGTACTCACACACACAGACAAATGCTTCAAACTTATTCCACCACTCCACTCTTTTTTCGTTCTTAAGGGTTAAAAAATCTGGTTATAGGAATTGGGAGATTTTATGTTTCCGATGTCGATGTTTCTGCATCAAACTAGAGGGAGAGAGCTCAGGATCGGGTAGAGTGGAAGAGGGGGAGACAGGTCTTTGCCCAACAGTGAGATATAGTGGGCTTATAATAATACAGTGGTATAAATTATCGATGTACGCTAAGTGGAGTATGAAGTTGGCGGCTAAACGTGGTCTCAGCTGTACCTCTGCCACCCTGCAAAACCCGTGACACAGTCTTAAGGCGCTTGTATCGGTAAAATGAGCAAATAGATTTGTTGTGGTTGACATTTTGGACACAACCATATGGAAATAAAGTTCTTGACAGCTCAAACTTCAACATGGCTGTCGGTCGCTGCGGCAGAACGGTGCAAAAATAGGCTGTTATTTATTTATTTGCCAAAAATCACAGATTATTTCTTAATTTTGCAAGATATTTTGGATCCCTATTTTTTAACGTAAGAGCCATATCAATACAGCCAATTTTGGTTGAAAAATATATTTTTTTTTAAATAAAATTTTAAAATAAAATAAAAAACCAGGTGAAAAACACATATTTTGTTTTTAATTCGTATTGTTGACTTATATATACCTACAATGTTTTAAAAAAATACACAAATTCTTCATACATACTTTTTTCGGGATTTGGGAATTGTCTCCTTAAGAGAAATAGCGCTTTACAGATGAGCATTTGACAATACCCAGCGTCTTAATGTGACTGCAGATCGTCTGGCTGGTCGGGCGGCGACGGCTGCGCGCGCACCCTGTGCTCGGAGGACGCATGCGCAGAGCGCGCGCTGCCCTGCGCGGAGCACTGCCTTGCGCACGTCACCAAGGCCACCGGACAACGGTAACGTACTCATATCTCCCCGACGTAGGATTGCTCGAAGTAATATTCGTTTAGTTGTAATAATGGAATATAAATATTTATTGCACTGTCGAGAAAACTCAAGTTCACTTCACTCACGGCCTGACTTCAAACACGTCGTCGACCCTTCGAAATTGAATGGCGGCGATCCGCGTATCCAAACTCGATTCGTTCTCGGGTTGTCCCGTGTGAAATTAAAAAAAAAACATCCAAAGTTGGTTGGTTCGCTGTAAGAATTCTCTTTTTAGAGATAAGCTCGCCTTATGTATGTACATGCATTTTATTTAATGTAACTGGTAATATATTTGTGTGAAATAAAAACTTATGATATGAATCATGAAAGAGGGTTCCATTTATTTTGATTTATTATTTAAAAATATGTTTTTTTTTTCATGTTTATTTGATTGTCCTCTTGTCTGAGGTAAATTTTTCGACTTTTAGGATCAATTTATTGATTCGTGAAGATTTTTAATAAATAATTTTCAATATTTTTTATATGTTTTATAATAATATGTGATTATACAAAACACTTTTGGCATCATATTTGATACCCTATGCATGTAAGGGTTAACGAGGAGTTTCCTTGCCCAGGCTGTTCGCGTCCTGCGCCGCCGTGTTCGCGGGCGGCGGCCGCTGCAGCCAGCCGCTGTTGCCGCTCGGCGACCAGACGCCGCTCTGCACTGAACACGCGTGGAAGCGGGTCAGTCCAGTAATACCCGCAGAAATTAACTAGGCACCCCTGATGGCGTCGTAGAGCCTGTTACTGTCCGCACTGACGCTTCGCGGGCGAGTGCGAGCGAGCGGACGCCTAGTTAACTTCTGTGTGTAGTACACATACAATTATATATTTTAAATAAATAACACTAATTGATTGAGAATCAAGTCTCCAAGCAAAGTAATACCCCCTTACTCTGTTTTGAACAAAGCTAGGAGCCGGAGTTTTAATTGACCAAGAGGGCATACTATCTGTATTATGGGGTGTCAATCCTAGTATTTGAACGTTATAACTTAGGTACTACATACTGTAGCTGTTAGCAGGCAACTGTAGATAATTTTGACAATGAGAGCACAGCGACAGGCGATCAAATGACAGCGAGTAAAGTTACAAACAGTAGAATTGCCACCCTGAAATGTGACGCAACCCGCAGGACAACTACGACAAGATAAGCCGCGAGGTGCGCCCCAAGAAGATGCAGGTGCGCAGGCGCGCCTGGCCGCCGCCGCCGCCGCCGCCGCGGGACGCGCGACGCACCAGGGACCCGCGCCGCCGCGTGCACGCCGCGCCGCCGCCGCCGCCCGCCGCCGCTGCCGACCACAAGCTGTCCGGTACGTGACGAGCTCTGCTGCTTCTAGGAGCAGGGCCCTGACGTAGGCGAGGCTCTCTTGTCTCGTCTCTCTCACAAGATAAGTCGACACCGTAGACCACAAGCTACAAGGTTGAGCTATTCAGGCTCCTGCTAAGGTACGCAAGCGCGACTCGCGACGCAACTTGCGCCGGCGCACACGCTTCTTCTTATAATATATGGCGCGCTAACATCATTTGACTTTGCCAGTGACAAGGGTATTTGAACGATCACGTGATGTGTTTTTGAACCTAACCTCAGATGAATGAAACTCTTTGCCGCCAACTACGCCAGCGCCACCAAGCGGGCGCAAAGGCGGGCAATAGGTGCCATTGGTACATTATGTCACACATACGAGGTTGCACTACGAACCCATAGGTATTAATTACTAGCTGGTCCTTCACCTTCGTCTGCGTATCGTCATCATCATCATCAGCCTGTCAGGGGCCCCACTGTTGGGTATAGGCCTCCACATAAACACGCCATGCAGTACGGTCCTGCGCAAGCCGCGTCCATTGCTTTCCCGCCACCCTCGCCACATCGTCGGACCATCTGGCAGATATGCCGACCGATCTTTGGCCTCCTCTTGGCCACCACTCTGTCGCCGATCAGTAGCTCAAGCAGGAAAAACTCTCCAGACGCTAACGAGACCTCGCATCGAAAACGTAACCAGAGTCTCATCGGCAGCAGGAACCACTGTCTATCGACTAACGTCATTGCGATACCCAGAAAACGTTCTACGTAATACTGCGCCTCTAGCATGGACAAGCTGAACGAACAACACAGTATATTGAATGAATGAAACGTTCCAAATCTTTCGTTATCCATAGATCGATTTTAAATTTAAGTTTTATTGCAATGTGTAGCGGAAATATTATCACAATTTGTAATTTTTAAAGACTTTGAAATAATAAAGTGTAATTAATCATAAACTCAACGAATATTATAAAAATAATAATGGTTTTCGAGAAAGTATTTTGGTTTTTGATTGTGACATTGCTCGTAGAATGGCATTTCGACGCTAGCGAAAACATGGAAATTTTATTGTTTTGTTGTGAATTTCCCTTTTGCTGTGAATTATTTAGGGACGAGGCAACTTCAATTATTCAATTCAGAAAAATGATATTGGATGATGTTATCGTCCGACGGTTTTGACAATTCAATCGCTCCGGATTATTGTGAACGCGTCGCTCGCGGGCTCTTACGAGTCTCATAATCTTCTAATGCATTCTTCTTCATGAAGAACCTCACATAATGCCGGAATATGAGCGCAGTAATTATAGAGTTCATGGAAAGGTAAGCTATAGTTATTTATTATAATCTTTAGCTGAGTAATTCAATATTGAGTTATCTGTCAATATAACTACGTATTTTTCTCTGATTTTTTACTTTCTCTTCCAACTACCTACTGGGTCCGTGATGTCCACCCACGAAATGCATGTCAGAGGGCAAGTCTATCGCTTATCTAGAGATGAACTATGAACCCTTCAAACCCATATTTGGATGGGCTTACCTGTCTGATAATGATGAGAGATTGCTTACCATCATCATAATCATATTGCATTTCAAGTACTTTACTCCAAAATATTTTATATTACAGCAGCGTTTCGCCTGCGGTCGGGGCTCCTGCATCACTGCTTTCCCAGAGACCTTGATGACAGAGGAAGCTGAGACTTGGAGAACACCGCAAGAGATAGATTGATGATAGAGTAGCTAAGATATTTGTGAAATGAAATAGAGAAGCAAGAGAGAGGGGCATAGTATATAAAAGGAAATGATAATACAACATGAGTTTGGAATTTGTGAGAGCAAGAGATTGCATACAATTATCAAATGTGTCGAACATTACATGCCTTAGAAATGAATTGGAGTAAATTATTGATTATTTGCATTAACATCAATTACATGAAGTGTTGTGTATAGGTTCTTATATACATGAATTATTAAAGTTTCATACATATACATTTTAAAAGAAGCAGATTTGTTTAATTCATTTATAAGTAAGAGGCAGGCCACACAATGTTGTGTCGTGCCGCAAGCCGCCATAGGCAAAGTTAGATGGGGGTGGGGGTTAGAAGGGGAGAACACTCATACAATTCCCGTACTGCAGCACCACAGTACCTCATCATATGGCCCGATGGCATTCAGTCTTCTCTTAGTTGTACAATGCCCGCCCTTCCACCATAGGCTTCTGTGACGTTAATTAACCCTTTATTAAGATCTACTGAACAAACTCGAACAACTTCAGAATCTCGGGATCTCATTTATCTCCGGGGTGCGCAAATTCAACCATGTTTCTCAATATCACAAAGAATTGGGGTGGCTTCCCATTCGCCGTCGCCAACTCTCATATTCTTTCTTATCTTTTCAATATATGTATTGAAAAATCGGTGCTACCCCCGTTACCTCTGAGACCGCTTTGAGTAGGCAATCTCTTTTCAGGAGATTGGCAATGGAGATATCTCAAGGTCTCACTCTTAGCCACTCCAAGGCATAACACCTCCGCATATGAGGACTCCTTCAGGTTGCAGGCGGTCCGACTGTGGAACATACTTCCTTGTTCGAAAAGAGACAGTCCCACTCTTTTCGCTTTCAAAAACCGGGTAAAAGAGCACTTCCTCTCTCTTTTGTGATAGTTGTTATTATTATATGTAAACTATATGCACAGGTTTATGTATGTACTGGTACTTATTTATTAGTTTGATATACATAAGTATGTATTTTATTTTCCGTATTTTATAGATATTTAATTTACTTATATATTTTATAATAGATTAGTTATTGTGCCCTGCCTACTCTTTCATGATAAGTTTTCCTTTCATGCCTTGGTTTGCTGGAAGAAATCTCTTTAGAGTTAAGCTCGCCTTTGATCATGTTTTCTCTTAATTAATGTATCTTTTTAATAACTGTGTTCAATAAATAATTTTGAACTTGATAAAGTTCAAAACCAATGGCGACCTCTGTGGCGAAGCGGTTGTGGCTCTGCCTGCCATGCCAGAGGTCCAGGGTTCGATCTCCGACTGTGGTAAAAGGAAAATAACCCTAGGTCTTGGATGTTTATATGTGTGTGACGTTGCTGTTTCTGGTACCCACGACACAGGGTGTCCTAGTGTGGGGCTAGAAGCAATATATGTACCTGTATGTAAATATTTATGTTTGTTAATGAAAAATTCTTGGTTAAGGTTTAAAAATCCATAGATCCAAAAATTACAATGAACTTCATATCTCCGTAGCTACTGCAATGGGCTAGCCCCCTGTCACGCAAAATGGAGTTTTGAATATCTGGCTAAACGAGCACAAATGTGCCTCTGCCGTCCCTTACGGGGGAAGGCTTGACGCTATTTTTGTTTGTTTTTATCCTTCTCTGAGCACTAACGGTTTCTCACTATCGAGGATCACGGCTTCATGCATAACATATTCACGTAGTATTTCATCCCAATCCGCAACTTCATCGACTGAGTTTCACCATGAGATTGCTATTAACAAAGGGTTGCTAAATACATAATGTACGAAATATGTAGGTATATATATTGAAAATTAACACTATAACCGTTAACAAGTCACTTATAAACAACAAACAACAGGATATCGTTAGTTAAATATATAACGAAACTATGCTCACCAACAAATATTAAGTGAGTAATTAATCGTGAGATTTCGATAGCTAGCTGACGAGTTTCACCTTAGTGTATGTCAAAACGTCGTTCGTGCTGCCGATTCTATCGAATCCTATACATTTGAAAAGCGAGTTGTTGACGTATCGTTTCGAACACCAGACGAAAATGCTTCCTGCTACCGATTTTAGTTATGTTTACGCACAATAGGGGCGCTGTTCAAAATCTCATACATTTTCCCACATTTCGATTACGGATACTTTCTCGCTAGCTGGTTCCTGCTTGAGCTACTGGTCCATCTTCCGTCTACTCGCACTGCCAAGTGTCCTGCCCACTTCCACTTAAGCCGTGCTATCCGTTTATCCACATCAGCCACCTTGGTTCGGCGTCTGATTTTGGTATTACGGAAACGGTCTGACAGCCTGATGCCTAGCATGGCACGCTCCATGTCTCTTTGTGCTACCGTGACTTTGGCACAATCTCCTTCGTGAGCGTCCATGTTACGGCACCGTATGTGAGAGTGGGCAGCACATATTGGTTAAATACTTTGGTCTTCAGGCATTGAGAGATATTAGAGGTCAGAACATCCCTTAGTTTTGCGAAAGCAGTCCATCGTGGCTGGACACGTCTAGCGATCTCCTTAATCTGGCTCTGTCGACCAAAAGACAGACAATGTCCAACATAGATATACTCCTCAACTATTTCTAGGGGACGGTTATCCACAGTAATGTCGATACCGGTGCTTGTGGGAGTGTCCGTCATAATCTTTGTCTTGGACATGTTCATCTTGAGGCCGACCCTCAGGGATGCTTCATGCAATTCTGCGAGCATAGTCTGGAGATCAGCATCGCTCTCAGATTTTCAGCGAATCTCAGGTGCGAAAGATACACGCTGTTGATATTGAAATCTCTCTCGCTCCAGTATTCAAAGCGTGACATTCTTCTAGGATATTGGTAAAGATTGGGCGAAAGAGTATCTCCTTGGCGGATTTCCCGTTCTATCGGAACAGAGTTGGTTAGTTTGAGCATTCGCACCTGGAGAGTGGTGGACCTGTACAGCTCCCGGAGGACATCCACATATCTCTTATCAATTCCGCAACAATGGAGGGAATGGAAGACGGCCTAGTGCTCGACACTGTCGAATGGCTTTTCGAAATCTACGAAGGCGAAGCATAGGGGCTTGATCAGTTGTTTGACAATGTGAATATGATCTAGTGTGGAGTATCCCCTCCGGAAGCCGGCTTGCTCGACAGCTTGGTATTCGTCGAGCTTGCGCGTCAGTCTGTTGCACAGGACTTTGGCGAACTGTTTATAGACCTGTGAGAGCAGGCTGATGGGTCTATAATTTTGCAGGTTGGCTTTATCTCCTTTCTTGTGAAGAATAGTTACTACAGCGTTCTTTCAGGCCCTTGGGGTGACTCCGTTTATTAGGAAACTGTTGTAGAGTTTATTCAGTACTTTGAGTATGGGATTGCCCCCTGCCTGAAGCATTTCCACAAATACTCCATCCTCACCAGCCGTTTTTCCGCGATTCATCTGACCAAGAGCGTACCCCACTTCATCTTCCGTGATAAGAGGTCATCCCATTGTTGTTCCACTGGTTCCGCTCTTGAGTCAGACTCTTCATGCGTAGTCGGTTCCGCTGATGAGGACGCATAAAGTACTAAATAAAACTGTTTCACCATTTTCACTATTCCATCCCTGTCTATAATAATGTTTCTTGAATTGTCTTTAAGTTTGATAATTTGTTGTTTATATTTATTCAACTTTTTTCTGACGTTTCTCCTTAACGTCTGCGAGTACCTGGGAATTATCATTAATCGAAAAAACATTACCCTCATTAAAAAGTATCCTACATGTTAATCTAGCTCATAAACTAGCTGTGTGCTTTCATTCAAATTCATTTAGATATTCACCGTCGTAACTTTCACATTATCGCTTGGTTTCAGAACTGAACGTGTGCTCGAACTCGTCCGCGTACGATAGCTCGGAGGACGCCGGCGTCGGCGCGCTCAGCGAGAGCGAGTTTATCGTTACCGCCGCCAACGAACTGGGTGCGTGGATGCTAAGCGTATTGGGCGTTTTACTGAGTTCTTTTTTTATATTTTTTCGTGATGACGTGAAGAACACTTTCACTTATTACGCACTAGCTGCTGCACGCAAACGAAGTTGCGTGCAGCAATTATTTATTAATTCCTTCTGGATAAAAAGTATCGTATTTGTTAATCTAGCTCATAAACTATCTGTATGATGACATTCGTTCAGTCATTTTTGCATGATTGAAGCGCAAACTCCAAACATACAAACTTTTACATTTACAATGTAAGTGATATATTTACATTACTTCTGCCTCCCTATTAGGATTGCCTGTGTCGTGGGAACCAGAAACAGCAACTTAAATAAATAATAATAATAAATAACTAAAGGACATTCCTACACAAATCGAACTAGCCCCATACCACAGATTATAAAGAGTTAGGAACAGATTGAACTCTCCGAAAAAAATTCAACTAAATAGCGACTCTTGCTACAACGCAATAAAGTACAATTCATCCTGCGCAGTGGCGGCGCTTGAACATCAGATATTCACCTACAAGTTGCCTCTCTTTCTATATCGTAACTATACCTTTGGCATGAGTAACGAAACGAATATTTACTTTGCAGCTACGAACTTATTACTATTATTCTCCATTTGAGAACAATACGATTTATAATATTATGTACTTAGTACAGAAAACTATTTTAAAATGACTCCACAGATATAGTAAACTAAGTAGGTAGGCTTACACTATTAATCCAGTTCTGTTGTTGCTGTTGTACGAAACTAAATAGAAATTTAATATTAATAATGAAAATTGAACATAGCTAATTCTCGGTACAAGTACGTTTCTT
This sequence comes from Argyresthia goedartella, assembly GCA_949825045.1. Lineage (NCBI taxonomy): Eukaryota > Metazoa > Arthropoda > Insecta > Lepidoptera > Argyresthiidae > Argyresthia > Argyresthia goedartella. The sequence continues at coordinate 17,123,122 of OX463824.1, read as the reverse complement.
TACCTTTCGATGTCCTTAGGAAGTGTGAAAAACGTAAGGTTCGTATGCTTGTTAGTATTTAGACAGCCAAATGCGACGCAATATCTCTTCGGCTTCATTTTAAAGTAGGTAACTAGGAGAAACACAGGGCGTACGTGACGTGCTATCCGGGGGGCGCTCGGCGACCCTCTGAATCTGTCCCCGCAAACGCGGACGCGGATGTACTTGTAGCTTTGCAAGTAAATTGCGGAGTGTCACCGGCCTGCCCATACTAAGTTCAACAAGACTTGCGTTATGGGTACTAGACGACGATATATTTAATAGAGACGAATACTTATGTTAATAAATAGAAGACGTCCAAGACTAAGAAAAAAATATTCATTCTCATCACTTAAAAATTTTGCCCTTACTGGGATTCGAACCCAGGACCGTCGACTTCCTAGGTCACTACCCGCTAGGCTAAACCGGCCGTCGAAAAAAAACAAGTTATTTTCCGGGATTTCTCGCCTGTGATATAGAACCTCGACCGATACGCAACAGGTCATCATTATTGATATTCATCATTGTTCATTCTGTGTCCCAAAACAACTGGATGTATATGGATTGGTAGCCATTAGTCCCCGCTGACCACAGACTTTTCGTTCGCGTTCGTTATAGATAGATAGAAACGTTTATTCCATCAAAGCAGCACACATACAAATTAAAAGTGATACGGAGGTGCAACTATAAAAGAACTTAAATGATAGCAAAGTAATGAAAACAAAAATATATAAGATTATTACATAAAACAAAAAGAAGAATATAGGTAATTATGTAGGCGCGCTGCATTGACGCGAAAAGGTCAAAGCTCAGTGTTTATTGCTCATTAAGAGCAGCACTGGTGTTCAGCCCTCACCTAGGAGACGCGGAGACTCAGCGGTTACATCCGAATCTGAAAGTGAATGAAAATAATAATAATATTTGTTTTATAGTGTGCAGACTTGTATTCATCTTCATAGTCATTAAGATCCCGACTGTACTATCGGCCGATAGAAATTCTGTGGTCTCTAGTAGATACTCAGTATAATACATAAGTATGCTGAGTACCCGCCGATAATCAGGCCGATTCTCAAGAGTATGACGCTAACTAACTAACGAACTAAGGTGACAACTTGAAGTCTTAAAGTATCAGATGTTTTGCAGAAGTGGAGCAAGTGCCAGCTGACGACGACCTCCTGGACTCGGCTGTTCTGGGCCAGATCCCGGACGAAGCATTTACCGAGTTTTTCAATCAAGGTACGTATAGTCTGTGTTATAATAAACGTCGTATATCTTCGCATGTTTGCGTGCACGTCAATTTAGGAATAAATAGGAGAATTCAACACAATGCTATCATTTACATCAAAACATTGCGAGAATCTTAACCTTACTTACCTATAAACTCCCTAAGTTTAGTTTAACCTGCTAAAATACTACGCCTAAATTCTGTGAAACTTCTGGATGCTCTTTCTCTTTCTCCAACTCCTGGATACCTGCGAATTTTTATCTTCCTGCGAATCCTGAATGCTCTTCATTTTTCCCCAGCACCTGGATGTTTTTCAGCTTCATTCAACTCCTGGATGCTCTTCATCTTCCTTTCAATCCTGAACGCTCTTCATCTTCCTCCAACTCCTGGATTATCTTCAGCTTCTTCCAACTCCTGGATGCCTTTTATCTTACTTCAATCCCTGGATGGTCTTCATCTTACCCTAAATACTGGATGCTCTTCATATTTCTCCAGTAACTGGATGCTTTTCAAATTCCTCCAATTCCTGGATGCTCTTCATCTTCATCCAACTCTTGGATGCTCTTCAACCTCATCCAACTCCTGGATGCTCTTCATCTTCCTTTAAATCCTGGATTATCTTCAGCTTTTTCCATCTCCTGGATGCCCTTTATCGTCCTTTAATTCCTGGATGGTCCTCATCTTACTCTAAATACTCGATGCTCTTCATCTTTCTCCAACTCTTTTATGTTCTTCATCTTAAACCAACTCCTGGATGATTTTCATCTTCCCCCAACTCCTGGATGCTCTTCAGCTTCCTCCAACGACTGGTAGCTTTCGTCTTCTTCTAACTTCTGGATGCTCTTCAGCTTCCTCCAACTCTCGTCACCTAGGAGATCCTAACTCCAGGATAATCTTCATCTTCCTTCTAGTTCATTCCTGTCAAATGCGCGCCGCACGGGTTGGGAAACCATAATCTTACTGGTAATATTAAGATGTTGATGATGTTAGCTAATGTGGTCCGACCGATTTCTGCCGCTTCAACTTGTATTTTGTTAGCATATAAACCAAAAACTGTGCTCACTTAGCGCTATCGGCGGAACTAATTATATTGACATGTTATAAAATATCGCTAATGTATGTTTCAGCGGAAGGTGGCGCCACATTCGCGGAGAGCTCTGAGCTCGCGCGCGCATTAGAAGCAGTGTTGGATGAGCGCGCGCTAGACACACTCGCGGACAGTATAGCCACGCACGCGCATCCACCGCGGAGCAAGGTGAATAACGCCTTATTGTGTTAGCACGTAGGTCGAGGTTGCAGTTGAAGCTCTCATGATATAATTGCGTCCGCCATTGATACCGTGAGTCTTGTCTTGTCCCGGTATACATCATAATGTCTTCTTGACTTTCCCTTTGGTGGTGCTGCTGCCGAATACCTGCTGCTTTCGGCTGCTTCCAATAAAACGCATTGCGAAAACACATTGCATCCATCGTCGACAGAACCTGGGGCAGTACCAACCTTATTCTCAGGGTGGTCTCGTGGAGGTTTGACTGTCTAATGTTACAACATTGTTATATTTAAGCCAAAATTTCGTCGTTAACTTGAACATAGGATATCTTTATATGTTTGTAGCATTGCAATAAATACGTGAATATTGCCTTTATCAATTACAGATACAGGTGTCGTCAGTGGGCGCAGTGGGCGCAGTGGGCGCAGTGGGCGCAGTGGGCGCAGTGGGCGTGGAGATGTCCTCAGGAGTCTCATCATAACATAACAATAATAACCCTAACAATGTACTAAGTTAAGCTAAACTAAGCCCTATGTTAAATACAATTTAGGAACAAATTCGTATTAGCCGAGTTGGGATACTTTCTTCATGCTTTAAGTTGTAATGTATAGTTAATTTACGATGTAATGTTTGACTGTTGTATGTAATTGACTACATGGCCATGTGTGGTGCTTGTACTGTGTAAGGTTTGGTCTTCTTGTATCTTTATTCTGTCGTTTTTACTGAAAGCCCTTACTTACTCGCGATACGGCAACGACGGATTACCGGTCGAGGTCAAATACTCAAAAATACCTCAAGCCATATGTTTGTTTGTAATTGCGCTGATTTTATTTGCCATGTCAAACAGTATCCTGATGTGGGACAATGTTTGTGCATGTATGTAAGTGTTGACATTCTATGAATAGGAATGCTTTTAGTAAAAACCACGGACTAAACTAGGTGTGTGAAAAGTGCTTGTTAGAAAATTTACAGATGTGCATTTGATTATTTATTTCTAAGGGATTCCGGGGTTTTGGGTATTCGTAGGATCACATATAATATTCGTTGTCCGATATCACGGCTGTGGTTGACGACGATACTGAGGTCTACAGGCTCTAACAGAAATTGTTGTGATTCTCGAAATGTTCGGCTAGTTTGTTTACGTCTTCACGATCTTCTTCTTAAGCGAATCTAAACGTCGAGTGACCCGACGTCTTCAGAAACACTTGGAACTGCTTGCAAGCAGCCAGGCGTCGGCGCGACTCGCCGGTCCACCTTCCAGTTATATCGACCGGTGGGCGTGCATGCTCCATTGTTCCTACTTTATTCGATATGATTGCAGAGCTCTTACACATGCAGCATGCGCGAAGGCAGGCGCTGCCGACTGCTGCCGACACTATTCAAGCCTGCCGTCGGCTGCTGCCGATCCTCATGCTGCTCGGAGCTCTTAGTTGTTTTCGATTTGAAACAATGCTTTACCGCAGTAACTGTATTGTTTATAAGTAAACGGATTTATATGAACTTCACACCGCAGTCACAGTGAAACAACAGATGGTTGAACAGAGACTGATGTATTATTTGTGTATCCACACATAACCAATAATATAACAGGGTCGATACTTGTTAGCGACGTCATATCATGTCTACATTATCATTACCTTTCTGTTACACTCTGTACTGTACATAATAACACTACCTTTCTTCCTCTTTTTCATGCGTGATGCGATGATCGAAATAGACAGATATGATCAACGGACAGAATTTTCGAAGTTTTTTTTACTAATATAGTTGAAAATTTTTCCCACCGAAGGAAACGCTGCTTGATGATAGAGTGTTGTCGCTGAGAATCGCGACCACAGCCAGCTTTGACAATGCCTTTATTTGAATTTCAGGTCAGCAGCCCGATCACGAATATTTACGCATCGAATAAGTGAGCGAATTGAACTGTCAGTGTCACTGTCTTGAACATGACATAACTAGTGGCTCTATGAGCTGTAGACCTCGCGAGAGGCACTGTCTTTTAATAACACATACAAACTTACGAATGCATCTGATTACGTACAAGGAGTATGAAAGTACCAATAACTTTGTAAACTGCATTTTGCGGTCTTAAACTATTTACTTTTCACTAATATTATATAACTGTTCTACTCTCACGGTCTCTTCTTCACGGCTACCAAATCCAAAGACACCTCTTTCCTGAGAATCATTTGAGATATGCGGCCCATAGAGGATAACATCCGGACACACATCCAGACAAAGGAAAACATTTTTGCCCAATCCTGAAACAGGCGCTTCGCTCGCTCGGTCAATGATTTCGATCCTTCAAATATTCGTGATCGGGGCTCAGGCGGCCCTCGTATTAACGATCTTTAGACATTGTAACTGGGCCGTCATTGTCTACGCGAGTCGCGAGTGCCTTCAGTACGGAATCCTGTGGTAGTTTCGCTGTTGTTTTATACCCCAAGCCCCAACCACACTACGCTCCTCGCTCTGCCGCGATGTTTGCGCTCTCCTTCTTTGACTCTCGCCAAACAGGGAGAGCATGACGAGTATCGTGGCTACACTGAGTCTCTGCTTCCATTCCTCGTTACTTCCCACGCTACTGGAGGAGTGAGAGTTATATTTTCACATTAAATGCAATGTTAGGTATGTGAATGGCAGGCATGTTGCGTTCGGTGAAGCACCAAAAGTTCATGTGGTTTCAGTAAATATCTGTTTAATATAAAAACTGGTGAAATACAGTCAATTCCATCCTTTGAATTTTAACTGACTTTTGGATAGACGAAGTCAGATACAAGACTTTACTGCTGGATTTATGTTATCATTTTACATTTGTCTTAATATCATGAGTTCCAAAAGTGATTCTCATAGCGAACTTGCCCGAAACACACGAAGGCTTACAGATTAAGCTTCCTAATTTATCTGAGAGATTTAACGGATCGTGGGTAGAATCGTTTAGTAATATTATTGTCGCAAATAAGGATTCTCATTTTAGTTTTATATTTCACCTGTCTGGCGGAAGAAAAGATGGATATTTAGCTATGTTCCTATATCGAAAATTTATTTGTGATTATTTATGTATAATTGGAAATTGCGAGTATACTTTGTAGATCTATGGTTTTTATCGCAGTTCTATCCTGGCTACATTCATACATTATTTCTTGCTGACTACATTACTAGTTATTCAGTTTATGTTATATCTTGTGTAACTTCTGAAGAAGTTTATTACTTGCCCCACTAGCTAAGTTGCATTCGCTAACTTATGCTATATAACCAGTGATCGGAATAGGTAGAGCTAATGTACCAAGTGGAGACTATAGAACTATATTTTTCGGGACGAATTGTCCCGGTTCAGGGACATCGTTTAAATGAATTAAAATAAATGCCGTAAAGGTAGCACCTTTACGGCATTTATTTTACGGTTTGAGTCTGAGCTTATAGATATCGATAAATGTACGTAGGTACTTAGAGTAGAGAGTTAGTTATTGTTTCTGTTTATTTTACGTTTCTTGATGTAACAATAATGAAGATATCTTTGGAAATGGTTTTTCTTAATCGATAAAGACAAAAAAGTAATTTCTACTAGAAAAAAAACAATATTGAAAAAAAAAACTGGAATCTAATTTAATTATTTTACTGTAAATTAATAACCTAATTTATTTATAAAAGCCAATCTTATCACCAATACGGCATGTATTTTTATACATTGAAACTATGTCCAAAAATCGGGATAAATTTCCCCTGTAAAAAATAATCTAAGGAAGTCTCCACTTTTCGCCTCTGTTCCACGAATTTTAGATACTCTACCTATTCCAATCACTGATTATAACTAACGCAACTTGGCTCGGGGGCTGTTTGGGTTTCTTTATAAAACTTCTGAATAGCCAATAAAGTTAACAAGTAAGTTCGATTTGTGTTTGTGCTCGTTGTTACAGGCATATCTTAGTGTGTGTAAGTTATGGAAATATTGCTTGCGCACACTATCGCATTTAAGTGTATAGTATAAAGAGCATACTATATATACACTTACATGCGATTCTATACAGAGAGGTAACTTCGTGAAATAGTATCACTGTAATCGGTTGAAAGTATATATTGAAAGTACACGCACACGCGTATTGCCTTAGATATCACTGTCTCATCATGGGATACCTCTGATGAAATTGTAGCAATATTATGTAGTAACAATACCTTTAATAATCGTAGGCTCCGAAATGACTAGGCGATCTAACAAGTAATTTAAGAGGCAGTGATCTTGTATACGCTTAATTTCTCCATAACATGGTACCTGCACTTTGGTTTTTGTAACATTTTATACAAATACAATAGATGTAGAATTTTTACGGAGTGTATGTTTGTATTTTTGATGTGGCTATTAATTTATTGTTTATAAGAACTAGGTTTTTTGGGTCAGTCCGAATTGAATGTGTTAGGGGTTACTGTTAAATGAATATTGCACTTATGTAGATAACTATACAATTTAAAACGCACTTTCTAATTAATCTGTAATGAAATTTAATGAATTGCGATTCTGGTATAATATGGTAATGTTAATAAATAAATCAAATTGGATAAGTCACTTTAGCCCTCTTATTCTGTAACTCAAATCGACGTCAAATCCTACGCAGTCAGTTCAAATACGGTATTATTATATCCTTTTTTAGGAACTGTTAAAACGGCAATTTTGTTCACGAGTTCTATGAAATACTAGCATGTGACGTCATAGTCAAATGCTGTCAACTGCTGGAAATATATAATTCTGATATTGTCAAACATTTTTGTTGAAACAGGTTCAGCTTGAGACACGTTTCTAGATTTATTGGACTACCTTGTCAAATACTGTATTGACGTGTACAGTATGGGAAACCTGTCATATTTCCATAGTTGTCGGTCCATTTGAGTTACAGAATAAGGGGGCTGTTATGAAAGTAGGGGCGTGACAATAGAGGAGCGATTTGGAAGGAACGGGCAAAACTATATGCATCTCATTCGTCGACTCCACCGTGATCAGAGATCACTCATCTATTGACATGGACTAAGAACTGATATTTTTGTGTAAATCTGCTTAGACCACAATTGTTAGTGCTGTCTATGTTTTGGATAACAAACATGCCTTAAAAGTATTGAAAATGATATCTCTAAAATCTATCATCTGATACTTCGGATACATTTACATCCTTTGTTTATTCCAACTGATATTCTTAAGACGTGGGGTTAATCATGTAATTCTAGCATCCAAGAATTTCCATCGATTTTGAGAAATGTACTAACTTTTACATAAGCTGTCTTTTATCGCGACTTTGTTTTGTTTAAAAGATGTTCTGATTGGTCTATTTTACAAAAGCGATCGAAATTCTTGTATGTCAGAATTGCATGATAAGGCTAAAGGGTCTATAAATTTTGTCAATACGAGAAATGGGTTTGTAAAAAAATATGAAATTTGTATTTCAAGTAGCGTTGGTGTTTAGCGGTTTAAAATTTTGATGTTTGGCGTGCTTCTCATGTAGATGGCTTCCTAAGATTCTGATGTAGAGACTAAATAGGAACGAAGAAACTGCTGTAATTCAATGCTTGCCTATCCCTAAAAAGCCGTCATTTGTCAAACTTACGCGAGAAACAAGAGTACGGTCCGAGTTATTATCTTGATATTACGTTACGTTGCATTGTTAGGACCCCACCATTGAAAGAGGCACGCCCTTAAACTATAAATGTGTAGCAATTAGGAAAAGAGCTACCTCCGTTGTTGCCTGAAGATGTATCAATGTGTGTCAAACGTGATAATGTACATACATATTCGAATCTGTCTGTGTATTTTCACTTATTATTTATATGGGCATTCTACCGATGTACTCGCAAATGCTTAGTAGGTACAGTCACCATCAAATCTAGTTAGTTATCCCAAGGCAGCGCGATCATAGATTCCTACGGAATAAGCCCGGTACAGCGATCAGAAGGGGTAACAATGAGATTGTGACTGTAAAAGGAGATTGGCGATGTGTTAAATTTCCACTGGACGCTGCACGGGGTAGAGTTGAGTCACGTGTAATAAGGAGGCCTTTACTCAACAGTTGGATTCCCTAACAACCTGAAATTGAATGAATCACTCCAAATTCTACTTACGTACGTCTAACGCGAACATCTTCTCTGTTAACTCCGAAGTTGGCGCTCAGATATGCAGCTGATATAGGTCGCGCCAGTTTTATGTCTGTGTGCCGCGCGTTGGGGGGGGTCACCACTCTTTCTCGTAGGGTGTGAGAGAGAGAGAGAGGTTTCCCCCTCCAGGCGGCACTCGGTTACACATAAACTTGGCGCGACCTAAAGTTCGCGTCAGGTTGTGATGGCAATTTTCTAGTTCGTTCCATTTTTCCTTAGACTACTTGCTAGAAAAAGGCCAGCGCAACCTGAAGCTAACTATAGGTACCTGTTTTTCGATATTGCGACGCGAAACGCGGCAATTTCAGAGCTACTTAACTGGATGTTAAGTGCGAGGTTTAATGTAGGTAACGAATTTTGTGGTCGGCACACCTTTTTACAGAGTGGCAGGGGGACCAATTTGTGCACAAGCTTAGCCAGTAGTTAAACACTTGGGACAAACGACTAGACCATCGCTGCCCTGGAGGTTTGAATATGCTTTTCCCAAACATACATACACGACTTTTTAATTAAATAGGGGTAGGCAGACACAAAGTGACAGTGAAGTTGAGCTGACAAAAGGGGGCTATTCTATGGGTACACATACAATGATTGTAAGCAACAAGAACCATTTTATTTATTTAGCAGTACAAAATAGGCCACCAAAACTGAATATTTTATGCAGCAATACAAGGGTAAATTATTTCTGTATCTTAGCTTTTTATTTTCGTGACATACCATATAACTAATTACCCGATCTCTGTACTATTTTTGTATATCCTAAGTTAGTATTGTACATTAAATCTGTAGAAAATGAATACAAAACTTGTGTTATTATTTACGCTAACTTTTTACGCCACTATCCAATATGTACGTGGGGCGCACTGACAGTTTCCGGAATTAATAAGAAAGAAATACTATTGAAGGTAAAAAATTAATTTATTGTTTCTCAAAATATTCTCCCTTTGCGTAAAATACACTTTTTCATACGATTGGTTTAATCGTATGAAAAAGTTTTCAAATGTTTTCAAAATTGGTTTAATTTTGAAAACATTTGGGCCACTCCTCCGTAGTGACCTCATAAACGTGGTTTTCATACTCTTCGACAGCCTCTTCTGGTGATGAAAATCGTTGACCGTAATTGGTTCTTACTTTTTGGGAACGGAAAAAAGTCACAAGGTGCCAGGTCGGGACTGAGGGCTCATAAGTTCTAGGTTTTTCACCCACAAAAATTCGTGTCTGTCTGACCGTGTGGGAAATAGCATGGGCGTACCCAGGTAGGGGCAGGGGGGGCTGCTGCCCCCCCTGCCCCTAGAAGATAAAATAAACGTAAACATTTTTTGTTTCAATATACCTGAGCGACCACCTTCTCGAAACAGGTATGAGCTGCCCTCCCCCCCCCTAGCTGAAATCCTGGGTACGCCCTTGGGAAATAGCATTGTCGTGGTGCAAGATGATAGGGCGTTTACGGTTATTTTTACGGAGTTCGTCAATAATTTCCGGCAAACAATTGGTCGTGTACCAGTCACTATTCAAGGTACGACGATTATCTAAAGCAACAGTATCCACGTGTCTCGGTTTATTTAAAAAAAGAAGAATCATCCGCTAAGATGCTCTTTTCATGCGCGCCATTTTGGATGGTTTCGGCTCCTCTTGAAATAATCACCATACGCTCGAATGCTGCTTTGTTTTATAGATCGTAGCAATAATTCCATGTTTCGTCACCTGTTACTATGTCCCACACCAAATTTGACGCACCTTCGTTGAATCAGGTAAGCATGGTATTGCACCAACTGAAGCGGTCTGTTTTTTGAGCCTTGGTCAAATTGTGTGGCATCCACCGCAGGCACAGCTGTCTCACACCCAAATGTTGGTGTAGGATTTATTGTGTTTGAGGCACAGCTTTCTCACACCCAAATGTTGGTGTAGGATTTATTGTATTTGACTCATGCCTATGTCTAAGGATGACCGACTCTTATGGCAGGTCACATGCCTGTATGTTTCGATCATACGGTTCACAGCATCGATGTTTTTGTTGTATTCGTCACTGAGATTGACACGACCGCGCTTGAATTCTGCAAATCAGCTATAAATAGTCGTCTTGCATGGCGCTTCATCGCCAAAAGCAGATTGAAGCCGAGGAGGCTCTGCTGAGCTGTCAAATTACACTTAAAATTGTAGAATATCATACTACGAAAATTTCCAAGTTAAATCCATGTTAATGTAGATGTGGCAGGCAAATTGTATGATTCCGCATCTTACAAACGGCGTCGTCCGTTTACAAACACGCGCTGCAATGTAATATGCCGAAGGCAAATTGACAAATTGAAATTAAAATAGCAAATTATCAGGGCAAAACACTGCGGTAGCTTAGGTGAAGGCTTTCGCTTCGCTCACCCCCTTTGCCCTTCGTGTTAGGTTGAACATGTAAGAACAACAATAAATGCTTAAAACATAAAGGAGTGTCAATTTGCCTTCGGCATATTACACAGCAGCGCGCGTTTGTAAACGGACGACGCCGTTTGTAAAATGCGGAATCAAACAAATTGCCTGCGACATAGACACGCAATATTTAAAATGGCGCCACAATGTAAAAACAATTGACAGTCGGATGAAACAAATTGCATTCTACAGCCAAAGAGTTACATTTTCAAATGTTGTAATTAGTTTTTTTACTGTCACTAACCCACAATCTTCGGTACATTTTTTTGATTTAGTGTGAGGAGCAGCAAAATAATCTAGAATTAAACTAACGATGCAGCGACATTTTGAATTCCGTTGAGGCGGCCATCTTGTCTTCAATCGCTGATACGAGCGTACGCAGAGGCAGTGCCGTTACTGGCTGTTGTAGTTAGCAAACAACCAGCTAACCACACTGCCAATGCGGTCAACCCTGGTGGGACTTCATTCTTCTGTTTGATGGTCTTCAGTTTGAGGAACTCGCAGGAGCTGTACTTCATAACTACCATTATCTAGTCTAATATTACTAAGTAATAATAAGATCTTGAAAGGTTTCGTGTCGACACAAAGACTGTGCTGAGTTCCTGAGTTTATTTGCCTATTGGTCAGTCATGGTTATTTTATATCTTTTGCTATTTTATTACGGAAATATTATACTGCATATCAAAAATGCTGATTTGCACAGCAAATATCAAGGCAAAATGCTGCGGTAGCTTAGGTGAAGGGTAAAGGGGGTGAGGGAATCTAAGCCCCCTTTATCCTTCGTGTTAGGTTGAACATGCTAGGACAACAAAAAATACTTAAAACATAAACTTGAGTACCTACACATAAAATATTTAGAACATAAAAAGTGTTTTTGCTGATCCTTTTTTGATGTGCAAATCAGTGTTTTTGATGTGCGATTAAATACTAGCCATTTAGTTATTTGTTTGGAAGGGGTGTGTCATGGAAAAAAAAACACTGAAGTTCTGTCATCATGCCGCATGACACTGTTGCATGCGGCATATTGTGCTTTTCAGAAGCCTTGATATTGTTAGCCAACTGTTCTTCTCTGTACACCGGGCCGCGGCCGGGGTGATACAGGTGATATGGTGCTTGCTCTACTTATGATGAGGATGAAGAGGATGCAACAACAAATCACGACGAGACGTTGGCTGTTACTCGCAGGCTGGACTCTCGGGGAAATCTGAAAAGTAAAAATATGTTTGATAAAAATTAACAACTTTCATTTGCAATTATCCATTGGTGTGGGTTCGTTGAGCCGAATAAACATCAACCATTACAAATAGGCACATACATTGCTTGTGGCCCCACACTAGGATATACCCTGTGTCGTGGGAACCAGAAACAGCGACGTCACACACGTACAAACACCCAAGACCTGTTTTTATTTTTGTATCAGCCGGGGATCGAACCCGGGACCTCTCGCATGGTAGGCAGAGCGCCAACCGCAGCGCCACAGAGGTCTTCATGTCATAAGCAGTGTTTTGCACTAGGTACTCTTATTAGCAAGGTTAGGTACTTTGTAAGTGCCTAGTTACTATCTATTTTTTTATTATCAGTGTTTAACTGCCTATGATGATTACTAATAAAGATGTCGATCAGCTCTATCATCATCTGATGCTCCGGGATAAAAATAAAACCGGTCAAGTGCGAGTAGGACGTCGGACCATATGAAGGTTCCAAACCTTAGACACCGAAAAACGTAAAACGACAGTCTTTTGTACGAGTATACCTTTTTATGTTCAATAATACAATATTAAATTCTAGGTAGGATTACATTCAAGGACGTGTATCAAAACATTGTAAAAGAGTTTTGTATATAGGATAGATCAGGGTCATGAGTAGTCGGAATTGCTGATTGAACGTATTACACCCAGAAGTGACTCGCCGAGTGGTTTGGGTCTCTTTTGTAGGTATTGAACTATGTAATCAGGTTAACGAAAATCTTTGCTCATTGAATCCGGAAGTGGATGGAAATTGAGTAACTTATTTACAGAAATAAATTAAATGTGGTAAAAAACTTGATATTATTTATTATAATTCGAACAAGTAATAATTAATTGCATAGTGGCAAATACCTAACTAAGCCCAAAACACAATACCTGCAATTAAAGATATTTTCCGATAAGATCCGGAGAGTGCACCGATAAACAATTAAAACAAAATGGCCATACAAATAAATTCTTGTAAGGGTACTTCTTTTAATTCTTAAAAACTGGCATGTTTCATTATTTCTTGTTAAAGCGGCAATAGAAATAAACCCTCTAAAAATTCCAGCTCTACTTATTTCGGTTGATCGGTAGAGCCCGCGGGTACCAAAGGATGTCTAGTGGTCATTGTTAAATCATTATCATATCTAACTTATACGCAGCTGTGTCTGCTACGGAGGGTTACGATGGGTAAAACTATCGAAAGTTTTTATTGGCGCCCTAGCAAGGCTACCATCTCTCTTGCCCATGCATATTCTCTCTTATTCTCATGCGCCGCTACCCCTCCAGGTGGCACTCGGGCGCCAAGTAACTTGGCGTCAGGTATATTGTGAAATGCACATCTTTGGAGACACTTTCCCAATCAAGTCATCACTTTCATTCAATTGTTGTGAACTATATGAAACGTGTCATCTCTTGAAAGAAAGAAAGAAATACTTTTATTGCACTCAAACAGATAAACTCACCTTACATAAATAAAAAAAGACAAAAATAAAACACAATACTTTTATTGACTGCTAGTCAAATTAGATACTTTTAGGAACTGTCAAAACGGTAATTTGTTAATGAGGTCTAAATACTAGCATGTGACGTCCTATTTAAATGCTGTCTTTATAACAAAAAAAAAGTGAACTTATAAAAATACAACAGGTGGAAATACACAATTCTGATTCTGTCTAACGTGTTTGTTGAAATAGGTTCAGCTTGAGACACGATTTAGATTTATTGGAGTACCTTGTCAAATATCAACACAGTAGGCCAGGCGGTAGGGTCACGATGTACCTTTGGTGTGCAAAAGGCGCTAACTCAGCATTATGCTGCGGGTGGGGGGGGGGGGGGGGGGGCTCTCAGCGCTGATTTTCAGTTAGTGCCAATAGTTGCCTCTTGTGATCTAAAAGTAATAATTGTGTAAGAAGGCGACTGCTGTGCCGCTGCGGATGTGGCTCTGCCTACCGTGCGAGAGATCCCGGGTTCGATCCCCGGCTGGAGATAAAAAAAAAAGTCCCCAGGTCTTGGATGTTTATAGGTGTGTGATGTCGCTGTTTCTAGTTCGCACGACACAGGGTATCCTAGTGCGGGGCCAGAAGTTATGTATGTAGATGAATTGTATAAACATGTTTTCCGCCTTCTAAGTTCAAAATAGTGCACCTTCGCCGCTTGATTTTGGGTTCTCAGGCCTCAACCTCGCTACTACCCACGCCTTCGGCGCGTGCCGTAAACTTCTCGGTTCGTATATATAAGCCTCTGCGAACTCGTACGAAATGTACGTTTATGTTATGTTTGTGATAATATTTTGATATATATGGTTCTTGAGACAAAAATAGGTATTCAAAAATATATCTTAAAACGTAGTGTTACATTACAGAAAAAAAAATGCTAGTTTTACCGATACACAAGCCATAATAAGCCTTTGATCTCGCTACGCCTGAGAGCAGCCGAGTGTATAATAGTTACCTATCGTATTTTGACACGTCCTCTAACTGATGTTTCTTTTTATGCCTAACTTGTTTAAAATTTTTCAAATTATTATTGAGGAGAAAGTGCTATGCCGATGCCTTCCAATTTTCCATACATAGGTACTTATGGTATTTACACCTATCAGATTTTGGTTAACAGATGATGAACACTAATTCATCATCTCCACACCACCACTCTAAATATAATAACTAGCTCTAAAACAGCTTTCACCAGTGTAACAGCCTTTATTATATATCTTATGACGATTCAGGTGGGTCGAGACCACATCCACCAAAGTAATATGAAATGATCCTGCGAATTGTATTGATAACTTAAAGGCACAGTATGTGTTATTGCAAAGGACAGGTAATCCGGTTTAATTTACAAACTATGTTTTTATTAGTATTTACAGCCAATTACAGAAACTATCTTCAAATAGTAAAGCCGTATTAAACGCAAGGGCGTACGTCAAGGCATGAGAACGACAGTCGTGGACATTATGGACTCGGAAATAAAAGGCCATGTTTTATCAAAAAAACAAAATTGTATGGAACAAAAACGCTGTTAGCGTTTATTGGGGCTTTAAAATTTAAAGATTCGTTTCCGTATCTGGCTGTTAGTCAAGTTAGGAATTGAAATTCTTTCATAGTCGTAGGGATACTGTCAGCATCAGATATATGTTTGTGAGCAGGCAAGATACTCAAATAGATCTATACATCCCTAAACAAACTGAAATATCTGCACAGCCAAAGTATCAAAATTATTTTAACATCCTCTGCGTCAACATGGATGTTGACATCCTTTTGACACTTTCGCTGTAGACATTTCTAGTTGTTTAGGATGTATAGATCTATTTGGGTTGCTTGCGAGCTCATATATATCTGTTGCTGGCTATACAATACCATTTCATAGACTTCAAGGATAGTACTATGCTGATTCGGAACGACTATAGTAGCATACATACATCAGTTGCACGCACCTCCACTTCTGTCAGACGATGAGCTAGCAATTTATTTTTTTAAGCACAAACAAAGCGTCTGGTCCCGCACTAGAATACCCTGTGTCGTAGGCCCAGGAATAGCGACGTCACACTCATATATATACACCAAACATCCTAGACCTGGGGGTATTTATTCTAATTCCACCCCAGCTGGGGCGCGGCTTCTGAAAAGCCCGTGGGGTACAACGAATTTCGAACCGCTCGAAAAGCCAGAGCGCTACAGCGCGACGCTCTGCTTTGTACCACACTGGTTTCTCAGCGCTCACATTAACAATTCACCGTCTGAATAGCCCGTGGGCTACAGCGCCTGCGGCGTTGAGTCCCTCTGGCTTTTCGTGAATTAGCTTGTTAAAAAAACTGGCGCTTCAACGCGCCATTTCCTAATTTTAGTAAATCAAAATTTCTTCTTATAGATCAAGTTTGTTCAAGTTAAGACCGATTTCACAATCCTCAGACAACCTTTTTCTATAGATTTTATTGTTCTCTACTATTATCATTGCATTAAAACTTATCAACTCAAAATCTTCATCCGAGAATAATAATAGTTTTTTAATTGTTTCACACATCTTGATTACGATACTGGCAATAACTGCATCGAAACAAAATGGCCATAAATTACTGGTGAGAAGTTGTGCCCTTGAAACGCACGTGTTTCCCAAAACTGCCAATAATGTTGGATATTTTTGTTCCACTCATCAATAAGGTACTCAACGCTCTCTTTCACGTCTCTCTTTCGAATTGCATATATACTTAGTTTATATTTCTAGAACATAGCTGTGGGGATTATGCATATATATTTAGTTTATATTTCTAGAAGATAGCTGTGGGGATTATGCATATATACTTAGTTTATATTTCTAGAAGATAGCTGTGGGGATTATGCATATATACTTAGTTTATATTTCTAGAAGATAGCTGTGGGGATTATGCATATATACTTAGTTTATATTTCTAGAAGATAGCTGTGGGGATTATGCATATATACTTAGTTTATATTTCTAGAAGATAGCTGTGGGGATTATGCATATATACTTAGTTTATATTTCTAGAAGATAGCTGTGGGGATTATGCATATATACTTAGTTTATATTTCTAGAAGATAGCTGTGGGGATTATGCATATATACTTAGTTTATATTTCTAGAAGATAGCTGTGGGGATTATGCATATATACTTAGTTTATATTTCTAGAAGATAGCTGTGGGGATTATGCATATATACTTAGTTTATATTTCTAGAAGATAGCTGTGGGGATTATGCATATATACTTAGTTTATATTTCTAGAAGATAGCTGTGGGGATTATGTTTTCCTACAGCTTAATTGGAGTGCCTGTTCAGATCAAAACGAAAGTAACCGGGAACGTATTTGTCACATAAGTTTAGATATTATTGTTGTTCGTTATTAAGTATTATGCCTTAATTATTATTGTCATACCAATCCACTATACAGCATATCCCTCATCTCATTACGTTAGAGTATGCCTATGCCTTCTATAATTTGACATTTATGAAGTTATGGATACTAGATACATCTGTTTGTAACCCCCAACGAAAAAAGAGGGAGGAGAGTGATATAAGTTTGAAGCTTCTGTCTGTGGCACCCTAGCGCTCAGACGTGTGGACGGATGTTGATGCGGTTTTTCGAAAATGATAGTAGACTTCCCAGCGCTGGTACTTAGCCATGTTTTATTAAAAGCGGTTCAGTGTTCCGAAAGTTATAAGCTCAACAAGGAAACAAGTTAGCTAAGTTTTACATCTCAGGCTACATTAGATGTGATTTAAATTTTTGAATTTGTAGTTATCAGAGATGTTCCAAGGAAAGATAATATTTGTTTACTCTATTTACTGATTCATTACTATTACGACTAGATACCAGGGTGATCGCAACTGGTTACACAGATTACTTTGTCGTCGGCTGTTATCTTCATACAATTTGTGTAATACAATCTGTGAAGATAAATAATTAAATGTAGCTCAGTAATACCCCTGCCAAGGGGCACAGGCCTTTACCCGGATACGAGTAAGATTGAGCCAGCCAGGCTCAGTGTGGGTTGCAATGTACGACCTACAACTGTACCCACATGCTAGTATACGATTTACTCGAGTGCGTCACAAGATATGGGAGATACCTTTCTTTTTTTTTCTTTTTTTTTAAATCAAATAAACTGACTGCATTTTCTTACAATACCGCATACAAATTTATATTACCGCACTATTTAAACTACATTTGTGAAAATGTAATGAAAATGGAGATACCTTACACCCTGACCTTTCATAAGCACAGTCTCCATACAACCAATTTTTCAATAAACCAAAATAAAATGGTTTATAAAAGACCAAGGAACTGGCCAGAAGATACACGCAGATTAAAATGTCAGTCCCATTATTCGCTTGCTCAAACAAAATAAATAGTTAATGAAATCATTGATCGATAAAAATAAAACACATACAAAATTTCAATCTTAGTTTATTAAACAAACAGAAGAAGCTTGTACCTAAGTAGGACCCAGTACGGTGCTGTTACGAGGCTCGTGGAGGTTTCTTCCCAAGTTTAAACAGTAAGAGAAGCTTCAGTGAATATATTTATCACATTTAATAATATTTTGAAACCTAACAACAAAAGAAGCCTCGCATTTGTACGTTTTTATTTTATTTAAAGTATTGATTTTCAATAAAAAAAAAATAAGAATAAGAAAGACGTCCTGAATGCCATCATTGTGATACTTCGATGGACGATACTACCATCCCTTTCCAAACGAAAGAAGGACAAGAGATTAGGGCATAGCTCTGTCCCTTACATAAAAGTGTAAAAAATGTTATCTATTGCGGCGTTCGCAGGTGGACTAGGTAGATAGGTACTTAATGGGGAAGCAAACTGTCTAATTAGTTCCACGTAGAGGGCGCTAAAAGTTTGTACATAATGAAGACAGAGTAAGTAAGCAAAGAGTTTCGTTCATCGGGGTTACTTACAAATGAATCACAGAGTATGTAGGCAAAGAGTTTCGTTATTCAGAGTATATCCAGATATCCCTAGAACCTCAGATCAGAGAGAACTTTTTGTTGCTGTTGACAATGTTTATCAAGTTACAAATTTCAGATGAATGAAACCCTTTGTTGCTATTGACAATTTTTATCAAGTTACTAACCTTAGATTAATGAAACTCTTTGTTATTGAGAATGTTTATCAACCTCAGATGAGTGTAACTTTTGTTGCTGTTGACAATGTTTATCAACCTCAGATGAGTGTAACTTTTGTTGCTGTTGACAATGTTTATTAACCTCAGCTGAATGAAACTTGTTGCTGTTGACAATGTTTATCAACCTCAGATGAATGCAACTTTTGTTGCTGTTGACAATGTTTATTAACCTCAGCTGAATGAAACTTGTTGCTGTTGACAATGTTTATCAACCTCAGAAGAATGAAACTTGTTGCTGTTGACAATGTTTATCAACCTCAGATGAATGAAACTTTTGTTGCTGTTGACAATGTTTCTCAAGTTATAAACTTCAGATGAATGAAACTTTTGCTGCTGTTGACAATGTTTATTAACCTCAGCTGAATGAAACTTGTTGCTGTTGACAATGTTTATCAACCTCAGATGAATGCAACTTTTGTTCCTGTTGAGAATGTTTATCAAGTTACAAACCTCAGATTAATGAAACTCTTTGTTGCTGTTGATAATGTTTATCAACCTCAGATGAATGAAACTTGTTGCTGTTGACAATGTTTATCAACCTCAGATGAATGAAACTTTTGTTGCTGTTGACAATGTTTATCAACCTCAGATGAATGAAACTTGTTGCTGTTGACAATGTTTATCAACCTCAGATGAATGAAACTTTTGTTGCTGTTGACAATGTTTCTCAAGTTATAAACTTCAGATGAATGAAACTTTTGTTGCTGTTGACAATGTTTATCAAGTTACAAACCTCAGATGAATGAAACTCTTTGCTGTTGAGAATGTTTATCCAGTTAGAAACCTCAGATGAATGAAACTCTTTGTTGCTGTTGAGAATGTTTATCCAGTTATAAACCTCAGATGAATGAAACTCTTTGTTGCTGTTGAGAATGTATATCCAGTTTTATAAACCTCAGATGAATGAAACTCTTTGTTGCTGTTGAGAATGTTTATCCAGTTATAAACCTCAGATGAATGAAACTTTTGTTGCTGTTGACAATGTTTATTCAGTTATAAACCACAGATGAATGAAACTCTTTGCGTTACAAACACACAGTGCCTATCTACCAAATAGTTTTGCGTAATCTTCCCCATTGTTACATTACAAGTGAGAAAAATATCCGTTGCTGCGGCAATCAGATAACCCCCTGTCAAGCAAAATGGAGCATTTAATAACTGGCTAAACGTGGGCATAATTCTGCCTCTGCCACCCTGTATGGAAAAAGGCGTGACGCTGTGAGTATGTGTGTACAAGCGAATACTCGATTGTCGATTTTTCAATACCACACCATACGAACAGCTGTTAAATATAGGCCGAGGTCATACTTTGTGCACCTGGATTTGACACAATATGAAAATAGGCTTAAAGGTCATGACTTCAAGCAGTCGGTTACTGTGCGCTTACAAATCAGTAACTTCTTACAACAAACCCCATTCGAAAACCAACTTTAATATAATGAGAATAAAGATTAGAACGTGAGCGACCTGTGGTGTTTGCTGCAGTACTTTTGTCTGGCTTCCCTTCTACAAAGTAGCGTACACGTGGAATTTACATACATTGTTAAAAACTTCTGCTTGGCATAGAAACACGGTTCACAAATTATTACTGTGTGTGAGTAGCTAATTCATCAAATAGCTAGTTTAGATAATTGATTTTTATAAGTCATATGTTATAATATTATAGTATCTCCTTTTATAAGTCATATGTTATAATATTATAGTATCTCCTTTTATAAGTCATATGTTATAACATTATAGTATCTCCTTTTAAAGCCCACGGAATTTTTGAGGCATCGCGATTTCGAACCTCATGCCATGGTTACAAAATTCAAAACCTATAGCCGGAAAATGTAATCTATAGATGCCCGTGGGCGTTAACCTATAGCCGGAAAATGTAATCTATAGATGCCCGTGGGCGTTAACCTATAGCCGGAAAATGTAATCTATAGATGCCCGTGGGCGTTAACCTATAGCCGGAAAATGTAATCTATAGATGCCCGTGGGCGTTAACCTATAGCCGGAAAATGTAATCTATAGATGCCCGTGGGCGTTAACCTATAGCCGGAAAATGTAATCTATAGATGCCCGTGGGCGTTAACCTATAGCCGGAAAATGTAATCTATAGATGCCCGTGGGCGACGGGCGTTAACCGGTGATAGTTTTGATACATAGGTAGTTTGATATCGTTTTAGTAGCTAGCAGGAAACAGGACTACGATAGTGTTCGAACATTTCCCATCATTACCTACCTAAGTAACCTACCCAGTCTCTTCTATGAAGATGAATGACCCACTCGTCGCTATTGGCAGATTTTATTTTCTCATTTACAGATTTATTACCAGTTAGCCCCAATTCATAACTTGCCAGTTGCTAGTGACTTAACGCATCCAAGAAAGAGCGATCAAACCAGCTACCCTGTATAGCATGATGATAATTGACTACCTCGCTTTCTTGTGATCCTGCTGTATAAACTGATACAGTACAGTACTGGGCACTCACAGTACATCAGTGTATATGTGAAATTATGTATGCAGCAAAGCTGAAATGATGCATTTGTGAATGTCTGTTATGTGAAATGGCTGCTACTATATTTGTAGGAATGCTGAAACAAAGCAATTTTATTTATTAATGTTTCGACCTACTTTGCCCAGTGGTCCAATGTAAAGAAGAGGCAAAAATATACGTTAGCTAAGTTAATATAAATATCTACAGTAGTAAAGAAATATACGTTAGCTAAGTTAATATAAATATCTACAGTAGTAAAGAAATATGCGTTAGCTAAGTTAATATAAATATCTACAGTAGTAAAGAAATGTTGACTTTGACTTTGCATATTGTAGACAAGGCTGGTCCAGCAACCAAGATCCCTTCCTAGAAAACTATTAGCGTCAGAAGGTACGCCAGCATTACAATGGCATCTGAGTAAGATCTTGAAGGTCGTACGAGAATAGAGACAAAGACTAGCGCAGGCGCAAGCTATTTCGAAGTGCATTTAATAATAATCTTGACATGTTTTCTTTGACACAGTTCGGTAAGGATACCTATTTGAAACTGCGCCATCTCTAGGTTATGGAACGATTTATAATATTAGTTCAGCGTTCATTAAGCTGTAAAATCTATGTGTGTTCATCCCAATTACGACAAAATCATCTGTGCAGATTATAAAGTTTATTATTAGCGTAAGATATCCTACCTATCTGTGATGTGAAATTGGTGAAAAGATGTATTGTTGTAGGTACAAAAGACATCGTCGTGTATGGCCGACGGCGCGGCGGGCGTGGGTCTATTATGTGCGGCGGGCGACTCGACTGCAGCGCAATGATGATAATTACCAATGAAGGTTGGACTAGGGAACTGGTTGTAACAATGACTTCCTCGACTGGCTAACTATTTAAAGTATGCATCTAGGTATATGCCTATCGACAATCAGTCTATCTTTGCCTACTTTTAGGTTAACTATTTAATCAATCGATATGGGTCATTTAATCCATATAATTTGCTCTACGATGTAAAATATATATTATTGACTGAATTATGTAAACGTCATTTCAAAGGGTACAGAACGAAATAAAAATAAAACGAAAATATGCTGAAAATAAAGCTGTAATAAGAGGGAACACATACGTAATAAAAATACATCTGTAACTGTTGCTTGAATATAAAAGAAATACATAATAAAATAAAAATAGGCAGAATACAGCAGGTATTTATACTGTACAATCCGTACAAATATCATTAGACAAAATATTTAACAAAATCATAAGAATACACATGAAATTGCATAACAATAAAGGTATAAGTAAGTACATTAAATGAAACAGTAACAACAATAAATATAAAGCTTTCAAGAGTGCTTGCCTTAAGCTTTAAAATAAAAATATAGGTATGTACGTTAAATCAATATTGTCACTTTTGTGATGTTTCTAAGGTCAGTTCTCTTAAAAATACAAAAAAATAACAAAATGTAGAAATCAACAACATAAATTCATAAAGATAGTAGGGTCACGAAAGTCCGCACTATAACTGTTTCAGTCGTTCTAGTAGAAGGCTCAGGGTTCAGTTTCCGTGTTGGAGGCAGGAGCGTCGCATCACGCCACGGGGTGTCGTACCAGATAGTGCATTTACAGTTACAACGTTGCAATAACGCAAACATGTCGCGTGCTTTGCAAACGCACTCCTGGCACGAACCCAGGGGCATATTCAAAACGTTGATATCGATAGACTCACGCACGCGCCATCACTGATTGTCTTTCCGGTAACTTTTAGAGTCTCTAGTTTCACAATCGTTTGATTTACCCTAGTACTTCAAAGATATTTCAACAGGTACGGATACACCGTCCCGGTATCGTTATCTTGTCTCGGCAAGGCAAGGATAGCAGGGAAAATATAACGCTGGGCTTATTGAGACATAGCAAATGTATCGATGCTTTATTTGCATCAATATGCAATAGACCAAGGAATTTGTATATTACAGCAACTTTCACTAAAAGTGAAGAATTCCTTGGCCGGATGCATCTCTCCGGAAATAAATGTCGAAGCACAAGCCGAAGTCGTTTAAAATTAAAAGCGGATGGTTGCTGTTAGTCGATGTACGAGTATGTGCATAGGATTGTTGTTATTACGAGGTAATTTATGTACAGTGCAACGGTATGTGACTAGCAATATTAGCATCCGCAATCTTTGGCCGTCATCGGTTGGTTAATGAATGATAGTCACGTACTGCGCTTGTCGAAGGCTGTTGAGTACCGACCGGCTGCGTATCGATAAATGTCATATGCTATTCTCGAGAGACATGACAACACTTCCTTTATCTTATTGCCATCTGCTCTGGGTGTTAGAGCAAGGTCGGCGCTGTGAGATACGTAATGGAAGACGTAAGTTGAGCACTTATTGCACTCTTAACTCATCAATCATCTCATCATGCAAGATTAGAAGTTAGCAAAATATTTTATACTTCATTCATCACTGATTTAGTTGTTTAGTCTACTTTGAGTATGTACCTATTTTACAAACAAAGAAACAAAGGTCTACATTTTATCGAATGTGCTCGCTTTCTTCTTAATCTAAGGTTTATTCTGTAAAATACCACAGCTAAAATAAGTATTAGATCCAAAGAATACAGGCCATGGCGTGAATTTCTGTTCCAAATCAACGTCAACACGGGTTTTTTTTACAAAATATTGACACGCTTTTTAACGTAACGCAAGGTTGTCTATTTAAAATCAGATTACGCAAGGGAAAGTGAAATGTCGAGGAAAAAAACCTCATACATTGCAAGCAGTGAAAGTGCAAACAGAAAGCGATGTGTTGATGCTGACAGAACCATTAGTTGTGACTCGGAAAAAAATGGCTGGTTGCACAATTTCATCAAATAAAATTAGATTAGATTAAAAAAAGGCTTGGTTTGTTACTGCACTTTCGGTAACTACATTAAGCAATTGTTTATGAGGAAAACCTATTGCTTCGTTGATTTCAATAATACGAGTATCTAACAGTTATTATTACAACTCAATTTGCTAATGCAGAAGTCCTAAACATATTGTAGAATTGACCATATCATGAAATGGCCAACCATGGTTGAATAAGAACTTTCATTGAACGAAGAAATCTTTTATGGAAAAACACTGCGGCAGCTTCGATGCAGAGTAAAGGGGGCGAGCGCACAAATAGTATTCGTGTTAGTTCGACATGTATTTCACAAAAAAAATTAGCTCGTACTGAATAAAAATTGCTTTTAAAAGGACATGTTTCATCAAATTCAACCCTTTCTGACATGATCTGATAAAATGGGCATTTCATGAAATGATCAATTCTATGATATGGCTACGACACATACTCATATACTGCGTTATGTGTAAGTAGTTAAGTCATATGTAAGTATTAAATGATATTAACATGAATTAGTCATCATGTCATCAGCTGCAATATCTGTCATTAGATCGTCATCGTCAATCTAGCGTCCGCGTAGTAGGTACCGTTCGTATGCGGTGTAGAGTCGGCGGGACATTAAATGCAAATATATAGAAACCAACGTTCTTTTAACGTGACGGCGAATATTCCGAGGTGATTTGTAAACGTCTTCATTTGGGGAAGAACCACTTGTGGTTATTGTTGTCTACTTTACAATGAGCCTAACCGTCTTAGCCAGTCACGATATTATATAAACAATGAGCCTAACTGCCTTAGCCAGGTACGATACTATATTTACAATGTGCCTAACTGTCTTAGCCAGGCACGATATTATATTTACAATGAGCCTAACTGTCTTAGCCAGGCACGATATGATATTTACAATGAACCTAACTGTCTTAGCCAGGCACGATATTATATTTACAATGAACCTAACTGTCTTAGCCAGGCACGATATTATATTTACAATGAACCTAACTGTCTTAGCCAGGCACGATATTACATTTCAGCTTCTCTATATCAGTATCAAACATTTCGATGTTGTTAAGTCATGAGATGATATGTCTGTTAGGCTGTTACCTATATTTATGCACTAATACAAGACTTTTGATACATACAACGATTTTGTTTACTAAGATGTGCTTAGCAGGCTGACAACACCTTTTAAGCTTAGCTATGGTGAACAATTACTAGTTAAATCATAGGGATTAGGTAAGAATATCATAAACTAAAGTAATGCCTTTTTTAATTACACTTACATCCGCAACACAAAGCGGGGTAGGTATTGTATATCCCGTTATTAGCTGCAATTGGCCTTGTTTTACCAATCTAAGTACCGTACAAATGATGTTTGCATCAAGCGAAAGTAACATTTAATTGTACGTTCAATTACAGCTATGAAGACATCGCCGTAAATGCGTGTGGAAGTTAATTCAGTGGCCCATGAGCAGCTGCCAAACTGTCTGGAAAAAGCTATGAAACTATGTTTAATTGTTTCCATTTACGGATATATCGTGAGGTGTAGAGCAGTGGAATCATACCGTCTGGCACGTGTAGTAATCTAGCATATGATATATAAGTTGATTTGTAGCTATAATACATGCAGCTAAGTCAGTGTGAGTTAATGTTTATTGTGTGCGAAAGATGACGTAACAACATATCTTTGAAACGCTTTTCCCATTCCAAATTACTGTAGCTGACCTTTTTTGAATTCGTTTACGAAACTGTGTATCCGAAATGAGATTGGGCAGATAATGAGAAAATAATAGAGCTCTATCATAGACCAATTTCGAAGCTGTCCGTTCCCATGGGCCCTGAATGTACAGGCGTTGTTTAAAGTACCTCTGTGGGGATTTGCACAAATATGCAATGTCAGTGTTATTTAGTATTTGCTGCAGGCGTGTTCGAGCGCGTATATATAATAGCAGGCCCCCGAACGCGATACAGTCGAGATTCCCTTGGCGGGCTGTTCATACAAAGGTGAGCGTAAGTGGGTCATACTTGCGGCCTTGCGCGCGCAGCCCGCTAATACTAAAACCAATATAGTTTAGCCCTCCATCGCTCGTCAGAGAATACGTGGGGGGGGACATGTTAACTGTAACGGTCATTAGTTAAGCGCATCGACGAGGAGGTCATTTGCATGACAAACTGGTCAAATCCCAAATTGATAGCATGATGACAGTTGTTCTTTTAACTATAGTTATTCTTGTTCAATTCTAGCCAATTGACTATGGGAAGTGATCTGCTAGCCTGAGATCGATTAGAGTGGCGTTCTTTAATTTCAGCCGTTTACTGCCCAGCGAAGACTGGGTAAAAATAAGTAATTCAAGACTACAGTTATGGACGCAGCATGTCGACAGCAAATAAGGCATACTGTTGACGATATAAGTTATCGAAACAAGCTACTGGCTTCCGTGATAAGAAAACTAAATAGACGCGATAGATAAATCTAAGTGTGCGGGCGACTTGAGGTGAAGAGATAATAGGCACTAATACTCCGCTAGATGAAGTACTGACGTAATTCTTCTAGTCAGCCAATCGCGAGACTGCACTGCATTGCAGCAAAAACATGAACATATCACTGAATCATCATCATCATCATCATCACTATTCAATGAGATATACTCGCAATGCTCTCTAAAACACCTGACTCGATCAATGTTTCAGCCGAGCCGCGCAGTGATTCAGAAAGCTAAAAGTAACTGCAGTTTCACATATCAATTTCACTATGTGAACCTCAGTGCAGTTGAGAAATGAGGCCAAATAATTGTTAGTTCTTTACGCGCTAGATTAGCTGCATTTTGCAATTGAGTGTGCATGAGACAATGTATGTGATAGATAACTATGTCGACTTAATTGTCATCGTAGCGCATGCTAGCTATTAATTTGTCCTCGAGCACAACACACGAGGCACTCATATGGGCATCGCTCAAGTGATTCGTTACTACTCATCATGCGGAAGGTATTGCGTCACGAACATAGCGAATAGTGTTTGAAGTAATCGCGGCAGTGCAGTTCTTCAGTGAGGAAGCGCCGGCCACGCTCTAGAGCCGATACCACTTTCCCTCTCGAGCACGCATCAAAATTACAATTACAAATTGCAATACAATTATCGGAGTTCAAGCTTGTTTTCGTAACTGATGATAGCGTGACGTGGCGAGCGGCGGGCACACACCGAGCTTGATTTCTAAAACGAAAGCACCTGTCAGTCGGCGCGGGTTGCGACACCGCGTGGCAAATGTACTATCGAGCTCCTCGAGCGACTCTGATGGATACTGAATGACTGATTGCCAACGCTGACAGACTCAGTGAGCCGACTGTTACACGAGAACGAAGACAACGTTGTCACTGAAACTGCACTCGTTGAGGAGTATAGTGTGGCTAAACTTTGTGGTAAACTTTTTGCAAAACTAACTTTCGCCGAGAGTTTCACTGGCGAAAGTTTCACTGATGATTTGTGTAGAGTCGCAGTCGTATTAGAATAATGTCGGGCTGATTGACTAAAGAAGAATAGCTAGAAGTTCAACAAGCAAGGAAGAAACATAGATAAGAAGCAAGGAAGTTCAACAAGCAAGGAAGATAGAAAGTGATCCAGACACAGGTGATGTGCAGGGGCGGGAGGGGTATGCATGCGGGGGTCTACAGGGCCGCGCGGGGCAGGACCGCCAGTCCTCGCTTATTATCTACTTTGGAATAGTCCCACAGTGGGCGTAGGACTTGCGCAACACTCAATTCCAACGTTCTAGAAGCGACACTGACACGACACTGAGCACTTCACTGTAGCGGGCGGAGCGTGCTGCGGCGGTGCGCGCAGCGGCTCCACTGCGCCGCGTTCCACTTTTCCTTCCGGCGGCGGCGGCGCGCGCGGCGTCGAGCTCACTCGTTGGCACCGGCGCACCTTGCATAACCGCTCGTTTCGCAAAGCCGCTCGGAGGTGCATGCGGCGCGGCCGGCTCAAAATACGCGCCTGCCCTGCCAATGGGGCCGCTCGCTGACGCAACCACCACCACTCGGCTCGCGAGCCTCCACCCCACCACCTTTCTTTCCGATTTCACGTATGACACTTTCGCCGAGACGCGTGCGAACTCGCTTTCGTAAACGCGGTTGTTTTACGCGTCTGCAAATCATGACATTCGCCTTTGTTTATGCGGGTTTATTTGCGGGCATGTTTAGTTTGAGCATTGATTGCCGCGAGGATCGGCGCGGGCGCTAGATAAGCGCGGGGCGGCCAGATGCATCGGTAACTAGGTCAACGCGCTGTCGTCATCTGCTCGCCTGCTGCATTCTAAACGCGATCTAGGTTTGGATTTGAATAATGACATTCACTTCATAGTTTTCATTTCATTTCATAGTTAGTCAGTCCTAGATAGACAAACATTGAATAAAAATGCAGTTGCATTGTACGCGTTCGGTTGCACGCGGCAGGGGAACGTCCCCGGGGTATCGTTACACCTCTTGTTTATTTAACGTACAGTCGAAGCTCATATATCGGCCACAATAATGTCGTCTGAGAGCTCGGAGCGACACAAATAGATGATCCATTTCGTCGGCCAACTCGAAGAGCCCGCAAAAACAACGCAATGAACTTTTTGCGCGCAGATAATTACAGGTAGCCCGCGAAAACGTAAACGTGTACCGTGTAATCCGCATTTATTTGAGTGAATTATCGCGTGCGTTTCATTATGAAATTGAGTTTCCCTCTAAGTATTTTTGTTTGGAGATTGGCAGATCACGGCCGCCTTAATACAGGACTGCATTTTTGATAGAGCATTGATGATACAGTTTTTTTTTTGTAATTTCGTGCCGCGAATATCAAGTAAGGCTGGCCTCGCTTGTCATCCGTCGTTTTCTTCACTGAACGATAATAAATAGTTTTTCAGTTTCGGTAGTGCTAGCGTGTACTATGCGCGCCAAGGCCACCTGACTCACGCCGCATGCCAGCTCTTGGGAACCGTTTTGCACGTGTGCCACGAATAGTTAAACCCACTGACATCTGTCATTGCATATTTTATTTATAGTACCTTCCTACGTGCGAAACTGTCACAAATGCGCGTGTTGTGTTTACTATTCGCAATTTTATAATATATATCACTGGTTATTTGTTTAGCCATTTAAAAAATGTATGTCGTCTATTTCACTTTTGTTTACTTGTTTGTCCGCAAAATTAACGGAGATTATTCTGAGAGTTTCGGTCTGATTTGCCAAACATACGTCCTCTTAATCCTTAGTGCATCTGCGTCTTTATTTAACCGACAATTACATTAATTGGGCTTATTGCACCGATCCACAAACCAGTGGTTTAAATATGCCCGCGCGCAGGTCGCCTGAGCTATTCGAGGAAATTTTCGTGTGCCGTTTTCAGTTACAGGACTCGTTTGGAACGTCTGTATTTTTTGGACGTACCCATATATGGGAAGCGGTGCATACTTTCACTTTGGCATGGCGTTACAACACTTTGGAAGATAATTTCGGTAGCCACTTATTCAAATCCGAGAGAAGAGTCTTGCTACTTTACTAAATAGAAAGCAACAAAAAAAAATGCTGTGTACATCGATGTTTACTTTTGTGGTTTTATCAAGGATTTATTCTCATTCAAAACTATAAAGCGCCTACAATCGCCCGTGAAACAGGCTCGTGTGTTTACGCATTAAGATTAATTTGATTATCATGAAAATAAAAGCGTAAAACTAGGCATGTGTATTAAATGGACGTGTGTGAAGTTCTCGTTGGTCGTCAACTGTACGAATACCATATTCGATAATTGGACGCGAACTGGCAGTATCGGCAATTTCCTGCCTTCTACACATGTCCCAATTATCTGAGGGGGATGACGCACCAGTAAGGGGGAGGGGGTTGTCACCTACTGGCACTTCGCCCAAGGACACCTAGTTCACGCTTTGGTCAAGGTCATGTCATATCTAGACAAATTCAAATTAGTATTTAGATCAAACGCAACCTTGGCATTTTGCCCGTTCCTCTATACTTTAAATAGGGCAACGCTTCAAAGGGCAAATTGCGTGTGAAGGCGTACAAAATGCACCAGAATGCGGGCGCGCCCGTTGGCATGCCGCCCAAGGATTTGCTACGAGGAATTGCAACCAAATTGTGCTACGCCAGCTACAAGGACCCCGCTGCGCATCGGCAGCTGCTACGCCGTAACGCTCCTATGACGTAATGCAGTGAAACCGCGGCGTATTCGCGAAATCCCAAAAAAAGGAGTAATGACATCGCGTGTTGCGTTAGGCGATAGTCGTGAATTACAATGGCCGGGCGATCACCGCAATTACAACACGTCTAGAAAGTCGTTCCACGGTCATCGGTCCCGCGGGCGAAAGTTTCGCCTCGAGTGGCCTTTGCGTGTTAACCGTGCCACGAAGCGGTCTCACTTTCGCAAGATGCGTATCGCGTATGAATACGAGCGGACGAGAACGTGTTCACGTCATCGGCATGTCCCGGGGTTGAAGAACTAGGCGCGGTGGACCAATCAGAGGGAAACTTCGAGCAATTTTATACGCAATCATATTTTAAAACTTGGGTATATTTTGTTTCCTTGTATGTGATATGGAGTATTACATTTTTATGGTAATTTCTTTGTTTTCCGGAAGTTACTCTGACTCCAGAGTGGCTTCGGCCAGGGTTGAAGCACTAAGCTTTTTACCCTTAAAAATGCCCTTGTTGCCAAAAGTTAGCATGATGATTTGAACCTTATGAGATTGTTATAAGATCGAAAAGCAATCAAAAACAAATTGGCAACACTATGTATTTGAGGGTTAAATGCAAATGAAAATTTCGTACAATATCTGTCTATTACATATTTTGTAAAAAAGAGCCGCGAGCAAGACCGACCGAACGAATATTTACGACCGAATCCGACCGATTGCTTCCGACCGGAACAACTAACACGTTGATAACTTCTAGGAAATTGAATGATAGCCAGAAATAGCTCGGCAGGACCTCGCGTCCCGGCTGGACATGCGCAGTAAGAACTAACTTTTTTAAATGTCCTTTGGTGCCTGGATGCCTGCGGGCCCGGCCGGACCTGATTGATGACAAAGGAGGAAATCATAGGTAAGCAAAGAGGTCATGTAAAGGACTGGCCGTATGTGAATTTTAGTTTTGCTATTTGTTCATATCGCGTGTTTTGTTTTTGCTAAGCATTCAATCGGTTAGCTTAGCAATGCTTGTGAACTTGGGTCGTAGGAAGAGTCTAAAATATATTTTAGGGGGTTATTACTGCATTACAAAGAAATAGTATATCTTTTAACATATGTAAATGACGTCACGGATACTTTAAAAAAATATATATGATATTTTGAAATTTTCGTTCTGGGTTTTGAGGATCATATTTATGAGGTTTGACAACAATAAAAGTGATTACAAGACAAAATGATAAAAATGACTTTCTTGATAGAAAGTCGTTGTTTGTAAGTTATGATTTGCTTTCCAAATATTTTGACTTCAATACTTATATAAGAACTAAAGTATTATTTTTGGGCCTGTTTTAATAATTTCACTAGGTATTATGCTTTTTTTGGTACAGATATTCAAAACAAATATTTATTTGGTGGATAAATGCAAAAAATATATATTGCAATATGATTGCGTTCGGATTTTAAACACTTTCTATTATCCTTGATAAATTTATTCACTCCAGAGAGTTGAGGGTATTGAAATGAGACCCGTCCGCGACTCTCGTAAAGTAAGGACTGACAGCTCTATTTCAGTATGCTATGGTAGCTCAAAGGCCGCGGCAGGTCCCGGATGTTGCATGCACTTGCGCACTAGACTGCATCGGAGCCCCCGGAGGTGACCTAGGCAGCCCCCCCCCCCCCCCCCGGCGGGCTACTGCGAACTCCACCACCCGACCCGACCCCAAACATTCTCAACGTCCACAACTTTCCCAATTCGAGCCATCGAACATTGATATAGATTTAATGTGGTAATTCCCAATGTCGTGAAGAGATCTTCGGATGTTGGGAATATATTTGAAAATGGTCTACGGCGATGGGCAAGTGCCTTGCTATTGAATAATTGTGGGTGCAACTGTGCCTCTGCCACCCCGTATTTGAAAAGACATGAAGATTTGTTTTGGTTATTTCTATCCCTTTCTTATTTAGAGATATTTATGTGAATCTGTTTTTTATTCTGTATGTAAAAATAAGTAACACTTGCCACCACAGATAAACTACTGGTTTGGGTGGAGACTAGATAGCATTAAGTTATGTATATATGTTGTAATTGGGATTAATAAATGGTTTAAAAAAAAGCGAGGGTGGAATTGGAAATACTTTTGAACAAGGGTTGGGGTGAAGTGGGAATAACCGCCCCCCCATGCACCACGCCCTACCCCCCTACCCCCCTACTGGTCTCCCGCGTCCCGCGTAGGCGCGTAGGTGCTCTCCCGGACAAAATGGCAGAACAAGGTCTAGATTGATTAGTGCATGTACTTAAGATGGCGGCGTTTGATTGATAATAGATGCGTAAACTGTGCTCTTGTTATATTGTATGTTATGGATATAGCTCGCGGATAAGGTTTACTTAGGAATAATTCTACCATATAATCGTACTTTAACATCTGTAATTATGATGTTCGTAGCGATGGCAAGAGTTTATTTTTTAATTCTACAAAGGGCCTTTTAATTTTAGGCTGTTTTTACAAATTTTCTGACATTATGATGATACTTAATAATAACTTGATCAGCATGTCGAACGGAAATTAATCAAACAAAGGATTTGTAGTATTGGTGAATAGGATGATGAGTTAGCTGATGTTAATGTGCTCACTGTGCAATTATTATTATACAATTGTTAATTCCCAAAGTTGGGCTTGCTAATGCATTTTGCGCCGGTCGCGCTTCCCTAATTTCGCGCTAATTACTTGCGACGCACGAAAATGGGCGTCCGACACAAAAAGTCGCCCATACAGGCAGTATCGCGCCGCGACCGCGGAATGTCCACGGTGAAAGTAGTCGAGCCACTGCTGCGACTACCGAGAAAAACAGTTCTTCATGCGGTTTCACTCAACAGGTGGGGCTGACCGGCACTGCTAGGGTGGTAGCTGGTAACGTCTGCGCTACCAGAAGCGCTGCGAACGACTGTGGCAGAAGCAGATGCACCGAAATAACTGCTCGCTGTGCCCGGTTGCATCTCCCCACCCTCCCCTCTCGCGGTTCCGACAGCCCCCGAACCCCCCCTTCCCGAGCGTCGGTCTCCCGCGGCCCTGAGAGGCTGACACCCCAACCTAGGGGGATAGTACCTCGATGGCGCTGCATCGATTTTGATTTACCCTTTGCAGCGGACGAAGGTTGGCAAGTACTCAAATAATAGCTTGGTAGGCATCCGGGATTTGTGACCTAATCGATGGAGCTCGCAACATGTGGGCGCAGGCGTTGGATACACCTTTGTAGGGCGTTCAATTACAAACTGGATAGAGCATAGGTAGGTATAATGTAGAGATGCATCTATGTTACCATCTTATGTACTGTGCACGCTACAATCAAATGGCAGTTTCATTTCATTACCTAAATAGTAATTTCAATGTAACTAATTGGACTAATTTTTCTATGAAAATAGTCCGGAAACATGACTTGAAACCGACCATGTGAATTCTGGCTTCTGTGCCTTAGTTAATGACACGTCATTGTTTTACTTCAGAAGTCATCTCCTACTGAAATAATTGACAATTAGGAAATGATTGAAATGATGATATTCGACCAGACCACACCACCAAGCCAGAGAGGTGACCATAATCCAAGATTTATCCACCTAAGTCCAAGAATGTCTAAGTGATGAAGGTGACGGAGATTGAGCTCGGTATACACGAGGCTTATAATGTCAGTAGTGTGGAAAGTTGGTAAGCTAGCAACTGTGGCTTCGTACGAATACATACATAACCGTGGCTACTATATCTGTAATGAAAATTTAAAATTAAAGTCTAAAGTTTGTCTCACTTGTATGTACGTTGATAACTTTCGAACCACTGATCCGATTTTCATAAAACATAGCTAAGAACCATCGCAGGGAAGTCTACTACTAACATTTACAGATAACCAAATTAAAATGGGAAATAATAAACTGCACATCAATACTACTGATTTGCACAGCAATTATACTGATTTTCACAGAAAATATCAGGGAAAAATACTGCGGTAGCTTAGGTGAAGGATAAAGGGGGTGACCGAAGCGAAGCCCCCTTTATCTTTCTTATTAGATTGAACATGTAAGAACAACGAAAATACTTAAAACAAAAAGTATTTTTGCTGATACTTTTTTGCTTTGAAAATTAAGTAATTTTGCTGTGTGATTAAATACTAGCCAATTAAAATCCGTCCTTTGAAAGCAAGAGTGCCACAGACAGATACACAGACAGACACTCAGATAGACAGACGGTTCAAACTTATTATACCCCTCTTTTTTCGTCGGTGGTTAAGAACTAGCTTTACGTCGAGTATGTGCCAATCTGTGTTGCCAATCCTGGACAGCAAGCACCTGCCTTATATACAGATAATATTGAGAAAGCGAGATTATATTGCCAGTATTGTGTAAAGTGGATGTCTTTAGTCTCTGTCTACGCCTCTTCCGGGGAAAGGCGTGAGCACATGTAGCTTTAAAATCAGCCTCACGTCTCCCGGGAATCAGCCTAAGATTAATTTGCGGCGTACACGTGTTACACATTCGTATCCTAATCAATATTCACAACAGTCAACTCATCGGCAATCAGAGCTCAATCAAGTCGGTCAAACGTCGTTTGCCGTGACGCATGTCAGTTTCGACAGAGTCTGCCCTTGCCCTGTGCAATTGTTTTACGTAACGAAGGGCCTGGCAATACACTTGGCACGGGGAGCTGGCCCGGCCGACAGTAGACAAAGCCAAATTAAATATTTAGACGTGAAGGCGCCTGGCTAGCGGAGATTGCACACTACAATCTATTTACCACATTAATAGACGAGTCAGAAAATGGGAGAAAAACCGTCCAAGGGCTAGTTAGACTCGCATACGAGGGGTTCCGTAGCAACGTACAAGAAAAATGAAAAATCACGGCATGCTTAGGGCATTTCATACTATTTTTGCGAAAACTATCTTTTCTCAAAAATAGTATAAAATGTGCCCATAACAACTGTAAAGATAGTATCCCAAAGTGACTCCTACTAAACAATTTTTAGAAGTGTCCAGGAAAACGCAAAAGTGTCCAGTAAGTAAGTATGAAATCCCATTACATATAATATTTAAATATAAAACTATTTTTTTTTCAAAGATAAGCTAAGAAGGTTATTGGCAATAAGGGCCTTTAATAAAAAGGAGGTAACATAGAGGTTGGCGTGTCCGCAGTGCAGTTATATTGCACGATGTAAAATGGCGGAAAACTCAGTTCATTCGTATTTTTACTACATATTTTGATACTAATTAGGAATTAGGAATTCGATACTAACAGAAAAAAAATAAGAATAAAATAAAATATTCACTATGAACATAAATGGTTTAATTTTTGAGAAAAGTACACACGCTTCGACCATAAGTGCCATCCTGGCCTCGTATTATAGCCGGATACATCATACTCGTCCAGGATGGCTTACTTACTGGTCTCTTCAGTAATGTACTATGATACGAATACTTAAAAAACCGTTATGCTGACGATTTTGATAGTAAGAACTCAGATAGGTGATTGACACAAATAACTCCCTAATTGAGTGGTTGCATGCTACATACAATTCATACATAGCTACGCAATGAAAAGCTTTACCAAGAATTT
Organism: Argyresthia goedartella; assembly: GCA_949825045.1. Lineage (NCBI taxonomy): Eukaryota > Metazoa > Arthropoda > Insecta > Lepidoptera > Argyresthiidae > Argyresthia > Argyresthia goedartella. The sequence continues at coordinate 17,087,034 of OX463824.1, read as the reverse complement.
CCATATGCTGAGAACATTGGAGTATGAAAAAGAATGACAATACTTATGGCTTTTTGTTCTAGACATAGGCACAGAAGTTTCTACGATCGCACGCGTCATGGTGTGTGTGAGAAATTTACTTATGTAATGACATAAAATTCATCTTTCAATCGCTTTTGAAAAAAAATACTAAAAGCAACATCGCATATGCAACCGAAGTCGCAATGAACTAGCTCGTCTCAAATAATCGTATTGTAATTGGTATTTTTTATACTTATAGCTAGATGTCAGAATTACATGATGAGGATACAGAAAGGTTTTATGTGGTGATTAGGAACATAATTAGCTAAGCTAAAAAAAAAGTGAACTAGTTTTTATTTTATGAATTTTAGGCTATTTTAATTATACTAATTTGAATATTTGGAGGAATGTATTTCTTATTTTTTTATATTTTTTAAAATAACAGTTTATGAACTGTTGTGCTTGAGACTGGTTAATCCGACTAAAAAACTATAATATCAATAGGACAGGAAAACTGATGACACTTGACAGTTTTACAGGATAGCCAACATAACTGCGAAGGGAATTTGAACAAACTATAACCGAACTGACGACAAATGAAGAACATTATGTTTTTTACGGGTAATTCAGTAATCCTTTAATATTTTTTGATGGGAATAACTGAATTTAGTTAAGAACACAATTATCACGAAATGGTTTTCTCAGTTTGTTACCCTTATTTTTTACATGGCCAGTTCTGCACAATTTACATACACACACACACACACTCTATTTTCCACTTCTATAGATTGGCCGCTTAGACCAACATTTTGATAAGGATAAGTGAAAAATATTATTTCCGCCTTATAACCTCAACATATCATCTTCGCCGCTTGATTTTGGGTTCTATGGCGGAAAAATTATATTCCTAACTCGTTCGAAAAGGCTTCTTTAAGAACCTCGCTACGACCCACGCCTTCAGCTCGTGCCGTAAACTTCTCGTTTCGTAAATATGAGCGAACTCGTAGGAAATCTACTATTTCCGACTTCTGAGCTAAAAATAGCACCTTTGCCGCTTGATTTTGGGTTCTCAGGCGGAAAAATTTTATTCCTAACTCGTTTGAAAAGGCTTTTTACTGACCTCGCCTTCGGCTCGTGCCGTAAACTTCTCGGTTCGTAAATATAAATATAATGAACTCGTGGGAAATGTACTATTTCAGTTCTCATGCTCGAAATGTCCTTCTTTATGCTGGATGTAGGCTGCATACAATCGTATATTATGCACTAGTGCATAAAATGTTGTCGTCATCTAGACTAAGAAAATTGAGCCATTCAGGTGACTGCATTAAATAAACTTGTTATTTTAATACATTTACTTTAATTTATTTGCATTCTATGTTGCATCGTAAAAAAATAAACTATAACCTAATAAAAATAACACACACAAACTAACAAGAAATCAAAGTGGGACTCGGCAGCATCGCGTACGACCTAAGCTAAAAACGACAAGCAGAAAAAAAGAAGTTTTTGACTTATATTTAGTTGTTTTCTTTGCAAAACTTGTTGTTTTACGAAAGTTAATTAATACGTCGTCGAATGAAGAGGAAAGGAAGCTTACGCCTAACTGCGGCCTAACACACTAATGAGAAAAAAAGCAAAAGGAGTTATTGAACAGACATTGCCGCCTAAATCCAAGCAAATTTATCTTAAAACATAAGTATTTTTAACAATATTACTGTTTTATTTCCTCGCAATCCAAGTGAAAAGCAGTGTGTAACTCGGTCTTAAAACCCATTTTTTTCTCGACTTAATTACCCAATCTCGCCCACGGCTCGGTTGGATACCATATTCTTGGATAAAATGGCTTGTTTTATGCCCTTGTTGTACAACCTACTATTTCTCTACTAATGCGGGTTCATACAAAAGTTGTTCATAAGTGGTTTGAAACAACCATAACTTCAGCCACCCTTGAAAAGCATCACGACAGTTCACTTACGGATGGCTGAGGCACATTATTCATTACATATTCCACTTTGCAGTGGTGCACTTTGCGTGACAGGGTAGCTAGCCCATCGCCACAGCTATGGACCACCCTTCTTTTACATTATTTCCGAATCATTAAAACGATTAGTCTGCAGACTCCAATACCACAAACTGTAATGCAGTCTAGATATAATCCCGCAGTATCCAACCGCGCAGTATCGTTAGGTTTTCCTCTCACTGGGTTAATGTTTCCTAATATCGATAAACACTCGACAGATAAATGTCAGTCTCTTGTGGAACCGGTTTCAAGTGCCCACTTGTGTTGCGTGTACTTGTGTTCGTACACGTTTACCTTGGAGTTAGTCTTCATGGAGCTGGCGTGACCACTAAAAACGTCAGCATAATTGTATCAGCCGCCTTCAGCTCATCAGTGGGTTTTGCGTCTTCCAAAGCACGCAGTTTGTTCCGATCTTCTGCTATTTTGGTTCATTGGTTCCCAGTAACATTAACCAAAATGGCTGCCACTTTTTATTCTGATATAAGGTTACACAAACGTTAACAACAAATGTCGGCTCACTTATACTAGCTCCAAGTCGGTACGTGTACGCGAGCGGATTTTAATGTGGTAACTTTGGTGCCAACAGTTTGGATTCACCAAATCCAGTTCTGATTCACTTTGGTGGTAAAAAAAAATAGCTTTATCATAAAGAAAACTCAAGTGACCTTCAGTTCCTCTTCTATGTATAATCTTTTCAAAATGTTTACTATTGGAAAATTATATTTTTGTTTCAGAGGGTTTGTCTTCCGATTGGTCCCATTGACATCAGGTCAGGCTCTGATGATGGGATCCTGGATAAACATTTACATACAGGCACATACATTGCTTCTGGCCCCACACTAGGATACCCTGTGTCGTGGGAACCAGAATCAGCAACGTCACACACATATAAACATCCAAGACCCGGAGGTTCTTTTCTTCTTCGGGGGTCGAAGCGGGTTCGGGTGCGCCACAGAGAACGTCAATTCATATAAATAATAATAAATCGAGGGAACTCTTTGAATGTTATAGGCAGACCCATCGCGTTTTTTGTATTTTCTTAGTAAAGTGTATTTACTCACACGAAGCGTAATTTTGTTGGTTGTGAGAGGAGCTGATGATGCAGACCACAAAGGGCCTCTGCTCAATACTGGGTATCCTACAGGTTGCAATATGTTTAATTTAGTACGGTTGCTAAGTAATGTATTCTCGTCATAATGCATATGGTAAAGTTAATGTGATAGTGGCATAGCATAGCAGGGGAGCTTCTTAGCTATTATTTAGAGCTACTAGAGCTAGAGATACTAGAGCTATTTAGAGCTACTAGAGCTAGAGATACTAGAGCTATTTAAAAACCATGTTAAAGCGACTTTGTCAAAAAAGTGATACCACAATTTTCAAGATTAATTAAATGTATGAGGTGAGGTTAATCTGGCTCAACACAGACCTTGCTGTTAATAATTTTGTTATTATGCATTATTTATTTATTCCTGCTTATTAAATATAGTAATTAATATTGATATATTTGTATTAGTGAAGCACAAGCAATTTTTAAAAGAGATCTAAAAATCAATCTGTGGGAGTTTCTACGCCCTTCTTCTCCCATAGTGACGATTGCTAAGTATATGTAAATATCTGCAGTAATAAAGACATTTGGAATTGGAATTTATTTATCAACGCCAGGCAGGGCCTGATGATGGGATCATGGAGAAATCGAGGGAAGTCTTCAAATAATAAATGCACAACTATAGCAATTTGGGTATTTTGTATATAGTATCTCGTGCATTTGGAAGCTGCAGTTCCCGGGAAGCATGACTTGGTGAAGAGGAACTGATGATGCAAGTCTTTAGATTGCCACCTAAACTACTTAATTCTGCGTATGAAAAGGGTTTGGATAAGATTGCGGAAAATCAAAAGCATTTAACTGAAGTCGTTTTTTCTAAAGTTTTACTTTTTGTTTAAATTATATCATAAAGGGTGGTAGAGTCACAGGCACTAAACCCAATTAAATAAAAAACCGGCTAAGTGCGAGGCGGACTCGCGCAGGAAGGGTTCCCCAGACCATTATCTATACAAACGGCAAAAAAAAAACGTTTAATTTTATTAATTATTTTTAAAGTGAACAATATAACTCAATATTCTGTGAATATTTAAAGCGTCTACCTGTTGCCGTTATCAATATCGAGAAAAAAACACCTTTTTTGTATGGGAGCCCCTTGAATATTTATTTTATTGTTTTTTAGTATTTGTTGTTATAGCAGAAACAGAAATACATCATCTGTGAAAATTTCAACTGTCTAACTACCACGGTTCATGAGATACAGCCTGCTCACAGACGGACGGACGGACCGCGCAGGCTTATAGTACTAAAAATTATCACCAAATTTTACTTAACAACCAACTCCGTCGAAAGTTACGAAATCTTCCTTTTTACGACTTCCTTGACGACCCGAATGGCCGAGTCGGCAGTGACCCTGCCTACGAAGCCAAGGGTCCCGGGTTCGAGTCCCGGTGGGGGCAAATATATGTTTGATGAGAATGGAGTTTGTACCCTAGTCATGGTTGTTTATCTATCTTAGTATAATATTTATCTATATAAATATGTGTATCGTTGTCTATAGTACCCAAGATACAGGGAATCCTAGTTTGGGGCTAGATCAATGTGTGTAAATAGTGTCCAAGGTATTATTATTATTATTATTACGTAGTCAGTTGAAACTGAAGGATAGCAGGATCTTGGGCGTTGTAGCTCAATTTATGTCTGATTTAAATTATTCCCATCAGAATATAGGGCAATATGCTTTAGAGCAGGCATCCCAGGTCTCCGGTATCACGGCCCGGGCTACGTATCGGAGGTCACTGGTGCAGGGCCGTGTGGCTAGAGCAATATTCAGGTTACATTTAGGTCAGCCAGGGCACCTAATAGTTACAATGTTTTTATCATGTTGCTGTTTGGAAAAATGATGCTGAGAATCATAGAAATAGGCAGCAGGAATTTGAAAACATTGCCATCATCATGGACCCACTGCTGCGCACATGCCTCATGTCTACGACGTAATCCTCAAGGACCTTTAAATGATAACTTCTTATTTTTAACCCAACTGCAGTGAAGCGGAAAAGGAGAGGTGTTTGACCTGTATGTACATATAGTGGTGGTCACATACTTAAAGACACCCTTAATTGACCACAAATAGCTTAATTATGGTAGTACCTACCATTAGCTAAAATAGTTATTTCATCTTGAGTAATTGTTATTAAAGCATACACGACGCTTCATTCGTAAAATGTGGGACAATTATAGTTGTGATCGTTAGTAGTAGACACCGCTCACTGTGGGAACGTAATACAAACTTTTTAACGTACTTTTAGCTGGCCAGCTAATTAACTAAACACTAAATAAAAAAACTTCATTCTGTTTTTCTTGGTTTTGCCGCGTATTTTCATGAAACGACGATATTACAGTCCCATTTATTAACATGAATACTATGCCATATCATAGTATTCATGTTAATAAATGGGACTGCATTATTCATCACATAAGCCATCACGCAGATTTGGCACGAATTTTTCAAGAACCCAGTTTTTTAAATTACATTATCTCGTCGTGGGAGTCCCTAATTTTTAAGTTTGACTTGAAAACAAGAAGGGCATTCTGTACAAAACCTTCTTGTCCGCCTGCATGAACAATGATCAAACAGTTCCCTTTCGAGACTGGTTCCAAATCACCGTCAACTTCAGGACCTTGCCAACACTTGCCAGTTGAGTGAGACGAGTTTATGTAGATTTCATCTAACTAAGTAAATAACAGGTTTTTTTCTCCACGCTCATTTTAAGTTAAATTCAGTTCACACAGCACTTTCCTATTCGATTACGTTTTTTTAAACTAAATCCTATTTTGTGGAGCAATTTTCAAAGAGTTTCACGTTTTCCAGTGACTTCGATAAGGTCGGAATTTATTTTTTTGCTTAATATAATTAATTTATCTCTTCCCATTGCCAAAATCACCAATTTCTAGTTTCCCTGTTTTCCTTTCCCTTTTCTTGCCAGGGGTATTTTAGAATTAGTTTCTTCTAGAACAAAGAAATGGATCAAAACTATACCAAGAAAGTAGTCAACCATGGGGGCGGAAACGTCAAAGTGTATAGGGCTGTTTTTCAGGACTTGGTGTTAGACCTGTCAGGAGAATAGAAGGCAACATGGCTAAATTGCAGTACGAGAATATGTTAGAACAAGCCCTATGCCGAGCAAAATTTTCCGGTTGTTTGGCCTTTCCAGAATCAGTCTGTGACAGTTTTGGATTGGCCTCCATACAGTTTGGATTATCCAATTGAAAATGTGTGGTACCACGTGAAGAATACGGTGGCGACAAAGCGGACATCAAACATCGACCAACTTTACACAGCTTTTACAGAAGCATGGGAGCAAATTCCGGTAGAAGCTTGTACAAAATTCATCGCTCCCATGCCCAAGAGATCGCGTGGTGTCATTTCTGCCAAAGGACATGATTTGACATTGATAATTACCGAAACGTAAATGTGTTAAGAATTTGTGTGATAAAGATAATTTCAATGATGACATCTTTTTTTAATTTCTTCTGACCAAAAGCAACTCTATGGCAAAAGTAGTATAATTATATGGCCCTATCTTTGTTAAGTTTATACTGCTTGAAATTAGGATAAACCGAATAAAAGAGTAGGATCAGAAATTTTTTATAGATAATTTTTCTTTTTAACATTACACAATATGTCTACTTACACTAATATTTTTAAATTGTTTCGTAAGTTCCAATGGTAGTCTGATAAAAAATATAGTTATTCAAATATGCTATCAGTTTCTGTAATTATATGACTACCACTGACGTATGGATGTATGTATGTCTGTCTGTTCCTGTATCCCCTCGTAACTATTCAAAAGCTCAACCTATTTTGATAAATTATACGTCATTAGATTCGTCTTAATAGCGCTGCGCGTGGCGTCACTGGGTGCATAATATTAAATTTAATTGAAAATAACAGATTTTATGCGCTTTAATGTACGGCCTAAAATATTTTTTCAAGACCCTCGTTTCGGGTATCAAAATTAAGGTCTTTAAAAGGCGAGTACGAAAATATTTTCTAATCTCGCAAAGGTATGAATAAAGTTTAGTTTCAAACTAAGCATTTACAGAATTTTCGTATTTTTTTACTCATCATCATATATTAAGGTGTCTTGTCGTCCCCTGTCGTTGCAGCAACCTCCAGTACTCTCTGTCTTGGGCCTTGGTCTTCATCTCCTGGTACGATCCACTATGGCTCCAATTCTTTAGTTGGTCTGTATATCTTCCCCTAGGACGCCCTCGCTGGCGTTTGCCCTCAAGCTTGCACTCTATAATTGTAAGGAGGAGTCCTTCATGTCTAAGAATGTGTCCTAAGCACTTGGCTCTTCTGTTTGCTATGGTTCTTATGATAGCTCGGGTCTCTTTAGCCATTCTTAAAACTTCTTCATTTGTTCTTTTCTCTGTCCAGCTAATTTTTAGCATCCTACGCCAGCACCACATTTCAAAGGCTTCCAAACGCTCCATGTCTTTAGTTGTCATGTTCCAGCTCTCGCAGCCATACAATGCAATACTCCATACAAGTGTTTTGATAAGTTGCTTCCTTACTCGTATGTTGATTTTGTTGCTGTAAATATTTCTATTTGTTGTGAAAGCTCTTCTTGCAATGGCTATTCTGGTGCGTATTTCTTTATCACTTCTACCTGTTTCTTCAATGATGCTTCCTAGATATGCGAATTGCTTAACTTGTTCCAGTTCATTCCCGTTCAATATTATCTTGATGGCAGGGCTTTCCTTTTTGGCCGTCACAAGTACTTTTGTTTTATTAACATTAATTATTTTTTTTACTAAAAGCAGTAAATAAATGACGTAATTAAAAATACTGGAAAACCCGACTGCGTTTCACTAAAAGGCATAAAACAAGCAGATAAGTCTTAACGTAATGATTGAGATTCCATAAAATTAACAGAGAAGTGTTAAATTAAATTAAATTAGAATGCAGGCGGGACCAAATGAAATGAACATTCTTAAAAATAGTTTGTTGATCGTTACCACTGACCAGGGAGCACCTCAAGAGCTGTACGATCCAATTATTTCCTGCTGACGTGAGCGACTAACTGCCTCGTTATGATAACTACAATTTACAGTATTGCGCCAGAGTTTCCGATCTTCCGTCTGACTCAGCCAAGTCCTACAGCCACCTGTCAGTGCATTAGTCCATCTAGGAATCAAGGGTCTTCAATAAACAAAGAATGAGTTTACTAGCTCTTTGTTTCCGTATAAGAACCCATCTACTCTGTCGTATCGTAATGCTAAAATCTAAAAATGATTTTCTCAGTCAACTTCAATAAAATTGTAGGTACATGTAGGTATCCTGCAAACCCAACAAATCATATTATAAAAAATGCCTCGTATTTAATCGCACATCAAAAATACTGATTTGCACAGCAAAAAAGGATCAGCAAAACACTTTTTATGTATTAAATATTTTATGTGTACTCAGGTTTGTGTTTTAAGTATTTTTTGTTGTTCTTACATGTTCAACCTAACACGAAGGATAAAGAGGACTTCGCTTCGCTCACCCCCTTTACGCTTCACCTAAGCTACCGCAGCATTTTGCTCTGATATTTGCTGTGCAAATCAGTATTTTTGATGAGCAGTTTAATATTTCCCTAACAACATCCTATCCAACGTACAAATGTATCTATTAATTTCGTGCAACTATAAATCATCTACACAACCGATTGTAATTAACCAAACGCATCGTTTAATATGAGGAATAAGGCAGTTCAATTTACGGCTTGGCTGGTGTGTAATTATGAAAAAAATATTGGCCGTATGCGTAAAGTAAGCCGACATGTCGACTTTCACTCACCGACCACGGTTAAAATGTTCACGTAAAAACATAGTCATGCAATCTGACCGTGTGATTTATAAATGCCGAGCCGCTGGTCAAAATATAGTTTGTGAGTTTTCAGTTTCTGCACGAAAGCTATTGATTATAGCTTTGTTTTGAAGCCTGATGTTGTGTGTGGTGTCTGATTGCTTTCCAACTGTGAATGCAACGGTAAACATACGCAGTTACCTTCCCTTACTTAGTACATAAATGTTGTGTTTTCTTTACTAAATTAATTCCTGTATCAGTCGCAGCTTTCTTGTATTGAATCAATTAATGAAGACATTACGAAATCTCATATTTTAATAGAAAAGAGTTCAACGATCACCCCCAACATTTGTTTATAGGAAGCGTATGATTTCCTTATATTATGTGACGCATATCTTTTTACTTTCCACCGTTGTTGCCTAACAGTAGCAGTAATAACTAATGGCTCTTACATCTAAGCGTTTCTTGAGCTTCTTATTTTTTCTCTCTCTTCATCTTCAGCCTGGTATCTTCAGTACACGCAGGGGGAACTACAGAACAACTGAGATACCACCAGCTGTGTTCACTCGCACCGAATCCCGAGAGAGCACAGCGTGGCACCCGGTTGTTCATAAGTCCGTCTTCGGTTCTTCAGAGAGCTCCTGCTGATGGTACAGGCAAAGTATTACGCATCAGGATAGGAGGCGCAAAAATTTTGTTCCCGGCCGACCAACCAGTAAGCTGAAGTATCAGATGAAAGTTAAAATTTACAACCCTTGCAATTTTACACCTTTCTGTTAACATAATAGAAAAGTGTAAGTGTATGTCGAAACAAAATTTCAGCGGCCCCTATTTGAGAATGCTCCGATGGTGTCCTCAGGTATTTATTCCACTTGATTGTCTTGTGATCTTCGGTTCGACGATACTTCCTTTGTCGCATCAATGGGATGATATCTTGCTTAGATGGCTACACAAACATCTAGCACATTGCATTGATGATACAAAAAACATAAATGATACTTTGTTAATTGATGCAGGTCACCTATAATGGGAATTAGGGAAGGGTGCGCCGTTAATGAAGTGATACACTAACTACAGTAGGTATGTGAAGGTAAGAACATCGTGTGGCACAATGAGGTTAGTAGCTTCTTCAGATTAACTTGTGAATGAGGGATTCAAAATCAAAGGTTTTAGTTTTAATTCACTATTTGGTCCTAATATGGTGAGTCCAATCCAGTCGCAACAATATTTCCCTGGCTCTACTCTTAGAAGCTTATTAGATATCAACTTTTATTGCTTTTGACTCCCTCTTGAATAAATAAATCTATCTACGATTGCGATTTATGATTGTCCGTTCAGTAGATCACAGTAGGTAACAGTTTCATAGATAAATATTCATATGAAATCGTAAATAGTACGATACACATAAATGCTGTCTGTTCATATCTCAATATTGATTAACAGTGACAAGTTTACCAAAACACAAGCGCCACCTATGAAGAAAAACATGAAGAATTATTCAGATAGTGTTGCCATCTACATTTCAAGATTCTAACGTTTCGCGTAGCTTGAACGTAAGTTGTCTGTAAGCCAAATGGTTTGTGGGCTTGAACACAGATGGCTCTCGTGTTTGTAAACGTTGCACAATCAGACAAGAGAAGACTATTGTGTGAAGTGGAACAAGAAGTCTTTGACGGTTTTAATGTTATTTGTATTGCTTGAAACAATGTATGTGTGATGATTTCATGACAAATACAAATGATGCACACATTTGCAAGTTAAAAAAACCCGTTGTATGATGTATGACTCATCTTACTCCAAGCTGTTTCACTTTACTTACACTACTGCGAATATTTTTGTACTTTGTCGTCTTCGTATAGGAGGAAAATACTTTTTCCGCATTCTAACCTCAAAATAGCAACTTTGCCGCTTGATCAAAATCAAGCGGCAAAGTTGCTATTTTGCCTGAGATCCCAAAGGATCTCAGGCGGAAATATTCTATTCCTAACTCGTTCGAAAAGGCTTCTTTACGAACTTCGCCTTCGGCTCGTGCCGTAAACTTTTCGGTTCGTAAATATAAGCCTCTGCGAACTCGTACGAAATATTCTATATCGTAAACTCTGCAATCTGCAAATTAGAATAAGTTAAGTAAAGATTTACGAATGTAAAAAGTAATAAGAGTTAACAATTATTAATATCTTAGTAGAAAGTTGGTATATTTACTATTCTTATTTCCATAACTACAAATAGCACATATTTTAATTAGTCATTGAAATGTATACGTCACCGTAAGATTCTCAAAACCGTTAGTATATTATATTTATAATGTAAAGTTTTTATTCTCGTTTACAAACTATAGATAAATTGTAAACTGTTAAAATGTGAACTGGTTTAAACCTGAATTGCAAACGAAATACCAGGGCTAACATTGCGGTAGCTCAGGTGAAGACTAGAAGGGGCGAGCGCTGCGAAGCCCCCGAATAGTCACAATTTCTCGATAGTTTACAAACTAACGCGTTACGGTTTTGACAATCTGACGGTGACATATACATATATTGAACGCATAATATTAACCTGCGGTCTGACTTATTAGATACCTAATGACAATTCATCTTGAAGAGAACATAATGTAAACTAGATTATGTTGTGCCTAGTCCTTAAAAATTCCATTTTAAAAAGTTGTATAAGTAAACGATATTTAATTATATGTGAATATATTTTACCAACATGGTATCAAATAGTATTATTTGGGGTAAGAACTAACTTAACTTAATTTGTTATTTTGAAAAAACCGTGAACCCGTTGAACTCTTTTCTTTTAACATGACAATTTTAGACAATAGGATGCTTAACTTATCCAAAAAGGCTTTTTATAGTATAATATCATAGAGTAAACGAGTTTTTTTTAATCTACGAACTTTATCATTTGTGTTATTGATTCAAAAATAATACGCACATGGAACGTACTAAGACTCCTCTTGTTTCAATAGTTCCCAACTACTCGTCCCTCCCAATACTCAGAACAATGGCTGCCAAACAAACAAACGCCTTATTATCTCCCGCAGACGTACGAGCAACTAGCTAGCTAGATCGATACAATTACATAACCAGTGTTTGCGCGACGAATGGCTCGCCCATCTAGTCGCCGCCGCGCCGCTGTGTTCAGTGTTGCGAGGGTCCCCCCCCGCCCCCCACCGTCCCCTCGCCCCTCCCGTACCCCCCCGCCACGTGCCAACCTTGACCTTGGCGCACACATGCACAATCTCGAGTGCACCCGACGTGAGCACACACACACAGACACGCCGCAGTATATAGACGCTTCAACCGACTCCCACGAATGTGCACAAAAACTTGAGAATGTAGGTACATACAGTACGTGAGACGGGTTCGAGTGAGAATGCTCTGTGGGGTGTGCTGTTGGATTTTTGCATAAAATTATCTAAGCAAATATTCATAACGCATAATTCTTTATTGCACAAAGACAAATAAAAGGTTACATTTGTGGAAAACATATGTACAAAGGTTAAGCTTATCTCTAGAAAGAGATTTATTCTAGCAAACCAAGGCAAGATATGAAAATTTACCATAATATCTAATAACTTATCTATAATAAATAATAAATAAATAAATTAAATATCTATAAAATATGGAAAATAAAATACCTATACACCAATCTACTAAATAACTACCAATGTAGACATAAACCAATATATATAGTAATAATAAATTGACGGCCTCTCTGGGGCAGCGGTTATGGCTTTGCCATTTGAGAGATCCCGGGTTCGATCCCCGGCTGGGGGTAAAAAAACTCGGTCTTGGATGTTTTTATGTGTATGACGTCGCTATTTCTGGTTCCCACGACACAGGGTATCCTAGTGTGGGGCCAGAAGCTAGAAAAATGAAGTGTACAAATTTATTGGTACGGCTAATTTCATACTCCATTCTATGTACGCAACCAGGTGCATTCATAAGTTTGAATATTAGAATTAGAAGAGAATTATAAGTTCCACCAACATACTCGAGGTCTACAGCTTACAGAGTCGCTAGTTTTATTTAGTGTATGCAAACAGGCACTAATATAGCACATGACATTTTAGTAAAAAGTAAGTTTCTTAAAAATAGTATAGCATAGTAAATTGGGTCACGATAACTCGTACTACGCGTAGCAAGACCTGCTACGAAATAGTTCTACGCTACGACAGGCACTGCTACGCAGATGCGTAGCTCTCTATTCTATACTTTCTCTATTTGTTTTGTTATTTGTAACTATCATGTATTTTTTTCATTATTTCTTAGACGATTGGTGATTGATTACTGCATTGTCGTTAATTGTGAAAGAAATTAGTGCAGTAATCACATACCGATGACCGATACCGAATGGCCGAGTCGGTAGTGACCCTGCCTACGAACCCAAGGGTCCCGGGTTCGAGTCCCGGTGGTGGCAAATATTTGTTTGATGAGAACGAATGTTTGTACCCTAGTCATGGTTGTTTATCTATCTAAGTATAATATTTATCTATATAAGTATGTGTATCGTTGTCTAGTACCCAAGATACAGGGAATCCTAGTTTCGGGCTAGATCAATGTGTGTAAATAGTGTCCAAGGTATTATTATTATTATTACCCACATATATTAATGTCGCATAATGAACTCTCATTATACTATAATGCATCATTTTAGAGAGATTCGTGACTTTCTATCAGATTTTTAGTTTTATCGAAGACGAATATACTACAAGTGATTTTGCAATTGATTCTTATTGTTCCTAAACTAAGTATGACTTGAAAATAACTGCAGTAAATAAATATACACAGGTCAAACAACTCACCCCGTGTGTGCCGTTATCTCATCTCAACTGTGGGTCACGTCTGGGGCTGCACACTGAAAAGATAACAAATCTGTTTAGGTTACCTATCTCAAACTATAACATGGTTTAAGTATGTAAACATAGTTATAGGAAGCCTTTTAGCCCAGGTGTTTATATACTTGAAAGGAGGTCTCATACAATTTTTTGATGAGAGCTCCTTTCTCATCAAGTTATAGTTAAAGAAATAAAAAAAAAATATTTTTCAAAGTGTGTACGGGTTAGTATTGTAATAGCGGTCATTGACCCGACTGTACTATAACTAGTAACTATGGTAACGGTCGGTAACTATGGTGACGCACGGCGACCGCTACCATGATACGCCAAACGACAGTAATTTCGAACGTTGCACGCAACAAGTAAGTATCGCTAACGCAATCACGAGCGTACAGTGGTAGACAGGAGTCGATGCCCGCTATTGCGATGCTAACCTGAAAAGACGTAAAATGGAGGGTTAGAATAATTGAATACTAATGGACACAAAGGTGCCTCAGCCGTCCCGTAAGGAAAAAGACGTGACGCTACTACTCGGGCGAGCTAAGATGGCGCCTGGATGGAATAACGTTTGTGCAAAGTAAAGTTTACAAAAAAAATTGGTACTTATAAAATAATATATTCAGTACTTAGTTAGATACTAAATCGAAATTGGAATAGGTACATAATCGATATTAGGTTTAGGTTATGCATTGTCTGTCAATCAGTCAGTTGACGACCTGCGTGGTGCAGCAGTTGTGGCTCTGCATACCATGCCAGAGGCCCCGGGTTCGATCCCCGGCTGGGGGTAAAAAAAAACCCCAGGTCTTGGGTGCAGCGGTTGTGGCTCTGCATACCATGCCAGAGGCCCCGGGTTCGATCCCCGGCTGGGGGTAAAAAAAAACCCCAGGTCTTGGATGTTTCTATGTGTGTGACGTCGCTGTTTCCGGTTCCCACGACACAGGGTATTCTAGTGGGGGGGCCCCCTTTAGCCTTCACCTACCCTGAACCACCAATTCACCCTGATAATATATCGTGGGCAATTCGGAATTTTCAGTCCTTAATATTAAAAAAACGGAATTTCATACATTGTCATAACTGTTACACACTGTATAGAATGTCTAGGTAACGTGTGAAAATATAAATATTTGATACATTGACATCCCATTTTAGGCATTCTATACATTGCCTAGGCAATGCATACAATAAGGCCATTAGAGAAATTGCAATTTGAGCAATGCAAAAACAGCATGCATGCACATGCAAAATTTTGTCTAGAAAGGGATATTACTATCTTCAAGATTATATAAATGACAAGACTGTAATAATTCAACTGGTTTAAATCAACTCAACACAGAACTCGCTGTTAATAGTTTTGTAATTTATATTAATTCCTGCATATTATTTATACTAATTTTTTAATTTAAAAGTTAAACAGAACCAATTTTAAGAGATCTAAAATCGATCTGTGGAAGTTTCTTCGACCTTCTTCTGTCACAGAGGCCCAATGTAAAGAGCTAAAATAATCCTTTACTAAGCAAAGTATAACTTCAATATTTTTTGTAGTCACTTTGATTTCGATTTGATTTTCATATCAATATTTACTAAAATTGCTGAATTCTTTAGAAAGAAAAGCCTGAATAGCCTAAGCTGGTTGGCTTTTTCATTATAATGAAGCCATTTAATTCAAAATATAGATAGACATAGTAACATGTTTTTCTCTCATTTTCTCATTTAGAATCTATGTTCTTTTCTCCTCCTCAGTTAAGAAAGGACAGTCAATGTACCTACATTACCTATCATACAAGTGTCTTGATCAAACGAAAATTCGCGTCTTGTGTTCTCTATTAACACAAATTAACTCAATAAGCTGACATCAAAATCCTCAAAAGGAAACAGCAATTTTGGTCTATAAATAGCACTTATACATCCTGCGTCAGACTAGAGAGGGGTGAGGAGTTGTTGCCCACTCATGAGGGGTGGGGAAGGGGAAGGGGGAGGGGCAGAGCGCCTGCGCGGGCTACCTCCTAAATGTCAAAGGGCAGACCCCGGGAGCCTGGACCTAGCTAGGTTAGCAACAACAGTCTAACCAACTTCACTCAGATACCTCCCGCTATAGTCAGCTATATGGCATGAGGTGTCTGAGTAAATTTGACGCACTATATCTCAACAAATTGAATCTCGCGCTTGAAGTAGATGTAGGTCGCGCAAATTGAATATACGAGAAAGTATTGGAAATTGAATGAGCGAAGAGGATATTGTATTGGGTTTTTGTTAGTCACTTTTACACAGCGGGATATGAAAAAATAAGATTTCATCTCCTGTTATGTCCCTGTAAATTATTGGGAGAGTTGCAAGATATTTAGAACAGAATTGCATCTTAGTGATTTGAGTGTACTGGTAATATGGTAAGATTCGTAAGTGCATTGACAGAATCAGAATATTCTTCTGAGGCGGATTGAACTATAACGTCCATGAATAAACATTACAGATTAATAATAATACTTTGGACACTACTTACACACATTGATCTAGCCCCAAACTAGGATTCCCTGTACCTTGGGAACTATAGACAACGATACACATACTTATATAGACAAATATTATACTTAGGTAGATAAACTACCATGACTAGGGTACAAACATCTTTTCTCATCAAACAAATATTTGTCCCCACCGGGACGAACCCGGGACCCTTGGCTTCGTAGGCAAGGTCACTGCCGACTCGGCCATTCGGGTCGTCAACGATTAGACGTTGATGAGACGGTTCTCGATAGCGCAAATATGTGCTAGATTCGTCTGCTATAATTGTCTGGAAACTGTACACTTTGCTCATATGGAATTGACTCTGCCAGCGCTAACTCCGGCCGTAATTAATAAGTCGGTACAAGGCCCGGACGGCCTTGGATCGCTTGATGAAACCCGATCTTACCACCAGCGCGCAATGTAATCTTAGAAATTGTCACTATTATTGATCGAGCGTGTCGCGGATGTGGGAACACGCAGCTCTGACTGTACCAGCATCACCAGGCCAGGTTGTTGTCATAGGGCAGGATGATGAAAATAATAGAGAATCCTTCGTATGAATTGCATTTGAGCAATCGAAAAACCATGTGAAAACGACATAGTCTAAAAAGGGATATTACATTTTTCAAGACTACATAAATGACAAGACTGTATGGGTTTAATTCAACTCAACACAGAACTCGCTGTTAATAGTTTTGTGTTTTAAATTTATTCCTGCATATTATTTATACTAATTATTAATATTTAAAAGTTAAACAGAACCAATTTTAAGAGATCTAAAATCGATCTGTAGAAGTTTCTTCGCCCTTCTTCTTATAGTGGTAGGTATCACAGTAGCCGGTGGGGTGGGAAAGAAGAGACAAACAATTCTTTACTAAGTATAACGTAAATATTTTTTGTAGACGCTTTGATTTTGATTTGTTTTTCATAGTCACAGGCTTTGAAATGCAGATTTTGATGAATGATAATTTATCATAAACATAATTGTAGTGGTTTAAAAATAAAAACATCCTTTTGAAAGCACTTGTAAGATGAATTTTAGGTCTTGTAAGACGAATCCAATAATGCCAAACTAGATGTGTTGCAAGTAAGTATACCAGTCTTCAATCTACCACCTTCCAGCTCCATCAGGTAATGATAACAATAATAATACCTTGGACACTATTTACGCACATTGATCTAGCCCCAAACTAGGATTCCCTGTATCTTGGGTACTAGACAACGATACACGTTCATATATAGATGAATATTATACTTAGATAGATAAACAACCATGACTAGGGTACAAACATCCGTTCTCATCAAACAAATATTTGCCCCCACCGGGACTCGAACCCGGGACCCTTGGCTTCGTAAGCAGGGGTCACTGCCGACTCGGCCAGTCTTCCGTCTACCACCTTCCGTGGTAGACGACCGGTTTAGCCTGGCGGGTAGTGCCCCTGCCTATGAAGCTGACGGTCCTGGGTTGGAATCCCGGAATATTTGTTTCTTAGTATTTGTCTCTATTAAATATATCGTCGTCTAGTACCTGCCCATAACGCAAGCCTTGTTGAGCTTACTATGGGCCTAGTTCGATTTGTGTAAGATTGTCCTCTAATATTTATTTATTCCAGCTCCATCAGGTGATGATGATGAGAGCATTGCCAGGAAATTTGAACCGGACTTATCGCAACGAATCAAATGAGCCCACACTAAAAATATCCCAGGGATCCCTCTACCACCTTCGAGCTCCATCGTCAGACCAGCTCGATGGTACCACATCATTGTATTGTCATGCGACATCAAGTTTCGTAATGATAGGAGAACTAGACGTGGGTGAAATGTCCATTCCTACATTTGTTATTTAGTTACAAGTCGACCTAACAAACCGTTGTTAAATAAAGGGAAATAATAATATTATATGCACATCAAAAATACTGATTTGCACAGCAAATATCAGGGCCAAATGCTGCGGCAGCTTAGGGGAAGGGTAAAGGCGGTGAGAGAAGCGAAGCCCCCTTTATCCTTCGTGTTAGGTTGAACATGCAAGAACATCAAAAATACTTAAAACATAAACTTGAGCACACATAATAGCAGTTTATGTGCCTGCTGCATAATGGAGGGCATTAAAACTCGAGGGCGGGTTTATGAAACGAGCCGAAGGCGAGTTTCATAATAATATTACTCGAGAGTTTTAATGCCTAATTATGTACAGTTACATACACTAGTTTATCTACACACATATCATAAGCTCTCTTTGATGTGTTCAGGAACCGCATGTTTGACCGGCATTGTGGCTCTGCAATTGTTTAACTTCTTCTGTAGTACCAACTTCTCGCAGGCGGGCATCGGCGTTCGAAATTTGAATGT
The DNA here is from genome assembly GCA_949825045.1 of Argyresthia goedartella. Lineage (NCBI taxonomy): Eukaryota > Metazoa > Arthropoda > Insecta > Lepidoptera > Argyresthiidae > Argyresthia > Argyresthia goedartella. The sequence goes on along the minus strand of OX463824.1, from coordinate 17,068,427 downwards.
CAGTACCAACTTCACAGACAAACTAGGGACGGCACGCGGGTGGGCGTCGGCGTTCGAAATTTGAATGTCATTATATGTAGAAAAACTACACATAATGACCATAATGTGTAGTTTTCCAGATACGAAACGAGTTTTTACCAAGTAGTTTAACATAATGCTGATCGTAACGTGCGGTTTTTGAACGCAGTAAAGAGGGTTTATGATACGTGTGTAGATAAAATTATTAATCTATAGAAAACCAAGGCAAGTGGTTGGCTGTACTTGTGCAACATTTGTGAATGTTTATACATAAAACTATTGGATTTCGATTGGACGATGAGCATAAACTCATGTGATAACTGTAGTACCAATAGCAGATTATAAAAGTTTCCAGTAAGTTTACCTTTCAAATGCCAAGTTGACTGGTTCATGGCTGCTAAAATTTTATAACCAAGTTGCTAAGAATGTTAGCGCAGTCGAAAGACATCAAAACAGAATATGCAAACGAAGGGAATCCCAAGAAATTGGACACTTTGAATGCTAAATCCCAACCATTCCTTTGGAATTGAAGATGAAACTTAATGGTCAATAAAATAGGATTTATGGATTTTAAGATGACACCAAAGTGCGACTGTTTGCCACAAATGACTAATTCAGAGACATTGTATGGGGTATAGGAATTGAACTGAAAGTCAGGTTACATAGTAAATGTTATGTGTCAGTATGTCATCGATACTGATATTGGTGTTAGTTAGTACTGACTCGTATGGACATCGAGATGAGAGTCTATGACTGCTGGATATTAAAATTTGGACAATACCTACTTTGAAAAACCGGCCGAGTGTGTTGGCCTCGCGCACGAAGGGTTCCTTACCATCATCGATAAAAACAGCAAAACAATCACGTTTGTTGTATGGGAGCCCCCGTAAATATTTATTTTATTTTAATTTAATAATTTATTTTTAAATTGAATATAGAACTAAATATTCTGTGAATATTTCAAGCGTCTGCCTGTTGCCATTATCAATATCGTGCAAAAATGAGAAAAAAAAACACGTTTGTTGTATGGGAACCCCCTGAAATATTTATTTTATTCTGTTTTTAGTATTTGTTGTTATATATAGCGGCGACAGAAATACATCATCTGTGTAAATTTTCCACTGTCTCACTATCACGGTTCATGAGATACAGCCTGGTGACAGACGGACGGACGGACAGCGGAGGCTTAGTAATAGGGTCCCGTTTTACCCTCTAGATACGGAACCCTAAAACCCATCATTTTAACGATATAAAAATAACTTTTTATTGATTCTAGAGACGATGAAAATAACTAGGAGAACGCAACTTCTCTTGGTATAATCCGCTATGAAACTTGTGCGAATCCAGTTTTTATTGAGCAATGCTATTCATTGCTTTCATATCATATCTAACTACTTGTATGATTTCAAAAAGATAACACCCCAATAAAGATGGCTGATATGACGAGAATCACGCCCACGGAATCAAACAAATGAGATTGTGTTTACTCGTACGCGCTTATTGGGATAGCTGTGGAACGATGTAAGAAGCCTATATGTGACGTTCCACAGGTGAAGGTACCTTATGGTCGGTATGGAGTTCGGCATTTCCCGGTAATCTGTGCCTGATAAGCTATTGCTACCACAAAAAAGGCCATATAATAATCCGCCTTTACCTTTACCTGTGGAACGTCACAATATACCTTTATCTTTTTGGAAATGCTTACAGTGTTACAAATTACAATACAACCATATTTATCTACACACGTATCATGAACCCTCTTTACTGCGTCCAAAAACCACACGTTACGATCAGCGTAATGTTAAAATACTTTGTAAAAAATCATTTCTTATCTGAATATTGAACATTATGACCATAATGTGTAAATTTTCTAGACATAATGACATTCAAATTTCGAACGCCGACGCCCGCCCCTACTTTGTCTGTGAAGTTGGTACTACAGAACAAGCTAAACAACTCAATGCCATAATGCCGGTCAAACATGCGGTTCCTGAACAGATCAAAGAGAGCTTATGATATGTGTGTAGATAAACTAGTGTATGTAACTGTACATAATTAGGCATTAAAACTCTCGAGTGATATTGGTTTCATAAACCCACTCTCGAGTTTTAATGCCCTCCATTATGTATCAGTCACATAAACCACTATTATATTGGTCGTAATGGAGGAGTGCCTCTGCCACCCCACATAGGAAAAGGCGTGGTGCTATGTTTACTTCTTTGTAAACGAGGAGTGACCTTATAATGACTAAGGCCCTATTTCACAATTTCCGGATAAACATGAACACAAAATATATATTTATTGTCACATACCTATAGGGCTTATCCTGACATTGTGCAATAGGCCATAAGAGTTTTTTTTATTAATCTATGAACATACCTAATGGTATTTTGAATTATTTATCACTCACAAGCTCAAAAACTATTAGGTACCTACTTTTTCCCATGTCACCAAACACGCCCAGCGATAGTTCTTTAATCTCATTTCCCCGCCTTAGTTTTACAGACGAGCCCGTCCGATGGCATCCGGCAAAGGTCACATTCCCATTCCCGTCTATCGATGTTACGTTACAGCTCCATAAAACGTCCTGCTCACATAAGCATAGACATAAGCGAGCGATCTGTGGTGCGGGCGAATGCAGCGAAAATAAATACCTAGTCTGTGCGCGCCGCCGCCGCCGCCGCTGTTGCTATGCCGGCTCAAGGTCTCCGCGACCCTGGCGGAGCGTCCCTCCACGGCGCATGTGCAACCAAGGAAGGAACAAATACTGTGCAAGCTGCATTCGTCAATCCCCCCCCCCCCCACACACACACACACACAGTCCACACACTCACACAAGTCGGCTACAGCCAGCAAGAGGTGTAACACATATTTTCGCACGATAACCACCCTTATCTCGTATCGCAGTAAGACGTTGAAGCTGACTGCTTTTACACGAGCTGCTCATATGGGATGGGGGTTCGACCATACACAGGTTGATTAATAATAGCGGCGTCCATGTTGCAGTAGGTAATGCCTGTAATAGCACTGTTCGTTCGTGTAATGTCTCGCTCGCTCGAACAACGAGCTGTCTAATTGTGATCGTATTTGCGACGTCCTGCCATAAAGATGACAAATGCGATGCTGATGATATCTCGGCAGGAGCATTTGCATAATTTTGTAGCGGCTCACACGTATTTCTATGTCATTGCGTTAACAAATTGTTAAGTTTGTAAGGGGAAATATTTCTTTGTTGAGACCGGTATCGTGCGTCATCATAAGCCGACTGGACGCTGCTCATGAGAATTCAAATAAGGTATATGGGTCAGATGTTAATTGATATTTGACATTTAACCGGTTCTTTAAAAGAGGTATACTTCAATCAGTTAAAATATTATAAACCCGAATTGACGATTTCAGCATTGGAACATATTGAACGCCTAGACTAGACATTTCATGAAAACCTGAAAACCGCCGATGACATGTGGTCTTCACACACACATAAGTGTTCACTTGGGTTGCATGTTATCAGTATACAACTACACCTATGCATGCACCTATGGATGTAGTAGATACCTATGTACACTATCCATTTAAAGAGGAGTGCATGTCGTGAGCTTCAGTCTATCTAAATGTGGAAACTGCTTACGTGACATCCGTGATGGCAAGTGCATGTCTTTCATGGGTTTTATTTATACTCTCTTGAATAGGTAGTTACGACAAGAGACGTGGTGTTTAAACAGCGCTGTAGTCTGTGTGTTTCAGAAGTCACAATCATGCCTTGCCTAACTTCATACACCAAAAGTATCTTGCCGGTTTTCGTATGTGCAAAAATATAGGCCGATTTTAATTCAGTCAGTCGAAATACGGAACTATATCTAATCTAAGTAACTTATCTCTTCAGCTCTAGTGGGATCATAAAATGCAGTAATCCTGGATACAACTACATTAGGTATTCATTCATATTCAATGCCACTACAGTCCAGCACATCGTTTGGCAGAATTTATGACGAAACTATTACAAATAAGTCTGAGCTTTGACTAAGTGATCAAGTTCATGTTTAGTTTCCGCGAATATTGTTGAAGTATTATATTCCAATTAAACTCGAAAAATGAAAAATGATGTAATTGGTATGGACAACAATTATTGCACGGCAAAGACACCGATTTTCGGTTCATAGACAAGTTTATATTAGCCCCGATGTTACGCCACTCCAACTAGACAATGCTCATTTTCCTACAGACTCTAAACATACATAAGTGCAGTCCATATTAATATATTTACACGTGGCCACTATGTATTGATAAAGTGAAGCGACAACGTGTTTGGCACCAGCCCATCCTTTATTATTTATTCATATTGTTATCATTCCATCATTCAACATTACACGTGCGAATATTGCAACTATATATTCCAACTTTATTTTGACGAAGCGTTGCGCGAATTTTTGGTATGGTATTTTATTTAAAATTGATTGATTGATTTATATTATATATTGCGCTTAGTAAAAAACATGCTACCTATGTAGCGGTGACACGCCCAGCTGATTATATTTTTGTCTTGGCACGAAATTACCATTATAAATGAAACCCATGTTATACATATATGAATACATTAGCTCGTGCATCACACGTGTATTGGAAATAGAGACTCAGTTATATTGCATTCATAAGTGTTATCATTGCATCATGCTAAAGTTATTCACGTAGGGATTCTTGTACCTAATACAAATAATAGCGACGGTTGTGGCTCTGCCCGGAGATCGCGGGTTCTATCCCCAGCTGGGGTAAGGAGAAACAAAAACCAGGTCTTTTATCAGTAGAAGCCTAACTCATAGCATTATCTTTCAATCAACTTGACTTTGACGACCTCTGTGGCGCAGCGGTTGTGCGAGAGGTCCAGGGTTCGATCCCCGGCTGGGGTAATAGAGAAAAAAACCCCAGGTCTTGGATGTTTATGTGTGTGACGTCGCGGTCTCTGGTTCCCACGACAAAGGGCATCCTAGTGTGGGGCCAGAAGAAATATATGTAAATGTTTATGTTATGTTACAGCAATACAGTAATAGAGTTTGTGAACAGTAAATGACGTTTGTGAGCGTACTTTATGGAGTACCTATTGAGGTTATATATATTGTTCAATTCGCTAACTAAAATCTACTGAATTTTTCATCTAAGAGACTTTTTGATGCATATATGTTAGGATATGTCTGTTTTTTTAATTCCCACTTTACCTAGGCATTCTATACAATGCTTGAACCGCAATAGGCACTGTATGAAATTGTTTTTTTTTTATAATAAGGACTGAAAATTCTGCATCGCACACAAAATTTAATCAGGGTGAAGTGGTGGGTCGAGGTAGATGAAGGTCTTTGTGTAGTAAATTTAATAAAAAGTGGGTAATAGAGTATTTTTTGTTGAAAAATTGGTAATCTTCGATGCGCGAATAAATACTAACCTTTACATAATACGATTCATTTGTAATTCAAAGAAATTCAACGATACAGTCTTCAATTCATGCATTCTATACACTGCCTAGACAATGTGTGTAATAAAGTAATTTTAGATATTTTTCACACATTATGCCTTGCCGTTGTAGGTGTCTACGTAATAGAATTTGAAGATCAAGCCTATTATAAACTAGCCATGCAGCTTCCTGGTTCCTACCACCGTCTGTCTATTCGCGATAATGTTCAAGTCTATCAACATCTGATATAAATGTCGTTTGAATGTGACTCTGGTAAATAAACAAACGCGCGTCCATTTTCGTCCGCCATCTTGGTATGGCGACGACGCGACGTCACACGGCGGCGAGTCGGTGACGCACGCGTCGTCAGCCACCAGCTGATAGTGTGATATGTATGATACATTGCTCATGGTAACTTGTACAACACACAACACGAAGTGCAAATATTTTGGTGAAGGCCGTTGGTTACACGTTATGTTTCGCGGTTTCAGAATTCTGCTATAATTTTCTTCATATTGAGTAAAGTTATCATGTTGGATTGCTGTTTATGGTATATCGTTACTACTATCTAGAGTACATGTCCCGGAGTGTAAGGAATTGTATTAACTGCAGTTATTACTATTCCTCCGTCAACAATATTCAAGAAAAACAATTCAAATGCAAATGTCATTCATTGGACCACTGTGGGAGAAGGAGGGCCAAGAAACTCGCACAGATTGCTTTTAGATCTCTTTTAAAAATTATTTGCGTTTAACTAATACAATTCTAACAATATTAATTATTATAAATAATAAGCACGAATAAAATAATTACAAAATTACTAACCGAGTTATGTATTGGTCGAGTTAGATTAACCCCATACAGTCCCGTCATTCAAGTTATCTTAAACATTGTAATATCCCTTTTTAGACTAACTGCCTCTAGCTAGAAAGCGGAATAAGACTTTACTCGAATGAACTTTGATAACTCCATATACATTTGTATGGAGTTGTCAAAGTTTACTCGAGTTAAGTCTTATTCTGCCTTCTAGCTAGTCGCCCTAAGTCGCTTTTAAATTGTTTTCTTTATTGCTCAAATGGAAATTTCAAAATATCCAATGCTAACAATATTCAAACGCCGCGCCGGCGCATAACGGGCTCTTTATTTTTCATTCCTGAATGCTTTTTGTGTGGTCTATGTGAACATGTGAATAACTAGGATTTAACTTGGCAGAAAAGCGATCTTCGTAGTTTAGTCTATAGTGAAAACCTAAACTATGATATAGTTATCAAAATTTGATATTATCGCCCAAAGCACGATAACATGTTAATTCGAGCGCTTACGAAAACGACTAATCTCTAAGGGATCTGAATTTCTGAACAATAACATAAAGGTGTTTGTTTAGCATACCTAATGCCAGCTTATGCCAGTGCAAACCTATTGTGAGAATGGAATTTTAAGTACTATTCTGAGAATATCTCCATCCTCTACAAATTCAATGGAGTTTTCCTCGTGATGGCTGTCGTGGCAGCTTATTTATAATAATTTATAAATCATAAACATGCATAGAAATGGGAAATTTGCATATTGAGGTAGTTTATCAGTTAAATACCCGAGTTCTCATATAAGGTGCATCGATAGTACTAACCTACCAAAACTAGGAGGCTCTTCTATTGGTAAGTAAACTGAATCGAAAGAAAAGGGGGTGAAACGATTTTGGTTACAAAATATAGCTAAAGTTAGGGGCAAATTACAGCAAGTCAATCGGGGTGAAACGAGTTTGGTTACAAAATATAGCTAAAGTTAGGGGCAAATTACAGCAAGTCAATCGGGGTGAAACGATTTTGGTTACAAAATATAGCTAAAGTTAGGGGCAAATTACAGCAAAAGTCAATCGGTAATAAGAGAAAAATCCATTACAAAATATCAACATTTTAAACAAAGATTGCGAATTTATGACTGAAAACTGATAATAACTTATTTGATGCACGCGTCTCGGACCAATTTTACTAACTAGTACTTAAGTTTATGTTTTAAGTATATTTTGTTGTTCTTACATGTTGAACCTCACATGAAGAATAAAGGGGGCTTCGCTTCGCTCACCCCCTTGACCCTTCACCTAAGCTACCGCAGTATTTTGCCCTTATATTTACTGTGCAAATCTGTATTTTGATGTGCAGTTTAATATTTCCCATTGTTATAATAGTTAGTACTTAAACATTGACCTATTTTTGTGTTTTTCTCTCGAGTTTCAAAACATGCAATGCGTAAGTTAAGTCTCCGTCCTCCGTCCTCATGAGGTCATTCTTCCGTAGTAGTTTGCCAGATCTCCTTTCATTTATTCTACTGTCATACGCCTAAAATTGAACTGAAGATATACATAAGTAACTTCTATGCCGCCACTAGTGGGGAACGGCAACAATGTAACGTATACATTTTAGTAAGTAAATGGGCGAGGCATGGCTCGAATGGTTAGCTGGAAGCCAAGCTGCGGTACGCGGGTTCAAGGTATTATCTCCATGTGGGAGGCCCCTTGGTAAATGTATGCGGCATAGTTTATTTTCTCAGTGTTTGAAACCTAAGCCGTCCTGTACCACTTTTTAGACAGCCGCTAAATTTAGTTTAAATACTACTTAAATACAAAACGGCCATCATGTTAAGTGGGTAACTGGCTGACAGGCAATAGCCGGAGAATGGTTGACTTTGAAACTTGACCGTGCTGTAGGTATATTTAAGTTCTGTTTGAACTGTATTTAGAGGTGTGGTACAAGTCGACCTTAATGTAGTTAAATCTACAGTTTGGCAGGACGATAAAGTCCAATCAACGTCGGAATTCCCCAAGTTATTAAAACATGCTTTACTTAGATGATTGATATACCATCCATTTAAATGACATTAGTAAAGATTTGGTAAAATAACAATTGAAGATTATTCCTACTTTCCTTACATCATTTAATTCACAAGCCAGCAACAACTGAAACGGATGGCTGTTGGTAAGAAGATGGTCCATTTTTGGCCAAATAATTGAGGCCCCCAACCAAACTACTATGGCTAGAAGAGAAAAAAAAACAGGCATGTAAAATTGCGGTAGGTCAGTTACCTCTACGTCCTCTACCAAACTCATCGTTATCTTCAACACACAGTTTTTTAAATCGTACTTAAGTGGATATGAGGATAATCCAGCTAACTCTTATTCTGCTGGAATGGAAAAGCTCTCAAACCTGAAGTAGTGGTTCCTATCCTATCCTAGATCAGACTTCAGTTTGCATTTAAATATACCTCTGTCTGTTATATTTTGCTGAAAAATATGTATGATATTATAATTTAATATAAAACATACGTTGTAAGTCGGCTCCAAAAGATCCAAGATACTGTGAAATAAAATGCTGTCTTCTCGAATGACATCATCAGTTTTTGTCCTCTGTGTCGGGCCCGTGGTGCGTGTAACTGATCATCTATTTAGTTGGTCTCATGAATGATGTTGATGATAATGATTGCATTTTTTGTCGGCGTACTAAGAGTCAGAGTCAGAGTCAGAGTCATTTTTTTATTGAATATAAATAAATAAATTATCTTATTCAACGTCAAAATTATACTTACTTATAACTACAAGTATTTTTTTTTTATATAAAAAAAAGACTACACCGTTTCGGAAGGTGGGCCTCGGGGTTAAGAAGAAACGGCAAGACACTCCCCCATACCTTTTTTTTTTTTAAAAAGTGACTTCACAACAGGTACTACTGGTTTCGGTCTAAGGAAATTCGCCGGCGAGTGATAGACTTGATCCATCGCCCCTCGTCGAATTTCTGTGCGCTGAGATGGTATGGACCATGCAGTTTTGTCATCTAAGTATTCCTTAATACTATAATAGGACTTTCTTATCAGCTCATTTTTAACATAGTTTTTGAACCTCTTTTCAGGAAGGATCAATGATTCCTGTGGTATTTTATTGTAGAAGCGAATAAAGTGCCCCATGAATGATGTGCCTACTTTACTTAGTCTAAATAATGGTAGTGCTAACCTATTTTTATTTCTAGTGTTAATTGTATGGCTATCACCTACAATTTTAAATAAAGCTATGTTTTTTCTTACATGCATGATATTCTCGTATATATATTGACAGGTAACCGTAAGTATATTAATTTCTTTGAATTTTTCTCTTAATGATTCTCTAGCATCTAATTGATATATCGCCCTGATCGCCCTTTTTTGTAAGAAAAATATCGTATTTATATCTGCTGCTCTCCCCCAGAGCAATATTCCATAAGACATAATACTGTGAAAATAACTAAAGTAAACCAATCTGGCAGTTTCAACATCTGTAAGATATCTGATTTGTCTGACCGCAAAAGCGGCTGAGCTAAGTCTTCGTGCGAGATTAGTTATGTGAGGACCCCATTGAAGTTTCGAATCTATAGTGATTCCGAGAAAGATTGTGTCTTCAACGAGGTCCAATCTTTCAGATCCTATTCTAACACTGCTTTCAACCTGTCGTACATTAGGCAAACAAAATTTGATACATTTAGTCTTCTTTGAGTTTAATAACAGGTTGTTTACATTGAACCAACTTAACACATGAGAGAGTGTACTATTAAATTTTTAAATTTAGATTAACACCAAATTTGGTCTTTGGACCAATAGAGAGTCAATTATGGTTGAGGTTTTCCGGCAGGTTATCTTCTATTCGACAATCAAAACATTACATATCAACTCAGTACACAATTCGAATTTGGTGTCATGTTGAGTCACCGCGGGAACTGCCAGATTTTCCTTGTCACAGAAAAACATGCTAGGTATAATAAACGAGTAAACGTATATCGGCATAAATCTTGTTCCTAAGCAATACTGAAGCATCATATTCAGCAACACCATTAAATAACTTCGTATAATTTTTCACATCGGCAGTCTCGGTCTAGAAGCTACATGGCACTGATTAGTACTTATTGGGAATACATAAACGCTAAATTGGCTTGTGCGAGTGGTGTTCGGATTTGACGTGAGATGGGATCACACGATTGCCTTGAACTTGGTGTTCGAGTGTTTTTGTGAGCGACGTGGTCTCAACATAACAGGATACAACACAAGACAGGGCGGCCGCGGGACCGCATGGCCGGCCCGGGCCCGGGCCTGCTGTCCTTGATACTCCGAGCCCAAAAAGGAATTTGGTCTTTTTCCTGTTTTACGCTTCGTGGCGCTTGAGGTTGCGTGAGGAATTGGCGTTTGAGGACACATTGAAATTGTAGGGAGATTTCTATAGATGCACAAACGTTCGGGTGCCTGCGTAAAATAACAATACCTACAGACTCCACCATTACCGACTAGTGCAAATATAATGAATAATCGCAGGTATCTTGATAATTATCCTTTTTGCACACTTTGGCTATAGTGCAAACATTGGAAGGATAAGACAAATAGACAATAGTGGATGTCAGGACAGGTATCCGGTTTGTGTCGCGTCCGCGGAAGCAACGAGACGCTATTTATTTGCCAGTCTGAACAAAATTGGCACACATCTGGAAGACATGTGATCAAGACCATATTTTTTATAAATTCAACTATCATTAAGATCGCTTTTATTTTCTCATTTTTAGTCCAGAAATCACACCAACACATTAAAATGTACTCACCTGAGAATCATCTGGAAGTCGTTGAAAGTGGTTTCTCCGAAGGCGACAGGATAGGACGGCAACACCGTATGCATCACGCGCCGGCGCTGGAGCCGTGACGTTACCACGCTTCACCTGAAAAAAGGCACACAATGAGCCTTGCGCGTCCACATCTCGACACAAGTGAATGAGGCTCATTTATTGACCTTCACAGTTGCCACGGAAGTGGTACTACCAGCCGGGTGGGCCTGTTGTCGCGTGGCTGGCGCGGCGCGGCGCGCTAGGTGGAGCGGTCGCGGTCGTCGGGCAGGCACTGACTGAGGCCGGTCGGGTCGGTCGCCCGCCGGCGCTGCCCGCTGCCGCCGCCTGCCGCTCCTGCATTGCGCCGCGCAAGCGCACTCGCGCGCTCATGACCTTGGCATTGAACTTGGCAGTGTGGGCCCGCGCGGAGGACCGGGGGGCGAGGGGGGGCCTGCACCGACAGCTGCACCTCACCACCCCCCTCCTTGAGCGCAGGGAGTGCCCGTAAAACAGTATGGCCGTCATTTTCCCCGCGGGAAAACTAAATACTGAATACAAGTTCAATTTTGATACAAAAAGACAGTGTCATGTCCCAGGCCCAGGGCCCCGACGGAGACGGTACCAAATGATCTATTTTTAGCGCGTGGAAGATGGATAGTTTCGCCAGTCAGCCGGCAAGTAGGTACCTACCATCTGATGTAGGTACCTACTAAGTACCTAATTTCTAATGTCGTGAGAAAAACTGGTCGCACTTGCTAGAGACTGCTTAGTGCTGCTTACATTTCATGAGATAAATGCTCTTTTCAATTAGGATCTATATTAGTTACGTATAGTTTATAAATTAACGCGTTAGTTTCTGAACTATCGACAAATTGTAAAACAGACCCACAGGGTTTAGAGTTTACGTTTCTTTTGTTCTTACATGTCAACCTACTCGTTGGTAAATTTTCTGTGGGTACGTAGGAGAAAGGTACCTCCACAGGGTACCTCCAACCGGCACTGAGTCAGAGTGAAGGAGAAAGGTACCTCCACAGGGTACCTCCAACCGGCACTGAGTCAGAGTGGTGGAGCCACAATGTTTTGCGACGCTACTATATGGGAATAAAATTTACTATCAGGCGTCTACCCGAACCCATAACTGTAATGGCTTTTTTTCATTTAACCGATGTACTTACAAGCTACTAAGCTAAAACTAAAATGATAGAAGGTAGCAAATACGTAGCAATTATGGGCGATTCGCAGGTCAAGGCGATACCTCGTCCGTGCAAAGGTCCCCGTTACTCCAGGCGGAAAGACCCGCAGTGTGAGAGGGACGGAATCGGTGAAAATGACATAACGTAGCGCCAGACCACATAAAAATTGTTTAAAAATAAACTACGCCATTTTGTCAAAAATAGTTTCAAGGAGAGTTTACTGATACATAATAATATACCCATTTTGAATGCAATCCGCAATGAAATAAGTTAGGATTTCAGAATTACAGGAAAAATTAAAACAATTTAGAGGGCTTTTCGCAATTAAATTCTATCGAGTAAATTTCAATAAACGTTAACCCAAAAATCTAATCTGTCGATGACTTTATAGTGGAGTGAATGGATTCGAAAAGAAAAAACAAATATGTTTTTCATATCACCTTGACATTCTAGTGCTTTCTGCCGTAAAGATTATATTTTGTGCCCAGCCATCCTGATGTCAGAGTCGATGGTCAGATACAAATATTGATTCCCTGAAATATGACACAGGTATATGTTTTATACGAACGGTAGCCAATAGTAGCAATTAGATAGCAATTCTTGAATAAACTTACAAAACCTGACCGGCCATTCTGACGTTCACATCAATCTCAATCATTACTACATCACATTACTTTTTATGTAGGTGTATTTTATGTTTATGCATGTGTGTCAAATGCTTGTATTTGAAGCGGTATTCCTCCTATATGAAACACTTTCTAAATCCAGATAAAAAATGTTGTGAAGTCATCCCTTTCCTTTATTGACGATCAGATGTTTTCGTGGTGTTCGAAAACATAATTAAGTCAATTGAAACTTTTGAGGAATAAATACATTATTACTCAAAGATGGAAACTATGGATATGGAAAAAACTACATATAGATGTTTTTCACCTAATAACACGGTAATAAGATCTAATACGAATATTGATATGGTTCGTATCGTCAAGATATCGTAAAACGTAGTGTTTGATTGAAATATACAGTGGTTTTGGTGAATAAATAAAAAGACACATAATTTTTGCACTGTTCTGCCGAAGCACTGCGGTGACAGCCATTTTGCAGTGTGAGCGAGCTGCATTTTGATGTAGTTGTGTCCAAAATTTCAACTACCACGAATCTAGTTGCTATTTTTTTTAGCAATTTGTTAGCCCGGTAGGTTTTAGCATTATAATCGCAAAGCATGCTGTTGTAGTTTTTGAATATGTTGCATGAACCAGTTAGGGTAGTGTTAATCCAAATTTGCTTCTACGATGTGTTGCGTGCGTGAATTGAGGGGCTAATTGGAACTAATAGAAAATTTAGTCAAATCTCTGCATTTTGTATTAGTTCCAATTAGCCCCTCATTTCCAAATTGGCCCCCTTTTACCGGTACTTCATTTTACGTGATAGAGGGCAAGCCTATCGTAGTAGCACTGGAGATATGAATATATATGTCACCGCAAGATTGTCAAAACCGTTAGTTGAGAAACTAACGTGTTTTTTCTCGTTAGTTGGTCAACTATCGACAGATAGTAAACTGTAGCGTACTGCTTACTATATGACGCGTTAGTTGATAAAGTAACGGTTAAAACCGTTAAATAGTTAATTGGTTTAAACTCAGGTGAAGACTAGAGGGGGCTAGCGCAGCGAAGCTTCCGAACTGTCTTCGTGGTAGGTTGACATGTAAGAAGAAAAGAAACGTAAATTCTAAACCCTGTCGGTCTGGTTTACTTCTGTCGATAGTTGATCAACTAACGCATTAGTTTATCAACGATTGGTTTTGACTATCTGACGGTGACATATATAATATTTTCCTCTTCATGGTCAGGACGGGAAAATATTATATATATTCATATCTCTAATAACTTCAACTACTTTCGTAACACTTTAAGAACGTCCTATTTCGTAAATAAAAAACACTTTTACAAAATAGTCTTAAAATAGTCGACGACGTAATAAAATTACGTATGAGTATGTCATGTATGTCTTCGCTTGTACTGAAATACGCCGGCCAATTATGTTGTAACTCCAACATTACAACTTCGAAACGGATCCCTCAAACTTCGGTGGCCACTCTGTTACACGTGTAGGTTTGGGAGGCTTTCGACAGCCTTCGGGAGGAGATGAAAGGGGGGTCAAGAAGGGCGAGGGGGGAGACTACTAGGGGAGGGGTGGGGAGGTGAAGATCGATCAGCGGCGCGCGCAGCCTCCGATAGGACCAGTCTAGATACTAGCGTAGGTAGATCTTCCCTAAGGTAAGCTGAATATAACTGAATATGTACCGCCTCATTGAAGTTTGGAATTGAATTTTGGATCGGTTTTACTTCATGGACAAAGAGTGGTAGTGGCTGGAATATGGTTTAGCGTTAATTGAACGAGCGGACGAGGCGTCTGCGTTTCAGCTTGGGACAATATTCTTTATTTATTTGTTTATTTTATTAGGGACTTCATAATTTCATAATTTCTTTATTGCACACAAATCATACAAAAAACAAGAGTTACATAAAAAAAGTGTACAAAGGCGAGCTTATCTCTATTAAGAGATCTCTTCCAGCAAACCAGGCAAACAAGGGAAAAGTTGATGGATGAGCAGGGGTAGACCTATGTGTACAATATATAAAATAATAAATAAAATAAATTAAATAATAACTATAATAATATACTAAATACTTATTATATACTACAAATACTATTTTATACACTATAATAATACATACTTACATGCATACTACCTATAACTCTAAAGGGAGAGGTAATGCTTCTTCACACGACTTTTAAAGATATTCAGAGTAGGACTGTCCCTGATGGTGCAGGGAAGAGCATTGCACAACCGAATGGCCCGGGCTCTAAACCCGTTCTCATAGAAAGCGGTGTTATGCTGTGGAGTTGTGAGCATGGAAACTGCGTGAGTTCTCCGAGGTCTGCTGAAAGAAAGAAATTGAAAACTGTCTCGTAAGAAAGTTGGGTAGCGTGGATTACGTAAAATGTTGTAGAGGAAATTGAGGATGTGTGAATCCCGACGAAGACGAATCGGCAGCCACTTCAACTCCCTGCGATGTTGTGACACATGGTCGTATTTGCGCAGCCCGAAGATAAACCGAATCCCGAGATTTTGAAGTCGTTCGAGTTTGTTCAGTAGTTCGTCGTTAGCACTGATCCAGCAGACATCAGCGTAATCGATGAGGGGTAGAATGAGAGATTGAGCAAGAGTGATTTTGGTATGTCGAGGCAAAAAGTACTGAAGTCTCCTGAGAGAGTGAAAGGTAGAAAATACTCGGCGACTTGCCTCATTGACATGCGATGACCAGGACAACTGGTTGTCAAAGATTAGACCCAGGTTTTTAACTTTATCGCTATATACGATTGTGGTACCATTAAAAGTGACAGATGGAATGGGATGTTGCTGCAACAAGTTAAGAGAATGTCTAGTACCTAATATCATGGCCTGGGACTTGCTCGGGTTAACCAGGAGTCCGAAGGATGAAGCCCAACTTCTTATTCCCTCAAGATCAGCGTTGAGTGCCTCCACAGCAGAGTGTGCATCGTTGAGAGAGAAGTGGCGATAAATCTGGAGATCATCAGCGTAAAGATGATATGAGGAGGACAGGACGTCCGAGATGGTGTTGATAAAGATCGAGAATAGAAGAGGAGAAAGAATACCACCTTGAGGGACGCCTGTAAAGAGGTCACACCATTCAGTGGATATCTCTTCCGACCTGATACGCTGTTGCCGATCCCTCAAATAAGAGTCGAACCAGCTGGCAGAGAAGGAGGAGACGTTCAGAGATCTGAGAAGCTCAACGAGAATGTCAAAATCTACGCAGTTGAAGGCACTACTGAAGTCAAGTAAAGCGAGCACGGAAAGCTGTTTGCGGTCCATGGCTACCTGGATATCATCTGTGACTTTCATGAGAGCCGTGACGGTGCTATGACCCGGTCTGAATCCTGACTGGTACATGTTCAGCAGATTGTTTGAGAGAAGGTAAGAAGAGAGCTGGGTATGGACAATGGATTCAAGGACTTTGGAGAGGATGGGTAGGATTGAGATAGGTCGATACTCTTTAAAAGAGGTGGGACTGGAAGTTTTAGGGAGCGGGATGACTAATGCTTTTTTCCACATGGTGGGGAAGATGCCATTCGATAGGGAAAAATTTATAACATGTGTAATACCTGGCAGTAGTTCATCCAGGATTGTTAAAAGCATTTTAAGGCAGATTTTATCATCACCTACGGCTTTCGAGCTCACTGCTAGTACCGCCTTCTTGACCGCATAGATTCCAACATTGCTCAAGTTGAATGGTGTGGTGTCGGGTAAGGACTTAGAGCGCAGGCTCTGAAGAGTGGCTTGTTTAACAATGGGATCCATCACAACAGGTGGGGCAGAGAGGAACTGGTTGAGACCGTTGAGATCTACATTACCAGCATGAAAGTCCTGAGTCTTACCTATGCCAAGTGTTTTTAGAAACTTCCACACCTGAGCTGGTGTGTAACTTTCAATACTCTCGTGGATGTGCCGACGCTTAGCATCACGACAGAGACGGTTGCAGCGGTTGCGAAGACATTTGTAAGAAAGAAAATTGTCATCTGTCGGATTCTTACGGTATTTACACTTGGCTCTGTTCCTCTTGGCCATTAGACGCTTAATAGTATCTGTTAGCCAAGGGGCGGGTAGGTGTTTCACTCTCACTTTTTTATAGGTGCATGCTTGTCGTAGAGACCTAGGACTATGATATTAAACTTGTTGTTTTTCTCGTCCATTGTCTCGCTGGATATTACAGGGGACCAGTCGATCGACAAGGCATCCGACCTAAGAGACTCTAGGTTAATATCCCTAAAGTTACGAATATTAAGAAATTTTGCTCTGCTCTTGAGAGGCCTGATCTTATACGAAAGATAGATAAGGTCGTGGAACGAGAAAGGAGAGTTGAGTTGACCGTGTACACTGACCTTATCCAAGTTAGAGACGATCATAATATCGAGGAGAGAGGGAGAGCAGTGAGGTTGGAAATGCGTGGCATCAAGAGGCAGCATATGCAGATTAAAAGAGTCGACTATAAACTTGAGTTTGGTAGAACGGGAGTCGTTTTTGAGGAGACAGGTGTTGAAATCATCTAGAATGAGGGTATCGTTATACAGAGGTGAGAGTTCATTAAGGAGGGATTCTAATGTGTCGAAGTAGTCGATGCGAAGAGAGGGGCTATAAAGAACACCGAGGAGGACCTAACTATGGTGAAGAGTTATTTCGAGAAAGAGATGTTCAGCAGACTCGGAGTACTGGCTAGGGGACGCGCTGATCACCTTGCACGGGATTTCCACTCGCAGATAGATAGCGACGCCCCCATCGGCTTTCCCGACTCTGTCGTTCCTGTAAATCCTGTATCCTGGAATGGAGTACGAAGAAGATGACAGCGATGGCTTTAAGAACGACTCAGAGACAAGAATGCCGTCCACGCATTGGTCACTAAAAGCCTCGAGCAAGTCTGGATAGCTGGAGTGAATACTTTGAGTATTGATATGCACGATGTTTAGGTTATCCACCACACCACCGAAAACAGTCCCAATGTTAGCAGAAAGGGGTTCCTCCAAAGCGGAGATGTTGCTTTCTGCACTCACAAAATCGTCAACATCGTCGTTTGAAGAGCAGGAAAAGAAACTTTGATTAATAATATCAGGTAAATAATTCACACACACATATATATATATATATATATATATATATATATATATATATATATATAACTAATTATAATACACTCTATAATATATATTTATATATAAATATTTATTCAATTAATATCTAGTTATCTAGCGTTATTAACTGGTTTGAATAAGCGCCTTACTTACACCTAGACCAACCATAAATGGATTGTTGATAGTGATATTTATCTTACAAAATTAACTCAATACTACATATATTACATTAAAAGAACAAGCACAAACTAAAGACTGTAGTGCAAACATACGAATTCAAAGTGGTAAGGTGTGTACTTGACACAAGTCAGATTGTATAAGCTAAATTCGGAACGGACACATTTTACAAAAATTAATACTTAACATGAACACAACAAAGTGACAGCTGACAACTTCGGACTTCGACAGCTGATGACAGTAAAATTACAAGTAAAATAAGAACAGAAATACAAATATAAGTATAGGAACCTAAGACGTTTGCTTAAAACTCATTAAAATAGTTGCATGAAAAAAAACAGACATATAGTGATGTGTATCATGTGGAGTCAGTCATATGATATTGTGTTGGACGAAGGGAGAGATATGGCCCTAGTGATTTTTGGAAGGTAAGAAGGGAGGGAAGGGGAGTGGGTGGGGGTATAATATTAAATGCTACCCATAAATGAGTGAGTACCATCATTATTCGACTTTTGAATGTGTTCTTAGTGCAATCAAATGGTTCAAAAGAAATGAAGTGTTTATTATTCTAATTTAGAATACAGCGTAAAGAGCAGTTGGTGTTAACGCAGGGTGTGTGGAACATAAGATTGACCGATTGGCGTGTGCGTGTAGTGGTAGCGCGATAGTCAATCAGTTCGACAATGTTTGGACTACCGATGCGACTACTCAGAATGTCGTGAAGGACAAAAAGTCAAGGGCCCTCCGACGGTCATCAAGATTCATCACGTGATGATGTTTGCAGGAAGAAAGCTACGTACTCAGATCCCTCGCGCTTAGTGCGATAGTCCAAAAGTCGGACAAGTTTCCTTTGAATACGCTCCAATCGGTTTTTGTGCTTAATGTATTGCGGATACCAAACAACGCTGGCGGCGCATTCCAGGATACTTCGTACGTAGGCAAAGTAGACGACCTATATGCATGGCATATCATTGAGCGCATGCCACGTTAGAAATACAAATCCTAGATTTCTGAAGGCGCGATTGCCGATATCATCTATGTGTTGATCGAATATAAGTTTAGCGTCGAGGGTCTCGCCTAAGTCGCAAACAGTGTTGACGCGTGATATAACTTGATGCCTAAAAATGTATGTAAGGACAATTGGGTTTGGACTGCGTGTAAAGGAGATCTGCATGCACTTGAAAATGTTGACATTGATGCGGTTGGTTTGGTAATACTAAGACAGTCGGTCCAGATCTTCCTGCATTCCTATAAAATCAGTTTAAGATATGTATTTTTGCAAAAATCTTTTTATCGTCAGCATACATTATAAATTGGCAATTTTTAAATGCTGTATATATCATATACGCATTATAGAACAAAGGACCCAGACGTGATCCCTGTGGTACGCCGGAAGGAACGTTACGAAATCGAATCTGAAACCACCGAGCACCACCGCTTGACATCTAATAGAAACATAGGACGACACCCACCTGAAAATATCTCCACGAAGACCCAATATATAAGCTTACGGAGCAAGATCATGTGGGCCACACGATCAAAAGCTTTTTCGAAGTCCCTTTAACCTACGCCAACCTGCATTCTTCCGTCCATTGCACGGATAACGTAATTGACAAATTCTGCAAGATTCGAGATAGTGGAACGGCCTTTCAGAAAGCCATGTTGTTGCGTGGGAATTCCCTTTGTTATTGTTCCATATATATTATCATAAATAATTTTCTCCTGTACCTTACCAAATATATTAAGAATTGAGATGGGGCGATAATTTGGTATTTGTAGTTTTGAACTCTTCTTATATACAGGTACCACAAAAGCCTCTTTACACTTTTTCGGGAATATACCATTATTTAGCGATAAGTAAAATAAAGTATTTAGCGGTTTGGAGAGACTCTTGGCACATCTGACAAAAAATAGGGGGGAACTCCGTCGCTGCCGGCCCCACCGTTAGAGTCCAAGAGTGTCAAGTATTTTAACACCGATTCTGGTGTAGTACGTTTGATAATTACAACACTGCCATTATGAAAATAAACATAAACATTAACATTTACATATATAGAGGCACAAACATTGCTTCTGGCCCCACACTAGGATACACGGGGGTCCAACTCTTCGTCAGCATACCTGGCTGCAGGTTAGATAAATACCGACGAGAAAAATTGGTTAAACCCAGCGCTAATGTCTTCACCATTTTCGAAAGTGCTGTTTTCATACTCGAATTTCTTCGGATAAGCCGAACAGCCACAGCTGATATACCTACGCCCAGATCTGTTTCGGATCGGATTTTATGTTTTGTTGAATAGAGGCGATATACCTTTTAAAGCATTGATCGTATGTCTGGATTTCTGTTCTCCCCTACAGGTCGTATTTCTCAACCTATTCTCGTAATATTTAGTAAGCACGTTCAGTAATTATATGTTTTTTTTTTGTCAATTCAGTTTTTGTAAAATTTTCAAAATGGCGGTGATTTTTGGTTTGAAAATGTAAAAAAAAAATCCAAACGGCTTGACGGATTTAACAAATGAGGTGTCGTTGGATTTTTGGAGACCGTGAGTGTGATATAGGCTATATAATTTTGGTGAAAAAAGATAGGTTGGATTTTAGATCGCAGTGTAGATTACAAAGTTATTGGTGCGACTACTTTCATACTCCATTGACGTAACCAGGTGCATACATAAGTTTGTGTTTCAACCAACGACTCGCGTGGCCTGCAGCTCCAGAGGCACTAGTTTAGTAATGACTGACATTGCAGTGATCAGCTCATCGATGAGCGCTGCCAAATAGAGAAAAAATTCGAAGACACCTTGGCTGTTTGAAACAGCCATACAAAATCGTATCAATCTTTAAATACGTACTGAAAGAACAGAGTTTTACTGCAATGTCAGTCATTACTAAACTAGTGCCTCTGGAGCTGCAGGCCACGCGAGTCGTTGGTTGAAACACAAACTTATGTATGCACCTGGTTACGTCAATGGAGTATGAAAGTAGTCGCACCAATAACTTTGTAAACTACACTGCGATCTAAAATCCAACCTATCTTTTTTCACCAAAATTATATAGCCTATATCACACTCACGGTCTCCAAAACTCCGAATAAGTAGAAGGTAGATCGATAAAGGACATTAAATATAGCTGCATATTTATGTATAAATCAATTTTCAATTTCAAATCATAAACCTTTTTGCCATATCGCGCAAAGATTTATCAGTTACGCAATATGAAGAAGCGATTTAAGATGAATGTAAAATATAGGTACGCACTGTACTTTAACTGTGTCCAACAACACCAGTGTGTGGGAAATTACCCTTGGTCATGGGAATCACAAAAGAAATGTACAAGACTCCAGTAAGGAGCTGTAAATCTGTAAACCAACCTCAAGACCCTTGCATCGCCTTTAAAGCACCTAATTTGCATTAGAAATCGCGCCACCACCCGCCTACGTCAGATCTCGCGTGGGCGACCCTGCCCTTGTCTGAAACTGAAATCGATACCCCGTCCCTCCCACGCCTGCCACCCGCCCTCCGACGCCCTACCCCGCGCAACTCCTAGCTCTCCCAGCTGAGCTTGAAGCTGAATATTCAGAGGGTGTTTACGTCATCTACATTACAATATTTATGTCCAAAATCATGGTTGGGTTTCTATTATGGGAAGATGGCTCAGGATCACAAAAGATCCCGGTTTTATATTGAAAGTTGACACAACCACAAACATTTACATACAGGCACATATACATTGCTTCTGGCTACACACTAGGATAGCCTGTATTGTGGAAACCAGAAACAGCGACCTAACACACATATTAGGTCCTTACATATGAAATTGGCGTTTCGCCGTACTGGCCACTTTGATCTCAAATATCTCCTCTATGGTTAGGAATTCCAAATTCAAATTTATACAGCTATTTACGCATGTATTTGTGTTTCTAAAGTTATAATTTATTTGTTTTTTCCTCAATTGTTTCTTTTCTTGCGTCACTCAGCTTACAAAATGGAAAACTTGAAATATCGCGTTATTTACGAGTATGAGTTCTACCGTGGCACCAGTGCTGCAGAAACGGCTCGAAGGATTAATGATGTGTATGGCGACGGTGCCGCAATAGAAATCACAGTGCGTTTTTGGTTACAACGTTTTCGTTCTGGAAATTTCGACCTGCAGAACAAGCCCCGTGGACGGCCGGAGACCAAAGTTGATAATGAAGAATTGAAGGCTATCGTGGAAGCGGATCCATCACAAATCACGTCCGAGTTAGCTGCAGGCTGCGGTGTTAATGATAAATCTGTTTTAATCCACTTGAAGCAAATTGGGAAGGTGAAAAAGCTTGAAAGGTGGGTACCTCACGAACTGAGTGAAGCAAATCAACAAACGCGCGTTGACTGCTGCGTTGCATTACTCACCCGGCACAATAATGAAAGGATTTTAAATCGAATCATTACTTGTGAGGAAAAGTGGATCCTGTACGATAATCGGAAGCGCTCATCGCAATGGCTGAACCCTGCCGAACCAGCCAAACCATGCCCCAAGCAAAAATTGACTCCAAAAAAGTTACTTGTGAGCGTTTGGTGGACTAGTGCTGGTGTCGTTCACTCAGCTTTCTTAAATCTGGCCAGACGATTAGGGCAGATGTCAATTGTCAGCAACTGCAAATCATGATGGGAAAGCTAGCTGCTAAACAACCGAGGCTGGTCAATCGCTCTAGGCCACTGCTGCTTCATGATAACGCTAGACCACACACTGCACAACAGACGGCTACCATATTAGAGGAGCTTCAATTGGAATATCTAAGACATCCACCGTACTCTCCGGACCTTGCTCCAACAGATTACCATTTTTTTCGAAATTGGGATAACTTCTTGAAATGGAAAAAATTCAACTCCGATGGGGCAGTCCAAACCGCCTTCAAAGATTTTATTGATTCCCGTCGATTGTTTTTTTTAGTAAAGGGATCGAAGAACTACCTATGAGATGGTAAAAGTGTATAGATAGCAATGGTACATACGTTGTTTAACTAAATATATATATCTTTTTTAAAATCGACTTTATGTTCCTCCCATGCAAAACGCCAATTTCATGTGTAAGGACCTAATATAAACAGCTGGGTTTTTATTTTCTTTAACCCCCGCCGGGATCGAACTTGCGACCTCTCGCATGGTAGTCAAAGCCACAACCGCTGCGCCACAGAGGTCGCTGTCATCATATACCTATAGGTATTAGCCTTCTTAGATCTCTTCTCTACAGGGCCAATCCTCATCCTCATTCCATTTTTATGTTGCCTCTATCTATTTTTAAAAACCCTTATTATGAACACCCTTATATTACAGGTCCATTTGTAGCTAAACCACAAGGTTTCTTGGCGCCTGAGCGAGGCCTCCATCTCTCTTTCGCCCATGTATGCATCTCTCTATGTTCACATGCGCAGCTCCTTCCTCCAGGCGGCACTCAGGCGCCACGAAACTTGGAGTCAGGTACAGAGGTAACAGTGTGCAACAAATCTAGGAATGGAAATTTTCCCCACTTCTAGTTCTGCCGTCGTTACGAAACTTGGTGTGTATGTGCAGTTCAGATGACAACACAATAATATTATACCATCGAGCTGGTCTGATGATGGAGCTCGAATGTGGGAGAAGGAACTCTAGGATGCTTACTTGTAAAACCCAAACAGTTTGGGCTCAGTAGATTCGTTGTGACAAGTGCATTTCTGCCAGCGATATTCTCATCATCACCTGATGATGGAGCCAGACCCTGGGACTCTCACCTGTAAACCCATCGAGTTTGAGGTAATTTGATTCGTCTCAATAATACCTTTTGATTTCAGATGTGTGTTTTAAGTTTTTAAACTACTACAATTATATTAGGACGACTTGTAACTAAATAACAGTGTTTAAAAATGAAATTTGGGGAAATGACTTCTAGTTTTTCTATCATTACGAAACTTGGTATGTGTATGTAAATACACAGATGACAATACAATAATATGGTACCTTAGAGCTGGTCTGATGATAAAGCCCGAAGAAAAGAGAGGGATAATAACCCTAGGATATTTAGTTTAAGTACAACCCCATCGCTGTTGGGCTCATTAGATTCGTCGTGACAAGTGCTATTCATGTTTGTATAGTGTGGCGGAGGCGCAACTCCTACTCCCATGCAGCTAGTATTTAACGCCCCCTTAAGTGTCACAGGTAGGGGCGGCCCATTGTCTCTCCTATTTTCACCTGATACTTTTTATGTTCCCCTTACTATACAGGATGTTACAGAAGTATATTAAGGCTGGGAAGGCACGCCGACACCGGAACTTTCACCTTCAGCTTACTTAGGATACAAATGTTAAAAAAGGCTCTTCACGGATCTATAGAGTAACAGAGCAATATTTATTAATATTTTTAACAAAGATTAAATAATTAACAAGAACATCAATTCAAATCAATTGTAAAATAATAATAATAATAATACCTTGGACACAATTTACACACATTGATCTAGCCCCAAACTAGGATTCCCTGTATCTTGTGTACTAGACAACGATACACATACTTATATAGATAAATATTACACTTAGATAGATAAACAACCATGACTACGGTACAAACATCAGTTCTCATCAAACGAATATTTGCCCCCACCGGGACTCGAACCCGGGACCCTTGGCTTCGTAGGCAGGGTTACTGCCGACTCGGCCATTCGGGTCGTCGAAAAAGCGTGAAACTACGGAGCATAAGTAATCAAATTACGTTTCTACGTTCACGAATCCCTGATGACACTCATTCACGATAAACAAGCTAGTTTACAGAAACAACTGTAATGCGGTTACCGCTGGAGACCTGGTCCTCATTATGAGGGATCTCGATTTCGAAACTCATGACGTGGTAATAAAATTTAAAACCTACAACGGCATAATGACGTCCATGGACGCCGCTTGGAACCCAAGGGTTAATACTTCTGTTTTACGTAACTTAAAATTTACAAAAGTTTGTTTGTCCTACATAAGGTTTATTTAGGGACGAGGCTAAACTGGATATGTACGGATTACTATTACGAAGGGATGACGGAAGTTGGACCACGGCGTAATATAATAGTAACGAAGAATGGAGAAGGATAAACAGCATCGAGCAGTCCAAATGGTCAGATATGATCAATCCGCCCTGGGAAGCAGTGAACCAGAATAACTAGAGAACGGAATAAATGGCGTGCCTTGGGTCTCTGCGCAGCAGTGGGCTTAACTGGACTAATATGATGATGAAAGGTTAATTATCAATATGATGAATAACTTTGTTCAGACTGCGACATTTTCCCGTATACCGTACAAGAGATGTTATGTACTGCACCCTATGTAAGCCTTCTATCATGTCCCAAGGTTCAGCCCGAACAAGTAAATACGTGGGCGTGTTGGTGGCGCGGGCTCGATCGATACAGCCAGCAAGATTCACGTATTGTGCTGTTCATCTATCTACACAAATAATACCAACGATATCTGCGGTTATCATAGGAAGATATCTGACAGTTGTAATAAAACATTTGATTATATCTATGACTAGCTGACCCGCTCTCGCTTCGCTGCGGGTAGCTCTACCCCTACTTTACTCTTACCTATCCCTACCCTAACCTACCCCTACCCCTAACCAACCCCTACCCAACCCTACCCCTACCCAACCACTACCCTACCCCTACCCCTGCCCTACCCTACCCCTACCCCTAACCAACCCCTACCCTACCCTACCCCTACCCAACCACTACCCTACCCTTCCCCTACCCTACCCTTACCCCTACCCTACCCCTGCCCTACCCCTACCCTACCCATACCCTATCCTACCCTACTTTTAAACCTTCCCTGGTCTACAACAAACATTTCAAAACCAAAATCAGCTAAATCGGCCCAGCCGTTCTCGAGTTTTAGCGAGACTAACGAACAGCGATTCATTTTTATATATATAGATATATCGATACCTTTTTTCGACATTTTAAATAATCGATTACAGGTTAACTTTGCCAGTGTCAAGTCTATTTAAAAGATCACGTGACGTGTTTTTCAACCTAACTCCAGATGAATAAAACTCTTTGCCTCCAACTGCGTCAGCGCCACCAAGCGGGAGCAAAGCCGGGCATGGGTACCATTAGCATTACCTGCTCACTAGAAAAGTCAGGTTGTTCTCATAAACGTCAACTAATAGACAGACTGACAGTTTTTTTTTTAAGATAACTGCACTTTTTATAGTTATGATATTTGCTCTCATTTTTTTTGGTAACACAACCATTCTTAAGATTCCCTACCCGAAGGGTGCCGAACGTGACCCTATTACTAAGCCTCCGCTGTCCGTCCGTCCGTCCGTCCGTCTGTCCGTCTGTCAACGGGCTCTACCGGATCAACCGAAAGATGTAGAGCTGAAATTTTCACAGAGGGTGTATTTGTATTGCCGCTATAACAACAAATAATAAAACATACGGGTTTTCAAGAATTAAAAATAGTCATCATCATATATTAAGGGGTCTTGTCGTCCCCTGTCGTTGCAGCAACCTCCAGTACTCTCTGTCTTGGGCCTTGGTCTTCATCTCCTGGTACGATCCACTATGGCTCCAATTCTTTAGTTGGTCTGTATATCTTCCCCTAGGACGCCCTCGCTGGCGTTTGCCCTCAAGCTTGCCCTCTATAATTGTAAGGAGGAGTCCTTCATGTCTTAGAATGTGTCCTAAGCACTTGGCTCTTCTGTTTGCTATGGTTCTTATGATAGCTCGGGTCTCTTTAGCCATTCTTAAAACCTCTTCATTAATAAATGAATAAAATATTCCAGTCAACATTATCGAAAGCTTTCTCCAGGTCGATAAAGCCGAGGTACGTATTAAGGTTAAGCTCTAGTCTTTTATCTATTATATTTCTGAGTGCTATTATAGCTTCTCTTGTTCCTCTGTTCTTTCTAAAGCCAAATTGGTCTTCACTTAGGTTTTTTTCAATTTTTGTATGTATTCTGCGCTGTATTATTTTAAGTAAAATCTTGGATGCGTGTGACAATAAACTAATGGTTCTATAGTTTCCACATTCTGTGGCATTTCCTTTCTTTGGCATCGTGATTGTCCTGCTGGTCGCAAAGTCTTCTACAGACAGGTACTATACCCTTTTCATAGCATTCTACTATTATGTGGTATAGTTGTCTTCTTGTTTGTGGTCCGCTATGTTTCAATAGTTCTGAGGGTATTTCGTCTCTTCCGGGGGCTTTACCGTCTTTAAGCTCGTTCAGCGCTGTCTCAAATTCTGACCATGTTATGCAAGGTCCCCTATTATCTTCCTCCACTTCATGTTCCTCTTCTATAGCCGACTCCTCCAAACTGTCTCCTTTGTATAAGTCCTCTATGTATTCAATCCACCTCCCTGTTATGGCTTCTTTGTCATAAAGTAGTTTTCCTTCTGTATCTCTTATCACTTTACTTTTAGTTGCTGCTTTCTTTTGCATCATTTTAATTAAGTTGTATCCTTGGGCTACCAAACCTTTTGTGATAAAGAACTCGATATCTTCACAATGTTTTTCTATCCATTTAGTATTTTCTCTATCACATAATGTTTGAACTCTGTTTTTATAGTATTTGTACATCTTTTTATCTTCCTCCGTTTTCTGGCTTCTGTGACTGTTTCTACGATTTATTGTATCTATGATCTCAGGTGTCACCCATCCTTTTCTTGGTTTCCTCTTAGATTTTCCTAGAGTTTGCTCCGCCGATTTTCTTATTATACTAACAAAGTTCTTCCAGTTATTGTTCAGGTCATTATCTTCCAAACCTAACTTGGTCAACTCTTTGTCTGTTTTGTTACCAAAAGTTACTCTCAAATCTTTGCTTTTGAATTGTATCATATCGGCCTTGAGCCTCGAGTTGCTTTTCCCCCTTGGTCCTCTTTTACTCTGTTCCATTATGCACTTCGCCATCACTAGGTTATGGTCACTATCAATATTCGGACCCGGGTAAGCATGGGTTGTCAGAACGTGCCTTCTCTCTTCAGTTCTTGTGATAATGTAGTCTATCTGATATCTTGCCACATTTCCGGGCATCTTCCATGTGTACCGTCTTCTCTTAGTGACTTGGAATAAGGTATTAGTTATGCACAGATCATATTGTTTGCAAAATTGTATTAACCTTTCTCCTCTTGAGTTAGTTTTTCCAAGACCCCAACTGCCCACGTGTCTTCCGTTTTGGTTTTCTCCCAAAATAGTACCCATACAAATTTTAAAAATAGTACCCATACAAAAGATTATTTTTATGTCTATTTGCTTAGCCATTTTGTTTTATTTGTTTAGCGGCGAACCTGGACTCTCCCGATATTATCGGAAAAGATGATTAATGCGGCTATTGAGTTGTGCTTAGTTATTTGTCTTTATGCGATAAATAATTGGTCATTCGAATTATAATAAATAATATTAAGTTTTTTATCATATTTAATTTTTTTCTGTATATAATTTACTCAATTTCTATCCACTTCCGGTTTCAATGAGCAAAGAGTTTCGTTAAACTCTTCAATGTTTCGATGTACGGCCTTTAATGTAGTCTTACCTAAATTAAATATGTCATTATTAAAAATTAAAAAGGTATACTCGTACAAAAGACTGTCGTTTTACGTTTTTCCTTATGCGATGGTATGGAACCCATCGTGCGCGGGTCCAACGTCCTACTCGCACTTGACCGATTTTTCAAATTTAAGTACCTATTTAAAAACTGACAAGTTTTGCAGCTTTCGCGGTAGGTACCTAGTTTATTTCATAAGTCGGAATGAATAAATCCAAATGTTGAAAACATTCTTTCAATTCCAGCACTTGATGCTTCTAGCACAAGTACAGCTGTGTGAAGTCCCACGGCTCAAAGTTACATCGAAAGATAACTGTTAAACTAAACATCAAGGGATTATTCTTAGTCCGTATAGCACACGAACTGATGCCCGCTCAATATGAGGGGACCCGGACATAGCAGGGAGGCCTGACTCCTGGGCATGGGTAAATTCCTTTTTTTTTCCTCTCCAACAAAATAAAAAACAGTATGAAGCTTTGTCCATTGTTCAGCCATTCATTCGGTTTTTTAATGACAGCCACCATACGAGAGCTCCGACGTGATTTTAATAAATGATCTTCGAATAGAAAGTTGTGAAATGGATCTGTAATTGCCCTATATATTTTATAACATAGGGTATCGCCTCTCTGTGATAAGCTTCTAAAATTGATAAAGCTTCAGATTTATCTTCACTAGTGAGGTATGTGCCCCTGTACTGAAGTAGTAAGTTTGCTGAAAATAAGCTGGAGACATTGCCATTTCAAACCAGGCATCGAACTTACTTAATTCACCCAGTGGTCTCACGCTGTCGCACATCCTCACCCTCAAACTTATTTTTAAAATCTATCCAATGCCCAGTCACTTCGCCAATACAGCAAGATGTCTTCTGGTAGATGTCAATGTATCTGCAATATTTTCCAGTATTCTGTAGAGTGCCTGGGCGCATTCACTTTCATTCGTTCCATATATATATAATATTAAATTCCGCGATTCTCTCCGGGACCGATTTAAGGAGATCAATATTCTTACAATGGCTTGTCAATATATGAAATATTATTGTACGTTCGGAGAAATATTTACACCTTTGTTAAAAATTGCGATGTACATCATTTCAGCAATAGAAATAAAAATAAACTGAATTTAACTAGATTTCGGTTGCAGAAGATTAATGGCTCATTTATGGGGAACTGTGTACGCTTCTATAATAAGTTACCAGAGGGAATTGATCAATTGCCCATGCAAAGGTTTAAAACATTTATTAAGGCTTATCTCATAAAGAAAACCTATTACACTATTAATGACTATGTTAAAGACAAAACTGCATGGCCTCATTGCCCCAAGCTCCATGATAATGATAATAATAATTTACCTAACTTTTACAAATGCAATAATGTAATTTATTTAACCTTTCAAAAACCGAGAGTAGTTGGGATGGGTTGCGATTTTGAAACTTATGCCATGCTAATAAAATTTAAAACCTAACGTAATCTATCCAAAAAAAATAACGGAAAAGTGGCGTTTGCTGATAGTGGTATTCAAGAGGTTAATAGACTGGTAATGTAATTAAGTGTACAAAAGTGCTATGTAGGTTGACTCATAACAATTTATTAGTTTTAACGTAGAATACAAGTCTGTTACCAAGAAACAAGAGTTTATGGTCATGCTCACTAAGATGACTTTTCTTGCGGCGGTGGCTCTGTGTAGCGGGCATCAATCATGCATCAGCAAATCAGCAAATCAGCATCATCAACCCCTCGCTCAAGTATGGCGAGGGGTTGATGGCTGGCATAAGTTATGTTCATTATAGCTTGTCTTTGTTCTTATTTATTTATTTTGTTAGATTGTTATATTGAGACATCTTATTGGCACTTATAGATACGATGTTATAATATTGTCATTAGATTAGATAATTTTTATATCGTACACTGGGTATAAAAAAATATATGACGAAAATTGAAAAAGTGACATCCCTGTAGAGTTTCTTGGTGCTATCTTCTCTGATGGGCGTATTTCCAAAGCACTAGTAGAGTTAATGGAGTTTCTTTTTCCTGCACGAGATTCAGCCATGTATCACCACTTGAAGGGGAAATTTCCTTTTTCAAACTCAAACCATAATCAGTTAAGTACTCATTAGTTTAGTTGATCATATTAGATTTATTTTTTTCCATGTATATGAGACTTAACTAAGTGCTTGACTTGTAAAAGTGCATTATTTTGCCTACGTGCAATAAATGATTTGAGTTTTGAGTTTAATGGAATTGACAAATCTATAGCGTTTGAAGTATTTCAGCCTAACTGACATAATATGTTAGTTTTCCAAAAAAACTTTTTTGGCAGTCACTCATTGTGTAGCCCAATTGTTATATTTGTTGTGGTATAAATGGGGAAAAACCGCCCCAAGGCTCGAACCCAATAAGGATATGGATTACTGGGTGGGTATTCCCCTAATTTAAATATAGGTAGTTTGAGGGGTTTCCCCTATTAGGAATGAAAATCATAACAACATACAAGATGTAGGTATTATGTAAAGCGTTAAGTAGGTATTGATTAGAGATACGGAGATACATAACAATAATAAATGTTTATCGATTTATCGATTATATGTATTTTTTAGGCGAATTTGAAAATAGTCTAGAAATTATTTAATAATAGGAGTGGAGTGGAGGATATTACAAAAAAAAAAAAACATAATACAAATAAATCATTTTGAACTGTTTGTTTTATAAAAAAAAAACAATACCTGACTGAGGGAGATTTTTTTCTTTTGCGACCATATGTTTCTTGGGGAAAGTTGTCCATAATGATCGATACTATCAGTCCTCAAAATATGGTCAGCTCATTGAATGCTACCCTGTATTGTTGTATCAACTTGTATCTTTCTGTTTAGCTTGAAAGCCGTTTTTTATTATTATTTAACTTTAATTAACAGTTCTTTTTATTAGACGTAGCCTCCTTTCACATTTCAAAATGTGTACGCGATATCTGAGAACCATCTGACCCATATTAGGCTCAAAGTGATGCTTAATCAATTAATTACTTCAAAAGTAACTGTAATCTTAGATAGTTTTATTACAGGATAAAATGGTTATATTGCTAACAAATATATAACATATATAACCGTAGAGGCACCACCGTTACCAAAACACTGCTATAAACAGCTCCCGTATATATATTCAAAGAAAAATTACTAAACAGACATGTTTTATAAAGAACCATTAAAGTAATATAACCGGTGCATAAATGAAGATGTGTGTTAAAACAGATACAGCTACAATGGTGAATTAACAGTGAAATTACACAAAATAGTGGAATGACGTGCACTTGTTGGAGAACAAAGAAATCATAACCGATTGTCTTCCTTGATACTAAGTGCCATCGTAATATATTATATTATATGGAATTATCAGAAAATTACAAAAATTATAACCTAAAATAACTATCAAAAAAACCGCCAAGTGGCAGAACTAAACCGGATGACTAAAAATTGTACTCCATGAAATATCGCAGGTCACTGTCACTAGAGGATACGCACCTCCACACAAAAAAAAACAAAAAACCCAAGCAGTAATTGGGCGGGAACCAAAAACTCTTGCCGGCGGAACTTAATTTTTTTTTGTAAACTAACTTTTTTATTCAAAAGACTTCGTGTGGCACAGCGTATACCAGAGCGCAAAACTACCCAGGAGATATGGCTGATCAAGAAATCTTCCTGGCCGCAATAAAAATGCGAACACAGAAACTCAAAGCTCGCTAAACTAGATGAAAAAATTGAAAGCCTGGAATATAATATCACGACAAACATAAGCAATATAAACAAAAAAAAATGTGATACTCCAAATAGAAGTAAACTTACTTCAAACATAATGAAGAACAGGAAAGAAAAATAAACCACCCAGAGAGAGAAATCTGGAAGAGAAACATAATTTTCTTCGGAATATCAAAAGAAGAAAACTCTTTTAAAGAACTAGAGAAATTTGTCCTAAAAACAATTGGCCAAACTTTAGGAGTGGAATACTCACCAGTCGATATCAAACAGTCAAAAGAATCGGCGCAAAGGCTTTAAACTCAATTGGACCTATCCTACTCACAAGTACAACAATGGGAAAGAAGATAGAGATATGTAGAAATAAAAAGAAGTTGGAAGACTCAGGAGGATATATCGAGGAAGGTTACCCCGAAAATATAATGGAAATAAGAAAAAGTCTTCGACAACAGTTCAGCTTTTGAGTTTGAGTTTGAGTTTGAGCTGTTGGAGTTGCAGACTGAGCTTTATAAAGGCAACCGAGCGCTCATTACATACGACAAACAATAGTACTAAAAGAAAACAAAAAACCGAAAAATAAAAGGACAATGTCAGAATCTCCCGAACAAGCTGCAACGAAAAAAATTTCAGGCTACGTTAAACTGGCAACAAAGAAGAATATAATAGATATTATAGGCTATTTTTGAAAGAACGGATAAACAAGGATCTCCTCTTATACCACCCACGCTGACCAAAACAAACAAATAGGAACTAGCGACCCCACTAGCAAAAGAAATCCCAATACAGCTTGGGCTACGGCTACGACAACCACCTAGTACAAGGAACATAAAAAACCATGAATATATTAAATTAAAGAACAATTTCACTTACAATAACTAAGAATAAAAGATCCACATTTGCATATCCAATGTAAAATCTCTCTCATCTCCGGAACGAATGACAGAAATAAAGCTTGCATTAAAAACAATTAACTACGAATTGCGGTGAAAATGAAGAACACATATTCTGCTACATAGGTGAAACCAAAAGTTTACATGGTGTCGGATTCATACTAAAAAAGAAATACAAAGAAAACACAGTAAGCTTCACAGGTCACAGGACTATTTGAGAGGGTAGCGATACTGAAAATAAAGATAAATAAAAGTAATCTATCCATCATTTAAGCCTACGCGCCTACAGAAAAATCCAAAGAGAAAGACCTAGAACTATTTTATAAACATAATGAGAAAAGCCCACAACTTAGGGGGGGAAAATGTTATCGTGATTGGAGACTTTAACGCAAAATTAGGTCAAACAACACAAAATTAAGCTCCAATATGCGGATCATATGGTTACGGAACGAGGAACGAGAGAGGAGAACAGCTATTACAATGCGCATACGTAAACAAACTGACGGTCATTAACACACTTTACAAGAAAAATCTAAAACAAAGATGGACCTGGATTTCTCCGGACAAAAAGACAAAAAATGGAGTGTATTATATTGAAGTTCTCAACACTAAGTATCAAGTTCCTATCAGATCATATACTTGTACGAGCAACAAGAACTAAAATAACGGGCATAAGAAAAAATAGAAGTAAATCTTAAATAACCTACTTAAAGAAGAAAATGAAATAAATTATTATATAGAAAATATAAAAAAGACAAGAAATGAACTTAAAATAAAAATTACTGAAACTGTACAAAACCTCTACGACAGATTTGAGAAAAACATCAAAGAATGTTTGAAGGAGGCAAAACATAAACATAAAAAAGTCAAGAAGCAAATAATATCGGTACAAACACAAAACTTATATAAAGAAGACACAAACTATTTCATAGATGACAACAACTTACGAAAGAAGAAAAACTAGAACTAGTTCACTCTACAAAACGACAAGCAAAATAAGTGATTATAACAAATATAGATATGAAATAATAGAAAAACACCTACGTTTCTCAGGAAGTACAAAAAAAGCTTACAAAGAACTAACAACGAGCAAGACCTTAATCCCTCATCTTGAGCAAAACGGAAAATATACAGCAACTGTTAACGACGATACAATATAGTTCATAAACACAAAGGTAGAAGACGTAGAATTAATACAAGAAAAAAAAAATCTTGAAAATTATGAAAATACTGGAAAAAAACAAACGGCATCTCCAACGACGCACTACTGATCGTACACTTTCCTGCTTAGGCCAATTTGTCATCTATTTAACGCAATCTTACAAAAACAAGTAGCAAACAAAAACATTGTGCAGGTAACAATGGAACGAATAAAATATTATCTTACTATATTAAAAGGGCGACCCTGCTGTCATCTCCAACTACAGGCCAATAAGTCGTATCTGCAGCATATACAAATTGTTTACAGCATATATCCTAAACAGAATAAACGGACATATAGATGAACAACAACCTGTAGAACAAGCAGGTTTTCGTAAGGGTTATCCCGCAATAGATCATACACACAGTCTGGAACAAATAATAGAGAAATACTCGGAATTAAAAAGACCACTTTACATATCGATTACTGACTACAAAAGAGCCTTTGATAGCATTTCACATACGACGATCTGGATCACCTTAAATGAACAAAATATTCACAGCACATACATCAATATAATAAGACATATATACTCGAACAGCACAAGCAGAGTAAAACTAGAAACAATGCGCCCGACAATCATAATAGAGAGAGGTGTTCCCCCAAGGTGATCCGATTTCACCAAAATTTCATAGCAGTCCTACAAAATATAATGTCTAAACTGGAATGGAAAACGAAAGGCCTAAATTAAAGGGAAAAAAGATGACAAATTTGAGATTTATAATATAATAATAATTCTTTATTGCACAGAAAACACAATGGAAAAAATACAACGAACAATATGCAAAGGTGAGCTTATTTCTAAAAATAAATTTCTTACAGCTAACCTGTGAGGAAAGGAAAAAATATTTATAGAGGTAGTCCTAGTGTACAATTAAGATTTAAAATAAAGAAATAAAGTCAATATACTATCAGATAAATCACAATACATCCTACACATACTATAAAATAAATTAATAGAATACAATAAATACATAGATACACATACATACTATAAGATACCCACTATGCGGAAGAGAGGAGATGCTGTTTCAACTTTTTCTTAAAAGAGAACAAGGATGTGCAATCCCTAATAGCGCAAGGAAGTGCATTCCACAAACGTATTGCCCTTAACCTAAACGAGTGCTCGTAAGCAACAGTGTTGTGCTGAGGAATTGACAAAAGTGACACCGTGTGAGATCTCCGAAGTCTATCCCCAGAGAAAAGAAACTCAAAATGTTCCCGAAGATATGCGGGATAGCGCGGATTTCTCAAAATATTGAAGAGGAAGGAGAGAATGTGCATATCACGACGAAGTCGGATCGGGAGCCAGCCTACTTCCCTGCGATATTGGGACACGTGATCGTACTTGCGGAGACCGAAGATAAACCGAATCCCGAGATTTTGAAGTCGCTCAAGTTTGTTCAGTAGATCTTCGTTCGCGCTGGCCCAGCAAACATCGGCGTAGTCAATTAAAGGCAGAAGAAGGGTCTGAACTAGCATGATTTTAGTCTGCCTAGGCAAGAAGTACTGCTAACGCCGAAGGGAATGAAAGGATGCAAAGACTCGTCTGCTGACCTCACAAACGTGGGGCGACCAGGATAAAAGAGTATCAAAAACAACCCCAAGATTTTTGGCTTTCTCGCTGTACTTGACAATGGTACCGTCATTAAGTAAGTGCCGTGTACCCAGTATCATCGCCTGAGACTTATCCGGGTTGACTAATAGCCCATACGAAAGAGCCCATTTCCTGATGTTGTCGAGGTCAGCATTCAAAGCCTCTACAGTCGAAGTCAGATCACACAGGGGAAAATGCCGATAAATTTGAAGGTCATCTGCATAGAGATGATACGAGGAAGACAATACATCCGAGATGGAATGGATGAAAACTGAGAAAAGAAGAGGAGAAAGGATGCCACCCTGCGGAACACCAGTAGAGAGCTTGCACCATTCCGTAGTGACTTCTTCAGACTTGATGCGCTGCTGGCGGTCTCTCAGGTAGGAGTCAAACCAGCGAGCCGAGTGTGAAGAGACATTGAGTGTTTTTATGATTTCAACAAGTATATCGAAGTCGACGCAGTTGAAGGCGCTGCTAAAGTCAAGGAGAGTCAGGACTGTGAGCTGCTTCTTATCCATTGCCAGTAGGATATCGTCAGTTACCTTGAGCAGTGCGGTGGTGGTGCTATGCCCTGGCCTTAAACCAGACTGAAAAGGGTTCAGTAAATCCATGGAGGAAAGGTACGAGGACAGCTGGGAGTGGACGATTGATTCAAGGACTTTGGAAAGGATTGGTAGGATGGAAATGGGACGGAACTCTTTGAAGGAGGACGAGTTAGAAGTTTTAGGCAGGGGTATCACTAATGCTCTTTTCCACTGGCTTGGGAAGCAGTACTCGCTCAGCGACGCGTTAATTATATGCGTTATGGGTGGTAAAACATTATCGAGTACACTGAATAGCATCTGAGAGCAGATATTGTCATCACCTACAGCCTTGGATGAGATTTCTAGAATAGCTTTCTTTACTGCGCCAACTCCGACAGACCTGAGGTTGAAAGGTAAGCAACTGGATGTCGTTCTGGTACGCAAGTTACGAAGGGTAGCATCCTTGACACAGGGGTCCATCACGACAGGGGAGACAGCAAAGAATTTGTTGAGACCGTTGAGGTCGACACTACCGGCAACTGCGTCCTGGGACTTACCAACACCAAGGGTCTTCAGGAACTTCCAAACCTGTGCAGGAGAGTAGCTCTCGATACTCTCGTAGATGTGGCGGCGTTTGGCATCTCGACAAAGACGGGTGCACCGATTACGGAGACGTTTGTATATAAGGAGATTATCGTCCGTCGGATCCTTCTTATATCTACATTTGGCAAGGTTTCTCTGGGCCATCAGACCCTTGATGGTGTCGGTAAGCCAAGGCGCAGGGAGATGTTTGACCCTAACCTTTTTGACAGGAGCATGTTTGTCGAACAAACTTAAGACAATCGAGTTGAAATGCTGGACTTTGTCATCAACGGTCTCACTAAAGACGACAGGAGACCAGTCTATAGAAGCGGCGTCAGACTTAAGGGAGCTGAGATCCATACCCTTGAAACTGCGAATATCCAGGAATTTTGCTGCGCGCTTGGGAGGCCTTAACTTGAACGAGAGATAAATCATCAATCGTGAAAGGAGAAGGGGGCGTTAAGTTGGCCATGCGTAGCAACCTTGGATATGTTAGAAACAATCATAAGATCTAGAAGAGAGGGGGTGCAGTGGGGCTGGAAGTGAGTTGCACTCAAGGGAAGAATATTTAAATTTAGGGAGCTGATGATAGACTGGAGTTTGGCTGAGCGAACATAATTTTTAAGTAAACAGGTATTGAAATCACCTAGGATAACTGGGTCACTGTAAAGAGGAGATAGATTATTAAGAATGCTTTCAAAAGAATCAAAGTAGTCGATGAGTAGAGAGGGGCTATAGAAGACACCCAGAAGGACCTTATTGTGATGCAGGCATAACTTGAGAAAGAGGTGTTCAGCGGACCCAGAGATTTGCAGATAACATAGCCATCCTATCAGAAAGGCCTTATGAAATGTAATAAATGCTAAGATCGCTTCAATCAGTCTAGAGATGAACCTAGTAAAAACAAAAGTGATGACCAACAGTATACGCAAAGAAATAAACATAGAAACGACACCTCTTGAATATGTTGACGAGTATATTAATAATAGTAATATTTCGGGAAAGTTTCCACTCCTCGTGTATTGAAGGGCTCGGAGCCCCCGGGATGTTTAGTCGTGGTTACTGGCATTGATAGTAGCGTGAGAACTGTGAGTTTCGCGGGGAAACTGCCACAAATAGTTAGAATAAAAATAGGACAAACACTTGACCTAACGGTCATCTCAAGATCGACCTGCAGCGGTGAAGCAAGAAGTTGGCAGACGCGTCTGGCCCCATGCATCGGTGCCAGGTCATAGGTCTACGGAAGACCCCGTCAGGTGAGTAATTTAAGTAGGTGTGGCATGCTAAGTATAAGGATTTTTTTTTATTAAACAAAAGCTATCAATGCTCTTGGTTTTTAATTTCACTAATAACATACTTCACTAATTATTTCACTAATTACCCAGCCAGCATCGGGTAGACCTAGGTGAGTATGAAACCAAAACCTAACATTACCCGACCAAAACGCCGATTATTATTAATGCCGAACGAATATTCGTACTTTACCCAAAGAGCTTAGGTAATCCTAAGTAAACCCGGGTAAACCTAGGTTTACTCTCTCTACTAGCATTACCCGTAACATATACACGTATTTCATAATATGCTGCTTATTGTTTTAGATACTTTATTTAAAAAAAACTTTATTATATAATTCTGAGCGGTTCCTAGAATAATATTATGTGATATTTGATTTTGCCAAGTGTTGACATAATTACTCATATGTAACCTTTCATAATTTAATAAATGAAAATCAACATAATAATGTTGATTTTCATGAGCAAAGACAAGTGTTTTTATTAGTTGCCACCTCCTTTTACGTTCAGAATGTGTCTGCGGTATCAGGCCACCATCTGACCGATATTAGTCTTGAAGTGTGCGATACAATGAAAATTGGGTTTCTGTTGCTAAATCAATTACTTACTTCAAAACCCAGAAAAACTATCTATTTTAACGCAAAATTGTAATCTTACATAGTTTTATTAGAGGGAACAATGTATAGCCAATCTCGAATCTGGAGGAAGTGAAAAAAGTTTGACGAGTGCGATATAAGGCGCTGTTACCTTACTCTTATAACAAGAAAAAAAAAACTCTCCACAGATATATATAGATATCATAAAACCAAAAAAAACTCTACTTCACTCTTCTGCAAACTGCAAACTTCTGCAAAGCTAGTATATTCAACTCATCTGAAAACCTGAAAACGGTACATATTCCTCATATTTCTAGTTTCTAAAAACATTTGTACCTATTCCATAGTTCTATTTTTATACTGATATCTTATAACATCTCATACAACTTTTCAAAAATTCTTTATTTTACTCACAATACCTAAAATGTAGTTATACATAAAAATAGTGTGGGTAGGTAGGGTGATTGTCGGCATCCACCTAACGCAATTTACAACTTTAGAAAATCGTACTTTCGTAATTTAAACTAACATCAAAGTATTTGGTGTATTTTTTGTCAAACATCAAAGTATTTGGTGTAATTTTGAACTCACAACAATTAAAAAAAAAGTTAAATATCCAAAAAGTCCGAATGTCGACCTAGGTGAATTAAGTAAACGTACCCGCTTCTGGAGCTGTGTTTCTAATGGCGGCCCCTCCCAGGGTCATCACATGAGACTAAACAGTTTATTATTTTCTTAATTCTTTGACAGGATGTTTGTCATTACATAAATCTGTTCTTTGTACATTTGATATTTTCATACCTTCATATTCTTATACCTACATATTTTTGTCATGAAATTATTATTACTATAATAGGTTTAGTTCTTACTCAATGCTTGATTTTCTTATTTTCTTTCTTGTATCACTATCATTATCCGTCTAGCTAAACACGAGCATAGCTACCTAGTTTCAATCTTCTGAAGATAAAGGGCAATAGCTTATTTCGTATGCAAGGTGAAATATGGATCCTAGGCTACGCAAAGAACAAAATATTATAAGTGTGCGAAATTAACCAGTAGTTCAAGTTTAAAAAATCCTTAGACATCCATTTATATTGTAAACGGTGTTTTTTGGATAGGGTGTTTCATAGTATATCATAATGGTTAGTTTTTTACCCATGCTAACACCTTCCAACATACGTAGGTTGATTTACCTGTATTAATAATAACATTAATAAATATCAGAGGACAATCTTACACAAATCGAACTAGACCCTAGTAAGCTCAATAAGGCATGTGTTATGGGTACCTTACCCAGGACTAGGGCTGCCATCACCTAAATTGCCGACACCGGATAAGCACGGTAAAAGTTCCGGACATTTTGGCAAAATACGGTTTTTTCCCCGGACACGTCTGGATTATGCACCTAGGGAGGTAAAGTAAGGAATGCCTCAGACCGCATGGTTATTGTCACCCGAGGCGAAGCCGAGGGTGCCAACATGCGGTCTAAGTTACTACTTTTAGGCTGTAGGCACATAAAATATTTTACGCAAAAAAAATAAAAACATCGTTATATTTTTAAATTTTTATTTATTTATACAGCTTGGTATTGAAATAGAATTAGGCACTTATGTAACCGCAACAAATAATAGACATTTTTAATAAAATTAAACACTCTTTCTAAGAGAATATGGTAACAAAAATAATTAGAAACGCTCTTCTTTTTGGCATCAATTACATGACTATATAATACTTAATAACTAACAAACTATAATACTTTTTAATTTTGGAATAAACTACACCAATGATATTTTCAGTCATCTAGTTAGGTAGTCAAATCAAATCCCTATACTATGTATTGATTGTAAATTGAAAGTACTTGAGTAACTGCATAAACTTTTAATTTTAACGAGATCAATTTTTTTACTTATTTTGATATTTTTCAGTCTTCCCAATTTTCGCTAAAATATCTTTATTTTCCAACAAGAATCTATAGAAGTCGGAACAACTCAGGTCCTTAAAATTATACTTAATTTTGATCAGAGAAGAAACCGTATGTATGTTTAGCCAGTTTCTTTCTTTCGTCCATTGCTGCATGACTAGCGAAAACACTCTCTCTACGTTGGCATTGTGAGCTGGTATACAAAAATAATACTGTGCGATTTTTAGCAGTTCAGAATATAAATGGGCGTTAGGAGTTTTAAAAAAATTTAGCCACAGCTGGTTTGCGCTGAAAATCTTATCGCCATCAGTAAGGTTCATGCAATAAGCTTTTAAGTTTATCCATTCGTCAATCAGCTTCGTGTCATCAATTTCGATGTTAATATCCTTCAGGAAAGGAACTGTTTCTTCGACATCAGACCATGGAGTACTTTTAGTGATGTTTGACAATATCAGCCAGTTGCATGTGTTAAACTCT
Source organism: Argyresthia goedartella (assembly GCA_949825045.1). Lineage (NCBI taxonomy): Eukaryota > Metazoa > Arthropoda > Insecta > Lepidoptera > Argyresthiidae > Argyresthia > Argyresthia goedartella. The sequence continues at coordinate 17,026,920 of OX463824.1, read as the reverse complement.
TCTATTGGTTTTTCCCACTTTTCTATGTAGGACTTCATTTCTCTGTAAAAATCTATACAATTTTTTTTGAACTCGTTTTTCGTGTTTATATCTTGTTTGTTCAAAATACTTTGTACCAAGTCTTTAAAACTTTATGCTGTTAGGGGCATTTAATAGAATTAATTATTTAACTTTTTTTTTTAGATTCACACTTCAAACATTAATACGTTGTTGTAACTTGCATATTTACTAGGAATCCCAACATCAAAACCTCACTAAGATTTATTCCAAGTTATTGCTTATCTACAAAAAAATGGGTTTCCTCTGACAACAAAAGTGTCCGGGTTTCACCCGGACACTTTAAAAAACCCCTGCCGGACGGCCCCCGGACGCCCTTTAAACTATGACAAATCCTGGGAATTCGGGACGGATGGCAGCCCTACCCAGGACCATCAGCTTCGTAGGCAGGATCACTACCCGGTCGTTAATGTCTGTTATAGGTATGTCGGTATATTTTAGTTTTATTTATTTGAGTCAATCATATATTTTTTTCAATTCATCATTTACCAAGACTAATAAAATAATTCGCTACAACATTACGTTTCGATATCTAAATAAAATACATTTATTTACCTAAATAGTAAACTATCAACTAACTTAAAATCCTAAAAAAACCCTACGTATAATGTACTACCTAATATAAAATCACGCTACATTACGCCTTTTCCCGTACAAAAATCTAAATTTTTGACAACACTGACGCAATACAAGTGGACGCCATTAGAAGTTCCGTCTTGTCTACATACAGCCCCCCGCTTCATTTAGGAAATCCACACATATCGTGTTGTTATGGTCAATTTTTACTTATTATCAACATAAAACTCAAAAAAATAATCGGAAATCGATGCATTTGTTCGTCCAAAATGAAATATATTCATTTTCAAAAGAAAAACAAACAGTAGGCACCTAATAAAAACAATGCGAAATATGACTCATCTTCCGGGCTCCGAGAATTAGCCAATTTTGGGCTAAAAAGAACACAATATCTCGCTTCGCACTTTAAAAAATTCAGTGTATGGCATGGGCCAGTTTTTGGACAAAAATTCTACCAAAAATGCAGTTTATTTTAAAAATGATAGCCTACAGATCTGGATGTAATCCTTCATACCGAGCGATAAAGATCAGGGGGCTGCAGTAACCTATAACCACCCTCTAGGTACACTCTCCTACAAATCAATAAAACATATTTTATATCATCTCGTCTCGTTCCAATAACATTTGTGAGTGAGGTTAGTGTTAGCGGTAGCCATTAGCTCACTCTGGCATTAGCAACGCGAATTCAATATGGCGGATTAGGTAGGTACTAATATCTATAATCGTAGGGTGTGCCACGCCACCTACTGGGTTTTTAAAACCTATGGTGTTTTGGTACAGAAATTGTGACCTTCTAACTGCTACCATAATATATAAGTAGGTATACTTACCTACCAACCTAACAAAAAGAAAAAGTTAGCGAAGACACCTAGGGTGCGTGCGTTCTTTTGAATTTGGTACCTATGTACCTAGTTATGCATAATTGCGTATCTGGTATTTTATTACCCATAGATATAGCTTTGATTGTACAATTCAAAGAAGTTTTAAAAAAATACGACTTAGAAACAGGCGGCTAATGCCTCCTTGTCAAAATCCACAGATAAGCTAGCACGGACTAGTCCAAAATAGGTACTTACGGCAAATAAACTGATATAAAAATCAGTACAGTACAGACAGATCCTGTTCTACCAACTAACAAGCAATTGTGTGCAAAAACATGACGCACACGCGACATGTTACATGGCTATACCTACTTACCAGCACATATACCTACCTATGTCTATGATGATTACAAACATTACACAACAGCGTTCTACAGCGCGTTTCTTTCTTTATTTACCTCGTGATTGTGAAGTGTGCAGGCGAAGGCATCACTCGCGAGGGGAAATGGCGTTGTAAGGTTTTGTTTAAAAATTTCTTGGGCAAAAGAGGGCGCGCCATTCGCGGATAACCGGCCGGCGCGGCGGTGCGCGGCTGAGTCGCGGCCTCGACCTTGGCCGCCAAACTCGCGCATGCGTCCCTCGCGCCCCGCACCCGTCCTCCCCCCTGCCCCCCGCAGCCGTCCGTCAATTATATCATTATGTATAGTACATATATGCATGTATTAAGTATGATGATGAGACTGCTATGCTCGGTAGCCAAGCCAAGTTTCGCTTTGGTGGTTTTGGGGATCGATCAGCTCACGTAACCACCCGCTGATTGCCGCATGCCTACACTTGAAATAGAGCAAGATCCAGCTGCTGGAATTTTCCAGTAATTACGACAACGGCGGTAACTCAGTGAGGCTCGATGTAGGATGACGGACCAGCCATCAAACTAACCCATCTATTTATTTTAGTTTTCAAGATTTGCTATATTATCTGATCAGATCACCCAGGTGCCTTCCTTGTTGACACATGTAGCGATAACATCAGGGAATAGACACATTGAAACACGCTGGAGGAGAGAGCACTGCAAATAAACTATAATTAAAAACGGTCACCCATCACGGCAGCACGCGTCGGTGAGATGTTGCTTAGCCCGCATGATCAGTGTAGACAGTTACAGTTCGGCCACGACACGAGCTCTATTGCAAACAACTATTTTCTTGAAGATGCATAACTCTCTGCTAGAAAAACACAATCCAGAGAGGTCGTAGCCGCAGTTTAGTAATTGCGATGATGGCGACCTCTCTTGATCAGCCAAGGAAGCACTAAACTGCCCTTGAAGGTTATTGGCTAAAGAATGTAGTGTGCTGCTTCTTATCAAGATACCAGGATTGGCTACATGGTGGCGTTTGAGTTGAAAATGAACATGAAAACTTTAAGGTTTGCTGGAAGAAATCTCTTATAAGAGATAAGCTCGCCTTTCTACACTATTTCTATTAAATCTTGTTGTCTGTGTATTATTTTGATGTGCAATAAAGAAATTATGAAATTGCAATACAAACTTTTGGGACGGGGAGGGGGCAATCAAGAATCATAAAAATCGATTCATAATTGTCGGACTAATCGTGAACCTAAAACACATATAAAAAAACAAACATCGAATTGACAACCTCCTTTTGCGATCCTTTCGTGCTTTCGTGTTGTAATTGGTAACTTTTTCAAAGTATGAAAAAGGCTATTGATTTGTATATGGTGAACCCACTAGCTTTAGCCCGCGACTGCGTCTGTGTACTCACACTTTGGGTCACATTTAAAGGGTTCCGTACCCGTAGGGTCCAAAGAGCCCTATATCTGTCACTTACGTGTCCGTCCGTCCATCCGTCGTCTGTCACACAGGTTTTACAGCCAAACAGTTAAAGCTACAGTCTTAAAACGTTCACACTATTAACTTGAAGCCATACAAATTGTCTAAAAATATTTTTAAAATTATTTTAAGGGTAGCGCGAAAAATTATAATTGTCCTTCCCCATCGAGTTGGGTATCGTTGTATAGAATTTGTTGAGTAGATAAATACTGTACGATTTGTTTTAAAAAATATTGGAAGACAAAGGAGTGAAAAGCCACCAAAGTCAGTTTTTCTTACAAAAGAACAACAAAAGTCCTTACTAGAGATGGGCCGAATGTGGTTTTAACCGAATACGAACTTCGGCCGAACATTCGGTTAAAATTAAAAATTCGGCCGAACTTCGGTTTAATTTCGCCGCGATTTCTCGAGAGCGACACGTCATGACTTGTTTACGCACTTACATGAATTGTCGAAATGAATAGATGCACCCCGTCGAGCGAGAAGTGTTTTTTGTTTATTTATAGTTACGCATTTAAATTACGCAGTAGTTAGGCATTTAAAGATACCAAGTTTATTTTGTTTTTAGGCTAAAATGCATTAATTTAATTTCAAAAGAAATGACGATGAGTAAAGGCCTAATTTTATTTTACAATTATTATGATTTCTATTCTATTGATTTCACTCAAAATGTAAGTGAGTATATTACCTTTTTTTTGCACCGAATGTTTTTAAACCGAATTTCAGGCGAATGCCGATGTTCTGTTCAAGCCATCCAAATTCGGTTAATCCGAATGTATACCGAATTTCGGCCCATCCCTAGTCCTTAACTCCTAATCCAGCCTACCTTACCTAAACCCAGCCTATATGTAATTGATTAATCTCAATATTTTTTTATATGGCAGCAAAAGTCTAATTCATCCAACAAAAAGATACAGCCGTTTAAAAATGTACCTTGATGATGTCTGTCAGTTCTATGTAACTTTAAAAGGTTAATTTTATTTTATTACCCATAAAATACATGATTATTACAATAAAACAGTGTCTGACAAACTGCGGAAACAGTTTGATTACTCTCATTTCTAATTAGGTAAGTATCTTTTAAGTATTCTGTGGTATCACACTGAAGCTAAAATATGCTTAAGATATTTTTCTCTAGTAGGTCATTATTTCTATACATTATGTAGGCACATACATAAGTACGTAGGTACTCTTATTTGAAGGCTGATACAGTGTATTTCAAAAGATTTTGGTATTTAGTGGTAGATTTGAGAGAGTAGGCATAATACACAATACAAGACAATCATACTTAGTATAGGTTGCTAACATATATTAAGGTAGGTAGATTCTTTTATTTGAAGGCAGTGGATTTTAAAAGAAATACTTAGGTTTTTTTGTTCTAAAATACAATAAATAAGTACAATATACATACACAACACAATTACAGTTAAGACAATCAAAGTATAAGCAGTTATACACGTATGTGTATAACTGCTTATACTTTTAGGTAGCACTATAGCTTAAAGTATTTAGGTAGGTAGTGTTAGTTACTTTAGGTAGCTGACATTAGACTCAACAGGTATTTTTTTAACCTTTGGTTTTAAATATTTGTTTTATTTAAACAATTCTTGTTATAGAGTTTGGTTACGTATACCTATACTACAGTCTTCACAAAATAAAAGGCCCGGTGGCCCAAACTAAATTCAACCTTATTACGTCAGTGACACGGAAGCTGTCACCGGGTCATACCTGGTGGAGGTCGGAGATGGGGGCTAACCGCAGAAAGATACATCAACGACATACTGCTAGGGTGCTGCTAGGTCTTGTGCTCTTCTACGCCGAATTTGTTGGCGAAGATTTTCTGCTAATGCACGCGATTATGCCCGCTGCTATACCGCTGCCAGCCATCAGTCCTGACTTGAATGCAATTGAACATATGTGGGACGAGCTGAAAAGGCGGATACGAGGAAGATGTCCTACTCCGGCGTCGAAAGAAGATCTGAAATCTGCTTTAGTTGAAGAGTGGCAGAAAATCCCAGAGGATTCCAACGGGAAACCCATTCGTTTAATGAAAACAGCAGTCATTAGGGCCAGGGGGGTAACAAAAATAAATTTAGAGGGACAAATATCATAAATTGTAAATATTTTTTCGACGTATTGCATTAATTCCCTAAATTCAGATATAAATTAAGTTATTTTAAATCTTTATGATATCATTTGAAAGCTAACAAAATTATTTTTCAAATGATATACCACAATCCATGGTTCATTGCATGGAAATTGTGGGGATTTGTTTTGAGCAGAGCGCGATGAAGTGATTTCAGTGTATTGCTCGCGTGTGTTGTGTATTGCTCGCGTGTGTAGTTCTTTGTCCATACTATAGGCAAAACATAATGGCAACAAATATAATGATCACCAAAATATTTTTTTCCTACCCAAAATGGATAAATGAACACTAAAAGTTAAAACACAAAAAATATCAGGGCAAAATACTGCGGTAGCTTAGATGAAGGGTAAAGGGGGAGCGAAGTGAAGCCCCCTTTATCCTTCGTGTTAGGTTGAACATGTAAGAACAACAAAAAATAATTAAACATAAACTTAAGTACACAAAACATAAAAAGAGTTTGGTGATCATTTATCCAAACAGAATTTGGTGGACATTTATTCATTCTGGCAGTCATTTCGAATTTATTGGTAGTAAAATAGGTTCGTTTTTGGTAATCGTTTCAACATAAGCCATATTTTAATGGGAGAGGGGAAACCCGCTACCCGCTACACAGAGCTGCCGCAAGCAAAGACAATTTAGTGAGAATGGCCATAAACACTGGGTAGGATAAAGAGGTCTTCGCTTCGCTCACCCCCTTTACCCTTCACCTAAGCTACCGCAGTATTTTGCCATGATATTTTTTGCAACTTTTGGTGTTCATTTATCCATTTTGGGTAAGAAAAAAATATTTTGGTGATCATTATATTTGTTGCCTTCAAATATGGCGAGGGGGGTGATGGCTGGTACACAAGTTATACTCGTGAACGGGTGCTGCTTGGGGGGACTGGTCCAGTCTGGTTTCTCATAAGTTATGTTCATTACAGCTTTTGTTTGTTCTGTGAGACATCTTATTGGCCTTATAGATAAGATGTTGTGATATTGTCATTAGATTAGATTATTTTTATATTTTACATGTGGCATAAAAATGACCAATATTGAAAAAAATACATCCCCGTTGTTTGGTGCTATCTTCTCTGTCGGGCGTATTTCAGAAGCACTGGTAGAGTTAATGGAGTTTCCTTTTCCTGTGCGAGATTCAGCCACGAATCACCACTTGAAAGGGAAATTTCCTTTTTCAATCTCAAACCATAATCAGTTTTTAGTTTAGTTGCTCATACTTATTTGTTATATTTTTTATTTTTATCCATCCATAAGTGTCTGACTTGTAAAAAAGCATGATTTTTGCCTACTTACAATAAAATATTTGAGTTTGTACAGTCCTTCATCCCTTAATCCCGACTGGCCACGCGCCACGGCATATTATACTCCACCTTCCATGACTCCAGCCTCCGTGCCGTCAAGAGGCGAAGACACCGAGGAGTCATATTCTAACGCTAGAAACCAGTCTAACGATTCACAGCCCATGCCCTAGCCGCGGCCTTTGCAAATAATGGTGTACGTACTATGTTCGATTCCAAATCGATATTCGATCGATGGTTTCTGAACGGCCATTTTGAATTTGACGTTGCTGCCAACCTAGCAGTTTTTTGACAACTGACAGACGAAAGCCCTCGCAATGTAAACGCGTTTTGGTTAGGGTATTGAAATTAAATCGCAGGCCATCTGGAATGTATTCGGGTTTCCCTCAGGATTGTCTATATAGCTGAGTGTGTTGTGGTTCCCCGAACCAGATAAAGTTCGCATTTACGTGGCCGATTGGTTTTTACCACGTAACATAACCTGTGTTGGAACACTGTGCTCATTGAAGCTGGCCGCCAGTCATAGGAGGTTGGCTGAAGAACCTGTCTACCAAGAAGAGCCTAGGGTGCACCCGGGCCTTGCAGAGAGACAGGAGGTTGACGGGACCGAAGCACAGACCAGGTTAGATCGACCCCAATTACTTCAGCTCGGTGAATCGCCGACGTTCACACTTCTTGGCAACTGATCGTTACGCTACCTCGTAGCTGATGGGCCCCTACGAGGTCATTAGGTGCCGAGAAGCCTGAACACTTTGGTAGCTAGAGCGTGGCTTCCTGAGATTTGCAGCCGTCAAGGGCTCCAGGAAGGCACGATTTGGGACTATCAATCTGTAGGTATAGACGGTTATTAGGTAACTGGGTTGTTGTTCCTATATCCACATAGATTGGTAGTATTGTAAGCTATAGGTCTATTGCTGGTAGTAGATAGACAGATATTGAATTGAAAATTGCATTGAATTACCAGTTAGTCAATCTATTAGTGGTCCAGTAATGCTATTGAAGGAATGTTTTGGTTAACATAGGTAGTTACATCTATTGATAGCAGGCTATTACATTGTTTTCAGTTATAGCAATTTATAACTTGAACTAATATTGACTATCTGTGTGTGTTGTAGTGATAAAGGGAGACTAAATTGTTATTTACAGAATTTATATAGATATAAAACTCGGTTCCTATTGTTTAAGGAAAACAACATTGTTTAAGTTATAGTTTAGGGTTCCCTCGTTTGGGTTGTAGACTGGAGGGTCCAATAAAATTGAGTTACTGCAAATTGTGAGTAAGTATCGTTCCGATCATGTCGTTATCTGAAATCCAGAAGGGTGTTTCTAAGGAACTCAGATGGTTTTCCTCCACACACGGTCTGATAGACCGTTTAGATAGGCATGATGTGGTATTGGAGCGGTCTATGGACGTTAAGGAACGTTACAATAGGGTGCTCGAATTGTCCGCGCAGGCGGAATCAGTTGATGGTTGCGCACCTGACAGGCTGTCACGGTTGATAGGGGATGTCGACCAATGTATGGAGATGGCAGCTGCTATCACGCAGAAGGCTGCGGACATACGTAGACAGCGCGAGTCCAGCCATGGTGGTGACATTGAAGCACCTCTGCCGCTTCAGGGTTCAGGGTCCAGGTTACCTGCCATAACTATGCCTACTTTTGACGGAGTGTCCGGTGAATGGATGAGCTTCATCAATCTGTTCGACAGTTTGGTGCACATGCGATCGGACATTAACAAGTCTGTCAAGATGGCTCAGCTGGTGGCAGCATTGAGGGGTGAGCCTAGGGAGCTGGTCGCTCATTTGACAGTTACGGAGGGTAACTATGAAACGGCCAGGCAATTGTTGGTCAGACGTTACCATAACAAACGGAGGTTGGCCGATGCCCAACTGAACCGTTTGTTTAGTATCCCGGTTGTGAACAAGGTCGGGGCCATACAGACGGAGGTTTTGAACCCATTGTTGTCCGTCACCAAGGCTCTAGAGAACTTCCGGTTGGTGAATGGTCGTACCTACTGTTGTACATTGTACTTTCCCGCCTACCCGCTGACGTGCAGACTCGTTTCGAACAGTCTCACGGGAGGTCGGCCGAGGACCTGCCCGCCTTCTCCGACTTGGTCGGATTCTTGGAAGAGGAGGCTCGACGGGCAGAGAATTTGGGGTTGACGGTCACCCATCCTTCGGAGCCACAGAGAGCTGCCGGGAGCGCTGTGAGTAGGGGCCCTCCGACGAGGAAGGACCGCACCAACCGGCAGTCGTATGGGACTGTGAGTGCATTGACCCCACATAGTGAGACCTGCCCATGTTGTAGGCAGATTGGCCATGCTGTGGCTAATTGCAATAAGTTCGGGGAACTTAGGGTTCAGGGACGGCGCCGGATGGCCAAGCAGCGGAGCTGGTGTTTCCTGTGCCTCGGGCCACACATGGCTAGAGACTGCACGCGCACAAAAATGTGCGGATATTGTGGTGGGGCCCACAACAATCTGTTGTGCATGAACCGGTCCGGCCAAAAGCCTCCACAGGGCCGTATCCAGGGTGACACGGCATGGGGCCCTGAGAATTCGTTTGCGACTCGGAGCGCAACTCAGGGGCCAACTTCCCCACGTCCACAGGGCCGTACCCAGGGTGACACGGCATGGGGCCCTGAGAATTCGTTTGCGACTCGGAGGGCAACTCAGGGGCCAACGTCCCCACGTGCACAGGGCAGTACCAGGGTGCAGGGCCGCACTCAGGACCATTACATGGGGGGCCCTGAGTATTCGGTTGCGACTCAGCATCCGACCCAGCGGGACATTGGGTGTGTTGAGCAGGCCGTAACGGGCGGGTGGCATGGGACACCTTCGAGCTATGCGGGTGCGGTTCGGACGCCGCCTCAGTTGTCGCCCCGCTCGTCGCCTCGTCCTCGTCGGTCACATGTGATGTCCCCCCCGCTCATGGAGCGGCCACGATTGAATTCACGCCCACCCCCCTTTACGGGGAATCGTAGGTTGGGAATGGAACCGGCGCGTGGGCCATTTGTACAATGGGACCCTCTGGCGTATAGCTGCATACCTGATCGGTTACAGGCACAGTGGGGCCCCGGGGGTCCTCGCTAGGAATTTGCGGCCCAACCATTGGTTGCCCCCCAACCGGAGACGGTGGTGTTACCGATCGCCTCTGTGCTTGTTTGGGATTTGGCGGGCAACCCAACATACGTTCGCGCCCTATTAGATTCTGGAGCTCAGGGCTGCATTGTATCGAATGATTTAGCAAAATGGTTGGGCCTCAAGGTAAATAGGTATAATAAATCAATACGGGGCGTGGGGAATGTTACGGTTACGAATGTAGTTGGTCAATCGGTGATCACGTTCTCTCCACGTTATGACATTTTGACAAAAACATCCGTGCAAGCTTTAGTAATGACGCATGTCATGGGCAGACACCCCTTGGTGAAGTTGAATCCGGCCGTTCGATTCCTGACATCAGGACTCAAGTTGGCGGATCCCGATTTTGACACTCCAGCCCCGGTCGACCTGCTACTGGGAGCAGACGTTCTGGGTAGGTTTCTGTTGTCGGATCGGCGAGTTCTTCAGCCGGACGGGTTGATTGCTGTGGATACTAAGTTTGGTCACGTGATCATGGGTCCGGCATTGCCAATGGTTAGGCCTGCCGAGTCAGATGGCATACTTATTGGCTCAGCGTTGTCAGACACTATCCAACGTTTCTGGGAGATAGAGGAACCTCCCACCGCTCGTCGAGTCGACGCAGACGAAGAAGAGTGCGAGTTGTTTTACCAGAATAGTACTGGTCGCCTTCGTTCTGGTCGTTTTGTAACTCGACTGCCTTTCAGGGCCGATCGACCGCCACTAGGAGAATCTAGGAAGATGGCTGAGACGAGATTGATGTCGATGGAGCGTAGGATGACAAGGGACGCCGTATTTAAACAAAAATATGTTGATTTTATGAGGGAGTATGAGTCGTTAGGACACATGTCGGTATCGGGTGTGGACTGGAGATCTGAGGATCATTGTTTCCTTCCACACCATGCCGTCCTACGAACCCCTACCGGCAAGATTCGAGTTGTTTTTGATGGGTCAGCACCTACCTCGAACGGGATGTCCCTGAATCAGTGTCTACATTCGGGACCCAAGTTGAGTCGTGATATTTCAGATATTCTCACGAGCTTTCGGAGGCACCAGATTGTATTTGTCGCAGACATTCGGATGATGTTTAGGCAAACGGTAATTCATCCGGCTGACAGAAGGTATCAGTTGATACTTTGGCGTGAGTCCACGGCCGAGCCAGTCAAGGTCTATGAGTTAAACACGAACACGTATGGGTTACGGTCTAGCCCGTATTTGGCGATGCGTACCCTGCGGGAGTTGGCGTCGCGTGACCGTGTGAGCTATCCTAGAGCCGCCGCTATCCTGGAGCTTGTACGTCGATGACGTCTGCACAGGGGCAGCCAGTGTAGAGGAAGCTCTGGACCGACGTGACGAGCTCATTCAATTGCTGGAACGAGGCGGCTATGAACTACGTAAGTGGATGTCCAACTCCCCTGAGTTGATGGCTGGTCTCCCAGATGAGTTTCAACAAGCCCCGCACGTTTTTGAGAATCCTGACAACCCTAACATGTTGTCAGTACTTGGAATTCAGTACCGGCCCGTCCATGATGAGTTTACCTATCGGGTGGTTTTAGAAACACCGAAGGCCTGGACGAAGCGGTCAGTACTGTCAACGATTGCGAGAACGTTCGACCCGAATGGATGGATTTCTCCAGTCACCTTTGCTCTCAAATGTTTTATGCAAAGGCTATGGGCGGCTCAGTTGACCTGGGACACCCACCTCTCAGGTGATTTGTTGACTGATTGGACGCGAATGTTCACCTCGCTATCGGACATAAATAATGTATCGCTGCCGAGGAAATTGGTCCCTGCTGGGGATTACAGGGCAACCCTTCACGGGTTTTGTGATGCCTCTGAACGAGGGTTTGCGGCAGCGGTTTATTTGCGAACCGTTACCTCCACCGGGGAGGTCGACGTGCGTTTGGTTTTGGCAAAAAGCAAGGTAGCGCCTATTCGGACAAGGATGACGATTCCAAAACTGGAACTGTCCGGGGCTGCTCTTTTGACCAAACTTTTGAATCACACTCTAACAGTGTTGCGTGGGTCAGTGGTTTTAGAGGATACGGTGTACGCTTGGACGGACAGCCAGATTGTTTTGTGCTGGCTGAAGGCTTCGGTCCATAACTTAGAGGTTTTTGTTGCGAACCGTGTCTCCCAAATTGTGTCGTCTGAGGTCCCACTGACCTGGAGACATGTACCAGGAGAATTGAACCCGTCTGATTGTGCATCCAGGGGATGTCGGGCTCCTGAACTCGTTAGACACCATTTGTGGTGGGGACCACCCTGGCTTGCCAAGAGAGAATCGGACTGGCCGCACAGCCATGTAGTAGTATCTTCGGATCATGGCCCCAGAGCGGCCGTGCATGTTACCCAGAAGGCTGAGGACCCTGACGCCGGGTTTCTGCTGGACCGGTATAGCTCACTTGACAAGTTGATAAACGTGTCCACTTGGATTAGGAGATTCGCTCGAAATTGTCGTACTCCTCGCGATCAGCGAACGTTGAACCCTATTCTGACTCCGGCAGAGCGAAACGAGTCGCTGTTGAATTTGGTCCGGTTGGTACAGTCCTCGAAGTTTGGGGCAGAATTGGAGATTATACGAAGTGGACGTTCGAAATTGAAGGGAGCCGTCGCGCGTCTCAACCCCTTTGTTGATTCGACCGGGTTACTTCGGGTAGGAGGGAGATTGCGCAATGCGAATCTGTCGTATTCGGCTCGTCACCCACTTCTGCTCCCCAAGGGGGGACAGTTAGTTGAATTGCTGGTGACTGATCGTCATATTAAAAACGCGCATGCCGGCTGTAACGCGTTGTTGGCCACGCTCCAGCGGGAGTTTTGGATCTTATCTGCCCGCCGTGTCATACGGAACATCGTGTTTCGGTGCATGCCTTGTTATCGACTTAAGGCTGCCACGATGCAACCTCTCATGGGGGACTTGCCCCCTGATCGTGTGAATGAGGTCAGACCGTTTTCAGGTGTTGGTACGGATTTTGCAGGACCGTTTATGGTGAAGAGTTCACGATTGCGTACCGCTAGGCAATACAAGGCGTACCTATGTGTGTTTGTTTGTTTATCCACCAAGGCGGTACATCTCGAGCTCGTTGCTGATCTCTCGACAGAGGCTTTCATTGCTTGTTTGGATAGGTTTGTTTCTCGAAGGGGACTTCCAACTTTGATCCGCTCTGATAACGGCACTAACTACATCGGTGCGGAACGATACTTACGAGAGATAGTCAACTTTTTGAATGTAAATAAAGTGGATATTGGAACGGCCCTCTCCCGTCGGGGTATACAGTGGACCTTCAGCCCACCGATTTGCCCCCACTGGGGTGGGATTTTTGAGGCCGTAGTTAAGTCAGCTAAGACGCACTTGGGGCGTATAGTAGGTCAGACCGCGCTGACTTTTGAGGAGCTCGCGACATTGTTTTGTAAGATCGAGGCCGTTCTCAATTCGCGACCGTTGTGTCCGCTCAGCTCGGATCCAAATGACCTGGAGGCTCTGACCCCAGGCCATTTCTTGATAGGACAGCCACTTAACGCGTTGCCCGAGCACCCCTTCGAGGGAGTGAAATTGTATCGGTGGTCAAGGTATCAGATGTTGCAGCAGTTTACTCAGAATTTCTGGAAGCGTTGGTCGCTCGAGTATCTGCATATCTTACAACAGCGCCTTAAGTGGACTGACAAAACCAGCCCCCCTAGTGTTGGTGACCTCGTTCTGGTTAAGGATGCTAACCTACCGCCACTACATTGGCACAGGGGGCGCATTGTTAACTTGTTCCCTGGCAAGGACGGGACCCCCCGGTCTGCAGAGGTTCTAGTAGGAGGCTCGGTTCTAAAACGAGCGGTAGCAACGTTGTCTCGGCTGCCCGTAGATTAGGGGACAGGTGGGTGCCTGTCCGGGCGGGTGATTGTTCGATTCCAAATCGATATTCGATCGATGGTTTCTGAACGGCCATTTTGAATTTGACGTTGCTGCCAACCTAGCAGTTTTTTGACAACTGACAGACGAAAGCCCTCGCAATGTAAACGCGTTTTGGTTAGGGTATTGAAATTAAATCGCAGGCCATCTGGAATGTATTCGGGTTTCCCTCAGGATTGTCTATATAGCTGAGTGTGTTGTGGTTCCCCGAACCAGATAAAGTTCGCATTTACGTGGCCGATTGGTTTTTACCACGTAACATAACCTGTGTTGGAACACTGTGCTCATTGAAGCTGGCCGCCAGTCATAGGAGGTTGGCTGAAGAACCTGTCTACCAAGAAGAGCCTAGGGTGCACCCGGGCCTTGCAGAGAGACAGGAGGTTGACGGGACCGAAGCACAGACCAGGTTAGATCGACCCCAATTACTTCAGCTCGGTGAATCGCCGACGTTCACACTTCTGGGCAACTGATCGTTACGCTACCTCGTAGCTGATGGGCCCCTACGAGGTCATTAGGTGCCGAGAAGCCTGAACATACTATGAAACTACTTTGATTTGCTAGCTAGGGCCAGGAACACCGTCTCATGGCGATCACCGTCTCATGGATGTCATCATCATTATCATGATCATCATCATCATCATGCACAGCCCACATCATCCCACTGCTGGGCATAGGCCTCTTCTCTATAGCGCCAACCATTACGGTCCTATGCCAAACGCATCCATTGAGATCCTGTCGACTTTAGTATATCGTCGGACCATCGCGCAGGTGGTCTGCCCATTAGCCTTGTCGCTCCCCTTGGCCACCACTCTGTGACTGTTTTGGTTCACCATCCGTCATCCCATCTACTTACCTACATCTTCAACTTTCACCTTCCGTTGAATTTCGACGTTTGGCATGCGGTCAACGGGAGAGATACCTAACATGGAACGCTCCATTGCTCGTTGAGCCACCTTGATTTTGTGCATAATTTGCTTAGTTGGTGTCCATGTTTCAGCTCCATAGGTAAGGATAGGTAAGACACATTGGTTATATACCTTAGTCTTCAGGCATTGTGGTAGTTTGGACTTCAAGACTTCGTCTAGCTTCCCGAAAGCAGCCTACCCTAAGCCGAAGCGTCTGTTGATCTCCTTCACCTATGCATCTCGGTCAAAGGATAAACGATGTCCAAGATAGACGTAATTGCTGACCATCTGTACGTTGTCGTTGCCAACAATTATATTCGGTACATTTAAAGAGGAATCGCCTCTTGATCTTGGTCTTGGACATGTTCATCCTGAGACCGACTTTCAGGGAAGCTTCAT
The DNA here is from genome assembly GCA_949825045.1 of Argyresthia goedartella. Classification (NCBI taxonomy): domain Eukaryota; kingdom Metazoa; phylum Arthropoda; class Insecta; order Lepidoptera; family Argyresthiidae; genus Argyresthia; species Argyresthia goedartella. The sequence goes on along the minus strand of OX463824.1, from coordinate 17,011,847 downwards.
GCAGTTCTGCGAGCATATGTTGGAGATCTGAGAAGCGTTCGGCGACGAGAATGAGATCATCCGCGAACCTGAGATGCGACATGCGCGGCCCGTTTATGTTAACATCTGTCTCGCTCCAATCCATCGTCTTCATAATATGTAATTGATATAGTAAATTTTATGTGGCGACATGTAGTTTGATATAAAATAGGGCTTACAATTTTGATGAACACTTAGTAAATTTGGGATGAAAATTATTTTTTTCGATGCAACTTTTTAGCCAATTTGTTAAGCAGTTAAACATAATCGAATTTAGTTTAATTTTGTATGCTGTACGATAGCATGTTTTTCAAAACTCTTAATAATACACATTCGAACAAATCGATGATTCAAATTAATATAATAACACATCGCAGTGCCATCCATCATCCAAATTCAATCCCTGCAGACACACCGTAGAACTGGCCAAAACCTGGTGGTATAGTGGATCTTTCAAAGTTAAACGATACTACCGTAAGTAGTGAGTGACCCTAGTGCTGTGCTGGCTTATCTCTTTTTCCACAGCGCAGCCATGACAATCACAATAACATGTATTTTCTCAGACACAGCTTTACATATTATGATTTTTGACAGGTGTTATTTTGACAGATTTCGCTATTTTTGACAGCTTTCACTATTTTGACAGCTGTCGTGGTATTGACAGGTGTCGCTATTTTTGACAGGTATCGGTATTTTGACGGGTGTCAAGTTTACAACTTGCAGATTCGGGCAAGGACTACCTTGACCGTAATTGACAGGCATCACCTAGACAGTAGATTCTATTGTGGAGGAACAACATATTTTTTGACTTAATTATGTGATATCTGAAGCTGAGGGCATACTACAAACAAACATCCAAGTTCATAAAATACTTAGAATAATTTTGGTTTACGATTCATTCCTCTGCAATAACATGTGTGTTTGGTGAACGCCGCAGAATCAAGAACATTTAACGATAATCAACGATGATTACATTATAAGCGTACAGCCATGGACGAATAAAACTAGAGGACAGACAACTGTAGTACTTTTAAGCGTAATTCGATTTTTAGTTTAAATGTATATTGCTAGATAGAGCTACTAGTTCAAAAGTTCTTTCTACTATAGGTAATATCGTGGTGGCGCGCTTAATTTAGGAAAGATGGTGGTATAAGCGTTAATTTCCTAAGAAGAAACAAGGCTTACGCTTACGCCATCTCTGATTTTTCGTCGATATTACTATGGATTATATTACGCCTTCACCCTAAGCACCCATCATCTATTGCGTGGTACAGCGACATCTAGAAATAATACAGGATTTTAGCTTTCTAGCAGGGAACGTTTTTTTCTATGACGTTGTCAGTCCTCTAGTTTTATTCGTCCATGGTACAGCTACAAATTGTGATAAAGATGTATTAGTATGACTAGAAACCTTGTTTCGTATTTTTTCTGTCTGTGTGGCATCGTTCTTTTGAGGCAAATGCATCTATAATGTTGATTTAAGTGATTCCTGTACTAACTGTTCATCTTTCGTTTTATTTCCCAGGGAATGGTGCTTTAATTTGTTATTTCTACATACACATATATATTTAACTTTATCTTTTGAAGAATAAACAAGTACCATTACAACCCTGAGTATTGTGCCGAAACCTTACCAGCCCACAACTGCAATAAGGAGCTACTACACAACTTATACTATAATACACTTGCTTATAGGCGGAGGAGGATATTTTCGTAGCAAGTGACCCTGTCAAAAATAGTGACACCGGTCAAAATTATGACACCTGTAAATATCATAAGTTGTTTGGTAAAGTTGTGCGTCTGCCATCCCATTTGAGTTAATACTTGATACTGTAACTTGCAAGCCTATACTGTGCCTTTGCCACCCCGTCTGAGAAAAAACATGTTATTTTTCGTTACAACCCTGAGTATAAAATAGTATGAGTTTTCATTATTATCATATCAATTAGAGATGTTTGACACTACTGTTAGTCAGTGGTATCGTAAATTTAAATGGGAAAAATTAAACTGCACATCAAAAATACTGTTTTGCACAGCGAATATCAGGGCAAAATGCTGCGGTAGCTTAGGTGAAGGGTAAAGGGCGTGAGTGAAGCGAAGCCCCCTTTATCCTTCGTGTTAGGTTGAACATGTAAGAACAACAAAAAATACTTAAAACATAAACTTGAGTACACATAAAATATTTAAAACACAAAAAGTGTTTTTGCTGATCCTTTTTTGCTGTGCAAATCAGTATTTTTGATGTGCAATTAAATACTAGCCAATTCGAAAGACCAACCGTACCCGTATGGCTAGTGGTACAGTAGGTCTGAGTGAATTCAAACTATCATTAAAATCGTTTCTTAGTGGGTCCTTACATCACAAGCAAGCTACCCTCAAAATGTCAGCCTTCTAGCTACAGCCGCTGATATATCAGTGAGTCAGGCAGAACTGTGATTTCTAGAAGTATCCCAATCAGTTCATCGAATCGGTTATCGGATTTCTTTAACATGACTTTAATTAGGTTAATAGCTGACCTATTTCATATTTTCATATTTCTTTATTGCACACAAAACTGATAAAATAAACAATAGTTACATGAAAATTGTATACAAAGGCGAGCTTATCTCTAATAAGAGATCTCTTCCAGCAAACCAGGAAGAGATAGCAAAGGTTGATTGCTGAGCAAGGGAAGACCTATGCGTATAACAATATAAGGAAATAAACAAGTACTTACAATAAATAAAATAAATAATATAATTACTATGATAATATACGAAATACTTATAATAAACTATAAATACTAATAAATAATTACATGCATAATACCTATTACTCTAAAGGGAGAGTAATGCTTCTTCACACGACTTTTAAATATATTCAGAGTTGGACTGTCCCTGATGGTGCAGGGGAGTGCATTCCACAATCGAATTGCCCGAAGTCTAAACCCGTGCTCATAGTTACGCTGTGGAGTAGTGAGCATGGAAATAGCACAAGCTTTCCGAGGCCTGCTGGAAGAAAGAAATTGATAACCGTCTCGTTGGAAGGTTGGATAGCGTAGATTCAGTAATAAATTGTAGAGGAAATAGACGATGTGAGAATCCCGGCGAAGATGGATCGGCAGCCACTTCAACTCCTTGCGATGTTGTGAAACATGGTCGTGTTTGCGCAGCCGTAAGATAAACCGAATCTCGAGATTTTGAAAACGTTCGAGTTTGTTCAGTAGTTCTTCATTAGCACTGACCCAGCAGACATCAGCATAATCGATGAGGGGTAGAAGAAGAGACTGGGCGAGAGTGATTTTGGTTTGTCGAGGCAAAAAGAACTGAAGTCTCCTGAGTGAGTGAAAAGTAGAAAATACTCGGTGACTGACCTCATTGATATGTGATGACCAGGACAGCTGGTTGTCAAAGATAAGACCCAGGTTTTTAGCTTTAGATGGCCTGGGACCAGGAGTGCGAAGGATGAAGCCCAACTTCTTATACCCTCAAGATCAGCATTGAGTGCCTGCACAGCAGAGTTTACATCGTAGGGAGAGAAGTGGCGATAAACCTGGAGATCATCAGCGTAAAGATGATATGAGGAAGACAGGACGTCTGAGATGGAGTTAATGAAAATTGAGAATATAAGATGAGAGAGAATACTACCTTGAGGGACGCCTGTAAAGAGGTCACACCATTCAGTGGATGTCTCATCCGACCTGATACGCTGTTGACGATCCCTCAAATAAGAGTCGAATCAGCTGGCAGAGAAGGGCGAGATGTTCAGGGATCTAAGAAGCTCAATGAGAATGTCGAAATCTACGCAGTTGGAAGCACTACTAAAGTCAAGTAAAGCCAGCACGGAAAGCTATTTTCAGTCCATGGCTAGCTGGATGTCATCTGTGACTTTCAGCAGAGCCGTGACAGTGCTATGACACGGTCTGAAACCTGACTGGTACATGTTCAGCAGATTTACACTTAAATTATGTCTATCGTCTTTTAATTATTGAAATCATTGTATTCAAATATTAAACATACTATTTACAAAATATATACAATCTTAACATATCTTGAATCTTAAACCAGGGCATAAAAATGAAACCATCAACACAAATAAAATCAAACTGTTCTGCTTATTACACCGTCTAAAATTACATTCCTCGATACATTCATTTTTATATTACACATGGATCCTACATTGCTATGTTATATTCTTCTAAATCTTAGACGATATGATATGAACAGTTATCGGCAGGTTTGATTCCAGCTGGCTCTTTCCTTCCGTGGTCATGTTGCTGGCACTAGTGCTTTGGACTGCTTGGTCATTCCCGTTAGCCTGCACGACGACTGGACCGATTCTAGTAAATAAATCATCATCATCATAACCTGCCAACTCTCATTTCTATATGATAAGAAAATAAATGATAGTTTCAATTGTACGTCCCATTATCTGAATGTTGCCTTGGTATGTTGCGCCGACCTGGCCTGACTCTAAGTATTTTGGGAGACTTCACGCAAGGTGAAAAAAAAATACAAAGCGGATATTATATTAACTATACGTTGTCAAACATGGAGAGAAAGTACCTTAATTATTGGAGAAATATTTTACTGAAAGAAGACTTTATTTTGTTTTTAAAATCAATTTGAATTGCATTCAAAGTATTTTTTTTAAATCGTCTTTATTAACATTTAATCAAACTTGCTAAATGTGGAAAAAATAACCTTTATTTTTACGATACTGTTAGAAACCCTTGATCATAAATATCAGTTAGGTCTAAAAATATATTATCTTAAATAAAATAAAGACCACGAAATTCAATATTTTTTAGTAATAGTCTTAATTTGAACCAGTCAGTTGTTAGAAACACGGCAAAGTCAGTGAAAAGAGGTTTTTCCGAACGAATTTTAAATTAAATTCTAATTGCAGGCAAGGTCTTCCGTTGATTTGAGATGCTATTTTTCTTAGATTTAACTGATCCTTGTATGACTTAACTGAGCCTTTGATCGGTATCGTGAAATTACAGGGTTATTTGTTTCCACATTTGGCGAGATCGATTCCCGGTTACAATTAGGGTACTGTCTCTTCATGTGACATAGCCGTGGGAAACCCTGTATAAGGACAATTGTGGCTAAAGGTGGCAGAAACCTTTGCTCAGCAATGGGATGTGAGGGGCTCAAATAAAAATATAGAGAGAGCTCATATTCCTTACCCACGCTTCAGAAGAAGAACCAACAAATTATTTGCTGGTGCTTCAGCGAACAACCAGATCATAAGTGAGCACACTGAGCTCCAGACTACAACGCCTGCTGCCATAGAGAACTGAAAAGACAAATGGTCAGTTATAAACAGAGACATTTATATACAGGCACATACATTGCGTCTGGTCTTTGTGTCTGGGAACCAGAAACGACTTTTTTTCTACCTCCCCAGTCAGGATTCGAACCCAGGACCTCTCGCTTGTTTCGCAGAGCCTTGAAAGGCAACACCACAGGAGGACACAGGAGGACGTCAGTATGTATAATAATATGAAGATGGAGGAAATCCTCATGATTGATGAACGCACCATCTCACTAACATCATCATCCCGCTCAAGTCATCATCATATTGGTCTAAAAAAGTCCCTAGTATGCCGTGTAAGAAACCCCCACGTGAGGATAATTAGAGGCACGGACGAACAGGAAGTCTCATCACAAAATGCTGTTGAGGTCAATATAAAAATCTGTCCAAGTGTGATTCGGACTCGCACACGAAGGGTTCCGTACCAACGCACAAGAAAAAACATAAAAAATCAGGTCTCTGACATGTTTTTTTTTTAACTTTCGTCTAGTTTATATTGACTATAAATACACATTCTGTGTTTTTAAGTCTCATACGGTTAATGGGACACACGGACAGACGGAGGGACGGACGGGCGGACGGACAGCGGAGGCTTAGTTATAGGTTCCCGTTTAGCAACCTTTGGGTACGGAACCCAAAAAACTACCATATGTAGACTAACCCTAACTCTCCATCCGCCCAAACTGAGCCAAGATCATGGAGTATGGCTCAATGTTCTTCAATTCTCAGTTAAGGTCCTGTCTTCCTCGGTGTCCCGTCATAGGGCTACAATGAGCGAGTTTGTACTTCCACTACGGCACTAAACTGAAAGTTCTACTAGTATGAAACACCAACTTACAATATTGGAGATATCGTAGTTAAGAGGATTCCGGACGACGCTGACCTGCCTGTTTATAAATACAGCGTGTGTCAGGTAGACTCCGTATGTGAGCCGGCTGAGTGGCACCCAGGGGTACCAGCTGAGCATGCTCTTTAGTAAGGCTGAAAACACAAAAACATGTTTTAAAACTTATCTAAGTAAAAAGTTTTCTGCCTTATCATGTGGAGACAATCTTGAAACATCATTATAATGACCTTTTTACTGTCTCACTTTGAAAATACCGGGCTCGCGGAACCAGGGCTCCGCGCATATCACATATTTTGTTAATTTTGTGGGAACAAATTTGCAAATATATATATATATATATATCAACGAAACCGTCTCAATAAGTTTTAATCCCCTTGCTAGAATCAAGGGAATTCAGCAAAATTGTGAACCAAATGTTATCTTTTGATTGCGATTATCTATATTTTTTATTTTTTCACAACTTCAAGGGACCACTAACTGATTTGACGGACCTGAGTGATTGATTTTAATTTAAAATTGATACCGCCAGGCGTTCCTGAGAAAAAGGGTCGTGGCAGATGGAAGGACGGACAGATAGTGAGGAGATCCTCCCCACGAGCACATTTGAGTACCGTAGTACCCAAAAACCCGTTACAGGTTTTAAATTTTATTACCGTGGCAAAAGGTTCTAAATCCCGCCCCAAAAAAAAAACTCGAGGGGTAAGGGTTGCTATTTGTCTTTTAAGGTACGTAACCCTAATATCGGCGATAGTAAATGACACTTTGGTATCCTTTCCGATCAACATGAGACTGAGAACATTTCTTGTCAGCAGTAAGTACCACTTCACAATTTTGGTTCATGCGAAGTCTTATTTTTTACTTAGAACTCCACAGTATATCATAAATTGATAAGTACTCACGGACTTTGCCAAACACACAGCATAACACCATCAGTCCTAGTCCAGCGGCCCAAACTGGCCTGTTTGTAGCTGCATATAAGGTTCTTTCTAGTGTGGAGTAGCCACCATGAATAAATATATGCCCGCACATCATCACTGCCAGCATTATGAAAATGCCGAAGAGACAGCCAAGGATGGACCATTTCTGCAACAGAAGGGGTATGTGGCTAGAAGAAAATTCGGAAATGAAGCTAGGCAAAATCCGAGTAAACATATTCATAAACATTTTACATATAGGCACATACTTTGCTCCTGGCCTCACACTAAGATACCCTGCGTCGTGGGAACCAGAAACAGCGATGGCACACACATATAGTCATCCAAGACCTGGGCTTCTGTTTTCTTCACCCCCAGCCGAGGATCGAACCCGGGACCTCTCGCATGGTAGGCAGAGCCACAACTGCTGCGCCACAGAGGTCGTCAAATATTCACCAATGTATTTTGCACTAATTTTCTGAAAATACTACGAGCCCAAATGCAGAATACTTCGTCTATAGGGATATTTTTTACGGAGTCTGAAATTAAAATATCCCATTTAGCATTAACCAAAAATCTGAATAATACATGTGTAGGTAAAGTTTATTAAACAAAAAGAGTACAGTACATCCTTATTATACACTATTATGTAACAAGTAACATAACAAGTGTTAATAATAGATATGTTCCAGTCTAAAATATACTTATTCTTGTATATGTCACCGTAAGATTGTCAAAACCGTTAGTTGATAAACTAACAGTTAAAACCGTTAAATAGTAAACTGGTTTAAACTTGAACTGTCAACAAATTACCAAGGTGAACATTGCGGTAGCTCAGGTGAAGACTAGAGGGGGCAAGTCTTCGTGTTAGGTTAACATGTAAGAACAAAAAAAAACGTAAATTCGAGAGCCCTGTCAGACTGGTTTACTATCTATCGTCAGTTGATCAACTAACGCGTTAGTTTATGAACTAACCGTTTTGAATATCTTACGGTAACATATATAACTTAATTGACCGATCGACCGAAGCGTTTAGTTTCAAGACTGGCCAAAAATGCATTTGACCGTCTGTCTGCCTTTTTTGGCGATCAGGTTCGCATTTTCAAACGATTGGGACGAAAATTGGCTTACAAGTTTCTTGTTTTTTTTTTAGACGATCGCGATTTTATTGGGGGGGAAAATAGGGGGAGGGGAAAGGGGGAAAGGGGGAAAGTTTACCGTAGCGTTATAGTAACGACGGATTTCAATAAATTTTGAGAGGTACACTAAAGACTTCATTCGACACAAGATGTTGCGAAAAAAAAAACAAAAGGGAGGAGTGGAGGTGGAAGCACTTCGGGGTATATGCGACCCCCTGTTACGATGTTGTAGATAAAGTGAGACCCCTTAATTTTCTGCAACGAATAGGCCATAATTTAAATAGCCAAATTTAAAAAATCCTGACAGTTTAAATAAATAGATTGGAAACGACAGTCGTCCAAAATTCCGAGTGGGGGTTGTGGGTGGGGGATGGGTGTTAGATGAGGAGGAGTAGGGATGGGTCTTTTCTAATTCCTCTTCAATATAGGTAAGTTGGTTTCAAAACTCTGGAATGGCTTTGCTAAGCCTGAATAGTTCAAAGGGCTCGTGGTCTACTGTTCTCACACTAACCAACCAAGAACTTCTGAATTAATCAAACATAAAAAACAATAATTGCCTAAAAAGCAAATGAGGTCATCACCATAACCTCGTACAGTTCGTCTACCATTCAGTAGTATCTCCTCTGGTCTCCATTACTGCTTTTATCCACAGTGGCATTGACGCTACTCTGCACACTCTTCAGGGTTGATGGAATCCCAAACTACCTGAAGCTTCTGTTTAAAATAATTTTCTGTTCATGACGGTCTTTTCATAATGATTTTCTTTATTTTCCATAATAGATTTTTGATCGGGGCAAGTCTTAGCTGCTTGGTAGCCAAATCATCGTATTAACTTGCTTAGAATCAACCCATGCCTGCCTTCGTTGTTCTTGTACTATGGCAAGAAGCCCTATTTTGTTGAAAAATTAAGGTATCTTAATGTTGCAAACTCTGAATGGCCAATAAAAGGCTAGTTTCCAAAAAATCCTAGTACTTTGCAGCATTAACATTTTCCTTAACAAATTGCAACTGACCCAAACCCTGTGCTGATATGCAACCCCATATCATTACAGACGCTGGAAACTTTACTTTTCGCTACCAAAGTTTTATTATATTTTACAAATAGCATTACCGTAACAATATATAATTAGAATTACAAATACAGTAGGTACAACAAAAATAATTCAATGTTATCATCACCTGACCTTTTTTCGATCATCGCCAAGCTCAAATTTTGATTCATCGCTCTATATTATTTGATGCCACTGATCAGAAGTCCAAGGGCCCAATTCCGGCACACAATGACAGCTCAATGACAATTACATGACGATTACGGTCAACTTTAGATATCCAATATCTCACGATTTTGTAATCCCATTCCCTTTCATAATTTACTTAATCATTGTGCATACCAATTAACTTATTTTTTACCATAATTGCCTAAAAAAATATTCTCCGACCGCCAAATATTGGATATTTAAAGTTGACCGCAATCGTAATGTAATTATGGAGCTGTTATTGTGTATCGGAATTGGGCCCCTGTAATGATGTTTACGAGCGAATTTTAAGTTTTGCATCTATTAGGAACTAGATGAACTATTTTATTTGCACCGAGTCCAGGTTAAATTGAGGATTGTATGTTTTAAAAGATAGTGTTGTAACATGACAACGTTAAAATAAAGTAGAATAAGGAGGGTAGAATGTAGAATAATACTTTGATGTAACTTGTTATGTATTACATAACCATGCCTGCAAAATATTTGGGTACGAAAAGTCTTGTCTCTTAATGTACTACTTGAAGAAGTATTCTGCATTTGGGCTCGTACAAGTCCTCCTTTGAAAGACGATCAGCATTGTGATTGCAATGGTCAGACTGTTGTTGAATGGTTTTTAGCTGAAGAAGATGGCCATAATACGAAATTTCTTAATTGCATATAAAAAACACGAGAAAAGATATAAAGACTATATATACCTGGGAAAGACGGTCCAGGTTGCCAGTCCTCCGGTAAGCCGAGAAGATGGAGCCCGAAGCCACCCCTACCAGGTATGCTGCGAACCTGACGTGGCTCCTGATGTATGTGATCTCCCACTGCGGGTGAGCTCGAGGGTCCTTGACGAAGCTGGGAAGGGAAGTGTTTTCATCAGGGGCCCGATTCTATAATGAAACACGAATAGCAATAGTGTATCGATTTGACGAACTCTGTGGCGCAGCGGTTGTGGCTCTGGCAACCTTGCGAGATGTCCCGGGTTCGACCCCCGGCTTGGGGTAAGGCAAAAAAAAGGCCGCAGGTTTTCGATGTTTATATGTGTGTGACGTCGCTGTTTCTGTATCCTAGTGTGAGGCCAGAAGCAATGTATGTTTATAGATTTCCCCCGGGCGCAAAATGCCGTATCTGGCATGTCGGCGGCGCCTATTTGGTTTGAAGACTGACTGTTGGTATCCCACTGATGAGTAATGGCCTCATCATGTTATATGTCACCGGAAGATAGTCAAAACCGTCAGTGGAGAAACTTACGCGGTAGTTGATCAACTATCGACGGATAGTAAACCAGATCGACAGGGTTTAGAATTTACGTTTATTTTGTTCTTACATGTCAACCTAACACGAAGACTATTCGGGGGCTTCGCTGCGCTCGCCCCCTCTAGTCTTCACCTAAGCTCGCAGTGTTTGCCCTGGTATTTCGTTTGCAATTAAAGTTTAAACCAGTTTACTATTTAACGGTTTTAACCGTTTGTTGATCAACTATCGCGTCATATAGTACGCAGTATGCTACAGTTTACTGTCTGTCGATAGTTGACCAACTTACGAGAAAAAAACCGTTAGTTGATCAACTGAACATATAAACGTCATTCAACTCGGTACTGTGCGACTCGCGTGCTTGTTTTCCTGCTATCCTCGCTATATCATCGGAACATATGGCAGGTGGTCTTTCCACTGATCTTTAATCTTTTCTTGGCCTGACTGATACTGCTGGTAAACACAACCTTGATGATAAGCACTCGGCTTAACCAGCTGGGTATTCGTCAGTATGACCGTTACTTTATTAAAGAAACAAAGGATTTGTGAATCTCAATGCCTATTGGCCTATTGAGTAAGATTTAAACGCTGTGATTACATTATTCAGTCTAAGATAGTACATAACCCATTGTCCTGCGTAGCTACTTTGAGTCTAATTGGGTGGAGTATAAAAGATGAGTAGGAAGTCACGCAAGTTGCTTCGGCACAAGGCAGAGTTGTGGAAAAATCCTTGCGGTCGTAGGCTGACTAATACAATGTTATTGTAAACTGTAAAGCAATGTTTTTTTCGTGTTTCCTGAAACCTTCATCAGAGAGTATTTCTATGCCTTAATTCATAACCTAAAAACCACAATTATTAGTGAGATTCAACCCGTCCTCTTTAAGATTTTCATCGATTGTCATTGACATTGACTAAGGACATGCCACATTCAACGGAACACCCTAATAAATAAAGGATAAACCCTATCTGATATATATTATATGGACAAAAAACATTTAAAACGGTTAGAGAGATTTTGTACGTGAAATCACGATTTAGATGTCAGAGATTTATCTACAACTTATGAAACTGAACCCTGAATTTGCAGTAACAACTCTTGTCATATACAAATATAATTATAATACCTATAATAGTTGTAATAGTTATAACAGTTGAAATTTACTCATAAGTAAACAGCTGTACGGCCGGCAGGTCATACACATAGTTGATGACACCAGGCACAACGATGGATAGCACAGCAACGACTCCTGCGCAGGCCACACCAAGCCGGGGCAGCTTCTTGTATAGCCAGTACAGCAGCACTGTGATGATGAAGTAGTGGAAATCGCATGGAATATACCAGGATACAACGTAGCACTAGAATGTAAGAGACAAGAACATTCATCAATCATTCAAAATCTAGGTTTACCTTGGCAGGAAATGCTAGAAAATAAATGTTAGCAACATAAGGGACATATTGGCGGCAAAATCCTATTTCCCCCCTCTTTTGGCAAGGACACTACCAGCCGCCCCACCACTAGTATCGTTTACATTTAACGACTCTACCAAGCCTATTTTGGATTAAATTGTACAGTCAACACAGAAAAATTCCGATTTATTATTTATTGTTTATTACTAAGTAAATCATGGAATAAAAGTAACAGCAATCTTCAGAAATATAAATAATTATATAAATAAATAAATAATTATTTATTAAAAATTTCAAGCAAACTTATTCTGGACTAATGGAGGAGATTTCGAGATTCGCTTGTTGCCTGTCTAGGACATGCTCGTGAATTGTATTAATGTCACGTAACATAATTGTCCTTTATACCATACTGTCATACCAGTAGTCCGATCATCGAACTATTTGGATTTTTTTTTTCCAAACTGTTAGACTGACTCCCATGATCTAACTGTTTAGACATTTTTTTCCAAATTGTTCGACTGACTTCGAGAATCCAACTGTTTGGATAATTTCCTTCCAAATTGTTAGAGAGACTCCGAGGATCGAACTGTTTGGATAATTTCCTTTCAAATAGTTATACTGGAACTTCGTAGCTTTTCTATTCTACAGAGAAATGAAAAATAATATAATAGATGGATAGAATAATTTGTTATGGTTTCGCTACAAAACTTAATAAAAGAATAATACCTACCTAGCTAGTTACAAACACACACACACAACTTTTTCATTATAAATATAATTTGCATTTTACCTAGCTGCATGATATATTGTCGAAAAAGTATTTGGAGAAAAACTATAGCTGACGAAAAATTCCATAACCCGACGGATTATTGCCTTGTGTGCAGTTTTATCGTCACTTCCCTGGGGCTAAATGGAATTGGGATGGAAGTATATAATAGAATTTACAGACGTAAATGAAAAAACATGGGTGGTTTTAAAAATGTTAAATTTATACATTCTTGGTGTGTGTTCACTGGGCAACATTTGGAATTCGTAAAAGTAGAGCTATCTGGTATGACCTCTATGAACAAAAAACCTATAACTTTGATATAAAATTTCATGACTATGTTAAAAAATATTCCAAAACTTTCAAGTTTGTTTGTAGAACTGCAAAAACTTTACTCATTAATAGAAAAATACAAAATTCAAATACTAGACTGAAAACGGTTCGGCAAATCATAAACCGTGAAACTGGCAAAGTTATACCAAGCGACAATGATTTCTGCTTAAAGATAGGTGATGATGTTGTTAAATCCAACGCTGAGGTAGCTCGAGCTTTTGAAACATTCTTCACCAATGTACCCTTACTCACAACAGAGCGTCTAAATTAATATCCATATGAAGCAGAGACTTTGTTAAAAAACAGCACTAGCATCAGTAATGTAGATTTTAAATTTTATCATTTATATCCCCAGGATATTGTGAAAACGTAGAGATTACTTAACTTAAAAAATACTGAAGACCTGTGGGGTATATCAGTCAAAGTTATTGGTTCAATAATACGTGTTATGGCCCCACACCTAGCTTATATATTTAATAAATTTGTTGATGATGGAGCTTTCCCAGACCTCATGAAAAACATTATACTTATACCTCTGTTCAAGTCGAGAGACAAGGGTGATCCTTCAAATTTCAGACCAATATCTGTTCTTCCAGCACTAAGTAAAATTTTTGAAAAGATCAAATCAAAAAACTCAATCAAATACTCTCACACTTCAACCGTACAAAACAACTCCACGCCAAGCAATACGGTTTCACTCGGGGTAAATCGACTACGGATGCAGGTATTACCCTTATACCTCATATTTATTATGCTTGGGAAGCCGCACAGGATGCTATCGCTGTTTTTTGCGATCTGTCGAAGGCATTGATTGTGTTGATCATGATACGCTACTAATGAAATTAAATCTACGGACTTAGAAATAAAGCGTTGGATCTACTAAGATCATACCCAAGAAATATATTTCAACAGGCAGAAGTCAACGGTGTTAAATCTGATGGATTGGGAGTAAAAATTGGGGTTCCTCAAGGTTTCATATAAGGCCCTTTCTTATTCCTGGTATATATTAACGATCTGCCTTTCATTGTGGAGAAATTGACTAACATAGTGTTGTTTGCTGACGATAGTTCACTGGTCTTCAAAATTGAAAGATAAAAAGAAGATTTTGATGATGTCAATAGAGTATTATCTTTAACCTTGAATTGGTTCACAGTTAACAATTTATTGTTAAATGCTGGTAAAACCAAATGTATCAAATTCTCACTTCCAAATGTCAGGCAAGTTGGGACCAGTTTAGTGTTGGATAGCAATACGTTAGAATTAGTAAATGACTCGAAGTTTCTTGGAATAACCATTGATAGCAAATTGCAGTGGGTACCCCACATAGAAAAATTGGCTGGTAAATTAAGTTCTGCGGCTTACGCTGTTAGGAACATCAGACAAAACACGGATGTGGCTACATCTAGGCTAGTATATTTTAGTCACTTTCATAGTGTCATGTCCTATGATATCTTGTTGTGGGGGAAAGCACCGGATATTCAAACTATTTTTATTTTACAGAAAAGAGCTACTCGAGCAATTTATAATTTAAAACGCACAGATTCCTTAAGAGAGCTTTTTAAAGAAATTGACATACTGACTGTAGCTAATCAATTTATTTTCGAAAATATAATGTATGTACGCAAGAACCTTACAAAATTTCCCAAACTTAGCGCTAGCTGTAATGTTAACCTAATAAATAATCACAGACTACTGGCGCCCCGGTTTAGACTCGCGAAGGTTAGCAATTCTTTCAATGCATTCTCTACTACAACAAGATACTTCTGGAGATCTTGAAATTGCCATTTGAGCAATTTAAAAACCATGTTAGAGCGACTTTGTCGAAAAAGGGATATTACAATGTTCAAGATTACTTAAATGATGGCACTGTATGGCGGTTAATCTGGCTCAACACACCTTGCTGTTAATAATTTTGTTATTATTTATTCCTGCTTATTAATTATGATAATGACATATATATATATTTTGTATTAGTTAAGCATAAGCAATTTTTAAAAGAGATCTAAAAATCATTCTGTTGGAGTTTCTACGCCCCACTTCTCCCATTGTGGTCCAATATAGAGAAGTGGCAAAAATTGACGATAGCTAAGTATATGTAAATATCTACAGTAATAAAGACATTTGGAATTTTGGAATTTTGTTTTTGGCGAAGACCACCGACAACTAATTATATATAGGGATGGCATGTAAAAATAAACAATTCATGCAGAAGGAATAAGGCCACTACTACAAATATTATATTAAAAGTATTTAAAGATGATGCGGCATTATATTCTGTTTTGAGAAAGCAGGTGGAAAATAATGTCTCTCCATTCAAAAATAGAACGAGAGAGAGTCATCACATTCATCTCTCAGGATACTCTCTCTGGTTCTATTTTAGAATACTTTCTCAAAACTGAATATAATGTGGCATCATCTATAAATCATTTGTGATAAAGTGTATTTTTTCTTCTGCATTCATAAATGCGTTCTAAATTACATCCAGCGTTACATTTGGGTTGCATTGCCGGTAATTTTATATGGAAAAGGAACTGTGTTATGTTGTTATGTTATGTGTAACACATTATATTAATTCTATATTTTTTATTCTTCTGTGTAGCTGAGTAAATGTATTATAGAGAAGCTATAAAGTTCTAGTCTAACAATTTGGAAGGAAATGATCCAAACAGTTCAATCCTCGGAGTGAATCTAAAAATTTGGAAGGAAATTATCCAAACAGGAGTAAGTCTAACAATTTGGAAAAAAAAATTTTAAAACTATTAGATCATGGGAGTCAGTCCAATAGTTTGGAAAAAAAGTGCAAGATCATGGGAATCGGTATAAGAGTTTTGAAAAAAAAAATGTCCATACAGTTCGATAATTCGACTACTGGTATGAGAGGGGATGGAATAAGCAATAATTGTAAGTAAAAAATGTATTTAACTCACAATCTCATCACTATTGACGTAGTTGTTCACCATTAGAAGCGAGAGCCACCAGTTCTTTCTGCAAGTATCTCTTTCCACACGAGAGCTCTCTGGCCATAGCGGGCCATCGCCGATGTACGGGTATACGGCCGCCAAGAAGAATATCATCACAGCCAATGCTACTACTAGTCTGAAAAGGAAAAGCGATGCCTAAAATATTGACGGTCTTACCACAAAAAAATAAAGTCATTGAAATAAACAGTTGTTTAAGACAAAAATATATAGGATTTGTCGTTTGTTTTGTGATTAAACTATGTGTAACATTTTTTGTAGTAACAAGGTTTGCGTTATAATAAGATATGCTAAAACAATGTATTAAGTCATAGGCGACTTTGAAATTCCAACCCGAACGAGGGTGGTGGTGGTGGTGGACGCAAGGAAGGGCTAACCGAGATTTCTCTTTTTTAATTCTTCTTCTTCTGCTTCATGTCCGTGTAGGACATGAAGCTTTTTTCAAGCATAATTGGAGATTCCCTATTTCTAATTCAAATAAAGTCTTTTTAATGCCAAACCATGCGACTCACTATTTTGGACTTAGATACCTTTTCTTTCTTACCTCACATAGCGTTTGATGATGAGAATGACCGGGTTTGGCACTCTCTTGAATTTCATCAGGGTGGTCACTACAAGAAATCCCGACATCATAAAGTAAGTGTCCACAAATAAGTCGTTATGTACGACTAGTGCCCCGGTCAATGAACTTGCTAACTGGAAAAATGACAAAACAAAATGTTGTGTACCTAGTCCCGAAATACCGATACAAGTATTTCTCTAAGTTGAAAATTTCCAGTTTAGAATCGTCTTAACTAAATTAACAATAGCTCTACAGGGTGAATAGCACCGCATTAAATGCCTAAAAAAATAGGTACATGGAATGGACCTTAGATTAGCGAAACTCTTTGCTTAGTAGTTAATTCGGGATTATTTACTTAGTGCCACTAGCTATAAAGCAGATTAGCACTATTCTCCGATTGACTTTGACAACTCCACACAAATTTGTATGGAGTTGTCAAAGTTAATCGGAGAATAGTGCTAATCCGCCTTATAGCTAGTGGGCCTTACTTACTTACTATATAAGGTCTGATATTTAATTCGACGGACTTGATTGAAAGTTAGATTGATGAAATAACTACTACTATTCAGAAAATTCTGCTAGTAAATATCGATATTTAAATCTATAGATCTGCAATTTATCGATAAAAATGTCGTTATTTTCCCCCATGATTGGTTGGATAAATAAAAATAGCGAAAACTAGCAGAAACCACAGGTCTGCGGTGGCAATACTTTGTGGCATAGTGAAGATTGTGAGCCCATCCCACACCGTTCTTGCACTCAAGAAAGTGTACCAGAACCGGAAACAAACAACGAAGTAGACAGAAGAAATTATGAAATAGTTGTCTATGCTTGTGCATATGAGATACATTTTAACAGTCCGATATGATTGGGAACCGATTTAAAAAGATAATGCCATGTTAATGTTTCATCTTTTCTATTTTTTTAATAACTATGAATTTAATTGTTAATTGTTTTTGTAACTATGAATTTAATAACATATCAACAACTAATAATTCAATTTAATCTTGATTTTGAATTGATTTGATTTGTAATTGACATTGAATAAAATAACAGACCATAGGTACAAAAGTATGATAGCGTTGTCGAATGAAGTAATTATAGGGTCTTTGTATGCAATCTAAGCTTATAGGTTTGATTGGGAAAAGTTTGTAATAGTATTTACGTTTAATTCATTGCTCTGTTTGATTTACTTCAGCCGAATACATCAGCAAGTCTCACCTTATCCACATTTCTACCATTACTCAGCGCTCCGGACGACATTATGCCAAACATATGATCCAGCACAATCAGACATACTGTCAGCCACCTGATACCGTACAGAACCTCAATACCTTCCTTCTTCACTCTAAGTAGTTCCACTGCATTCTCTTTTAGGCTGAATGCTTTGATGATATTTTTCTCTGCAACATAACGCAATGTATTAATGAAGAAGAAACACTAAGATTTTCATAAGTTGGTGTAGTTTCATACATAAACCACGATATAGGTAGGTAACCAGAAATAGTGACGTCACAAACATAAAGTAAAGTCACAAGATACAAATAATGATAGGTAAGTATTATTTTTTAGTAGATATGCATATTAATTGTTTAATTGAGGACTTACTAACTCCATCTGTTCGAATTAAATCATTGGACGTAATATAAGTACATAGCACAGCCACGCCGACTAACACACTCGCAACAATCCTGAAATATAAACCAAGAAATGAGAAAGATATTTTATACGTCTCTAACAACTTGACTATACGAGTGTAACAATAGTAACAATCAGAAAATAACTTACAAAAACGCATAGAAAACTCCATCATAAGGCTTCGAATCCCCAGCCTTCTGGCAAGCACCCTTCATTTGTATGTGAGGGATGACCCCCGTCGTGCCCAGATGACTCTTTGAGAGCATGATGCTGATCAGACGTTTGACTGATTTGGGTTGACACGAGGCTGGCACGCAGACGCCCCAGGTTAGCTCATTCAGTGGCCTGGTGTCATGAGGGTGATCCTGAAAGGAATAACTATTTTGCTACCTCGTCCGTGCAAAGGTCCCCGTTACTCCACCCGCAGTCTGAGAGGGACGGAATTGGGAAAAATTAAAAAACGTAGCGCTAAACCACAGAAAAATTGTTTAAAAATCTACTACGCTATTTTGTTAAAAAGATTTTTAAGGAGATTTCTCGAATACATAATATCTACATTTTGAACGCAGTTCCACAATGATATTAGTTAGGATTTCAGAATTACAGGAAAAAATAAAACAATTAAGAGGTGTTTTCGTAATTAAATTCTATCAAGAAAATTTCATCCAGTCGCGTTTCCCTTTAGTGAAAATCTTAATTAAATACGTTAACCCAAAAATCAAATCTGTAGATGACTTCATAGTGGAGTAAATGGATTCGAAAAAAACCCTTTTATTTTTCGTATCACCTTTAGTAAAAGTCCTTTGTAGTCTGAAAGACAAGTGACAAGACAAGTTAATCACACGGTACTCACATCAATAAAGTCCAACGCAGACTGGTACGGGTCAAACGGCACGTTCGGTTTCCTCTTGACGGTCACATCCGTCCGTTCTAACCTGATCTTCGCGAGGCAGTACTGTGTCAGCAGTTCAGGATGCGTCTCCCGCCATGGTGCGCCTAGGCACTCGTCGAAGTTTCCCAGCTGGTAGGTGCTGCCAGTGAGCAGCCCTGATGCTTCTGAAGATATTGAGTCCCAACCTGGGGATCAGACCGGTTGTGGTTGAGGTTTGTGTCTTTCGCGGTTTTATCAAATAAATAATAAAAAACGTAATTTAAAAATTAAGGTTCAAGTGCGAGTCAGACTCGCGCACCAAGGCTTCCGTACCCACTTGTAGAAATGTATAAAAAATGTATATGGAAAAAATTCGTCCACCACGGAAATCCAGTCTCGGAAATCAAATTGATTTCTTAGTGAAAGTTATTCAGAATGATGTCCCTCACAACCCCCTAAAACATGACTACACCTTTCTGTTGCATCCAGTACACAGGCACATACCTTGCTTCTGGCCCCATACTAGGATAGCCTGTGTCTATGTCATGGGAACATAAACATCCAAGTCCGGGATTTTATTCCTCCCCAGCCAATTAATAGTTAAATCATCATCAAATTGCACATTTATCATAGGATGTTTACTTATGTACGTGTAGGCGAATGATTGAATATTTGTTCCTAAATCACGTGACCAAAAAAATGCGTGCTTGCTTTTATATGAGGATTTTTTGGATTCGACCTCATTTGTCTGTTTGACGCGGCCATTTGTCCCAACTGGGACGCGAAGCTGTTTTGGATTCTATCTGGAAAAGCCCGTGCCCAACAAAATTATATCAATATGAACTGAGTTGATGATGATGATGCTTAGGTACCTTAACCTCTTGCGTTTTGTCGCGATTTTGAACTTTATGCCATGGTAATAAAATTTAAAACCTATAACGGAAAAGTGGCGTTATCTAACGCCCGTGGTATTCAAGAGGTTAAAGGGACGTCCAATTTTCTGGTCGTAAAAAAAAACGCGAAGCCATGCCCACGAGCAGCTAGTATAAATTGAGTACGTATTAATTTACAGTTAGATAATTACACAGTTACATAAATAGCGCGACCCCTTTTCCCACAAGAGATGGCAGAGGCATAGGTACGTGGTCAGAACTGGGATTCGAACCGGCATCTCCTGTGTGACAGGTGCAGGTGTAATCACTAGACTACGAAAGCTCTTAGATACATTTACGATAGGGTCTCTAGGTAGATATGTATGAACTTTCACCAAATGTAGAAATTTACAGTTTTCGGATATGACCCTTTATTTGTTTTACTTTACTTTCCCAAATTTCATGATTCTAGGCCAACGGGAAGTACCTTATAGGTTTTGATTCCCTTGCGAGTATCAAGCAAATTCAGCAAAATTGTCACTTATTTTGTGATCAAGTTGAACTAAGTAGTATATGTTTGTTTTTTTACAACTTTAAGAGACCACAGATTAGTGTCAACTGGATACCTCCACTCGTTCCTGAAAAAAAGGGCCTCGACAGGCGTATAGGCAGACATACAAACAGAAATTTACAGTTTTCGAATTTTTCCCTTCACCTTTGCTGTAAGACCTTGCTTTTTGCCAAATTTCATGAATCTAGGTCAACCGGAAGTATCCTGTAGGTTTTGATTCCCTTGCGGGTATCAAGCAAATTCAGCAATTTTGGGACATAAACGGCCGTATTTTTTGTTTGGGTAGACCTAGGAGTTTGAATTTTTCATAGCTCTAAGGGTCCATAGACTTGAGTAGTTGATATTAATTTCAATTTGATATTTGCACGCGTTCCTAAGAAAAAGGGCTGTGACAGACGGACAACAAAGTGATCTTGTAAGGGTTCCTCTTTTTCCTTTTAAGCTGCGGAACCCTAAGAAACTTAAAAAAACCCAACTGCGGTACTCTAAAAAGCATAAAACAAGCAGACTGAGATGTGATGATAATTATTGAGGATCCATATAATTATTATAGTATAGTGTTAAATTAAATGAAATTAAAATGCAAGCGGAACCTACTGTATTAGATTTAATTGGTTCCGCGTGCATTAAAACTTAATTTAATTTAAAATTGTAGTACAATAATTTTCTGTCTATCTGCTTGTCTTGTGCTTTTTAGGATATACCGCAGACGAGTATTTCAGTTTTATTAATCACGTCATTTATTTCCTGCTTTTTAGTACAAAATAACGAAATATCTGTAAATTCTTAGTTTAAACTAAAGTTTTTGTACTCGCCTTTTAAAGCTCTTTATTTTGACACCCTAATCGAAAGTCTTCAAGAAAAAAAAAACGCGCTCAAAAAAACAGCGCATAAAATATGCCATTTATATTATTTTAATTTTATGTACCCAGTGACACTTGTGTCATCAAGACAAATCTAACAACGTATCATTTATCAAAAACGGTTGAGGCATTGAGCAGTTACGAGGGGCATCGGAACAGACTTACATACATATATATATAAATACACGTCAAACACATAGCCCTCCTCTTTTGCACTTCGCTGCAGGAGGAGGGGGAGAAGATACTGCCTTGTCATACAATAGATGCACTGACGGACGGTCATACAGCGACAGACAGCTTTAGTAATAGGGTCCGGTTGGCACCCTTTTGTTACGGAACTCTAAAATTATAGTACGTGCAGTTCGTTTGGTTATTCTGGAATTTATAAATACAATTTAATTCAATCTAAACGCAAATAATTTCCTATTTCGACTTGTAATGGTACACACATTGAATACAAGAGTCAGTTCATTTAACGCTTGGGTTATCGAGTAATTCGAGGGAAGTTGGCAAGAAATGAGCCTGAGAACGTAGTTAATTTCGGGGAAAAGAAGTCGGGTCAGGTTTTTTTGTCGCATTCCTGCGAAATGTGTAGGAATCAGAGCCGATTTGGCTGCGCGATGAATAAATTATTGATAACTAAATAATGGAAGGTTCTTATGGAACTATAGTTAATGTAATAGGTAATGTAATGTAATAAAAATACGGAGAAAGCTAATGTGTTGACTGCAAATATACTATTGCGATTGATTATTACGTTGTGGTGAGTCTGACATCACGGGTTTGCATATCTTTCCAGTGATCGTTGTCTTAGACGCTAGCGGTCGGGCAGTCAGGCTTAATTAATTGCAACCACTTTATAGCCAGCGATCGACAAATTTTGTGTATCGGCAATATCAAATGACTTGAATGATAACCGATGGTTGATTATAGGAACTATGCATACACAAGATTGTAGACAGTGGGCGTGCATGGCATGTTTGATTGAAACTAGACCCTGTGTAGTTAATGATAAGAAGCTTGCGCTTGGGCAGTATTTGCGGGGTAGGACGCCATCTCAGCCATGTGGGGCTCCTATAAATACGAGTGCGGGGGTGGAGAAGGAGAGCAGTCCGTACGTCAAACCACTGTGGTACACGTGTCTTTGGTTAATCTGAACAGTTCGGTCTGCTGTTTAACGCGTCTGGAACTGGAATATTTGTGATTGCGTGCTACAGTGGATTTTCGTGTGTGTCTGAAGCGCCGAGATATACATCGGTTCCTATCCTTTAAATCAACCTACCCAAATTCAAAAACTATCCTTGGGTCGTTAGATAAGAACTTTTAGGTAATTTTGATCTAAGTCTGAGTCTGGGCTTGGAGCGACCCTAATTTCCCTTTTCCTTCACCATAGGGTTCCTGAATTAGCTCTTAGGAAATTCGCGGGTTAATCCTTTCCTCATTCCCTTCGTGTAGTGTTTTGAAATTCCCACACACATAAGTCGTTAAACATACAAGCACATTCAATTTACACACAACCATCTTCGAGTGGTGTCGATGATGGACGTGGTATAACACTAGGATTTTAGACTAGGCTAGTATAGGGAGACTGTTTGATCGATGGGGTTCCGCGGATGAAAATAACAAATTACGAACAAAGTATAAACGTTGTCAACTCAGATAACCTATCCTGTTGATATCTTTGACATTTGAGTGTTGTCGGGGACGCGCGAAGAGATCAAATCACAATCTAAAGTTCATTGTTTAGGGACGGGTAGATATTTTGCCTTGCCTTGGATCGTTTTGATTCAAGTTGCATCTTTTAATTAAATGTCAATTTCGCTGGGAGATCTAACGTGTAGATTGTGTCACGCATTTATTTTGCTGGGCTCAGTCGAGGCGTGCTGAGCTAAACGAGGTACCTAAATCGGTATTTTCCGAAGTACGTAACTCGTTGTGGAGAGGGTTAGATCTCTAAAGCACTAAAGAAAACGTTTCGATAACATCCAGCTCGAATTGCGCAGAGTTGAAGGTTTCAAAACGTTACGGACCTTTTGAGGAAACCGCTAGTTCAGACCCATTTCGGAAAATCAAATCGCAATTGTGTAAACCCGGTCTATTTGGATCGTTATTGTTGTGAACTAATTATATAATTGGAGCCACTAAAGCCGCTACTAGCGAGCACATGAAATATCATTGAGTACTCACGTCGTAACACTACGACGAATAACCATACGATATCACAAACAAATATTATAAATTGTGGTTGACCACGTAAAAGAAGCTCCAAGCGCCCAAATATACAAAAAAAAAAATGGTACCAGTACACCACTAACTGATGCAAAATACCGGCTTGCGGGCATACATGCTTTCTCTGTTTAACTTGAAACTTTAACTTCCTGAACCAATCTTCCGTTCAACTATTGTACGCCTAACGAATTTCTCAAGAAACGAGAAATTCAGACTTATCATTCTTGACTTGACATTTTCACAGCTGAATCGGGACATCTCTTTTGGGGGTAGATAGAATAGACGATCATAGCTTTCTGACAGCGGTGGCTCGACCTAAGCTATTTATGCCGTTACAGACTGCCGAGATCACAGACTTAACTTAACTTGGGAATCAATCAAGCCATAGCAAAAAATATTCTTATTTACAAGTAGCATTGGCATTTGTAAGTGTTAAAAGTTTGGCAAGTGGCATTTGTCAACAGTAAGGACAGGGCTATGTGTCGGTCTCCCTTCCTCTTCTGAGAGAAATAAGGAGAAGAAGACTGACGCATAGCGACGTCCCTTATATTAACAGATGACAAATGCGAATTCGGCTCCACTTTAATAACAAGCCTTTTGACTGACTGACAGACCACACCCAGGCAAAAGCGGTGGACCTAGAGTCATAAAATTTTGTACAGGGGTACCATATGTAGCGAATGATGGCACTAAGAAGCGTTATAGCGATATTCATCCCCTGAGGGGGGGGAATTTGGGGTTAGTTTTTGCTCAAGTTATGAAGCTGAAATTTGGCAGGTAGATAGTTTACAGGTGCGAAACGTCAGTTAATAAGAGTTAAAAAAAACCTACTAAGGGGGGAATGTGGGGGTGAACTTTGTATGAAAATTTGGCAGGTATTTTATAGATGTGACTTCTGTTCAGTAAAGGTTTTATCCGAATTTAGCAGTCTTTTCGGCAACTTGTAATGTGAATTTCCGTGTGCAATTAAATATGCGTTGTAATGGTACACGAGAGTCAGTACATTTGATATTTCATTTTGCGTGACAGAGGGCTAGCCCAACGCCGCGCTGTTTTGAATACGAGAATCGGTTCAGATAACGTTTGGGGGTTTTGTGTAGCTCCGGGTAATTTAGCAAAAAAAACAGAGCCGACGCGTGGGATGGTTCGAGGAAGTTTACAGGTCAGTTTTTTTTGTCGCATTCCTGCGTGATGTGAAGGGATCACAGCCGATTTGGCTGCGCGCTAAATAAAATTATGAATAACTAAATAATGAAAGGTTATTATGGAACGATACGGAGAAAGCTATTATGTTGATTGCAAATATACAATTGCGATTGAGAGGTATGAGATGGAGAGTCTGACACGACTAGTATGAATAGCATTCTAGTGGTCTTTGCTGCGCGCGCCTAGCGGTCGGGAATACTTAATTAATCGCAACAAGCTTTTATTGGTCAGCGATCAACAGATTCTGTGTATCGGCAGCACCAAATGATTTGAGTGATAACCTACGGTTGATCATAGTGAATATGCGTACACACAATTTGTAGAACGGCGGATCTGCATGGCATGGTTGGAAATAGACCCTGTGTTTAGTGATAAGAAGCTTCGCTTGGGCAGAGCGTGTTCGCAAAGGACGCTGATTTTTTTCTTTCAGACGTGTAGGTGTATAAATACGATGGCGGTGGAAGGGAGAGCATTCAGTCTCAGCGTCTAGCTACTGTGACAGTCGTCTTTCACGAGTTCTAAACAGTTTTGTCTGCCGTGTTACGCGTCAGAACTATACGAAATTGTGATTGCGAAGTTTCAGTGGTTTTTCGTGAGTGTCTGAAGCGCCGTGATATACCTCGGTTCCTAACCTTTATATCAACCTACCCCAAATTCCAAAACTATCCTTGGGTCGTTAGATAAGAACTTTTAGGTAAATTATCTGAGTCTGAGTCTGGGCTTGGAGCGACCCTAAATTCCTTTTTCCTTCACCATAGGGTTCCTGGATTGGCACTTAGGATATTCGCGGGCTAATCCTCTCCTTATTCCTTCGAGTAGCGAGTTTTGAAATTCCCACACACACAGTCATTAAACATACAAGCACATTCAAATCAAACTCAACCATTTTCGAGTGGTGTCGATAATGGACGTGGTATAACACTAGGTTTTTAGACTAGGCTAGACAAGAGTTTAGTTGCGGCTAAACCTAGGTTGGCAGGGCATAGGGAGACTGTTTGATCGATGAGGTTCCGCGGATGGAAATAACAAATTCAGAACAAAGTTAAACCGGTGTCAACACAGATAACCTATCCTTTTGATATTTTGACATTTGAGTGTTGTCGGGGACGCGCGAAGAGATCAATTTACAGTCTAAAGTTCATTGTTTGGGTCCGGGTAGGTGGTTTGCATTGCCTTGGGTCAGGTTGGATTCAAGTTGCATCTTTAAATTAAATGTAAATTTCGCTGGAGGTCTAATGTGTAGGCTGAGTCGGTATATATGATAAGGCTCAGTCGAGGAAGTGCTGCGGCTAGTGGAATTCATAGTTCGATATTTATCGAACTATGCACTTCGCTATGGTGTGGGTTAGATCTCCTAAAGCAATAATGCCTACGTTTCGATAACATCCAGCTCAAATTGCGCAGAGTTGAAGGTTTCAAAACGTTACGGACCTTTTGAGGTAACCGCTAGTTCAGAACCCATTTCGGAAAATCAAATCGCAATTGTGTAAACCGGTCTTTTCGGATCGTTATTGCCGTGAACCAAATATATAATTGGAGCCACCACAAGCCGCTACTAGCGAGCACATGAAATATCATTGAGTACTCACGTCGTAAAACTACGACGGATATCTATACGATATCCCAAACAAATATTACAAATCGTGGTCGACCACTAAAAGAAGTTCCAAGCGCCCATATATACAAAAACCAAATGGTACCATCACACATAAAATATAACAACGATTGATCTGGCGCAATACACCGCTGACTGATGCGAATTACCGGCTCGCGGACATATATGCTTTCTCTGTCTAACTTGAAACTGTAACTTCCTGAACCAAACTTCGTTCGACTATTGTACGCCTAACGAACTTCTCAACGAACGAGAAATTCAGACTTATCATTATTAACTTACAAATCTTACAGCTGAATCGGGTCCTCTCATTTTGGGATAGATAGAATAGACGATCATAGCTACTGATAGCGGTGGCTCGACCTTAGCCTTTGTGCCGTTACAGATTTCTGGTGCCGAGACCGAAGGATATCCTAGATAGTCTGATACCTAGATATTCTAAAAGAATCAAGGTCTAACGCGTTACTTTTAGAAATAACACAACGTAGAAACGATTTTAAACAGTTCAGTTTTGTAAATAAGAAATAAGCAAAAAAAAGGGGCATTGTTTTCAGACGAGCTACGGCGGTTCAGTGTTCAGGAATAATGGCCGGCCGGCTTAGAAAAAACGTTAGTCGGGTAGTACAAAATCCACTTTCGCAGACAAGAGAAATGGCGTCAGGACAGGTGACGCAATTGTTATCTGAAATAGTGAATAGATTAGACAGTTTGGAAAGGGGTTCTAGCGCAAGCAATGCTAGTAGGACTTCGGACAGACAGACTGACAGACAGGAACTAGAGACGTTTGAACAATCGGTAGAAAAACGTCAATCATGCATTGTGAAAATGATTCAGAAGTTGCCGACATTCGATGGGCGGAGTTCGGAAAATCCGATGATTTTCTTAAGAGATTTAAAGGCTTATATTAAAGTCTCGGGAGATAGTTCTAGGGCTTTGATATGGGCAACGGATAGTTTGGTAGGAATTGCAAAAGTTCGAATGAGCATATACAGAGACTCATGGCGAACCTATTCGGATTTTGAAAATGATTTCAGAGAGGTATTCTGGGGTGATAATGAACAGGAATTAATTAAGCAAAGATTCCTAACTGCGAAGTTTGATTCTAAGAAAGGTCAAAGTATGGAAGAATACTTTGCCTCTCAATTGAATAGCATATATGAGCTTACGATACCGTTTACTGATACGGAGAAAATCAACACAATTTTCAGACAGTTGCCGCGTGATATTCAGGTAGCGTTTTTTGCTAGAAAGGAACCAATGACTATACGAGATGCGGTCGAGTTCCTTCGGCATTTAAAACGGAATGTCGATGGGGGATTAAGTGCGTTGCATGGTTCGGAGACATTGAATACGAACGACGTAAGGCGGAATAGCTACATGCGGGGGCATTATCGTGCTATGCGAGTAAATACGATACGTTATAACGCGGTGAGTCGTAGGGATAATTATAACGCGGGAACGAAGGCGCGAAACGAATTTGGGACGCGCGGTCGCGGTTATTTTCGCGGTAGAGGTAGACAGCCTCAGGCTAGTTTCAAGGCAATAGGGTTCCAAAGGGGCAATGATGGTTCAGATAATACAGAGGCAGGGCAAAGTTCAAGTGACAGGACTAATGCGATAAATCAGAATTCAAAAAACTAGTGGACTTGCGCGGGTCGTTCGCGCTCAGATATTTATTACGGTTCGGGTGGACAGCCGATCGAATTGGGAAAAAGCATAGACTGTATGATTTGTGTAATTTGGATTCGAACGTGGGTGTGAATGAATTTATTCAATTACTAGCGCATAAAGATATGCCGTGTGTTTAGAGGAAAAATCTAGATCGAATCGTAGAGATCGAAACGACAGACGTTTACATACGATATTCAGAGACGACGATTCGACTGAGTGTGGGCGCGATTTATGTAGTACCTTGACATTACCTGAGATAGATGTGCGTATTGGGAATATTGTTGTAAGGAGTTTGATTGATTCGGGGAGCGAAATCAGTGTAATAAGTCGGAGAGTGTACGATGAAGTGTGCAGTCAATTGGGAAAACCGACGGAATTACCGATTCCAAGTTTGAGAATCACAGGTGCATTTGGAGTCAGTAAGGAAAAGGTTGATAAATTAGTAACGTTACCATTAACAATAGGTGAATGCGTTATCGATACTCCAATGCTAGTATTAACAAGGGTGCCTAAAGATTTAATTTTAGGGTTTGATTTTGTACAACAGACACGAGCCAGTTTAATGTGTGAGGGTA
The DNA here is from genome assembly GCA_949825045.1 of Argyresthia goedartella. NCBI lineage: Eukaryota > Metazoa > Arthropoda > Insecta > Lepidoptera > Argyresthiidae > Argyresthia > Argyresthia goedartella. The sequence continues at coordinate 16,982,974 of OX463824.1, read as the reverse complement.
ATAAGAGGCTAATTATACGAAGCGCCGGGCGGATGTGTGAAATACCATTAGGTACTAGTCCTAATCAGGATTCTTGCTGTTGTACAATGGAAGTACAGAACCAAGATACCAGTAGAAATGTGATAGAGGAATATGTGAATAATTCATCAATACCTGTTGAACACAAAACAAAGTTATTGCCGGTGTTAATTAAACATGCAGAGTTGTTTAGCGATAGGGTAGGTCGGACAAATAAATATATACATGAGATAAAAATGAGAGATGAAACGCCTTTCGTAAAACGAAGCTATCCCATACCGTTCGCATATCGCGATAAAGTAACAAAACGATTGGAAGAAATGGAACGGATAGGTATTATTAGCAGGCAATCTACGGATTTCAGCAGTCCATTGACTTGTGCATTAAAGAAATCAGGAGAGGTCCGTATATTGCTAGATGCACGACAATTAAACACGGGAATGGTTGGGGAGGTTGAAACCACACCTTTAATGAGTGAGATATTGCAATCCGGGCGCCGAATAAACTACATAGGGGTTATTGATATCAAAGATGCGTATTTTTCTATACCATTATCAGACGAATCTAAACGATACACGGGTTTTGTATATCAAGGCAGAAGTTATGTTTACAACGTTTTACCTCAGGGGTTGAAAACCAGTGTGGGTTCATTTTCGAGGGCGATGGACTTAATTTTAGGGCCAGATGTTAGGTCATATTGTTTAAATTTTGTTGACGATTTGGCAATTTTAACTGAGGGTGACTTCGAACAGCATTTGTCTCAAGTGGACACGGTTCTGAGTAAATTGAAAGACGCGGGCTTCACATGCAAACTAAAAAAATGTGAGTTCGCACAAAAAAAGGTCAAGTTATTGGGGCATATTTTGTCTACACAAGGTTTGCAAATGGACCCGGACAAAATTGAAACACTTAAATTATATCCGTCACCCAGAACTGTCAGGCAATTGAGGGCGTTTTTGGGGTTCATAAATTACTTTCGGAGGTTTATAAAAAATTTTGGAACGTTAACACAGCCCTTGTACAATTTATTACGGTCTGGAGTCAAGTTCGTCTGGAGTGCGCAGGTGCAAAGTGCTTTTGACGAGATAAAAAAACAATTCTTAGAAAGTATAATTTTGAGTCAGCCATTGGCGGGAAAAACATATTATGTTCAATGTGACGCCAGCGCTATAGGAATTGGGGGCTATGTTTATCAATTAGATGATTCGGGCCAGGAACGAATTATAGGGTTCTGTTCGCAGGCATTTAAGGGTGCTCAGACTAGATGGTCGGTCAGTGAACAGGAAATGCATGCAGTTATATACACTTTAAAGCGATTTGAGATATATTTGCGGGGAGAAAAAGTTATTATTAGAACTGATCATAAAAGTTTGACGTTCATTAAGTCGTGGACTTTATCGGGGGCACGCGTAACTAGGTGGGTTATGTTTTAAGAGCAATTCGATTACGACATAGAATTTGTGCGAGGGACTGATAATCAAATTGCCGACACTCTAAGCAGGCAAATAGCGGGACCTGGAGGTATGATTGACAGTACAAATGTTCAGCCGGGGATATTCTGGTTTCAGGCATCGAATACCGCAAGTGTTATTTCGAGTTTACGGGATATTGCGAGATTACAAAGCGAAGATGAGCGGTTAAATCGAATTAGCGGTTGTATCAGACGTAGTGTGGTAGATACGGAAACGAGAGGGTTTGAAAATTACAAGCTAGTAGGTGATACGTTATATTTTCACGTGCCGAAGCGGAACGTACAGTTGCTAGTAATTCCGAAATTACTACAGGAGGAACTAATTTTACACATACATGAAGAAATAGGTCACTACGGCAGATATAAAATATTAGCACTGATGAAGGACAGATATTATTTTCTTCATATGAGTAGGGTAATTAGCGCGGTGATAAGAAGTTGTGACATATGTCAAAAGGTCAAACCAAGTACTAACAATACCGTTGGTCCTTGGACACCGGTGTTGGCGGAAAGGTTGGGTGAGAAAGTTTTCTCGGACCTTTATGGGCCATTGCCCGTAGGTAAATTCGGATATCAATATATATATGTTCAAGACGTGTACAGTAAAGTAATAAAATTATATCCAATGCGAAAAGCGACAGGTAGGAGCGTGCTCGCTTGTACAAAGAGATTTCATAAGGAAATACCTATCGAAACTAAAATTACGGACTCAGGACCACAGTTCATATCGAAAGTTTGGGAATTTGGACTCAAACAGCTGGGGATTCGGGTAACTCATACGTCGGTGTATTGTCTAAATTCTAATAGCGTAGAAAGAGTGAATCGCGAGCTAGGTCGACTGATTAGAACTTATTGCGGCGGAAGTAATCGTAGTTGGGTCGACGTGTTACCGGACATTCAGAATTGCTATAATAATATCGAACACACAAGCACAGGCTTTGCGCCTAATGAGTTAGCGTTTGGTAGGCGGAAACCGTTAACTATTGACAAGGAATTAGGCGATGAATGGTTATTAGGCCATAGTGTGCGAGATACGGAACAGGTGCGGAATGTAGCGATAGAAAACTCTAAAAGTTCTAGTGAACGACGTAAGCGACAGGCAGACAAACGGCGTAAGTTAGAAGTCTATCGTATAGGTGATTATGTGAAACTTAAGACCTTTGTGCGTTCAAATAAAGAACATAAAATCATGCGGAAATTTTCATTGTTGTATAAAGGGCCTTATGTTATTTCGGCAGTGATATATCCGAACTGTTATACTTTAGTAGATCCGGGTTCAAATGTGATATTGGGTAACTTCAATACTATAAATATAGCCAGGTATTATGTGAGGACGAATAAGGGCGTAGATAAATAAGATAGTGTATAAAAGTTATATAATTAAGCTGTAAGCTGTAAATTTGAGTAACTACTTTGTAGATTTAAGGATCTTGCATGGTTTGGAAACAAAAAAAAAAAAAAACAAAAAAAAACAATTTGTATATATATAGTAATACGAATTAGGATAAATTGCGGGTAAGCGAGGTTGTATAGTTAGATAGATAAATAAGATAAGACAGGAGAGAACTCAATCGAGTTGTGTAAATATTATATACATAATTGACAGATTCATCGGTCTGTGTACATGCTTTGAGATGTCCGTACATATAGAGTAGATATGGACAAATCATGGGTGGCATAGTGGTAATGAGATCCTTGCGCCATGTTAACTGAGATAAACAGTGTCTCAAGGTCTGGGAGGGGGCTGTAATGGTACACGAGAGTCAGTACATTTGATATTTCATTTTGCGTGACAGAGGGCTAGCCCAACGCCGCGCTGTTTTGAATACGAGAATCGGTTCAGATTTGTGTAGCTCCGGGTAATTTAGCAAAAAAAACAGAGCCGACGCGTGGGATGGTTCGAGGAAGTTTACAGGTCAGTTTTTTTTGTCGCATTCCTGCGTGATGTGAAGGGATCACAGCCGATTTGGCTGCGCGCTAAATAAAATATGAATAACTAAATAATGAAAGGTTATTATGGAACGATACGGAGAAAGCTATTATGTTGATTGCAAATATACAATTGCGATTGAGGTATGAGATGGAGAGTCTGACACGACTAGTATGAATAGCATTCTAGTGGTCTTTGCTGCGCGCGCCTAGCGGTCGGGAATGCTTAATTAATCGCAACAAGCTTTTATTGGTCAGCGATCAACAGATTCTGTGTATCGGCAGTACCAAATGATTTGAGTGATAACCTACGGTTGATCATAGTGAATATGCGTACACACAATTTGTAGAACGGCGGATCTGCATGGCATGGTTGAAAATAGACCCTGTGTAGTTAGTGATAAGAAGCTTCGCTTGGGCAGAGCGTGTTCGCAAAGGACGCTGATTTTTTTCTTTCAGACGTGTGGGTGTATACATACGATGGCGGTGGAAGGGAGAGCATTCAGTCTCAGCGTCTAGCTACTGTGACAGTCGTCTTTCACGAGTTCTAAACAGTTTTGTCTGCCGTGTTACGCCTCAGAACTATACGAAATTGTGATTGCGAAGTTTCAGTGGTTTTTCGTGAGTGTCTGAAGCGCCGAGATATACCTCGGTTCCTAACCTTTATATCAACCTACCCCAAATTCCAAAACTATCCTTGGGTCGTTAGATAAGAACTTTTAGATAAATTATCTGAGTCTGAGTCTGGGCTTGGAGCGACCCTAAATTCCTTTTTCCTTCACCATAGGGTTCCTGGATTGGCTCTTAGGATATTTGCGGGCTAATCCTCTCCTCATTCCTTTGAATAGCGAGTTTTGAAATTCCCACACACACAGTCATTAAACATACAAGCACATTCAAATCAAACTCAACCATTTTCGAGTGGTGTCGATAATGGACGTGGTATAACACTAGGTTTTTAGACTAGGCTAGACAGGAGTTTAGTTGCGGCTAAACCTAGGTTGGCAGGGCATAGGGAGACTGTTTGATCGATGAGGTTCCGCGGATGGAAATAACAAATTCAGAACAAAGTTAAACCGGTGTCAACACAGATAACCTATCCTGTTGATATTTTGACATTTGAGTGTTGTCGGGGACGCGCGAAGAGATCAATTTACAGTCTAAAGTTCATTGTTTGGGTCCGGGTAGGTGGTTTGCATTGCCTTGGGTCAGGTTGGATTCAAGTTGCATCTTTAAATTAAATGTAAATTTCGCTGGAGGTCTAATGTGTAGGCTGAGTCGGTATATATGATTAGGCTCAGTCGAGGAAGTGCTGCGGCTAGTGGAATTCATAGTTCGGTATTTATCGAACTATGCACTTCGCTATGGTGTGGGTTAGATCTCCTAAAGCAATAATGCCTACGTTTCGATAACATCCAGCTCAAATTGCGCAGAGTTGAAGGTTTCAAAACGTTACGGACCTTTTGAGGTAACCGCTAGTTCAGAACCCATTTCGGAAAATCAAATCGCAATTGTGTAAACCGGTCTTTTCGGATCGTTATTGCCGTGACCCAAATATATAATTGGAACCACCACAAGCCGCTACTAGCGAGCACATGAAATATCATTGAGTACTCACGTCGTAGAACTACGACGGATATCTATACGATATCCCAAACAAATATTACAAATCGTGGTCGACCACTAAAAGAAGTTCCAAGCGCCCATATATACAAAAACCAAATGGTACCATCACACATAAAATATAACAACGATTGATCTGGCGCAATACACCGCTGACTGATGCGAATTACCGGCTCGCGGACATATATGCTTTCTCTGTCTAACTTGAAACTGTAACTTCCTGAACCAAACTTCGTTCGACTATTGTACGCCTAACGAACTTCTCAACGAACGAGAAATTCAGACTTATCATTATTAACTTACAAATCTTACAGCTGAATCGGGTCCTCTCATTTTGGGATAGATAGAATAGACGATCATAGCTACTGATAGCGGTGGCTCGACCTTAGCCTTTGTGCCGTTACAGCGTAGATACGAAACTACACGCCGGTGAAGCCATGTGCAATGGCTAGTTATTTATAAATAGTCACTTATTTATTTCTTAGGTGCATTACATACTAATTAGTATGTATTTCCATAACCTGTTAGCAAGTGACACATATGGTGCTGGTGCGTTCCACTCAGCATTAGACAGAAGACCAAGAATTTCTCACCAGCCTAATTTATGTGCATGTGTAAAGGTATTGATGATGAATTAGGTTCGATAATTGCTTGCTTGTTGCTTATAGTAACGCAGCAAACTTTTCCATTGCTTTGTATTATTTTAAATTGTAACAATCACGCAAGCTGGGGACCTGTTCGACATAATGAACATGAAGCTACATTAACAGCTAACACTATATGCAAAGATTGAGACTATCGATATTAATGTATGGTTTAGTTAGCCATTTAGTTGATTTGGGCCTCCTGAATGGGGAACGAGTCCCCCTTATTCAGTTACTCAAATCCACGTTAAATCCAAGGCAGTTCGTGTTAAATTGACGATTAGTCTATGAGAAAACTATCGAAATTCCACAGTTTATGGTCGATTTAAGTTATAGAATAAGGAGCAGATCTCTACTCTACTTCTATGTAATGTACGAAATATTATGCTTACCTTATTTTCTCACTCTACGTAACTTTTTTTAGAAATGAATTCTACAACAGTCAACAGAATTATACAAAGTCTTAAAACAAAGGTAGAAGAGATAATTTAGAACCATTTAGGCCGCGTTTGTGTTAGCAGAAGTCTTACCGTTTCGTTGTTATCGGTGTTTTATTGACATCTGATGACCTCTGTGGCGCAGCGGTTGTGGCTCTGCCTACCATGCGAGAGGTCCCGGGTTCGATCCCCGGCGGGGGTAAAGAAAAAAAAAAACAGGTCTTGGATGTTTATATGTGTGCGACGTCGCTGTTTCTGGTTCTCCTAATGTGGGGCCAGCAGCAATGTATGTGCCTGTATGTAAATGGTTATGTTTATTGTTTTTGACGAAAAACCCAGAACTTTACAGTTGATCGGTAATAATTGCAACTTTGAAAAGTAATTGATTTCTTTTTCAATTATTTCTAATTTAGTTCTGTTTAAGTAATTTAACAAAACGTATTCTAGGCATCTGTGTCTTGAAGTTTCGTTTTTACAAACATTTGAAGTGATAGAAAGTTCCTCTGCATGCAAGGTAAAAGTTAAAGCAAAATTATAAAGTTATATTCTCTGTACTTATTTTCATGAATCTTTTGCTTGATAAATTTCTTATCGTTAGTAATAAAAAAAAAAAAAGTTATACAGTATGTATCAGAAAGTCGTAATCATGTTTTAAGGAGTATTGTTAGGATCATCATACTGAACAACTTTCACTATGAAACAGATTTGATCTGAGCAACTTTGTTTTACACTTCTCCATACATTTTGAAGAGAAAAACAAAGTTGCTCTGACCAAGTTTATAGCGAAAGTTGTTGCTAATAATGACCCTAAAATAAGACTACACCTTTGTGTTACACCCTGTATAAAATTGTTTACATTGGTTTGCCGATAAAACATCCGCGAATAAAAAAAAATAACAAACCGGTAAATAAATATCGGTATTAATTATACTTATCTCGAATATTTTTATCAAACGCCGTATGCTGGCCAACTTTTTTATTTAAATTTATTAAATTAAATGAAAAAATAGCCAGGGACAAATAAATTAAGAAATGGTACATTACTGCAGAGACCAGTAAGTAAGCCATCCTGGACGAGTATGATGTAGGTGGCCGAGCCGAAGGCGAGGACCGGCTATAATACGAGGCCAGGATGGCAATTATGATCGAAGCGTGTATAGTGCTTTTCTCAAAACTCGCTTTCGGCTCGTTTCATAAACCCACTCTCGAGTTTTAATGCCCTCCATTATGCAGCAGTCACATAAACTACTATTATGTTTATTGTGAATATTTTATTTTATTATTTTTTCTTCTGTTACTATCGAATTCCTAATTCCTAATTAGTATCAAAATACTAAAAATACGAATGAACTGAGTTTTCCGCCATTTTACATCGTGAAATATAAGTGCAATTCGGACACGTCAACCTCTTTGCTACCTCCTTTTTAGTAAAGGCCCATAACTGCCAATAACCTTATCTTTGGAAAAAATATATAGTTTTATATTTAAATATTATGATATGTAATGAGATTTCATACTTACTTACTGGACACTTCTAAAAATTGACCAGGATGAGCCACTTTCGGATACTAACTTCAATGATGTTACGGGAACATTTCATACTATTTTTGAGAAAAATATATTTTTGGACTGTTCCTTTTAATTGTTTAAGGTTTTTATTACATGGTTCTTTTCTTCCCTCTGCCGAGGCCCAAAAATGTATGAGAGAGTAAAAACTATATTTGGATGTTAATCAAATAGGTTCCATAGTGAAAGTGATTCAGATTGATTTAACTTCACCTTTCTTTACAGTGTTTATCTTTTGTATATGTTACCGGAAGATAGTCAAAACCGTTAGTTGGTAAACTAACGCGGTAGTTGATTAACTATCGACAGATAGTAAACCAGACCGACAGGGTATAGAGTTTACGTTTCTTTTGCTCTTACATGTCAACCTAATACGAAGACTATTCGGGGGCTTCGCTGCGCTCGCGCCCTCTTGTCTTCACCTAAGCTACATCAGTGTTTGCCTTTGTATTTCGTTTGCAATTCAAGTTTAAACCAGTTTACTATTTAACGGTTTTAACCGTTATTTAATGAACTAACGCGTCATATAGAAAGCAGTACGCTACAGTTTACTATCTGTCGATAGTTCACCAAATTAATTGAAAAAAAAACGTTAGTTTATCAACTAACGGTTTCGACTATTTTAAGGTAACATACCTACATATACGATGTACACCTAACATACACAAGATGATCATTATGCCAGTAATCTACTTAAGCACTCACTTACCCCAAACTGCCCACAAGGTGTAGTTCTGTAGACTTTTAAGCCACAAAAACGTCTGATTCAGACACGGTTCCTCATCCAGACTCCAGTTTTGACTCTTCAGTTTATACAGCACATCTTCTAAATATACACGATTATTACCCTCCGGTTTCACTATCCCACTTAGTTTTTTCATGTCTTTCACTTCGGTCACATTTTGAATGGAGCCGTTTTCAGTAGTCGTGACAACATCAGCACTTTTAGTTTGATTCACGGTTAGGAGATGACATTGTGATACCACTGCTGTTAGGAAGATGTACAATGTTAGGATTGAAGTCATTGTTAGAGTGCCCTGAGTCACAAGGAAGCGTCCCAGTGGCTTTGACCGACTGCAGGCAGAAGGAAGCTGTCTGCTCATTATAAAATACTTAATAGAGCAGTTGCAATTGCATCATTGTGGTAATTGCTGAGTCGCAACCTGCAAAGTAAGTACTCAATCTACTTATTATTTATTTATTTCTTGTCGGTACATAACTAAAAGGTAAAGAAAGTGAGTGAATTGTTACGTTAATCTATGGAACAAGTTGTGTTCTAACAAGATGATATTATTGAATGATCAAACGAACTTACCTGAAGTTCGATCTTGATTATCTTGGCTTTGTGTGTGTGAGATTTAGGATCCTTCCCTAACCCAAAGTTGAACCCCCAAATATCCATGTTGTAGTTCTATTGACGATTGTTTTTGTATATTTTTATTTATTTTTTATTTTATTGTCTTAGGAAAACCAAGGTTTCATTTTTTAGTAGGGCTACAACGTATTATACATAAAAACCACTAATAGGTTCTCACCGATAGAAGTTACATATTAATTAAAACTAGAAGCGCTAAGCGACGCATTATTAACCTCGCTAAAACTATTGACGAATTGGTATTAATTACCGCAACAGAATATCTAGTTAAGAATATTATGTGGGTTCAAAGAACCCCTCGCTCAATATACGCCTCGCTGATGGTACACTGGTACAGAAAAGGTCCAGTTCAACCTGCTTGCTAATTTGGTTATATTTGTTACACTCACGCCATAAGTAACTATTCTGCCTGTAATTGGTATTCGCTTTCGGTAAACAGATGGTAGGGTTACTCTTAAAATTCCTTTGACGAACTTTTAACGAGAGCTTAGCTAAAAGTTGGGGACAGTCTATCTTAGCCGAGGAAATTTTAAGCAGATACGTAATATCAGCTATCTCGCGTCTTAGTTCAAGAGGTAAAGGTGGTGTTTCTTACAGACATTTCGGTAGTTCGAGGAGTTAAAAGGACCCTTTAAACGGTAGCACAGGAATTTCAAAAAATTATTTTGTATGTTCTCAAGACGACTAATTGCTTGATGTGTACTATAAAATTGCATTAGGTGATGATAAGGATGAAAACATTACCCGATCGCTGATTGCGGGACTTGTCTGGCGAAGGCCTCCCCTGACAGAACACTCGCTGCCAGGGAAAGGTCTTAGCGCCACACCTTACCAAGGTAGCAGCGGGTGTTCTTGTCTGAAATTTGATTTTATCAGAGTCTAACTAGGTTTCAATATTAAAGTATTACTGAATGATAGGGAATTTAACATCGGAAACCATGGTTGTGACGGTCAATACGGCACAACAATTCCCATTGCTTGGTCTGTAATATTTTTTTGAAGTACTTTTAAGACAAGAGCAAATGGGGTAAAGCGTAGAATTAGATTCCTCCAGTTTACACTAAAAGAGTCGATGTCCGAAGCAAACTGATCACGTTTCCATGAGATATATTTTTTTGCATTTTGCATTACTTTTTCAATCAATTTCAAGGTCAATTTGGGGTTTTCCAAAATTGTATACAATTTTGTAAAACGTTTTAAAAATTGAGTTCCCATCCCGTGTCAAAAAAACATAAAAATAAACATTTACATACAGGCACATATATTGCTTCTGGCCCCACACTAGGATACCCTGTGTCTTATAACATCCAATAAACATTCAAGAGCTTTTTTTTTCTCTTACTCATCAAAATTCTGAAATAAATACTATGTAGAGAGGCGTGGGCTACTTCTCGACTTCATCAGGCCCTAGATCGACTTTTGACTGATGAACCCCTCTGCGATGAAATTAATTCAAAATTGATTTTTGAATTGATTGCTTGAAAGTTGAAATGAAACAGTCTTAAACTAGAAACTAGTTTTCTCCCTTTCGACGCACATGACCAGATAAGCAAAAGGCCAAACCATGAATTAATGGGCAATTGCGTAGTTATATCCTTCGGATCGCGAATGAACAAAATTGTAAATTACCAAGAACGCAAAGGGCCAAACCATCTCACTGTCGTGACCTTATTTCTCGGATTCGCGTCTTCTCAATTTCATGTCTTTCATAATTAAGTAATGCCTTTTTTACAAGGTCCTTAAATAACTCATGTATCCTTATAACCTCCTATGCAACATCAATTTTATGGAATACAATACATATATCGAGTATTGGGTATATATGTATTTTTTCGTGTCATGTGTAATGATTCTCATTCTTTCTCTAGATCTCATTTATATAAGCAATGTTGTATTGTAAATAATATGAACTGTTGAATTTAATATTACACGATGGAATCACACGGAGATCTCACACGGTCTCACTCTTAGCCACTCCAAGACTCCAAGGCATAGCACTTCGGCATATGAGCACTTCCTTGCAAGATAAGAGACAGTCCCACTCTTTTCTCTTTCAAAAACCGGGTAAAAGAGCACTTCCTCTCTCTTTCATGATAGTAGTTATAGTATGTATATTATTACTATATGTACAGGTTTATGTATCTATTGGTACTTATTTAGTAGTTTGGTATATAGATATTTTATTTTACATATTTTATAGATATTAAATTTATTTATTTATTATTTATTATAGATAAGTTATTTGATATTGTGCACTGCCTAGCTTTTCTTGGTAATTTTTCCTATCATGCCTTGGTTTGCTGGAAGAAATCTCTTTTTAGAGATAAGCTCGCCTTTGTACATATGTTTTCAACAAATGTAACTTTTTATTTATCTTTGTGCAATAAAGAATTATGAATTATGAATTCACTCAGCTGAGCACTCCTTCAGGTTGCAGGCGGTCCGACTGTGGAACGCACTACCTTGCACTGTAAGAGACAGTCCCACTCTTATCTATTTTATCTACACACGTATCATAAACCCTCTTTACTGCGTACAAAAACCGCACGTTACAATCAGCATAATGTTAAACTACTTGGTAAAAACTCATTTCTTATCTGAAAAATTACACATTATGACCATAATGTGTAATTTTTCTGCATATTATAACATTCAAATTTCGAACACGACGCCCGCCTGCGTACCGCCCCTAGGTTGCCTGTGAAGTTGGTATGACATTCAAATTTCGAACGCCGACGCCCGCCTGCGTGCCCCCCCTAGTTTGTCTGTGAAGTAGGTACTGCAGAACAAGCTAAACAACTGCAGAGCCACAATGCCGGTCAAACATGCGGTTCCTGAACACATCAAAGAGAGCTTATGATATTTGTGTAGATAAACTAGTGTATGTAACTGTACATAATTAGGCATAAAAACTCTCGAGTGATATTATTATGAAACTCGCCTTCGGCTCGTTTCATAAACCCACTCTCGAGTATTAATGCCCTCCATTATGTAGCAGTCACATAAAATACTATTAAAAATCGGGAAAAAGAGTACTTCCTCTCTCTTTCGTGAGAGTTACAGCAAGTATATATTAAATGATTATAATATATGAACTATATTTACAGGTATATGGAAGGATTGCTGGAAGAAATATATTTTTAGAGATAAGCTCGCCTTTATACACATGATTGCTCTTAATTTAACCTTTTCAATTAAATATGTGTGCAATAAAGAATTATGAATCATATCAAGACCATTTTTGTTCGGAAGACGTAAAAAACCGGCAAGTGCGAGGGATCCGAAGAAACTAGTATATCTAAAGTGTGTAAGGGATTTTTCTCAGTTTTTGATAGCAACACAGGTTCCAGAGAAAGGGGGTCTTGATGAACAAAGTAATTCTAAAAGGGTTCCCTTGAATATGGTGTAGATAAAATTCCAGTTTCATCCCGTTAATAGCGCCATCTACAATATTACATATGAAATTACTGGCCGCGAAGTTGAGGGGCGCCCTCCACGGTGTTTTTGAAGGGAGGTGAATGATACTTGAGGGTTCATAAAGTACTTGAATGCCTTGACAGATGGCATTCGTACTCTGAAAAGAAGCATTGCTTCCTGAAGCAAAAGTTTTAGGAAGCAATGAATAACAACAATTAACAAATATGATCAAAATCATTGAGTAAACTATGCAGGTTGTTGTTTTGTAAAGTTACGTCCGGCTCAGGGGAAATAGCTTACTTATCGCTTGTAACTGTAACCTGTAAAAAAATATTTATTTTTGCTACCTCCCGACACTGCGAGCGCAGAAGCAAGGGATTGAAGGCCACAATTTAATTATATTTAGGTATTTTCTACTGTTTTTTTTTGCTTCAGTGTCTTATAGATATCCACCTGAGTCGCTCCTAACTTTACAAAACACACCCTGCATATTTTCTATATATTTGGAACCCTGCATCAGTATATTATATGTATATTCTGCAGAGCCCTAAGCAAACACTGAACGGATTTTGTGTATTAATAAGTAGCATATCTCCGGTAATATTATCACCGAAAAACTAAAAAATCTTTAAATATGTATAACCTACTTTTTCCTTTTATGCGTAAAATGGGACCAAGATAAAAGTTCCCATTTGACACTTCATGAAAATTTTGCAACATAATCTTGTAACAGAGAGCACACTTTTTTTTTTATCAAATTTAAAACTGTACAATGGATTTTGTTTTAGATAAAATACATATTTATTAAAATAATGAGTAAATAAGGCAATGGGGTTCGAAGATTTTTTTATGGAGCCTGGGATACCTTAAGTTGCAAGTGTCTAAAATGTCGCTTTTTCGTGTACACCTTTAAAACTCATGTCAATGGATTGAGAAAATAATTACAAACAACAAATATTCAAAAATAAAATGTCGCCTTTTGTTATTTCAGTTTGAATATGTTCGTAAAATAATTGATGTTTCTCTAACAACATTTTATTTGAACAATTATTTTAAAGTCTTGATTTAAATCCTTCCTTTCCTTGGCTGCACATACCTTATAGTATTCTTAGTATACAGGTTGTGACATAAATACCTTGGAACCCGAAAAGGGATAATTCTATACCACCATACGAACAACTTTTACTATGGGATCGAGATTTTTTTTTCTCGACCAGCTAACATTTATGTCAGCTGGTCATTGAACCTTAGTATTAACACATTCACTGCCATTTTTTAATGCATCGTGATTTAGAACCTTATGCCATGCATTTTTCATTGAGAACAATGTGTTATGAACGGGTATTATTATGTACGGGTCAAATTCCTAAAATGGTTCGGGATTCGCGCAACGTCCTTATTCCAGGTGACAGTAGCCAGTGTGAAGATTGCCCTATTATTAAATGGTCGCCAACCTCCGATAGGAGATGGTGCACGAAGAACTTAGTCGCAGAAGAGTCTTACTGTACAAAACGATCTCATGACTGTAATTATGGGAGTCAACTTCGAGAGACTTCGCCGACAACAGAATTGAGATAATGAGAGCCAAGTTCTTTAGATAATGCTGATATTCGATTCGGTCAAAAGTATGGCTTGGCCGTTTCATGGAACTAGCTGCATTTTAATGTGTGCGAAGGCGAAGCCATACCTTATGATGAGAATGTTTTATTAAGATATCACAACATTTTGTAAATAAATATAATAAAAAGACAAAGACAAGACAATTTATGCGCAAAGCTTATCTTTAAAGAGAGATTTCTTCCAGCAAACTAGGCAGGACCGAAAAGTTTATAAATACAACAGCAAAGACCTAGGGCACAATACAAACTAAATGTGTGTTGCTATTAGCTATCATAATATAAAAAAAAATATAGCCCTAATAGTAATCTAGAGTTATTAAAAAGTCAAACAGTACCACCAAGTTTCTTGTATGTATAGGATACATGAAACTTGGTTTACATTATGAGCTGGTACGAAGTCGTTCGCGTACGGGTCCAACTCGCACTTGGCTGAATTTTTATTCGACTGCGACGAAGTAAAATATGTCTATGTGAGTTAATGAAAAAAATACAAATCAAAAGATCAACAGCGTTGCTGGATATTGTTATTTCGTATTGGAAGGCGTAAATATTTTTTTCTGGATTTTTTTTTTTGCGTGGTAAATATTTACTGTTTTCAGATTTTTACCTCCATGTACGCATAATTTCCCACCTGGATGCCGGAAATTGGCATCACGTGGCCGGAGGTTGTTGTTATAAGTGGGTTAGGTTTTTGATCTATAGTCAGTCAGTGAGTGATAATCGAGCCAGTGCTTGAACGTCAATAAAAAATTAACGGTGAGGGCTGCATATCTTAAATGTGCACCCTATGTAAACTTAAGAGATTTTTAAGGTAAAAACCAATTTTCATATGTATAATTTTAATAGTTTTTGAGTTATCAAGGGGTCAAAGTTGTCTCAAAATGGTTTGTATAATACTCGTTGCTCAACAGCTGGTGCGTCGCTAGTAATCTACGCTCGAATTTGGCTTGACAGTGACACACTGCCGCGCTTAAGCACGGTTGTGTGGATCAACCGAAAGCTAAAGTTCGTTGTCTCTTGCAGATAACTAGGTAACATAGATATTTTCTATGATCCATAAATACGCCTCTAGTAAGAGTTTAATATCAGAATTTAAAAGGTGTTCTCCAAGAATATAATGCTCCAAAAAGCAATTATTAGAATTTCATTTTGAGAAATTCTAGATCTAAAAATTACTGAGAGTAGAGATATAAGAGTAAGGAGTGAAAGCAAAAAATTAATTACACATTTAATAATTTATTAACCACAATTAAAATTAATATTTAATATATCTGCATAAAATACAAGAAAACTATTAACTACTGCCTACAGTATAACTCGGTGCAACCTACATCTACTGATTGTGTTGGTAATATTAAAGTAATTATACTAGTTTTATACTAAGTTTATATTATTCTACTTAATTGTAAATGATCTCTGTTGCTAAATTAACAAGATAAAATGACAAGTTTGTTTGTTTTACTCGATGAAATGTTTTATGAACTAATCTGCTCGGGACAATTACAGCATGACATAATACGCCGAGTAATATTAAGGCAGAATAAACAAACTGTCATCTATAAACTTTTTCTGTGTGCCAAAAAACCGAATTAGCATTAGCATTGTATAATTGATTCTGCAGCACTGTGTTTCTGTAGCTAGTGCTACGATTTGCTACGCCAGCCGTTACGAAGTGTTACGTCACAGGCAACATACGATACATGAAACAAAATAAGGGTTAAATCTTTTAATTAATGTGAGATAAATACATATTAGGTTTAAATAATAATATAGTGTTTTGTTACACACATAGAGGCAACATAAATAGGTACCTAATTTAAAAACTTAAAATTATGGAACTTATTTTACATGCCATTTGTAAAATGTACATTTTATATTATTATATTTTTTTAGCTGAATGTGTTTTCCCCCTCATTATTAAAAAAATTAAAACATGGATATATTTCTTCTTCTATGTATGTGAATTCGTATTTCAACGACATCTTTTTGCCATTGAACTACATTTTGATAGACTTTTCACATTTTTTTGAACTGTTTTAAAATTGTTTTAAAACAAAACACTCTTCAAAATAAATTAATGTTATAAATGGCATTAAGCTATTTTTTCCCACTTATGTCAAAAGCATAAATATATTTATATTCTGATGAATTTATTATATAATAATTTGTATGTTATAAATAAAATCTAAAACACAAAAATAGCGTTTTCATATTTACAATTCTTTGGAACGCATTGCGAATGTCACACTGACTAGAGACCACTCATTCTTTTTTTAAGATTACTTAAATTTAAATCTTCGATTACTCTTAACTTAACTTAACCTTTCGAGCCCTGACCCTGGTTATGAGGCATCGCGATCCTCATGCCATTTTAATAAAATTCAAAACCTATAACGGAAAAGTGGTACCACAGTGGCGTCACCAGGGCCTAAGGGGTTAAGCGTGCTATGCACCTAGAACTTTCAATAATTATTATAATAAGCATATACCCATATTTTTTATACAGACATTTTAGATTATTATATTATTTCTTTTTAATACTTAAGTGCCTATTATTATTTACGATAAAGCAAATAAATAGCATGTTTTCTAAAATTTTTAAATAAGTTATTTAAGATTATATTTATTGTGTATGGTAAACTCAATTAAAATCTATACAATTATTTATAGGAAAATATTAAACTGCATATCAAAAATACTTATTTGCACAGCAAATATCAGGGCAATATGCTGCGGTAGCTTAGGTGAAGGGTAAAGGGGGTGAGCGAAGCGAAGCCCCCTTTATCCTTCGTGTTAGGTTGAACATGTAAGAACAACAAAAATACTTAAAACATAAAGCAAAGTACACATAAAATATTTGAAACATAAAAAGTATTTTTGTTGTTCTTTTTTTGATGTGCAAATCAGTATTTTTGATGTGCGATTAAATACTAGCCTTATTTATATATGTTATGTCTATCTTTAAATAACGAGTGATAGATTAAGTACATATATATAACATGTTGTCTAATATTTGCAAATCGAAGCTATCAGACACTAGCGTGGCAGTTGGCGTTGAATCAACTTATCTTTGAAATGAAATCTTGGCATACTTGGATCATGTTTTTGGTGTATACTTACTTTGCTCAGAGCTTTTGTTATTTTTATATTATTATGGTATTGATAGGCTTAGATAAATTTTGTAAAAGTATTTTTTATATTTTAAAAGAAATGACTAGATTGAAAAATTATAGACTAGATTTTTAATAACATTATTTGAATTATTTATTGGTAATCAGTTTGAATTTAGGTTTTTCTTAATTTTGTTTGTGACTAGAAAAATGTAGATAACTAATTTTATAAATGTATTTCTTAATTAGATAAATAATATTTTACTTAGCCTTTTTTATTGATAGGCATAGATAAATTATGTAAAAGTCATTTTTTAAATTTTAAAAGAAGTGACTAGATTGAAAAATTATAGACTAGATTTTAAATAACATTATTTGAATTATTTACTGGTAAGCAGTTTGAATTAAGGTTTTTTCTTAATTTGTTTGTGACTAGAAAAATGTAGATAACTAATTTAATAAATTTATTTCTTAATTAGATAAATCATATTTTGCTCAGCCTTTTTTATTGATAGGCATTAATTACGTACACGTTCTTTTTATATAAAAAATGACTAGATTCAAAAATTATTGACTAGATTTTGAATAACATTATTTGAATTATTTATTGGTAATCAGTTTGAATTTGGGTTTTTTCTTAATTTTGAATGTACCTAAAAAAATGTAGATGACTAATTAAATAAATTTATGACTTAATTCGATAAATAATATTTTGACAAGAAATGACTAGATTTAACACTATTATATAAAGTTTTACGACTAGATAATGATTTGGTAAAGTTAAAAATATGTTATGTGATGATTATGACTAGACCAGACGCTATAAAGTTAGATTGATCTCTCAATCATTAACCCATAGATTGACAAGAATGTCTTCGTGAATTTCATTTGGTACAGTTTTATTTGTTTATTTATATTTATTTGGCATTAATTTATTATTTTTATTACTTTTTAATAATATGGCATAATATAGGTTTTGTTTTGACTAGTTTCGTTAATATTACTAGAATATGTTCGACGATGATTTTATAGTTTTGTATCCTTATTTAGTAATATTATTTCTGTGAACTAGATGAAACTCAAGACTAGAATAGACTAGAATAATACTTTAGTACTAAAATAAAGCTTTTGAGATCTATTGGTATACATAAGTACCGTTATTCGACATGTGTATATTTTTGTTATAGTCGTAATTACGAAACTAGACTTTTGAATGACTAGAACACATAATATTTATTTTTAATGAAGAACATTAATTTTGTAACAAAATAAAATGAGATCACAAAAAATCTAATAATAATCAACGTTTTGGATTTAACGACTTAAATTGGTTGCCTATCGATCGGATGGTCATTTCAACGGCGATTATAATTCAAAATACCTAATTTGAGATCAAAAATTGATGTGCTTAATTCAATACGAAAAATCCCGACCGAAAATCTGTATTATTCCGTAAATATTATAAGCATGATATATGAATAATTTCAATCAATACACCATTCTACAAAACCTGACCCAGGGCAATGAAGGCTTTCGACCTGATGCCAATTCCGACAAACTTAGCGGTATTAGCTGAAAAAATTATGAGCGTCGGTAGGGCCGGCGGAGTGGATCTAAAAATATGCCCAATGCATCGATTGTCCTACAATCAATCCTCTTGCAATGGAGCCAGGCAGACGGCGGGAAGTAGAGGGCGACTTAACGCCTATAATTGTGAAGAACTTTACAAAATAAATTTTAAGGGAATCTCTGGATACATTTAACAAAAAACCTACTAGTGTAAGAGAAGGGGAAAGAATAGAGGCATATTTATTTGCTAGAGGATCAGAAGAAGAATGTGCGAGAACACACAGAAAGATAATAAGAAAACAAGAGGAAAACTATGAGGTTTTTTTTTTAATTATTTAATTCCTCATACTTTTCCTGATATGTTCTTATAAATTATGAAAAGTAAATTCTAAATAGAGATAGCACAGGGACTGACTTTCTAATTTGGATGAACATATTTTTTTGCAGTTGAAAAAGGCTTTTAATACGATTAGCTCTGAAGCAGTCTATTGTGTTATTATAAGTTTGCATTTAATGGCCCCACAGAGTGTCGAATCAAAAGCAGCTGGCACGCCATTGTCTTACAGAAAAAATAATATATATATATCGGTACAGCTTCGTAGATACTTTATAGTCTATAGTCGCATGAAGTATATAATACTTGATATAACTATATTTTTGGGGTGTTTTTGAGGTAATAGTTGACATAAGTAAGTATTTAAAACTTTTGTTAACATTAGACGAACTTGTTTAACATACATGCACTTATATAATAATTTATCTAATAAATAAATTCTATATACGTCTAGATTATGTATTTACATTTACAGGAGAGGTTTAACATCTACCCGATAATAATTTGGAATGTTGCTGTAGGATATCTTAGACTAACGTAACTTTGTTACTTTGGTGTCTCACAAAAACACTTATTTACAGGGGGGTAACCACAATCTTTTTACGATTCAAATTAGGTCCAAAACAAGAAAATCACCATGGCAACCATTTCCGTTCCAATTCCAAAAACCTAATACCAAGACTTGTTGACGGTCACGGCAATTTTGCGGACCAAATTAGGTTCCTAATCTGATTCGGCATAAGACGTTATGGTAACCCCCGAGGTGAGAAAAGCTAGGAAATGCGCTGTGTTACTAACTACGGTTTTTCTGTGACTTGTATCAAATAATTTTTAACTATTTCGTGCCGTCTATAGTGCAGTAGGTAGAGGAATATGGCCGTAACACTCGTGATAGAATACAAATATACAATAATAAACAACTAGGGGCATTTTCAGAAACCACAGGTTGGAAGAGGCGACATTACTCATGCTGCTTTCCTCCTCCCTCCCCCTGTCTTCTCTGTCCCCCTAAATCACCCGAGTGAATCATACCGCTGGCAGATATAAGAACTTTTTATAATCAGCCTACTTTACGAGAAGTACATAGACGAGTTGTCCAGATACGAGGTGCTGTAGGGGTAAAGCGGGGGGTGGTAGGGTGCGGGGAAGCGCGGCACCGGCCGCAGCACCCGTCGTCAGCCGGCCTCGCCCCCCGCCCCCTCGTCCTCACTCCCCGTCACGTCCAGACTTCTAGAATCTTCGGAGGAGCACGACGAGGCGGGCCGCACCCCCTCCCAGCTGTAGTCTTGAGGTGGGGGGATCTTGCTCCAGAAGGTGTTGAAGTTGTTGTCTCGCATCGGTCCCTGGAGTGAAATTGAGGGTACAATTATGCACGTTTTGATTTCAACTTAGGCGCGTGATAATAAACCGCACTCAGCTTTGAGAGCTATCGTCTACGACAAGATACCTCTGGATATTCTGAAATTGCCATTTGAGCAATTTAAAAATCTTTCAAATGCGGATCGGAATCGCACACGAAGGGTTCCGTACCATCGTACAAGAAAACTCAACTACTGAAAATAATAAAACAAAAACAGAATAATTTTATGTCCGAACATAGATTCGGACCTAGAGCCCTAACATTGCGAAAGCGATATACCACAACCATGTAATAATCCGTGAAATCTACGATCCTATTTGAATGGGTGGCTATATCGCTGGGGGTGTAAAATAATAAAAAATACTGACTTTCTCCGACTCTCAAGACCGATTCCGAATTATCAATCAGATCGAAAAAGTTCTAGCGTGACGTCAGCTGTGACAACTCTCAGAGCTGATAGCAGTTTATTAGCCAGTCAGGCCAGTGTGGAGAGTTGCTGGCGAAATAACTCGCGTATGACAAAGAAATTAAATCTGTAGGCCGGATCGGGATAAAATAATGAAACCATTATTACGTTTAAAGAGCGATGAAGTCCGCATATTATGTCGAAGTAAAAGTAACCGGGAAATGTAAGAACAGTGACGATGAAGTCTGAAGCGGCACAACTTAGGCAGAGATATCTGGTTTTTATTATGATGGTCCACACGAGAATAATACGCTGAGTCGCTGACCAAAAAAAAACAACGTTGCACTCACCGTTTGATAACCCGGATACTCTGCGTGAACCTGCTTAAAAGCCGACGGCTCCTTCTCATCCCCCTCCGCCTCATGCGCCAAGAGGTGCTTCTTCAGATACGCCTGTCTCCTGAACAGCTTGCCGCAGTGTTGGCAAGGAAACCTGCCGGAGTCTGATGCTGGTTCACGTCGCTTGGCGGCGCCGGGGACGCGGGGCTTGTGCCAGCGGCGGTGGGAGGCGAGGTTCGCTGGGCAGTTGAACACCTGGAAGGAGTGGGGGTTTAGACAATGTCAGATACAGTGAACATGAGTCTGTCGATGTCATGGCAATGAGCAAACAAAACAATCTAACTAGCATTCAGGTAAACAATTCGATACTGAACAGTGGCTTTCCCAACATGCTGATGAATGTGGCATTCTGAACATAAATATTAGTGTGCAAAGATTCTGAAAAATATACACTTAGTAAAAAAAACACCTTTAACGCCCGGCTATAGCTACCTGCGACTTGCGGATTGAAGTAGAATGGATTATAAAGATCAAGAAACTGCAGTATTTCGGAAATATTATGCGCAACGACAATTACAACCTGCTCCAACTGATGATCAAAAGACCTGGTCGCCCAGGCACGTCCTGGCTCCAAAACCTCCAAGAATAGTCAGGACAATATATCCTGTTTGCTGATAGGAGATGGGTACCCGAAGAACAAGAAGGTAGCTCTGGTCCCTCCCACATTAAACAAAAATCCGCAGCACCACTGCCACATCATTATATTCCATCTTCAAAGTATCACGTAAGTAATCACGACACCCCTCAATTAGTTCCGTTCCCACCCGCTCATCTCTCTATTACGTGCACTCTCGACCGCTTCCCGAATTTCCCATACAACAGTCCCGAGTGCACCGCTTCCCGGGCTTCCCATGAAACCGTGCCAAGTGTTCACTATCGCACGATCACCCCTCCGCAATACTCTGCATGTCACCTGGGCACACTAGTTGTTCTCTCGGTTGGGGAAAAATAGGTATGCTCGTCAGCAATGAGGTAAAGCTTGTAGATATTTCTATATTGATACCGCTGATGCCGGCATTAATGATATGTGTCTTTATGTTGATTTAATAAAACTGAAGTTATTGTATATATATAAAAAAAATGAGAAAAAAAGCTCCGTGGTCTAATGGGTTTCACGCTTGCTTCTCACACAGGAGATGCAGGTTCGATTCCTGACCATGTACCAATGAGATAATTAATTTATCTTAAGAACATTCTACGGGCGTTCCAACGATGATGGACAAACATCGTGAGGAAACCTTCATTACTCCATAGCTGCGGCGATGGGCTAGCCCCCTGCCACGCAAAATGGATAATTGAATAACTGGCTCAAAATTAGCACAATTGTGCCTCCGCCACCCCGTATGAGAAAAGGTGTGACGCTATGTTATGTTATATTAAAAAAATGGTTTATTTTCCTCTTGATCAATAATTAGGAACAGTGATATTCAAAATAGCACCATGTGACCAACACTACCTGTGTTTATCACATGGTGTCACATCAATGTTGTGCCGATGAGAGCATTGGGATCTACCCTTCCTAATTATCATAAACCTAGAAACTATACGCCCAATTTATAATGTTTTCGCAGCTCATGGTTTACTGCCAGGTAAATTAATATGTGAAACTCTTTTTCGAAAGCCTTTTTCCCAACAAAATTCCTCGTTTTCTCTTCAAAGTTTCCATATTGATAGCACCAGGGTATGAATCGTCATTGTTTCAACATTTGTCTAGGTGTCCCTATTTTTTGTTGATGTGCACGAGTATTGGTATTGAGGCATGTGGTGTCATTCGCATGAATGTTGCGATAAAAGGGTGTCTTTTTTAATTGCTCATCAATTCGAATTGGCGTGGGAAGCTGATATCGAGATGATAGGTCGATTTGTTATTGTTACGAAAACGGAAAATAACCATGATAAATAAGTATAGGGAATTTATAAATTAGATAAATTGCCCCGCTAATTAAATGTAAACTATCTGTTGTGTTTTGCAATAAATAAATATATATAATAAAAAACAATCTTGAAATATTTGTTATCCCCTTAACAGAATATACACGTAAGTACGTTAATTCAGAAATCCTACTAATATAGTCGTATAATAGTCGATCGCTCAACGTGGACTAATGAGTTAAATAAGAGTGCTCTTATCAAATCGGTATCAAAGTAAAAGTATCATTTTCAGACACTCAGTTATGTCTGCGCGTGGCACCCTAGCGCCTAGCGGCCAAAAGGGTGGGATTTTAATGCGATTATCCGTAGTTAGTAGTAAACTTCATTGCAATGGTTCTTGGATATATTTTATTGAAATCTGTTCAGCAGCTCAAAAATGATCAGATTAAATATGAAAGATGTGAACCTTGAGCCGTAAAGATTAATTAATGTGTCGGGATTGATTTAAATATTTAATATATAGATAGTTGCTATGTTAATAAATGGAGAATATAATAATTGGCTAAACGTGGGCACAACTGTGCCTCTGCCAACCCGTTTGGCAAAAGAAGCGACGCTATGTTTGTTTGTTTGTTTGTTTGTTTGTTTGTTTGTTTGTTTGTTTGTGCCCTTATTTATTATTAATCGCAGCTCCGATTCTCGATGTGCATGATCTTGGAGCAGCGATGTTGGGCCAGGGAGAACATGTCGGCATACAGGCGACGGCACAGCCGGCACATGTAGCGCTCGATGCTCCATGTTTTCCATTTAAGTGGCATTTAATTTAAGCAGTAGTCTGAGTATTCGGCCATCGGTCAGTATTTTACTGACTCAGTCAGTATTTTTTTGGCTCAGTCAGTATTTTAATGGCTCAGTCAGTATTTTAAGTGGCCCAGTCAGAATTTCAGTGGCTCAGTCAGTATTTTAGTGGCTCAGTCAGTATTTTAGTGGCTCAGTCAGAATTTTAGTGGCTCAGTCAGTATTTTAGTGGCTCAGTCAGTATTTTACTGGCTCAGTCAGTATTTCAGTGGCTCAGTCACTACTTTAGTGGCTCAGTTAGTATTTCAGTGGCTCAGTCAGTATTTTAGTGGCTTAGTCAATATTGCAGTGGTTCAGTCAGTATTTTAGTGACTCAGTCACTGTTTCAGTGGCTCAGTCAGTATTTTAGCGGCTCAGTCTATATTTTAGTGGCTCAGTCAGTATTTCAATGGCGTAGTCATATTTTAGTGGCTTAGTCAGTATTTACTATGGTATCTTTTTGGGGAAAGCAGCGGATATCCAAACTATTTTTATTTTACAGAAAATAGGTATTCGAGCAATTTATAATTATAATTTAAAACGCACAGACTCCTTAAAAGAGCTTTTTAAAGAAATTAACAATATATTTTCGAAAATATAATGTACATATGTACGCAAGAACCTTAAAACATTTTCCAAATTTAGCGATGGCTGTAATAATATACTAAGAAATAATCACAGACTAATAGCGCCCCGGTTTAGGCTCGCGAAAGTTAGTAATTCTTTCAAGGGTCAGTGCATTCTCTACAACAACAAGATAACTCTGGAGATTATTTAATCGCCATTTGAGCAATTTGAAAAACCATGTAAAAGTGACTTTGTCAAAAAAGGGATATTACAATGTTGTTGTTAATAATTTTGTTATTATTTATTCCTGCTTATTAATTATAATAATTAATATTGTAATATGTGTATCAGTTAAACACAACCAATTTCTAAAAGAGATCTAAAAATAAATATAATCGAGTTTCTTTGCCATTCTCCTCCCATAGTGTTCCAATGTACAGAAGAGGCAAAAAATTACGTTTGCTAAGTATATTTAAATTTCGCCGGTAATATAAACCACCAGAATAAGTGAACGACCACCAAATTGTGTTTGGATACTTACACCAAACTACTTTTTATGTTTTGTGTACTTAAGTTTTTTGTTTTAAGTATTTTCGTTGTTTTTACAAGTTCAACCTAACACGAAGGAGAAAGGGGGCTTCGCTTCGCTCACCCCCTTAAGCCTTCACCTAAGCTACCGCAGTATTTTGCCCTGATATTTTCTGCAACTTTGGTGATCATTTACCCATTTTGGGTAGGAAAAAAATATTTTGGTGATCATTATATTTGTTTTCTTAAATTTCTACAGTAATAAAGAAATTTGAACTTTAAACTTTTTAGTGGCGCAGTCAATATTTTAGTGGCTCAGTCAGTATTGTAGTGTAGTGAGTAGTTCCCTTACCTTATCACACTCCGGGCAGCGATACTCGATGTGCACGATCCTGGAGCAGCGGTGTTGGGCCAGAGCAAACGCGTCGGCGTACAGGCGACGGCACAGCCGGCAGATGTAGCGCCCGATGTGGTTCTCGATACTGGCGATAGCGGCTTTGGCCTCCTCTGTTATTTCAACCACGTTGAAGGCTGGGTCGATGTCGCCCTTTGTGGAAAAATATGCAATTGAATATGTGACTTATCTAGATTTCAACCGTTACCTAAACACATATAGTTACTAAGTAATCCATGGCTACTAAAAAGTAGAGTTACTCTAATCGGCTATAATATTAGTCAACTTGGTCCTAAATGCTCCGGTGGCTCATCCCCGTAAATCAATGCCATCTTCCGTGGTGGACTTTTAACCGGGCTAGATGGCACATTAAATATATTATCTTCCCCGGCGCCAAAGTCACTGGGGTGTTGAGAGCACACCTTTTACACTTCGACCGTTTTTAGAATGCGATTATCACATTTTCTTAATGCCTACCTAATAAGTAATATTTTTCATTGCAGATGTCAAAAATGTATGGGTTTTGCCCATTATGGCCAGACTTTTGACGATAAATCGTATATATTGAGATCTTCATTGTTTTTTAAAATGTTGCTTTTCGACCAGATTCACTCTACCTACACCTTGTGATGTATTGCGTGAGACTTCTAAGCGTACATTAATTTAATAATAGACTAGATTTGTATCACATACCGAAAAACCGCTTTTAGAACTTATCAGAGTTGAGGAAATAAGAAAGCAACGTATTGACTGAATGATTTATTCCGCATTTTATTGTCGAGAAGTCACACCCCCTGTTCTAAGCGTTGAGGCTTACCCCAAGCTGTTATTACAGCTAAAACATAACACAGTACGATTTCATACTCCGTTTAATTGTGACGATAAGGAAACTTGCCCTGTCGTTCACTGTAATGGCATGGTAGAGGAACTTAATTAATAGTTCCTATGCAATTTCGTTGGGAATAGTTTGAGTGGTTGAAAACTTTGTGGCCCTCTTAATTTGTTTCTAGAATTTTAGATGCAGTGGCAAGTTCGCGTTGCATGAATTATTTCTATATGCGAGGCAAACTAGTCGCCCGCAAAGTAATGGTATACCTACTGAGTCTGCAGCCTCAATGTCATGGAATTGGAAATAACAATAATAATAATAATCAGCATTATATTATTATTCCATGGAATTGGTACAGTACTTGTTATAGATATTACATAATAATTATAACAATGGGTGAGACTCTACTCCCTAAAGAAGGGTGAACCCTGTGTTTTAGTATGAGAAGGGGTTTCTTCCCGCAGAGTCATATACATATATACATATACATAACAAGTTTTTTATATTGTTGATATCAAAAGTACAGTAAATAACAGAAAAACATATGAGAGTTTGTGTGTGTGGATGGAGAATATGTATGTATGTATTTCATTGTAGTGGGTAGTGAATGTTAGTGTACATATATAATTTTATCCTCAGATGCATTTTATTCATTGTTTTTAAATTAAGTTTTTTAAATTGCGAGGTGATTGAGAAAATATTTTTACTTTGGAGCCATTTAAAACTATTTGTTTGCAATTGAATTTGATTTGTATGATATATATTGAGTATTTTATTCAATTTGTGATATATATAGGGGCCTAGAAATATGTTAAATCTTGTCATAAAGCTTGTATCTGCTGCAAAGGTGTTGTCACAAGCGATGTCCTTTCGATGTTTAGAAATAGTTTGGAAGGGAACAGTTTTGTGTTGTAACATAACGATTCTCGAAACGATATATAAATAGTATATACCTTTCGCACGACGAGATGCTCATTCTCCTCCAAATCTCTGATGATGGTTCCAGAGACCGGCGAGGTCTTATCTTCATCAAAGATAAGCCTCCTCACTGCTTTGCTCTTTTTCTGTGGAACGGGTTTCGGAGGAGAAGTCTTCTTTGGTCTTTCCTCGACATCTCTACTCTCAATTTCGATAACAGGAGAAATCCCGCCACTTTTCGGTGTAGTCGGTGGTTTTGGTAAACAAGTTTGTAGCTCCTCGAAGAACTGTTTGGTGAACTTGATTTTCTTAGCTTCAGAGCAGTCGCTGTCATTTGAATTTGTGTTTTCTTCTTTTCTTATTGTATCTGCTTTCTTCACTACTTTGTTTTCATAGTCCTCTTCGAAGTGTCGGAATATCTTTGGTTGCTTTTCGGTTTTTTCGCTTTCGGTTGCTTTCCTTTTGAGGGCAGGGGGAGGTGTGCAGGGTGGGGTGATGGGTGTTGCAGATTTTAAAGATAAGTCGAGGGGGACTAGCGGTTCGTTATAGTAAGCCAGGTATTGTTGAAGTAAGGTTGGGTTTTGTTGCGGAATGAGATCGTGGAGGTAGTTGGTGGACATTCGCATAGTAGGAGCATATTGTTGGTAGAATCTCGATGAGGGAATCCGCTGGAAATGTGGAAGGGCAGCCTCCATGATCACACGTAAGGTTTCGTCGCCCAGTATATCAAGTCCATTAGTGTTTGACACATTGCCACGATGTTTGATTCATAGATGACGGTGTACTGAAACAAAAATATACTTGAATATTCTTATATCTTTTACTATAGTTGACGTCAAAAAAATATTTTTAATTTTTGAAACGTAAAAGAACATTTCAAGAAGTCGGCTTACATGCTTGCAATCTTTCGAAAGTCATTTGCCGGATTGAGTTGAGAAAAGCGGGCGAGGGGAAAAAGGAAAGAAAAATTACATTGATTCAATGGCTCTCGAGTTGTCCATTTTACTGATTGTAACAGATTGTCACCTTTGGCTTATGTACGTATCGTATACGTAGGGTGGCTGAAAATTAATCTACCTAAGTATGAAAAAAGATATAAAAGACATATTTTGTCAGTCCCCTGAAACTGCATTTCAGTTGTGACATTTCTGAATTAGAGAGGTCAGGTAAATTTTTTCGACCGAGCTAGCGCGTAGCGCGACGAAGTGTCTCCGTTTCAGCTTGAATAAAAATGTTTTCGTATGTCTGTCTGGATTTCCGGATGTTCTTCTCTATAAATCGCATTTCTCAAACGATTCTCGTGAATTTTTGTGAGCAGGTTCGATAGTTGTATGTTTTCTATTTGTCGGTTTTTTTAAATGGTGGAGATGTTGAGCTTTATATCTTATTTTTTCACAACTTTAAGGAAGAGGAATATTGAACTGTGCCTCAAAATTAGATTAAGCAAATGAATTATCTTCACTGGTAGGTAAATCAGTGAAGATAATTCGTTACCAAAAAACCGACTACACTAAAAATAAACCATTTGATTAACAAAACAATCACAACCAAAAAAATCATAAATCGTAACAAAACAAACTGACCTTTCTTACACAGTTCACAGCAAATATCTGGCTTTAAGAGCACAAATTCTGTTTCCAAAACGAAATTAAATTAATATTCAAAACTAAAATACAGACTTGCACTCCAAATTCCTTATCCTTATAACGGAATTTCTAAAATTCGTGCCTTTTACTGCTTGCTTTACCACACAAATAAATGATTACTTTACTATAATATTTAACAATTTTATCATTCTTGTTTTAATGAAAAATATTTTAGCACTCACATTTTTTTTTTCTAAGAATATTAGTTAAAATACCGAGTTTCGCTAGACTAGATTATTGTGACTAAATTCCAATTAGGTTAAAGGTTTCATTGCAATTTAGAAGAACCAAAACCGGAGCGTAAGAGAACGAAGGGTATGCAAGTAAAAACAACATTTCATGATTAGATTATTTGCTGAAACACCAATTTTTTCTAGAGTAGGTTATAGTGGGTAAATTTCTATTGGGCTATAGGTTAGGTTAGAACTTCGAAGAACCAAAACCAGTCAATAAGCAAAACTATTTGAAACCGCGGTCTGAAATCCCGTCCTTTTTTAAGTTTTATATAGTTATCTTTCGTTGTTGCAATGTTAAGGGCATATTATTTACCCTTAAGTATTTTTTTGTACACTTCATTAGATAATAATGATTGCTTAAATGGTGTTTTTTTTGTACAAACCACAGATTTGAGCAATCGACAACAATTTCAACTTGATATCTGTACATGTTCCTGTGAAAAAGGGTCTTGTCAAACGGACAACGAAGTGATCCTATAAAGGTTTCTTTTTTAGGGTTCCGTACCCAAAGGGTAAAAACGGGACCCTATCACTAAGACGCCGCTGTCCGTCTGTCTGTCTGTCTGTCCGTCTGTTAGCAGGCTGTATCTACAGTGATAGTTAGACAGTTGAAATTATCACAGATGATGTATTTCTTTGCCGCTATAAAAGCAAATACTAAAAAACAGAATAAAATTAATATTTAGGGGGCTCCCATACAATAATTCTTTCAATACCACATACAAACTTCAGAATGCACCTGGTTACGTACATGGAGTGTAAAGGTAGTCGCACCAATAACTTTGTAAACAACATTTTGCTATGTAAAAT
Source organism: Argyresthia goedartella (assembly GCA_949825045.1). Classification (NCBI taxonomy): domain Eukaryota; kingdom Metazoa; phylum Arthropoda; class Insecta; order Lepidoptera; family Argyresthiidae; genus Argyresthia; species Argyresthia goedartella. Next base: position 16,953,061 of record OX463824.1, on the reverse strand, counting down.
CAACCTATTCACTCCACACCATCTCTACCATTGTACGGTGGTACGGAACCCTTCGTGAGCGAGTTCGACTCGCACTTGACCTTTTTTGTTTTAAGATACGTACCCCAATAAAGTATCTGCAGTCTAAGATATCATAAGCCGCCACAAGAATGACCCCCGGCTCCCCTCATAATTTGGAAACATAAAACTTTACAAACAGCGCCGATATTAGCCGATAACGAGCGAGGGGGTAGTAGCGTAAAATGCCCATGTTGCTAATTACCGTATGCGTAGAGAGATCGCTCCCACGCTAGCAATGTGTCCCCGTGGGGAGGCTTGGGGCTTTGGACCCTCGGTCGCGGCTCTGATCGGTAGCTCCAAGTTCGGTTACTCGTGTAAGTAAATAGTATGAATAATTGAGTGAATAATGGAGTGGAACGCGATGGCTAAAGCTTCTGCGTACTTATTTTCAATATTTTAACGTGGAATATATTCGGGGCTGGGGGATATTATATGTTCCTATAAGATGCTGCTATATCTTTTTGTCAATATGGCTGTAAATATTCAGAAATGACTGCAGTAATGAGATATGTTTAGGGATTGTATTGCTTCCTTCCTGTATAATTATGAAGACTGGGTATCCAATTCTTAAGTGCGGTGGCACAAAGACGACTCGGAACTATTCTTTGAATATAAAATATGGAGTTACCAAAGTTATTCAGATAATGGTGTTAACTCGCCTTCGTACAAAGTTCAAAGTTCAAATTTTCTTTATTTTCTGTAAATATTAACATTTGTTTAGAAAACGTCATTTTTTGCCTCTTCTCTACATTGTACCACTGTGGGAGAAAAAGGGCAAAGATGACAAAAAAGGTGAAACTGACAATTTTAAATCCTCTATTGTGGATTCTATTTTCAACACTCCAAATTTATTTTAGATTGATACCTCTCCCCAAAAACTAAAGACAGCTATTGTCAAACCACCAAGAAAACTAAATAGGGGGAGCCGCTCTACATAATAGACACCTATCAACTGCAGAGAAAGATCATGAATATATTTACAAGGCAAGTGGTGGGCGTCATCGGAAAGATTTTCGGGTGCGAAGGGCTGCCGATGACGTAACGGGGCGGAGACTACACTTCGCCCACCCTTATTCAGCTTACTTCAGTTCTGGGTGTGATAGAAATGTTGCGAGTTAATATAATAATTCAGGATACCTTTCCCAGTTATTAACTGTTAGTTTAAGGCCAAAAGATAGACAGCCAGTAATTTCCACTAATTTCGTTAATTTTGACGTTGCATTAAAAATATATGGAACTAGCTAACCCGGTGAGTTTCGCACCACCCAAAATTAGATTGAAAAATAAATAATGTGGTACAAACCCTATCATAATGAACAGTAATGTAAAGACCTAGCTAAGTAGGTACTTGTATTGTAATTCCACATGATTTGCTGACATAAGTGTGGGAACATCCTATGTCCTCTTGAAATCACACATGAAAGAAAGTGAGAGCTAGCCTATTAACATACGAGGATACTTAGTTAAGAGGTATGTGCAAAACCTAGCGCAGGCGACGCACACATGTATCTAACTTGGACTTATGGTTTCGAATATTTTAACATGTGGATTACGCTAAGAATAAGAATCATACCTTACATAATATATCAATACGACGTGATGTGCGGACCTACATAGAGTAGACGAACACCAAAGACTGCAAATGTTTAGCCTAAGGCTAAGTATTCACTTAAGCGTAGCATTGACACGAAAATTAGTAGGTAATGAAATTGTTGGTCATTATCGCCGCTGTACACTCTCACGCGAGACATCCCGAGACTAATGTACTATCCGCTCAACCTAAGTTTGCACCTTGCTGGAATGCAATTACGTTAGAGCGCCGTAATGACTTCACGTATCCAGGGTAAAAATTTTAAGCTTTTACCTTCAAGTAGGTCTGCTAGAAGTACTTACCTTAGAATTTTGATGATCGGTGAGTGAGTCAGTCAGTGAGTCAGTGACAGAATTAAGGATCTTTGAATTGCCGAAGTTTTAAATCTTCTGGTTCAAATTAAATGTAATTTGGGGATATACCTAGGTATGTTGAGTTCTCTTTGCCATAAAAAATCAGGCTTCTAGCTTTATCCGCAACGAAGTTAACGGGGATCGAACATGCCCTGAATGGCTTCCAGTAACGGATGGTAACGATGGTTACTCGACGCTTCAAAACAAAATCACATCATCCCGCAAAAACAAAATCACATCGTCATAGCTATTAAAATATTTGTCCAAATGTTAAAAGACAAAGTTTATCTACTTTAAATACCAGAAGTCATAAAAGTATTTATTTAGATAAGGTTCAATTTATTACGACCAAATGTGCATTAGAAATAAGGAATCAATTTTTACTGGATTTATGGCAGAAATTTTTCTATCAGGATATTGACAATTAATTTCTATGAATAGCAAAACTCTTTGCATAAATTTGTGATGAATCACAATAAGATGAATTTGTAAGTAGCCTCAGATGAACGAAGCTCTTTGCTTACTTACGCTGCGTTTATTATCTACAAATTTAAGCGCCCCCTATGTGAAACTATTTTGACAGTTCGCTTCCCCATTGCGAAGTAATGTTGTATTGTATTTTTAATGGTTTTCGGCATGAAGATTTTCTTACTCGACCTATCTAGTAGGAATTGATCATCTAATCACCTAGTCACTAGATATGGACTAGAATAAAAATAAATAGGTGTTCGAAGTAAACCTCGCGCTGCATTTAATTCCCCTCGTCTATCACACTATACTATTATTTATTTTCATCATTTTAATTACACTATTACCGGTCGTACTAGTACACGATGCAGGTAGTGTAAATTGAAGGGTTCTCCCTCGAAGCCTGTACAAGATGTAACAGAGAGACACACCAATTTGAGGGTGATTTACTGGGCTGTTCATTACGAATGTTTTTTTTAAATTTTTCACCTGACGACGAGATCGGTATCTCTCTCGATAATTGCTATCTTTTTCTCAGATTACTATAGATATTTTAGAGGTAGATAAAGGTAGTTTTTTCAGAGTACGTAATTAATGTAAATAGTTAAATATAAATAATAAATAAATATTACAGGATTATCTTACACAAATCGAACTGGGCCATACTAAGCTCAACAAGGCTTGTGTAATGGGTACTATACGAAGATATATTTAATAGAGATTTATTCTTATGTAAATAAAACATCCAAGACTAAGAAACAAATATTCATGCTCATCACACAAATATCTGCCCTTACCGGGATTCGAATCCAGGACCGTCAGCTTCGTACCCGCTGGGCTATACCGATCATCATATCTTATTTTCTCTAAACGGTTGTTACGACAGGCTACAGGTCTAACTCCGGTGCTGCTGTGGCGTATGACTCATGGGACACCCTGTATGTTATAGGGTGTAAAAGTTTGCTTAAAGGGTCATCAAAAAATCCTACATTAAATATATGTAAGCCATTTGAGCTTTGTTTCAAATAAAATAATAAAATTTTCTACCCCTATTAATTGATACGAAATATTATTTCGGTGTGAAAAGTTAATGAGACACTTCCTGTGACGCTTATGTAATATTAACGTAATACATAAAGTTACACTACCTATTCAGCAACCTGTGAGTATTACAGGGTGTCCTTAAAAATTCACAGTAACCGTTAGCGGTTGAAAGTATAATTACCGGTTGAAGGTGCGGAAAGGCGTGTGTTGAAATAAGTGATAGGTGATAACTTATTTAAGTAATAGAATTGTCACCCAGATTGCTGCATAGTTATATATGATTTGGTGGAATAAGTTATCACATAATAATAGAGAATTTAAAGTCCGCCTTTCATTGGAATATTTAATTCCTGAATTCGTAATAATTCGGAGTATTGAATGATCATTATAATAAGAATATTAAAACTGAAGAACAGCATTATTACGAGAAGTAAGTTTCAACTAAATCTTATACATACTCTTTCTAATACTTCCATGAAAAGGTGCGTTAATTGTTTACCAGACTGCATCAGAACGAGGGTAATGTTTTTCGAGCTTATGTATGTATGTATGTATGACTATTTCACACGGCTAGGTGGATTTTAACAACTGGGTGTCGCTGGATTCGCGGAGTCCGTTGAAGTGAGAAGCCTATATCATTTTAGCGAAAATGGCCCAGGAAAAAGAACCACAGCTGCTGGCATACCTTCTTATAAGTTTAATGTTTTGGTGTCGTATTTTCCCAATTATATAATTTAATAACTAGGGTTTTTTCTATGTTTTTCTAATATTGTTTTAAGAAAATAAAATCTTCTAACAAAATAAAAACTAAACGTATTCAGCAAACAGAATCGGAACCGTAAAAGTTTTAGTTTTATAAGGAGCCTCCGTACAATCCGTGATGAATGCTGTGCAACATTGTCTGTCGTAACATTGGCAATTATTTAAAAAATATGGATTGTTTAACTAAAGTGATTAGTTAACGTAATCGAAGTATTTCTTTTCCAAGGACTCACGATTGATGTTGCTATCAGCCATATTGGCAGAGAGCTGCTGTGCGTTCTCCGCGCTCTGTGTCAGAAACGGTTAGATATTTAAACACAAGATATGTACAGATTGCCAATTTGTACAAAACTTCATGTCTTGCAATCAAAGTAGACGTTAACTGTATGGTTAAACTGTTGCATTTCCACATCATTAAGTTGTTTTGAGTTACTGAATAAGGGGGTAGACCAGATAAAATAGAATAAAAACTTTCCTCTCCTAACAATGCTAAGTAGTCTCAAAGTTCTCAAAGTATTGAAGCTCCGTAGCATCTATCTATCCACAACTAGTGCATGTAACCAAATACACTTTCAACTAAAGCGTCGGGCGAGCGAGCTTTCAAGTCTAACGGAGTACCAAGTCCGGCTTCCGGAAACTTTGACCAAGTAACCGGTAGCTTCGCTTCTAGCTTCACTCGTTGTTTAATTTGTAACTTGATATCTGTACCTCATAGGTGTACTACTCAGCGCCACACAAAGTTTTATGTGCTATTTTAAGTACCGTCTGATTACAATGATCTGGAAATCAGAAAATCGTAAATCCTATGGTAGAAGTTAATGAAAGGTGTACTTAACTTTGTTGGAGTTGGTATGGCCAACATTTCGAACATCTGTCAACATTATGAACGTGGAAAATGGGTGGAAAATCTACTTATGAAAATTTATGATAAAACGTACTTTTGACAAAATTGATGAGACAAATTATTTTAGCATATGTATAGGTAAAGAAAAAAATTATTTGCAGCAGAAGATCCTATTCCGATTCGATCGTTTATTGTATGTCGTATATTCGTAGATTCTAAGAAGTCCCGATAAGCCCTATTGAACAGATAAATAAAAAAAAATATAAAATGTCAGATGAATCTGTCACACTGTCAATCATCTAGAAAAATAGCCATCAGATGAATAGCTAAATCAATTGGCTAATATTTAAGATCAACCAATATGAAAAACATCGAATTTTTAAAAGGGTGATCAAAGATGTTACTACTACATATTAATATAACCTTTATATACGTTTCTCTGCAAAATTTAGTCTAGTGTTTTTCTCTTTGCTATTCTACGAGTATTCTAAAACAAAACATCAAATTACTCTTTACTTAAATGATAAACTAATTCTTTGCATTTATGGTAACATCTGCTGCCCTTAACAACACCATTGTCCTCTAAAACTTAACAGTCTGATTATTAAATAACAGTGAGTTACAAAACAGATTGTTGCCATTCCTTGAAAAGAACCATTGGCAAATATTTTGTTTAAAAATCTCAACCTTTACAGACCGAAATACGTCCGGCGCTTCCTTTAGAAACCTACCCCAACACACTCCGCCCGCCTAACAACTCGCTTCAAAACTGCCCAGGACTCAGGAGCCACGCAGGTGCGTTCCTGAGGGTGTTACTATGGCGAAATACTTTTAATGACTCATATTAACAACATACCTGTCCATGTATCCTGCTCCTGACTCTGCCCCGGCCGCACGACGAAACCTCCCGACCGAGATAAAAGTAAAACTAATTGGAACTTTATTTGAATTTCAAAAATATTTTTGAAAACTTCGAAATTTAAATGTCAGGGGGTTTACACGTCCGCACGGCAGGGCGGTTTAGTTCGGACTGGCTTGCTGAGGTAGGGTGTGCGCCCTGGATGGACGCGTGCCGTTCCGCACGCGGCAGACCTACTATCTACCCTTTGTAGGGTGCTATCAAGGTGCGCGTTTTTTCAAGCACAACGGATATGTGATTTGTCATCGTGTGCGACTATTGTAACATCCTACGGATAGGTCTATAAAGGTGGCTCATAGCAGTTTTTTTGCCAGAATCAATGGATTCTCTCTTCACACTTCGTAAATCTTGCTAATTGAACGCGTTATCATTGTAACCCGATATTCACGTTACCTGTGATATTCGAATTATGATTATTTCTGCAAAGGTAAATAAGTTGGTATCTATCTGCATTCTGAGTGTGTTGTTAAATGTAGAGCCACATTTAAAAAAAGTGGCAATGAAAACTCACTCATCGAAATAATCTAACCCATTAATCACATTGAAACCACCCAAATTAACTAACTTATACAGATGTCACGTAAATACATCTAAAGTGAAAGATAAGAAATCTTTACTCAACACATTGGCGTGTTTCTAACAAAAAAACGAGCAGCCTGTATAGCGATCAGTATCAATACGCTCCGGTAGTGAGAATGTGTTTGCCCCCATGAATACTGTTTTGATGAATCAATTTTTTTTAGGGAATCTTAGGTATCTTTGGGGTTCAAAGATTAATGAAGTTGAACCAATATATTGACACCTTTCTGAGTAATTTTTTAAAAACACTCAACCCAATGCCTTATCTTGTCTGTGTATAACTTTAAGTCTTGTTTGGGTTTGTCCTCCTGTTCCAAAAATAATGGAATAAACTTAGTTTAAGTTTAATGTTTAATACAAGATTCTTATAAGATTAGGTGAGATGTGATATGATGATGCTTTACAATGGGTTTGATTATGGCCTCTCATTTAATATGCTCATAAGATTTTATAAGCAAAGGCTTCAACTGAAACTATTAATTAAAGAAAACCTGTATATTTTTCAATAATTTCTTTATTTCCTACTAAAAATTGCTTTTGATCTGTCTGTACAAAAGTGTCCAAACTTGCTAACTACTTTTACTTACTGTTACTTAACTATACTATATGGTACGCCCTTTTTTAGGCAGTAGAGAACATCCCCAGTTATTTTACTATGTATAAAAAAACAAGTAATTATTGTAAGCTGTGTACTGGAATAAACTTACCTGGTCTGAATCCAGTACACCGTTTGTATTTCATGCTTGTCGATATTTTTTCTATAGCCAGTCGAGTGTGCTGTAACTTGTAACTGATTATTTGTCGAGGAACAGATAACACCCGCATCCGAAGTGTCATGAACTTGACAGTGTTCAAGGTGAATATTAACATACACAATATTGGAATGTATGTTTTTGTTTAATTCAGTTCTGCTCCTATAAATGAGGGTAATGTTACGGAATCCTAGAATGTAATAGTTAAGAGGTCACTTAGGTATTGGATCCGTTTAGGCCCGTGATGATTTGCGAGTGAAGAGGCCCGCCGGTCTATGAACGCTGAGCATGATGATATTATTGGATGATTTAGATTTTTGCGAAATGTGCCATTACAGGTGGCTTAAATACTGTAGTGTGAATGTATTCTAGAGCCATCGGCAGCCATATTATTGTATCAACTACGTAACTTAGATTGTACATGAAATATTTCCACATTTATTAATTACAACAATTATTTACCCAAAATTAACATACTGAAAATGAACAAACATTCCAGATATTGAGCTACAAAACCATAATCTCCACCTTAAAAAGAATAATCTCTCCACATCAAAAATCTTCACATACTAATCAGAATCTCCGCATAATCTCCATCACATTCTCTCCACCAACAAAAAGCGAAGTCTCGCAGACGAGAAGCGCAGAGATCTCGCGCTGGGCGGCGCGTCCCGCCCTAGCGCCGCCCAACCTGCCGCCGCCCCGCCCACCGCCCAACAGACAGCTGTTAATCGAATCATCTCTCTGGAGTATTCAATTAGTGGAATAGAGGCTCATGTCATTCAGTAATCAGTGGGATTGTTTGTGCTAGCTGAATAGGCGTTCGAAGCTCGGCGTGGCTTTGGTTGCTCCTGTATCTGTGTCTCGATATCTACGCCTGGATTTGATTAGTGTTTAACAGACTGCTGTAAGAATAGATACTCTTCTTAAATAATTCCAAACTAATGTATTTTTATTTATTTTCTACACATACTTGCTCCTGGTACCACACTAGGATACCCTGTGTTGTGGGAACCAGAAATAGCGACGTCACACTCATAAAAACATCCAAGACCTGGTTGTTTTTCTAACTCCACTGTCGGGATTCTAACCCGTGACCTATCGTTTGTCCCTCAACATCACAGAGGTCATCGTCATTAGAGGTCATAAGAAAAAATATATATGAATAGGTAAAAACTTTGAAATCTTAGTTAGATGTGCAAAGGCAAAGAGACAAGTAATTAGTCGTACTAATGATGGTCAAATCATAAGGGCACATATTTTCAATACAGTCCATGAAAAACTTAGGTGATTTTGTATTATATATTTATTTTTAGATAAATTCAAGACAACCAACGTAATGGTAAAGCATGCATTATATTGCTAGCAGATATCTTCGTACCTTTATTCCATCTTTCTATCTCTCAATATCTGAATAGCGACATAACACATCATTTCCGCAATACCCACCACTAGATACACCAAGTGAAGTACTTAGTAGTACCTTGCCCAGCAGCTGTTGGCACGTCCGGTGACAGCACGCGACACAATGACCCGGCGGAACCGCGAAGCCATACTTGCGCACGCGCACCGGAAGCCGCCGCGCATGCGTGAGACCCGCGCTGTCGTCCCATTAATAATTTTGTATTTTCTAAATGTTTATTAAACATAACTGTATTTTGTGCATGAAAATATGAATCAAAATTTGCAAACAATTACACTATCCCCACACTAGGACCCTGTGTCGTACGGAACAGAAACAGCGATGTCAAATACATTAAACATCCGATACTCGTTGACAAAGGCGAGCTGATTTCTAGCAAGATATCTTTTCAAGCAAATAATGTCAACCTACTTTTCTGTTATCTTTCCGCGATCATCATTATTTTAATACGGGAAATATTAAAGTGCAAGTCAATAATACTGATTTGCACAGCAAATAAAGTTATTTTTACAGAAAATATCAGGGCAAAATACTGCGGTAGCTTAGGTGAAGGGGGTGAGCGAAGAGAAGCCCCCTTTATCCTTCGTATTAGGTTGAACATGTAAGAACAAAAAAAGTACTTAAAACATAAAAAGTGTTTTTGCTAATCTTTTTTTGTTGTGAAAAAGATTTGCTGTGCGATTAAATACCTTTTAATACATCTCACACCATAACAGAACAATCGACAAAGTTATAAGTGCTCTGGGACACTGGGGTCTTTATACAAGGTCCACTGCGACCGCCGCCTGTACGGTGCGCAGGCGCATACTCCACCTCCGGTTCTCACTACCCCATGTGTGTATGTGTATATGTGTGTAAGTGGACACTGGAATTGAATGAGGAAATACTTGATATCGATTCTAATGCATTTACTTTTGTGCCTTGGTATGTTTGGTATCGGCCCAAAAGGTGAGGGGCAACGCAGTGTTGTCATGTATAATGTCTTATCTAAAGGACTTATTCCCGATACGCGACTCTCTTGCCCATATAAGATGGTAAAGGCACAAAAGTGAACGCAAAAGAGTGGAGAGAACTCCACTCGTTTGTGTGACAGGGGGCTAGCCCATTGCCGTAGCTAACTAAGGTCAGCGTAGTTAGCTACACCCCTCAGTTACAACCGGCGTTAGTTAACGCCACTTTTCCGTTTTAGGTTTTTAATATTATTACCATGGCATAGGCTTCAAAATCGCGATTCGCCCCAACTACCCTCAGTTATTGAGTAGGTACTGCATATTTAAATTAAAATATTTCATCACCTGAAAGTAAAGCCTAGTTTTTGATCGAGTTAGTTCAGCAAATTTATGTCTATTCAATAATAACAGTATACGCGTTGACTGTCGCAAAACCAAAAGTGGTACTCCAGTCAAGTCCAGTCATGGTTATTTATTATTCTACCCCAACAGGTCCGAGTATATGAGAACGCGAATCAGTATGGTGGAAAAGTTATACGGGCCAAAAAACCGTTAACACTTCTCAACATACTTCAATATTTGATGATATATATATATATATATATAAAAGTAATTCAAGTTACCGTGTAACTACCTCTTTGTTATTATTAATCAGCGTCTACGCTATTATAAAAAGTCCTAATAACTGTGTCTAGATACATCAGTGGGGCTAATTAATCGTTGCTGGTATGTTCAGTATAAAAGCTAACAGCGCGTCTCTCCCACCGTTTGTCATATTCACTTGTTTTGTTCCCACGCACCGCAGTAGATGGTTGCAGTATTTTAAACATGTCCGATACTTTGTTGATTAACCATAATGTTGCACATTTTCACAACAAAATTTATTGTAAACACGTAAATAAGTGTTTTGTTGAATATCTATTACGCAATGAGTAGTACAAAATGACGGTGGATGTTGAGGAAAATACAAAGTTAAATCATGTCATCAACTCATCAAGAATCGAAGGCTTAGGGCGTACCTCCTTGGTTTGCAAGAAAAGCGGAAGGCATTATAAAAGCGCTCAAATTAATTCTATTTACGCTGTTTTGAGCTAGTTTTTTCCCCAAACGATTTTTTTTTATTGACAGCTACAAATACAAAACACAATATGAACCTAAACGCTCTTAGGTATAAAACCTTTATCATATTCCATACTAACAAGTTAATAAATGAGATTTAATTCAGTTTCCTTTTTCAATATAATCGACGTAGATTATGTCAATTTCACTTTTATGGAAATACCTGCACTTTTCTGTGGTGGGTCGATTTGAGTTTTGTTAATGAAGGGGGCTTCAGACAAATGTGTTATAATAAATGTTTGCCGGAAGAAATTTCGGTAAACTTATGCATTTAAGTGATCCAAACAGGAATGTGTTAACGTAAACAACATATTTATGCCTTTGGTGGGCACTTTTATTTAGAAATTCAGATAGTAACTGTAGAGTGCAAAATATATCGTGTCAAATACTTGTTGCAAGGATTTCATATATATAAAAATAAATAATAATAAAAACACCTTCTCCCCCTGATCTCGGAAACTATTTTGAAGTCCTAAAATTTAAAAAAATGACAAAAAATAGGTCTTTACTTTTTTTTTTTTTAAATTAATAACAATTATATATTATAAACTAAAACTAAACTATAACTGCACTAAACTAAATTAAAATTTTCCCTGAGTTCGCTGCCGGGCGGGAGGGTGCCCAAGACGCTGGCACTGTTACCTCGCTGTATCGCTATACTGATGCGTTGAGCGAGGTAGGCGCCAGCTCTGCGGTCCCCTGACGCTTCGACGAGCCTCTTAGAGATGTCTTTGAGACTCATCGAGCGTCAGGGCCCCACGGCCCAAGGGTCTCAAAGCCGAACGGCATAAACAAATAGTCGCCGCCGAGTGCGGCGTATTTGCGGCTTTTGAGACACTCTGCTGCTGCCGCCGCAGCGCCGGCTGTGGCTGAGGTTGCCGAAAGGTGACACGGTGCCAGCGTATCTACGCAGGTCGCGTCCCATACTAGCGACCTCCCGCTCTGCCAGGGAATGAGCGTCATTCCGTCCGGCCTCCTGCCATCGTCGCGTGCCAGCCCATTGGGTTCAAGTATTGCTGGCACGCCACAGCTGGCAAGGGCCCGACGGATGACGTCATTACGATTGGCATGACGGGACCACCGACCGGCGCTGCGTTGGCAGGAGAGGCCGTGGTGACCTAGTTGGTCCACCCTAGCACCGCAGCGGCAGCGATGGATTTCGTTTGTCTTTACGCCAAGTCGCAGGCAAACGGCGAGGGTAAGGGTGGTACGGTCAAGCAGGGTGCCAATGTGCGTTGATGGGATTGCGCGCAGCCAGTGTCCTGACTCCTTCTCCCTGGTAGCTAGGAGACGAGCGCGCACTGCTGGACCGCTAGCCGTTTTTACCAGATCTTCGCGGGTTTTAATGCATAGCGGCTCGTCCCATAGCCGTTGAGAGTTTAAATTTGTTGGAAAATTTTGCCTCGGACAGGCTTGCGTCCAGGCATTCCTGGCCTCGGCCAGACACGTGACCTCCACATCACCGAGTGATGGGTTTATGATTTTACCATAGAGATCACGTGTGCTATAGGCTGAAGACAGGAAGGCCGGGAGCGCCACATCTGAGATTTTCCGGATCCCCAAGCCACCGTGTCTGATTGGAAGGGCGGATTGGGTCCAGCTTCGTTCATCGAGATTAATGTTTAAAGTTTTGGTTAATGTACTTTTGGTAATATCGTCTAAAAGGTTGAGAATGGGAGGGTATTTCCAAAGAGGAGAGCATCGAAGGAGGTAGGTAAATTTGGGTAAAAAAAGGCAAAACCGTATGATAGACAGGGCCATGTGGGATTTAGGTCAGTCAGTTTGATAGAATTTTGATTGAATTTAGAGATTTGTTCATCCACGAAGCTGGGGATCCCGTCCTCTAGAACGGGGGCCCCTAGGAGGCGAAGTGAGTCTTTGTCTAGAATTTTAATGTTAGGGGCAGCTGAGTTGAATTTAGAGATGTCTTTTCCGAGAGGGTAATATTATCGGATATGAACAATTCGCATTTCGAGAAATTGAAGTCTAGGCCTATTTTTTTTAATTCTGATGTTAGGTGTTCTAAATCTTGTAATACGTCTTCGACTTTGCCTCCTATGGTCCCGTCGTCTAGGTACCAAATGTTGAATTTGGAATTTAGGCTGTTAATGATCGGATGGATAGCGAAACTGAATATTGCCGGTCCGAGTGGGTCGCCCTGCTGACAGCCGACGGCAGAATTTATAAGATGGTCCCTGAAGATTAATTTAGAATGTTTACTGCAACATTGCCACATATAATTGTAGATAGATGGTGTATACTCTTTAATTTGGGATAGCAGTGTAGTGATTATTAATGTTTATGTGGGTACATGAAATAAACTAGTTCGTATTCCGACACTCGTGTGTTTACTTCATGGTGACAGCGGTCTGAGCTAAAATATTGTTTTGTGGTAGATTTCGTGCAAGAATTTGGCCAAATTTTACTAAATTAACCAACAAAACCATGGAACATGCACGCCCACCCGTGGAACTGGTGTTGGAAGGCAGTCCGTCAAGCCGTGCTGACGCGTGGCGCAAGTGGCTAAAACAGTTTGAGGTGTTTCTCAAAGCATCCGGTGTGTACAAGGAGCCCAGTGATGTGCAAGCTAGTCTACTCATTAATCTCATTGGGCCAGATGGTTATGACATATTTTCAACTCTCAAGTTCGAAAAGGAGACCGATCGTGACAACATAACCTTACTTATAGCGAAGTTCAACGCGTATTTTGGTACGAAAACAAACACAACGATGGTGCGATTCAAGTTTTTCACTCGCAACCAAGAAGTCGGTGAGAGCATTGACCAATACGTGACGGCGCTGAAGCTGCTCAGTCAACGGTGCGAGTTCGAGCATCTAGAGGAAGGACTCATCAGGGATCGTATCGTATGCGGCTTGCAGGATAACACAGTACGGGACAGATTGCTGAGGTCGGACGAACTCACATTAGAAAAGGCCATAAAGATATGCCAGTCGAACGAGTTATCAAATGAGGAAACTCGACAAATAGATAGTGCGAAGGGTGACTCATCATCACATTCCACGTCTGTGAACGCGGTGTGGACGCGCGGGAACCGGCGCGGCGCGCGAGGCGCCGGGCGTTGGTCGCGCGGCACCGGGCGCAGGCCGGGTGACGGCGCCGGCGGTGCAGGTGCGGGCGTGAGCGGCGCCGGGGGCTCCGCGGCCGCGCGCCACACCGGGCCCGGCGCGGGCTACCGAGCGGGCGCGGCGGCGGCGGCGGGGACCGGCCCAGCTGCGGGCTCGTCTCGGTGTTGCATGGCTTGCGGCAGTATGCAGTGCAGGGGAGGTTCACTCTGTGCGGCTATTAATGCCAAGTGTTTTGCATGTGATGGCACGGGTCATTTTAAAAAAATGTGTGGCATGTCTATGTACAAATCAAATAAAGTGTTTCAAGTGCAGGAAGATTATGATGATGAAGAATTGTTTTATGTGTCAACACTGCAGGACAATGGACACAAAGACAGTAATAAATGGTATGAAACTTTAACACTATTTATGAACGGATCGCAGCATACATTTAAGCTAGATACAGGTTCTGATCTAAATGTTGTCTCGATAAGAAACTTTTTAAGATTAGGTTTTTGCGAAAGCGATTTGATACCAGATAAAACAAGGGCACAATCCTTTTGTGGAAATTATATAGTAATAGTCGGTTCCTGTACAATGCGTTGGATACATAAACAAGTAGAATACAATTTGAAATTTATTGTTTCTAACGATGATTGTCAAAGTATACTAGGAAAAAATGCTTGTGAACAACTTGGTTTGATACAACGTATATACAATATAAACATAACATGTTATAAAGATCTGTTTCAAGGGCTAGGAAAAATACCAGGTAAATATACTATTCCTTTGTGTGAAAATGCGAGTCCAAGTGTGTGTCCGGTAAGGAAGATACCGATCTGTATTAGGGATCAGTTGCTTGATGAATTAAAACGTATGGAATATTTAGGAGTGATTAGAAAAGTTTCACATCCTACGCAATGGGTGAATGGCATAGTTGTAGCGGCAAAAAAGGATGGTAAACTTCGCATTTGTCTTGATCCGCGGCCGCTCAACAAAGTGATACGTCGTCAGCACTACCCCCTCCCAACTATCACAGAAATAGCTACCAAACTGAAAGGTGCTAAAGTATTTAGTAAACTCGACGCGAGATGCGGGTTTTGGATGGTCGAGCTCGACGAAGCAAGTGCAGACCTCTGTACCTTTGGTACACCTTTTGGGAGGTACCAATTTTTACGACTGCCCTATGGCATTAATTCTGCCTCGGAGGTATTTCACGCCAAAGTGCGACAAATACTTGAGGACCTCGAAGGAGTTGACTCATTTGTTGATGACGTAATCGTGTGGGGCAACACGGAAGCAGAGCACGATCAACGACTACATAGTTTATTACAACGGGCTAGGGAGATAGGTATCAAATTCAACAACGAAAAGTGTCAATTTGGTGTATCAGAAGTAACGTACCTAGGGCACACGTTTAGCGCACACGGTATGAAAATAGACCAATGTAAATTAAAGGCCATACGGGATATGCCAGTACCAAATGATAGACAATCGTTAGAACGATTTCTAGGTATGGTTAACTACCTTTCAAAATTCATACCTCATTACTCTGAAAAGGTAGCACCACTGCGATGTTTATTGAAGAAAGACTGTGTGTGGGTGTGGGACGCCACACATACAGCGGTAGTGGAGCAAATGAAGCGCGAACTGTGCTCGGCGCCGGTGCTGGCGCTGTTCGCGGCCGAGCAGCCCGCGCTGCTGACGGTGGACGCTAGCGCGCACGCGCTGGGCGCGGCGCTGCTGCAGGCCGGCCGCCCGGTCGAGTTCGCGTCGGTCACGCTCACGGACACGCAACAGCGATACGCACAAATTGAAAAAGAGATGCTCGCCATCGTCTTTGCTCTGGAGCGTTTTCATCAATATGTGTTCGGGAAAAGTCATGTGACAGTTGAGACTGATCACAAGCCCCTAGAAAGCTTATTTCAAAAGCCCTTGGATGCGGTTCCCGCAAGACTACAACGCATGATGCTTCGCGTGCAGGCTTATGATGTACGGGTCGTGTACAAGCCCGGTAAATATATGCACATCGCGGATGCATTGTCACGTGCAGCATTACCAGAATTAATGCATGAAAATATTTCTAGGGATGTTGAAGATCAAACTTGTTACTTATTAGCAAATGTAAGATTCAGTGATGAAAAATTGGCGCTAGTAAAGCAGAGTACCCATCAGGATAGAGATTGTCAACGCATTATATTTTATATTCAAAATGGTTGGCCAACGAACAAATTTGACGTAGAGGACAATGTACGCCTACACTGGGAACATAGGGCCCTATTTCAATACACGAACGGAGTCCTGTTCAAAGACAATTTAGTATACATTCCAAATGCACTAAGGTCAGAAATGATATCACGTGTGCACGAAGGGCACCTAGGTATTGATAGATGTAAGCGGCGTGCTAGGGATGTAATGTTTTGGCCCGGCATGTCTCGTGACATCGAGCGAGCAGTGCGCCGCTGCGGTGTCTGTGTGGAGATGGCTGCGCAGCCTACGCGCGAACCCATGATACCACACCACATACCAGACATACCGTGGGCAAAAGTGGGCTCAGACATATTCGAATATCAGAAAAAGTATTTTATTTTGCTGGTTGACTATTACTCTAATTTTGTAGAAGTATGTCCCGTCAGAACACTTGGTTCAAACGCTGTGATAATGGCAATGAAAGACCAATTTGCGCGTCATGGGATTCCGGGGGAATTAATAACCGATAATGGGCCGGCCTACGCGAGCAAAGAATTTAACGACTTTGCAAACAAATGGGGTATTCGCCATATCACGTCTTCGCCACATTACCCACAGTCAAACGGACGCAGTGAACGAGCAGTGCGCACTGTAAAGACAATTTTAATTAAGTCAATAAAATCTGGGACTGACTTTTATTTGGCGCTATTGAACTATCGTTCGGCGCCCAGAGATGGTATCGGCTGTCCAGCACAATTACTGATGGGACGCCGATTAAACACGCGACTACCACTGCATGTCGCTAAACTGCAACCAGAACGCAATAATTCGGCAGATTACGACAAAATGATAAAAAATCAACTAACCTCCAAGCAGTGGTATGACGAAAGAACAAGGTGTCTACCGGAACTGAAAACAGGAGATACAGTGATCGCATTGAGTGGGGACAAGAGACAAGCAATGCGGGTCACAGGTGGAGCGCCACAGCCGAGATCTTACTTCCTAACAAGCGAGTATACAGGCAAAACGTACCGCAGAAATAGGAGGCATTTAATTAAAATAGACCCTATTGTTATATCTCCCTCGTCGTCAGAATCAGAGACAATGAGCGCTGATGATAATGATAATAGCAATGCTGATAGCACTATTACATCCCCACAGTCGTCTCCAAATAGTAACGACACTATCAGTGATGCCGCCGCGGCCGGTGACAGCACCTATGTGCCTGAAGAAGCGAGCGATACAGATACTTCTGCTCAGGAGAGCATACTTAAGGAAGAAGAGTCAGAAATATTTGTCGACTCTTACAACTCTCCTCCTGACACATCACATGTTGAACGGCGAGCGGCTCGAGAAGCAAGAAAAAAGTTTGCTCAGATATATCGCCATGAATAGAATACTAGGCAAACTGTACTTAGTAGGTAAGAAATAAGTTTTCTTCGAGTTAGCTTATAATAGACCACATAATAATTTAGTTATAAATAAATAGTAAATAAATAGCAAAAAAAAAAAAAAAAAAACCTAGAAAAAAAAAAGGAAAGGATAGATAGATAGGCATACTAGTGATTGCATAAGAATTATATTATAGTTGTACGCATAAACATAATTATACTAAGTTGCATAAATAAATATAGCAAAATGTTAACCAACTCATTAGTGTAATAAATAATAATAAATTAGTTAGTGTGTTGTGTAGCAATAAGACATTAGTTTAAGCTTTCAAAATTAAGGAGAAAGATGTAGTGATTATTAATGTTTATGTGGGTACATGAAATAAACTAGTTCGTATTCCGACACTCGTGTGTTTACTTCACAGGGCGCCTCTGTCTACCGAATTGAAGGCGTTTTTCACGTCTACCTTCAGCAGCACGTCACCTCCTCCGTTAGCTAGGAAGGTGCGAGTCGCGTGCGTGGCGGCCTCGCAGCCTCCCCTGCTACCGAAACCCAGCTGTACCGGTTGTAAGGTAGTGCAAAGATCTGGTAGGATATACCTACAGCAGATCTTTGACACTATGCGGCGGATGGTATTGCCTACAGCGATGGGTCTGATCCCCCCGTCCTTCTTTACGAGTGCACACAGATTAGCTCCGTAGAGCACGTCTGTTATGCCCTCGTGTACCTTTCCAGACAACATGAGGCTCGCCAATTCAGCGATATCCGCCAGGAGAGTCTGTACTTAAATACTAAAGGAACTATATTAAGAAATGTATGGTTTAAATAGGGGGTGGGGGATGGGACAATAGGGGCAGTAAATAAATAGTAAAAAAAGGTTCTTAAACTGAGACCTGTCAAATGAAAGGACTTGATGCGAGGAACTCACATTTATTGTTTTCGTAATTCTGAAATATTTAGTTAACAAGTTATTAAAGAAAAAAGATAAAACATTCCCCCTTCCGTTATCTCCGAAAATACAGATCCCAAAATTTTCAAACAAATACATAATAATAGTAGTTTATGTGACTGATAAATAATGAAGGTCATTAAAACTCGATTCATAATAATATCACGCGAGAGTTTTAATGCCTAGTTATGTACAGTTACATTCACTAGTTTATCTACCCACATATCATAAGCTCTCTTTGATGTGCTCAGGAACCGCATGTTCGACAGGCATTGTGGCATTGATCATTGCTCTGCGCTTGTTTAGCTTGTTCAGTAGTACCAACTTCACAGACAAACTAGGGGCGGCACACAGGCGAGCGTCGGCGTTCAAAAATTGAATGTCATAATATGTTGAAATATTGATACATTATGACTCGTAATGTATCCATATTCAGATAAGAAATGAGTTTTTACCAAGTAGTATATCATTATGCTGCATTATATTAACGATCTGCCTTTTATGGTGGAGACATTGACTAACATAGTATTGTTTGCTGATGATACTTCACTGGTCTTCAAAAATTAAAGACAAAAAGAAGATTTTGATGATGACAATGGAGTATTATCTTTAACCTTGAATTGGTTCACAGTTAATAATTTATTGTTAAATGCTGGTAAAACCAAATGTATCAAATTCTCACTTCCAAATGTCAGGCAAGTTGGGACCAGTTTAGTGTTGGACAGCAGCACGTTAGAATTAGTAAATGACACGAATTTTCTTGGAATAACCATTTATAGAAAATTGCAGTGGGGACCCCACATAGAAAAAATAGCTGGTAAATTAAGTTCTGCGGCTTACGCTGTTACGAACATCAGACAAAACACGGATATGGCTACATCTAGGATAGTATATTTTAGTTACTTTCATAGTGTCATGTCCTATGGTATCTTGTTGTGGGGGAAAGCAGCGGATATTCAAACTATTTATATTTTACAGAAAAGACCTATTCGAGCAATTTATAATTTAAAAGGCACAGACTCCATATGAGAGCTTTTTGAAGAAATTGACATACTAACTGTAGCTAGTCAATTTATTTTCGAAAATATAATGTATGTACGCAAGAACCTTACATAATTTCCCAAACCTAGCGATAGCTGTGATTTTAAGAAAGAAATAATAAGAAATAATCACAGACTTCTTGCGCCCCGGTTTAGACTCGCGAAGGTAAGCAATTCTTTCAAGGGTCAATGCATTCTCTACTACAACAAGATACCTCTGGAGATATTGAAATTGCCATTTGAGAAGATTAAAAACCATGTTAAAGCGACTTTGTCGGAAAAGGGATATTACAATGATCAAGATTACTTAAATGATGGGACTTTATGGGGTTATCTATATGGGGTTAGAACTTTTTGACCGATACTCGCCTTTAACTAACCAGATAACATACATTTTATCTAATAAGATAAGGCTATTATGTGCAATGATGCTTGATGAGTGTTTGAATTAACGGGTGGATAACATCTATATGCCCGGTGCTCCATACAGACAACTGGTACAATCCATTATGAATGGTAGTTTTAGCAAATGCAGTACCATTACTTTATTGGTAGGTAAAAAGTAGACCTACTTAACTGTTTAGATTCGCTGAACAAACATAAAGGTCCATCTTCAAAAGGACGCAATAACTACATAATAGGCTGAATCAACTTATGTGCGTTGTGAATCAACTTATATCAGGTAAATATGACAGTAATGTTTATCTTGAATTAAATATATTTATTTCTGACTTAAGGCAGCCAAAATATCTTTATCTTGCTAAATATTGTAAAATACCACATTTAGCATTGATTTGACCTTCGTTCCTTGTGTAGGATTGAGTAGTAATTCTAATTTTGATATTGACAGGCAAAACAAGGTACAATTAATACTGGTATATCTAATTTGGTTGATTCCGACAAAGAGTAAGCAACACTTAAATATTACCTATCAAAACTTGAAATAACGGAGGGATAATTTTGCTCTTACTGTAGAAATACAAATAGAGCTAGCCTTTGTTGAGTTAGATAGTCATATTATTGTTTGTGTCTACAGACCTCCGAGGGATGAAAAGGCCATGGCGATTTCGAAATATTTGAGAAAATTATGAAGAATGCCGTCACTAAACTATGTAATAACAGAAAAAGGGTTAATTATTTGTGTCGATCTTAGTGTAGATTTGCTCATAGATACAACAAAGAAACAACGATTAAGTTTCTTCAAATAATTTAATTTGTATCATGTATTTATAGAGCCAACTAAAATTACACTTACTAAAAACTAGCTTAGATAACGTTTTTTGTATCAGTGCATCCACGTGTAAAATGTAATTAACTGCTTACCTTCCAATCACAGCGGTAAAATATTTTCATTCCCAATAGCTAGTAAGGATAAGACTGCTCCTTATTTTGAATTTTATAGGCTTTTTACATCCCATAGACTTTAAAAGTATACGAAAAACTTATATTTACACATCACACTTCGTTCTAGATATTAACATAGGTACACAAAGTAGTTTCGATCATAATCTAGCCATTTTGCGCACTTTATTTGGAGAATTTAAGGTAGATTGCAAAAATCACAGCTCGCTGTTTCGTGCGCTCGGTATTATTTTATGGCTGTTATTTAATCGCACTTCAAAAATACTGATTTTCACGGCAAAAAAGTATCAGCAAAAACACTTTTTATTTTTTAAGTATTTTTGTTGTTCTTACATGTTTAACCTAATACGAAAGATAAAGGGGGCTTCGCTTCGCGCACCCCCTTTTCCCTTCACCTAAGCTACCGCAGTATTTTGCCCTGATATTTGCTGTGAAGATCAGTATATTTGCTGTGAAAATCAGTATTATTGAGTGTAGTTTAATATTTTTCTTATTTTATTGGTTGATAAGTAAGTGCATTGCAAATAAAATCCCGAAAAGAAACTGTGAAAGTGATAGTTGCTACGACTATTTGCTAAATAAACATACACCAAAATAGATGACTCTGCAAAACTGTTATAACTCTGTTGACGAATTTCTTAATATCAAAAGTAGGTGAAACCGGCCTTGGCTTCTGTTGTTCTTTATGTTTTAATGACTAAAGACCTCAAAAAATTGCTAGCTGGGTCAATATCATAACCCTAAAAAAACTGTTATAGACTTATAATAAAATGGACGATGTCTGACTCACTTTTATTATTATAGACTTATAATAATAAAAGTGAGTCAGACATCGTCCATTGGATCGACACGGCAATCATTCTACCAAGGATTCTATACGGATCAATTGTATGGTGGAAAAGAACAGTAAAAGAACAGAACAGCAACGACGAAAAAAAAGCTTGGAAATCTACAAAGATTGGCATGTCTTATGATCACAGGAGCCATGAGGTCTACACTTACGTCATCCTTACTTACAATGCTCAATCTAAACCTATTGCATGTAGAATTAAAAACGACAGCAACTGAACAATGGTACAGAATGAAAATGCACAAAGAATGGAAAGGCAACTCTATAGACACAGGTCATGCCTCCATTGTAGAAACGTCAGATGGAAAGTTGGCAATGCTATTGGCAAACAACGATCTGATAAAGAAGGAAATACGATTCGATAAGAAATACCGAATCTATATAGGAACAAGAGAAAGTTGGGAAATAACTTAGAATAATAACCAACCGGTTGTAACTTGCTTCACGGATGACTCAAGAAGAGAGAGCACAGAACTAGCAGGAGCTGGTTTCTGCATGGACAGCAATAAACAAGACGAATAAATTGCCTTGGAGCTATACGCCAGCGTGTTCCAAGTGGAAATATACGCCATAATGGAAAGCGCTGAAGCAGTAAGGGAAACAGCAGAAATCAAAATCAATATAGTAGTAATTTATTTTGACAATCAGGCAGCTTTAGGCAACCAATGAATAAATCTGCACTATACAAGGAGTGTAAGGCCAGTCTAACTCTTTGGGAAGAGCATCAAAAATAATTATCGCATGGGTCCCCGGCTATGAAGGTATTCACGGTAACGAAAAAGCAGATGACCTGACAAGAAACGGCGCTGATGAGCGTTTTTTTGGACCAGAACCAAGATTACCTGTAGTTGCGACTGTCACAAAGAACATCTTCAACATGATAGCTACGCGAGATGCAAACCAAGAATGGAAGAACACCAAAGACTGTAGGCAGTCTAAGATGTTTATCTTAAGGAAAGACCCCAAAAAGGTTAAGTATTTACTTAATCTTATTAGGGAAAACTTAGCAATACTGGTAGGTGTGGTGACAGGTCACTGCAAACTAAATAGACATCTATCATTATTAAGGCTCGTACAGGACCCATCATGCCCTCACTGTGGCTTGGAAGAAAGTAGCCAGCACTTCTTGGGAGAATGCGTAATGTGTTCAAACATAAGATGGCGAACACTAGGGATGGATAACATTAAAGCAGATGATTTGTCAAACTTAAAGTTTAGCGACATCCTAGAATTCATTAAACGAACAAGAATATTTGGGGAGGGATATTTCTTTTTGCAGGGGAATAAAATGGAGTTATCCATACCCAGGAGTCGGACCTCCCTGCTATATCCGGGTCCCCACATATTGAGATGGCATCAGCTTGTGTGGTATACAGACTAAAAACAACCCCTTTGTGTTTATAGTTATCTGTCTAAGACATTACTGTGAGCCATGGCCTCGGTATATGCTGAAGGCTTTCTACCAGCAATTTACCCTTTTGGGCGAAATATATGTGTATATGATATATATGGGAGGAGTTTGCCTGCTTACCCGATTTTACGAGCGGACATCAGCTCATAGTTAGCGGGCATGATAGCGGCATGTTAGGGGGACAGATAGCCCCCGCTACTAAGATGTGGTTATATAATTTTTAAAACCTATCCTAATCTTAAACTATTCTATATTTGGGTCATTTAGGGGGGCTCTAACCTCAGTCCGGGAGGTTTAAAGGGGTAGGGAGAGACTGTGTGTCCGTCGAAATAAGACGGCGATCTCTTTCAATCCAAATTTGGTATGTGAGACGCTGTAGTGCTTCGGGAACACAGCCTTCGTCAAGTTGACGTGCCTGAGGGGGCGGGGGGTAGTTAGGCTTTAAGAGCTTTCGTAATATCGTCCTCCGGTTCTAGGAGGATGTCTTTGGGGCACCTTTTGAGAAGGTGTTTCTTATTTATTTCTGGGGTCAGATCATAAAGGGATGCTTGTACGATAAGCGGGTTTGGGTGGCTAGATGCATTAATGAAGAAGCGTTCGGACGCTTCTTTCATATATTGCTTTACTGTGGGGAATCTAAAGTCACTATGGAGGTCTACGTTGCGCATGTACCACGGGGCACGGCGTTAGAAATAGAGACTTAAAGACAAATAATAAACTGTGAAACTGGTAAAGTTATACCAAGGGGCAATGATTTCTGCTTAAATCTATCTTTAAGTGATGTATGATGTTATTAAATCCAACGCTGAGGTAGCTCGAGCTTTCGAAACATTATTTACCAATGTACCCTTCCTCACAACAAAACTTCTAAAATCTTCATATGAAGCAGAGCCTTTGTTAAAAACAGTTCTAACGTCAGTAATGTAGATTTTAAATTTAATCATGTATATCCCCAGGACATTGTCAACTTAAAAAAGACTGAAGACCTGTGGGTATATCAGATTGTTTCAGTCATTCTGGTTATAGCCTTCACACTTAGCTTATATTGTATATTCAATAAATGTGTTGATGATGGAGCTTTTTGATGAACCTCTGTTCGAGTCGGAAGACAAGGGTGATCCTCCAAATTTCATCTGTTCATATCTGTTCTTCCAGCACTAAGTAAAATATTTTAAGAGATTATACTCAATAAAATGCTCTCAGTGTTTAGCCGTACAAAACAACTCCACACCAAATAATACGGTGTCATCAGGGGTGAATCGACTACGGATGCAGGAATTACAAATTTTCTCTACATGGGAGGCCGGTCGAAGGCATTTGATTGGGTTGATCATGATACGCTACTGATGAAATTATCATCAGTAGCGTATCATGTAGCATGCGTATCATCAGTAGATCATACTCAAATAATATAAGTCAAAAGGCAGAAGTCAACGGCGTTAATTATGATGGATCGGGTGTAAAAATCGGCGTTCCACAAGATTTCATTTTAGGCCCTTTCTTATTCCTGGTATATTTTACCGATCTGCCGTACATGGTGGAGAAATTGACTGATATGGTGTTGTTTGTGGATGATACTTCACTAGTCTTCAAAATTGAAAGAAATAAAGAAGATTTTGATAATGTTAATAATTTAGCATGAAACGCTGGTAAAACCAAGTGTATGAAATTCTAACGCTCCAGATTTCTGGCAAGCCATTTTAGTGTTAGATAGCAACATGTTACAATTAGTAAACGATATGAAGTTTCTTGGAGTAACCAATATTGCAAATAAATTAGCTGGTAGATTAAGTTCTGCGGCTTACATTGTTAGGAACATCAGACAAAACACGGATTTGGCTTTAGCTAGGCTAGTCTTTTTTTAGTTACTTCTATAGTGTCATGTCTCCTATGACATCTTGTTGCAGGGGAAAGCAGCGGATATTCAAACAATTTTTATACAGAAACGTGCTATTCAAGCAATTCATAATTTAAAATACACACACTCCCTAAGATTACTTTTAAATGAAATTGAAATACGAACTGTAGCTAGTCAATTTATTTTCTATAATATAATGTATGTACGCAAGAACCTTGCAACATTTTGCAAATAATCACAGCCTAGTTGCCCCCCGTGTCAGACTCGAGAAAGTTAGCAATTCTTTGAACGGTCAGTGCATTCTCTACTACAACAAGATACCTCTGGTAAATTTAAAATTGCAATTTGAACAATTTAAAAAACTACTTTGTCTAAAAAGGTATATTGGAATGTTCAAGATTATATTCATGACAAGACTCTTTGGGTTAATTTATTTTCAAAATTTCGACCCGTTAAAATGTCAAAGTCAATCATGCTTTTAACACAGAACTTGCTGTAAATAATTTTGTAATTATTTCTTCCTACATATGATTTATAATTTGTAATATTTGTAGGTACTAGTGAAACAAAACCTATATTTAAAAGAGATCTCAAAATCAATTGTGGGAGTTTCTTCGATCTTCTACTCCCACAGTCGTCCAATGTAAAGGGGCGAAAAATGGCATATGCATTGATATCTACATTAATAATGAAATTCTGACTTTGACTTTGACTTGGCCGGTTTATTTTCTTGTGTTTAATAGCGATTGAATGATTCGGTTCGAGGCAATTCCGTTTTCCTAATAAAAACCGGTAGCTAACATGAAATATCTACCGGATGTCGGTGCCTGTGTCTACCGTCGACCCCATTTTACAGGAAGCTTGATGATTATATTGACCGCAGTAGAGTGTAGTGTACACAACACGGCATAGTTCTTTTGTTTTTGTTGAATGAAAAACTATTGCCGTGAGAACAGGAGAACGTGTGAAAGATACTTAAGCTTAAAGTAGGTATCACTTGGTAAAACTAAAAGTTTTAGTAAAATTAATTAATTAAGGTTATATCCTATAGTCCTATCACTGTTCTTCAATAGGTAACAGGTAGCTACTAAAAATAACTCGTATTAACCAAATTGGCTAAACGTTACTGCCTTTACTTTGTAAATCTATAAATTGAAAGCCATTTTCTCTTCCGCATTTTATACCCAAATGCACAGCGTCACTCCAATGAATTTTGCCGTTAAACCGAATTTCAAATATCGATCTGGACAATGCGGGGAAATCAGGACTTGGCGATTCCAGGGGTAGAACCGCACGCGTCTGCCTGCCGACCAATCACGAGCTAAGAACTTGACAGATGCGCGCGCAAGCCCATTATACTCCATACTATTGTTTGCCGGGATAAAATAAAGCTAGGGTGGACTGGGCACCAAACATTTGGGATAGCAAACATCGCTTTACACATGTCATTCAGAAAAAAAAATATAGAGAAAGGAATACCTATAAAACAATTGTGCCTCTGCTACTCCATATGGAATTATAGTCCCATATGGAGTATTTGGCTATATTTTTTTAAATCGGAAAAACATGAAGTGATTTCAGCTTCAGCCGACTTCAAAAAGGAGAAACTTTTTTTTGTGTGTGTTTGTTAAGCGAATGCTCCGTCAATTACGAACTGATTTTGATGATTCTTGTTTTGATTGGTTGCTAGTACCTAAGAGGTGGTCCCATACACATTTTATCAAAATTGATTCAGCGCTTTTTGAAAAAATCAACAATTACAAAAAAAAGTATACACAGGTTTGTGGCTCCGTGCAGCAAAGGTTTTGATGAGGACTTTTCATGTACACAGACTTCATTCGCATCCCGACCGGGGGGAAGACATAGGGCTTGAACTTGAAGTTGTTTTTTTTTTAAATTTTAAACTTGGTTCACCAAGTGATGATTCATCATCACTTATATCTTTTCGAATAGACCACGAACATACAACTTTGGAGAACGGCTGCCAAATCAAATATCGCGATCCTTCAAAGGTTCCAATCAAAAACTCTACGACTAATCACAAATGAACCATGGTACATTACTAATGAACGCATTCATGGAGATTTGAAAGTCCCAAAGTCCCAAGTCCCAACCTCAAGAGATATAAAGCAAGACTAGAAAGGCATCCTAACTCACTGGCCCTAAACCTGATGATGGAACCGATAACCCTCAAAAGACTAAAAAGAAGAGCACCACAAGATCTGCTAAACTAATCCAAGAATAAATGTAAAGGATGGTACACTGGTCCCATACCTAAAAGCCTGTCTACACATCAAATCTATAGCTGAATGTCCTAGATGACAGATTGCTGTATAAAATGAAGAAATAATAATAATAAAAAAACATATATCTTTTCGAATAGACCACGAGCATATTGAAACATTAAAACTACTTTATTTTATTGCAAAAAAACGCGCATTCAAACTGACAGTTTGGCAAGAAAAAGGACCTACAGCGGATGTAACGTGATAGTTGCTGTCAGTAAGCTATGCGTCAATCTCCTTCTCATTTTTTCACAGAGAAAAGGAGAGGCAGACTGACGCGTAGCTCTGTCCCTTACTGACAGCAACTATTACGTCACTTCCTCTGATGAGGTGTTTTAAAACTTGGGCTGCTTGGCGTTACTTTAAATTCGTATTTTTTGTTGAAAATCAATTCTAAGTACTATAAAAATGAGCAAAGCATATAAAAGAGGGTCCTTTTTTTTAGGTCTCAAAATATTATTAAATGTGATAAATATCTTGACCGATAGCTTCTTTATGAATAAGTACATAGGCTGCAGGTACGTAGGCTGTGGCTTGCGATAGGTAATGGTAATAAATAGCATCTGCATTCTACGCCTTACTTTATAAGCTGTGCGGAATATTTTTGCACGTGTTTTGTAGGACAATGGTCTTGCTCCTCGCGTTATTGCAAAAAAAACTAACGAAGCAATTTATGTATCCATTCATAATTGATTATGATCGTATCGCGAAACATCTACGCAATAGGATGGCACTACTGTGCTAACAATAAGTAAATTTATAAATCTATAAGTCTTTGTCTATATGTATACCTATTTTAGATAGAAGATCACATTCCGTGATTCAGATATATAGTAAGCATCTGTTAGATCACCCGTTCTGCTGCTTTGTTCGTAAATAGCGTTACCTACTCGTAGTTTACGTACTTCCATAACATACCAAATAACGGACCTTTTATATCACCGGTGCATCAAAAATCGATGCGACCCCTAACAAATTGCTGCAGTTGTTTTGTTAAAATGTTTATCAGAAACCTGTAACCATGACAACGCGCCCTCACCGGCAGGTGTGTGGGGACCTCCAGGATTTAATCAGGTGATTGTGACGGACAGCCCGCCACCGAAACACGTGTGTGATGAGATGTGTTATACACCCAAATAAAAAAAATGTATGTGCATATACTACTCGTGGAAAGAAGTTACACACATTATGGAAAGCGACGAGTCTATGGTGACTCAAAAATAAATTATTATTTTGAGGAATACTCCTCC
This sequence comes from Argyresthia goedartella, assembly GCA_949825045.1. Taxonomy (NCBI): domain Eukaryota; kingdom Metazoa; phylum Arthropoda; class Insecta; order Lepidoptera; family Argyresthiidae; genus Argyresthia; species Argyresthia goedartella. The sequence goes on along the minus strand of OX463824.1, from coordinate 16,924,544 downwards.
TTGCTCCTCATAAACAGTTATTTTTTTATTTTTTATGAATTTGAGCTGTATGGCAAGATTGATTCCTCAAAACTCAAAACTCAAACTCAAAACGTTTATTCTGTAAATAGGCCACAAGGGCACTTTCACATGTCATTTCATTTCATTTTTTACAGAACATTTGGTATTATTATCATATTATCAGAAAAAAAAAAAAAAAGTACTTAATTATTGTTTCTGAGAGATGTAAAGAGTCTCATGTCATAATAAAATAATTAAAATATAAATAACAGAGATGTATAGTCTCTTTAGTCAATAATACAATGATAATAGGAGATGTAAATGGTCCCCACAGTCAAGAGTTGTATAATTAAATTAATCTTTGGAGGTGTAAAAGGCCTCCAAGTGTCCAGTAAAAGAAACTCTGGCAGTGAGGATGCTCACAATTAATTAGAACAATTCAGTCCCAAGCATTTTTATCGTCTATGTACTCTTTAATACTGTAGTAAGCTTTAGAAATTCCAAAAAATATGTTTGTTAATCAGATATGCGAGGACAATATAAAGGGTTATCCAATGTGTGTGAGGTATTAACGAAATTCTCTTTTTTATTTGAAAGGCCCATGTATGCCATTATGCAAGAAATATGACGCAGCGGCTTCTCACGGTGGCACGGGACCGAGATGTTCATTTTTCAGAGCAGAGATCCGGCTGAATTTGAGTGATGGCCTGGCTTATTTTGTCTTTGAAGGTATCCGACAGTATCACATACGTGAAATAATCCTAATAACTTAATGATCGGCTGATCGATTCGATCTGATTCGATCAGCACTTATTGTAGGTGCATACATGCGGATCGCATCGGCAACGGCCTATTTTATAGTCTGTTCAAAAAATAGTAGACTTTTACTTTTCCTTATACCATATCCATTGCGCGGAAACCAGCTGCCAAAAATATATTTTCCTGAGCTGAACCCTAAAATATTTCTGCTGTGAACACGGTGGCAATGACAGCGCAGAAACGCGGGAACGTGCCGCCGGAGCGTGCGACACGTGCCTATGCGCGCGCGCACCCCTAGAAGCGCACCTTAGTAAACGATGTAACGACAGCAGAACAGTCTAATTAGGGCAACTCAAAGTATATACCTATGAGGGCGCTTATATTTTAGGCCCGAGTGTGGTCTGACTATGGTCCCTGGTCACGCAGGAGTTGAAGGGAGGCCTTTACTCAACATCGGGTTCCCTGGCTGGCCAGAGATTATGATGATCTGACTGACATATTGTAATTGGTCGTAGTGCACAGAACAATGCCTATATATATATGTTACCGTAAGATTGTCAAAACCGTTAGTTGATAAAGTTACGTTTTTCTTTCTCGATTGTTGGTCAACTATCGACAGATAGTAAACTGTAGCGTATTGCTTACTAAATGACGCGTTTGTTGATAAACTAACGGTAAAACCGTTAATAGTAAACTGGTTTAATCTTGAATTGCAAACTAAATACCAGGGCAAACTCTGCGGTAGCTTAGGTGAAGCTTAGTGAAGACTAGAAGGGGCGAGCGTAGCAAAGCCCCCGAGTAGTCTTCGTGTTAGTTTGACATGTAAAAACAAAAGAAACATAAATTCTGAACCCTGTCGGTCAGGTTTGCTATCAGTCAACAGTTGATCCACTAACGCGTTAGTTTATCAACTAACGGTTTTGTCTAACTATCTTATATGATATATATGGTGATATATATGTCACCGATATATCTCTGCCATGTCTGCAATCCGAGCCTACTGCGCCTGGAAACTATGAAACCTTGCTTTGGTCTTGTCGATAATAGCTATGATTAATACTGGTGATGATGAGTATTAAGTCTTCCCTGCTCTACCTGGTTATTATTAAGGATAATTCTGGAATACACTTCTATTTGTTTCTCTAGACTCCAATATTATAGTTTTGGTCTAGAATTGCTCCTATTTCGAAATTACGGAAGCCAATCTTTTCTGATTTACTTCTGTAGGACTTATTTTATTTGTCGAATTTTATTGATGTATAAACACATCTATCAATCAATCATAACCATCACAAGTAAAGTATAAACTTTACTTGTGATGCTGACCGTCCCATATGATTCCCTATTCGGGATTTTCTGTAACCATCGGATTATTTTTATTGTACTTTAGTTAAAGGTACCGTACGAGTGCTTATTTCCAAAGCTGTCTCTCATTTTTTTCTGAACCACTCGTTGCATCAACATTGTATTCTGTAATGTTATTCACCTTTAGCATTTGGGGGCCGACGGTGAATTGTTAAACAACTTTTGACTGTTTTATGTGCAGTGCATGGTTTTTGGAACAACAAGGTACGAAGTTTTGTTTTCGAAATACGGAAATTATAAGTATTTGTAGATATCTGAATATTCGAAAAGTTGGTATCTATTGCAAGGTGAAAGTATGAACGGCCCCTGTACAACTCTTTTAGCAAACTAAAAGAGTTGTACATTGTACATTCACCAAAGTGAATGCTAATTGCTACTAATATTATAATAATAATAATAATAATTCTTTATTGCACAGAAAACACAATGGAAAAAATACAACGAACAATATGCAAAGGTGAGCTTATTTCTAAAAAGAAATTTCTTACAGCTAACCTGTGAGGAAAGGAAAAAATATTTATAGAGAGGTAGTCCTAGTGTACAATTAAGATTTAAAAGAAAGAAATAAAGTCAATATACTATCAGATAAATCACAATACATCCCACACATACTATAAAATAAATTAATAGAATACAATAAATACATAGATACACATACATACTATAAGATACCCACTATGCGGAAGAGAGGAGATGCTGTTTCAACTTTTTCTTAAAAGAGAACAAGGATTTGCAATCCCTAATAGCGCAAGGAAGTGCATTCCACAAACGTATTATCTCAATTGATGATAGGTTTGCAAACAATACTCAGTTTTGTTACCTGACTTACATACTCGCATCTCTAAAATACCTACTTCACAGCATTATGATCCCGTTGAATCGCTAATCAGCTTCTCCATTCTTCGAGCCGGCGCCGGCGCAGGCCATTTATAAATCAGAATTGAATCAATTTGGTTATTCACGAACCGGTTGATAACAGCACAATAAACAGACAGGGCACTTTTCACCCCCTAGCTACCTTTTTACCAAAACAACCCCTAATGTCTCATTGCTAAAGCATGAAACCGAACTATTAGGGGTTGAATGCCTCTCCAGTTATTCGAGTGGCTGTAAATTGACTCCTTGCAGAGAAGTAATAACGTTAGCATTTGTGTGGTGTAGGGTGGTATAGTGAAGCGGGCGACAGCTGCGCATGCGTGCGTCGCCGCGTCGTGATATAGGCAGGTGGAGGTGCGCGAGAGTTCATGTGCTTTACCTACAGTACTTTGGTGTTGAGTTATGCTCTACATTGTCTGACTATTTACACGCCCTACGCCGATATTATGATTTACGAATGAGATAATAATAATAATATTGATAATAATACCTAGGACACTATTTACAAGCTCTGTGAAGTTAGCAGTACAAAGTCATAGAAAACGGGGCTCAAATTCAGGGGATTTCGAGCTTATTTTGAGCTCCCAGAATACGAAGATTCAGAATTTGAGCTCGAGCGGGTTTCGAAAAAAAACGCAATAAAACACCAGCAGTGCAAAGTCCGAGTAGAGAAGTGAAACTCGCAGGTATTTGGACATGATTTTAAGCTCCCAGAATATGCAATTAGATCTTCTCTAACTTAAATAGTTTGCGAGAAAAAAAATAAAAACCATTTACACAACAATATCATCTAGATAGATGAAATTGATATGTTTTTACACGTTTTATCTAAACCACTAAAGCGAGAAATTTGAAATTTTGTATCCTGGAATCTCTAAGCTTTTTGCTGCAAATTTCAACTCTCTGCTCTGTAAATTCGCGACATTTTCAACTAGAGGGTACTTGAAGGTAGAATGGAAGTCAGCTAATTTAGGCTTGATTTGTGTGATGATGGGGCACAATTTCTGCCACCCCGTATGGAAAAAGGCATGTCGCTATGATTTTATGTATTTTTTTTTCTTGTACTATGATGACAGTCTAAAACGCCATACCATTTTACGCCATACGATAACGTATGATATGTCTGACTAGTCTAGACAAAATGGACGACGAAAAGTCTAGACAACCTCTGTGGCGATGCGGTTGTGGCTCTGCCTACCACGTGGGAGGTTCCAGGTTCGATCCCCAGCTGGGGATAAATAAAAAAATACCCCCAGGATTTCGGATGTTTATATGTGTGTGACGTCGCTGTTTTTGGTTCCCACGACCCAGGTTATCCTAGTGTAGGGCCAGGAGGAATGTATGTGCCTCAAATGTAAAAGTCTATGTTTATGCTTATTTTAGCCATTGGACTAGAAAATGTTGTTAGACGGTCGATTTCGCTCCATTATAATCTTATTATAATTTATCGTTTCTAAAAACCGATTCATATTGGTTGAGCATACTTCGGTAACATAAACCCAACGAACCCATATAATGCGGAATTTGGTAGAGCCACTACTCTTATCTACTCATATATGTAGAATGCGGGACACTACAACTTAGTATTATTATACCTATGCAAATTGCCATACTGATGCAGGCGTTGCTGTATGACTAGCTAGGGGCATTTTGCGCCGCTTGAGTGGTTCTGAGCTTTATGGTTTCAAGATGTGCCAAAATAACGTTCCTATGTTTTGTAAGCAAAATTAAATCCACCAAAAAACATGCAGACATATGAAAAAGGCAAGCCCGTCTCGCAGAGCACCGGAAAAAGTTTTGAGATCTTATGTAAAAACAAATCGGTTAATGTATCCAGTACATTAACCGATTTGTACTACGATTGTACTTACCTTACTCGCTAATCTTGTAGATTTTATGTAACCAAAGTAATGGCCAGTACAAATGCTTTGTCTTTGACGTTCATATTATTTGCTTTGGCCAATGACATTTATTTGTTTACATAAAATCGGCTTGTGTTTAAGCGATTACCAAAAACGCACCAATTTTACTAACAATAAATTCATAACGACCGCCAGAATTAGTAAGCGATCACTAAATTGTGTTTGGGTAAATGATCACCAAACTTCTTACCTTACCTTAATTACACATTATAGTCATAATGTGTAATTTTTCAGATAAGAAATGAGTTTTTACCAAGTAGTTTAACATTATGCTGATCGTAAAGTGCAGTTTTGTACGCAGTAAAGAGGGTTTATGATAGGTGTGTAGATAAAATAAATTGTGATTATGAAGACACACTTTATAAGGACCTCCTTAAAAACTTCGTGAATATTTCATCATTTTCCCAGGATCGTAATTAGTGGAAAAACTAGCTTTACTTTTGCTTTTGGTAGCGGTAGACCATATTGCCGTTAATTTAAGGGTCGGCATGCGAACAGTACAATATTCCTTTCAATAGCAATGCACTATTTATGCTCTATTTATGGGCATAAAAATGAACCGGGAATTCACCATATGTTCGCTACCATAACGGACACCATATTACCTACCTATATTCTATATTTACCTAAATATCTCTCTGTTTCGGTAGCAAATGTGACAAAAACTTGTATAATCTACAGAAATAACTTTGTAATCGCATTCAATTTGAGATATTATCTATTTCACATGTAAAATCTTAAAATTGCATGTGGAATATCTAGAAATCCGGACTGAAAATTGTAAAATGTTTGAGATTTTTCTCTAATTCTAGTACTGTTCAAACTTTGAAGCTTGTGGGTCTGCTAAAAGTACTTTAGAATTTTGATGATGGGTGAATGAGTCAGTGATACAATTAAGGAACTTTGACTTGTCGTAGTTTTAAATGTACTGGTTCAATTTAAATGTAATTTGAGAATATACCTAGTTATATTGTGCCCGGTTGGTCACAGGAAATTCCAGCTTCTAGCTTTATCCACAACGAAGTTACAGGGGGGTTGTAAATGCCCTGAATTGCTCCGAGGAAATGATGGTACCGTGAAATAAGAAGTGGCACTAAAGAGTGTAAGAAAGGGGGAATTTGAATAAAACCTTTAAACCGGAAATATCTCGAAATTACATGCAACTTCCACTGAGGTCATGTTAAACTTACTCGATACATCTAAAGCAGGTCTACCTTCGGTGTCACTGTGGGACATGACTCATGGGAAATCCTGTAGAATTATAATATCGCAATTTTGAACCTTATGCGACAAACCGAATGGCCGAGTCAGCAGTGACCCTGCCTTCGAAGCCAAGGGTCCCGGGTTCGAGTCCCGGTGGGGGCAAACATTTGTTTGATGAGAACGGATGTTTGTACCCTAGTCATGGTTGTTTATCTCTCTAAGTATAACATTTATCTATATAAGTATGTGTAGCAAGATACAGGCAATCCTAGTATGGGGCTAGATCAATGTGTGTAAAGAGTGTCCAAGGTGTTATTATTATCATTTATCATTATCATTTGTTATCATCAAACAAATATTTACCCCCACCGGGACTCGATCCCGGGACCCTTGGCTTCGTAGGCAGGGTCACTGCCGACTCGGCCATTCGGGTATAGGGTCCATTCATTGTAATATTTGACAGCGGTACCGCATTTCTGGATAGACAATCTTTCAATATGCAAACAGAAGGAAGTGCCAATAGTAAGACTGTTAAATGACCTTTACGCTTTCATAAAACATTTCCCCAGTAATTTTTGGACCCAAAGGACCGCGTCGTAATTCAGTGCGACAATCATCTCACTAGATTATTTTAGTATGATATAATTATATCACTAAACTAAACTAGGTCATGGTTATCGTTTTATTTCTAGTAAGATATTTATGCTGTATATAGCTATATTCCTAGGGATATAATTATATTACTATATTACTCCGATAGTTACATGACTAAGATAAATAGATGGATGGCCTAACGCAGTATTTTAGGCAGCCCAAACGTTTCGGAATTTATCTACTTTAAATGTACTACAGATTGTAGTTTTTATAAATTTCCTTAAAGTATAAATAAAATAAAAAGTTGGTGGTGATATTGTGGTTTTAATTTGTGATTGATGTTGTGTGTGATGTTTTTGATTTGTGCACGATGCACATCTCAAACCGGAGTCAGCTCCAGAGACCCCTGCCCACCAGGGACTGCATGGCTCTTTGATAGTGACACCAGTATGTAACCGAAGACTGTTGCTGCAGCACCATCCAGGCATCCGCTAATGGAGTCTGACCACATGCAGAGCGATTTATAATGCACACTATTGTTCAGGTTATAATTCTGTGCTGTTAGTATAGTATAGCTAGTTGGTTTGGCTCCTGAACACTATGATTTGTCGATTTCGTTGTTTGTTATTGATATATCTAGCTTGATATACTGTGTGTGCCGCATCATGAAGGCATCAAAAATGGCACTACGAGTAGATCAAAATATGTCGTATGTGATTTGCAGCCGAATCATTATCCTTCCAATATTACCTTAAAACCTAATATTCAATCAAGCACTGCCTTCCTTCATTTATCCATTAACATAAGATTAACACTTTTAATTAGCTTCAAACAGTACCCATTCATTCAAGATAGTATTTTAACCACACGTGCCACATAAGTCACAAAACTACCCCATCTCAAGATAACCCCAAGACCCCAGTCCAATTAATTTCTTTCATTCATTCCCTCGCTTCTTGTGGCGCAACAGGTGCCGTGACCTGTTTCTTGAGGGGTGGCGACTACTTACAGAAGCCACCTGTGGGCGCAAGTGGCTTGATAAGCTTCGAGGAGTTCATTTAAGGTTATGGGGTGTGAATTTGTTTGAGTAATTATGTGGTGGTGTATTGAAGATTTCGCGGTATGCAGATTGCGTGAACATTTCGGAACATTTTGGAAATGCAATATTCCAGTGGTGGTCCAAACTTTCCGAGGATATTCCGAAACTAATCTTGCGTATCATAATGTTTAATTTATCAATTGTTTCATTGTATTTATAGACCATTTATACCGAGAAAACATCCACCAATATATATAAGTTATGAAAGTTATTTCACGAAACCTTTATTTTATGATTTAAGGCATTTATGTAGTTGACTTCTGACAAAAAAAAATTAGATACAAGTAGATACATTTTGAGTTAGAGGCATTGTGGCCGATATTACAAGGCAGATAGTAGATACTAGCTAATTAATTTTATTCCCAATTATACGATGATAATGCCATAAACATCGCATACGAAATTACAACCAAATGTTACTCCAAACATTTTGATCAAAAATTCCTGTAATAAGGTATTAGCCCATTATGGTAATTAGACACGCTGCTACCCCCTCGGAAGTGGTTTGACCGCATGTGATATAGGTGCATGCCGCACGGATCCGCTTTATATCCTTATCTACGAGTAATAGAGTTCAAAAGTAAAATCATGTAGTTGTTTCTGATAGTACATGCGTACAACCACACTAGGCTCGGGGGTGCGGTGGGAAATCGAGCTTACTATGACTTTTATTCTCATTAGGGAGCTGCCATATATACCGATACTTTACATACCATTGACCCTGGCCCCACACTGGGATTAAGTAGTACAGTATATGTATATAATAAATTCATGATTTTACCTACTAAAAATTGTGTGTAGCTACCTACCTACATATGTGAATTGTATGTCTGTTTATATGGTAAGTGTATGTATGACACTTCAATGTACATTTAATTATTTGATATGATTAAAAATAACAATATTAGAAGCCCAATTATCAGTTATAGAATATAATGCAACAAAAATTTATCAACGAATAACCGTTTTAGGAAAAACGATAAAGCCGTGCACACACCATTTGTTCAGCCATTACACAAATCAAATTTGGAAAAAATCGCCACTTTCTCGGCAAAAAAACCATCATTTCCGACCCTCGGGCGGTGTGCCTTATTGAACATGTGACGAGGTGAATGAATTCCCAAAGTTAGGGGTGCGCCTTCCGAATGATATAAAATGTAAAGTTCGGAACAAACAATTACATACCGACACACATCTGTCGGCGTGTAGACAATCACGATACGGCACGCGATTATTTGAATGCTTGCGAAATGCATTGATACTTTTGGTTTCGTCTTGCTAAAGTAATTTCATATTCATATTCTTTATTGCACAGGTAATATAAAGTTACACACAGTTACACGAAATGTTACAAGCAAAGGCGAGCTTATCTCTAAAAAGAGATCCACCAAACAAATAAAAAAATATATATACTTCAACTACATAAAATAAAATATATAGCATGCACATATATAAACCACGATAAATCATACATATACCTACATAGATATGGTACCTCTTACGGAAAAGAAAGGAAATGCACTTTAATGCATTTCTTAAAAGTGAAAATTGAGGGTAAATAATATTTTTAAGTCTATGTAACAGATTGGTGATGTTGATGGTGATGTTCAGAACAAAACTTTAGAATATATCGATGTGATGGGTTATTTTGAGTTATAAAATATTTTTTATATGAGTCATATGTTTTTTTAAATCATATGACTCATATAACAGTTTAAAGGAAACAAAAATATAATCGATACAAAATGAAGCATTACTATTATTCCCAATAAGTATCAAGACCCCACATTCCCCCACACTATCTGCCAGCTGCTCAGCCGCGCACCCGTCGCGTATTCATACACTAATGCACGCTTTTTAATTACGTTCTGCTGATAAATCTCCGCTGCACAACACGAGACGGTAAATGTCGTGGCGTGTGCCGTGCGCGTGTGGATACGGCCTTATGGCGCGACATGGTGGGTAGTCATGTGAAATGTGCTTTGTTGATTTAATTTACGTTACCTATTTTTTGGATATTTGGTATGGTGCTTATTTATCAATCACACACACTACATTACATTATATTTCGAAAAAAACAAAAAAATGTGACAAATAAATGAAAAAATAATATCGACGCCAATTCGTTCAGAAAATTATATGAGGAGTTACGTGTTAAATGACAGAAATAAAACCAGTGAAGTGCGAGTAGGACGTCGGACCCGCACAGGTAGGGTTCCATACCATTGTACACGGAAAACGTAAACGTCTTTTGTACGAGTATACCTTTTAAATTTTTAATAATAAAATATTAAATACTAGGTAGGACTACATTCAAGGCCGTATATATCGAAACATTGAAAAAGAGTTTTGTATATGTAGTATGATGTAAGTATTGAACGATGTACTAAGGTTAACGAAACTCTTTGCCATTGAAACTGGAAGAGGATAGAAATTGAGTAACTTATTTACTAAAATAAAATCAAATATGATAAAAAACTTAATATTATTTTCTCAAACATGCAATGAACGTGCGTTATTTTATAACAGGCTTGGAAGTATCACGTCTCGGGCAGCGCACGCACAACTCGAGAGACCTGTAAAGGAATTTCATACAAAATTTAAGGCCTAGGCCGGGAAGTATTTTTTTTAAATTTTATGCTTATAGCTAAAGACATCAACGGGCGCACGGAACTTACGATTAGTAGTATTTTTTAACTTGTTTTTTTTTAATGATGTATTTTTATTTCATTGCATATGTTTGAGAAAAGCACTATACGTATACATGCCTCTGGCTGTCACCGGCCCTACGGTGGTGGGCCGTCTATACCTACTGATTCTTTCCCGACGTCTGCAGTATTGTACTATTATTATACTTCGAATAAGCAATTATTAATCGTATAATGACCAATAACTAAGCACAAAACTATAATACCTGCAATTAAAGATATTTTCCGATAACATCGGGAGAGTCCAGTTTTCACATAAACAAATACAACAAAATGGCAAAGAAAATGGCCATACTTACCAATAATTTATTGTATGGATTTTTAATTATTTGTTGTTATAGCGGCAATAGAAATACAACACCTCTGTGAAAATTTCAGCTCTCTACCTATTTCGGTTAATCCGGTTGAGCCCGGTGACAGACGGACGGACAGACGGACAGCGGAGGCTTAGTAATAGGGTCCCGTTTGGCACCCTTCGGGTACGAAACCCTTACAACAGTGACTAATTGCTAGCTCATGGCCTCACAGCAATCTGAGACCTTCAGTAAGCCCCCTAATAGACTCAGCTACGTGGTAACGAAAATAGGTAGTGGCCACATAATTCTGTGACTGGCCTATCATGCAATTTCGTAAATATAGTCGTAAGTAGATAATTATCGATAATGATAGGAAATACAAACCTCAGCGGCATCGACAACAGTAGGGTTGCCATTCCTCACATGCGATAGGAACTCTCCGGGACACGTGCACTAATCATGGGTAAAATGTACGTATAGCAGGGTGTAACACTGAGGTATTAAAAAAAACTCAAAACTCAAATCATTTATTGCAATTAGGCAAAATAATGCACTTTTACAAGTCAAACACTAACTTAAGTCTCAAAAATAGAAAATAAATTTGTTATCATTTTCAAATATTTTTTTTTAAATTAAAATTAAATTTATTATTTTTAATATTTAATTTTAATATAACATTGATTTCCTTTAAATATTATTATTTTAAAAGTTGATTATATAATAATTTGATTTTATTTAAATAATAAAAAAAAAAAATTGATTTGTATACAAAAAATTAAAAATAAATCAAATGATCATATTTGATTTATTTTTAATTTTTTCCTAAACTAAACTAATGAGTACATAACTGGTTATGGTTTGAGTTTGAAAAAGGAATATTCTTCATCAAGTGGTGATTCATGGCTGATTCTCGCACAGGAAAAAGCAACACCATTAACTCTACCAGTGCTTCGGAATTACGCCTGTCAGAGAAGATAGCACCAAGAAACTCTACGGGGATGTCATTTTTCAAATTTTCATATATTTTTTTTATTACACAATGTACGATATAAAAATCATCTAATCTAATGACAATATTATAACATCGTATCCATGAGTGTCAATAAGATGTCTCAAAATAACAATCTAACAAAATAAATAAATAAAAACAAAGACAAGCTGTAATGAACATAACTTATGAGAAACCATACTCGACCAGTCCCCCCAAGCAGCACAAGTTCACGAGTATGACTTTGCACCAGCCATCACCCCCCTCGCCATATTTGAGGGAGGCGAGCAATCCGCTACACAGAGAGCTACATAGTTAAACTATAGGGGGTTATTAGGGATATCATGCTGAAAACCTTTCGCTATGAAACTATCGCCTTATTATATATTATAGATATCAGTAGCAAAGCCATTCAAATTCGAAATGGACCAATCACATCGCTAGAAAGGACAGCCCATCATCGGAAAATAATCGTGTCCTAATTGGTCCACTGGTGTTACGATCGATGTCAGATATACTTAAAAAACTACTGATTTGATCAGAGCAACTTTATGTTATACTTATTGGCACAAGCGACCAGCTGATTGTAAAGAAGTGAAAATGTCGAAAGAAATATATTTAAATATTTAAAATTTGATAATTTGAACTGATGATAATTTAAAGCCGACAAAAGAGGCTTTTTGAAGACGTACAGAAAACTGAAGTCAAATAAAAACAAGTATGTTTTCAGTTTAGTATAGTATAACATTTATAGCATTTACATACAGGCCCATACATTGCTTCTGGCCCCACAGTAGGATACCGTGTCGTGGGAATTGGAAACAGCGACATCACACACATATAAGAATCCAAGACATGGGGTTTTTATATTCTTTATTCCCAGCCGGGGATCGAACCCGGGACCTCTCTCATGGTAGGCAGAGCGACAACCGCATCTCCACAGAGGTCGAGGAGTAAGTAGTACAAAATCAATAACTGACTTAAAAAGTGACTTCTAGTTATCTTGTCTATTCGTCCTTCAGTAAATCTAACAAGCATCGAACAGGAAATAGAAAACGCATTTCAGTCATCTTCAAAGAGACTCCAACCTTTAAATAAATATTCTCAAAGTGACCATTGAGAAAAATCTCTTGTCAAATGCAGCAAATGGATTTGTGAGGTACTAAACCTGCAATGGTAAAAATACACGCAAATTTAGGTTGTAAGTGAATGTGTTAGAGTTCAGAGTATCTGCAAAGTTAAGATGGCAAATCTGCAGACTGACCACTGGCTGGAGAAGGCGCTATTAGTCTATTCACCCTAGAGAATTGAGGGTAGGGTGACAATATTTTAAATGACAGAAAGTATTGGTACATAGTTAAATTAGCTGGTAGATTCAGTTCTGCGGCTTACGCTAATACACAGTCAGGTCATAAGTTCTGTCACACAATAAAAACTTTTGAATTTAGAACGCTGGCCACAAAAAAGTTTATTGAATTCGAATTTCGAATTTTTCATGAAAATAAAAATGTGTACTTTTTAGAATTTTCCTCATTTTTAAATATGGAGTGGACACTTAAAGAAGACCGTGTCGCAGTTATTGCGTTGCATCGTTGCGGTTACGCGCCAATTCAGATTTTCGACTTACTGAAAAATTTGAATATAACCAAAAGATTCGTTTATCCATAAAACGATACAATGAAGACTCTAGTGTAGATGACAGGTCAAGAAGTGGTCGCCCTCGCTCTGTTAGGTCTCCAGCAGTGATAAAAGCTGTGAAGGCGCGAATTCAAAGAAATCCCATACGTAAGCAGAAACTGTTGGCCCTTCAGATGGGGTTAAGCAGGACCACGGTGAAAAGGGTGTTAAATGAAGAATTAGGGCTTAGGGCATATCGAAGAAAAAAAGGACATCGTTTGGACGCCCGTTTAATGGACCTGAGACTGAAGAGATGCCGCGCTTTGTTGAAGCGGTACGCGGGAAAAAAGCAACGAGAAATTCTTTTTTCGGATGAAAAAAATTTCACCGTGGAAGAGAGCTACAACAAACAAAATGATAAGGTGTACGCACACAGCAGTGAAGAAGCGAGCAACCGTATTCCGCGTGTCCAACGAGGTCATTTTCCATCCTCGCTCATGGTTTGGTTGGGAGTCTCTTATTGAGGCTTAACTGAGGTTAATTTTTGTGAGAAAGGCGTAAAAACGAATGCAGTTGTGTATCAAAATACAGTCCTCAAGAACCTTGTGGAACCTGTTTCTCATACCATGTTTAAAAACAGGCACTGGGTATTCCAACAAGATTCTGCGCCAGCTCATAGAGCGAAAAGCACACAAGACTGGCTGGCGGCGTGTGAAATCGACTTCATCCGGCACGAAGACTGGCTCTCCTCCAGTCCAGATTTGAGTCCGTTAGATTACAAGATATGGCAACACTTGGAGGAAAAGGCCTGCTCAAAGCCTCATCCTGATTTGGAGTCACTCAAGGCATCCTTGAGTAAGGCAGCCGCCGATATTGACATGGACCTCGTTCGTGCTGCGATAGACGACTGGCCGCGCAGAATAAAGGCCTGGATTCAAAATCGCGGGGGTCATTTTGAATAAACTTTATTACCATAAGAATCTATGTTTTATTAAGTTCATTTTGCTATATAAATGTTTACATAAATAATAAACATGTCTAAATTATTTCATATTGCACATGTGACAGAACTTATGACCTGACTATGTAGAAACATCAGAAAAAACACGGATGTGGCTACAGCAAGGCTAGTCAATGTTAGTTACTTTCATAGCGTCATGTCCTATGGTATCTTGTTTTATTGTGGGGGAAAGCAGCGGATTTTCAAACTATTTTTATATTACAGAAAAGAGCTATTCGAGCAATTCATAATTTGAAACGCACAGGTCTCCTGAGAACTTTTTAAAGAAATTGAATTACTAACTGTAGCTAATCAATTTATTTTCGAAAATATGATGTATGGTACCCAAGAACCTTACAATATTTTCCAAATTTATCGATAACTTTAATGTGAACCTAGGAAATAATCAAAGACTAGTTGCGCCCCGGTTTAGACACGCGAAAGCTAGCAATTCTTTCAAGGTTCAGTGAGTTTTTTACTGCAACAAGATACCTCTGGAGATTTTCAAATTGCGATTTGAGCAATTTAAAAACGGCATGTATTTAACGCGGCGACAAATTGATACCATTCCGGATCTTAAAAA
This sequence comes from Argyresthia goedartella, assembly GCA_949825045.1. Classification (NCBI taxonomy): domain Eukaryota; kingdom Metazoa; phylum Arthropoda; class Insecta; order Lepidoptera; family Argyresthiidae; genus Argyresthia; species Argyresthia goedartella. The sequence goes on along the minus strand of OX463824.1, from coordinate 16,909,534 downwards.
AACTGAAAATGGATCGTAAATAAACTACTTTGGCGACTAATTTGAGGTAGCATCTTAACTAGAAAGCGGCGGCTTTTTAATGAGTTTTGAGGTTTTATTTAAATTTTATCTGGCAGTGATTTTCTTTTGTGGCAATTGAATTTCTTCTAAGGCGACAAATTATTGGCGGATAAAAAAGTTTAAATAGGCTTTCATAAATTCTAAAATGGGCTTGTCTATAAACTTGACCAAGGTCTTAAATAAATACAAACAAGATCTTAAAAAAAATACTTTTGGCTACATTTGTAGGGATCTAAATAAACCAAATTGTGACATGCTAAAAAACTATTCTAGGTCTATTTAATTTTTTCTTGACTATCTTATTTATTATTAACCTTCCCTCTTTTAAATGAAATTTAAATGAACCTACCTAAATAAACATAAGTATTGTTGGTAAATCTAGGTAGGTACTCAAAGTATTTATTCTAGTGCTGTATTTCAGCTTTAAAGTTTGAAACTCCTTTTCAAGTTTAAACTCCTTTTTTATGAATTTAAATAGCGTGCAATAAAAGGCATAAAATTTGATTCATTTTCTTTATTTATTAATTTTCCTTCAATACACAAAATACGGGGTGTAAGGGACAGCGTCCCGCAAACTGATAGGGGTTGCTCAGTCAACCAAACTGAAGAACTATCACCAGGATTTCTTTCCAGGAAATGAAAAAAAAAATTGCTTTACCATACAAAATGACGACCTCGATCAGACTAATTTGTATGGAAAAGCAATTTTTTTTTCATTTCCTGGAAAGAAATCCTGGTGATAGTTGTTCAGTTTGGTTGACTGAGCAACCCCTATCAGTTTGCGGGACGCTGTCCTTTACACCCGGTATGTAACTAACATAATAGTCACTAAAACGAAAAAAGTTTTTAAAAAAATGTAAAAAATCTACCTATTGCATTATTAATGCAGGCTTTGATTTGGTAGGGCGTCCTCTCTTCCTTTTTAATCCGATCGGTATTGACTTTGCCTCGATAGGCGGGATGGTAAGTTTTAGTCGGATGGCTAGACCCAGTATATGCTTGCAAATGTAAACTTTGAAGAATTGAGGGCAGGTGCATGTGCCTTGCTCCCATCCTGCGCTAGGTAGTTCGGTTTTCCAAAATGCAAAGTTTTTTTTTTTGAACTCATCAAAGGAATGCCATGCCTCATAATCATATGTCATGTTCGTAGCCGTCATTTTTTCACTGGGTACCAAATACACCTTTTTGTTGCAATCAGATGTAAGCGTTTTTACTTTAACGTTCTGTCTTGCCCAACGATATCCTTCTGTCCATTCTTTCAGTTCAATTTCGTGTGTTTGTGGTAATGAATTTTCATTGATATCGTTTGACCATTGCGTCACCATCTCTTTCGCCACAGTAAGGAATCGTGACAGGGGAAAGCGTTCACGCATAGTATTATGATCTTTAATTGATTTATTAAACGCTTCCAAAGCATTGTTTGTAGTCGGTGAAAGGGTTGCTGCTGCTCCTAGGAACCAATTAGGATTATTGATAAGCCATTCCTGTTCAAAATATTTTATAAATGAAGCCTTGGAAGCATGTTTTACGATGAAAGCCTGCGAAGCAGCATTGAAAATTTCCGGTGACGACGCATTATGTAAAGCATATATATCTTCCATAATATCTTTTCTTTCTTTTTTTTCCACTGTTTTGTCAACTTTTTTTTTCATATTTTTTATGGCGTGTGCCCAACACATGCGCACCGTGGTATCAGAGCCAAAAACTTCCAAAAAAGCATTTTTTATTGCTTGAGCTGCATCACTGACTAGTACCTTTGGTTTAAAATCGACTTCTAACAAAGATAAAATATTCTCCTTTAAGCCATTAAAAACCAACTCAAAGTCTTCTTTTTGCTCATTTGTTGCAACCCCCAGGCAAAGCGGATAGAACTTTCGGTTTTTATTTGTTGTTCCAATAATTAAAACCGGAAAACCTTGCCAGATCAATTTATAAGTCGCGTCAACGTGTAGGACATCAATAGAGCTTGCAAATTTCAATAATTTTTTTGTGGTCAAAGCAAATCTAAATTTAGGTTGGTCACTCTCCAATATCCAATACTTCATAACAAAAGGTTCATCCTCGTCTTCAGGAATGTTTTTGTGTTCAATTATCCACTTCTCTAGTTCCCCTAAATGAATGATTGGTTGACCAAATTTAATTTTTCGTCTGTCAGATAAATAATTACCTAATTGTTTTTTTGTAGGCAACTGGATTCCATCGATCTTTTGAAGAGCAGCCAATATAGCCTTCGGCTTCAAGTGCAGGTCAAACAGACTATTAATTTCTAGTTTAGTTTGATCAGAAATACCATAATTTGTTCGTGTCCCAACTTCATCATGATTATGATCAGCTTCAGAACGATAAACCAAAACACTGTCGGATCCAGATTCAAAAAGTAGGTACAGTTCTGCCGCGCATTGTGGTCCCAACTTACGTACTTTGTTACATCTGTAGAATCGCTTTTGTCCCTCTTCTGTCATTCTGGTGAATTTCCGAGACCAAGTATTTTCTGTACTCACAAAGTCTTCTGCCTCTTTAAAGTTAAGAAATTTATTATAAAACACCCAAACTTTGTTCCGTCCTCGTTTCGGTTTTGGTTCGTCTTGATTCTCTTCTTCTGATTCACTTGAACAATAATTCGGCACTCCATCATCACAATTTATGCTACGACTCGTTCCTGATAACTCAAACTGGTTCATTTTTGCAATACTACTTGCTTTTTTAAAACAAAAGACGTAAAAACTAATTATTCAGTTCGTTTATGCGCGAGAGCAATAAAAACAATAACAAGCAATAGCGAGCCCCGTCGCCCCGTGACGTTCCGTCGCAGTCGTCCGCCGCTTGCTATTGGCTAGAAACGCGCTCAACCCCCCGCTCCGCAGCCCCCGCACTGCTCAGACACACGAACGCATTTGCCGCCTTTTTCAAGAATTTCCGAATCTGCAAACAATATTCTAATATCCAAATACATTATTATAATACCCATTTTCAGTTTTAAAGCTACCTAACAATCGCTGCCAAAAGTTTATTTTTATAATGAAAGCCAGTAGTTGCCAGTGAAGAATGTTTGATATCCCCTCGGGAAAATTAGTCGCCACATTAGGTTTTATAATACCTTAACCAGTTTTACACTGATCCCGCTTGATATATTTGACACCTTACAGTAGCAGCCGTTTTTTAGTTTTTTTGATCCTAGCCTTTTGTTGCTTGTATAGTTTAATAGTTGCTAAGATATTTAATCACTGCAAAGTTAGTTTTTTTGTGACTTAATAGAAAGTCGCCTAAAAAGGATTTCAGTTGCCGTGTTAAATATTTGCCTTTAAAAACCATGTAAAAGCTACTTTGTCTTAAAAGGGATATTACAATATTCAAGATTACTTAAATGACCGGACTGTATGCGGTTAATCTGAGTCAACATAGCACTCGCTGTTAATAATTTTGTAATAATTTATTCCTGCTTATTATTAACAATCAATATTGTAATATTTTTTCTAGTTAAACACAACCAATTTTCTTTTCCCTGAACCTCCCACAGAGGTCCAATTAAGAGACGAGGCAAAACATGATATTCAATGAATAAATTAATAAATATTAGAGGACAATCTTACACAAATCAAACTAGGCACTTATTCATCACACAAATATTTGCCCTTACCGGGATTCGAATCCAGGACCGTCAGCTACATAGGCAGGGTCACTACCCGCTAGGCTAAACAGGTCGTTTTGCTAAGTATATGTAAATATCTACAGAAAGTAAAATATTTTGATTTGTTTTGGTATTCTTTATTGAGCTAGAAAAGATTTTGTAATCTTTAATTGCTTTACATTTCACATGAAACTACTACTACCTACGAAAGGGTTTTAAGTCTCCGTTCAAAAACATTGGCATTTTTTTAAAATTGCTTTTACGCTTACACTATTTGTGGTTACCCTACATCAAAGAAAATTGTGACCATGATTTTTCTCAGGTACATTTGAAGTTTTGTTCTTTTCTTTTTAGACTGTTATTTACGTAGTTATCTACATTGCTCGTTTTTTTTTGTAACATCTAACACTCCCAGACGCTTTTCACTCTACTAATATCTTATTATGGCAGTTCTGTTAGGTACATAAATGAATTGTTAGGCCGGGTAGTACCTACATATACAAATTTAAGTAAGCTCCGAGCTAATGCCATCTCTTGCTCTGCTACCAACTTTGTATATTATTTACGGGCTTGGGAGTCGCCATAGATGGGTTTGGCCAATAACGCACTGTCATTTGATTGATAAGCAGATGCGTTAAACCGCACGTTAATACTCGTAAAAAACGATAATATTAAATTAGAGCGTTACAACAACCGTTTGTTGCCATGACAACGGTCGTATCCGCAAGGTGACATTACACTCATCCCGGAAGCAAGGTGCTGGTACCGTCCCTCCTGCTGCAGTACCTAGCTGAGGGCCCTGTTCACGAATATTTGACCGAACGAAAAAATAAGGGAGTCCAGATTGACGACCCGAATGGCCGAGTCGGCAGTGACCCTGCCTAGGAAGCCAGGGGTCCCGGGTTCGAGTCCCGTTGGGGGCAAATATTTGTTTGATGAGAACAGATGTTTGCACCCTAGTCATGGTTGTTTGACTATCTAAGTACAATATTTATCTATATAAGTATGTGTATCGTTTTCTAGTACCCAAGATACAGGGAATCCTAGTTTGGGGCTAGATCAATGTGTGTAAGTAGTGTCCAAGGTATTATTATGTGATTGATCAGCATCTTTTCGATGCCTAATTATTCGTGATTGGTACATGGCCTTTATAGCGATTCAGATCAGGTTCAAAGCGAGGACATCACCATGGCAACCATTTCCATTCCAATACGCCGTAATGGGCTTTATTTACCTAATGCTACTTGTCCCGACTGTCTATAAACGAGTCTCGGTATTAGGTAAATAAAACCCATGTCGTGTTAATTTTGCGGATCAGCTGGGAACCTAAGTTCCCAACCTGAATCGGTATAACCACTTGTCTGTGGGGTAGATCAAAAAACGGTCCGTAAAAACACATGAAAAAATAATCATTCATCTGTTGATGGTCCCACAGCTGAGTGGATAAGACATTGTAGTTACCCCGCAGGCTCTGCAGGCAGTCTCGACAAAGATAGCGAGCGATGTTGGTTGTAAAGTTATAACATTTTAAAAAAACGATGATATCGTGAAGAAATGTTAAAATACAATTAATCAACTTAAATAATTGATAGATGTCTGTTTGAATCGAAATATATTTGAAGGATAGTCGGTTAGACGACAGGTAATTTTATTGCATCATAAAAAGTTTACATTATTATTGACATTGATAATAGACAAAGTTGTTAGCTCAATTAGGTACTAGTCTATATATTAAGGACATCTGGAACCTGTGCTAGGAAAAAAGTCCTGTATTTTCTTAGATAGTTGATAGGTTTCTGGTTCAGGATATTCTAGTGTGGCGCCAGAAGCAATGTATGTGCCTGTATACAAATGTTTATGTACGTTACGTTCTAGTTTAGAGAAGCAAAGCAATAATGGTAAATATTTCACTTATAAATCTACCTAAAGCTTACCTTATTGCAGTTATAGCTGGCAGTTGTATAAATCAAACAAACCATCAAAAAAGGACCCCAAAAATGCTCATACAGCTTTTTGTGATCGGCATTAAATCTACCATTGTACTGGTAGTATGAAAGTGGGTACACATTGTAATCAGCGGAGGGTGGGGGAGGCAACGGATTTATCGATCGCACGGAACTCGTGTGCAGGCGCATCTGCGCGGGGATTCACATACCTCTTCAGTTTTAGTTATATATTTTGGAGAAGTCAACCTTCTTAGTCGGATTTTGGTTATATAGAGCCTGGATAAGACTTGTGCGTAGTACATAGAATTACTGATATTGTTACCGGGTAGTTTACAGAATGTTTTACCTGTATTTGTAGAACCCGGTAGTTTTGCTACTGGGGCAGGATCTCGAACGCTATTCCTAAAGGTATTGCAAATCAATAATTAAATCACTGTACGCATAGTCAAAGCTATATATGTGCAGGTAGACTATACGGACTGGCAGTGAGGGTAGGTAAGCCTCAGGCGGGCATTGTAGTCTCGTGTTAGTTTACGATAATATTCTGGACATAATAATCATTTAGACAACAGCCGTACTGCATGGTTTCAAAGTTTAAAAGTCAAGTTCAAAATTCAAATGTCTTTATTACTGTAGATATTTTCATATTTTTAGCAAATGTAATTTTTTGCCCCTTCTCTACATTGGACTACTGCGGGCGAAGATTTTTAGATCTCTTTTAAAAATTGGTTGTGTTTAACTAATACAAATATTACTATCTTAATTATTTTAATTAATAACCAGGAATAAATAATTACTTAATTATTAACAGCAAGTTCTGTGTTGGGTTAGATTTTTTCCCTATACCTTATATATGTTTTAGTTTAAGATTTGACATTCTCCAAATGTAACCTATGTGCTTCTTATGGAAATAAACTCATTTTGAATTTTGAATTAACCCTCCGTCATTTAAGTAATCTTGAACATTGTAATATCCCTTTTTTGGCAAAGTCGGCCTTACATGGTTTTTAAATTGCTCAAATGGCAATTTCTAAATCTCCACAGGTATCTTGTTGTAGTAGATAATGCACTGACCCATAAAAGAATTGCTAACCTTCGCGAGTCTAAACCGGGGCGCAACTAGACTGTCATTATTTCTTGGGTTAACATTACAACTATCGCTAAGTTTGGAAAATGTTGTAAGGTTCCTTCGTATATATTGATTATATTTTCGAAAATAAATTGACTAACTACAGTTAGTATGTCAATTTCTTTAAAAAGCTCTCTTAAGGAGTCTGTGCGTTTTAAATTACAAATTGCACGAATAACTCTTTTTCTGTAAAATTAAAATAGTTTGAATATCCGTTGCTTTCCCCCACAACAAGATGCCATAGGACATGACACTATGAAAATAACTAAAATATACTATTTCCTAGTCTAGAGAAAAATAAATGACACATCGATTTGACACATGGCGCGTCCACACTGGACGAGCGGTGACTAGGAGCCGCGGCAAGCGCGACCGACTTAAGTGTGTGGTTTATTAGAGTAAATTAGGTGGTGTATTTATCCTTGCGGTCGTTTCCTTATTGCATTAGCTAGTAAATATGGTATGCGAAGCAGTGCTGAATAAAAGCGCGATCTTCGATCGAACATAATTTATTAGCCGAAGCACAGTGAAGGGAGATTTAGTGAAACACTAGATAGATATAGGTATAGCACAGTCAATAGCTGAAAGAAAGAAACCTATATTTAGTTTTACAAAAATGGCGTGTACATATATCAAGACTAAAGATGAATATAGCGCGCTGCGTATGCGTATACGTATGGCTGAGAACAACGAAATATCTAATAACAAATAGTCTACTGTCCTTTGATTTGTATTCAAATGTATTTGCAATAACACAATTTATCATCAAGAACCTGGGAATTAGCGTCTTGAGAATAATTTGTTGCTCATTAGCACTACCCGGATGTACGTGAAGGGCTGTAGGAACCAAGTATTTCCATCAGATATGAGCAACTCCTCCCTGACAGAGCAATCGTTTATAATGTAACAATCAGGTGTCAAAACGTGTATGAAAATCGTAAATATCCGCTTTTCACCACAAAACCATTAATCAACATTTTTTCAATCGCGTTTCTTTTCATCGCTGCTAAATTAATCATTGAATCCATAGATCACACGGTCATTATTTTTTAAAGAATAATTAAAGAAACCAAAACGTGGTTATGAGTACAATCTAATGGAACTGCGACACCGGCACGTACGGACGCTTCAATGATGACTCGAATGGCCGAGACGGCAGTGACCCTGCCTACGAAGCCAAGGGTCCCGGGTTCGAGTCCCGGTGGGGGCAAATATTTTTTTTGACGAGAACGGATGTTTGTACCCTAGTCATGGTTGTTTATCTATCTAAGTATAATATTTATCTATATAAGTATGTGTATCGTTGTCTAGTACCCAAGTTACAGGGAATCCTAGTTTGGGGCTAGTTCAATGTGTGTCAATAGTGTCCAAGGTATTATTATTGTTATTATTATTATTATAATGCGACAATACCCAATAACTCAGCGACGACCTAGTTTTCGAAATATCGATACCGCCATGGCTGTACCAGCCAAGCGAAAACATTTTGGTGAACGAGCTGCTCGCATTCATACAACAGAAGCTGAACGTGATAGACGAGCGCTCCCTGTAGCAGATCTGCGTGACCAGCTTCAAGGAGGCTGACCGCCCCACACAAGAAGGATCTCCAGGACATCTTCTGGATTTTCAAGGAGACCGAACCCGATGACGTCTCGACCTAAGTGGCCCGTGACCTCAACAAGTTGCCGCCGGTGACATTCGACCACGTCGACGTCACTTAGCTGCTGCAGCGGCTGCACCGAATCAAGCAATCATCGAAATCCGAAGCAAGTTGGAGGCTTCGGAAGGCATCTGTGCTGACCCGAAACGTGAGTTGTCAGTATTGCGTCAGGCTAATAGCTCGCTGCCAACGCAGCGGATTTCCGAAGTGCGCGTCGACAACACGCCGATCAGCAATAATGTCAAAACAGCAACTATCCTTGTTACGCGGGTTGCTAAGCCCGCGTTGACAAATATCGCACGGCCTCGTGACGTCACGAAGGCGAGTCGACCAGCACCTGATGCGGTTTCTTATAGTTCATTAAAAATACTGGAACCCCAGAAGGATACATTTGCTGTTGTGCCCCGTCGTGCCCACCGCCGCCACCCGCGCCTTACACCACCCACCGCTGATGAACAGAAGCTGCAAACTGCGCCGCGTGCGATGCCGGCCAGGCTCGCCCGCGGCGCAGTTTGCAGCCCGCTGACCGGAACTGTCAATGGGGAAGGCTTTATCCTGGTCCAAAACAGGAAGCACCGCTCCAGATGCAGCCGCAATCAGCGTGACACAGCCCCTGCCGTTGAGTGCAGCCTCAAAGCTGGCGCTCCTACTGAACAGATATACCTTTCGATTATTTTAGGATCGACGTGAAAATGACCTGCGAGGATAATGAGCGTCACATCCTGGAAAGGCTGAAGAAAAATCCGCCGTCTGCTCACGGAATGTGCAGATTGAGGTTTTGGAGTCAGAAAGACTCCTACCTCCTCCTCCTACTCCTTCAAACTTAGGGTGCCGGCGGACCTGAAGACGATGTTCGTGGCCAAAGGTTCCTGCCTGGAGGGCATCCTTTTCCAACGCTTCAGGGAAGCGAAACCTAAGAAGAAAATCCCTAGCTATTTACTAAATTATGTATCTTTAGTCTTAAGGTATTTATAGATATGGGTTTTTATAACCTGAAATAAAGATTATTGTTATTACTCAAACAAGTAGGATTATTTTCAAAATATATAACCCGACTGTGTTTCCTATCAATACCACACACAAAGTCATAAATGCATCTGGTTCTGTACACGGAGTATGAAAGTACCTAACCCTAGGAACCTAGATTTTGATTCTGCCTCAGTGCTTACTGAAATACCTGTTAAATAAAATATAACGCTTATCAGAGGAAATAATTTTAAGAATTAGGAAACAGACTTTTTTGTTTAATTCAGTCGCTTCCGTTCGCTACATTCGTCCGGTGTGGACCGGCCTCACAACATAGTGTTGTCAATACGTAAAAACCAATTGATACCATTGAAGTTTCGAGAAAAAATTATGTGTAATACGTCGTTGTTTTTATAAATTATTTTCTTGGATAAGCTATAAAACATGATTATCTTTGGAATAGATATGGGTTTAGTGATACGAGCCTTAAAATTACGGTTAAAAAAAGTACTACTGAGTCCAATTATATACTTTGCAATTTTATCACTGCCGCTTTTTTTTCGGCATCTAATGAAAAAACGGATTTTAGTCTAGATGTAGCCACAACCGCCAACATGCCAAATTGCTCAAATGGCAATTTCAAAATCTCCAGAGGTATCTTGTTGTAATAAAAAATGTACTGAACCTTGAAAGTCTATGATTATTTGTTAGGTGCACATTACAGTTATAGCTAAATTTGGTAAATATTGAAAGGTTCTTACGTACCTACTATACATATTTTCGAAAATACAGACTAGCTTCAGTTAGTATATAAATTTCTTTAAGAAGTTCTCAGGAGACCTGTGCGTTTTAAATTATGAATTGCTCGATTAGCTCTTTTCTGTAAAATAAAAATAGTTTGAAAATCCGCTGCTTTCCCCCACACCACAACAAGATACCATAGGACATGACGCTATGAAAGTAACTAAAATTACTGTGTAAACTAAAAGTAACTAAAATAGCTACATCCGTGTTATGTCTGATGTTCCTAACAGAACCACTGAAATTTGCTATCAATGGTTATTCCAAGAAAATTCGTATCATTTACTAACTCTAACGTGTTGCTGTCTAACACTAAACTAGTCTCAATTTGCCTGACATGTGGAAGTGAGAATTGGATACTTAATTCAAGGTTAAAGACAATACTCCATTAACATCTTCTTCCTTTTGTCTTTAAATTTTGAAGACCAGTGAAGTATCATCAGCAAACAACACTTTGTTAGTCAATTTCACCACCATGAAAGGCAGATCGTTCATATATACCAGGAATAAGAAAGGGCCTAATATGGAACCTTGTGGAACGCCTATTTTGACTCCCGATCCATCAGATTTAACGGCGTTGTATTCTTGTAATATCTTGGTAGATCGAACTCTTTATTTCTAACTCCGTAAAAATCAAGTGCCTTCGACAGATCCGATAACAAAAACTCCGATAGCATCCTGTGCGGCCTCCCATGTAGAATGAACGAAATATAAGGGTAATACCTGCATCCGTAGTCAATTTACCCCTTATGGAACCACATTGTTTGACGTGAAGTTGTTTTGTACGGTTGAAGTGTGAGAGCATTTGATTGAGTATAATCTTTTTAAATATTTTACTTAGTGCTGGAAGAACAGATTTTAGTCTGAAATTTGAAGGACCACGCTTGTCTCCCGACTTGAACAGAGGTATCAGTTTACTGCGTTTCATGAGGTCTAGGAAAGCTCCATCGTCAACACATTTATTGAATATACAAGCTAAGTGTGAGGCTATTACTAGAATTACTGCACCTATGACTTTGACTGATATACTCCTCAGGCCTTCAGTATTTTTTTAAGTTTAAGTAATCTAATCATTTTGGCATGTCCTGGGGATAGACATGATTAAATTTTAAATCTACATTACTGACGCTAGTTTTGTTTTTTTAAAAAAGTCTCTGCTTTATATGGAGATGAATTTAGACGCTCTGTTGTTAGTAGTACATTGGTGAAGAATGTTTCGAAATCTCGAGCTACCTCAGCGTTGGATTTTTCAACATCATCACATATCTTTAAGCAGACGTCATTGCTTGGTATGAAATTTTTACGGTTTATTATTTACCAAACAGTTTTCATTCTATTATTTTAATTTTGTATTCTTCTATTAATGTGTAAAGTTTTTGCAGTTCTACAAACCAACGTGAACGTGAAGTTTTGGAATATTTTTTAACATAGTATGAAATTTTCTATTATCATACAAGATAACTCTAGTACAAGATGACGACCGGTTTAGCCTAGCGGGTAGTGACCCTGCCTACGACCCTGCTGACGGTCCTGGATTCGAATCCCGGTAAGGGCAAATATTTGGGTGAAATAGTCACGATGGAGGACCGATCACCCGCTTGTGGTTCAGCGGGTGTCCCACCTCATAATTATCATCAAGGACAAATATTTGTGTGATGAGCATGAATATTTGTTTCTTAGGGCCGCCACATACAGCCGTAATTCCGATTCGGAATTCCAATTCGGAATTCCGTATCGGGATTCCGTAAACACATCACACACATACGTTTATTTCCGTTCGGAATAACGATGCTCAGTTGAGAGACGCCAGCTGTCGAGTTCATACGTTATCGAATATGGACGACGATTTTCTGATTGCGATTGCATTGTTGCTGTAACTAGCTAAGAAGAAGAAAATACGTCGCCGTTACTGGGTGCATCCGCTAAATACCCATAGATCGACGACCCGAATGGCCGAGTCGGCAGTGACGCTGCCTACGAAACCAAGGGTCCCGGGTTCGAGTCCCGGTGGGGTAAAATATTTGTTTGATGAGAACGGATGTTTGTACCCTAGTCATGGTTGTTTATCTATCTAAGTATAATATTTCTCTATATAAGTATGTGTATCGTTGTCTAGTATCCAAGATACAGGGAATCCTAGTTTGGGACTAGATCAATGTGTGTAAATGGTGTCCAAGGTATTATTATTATTATTGCAAAATAGTCAATATTATATAAAGAGGGCCAAATTATGAGATAATCCAGAGAAGTTTTTTTAAATATTATTGGATGTCTAAAAACTCTTTAGACGAATTATTAAACAAAATAAGAGGAAAGATCACAAAAAGAGATACACATATGAGGCTTGCCATCATCGCAAGCCGCAGAACCTTTCCGTTCGGAATTCCCGAATGTGTGTTGCGACTCGTACAAAATGTATTGGAGAGTTGCGTCCGGAATGGATTTTTTCCGTGCGGGATTCCGGACGCACAGGCTATTCATTCGGAATTCCGAATCAGAAAAACCCGAAAGGAAAACTACTATGTGTGTGTGGTAGGTCCATAGATTTGTATGGTTTACTGCGTCCGGAATCCTGATTCGGAATTCCGAAACGGGATTCCGAATCGGAAAACCGACTGTATGTGGCCGGCCTTAGTCTTGGATGTTTTCTATGTATTTACATGAGTATTTATCTTTATTTATTTATTAATTATGTATTATGGATCCTTTACAAAAAATACTCTTTGCTAGCTTAAGATAGAGATTTAAATATAGAGGACATGCGCTTTTTAAATTAAAAAGGAACACAGCATGCAATGCGACAATGTTAAAGTTAATTATACACTTTTAAAGTTAAGACTACTGTGTATAAATGCATATTTTTTAAATTAATACAATTTATTTAAATTTTTAGACCAATGAATTATGAACGAGGCCTAGTCTAAAATTATTTTATTCAAACATGCTTTATGAAAATATATCGTCGTCTAGTACCTGCCCATAACGCAAGCCTTGTTGAGCTTACTATGGGCCTACATCGATTTGTGTAAGATTGTCCCCAATATTTATTTATTTATTTATTATCTACTTTTACGGATTCCAAACCTTGCCCAGTCATTAAATTTAGATGATAAGTTGTTGTCACTGTCTTTCTTCAATTTAAAATCTTTATTGAATTCTGTTTGAATAATGTTGAAGAAGTCTGAATAGATTTTAGTCTAAATAGGTTTCTTTTGATTAAAATCTGGTACTGGCAAAGGTATATCTAAGTTTATAGTAAGCGTCTCTAGTCTATGGGATGGCGATTCATAAGGTCTACCATTCACTTTAAAAGTAGCTCTAGTACGACTGTTAATAATAATAATAATAATTGGACATCATTTTACACACATTGATCTAGCCCCAAACTAGGATTCCCTGTATCTTGGGTACTAGACAACGGTACACATACTTATATAGATACATATTATACTTAGATAGATAAACAACCATGACTAGGGTACAAACATTCGTTCTCATCAAACAAATATTTGCCCCCACCGGGACTCGAACCCGGGACCCCTGGTTTCGTAGGCAGCGTCACTGCCGACTCGGCCATTCGCCATGTTGAAATTTAAATGATTGTAAACGATTGAATCAGCAAGCTATGAAAATAGAGATTTCCGTACATAGCAGGAAAAATATGTTAAATGGAATGGAAATTAGCATCACTCAATTTTATCACTAACAATCACATGCAGTTTTAGTAGTATATTGTAACTAAGTTTTTAGTTTTACAACAAATGTTATTCTACTCGTGAATCACTATCTGAACAACAAAAAGCAATTGGTTTAGTTAAAATTCTGAATGTTGAAATTAATTTTGTAAGAAACTCGGAAGGTTGCAGTCGGTAATAAAAACTAATAAAGCAACATTATAAAGCTGATTCCTCGGGCTAATTGTCGCTCACCCCTTGGATACCTTCCCTTCTGATTAGTTCATATAACCCCGTCACCTATTTTAGGTTACGATTTTGATAAGTTTAGCATATATTTTGCTATACACACATGGGTATGGAAATCAATAGTCATTATCGATTTCTACACCTCATAATATATATAAGGTGTACAAATCGATAATAAGAGGGATAATGGGTTAGCGCTAAGAATCCTGTTGTTATTTTTAATTTCATAAGTAATATCTTTATGTAAAACGAAATATACAGGAAATCTTTTAAGATGATTTCGTCATTCATGATGATGTATGTATAAAAGTGACTCTCTCTCTCTCACACAAGATCTTTTCCAGTCGTGGATGATTCGTGTTTTGTTTTATTTTGTTAATCTAATAGATTGTAAAGCTTAGCCAATGGGGTTGGCCGGTGAAAGCTAATTCCAGATGGCGCTAGCACGTCTTGTACCTCTTCCTTCAAAAGTAGGGATGCTATTATTTTTTTGGAATCCAATCGTTCTAGATTGAATTTATCTGGCGCAAGGATCGAAAGAATATGTTTGTATTAAAAAAGATGGGATTACTTCAGGGAAATGCAATTCTAGTTCACACGTCCATGGGTTAAGCTCGTTTAAGCTTCAAAAAATACAAAAAGTTCGAAAATAGGACATCCAAAACCGATCTTTGATTAAATCGATTCGAATGTAATCCCTATAATACAATGTCAATGTCAACTGTCAGTCAATGTTGGATTGGTCAATGTCTGTTCTGTTGTAGATTCGACTTAATCAATCGACTAGGTACATGGAATATGATAACTTAGTAACTCACCCGAGTATTTTCCCCTGCTTTACGTAGTCTGATTCCACGAAATGATTCCGACATAACCTTGTTCCATTGCTTATCACATATTTTTTAAGACGTATCGCCTTCAGCCACTGTTTTGACAACTTTAGGTCTTTGGGAAAACTATGAATTCCAACTTCTGAGCAACTAATTACACTACAACGCGGCATTATTCCTTTTTATGATAAAAATGCTAAAATGTTCATACAAAATCTGTTTGTTATGAGTACAAGTGATGCTAGCGCCAATTTGACAGTTGCCAACCCCATTGGATTGAATGGGGTGGTTGATGGATGGATGGCAGAGAGAGAGACAGCTATCAACAAGTCTGCTCTAAATGGGTTTAATCACAATGCGATCAATACCATTCCGTATTCAAAATATACATAGTGATACATTGGTCAACTAATTGGTCACTATGTTTAACACCTTATTGTAAGAACTACATAAACAAATATGATCAAACAGGAGTAGACCTCCAAGTCTGTTGCGTGAATTGAATAGCCCAGTTTATTATTAAAAGGCGAAGATAATTAAATTACGCGGGTTTCTTTGACGCCTCTTCCGGTAATATTTTTATTAACTCCTATGTTTCAATAACAAATTTGTGGAAGAGCCAAACAGCATATCGATACTTTATAACAGCATTAGTTTACTTAAGCTGCTGCCCGTAACTTCGTCTTTGTAAACTTAGAAATTATTCTCGCGCGCATTCAGATAAAGTATCTTATATGTTAATCTAGCTCATACGCAAAATTTCATTCAAATCCGTTCATTCAGCCGTTATTTAGTGAGTAACAAACATAAAAACATCTTAACTTTCAGGTTTTTATTATTAGGGGATACACGACTAGCAAAGGTTTAATAGTTAATTATGATACAAGTGTGCTAAATTGGGTATAATGCACGAGGCGGTACTATTCACGCGAGCCGATAGTCGAGCGCGGTAAGAAAGCCGAATCGTATACGATCAATGCACACGAGTTTAAGACGAAGTTTTTCAACATACTTGCGAGCAAAAAAACAGACTTGGATTGATAATAACTACAAAATAAAAACGTGAACAAATATTTGTAGAAAATGGTGCGCTGAGTTTTCTTGTTGCTGAGTTCCGAGCGTCGCACTAAATAAAGGCACAAGCGAAACCGCTAAACAGCCTGTACAAATGATGTTTCGAATACGAATTCAGAGTTTAATGAAGGTAAAAAAAAATATAAAAATTTGATGAGGATTTATCATAATATGTACTTAACCAAAAATCGTTTATTTATTCACAAACATATTCCTTGCTTGTAGGCAAAAAAACTTAAAGAAAAGTGGTATTTAAATGGAAATGCACAATTGTTTATTTTCTGTAAATATTAACATATATTTAGAAAACGATCTCTTTTAAACATATGTTTTAGTAACCAGTACAAATATTACATATTATAAATAATATGCAGGATAAAAAATTATTAAGCGAGTTCTTTGTTGAGTTAGATTAACACGGACTCTTGTCATTTATGTAATCTTGAATATTTTAATATCCTTTTTACATAGATAAAGTGTAAAAACCGCTTTATCTATGTTTTTTAAATTGCTCAACAACAAGCTTCCCCCAACAACAAGATACCATAGGACATATAGACAGGATATGACACTATGAAAGTATTTAAAATAGGCTATCCTTGCTGTAGTCACATCCGTATTTTGTCTGATTTTCATAACAGCGTAAGCCGCAGAACTTAATCTAACAGCAAATTTATCTATGTAAGGTCCCCACTGCAATTTGCTATCCAGTGTTATTCCAAGAAACTTCGTGTGATTTACTAATTCTAACGTGATGCCGTCTTACCCTAAACTAATCTAAACTTATCTTACATTTGGATGTGAAAATTTGATACCGTTGGTTTTACCAGTGTTTAATAATATATTTTTAACTGTGAACCAATTCAAGGTTAAATATTATTCATTATATTATTAAGATCATCAAAATCTTCTTTTTGTCTTTCAATCTTGTAGACCATTATATAATGAGCAAAAAAATTATTTCAGTCAATTTCTCCACCATAAAGTGCAGTTTATATATATGTACTAAGAAAAAGCCTTGGAACCATGTCGGGCGCCAATTTTTACAACCAATCCTTCACAATAGCACTGTTGATTTCTGACCTTTGTATTCCATTGCTTACATATCTTAGAAGATCTAACGCTTTAATTCTAACTCCGTACTGAATTAATTTCATTAGAAGTGTATCACGGTAATAAGAAACGTATCATGGTGATGATTATCTTACCGCAATTTAATTTTTTTGTTGAAAAGCACTTAGAGCGTAAGCTAGTGAAGTTGAGAACCTAAACGTGTTGCCACAAAGAGTTGCTTTACAAGCAAGTGTGTTAGAAATAAATTTGCCCTACGTTTTACCAGGAACACCGTTTTACCGTTAACTATTTAACCCGTTTTACCGTTAACATTTCCACTGCTTTGATAATGATTTTGTGTAAATGAGAGACAATTATTTCGTAACGAAATTTCCGTTAGATCCAATATGGATCCAGTCTGTGAAAAACCTGATTATGAGAATTTATAATAAGAATTCCAACGAAATAAGTGGACTAAGCAATCATCTGCGGAGTGTGTGTTGCACTAACCTATTCAGAAATTGTACAAGTTATTCGCACAACAGTTATTAAAATATTTTAACCATCGATAGGTTTCTATCCCAACACTATATCTCAGTAAATATTCCCGTCTTCGGGTGATAATGGCGGAGTTTGAAGATTGTATGTAATTAGGAGCACGGGGCTGCCCGCACTTGGAGCACCTTTTATAACAAATAATAACCCGTAAGCAATAAACAACCCGTAATTGACTCTTGTAATTTCAGTTTCAAGAGTTTTCTGAAAAACATCTTTGAAAATTATTTCTGAAAAAATATTTAATCTATCGCGTTAATAAGGTAAATCCATATTAATTTCTTTGCTGAACAAGGGAAAACTTTAAGTTTATTTAAAAGCCCACGCCGGGTTTTCCAATCTCACATACTAACAAACATATATGAAAAATATCTTACATACACGCATATGCTCTCGCCTATTTCCCGGAAGAGGGGTAGGCAGAGACTAAAGACCTCAGCCTGCTACGATCCTGGCATACATCTTTCGCTTCCTCAACATCCTTAAGTCTCTTCGTGCAAGCTCGCCGGTTACGAGTACTTCGTATTTGCTCCTTCACTAACAAATCGCCCATTTGGTCTTTATAGGACCTTGTTAGGCTTCCCCGTCCAACAGCTCCTTCCACACCCGCTGTATAAAAACTGTTTTGTCAATCTCCTTTCATTCATTCATCAAAAAACATCTTATATAAATATTAAAAAAAACTATTTAATGCAAAAATGGCCTCAAAAATAGTTTCTGAGAAGCCCTCAAGCACCAGGGGGCGGTGCAGCAAGTTAGTAAAGTACCTTTGGTGGTCTGCAAACGTAAAACATATGTAGGAAAGTGCTATAAATTAATAGTAGTTTAATGCAAAAACAGCATCGGCATCGGTCTAGCAGTTTTCCAGGAAAATTGTAACAGATATTAATATATATATATAAGTGATCCGACCGATTTCGGGCACGGCAACCACTTCATTAGCTTCATTCATACATTCACAGACACACATTACACAAACAACTTTTTCCGTCCCGTCCCGTCCGTTGTAGGTAAAAAATGTAATACGTAATAATTGCCTTAAATGAATGAACGCCTATCGTGTTATATTCCGCCGCTAGGCTGCCCCGTGAGGTCTTCTTCTTCATAATTTCATAATTTCTTTATTGCACACAAATCATACAAAAAACAAGAGTTACATAAAAAAAGTGTACAAAGGCGAGCTTATCTCTAATAAGAGATCTCTTCCAGCAAACAAGGTTAACCTGGGAAAAGTTGATGATTGAGCATGGGTAGACCTATGTGTACAATATATAAAATAAATTATATAATAACTATAATATTATACTAAATATTGTATATACTATACTAATAAATACTTACATGCATACTACCTATAACTCTAAATGGAGAGGTAATGCTTCTTCGCACGACTTTTAAAGATATTCAGAGTAGGACTGTCCCTGATGGTGCAGGGGAGTGCATTGCACAACCGAATGGCCCGGGCTCTAAACCCGTTCTCATAGAAAGCGGTGTTATGCTGTGGAGTTGTGAGCATGGAAACTGCGCGAGTTCTCCGAGGTCTGCTGGAAGAAAGAAATTGAAAACTGTCTCGTAGGAAAGTTGGGAAGCATGGATAGTGGTAGGTGGTAGCTTCTTCTTCTTTTAGTTTGGCGTGCTATTTTCTTTTGAGGTTAATTTTGCCAGTGTCAAGTGCGTTCGAAAGATCACAATTTAATCAGGTTCCCTATGGAGAACCTGGGTATTGTTGTTGCTCCTTGGCAATACCCTGGGGAGTTGGAGGGCGAAGCAAGTATTTCCTTTGTACGTGAGCAACTGTCTAACCCGGTGAGATCTGCCGATACAAAACGAACTGACAACTTCATTATATTTTTAAGTTGGTTAAATTTTGACAGCTACTTCATACTTCAGGACCTTACCCACCAGTGGTGCCCTCGGTAAAACAGTAGCCCTCATTCTACCATCATTCCTGGAAATTTTTAGTCTGAAATGTAAATCAAATGTGAAAGATTAGTCTAATTTTTTTCAGCCTTCTGAATGCACGAACATTTTTAATTTCTCTTCGGGTTAATAACACTCGACAAAGCATGAAGGCGACATGAAAAGTATCCAAATGGTTGCGTCGTGCACGCCATCTCGTGCTATCTAGCGGAAACTTGGTATTGTATCGCCATCTACATGCGGTTACTGGGACTATAATTAGTTGCAATTTTCTTGAGACCTTGGATTTATAGTTCAGTAGGGACTTTGTTGATAATTATTGTTATCGTTGATCAGTGTAAATTGACTGGTTGTAACCGTGTAGAATGCGAACAACTGTGTAAAAAAGCATCAGGATCAAATCAAAGAAGTTCATTATGTTCCCCTCGTAATTTCACAATTCGCCATTTATCAAGGACATTATTCTCTAATTTTTGTCAGACCCTGATAAGTAGGCGTCTCTTCTGGTCAGTTTCAGGACGCCCCTATTTTCGCTTTTAATTTACATTTCGTAAATTTCAAGAATAAGTATACAGGAAATTTAATAGGACGTGAAACCACAAGACATAATTTGCTCATTTGCGATGTCCCTTGTGTAATACACCTACGTTTCGTATATTACCAACCATCCATAGCTATTAAGAGTAATTAAATATCTTTGTACCTATTTAATGTTTATGTTTACAATTTCCCACATCTCGCTGCATCTTGCTTCAACAATACTAGTTGTGCAAACGAATAAAGGAATTATTGGAGGTCAAACGATAAACACTTCTCCATTGTTGTATCGGATCCTAGGTCACTGCCAACCAACCTACCTTAGAGATTGCCACATCACTGACGTAACTACCAACGCTATTTGCATGCGATTATTTCAGCAATTTGTGTTATCGTGTGGTAATAAGTAGTAATTAGAAATGTGTCATGAGTTAATATTTACCCTATAATTAGGTATTATTTTAATGTCAGATAGTTTCTTTAGTTTGATATTATTTTTAGGGTCCCGTCCCCGTACCTAAGGTGCATATTCATCGCAGAAAAAAAACTGTTTTCTTACGTCTCTAGTTAACCGATTGAATGTCCAGGAACAATGAATTTCTCAGACGCTATAGTGTCCAGCCTTTTCGCGGTTGACAATTGGCAAATGACTTGCGTTAGAAATTTGTTCTTTTGGTTAGGTTATTATAAATGTTTCCTAACATATTATACACTAGAATAATCCTCATGAAATTTCCTATCATATAATGTAAAATACTTACCTATGATAATACAAATGATAAGCTTTTAGTTCGATTATGTTTGCAGAATTTGTTATTTTCGCAGCAACTTCCGATTATATTTCGTCAATAGAGCCCACTCACACAAAACTGACACTATTTACTGCTTTCCACATGACCACCATTATTTTCCGCGGCGATTACATCTTTTATTGTATTACAAAACATAGTAATTACTTCACAGTAAACAAAAATAGACAGACACGAAATATCACGGCTCCCGCGCTGCCGCCATGTTTCGGTACTGAACCAACCGAGGTACCGTTCGCATAGCAAGTTGAAACACGTTTGTATTTCAAATACAAAATTTATGTTTATTAAAAATTATATTTTTGTTAATACCTAATTATTATTTTGTCAAATTCAGTACCTAGTACCATAGTTTTGTAGGTAAATTTATGTTAATTAAAAATTATATTTTTGTTAGTACCTAATTATTATTTTGTCAAATTCAGTACCTAGTACCATAGTTTTGTAGGTAAATTTATGTTAATTAAAAATTATATTTTTGTTAATACCTAATTATTATTTTGTCAAATTCAGTACCTAGTACCATAGTTTTGTAGGTAAATTTATGTTAATTAAAAATTATATTTTTGTTAATACCTAATTATTATTTTGTCAAATTCAGTACCTAGTACCATAGTTTTGTAGGTATAAAAGAAAACGAGGAAGAAATTCACAGAAAAATATTTTATTAAAAAAGTCATGGTATAAATATACTATACACGGTTATTTTTATATTTATATTGGTATAAAAGAAAACGAGGAAGAAATTCACAGAAAATTTTTTATTAAAAAAGTCAAAACAATTATTTACAACAAAACATATATGGTACACGGTTATTTTTAATTTACCGTTAAATTTTTAATTTAACGGTGAATTAAAAATAACCGTGTTTACATGAAATTGTAGACGATCACTTGTATCTGTAATAAACCAGATGGTAAGGTTGCCCAAGAAGCTATATGTACGTACTTTGCAAAATAATAAATTCGAATGTCAGGGCAATGAGAAAAATGTATGAAAGAAACAAGAAAAATGGCACTTGTATATTTTGAGGAGACTAGTGGAACGAATATCTTGCATGAATACTAAGATCATCATAACGATGACAAGCAAGAGCTTGTTGACCAAGCCAAGAATTCCGCCTAGTGCAACTTACACCATAAAAAAAATATCTGGTTTTTACAATACGGTGTCCCTGATAATTGCCCTATTTATGGAAAGAAGAATGTGTGAGTACGTTACATGGAATTGCAAAAAATACCAGCTAGGCACATTCAAATCCCGCTAATAAAAACCTTATATTCATCAACTCCCACGCTCAAGTATTCGTACAAGGGTAGATTTTATTCGCGCCTCCGTGCCGGGGCCCTGGTTTGTTTATCCTTGCCAGGCAAGTGTTGACACCAGTGCCAAATTTCCCAACAAGGTTGAAAGCACAGGAACCGGTCGCAGGTGACGCATTTAGAAGCTACCGCTGTACGAATATCTTGCCGATGACAGATATGACAACGCTTTCGATATTTTGACGAAACATGTTCTGGTCTATGCAATATGTTTCGATTCAGACGCGTCTCCGTCGAAAGACCTAAGTTGGTTGTTGGGTCCGATTGGCGGTGAACTTTCACCAACGTTTCGGCCAGTTGTTCCCGGAAAAGGCGGTGCGTCATCACGGACAAATCGCGACGTCTCCTGGAATTCGTCATCAAAACGAAAGCGTTGTGCACACTGACATTCAGTAACCTTTTAAAAATTTTCATATACCATTTCAGGCATCTCTTTCTTTCCAACAAATACATGGAGAGTTTTTGATCTTTTAGATCAACTCCTCCCATAGTATTGTTGTAGTCCTGGACTACACAGGGCTTCACTAGTTCCTTTCCAGCCTTTCGACCTACGACGGTGTCCGAATTATGGTAAGTGGAGATCATACTCACCGTCCTAGTGTCTTGCCATGCGAGGCATGACACGTCACCAGAATGGCGAGCAATGATTGTCCCCTTAGCCATCTTCTTCGGAGCCTTCGCGATCGGAACTGGTACATTCTTGCGATTAGCACGCAACGTCCCCACACAATCAAATCCTTTACTCTTAAGGTACCTTGCCAACGCTGGAGAATTATAATAATTGTCCATCGTGACGCAGTGACCCCGATGTTCAAGACCTTTCAATAAATCGAGTACCACTTGGGTACTCTTACCAGCCAAGTCTGCACTAAGAGTCGCAACATCGCTGCGAACGGAATTCGTATCCTTCCCCGTATAGATTTGAAATCTAGACAAATACCCAGTGCTTGACTCGCACAGCTCAAATGATTTGATACCAAAACGCGCAGCCTTTGACCTTATCGCTTGGACCCAGGACAAGCGGCCTTTGTATAAGGTCAACGACTCATCGATGGCGACATCTTGGTCGAGGTTGTACATTGAAAAAAATTTATCATTGAGGTGCACGATCAGTGATGCTATCTTTCGTAGCTTTGCTGAGAGCAAAACCCCTCCAATTTGCGGTAAATCTTGACTCACACCAACATTGTCCGTAAAGTGGAGGAATTTGTTCAGCAAAACAAAACGATTGAACGACATCACCTGCCTGAAGTAGGGCAACTGTAGGATGCCGGTCGTCTTCCAGTATTCATGCTGAGATGAATGTTTCAAAAACCCCATCAACATATATATGGCTAGAAGCACGCGCATCTCCTCCGGACTGAGGAGAAAAAATGTGAATGGAAATTATTCAAACTATTCGGGCCATTGAGAGATTTAGTATATGACTAACGAATTGCTATTAATATTAATAATTTTAGGGTATTATTATTATTATTATTATTACAATATTACTTATTTTAAATAAAATTTTAGGTGAAAGAACAAGAAACTACATGATATTTTATAAATTCACATTAGTATCCCATAGGGAAAACACCATTTTATTAAAGTAAAAGTCCAGTTGCCCGTTTTGCAACAACCACGGGTTTTTTTTAACACATTTTAACTAAAAGATTCAGCTAGCCGTGCTCGATTTTCGAATAAGTTCGGCACCGCGCCCTGCCTCCGCCCCCGCCCCCGCCCCCGCCCCCGCCCCCGCCCCCGCCCCCGCCCCCGCCCCCGCCCCCGGGGAGCGGGGCTGTGAGCGCCGTGAGTATTACGAAATTAGATTTTAAGGTCTCAAAAACCGGTCAAGTGCGAGTCTAAATCGCGCACGAAGGGTTCCGTACCACCGTTCAATGGAAGCGATGGTGTGGAGTGAATAGTTTGGATTTTACACAGCAAAATATTGTTTACAAAGTTATTGGTGCGGTTACTTTCACACTCCATGTACGTAACCAGGTGCATCCATAAGTTTGTATGTGGTATTGTTGTATGGGAGCCCCCTTAAATATTTATTTTATCCTGTTTTTTAGTATTTTTTGTTATAGCGGCAACAGAAATACATAATCTGTGAAAATTTCAACTCTCTAGCTAGCTAGGTTCTTGAGATACAGCCTGGTGACAGACGGACGGACGGACGGACGGACGGACGGACAGCGAAGTCTTAGTAACAGGGTCCCGTTTGGAACCCTTCGGGTACGGAACCCTAAAAACCGAGAGCAGTTGTGACGGGTTGCGATTTAGAACCTTATGCCATGTTAGTAAAAAATAAAACCTGTAACGGAAAAGTGGCGTAAGCTAACGCCGCCTGTGGTATTCAAGAGGTTAAGGCCATAGCAATAAGAACTATGAGAAATGAAAATCACTTTATACCCTGGAGTGATCTAGGTTGTGATATAATGAAATTCAATACAACTTTATGTTGAGCTCTAATTACTTGCTTTAGGTAAGGTTTGCATTGTATGTAAAGTGTCATTTTCACCAGGTGGTGCGAAATAGTACAATACTCAATATATTTGGGCAACAAATATAATGACCACCAAAATATTTTTTCCTACCCAAAATGGCTAAATGACCACCAAAAGTTGCAGAAAATATCAGGGCGAAATACTGCGGTAGCTTAGGTGAAGGGTAAAGTTAGGTTGATCATGTAAGAACAACTAAAAATACTTAAAACATAAATTTAAGTACACAAAACATAAAAAGAAGTTTGGTGATCATTTATCCAAACACAATTTGGTGGAAATCCATCCATTTTGGCAGTCATTTCGAATTTATTGGTAGTAAATTTTCGAAATTTTTGTTAATCGTTTAAACAAAAGCCATATATTTATTGCATTCCACAAAATTTATGTTTCATAGGATGTTATAAGGATACATGTGTTATTTATGGGCCTTGTAAATAAGGCATTGGCACATTACTGCAGACGCCGGGAAGCCGGGAAGCCGGCAAGCCCTATTCACGGTCAAAGGTATGTATAGTTCTTTTTTCAAACATATGCAATGAAATAAAAAAATAAGCCACTCAAACAACAAATTCAAGTTTTAAAATACTACTAATCGTAAGATCGGTGCGCCCGTTGATAAAATTGGGCACAAAATTAAAAAAAAATACTTACAGGCCTAGGCCTGCGATTTTGTGTGAAATTATTTTACAGTTCTCTCGAATTGTGCGGCCCGAAACGTGGTACTTCCAAGCCTGTTATAATGTTGTGTAATGACGACATTTCATTGCATGTGTTTAATATTTGTGCTTCGGAACGCACCTCCTCTTGTTGCGCGACTCGGAACGGAAACAGAACCGCAGCTGTCACTCGTATCGGAAACGAGATGTAAAATTGGAGGTTAATTTTTCTCTTGGGCTTTCTCATCGGTGAGAATAACATGGCGGCTCGGGCCCCGTGATGGTATTTCGGTGTACCAATTATCATACAGGCATCGGGCCTGGTCAGAGTGTAAATCTACCTCATAGCGTCGGGCTATTGAATTGTAATTAGATTCGCGTCAGCGGCCAAGTGATCCCTGTTGATTGGACATCGTCGCATCGGTAGCGGCGACTCCACGGTCACGGCAGGCAGCACGCCGGCGACAGCGTCGGCAGCAACGATAGGTTTCGATTCACTCCATATCCTATCCCAAACTGTGCCCTTTTCCCGTATTCCCGTCTCGAATCGAGCTTTCGATTTCCTGCCTACGGAGACAAGGTCAGTAACCAATTTCATCACTTCTTTTCTCTCACGTGGCAAAGGCACATCCCCCTCAGGATTCTCAAGCCGTTCGGTAGGCGTGGGGAATTAATCAGTTTGGTAGCAGAAGCGCGGTTTCGGTTGCTTGGGGCCGCACCCGCTGAGCGAGTGCTCACGGGCGTCCCCCTGTGAGGGCTGCGGTGGCAGGCACCACGTCGTGTTGTGCCTGAACCGGTCAGGCCCATCGGACGGTCCCCAGGGCCGGACTCAGGTTGGTCGGTCACAGGGCCCAACCAGGGCCGGACCCAGTCCCCCTCCGGGCAACGGGAGTCACCAACGGGGTGACTGGGGTACCCGCGGACGGGACCCCCCCCGAGGGGAAGGGGGCAGCGCGGGGGGTAACAGGCGGGACAGCCGGGGTTCGGTCGCCGCTGTCCAGGGTCAGCGAGGACTTCGGGCCGCTGGCTCACCGCGTGTTACGGGCGGGTGTCAGATGGCACCTATGAGTGGCGAGAAGGCTGGGAGCCCACCACCTTCTGCGCCACCCTGCCCGTCGCTCTGGGAGGCGAACAGGGAGGCGAACAGTCGGATGTCGCCCCCATTCCTAGAGCGCCCCAGGTTGGATCCGCTCTCCCCCCTCCATCCACGGTGGCCACCGGGCACACCGTTCACAGTCCGGTATGCGGGTTGGGACCCCCTAATGTACATGCGGTCTGATATGCCACCGGTGGCATATCAGCAGCCGAGTTACCAGGCCGACGGAGGTCTGAGCGGGTTCGGATCCCGCGGGGGTTCCTGCTAGGGACACGCCGCCCACTTACAGGGTGCCGCCACTCCTCAGACGGTCATGCTCCCCACCGCCTCGGTGATAGCGTGGAGTTCGGACGGCAAATCTTGTGTAGCACGAGCACTATTGGACTCGGGGGCCCAGGGGTGCTTAGTCTCGTGCAACCTTGTAAGACGGTTGGGCATTACGGTAAGGGAGTATCCACATTCCATTCGGGGAATTGGGAACACGGAAGTCGGTTCCGTTAAGGGAGTATGTCGGATTACTCTCTCGTCACGGGTGGATTCATCGGTGAATCTGACGGTCACGGCATTAGTCATGCCTAATGTGATGGGCTCACACCCTCACGTACGGTTGTCGCCCTCGGTGCGACAGTTGGTTGCTGGGTTGTCACTGGCTGACCCGGAGTTCGATATTCCGGGCCCAGTAGACATTTTATTGGGTGTCGATGCCTTGGGATACCTGTTAGTGCCAGGTGTCCACGTGTTGCAGGCGACTGGTCTGGTTTCGGTCAACACCAGACTGGGCCATGCGGTAATGGGTCCGGTCATGCCGGCTGCCCCACGCCTAGCGACTCGTAGTCCCTTATTCGGTTCTGTACTCTCGGAGGTGATACCGAAGTTTTGGGAGGTGGAGGAACCACCTACGGTACGCCGGTTGGACCCGGTTGAAGAAGAGTGTGAACAGTTTTATCGGAACAATACTGGTCGCCTTCGGTCAGGTCGATTTCTCACACGTCTTCCATTTCGGAGTGCTCGCCCACCGCTGGGCAGTTCACACCATGCAGCCGAGACGCGGCTTCTGTCGATGGAACGACGCATGAAGAGTGACGGGATTTTCCGGCGGAAGTACGTCGACTTCATGCGGGAATACGAGTCGCTCGGCCACATGTCGGTTTCGGGTATCGACTGGAAGCGTGAAGACCACTGCTTCCTGCCTCATCACGCGGTCTTGAGGACCCCGGAGGGCAAAATACGGGTAGTTTTCGATGGATCGGCATCAACATCTAACGGCATGAACCTGAACCAGTGTTTGCATTCAGGGCCGAAGTTGAATCATGACATCGCGGATGTTATCACAGGGTTCCGTCGACACAATGTTGTGTTTGTAGCTGACATCCGGATGATGTTTAGACAGACGGTCATTCACCCTGACGATAGACGGTATCAGCTGATACTGTGGCGAGAGAGCCCAGATCAGCCCATCAGGGCTGACGTTCACTCGTACGAGTTGAACACCAACACGTACGGGCTACGGTCTAGTCCTTATTTGGCGATTCGCACTCTTCGGGAGTTAGCGGATCGAGAACGGTTAAATTTCCCTAGAGGAGCAGCGATCCTGGAGCAGGACCGCTACGTGGACGATATCTGTACCGGTGCAGATTCCGTGGAGGAGGCACTCGCTCGACGGGACGAGCAAGTTGAGCTCTTACGGGGTGGAGGTTACGAGCTCCGGAAATGGATGTCGAACTCTCCAGAGTTACTGACTGGTCTTCCGGATGACTACCAGCAGGATCCCCACATTTTTCAAAATTTGGAAAATCCAAATATGTTGTCGGTATTAGGCGTCCAGTACCAGCCGGTGTCAGACATGTTTTCGTATCGGGTCGAGTTGGACTCCCCGAAGGTCTGGACGAAACGGAACGTCCTTTCAACGGTGGCTAGGACATTTGATCCAAACGGGTGGATCACCCCGGTAACATTTCAGCTCAAGTGTTTTATGCAGCAATTGTGGTCTGCTGAGCTGAAATGGGACGACCCGATCGGCGGGTCATTGAGCTCAGAGTGAGACTCGTTCTTTTCGACCCTCCCTGGCATCAATCGGATTTCACTGCCACGGAGGTTGGTCCCCACCAAACGATACACCGCCACCCTGCATGGGTTTTGCGATGCCTCGGAGAAGGGCTACGGAGCTGCGGTGTATCTGCGTACGGTTGACTCCTCGGGGGAGGTTGATGTGCGGTTGGTCATGGCCAAGAGCAAGGTTGCGCCGTTGCGTACTCGCCTGACCATTCCCAAGTTAGAGCTTTCGGGAGCGGCTCTCCTGACTCGTCTGCTCAACCACACGATGACGGTTCTTCGTGGGTCAATAGCGTTGGAAGATACGGTCTACGCTTGGACGGACAGCCAGATCGTGTTATGCTGGCTGAAGGCTTCAGTTCACAAGCTGGAGATTTTTGTGGTGAATCGGGTTTCGCAGATTTTGACTTCAGAGGTTCCCTTAATCTGGAGACATGTTCCAGGGGAAATGAACCCAGCAGACTGTGCAGACGCACGCAGACGCACGTGGGTGTCATGCTCCGGAGTTGGTTGGACATCCCTTGTGGTGGGGTCCAAAATGGTTGACTCAAGCCGAATTGGATTGGCCAATGAGTCCACGCGTTATTACGGCGAACGGCGCCTTGACAGTCGGTGTCTGTACGACGCAGCCAGAGCCGGAAGAGGAGTTCAGCCTGCTGGAACGGTACAGCTCGCTCGACAAGCTGGTCAATGTGACCGCCTGGATCTGCCGATTTGCGCGGAATTGTCGGAATTCTGAGGTGCAACGAGTGCGGACACCGGTCCTGACACCACGGGAACGGAACCATGCGTTGTTCGCATTGGTACGGAACGTGCAGACGGTGCACTTTAAGTCCGAATTGGACATTCTGAGACGCGGACGCGTCCAACTGAAAGGAGCTGTGGCTCGGCTCAACCCGTTTATTGACCCTCAAGGATTGCTGAGGGTAGGAGGTCGGCTGCGGAATGCCAACCTGCCTTATGCGGCTCGCCACCCGTTGTTACTCCCTAGGAAGGGGAAGTTGGTCGAACTGTTGATACAGGATCGACACATTCGGAATGGGCATGTCGAATGCCACGCCTTGATGGCGTTTCTCCAGCGCGAGTTCTGGATTCTATCGGGAAGACGCTTAGTGCGTAGCGTCGTATTTCGGTGCCTGCCTTGTTATCGGGCCAAGGCGGCTACGATGCAACCCCAGATGGGCGATTTTCCCTCGGATAGGGTTAACGAAATCCGGCCCTTTGCGGGTGTCGGAACGGATTTCGCGGGACCATTCATGGTCAAGTCTTCACAGCTACGGAACGCCAGATTAGTGAAGGCATACCTGTGCGTCTTCGTGTGCTTGGCCACGAAGGCAGTCCACTTGGAGGTGGTCAGTGACCTCACTACAGAGGCATTTATCGCTTGTCTAGATCGGTTCGTCTCACGAAGGGGCCTCCCGACATTACTCCGTTCGGACAACGGCACAAATTTTGTCGGAGCCAGGCGATATCTACAGGAGGTCACTCAATTCCTGAACGGTAACCAGGACGCCATCGGTACGGCTTGCTCCCGACGAGGGATTGAATGGGTTTTCAGTCCGCCGGGATGTCCTCATTGGGGAGGAATTTTTGAGGCTGCGGTTAAATCGGCTAAGTCGCACCTGACGAGGATCATCGGTGAGACCTCTCTACGCTTTGAAGAGCTTGCGACGCTGTTCTGTAAAATTGAAATGACACTGAACTCGCGTCCGTTGTGCCCGCTCAGTTCGGATCCAAATGATTTGGAAGCGTTGACGCCGGGTCACTTCCTGATAGGTCAGCCCCTTAACGCCCTGCCAGAATACCCATTCCGTGATGTTAAGTTAAGTCGGTTAACTAGGTGGCAGATGTTGCAGCAGATGGCTCAAGATTTTTGGAAACGGTGGTCCCTTGAGTACTTGCACATCTTGCAGCAGCGCCTTAAGTGGACTGACCGGACGAGCCCCCCTCAAGTCGGTGATTTGGTGCTGATTAAGGATGCGAACCTGCCATCATTGAGATGGAGACGAGGACGGATCGTCAATTTGTACACGGGTCGGGATGGCACGCCTCGATCAGCAGAAGTCAGGGTGGGGGACTCGGTCCTCAAGAGAGCGGTCGCTACACTTTCTCGCCTTCCTATTGATTAGGGACAGGTTCGGGCCTGTCCGGGCGGGTGACTGTTTAATATTTGTGCTTCGGAACGCACCTCCTCTTGTTGCGCGACTCGGAACGGAAACAGAACCGCAGCTGTCACTCGTATCGGAAACGAGATGTAAAATTGGAGGTTAATTTTTCTCTTGGGCTTTCTCATCGGTGAGAATAACATGGCGGCTCGGGCCCCGTGATGGTATTTCGGTGTACCAATTATCATACAGGCATCGGGCCTGGTCAGAGTGTAAATCTACCTCATAGCGTCGGGCTATTGAATTGTAATTAGATTCGCGTCAGCGGCCAAGTGATCCCTGTTGATTGGACATCGTCGCATCGGTAGCGGCGACTCCACGGTCACGGCAGGCAGCACGCCGGCGACAGCGTCGGCAGCAACGATAGGTTTCGATTCACTCCATATCCTATCCCAAACTGTGCCCTTTTCCCGTATTCCCGTCTCGAATCGAGCTTTCGATTTCCTGCCTACGGAGACAAGGTCAGTAACCAATTTCATCACTTCTTTTCTCTCACGTGGCAAAGGCACATCCCCCTCAGGATTCTCACGCCGTTCGGTAGGCGTGGGGAATTAATCAGCATGTTTGAGAAATAGTAGATTGTTAACCGAGGGCTGAAAGGCACCCATTCCTGACGAGATGTAGTTCGAGGCAGAAATGGTTGCTATCACCCGAGTAAAACACTCTACTTTTCATTACGAATACGAGGAAAGTAAACATAAGCCAGTTAAAATCAAAATTTATTTCGCAAATCACATCTCGCCTTGAAAGTGACTAATAAATACATAAAGTACATTATATTAATTATAAACATCAAAAAGAATTTAAATGTCAAAAAAACTAATAAATGAAGAATGAATCGTTTTATGACTGTATAGGTTACTACCATTGCGTTGTTCAATATAAACTACGATTCATATATATATATTTTAATACTTTTCTGCTTTAGAGCAGGCATATACCACTTTCAGCACGGTGCCTGGATGAACAATGACCCCCTTTCAGAGTATGAGTAATGAAAAGAAATTTACACACTTTGGGCAGATTTATCTCTCTGGGACTGCGTATGTTATCCTGGTGACAATAGATACAAGTGTAATTATTATAACTAAATTAAAAAAGTAGCTCATTAATGTCCCCGCTGAGGGGTACGGGCCTTTACTCGAATACGAGTAAGATTGAACCATACTCATTTTATCTAAGTATTGAAAATTAAAAATACCCCCAACACATTAATGAAACTAAAAGTCTTAAATTTGGTTCCCTCGTTTCCTTGTTAAGGTGATAAATAACTTTCGAACTACTGAACTGGTTTTTATAAAACCAACTAAGAACCAACGCAGTGAAGTCTATACTACCAATTACAAAAACACCGCATTAAGACTTATCCACCTGTTTGAATATTAACCTTTTGATCGCCAAACAAAAAGGTAACAGTCGATCTCTCAAATCGTAGTGATTCTTATACAAAATATCGATACCTTATGGTCACACGCATACTCGTGGAGCGGGGTGCGGTCATTCAAATTGTTTGGTTTTCTTGTCCTGTGCATGGAGCGCAGTGTTCAATGATGTTTATTTAGTTACCTATTCATTTTAATAAGTATATGTGTTTCCCAGTCGGGGTTTTACCTGCCGGACCCTAACTACACTATCTTGATAGGCAACCACTTCCCTGTAGCTGTGCGGCAGGTGGTGGCGCGCGTCTTGTGACGTCACCGATGTAGTCCGGAGTCAGGCAGGGCGGATCAGCAGCGGAAAGTGGCCATCAGGCTTCCGTTTTCCACCGGAAAGTTCTGCGTAGAAAACGGATTTGGGCAAACGTGTCGCATCCATGCGTACAAGGTGCCCACACCATCTTAACTACCCCTTCATCAGAAGACATTCCATGCCGAAGATATTGGCACGACGTAGAATCTCGGAGTTTGTGATCGATCTTGCCATTTTACCCGTAATATTGCACGAAGACATTTCAAATGAAAGGTATCCAATCGCTTTGATATCTGCTTTATATAGACACCATGACTCCGAAGCATACAGTAAAAAGGGTAATATTAGTACAATAGATACGGATAGCTTCGTTTATAGATGGAGGTCGTGGGATTTCCAAACTCTCTGGTTGAGTTTATCAAAGACCGCGGCAGCGCTAGCGATTGTTGCAGCTATCTCGGACTCGAGGTGCTTATCGTCGCGTATCAGCGTTCCGAGGTACCGGAACTTTCGCACCTCTTCCAGCGGCTTTCCACCTAGGTAAACTGCAGTGTCGGGCGCAGATGTTCCTCCTGCGAGCTGCTTTAAGGTCTCAGTTTTCGACACGCTGATTACCAGACCGAATTTGCGACATGATTCGTCGAGATTGTCCAAGTATTGCCGCGGGCGCCAATACTGTCAGCCAAGAGGCAAACATCGTCGGCATATAAGACTTCCAGCGTGGTCATCTTCTGAGTCTTGCATTTTTTATCTGAATCGACATAAATCAAAAACCCTTTTATCAGACCTAACATATATTTCTATCTGTGCGTTGAAGTTCTTCAAAGCATCTGTAATGACTGCAGCGGAGTAGAGGGCAAAGAACGTCGGGGCCATGACACAACCCTGGATAACACCGCTGGTAACCGGGAACTGTTCCGTGAATTCATTTTCATGTCGGACCCGTGCCAACTATCCCTTCATGGAACTGACGCACAAGGTTTGTGAACATATACAACAAACACTACTTGAATTGACTTATGAAATTACCAGGATACGTACCCATCGGGCACAATGACTTCACGCAATAAATGTTATTATAGCTACTTAGACACTATTTGTTATGATACAATTGTTTTCAAAACACAACCTTATATTATTGGTACCCATAGCTGACTGTTTGAACGTTTTTTACATTTGATTTATCGTTTATTTAGGTGATACAAATCTTGCAATACGTTTTCAGCTATGCCTTCTATGGACCCGCCGTCTAGGTACCAAAGGTTGAATTTGGAATTCAGGCTAGTATAATGATCGGATGGATATCCAATTGCCGGTTCGAGTGAGCCGCCCTCCTGACAGGCAACGCCCGAATGCAGAAGATGTTCACTAAAGATTAATTCAGAATTTTGATTCTAACATTACCACATATGATTGTAAATAGACGGTGTGTGCTCTTTAATTTGGGATAGCAGGGCGCCTCAGTCTGCCGAATTGAAGACACGCAAGAAAGGTGCGAGTTGCGTGCGCGGCGGCCTCACAGCCTCCCCTGCTACCGAAACCCAGCTGTACCGGTGGAATGTAGCGCAAAGGTCTGGCAGGAGGTACTTGTAGCAGATCTTTGACACTATGCGGTGGATGGTGTTGCCTACAACAATGGGTCTGATGATGATCTTCTTTATAAGGGCACACAAATTAGCTCCATAGAGCTCATGTACCTTCCCAGACATCATGAGGCTCGCCAGCTCAGCCAAGAGAGGACGCTCCTGAAGGACGTCACCGCAGCGGCGACATCCTCGCTTGGAGCCTGGGGGATATGCCCAGAAGGAATGGGGGATGAGGGAGATGCAGTGCTTGTGAAGGTGCTGTGTACTTTGATTACAGAGCTTATAAGGTGTCTGGGGAGTCAGGGGCGAAAGCATCGCTCGAGAACAGAATTTGAGCAAAAATCGACGAAGGACTTAAAGGGATTTTTGTATTATTGTTTTTGTGATGTTGAATTTCATCCTAGAAATATTGTTATGAAATGTATTGGGGTTGTTTGTTGCAGTTATTTTTATGCACTGAGTTAGGGATATTAGGTACGTAACCAGGTGAATTTATAAGTTTGTATGTAGTATTGCAATGAAATGCAGTCGGGTTATTTGTTTTTCGTTATTTTCTTTAAATTCCCAATAGAAGTATTATGTATATTATCACCAAAGTGGCTAGTATTTAATCGCACATCAAAAATACTGATTTGCACAGCAAAAAGAGATCAACAAAACACTTTTTATGTTTTAAGTATTTTTTGTGTTCTTACATGTTCAACCTAATACGAAGGATAACCCTTTACCCATCACCTAAGCTGCCGCAGCATTTTGCCCTGATGTTTGCTGTGCAAATCAGTATTTTTGATGTGCAGTTTAATAGTTCCCTTTATGTTTTAGCCACAGGGAGCTACAGCCAGGGAGGAGGAGGGGAGGTTAATGTTTTTCTGGATTGACCATTTTTACATCGTGTTTGCGCCTGCAAAGGCCATTTTTCTCTTGAACCTGGGTTCATTCTGTATGTGCCGTGGCCCTTCTCCGCTCAATTTGCTTGATACTCGCAACGTAATCAAAACCTGTTACTTCCCGCTTATCTAGAAATGGACATTTGGCACGAAGCAATGTCCTAAAGCATAAGCAAGAAAACGAAAACCGTAATTATTTTGTCGCTTCACAAAAAATATAATTTGTGCGGTACATTTTTTTATTCTTCTAAAATATCTATAATAAGTATTTTTTACTGCTAAATAGTAGTTTCATTCATCTGAGGTTAGGTTCAAAGACACGTAACGTGATCTTTCAAATACACTTGACAGTGGCAAAGTTAACCTCAAATAGGGTTAGAACGCCATATATTATAAAAGAAGTTTATACACATATATAGTTTGACAGATAGACAGCCCCGTACTACACCAGCGCCATTTGCAATAAACTTTTGGTATTAGGTGCCATTGCATTCGTTTAAAGCTGTAATCGGTCCTATCATAAAAATATGACGTTTATCCTTCGTGTTAGGTTGAACATGTAAGAACAACAAAAATAATTAAAACATAAACTTAAGTACACAAAACATAAAAAGAAGTTTGGTGATCATTTACCATTCATTTCATTTATCATTCATTCATTCAAACACAATTTGGTGATCATTTGCCAATTCTGGCAGTCATTTCGAATTTATTGCTACAAAATTTTCGAATTTTTTGGTAATCGTTTAAACATAAGCTGTTAAAAATTACGAAATATAAACTACCTAGAAGACATCACCAATTTACTTTAAAATATTCATACTAACAACTTAAAGGAAAGACAGTTTGCGCAACCCGAAACTGAATACACAGTCAATAGACATATGAAGCTGCATACACACGATTGTGCCACACCCAGGCAGGGGCTAGGGCGACGCCAGACAACTCCTTCCGATCCGTCAGTGTGCAGCCTGTCAAATTGAATGCTAAATGGTGAATAAAGTTATTTGCCATGAATGCCTCCGGGCACAAATTTCAATTATTGTCACATCCGAATAGTTGAGAAGGGATGAGGGTACACTGGTATTCTGAACTGCATAAAGTGGAAGAGACAGAATAGGTGAATAAGGAATAAATAAAATAATAAATAAATAATAATCATGTTCATTCAGTAATATTGCTAGTTGTTACTCCCCAAAGTAGAGTTTCCCATGTGTTTGGGGATAAGTAACATATGCTCCATCCTACTTCTATAATATTGTCTAACAAAAAAATGTTCTGTAAGTACATACTTACAGAACAGAACTTACATACATACAGTTAAAATATTTGACTTAATTTAATAGTAAATTTTTAAGTTATAAAGTAAAGGATGTTAAATATTTAATAATAAATAATAATAATAAATTGGTCACTATTAACACACATTGATCAAGCCCTAAACTAGGATTCCCTGTATCTTGGGTTCTAGTCAACGATACAGATACTTATATAGATAAACAACCATGACTAGGGTACAAAAATCCGTCCTCATCAAACAAATATTTGCGCCCACCGGGACTCGAACCCGGGACCCTTTGGCTTCGTAAGCAGGGTCACTGCCGACTCGGCCATTCGGGTCGCAGGGTATTTAAAAGTTAATTTGATAAAATGAGATTAATTTTTACATTTGTGACACAAAGATTAATTCAAAAAGCATCTAATAGCTATTGGCGAGTGGAGTGGTAAGGACAACCTAGTACTTCCTGCTGATGCTTAAGTAGCATATTGAGATTTTGCTGGAAGAGCAATGTTACTTTTGTTATTTGCACGCCTTAATTATCTAAAGCCCGTTACATTTGTAATTCTTGATAGCATCCTATAATATTTTTCCGCACTATCCGCTAGATATGTATGTAAATACTACAAAATATTAGACAAGGTGGATAGTGTATATAGCAATTTATGGCTTCAAGATTTGAAACTGTGTTCAGTTTTTATTCAACCTTTCGAAGTTAACATTGATGTGAAAAAATATTCAGAAAATTCTTCAGACATTGTCCGTGTTACCATAAAAAATATTAAAAAGCGTTTAACCTCAAAACAAACGTCTAATCTCATACGTTTTTGTTTATAAACAAGTGTTGAACAGTAGTATTTTTTTTGTGGTAAGGCCCTTTATGTTTTTTTTTTCAAAACCTATAAAATGTATGACTGTACAGTACACTTCTCAGTACGACTGTACAGCACAGTGGGCGTATTTGTCGTGTTAAGGGGTCAAAATATTTTATTAGCCCTGTGACTTTAACTCCATAGCAAGGGCCCCAACTAGATTAGGGCCCCGCGGCGATGGAGGGATCCAATCGAATACTTCTTGTGATTCACACTACCCTTTTTATTACAAAATTGGCATGTCTATTCGCGAGTGTAAATGCTTTTAGGGTTTCGTCAAAAACCCTATTAGTGTATGGCTACTGAACTGTGATTGTGGACCAACGATGATTGCCCTTATCAACGCATTGGATGTTGGCGCAATGGTAATTTGTCGGGACTCTTAGGCTAATGCGGGTTGCAAAGCTCGGGTACTATAATTGGTAACTTTCTTCAAACAAACTCCAAACTTTCTTCCCTGTATTACTTCCTAGTACAAGCCGTGGAGTTTAAATTCATAAATGAAAAGTCCTTCCGCGTGAACGCGTTGCAAATCTCCGTGTAATATATTCATGAATTTTTCCCCTCAGTCTAGCGACAGCTTTACCTCATTTTCTTGAAAGGAAGAGGGGTTATAATTTCTCAGGCTTTAGCGTGTAAGCAGAAACTCTAACTAGATGATCTACGAGTATAAATACTAGTATATTTCCGTAATACTAGGCCATCAATCAATCATTAACATTATCTTTTCAGATGGCTGTCAGCTGCTGTGTATTATAATTGCCACATATTGGTTGAACTAGGAAATATCACCGCAGTATGCTTACATTCCACAAGTTTGTTAGTACTCAAATGGCAGGCTGTCTGTTTCTCTTTCTCTTGCTACTCTGTATGCTTCTCTATCTTGGAATCAATAAGTATATCTCTGCATTAGACAGACCCATATAGAGCAAATTTAGACTATTTCAAACACATTTAGCTAACCATGATCCATTGAACAGTTGACTATTTGCATAACTGGCCCTCATTTATTCGTTAGAGAGTAAAGCTGAGTATTGCATGGTCGCAAACACTTATCAAGAGCTATGATTATTAAGTGCAGTAATTATTTAGACGCAACGAATAACTGCAGTAAATTAGTGTGATTCTTTATTGCACTATACAAATATAAAATAGCTAAGTCACAGAGAGGCAACGTAATCTTCAGTGTGATAACAACATTTCATTTAGCACGTGTTCATTCCAATAACTCTGTTTTTTCCTTTGGTTTTAATCAAACCATGAAGCTTGTAGCCTTTAAAATTACGTCGAATTCTCACGACTCATTATTTCGCACGGTACAGTCGAGATATAAGCTATTTTTAATGATCCACGTCAAAACCAGATCGGTAATTACAAGGTTTGCTTTGACATTAACAACAATAGCGCTCTGAGCTCTGGCGGGTAAGGCGCCGCCCTAGCCGCCCAGCTGCCGCCCGCCTTGTGTCAAAAACATTCGGATGAGAAGCGAACCGAAGAATAAAATGTTAAAGCAAATCTCGATAAATGAAATGAAATAAATAAAATCGTAGCGTCACGCCTTTTCCTATATGGAATGGCAGAGGCACAAGTATGACCACGTTAAGCCAGTTATTCAATAATCATATGTTGACAAACAGTTAATGACATCAATAAGTATCTTTTTAATCTACATATATATACATTGAAGGGAATAATGTTGATGAAAACGTTTGTATTAAGTTTTAAGGAATTGTATGTGTAACTCTTATTAATTATGAGTTACCCATACTATTCCTAAAACTAACATCATAAACGTTACAACTTAAGCTGTAATTATTATAGCTGATATTATATCCTAAAGATACTATAGTTGATGAAGGTATGATGTGACTCATTGCGCAAATAAATTGCCATTAATCTGCCTGATCTTGGTTTCCTGGTTCAATTGATAATAAAAATAAAATCTTGGACACTATTTACACACATTGATCTAGCCCCAAACTAGGATTCCCTGTACCTTGGGAACTAGACAACGATACATATACTTAGATAGATAAATATTATACTTAGATAGATAAACAACCATGACTAGGGACAAACATCCGTTCTCATCAAACAAATTTTTGCCCCCACCGGGACTCGAACCAGGGTCACTGCCGACTCGGCTATTCTGGTTTCAAAGACTTAATTTTAAAAAGAAGTTAATAAAATATATCTCTGTAGGCTTTAAGAGAAAAAAAAGCCGTCACATGATGTAACTCACGTTATCACAATGTCATAAAATAAAATTTACATCATTATGCCAAGTCAAACACAATTTTGAGCAAAACGGATTCCCTCCAAATGCCGGAATTCGCTAACTGGTCTAATACTTTTTCCATGTAGACCGTTGAGATCTCCAGCGGAAGGCAAAAGGCTGACATGTTCGACTCACTTTCAATCAGAGCACGGTAAACTCATTCGGGACTTACAGCGCCGAAGGTCTTCACGTGAGACGCTCTTTCGCATTCCTCGGGGAATTCATTTGTTTTCTTTACATTCTCTTCAGAAAATCTGAGAGAAACATTTAGGTTACTTACTTTTTTTGTCGGAAGTAGTATAATGCGGTAATGGGAAGTACCTATGCTTACTTCCAACATTTTATAAAACAGGTAAAATCTTCTGAACCCTTAGCCCAATGTTTTGATGTAATACAGGGAAACACTGCCTCATACTCGTCCCTTGATAGTTATTTGATATGATTTATTCATACGTCGAGCTTCACCCCGCACGTCAAATGGAAGTTTATTTAATAGAAAATACTTTGGCGAATCTATTTATAAAGCCATTATTGGCACTTTTTATTTTATGGCGATGCTGGCATAAGCTAACTTGTTATGCAAATATGTGGGGATGGGGTTGATCGGTGTTTGTACTGTGAAGTGAGAACTGTTGGCATACTTGTCCCTACTGTCACGTGACACGGTACACTTAGTATAGGTACAATTACGTTATTGAATTGAATCAAAATTAAAAAAAAGAGAGTTATTTATCCAGTATTTATAACAACATATGGTTATCTCCAAGTCATCTCTGTGGGTATAAGGATAATAAAAATGTGAGTCTGTTTGACCAAGAGTTAAGGCGACGCATAGGACCGAAACAGCTATGCAAAATATGAGTATTAAAATTGTTGTTTTTTCATACTAGCTCGTTTCCCTAAGGTTTAAGACGTAATTTGATTATTTTTACTCGATAGAAAAATCCCCAAAGTTATGACAAAATCTGTTTGCCACATATATTTTTTAAATTTCGTACAGGATTTGAATATCAATACTTGTTATCATCCTTCAAAAATATTAAGTTATGTTGCTCTACTATGTTAGTCTTTTATAAATTGGCTAAGAGCCTTTTTAGGGTTCTGTAGAGAAACAAGGAATCCTTATAGTTTCGACAAGTCAGTCTGTACGTCTGTCCGTACGTATGTCACAGAAACTTTATGCAGAAACTATTAAGACTACACAGTTGAAACTTGGTATGTAGATGTATTCAGTGAACTGCTTTATGAATTTTATACAAAAATTTAAAATTTACTATAATTAAAGGGGGCTCTCCATACATGGAACTGAAACCAAAAAAATTTGTTTTTCATCAATATGTGGGGTGTCTATAGGTAGGTATAGTCTTTAAAAATGACATTGAGGTTACTGAAACCATTTTTCCACAAACTAAATCGTTAAAGAGACACCCTTCCAAAGTGGAAAAATACCCTCCCCCCCTCTAACTTTTAAAGTAAGACAGTGAAAAAACTACTAAAAATATTTGCTTATATCTTTGATACACGGTTTCAACCGAAATTGGTTTGAACAAAATAAAATAAACAGTTTTTAAGATATAAAACATATATTAAAAAAACAGCAAAGATAACTTTTTCATTCGTACAAACCCTATGAAAAACATACTTACAACACAAAAATCCATTCACATAATTACTTGCTACAAGAGAAGCCTTCATGGACGAGTCCGACTCGCACATGGTCACTTTTTACCTTGAATTCCTATTCCTCTAAAAGTAAATTGTAGGCGAAATTCTATGTT
Organism: Argyresthia goedartella; assembly: GCA_949825045.1. Classification (NCBI taxonomy): domain Eukaryota; kingdom Metazoa; phylum Arthropoda; class Insecta; order Lepidoptera; family Argyresthiidae; genus Argyresthia; species Argyresthia goedartella. The sequence goes on along the minus strand of OX463824.1, from coordinate 16,868,490 downwards.
CCGCTGTCGGACTGCCCAGCCTTAACGGAACGTTTACAACAACAACGACCATATAAAACGTATACTAGTACCGAGACTTGTCTATATGTATTCACAAAAGAACCAACAAAACTCAAAGGCCGGATTCCCCATCAAATCTAGAAGTCACAACGTGAAAACAAAGTACTGTCATAACGAAGGTACCAAAGCTAATAGAGTATGCACAATCGGCCGCCCGCCCAGTAATCTCTTAGTGGAGAATTCCAGCATCCGCCCCGCCCGCCCTCCCGCCGCCCAACGCCACAAGCAGCTTACAGTGCCATTATGTTATGTACGCGACAATGTTCAAGTTTTATGTTAGCTGGTTTAGTTTAGGGTGGTGGGAGGCTGTATGCTTGCTTATTATTATTCTGATAGCAAACCTGATAATAATTAAAACGAAGCCATGCCATGGTTGGCATGGTATGAAAACATACTTATCCAGGAGCCGCAAAATGACCTTCCCAATCTATCATTCATCATTGAGTATGTTTCACTTCTTGAGAAGTTCTTATAATTGACCGAGTGAAGCGTCTCCGTTTCAGGATTAGGCAAAAATGCTTTCGTATGTCTGTCTTTCCGGTTGTTCTCCTCTACAGGTCGCATTTCTCAACCAATTCTCGTGAAATTTTGTGAGCAGGTTGGATAATTAAATAGATTTTTTTAGTCGATTCAGTTTTTGGATTTTTTTCAAAATAGCGTAGATATGGGGTTTGAAAATGTAAAAAAAACCGCTACAGCCCAAACGGCTTGACGGATTTTTACAAATGACATGTCGTTGCATTCGTGGTGACCGTGAGAGTGACACAGACTATATCATTTTAGTGAAAAATTGCAAAATGTAGCTTACAAAGTTATTGGAGCGGCTACTTTCATACTCCATGTACGTAACCAGGTGCATTCATAAGTTTGTATGTGTTAATAAGAGAGTGTCACCCGCGAGGTCTACAGCCCACAGAGCCACTATTAATAAGATATTTAAATTCTCGACGTGTTACTATATGTGGTCACATTCACATCACTGTGCCCTGGAGGAAGATAGCGGCAAAATAAATGTACGACAACTGCGTGTTTTAATATATCTTTTTGCTCTTTTATAACACAAAGGCGCAAGCTCTTGCATTTTATCGTTCACAGAGAAGATGCAGCGATCATGGCAGCTCAGCTGTCACGGAACAGCCCGTAGATTTACCTCTATACTATGTAGCTAATCGGTAAGCGTCGAGTTAGTTCCACGGAGAGTGCGCTAAACGTTTGTAGATAATAAACATACACCGTGTCACCACAAAAAATATTAAACACAGTTTAACCTAAAAAAAAACGTCAAATCCCATACGTTTTTGTTTTTAAACCAGTGTTAAACAGTAGTATATTTTTTGTGGATAGTGAGTAGGCCACAAGTTTCGTTCATGAAAGAAGAAAATGTTTCATGAACGAAACTCTTGGCTAAGAAAATCTATGTAATGAGTTTCGTTAAATAGAGAAATGAATTGACAATATCTAGACATTCATAGAACCTCAGATGAATGAAAAACTCTTTGTAATGTTGGCAATGCTTAACAAGTTACAAAAAACAGATAAATGAGACTCTTTGTGTAACAAACATACAGAGCCCTCTACAAAACGTTTTGCTTAATCATACTAACGGTCTAACGGGTTTCACGCTTGCTTCTCACACATAAGATACAGGTTCGATTCCTGACCATGTACCAATGAGATAATTAATTTATCTTATGTACATTATTCGGACGTCCTAACGGTGATGGAAAAAGTCGTAAGGAAACCTTCATTATTCTATAGCTGCGGCGATGGGCTTGCCCCCTGTCACGCAAAATTGAGTACCGGTAAAACCGGCCCCCTTTTACGGTATTGAATAACTGGCTTAAAGTGGGCTCAGATGTGCCTCCGCCACCCCGTATGGGAAAAGGCGTGACGCTATATTATGTAATGTGTTGATAATGGCAGAAAAGCGTCAGTTTTCCCTCACATTACCCGTCAATTTAACATAAACTGTGTCGATTTGACTGTGGTTTGGAGTTACTGAAAGGGGGTAGTATGTTTCAGACGGCCGTTCTTTAGCCGCCACCGCCGCCATAGCTCCGCGCTGAGTGGGCCATGCATATTTGATGGCGACATAATGCGAACGCACTCACAGCCGCAGTTCCCTACTGTAAGAGGATTTGTTGGTCGCTAAATGGTGTACTCCCCCTACGGTTCATACTCTTGTTTCATAAATGTGGCCAGTGGTGATATTTACCTACAGGGAATTAGTTCAATATTCGGCGTATGCTTATTATGCTTTCAAAAACCGGTCAAGTGCGGATTTAACTCGCGCACGAAGGGTTCTGTACCATACCAGAATGGCAGGGAAGGTTTGAAGTGAATGGTTTGGATTTTACATAGCAAAATTTTGTTTACAAAGTGTGCGCCACTTTCACCATCCATGCACGTAACCAGGTGCATTCATAAGTTTGTATGTGGTATTGAAGTAATTGTTGTTTGGGAGCCCCCTTAAATATTAATTTTATTCTGTTTTTTAGTATTTTTTGTTATAGCGGCAACAGAAATACATCATTTGTGAAAATTTCATCTGTCTAACTATCACGGTTATTGAGATACAGCCTGGTGACAGACGGACGGACGGACGGACAGCGGAGGCTTAGTAATAGGGTCCCATTTGACACCCTTCGGGTGCGGAACCCTAAAAAGGACCGTGAAACTAATATTTTAGAAGAATAGAATGATAAAAGGGAAGGGTTTTAACAGTAAATTATACCTACTTCTACGTAACTACAAGTCACTGGTAAGTTTGTCTTAGTTGAAATATCCGGTATCGATTGGGTAAGATATATGGGGTATACATGTCGCCAAGTTTCTTGGTGACTGAGTGCCGCCTGGAGGGGGGAGCGGCGCATAGGGCCAAGAGAGATGAATACATGGGTGCGAGAGAGAGAACGGCCTCGCTCAGGCGCCAAAAAACATTTCGATATCTTTACACAGCATATAAATTCCTTACGGGCATATATTTTAAAGGGTCATAAGGTTAATATCGATATTTTGGCTTTTATTCGTGAGGCACGGGCATGTCAATAAACAGACTTCGTATGGTACAAATCATGTCAATTGTTTTTTATTTACGTAAAGTGGGTAACTTCAACACGACTGTGTACATTGCGTGCTGAATTATTTTGTATGAATAAAATAATTGAATAATTTTGGATTAGATCAGAATGCTAGAAAATAAGTAGGTTTATCTACACACGTATCATAAACCCTCTTTACTGCGTACAAAAGCCGCATGTTGCGATCAGCATAATATTAAACTACTTGATAATAACTAATTTCTTATCTGAAAAATTACACATTATGTGTAATTTTTCTACATATTATGACATTCAAATTTCGAACGCCGACGCCCGCCTGCTTTCCGCACCTACTTTGTTTGTGAAGTTAGTACTACTGAACAAGCTAAACAAGCGTAAAGGAATTATCAAAGCCACCATGCCGGTCGAACATGCGGTTCCTGAACACATTAAAGAGAGCTTATGATATGTGTGTAGATAAACTAGTGTGTGTAACTGTACATAATTATGCATTTAAACTCTCGAGTGATATTATTATGAAACTCGCCCTCGGCTCGTTTCATAAACCCACTCTCGAGTATTAAAGCCCTCTATTATGTAGCAGTCACATAAACTACTAATAAGATCGATCTAGCTACGTATTTAAAATAGGGAAATATTAAACGGCACATCAAAAAGACTGATTTGCACAGCAAATATCAGGGCAAAATGCTGCGGTAGCTTAGGTGAAGGGTAACGGGGGTGAGCGAAGCGAAGCCACCTTTATCCTTCGTGTTAGGTTAAACATGCAAGAACAACAAAAAATACTTAAAACATAAAAAGTCTTCTTCTTCTTTTTTGCTGTGAAAATAAGTATTTTTGATGTGCGTTGAAACACTAGCCTTATGACAATACATGGCAAAACAATCAAAATGGCGTCTCATTAAATTGTTATTATTTTTCGCCCGCACACGTATAACGGCAACAATTAAAATATTGAAGAACGATTCATAAACTAACCCCGTATGTTTTAGAGTAAATGGCTCCCAAATTTAGTATGAAACCTTGATAGAGATAAGCTCGCCCGTATTATTACCGTTTCTGTATGTCGTTTGTATTTGGATAATAAAGAAATTATTAATTATGAAACACTTGTAAATTTTCAGCGAGCACAAAGAATAAGCAAACCTTGCATTTGCTGGTGTAGATGTTAGACAACACACAAATTATGTTCTTGTGTAAAAATCAAATGTTTTCATCAGTCAAAACCACGTCAAAACAATCTGGACTTAATAATCCCATCGGAAGCTTCACATTGCTGCTCCATAGAGCTTTTAAAAATTAGTTGCTCTTTATTTAATCGCGAACTAGGTAGGTATGCCTGGCTGGACGGAATATATTCCCTTAAGAAATTTACAAGCTGAATACATTGTATAGGTATAGTACATTGTTGCCCAGGTATAGAAAGTAAGCAATAGATGGACGAGTTAGTTCGCGGGCCGAGCCGCAGGTGAGGCCCGCGAAGATGCGTTTCCATCTATTGCACTTTCTACCGAGGCATTTACTATGTGCTTTTCACGCCTAATGTATGAAAATAAAACAGGTTGAGTACACAGTATAATACACAGTTTAATTAAAAGTAATATTGATATTCGCATTAGGGCAGTTGTGGAATGACAAGGAAATGTTTTTTCCCGGGACATTTAAATTAGTATTTTGTGTCATTTCGGCCGGTATGGAGTGTGATGCCGACCGAAAATATTCGACCAATAGCAGAGTAGAAAGTAAAAAACCGGTCAAGTGCGAGTCTAAATCGCGCACGAAGGGTTCCGTACCACCGTTCAATGGAAGCGATGGTGTGGAGTGAATAGTTTGGATTTTACACAGCAAAATATTGTTTACAAAGTTATTGGTGCGGTTACTTTCACACTCCATGTACGTAACCAGGTGCATCCATAAGTTTGTATGTGGTATTGAAAGAATTGTTGTATGAGAGCCCCCTTAAATATTTCTTTTATCCTGTTTTTTAGTATTTGTTGTTATAGCGGCAACATAAATACATAATCTGTGAAAATTTCAACTCTCTAGCTAGCTAGGTTCTTGAGATACAGCCTGGTGACAGACGGACGGATGGACGGACGGACGGACAGCGGAGTCTTAGTAGCAGGGTCCCGTTTGGAACCCTTCGGGTACGGAACCCTAAAAAGGCCGCTATACACTACATTTTACTTTTCAAATCTACATCGTTTGACTGTTTTTGAATTGTACTACTAAGAATTACTTTCTACTCTCATTTCAATCCATCTTTGGCCATATTTCCGAGCAGTGGCGTGAAAAATATATGAGAGCGAAGCGAAATGCCTGAAATGAATTATTGTTACAAAAAGATAACAGAAAATACTGAGTACTGAGTATTTCGAGTAGTTTGAAGCAAATCAAATTTTCCACTTTACGATACCTTTTAAGGCGCTACCTCGTCCGTGCAAAGGTCCCCGTTACTCCAGGCGGAAAGACCCGCAGTGTGAGAGGGACGGAATCGGGAAAAAATTAAAAAACGTAGCGCCAAACCACAGAAAAATTGTTTAAAAATAAACTACGCTATTTTGTCAAAAAGTTTTTTAAGGAGATTTTGCGAAAACATAATATCTGCATTTTGAATGCAGTTCCACAATGAAATTAGTCAGGATTTCAGAATTACAGGAAAAAATAAAACAATTTAGAGGTGTTTTCGTAATTAAATTCTATCGAAAAAATTTCATTCCATCGCGTTTCCCTTCAGTGAAAATCTTAATCAAATACTCAATAAACGTCAACCCAAAAATAAAATCTGTAGATGACTTTATGTCGGAGTAAATGGATTCACAAAAACTCCTTTTTTTTCGTATTACCTTCAAGCAAAAGTAGGCAAACACACGACAACAATATTTTTTCTTCCTCCATCGCTCCGTAAGAAACCTTTGTAGGAATTAAAGCAGCGACGGGGATTTATCTTGTAAATCTCTCGACGAATAGTGTGAAATTAGCCGAGGCGCTCTGAAAGCGGAGTATGCCCCACTTTATTAGATTCCATAAGCTCTATTGAGGGGTTTTTTCGCCCTTCGGAGTTCAACGGGCTTTGAAGCGAAGCATCGAAGTAGTCGTAGGTATTAGCGCATAATGCGATTTCTCATTCGATCTCTCATATTAGACGGTGGGAACTCCACTATATCATACGTAGAGATGTACAAACGTTGTGTTCAGCAATAATAAGCAGGATGAATTTTCCTTGCTTATTTATATCTAACTAATCTAACTAATATTATAAATGTGAAAGTAGCGATGTTAGGATGTTTGGATGTTTAGATTTTTAGATGTTTGTGTGTTTGTGCCTCAATCACGCTAAAACGGCTAAACGGATTTGAATGAAATTTAGCACAGAGGTAGTTTATGAGCTAGATTAACATATAGCATACTTTTTATCCGACTGCACCAGAAGGAGCGTAACGTTATCTCGGTTAATGATAATTCCTATGAACACGCAGATGAAGTTGCGGGGATCAGCTAGTATAATATATATATTTATAATATATAAAATGAGCAAGGAAATTCCAAACTACGAAAGGTGAATAATGTTTTCAATTGAGTCACGGTCTCCGTGTTACTACAAAAAATATTGAACACAGTTTAACCTCAAAACAAACGTCAAATCCTAAACATTTTTGTCTTTAAACCAGCGTTGAACAGGAGTTAATTATTTTTTTGGTGACACCCTTATTATGTTTTACGTCGGAAAATTCTCGAAATACCTCTGTAAAGAGCGTTCTGTAAAATCTTTTCATTTTCATATAGTGGTGGTCATATAATTAAGAACGACTATTTGAAAACAAGCTTTTTTCAAACTTACGAGATTAACACTTATTGCATATCGTTTTGTATCTCTCTCGGTATCGTAAAACTGTTTTACACAATCGTAGCATACAGTTATAATATGATAAATTCAACAATATTATTATATAAGTAAACTTTTTGTATATAATATATCGTAACATGTTATTGCAAACTTACTGGCTGGCCACATAATTGAGAACGCTGGATAGTTTATTTTTTTATTCAAATTTAAATAGAGAACACTCTGTAACTAGGCCACTATTCGAGTAATTTTGGCGCCATTTAGTTCTGTAAAAGTCAAAAAGTTGATCGTTTCATAATAAAAAAATGGGAAAAAATAAAAGTTGTGATGCATCTACAAGGGAAGTAATAATAAAACTTCGCGATATGAATTGGTCATATAAAAAGATTGCCAATCATTTGCAGTGCTCAAAAACGATGATATTCCACGCTGTGAAGCATTTTAACACACATCAAACAACTTTAAATATTCCTCGTGTACCTAAACAGAGAAAGTCATCTCAGCGAGACGATCGAAATATCGTGCGTTTGGCAAAACAATACCCTTTTAAGGGGTCTAATGAGTTAAAAAAATAATACTTTGGTGAAAATAACCCTTCAGCGATCTCAGCGCGCACTATCCGAAGGCGATTGGTAGAAGCGAAGTTGAACGGAAGGATAGCAAGAAAGGTGCCCATGTTGAAACAGTGTCATAGGCAAGCCCGGCTTGCATTTGCTAGGAGGTATGAAAGCTGGACAGCAAGACAGTGGAAAAATGTTATTTTCTCTGACGAAACAAAAATTAACAGAGTATGTTCTGATGGGAAACGATATGTTCGATGCCCTCCGAATACAGCATTCGACCCCAAGTACACAAAAATGACATTAAAGCATGGTGGTGGAAATGTGAAAATTTGGGGATGCTTCTCTGGTCATGGTGTTGGACCTGTTAGATTGATAGAAGGAAACATGGATCAATTCCAGTACAAAAATATACTCGAAGAAACTATGTTACCATATGCTGAAGACGTACTTCCGATTATTTGGACATTCCAACACGACAACGATCCGAAGCACACTGCACGCACCGTTAAAGAATTCCTCACATCTCAATCAGTTTCTGTCTTAGAATGGCCACCGAACAGCCCAGATTTAAATCCCATAGAGCATCTTTGGTGCGAAGCCAAGAAAAAGGTTTCAAATCGACGATGTGGTAACCTAACTGAGTTATATAACGTTTTTTTAGAAGAATGGCGCTCTATTTCTCTTGAAAAATGTCAAAAATTGATAGAATCAATGCCTCGTCGGTGTAAGGCAGTTATTAAAAGCCATGGTCACGCTACAAACTATTAACTTAGAATAAAATGTATTAAATTATAATTTTTAACATTGTCACTGTCTTATTTAATGTGATTTGTAAAATCTAAGTATCTACGGAAACAACTCTCGAGCAGCTTCAGAATCGTTCTTAATTATTTGTCCAGCATTTTTACTACTTGAATTTGTAATTATCGATAATCAATTAAATTTGTAAATAAAATTGTAAATGTTTTAAATATTTACTCCTAATCCCGTTTACTTTATCGATGTAGCTATTTGATAACACAACTAATTACTTTTAAGAAGGAACTTAAAACTACACATAGCATAGTTTTGAAAAAAAATATCTGGTACTACAAATCGTTCTTAATTATATGACCACCACTATATGTCCCCGTAAGATTGTCAATACTGTTAGTTTATAAAATAACGCCGTAGTAAACTATCGACAAATAATAAACCAGACCGACAGGGCTTAGAATTTATGTTTCTTTTGGTATTACATGTCAACCTAACACGAAGACTATTGGAGGCTTCGCTGCGCTCACCCCCTCTAGTCTTTACCTTCTTCACTTTTAGTCTTCACCTCTAGTCTTCAGCTACCGCAGTGTTTGCCCTGGTATTTCCTTTGCAAATCAAGTTCTAACCAGTTCGCAATTTAACGGGTTTAATTTAAACTAACGCGTCATTATAAGCAGAACGGTACAGTTTACAATTTATAAAACGTTAGATTATAAACTAACGGTTTTGACAATGTTACGGTGAAATATATACATATATCAGTTTAAGACATATATCAGATCATTTAGTTTGCTATCCAGGTGAACATCGAAGTGTTTAACCAGAATGTTTTCGGTCATTCTCGTACATTATTCTTCTTCCTAAAGTAATTCTACCTGTCCACAAAAGGAGGTTTGCACTTGGCAGTCTATCTACTTGGATTTTCATACCAATGTACAAGTAAAACAATAGTTAGGTAGGTAATATTTAAATATTTTTAGGTACCTAATGAACTAACCTAAATCTTATTTTCAATTCCGAAATGAAGAAGCAAAAACAGCAAAATAGTACACCAAGCAACATTTTATCACTATACCGTGTAGGAACATTGAGAACCTCTGTAAATATTTGCCCGATCACCTGCGTGATTCCATTTAGAATTACGAAGGATCAGTGCGATGCTCGCAGATAATTCCACGAACACTATTATGTTACAGAACAATGATGACCAATCAGCTTAGGTCAGTTAAGTAGGTATTCAATAATGAATATTATATTATATGTATGTATCAATAATACAACAATAATAGGTATAACATTTATACACTCGTACTTAGTAAAGGAAAATAAAAATACCGGTCAAGTGCGATTCCGTACCACCGTACAATGGTAGGGATGGTGTGGAGTGAATAGTTAGGATTTTACAAAGCAAAATTGTAAAAATTGTTTACAAAGTTATTGATGCTGCTACTTTCACACTCGATGTACGTAACCAGGTGCATTCATGAGTTTGTATGTGGTATTGAAAGAATTGTTGTATGGGAGCCCCCTCGGGACCCGTCGCCGAGGCCTGTCTCTACCAGCGCTTATCGTGTCGTCACCCCGAAAGGTATTGTTTTATTCCAGATGTTTGTTTACTTTTGTATTGTCAGTTTGTTATATTTAGTTTATTCTGTTTTTTAATATTTGTTGTTATAGCGGCAACAAAAATAAAATTTAAAATTTTTATCTGTCTAACTATTATGGTTCATGACATACAGCCTGGTGACAGACGGACGGATGGACGGACGGACGAACAGCGAAGGCTTAGTAATAGGGTCCAGTTTGGCACCCTTCGGGTACGGAACCCTAAAAATTATCTGTTATGTCATGCGTATTCTAGTTATTTATTAGAAATGGGTATGCGTTTCAAAAAACAGTTTGTGTGATTTGTTCCCTTTTATTTTTATTAAACCTTTCTGTCACACCCGACACTGCTTGCAATGAGTTCAGAGCATCAAAATACTGCTTTGTACCGCGATGGTTTCACATCACTTAGGGGCGAATTTTTAATCCCCAGAGAAACAGATATAACTTTATTTGATATTTCACAAGCACAAATGTGGTCAAATTCCTCAGATAAACAGTCAATTAAACATTTTCTGAAAATTGAAAAATCGGCGGTGAATCTGTTTAAACTGACTACTCTGCTATATATCATTCAAATAACGACATCTGTGTATTTGTCTGAATACGCAGAAGAGTGGTAATGTTATAGCTACATACACTGTCAAACCTTTGTACCTGTTGTCTAAAGAATAAAGCAAGAAAAACTAAACTTCCAATACAAATAAATGTTATTAGTTGAGCTTTCCTTGTCCGCATCCGTAAGCTTCGTCTTGTCCCGACAATATGCCACAATGCTGGTATTACAGATGCCCATACAAAGCTCTACATAAGCCGGATTGGTACGGTCACTGCAGTACGGTACATACAGTTGTGTCAATAATAATAATAATATATATTAGAGGACAAATTTCTCACAAATCGAACTAGGCCCATAATAAGCTCAATATGGCATGGAGATAAACACTAATGTAAATACATAAAAAACATCCAAGAATGAGAAACAAATCACACAAATATTTGGCCTCACCGGGATTCGAACCCAGGACCGTCAGTTAAACTAAAGCTAAAGCTAAACCGGTCGTCACTCAGGGGTTGCAAAGATTAACGTAGCAAACAAATGTAGTCTGATTCAAAATCAAAAATGTTACTCCCTCTCGTAAAATTTTAGGATTTAAGGTAGAAAAAGTAAACAGTATTTTCCCAAAAATTTGTAAAACTATTAAATTTTTGGTACTCTTTGATGCTTTATAAAGCAAAACTTTACAACATAAATTCACCTAAAAACCTTCCAGGCACAGGAACATTAAATGCAGATGGCTCAGACACCACTGTACCTCCTTAAGCTCCGGGCACTAGACTGAATGAGCTCCGACCTTATAAGATTACGCGTCACAAAAGGAGACTTTATGAAAGAATTGCTGTTCCGACTTCTACTTAGGAACCGGCCAGATTAAGAACACTATGCGCCGCCTACTGAATATATTTTCTTAAGAATGGTAATATATTTTTCCAGAAAGATTAAAAATCCAGCTTTGATTGTGTTTCGAGTTTCGGTTTAATAAATATGTAGATCGTAGATTGTACAAGAGACTGAGGGATCCATGATCTAAATTTTGAGCATTTTGTCTTATATTGTTCGTTGACGTTCTAACGGTTATGTAAAGTGAGGAAACCTTCAATCTCTATAGCAGCGGCGATGGATTTGACGACCCGAATGGCCGACTCGGCAGTGACCCTGCCTACGAAGCCAAGGGTCCCGGGTTCGAGTCCCGGTGGGGGCAAATATTTGTTTAATGAGAACGGATGTTTGTGCCCTAGTCATGGTTGTTTATCTATCTAAGCATAATATTTATCTATATAAGTATGTGTATCGTTGTCTAGTACCCAAGATACAGGGAATCCTAGTTTGGGGCTAGATCATTGTATGTTAATAGTGTCCAAGGTGTCCAAGGTATATTATGGGCTAGCCTCCTGTCACGCTTAATGACGTATTGAATAACTGGCTAAACGTGGACACAATTGTGCCTCTGCCACCTGCCTGCTTAACGCTTTCGTTTGTTTCATTTATTTGCTTTATATTCATATATATGCTTTTTATATCTCTTGGGATTTCGCGCTCAAAATGTCCCGCCATACTTCCAATATACGTCTTCATAAACGAAGTTGTAGGTGTCCATGGTAGCCTGAGTGAGCAATTTCCCAAGATAATGGAAAAATTCCAGCGAAATCGCCTGTCGTGTCGGTCGGCGACTGGGGACGGCGACGGAAGAAACACATAGTTTGATATTCCCCACTCACTAGTACTCACCCTACGCCCCATACATTGTTCAAAGATATTCAAATACAGTTAAGTCGGGAAAACCTATTTAAGTATTCGTAACATAATACCTTGGACACTATTTACACACATTGATCTAGCCTCAAACTAGGATTCCTGTATCTTGGGTACTAGACAACGATACACATACTTATATAGATAAATGTCATATGTACTTAGATAGCTAAACAACCATGACTAGGGTACAAACATCCGTTCTCATCAAACAAATATTTGCCCCCGCCGCGCCCGAACCCGGGACCCTTGGCTTCGAAGGCAGGGGTGTCTGCCGACTCGGCCATTCGGGTCGTGACGTGCCAACTGTTTCTGGTGCTCACGGAATATTTATCCACAATGGTCTAACTAATAAAAGAAGTTATTCACGGTTTAACTTATACAGTGTTTTGTCTTGCTTTGACATTTGACATTTACTCGACGTATGAAAAGGACAAAACAGTGTACAAGTTAAACCGTAAATAATTTCTTTTATTAGTAAGGCCGTAACAGTGTAGGCCACAAATTGCCTATTAGGGCCTTACTACAAAAAATAAACTACTGTTAAACACATGTTTAAAAACAAAAATGTACTGGATTTGACGTTTGTTTTGAGGTTAAACGCTGTTGTTTTTTGTGGTAACACGATGAGTGTTTAAATTTAGATTCAGGCGCAGTGACGTATTTAGGCTTTTTACGTGTGTAGACCATCCAAACTTTCACAATCATATTAATTGGTTAATATGTTTTTATCAAATTCTTATAATTAACGCACGTCCAGTGGCGACGTAGCGTGGGTCGGTTGTTATCCCATTGTATGTATTTTATTGAGCACCACCAAAATATAAAACAACAAATACTCAATAGCCCTGCATTGGGTGTGAGCTACAAGGGGCTACCTGGTACCTTTCTAAAATTGGTGGTTTTAAGATTTTGATGTGCTCTTTCCGAATTTCCACTTAGCCATCTCGTATCTTTGCCGCTCGGGCTAACATATTGGAAAAAAGGCGCCCAAGCAGTTTTTTGGCAATATCTCCTTTCCGGCTGAATTTAAGAAAAAAAAAAACTAAATAAAAAAATTTGAAAAAATCGGTTTGACGGTTAAAACGTTGTTGAAAAAGGATAAAATAATTTTGAAACCCCCGACTCAAAGAATGTATGCCATGAACTTGTTAAAAAAACCAAGACAATCCTGGGGGGGCTGCTATCTCTAATAATCAAGTTACTATAAACATGCCAAACTAGTCATTTAATAGCAGCAAGAAAATTAAATTTTGGAATTACACAGAATCGAAATTATTAATCATAAAATTAGAGAAAAAAACGTAATAAATAATAAAGGTACTTATTTATCTTTAAGGTTGAACACAAAAATGTAATTTTTACCCAAGCGTAGTGGCGTCGAGGAACCGCGAGAATCAAGCGAACAGCTTTTTAAATTGTTCTTACCTATCTTCAAAGGTACCTATCCATTGTTTCTCATATGGTTGATTAGTGAGCGTTTAATGAAACAAACTAAGTCGCGCTTCAAGTCCGATCAAATTAAAATCGCACCGGGCGTTGGTCCTCGGGAGCGCGGTCTGAGACGCGCGGAGCGGGGGGCATCACAAACTACAAGACGTCGCGTCGTTGACGGTTGTGCCACGAAGCAAACAAATAGAGCTTTGCATTACATTACGCATTTAGATTTCTTTATCTGACACTTTTCTTATATGTACTTGTTGTTTTTATGTAGGTACTATTTATTTGTTTTTATAGTTAGCGGTCCCCCAACGCCACTACGATTGGATAAAAAATATAAATTTGTCTTAAAAAAGATAAATAGGTACCTTTATTATTTATTACGTTTTTTTTCTAATTTTATGATTAATAATTTAGAATCTGTGTAATTTCAAAATTGAGGTTTCTTGCTGCTATTAAATGCACTAGTTTGGCATGTTTATAGTAACTTGATTATTAGAGATAGCAGCCCCCGACGGATTTTCTTGGTTTTTTTAACAAGTTCATAGCATAAATTCTTTGAGTCGGTTTTAAAATTATTTTATCCTTTTTCAACAACGTTTCAACCGTCGTCGTGGGGTTTTTCAAAATTTTTTATTTTGTTTTTTTTTTTATTTCAAACTTTTTAGAGAGCAAGCATAGGTATTATGTAAATTGTACTTCATATTTATATGTATAATACGTGCTATAGTTTCAGTTTTAGCAAATTATTGTTAAATTGGTATTTGTAATAGTTTTGGTTGTGTTTGTAATAGTTGTAGCATTATTTCTTGAATGTGTATTTTCATTTGAATAAGTAAGTGGGTTAGGTTAGGTTAATTGGAATATCCCTCCACATTACATCATTAGCTTAATTCACGAGTATTGATTTTTGGTTCTGATTTTTAGTTTAATATTTTTCGTATTTCGCCTTGAATTTATTAGGTTAATTAAAATAATTAGTAGGTTAAGTCGTTGGGATATCTCTCCATATTTTCTTACTTTTAGGTTTTTCGTACAGGTATTATCTTTTTTTTTCAAGTTCTATTATTGTTCTTGTTTATTTGTTAATGCTATTTGCTAGATTCCATATGTATAATTCGTCAAGTTGCACAAAGTATCAACAAAAATGGGTGTAGATCGGAAAACTAAAAAAGCTAGCGCCATATATAAAAAACATGCCACCGTCAAAACTATGGAAAATCGACGACGCAACGCAACGCAGTGCACAAGTGAGGCTATCAAGAAAGTTCTATCGAGTTTCTTTAATATTTAGTAGCTAATACAAACTTTATCACTGCAGTGCCCCCTAGTGAGTTCCTACCGTAACACCTATTTATGAACCCTCACTAATAAACCACAAACCCATTATAAAAAAATATATGAAAACCGCATCAGAATCAAACGAATAGTTTAAGTTTTGCACAAATAAATGTTTACCGCAGCGCCCCCTGTTGAGTTGTCATCGTAACACGTATCTAAGAACATGCACCAATCAAACCCGTACACATCACTGGAAAAAGGCGGCAAAATCAGACTCGTAGTTGTGAATGTGCACAAATAAATGTTTACCGCAGCGCCCCCTGTTGAGTTGTCAACGTAACACCTATCTAAGAACATGCACCAATCAAACCCGTACACATCACTGGAAAAAGGCGTCAAAATCAGACTCGTAGTTGTGAATGTGCACAAATAAATGTTTACTGCAGCGCCCCCTGGTGAGTAGTCACAGTAACACCTATCTAAGAACATGCACCAACCAAACCCGAACCCATCACTAAAAACTGCATCAAAATCGGACTAGTAGTTTTTGAGAAAAAAGACAACATTGGTTTGCACAAACATCCTCTCACCCCAAACGCATATACCATCTCCGTTCCGTCGTGGGTAATAAAATAGTCTTCAAATAAAAAAAACTAGAAAGAAACCTATAATTCTTGACACAACCCCTTTTTACCTCAAAAGGAGGAACCCTTATTATAGGATCACTTGCGTGTTCGTCCGTCCGTCCGTCTAATTGTCAATTGTCAATTGTAAGACGGCCTGGTTTCCGCATCTCGACGACGAAAGCGCCTATTTTGCGTGTGGGTGGGAATGCGATATCATTCGAGCCAACCCAACTCCTCCAGGAACGCCAGCAGGCCCGTCCGTCCGTCTATCACAAGCTCTTTTCTCAGGAACTAGGTACATGTATGTTAAAGAGTCTTAAATCTTCAGCAAAAAGTATCTTATCTTACTTATCCTGATAACCGCAACATAAATCAAGTTTTGATAACTTCATAAGTTTTGATCAAAAAAGTCTCCGATGCTACAGAGTCTAAAATTATGAAAAAATACAGAATATAAAACTTAAGCCAAAGATTACAGGAAAACCTATCCGGAATGGCCATAGTTTTTTATTTATCTGTAAACCACATACAAACTTATAAATGCACCTGGTTACCTTCGTGTGTGAGTCGAACTCGCACTTGACCGTTTTATTTAAAACGTAAGTGCCATAAAAACACGTCCCACGTTTTAAGAGGACCTCCGGCCAAAGCGCATGTTGAAGTAGACTTTGTGGTACTCTCACTCTCAAACTATCAGTTTCACAAAAAAAAGTTGAGACAATATTTATAGGAAATTTTCTATTATTTACATAATTAGAAGACTGTTTTATCGTAAAATGAGCCGGAGAGGAGTTATAAATGCGACCTGTAGAGGAGGACAACCAGACAGACAGACATACGAAAGCATTTTTGCCCAATCCTGGAACGGATACGCTTCCCTCGCTTCGCTCGTTCGGTCGAAGATTGGCCCCATATCTGCCGCCCCTTGTAATCTGCCGCCCTAGGCTCTTAGCCTTTAGCTTTTAGCCTATTGGAAAATCCAGTCGGTGGCCGCGAATCTAACACAAAACTCCACTTTTGAACGGCGGTCCAAGATTACCACCTCTGTAATACTTATTGCACGGTAAATAATGAGTACAAACAGTCTGTCTCTAAACAGAGATTTCTTCCAGCAAACCTTTATATATAACTTAGTTGGTTCCACAAATTGGAGACACGCTAACTTCCAAGTGGATATTTCCTTTTGTCCAGTGTATGTGGTTACACCACGGTCAAAGCGGTATCGACTGGCCATGTGATCAAACAGGTTTATTTTAGAGCCCTTACTGTCATAGAAAGAGGGACCTCTTTTGATGAAAATATTAGCGTGCTAAAAGTTTTGACAAACTCATTCGGACCGAACACTGAACGCGGTTTCCTTGTTAAGTTTTCCAAGTGCATGCATGACTGTAATGATTTTAATGGTGTCCAACTTCCATTTACACCTGGGTGGCACGTTAAAGGTATGATATATGTATATATGAAAATTATAAGAAAATATAGGACACTCTTTACAGGGGTATTTCGAGACTTTTCCGATGACAAGTAAAACATAATGTAGGTTTAATAGATTATGATATTAGGATATAGTGTGATCATATTCATTTATTAGGATACATGAATCTGAATCAAATCAATATGCCTCTGAGTAACTTTAAGTTACTTATGTTTTTTATCTACACACGTATCATAAACCCTCTTTACTGCGTCCACAAACCGCACGTTACTATCGGCATAATGTTAAACTACTTTGTAAAAACTCATTTCTTATCTGAATATTGAACATTATGACCATAATGTGGAAATTTTCTACATATTTTCTACATATCTACATTCAAATTTCGAACGCCGACGCCCGCCTGCGTGCCGCCCCTACTTTGTCTGTGAAGTTGCTACTCCAGAACAAGCTAAACAACTCAATGCCACAATGCCGGTCAAACATGCGGTTCCTGAACACATCAAAGAGAGCTTATGATATGTGTGTAGATAAACTAGTGTATGTAACTATACATAATTAGGCATTAAGTATCACATAAACTACTATTTTGTTTAGCTGCCTAGTTCGAGAAGTAAAAGTATTGTTTTGCATTATGTACGGCCTGTCTTATATTTTTATATTTATTGTTATATCAATCTATTTCAATATATCATATTTAAATTTATTAATTCTTGATTGACACTTAAAAATGTAGGTACAATAAAAAACAATGACGAAAATGCTACTACTTACTTACTTACTGCCTAGAGTTTCGTCGTTAGTCGTAGTACAAGGATTCAACAAAGTAAGAATATAATGACCTTACAATTATTCAAATCGGGTACCAAAAAAAACTATCAGAGCTATTAGTTTATCAATTTAACTCCAAAAAGTGTCGATTTCATTATAATTGATTACAAAATCATTAACTCCAGGAATGTTTATGAAATTTCCAACAGAATTGCCCAACCACACAAGAGGTGGAATGGTCACCCACACACGCCCTATTACTCAGCATAGACGTGTACTGTACACCATAAAATATAACTATATCGCTACCAAATAGGGTTCAGAATTCGTTGTTCAGCGAGCTGTGTATGAACATTCGATTTCACAGGCGAATGGCCAAGCATGTATCAATTAGTGGAAAATTTAATAGAGCAAGCGTCCGTCGTTGTATAGCATTTTTTATGAAATTCCTCACCTATTAATGGTTGCTGTTCGGCGCTTGCGCACTTCGACACCAATACCTAGGACTGCGCAGTATACGTAACAGTGCTATACGCTTCTACAATAAAATTCCGCAAGAGATACAAAACTCAACTTAAGCTCGATTGAAAAAATGTATAAAGCACATTTACACGTACTACAAAATTATGACTTTTTACAAGACACCGACATCTGGCATTAAACCAGTTCATTGCACCCTGTATATTATGTACAAATAATTAGGCATCTACTTAATGTTTTATTATGCTTGCTTGATTATGTTATGACGTTCATTAAGTCTCAATTTTCGTGCATAAAATATGAATAAGAATCTTTGAATTGAATTGAATTGAATTGCTAATAGAAGCAGGAGTCGAAAGGAGCAACCAGATTTCCGTGTTGACCTGGATATTGTTCTAAATAGAGATCAAATAAACATAAACATAAACATTTACATACAGACACATACATTGCTTCTGGCCCCACACTGGGATACCCTGTGACGTGGGAACCAGAAACAGCGGCGTCACACACATATAAACATCCAAGACCTGGGGTTATTATTATTTTTTACCCCCAGCCGGGGATCGAACCCGGGACCTCTCGCATGGTAGGCAGAGCGACAACCGCTGCGCTACAGAGGTCGTCGTAGGTTAGGTTAGGTAATAGGTTGTAATAGTATACGTGCACTTACAAATAAATAGATACCTATAGCAAAGTAACCAAATATGGAATAGTATCCCTAATTTGGAATACCTGCATTTCTCGTAAGCAGATGATAGATGGAATAACAGATCTTAGATGCAATAACAGTGTATTGCCATCACTATTCGGGCATGCTCCGAGATGTTAGTCGAGCGAGGGCTTTGGCAGGGGTGAATTTAAGACCCAGGAAGGGACTGGCACAGCTCTCCTCCAATTTAGAACTTCACTCCCCAAGCAACAAAAAGTGGTCCTTTAAAAGCTCTTAGAACGTTTTGGACCATAAGAAGGTCACAGTTGTTCGAAAGTGGCGAAATTATATCATTGTTTAGTACTAAAAACTAATCAGTAGAAGATGAGCAATCAGTTCTATAGAAACGACATAGCAGTATCGAAAGTTTCAAAATGGTGATATATTGGCCTCAAAAGGACTCTTTATAGTACTTTTTCATACTATAAAATTTATATAGCAGTGTCGAAAGTTTCAAAATAGTGATCTACTGGATTCAATAGGACCCTTTACAGTACCTTTTCCGTCAAGATTTGCAAGAATTCGTTGTGTTTGTAAATATATATATATAAGTATATTATTAGGAATCACAGTCATGTGACTACTAAGAGGTCAGTTGGATTATTAATTAATTACCTAATGATATTTCGTCTATAATGTTGGAAATGTTGTGCAACCGCAGTTTTATTGATGAACTAGGCTATAGTTTACCACAGATTTCAAGTGCCCCCCAAGAATATTTGGGTTTTAGCTAAAATATTTATCAAATTATAACACATTACGTCCTCAAGCGCCATTATAGTACTTGTCGTTACGATATTTTCATTGTGTCAGATTTAATTTAGGGTTCCATGGGTAAATCAGTAAAAGTTTTATTTTTGCCCAGCTGCACCAGAAGGAAGGTTTTTCGAGCGTATATATGTTTGTGTGCGGTATTGAATGAAAATGCAGTCGGGATAGTTGATTTTATAACAATTCTAATTGAACGGGGTAAATATGGGTCGAGGATACCTAAAGATGTAAAATGAAAAAAAAAACAATGTGCTATGGCACCATAGTATATCTCACTTTCAAGGATTCTAGTGGTAATATGTTTGAAGGCAGTGAGTTATAGAGGGCGCATCCAGGAAATGGTAAATTTAGTTTTATTATATATAATAATAGTTTTTTTTAATTGTCACAAATCACTGGTGTCTTTATGCTCTTTATCGCAAGATAAACGTTTCTACGGAATCATTGTCCTTAATTCTTCTTTCAACTTGACTTTGGTTGCTACTACTGTTAGTTTATTTTGTAGATAATGATAATGTTGCTTTTTATAGCGTTTTTGCACTTTTCTTCTGTAAGTATCACCACTTTTAAATATTTTCCGATTTCTCTTATCCATTTTAGAAGAAAGACTAAGTACGTACACCCAAACAGGACGGAACCCACCGAATTCACCATAAATAAAAATGGCCAAGTATTGTTCTAAAAGCGAATTTAAAATTATAATTATAGGGCATAATAGTCCTCATAAAACTAATTGTATACCTCTTACGTGCGTTTTACGTGTATAAAGGTGATAGATACTCTGTTATAGTACCAAAACGTGCTATAAGAAACCAAAAAAGTCATTAAATTCAAGATATTAGTTGAACTATAATATACATTTTAGTGTTATTATAGTGTAGTTGCGTCGTATAAGCGTGTTCTTAGTATTGGCTATGTCACAAATTTGCTCTATTACAATAGAGCAAATTTGTGACATAAACGTACAATGTTTTCGTATCTATTAACCCACTAGATACTATAACAGTGATTTCAATAACTACAATAAGACTATGTCGTCCAGTAGTAGAGTATTTATCATTGTTAAAATTAGAGCACTATAGGAATACACCTGGAACTATTACAACACAAATACGATGAATAAAGGTATCTGTTATCACTTCTATAGAGCAGTATCCTTCTATACTGGTATAATTAGAAATCGCTATAGTGATATAACTATAAAGGTTGAGAAAAATAGTTTTATAAACGTTTACATCACTTTCTTATAGGTCATATTTGCAATTTATGCTTATAGAGCAAAACAGAGTTCTTGAACGCTTTTATAGTACACAAGGTCACCACCATCACTGTTATGAAACCTTTACACAGCGTAATAGCCCTATAAGGTTAAGTTATATGACTGCTTTGCGGGTTGGGTCATCCGGCTCTCCAAGCATGTTGATAAAAATCAACAATAATTTACCTGAACATATATTAAATAAAACTAAAGAGAACAAATTCACAAAATCACTTGAGCAATTACTTATTACAAAGTGCTATTACAATATTAACGATTTCCTAAATGATAAATTATAACCAATAAAATAAGAATAAAATAATATATAATAAATTACAATAATATAAAAATGAATAAAATAGTAAATAATATAATAAATACATAAAAATTATATAATAATTTAGAAGTTTTTTTTTTCTTTCTTAAAATCAAATTTAATAATATAAACGTCCTTGCTTACATTGCTGTGCCTTAACAAGGTTCACAAGCGTATAAAGTGTTGTGTCTAGTATTTAAGCGTACAATCTGTTTAATACTCACATAGCTGTACATTGTGAAATGCAATAAATATATTTGATTTGATATGAAAGTCATGAGTTTTGACTCTGTCAGAAAGCTATTAGAGATCTAAAAATTTATTTTATTGTTAAAATTATTATTATTTTTGTAGTGTGATTAGCTCTTTTATTGTTGTTGCTAGACATTGCATGCAATATCGATGTATGTCTAAACTAAACTAGTTAGCAATGTCGAATATCCCATTTCCAGTACATTAGCTGACTGGATAATATTTTGATTGAATTTTTCAGTAGACCCAGGTCTGGTGTCTCCATATATCAGCCTAGTGCCAAATAAGAGAGAAAACCTTCTAATGGTACTCAAAAGCGAACCTGAATCAAATGCCTCATGTGGTCACTGGGTATTTGTTACGTATACCTTTACAAAAAATTAACTACCCAAACCAATTTAAAAATATATAGCTACATTTTTATTTTATTTTTGAGTTCGGTGCCAGACCTTGAGAAACTGTAGTTGTAATTTTGTAACATTGCGTAGGCGCCTTCCTGCATTACATTTTACAATATGATCTGGAGTTAAACTCACATTTTCACCATTTGAGAAAGATAAAAAAAACAGACTAATTAATTATCAGCAAACGAAAGTAAATACACAAGGCGAAATACATTTAGCGTTTTTTTATTTTCCCCTTTTTCACATTTTGATTTTATTTTTCGACATTTACAAATCGGTCTCTTTACTGATTGAAACTGAAAAATAAAACGTTTAATATTAGTCTGTGCTGACAAATAAAAATAATTTGGTCTGCGATTCAAGGCGGTGTTAAATCCTTTCTTAAGTTGTGAATATAATAGGAGTGCAAATAAATAGGTGGTGTTAGAGGATTTCCGCATTACTTAAAAGACTGAAACGGGACCCATGGAAAACTTATCATTACAAGTATTTCCATAAAACTAAAAATAATAAATAAAAAAGGAAAAAAAACAACCTGTGGCCCTGTGGGCAGTATACCTCGCTAACAGAGGGACTGTGAACGAATTTATAGGTGAGTATTTTAGATTCAATCAAAATCAAGTTGTAAGTAGCCGCACCAATAACTTTGTAAACTATATTTTGCGATTTAAAACACAATCTATTGACTTTTCACGAAAATAATTATAGTCTAAATTAAGTTCTGCGGCTTACGCTGTTAGGAACATCAGACAAAGCACGGATATGGCTACATCTAGGCTAGTATATTTTAGTTACTTTCATAGTGTGATGTCCTATGGTATCTTGTTGTGGGGGAAAGCAGCGGATATTCAAACTATTTTTATTTTACAGAAAAGAGCTATTCGAGCAATTTATAATTTAAAACGAACAGACAGAAAAAAAAGTGTTTTTGAAATAAATTGACATACTAACAGTAGCTAGTCAATTTATTTTCGAAAATATAATGTATGTATGCAAGAACCTTTCAACATTTTCCAAACTTAGCGATAGCTGTAATGTTAACCTAAGAAATAATCACAGACTATATGCGCCCCGTTTTAGACTCGCGAAGGTTAGCAATTCTTTCAAGGGTCAGTGCATTCTCTACTACATTAAGATACCTCTGGAGATTTTGAAATTGCCATTTGAACAATTTAAAAAGCATGTTGAAGCGACTTTGTTGAAAAAGGGATATTACAATGTTCAAGATTACTTAAATGACAGGACTGTATGGGGTTAATCTGGCTCAACACAGACCTTGCTGTTAATAATTTTGTAATTATTTATTCCTGCTTATTAATCATAACTATTAATTTTTTCATATTTGTATAAGTTAAGCACAACCTATTTTTCTGTGGGAGTTACTACGCCCTTCTTCTCCCACAGTGGTCCAATGTAGAGAAGAGGCAAAATTGACGTTTGCTAAGTATATGTAAATATCTACAGTAATAAAGTACTTTGACTTGACTTGACTTGACTCTATTTCACTCACTCTCATGGTCTGTATAGATCCTCTTTACTAATCCGTCTCCTACTTCGAGGAGTCCAAACTTAGTATGTTCTGATAAGGTGTAGTATATTTTTAGAATCGGCTCATGAAGCCTTTAAATTGATAGCCCACTCGATAGGTTTCAGAAGAACCAACTTCGGGCGTCGGCGTTCGAAATTTGAATGTCAGTACCAACTTCACAGACAAACTAGGGGCGGCACGAGGCGGGCGTCGGCGTTCGAAATTTGAATGTCATAATGTGTATAAAAATTACACATTATAGTCATAATGTGTAATTATTCAGACTAGAAATGAGTTTTTACCAAGTAGTTTAACATTATGCTGATCGTAACGTGCGGTTTTTGTACGCAGTAAAGAGGGTATATGATACGTGTGTAGATAAATAAATAATTAAATTTAGATGTATTTTGGTAATTAAATACTATAGAAAAAATTTCATCCGACCGCGATCTTCCTTCGAGAATGAGAATCTGAATAACATACTCAATAAACATTTACTCAAAAACTTAAATTCGCAGATGTTTTTATAATGGAGTAAAAGGATTCGAAAAAAAATCCATTTTTTGGTAACGTCTTGTCCGCGCATTAGAATCAGGTATGAAGTATTGAATAACAGATAGGCTTTACGTGTCAGCTGTGTCTGCCACCTCGTATGGGAAAAGACGTGACGCTATGACTGTTGGTTTTTCATAGGCACGTGGACCATGCAGATGCAGAGTAGAGAGCTTCCGACCTTGTACAAATTGATTCAGATAGCGCTGACCTCTTGAATCGTATCCTCGGACTAATGCTCCCAGATTACGTCATGATGCGGTTTCGTCGTAGTCATAAAGATGGCGGCAAGGTCTTGGCTGGAAATGCCGTATAAGTTTCTTGTATAAAGGGTGAAATTAAATTAGTGGCCATATTTTGGTGAATGATAGTACCCATCATTATGAACAACTTTCCCAAGGAACATGGTCGCTGACGAAGAACAATATTTTTCATTTGCGACCATATGTTTCTTTAGAAAAGTTTTTCATAATGATATTATTCCTCAAAATATGGTCGGTTAATTAAATGTCACCTTTATGGTTTAACAGAAAGATGTGGTCATGTTATAAGAGGTGGTAAGGGCCATCATTCTAAAACCGATTTGATGAGAGCAAATTTATTTTTCACTTTGCCATACATTTTGGGTCAGGCTTATTAGTACGGAGAAGTGAAATACAAAGTTGCTCTGATCAAAACGGTTTCACAGTGAAAGGTTGTTCAGAATGATATTCGTAATAATAACCCTTTAAAATTCGACGACCTCTGTGGTGCTGTGGTTGTGACTCTGCCTACCATGCAAGCCGTCCCGGGCTCGATCCCCGGCTGGGGCAAAATTAAAAAAATATATAGTTGTTTATAAGTGTGTTATGTCGCTTTTTCTGGTCCTCAAGCCACAGGGTAACCTAGTGTGGGGCCAGAAGCAATGTACGTGCCTGTATAAATGTTTATGTTAATGTTTAAAGACGACTTTATGGTACATCCTGTGAAGGGCCAAGAGGTTAAAATAAAAATAAATATAATGTTATGATACCGAAAGAGAACATAATCACATGATATCCAATACCCATCGACCACACTGCACAGCACGTCAGTATATTAGCTCATTTGATAATGAGATGTTGTATAATGGAATTATTTAAAACTATCATTCCCTTCGTTTATTCGTGTTTGTTGTTTAATGTTGTTGAGTGTACATTCATTAAGGTTTGTGATATGGAACAATCTGTTTTCTATTCATAGCAAGGACTAAGGTAGATGCATGGTTAGTGGCTACCTACATTTTTAAAGCATTTCTTGTAAAATCAATTATTCTTTCTCATTAATGGCCGGTTTCCTGGGCGCTGGTTAAGTTAACAAATTGGTTAAATTGATTTCAGCCAATCACGTGCCGCTATTTTGAATATTGGCGGCACGTGATTGGCTCAAATCAGTTTAACCAATTTGTTAACTTAATCAGCGCCCAGGAAACCGGCCGTAAGTGTTGGTTGTTCGGTCGGACATACAAGTCTCGCTAAAATCGTCGGGTATTTCCCGTATGACTTACATATTATTTAAATAGATAGATTACTACTATTAATTAACACATACTTATACATAGTAGTGGGGAAGGCTAAGAGGTTTAGTTAGATTTAGATATGGGAGATATCTTGCACCCTGTTAAGGAACTCCACCAAATCTGATCTTTCCATCTAGAGCCACGCCATTAGGGTAACACAAAATAAGTTTATACAAGTATATCCAGTGTGTCAGACTAAGACATGGTGAGTTAATGGCATGCTGATAAGTGTACATTTCAATAAATCTGACGATTTGAGAGTACGTAACGCGAGGGTCTTTTTTAGTTTTTAGAGGGATTTTTGCTGGCTTAATGGCGGCCTGACTCTAGGTGGAATGCTTAGATTTGGTGTTGATATTAAACAGGGTGTAAAGTATCTCCCATATCCACAATCTGACCGCTCGAGTAAATCGCAAAATAGCCTAGTTGCCTCCCGGAGTAATATTTGTTTGTTTGTTTTGTTTTTCGAAATTCTTTATTATGGAATAATAAAAGTAAGTACACCTATAATGTAAACATTACGGCTATAGTTTCATTACATAATAAGGTTCACTTTATCAGGCTAGTACACCTACAAAAGCTTTTGGCACGAGTAATTTAGAGTCTATAGTCTATAGGTATAGTAGCATGAACATTTTAACAGAAATATATACAAACTTACATTTTGCGATACTAATTTGTGAACTCATTAGTAGTTGAGTATCATTTTACTACAATGTAATTAGGAATATGGTTGCACGTGGTCGGAACTAGTATAAGAATATTTATTATTGTTGACATAATGTAGGTATTATTATTGAGATCACACATTATGCAAGAAAAGTAAAAGTAAGTCAAATATCTAACTAGGTATCACTAACATCGTACAGTAAGCGGTGATGGGGTAGTCTGTAAGTGCCATATGAGTCGACATAAGGGAGATCGCACATCTTTGTTTGACCTATTGATGAGTTGGAATTGTGCGAGTTCTTGTGGTAGAACTTTTTTGTAAGCTTTAGTATATAGTCAGAGACCAGAGGAAGTTTAGCAGGAACGTGTAGTTTCATTAAGTTCCTCAGAAACGGCGCGTTAAAGGCAATTTCTAATGCTTTATTTTGGATGACTTATTTATAGTAATAGACTTGGAGGAATAGAGTAATATTTAATTTGTACAGGGTGTTATAGAGTTTTCAGGCGTCATCCAAATCGATTGGATTCATATAAATTTAATTTTTCACTAAAGTGAAAAATAAAGAATTTGATCCGGACGGCCGGCCGTTGAATAGCAGCAGGAAAGTAAAAATATTGTTGCTCGGATGAAATTGCTTTCATAGTGAAAGTTGTTCAGAATTATGTCCCTAACAACCTCTTATTTCTCTTAACTTTCTGTTACTCCTTGTATGTAGTTTATGTAACTTTATAACTACGCTTCTCGTCATCATATTCATTCAACTCAATTTAAAAAATGTCTGCAATGTACCTTGTACTCGTATCGTACATTATCTATGTGTTTGCAGTCAGATATATTATAGGTACTTTGGAAACAATATCATAGTCAGTAGGGTTGCCAATCTCTTAATGTTATGAAAATATGTTAGACAGGTACGTAATTCGAACAATAATAATCAACGCGAAATTTTGATGCGGGATTAAAATAACCTCGAAAGATGACCTGGAGAAAATATTATTAGTGAAAATCTAGGTGAGACGCATTAAGCCCATAAAGCCTTTTGTAAATCTCAAGTTACGCAAAATATGAGTATAAAAGCATTTATACTTGCTTGTTGATTTCGTGTTAGCTTAAATTTATGAACATTTAGACGTTATTTGATTATTTTTTCTCGATAGAAATATCTCCCGAAGTTATCGCAAAATCTGTTTATCATAATATTAAGCATCCGATATCTTTTAAAGGAAAAATGTAACCATCATAGGATCACTCGTGTGTCTGTACTCTGTCCTAGGTGGTAACAGTAATATGAGACGACCGAATTCTGAACCGATTAAGTTAAACTTGGTGCACTTATGTACTTTTGTAACCCAAAAACAAACGCAAACAAAATAATTTTGAATGGGGGGGAGAGAATCAGTGAATAAATAAAGCATTTCAAATTGTATCGTGTTACCTGTCAAATGGGGCTTTTTGTGAGGTTTTCAAATAATAATAATATAATAATAATAATAATAATAATAATAATAATAATAATACCTTGGACACCATTTACACACATTGATCTCTCTTCATTAAGCTAGGAATTCTCACACTCCCCTCTATGTAGATCTTGGAAGTACTGAAGTATGTGAGGCAGAACCCATCGGAGTACGCAAGCTTCCAGAACCCAGACCGTAGGTATTCTTCTCGACGGCCCCACGACTTGTATTCTGCGACTAGTCGTCTGCTAAAACCAGCAAATCATTGAAGGGTATGGGCCCTACCTTATTTAATAAGCTACCAGTGGAGATAAAATCCATCAAAATGCTAAACATCTTTGTAACGAAGGTTAAAAAGTACCTCCTAAGCAAAGCATACTACTCAGTGTCAGAATTTATTGACGAATAAGTTAACCAATGACTTAATTAACTTATGATTGTAATAAAATTGTGACCTTTATTTTTTTTCTGACATGTAATTTTATTAGTTTTTACCTGTAGTGGTATTATTCTTATTATTATGCCATTTTTACATTATTATTATTTTTGACATTAATTTTCTTTTATTAGTGACTATATTACTATTGTATTATTGTACCATCCTGACATGTTATTCATAATCATTATGCCTGCTAATTTAATTTAATTTCGTTTATTATATACCGTTGACATGTAATATCTTATTATCAATAAATTATGAATATTAATGAATATGATCTAGCCCCAAACTAGGATTCCCTGTATCTTGGGTACTAGACAACGATTCACATACTTATATAGATAAATATTATAATTAGATAGATAAACAACCACGACTAGGGTACAAACATCCGTACAATATACTTTTTTCATGATTTTGAAACACTTAGTTACAAATTATTCAAGAAATAAGACAAAAAAGATCATTCCTCTCCCTTATATCTCATAAATAACTCACAATAAAATTTTGAACAAGTTACGTTATGTTGGTCGTTACTTAAATATTACAGGAAAAATAATGACCAAATGTATCGTTTAAATGTGGGGGCACAATTAACGGCCAACCGGTTTTGTGGTACGGAACTCTCCGTGCGCGAGTCTGACATGCACTTGGCCCTTTTTTTTCAATTTCGCACCTGATTAGAATGTATGTAGGTACTTGCTATTTATTTCATCGTTTTAAAAAATATTAAGCAATGTAGCTCTGTCAGTGCAAAAAACTGCTATTCCTCTCAAAATAAGCTGTAGAAGAAATTATTTTTTCAATAGCACTTATAAATCATAAATGCACTTGGTTACGTACATGGAGTATGAAAGTAGCCGCACCAATAACTTTGTGAACTTTATTTTGCGAACCAAAATCCAACCTACATTGACGTTTCACTAAAATCATATAGCTAACGTGAATCTCACAATGTCCACAAATCCAACGACACCTCATTTGTTAAAATCTGCCATGCTGTTTGAGCTATAGCGGATTTTTTACATTTTCAACCCCATATCTCCGCCATTTTGAAAGAATTTCAAGAAGTGAATCGACGAAAAAAAGTCTATTTATCGATCGAACTTGCTCAAAAAAAATAACGAGTATCAGTTGATAAATGCGGCCTGTAGAGGAGAACATCTGGACACACATCCAGACTTATGAAAGCATTTTTGCACAATCCTGAAACGAAGACGCTTCGCTCAGTCGGCCAGTTAGTTAGGTAGATTTTTTGCGCATGAAACTAGCACTAATAGGTATTATTAAACAGCAAGTTGGCAACCCTACTTCAGTTGTCAGTGTTATGCAAAATAAACAATGAGATGCGATTGATACGATACAAGTTATACCTATAACGAACGACCATTGATAAAGACAGTGTTTGAAATACGTGAACTAGTCTACAAAAAGCAAATGTAGAGAAAACAGTGATTTTTGTAGTCAGTAAATTGTGTGTCACAAACTCGTGAAACCTTGTTTTAAAGTTTACATTATGGTAAGAGCATACAAAGGTATATATATAAATTTCAGGAAACAAAGACGGTATGAATAATCAACTTAAGTACCTATCTTAAAATGATCCTAAATTTAAATTCATCCTAAATGTAGTGTCAATATCTAAATTCAAAGCTATATCTAAAAAACCTTGTGATTTTTAACCCAGAAGTTAAGTAAATGTTGTTCATGTAGATAGGTTAGATACCTACCTAAAGTTGTCAACATTTATCTTGCACGTGCTCAGCTCACAAGAGTGATAAATAAATTACTATAAATAAATTGTAAGTGAATGTAAACAGAAGTCAGATAAAAATGCTATGCTGCAAAATTCAATAGGATTCTCGAGTTTCTTGGATAATATATAATATATACCTGTATGGTTTTACTACGCTTTACACCTAAGAATGACAATATCTAATGGGTTTATGAAGAGCTGTGTTTTTATAAGTTATAGGTAAATAACTTTCTAGCCTTTTTCTCTGTAACGATTTGAACGTAGATTCCAAATAATAAAATTAAACAATCAAAAGTAAGAAATATTTTGCTGATTTTGCCCATGCATAGTGCATTTAGAGATGACATCAATAAATAAGAAGTGTAAACAATAAACCAGGAAATCATTAGTTTTCGAGTTTTTTTTTTTTTTGTAGACCCACTTTCAAACATTCGGGTCAGTGGGGATGTGGAAGGTCTATGCTAGTTGGCAGCCAATTAGTTGAGTACACAATTTTACGCCAGGAAATTGAGGAGTCTATTGGTCGTATGGGGTCACTTATATCTGCAGATATAGATTGCATCGTCTAGTAATTATATTAGCAATTATATATTTATTTATTTTTTAAACCTAAAAATATTGAGAAATGCTAGTTTCCGGCCGCTTTTGTCAGTTTGCGACCACCTTTCAGCCAGATAGCGCCCGCCAGATATTTTTTATAATGAACTCGGTTTTTTATACTTCTCAAAAGACAGACGGTATATCAACGGACTGACGCACGCACAGGCAACGGCTTCTGTGTAATAGGGCTCTCGTTTAAGGTATGCTTGGGATATGAAACCTCTATAGGTGCCAAGTACTCCTACGTGAAGGTGGACTATTTCGCTTATTTATAATTAAACAAAAAGTTAAAAAAAAATATCTGAATCAAATCCTATTTGAGTAGCATCAATTTAAGCAATCGTATACCAACCCATTAAATACCTAAAAATGAGTAGTGCCTTAGTTTTCATCATCAGTTCCACTACACAAAATGATGCTTAGAGTAAATGCACCAGTTACTATGAAAACACAAAAAGCGCTATAGGTCTGCCTCTAATATTTGAAGAGTTCCTTCTATTTCTCCAGTATTCCTTCATCAAATCCTGAACTGAAATCAATAGTACCAATAGAAAGGAAAACATTTCAAACAAACAATAATAATTTTCACCTTTGACTTTCTTTAACTTTTTTACCAGAAGTGGGCTTGGTGACTTTTGATATGCATACTTTCAGCTCAATGCGAATTCATGCAACCTCCAATGAATATTTTGACTGTAATAATATAGTGTAGTGCTACAGAAATGATAAAAATTGACAGCTGCAAATCGCTTATCTCTGTTTAGTTGTCGACCATCTAATTTCCATAAATGTTTGATGCGCCGCAAACCCGCCACTGACAACCAGTTCGATTGCGACCACATGGTCATTTTGCACAAGATTTAATAATATATTATTAAACAGTATACTGGCGGCCGTAATCTAACAGTGTAGGAATAATAAAGCCCCAAATATTAAAACAGGTGGACAATCACAAACCGTGTACTAAAGTGTTGTTTGTGTAAGAAAAAAATATTTGTTTCATCATTTTAGTTATCCGATCGCCCGGCCTCAAACTAAAATTATTTCGTTTTCATATGTCAATTCGAGGCCACATAATGTATCACTGTTTATTTCACATTTTCCACTAAATAAGTAATAAATTGTATTAATTTATTACTTATTTAGTAATAAATTAATCAAGCAAGTACAATCATAATAAGTAAAGAGGACAGGAAAATATTCACTTCTAAAGCAGCAAGTGCTCACTATTTTTTTCTCAGTTTTGCGAACATATCGACTCGGGCAGCACATGCGTTCAAATAAATGAGATCGTCTGGTCACCTAGTTAATTAAGTCTAGCCAAATTAAATTGTTCCGAATTTTATCACTATCCTAGTTTCCAAAAATTCGATATGTTTTGGTAGAAGACATGATAATTCTTATTTTGATAATATTTCTGCATTAGGTCCGGTCCCTCAAACGGCCGGCCGCCAACTTGCCACTGGCCGCCAACTGGCATAAATGACCTTTTAGGGATCGACAGATTTGGCCGATTTTCGTGTGGTGTGGTTTTGGTGTGTTTTCAAGTATGTTGACCGAGGCTGATCTCGAGAGGTTGATCTTAAAATCAAAAGGGGTTCATTGACCTGGTTGTTAATTTTCGATAAATATTGCCTTAAAATGCTTATGGGTGTTCATTAAGCGTTTTTAGGTTAATTGAACTCGAGGTAATTATCCTCATTTATTTATTATCAAAGTTCAAAGGAGGAACCTACATTGACCTTATGGGTGTATGATAAAATTTTTGGAAGAATATTATCTTACATTGTTTTTCGTACACTTTGAATCTGAGGGGCACAATTGGGGGCAAATTAAAAACTAAAAAAATGTTTAGTAACTGTATCGTGTGAGTGTCATGAAAGGGCGTTGCGAGGATGTCAAATGCTTATTTAAAATAATATTTAAGAAAATAGGCAAGAAAAGACCATTTTCGTCTTTCGAAAATACTGACACAATGAGTCACACCAATGGTATTTGTTACCAAGCTATCTAAAAAAAAGTGACACTAGACCAAAAAAAACGTTTTTTTTTCCTATCTTCAAAAATGTCTGAGATATTACACGTTAAAATACGGGCTCCGCGGCAACAACAGACCCAGTGACCGCGCGAACGTGTGACGTCACGCTGCGAGCTACGAGTGTGCGTACACCAACATACTTTGGCTCATTTCGCTCTTGCGGTTTCGCTATAGATTTAATTATTTTTCTCATAGTGGATCACTAAAATGGTTAGGAATATTGTTTTATGGCCATGTGCACGAAGTCCATTGAAAAAACACGCCAAAATTGATTATTTCTGTACCATATAATAATAATATTCGGAAAAGTGGTTAAAAGTTATGAAAAGAGCAGATCCTAGTCACGTGCATTGTTGTGGATCATTTCGGCGTAAGTTTTGTGTTCATTATGTATACATCCAGAAGTGTTTCTTTAAAGCGATAGACATCTAACCAAAAACTGTAGTTGAATGTGCTGGCTAATGAAATGATCGACTAGCAAGGAATACAATACTCAAGTCGACTGGCGTCGAATCACGGGGCGCGCGCGCCTGGACGCGCTCCCTGGGTTGAGTTGGCGTTGACGATGACGGTGACTTTTAATTTACAAAAACATACCCATGTTTATTAAATCTTATCACAATTGGCTTAAAATTTTAGTTTTTAGTTCCTATTACGTACCTACCTACCTGCCACACAAGTCTACAGAATACTTAATAAAAGAAGGTAATTTTTGTTGATAGTCAGGGGTAAGGAACAAGTTATTACTAGGTTTTTTGTAATGGGTTAATTTTCATTTCATTTTATATTTACAAAAAAATATATAGTTAAAAAACTTTTCATTTTATTGTAACTTAAAAAATAAGTTTTTTTATTTTTTTTTACACAGAAGATTCGCAATACTTTAAATAATTATTAATACATACTTTACATTGGTCATACCCAAACTAAATATATCACTCAGTCTTAGCTATAAAGGATGAAATGAACTTTTTTTCTGTACCTAATAAAAAAGGCTGTATTTAAAAATTTAATTATCAAAATGCTTGTCGCCCCTTCTTGTTGAACACAAAAAAAAACTGCCGTTATCCTTATAAAATATTTTTAGAAGTTTTATGTTGTACTTTGTCAACTTGGAAAATGTTTGCAACTTGCCATTTGAAACTTACAAACAGTTGCCTTTAAATAAAAGTTGAATTACTTGAAAAATACTAACTACATACATGAGTAACTTATTCAGTTTTATTCTCACATTCAGCGGCTAAACCATCACCATTTTAAGACAAATTTCGCGCAACCATAAAAATTACGATTTTTGGTAGGTTATCCGACTGTCCTATAACAAAACCCTCATCCATCACTATGTTAACCTCTTACATAAACACTTAAAATAATAAGTTCACTTTTCAAATCAAATTCTCCGCTTCACCTGCAATCGGACATGACACTCGCAACGTGACGTCATCGCAATAGCGTGCGAAGGAAAGCTGCAAAAAAAGTGCTGACACTTTACTACTTACTTACTACTGTATCTTTGGATATCCTGGCTTGATTTCGATAAAACAAAAACTAATATTTTTGCACAAGTACGCGCTATAAATAACCGTGTATAGTAATTTTTTATGTTTTAGTGTGACTTATTATTTTTTATTACGTAATTTTGATCTTTACTTAAATATTTCAGGAAAAATAATGAGAAATGTATGGTATAATTAGAGGGGCATACAATTTCTTTCAATACCACATACAAACTTATAATTGCACCTGATTACATACATGGAGTATGAAAGTAGCCGCCATCAATAACTTTGTTAACAACATTTTGCTATCTCATCACAAGAAAACTATAGATACCTAATCCCCATGCAAGAACCTTGAATACCATTGCGCATGTGCGGTGGTACCGAACCATCGTATGTGAGTCCGACTCGCACGTTACCGTTTATTGATATGACCGGCAGATATTAAACTTAGGAATGGGTCTATATTATTCTTTCTGCATCTAAACAGCCAGTCTTCACTGTTTCCTTTATAAAATATAATAATATAACAGACTTGTTGTAAATGTTTTTTCAAGTGGCGCCATTTGCACTCACGTAATATTGCCCGATGGCTAGTCTAGCCATGGAGCAAGTATTAGAATTCTAATACTTGCTCCATGGTCTAGCCTTGCAAACGACTTTTAGATTTGATTTCAAATTTTGTTTATAGAAATAACTATTAAATTGTTTGTTTACGTTTTTGACAGCAGTTCTTCATTTTAGTTTTTTTGACAACATAGGATCCATGTAGTTCTTAGTTATGGTTATGCTGGGCCCGGCGGCCTTTGGAAGGTTCAATGTCTATTCAAAATTATGTTAAAATCTTGGAATATTGGAATCGACCCGAGGTTTCATAAGAATTGTAAAATCAAGACAATGGTCTCTGCAGCTCTATAAAGAGAGATATAGCGAGAGAGATAACAACTAAGCGGCCAGATTCCCGGGCCCTGCTGGGCCGGGTAACCTCGAAGAACCACTCTTGAAGAAGTGCCCTCTCTTTCACTCTCTCAAAAAGTATATTGTGCGTCCACGTTAACTCTAAAAGTTAACTCTAATATTGTGCGTCCACTGGACGATGCGCTACACCACAGATACTATAATACTATACAGGCTACACTGGACTATACAGGATGCACTGGACGATGCGCTACACCACAGATACTATAATACTATACAGGCTACACTGGACTATACAGGATGCACTGGACGATGCGCTACACCACAGATACTATAATACTATACCGGCTGCACTCAGGAAAGTCTTTATGGTGCATCTTACCACCCCTGACCACCGCATCGCTACACGGCCCGGACCCGGATAGTAGTTCCCCACCACCGTCTCCGGGCCTCACGAAGCTGCCTACCTATCTAGTGGCCTGCTTCAATCACCGAAACGCCCAGGGGCCAGTCTTTAGATTTTTGACGTGTATAAATTTAGGTAGGTAGATTAACTTTTGTACATAGTAGCAAAGCATGGCTAAAATACATACAGACTCATTCTAATTTCTTTCTTTCATTTCTTTTAGGACCTACTCACGACAACCCTTGTAATGTGACAGTTTTGGCGCTCATCGGGTTTTTATTTTACACATTTTTTTCTACTCTCTAAATTCTAAAACTCACTTTCACTATATCTAAATCTGATCTCTTTGGCGAACTCTTTCGGCCGAGGTTTAATTAAAGAAATATTAGAAGACAATCTTACAGAAATCGAACTCGGCCCATGCTAAGCTCAACAAGGCTTGCGTTACGGGTACTAGACGACGATATATTTAATAGAGATAAATACTTAGGTAAATACATATAAAATATCCAAGACTAAGAAACAAATATGAATGCTCATCACCCAAATATTTGCCCTTACCGGGATTCGAACCCAGTACCGTCAGCTTCGTAGGAAGGGTCACTACCCGCTAAGCTAAACCGGTCTTCAATTATCTCTTTCTTGAGTTCTACTTAGGTAGGTTTTACCGGATAGGTAGGTATTACTTACCTTACTTCAGTATAATGGCTTGTCCCTTGAAGGTATCTCACTTGAACAAAGCGGTGCGGATCCGTTTCAAATCTCCTGCCGTTTCCCTCATCAACCTCAGCAGCAAAAAGCAGATGGAATCTTTAATTCGAGACAATCCTGTCTTTGAAATCGTAACTTCAGTCCTTTATCCTGATGAATATATGGTACAAGCTGAAGACCTTATCACTCTTAAAAGGAAAACTCTGTCAGCTCGAACAGAAATTTTCTTTGCTACTATCAAAGAAGGTAGAGACTTATCTTAGTCACCTCTATTTTTGACTGGAACGCATTGATACATACTCAGAGCCCGCACTCGAGCAGCGGCTGCTCACATCACAATCGAAACTATATGCTTTTGAAAAAAGATATGAAAACCTCCTTTTCGTACTAACCGATTCGTCTTCTGTCACTAAAAACATTCAAGTCACTCAAAACACTAATCCTGTGAACAAATCTGTCGTTAACTCGAATCCAACACTTATCACTACCCCTACTGCTCCTATATTCATTCAAATCAAAGGCTTCAGTCTCCACGTATCGCTTGTAACCTCATTGCACCGAGAATCGGCTGATTTTAAGTCTTCAAACAACCCGACAGTGCCCAAGGCCTGCTGGGAGTAGTGCTAAAGCTTAGCCGCATAAGGTCTATGAATACGAGGGTGCAAGCTTCAAAATGCAGGATTTAAGCAAAAGGAGGAACATGGACTTCGCACATTTAGGGCTTCGTAACAAATGTAGAATATGAGCCTAAAAATGAGCGAAATTCAAAGAAAAAATCTGATTTATCAATATATTGGTACTTGTTAATAAAATATACGTAATAATAATCAGTAGTACCAAATTTTAAAGTCAATGGGAAGTTAAAAATTTCTTCGGTACAAAATTTTGTAAAAAAACTGACTTTGGTCCAATTTTTTCAATTTTTTTATAACAAAAAATACATTATTAAGTTTATCAAGAAGCTGCAAACAACGATAGCCCATTCCACGGGGAAGGCTATTTTTTTCACCCTAAACCTAAAACCCCCCTAAAACAAAACATTAAATAATATCTGTATAAGGTTTAAGGTTTAAAGAAATTTATTATCACTAAAGACATAGGTCACTTACGTGATAACATAGATAAAAATACATTTAAATGTCCGTCGTCGACATAGTTCTAATAAGTACAATACGAGGTGACAGCCAGTACAGTTCGGGTAGGTATGTCAAAAAAATTATGAAGTAACTATGTAAGTATCGAAGGACATAAGGTTACATTCCCACTAGTCGATAAAATATGTTGAGTTAATAGTCTTTTGAATGCATACATTGTTTGAGCGTTTCTTATAGATGAGGGTAGTTGGTTATAAAGTCGCGCTCCGCCAGTAGTTATCATCGTTTTTCCGTAATTAGTTCGATGTCTGGGTATGACTAGGAAGCTTCCTCGCCGCGTACAGCGGCCGCCTATAACATGTTTTCGCTGGGTGAACGTTATGTTAGTATGGATACTACTGTTGAGGGATTTTCGAATAAACATACATACGCTATGCTTGTAAAGATTTTTAATATCCATTAATTTTGTTTCTGCATATACTTGTTTTGTTGGTGTGTAATAATTATAATTGAAAAGTAATTTAATTATTTTATTTTGTTGACGCTGTAATTTAGCTAACCTTGTTTTTGTAGCAAATCCCCATATTTCGATTAAATAAATTAACTTAAATTAAATTAACTAGATAATTATATAATGTAACTCGTAATTTAAAAGGCAGGCATCGTACGATGCTACGAAAGGAGCCCCGGAGTGCTACTAGTTTGCTAATTATATGCTCAATGTGAATATTCCAGGTTAATTGGCTGTCAAGATACAGGCCGAGATATTTTTCATGAGTTTTCTGTTGGAGGGGTACATTGTCTATGGTAAGTGGAGGGTGCGAAGGTATGGGTTAATTTTTGGCTTTAAATAAGACATAGCAAGTTTTCGAGATGTTGATGGTGAGTAAATTGCTTCTAAGCCAGTTATACAGGGTGTTCAGATCTTCTTGTGCCTGTGCAACCAGGTCATGTATAGATGGACCAAAGTAGAATAAACAGGTGTCATCCGCATACAGGCTAATTCGGCCATGTAGTTTCAGGTCTTGTATATTGTTAATATAAGTCACAAAAAGCAGGGGGCCCAAAATAGAACCCTGAGGGATTCCGCAGGTTATAGGTAGCGCATTACTTTTATTATTGTTGTTAGTTTTAACTATTTGGGACCTATGAGTTAGATATGATTCAATGATTTGAATGGCTGTACCCGAAATTCCGATGGTTTCTAGTTTTTTAATGAGTAGTTTGTGACTTATAGTATCGAAAGCTTTTTTCAAATCTACGAAGACACCTAGTCCTATATATTTTTGGTCTATATTTCGCTTTATTTGGGTAACAAGGTCGATAGTGGCTGTAAGTGTATTACTTTTAGGTCTAAAACCATACTGTTTGTCAGAAATATAATTGATTTCATCCAAATATTTTTCTAGTCTTTTATGTATGACTTTTTCCACAATTTTTGATAAGACTGGTAGCACAGAGACAGGCCGGTAATTGCCCGGGTCTGTTGTTGACCCGGATTTATATATAGGAGTTACTTTCGCAACTTTCAACGTATCCGGTAAACTACCATCCTCGAGTAATTTGTTAATGCATTGGGACAATTTACTAGTTATAAGATTTGCTATACATTTTATGACTTTCGTACTAATTCCATCTAGCCCAGCACTACAATTTGGATCGAGCTTTTTTATGATGTTAGAGATTTCTTGTTCAGTACACGGTTCAAAAGACGATAAAGACTCGAACGAGGTGGAATGTGGCAGAACGTAGGAGAAGTTATCATGAAATTGTTTTGGTATTTCATCTGCCAATAGTGGGACTATATTCGAAAAATATTCGTTGAATATTTGACATATCTGATTCGGGTCTGTAACCTCTTGAGAGTTAACAACAAGTTTTGTAATAGCACTACACTGTTTAGTCTTATTGGTGGCCAGAGTATTGATAAGGTTCCACATTTTCTTTGGTTTGTTTAGGTATTTGTTGAATTCCTTGTAATAGTATGAATCTTTTGTGTCCTGTATAAGTTTAGTTACGTGTTCTCTTTTCTTCTTAAATTCTCCTTTTATTGAGGTCTCGTCTGGATTTTTCTTGTGTTCTGCCCATAGTAAGTTTCTTTCGTTTATTTCCTTAATTATCTCTTTGTTTATCCAGTCTTGTTGTGGTGGATTTAGAATTTTCGTTTTCGTGGTTTTACTGTATTCCGTGCAAAGTTGTATTTCTGCTTCGAGTGTCCTATAGTCTTCGTTGTTTAGTTGTGGTAATACTTCTTCCATAGATATAAATAGTTTGGGGTAGTCTACGGCTCTGTACTGGGAGTATATTTTTTGTGGTGGTTTACATTTCTTTATTTCTAGGTAGATTTGTTTGTGGTCAGATAGTGGAGAATTGACGATTACCATGTGGAAGTTGTCGTTTGTTAAGTTAGTGCTGACATGGTCCAGTATAGAATCTTTGGTGGCTCCTGATCTCGTGCAGTACTTTTTACCAATTTTATTTACAAGTTTATATCCAGAGCCTTTAAGCATTTCCTTGTATTGTTTTGTTTGTTTGTTCTTAGTTAATAAGTCTATATTGAAATCTCCAAAGACTATGGCTCTCCGTCTGTGTTCTAGTTGTGATTCATATACTTCCAGAAAGTCATCAAAATTCGTGTATCCAGGATTGTAAATAACTCCAATTTCAACACCATACTTCTCCAACTGGATCCATAGATAGTTGTTTCCCCCAATGTACTTAGTTTCTGTTATGCTATGTTTTAGATCATTATGAACATAGGCAGATACTCCGCCTCCACCCAGAAGCGGCGTTAGGGTAGGGCGCGGTTGGGCGACCGCCCAGGGGCGCCGGATGAGAGGGGGCGCCGCAGGCGCCCCTTTTTATTCACTCGCTCAAACCGAATTACTCCCAGTTTCCCTAAGTTAAGGGAAAAAAAATTATATCGGCCACACTAGAATGGAGCACTGGGCTGAGTTCAGAAACATCGCCCGCTGACGCCCGCCGACGCACCAGTCCGTTCAGAAAGTCAGTGCGATCATAGATTTGTATGGGGAACTGTCATCGGGCGACATTCGCCCGACAATAATAACACTCATTGCGATGTTTCTGAACCCAGCCCTGGACGCAAAGTTCATTTTACCGAGAATCCCCGACCATAGAGAAACACATTATCTATCTCTTTTTAACATGCTTATTAAAAGAGTGGGCGCTATTTTTGACAAAGCGAAGCGAAACACACAACTTGCACTCAGCTTATTCTCATTTATAAACGAGTAAACGCACTTAAAACAGTTATTCCAAATATTTAAAAACAATAAAACGCAGTAGGTAAATCAGACGTTCCACTCTTGGTTCCGAGTCGGAGTAGGTACCGAGTGACATTAGTTTTACCTGGAAAGTTTAAATAACAGTGTACAATTACGTTTTTTGATGGATCATTTCATAAGGTAAGCACAAAACTTTTAACTATCTTACACTCTATTTTAACTTTTTCTCTCTCTGCTATTTATCCATCGATCTCTAATGACATTTTGTTTGTATGTTTTAAACGTTTGGGGCGGTATAATCTCTGGAACATACTATATTGATGAAATTTTAATACGGAGATAAATAGATCCCGAGTAGGAAATACATAGATTACTTAACTACTTTTTAATGCGAGAAAAAGTCTCATTCCCATGGGAATGAGTGGGTGATCGTGATTTTTTCGTCCAGATGTGTCCCAACTTTTTTTCTCATAGTGGACTGAAAAGAGCTCTTGATTTTTCGTGGTAGGTAATGATTTAAAAAAATCAGAAAATAAGACAAAAAAGAAACGCTATTATAATGAAGTTTTGTTATGAGT
Source organism: Argyresthia goedartella (assembly GCA_949825045.1). Classification (NCBI taxonomy): domain Eukaryota; kingdom Metazoa; phylum Arthropoda; class Insecta; order Lepidoptera; family Argyresthiidae; genus Argyresthia; species Argyresthia goedartella. Next base: position 16,827,503 of record OX463824.1, on the reverse strand, counting down.
ACTTATTAAATGTATTTGAGAAATGATTTTAAATTCACAAAGATTTCTTTTGTTGCAGATTTTATTAATTACTATCCAATTAGTATAAAATGTCTGAAAACGCTGATCTTATAAAAAAAAAACTATCTGGGGCAAATTATAGAAAACGAAAAGCAAAAAAAGAAAAGGAATTAAAAAAAGCAAAAAAGTTTATGAATATAGATAAATATATCACAACAAAAAATCAAGACCTGAATGTGGCATCTACATCTGGAATACAAACGAATGCATCGATAGTGGAGCCTCTGTCTGAAAAATCCGTTCAGATAGCTGTTGAAGAGATTGTGGACGAAGTTTCCCAAAGTGGGGGAACAAGTGGTGCTATGATTACAGATGCTGCTCAGAATGACTCCATTGGTGATGTACAACAAATACAAATGCTAGATGACTTTAGTACTGTTGTCCCGAATATAACGGATCCAGCCAATTGGCCACTCATTCGAAATAGCAAAATCATTGATCATATAATAACTAGTGGCCCAGTGCAAACTCACATTGATAATTATCCGAAGAATGATACAGAGCGACATTTCTCTAATTCGCATTTCATAAAAAAACTAGCAAACAATGAAACAATTCGGCGTCGATGGTTGGTATACTCCGTTTCTAAGGATCGAGTTTATTGTTTTTGTTGCCGGCTATTTGATATTAGTTCAACGTCGAGTTTAGTATCTGAAGGATATAACGACTGGAAACACTTGTCTGAAATGTTAAAAAATCATGAGAATAGCATTTCACATAAGAAGTTTTACCTTTCATGGATTGATACTGAGCTACGATTAAAAACAGGAAAAACAATCGATTGCCAAGAGCAACATTTGATTAGAAAGGAAACCACAAGATGGAATAATGTTTTGTCTAGATTGATGCATATCACACTCTATTTAGCTGAAAACAATATGGCATTCAGAGGTTCTTCTGACAAACTATACAAGCCAAATAACGGAAAGTTCTTGGGATTAGTACAACTACTAGCCAAATTCGATCCAGTTATGCAGGAGCACTTGCGATTAGCTATGAAAGGTGATGTCTCAGATCACTACTGCGGAAAAGACATTCAAAATGAATTAATAGAGCTGATGGGTGAAAAAGTGAAGTCAGAAATCATATCACGCGCAAAGAAATCAAAATATTATTCTATTATAGCTGACTGTACTCCAGACATTAGTCATGTAGAACAACTTTCACTGACAATACGATTTGTTGATTTATCATCAGATGACAATAAAATATCAGTAAAAGAGCATTTCATAGAATTTATACCTGTAAATGAGTCGACTGGTGAAAAACTGACTGAAGTTATTATTGATGTTTTAAATAAACACGAACTGGAAGTGAACGACTGTAGGGGTCAGGGTTATGACAACGGAGCAAATATGAAAGGAAAAAATATTGGTGTTCAAAGGAGAATTCTGGACATAAACCCCTTAGCTGTGTATGTCCCTTGTGGCTGTCATAGCTACAATCTCGTACTATGCGATGCCGCTAAGTCATCCGTAAAATCGGTCACTTTGTTTGGGGTACTTCAGAGGTTGTTCACATTGTTTTCAGCTTCTGTTCATCGATGGAAAATTCTAACCGATCGCTTGGGATTATATACTTTAAAAAAGCTTAGTGACACACGATGGGAAGCAAGAATAAGCAGTGTTAAAGCAGTCCGTTATCAAATTAGTGCCATCCATGATGCATTGATTTATTTGGCAATTGAAACACAGCACACTGATGTCCAAATATCTCATGAAGCTACAACTCTAGCCGAACAGTTAAAAGATTTCAGCTTCATTGTTTCATTGGTTGTTTGGTATGACATACTTTTTCAAATTAATGTCGTCAGTAAATCTCTACAATCAAAAGATATGGATCTCAGTAAATGCACAGAAATGTTAAAAAAATGCTGCACTTTCTTGGAAGAATATAGAAATACAGGCTTTAAAAGCGCCATTTTAACTGCGAAGGAATTGGATGAAGAACTGAAAATTGAGCCTGTGTTTAGAGCCACAACAAGAATTTGATTTGTCAAGCGTCAAGCTGGTGAAACTACCCGCGACGAGCCTATAATTTCTCCAGAAAAAAAATTTGAGATTGAATTTTTCAACGCTCTCTTGGACACTACATTAATTTCAGTTAATGAAAGATTCGAACAGGTTAATGAGTACTCGGAATCTTGGTCTTTTTTGTATAATATAAACCAGATTCCGAAAAAACCCGAACTTGTCAAACTGTGTGGTGATCTCCAATTGAAATTAACTGTAGACTTTAAATCAGATATAGATGGTTGCATGTTATGTGATGAACTCGTAAGCCTGAAATCTTTTTTGCCTAATCAAAATCTGGTTACCCCTGCTTATGTTTTAAATTTTATCAAAGATAACAACTTACAAGAACTATATCCAAATGTATGGATAGCATTGCGAATATTATTGACTATACCTGTAACGGTTGCTAGTGGGGAGAGAAGCTTTTTTTCTAAGCTTAAGCTGATTAAAACCTATCTGCGATCGACAATATGTCAATCTAGAGTGACAAACTTGGCAACTTTGTCAATCGAAAATGAAATTGCTGAAAACATCGACTTTGATATTCTAATAAAAGAGTTCGCTGATAGAAAGGCTAGAAAAGTGAAATTTTGTTAGTTTTTAAAATAAATGGATAATTTTTATTAATATTTTTTTTTCTTATACCCATTGCCTTTAACGTATGGAATTGAAGTGCAGTTAGGGGGCGCCGTGAAAATCTCGCCCAGGGCGCTGGTAGTGCTAAAACCGGCCCTGCCTCCACCCATATCAGTTCGTATGTTGTGGTAGTGTGTATAATTGGGTAGTTGTAGCTGCATTGCCTGGGTATCTGTGCGAATCTAAGTTTCTGTCACTAGAATGACATGTACTGTACTCGATACAGAATGTATTATGCAATTAAGCTCATCAATTCTACCTTTTTTGCGTAAGCTTCGGGTATTGAGGTAGAGGAATGTTAAGCGAGATTTGTTTGTTGTTAACTGTTCGTAGTTGTCTATTACTTCGTAAGTGTTGGTAGTAGTGTTAGTCTTTGTATCATTAGGAGTATTTTGATTTATTGTTTGAGGTGTTTTGAAGGGACTTTTATTATTGTTGGGGTTCCGCTGATATATTTGATTGTGAGATCAGTCTCACCTTTATCTTCACGACACTTGAGTTCCTCTTTTAGTTTTTTGAGGTAGTTTTGTTGTGCTGGAGTTTGATCGGAGTATATTTTTATGTTCTTAGGAAGTTTATCTTTGTTCCGAAGCAGTGTCTTTGTAGGTCCATTTGTGTCGAAATACACCTTGATATTGCGGGATTTACCTGAATTATATTTGCCAAGTCTCACCACTTTAATTGGTTTTGGTATATCTGTACTCAGTGAGGCGATAACATTTAACACATCAAATTCATGTTGTGACATTCGTTCCTCAGCTTTAGAAGACGTCTGCTCTTGTAGTCCCACCAAGATAATATTTTTTTCTCTATTATTACGATTTTTCATCTCCTTGATTATTTGCTCGTTCATGCTCAAAACGTCATGCGATTCTTCAGAAGTAGTTTGAGACTTTTGTTTCAGGTTGCAGAGATCTGATTCTAAATATTTGATTTCATTTTGGCCAATAGCAACTGACTCGTCTAATTTTGCTATATTGTTTTTCATCTCTTTCTGTTCCGTTAAAACGTTGGTGGTTGATATCTTAATTTCATTGATTTGAGTCTGAACACCGTCTACTTTATCACGAATGGCTTTAGCCGATTGCTCGTTTGAAGACTTCATATCAATTATTTGGGTTTTTAGATCGGCGATACTATCTTTCATGTTTTGTACGATCTGTTCGTTAGAGCTGACATATTTTTCCAATAACGAGCTGATGCGGGACATTTCTGATCGCAATCCTGTGATATAATTTGAACATTGATCATCATCAGCCCATTTACGTTTTGTGCGTTGAGTTATGTTAATGTCCACACTAAGATTACTTATCTTTGACAAGTCCGGCTGCGATCCACCGGTGACGCGCGGAGGTGATCTTTGTACATTCATGTTGTCCAATCCGAAGACTCGATCAGCGCCAGTAGCCGCAGTGCAAGCGTGACAAAACAGCAGCCGTGCTATTCTCGCGGGGTGAAGGCTGGCAGGGGGCGGGGAGTCTTCTGTTGCGCGTGATTGAGGTGTAGGACCGTAATGAACCAACTTGCAAACGCTGATTAGCAATTTAAGACTCAATTATGATAGCAAATAGTGATGAGATTTAAACTTCAGTACTTTAAGATTATTGAGAGAAAATTGTCACACGTCTAGTCAGCGCGACGATCACGGACGACTCCTATGTATGTCCCTGTATGGCTTTGGGACAGTAAGATAACTGACTATAAATGTAGACAAGATCAAGTAGCATCCATAATCCATCAACACTTCGCACATAAATATAATTTCATTAAAGAAAAAGAACCCTATTGCAAATACAAACCAGAAACAGTCTTAGAAAATAATCGCGTGAAAATTTATTGGGATAGAACGATAATAACCGACAAAACAATCTATTACAATAGGCCAGACATAACCATCCATGATAAAAACACAAACACAGTATATTTAATTGACGTCGCTATTCCAAACACTTCTTATTTAACAACCACACACATAACTAAACTAGCCAAATATACGGACTTATCCATAGAACTGAACAACACAGTACTAACAATACCGATCATAATATCAACAACAGGAATCATACCGAAGACTCTCAACAATAGCCATAAATTGCTAAATATGAAATCATCCGCCTTCATCCTGCTGCAAAAAGCCGTGATTCTTAATACGTGTAGGATAGTTCGATTTTTTTTAGGAAACTCATAGATCCTTAGCTCTTGGCTACGGCCCGTCTGTAACCTCCTAGAAGATGAGAGAAAAAAAAACTAAGAAACAAATAATAATAATAATTCTTTATTTTTTTAACATGATACAATGTCCTAAATATACAGAAACCCTGATATTGTTTATATGGTGAAAATTTAAGACTGTAGCTTTAACCGTTACGATGTAAATCTTGCATGATAGACAATGGACGGACGGACACGTGAGTGACAGCAATAGTTCTCCGTTTGGACCCTTCGGGTACGGAACCCTAAAACGACGTCTCTTTGTAAAATCTTTATTAAATACTGGATTTATTAACAAAGCCTAACGTGTTACCATTCATTTTAATCGCCATTAAATACTCTTGCTTGAAGTATAACTTTGAAAGATGTAATGTGTTATAATTTTTGAGGAAATTGAGTTTGAGTGTCAAGTGGTCGTGTGGCTTGGGCGCATGACAGGCATCTTGCCTCTATTGTCACACTTGTAAAACGACATGAGACGGAAGATGCCAGTCATAATGCGCCTAATTCCTTTCGGGTTTTTGATGGTAATAAGAATACTTTTTAATTTAATTGTTTTTCCAATTTGTTGAGTTACATTGATTTTATGTAGCCTGGTAGAGTCCCACTGCTGGGCAAATGCCTCCCCTATCTCAGACCACTCCTCCCTATCCTGTGCCGCCCCAGCCCAGTCCGGCAAAAACCTGTCCAGGTCGTCCCGACATCGACGTCTCGGCCTGCCTCTACGCCGGTGTCCATTGGTGGGCACCCATTTGGTTGTAAGTCTGGCCCACTTGGGGTGAATCTAGCTCAACACAGGCCTTGCTGTTAATAATTTTGTAATTATTTATTCCTGCTTATTAATCATAATAATAAAAAAAAACATATTTGTAATAGTTAAGCACAACCTATTTTTAAAAGAGATCTAAAAATCAATCTGTGGGAGTTTCTACGCCCTTCTTCTCCCACAGTGGTCCAATGTAGAGAAGAGGCAAAATTGACGTTTGCTAAGAATATGTAAATATCTACAGTAATAAAGACATTTGAATTTTGAACTTTGAAGCCATGCAGTACGGCTGTTGAAATTTAAATTATTATTATTATTAAGTACTTTGACTTTGACTTGTGGGGGTGCATGCGGCAAATGTGACCGGCCCAGTCCCACTTTAGCCAAGCGGTCTTTTGCGGCAATGCAACGTCAGCAATCGAAGTGATGGAGCGCAGTGTCGTGATCCTAACTCGGTCGATCAGTCTAACACCGGTTATACTGCGCTCCATCGCTCTTTGGCAAAACTTGAGTTTGGACATCTGGTACCCCGTCAGCGACCAAGTTTAAGCACCGTAGGTTAGGATAGGCAGGATACACATGTCGACGAGTTTGCGCTTCAGTGACAGCTACATTAGTTTGATCTATTAATACTTCGTAACAATTAAACAGGGTGAATTGTTCAAGAAGGCATTCAGGCGCAATTTTAAAACTGTATAGAACGGCGAAAATTTATCAAAATACTCTCGAATCTCGAATAAACTAAACTAAAAATAAAACTGATTCAAGATCTATCCCGAGCATAGGACGACTCAAAATGAAGCTGTTAATACATTTACGAGTACTTCACATTTTACCCAACTTTTTCCAGAATCAAAGTCCAAAGACGAGAGTATGCGTCATCGGGGCTGGAATAGCTGGCCTGTCATCAGCCCGCTATCTCAAAGAAGAGGGTTTGAACTTCACCGTTCTGGAAGCCACGCAATATGTAGGAGGAACGTGGAGGTACGATCCAAGGGTCGGTACAGACGAAAATGGCTTGCCTTTGTTCACCAGCATGTATAAACATTTAAGGTGAGTAATCATCCTCAAAACATTGAAGCACAAGTAAACCGTAACAAGATCTGGTGGGAATTTTCCCAGAACCGAGCGACAGTAAGGGCCTTTTGGGCTATCCCAGAAAACTATACATATTTATATATATGTCACCGTAAGATATAGACAGAGATGTATGTAAGATAGTCAAAACCGTTACTTGATCAACTATCGACAGATAGTAAACCAGACCGACAGGGTTTAGAATTTACGTTTCTTTTCTTCTTAGATGTCAACTTAACACGAATACTACTCTCTCTCATACTACTCCTCTATTCTAGTCTTCACCTAAGCTGTCGCAGTGTTTGCCCTGGTATTTCTTTTGCAGTTCAAGTTTAAACTAGTTTACTATTGAACAGTTTTAACCGTTAGTTTATCAACTAAGGTGTCATATAGTAACCAGTACGCTAAAGTTTACTATCTATCGATAGTTGACCAACTAACGAGTTTTTTTTTTATCAACGAACGGTTTTGACAATCTGACGGTGACATATACAAATCTACAAATCTAACATAAATGTTTGAAAATAGAAAGCTGATTTTTAGGCATCCGGAGTTTTTATTTACGAGAAATCATTTACAATTAACGTAAATACCTAACCTAAGTTTTTACAAGTATAAATGCAGATACAAGTATTAAATAAAAAATGACCTTTGGGCCGCCGCCATCGTGTGGCAGTGTGCCCAGTATGCTGACACCATTACCTCGCTGTATAACTAATGCTCTGGGCGAGGTTTGTGTCAGCTCTTGGATCACCCGACGCGTTAATGAGTCTCTTTGAGATCTCCTTAAAGACTCGCCGGGTGTTGGGATCCCATGACCCGAGGGTCTCCACGCCAAACTGCACTAACATATAGCCCTCCCCGAGGGTGGCATATTTACCCCGCTTGAGACCGCGAACTCTGCCGCTGCGCCGGCCCTTGAAGAGGTCGCTGGTAAGTGTCAACACATATTGCGACCCACAACAGCGACCACCCATGCTGCCACGGAACGATCGTCATTCCGTCCGGTCTCTTACCGTGTCATCGCGGGCTATGCCTGACGGTTTTGGAACCGACGCACGCCCGCGCTGGAAAGGCCCCGATGGAAGATATCGTTCAGGGCAGCATGTCTTGGTAAACTCTCAGCGCTGTAGAGGCAGGACAGGCCGTGGTTTCTTTGTTTGCTCACCCTGGTACCGCAACAAAAGCGATGTATTTAATTTGTTCTAACCGCCAGTAGCAGGCAGACGGTCAGCGTGAGGGTGTTCCTGTCCAGCAGTACACTGCTGGACAGGACAGTACAATTATTTTAACTTTAGCGCTCGACATTTCTAAGCTTTTTTAAAAAATCGTAAATCAATTAACCGTGTTCAGATTTTTCCCTTAATATACTCTTCATGATACACCTCTGTACCAAAATTCAAGTTTCCAGGACATTTGAATGACTTTCAGCGACTTAAACCGAGAAGCGTGTCAAGCGGTCAAGTTAAAGTAATCTTAGGGTACCAAGCTGTCTGGAAGAGATGGATGGGATGCAGTCAGTGCCCTGTTTCTCGTTCCTTGCTAGCCGACGAGCACGCTCTGCAGTGTCATTTGCCACGGTGAGCAGGCTTTCGCGTCTTTGCATGTATTGCTGGGATTTTATTGTCCCGGACAGGCTTGCGTCAAAGCATTCCTGGCATCGGCCAAGCACGTGACGTCAACATCACCAAGTTATGGGTTTAAGTTTGGGCCGAGGACAGGGACAATTTACATCTGAAATTTTTCGGATCTCCAGGCCACCATGCCTTGTAGGCAGGGACGCCTGCGTCCAGCTAATGTCGCAGAAAGGGCAGTTCAGAATGTCTGTTGGGTTTTTCGTATTAGATAGTCCAGGGATGAAGGGATGAAGGGATGAAGGGTGTTTCCAGAATAGAGCACAGCAGAGGACACGTCTGAATTTAGGAACAAAAAGGCAGAAGCGAATTCCATATGGGGGTTTGAGATGTCTGGGAGTCTGTCACAGTATCGTCCAATTTGGAAATTCTCTCTCTCTGGAGATGGGGATCCCATCGTCTAGGACTGGAGACCGCAGGAGGCGGAGTGATTGCTCATTTAGAATTTTGATGTCAGGTGCCAATTTGATAAGCACTTATTCAATGGCATTTTTTTTTATGTTGGGACCTCCAAACCTCTTCTCTACATCAACTCCAAGGGTCCCGTCGTTGAAGTACAAACATTTAATTTAGAATTTAGATCTGTTATGGCCGGATATATTGCCAAATTAAAAATAGCCGGTCCAAAGCGATTACCAAGCTGGCAGCCCACTTAGGAATTTTGTATTTGTGCTGAAGCATCGTCAAAAATAGTTGTAGATGGACGGGATGTGTAATTAATTTAACTTGAGTAAACAAGGCACCTTTATCTAGCGAATCGAATGCGTTTTTGACGTCGATATTCAGCAACACTTCACTGATTGGCAAGCCGCATGAGCACCGGCATCACAGCCTCCCCTGCTGCCCAACCCCAGCTAAGTCGGTTGGAATAAGTATCCGAGATCCGACAAAATGTGTCTACAGCAGACACTGTCCGCCGGATGGTGTAACCGACAGCGATGGGCATTTTTCCCCCGCCCTTCTTTATGAGGGCAGACAGGTTCGCCCCGTAGATCTGTGATGCCACCGTGAACCCCGCCGGAGAGCATCAGGTTGACAAGCTCGGTGATGACCGCCAGGAGAGTTCATCCCGCATCGCTGACGGTGCCTCACAGTAGGTCTTTGTGATGGTGTAGTGATAGGCCGTCGGGGCCGCCGGTCGAGCCGCTCCTGACAGGAGGCAGTCGTGGCTCGGTCGTGGCTCGCGGGGTGCGGTTGGAAGCAATGATGCCGGAGCTCTAGCACCTGAAGGGCTTCGGGAGAGTCAGATTTAACCTCATCGCTGGAGAATAATAGTTTAGCGGCACCCACAATATCACCGTCACTTACTTTACCTGGTTTAAATGGGCCTATAGGATTGTTCTGGATTGTTTGGTTATTATTTTTAGAGCTGTTTTTTTTTGCAATTTGTCGTAAAGGGAACCGCCTGCTCCTTTTCTATTTCTACGTGCAGCAACCAGTAGGAAAGACAGTCAGCTATTCCTAGCCCCGTTGGTAGTTTCGGGTGGTTACAATTTTTATTGTTTCTAGGTATGAAATTACAAATTTTTAGAGTTTTGTTGGATAGGCCAAGGGGATCCTGGGCATTACCAAATATATTTTTTTCCGAAAATTGAATGTTCTGAATTTTATTACAGAACTAACTTACCAAAACAAGCAATGGAACTGAATGGATTTCCAGTCCCACAGAACTGGCCATCATTTCCGAGCTGGAAGCTGTACTATGAGTATTTGCAAAGATATGCCAAGCATTTCGACATCGAAAAATACATAAAGGTAATACTTAGATACCTTGATCATGAAACTGTACTATTCCATCATGAAAAACAGAGGTTGTATCGTAACTTTACCTAAACATTTAAGTATAACATACATAACCCTAAAAAATTAAGATACCTATTAGGAATAAGATTTCAAATCTTATTATTTAGCAAAATTTTACAGACGTACTAATTTTCAGTTTCTGCACATCGTTACATCAGTAAGAAAAGAAGGAAACATCTGGAAGGTGAAGCACAAAAACGTCATATCCGGTGAAGAGTTTGTAGAGGATTATGATTATGTATTTCTTTGCACTGGCCACTACAGTTTGCCGAATTTACCGGACATACCAGGAGAACAGTTGTTTAAAGGTACCTATTGACTAAGTCTAGAAGTCTTGCAAAAATAGGAAGACCGAGGAACTCCGACAATTGAAAAGCACGATAAAGAAGAAATCTTGAAATCCTAGATTTCATTACACTTGCACTGGTCACTATTGAACATTTAGACCATCCGCACAGCCTTTAGTTCTTTAGACTGTTTATTTATTATTACTATTAATTGCTTGTGCCCTAAACCACGTCGACACAAGCAGACACAATCATATTTTAGTCTTTAGAAATTACAATGGGTGATGTTTGAGTAGACAAAAACACCATTGTCGACTGGTCGTATGCAAAACGTATCAGATAAATAAGGAATTTCAATAATTACTCACGCTTTTGTTCTTCCAGGTACTATCATCCACAGCCACGATTTCAGAGATCCTGAGGTATTCAAAGACCGCAGAGTCTTGATCGTGGGAGCCGGTCCATCAGGAATGGACATAGGGCTGGATGTGGCTGAAGTTGCGTCCAAACTGGTTCACAGTCAACATCTGTCGAAAATAGTTTTTAGGACGCCCTTCCCGAACCATTGGAAGACTAAACCGGATGTCAAAGAGTTCAATGAAACTGGTGCCATTTTTACTGATGGCTCTTATGAAGATATCGATGATGTGATTTATTGCACAGGTAAGGTAATGCCCGTGAGTGTTGGGTGAAATAGTAGATTGTTAACCGAGGGCTGAAAGGCACCCATTCCTGACGAGATGTAGTTCGAGGCAGAAATGGGTGCTATCACCCGAGTAAAACACTCTACTTTTCATTACGAATACGAGGAAAGTAAACACAAGCCAGTTAAAATCGAAATTTATTTAGCAAATCACATCTCGCCTTGAAAGTGACTAATAAATACATAAAGTACATTATATTAATTATAAACATCAAATACTAGTTTATGTGACTGCTACATAATGGAGGGCATTAATACTCGAGAGTTTTAATGCCTAATTATGTACAGTTACATACACTAGTTTATCTACACACATATCATAACCTCTCTTTGATGTGTTCAGGAACCGCATGTTTGACCGGCATTGTGGCTCTGCAGTTGTTTAGCTTGTTCTGTAGCACCAACTTCGGGCGTCGGCGTTCGAAATTTGAATGTTAGTACCAACTTCACAGACAAACTAGGGGCGGCATGCAAGCGGGCGTCGGCGTTCGAAATTTGAATGTCATTATATGTAGAAAAACTACACATAATGACCATAATGTGTAGTTTTCCAAATACGAAACGAGTTTTTACCAAGTAGTTTAACATAATTCTGATCGTAACGTGCGGTTTTTGAACGCAGTAAAGAGGGTTTATGATACGTGTGTAGATAAAAGAATTTAAATGTCAACAAAACTAATAAATTAAGAATTAATCGTTTTATGGCTGTATAGGTTACTACCATTGCGTTGTTCAATATAAACTACGATTCATATGTATATATTTTTTTGATACTTTTCTGCTTTAGAGCAGGCATGTACCACTTTCAGCACGGTGCCTGGATGAACAATGACCCCCTTTCAGAGTATGAGTAATGAAAACCAATTATTTATTATATCTATTTAACAAGGATAAAAACGAACTAGTGAATAATACGTTCAGGCACCCATTTTTGTAAGGATGGCTCTATCGGTTATGAATAGTTAAGAGACTGTTAAGTATCATAGTCAGGTGTATTATGTAGAGCAGGCAATATAAAGAGAGAATAGGGTTTAGGTGTTCAAATAATCTAACAAATCTGCACGTCATGTACAGTATGATTTTGCATATTTTCAGGTTTCCAATACTCATTCCCGTTTCTGGATGAAACAAGTGGCCTCACGTTGAATCCAAAATACGTCGTACCTCTGTACAATTACATGGTCAACATCCATGAGCCAACCATGGTCATTATGGGCCTCATAGTCCGTGCGTGCATTGTTGTGGCTATTGATGCGCAGGTAAGTTTTACCCAATACCTTTCATGATTCCATTATTGCAAAACTATAATTTTATTTCTTGTTTCAACTCACCTTCAACCCCAAAGAGAACCAAATGGGTTTCCAAATATCTTTGTATTCTTCTGTATATTATCCTAGTATATTATTTAGGATACATGACACAATGATTGGTTATATTCTGATGGCAGGCTCGTTACGCCACAGCCCTAGCAAAGGGTAATTTCACACTCCCGTCAAAGGAAGAAATGCTGAAAGAATGGCAGAGCCGAGCGGATGTCGTCCTTAGAAGAGGTCGTCCCATGTCAGATATTCATTTGTTGGCCGATAAAGAGGTAAGTTCACAATATGTGTATATGTATCACTTAAAGTAAGAGGTATCCGATGATAACCACCTCCCCGGTGGGCCGAAGATATTGTCAATTCGACGGGATCTAGTACCGTGAGGATGAAGCCTGTGCCTAGGAGGGATTTGATGAGGACTGGGCAGAAAATTAAAGTATGCAAGCATTTGATGGCCGAGAAGGTCGAGATGCTAGTAAAGCTAGTCTAGTTGAACTTATATTTTGTACTTATCACTGAGTCACTGATAAACTTACGCGTAACGTACAGTGTGGTACGATATACAGTACAGTATGAAGTGCTTACAAGAATATAAATAGCATGGCATGTTGATAAAAGTCCAACTTGGGAATATGTTAGGAGCAAATAACTTTTTTCAGCGAATAAGAGCAGAGGCATATATTCATATCCAGTTTTTACTTACACATCTAATTTTTCAGGACCAGTACTACGCTGCAATAGCAAATGAGTCTGGAACGGATCGGGTCCCGCCTGTGCTCTTTAAGATTCGTGTAGTAGACACAGAAGCTAAATTGGGCAATCTCTACACTTATAGACACTACGTGTACGATATAACAGACGAGAACACGTTCACAAGGCGTTATGAAGAACCGAAAAGTTCAAAATGTTGTACACCATAAATATGTACCATTTCTATATTATAAAAGCATTTTAGATTGCAATGTGTGGAAAACTTGGCAAAATTAATGCTGTTCTTTAATTTATTGGGAAGTTAAAATATATGAACCCTCCCAGACTCCCACTTGGTATATATAAATCCCGATTTTTTTAAGTTTTCTTGTACGATGTTACGAAACGATATTTCGCTGTATAACCGAATGAATACAATCTTCAAAATAGAATAGCAACCTGAATTATGTCCCTTTTTAATAATATTAATAATAAGTCTTTAGTCCTTAAAAATTAAATCTTTCCATATAACTTATAAACTAGCACTCATAAACTTTCAAAAACAAAGCTTTACTTTAAAGATAAATAAGATGCATTTAAACAATAAGAACATGAGCAGAGGAATTAGTCTTATTCTGAGATTTATGTAATAAATTGCATTTAGGCATAAGGCAGTTGTAGTTCAGCCCACTGTCGGTGGATCGGGCTCGCGGGCACGAGCGCGCGGCGCACACGACGGTGTTGGTGGAGGCGCGCAGCCGCTCGGCGACGCCGGCCGTCACATGACGCACGAGTCCGTCCCACCCAAACATCTCCGATGCGCTATACCCGCGCGGCAGGCGGTTTAGGGCTCTCCAACCATTGTTATATTGAAGCCGTAGTCGGCTGTACTCTCGTTTTGTGTAGTTACACCACAACTAGGTAGTGTATATGGTCGTGCAGTAAGCTGTGAACAGTGCACCCTTCACATCTTCGCTGCAGCGGTGAAAGCGTCGGGCCAGCATGTTCGCCTTTTTGTGCTCGACGTTGTCGATGTCCCTGTCGTCTTTTAGATCCAAGTCTATTATATGGCCGAAGTATTTTGTCTCCTCCACGCGAGTGAGTACTTGGTGATTGAGAAGTAAAGGCGGGATCTCGGTAGGCGTGTTTCTGGACTTGAAAACCATGAATACGGATTTGGTGGAGTTGCATACCATGTTATTCTCCTGGGCATACTCTTCACAAATAGCCAACAGACGACGCATCGCAGCAATGGACGGGGCGAGCAGCACCATGTCATCTACGTAGCTCACGTGGTTGACGTACACGCCATCCATGAAACAGCCGACCTCTGCATCCGCGAGGCGCCGACTTAGCTCGTCCATGTAGAGGTTGAAAGGAACTGGTGAAGATGTTCCTCCCTGTCGTACCCCGCATTTAAGCGGCATCGATCTGACAGGGTTCCGTTCCATTTTTATTTTATTATATTGTATTAGGAGAACAAACAGTTTTACACACTCTATTAATTAACTTATTAATGTGTTCTCGCATGTAGAAGCTAAAAAAAACTGCTTGCTTGCGGTTAAACAGAGATAAATTAAAAATATAGTATCGTATCGTACTACATCGTACTATGTTCTTCTGTTGCTTATGCCATTGCGCTAGGATGGATATTATGTTCACAGGAATGCCTCGCCGGCACATTTTATTCCACAGCAGCGCATATGACGCTCTATCAAAGGCATTGCTGAGGTCCAAATAGCAAGCGTATGTAGATGTATTTCGTTGCTTGTAATAGCCCGCCCGTTGTACAACGTAAGCCGCCGTGGTCGTCGCGGAATTTTTCTTAAAGCCCACCTGATGATCCGAGCTTTCTAGATATTCTTCAGTGAGCTTCAATAGGACTCTCTCAAATATTCTGGCTACAATAGAGGCGAGGGCTATATGTAGGTCTTAAGTTGCCCGAGCTGGCAATGTCCTTCTGTTTGTTTTTGCAAAGGGGAATTGGTCAAGGTATTTGGGATGTGTCCGGTTTTTAATATACCCTTGAAAAGACCATGTCGTAGCCATGACTATTTTATGAACAAAAGTGGTTGTTATAGTTTTTTCATAAGTGAGATCACTTGATGTTAATGATGATGGTGTCAAAGTGGAGGAAACGGCTTCAGATTGTGTGAAGTTATATATATAAACAGATTTGCGATGTCTTTATCATCTGTTTCTCCGTATATATTGGATGGTATAGAGTGTTTGTTTTCTTCCAAAATTACAAAATTTTATCTATCCATACGATGTTGATCTGCGTTCTGTTGACATATTTGACTGTGTTTTTGTACTTAATACGAGATTATTTTCTTATGTTAGCAATATCTCCTTCTCTCGGCCGGCCGCTTGCGTTCCACTGAAGTAAGGCGCTTCGCAATATGGTCGGACATATTATCGTTCCACCCTGCTATGATTTTTACTTGTTTCTTTCCTTGTTTCTTATTGGGGCTAAATGCTTAATTTTCAGACTGCTGTATTGCGGACTAGACTATTTGTTGCGCTGATGAGAAGTCAGTCTAGAAACCTTGTGTTTGCTTCATTGGCTTTTCAATAAGTTGGACGTAGTGTTTGGCTTGCAATACTGAGCGAGGTTGCCATTTATATTTATTACCTGCTCTGTTTTCAGATACGTAAATTTTGGTTAAGCCTTGTATTCTGAGGTGTATACGATTGGGGCGATGATCTGTCCAGGTGACGCTGTAGTCAATATTCATAGTCTGTATACATCTACTTAATGTTTCATAAGTGATCAGTAGTAAGGCAGTGATCAAGCCAGGATGTTGATTCGTGCGCGTCGCTAACGTACGTGTATGAATCAGGAGGTAACAGGTTTTGATCGGCTTGTTCGTTTCCATATTCTGTACAGAAGGATGATAATTCGCGTCCAAATCAGCATTGAAATCACTCATTTAAGAGCATATTCTATGATTTACTGTAGTCATACATATTTGGCCGGTATTTTGGCAATTTTTTTAGAAAACTTAACATTTAGCAAATAAAATCGATAAATACTTATTTGAAAACAAGCTGCCCGTGACGCGGGTTCGCAACGTGTTTTTTGTATTCTCATAGTTCCCCATCATAAAACTATTCGTTTATTATTTTCACCTTCATAGGTTTCTGAAATCCACATCGAAATTATGACGGCCGACCTACCTTCACACTATCAGCCCGTTGTTGAGCATAATACGCATCAGACCTCAGATTAACGAAACTTTTTGCTTACAAACTTTATGCATAGCACTGTCAAACATAAGTTCCGCTACCAACAAAGACGTTGTAATCAACGACGAAGGAGTTTGAGGTACGCTAATTATATGGCAACCAACGCCATCTAGCGAAAGAGGCTGAACTTCCCATACAAAATAAATTAAGATTTTTTGGCTGTTTCTTTGCGTTTTTCGTAATTTTATTTTTATCTAAACCTCCTCTGGACTGAGGAGTATAAAACCAAGTAGGAATTATACAAAGTGATCGGGCTAATTTAAAGATTCAGTAAGACTAACGTACAGCGATTCGTTTTCGTGGCAGAGTGCGCGGAAACTAAAGATGTTATCGCTTTTCTGTGTACAAAAGGTTTATAGTAAAGTTATCGAGGATAATTTAGTTCTTACAAACTTTTCATGTATCGCGTATGGTTTTCTTTAAAACTGTAAAACACCGCGCTTCGGGATACCTTCATGGCCGCGGGGAAGTGACTGACACACCCACCATCAATCTTAACTTCTCTCTATAACCTACATATCCCAATAGATAAAAGAACTGCATACATTTCGCCATTTTTTTGTTTTTGTTCACGTATCCGGATTATTCCAGTGGACGTTACGCAGACTTAAGAAGAAGTATTTATAATCGAAATTATTTGATCCAATTGACTTGAATTCTTGTTGTTTGAGACATCGTACCATCTGCATTTGTTTACTTGTTGATAACGATTGTTCCATGCATCTTCTCTAACTCTTTAACTTTGATGGGCTATGGAAATCTGAGGTATTCGAAAAGCTAGTATCGCTTTTAATGTATCCTTTATGTACATATATTTCAATTATTGCATCGATTTTATAGAAATTATGATAGCAAATAAGTAGGTCGTAGGTATATTATGAAATCGAAAATGTATCCAGGTAAATATAATTTATTTTTGTACTTATTTCTACGTCAATTAAGACTAATGTGTACCAGTAGGTACCATGTACTTAATCGTATTAGGCACATTGTTATTTATTATGTACTATAATTATATAGTACTGGAATTTATCATTGACCAACATTATTTGGTCAATGATAAATTCGAAACTGTTACAAATACTAAAATATTTGCTTCTTCTTCTAAATATCTGCACTGTGTAGAAACATAAAAATTACAGATAAATATCACATACTTTCTCATTACAAATTGACTATAATTTGTTGAAAATACTTTGTCATTCGCTTATTTTCATTTTACATTTTGTACGTTCCCTCAATGACCCTGTGACTGTTGCCGCTATTATTGGCCAAGTTATTCCCTAGTCCTCTATAGAACAAGGTGCATTTTTCCTTGGGTTGTACCATCTCACGTAAGTTTTGTCATCGGTGATGTTAAAGTCATAATCCCTGTAGTTCAAAAGGTCGTCCAACCGGATTTTTGCGTTAAAATCTCTTATGTCTGTTAGGACAGGAGGAGCTCTCGTGATACCTGCTTCGTTGGCGAGGTCTTCGAAGTATTTGTCCTGAAATAAGAGAGAGAACTTGATTATGGCAAAAGTTCTGTTCTTGGTTAGTTCTGCCCATATAATTTAGCGTTGGTTTCGAAAAACTCTTGACGTATACGTAGACACCCATAGCTGTCTTGAGGACGTTTTAAAAGATTTCCCTATGTTTATCAGCAATTTTGTTATCATGGACTTGATGGCAACCAAGTTTCAATCTAAATGGACAAAAATAGACAAATGCGCTCTCAAGCAAAGCAACGGACCCAACGGATATGGAGTCTAATGATACTTCTGCAGATATTGTTTGATGATTCGTGCTTTACCTGTCTGTTCCCAATAAGGTTTACGTCGAGGATCTTCTTGCCAATCGACTGCAAGTAGCGGACATTGTCGAGCCAGCTCTTGAGCATCGTTTCTGATGGAGGCAGCTTGAACTTGCCCGCGATTATTGCGGCTGTGTATTCTGCCTGCAATATTAAGAATAGTGTCAATTACTTTGACCTGTTTATTGGAATTTTGCCCTGCTCTGTTATTTGTTTTCCTTTTGTTAGAAATAATTCATTTCATGACCTCAAAATACTAATCATATATTTTTTGTTTTATTTACATAAATATCATAGGCTTCTTCCTTACATAACCCTCTATTGTATATGTCACCTTCGGCCGTTTTTAGAATGCGATTATGACATTTTCTGAATGCGTACATAATAAGCAATATTTTTAATTGCAGATGTCAAAAATGTATGGGTTTTGAGCTGTCAGGATTCATTCAGCGGCCAGACTTTAGTAGATAATTCCCTACCACCTTTGGGACCTCTCACATCTTGATGGATGGACCAAGCAGCGTCTGTTTGAGAACGGTACCGCCGTTCGTGGCTAGACAATCGGAACCGTGAACGGAGAGTAAAAGCCTACTACAAAGTAAGGTCTAGCTCCTACCTGCACATCAAGTAACCTTGTGATGGTGGTCTTGCCAACACCAAGGAACATCATCGTTGGGTGCCTTATGTTCACGACCTGCTTGTAAAGTGGGAGCACGAACTGCTCCGACAATGTAACGCCTGTGGTCGTATCCAAGTAACGGTGGTTGAATGAGAATCCTGTGAAAAGAGAGCCAGCGGTTAAACTTTTTGACCAGCTAGTCACAATTGTCCAACGTGCAATTTCTTAACTATTTAATATCGCCAATGTCACATGTTTTTTAAAGATTTCACTGTATTCACTAAAAGTTCCAGATTATTGAACCTATCCGAATACCTCGGATAGGTTCGATAACCTGGAACTTTTAGTGATGATTTATTGCTCATTGGAACAACATAGAGTGGCCGTGCGAGGCTGTGGGATCCAAGTATTTCCTGCGGACGTTAGCAACTGCTCGCCTTTGTACACTTTATTTATGTTTATTTAATTTATTGTGTTCAGTAATTAAATTATGTGAATTATGAACTACCCCCACCTTCCCACATTTACCAGTCGATTTGAGTTAGTATTGGGCTGTCTTTATTAGAACGTCATGTCATTATCACTTCTTAGTTTAACACAAGGTGTAACTGAAAATGGAATCACCTAGGAATCTATAAAACATGACAGGGAAAGAATATAAATTCTATAATCTGAACCCATAACCTCTAAAATCGTGTATTCAAATCACCTGTGCAAAAAATTACATCATCGACCTCCTCAAAGCTGCCATCCACGAATTCGACTCCATTAGTGGTCAATCTCTTCACATCTGGCTTCTTCACGTAACTATTCGGGAAGTTTGGCTGATTGTAGTTGAGATGATGGCTGTGGACCAGTTTCGCTGCGGTGTCGACTAGATGGGTAGCAAGGTCGAGGCCAGACGGCCCAGCACCGACTAAGAGGACTCTACGGTTCTTGTAAGGATCAGGCTCTTTGTAGTCGTGGCTGTGGATTATGTTGCCTGGAAAAAAGTGTACTTGTGTAAAATTGTCGACGTCTGTGGCTGAGTGGTTGGGAATATCAGTTATTCTGGACTTAACATTAATATACATTTACATACACAGACATTGAACCTCTGATGGAGGCTTCAGGCTGCACGAAGAGGACTATAACCAAAGGACAGAGATGGGCGAGCATAATTTTAATATTTAATTTAAAAAGTAAAGAACGAGGAAAGAAGGGAGAACAACGGTGATAAGGTGTTTAAGGGAACAAAAGATGGAGGACAAATAAGGTGATAATAAAGGATTAAGATAAAGTTTAACAGAAGGATGAGGAGTATAAATCGGCAAGGTAGTCATACCTCTAAAATTCTCTGTACCCTCAAATGTAGGCCACTTGGGCTTGCCCAGATAACCAGTTGCGACCACGACATAGTCACAGGTCTGTGTTAGATTCTCCTTCATGTCTGTCTGTGTGTAATACAGGGTCCAGTGACCACCCGTTCTACTCACCCGAGTCACCAGGCTTTGAACCTGAAATTATAAACAATGGTTTGGGTTTCGTTAAATGAACAATCGTCTTGAATTACGGCAGTTGTGATAATCACAACAGAAGAAACATTTGTCGTTTATAGCGACATCCGTGCCGATCCTTTATGGGTGGGCAAGGCACTGTTGCGCCATTCATTCGACTCTGTGAGAAATACTCGTCTTTTCAGTATTTCTTATTCTCGTGTCTGTGGTACTTTATGCTGCTGGAAATACTTTAATCGGACTTCCGCATTTCGGGCTTGCGTGATTCTAGATGCGTTGTTGTGCAATACCACTGTGGTCATACCAAAATGTGTTAAAATATATATGTATCTCTAACACATTTATAAATACAACGAGTATGTATTATCAACATTCGACTAGTAGACTTCTTATTTATGAATGAGTATCTACTCGAGATACGTTAAACATTGCGGCAGCTTCACTTTAAGCTATCTAAGAACAGGATTGCTATCAGTGGGGTAATGTATTACATCACCTCATAATCCACTAACAGATTATGCAATAGTTACCCACGTATTGTTGGAAAGTGGTCAGACTAAGCAAATAGAAATGATCTGCTTTTGACTAAAATTAAATAAATACCAATAAACTGACTATTATCTAAGATTTAGGAGATACATATTTATTTTACTGTCGTAAATATGTAGCAATGCGGTCAATCTGTTTGTCGCCGTTTTCTCATGCAAATGAAATACAAATTACGTACCGTCGACATCAATCTGACACTATCAAACGTTACAAGTACACTGACGAGCAATGAAAAAGTTCCAGTACCATAACACCAAATTACTCCTAAACGGGAAAGGCTAGCTTAATGACGCCGTCTGCAATATTGAAGTACATTTAACAGCGCATCAGAATATTACCAATTAAAAAGGTAAATACTGTGTTCAAATTTTTAATTAAATGTTTTAAAAAATTGGGGCCATTTGGCAAATATTTTGTGGGTAGAACTTTTTCATTGCTCGTCAGTGTATAATTATAATGTATACTGTTAGTGTAATATCTGTAATAGTATCTGTGCTAATACTTAAAACTGGTCTACAAGCTACCTACGATAAATATTTTAGCAGAAATAAAAACTATATTTTTGTCTCTCTGATTCTTGAAACCAAACAATAAAAGCGGATATAGTCGATGACCTAACCGATCGAGATGATTTCAATGCAATAAGAAAACTTGTGCACAACAGGTTTTCAATGCAACATACCTTACAGATTGTGTGAATGATTCACAAACAAGGATACATATTTATGAGAGAATATCATGATCAGTAACAAGAGTGACCAGCACACCCTAATAATAATAGTTTTTATTCATATCTTATAGAAAATCGTGATGATATGAAATACAATTAACCTAACTAGAAATATTCGACATATCAGCTCATATTATAGCGTTGATTGAAGGGTCTCCTGCATAATAAGCAGGTATATACGTTCTGGTATGTAAGTACCTACAAATTGTTGAAATCAGCGTCTTCCCGAACCAATGCCATACACACTCAATTGCTACGTCTGTTGGATGATAACAAAATACGCCTGTTTGCGTAGCATTAATGTGCACGTCATCAATAAATTTCCTCTTCAGAGTGGCGGCCGCGAACAGGACAGAGAACAGCGGGCAGACCACCGGCCTGATGGTCAGACGACATTGTTAAGGTGGCTGGAAAGCAGTGGACGAGACTGGCGGGTGACCGCAGCGCATGGCGTGCTTTGGGAGAGGCCTATGCCCAGCAGTGGGAGGACAAGGGCTGATGATGATGATGACGATGACGTTAATGGGTATCTTAAGTAGATTAACACCCAGCTATTACACGACTTACATTGCATCGAAACTACACAATAAGAATTCGCTAAGCATACTCCAGTGATTCAAATTCGATTGAAAACCATCGTTTATTTTATCTTCTGTTACGGTATGGATTGTAAGATTTGTTGGGTATATGTAGTTCATAATTCGTGTAATTCAAAAACTATTTCCATTATTTTTTTAATGTTTAAATGTTTATTTCAAAGTTTTAAATCTACATATTTTAAATCTTCTTTTAATTATCAGTTTGATACCTAAAATTAAATCTTCAAAATCAGTTCGTCCTAAATGTCATCCATTTTCATGATAAGATTTTCAAAAATTAAATCAAATTTGCTATGAGCTAAATCTTGTCTAATTAATACACACAAAGTGTTATAAAATTAGGATTTGTCATTCCTAAAAAATATGCAAAAATGTTTGTACTCAAAATTGATTTTCGTTCAATTTCTCCATAGAAAATGCTGATTTCATAGCTAAGCACCTAATATATAAGTCACTAAGAAATGTAGAGCATAGCTGGACTGGATTCCGTAAATTGTCTCTACATTTTCTGGTTTAAAAGTGTGAGAGAGTTATAAAAACATAAATACCTGAATATACTTTTTCAAGTCAAATTCTTTGGCGAACTGTTTCAGGTACTTGTAATAGCAAGTTCCTGTGGGATACGATGGTGTGTCTTCAGGAAACGCGAACCCTGCAAACTCCATGGTCTGACGGGGTGTGTTTGTCCTGGAATTGGAGACATAAGCATAAAATATTTGTTTACACATTCCTGATACACATTTGGACTACGATATTATATGATCCAATAAATATTGGAACATACTCAGGTCAAACCAAACGCCATGACATGAAAAGAAAGTCTCAAATAGTCTCAATCAATCGGATCTTGCATAAATAAGTATAACATAAGACATAAGTTAAAGTTTATATTGGTTGAAGGCAAGGCAAGATACTCTTATTACTTATTATGCAAAGAACAGGTAACAGGCCTTATTCATTAAATACATTTCATAACATAACGAACCGGTATTAAAGTTCTTAAAATCGTGTTGCATCAGGAACGAAGGTAGAAAGGTGTGTAAAATATGATTCCGTTATAAAGTACATTCATAGTTATACCTATTTACATTGTCTTTTTTTATTTTTTTATTTACCTATATTCTGAGAAATTCTTCAGCTCACTGTAAAAAAAAACAATTTTTGTACTGTAATAAATTATGTGCACCATTGATTTTGATGAATTTTAATTTAGAATTCTTTACTTTCTTATTTGTTTACGACGAATGTATAAGTAGGCACGTGTATCCCTACTGGTACAATTATTATTAAACGGGTACATTCATAGTTATACCTATTTACATTGTCTTTATATTTATATTTTATCTACCTATATTCAACTGAGAAATTCTAGCTAACAAGTGTAGCAGACAGATTTTAAGTATTTTTTCTCAAACATGCAATGAAATGTCGTCATTACGTGCGTTATATATGTCACCGGAAGATAGTCAAAACCGTTAGTTTATAAACTAACGCGGTAGTTGATTAACTAACAGTTAAAACTGTTACCTGTCGATAGTTAAACAACTTACGAGAAAAAACGTTAGTTTGTCAACTAACGGTTTTGACTATCTTACGGACATATACGTACAACAACAGGCTTCAAAGTATCACGTTTCAGGCGGAACAGCTCGAGAGAACTGTAAAGGAATTTCATACAAAATTGAAGGCCTGGGCCGGGGACCATTTTTGTTTATATTTTTTTGAGTGGTGTATTACGTAGTGGTGTGTAACATATGCAATGTCATTGCATATGTTTGAGAAAAGCACTATACATGTCTGGCCGTGAAAAGAGCTTGTCCTGCGGTCGGCCGTCTATAACTCCTCACCCGGCAAGCCCTTCTTTCCCGGCGACTGCAGTATTGTACTATATGTCTTGCGTCGGATAGTTCTGCGACGCAAAACTGAACATAGTTGAAAGGCTTATAATGAAGTTTGAAATCATTAGGTACCTCAAGGGCTATCTGTCGCACGCACGGTATTATATCCGATATAAGATATTTCGACATTATCTTACTTATCTTATGACGACCCGAATGGCCGAGGCCGCAGTGACCCTGCCTACGAAGCCAAGGGTCCCGGGTTCGAGTCCCGGTGGGGGCAAATATTTGTTTGATGAGAACGGATGTTTGTACCCTAGTCATGGTTGTTTATCTAAGTATAATATTTATCTATATAAGTATGTGTAATTGTGTATCGTTGTCTAGTACCCAAGATACAGGGAATTCTAGTTTGGGGCTAGATCAATGTGTGTAAATAGTGTCCAAGGTATTATTATTACTATTATTATTATTATTATTATTTAATGCAAACAAACAATAATAGAGAACAAGAAATACCTTCGAATAGTGTACAATGACGAGCTTATCTCTGATAAGAGATCTCTTCCATAAAACCAATTTAGGATGACAACGTTTTATAGCTGAGCAAGGGCACAATATGTGCACAACAATTTATTGTACCTGGTAATCAATCTTATATTATCTTACGTGCTGGCAAATATTCATGGTTAAGTTACGTTAGAAAACATACAACCTATGAAGTAACCCACCTAAGATACTTGTACATACTCGTGAAGACTGTGACACCATCTTCATCCTCACCCACGTGAGGGTCAAACCTCCAAGTGCCTCCTATGTGTCGTGAAGCCTCGTATACAGTGAAGTTCCTCACTCCAAGGTTCTGGAGATACCTGGCTGTGGCAAGACCTGATATACCAGCCCCGATTATGCATGTCCCCTGACCCGCTTTTGTCTGAAAATAATATATGAAAATACATAAAACATTAATTCATGTACTGAAATTTTACATTTAAGGCGTATATGTGTAAAAACATCCTCTGAGTACTGTATGGCGCGGGTACCCGAAAAATAATTTTTTCCTCTGCTTATATATGAGAATAAAATGGTTTGAGCTTATTGGTTGACGACCCGAATGGCCGAGCCGGCAGTGACCCTGCCTACAAAGCAGGGGTCCCGGGTTCGAGTCCCGGTGGGGGCAAATATTTATTTGATGACAACGAATGTTTGTACCCTCGTCATGGTTGTTTATCTATCTAAGTATATGTATAGGGAGATACTATAGATGTCCAATATTTATCTATATAAGCACGTGTATCGTTGTCTAGTACCCAAGATACAGGTAATCCTAGTTAGGGGCTAGATCAATGTGTGTAAATGGGTCCAAGGTATTATTATTACAAGGTATTAGTTCAAAAAAATCACAGACACTGCCTTCTTTCTAATCCATATCTACGAGTATCCTAGGTAGGTTTCCCTGTTACATTGAAGAAGACTAGAAGACCGGTAGTAAGTATTTATAAATATGCGTAGTACAAGTCTTGATAGAGTTGTACTGATAAAGAAAGTCTTGATTCAGATGGCGTAAAAGAAAGGAAAGTGCAGTCCATCGCTCATTAAGTAATTGTTGGCCGTACGCATTTCCTGTATAGCGTTCTTACAATTACCTCCGTGTGAAGTAGTTTTCCTGTTCGTGGTTAAATAAGAAAATCTGTCTGAGCTTAGCCTCTATCTCGGGTATGTAAGTATTTCTTGAGCCTTTGTTTCAAAGTATAACTTGTTACCATTAAATTTTTAGGTAGAGTCAGATATAGA
Source organism: Argyresthia goedartella (assembly GCA_949825045.1). Taxonomy (NCBI): domain Eukaryota; kingdom Metazoa; phylum Arthropoda; class Insecta; order Lepidoptera; family Argyresthiidae; genus Argyresthia; species Argyresthia goedartella. The sequence continues at coordinate 16,801,636 of OX463824.1, read as the reverse complement.
ATAGTAGATTATGCACCAAGGGCGTAAAGCACTGTTTTATATCACGGGCGCAATATTGAATCCAAACCGTAAAGAAAGACTCCAGATGCGAGGGAATTAAGGCTGAGTCCTGAGTGCAGTAAGGGATTCAAGCGTGGCCAAGACAAAATAGCTTATATATATATAAAAATATAAAAAGCAAGGCCACTAAAATCAGCATTTTATTAAAGGTAATTAATTTGAAAATGTATGTTTGAAACATTGGTCCAGTTGCAGCGACTTGCAACAAGCGCTGGTTTTGATTTATTTAAAATTTGTTCAATTTTCGAATAAGTTTGAGCCGCGCCGCGCATTCGCCGCTCCCGCCCCCGGGGAGCGGGGCTGTGAGCGCCATGAGTGTTTCACGAAATTTGGTTTTAAGGCCAAAACAATAAGAACTACGAGAAGTGAAAATCTTTTAATCACTGAGGTGATCTAGGTTGTGACATAATGACATTCGATAAAACTTGTTGTCACCGCTAAGGCCTAGAGCATAATGATTTGGTTTAGTTATGGTTTGCTTGATTTATAAAGTGTCATTTTCGAGCAGTTGGTGCGAAAATATCATTTTTACATTGGATATACTCTTGTACTCGTAGGAGTCAAAGAACAATAAAAAATATCCAATCGGTTCCGTGCATGTTTGCTCAAAATTTTTATTTATTTATTTTATTTTCTTTATTTAGGACATCAACAGCAAGTTACAATGGTAATTAACGTTAAAATTAAACAAATTAGAATTGCCAATAACAAATATCCCCTAATTATACAGTGTGAAATTGAAGTTGCGGCGGAAATAAAAACCGTCACCTAAAATATAATTATAAGCCATAAATATAAAAATATAAATACTAACCTCCTTATTCATAAAATTTATCAAACCTATGATAGCTAAAATTTGCTTTGTCCTTTTCTCACAAACACAAATTTGAAAGTGACAGACAAAGATAAACGAATTATAACGGCATTATAGTTAAAATAGGTTTATATGACGTTTATGAATAAGGCGGTTACAATATAAACTATGGATATAAAAAATAATGGCCAATCTTAATGACGTCATCCGTCGGGCCCTTGCCAGCTGTGGCGTGCCAGCAATACTTGAACCCAATGGACTGGCACGCGACGATGGCAAGAGGCCAGACGGAATGACGCTCATTCCCTGGCAGAGCGGGAGGTCGCTAGTATGGGACGCGACCTGCGTAGATACGCTGGCACCGTGTCAGCTTTCGGCAACCTCAGCCACAGCCGGCGCTGCGGCGGCAGCAGCAGAGTGTCTCAAAAGCCGCAAATACGCCGCACTCGGCGACGACTATTTGTTTATGCCGTTCGGCTTTGAGACCCTTGGGCCGTGGGGCCCTGACGCTCGAAGAGTCCTCAAAGACATCTCTAAGAGGCTCGTCAAAGCGTCAGGGGACCGCAGAGCTGGCGCCTACCTCGCTCAACGCATCAGTATTGCGATACAGCGAGGTAACAGTGCCAGCGTCTTGGGCACCCTCCCGCCCGGCAGTGAACTCAGGGAAATTTTTAATTTAGTTTAGTGCAGTTATAGTTTAGTTTTAGTTTATAATATATAATAGGTAAAAACTGTTTCTAAAATTTTGAAAAATAACATATAAATACCTACAGATTTGCATAAAATACATATCTAAGTATCTAATATATATACATACATATGTACATATGTATTTATCATCACTAATAAGACCGCTTAAAATACTTCACCCTGTTAAAATTTAACTGCGATAATTAGGGCTAATTCATTATGCAATTTCATTCATGGCTATCGGAAAACTGTACATCTGCTTGTCAAACCTGTTTACCGATAATTTCGATATTAAACGTGTTTCTAATAAGTATTCTTTGAATCCGCTCGGTCATTAACACCGATTCGTCTTACATAATTGGGTTGCGTCTGCATAGTTTAATGTTCGATGTAACTCTCGATTTTTGTAAAACACTTGTGACTAGTATAGCTGAATGACCGGACATACATTTTTCATGTCAGGTATACTTATCTATACCTACTGTACATATAGTGGACATTCTAAAGATATCCTGCCCTACATTTTTAACTATGGCACAGCGGGCAAATAGCTATTGTTTCGTTGCACTATACATAAGTGACGTTAGTTTGTCTCAGCCTAAGGAAGTTCCTGTTTGAGATCTCTTTTCAAAATAATTGTTTGAACAAATTATATATCAATTAAACCGGTAGATTTGTTAGGTGGTCAATTTACTCTTATATCAATTATGATGATAACACGGTTTCTTTTAATGGCTTCAAACAGAGTAACGGTAAAAATAGATAAAGGTAGCCTTCAAAGTAAGTGCTGAAGAAGATAAATATAATTTTGAAATAGAGCTTATAGTTTGATGCCCTTATTTTAAACACATCTGTGTTTTTGGCAAGATGAGTTTTTGGTTCAACAATCAACTATCTCATCCATCTTGGTTTGCTGAGATCAATTGTTAGAGATAAGCTCGCACGTGATGATCGCACTAATTTATGATTATTTTTAGGGTGCCATAACTTAAAGGGAAAATCTTTTTATTTTTTTTATTTATAGGATCACTTCGTTGTCCGTCTGTCTGTCCGTATGTCAAGCAAGACCCCTTTTCTCATGAACGCGTAAAGATATTAAGTTGGAATTTATATCGATTAATCAGTTTCAATAGTTTCGGGTTTAGTTGAGGGGGGGAATTCTCAATCGAAGTGACACACGTTTTTTTTGATTGGCACCCCATAAGTGCCCCCCAGATCCAAAATTAATTTGTTTACGTAACACGTCCATATTTGGGTCACATAAATAAGTGTTCCATTTTTCTTTTTAAGGTACGGAACCCTAAAAATGCGATTTCTGCGACAACAATGCAAACAATCTTATTTAGAGGAACTTCGACACTCTCCGGGAAGGGAACGAAAAAGTAGTTTATGTGACTGCTGCATAATGGAGGTCATTAAAACTCGAGAGTGGGTTTATGAAACGAGCCGAAGGCAAGTTTCATAATAATATCACTCGAGAGTTTTAATGCCTAATTATGTACAGTTACATACACTAGTTTATCTACACACATATCATAAGCTCTCTTTGATGTGTTCAGGAACCGCATGTATGACCGGCATTGTGGTTCTGCAATTGTTTAGCTTGTTCTTTAGTACCAATTTCACGCAGACGGGCGTCGGCGTTCGAAATTTGAATGTCAGTACCAACTTCACAGACAAACAGGGACGGCACGCGGGTGGGCGTCGGCGTTCGAAATTTGAATGTCATTATATGTAGAAAAACTACACATAATGACCATAATGTGTAGTTTTCCAGATACGAAACGAGTTTTTACCAAGTAGTTTAACATTATGCTGATCGTAACGTGCGGTTTTTGAACGCAGTAAAGAGGGTTTATGATACGTGTGTAGATAAAATATTTTACATCACCGATAGTTTTAAATTTTTTGCAGATGTCGCCTTGACGAACATTGGATGAGTACAACAGAGACACAAAGTGCGCCAGCCTACATCCGCCGAGTCAAGGGCGACGGGTTAATAAGCTGCCAGAATTACAGAGGCACTTTCCTGTAAAACGCGATGAGTAGTGTCCGTGACCCAGCTACCCGGTCATGTTAACAGTCATAATGATTTGCGGGGGTCAGTGAAGTGAGGCTGTCTAGTGTTTAGGGGACGTCCATTTATTACGTGAGGTGTCTACAGGAGGGAGAAGGTCGAGTAGAATCTCACCCAAACCACACGAGGGCGAGATGGCGGGGTCTCGGAAAATATAATATATTTTTTACCATGTAAATCAGTGTAAAATTCTGAGAACATTGGGGTCAAATTAAAGTATTTAAAATGTATCTTGACCTAAATATGGCAAAACACTAGTCATAAATAAAAATAATGAAACAAATTTTGTTTTTTTTTAATAAATCCAACGCATTTATTAATACTAATTTTGAAATTTTTTAGGTGAGCAGCCAATACAGTTCTGTGAAAAAACCAACATGGGGGCGTCCATTAATTAGGAACCGAGCGCAACGGAGCGGCGCGAGGCGACCCCATGTTGGTTGTTTCACAGAACCGTATTGGCTGCTTATTTGGCATTCATTTTCGACCAGCAGTTACAAACAAACTTTGTTTTTGTCATTTCACTAAACCAGTTCCTCATCAGCGCCGCAACGCACGCGCTTGTGCGCTAATCCGCTTTCTCTTTCACGGCTAGTGCAGGTCGCACACACACGTTGTACCCCACGGTATGCCCACGGGCTGTTCAGACGATGAATTGTTAATGTGAGCGCTGAAAAACCCGTGTGGTACAACGCAGCGTCGCGCTGTAGCGCTCTGGCTTTTCGAGCGGCTCGAAATTCTGAAAAGCCCGCGGGGCACTACGCGGCCCAACTCTTGTTGTTAAAAATAACTGTTTTTTTTTGCAGACTGCAGAGGAGTTACAACAATCCTCACGAACATTCACGTGAAAGTTTATGTTTATATAGTATTAGCAGAATATAAAAGGGCGCCTTTTGCATGACTCGACAGGGGCGCCAACATAGGCCGGCCCTGCATTCATGAAAGATATTCAAGAAAGAATTAGCAGTGCCAATTGGTCCGTTGCCCAGCTCGTATCACTAAACCAGACCGTCATATAGGCAGTAGGCACTAACACAAATTGAAAACTACAGATCCGATTCTGATGATAGTCTTCCCTAAAGAATAATCAAAATCCGATCCCTAGTTTTGGAGAAACGCGAAGACCAACACTTACAACAACTATATATTGTTTGGAAGCCCTGTAAGAATAACTTGTGTGGATATTTTGCTTTTTTGACAATATTATCTACTTACTTAAGTAGAGAACCTCTCATTACAGCAATCATGTCTGCCATGATGGTTCACCAGCGTGTACGTACAACAGTAAAGTGTCGTAGCTCTTGCTGAAATGAAACTCAGAGAACACAAGAGACGCGTTTTTCGTAATGTTAATCAATTTTATTAAACTAAATTTTGTCAAAACAACAATTCGTTTTATGAGAAGCGGTGTTAACTCCGGATTTCCAATCTAATTCCGAATTCGCCAAAATACCCTAAATTTGTCCGAAACTTCTGAACTTCGGATTGGAAGCCCTAATTTGTATGTTATATACTTATATAATATATAACAAATCTACAAACATTTTTCGTCCTGCTTAACTGGGACCAAGTAATTGCGATCCAATGTTTTATTGTAAGGTTCATTCCCTACAGTAGATACGTCCATTCAAGGTATACAGATACCTATTTATACCTATTTTTCTTAAACCCCGTATTTTTATTTCTTTGATGCATGCAGTCAGACACAAATTATATATTTTTTAATGTATTGCAAAATTACTTTCATACAAATTTTAAATGGCTCCCCACTATTTAGCGATTTTGAATGTCTTTTATCTAAATTTTGAAATGGTTTCAATTAAAAAAAAATCTAGATATAAGAATTAGCTTATTTTTTTTTCTCTATTTTTGTTAATTTCGTAACTCAGGGTTAGTAACGACATTTTGGGCATGATATAACAATAATTCTACCAATAATTTGTATTTTTATACAATGGCAACACTTTATCAAAATAATACTGGAAGATCTAACGCCATTTGCTCGTTGATGAACATAGGACACGCTTTTTGTTCAAAAAATCTCTTGTTTCCTGACGCGATTTTGAAATTTCCAGTAAGTGTAATTTATAAGGTAATTGTTGATTTATCTTGCTTAACAGATAGTATGTCCGCTGGGATACAAATTATTATCAAATCAATTGCCATATCGGTAGAAGATTTTTTCTTGTGAACGATACCTTAGCATAACGAAACGGAGCTCTCAGTTTCGTTATGCTATGGTATCGCTCACAGCATAGGTTTTGATATAATATTTAAATGTTAATTTTGTTGACATTAGAAATTAAGAAACCCAAATAATAAACCCGAATTATACGTAATAAGTGGAATAATTATAATAACAAAAAACCCGACTGAATTTTAAATTTTCACTTTTCTATTGGTGGAAAGCTGAACTTCTAACAAACAAACTTATGAATGCACCTGTTTACCTGCATGGAGTATGAAAGTATTTAATTTAACAATGTTCTATTAATCATTTAATCGAATTTCAAAATTACGTTAAGTCTTATATCCTTGTTTTGGGCTTTTTAATGTAACGCAGTCAGTTTTTTGTATTACGTTAACTAATGTAAAAACCAAAAAACTAAACTATTGTTATCAAGATAAGATTAATGTTTAATGTGTAAGTCTGTAAGTTAATTAATAAAGTTTATTTATGTGATAAGTAATATTTTATTTATTTTTATTATGTGTGTGATCTCACCCTTTCACTATGAGTTTCGTTACAATTTATCAATTTCGCTACAATGTATCAGTTCGTTACAATCTCAGTTTTAAAATGATTTCGTTATGTTCGGTATATTCGGTACGGTAGCTTTTCACCCTTAGTGCATAACTTCAGCTATTTTCATGCTCCCTGTACATAATCAGGTGCATTCATAAGTTTGTAGGTAGTAAAATGTGATTTCATTGGTTGGATTGGTCTCAGTGGTGGCAGTAACATTCAATTATAGTGTAAGTAGGTATGTAAGACGCGCCGTTTTTTGTCATCAATTCGACTGGCCAACATTGGATCCACCTCGACGGATGCAAAAAGTTAAGTCACTTAAATGAAATCACAAGGTTGTGGATATAATAGGCGTATGTTAACATGTTTGTAAACTATTTGAATAATCTTACATCCTGTTTATTGTTATTATATTAAATAAAACTAAATTCAATTGTCATTTGCCACGACAAACTCAACTATAATAGGTAGATACCTACCACAGTAGGCGTATTTTATACAGCAGGTATTTTATTAGATGCAATTTCAATTGTTACCTTTAACAAAATTACCTTTATGTTTTTATACCTCTATTTTTTACACAATAATGAACAGTAATGTAAAGACCTAGCTAAGTAGGTTCTTGTATTGTAATTCCACATGATTTGCTGACATAAGTGTGGGAACATCCTATGTCCTCTTGAAATCACACATGAAAGAAAGTGAGAGCTAGCCTATTAACATACGAGTAAACTTAGTTAAGAGGTATGTGCAAAACCTAGCGCAGGCGACGCACACATATATCTAACTTGGACTTATGGTTTCGAATATTTTAACATGTGGATTATGCTAAGAATAAGAATCATACCTTACATAATATATCAATACGATAGCTACGTGAGATGCGGACTTAGAGTGGACGAACACCAAAGACTTCAAATGTTTAGCCCAATGCAAGGACCCCAAAAAGGCTAAGTATTTACTTAACCTCGGTAGGGACAATTGAAGAACACAGGTTTTGGTGACAGGAAACTAAACTAAATGCACTTAAGCTGAGTTGATCCGGACCGTAATAGTTCCAGAAAAGTGTCCGATCCCGGAACGACATCATTCCTTCCTGACCTGTCTCAATAAACAAGTCCGCGCAGAGTCGAAACGACAACGAGGAACGACATCAAGGAACGGGAGAAAGAGAAACTCCATATGATTTGCTGACATAAGTGTGGGAACACCCCGTGTCCTTTTGAAATCACACATGAACGAAGGTGAGAGCCAGCCTATTTCCATACGAGGATACTTAGTTAAAGATATAAATGCAAAACCTAGCGCAGCCAACGCACACATGTATCTAACTTGCACTTATGGTTTCGAATATTTAACATGTGGATTATGCTAAGACTAAGAATCATACCTTACATAATATATCAATACGACGCGATATGCGGACCTAGAGTAGACGAAAACCAAAGACTGCAAATGTTTAGCCTAAGGCTAAGTATTCACTTGACCTCGGTAGGGACAATTTATCAACATGGGTTTTAATAACAGGAAACTGTCAACTAAATAGATGCAAACTATTTTTTTCCGGACCGTAATAGTTCCAGGGACGTGTCCTATCCCGGAACGATATCATTCCGATCTGACCTGTCTAAATTAACCAGTTCGGCGGAGTCGAACCGACAACGAGGATGGAGGAACGAGAGAAAAAGAAACTCCACGAGTCCGGCTTAGTGGACGTCGTCGGTACGATGAGGATCTATATAGGAATCATCCGAGGGCCTCATCCTATCTTTTCCGCGACCTCTCCGGATCTGAGTCACTTTCCGTCACGATATATCGTGATATTTATCAAAAATGCAATATCAAAATGTGACGTATGGTCAAGACCTCCATAATGCAGTGGGTTTCACACTTGCCTCTCACGCAGGAGGTGCCGGTTCAAATTCCGGTACTGACCATGAACCAATGAGATAATTAATTTATCTTAAGTACATTATACGGACGTTCGAACGGTGATGGAAAATAACATCGTAAGAAAACTTTCATTGCTCCATAGCTTCGGCGATTGGCTAGCACCCTGTCATGCAAAAAGTGGGCACAATTGTGTCTCTGCCACCAGGAAAAGGCATGACGCTATGTTATGTTATGGCGAAAATTAAAAAAATACGGTGGAGATTACGATATTATAGCAGCGATCATATATTGATCGCTGTATTATAGAATATACAATGATCTATATATGATACATATATTATTGTGATATTTATTCGTGACAGGCATATAAAATATACAAAAAAGTGCACTCATCAACTGCCATCAAAACTGTCATGGTAGTTTGTCCTGCTCAATTAAATAACATTGATATTATAAGTAGGTACCGACTAAATATTTATCACCCACACTAGTGTCAAGAAGGTAAATCAATTGATTGATCCGATAGACAATAACTGTTGGACTCGCTGGCCTGGCTGTACTCCGCGGAACGAGACGAGATTCACTTCCAGGACTGGATTCGCGCATCTTTAATAGACACGGAACCATCCATGTCCCTAAGGAAACTAGCCAGAACTTCTCGGGAAAGTGCGTAATGTATTTTAAATAATGTAAGATGGCGTAAACTAGGAATGATGAGGAGATAACTTGTCAAGCTTAAAGTGTAATGATGACATTCGAGAATTCATTATAAGAACAAGAAGACTTGTGGAGGCATATATGTTGAACCAACAAACAATAGAGGACAGATCATCCGCCTGTGTTTCTCCTCACCTCATCATCAAATATATCATTTAACTATGATATAAGGTGACATTTAATTAGCTGAACATTTTTTGGGGAATGTTAGTACCCATCAATATAAACAAATTTCCCCAAGTAACGTATGGTCACAAATGAAAAAATATCTGTATATATTTGATGTACTGATTTTAACTAGATAGCTCCATGAGTTCCTGAAGAGCCTTGATAGACAGACACCAGCTGTCATGCATCCTGTATACGGGTATAGAATGATTGAACCCTTTATCACAGTAGGTAGGTATACCTATATAAGTTGTAACAGAAACGTGTACGAAACAATTAAGTTTGATCCAGATACCTAGTTATTTTACTTTGATTAAAAAACATTAATAACCTGGCCAATAAGTTAGTGGGGTTGACTCCCGCTCACACGCGTTACATTCTATTCATAATTCTGAAGGAGATTTCAAGCCCAAATACTTATTTTCCAAGTTATATCATTTACCCCATTCATATACCCATCCCACTTACCAAAGCATGACCATCGGGCACTTCAAGAATTAGTTCTAACAAACACAAAAGCACGCACATAAATAACCGTGGCTTAGTCATTTTAATTTATCGCTAATAATGGAGTCTTAAAATAATATTCAAACTAAACAAAAACGCGCCAGCAAAAAGAGCTGTTTTTCTTGTTTTTTTATAGCAACGGAATCGCCGCTTGATGCCGAGAAGGGCGCGAGTCCAAGTGACTGGAGTTGGCTCTGTGATCATAGTAGTGGGCAGGCTGGACCAGTCAGACGACCTTGGAGGCGAAGGCTCGACGACTCACATATTATACCCTACTGCCTGATATAGTAATTGCCTTGTCCTGACAATTTTCATCCACGGCACGCAAATCAGAGAGAACTATAATGGCTATTATATATATAGCATACCTAACTAACTGTATTGCATAGGTACCTAAAGAATGTTGTTGGTTATTAATTCCTTTTTTTACTTCGCTCCGCCTGTCGAATTAGTGTTCGTGGAATCCATTTGTGATCTTGCAGCCCCCGTTATGGCTACATGTGAGGGTATATTTAAGCTGTTTTTGTGTTCTCACTCGTAATTATTGCGACATCGACAGGGACATTGTTTAGAACAAAAAAATAACAAAATAGTTCAAATATTATGATTAAAATACCCTTTGATTACACTATGCGTGTAGGGGAAATATTTTATTAAAATATTTTCTCATGACAAGAGGAAAATAAAACATGTCCTTCATATCTACCTCTGTACATATGAAGGACAAGTTTTTATTATCCTCTTGTATTGCGAAAATATCTCCGCCTCCGCCGTATCTCTATGCGGCGGCGATGGGCTAGCACTATACAATGGTAGGTACCTGCCTAGTTCCAGTTACTATGCTGTAGGAAAACTAACAGCCCATAATATGTAGTAGTTTTTGAATAAATATCTTTTAAATATTGAAATATAAAAAGATATGTATTCAACATCTACTTATTTGCTGTTATGTCATTTATGTGCTGTTAGTTACGGCTATAATAATAATTATAATAACAACTTTTGTTCGAGGACAGACTTACTATGGTATGTGGTGGTTTTCTTTTATTATATGTATTTCCCTTTAGAGTTATAGGTATTATGCTTGTATAAGTATTTATTAGTATATAAAGTTTATTATAAGTATTAAGTATATTATCATAGTAATTATATTATTTATTTTATTTCCGTCGGACGTATCTCAGATCTGATCCGTGACTTCGCTTAGGAAGGCATGTACGCACATAGGTCTGGCCGCCCGCCGGGCATATCCGTGCCTGTTCTTGGCATACGCTGGCAGTTTTGCCCGCCAGCCATGACTGACAGGCAGATCTGTCGGGTATAGGTATATCCGTGCGTATATAATAATAATAATAATAAAGTTTTTATTCCAGAAATACAGAGCATTTCCATATAAAAATTATAAAACATTAAAAACTAGGGCAACACATGACATAAACATTTTAAAGAGAAGTAAGTAAAATAAAATCATAATAGTTCAGGGAACTAGGTTCGGTGCAAACAGACAGTAAATCGAATTCTTAGTACTAATCAGTATTTAAATTTGAACATTTCAAGTAGGTAAGTTAAAGTTAATGACTATGTTGCTTTCATGATTGTAGTTGGACCCACTGTTTGTGGATCGGGCTCGCGAGCCAAGATCGCACGGCGCACACGACGGTGTTGGTGGAGGCGCGCAGGCGCGCGGCCGCGCCGGCAGTCACGTGACGCACGAGCCCTGCCCAGCCGGGCAGACGTGCTGAAACCAGCATCTCTGATGCGCTGCAGCTGCGCGGCAGGCGGTCCATGGCTCTCCAGGCATTATTGTACTGCACCCAGAGTCGACTGTATTCGGCTTTTGTGTAGTTGCACCATAGTTCGGCCGTGTAGAGTGTGGTGCAGTACGCAGTGAAGAGCAGCCGCTTCACCTCCTTGCTGCAGCGGGAGAAGCGCCGGGCGAGCATGTTGCTTTTGACGCACAGTGCGCGTCGTTGACGCTCTATGTCTTTATCATCTTTCAGATCAGAGTCTATGATGTAACCGAGGTATAACATGTGCCACAATTAATGCCAGTGCTATCGGTCTGTAGTTTGATGAGCTAGCTATATCCTTCTGCTTATTTTTACACAAAGGAACAATAACAGTGTTTGTCATTGCCTCTGGTGTATGTCCCGTCTTCAGAATGCTTTTAAAGATAATTGCCAGTATTGCACTCATGGGTGCGCCAGCGTACTGCAGGTGCTCTATTGAGAGGCCATCCAGTCCGGGTGACTGCGACTTTCCGCGCGCAGTGGCCATAACTACACAGTCAGGTCATAAGGCTTTAGTAATAGACATCAAATACACAGTTACAAACATGTTGCGGCCAGACACTCGTTTGAAATACTTTTATAATAAGGGTGACTATACGTCTATTAATAGTGAGTTGTTTTCCATCAACTGGGAAGAAGAGTTTTCTGCGCGGTCATTACTTAAATCCTTTGACTTCTTTTATGAGACTTACGAGAAATTGAGGCTCAAATTTATTCCTAGTAAAAAGATAACAGTTGATACGTATCCTCTATGGTAATCACGCCCGTTGAAGTGCGCTATTAAAGAAAAATTCAAATACTTAAGAAAATATAATAAATATAAAAATAAATCAGACTTAGTTACCTTCACTGTACTACGTGATAGAGTGCGAAGACTGGAGCAACAATGTTTTGATTCGTATATTAGTAGTGTCGAAAACAACATATGTAAAAATCCTAAGCACTTTTGGTCATTCATAAAATCGCGGTCTGGCTCCCATGGCATACCTAGCAGCCTACGTTACGATCGTAATTTGGTTAACACTGGGACGGACATATGTAAGGCTTTTTCAGAATATTTTATATCATCCTTCTCAGCGTCCAACACTAAAACCCTAGATCCTATCACTGGCGATGATGTTAATTCTACAGCATTTTTGTCACACATTGAAGTGACCCCTGTCCTAGTTAAAAATCTTCTACTTAAACTTGATCCCTCTAAATCAGCTGGCCCGGATGATCTACCTGCTCATTTTTTAATCAATTGTGCTGAAAGTTTGGCGATTCCCATTTCATTATTACTTAGAAGATCATTCTCCGAGTGTATTGTTCCGCCTTTATGGAAATCTGCTTTTATCACGCCAGAACATAAAAAAGGACCAAAAACAGACATAAAAAATTATAGGCCAATTTCTAAATTATGTATATTATCGAAAGTCATGGAAAAAATTTATTTATTTATTTATTTATTTATTTAGGCACATCAACAGCACACATATACATATTATTACAATAAAAAATTCTGCAGTTTTGTTCTTATATGAGTGCCTATTATAGATGAGCACAACATTGACCATTTTTGTACTAACTAGTAATTCTGATTTTTATGTAATTAAGCTAAGGTAGTGGAAATAATTTAACTTAAGATTAGGTATTAAATTAATAAAATTTACAATATTCTTTAAAAAATTTAAAAATTTGACAATTTTAGATGCAAGTATTTTTCATTTTAATTTTATTCCTAAAGTCAAGCAAGCGATCATGAAATATGTCTATGTTGGTTTGGCTACTAGTGATGTTATAATTGTCGCACATTCTGGGTATGGGTGAGTGCTTGTAGATGTTTGTTCTGCATAGCGGTGTGTGAAGAGTGTTAGGGATGGGTTTGCGCGGATAGTTGTAAGGCACTGTCAGTCCAATCTGACTCAAGATGTTACTGGCATCCAAGTTATTGTTACAGACCTTATGCAGGAATAGGAGGTCCTGTAAATTTCTTCGGAAGTTTAATGTTTCCATTCTGAAGTAGTCTAATCGCAGTTCATAATGTTCCCTGTGAGAAATGCCTGGTTGGCTGTACGCTAAATGTTTAGTGAATGCGTGCTGAATGCGTTCGATTATTTCGGAGTGAACCGCATAGACGGGATTCCAGACAACGGAGGCGTACTCGAGATGGCTGCGAACCAGGGCATTGTACAGGAGGATCTTGGTGCTGGAGAGACGAAAACCTTTTGTATTGCGCTTTAGGAAGCCCAGCATTTTCGCAGCTTTGCATACAGTAGTGTTGATGTGGGATATGAACTTTAAGTTGGGCTCCATTATTACACCGAGATCTCGCATTTCGCTGACAGTTTCGAGTTCGATGTTGTTGATAGTGTACGTGGAAGCTATTGGGGTTCTCTTATTGGTAAATGTTATGTGGTAGCATTTTGCTGCATTGAGGACCATTCCATTATTGCGGCACCAATTCGCTATTTCGTTCAGATCATTTTGCAGCAGTTCCACGTCAGCTTCCGACATAATGGTTTTATATATTTTTAGGTCGTCTGCGAACATGGAGTACTTGCAACGCGCAATACGGTTCAACAAGTCATTGATAAATATTAAGAACAGGACTGGTCCGAGGTGAGAGCCTTGGGGGACTCCCGATTTCGCGTAGTAAAGCTGAGATTGGTGTCCACTCACATTCACAACCTGAGGTCTCTGTGACAGGTACGACCAAAACCAGTCCAATAATGACCCGTGGACACCGAGTGCTGCTAACTTACTCAGGAGCAGTTTATGGTTTACCTTGTCGAAGGCGCTGCTGAAGTCAGTATATACGGCATCCACCTGGTGACCACTGTCCATCTCGCGAGACAAATCATTAACGTAGGAGACCAGATTAGTTTCCACCGATCGTCCGCGCTTGAAGCCGTGTTGTTCGGGTGAGATAACCCTATCGATGTGGTGTGTGATAAGTGGGCAGATAAGGGATTCAAAGAGTTTTGAGAAGCACGATAGCATGGATATAGGTCGGTAGTTTTTAACGTCATTTTCATCCCCCTTTTTGTAAACAGGAACAATTCTACTTTTTTTCCATTCGTCAGGAAAACGACCCTCCCTCAAGGAACGATTCAGCAATATGAATAGTGGGAAGCAGAGCTCTTGTGCGCAGAGTTTCACAAATACTGCAGGAATGTCGTCAGGTCCCGCGCATTTGAATACATCAAGGGTTTTGCATTTTTTAAGTATATCGCGCTCACTGATTGTGATGTTTGACAGACCTGTTTGGTTAGTTATGTGTGCGTCTGTGGTTGTTACTGGGTCGAGATCAGTATAAACTGTTGAAAAGTGACTAGCAAAGAGCTGTGCGATCTCAGTTTCACTGTTTGCCGATGTGTCATCTTTATACATGCTCGATGGTAGCGTGGAATAGCCTTTTCGCTTTGATTTAATAAAACTCCAAAAAACCTTGGGGTTGACTGGAATACTGGATTCAATATTATTCAGATACGATTTCATACATGTGTCGTATAGTTTATGACAGCGCTGTCGGGAAATCTCGAATTCTATCTTGTCTCGGGGATTCTGATATTTGCGATATCTCTGTCTAATTCGTTCCTTTTCGGCTATCAGTCTTGTTAGTTGTTTGTTGAACCAGGGAGGGTGTTTGTTTGTTTTTATTCTCTGTTTAGGGACATGTTTGGCAATGGCGTCTTCCAATGTAGAGTACAAGAGTGAGGTTATTTCGTTTACATTTCCACAATTCTCGAATGTTTCCTCCCACTTGACTGACCTTAGATGCAACTTTAGCCCTTCGTAGTCGGCTTTGAAGAAGTTGTATCGATATCCAACGTTTGGTTTGAGGTAGGTGAGCCGTGATGTACTAATCTGAATGTCTAATGGAGGGTGGTAAGAGTCAAGCTTGCTCAGGGAATCAGGAGATCGGGCAACGGTCACATGGGGAACACTTACCAGTACTAGGTCGAGAATGTTGTCGTCCCTATTACCGATGCAGATAAATTGAAACAGGTTGTTCATTGAAATAAAGTCGACGAGTCGGAATCCTATGGTACTTTCGTAGTTCGAAGGGATCATGTGGAAGTTTTTAGCGTCTTTGTTCCAATCTATGAAACCTAGATTAAAGTCTCCTAGTATAGCAACCTCATCGGCATAATTTATTATCCTATTACCGTTGTCCAAAAAATCAGAAAAGGAGTCTAATTTGATTGGGGATGGTAAATATACTGCACATATGGCTAGCTTTTTTGTGCAGCCTTCAGTCTTGGTCTCAATAGTGACCCATAAGTCCTCAAATTTCCTATTTTTACTCTCCCAGCATGTTACGCGAGTGGATTTATATTTTTTCGATACTGCTATGAGGACTCCTCCCCCGTCGGCCTTATTTTCTTTGGTGGGTTTAAGACTACATAAGCGATCTCTTCTGTGGATATTGTATCTAGAGTCCATAAGTTCGGAGTTTGCGACATTTGCATTTAACCAAGTTTCTGTGAGTACAATTATTTCATGATCACTGCTGGAAATATTTTTGAATAGGTCGTTGGTTTTAGTCCTAAGATCGCGGACAGTTTTGATAGTATATTCTAGCGAATTTAAAGAAAATAATATTATAACAATTGAACAACAACGCACCAATCTTATCTAACATATTAGACGTAGGATGTCTTCACTTCGTATGAGCAGAGCCTGACAGGTGGTGTCCTTTCTTGCGAAGATTTTGCCGTTGCGAACCCAGACGAATGAATACCCAACCTCTTTGGACTTCTTACGAGCCGCTGCATGTAGAGATTTGTTTGCAGGTGTTAGGTGCTCGGAAACGAAGACTGGTTCTCGAAGCCCTCCAAAGCCAAGGTGTGTGGAGCTCAGTTTGTCCTTAGGGTTAGCCTTGTTAAACTTTGCTACGGCGGCCAGGACCGAGTCACGCTGACGGGGACTGCTCAATTTCACGACCACTGCTCTAGGCTTGATATTGTCTTTGTTCATCTTGGCGACCCGGGTGGCGTACAATATCTCGCTGTCTTCTAGTGGATTCCCAATAATCTTGGTAAGTTGCTGTATGGTATTTGGTAGGTTTTCAGACTTGTGCTCTGGGATCCCGTTAATCTCTATATTGGATTCACGCATTAACTGTTCTGTAATTGTAAGTCTCCCGGAGAGGTCTTTAACTTCCGATTTCAGGTTCTCGTTTTCTATCTTCAAGGCTGAAATTGTGTTAGAATGTTCTCCGAGTATGACCTTCATGTTCTCAAATTGTTCGTTGAAGAAGTTCATGGAATCGGTAAGTCCGGTTATGAGGTCGTTGGTGCTTTTTAGCTCAGCCGATATGAATTCCTTGATGGTTACACGTAGAGCTCCTGCCATCTCCTGTTTCAAGATATCACGCAGTCTGGCCTCTGTTAAATAATTCTTGATGTCTTGAGGGGTGGTTATTGCGGCGGCGGCTGCATGCCTTTGTTGGCCAGACCGCAGATTAACAAATGAGTCGTCATAGTATTTGACTGGTGTATTTGTGTTGTCTGACTTTGGTAAGTTTGCCTTGCAACTGGGACATTTCCAGGCAGCGTGGGGACCCGCCTTCAGTCCCACACATTGATAGTGGTACACCAGCGAGCAGGTTGGTTCCGTGCAGATAACTCTGTCATCTTCTTCAGTATACTCGCAGCATCCATAGCAGCATTTGTTCTTGCAGTCAGGACATAGCCAGGTGGCGCTTGTATCCACATATGCTGCTTGTGTAACCCCTACACATTTCAGGTGGTGGTTTGCAGAACACCCTTTTCGTGAGCAAGTTGCTTTGTTTTTGACAGTCATCACCGAACTACATGTCCTGCATTTGCTCATTGTTAAAAATATAAGTTTATGTGCGGACAAGAACAAAATATACAACAATAAAAAGAAAGAAAAAAAAAAACAAAATAAAAAGAGTGCCGCGGCTGGGATTTGAAGTCAGTAGCTTTGTAACTTGAAGCGGGCTGTTAGCGGCTGGGCTACGTGCCCGACGGCAGAGGTGATGAAAATTGTGGATGTGTGGCGGAGATTCACGCGGCAGATTGTATAGCCCGCCGGTCGCGCCGCAGCACCGGTTGGTGACTCACCGGTCGCAGCCGCACCGACTAACTGGGCACTGGATAGCAACAGTTCACTGAGCACTGTAACGGCTGATTAACTTTGGTTTTTCGAGATTAACGCACGATTGGTGTGATTGTTTATGAAACTGATTATGACGCTTTGATTATCTTCCAAAACCTTAGCTAGTGGTGTTTGTTTCACTGCGATGGGTTTAGGATTAACACAGTATTAAAAATTTAAGAAGACGGAGTCATCTAAGTACGTGTTTGCGTTAGGAGCGCGCGCGCGTGTTGAATCAAAAATTGTGTACAATCAAGTGTACTGCGCTTTAAAGAATTATATTAGTCCCAACCAACACGGTTTTGTGCAGCGCCGATCCACTGTATCTAATCTCGTTCTCCTGAATGAGTATGTCACTGAAGTGATGGACGCTGGCTTTCAGGTTGATGTAATTTATACTGATTATAGTAAGGCCTTCGATCGAATTGACCATGGCATCTTATTAACCAAGTTACATGGCATTGGAATCAGTGGTGATTTGCTCAGATGATTTTCTTCCTACATTGACAATAGATCTCAGGCTGTTGTAGTCAATAACTATATCTTGGGATGGGTGACTATTCCAAGTGGTGTCCCCCAAGGTTCTTTGCTTGGGCCATTGCTTTTCAATATTTTTATTACCGATATTAGTAAATGTTTTATACATTCTAAACTACTTTGTTTTGCTGACGATATGAAGGTTTATATGAAGGTAAAGTCGAGCAGTGACTTTTTTTTTATGCAAGTTTACTCTGTGCCTGATCCTGAAAAAAAATAATCCCCGGATTACTGGCTCTTATAGTTCAAGCAAGTGGGACTTGTAACAGACCGTTCCCACGTTATACCTGATTTGTTCCACTTGAATGTTGCTTGAGATATTACGTGCTTCAGCGGTGAGCACGGACATTTTACGTAGCGAAAAAGTAGGTACGCGAATAGTGTTAAACTAGGCTTAGCTAGACCTAGAAAACGAACATATTGCCATGCCTTTTTCTCTCGTAGGCTGGCTTGTGTGTACAAAGGCGAGCTTAGGGCTAATACAGATATCTTCCAGCAACCCGAGTACCAATAGTTGTTCCCACGTTGAGCCAGCTTGGTTTGCAGCCTGTTTCGACTTTACATAGTTTGTGCAAACTGTACATAAGGATCACTCACTGACAGGTCGATCCGCATACTTACTCGATTAAATATTCATGCTAACCCTTCTAAAAACTTGGCTGTAATACTCGATTGATGAGTTACATAACCACATATTTTTTAAAAGTTGAAGTATGCTCGTATAAATACAATGGTAATAATTACGATTGAGGTTTTGATTGATAATAGATTAGAGATACTATTCTGAATTTAATTGGGAACTGTTACATACCTGTTGGTAACTACGGACTCATTGTCAGTCAGTTCATTTATTGGTATAGCTATTTTTTTTATGTTGATGTGAAGTTCACAGCTACTTGACAGCAGAATTTTGAAGTCGTATGTACTATATTGTAGCGACAGCAAATTAAAAAAAACAACTGTAATAAGTAATATAATTTAAATAAACATCGACGTCGACAAACTTTTGAAGTCAATAACTTTTTTCGCCGTGATTTGGAAATTTAAAAGTGGATGAGAATGAAGGGCGACATACCTTTCATGGTGGAGAAATTGACTGATATAGTGTTGTTTGCTGATGACACTTCACTGGTCTTCAAAATTTAAAGAGAAAAAGAAGATTTTGATGATGTCAATGGAGTATTGTCTTTAACCTTGAATTGGTACACAGTTAATAATTTATTGTTAAATGCTGGAGCTGGGCAGGCCATGTGTGTCGAATGCACCCAGACAGGTGGGCGAGGATAGCCACTGAATGGGTGCCTATAGACGGACACCGGCACAGAGGAAGGCAAAGAAGGAGATGGCGGGAAGATCTGGACACGTTCCAACCAGAGTGGGTCAATCTAGCTCTGACTAGAGATGTGTGGGCTCGAAATGGGGAGGCCTTTGCCCAGCAGTGGGACACAATATAGGCTATGTAAAAAAAAATCACCTCTGAACAAAGTCCAATGTATGAGAGACTTGGGGGTAATACACGACTCCAAACTTTTATTTGACACCCACATAGATACTATTGTCCGCGGTGCTCTGAAAACATTAGGTTTTATAATGCGGAGTTCCGCTCATTTTACTCAAGCCAAAACACTTAAAATTTTGTTTTGCTCCTTGGTTCGGAGCAAACTTGAATATGCGTCCCAAATTTGGAATCCTTGCTACAATATTTATATAGATAGAATTGAACGTGTTCAGATTTTTTTTATTAAATACTTGTGTTATAAATATAAATATCCTTATAATTCTTCAAATTACCTTAATATTTGCAAGAAGCATCATCTGATCCCATTATATAGGCGCCGAGAAATAGCCGACGCTACTTTCTTGTTAAAAATCACAACCGGCGGCATTGACTGTCCAGAACTGCTCCAAGAACTGTCATTTGTTATCCCTTCTCGGTCCAAAAGGCACTTCCCCCCTATCTCTTTAAGGCGAATATCATCCAACTATAGACGAAATAGTTTCCTTAACCGTGCTAGTCGAAACTTGAGCAATGCGACGAAAGAGCTTGAGATTGATATATTTAATTGTGTAGTTCCATCTGTGAGGCGAAATTTAAGTATAGTGTATTTTTTGATTGAGCGATTTGTTTACCATATGTTTACCATGTTTATGTAGTGTTATTGTAGTGTAATGTATTAGGTATTTAGGTTGTTTGTTTATTTCGGCTTTGTAAGATAAATTATATGCTCGTAGTTTTTATATACCTACATCTGCTGTGTGTGCGCGCCGTTATTTGAATGTGTAGACTGCGATAGACGACTGGCCGCGCAGAATAAAGGCCTGTATTCAAAATCGCGGGGTTCATTTTGAATAAACTTTATTACCATAAGAATCTATGTTTTATTAAGTTCATTTTGCTATATAAATGTTTACATAAATAATAAACATATCTAAATTATTTCATATTGCACATGTGACAGAACTTATGACCTGAACTATATAACTGCCTATTGGATACAATCATGATGTCGAGTTTATAATTCATAATAGCTCACAATTTCTTTATTTCACTTAAACGAGATAAAGTATAGAGAATATAAATAATGTACAGGTTTGTACGACCGAGCTATGACCGAGTACTCTTAAGGCTAGGCCAAACCAACGCGTTCAATTCGCGTCCGCGGTGGCGTGCACGGTGGCGATTACTACGCGTGCAAAAGTTGTGTACACCTGTCGCGTTTGTCCTTGCTTTCACCAGGCTGGAGTCACGTCATTAACTACAATGCTCTCTGATACAAATAGTGAAATTGAAGAAGTTTTACTTCTTCACTCAGAGAAAAATCAAACCTTTGTTAGAATTTTATTGTTACCGCACGTAAGTGCATCTTCGCTGCAGCTATAGGCCCATAGTATCTGTGAGAACTTTTTTATTGTTAAAATTATTTTCGTTATTTTAGCTAAAGACACGTAGATACGGTAACTACGTTAAAATGTTTAAACGGGATAACAACGGCACGTTGTCAACTTATCAACGTTATGAAGTGATATTGTAGCAAAGTTTAATCTATCAAAATAGGCGTTGTTACTATGGCTAAATGGTGTTGTTGACACGGCAACGTTATGAAGTGATGTTACAGCAAAGTTTAATCTATCAAAATAACAGTTGTTACTACGGCTAAATGATGTTGTTGATACGGCAACGTTATATACTAAAATAAGAAGTAGATGTTTTGACAAAGTATTCTTAGATAAAATTACAAAGTGACGTCTTATACCTGTTCTCGCAAGCGCAAACTGTTTCTCCTATTCTGCCAGTTTCAACGTGGATGTCGTGCAGAGAAGTAGTGTTTGTGCTCAAGAGTGATTTGAAATACGGCATTGGAGACTTTTTTAACAGAAAATAAACTGCGGCATCTGCTGCAGTCTATGCTTGGTAAGTAACAGTACCCTAATACAATTATGAGGTTTATGTCGTTGACCCGTTGTCGTTTCCGTTCACCGTCTTGAATCCAGAAACCCACCAAACAAAATCGCGATAAATCTGCTGCAAGAAGACTCCAACCTCATGCAATAATGGTCGCAACAATGGAACTCAACAATGGCCTCCAAATTGGGCTCAGATCTTGTTTCAGGCTCCAAAATAAAGGGGTCCCAGCTGCCGAGGCGCGACTGGTGTAACTTCAACAGACTACGCACGGGACTACGCATGGACGCTGTGCCCAATATAAACATCGCTGTGCCTGGATAGACTCCCCTGCTTGTACCTGCGGAATTGAAGTACAAGACATCCAACATATCATCTCTGAATGCCCAGAAACGCGATATACCGGGGGACCTCCCGAGGACCTGATCAAGCTTACTGACGAAGCCACCGAGTGGCTTAAATCCCTTAATATTAACTTGTAATTTGGTATGAACTGTTTACTAATGCCATAGGAATAAATAAGTAAAGTAGAGATTATTACATACTTTTGATATAAATATTTTCCTATTTTCTTTTAGGAATCTCAAATACTTCTATCCTCTTATCGTATCTTGTGCTACCCAAGCAATGTACTACATTGTAGATTTCAATCCCTTCACTTTGTAAATGGTACACTGAAAAAAATCTATATTCCTCGAAGCGTCTGCCTATATATTGTTACGGGTATACGTACCTTGACTGGAGTGCTCTGTGTATGCACCATACAGATAAGATCAGCCATGTTACTTTGCTAGAGCAGCAAAATATATACGAGAATAGTAACTTTGTCGGAGAAGCAACGGTGAATTGATAAAAGCACAAAGGAAGATAGCTAATTCAACAAAACAAAGTTAGATCCACGGACAGTAAACCTTTGTCTTTTAAGCAAAACCCCTTGTCCTCGGGATAATATACCTTTGATATGATAGCTAAAGGCATTTGTCATGGGAACAAAAGAACAAGAAATCATATAGGGACACGTTTGTTGTTGTCGTCAACAATGTTTTATTGCTATTACATCAAAATTGGTAAATTTACTTAGTAACAATAAAAACGTTGCCCTCATAACTATGCACCTTTGACGGCTGTCCAGCATCAAAGTTTTTTTGTTGCAATGGCAATATTTTTTTGAGAGTGTGTCTGCTCTCATTGAAGATGAAGAGGAACAATCTATTCTCCTTCCTATTTCGCCTGGTCCTTTTTTCTATTATTCCTATAATCAGAATGAGACGTAAAACATACAACAATGGGTATTTGTGAACCACATTTATAATTCCTTCCGGTTCCACCATACTTTAAAAATTAAAAAACACAGTTTTTCTCAACCAATAGCTGCGTGCAGCGTCCTAACGTAACAAGCGCGATCTGATCGCCACCGCTGCGTGCAGACGCTGCACCGGACCACAGAGGAAGAAAGTACCAGAGACAAAGGTTCATAGAACAACGCCTTCGTAGGTAACCTACTACAAGCATACTGCGCATGTGTGAGTGAGCACTGGCCGCTGTGTCGCGTACGCGCCGCCACTGGATATAACCGGTTTACGCTCGTTCAGCCAGTGCCCAAAAGGAGGGCCTTCACAAACCACGTCTTATTTGTTGTCACCTACCTTAACGAATTGTTTTAGGTGGAATAAACTGTAAATAGTTATTAATGTGTTTATGTATACTTTTAGTAAAAAATACTGCTTACTTTTATTCCGCTATCGCGTAGGGTCGCTCTTTGCCATCATTTTAGGTCATATACGTTTTCATCTTGCACCTCTCCCTTCTCGAGATAATGCGTCATAATGTTTTTTATCGATATATCTTTGTAAAATACAGCCCTAGGGAAAACACATATACGACATAAAATTATGGCCGCAAGGCACCCTACACGATAACACAATATTAGTATGTTGTTGTTCTAATATTGATGTTCCATGATAAGTAGTTGAGATTATAAGTGGGTGACCTCATGTGACGAACTGTATTAGATACCTAAGTATCTCAAAGGCATACCGCCCTAAGAATAAGATAATAAAATTGCTCGGTCAAGAAAAGCTCGTAACAGTTTGTTAATTTTATTTTTTTCTCTTTTGCCAACCCTACTAATATAGGTATGAATTTTGCAGGCTCCTTAGAACCTTTCTCTCTGTTACTATTTATTCCTCTGTGACCGGACGCCACGGACAAACAGAGGACGCCTCGATGTGAACACGTCGCTACAAGTTCGTACGCAACAACTGATCGCCACCGTGCACGCCACCGCGGACGCGAATTTAACGCGTCGGTTTGGCCTAGCCTTTATGTGGGTAATAGCCAGCCTTTTTTTTTGTTGGATGGGAAAAAATGAAATTACCCATGCCCAGGAGTCAGACCTCCCTGCTATTTCCGGGTCCCCACATATTGAGCGGGCATCAGCTCTTGTAGTATACGGACTAAAAACAACCCCTTTGTGTTTACAGTTGCCCTACTAAGACTTTACTGTGAGCCATGGCCCCGGTATACATGCTGAAGGCTTTCTACCTGCAATTTGCCCATTTGGGCGATATACATGTATGTGTATATGATATATATGAGAGGAGTATACACAGTCAGGTCATAAGTTCTGTCACACAATAAAAACTTTTGAATTTAGAACGCTGGCCACAAAAAAGTTTATTGAATTCGAATTTCGAATTTTTCATGAAAATAAAAAGGTGTACTTTTTAGAATTTTCCTCATTTTTAAATATGGAGTGGACACTTAAAGAAGACCGTGTCGCAGTTATTGCGTTGCATCGTTGCGATTACGCGCCAATTCAGATTTTCGACTTACTGAAAAATTTGAATATAACCAAAAGATTCGTTTATCGTACCATAAAACGATTCAATGAAGACTAGTGTAGATGACAGGTCAAGAAGTAGTCGCCCTCGCTCTGTTAGGACTCCAGCAGTGATAAAAGCTGTGAAGGCGCAAATTCAAAGAAATCCCATGCGTAAGCAAAAACTGTTGGCCCTTCAGATGGGGTTAAGCAGGACCACGGTGAAAAGGGTGTTAAATGAAGACTTAGGGCTTAGGGCATATCGAAGAAAAACAGGACATCGTTTGGACGCTCGTTTAATGGACCTGAGACTGAAGAGATGCCGCGCTTTGTTGAAGCGGTACCCGGGAAAAAAGCATCGGGAAATTCTTTTTTCGGATGAAAAAATTTTCACCGTGGAAGAGAGCTACAACAAACAAAATTATAAGGTGTACGCACACAGCAGTGAAGAAGCGAGCAACCGTATTCCGCGTGTCCAACGAGGTCATTTTCCATCCTCGCTCATGGTTTGGTTGGGAGTCTCTTATTGGGGCTTAACTGAGGTACATTTTTGTGAGAAAGGCGTAAAAACGAATGCAGTTGTGTATCAAAATACAGTCCT
The DNA here is from genome assembly GCA_949825045.1 of Argyresthia goedartella. Classification (NCBI taxonomy): domain Eukaryota; kingdom Metazoa; phylum Arthropoda; class Insecta; order Lepidoptera; family Argyresthiidae; genus Argyresthia; species Argyresthia goedartella. Next base: position 16,776,701 of record OX463824.1, on the reverse strand, counting down.
CAAGAACCTTGTGGAACCTGTTTCTCATACCATGTTTAATAACAGGCACTGGGTATTCCAACAAGATTCTGCGCCAGCTCATAGAGCGAAAAGCACACAAGACTGGCTGGCGGCGCGTGAAATCGACTTCATCCGGCACGAAGACTGGCCCTCCTCCAGTCCAGATTTGAGTCCGTTAGATTACAAGATATGGCAACACTTGGAGGAAAAGGCCTGCTCAAAGCCTCATCCTGATTTGGAGTCACTCAAGGCATCGTTGATTAAGGCAGCCGCCGATATTGACATGGACCTCGTTCGTGCAGCGATAGACGACTGGCCGCGCAGAATAAAGGCCTGTATTCAAAATCGCGGGGGTCATTTTAAATAAACTTTATTACCATAAGAATCTATGTTTTATTAAGTTCATTTTGCTATATAAATGTTTACATAAATAATAAACATGTCAAAATTATTTCATATTGCACATGTGACAGAACTCATGACCTGACTATGTATATATGGGAGGAAGTGGTAATAGCCAGCCATATTAACGCACGGATATATATACCCGACAGTTACCTGTTGGACGTATCTCAAATGACTCCGCATGATACACATACGGATTTACGTCGGTCGGATACACCGTGCGTATACAGCTGCTTACATAGTGCGATCATATCGTAAAGTACAATACAGCTAGACTGACAGGCTCAAAACGGATCCTCAAAAGCTAGGCTGTTTGAATCATGTCTTTTGCCAAGTCTTTTTGGAAATAGAAAAAGTCGCAACGTCAATTTACTAACGTAAGGTTTTTTGTTAGACACATTTTAATGTAGGTATGTCATTTAAATGTATGATTTTAATAAAGTAAGTTTTAAAATAAGAAATTTAGATAATTTATCTACACAAGTATCATAAACCCTCTTTACTGCGTCTAAAAACCTCACGTTAAGAACAGCATAATGTAAAACTATTTGGTAAAAACGCGTTTCTTATCTGAAAATTTGTACATTATGTTATGACCATAATGTATAAAATTTTGTCAAATTATGACATCCAAATTGCGAACGCCGACGCCAGAAATAAAGAACAATGCCACAATGCCGGTCAAACATGCGGTTCCTGAACATATCAAAGAGAGCTTAAGATATATGTGTAGATAAACTAGTGTATGTAACTGTACATAATTAGGCATTAAAACTCTCGAGTGATATTATAATGAAACTCGCCTCTCTCGAGTATTGATGCCCTCCATTATGTAGCATTCACATAAACTACTATTAATCAACTGAATTCACTATGCTATCACTCGGTGTGTAGTTACCGCGATGAACCCTTTATTAGAATAATGGGACTCACGAAAAACCCACAATTTGTAAACATAACCTCTCCAATCAATATAACCCTTTCATTGCTTTCAGAGCCCAGTAGCAACTTCGTTTGCCACCAAATTTTCAATCTTACTGCTTGGTAGTAAATTAAAAAACTAATGAAAATATTTTCATGCTCATGGCCGACGAGAGGTTACTCATCGTCTGTCTCTCTGTATGTGATTTATTTTATTTCCTTCTATTTCAAACAAAACTCAACCTCAGATACTGAATTACATACTTTTGATATAAATATTTTCTTATTTTCTTTTAGGAATCTCAAATACTTCTATCCTCTTATCGTATCTTGTGCTACCCAAGCAATGTACTACATTGTAGATTTCAATCCCTTCACTTTGTAAATGGTACACTGAAAAAAATCTATATTCCTCGAAGCTTCTGCCTATATATTGTTACGGGTATACGTACCTTGACCGGAGTGCTCTGTGTATGCACCATACAGATAAGATCAGCCATGTTACTTTGCTAGAGCAGCAAAATATATACGAGAATAGTAACTTTGTCGGAGAAGCAACGGTGAATTGATAAAAGCACAAAGGAAGATAGCTAATTCAACAAAACAAAGTTAGATCCACGGACAGTAAACCTTTGTCTTTTTAGCAAAACCCCTTGTCCTCGGGACAATATACCTTTGATATGATAGCTAAAGGCATTTGTCATGGGAACAAAAGAACAAGAAATCATATAGGGACACGTTTGTTGTTGTCGTCAACAATTTTTTATTGCTATTACATCAAAATTGGTAAATTTACTTAGTAACAATAAAAACGTTGCCCTCATAACTATGCACCTTTGACGGCTGTCCAGCATCAAAGTTTTTTTGTTGCAATGGCAATATTTTTTTGAGAGTGTGTCTGCTCTCATTGAAGATGAAGAGGAACAATCTATTCTCCTTCCTATTTCGCCTGGTCCTTTTTTCTATTATTCCTATAATCAGAATGAGACGTAAAACATACAACAATGGGTATTTGTGAACCACATTTATAATTCCTTCCGGTTCCACCATACTTTAAAAATTAAAAAACACAGTTTTTCTCAACCAATAGCTGCGTGCAGCGTCCTAACGTAACAAGCGCGATCTGATCGCCACCGCTGCGTGCAGACGCTGCACCGGACCACAGAGGAAGAAAGTACCAGAGACAAAGGTTCATAGAACAACGCCTTCGTAGGTAACCTACTACAAGCATACTGCGCATGTGTGAGTGAGCACTGGCCGCGGTGTCGCGTACGCGCCGCCACTGGATATAACCGGTTTACGCTCGTTCAGCCAGTGCCCAAAAGGAGGGCCTTCACAAACCACGTCTTATTTGTTGTCACCTACCTTAACGAATTGTTTTAGGTGGAATAAACTGTAAATAGTTATTAATGTGTTTATGTATACTTTTAGTAAAAAAATACTGCTTACTTTTATTCCGCTATCGCGTAGGGTCGCTCTTTGCCATCATTTTAGGTCATATACGTTTTCATCTTGCACCTCTCCCTTCTCGAGATAATGCGTCATAATGTTTTTTATCGATATATCTTTGTAAAATACAGCCCTAGGGAAAACACATATACGACATAAAATTATGGCCGCAAGGCACCCTACACGATAACACAATATTAGTATGTTGTTGTTCTAATATTGATGTTCCATGATAAGTAGTTGAGATTATAAGTGGGTGACCTCATGTGACGAACTGTATTAGATACCTAAGTATCTCAAAGGCATACCGCCCTAAGAATAAGATAATAAAATTGCTCGGTCAAGAAAAGCTCGTAACAGTTTGTTAATTTTATTTTTTTCTCTTTTGCCAACCCTACTAATATAGGTATGAATTTTGCAGGCTCCTTAGAACCTTTCTCTCTGTTACTATTTATTCCTCTGTGACCGGACGCCACGGACAAACAGAGGACGCCTCGATGTGAACACGTCGCTACAAGTTCGTACGCAACAACTGATCGCCACCGTGCACGCCACCGCGGACGCGAATTTAACGCGTCGGTTTGGCCTAGCCTTTATGTGGGTAATAGCCAGCCTTTTTTTTTTGTTGGATGGGAAAAAATGAAATTACCCATGCCCAGGAGTCAGACCTCCCTGCTATTTCCGGGTCCCCACATATTGAGCGGGCATCAGCTCTTGTAGTATACGGACTAAAAACAACCCCTTTGTGTTTACAGTTGCCCTACTAAGACTTTACTGTGAGCCATGGCCCCGGTATACATGCTGAAGGCTTTCTACCTGCAATTTGCCCTTTTGGGCGATATACATGTATGTGTATATGATATATATGAGAGGAGTATACACAGTCAGGTCATAAGTTCTGTCACACAATAAAAACTTTTGAATTTAGAACGCTGGCCACAAAAAAGTTTATTGAATTCGAATTTCGAATTTTTCATGAAAATAAAAAGGTGTACTTTTTAGAATTTTCCTCATTTTTAAATATGGAGTGGACACTTAAAGAAGACCGTGTCGCAGTTATTGCGTTGCATCGTTGCGGTTACGCGCCAATTCAGATTTTCGACTTACTGAAAAATTTGAATATAACCAAAAGATTCGTTTATCGTACCATAAAACGATTCAATGAAGACTCTAGTGTAGATGACAGGTCAAGAAGTAGTCGCCCTCGCTCTGTTAGGACTCCAGCAGTGATAAAAGCTGTGAAGGCGCAAATTCAAAGAAATCCCATGCGTAAGCAAAAACTGTTGGCCCTTCAGATGGGGTTAAGCAGGACCACGGTGAAAAGGGTGTTAAATGAAGACTTAGGGCTTAGGGCATATCGAAGAAAAACAGGACATCGTTTGGACGCTCGTTTAATGGACCTGAGACTGAAGAGATGCCGCGCTTTGTTGAAGCGGTACCCGGGAAAAAAGCATCGGGAAATTCTTTTTTCGGATGAAAAAATTTTCACCGTGGAAGAGAGCTACAACAAACAAAATTATAAGGTGTATGCACACAGCAGTGAAGAAGCGAGCAACCGTATTCCGCGTGTCCAACGAGGTCATTTTCCATCCTTGCTCATGGTTTGGTTGGGAGTCTCTTATTGGGGCTTAACTGAGGTACATTTTTGTGAGAAAGGCGTAAAAACGAATGCAGTTGTGTATCAAAATACAGTCCTCAAGAACCTTGTGGAACCTGTTTCTCATACCATGTTTAATAACAGGCACTGGGTATTCCAACAAGATTCTGCGCCAGCTCATAGAGCGAAAAGCACACAAGACTGGCTGGCGGCGCGTGAAATCGACTTCATCCGGCACGAAGACTGGCCCTCCTCCAGTCCAGATTTGAGTCCGTTAGATTACAAGATATGGCAACACTTGGAGGAAAAGGCCTGCTCAAAGCCTCATCCTGATTTGGAGTCACTCAAGGCATCGTTGATTAAGGCAGCCGCCGATATTGACATGGACCTCGTTCGTGCAGCGATAGACGACTGGCCGCGCAGAATAAAGGCCTGTATTCAAAATCGCGGGGGTCATTTTAAATAAACTTTATTACCATAAGAATCTATGTTTTATTAAGTTCATTTTGCTATATAAATGTTTACATAAATAATAAACATGTCAAAATTATTTCATATTGCACATGTGACAGAACTCATGACCTGACTATGTATATATGGGAGGAAGTGGTAATAGCCAGCCATATTAACGCACGGATATATATACCCGACAGTTACCTGTTGGACGTATCTCAAATGACTCCGCATGATACACATACGGATTTACGTCGGTCGGATACACCGTGCGTATACAGCTGCTTACATAGTGCGATCATATATCGTAAAGTACAATACAGCTAGACTGACAGGCTCAAAACGGATCCTCAAAAGCTAGGCTGTTTGAATCATGTCTTTTGCCAAGTCTTTTTGGAAATAGAAAAAGTCGCAACGTCAATTTACTAACGTAAGGTTTTTTGTTAGACACATTTTAATGTAGGTATGTCATTTAAATGTATGATTTTAATAAAGTAAGTTTTAAAATAAGAAATTTAGATAATTTATCTACACAAGTATCATAAACCCTCTTTACTGCGTCTAAAAACCTCACGTTAAGAACAGCATAATGTAAAACTATTTGGTAAAAACGCGTTTCTTATCTGAAAATTTGTACATTATGTTATGACCATAATGTATAAAATTTTGTCAAATTATGACATCCAAATTGCGAACGCCGACGCCAGAAATAAAGAACAATGCCACAATGCCGGTCAAACATGCGGTTCCTGAACATATCAAAGAGAGCTTAAGATATATGTGTAGATAAACTAGTGTATGTAACTGTACATAATTAGGCATTAAAACTCTCGAGTGATATTATTATGAAACTCGCCTCTCTCGAGTATTGATGCCCTCCATTATGTAGCATTCACATAAACTACTATTAATCAACTGAATTCACTATGCTATCACTCGGTGTGTAGTTACCGCGATGAACCCTTTATTAAAATAATGGGACTCACGAAAAACCCACAATTTGTAAACATAACCTCTCCAATCAATATAACCCTTTCATTGCTTTCAGAGCCCAGTAGCAACTTCGTTTGCCACCAAATTTTCAATCTTACTGCTTGGTAGTAAATTAAAAAACTAATGAAAATATTTTCATGCTCATGGCCGACGAGAGGTTACTCATCGTCTGTCTCTCTGTCTGTGATTTATTTTATTTCCTTCTATTTCAAACAAAACTCAACCTCAGATACTGAAGTAAAGAAAACAAATAAATATCAGTGTAATTCTAAGCTTGATAATGTCTCTAGAAAGTGAAGATGGATTCAAGGTTAGCAAAGTATAGAACCATCAAATAATAAACATTTACCCGGTGGAACTGCTAACAACCTATTCCATTTATTACAGCTGCCTCCAATATTCGAAGATCTGAACGAGCGGGTAAAGCAATACTTGCTGAAGCCAGAGAACCTGTCTATCCACAAATGGGAGAGATCACAGACACACTGGAAGAGAAACATCGATATTGCTTCGCTGTTGGAAAATGAAGATGACGATATCGGTCCCGAGACTACAATCGAGGTAACCATTGATGATATTTACCATTGATTTTGCTATGTACCTACCTTTTTATCGTCGGGTCTTATTAAGGTAAATGTTTTGATCACACACACGTGAATTTGGGGGAGGGGGAGGGGGAGGTGGGTGCGAGGGGACCTCCCCCCTAAGTCTCAATTGGGTTGGAGTGTAGATAAGGGGGCGCCAAGGAAAAAAAACTTCCGCCCCCTTATCGACACTCTGACCCTCAATTGTTCAAAAATCGCATTTGAGGTTATTTTTAACTAGGATTTTTACAAAAAGTTATTGTTTGTTGTATTGATGTTCGAAATCGCCTTAGCTCCGGCTACTACGGGGCTACGGTGGTGCCCCCGCACTGCAGCAAACACACCCAAGCTCGCCTCCGCAGCCTTGCTTGCTTGGCTGCTCCATCTCGCTCAGTGCGCAGCAGTGTGAGGTTGCCCTTGCCCCTCCGTGCCTCCAGCTCATAAAAACACTCTAGGGAATAGCCACAAGACTGCCCAGGAAGGACTGCCCAGATGTCGGTTTGGTACCCACACTAAACTAATAGTAGCCACAAGACTGCCTACTAAGTGCAGTCAAATAAAACAGCAAAGTTTGCTACACTTCTTTACTTTACAATTAGTTTTTGACATCTATCATGAAATATATGCATGGAAAGAGTAAAAATGGCATTCCATTTCAGGCATACAAAATAATATTTTGTTTTAGGTATCTATAGGTATGCATTAGGTATAATCTAGAACAAGTTTCTGACAATTAAGACTTCTTAGTCTTAATCTTTAAAAGGTTCAAGAATATAGTCAACTATCCTCCTTAATAACTCTAGTAATTAAAATCAGGTGTCCATGATCAAAACCTAACCCCTTAATAATCTTTACTTGAAACAAGAACCTCAAAATCCCTCACTAAGACCAAACATATCTAATTATTTTCCATCATACATTAGCTGTAGGTACACTGGTATTGACAATGGAAGTCTATTCACTGCAAGAGTTAAGGTATTTTGAGGGCCACTAAAGTCTGGCCGCTGAGAGAATGCGATCCTGATAGCTCAAAACCCATACATTTTTGACATCTGCAATGAAAAATATGGCTTATATTATGTACGCATTAAGAAAATGTCATCATTACATTCTAAAAATGGCTGAAGTGTAATGACATACTCTGATTTTTGTCACAGGTAGTAAGAGATCCAATCACTGGTGAAATTGTGGGATTAGAAGAAATAGAGCTCCCAGTCAATGATGACGAGGAGAAACTCTCTATGTCGCGGGCACCACTGCCCCCGAGTTTAGCCACTCGGGGAACAACTACTCAGATGCCCTTCCTACCAGCCGGGTTTGATGAGGAGCTGCAGAAGATCTTGGATATGACTGCTAAGTTTGAAGAGATCAATATTGACTTGGCTGATGATAAGCCTGGGACATTCTTAGGAGAAGGTATGTTATTTAGATAATAATAATAATACCTTGGACACAATTTACACACATTGATCTAGCCCCAAACTAGGATTCCCTGTATCTTGGGTACTAGACAATGATACACATACTTATATAGATAAATATTATACATAGATAGATATTCTATAAGAAGTTATAGTAGTAGTTTAGGGCAGGTTGGACATGGTCCCTTGCCATCATTTATCCAATCTATTTGAATGATTCCACTGCTTGTTCTTTTTACCTAAAATATAACAATATTCTCATAGAACACTTTATTGAGATGAAGATTATAAGAGGAATGTTTGATAAAAAAAACTTTGAAGTTGACTCCATAAAGTACTTTTGTCTTCTTTCAGAGCTTCTAACCATACCCCCTGGGTGCAAGGAAGGCCTCCTGTTTGCTGAAGATGGAATCACACTTCTCAACAGTGCTAGCGGCAAGGATGTGGAGATGGTTGAGCATATGACGGATATTGATATTCAGGCCAAAATTAATCTGGAGGAAGTTGTCGAAAATGATGCTCATTTAGTTGGTAAGTTTATTTGAAAGTGATGACACAGAATTTTGTGCTTATCAATTTCTCAGGAATAATATAAATTTTGGCTTTCATCTACATTCGTCATTACATGATTAGCCATTACATCACATCCATCTTTGATCTCTTTCCAGGTCTATGGAAAGATGAAGTTCCGAAACCAATACCCACAAAAAAGTCAGAGCCAGTGTCCAGTATACAAGACGATGACAATCTCCTAGAATGCACAGAAATCAAGCCATGTGTGGAACTACCAGAAGTTCCTGTACTCCATATATCTAATTCAGCTATCAGGGCTGGTGTGACACAAACTGAATGGGCAGAGATGATTGATGTCTCATTGCCGGTGCCTGAGTTCAGGGAAAAGTTAAAGGACTTGGCTCACTCGTATCCATTTGAGCTGGACAACTTCCAGAAACAGGTGGGTTACTCATGCTTTAATGTTTCATTCCACATGAAATTTAATAATGAATATAGCTCTAGGCCATTTCCCGTACAGAGAGGCTTAGATTTTACCAACAAACAGGGTTGGGTAAAAAAAACTATGTATACTATCGTTAATATTGTTAATAATACCTTGGACACTATTTACACACATTGATCTAGCCTCAAACTAGGATTCCCTGTATCTTGTTTACTAGACAACGATACACATACTTATATAGATAAATATTATACTTAGATAGATAAACAACCACGACTAGGGTACAAACATCCGTTATCGTCAAACAAATATTTGCCCCCACCGGGACTCGAACCCGGGACCCTTGGCTTCGTAGGCAGGGTTACTGCCGACTCGGCCATTCGTGTCGTCAAACTATATATAACTATACGAATTACTTTAGATAGATTTTGATCAATTAGTTAATTTTAAATATTCATTAAATAGGCTTATGTTATATTTTGCTCATGCCTTTTCGCTATAGTACGTGGCAGCTTAAGTATTATTTGCAGGCCATTTGCACACGCGCAGTAGTAGATATGTTGAGTTATATTTTACTAATTTCTTGTTTATTTCATATATATTGTTTACTTCCTCGCACAATGCATAGTAAATAAAGCCTTGTAAGATGATTTCCGACTCAAGGAAATCACCTACATTCCGCACTTGTAGCATAAATAGTTATTGTAGTACAATAAAGTTTTAGTTACCTATTATTTGCAGGCCATTCTGAAACTGGAAGAAGGTCACCATATCTTTGTAGCTGCCCACACATCTGCTGGTAAAACCGTAGTTGCTGAATATGCAATTGCCATGTCCAGGCGAAATTGTACAAGGTATGACACTAATCATTATCCTGAGATTTACACTAGATTACTCCCCACTGTAGCGCTAAGGTTACCATATAGACTCCTACCTACCTATATAGATTTTTAAGCCCCCAACTTTTGCCACCGATAACAAGTTTAAAAATAGAGCCTATCCACTCAGCTGTTGGGCCTTTAATAGAACATTGATTATTTTTAAATCGCGGCCCTTTTTGTAATCTACCCTCGGCCGAGTGGCTATGGCAACCGGACAAAAGTTGTTGGATTTGAAGCTGTCAGTTTTATTCGTTAGTTGTGACGCCTTGAAAATTCGGGACATTTTTGCTGAACATTATAGTAGTTTATGTGACTGCTACATAATGGAGGGCATTAATACTCGAGAGTGGGTTTTTAATAAATATCACTCGAGAGTTTTAATGCCTAATTATGTACAGTTACATACACTAGTTCATCTACACACATATCATAAGCTCTCTTTGATGTGTACAGGAACCGCATGTTTGACCGGCATTGTGGCTCTGCAGTTGTTTAGCTTGTTCTGTAGCACCAACTTCGGGCGTCGGCGTTCGAATGTCAGTACCTACTTCACAGACAAACTAGGGGCGGCTTGCAGGCGGGCGTCGGCGTTCGAAATTTAAATGTCATAATGTGTAGAAAAATTACACATTATGGTCATAATGTGTAATTTTCAGATAAGAAATGAGTTTTTACCAAGTAGCTTAACATTATGCTGATCGTAATGTGCGGTTCTTGTACGCTGTAAAGAGGGTTTATGATACGTGTGTAGATAAAATAATTATCCTTCCAGGGCCATCTACACTTCTCCAATCAAGGCCCTCTCGAACCAAAAGTACAATGACTTCACCAAGATGTTTGGGGAAGTTGGCCTTTTGACCGGAGACCTACAGATCAACGCGACAGCACCTTGCCTGGTGATGACGACGGAGATCCTCCGGTCTATGCTGTACTGCGGGTCGGATGTGACGCGGGATCTTGAGTTCGTCATCTTTGATGAAGTGCACTATATCAACAATGCCGAGGTGGGTAGTAATCTGGTGCTTTCTTGGGTAAAGAAACAAATATATATGTCAAACTTCCGATAGTGTGGCAAGTTACAATTATAAACGTAATTTTAAGATTATTAGACCAACCAACATTTGATGACGTCATTCTGCAGTTGTCAATAAATCTCCCTAACTGAGTAAATAAGCGTTTTGGCAGTTCATAAGAAGTATCTGAACTGACTCTTGAGGAAAGTACCAACCTTATTGCATTTTGTTAGTGAATACATAAATTTGTGTTAAAGAGTGAGTGTATGTTAGGCAACCTCTGTGGTGTACCTATCCGGGCTCTGCCTCACAAGAGGGTTTCTGGGTTGGGATCCCGGCCAATGAGGAAGGAAAAAAGCCCTAGGCTTCGATGTTCATATGCTTGTGACGTTGCTGTTGGTGTCTTCACGACACAGTATGAGGCGTTATATACTATATATATAATTACGTTAGACTCACCACAGCAACGTAGTATATGGAAGGAGCTTCCGAACGCTGCTTCAAAACTGCAGCTCTCCACTCAAACCTTATAGATCAACTACCGCCGCCCCTCAGGCACGTCAACCCGACGTAGGCTGTGTTCCCGAAGTATTATAGGGCTCAGACACCAAGTTTGGATCGAAAGAGATCGCCGTCTTGATCCGCCTGAAATACAGCCCCCCCCCCATAGATACATCTGGGCTGAGGTTAAATACCCCTCTCAATGACCCAATAGGCTTAAACAGCTAAAACTATCTCATAGCAGCGGGGACAATCTGCCCCATGCATGACACGCCGCTATCACTCCCAATGAATGAGCTGATGCCAATTAAATACCGATGTTTTACCAAGTCACTAGCATTTTGAATAAAGCATAGCTATTTAAATAAAGCATCGTCGAAAGCGTTTAACAATCTGTCTTACCGAAAGCCGGCGTGTTGGAAAACAAGATGGCGTCACGACAACAGCTGATTGCGTAAATCATTGTAAAACATTGCGGTAGCTTAGGTGAAGGGTAAAGAGGGTGAGGGAAGCGAAGCCCCCTTTATCCTTCGTGTTCGGTTGAACACGTAAGAACAACAAAACATACTTAAAACATAAACTTAAGAACACATGAAAAATTATTTATATTGTTTATGTCTTGTTGAATAGGAACGTTTAGAAAACTCGTTAAACGATTCGTTCACTCACTTGTCTGACGGAATTTTAGTGACTTGGTTAAACGTCGGTATTTAATTAACGGTCTAGTGAGTTAGTTAAGTGACTGATTTAACCAACTAACTACGACATACATATATCATACACATATACAGAATCCATGCATTGTTTGCCAAATTACAATGGCGGATAGAAGGGGTCTTTTTCTATCTCTTAGGTCCACAAAAAATATTTTTTGCCCATCGTATTTTTTTATTTTAATATATTTAACTATTTTGAAAAATCCTCCAGAATTACTCCTTTAAGCTTGAATAAATAAAAAGTTATATGTTCCAATTTTTATGTGCATTAATTAATTTAACCTTCCTTTTTTATTCATTAAATGTCTATTTTCGCTTAAATCTTTATTTTTCTCGTAGTTTTGTTATAAAGTATCGTATGCAACTCTTGAATAAAACGGATTTATATCGAGCCATGAATCACTCGCTTCGCTCAGAATTCTGAAGCTTGAATCACTCGCTACGGTCATGATTTAGTCGTTAGAACCTTTCACTTGCTCGTGATTCATCTATGGCCCTCGCTTTAAATTCGTCCTTTATTCACCAGTTGCATAATATACTATTAATTAGCTGGCCAGCTACAAGTATGTTAAAAAAGTTTGTGTTACGTTCCCACAGTGAGCAGTGTCTAAACTAGTAACGAACACATCTATTTTTGCCCCACATTTTAAGAATACAACGTTTGTGTAATGTTTTATAACAACGACACTATGTTAAATACCTATTTTATTTAATGTTACTACCATAATTATGTTTTTGGTGGTCAATAAGGGGGTGTCTTTGATTATGTGACCACAACTGTATCTGTCACCGTAAGATAATCAAAACTGTTAGTTGATAAACTAACGCATTAGTTGATCAACTATCGGCAGATAGTAAACCAGACCGACAGGGTTTAGAATTTACGTTTCTTTTGTTCTTACACGTTATGATAACACGAAGCATATTCGGGGGCTTCGCTGCGCTGGCCCCACAGATATGGAGAGATAAGCCCTTGGCGCTAAGCTTGTATCGGAACCAGTGTCGCCGAAAACTAAGAACACGCATACATTTACACCACTCGTACATCAATCCCTCCGTTTTTATTGGTCAGTGCAATGTCATGCACCTATCGTCCGAACACACCTACACTACCGCTGGTATACTAGCTAGCCGAGCTAGTGTTGGGACAATGCAAGGACAACGTGTATCATCGATCGATTATAATTAATAGACACTGGTATAGACAGTCGTATACAATTTCGGGTTCTATAAATAAAATAGTAAATTGATTGTAAATACGACATATTTATAGGACATACGACATACGAGACCCCTTTGCCTCTCTTCTTTTTTTCAACAGAATCCTTACAGCTAGAAAGAGAGGCAAAGAGGTTTCTGAAAGTAGAATAACTGTAAACTCTTCGGACCTGACTGAAAGCATCGGAATTTCCGATCAATACTTATAACACCCCATTATCCTTCGTCGGGCGAGGTTTTAAACAAACTTAAAATATAAACTGCCTGTTTGGCAATCATTGGAATAACTAACAATAAACTTACGTATTATGAGTAATAAAATAACTATATTATTACATTAACTATATTAGTAATTGCGGAATGATAAAATCTATCGATTCAAAACATAATTCTCCTATCACTATCCCCATCACTATATGTCGTCTCTGTGTGCGTGTAACAGTTCGCCTCCGTATCACGATGCATCTTTGCTTTCGTACTTAGATAAGTGTGAAATATTCATTGCGTGTTAGCTTGGCAATAAGTAGTGAAATTAAGATACAAAACAAGCAATGTATAGTAAACTTAGCGAGAACAACATGACATTGTCACTTTATTGTCAATTCGTGACGAATTTTCCGCGAATGATTTATTTTCGTAATAATGTTTATTTCTTGTGCTTTAAGAAGAAATAATAGTTGGAATGATACTTACAAGTGATATGTGACACCGGCGTTCTTGGAGTTCACAATCTCGCTTCTATTTTTGCACGTGAGTATTGCACAGGTCGGCATTTTCGAAAAACAACGGAAATGGATTCGTCACTACTACATTTGTTCGCACGTGCCACGCCCCTCAACCTATCTCTCGATATCTGTGGCTGGCCCCCTCTAGTCTTCACCTAAGCTACTGCAGTGTCTGCTCTGGTATTTAGTTTGCAATTCATGTTTAAACCAGTTTACTATTTAAAGGTTTTAGCCGTTAGTTTATCAACTGACGCGTCATATAGTAAACAGGACGCTAAAGTTTACTATCTGTCGTTGATTGACCAACTAACGAGAAAAAAAATGTTAGTTTATCATGTTAACGGTTTTGACAATCTTACGGTGACATATGGACCAAATGGGCAACTTGCAGGTAGTAAGCCTTCAGCATATACCGAGGTCATGGCCAATATCATAACTATCGATAACTTCTAATTACCACAGGGGTTGTTTTAGTCCGATATATATACAAGCTGATGCCCGCTCAATGTGTAGGTACCCGGACATAGCATGGAGGTCTGACTCCTGGGCATAGGTAGACCATTTTTTCCCCTCCAAAAAAAAACAACAAAAGACCTTGTGAGGCTAGAAGCAATGTGTGTGACAAACTTAAGATACAATGTATGTGGCAAACTAAATATTTTCTGTATTTTATTGCACAAAACAATGGAAAACTGAGACGAATTACTCTATATTCTATTGTTTTTTGCAATAAAAATAATAATATGAACAGCCGTACCGTATATGTTTGGCTTAAAAAATGGAAGCCTTTAATTGGCCTATGTTTAGATTAACTTTTTGGTTTATGTCATTTCTTGAATTGTGCTGTAGGCTTTGTTAAATAAATAAATAATAAATAAGCCCTAAAATATGCCTCTTCCACAGCGTGGGTACGTCTGGGAAGAAGTGCTAATCCTGCTACCGGCCCACGTCAGTATAGTGATGTTAAGCGCGACCGTACCAAACACGCTGCAGTTTGCGGACTGGGTCGGTCGCACTAAGAAGAGGCGGGTGTATGTCGTGTCTACGCCGAAGCGGCCGGTACCATTGTGCCACTATTTGTACACCGGTAAGTAACTAGCCTCGCCGCACACGGACCACTAAACGTCGTCGCTACAAGTGGTCGGTGGCCGCTTCATTTTACCCCGTTGCTTGCAGCGTCAGAAACGTCTTCGCCCGGGTTGACTGAAGCGAAGGGAGGGGATGGTTTAATCGCAAGAGTGGAGTGAGTCAGCGTTTTGTGGCGCCACAAGAGCGGCGTTTTGTAGCCGTTGGGCAGCTACTCCGAAGGTTGGGGTGTAATACGAAACGAATTACACCCCAAGAGCTTTCATATTACATGATGTTCTTTACTGTTGGGCAATGTTGGAAAAATGGGTCCAAACTGCATGTCATTTGGATAAAACCTTTGCCATAATCTCTCATCTAGAAACTACTTCTATCTGGAAACTATCTGCCAAATTTCAGATTCATAGGTCAAGAATTCATTTTTATTTTTATACAAAGTTCACCCACCCATTTTCCCATTTAGTGCGCGTTGACATCAGCCGACGGCAGGTCCTGTAATCTACTGCCGACGCGCATGCTGCTCGTGTGAAAGAGCTCTTAGGGGTTGAATTTCGCCAAATCCCTTATATCTCCTACTCCAGGCTACATATGGGACCCCTGTACTGAGTTTCATGGCTCTAGGTCCACCGGTTTAGGCTGCGTTGTCTGTCAGTCAGTCAAATAGCTTTCTGTTAAATGATTTGACAGAAGCGATTTTGAACGAATTCGATTGACACATAAAATCATGACTTGGAACAAAAGGAGCGGAACCACAAGAATGCGCACAAGCAGTAGCAGACGCACAGAATGGCTTTTGCGTTCATCAAACTCATCATCACCTTTCAATTTCCAGGCTCCGGCGGCAAATCAAAGAATGAACGACAAATGGTGATCGACCAAGATGGAAACTTCCTATTGCGCGGATACAACGAAGCGGTGGCAGCTAAGCAAGCCAGGGAGAATGACTACAAAAAGAACTTCGGTCCTAAAGGTAAGTCCTACCGTATATAAATCAAATGTAGCACATTCATGGTTCCACTGAGGGGCACAGGCCTTTACCCGAATACGACTAATACCTTGGACACTATTAACACACATTGTTCTAGCCCCAAACTAGGATTCCCTTTATCTTGGGTATTAGACATACTTATATAGATAAATATTATACTTAGATACACATATATCGAGAGATAGGCCCTTGGCGCTAAGCTTGTATCGGAACCAGTGTCTCCGAAAACTAAGAACACGCATACATTTACACCACTCGTACATCAATCCCTCCGCTTTTATTGGTCAGTGCAATGTCATGCACCTATCGTCCGAACACACCCACACTACCGCAGGTATACTAGCTAGTCGAGCTAGTGTTGGGACAATGCAAGGACAGCGTGTATCATCGATCGATTATAATTTATAGACACTGGTATAGACAGTCGCATACAATGACGGGTTTTATAAATAAAATAGTAAATTGTTTGTAAATACAACATATTTATACGACTTACGACATACGAGACCCCTTTGCCTCTCTTCTTTTTTTCAACAGAATCCTTACAGCTAGAAAGAGAGGCAAAGAGGTTTCTGAAGGTAGAATAACTGTGAACTCTTCGGACCTGACTGAAAGCATCGGAATCAATCAATACTTATAACACCCCATTATCCTTCGTCGGGCGAGGTTTTAAACAAACTTAAAATCTAAACTGCCTGTTTGGCAATCATTGGAATAACTCACAATAAACTTACGTATTATGAGCAATAAAATAACTATATTATTACATTAACTATATTAGTAATTGCGGAATGATAAAATCTATCGATTCAAAAACATAATTCTCCTATCACTATCCCCATCACTATATGTCGTCTCTGTGTGCGTGTAACAGTTCGCCTCCGTATCACGATGCATCTTTGCTTTCGTACTTAGATAAGTGTGAAATATTCATTGCGTGTTAGCTTGGCAATAAGTAGTGAAATTAAGATACAAAACAAGCAATGTATAGTAAACTTAGCGAGAACAACATGACATTGTCACTTTAATGTCAATTCGTGACGAATTTTCCGCGAATGATTCATTTTCGTAATAATGTTTATTTCTTGTGTAAGAAGAAATAATAGTTGGAATGAGACTTACAAGGGATATGTGACACCGGCGTTCTTGGAGTTCACAATCTTGCTTCTATTTTTGCACGTGAGTATTGCACAGGTCGGCATTTTCGAAAAACAACGGAAATGAATTCGTCACTGCGGTCGCCCGGTGACTACCGAGAATTTTTAATATCTAACCTGTCGGAGCTACATTTGTTCGCACGTGCCACGCCCCTCAACCTATCTCTCGATATCTGTGCTTAGATAGATAAACAACCATGACTAGGGTACAAACATCCGTTCTCACTAAACAAATATTTGCCTCCACCGGGACTCGAACCCGGGACCTTTGGCTTCGTAGGCAGGGTCACTGCCGACTCGGCCATTCGGGTCGTCAGATTGAACGGTACACATAATTTCATTATTTCACACAAAATATACTAAAAATAATAGTTACATGCAAATAGTGTACAAAGGCGAGCTTATCTCTAATAAGAGATCTCTCCCAGCAAACCAGGGTAAGATGGGAAAGGTTGATTTCTGAACAGGGGTAGACCTACGTGTACAACAATATAACGAAGTAAACAAGTACAAACTTACAATAAATAAAATTAAATTATACTCCATACTCTGCACTCCATCACGCATGCTCAGTGCGGGTTGGTGGGGGGTTTACGACCACTACTAGCAATTCGCGATAGTAGCCGGGACCTCTTACGTCCGTTTTCAGTAACCGTATCTATCTATAACCTGCAGGTCACTAGTGTTACATTTGACAATTACGTTATAGGACTTATGTCAAATTTGACACTAGTAATCTGCAGATCAAGGATAAATCGTTTATTGAAAACGGAAGTTAACGTGACATCCGAAAAAAGAAGCGTCCTATAATGTACTTAAAGGAAATTAATTATAACATTAGTATATGGTCAGCACCGGATTCGTAGCTGCTTCTCCTGCGTTAGAAGCAAGCTTGTAACCCACCACCACCAAGCTCATTCAAGACACCAAAACTTATAAGAAACTTACTATGAGAAATGTCACAGCACTGTGCTGTAGCCATAAATTCAAACTTAGAACTTCGAGTCATCACGATGTAATGACAGACTTAGGTTCAGCCTTTACAGTTATTTATCACACGGCAAACAAATAGAATGGAATAGAATTAGTAGTTCATGTGGCTGCTACATAATGGAGGGCATTAATACTCGAGAGTGGGTTTATAAAACGAGCCGAAGGCGAGTTTCATAATAATATTACTCGAGAGTTTTAATGCCTAATTATGTACAGTTACGTACACTAGTTTATCTACACACATATTATAAGCTCTCTTTGATGTGTTCAGGAACCGCACGTTCGACCGGTATTGTGGCATTGACCATTATTCGGCAGTTGTTTAGCTTATTCAGCAGTACCAACTTTACAGACAAACTAGGGGCGGCACGCAGGCGGGCGTCGGCTTTCGAGGTTTGAATGTCATAATTTGACAAATTTTGGTACATTATGGTCATAATCATCAATATTTAGATAAGAAATGAGTTTTTACCAAAAAAAAAATATAACGCTGGTCGTAACGTGTGGTTTTTGGACGCAGCAAAGAGGGTTTATGATACATGTGTAGATAATAGAACTTTATTGCATTGAAAACAAATCTTATGGGCTACGCATACATCCCAGAAAACCAATTGTAAGTATGGTTTGTCTGTGGGTCGGGAGTCGCACTTCATATTAAGATTAACTTAAATTGGCGATTAGGTATACATATCTAAGAAGGAACAAGGATCGTTGAGTTGTTGACACAGAAATGGTCGAATACACTTATGATGACATATAAAGGTATGTAGGTAAGTAGCTAAGTAGGAACTTCTAGGTTTTATAGTAATAAAAATACATTGGATGGATGGATGGATTGGATGGAGTAAGAAAAACAAATGGATATGTATGTATTTTTTGATTTTCATCACCACTGCAAGATTATGAGATATGTCGGCAACTGACGAGTCACCTTGTTTCAGGTGGAAAAGGCTATTTGAATCCTAAAGCAGAACAAACCATGTGGGTTGCTTTTATAGACCACTTGAAAACCAACGACAAATTGCCCGTAGTTGCGTTCACTCTGTCCCGAAATAGGTAAGTGCTTTAATAAGTGGTAGCATAATATGTGTGCTCTACCGACCGAGGGGCACCAGTCTTGCTATGCAGATATCTTGAAGCGAATGAAAACATTTGTGTTGCCGCCGAAACACAAAACGATGGTACATTTCCGGGAAATTATGTTCAATGCTTTTGCCAGAGGCAATTATAAGGAGAGCGACATCTTCGGGAGTAAAGTAAAAGGCTTGAGATGCGCGCGCGCAAATACTAGACTAATTTATTATAGGGAATCCTGGCTTATATACTAGGTTGGTACATGTTATTAATGACGTGCATAAGACATAGTGCGTGATGAATATAAATATACCTTATCTGTGACGGTCGTCAACTTATCTTAACATTACGTGGAAATATGACTAACATAGTCGACCGGCACAGCCCATTTAAATTATTGTCGAATAACAGATGTGAAGCAAAATTATGTTGTATGTTGTTAAGTCGGATACTTATTGGAGTAACTTTAACCGAGCAGATACAGTAACTAGGTTCTAGTGTGTACGGCAGTGTGAAGTTTCCGAGCACGCTCTCACATTATGATTTTTGGTAACGTTCGAGCAACGGTTACAGTTACGGCTCGGAAATTTGCACCCGGCTTTACCCGTATTTGTTGAGTGTTGCTGTATGAATATAATTTATTTTCGGTTCAACTTGTAATGTGTGAGTGATCTGTTTACAGATGCGATCAAAATGCCGACAACCTTATGTCCGTAGATCTGACAACGGCGAAAGAAAAGAGTCACATACACTACTTCTTCCAGAAGTGCCTACAAAGACTGAAAGAGCCGGACAGAAAACTGCCACAGGTAAACAAACAGATGTATGGTTCTGTGTTAGATGTAAGTTAGTTTGTAAGTTATTGCAGTGCCCTAACAGGGTTCATTGTCGGGACCTCAATACGGTATTTGACAAGGTAGTCCAATAAATCTAGAAAAGGAGTTGAGCCGCAATCATCCGCGCATACGGACCTACTGCAACGCTCCACTCAGCTGCTTGCGCGCCGTTTCATTGCGAAACGCCCGCGTCAACACGCGCCCGTGCGCGTCGCGTTCGCGCTACAACCGCGTCGCGAACTGCACGGAGGGGAAAACCTTCGGGGGCGGACGGACGTCGGCTTCGGCCTAAGGTCGTGCCAGATCGGAACCCCTTCCCGTGCCAGCTCATCCATAGCCAACCAGCGCTATGGATGAGTTCCACAGCCCTTCTCAGGGCTACGCTGCGCCGGACGGGAGCCCTCCACTGGGCGAAACCCCGAGGCGCACCATACCCCACCACCGCTTCAGATCGGCCTCCCTCGAGCGGCCCCTGGTTTTGTCGACCTCGACAGAATACGGGTCGCCGATCGTCCCGCGACCAGTCTCGCCGAGAGCAGAGCTCACGCTGGACGAATTGCATTTAATTCGTGCCCGTGACGCCAAACTGTTTTCGGCGGGACTTCTGCGGGCCATGGAGGCCTACCTCGTCGAGCGCCGCGCAGCCATGGAAGGCTGCCAGCTAGCAAGCATCGGCGACGAACTATTGGACGCCAGGCTGCTGGAGCAGGCCCGCTCGCAGCCTCTCATTCTGCCGCCGACCCGTGGGGGCAAACGACGACCCTCGGACGACTTGCAGCAGGAAGCCGCGAAGCGAGCGCTGCTGGAGCCCTCGCCGTCACCGACTCCCCCGCAACCCCGAGGCCTCGACATGCCGCGGCTATCGCCGGAGCCGCTGGCCACCTCGTACGCGGCGGCCGCGTCCGCATACGCGCCCATGCCCACCGCGCTGGCGACCGTCGCGAATCAGCCCGCCGCGAACGCGAGGCCCCCCCGCCCCATCCCGCACACACACGGAGTGCAGGCCGCGCCCGCGCCCCCCGTCGCGAAACTCGTCGCGCCCGCTAGCGCGCCCCCCGCCGCGCCGCCCGCCGTCGCCCGCCGCCTGCCACCCGCCGCACCCCCCGCTGTGCCCGCTAGTGCGCCCCCTGCCGCGTCGCCTACCGCAGGCGCCCCGCCGCCACCCGGTGCCCCCGCTACGGGCGTGGCCGTCACGAAACCGCCCTCCAAGCCGCGCTACCCGCCTATAGTGGTGGAGACCCTCCCGAACTGGGTCCACCACTTCCACGAAATCCAGCAGCGGCTGAAGAGGGCCCCGAACGCGCGCCCCTACCAAAAGGGTGTGCGATTTTCGCCTGCAGATGACGAGGAATACCGGTGCGTCCAGTCGTACCTCTCGACGTTGGAGAAGACCACAGGGGTGCACTGGTACTCCTACTCGCTTCCCGCCGAAAGGAGCCTGAAGATTGCCATCCGGGGGCTGCCGGCAAACACTGAGCCCGCGGAGATCACTTCCGCGCTGGCAGAGCGCGGCTACGAGGCCAGCTTTGTCAAACAGATTCGGGCACGGAAGGGCAGACCGGGCTGCATTTTCCACGCGCAGCTGAAGAAGACGCCGGGTATAACAGCCAGTCTGTACGATACAGACGAGCTACTTTTTATGCCCGGCGTGAAGATCGAGGCGTGGCGCGGGAAGAAAGGACCAGCTCAATGCCACCGATGCCAGAAGTTTAGGCATAGCAGCCACAACTGCCACCGCCCCCAGGCCTGCGTGCGTTGCGGAGGACCGCACCCCGCCGCGGACTGCGACCGGCCTAGAGAGATGCCGCCGACGTGTGCCAACTGCGGAGGCCCGCACACGGCAAACAACACGTCGTGCCCTGTATTCCGGCAAGAGAGCCGAAACAAGAAGGCCGGTCCAGCGGCCCGCACCGGTGGCCCCAAGACGCAGCCGCCCCCCCCCCCAAACCCCCAACTGTGCAGGAGTCGGCGCCCTCATCACTCATGGCGGAGGCCAACCCGGCCACCGCGCCAGGCGCGCCCCTACCCAAGCGCAAACGGAAGCGGGGGGGAAAGAAGAACGAAGTGCCGAGAGCGGCTGAGGAGAAAGGAGCCGCAGCACCACCACCTCCACCAGAGAACGAACCGCCGAGGGATCTTGTCGCAGCACTCATCAAAGCACTCCAAGATCCCGCAGTCCTAAGGAGTATCGCCGAACATCTGCCCTGATGGCTGACTCCTTAAGGATTGTGCACTGGAACGCCCAGTCACTCAAAGGAAAGAAGCAGCTGCTGAAAACCTTCCTGCGAGAGTACCGAGTCGACGTCATGCTGGTTAGCGAAACCCACCTCACCGTGAAGATGAAGCTCACCCTCCCCGGCTACACAACCTACCGCAAGGACGAGCGATCCCCGCAGGGGATTGCCTACAGAGGTCTGGCTATCCTGGTTAAAAGGAGTATCGTCCACCAACCCATCGACTTCGAGGAGCACACTACAATCTACGTCCTTGGCGTCGAAGTACAGGTCGCCGGCAACGTTGTGCGACTCTATGCCGCCTATCACCCCCCCGGTGAGAGACTCAATCCCAGGGAGCTCCGGGGACTGCTGGAGTCGCCGCAACCGACTCTCATCGCCGGAGACCTCAACGCCAAGCACCCACACTGGAACTCCTCGAAAGTGTGCGCCGCCGGACGCGCACTCCTCGCCGACTCCGTGAGCCACGACTACGATGTCATCGGACCCTACGAGCCGACTCACTACAACCCGGACGGCTCTGGGGACATCATCGACATCGTAGTCTACAAAGGAATCCGGACCCAGCCAAGCCAGGAAGTCCTGCCAGACCTTCCCTCGGATCACAGACCCATTCTCCTCGTCCTTGCGGATTTGCCAACAAGAGTCTCGCCACCAGCGCCCCGTCGACGGTACAACTGGGCCTCCTTCTCGGCCGCACTCGCCGAAAACCCCACCACCCGGACAGCCACACAGCCAGAAGACGTCGAAGCACTGACTTCAGAGTTGACTAGCAAGATCCAGGACGCGCTCGACACATCCTCGCACACCGTCTCTAGCCGGAGGAAACCCCAACCCCTCCCGGCGAAGATTCAGGCACTGATCTGCGAACAGCGCCGTCTCCGGAAGCTATGGCAACAAACCCGGTGCCCAACTCTGAAGTCCCGCCTCAACGCCATGACGGCCACCACCAAAAGATGCCTTGCCGACCACGCCGAAGAATCTTGGGAACGCCACATCGAGTCCGTAGGCGATCACGTCCCCTCCGTGCATCGCTTATGCCGGCAGCTGTCGGCCACCCCGGCTCCTGTTCGACCGCTGCTGGGCAGCGACGGCTTCCCGAGATTCAGAGCAAAAGACCGAGCTGAAATTTTCGCCGAATGCCTGGAGATGCAGTTCAAGCCGAACCCCACCGACGACGCCGAACACGTAGCAGCAGTGGAGGAACACCTGCGGCACTACTTCGCGACGCCGATAGCTCCTGAAGAGGACCCCATCTTCTTCTCGCCCGGCCAAGTCCTGCGAACGATCAGGCGCACCAAGCCCAGGAAAGCCCCGGACGCAGACCAAATCACCAACATGGCGCTGCGCAACTTGCCGCTACCGACTGTGGCGGCTATGACGCGCCTGTTTAACGGCATCATGCGCACGGGGCACTTCCCTACTACATGGAAGGAAGGCCTGGTCATAATGCTCCCCAAGCCGGGCAAGAATGTCAAGAAGCCCGAGAGCTATCGGCCCATCACCCTCCTGAGCACCATGACAAAGGTGTTCGAGAAGCTGCTGCTAGGAAGACTGCTGCCACATATCCAAGCTCGCCCGGAACAGTTCGGCTTCAGGCCAGAGCATTCGACGACGCTCCAGCTCACCAGGGTACTGAACGACATGACGGTCTGTCGGAATAAGAAAGAATACACCGTCGCAGTACTCCTGGACATGGAGAAGGCGTTCGACAGAGTATGGCACGAGGGGTTGCTGTACAAGCTGTCGACGTCCCCAGCTCCACGACGAATCACCCGCGTCGTGGCCTCGTTCCTACGGAGTCGCCACTACAGAGTGGTGGTGGAAGACGCCGTGTCAGAAGCCCGCCCCATCGAAGCCGGCGTCCCACAAGGTTCCTGTCTTTCACCCGCCTGCTACTCCCGATACACGGATGACATCCCAGTTGGCCCTGGTGTACAGCTGGCCCTCTTCGCTGACGACGCAGCATACTATGCGTCGTCCTACAAAGCACCCCACGCCGCCGTCAAAATGCAACGCACGCTGGACACCCTGCCTAAATGGCTGGCCAAATGGAGGCTCTCCGTCAACGTCGGGAAGACGCAGGCGATGATCACCGGCCAGAGCAACCTGCCACCACCACTCCAACTCCAAGGGAAGGACATTGGGTGGCTGCACCAAGTGAAGTATCTGGGGGGTCACCATAGACCGCCGGCTCACGATGAAGACCCACGTCGACAACGTCGTAAACCAGGTCCGGGCTGCACGGGCAAAACTTCGTCCACTCCTGGACTCCGGCCTCCCCCTGCGGTCGAAGCTCGGGATCTATAAAACGTACATCAGGTCCCGCCTCACGTATGCCTCGCCGGCATGGTACGCCCTATGCTCGGAGTCCAACAAGAAGAGACTCCGGGCCCAAGAAAACCTCTCCTTGCGTACTATCGTCGGCGCGCCTCGCTACGTGAGAAACGCAACGATCGCAAGGGACCTAGGATTGGAGACACTGGACAAGTTCGTCCAGAGGCTGGCAACGAACATGTTCGCACGAGCGGACGGCTCTCAACACCCGCTCGTGCGAGACCTGGCGCCATACCACGCGCGCCCGCCTGACCGTCGCCGCCTACCCCGAGACCTGGTTGCCGAGCCGGCAGCACCCCTGGATTGAGGCCACACAACCCGAAGAAGAACACCTCAGCCACCCAATGACCTGGCCGTAGTCACGGCCAGCGGAAGACTCCGCGGAAGGGGGCCATTGCCCCGGGACCGCAACCCCGCACCCTGGAAGGGGTGTGAGAAGATCACCAAGCGTAAATCTAGAAACGTGTTGCAAGCTGATTCTATTTCAACAAAAACGTTGGACAATATCAGAATGGTATATTTCCAGCAGTTATATTTTATAAACTAAATTTTGTGTTAAAAAAAGCTTGTAAAAGATAGCATTTGACTACGACGTCGCATGCTATTATTTCATAGAACTCGTAAACAAAATTACCATTTGGACAGTTCCTAAAAAGAATCTATTTTTTCTAGCAGTCAAATACCGTATTGTATGTAACATCTCTGTATCCACGATGAAGCAATATATGATTTGATAGATACTTTGTCGGTGCCGCTGCCACCCCGTATAGGAAAAGGCGTTACGCTATGTTGGTGCGTTTGTCTAAACTAAAGTCAAGTACGTATTCAAATAATGCTGCCGTATCTTGATGACTTACAAATAAAACGAAAAGTGGGCTTTTTGCAAGTTATTCAAACTCCATTTTGTGTGTCAGTGGACTGCCTTTCGCGGCAGTTATGGATATAATAGAGAAGCAGCAGTAAGATGTCTAGCGCATTTTATTAGCACATAATATTTTGAGACCTAAAACATAAAAGTCGCACGTTTAAGAGTTCCGTACTCGAAGAGTGCCAAACGGGACCCTATTACTAAGCCTCCGCTGTCCGTCCGTCCGTCCATCCGTCCGTCTGTCACCAGGCTGTATCTCATGAACCGTGATAGTTAGACAGACGAAATTTTCTATTTATTTATTTATCTATGTATTTCTGTTGCCGCTATAACAACAAATATGTACTAAAACAGAATAAAATAAATATTTAAGGGGGCTCCGAAACAACAATTCTTTCAATACCATATACAAACTTATGAATGCACCTGCTTAGGTGTATGGAGTGAGAAGAAAGTAGCCGCACCAATAACTTTGTAAACAACATTTTGCTATGTTAAATCCAAACTATTCATGGTTTGGAGTGAATATAGTTTGGATTTAATCCCATTGTCCGGTGATACGGAACCCTTCGTGCGCGAGTTAGACTTGCACTTGACCGGTTTTTATTTTTAGTGTTGATTTTCAACAACAATTGCGAATTTAAAATAACGTTAAACGGAGCGTGTTTTACAACACCCATCAGCGTCAAGTGACGTCACATCAGTTAACCTGCTACTAAACGAAAGAAGGATTACTATATCTTACTCACTTACTCTGTGGTAAAAACGGCAAAACGGTCATCGGAACTGCAGGTCGATTTAGTGTCCACTGAAACCAAGCTGTCCACTGTCAGTTTGAACCCGCAATCGTTGGCAATCAATTTAAAGTATTTTAGTTTTTAGGGTTCCGTACCTTAGCAGGAAAAAGGAACCCTTGTAGGATCACTTAGTTGTCCGTCTCTCAAGACCTTTTTTCTCAGGAACGCGTAGAGTTATGAAGATGAAATTAATATCGATTAGTCAGGTCTGTGGTCTCTTAAAGTTGTAAAAAAGCAAGCTTATAGGTCAACGAAATCAAAAGATTCCGATACCATTTTGCGGTATTTGCTTGATACTCGCAAGGGAATCAAAACCAAACGGGTACTTTCCGGTGACCTAGAATCATAAAATGTGTCAAGAAGCAAGGTAACTGGCACAAATAAAGGAAAAAACCTGCAAGCCATTAATTTATAGTTCCTTAGTTATAAAAATGCGATTTGTGCGGAACCCTTACCGCGATTCTGACTCGCACTTGGCCGGTTTTTATATTAAGCTCGTGGTCTATTTGACATGATAGTATTTGTGAAAATTAAAGCAAAAACTAAATTATTACACTTCTCTATTATGAAGGTCTTCTGAAGGTGATCATATTATGTGTTGTGTTATGGCCCTGCCACACTATGCTCCTCGTTCTGCTCCTCGCCCTGCCGCGATGTTGCCCGTCTGGCCACACACTGCTCTCCTACTAATCTGTGGGAGTTTATACGCCCTTCTTCTCCCACAGTAGTCCAATGTAGAGAAGAGGCAAGAAAACTCACGACGCCCAATATGGCTTTTGATCGTTATTGCTGATCCTTTGATTCAAGCCAAAAAATCGACAAAACAGGGAGTGTGGGCGGAACGAGGAGCATGACGAGTAGCTTGGCCACACTAGGGCTCTGCCTGCTTTCCTCATTACTTCCCACGCTACTCGACGAGTGTGTGGCAGGAGAGTATCATCATGGTATCATTCATGCAATATTCGTCCTTGGTTTGTAGGTGGTGAGACTACAGAGGGTTCTTACGAACGGCATTGGTGTACATCACAGTGGAATATTGCCACTGCTCAAAGAAATCGTGGAAATGCTCTTCCAGTCTGGTCATGTGAGTATTGTAGTAATAAAATTAGAGTTGTCTCTCTTACAACTGGAAATGGGAGTGGCGTTTGTGTTGCCGGACCGAACGGACGTGTCCCCCCGAGATCTCCCAAACGCATTTAAACAAACAATAGTTTTCATCCCCGGCACGCGCCTTTTGTTCTGCCTCCGGAGGCCCGAAAACGAGCCTGGCTTATACCGCGTGTTACTGTAAGGGTTACCTGGGGAATGTGCGTGATCCATCTAGGCACCCCATCTGTGCAATACCACGCATTTCAGTGATTGTGATGATACTAGTGCGGTCAAGTGTAATGAATGCCCAGAGAACTGCGCGATACTCTTAGGCATCCCATCTGTGCAAGCCCTAGAATTTATTCTAGGCCAGGTGCACGTCCGAGCCACGCAGCGACAGGCCGGCAGCGAGCGACGCCTACGCAACACACCCTCAACGCTACTGCCTCCACCACCACCGCCGCTAAACACACCAACCTGGTGAGATCATTCCGATTAGGACATCATTGATAGTGATTACCTACCTCTAACTTTATTTCTCTCAGGACCACTCGCCGCCTGACAATAATAAACCACCACTTACCGCGGCCGCGGTCGCCCCTATTGACTAAGGCATAATCACATTTATAGGTGCGTCATAGGCAGGATATAACAATTCCCTACCTACGCAATATCAAAATCAACTAATAAAACATTATTATAGCTACATATACTTATATTGCTTTGCCTGAAAATAAATTCGAGATAATTCTCCTCGAGATTTATTTTCTCCTCATCTTCGAAAGACCATTCAAAACAGTCATTAACAATAACCATCCACTAAACCCTGAAACTCAGTGAATAAGCCAACCCAAAACTTAACAATCCTAGAATTATTTTTATGTAGCTAAACTGCAAATATACTAAACCCGACAATAAACAAAAACTAAACAAGTGCAGGCCATAAAAATGCCATCTCACCAAACTCCCAGAAACTAGACAAAACAATTGACTGCTATTTAGGAACAATTGAAAAAGCTTCGAAGCACAAAAGGCTCACAACGTTCCCTCACACATCTGGCACCCATTCTATGGTGTCAGCCCATCTTGGAAATACCGGGAAACATAAGAATAAAAATAGATCGTAAAAAGCCAAACAGCGTCTCTCATCATACCGGCCGTACACCTCTTACAAACAACCCACACACACACATTCATATTAGCTAAAATACCACGAGGCTTTCTCCTGTAGTAATATCTCACAATCTAAACTCTACCAATGCCCAGAGATGGAAACTGCCTGTTCCATGCAATTGCAGACAAAATCAACCATCTGTTTGGAGCGACATTCAACCATACCCACATCAGAAGCGACTTAGCGAGATACGTGGAAGCTAACAGCAATTATCCACGCATCAAACATGCGATCGACGCACCAAACGCAGAAGCTTTCACTGAGTACATAAAAAAATCTCCACATACAGGGCACGTGGGGCGGTGAAGAAAGGGGCGGTGAAGAAATTATCATAGCAGCCGCGGAGTTCTACGTAATAAGTGTAGCGATCCATCATACCTAAATACAAAACTAAGCAGGAACCTACCCAATAATAGTAAAACAAAACATAACCATTTCTAACTTTATCCGGTCCGACAAGCCCACAAAAATAAAACAATAATGCAAGCCCGTCTACTACATAACTGCATATTCTGAGAAATAGCGAGAAACAGCAAACAATTGCACATCATAAAAGGATCATTTCACCATCTTCCAGAAAACAGGCAATTAACAAAAGACTTCCACTGATGAACAATAACAACAATAAAATCGGAGACTTTTTGTCCTAAGCGGCTCTCTACCGAGAATAAGGGCGCACGAAGATACGCACAAACTTTGACAATCGCAACCCGTACGATCTGTTAATCGTAGACAAAGGTAGTTCAAATAAATCACGCTATATCTAAGTTCTTTCTTTCAACAACATCCCAAGAACATAACCTAATGGAAGCCTTACCAACGCTGAGATGGTAACTGCCTATTCACCGCAATTGCTGACTAAATTAATCACCTATGTCAATTAACATGCAACCACACTCACATTCGTAAGGACCTAGTTAAATATGTAGAAGAAAACGGCGATGACCAGAACAAAGCTCGCAATCACTGAGCCTGAAATCCTTAACAACTCACCACTGAAAATCTACGCAATTACGGTACTTGGGCTGGAGAGGAGATTATAATACCAGCTGCCGAATACTTTCTACTTAACGCAACAATCCACCAGCAAAATACACCATCGCTCACATTCACGCCCAAGAATCCAGCGGATGCAGTGAAATCTATCAACCTCAACGTCACAGGACACCACTACGACAGCGTTTACTTGCTTGAATCGCCAAATTTACCCACGGATCAAGCAACCGATAACCAAACTGATAACACCATAGTTTCGCCGATACTTAATGCAACACCCATGACCTCCTCAGGGTCAACCATAACATCAACAGAAGACATCCCAGACAACACCGGATATACGCATTGCTATTGGAAGGTTAGAGGATGCGCCGAAATAACTAAAAGACTCAACATTGACGCGGAATTGACCACCAAAAACATACACATAGCCTATATACAGGAAACAAACATGATACATATGTCAAAACACTATCTCTGGTATCTGTATGCTCGCATCGGACAAGACGCTATAAAGAAATACAGGAAAAAGGGAATTATAGGAACAAACCTCCTTCACAATATTGCACACAAATATTTTAAAAGTTACATCAAAAGAAAATGCATGTACAAGGGCGAGCTTGTCTCTGAAAAGAGATTTCTTCCAGCAAAACAAGGCATTACAGGAATTGCTATCATAAAAGGGTAGGCAGTGCACGATAATTACTATAACTAAAATGCCTAGGAATAAATTAAAATATCTGTAAAATACAGATAGCAAATACGAAATAATTACCGATATATACATAAACCTTACATATAATAAAATAAATACAATAACCTTTACGAAAGAGACATGTAGAGCGCTTTAATATGTTTCTTAAAAGAAAAAAGAGTCGGACTGTCTCTTATAGTGCAAAGAGGTGCGTTCCAGAGTCGGACCGCCCGCAGTCTGAAGGAGCGTTTATACGCAGCGCTGCTATGCCGCGGAGTAGCTAAAAGTGAATAATTAAATATCATCGGAGAACTGCTCATGGCAAACTTAAAAGTAAAAAGACGAAAATTCTTATAAGAGACCCCATAAACAACCAGTGAATTGGACGTAGTTCCAATACGAACCGTAAACGAAATCAAATATCTCGGCACATATATTACGGCAGGACATAGGACCCAATAAAAAAGAGGTGCCGGCAAGCCATATGCAATTCCAAGGCCCTAATGCATTTTATAAAGAAATCCAACAGACTGAAATATAGTGCGCCTGATTCACAAAATGGTCACTGCACTGTTTATAAAATACGGACAAAAAGCGGCAACCCTCACTAAAGCAAACAGTTGACAGTCAGTATATGAACGCCTGATCCTCAGAGACATGTTTGAGAACGCCAGAAGCTATCCAAGATACCACAAAATTCATGACTGACTACAGGACAAAACGATATCCAAACGAATCAAAAACCACCGGATATGTTACTATACATATTCTGCGACGCCCACAACAGCACTTACTACACGCTCCATTCAAATACGAAGCAAGGAAGAAGAAAGCCGGCCGACTTATATACACCTGGAAAGATTTCCTTAAGCATGACATCAAACATCAAACACAGTTACTGGACAGAATCATCACACAACAGGGACGATGTCAGGATGGCCTAGAGGCAAATATACCGTATCCCAGAAACAGACAGCAAAAGCGAAACTGGGAACTTACCGGATAACCCAAACGAACACGACTCAGGAAACTCAACTATTAACAATAACTGAAAATAGAAGGAAAACAAGAACTTGAAGAAAACAACAGCTGCTCTCCAAATCCCACATCCTCCCCATTCCACATATCCTATATTGGCTTCAGGCTGAAGAGTCGGTCGATTGAATTCACTATCCTTCCCTTCCTACAGAGCAGGTCATTCCGCCCCCCCTCAAAACTTGTGCCCTCTGGTATGCCGGCCGAAAGACCGGAACAGGTTTAGAACCCTGGCTGGAGAAGCACCATTCATTCATTCATTCATTCATTCAGTTGTCTCTCTTACAACTGGAAATGGATCAGTAAAGCAGGTGTCCGAAGACCTCGGTTGAGCAGGCCCCGAGTTAGGGACCCAGGGCTCCTAGGCACTTAACATTGGGGCCCCCCTCTTCCATCTCGCATTCAGTTTTGGAAATAAAGTATGCATAAAATATGCAGAAAATATATTTTTTTTAACCGACTTTAATTATTTTTATATACCCACGTATCATAAACCCTCTTTACTGCGTCCAAACACCGCACGTTATGACCAGCATAATGATATACTACTTGGTAAAAAATCCTTTCTTATCTGAATATTGACACATTAAGACTATAATTTATCAATATTTCGACATATTTTGACATTCAAATTTCGAACGCCGCCGCCCGCCTGCGTGCCGCCCCTAGTTTGTCTGTGAAGTTGGTACTACTGAACAAGTTTCACAAGGGCAGAGCAATGATCAATGCCACAATGCCGGTCGAACATGCGGTTCCTGAACACATTAAAAAGAGCTCATGATATGTGTGTAAATAAACTAGTGTATGTAACTGTACATATTTAGGCATTAAAACTCGCGTGATATTATTATGAAACTCGCCTTATGATCAATGCCACAATGCCGGTCGAACATGCGGTTCCTGAACACATTAAACAGAGCTCATGATATGTGTGTAAATAAACTAGTGTATGTAACTGTACATATTTAGGCATTAAAACTCGCGTGATATTATTATGAAACTCGCCTTAAGATCAATGCCACAATGCCGGTCGAACATGCGGTTCCTGAACACATTAAAAAGAGCTCATGATATGTGTGTAAATAAACTAGTGTATGTAACTGTACATATTTAGGCATTAAAACTCGCGTGATATTATTATGAAACTCGCCTTAAGATCAATGCCACAATGCCGGTCGAACATGCGGTTCCTGAACACATTAAAAAGAGCTCATGATATGTGTGTAAATAAACTAGTGTATGTAACTGTACATATTTAGGCATTAAAACTCGCGTGATATTAATGCCCTTCATTATGTATCAGTCACATAAACTACTATAATAGACATCATAATTATGCCAGTCTATGATACTTTGTTTAGTGATGTTTTTTTGTTATAAAATCATATAGGCAAGTTTTCTTCTAAAAAATCTAATGAAGTCATTAATGTCAATTGACTACAATATTTCCGACTGACTTTAGCCTGTTGAGGCGTTTGAGCTTATGTGAAGGTTCCGCCACTGGGGGCCCTAGTCTGGCTGGGCCCCTAGGCCGGGGCCTTGAAGGCCTTGGCGGAAATCCGGCACTGAGCCTGACAGGGATATTCGTAGTGCACTGGATAGGCTCTAGAAGAAGAGAAATAAAGAAATTATCCAATTACAGGTGAAAATTCTCTTCGCGACAGAAACGTTCGCGATGGGCGTGAACATGCCAGCCAGGACTGTCGTGTTCGACGAGATCACGAAGTTCGATGGGGTGGAGCGCAGGATCCTAGCTCCGGCGGAATACATCCAGATGGCGGGCAGGGCTGGAAGGAGAGGTGAGCTCTATGATTATGGTTGTTGTATGGATATATGGTAGTCGTAGGACTACGATATATCCATCCATTTCGAACTCACTAAGGGCCACTAAAATTCACAAACACAAATAATCGCACGTAGGTAACCCTACCGTGATCATGCGAGACAGGAGTTTACAGGACGAACTTGTGATGTCAGAGTAAAAGAAGCTCTCAGGCGTAGTAATGCGGCGCAGTCTAGCCTGCACAGGCGGGGCAGCCGATTCTGTAGGTGCTTAGCGATTGTTGTAGCTAGCGCAGGCGCGAGCTAGATTGCGCTTTATTGTCGCGCAGCGAGAGTAGCTATTTATTTAAGTGTATTTGAGAAGTTATCTTTCTGTTCGTAGTACTATTAAGTATTCTGTGGTATGGTATCAATAATAGAGAGGGTTGTCACGTTTGTATCTTTAGCGTATTATTTGTAGCTCATAGCTCTAGTGATTCGCCCAAAGACGTCAAATCAGGGCTCAGGCAGTTTGAAAATACAGCAGTCTTATTAGTCATTAATGATCTCTCAATCAAACGCAAGATGGCGAGGTTATTCCTACAGAGCATAAACCAATCGGCCATGTTTACTCCCTTTCCAGGTCTTGACGCTACTGGCACCGTAATAATACTGTGCAAGGACACCGTACCCAACTTGGTAGATCTGAAAGGCATGATGCTGGGTATACCGCAGAAGCTGTCTTCGCAGTTCAGACTCACTTATGCTATGATACTGAGTTTGTTGCGGTAAGAATGCTATATTTTGATTATTTTTTAGAGTTCCGTTCCCGAGTGGTGATTAACGGGACCTTATTACTAAGCCTCCGCAGTCTGTCCGTCCGTCTGTCCGTCAACGGGCTGTATGTCATGAATCTTCTATTGGAAGAGAGTTTACATTTTTCATAATGTGTGTTTCTGTTGCCGCAACCGTCAACTAATAATAATGGTTTTAAAACTTAAAGGGTTTCCCCATACGAGAGACGTGTTTTTGTCTTGCACCCTTTGTGTGTGAGCCCGACTTCCACGTGACCTAATTTTTGTATTTCTTACTTTTCACGCTAAGAGAGACCAAAATGTTTGTTCTCTATACCTTAAAAGGAAAGTTATTCAGAATGTACTGAAGTACATCATTATTTATTTATTTAATATTTTAGGTACAATTATATCGGCAGTTTGATAGATCGATGCAAAGCCTTAACGAAGATAGTACAGACCATTTCGAACCATTTAGGACAAACCTGTTTTTTGACGGTTTAGTTTTTACCGATATTTTATTGTTTTTGACGAAAAAATCCAGAATCTTACAGTCAATTGGAAAATAATTGTGATTTTAACTATAATTTATTTATTTTTTCAATAATTTCTTATTAATTTCTGTTTATGTAATCTAACAAAACTTGTTTGAGGCATTTGTGACTGGGGACTGCGTTTTTAAAGACCATGGAAGTGCTCAACAATTTATAAGCAAGGCTTAGCCCAAATAGTTCTAATGTTCTGTACTATCTTCGTTTTAAGGCTTTACATCGATCTACCAAATACCCTGTATGTTCTACGACTTCTTTGTACCGATATCCCTACTTAACAATAAAAAAACTCTCTTAACCCCTGAAACCCTGGTGACGCCACTGTGCCGTGTTTGTCACAAGATGTCGAATTTTATCGTTCGCCATTGTCTATGAACCCGTTCATACTGTGCGCTATTGTATATTATATCCAAAATTATAAATAGTTTCATAAGCGATATTTGAAGGGCGTTTCAAGGTGTATGTTTTACCTCTCCCCTCACACCGAGCCTCTCCGCGGCGACCAACTCCCTATGACATTCGCAGCTGAACTGTTTCAAAATACATAGTTCGTAGTATAATCGTCACATACGGGATGTAATATATTCTTGGGATATATTACATCCCAAGAATATTAGTGGGTAGCCAACTATACGGCAGCCGACATAGGACAATCTCTTCGGTGATTCCAGAGTCGCGACAGTATCCGTCGAAGGCATGATGCAGCGCTCATTCCGCGAGTTCGACCAAATCCTCAAAGCCGACAGTCACCGGAAACAACTGGAAATCGCCGAGAAAGAATACACCGAAAAATGTAGCACGGCCCTGTCACCGCACCTGGCGTCCTTAGCAACGTTCTATGACGTCGCCGCATCGTACACGGACGTGCTGAATGATATAATGCCGATATTGCTGGACCAGCCTAAAGTTGCCAAGGAGTTGGTCGCTGGACGAGTTTTGTTGCTGTCGGTTGGGCCTTTTATCAACCAGCTGGGACTGCTTTTGAATAAAAGTGGTGAGTAAGGAGTTTTTTAATAGCAGCTATATCCGCTTCTGCACCCGCTTGGTGGCGGTGTGGCGTAGTTGGAGGCAAAGAGTTTCATTAATCTGAGATTTGATTAAAAAACACGTCATGTGATCTTTCAAAACAGTTGATACTGGCGAAATTAACCTCAAATGAGGTTAGCA
This sequence comes from Argyresthia goedartella, assembly GCA_949825045.1. Classification (NCBI taxonomy): domain Eukaryota; kingdom Metazoa; phylum Arthropoda; class Insecta; order Lepidoptera; family Argyresthiidae; genus Argyresthia; species Argyresthia goedartella. Next base: position 16,741,235 of record OX463824.1, on the reverse strand, counting down.
CGCCATATATTGTAACAAGTAAATAGAATTTACTTGTTACAATATATTTTAGAACAACTTTTTTAGATAGACAGCTTGTAACTACGCCAGCACCGAACTTTCATTTTCCCTATTTCATTGGTTAGGTAGTATGACACCCATAGGCTGAATATGTTAGCGTCAGTACAGCGGTTAGGGAGGAATGGAATTCGCTTGCTTTGCCGACACCCAACTGACATACTCCACCCATGACGCCATGAAGACGTCACGCTAACAACCTCCCGCCCCGCGTCACTACCGCAGGGACCTATAGTGCTTTTGGTTTAAGCAGAAGAATACGCTTGTGTGAAGGACACGTGTCAGCGATTCATTTGAGAGAGTAGCTCCGTGCTACAATCTGCAAAGCTCTCACACGCGTCACTCACACAAACGCATTTTTCAGCTTATACTAAAAGCACTACACAGTTATGTACTAGGTTTATAATTGGTCCGTGCTCCAGAAAACCTCATTATTACATTTGTATCCATACTACTTATATTCTGGTCTACAGTCTCTAAAACACGTATGCCATTGTTCCCAGGCCCAAGACTGACGCCCTACAAGGTGCTTGTCCTAGACACTTCGAAACAAGACAAAAATACTACACGATACAACTTCGACGTGGACGACAGCTGGTACCGGATGCTTAGCTTCTCCTCCCTATACGAAGGCTTCGGGACGGAGCACAGTACGACGGAGCATACGATACTCTGTGTCGCGCCAAAGAATGTGATTGCAGTTACCAAAGTCATGTTGAAGATCAATGAGAAGATTATCATCCAGGATTGGGAGCAACGGCAGATGCCTCGGTGAGTTTGAATAGCGAGTTTAAGAGAAGAGTTTAATAATAAGAGCACTGACCTAATACACCACTCATAACTCAAAAACAGCTGAACAGATTTTAATTATCTCATATTTGATGGATTCGTGTCCGCCCCGAATAATAAAATAACTGTTAAAGTATCGAAAAATTTACGGTAAATTTTACCGTTTATTTATAAATGAAGTTCTTCCGCAATTGGCAGCTCACTCATCATTGACTGTTAGGCGGTAGGGAGTCCGCTGGGTCAGCTAGTCTATTTATAGTTATAAAAATGAATATAATAATAATAATAATAATACCTTGGACGCTATTTACACACATATACGCTATACGTTAGTCGTAACAAATCAAATGGCCCAATCGGTTTGTATAATTCCTATTTGGCTTTATTCTCCTCAGTCCAGAGGAGGTTTAGATAAAAATGAAATTACGAAAAATGCAAAGAAACAGCCAAAAAGTCGAAAAATATTTTTTATGGAAAGTTCAGCCTCTTTCGTTAGATTGCGTTGGTAGCCGTCGATCTGGCATCATTAAACTCCTTCGTCGTTGATTAATGTATTTACTACATTCAACCTCTTTGTTTGTAGTGGAACTTGTGTTTGACAGTGCGATGTATAAAGTATGTAAGCAAAGAGTTTCGTTAATCTGAGGTCTGATGCGTACAATGCTCAACTACGGGCCGATAATGTTGATATGGATTTCAGAAACCTATGAAGGTGTCTCTAAAGTGATAATTATGAGAATAACTATGAGAATACCAAAACAGTTTAGCCTAGCAGGTAGTGACCCTGCCTACGAAGCTGACGGTCCTGGGTTCAAATCCCGGTAAGGGCAAATATTTCTGTGATGAGCATGAATATTTGTTTCTTAGTCTTGGATGTTTTCTATCCGCCTTATTCATAAACGTCTAATAAACCTATTTTAACTATAATGCCGTTGTAATTCGTTTGTATTTGTTTGTCACTTTGCAATTTGTGTTTGTGAGAAAAGGGCACAGCACATTTTAGCTATCATAGGTTTGATAAATTTTATGAATAAGACGGTATGTATTTACCTCTATTCAATATGTCGTCGTCTAGTACCCATAACACAAGCCTTGTTGAGCTTAGTATGGGCCTCTGTTTGAGTAAGATTGTCCTCTAATATTTATTTATTTTTTATGCACACTGCTAGGTATAGGCCTCTTCTTTACCACGCCATCTACTCCTGTCTCTCGTCTTGACTTCCCGCATCCACTGCCTACCAGCTATGGCGATGATGTCGTCCGTGCATCTGGCCGATGGTCTGCCTACTGAACGCCTTGCGGTTCTGTGTAGTCACTCTGATACCGCCTTGGTCCACCTTCCGTCATCTCTCCTTGCCAAGTGCCCACCCCCTCTTCAATTCGGCAGTGACCCTGCCTACGAAGCCAAGGGTCCCGGTTCGAGTCCCGGTAGGGGCAACTATTTGTTTGATGAGAACGGAGGTTTGTACCCTTGTCATGGTTGTTTATCTATCTATGTATAATATTTATCTGTATAAGAATGTGTATCGTTGTCTAGTACCCAAGATATAGGGAATCCTAGTTTGGGGCTAGATCAATGTGTATAAATAGTGTCCAAGGTATTATTATTATTATTGTTATTATTATTATTTTTACTATTATAATCTCGTGATTCGTTTGCCGACATCGTCGATCTTAGTACGTCTTGTATCTCCGTAATGCGAGTATGATCTTGAAGCCTGACGCTCCGCCTTACTCGAACACATGTAATTGTTTGTATTATTTTCTGTGAGTCAGGTTTAAGGACGCCCCAGTGGGTTCGTCCTGCCTGGCCGCGGTGCAGGAGTTGTCTCGTCTCTCGCACGCGATACGAACCGGCGCCTCCACGTTGGAACGCGCCAACCTCACCCAGTCGTTGGCGGTGCACTCGGGAGAAATACTGCAGACGCTGGATAGAATGAATGCGCTTACTGTGAGTACTGCTTGGAAAGGGCAATCACAATAGTTTATTGCACCATACAAAAGTTAACAGACACATAAAATGGAAAATACATGTACAACGGCGAGAATATACAGGCTATAACAAAATTATGTAGTTATTTTTGGGAGGTTGTTAGGGACTTAATTCTGAACATATTTTACTAAGAAACCAATTTGAATTGAGCAAGTTTAATTTTCACCTCTCCATACATATTGGGCGGTCAGCCGATTTATACGGGGAAGTGAAAAATATAGTTGCTCTGATCAAATCGGTTTCAAACTGCTCAGAAAAATTTCCCTTACTCCCCTTAAAATATGACTACCGTAAAAGGGGGTAATTGGAATTGAGGGGCTAATTGAAACTCATAGAAGATGCAGCGAAATCTCTGCATTTCCTATTAGCCCCCTTTTACCGGCATATATTTCTTTTACACCCGTATTTATTTATTTCTTTCCTTCCCTCTTGGACCAGATGAACTCCTGCTGAGGACCTGTCTATTAGATAAGATAAGATAATGTTTTTTTTTAAATATAAATATTACAGTCAAGGGGTCTCCTTTTAAGTATAAAATAATTTGCCAGGAGACTCTAATTCTTTCACAGTGACATAGTGCGAATTGGAAACAAACTAACCTAAACTTAGTCTACAAATTTTTAATGAAAGGTTATTTAAATAAGTAAGGCTATGTTAATACAATACTTAAACAACAAAGCATAACACAGTTTAGGTTTACTGGTTTGATACATTAAGTAGTGCTGCCTGTAATCAGCAACAGCCTATATTAGATGTTCTACATCCAATTTGTAAGCCCACTATCAGCCCACACATGGAGCTATTGAAAAGAAACCTATAAGTAGCGTGAATTACCTACTAGACTTACATTACCAATCCTGTAGATTGAAAGTAAACAAAGAAATGTCATTGGCCAGTAAAAAACCATTAACTTTGACGTTCACATCATATATTTATTTATTGTTTCTCGTCTTTGATTCAGGACGTATGCGTCAGTAACCTGAGTTACCGACCGGTGTAGTTCCTTACCAGTACCTCCGTTCGCAGAGGGCCTTAATTCTCAAAACTTACGTTACGTAACTTCAATTTCTGCATTACAGAAAGAACTAGAAACAGTCAAGAAGAGCACCAACATAGCAAACTTCAAGACAGAATTCGCGGTCGTCTACGAACGCAAGCAAGCCGAGAGGAAGCGAGACAAATATAGGCGGCTTCTTTCGTTTGAAAGCCTCGCCCTCTACCCCGACTATCAACGCCGCCTGCTGGTGTTGCGAGAACTAAACTACATTGACGAACATGACAGCGTCATCCTAAAAGGCAGAGTAGCTTGCGGCATGGGTACCAACGAGCTCATAATCTCTGAACTGGTATTCCGCAATGTATTCACGGATAAGAATCCGGCGGAGATTGCCGCGCTGCTGAGCGGTTTCGTGTTCCAGGCAAGAACGCAGATTACGCCGACGCTGACTGATAAGTTGACGGAGGGCGTGAAGGTGATTGAGCAAATCAACGATGAGCTGCTTGGGATTGAGTCAAAGTATTTGGTAGGTAAACCAACATCCACTTACACATATTATAATTAGACTTCAGCCAATCAGGTTTTCGTATTTATTACCAAGCCAAGATGTTAATATCCTTCAGTCCAATTAAGGGTTAAAAAAACTAAAAACATCCTCCCGAAATCATCAGGTAATTGTTTAGACGGATCAAATGAGCCCAACTCGATGGGTTTACAAGTAACACAACCAGTCTTCTGTCTACCACTTTCAAGCTCCATCTTCAGGTGGTGATGATGAAAAAAAAATCTAGTGAAATGAACAGATCTTATCACGCCGAATCTTACGAGCTAATTTTGATGGAATTCCTAGTAAACATCTCCATAGGGTTCCATCTCCCACCTTCGAGCTTCATCTTCAGACCAGCTCGATGGTATCAAATTATTATGTCATGTTTTTATCATGCAAACCTTACGTAAAGTAAGTCAAATAAGACAATAAGGATAATGATTACAACAGTCATTATATTAGCTCCGAGGTTATGTCATTGCATCTCCACAAGACCAGGGGCCCAATTCCGGTACACAATGACAGCTCCATGACAATTACATGACGATTACGGTCAACTTTAGATATCCAATATTCAGCGTTTGGAGAATATATTTTTTATGGTAAAAAATATTTTGATTGGTATGCATAATAATTTAGTTCATCAACAAAGGGAATGGGTTTACAAAATTGTTAGATATTGGATATCTAAAGTTGACTGCAATCGTCATGTAATTGTAATAGAGCAGTCATTTTGTACCGGAATTGGGCCCCTGGTGTCTCCACTTCGCGTGAAGGTATCTTTCATTGGAATGACTATTTTCTGCAACAACTGCGAGGTAGTTAGCAATGTTGAGCTTAAACCACAAATTCCTTTTACACTTTGGGTGTATGTGTATTGTATGGGTGTATTTTTTTATTATTTGTGTTTCCTATCAGCTGTTATCTGTCACCTTGACGCAAAGACATGGTCTGTTTCATCGTCTTTTCATTCGGATACGGACGGCCCAGAGATTGCGTTTCGTTTTATATATATTTTTTTTTTAACCGCCGTGTTCGTGTCATGAATGCATCGATGTCAAATATTTCCGAAGAGTCCGAAATAACAACTTTTATTCTTATTTTAAATCTCTGTCTATGGTTGCAGTTACTTGATGGTTGTTGATTGTTGTTGTTGTTCAGCAAAAGCTTGCCAAACAATATACAGGGTGTTTGGTGCATCGTTTTCCAAATCAAAATGGCGGATAGAAGGGGTCATTTGCTATCTCCTGGGGCCACAAAAAAGTTTTGACCTAAATATTTTTTTATTTTAATATTTTTTTAGAAAATCCTCCAGAATTTTCCTTTATACTTGAATAAATAAAAAAGTTATTAATAAAACCTGCAATTATTTACTGTTTTTGGTTGTGTAATATTGTACGGTTCTATCTTCTTTCTAATAATGTACAATAATGCCATAAAAACATTACTAAGTTCATTAATTTGCCCTCTTTGTATCGGTCGGGCGGTAGCATTCAGCTGATATTCGACAGGTCTGTACGAATAAACATGATTTTTTAGATAGGAAGAAATTTTCAATTGTTCTTTAATCACAAAAATACATTTAGATATTTATAAATAAATAAAATATTGCTCGAATTGCCAACCTTCATTGCGTATGCACGCGAATCATCGATTCCTTATTTCTACAGTGGTAGTTCGTAAGCGAATTTCCTCTTTAATTACGGCGAATGCTGATTGTATCCTTTGGGAAAAATCTTCTCTAAATTCAACTTCCGTAGCGTAGACTAACTCTTTCGCCCGTCCCCTGATGTAGAAGTCCAAAGGGGTCAGGTCTGGAGAACGTGGAGGCCATGGAATAGGTCCATCCCTCCCTATCCACGAATTTGGGAAAACATTATCCAAGTGTTCCCTGACTGACCTACGTATGCGAAACCATTTGTAGCACCCGTCTCTGTCGCGATGCTAAACGTTGGCAAATCCACGAATGCATTGAGAGTTATCGGCAACAGCGTATATGACCTCTGACCTCTTTACAGGCGTCTATCAAGGAGGTATACTTTCTTCTATTCTCGATTTTCATTAACTCTGAACCGAATCTGAAAAAGACTCAATTCATCCACTTTTACTTTGGCGGCCGCCAGCCAAGAGCATTGTCGACCTCAGTGGATGGAGTCTTGATCGATCAAGTCCAGGTCACCACGTTCCTCGGCTTCGAGCTGGACAGAGGACTATCCTGGGCCCACCACATTCACAAGATATTCGGGCGCTTCGGAGCTGCGTGCTCGGGCTCAGCCGCCTAGCCAGGACCGCACCCACTGATGTCGTACGCTCGTGCTACTTTGCGACTGTGCACTCCTTACTGCTATACGGCACCGAGATATGGGGAACCGCTGCCGACTGGGAGCGCGTCTTCAGAATGAAAAAAAGGGCCGTAAGCACGAGTGCCGCGGGAAACGCACGCCAGATCGTACTTCAAGGCGCTCGGTATCATGATGCTACCATCCATACTGATCTTCCAGATCGCAGTGTACGTGAGGGAAAACCTCCACTCGATCCGAACGCACGCGGTCGTCCACAGATACAGCAAACGCAAAGCGGCCGCCAATAAACTCGTCCCAGTAGCCCACTCATTGATGAAGGCCGCAAAACAAACTCAGGTCGCAGGACCAACTGTCTACAATAAGCTGCCGTAACATCAATATCACCTCGGCCCCAAACATCAATATTTTTAAATCTAGACTAAAACGCTGGCTTGTCGAGTGGGCGTTTGTGTTGCCGGACCGAACGGACGTGTCCCCCCGAGATCTCCCAAACGCATTTAAACAAACAATAGTTTTCATCCCCGGCGCGCGCCTTTTGTTCTGCCTCCGGAGGCCCGAAAACGAGCCTGGCTTATACCGCGTGTTACTGTAAGGGTTACCTGGGGAATGTGCGTGATCCATCTAGGCACCCCATCTGTGCAATACCACGCATTTCAGTGATTGTGATGATACTAGTGCGGTCAAGTGTAATGAATGCCCAGAGAACTGCGCGATACTCTTAGGCATCCCATCTGTGCAAGCCCTAGAATTTATTCTAGGCCATGTGCACGTCTGAGCCACGCAGCGACAGGCCGGCAGCGAGCGACGCCTACGCAACACACCCTCAACGCTACTGCCTCCACCACCACCGCCGCTAAACACACCAACCTGGTGAGATCATTCCGATTAGGACATCATTGATAGTGATTACCTACCTCTAACTTTATTTCTCTCAGCACCACTCGCCGCCTGACAATAATAAACCACCACTTACCGCGGCCGCGGTCGCCCCTATTGACTAAGGCATAATCACATTTATAGGTGCGTCATAGGCAGGATATAACAATTCCCTACCTACGCAATATCAAAATCAACTAATAAAACATTATTATAGCTACATATACTTACATTGCTTTGCCTGAAAATAAATTCGAGATAATTCTCCTCGAGATTTATTTTCTCCTCATCTTCGAAAGACCATTCAAAACAGTCATTAACAATAACCATCCACTAAACCCTGAAACTCAGTGAATAAGCCAACCCAAAACTTAACAATCCTAGAATTATTTTTATGTAGCTAAACTGCAAATATACTAAACCCGACAATAAACAAAAACTAAACAAGTGCAGGCCATAAAAATGCCATCTCACCAAACTCCCAGAAACTAGACAAAACAATTGACTGCTATTTAGGAACAATTGAAAAAGCTTCGAAGCACAAAAGGCTCACAACGTTCCCTCACACATCTGGCACCCATTCTATGGTGTCAGCTCATCTTGGAAATACCGGGAAACATAAGAATAAAAATAGATCGTAAAAAGCCAAACAGCGTCTCTCATCATACCGGCCGTACACCTCTTAGAAACAACCCACACACACACATTCATATCAGCTAAAATACCACGAGGCTTTCTCCTGTAGTAATATCTCACAATCTAAACTCTACCAATGCCCAGAGATGGAAACTGCCTGTTCCATGCAATTGCAGACAAAATCAACCATCTGTTTGGAGCGACATTCAACCATACCCACATCAGAAGTGACTTAGCTAGATACGTGGAAGCTAACAGCAATTATCCACGCATCAAACATGCGATCGACGCACCAAACGCAGAAGCTTTCACTGAGTACATAAAAAATCTCCACATACAGGGCACGTGGGGCGGTGAAGAAATTATCATAGCAGCCGCGGAGTTCTACGTAATAAGTGTAGCGATCCATCATACCTAAATACAAAACTAAGCAGGAACCTACCCAATAATAGTAAAACAAAACATAACCATTTCTAACTTTATCCGGTCCGACAAGCCCACAAAAATAAAACAATAATGCAAGCCCGTCTACTACATAACTGCATATTCTGAGAAATAGCGAGAAACAGTAAACAATTGCACATCATAAAAGGATCATTTCACCATCTTCCAGAAAACAGGCAATTAACAAAAGACTTCCACTGATGAACAATAACAACAATAAAATCGGAGACTTTTTGTCCTAAGCGGCTCTCTACCGAGAATAAGGGCGCACGAAGATACGCACAAACTTTGACAATCGCAACCCGTACGATCTGTTAATCGTAGACAAAGGTAGTTCAAATAAATCACGCTATATCTAAGTTCTTTCTTTCAACAACATCCCAAGAACATAACCTAATGGAAGCCTTACCAACGCTGAGATGGTAACTGCCTATTCACCGCAATTGCTGACTAAATTAATCACCTATGTCAATTAACATGCTGGTTGCATGTTAATTGACATAGGTGATTAATTCTCACATTCACAAGGATTCACTCACATTCGTAAGGACCTAGTTAAATATGTAGAAGAAAACGGCGATGAACAGAACAAAGCTCGCAATCACTGAGCCTGAAATCCTTAACAACTCACCACTAAAATCTACGCAATTACGGTACTTGGGCTGGAGAGGAGATTATAATACCAGCTGCCGAATACTTTCTACTTAACGCAACAATCCACCAGCAAAATACACCATCGCTCACATTCACGCCCAAGAATCCAGCGGATGCAGTGAAATCTATCAACCTCAACGTCACAGGACACCACTACGACAGCGTTTACTTGCTTGAATCGCCAAATTTACCCACGGATCAAGCAACCGATAACCAAACTGATAACACCATACTTCCGCCGATACTTAATGCAACACCCATGACCTCCTCAGGGTCAACCATAACATCAACAGAAGACACCCCAGACAACACCGGATATACGATGATACGAAACAGCCCCATATTTAAACCACAAGTCACATGCGATCGTATGCGCATTGCTACTTGGAAGGTTAGAGGATGCGCCGAAATAACTAAAAGACTCAACATTGACGCGGAATTGACTAACAAAAACATACACATAGCCTATATACAGGAAACAAACATGATACATATGTCAAAATACTATCTCTGGTATCTGTATGCTCGCATCGGACAAGACGCTATAAAGAAATACAGGAAAAAGGGAATTATAGGAACAAACCTCCTTCACAATATTGCACATAAATATTTTAAAAGTTACATCAAAAGAAAATGCATGTACAAGGGCGAGCTTGTCTCTGAAAAGAGATTTCTTCCAGCAAAACAAGGCATTACAGGAATTGCTATCATAAAAGGGTAGGCAGTGCACGATAATTACTATAACTAAAATGCCTAGGAATAAATTAAAATATCTGTAAAATACAGATAGCAAATACGAAATAATTACCGATATATACATAAACCTTACATATAATAAAATAAATACAATAACTTTTACGAAAGAGACATGTAGAGCTCTTTAATATGTTTCTTAAAAGAAAAAAGAGTCGGACTGTCTCGAGGTGCGTTCCAGAGTCGGACCGCCCGCAGCCTGAAGGAGCGTTTATACGCAGCGCTGCTATGCCGCGGAGTAGCTAAAAGTGAATAATTAAATATCATCGGAGAACTGCTCATGGCAAACTTAAAAGTAGAAAGACGAAAATTCTTATAAGAGACCCCATAAACAACCAGTGAATTGGACGTAGTTCCAATACGAACCGTAAACGAAATCAAATATCTCGGCACATATATTACGGCAGGACATAGGACCCAATAAAAAAGAGGTGCCGGCAAGCCAGATGCAATTCCAAGGCCCTAATGCATTTTATAAAGAAATCCAACATAGACTGAAATATAGTGCGCCTGATTTACAAAATGGTCACTGCACTGTTTATAAAATACGGACAAAAAGCGGCAACCCTCACTAAAGCAAACAGTTGACAGTCAGTATATGAACGCCTGATCCTCAGAGACATGTTTGAGAACGCCAGAAGCTATCCAAGATACCACAAATTTCATGACTGACTACAGGACAAAACGATATCCAAACGAATCAAAAACCACCGGATATGTTACTATACATATTCTGCGACGCCCACAACAGCACTTACTACACGCTCCATTCAAATACGAAGCAAGGAAGAAGAAAGCCGGCCGACTTATATACACCTGGAAAGATTTCCTTAAGCATGACATCAAACATCAAACACAGTTACTGGACAGAATCATCACACAACAGGGACGATGTCAGGATGGCCTAGAGGCAAATATACCGTATCCCAGAAACAGACAGCAAAAGCGAAACTGGGAACTTACCGGATAACCCAAACGAACACGACTCAGGAAACTCAACTATTAACAATAACTGAAAATAGAAGGAAAACAAGAACTTGAAGAAAACAACAGCTGCTCTCCAAATCCCACATCCTCCCCATTCCACATATCCTATATTGGCTTCAGGCTGAAGAGTCGGTCGATTGAATTCACTATCCTTCCCTTCCTACAGAGCAGGTCATTCCGCCCCCCCTCAAAACTTGTGCCCTCTGATATGCCGGCCGAAAGACCGGAACAGGTTTAGAACCCTGGCTGGAGAAGCACCATTCATTCTTCATTCATTCATAGACTAAAACGCTGGCTTGTCGAGCAAACGTTCTACAGCTATAATGACTTCATATTCATATTCATATTCATTTATTACGCCGTCATTTATTATATTATATGTTTATATTATTATATACATTTCAACTTCATTAATTGACATCATTATTTTATTTATCTACATACGTATCATAAACCCTCATTACTGCGTCCAGAAACCACACGTTACGACCAGCATAATAATAAACTTCTTGGTAAAAACTCATTTCTTATATCCGAATATTGATCATTATGACCATAATGTACCAAAATTTGTCAAATTATGACATTCAAATTTCGAACGCCGACGCCTCTACGCCTGCGTGCCGCCCCTAGTTTGTCTGTGAAGTTGGTACTACAAAACAAGCTAATCAACTGCAGAGCAATGATCAATGTCACAATGCCAGTCGAACATGCGGATCCTGAACACATCAAAGAGAGCTTATGATATGTGTGTAGATAAACTAGTGTATGTAACTGTACATAATTAGGCATTAAAACTCTCGAGTGATATTATTATGAAAATCGCTTTCGGCTCGTTTCATAAACCCACTCACGAGTATTAATGCCCTCCATTATGTAGCAGTCACATAAACTACTATTTTTATGTTTGCCATTGCGTAGTTTTATTTATGTGACATTCCACTTTATCGTTGCTATTTTATTATTAATACAATTGTATTGTACCTGGTATTGACATGTAATGAAATTTATGAATAAAAGGAGATTGACGAAATTTATACAGCGGGTGTGAAAGCAGCCGCCGGGCGGGGACGCCCAAGAAGGTCCTATAAAGACCAAATCGTCGATTTGTTAGTGAAGGGGCAAATACGAAGTACCCGTAAACGGCGAGCTTGCATGAAGAGACTTATGAATGTTGAGAAAGCGAGAGATGTATGCCAGGATCGTAGCAGGTGGAGGTCTTTGGTCTCTGCCTACCCATCTTCTGGGAAATAGGCTTATATCTTATCTTATATCTTATATCATTTATTTATAAATAAATTATGTAATTATGGAAGTCGTTATAGCCCTCGGCGTTAGCCGGGACATAATGTTTTACTGAATTTAATTAGCCGCTGGTAAATAATGTGATTTTCACTTATAGTTCTATCGTTATGTCCTTAAAGTCTAATTTCGTAAAATACGCACTGCGCCCACAGCCCAGCTCAACCCAAATCAGGCTGGCCACGGCGACGGCGCGCGGCGGCAAGGTTAAATCGGTTAAATGCGGGTCGGACCCGCACACGATGGGTTCCGTACCATCGTACAAGAACACTTAACCGCTAAAAATAATAAAACAAAAACAAAATAACTGTCCTAACCGAAATGTCCCAACGTGGATTCGAACCCAGAAGCCTAAGATTGCGAAACCGATATCAAACCAATTGCTCTACCACAACCATGTAATAAGCCGCGAAATCTACGATCATATTTGAATCATGTTATGGCTTGTTGTATCACGGGTGGTGTTAAAACACGTCTCGTCTATGGGGGGGAAGTCTCGTGTAGGTCATTATTAGTTGCTGTAGCGGCAACAGACATACAAATTATGTGAAAAATTAAACTACTTATTACGGTTCATGAGACCAGCCCGCTAACGGACGGACGGATGGACAGCGGAGGCTTAGTAATAAGCCGCGAGTGTTGCAAGACGCTGTAATATACCTATTGTAGTAAACTGCAAAGATTCTATAAAAATAGAAGATACAATTCTATTTCGCAACTGGACTAATGTGTCAAATATCATCAGGATGTATGTGATGCTCAATATCCTCGCTGGTCATGTTCGCGTCGGGCGGGAAAGATAGATCTGCACCGTGGGAGCCGCAGCTTAGACTCCTAAATGTTTTACCTATATTTTTTCTATTCTAGGTCGGTCAGTTCGAGGGTCAGCCGGAGCGGCTGAACTTCGGCCTCGTTCGAGTGGTCTACGAGTGGGCGCTCGAGAAACCCTTCGCCGAGATCATGGACCTCACTGATGTGCAGGAAGGCATTATAGTGCGGTGCATACAGCAGTTGCATGAGGTAATGGGCTATTTTCATCATCGTAATCATCGGCATCAGCAGCATTGGCCAACACACTGTTGAGTATACATTAGGTGGGTTCCCTATGTGGTTTCGAATGTAATTTGATTGATTTTCCTTGCACCGATTACCATTGATCGATTGCTCAGTTGGACGATGGCTTATTTCTACGAAGCCTTCATTAAAATGTATCGAAATTGTGAAAGTGAAATCTAAATGTATTAATGCATTCCGCTGCCTGTATTTCAATTTCTGTAGCGGTTATTAAACAAAAAAATGTTTTTAAGTAGTGAATATGAGAGGAACTTCAGATGATATTGTAACAGACGTTATAGCATTGCTCCCCTCGCTATGCTCAGGATTCTACTTTAAAATCCCTCGCTTCGCTCCGCTCGGGATTCAAAAAACACTCGCCTGCAAAGTAGTTCTTTATTTACTCACTTGGTAAACTATCTACTATTGAAGCGCTGCTTACTTCTGAGCAACCGGCCAGGAGCCACCTATTTTCTGCTGCTTGTGAAAGGATTAGTACATTGTTGTAGAAGCTGGAAAGTGAGCAATAGATGGACAAGTGATTTTAAGAGACCTCTAAGAGACGAGCCTTTTGGGCGAGACATTACATAGTGCTATTCATGGCTACTGCGAGGAAATAAAATTACTTATGCAGAATATATATTTTTAGATAAATTAGGTTTTGAACTCCCCTTGGCGGAGTCCGCCATCTTCCACAATTGACAGCACAACCCATGCACGCTTTTACCGACGCGGCGGCATGACGCATGCTTTTACCGACATGGCATGAAGTGCCAAAGAGGCTCGTTCATCTGAGTGAAGTGCCAGCTGTTGATATGTCACAGAACTATAACAAACAAGCCAACAATGTTTTTTCACACCTTTCATTCGGAAAAGTAAGTTTTGCTCCACGACGAGAGGGATACTTTGATAAATGATACTTTTCTGTTTAGGCTACTTTTTAATTTATTCATTGGCATGTAGCATTTACGCAATGTGCCAATTGAACACAGATCTTTATAAAATAATCGATTGTAATTTCATCGTAGTCGATTAAAAACGAACATGTTTTAAGTTTTAACTTTAACAACGTTATATGAAAATTTATGAATTTTTCGTAACATTTAAAAAAATGTCACAATAAATTATATGTTTTACTGAAATCAAAACTATCGATGACTGTTATTGTGATTGTGATGTGTTATTATGAATATTTTATTTGTGACCTTTCCCTAATCCTTCACAATCCGCCATTATAAAAAAACTTTTGTTTACGTTATTCGATTACTGTAAAAGTGGTGAAAGTATAATTCAAAATATAGTTATTTCATTATTTTTAGAATATTTTATTTCAATTTTCCTCATAGACGGCGTGAAAAGTTATATGTGTCAACTCAGGAGCAATAGTTATTTGTGTCACAAGGGAGCAAAATTATGTATTTACGGCGAGGGCGGTACATTGAGCATAACCACAGATTAATAAAGAGTTGCGTAACGACGGATTCAAGCGTTAACCCAAGACGAAAATAATTTTGCTCCTGAGTGACACATACAACTTTTCACACCGACTATGAGGAAAATTTAAATTGCTCTAAAAAAATTAAATTTGAATTATACTTTTACAGTAATCGAACAACGTAAACATGTTTTTATATAATGACGGATTGTGAAGGATTAGGGAAAGGTCACCACAGATAAAATATTCCTGTGTACTTTTACTATTGTGTAAAAATAATCGAATCGAATATTACAATGGTTTCGGATATCAATATTCATTATATCACAATAACAGTCATCGATAGTTTTGATTTCAGTAAAACATATAATTTATTGTGATATTTTTTTAAATGTTACGAAAAATTCATAAATTTTCATATAACGTTGTTAAAGTTAAATCTTGAAACATGTTCGTTTTTAATCGACTACGTTGAAATTACAATCGATTATTTTATAAAGATCTGTGTTAAATTGGCACATTGCGTAAATGATACATGCCAATGAATAAATTAAAAAGTAGCCTAAAAAGAAAAGTATCATTATACCTGACGTTACCTGGCTTTAAGCCTAATATTGAGAGTAGCATACTTGACTTCCTTTCCGGTGCGACAAAATTAGCCCCAAATAGCTCACTTCCTGTTTAAAACTCCTAAAATACATGTCATATCCGTTTTGAACCTCAGCAACATTGCGCGCGTAAAGTTTCAGAAATGGCGGCAATTGTAGCCAGCGTTATTGTGCGCGCTCAATTTTCAGGTCATTGGCGTTTAGTATTTCTTTCCGTGCGCACGTGTTTAACAAATTTGAAAATATTCCAAGTTACTTTTCGAAATATCCTTGGAATTTTGTTACGGTTATAGTGTTAATTGTTCAGTGTAACAGCAAAAAATAATCCGTTTAATAAAAACCGAGGTAGATAGCCCCGCGTAGTGAATCATCGAGGAGTGATCGCTACAGCAGTTCCACTTCCACGTCTCCGGAGAGGAGGAGCAGCCGGAGGAGAAGCCTTCGGGGGAGTAAGAAAGAATTCAAGGACAAGTAATCTGGAAAAATAGTTCCAAGTTTCAGCTAGTAACATCTCGGCAATGCATGATCGTATGCTAAACAGATCGAGTGATGCAATGTTTAGTAACTCACACAATCTCGCAATAAGATATGTTTAATTCTGACATTGAATTTATTAGGAATATCACTCCCTTTGATATAGGAGTGATATTTATAAGTAGCTATTTGTAACTACCCTCGAAAGTACAAACATTGCATTCATCCGAATCTCACGCCGAGAAAATCATAAATAAATCCAATCCAATCAGATTAGGTATTTGCCGTTCGCATGAGATACAAACTTTTATTGTTCTGTGCTGGAGTTCAATGAACTCGAGTGCGCTAAGTCCTTAGATGGCAATCATACTTGGCGGGAACGTAGTGACCGCCCATGGTAGTACCACATGGTTTGATCAAGCAGAAGGAGGCGCAAAAAGGGATATTTTCGACGGTCAGGTCTTGGCTTGTTGAGCACCAAGCAGATTCCGGCTACAGGGATAAGGTATGTAATACAATCAAGGAGATGTCTTCCGAGGGGGAATATAATAAAATCGATTCTTATCAATTGCGAAATATTGACGTTGGACGAGTGGATCTCTACTCAATCTATACTCAATGCATTCACGACCATCGCGTAATGGTAACCTCGTGCAAGATTTTGCCCTCGGTGGATATTCCATAACTAATCCCAGTTTTACAGATTTTATGTCCGAGGAAGGAGAAACCTGGAGATTTTTCGTGAGTTTGACCTCCAGAGCAAGGCAAACAGAGGAGGCAAGCCCTTGTGCGACACGGCGACTGCGTGCATTTTTGTGAGTTAGACCTCCAGAGCAAGGGGAGTAGAGAAGGTGAGCCCTTGCAATGCTGGCTGCCCGCTACACTTAGCCCGCGCCCGCGCGCAGCGGTGACGCGCCCCCGCCGCCCGGAGCCGGCATACGGCGAGCTCTCCGGGCCGCCAGCCTGCGCAAGGCTGGTGCGTGCACGGAGGGAGGCAGAAGGCGAACGACGACGCGGCGACTACGAGCCGCAGCCAAATGTAGGTGCCGCAGCCCAGTCTGAGCGCCATAAGTACACCAATCAGCGCAGCTTGGCTACAGAGAAATTGAAATTCCCTCGTGAAGTGACCTGTTGATCAATCTACATTGTAATATACCGCTGATACAGTTTCTGCAACTTAGTCCACCTGCAAGGTTTAAAGCGACATTGACATGCAGTTATGTCAGCCGTTAGCGGTTATGCCGGTAGTGCCTGCGCGTAAGGGGACACCTCTACTAAACGCTCGTGTGAGTATGAAATGACTCAGTCTATGCGAGACGGTTCAATTAAACATCTTGCGCAAAGATGTAGATATCTGATGGCTGGTTGTCGTGCATTTCTAGTATCCCGGCGAAACTTGAGATCTAACTCAGTCTCTGCAACGTTTCCATCTGTGCAAGGTTCAAAGCGACATTTTCATACGATAAACATCGCCTGATGTTGGTAGAACGAGGCGGACAGAGTGGAGGCAAACAATTTTCTTACAGTTTTATTGTAACGTTTTACTCATTTACGTGATATCTTAACCCTTATTAAACCAGAGACGAAGAAATATAAAATCAACACTATTTTATATTCCATTTATGCTAATTACTTTATGTAACTCTCTTTGCTTCGAAATCAATAATTTCTATTTTAGCGCTGCTGCTTTTAATGGATTAAAAGGGAGTTCTATACATTAGGTATGTGGCTGGAGGACCGGCTATCTATATAATACAATACTCAAAGGGTAATCATAAACTGCTCTAATTGTGGTGTTGGACTTACCTTTAATATGTTAAACCATATTTTTAAAGAACTTTGAGTACCTACCTAGTTGATTTCCTCCAACCCCTAATATAACAACGCGTTACAATCTAACAACAGAGCCGTCGTTTTTCAACCCGACTACTTTCATCAATCCGACAGGATATGGCCGGCAATATGCCTACTTCACGGCTTCAGATAGTTATCATTGTAGCAGTCACCTTTCAGATTCACTATCCAAAGATATAGTCTGCATATATTATTCAGACAGTTATCCACCAGGATATTGTCGGAGCCATATAGAGAAGTTATCTACATTACTTCTCACAAATGACCTACGTGTCACTGGACCGCGCAGGTCTTCATAGTTCACTAGGTAAGTGGCTGTAAGAATTCACTTTTCAGTCTATTAGCCAAATGGAGCTGATTACAGTCCTCGAGTCTCTCAGGACATTAGTATAAATTTGAGATTATATATCGTGATGTATATTTTTTTCACATCTCCACTATTTATTTGGTTGTTTCTCAATAGTCGCTTTACTTCGACATATCCCAAGCGAACAGCAAAGGCAGCTTTAACCAAGTCGACGAAATCGAGGTAATCTAACCATAATGTGTCTTGGATGTGGCCGGTGCGGCATACAGCCCACAAGCAGAGTTCCTTAATATTTCTACAGCTGTTCCGTACAGTACCTACATAGTAAAGGAATAATAATTATAAAGTGAGTAGCAATGGAGTATTGAATATCGGACTGAGCATGATATACATTAGCATATTGAGCGTGGGCGCCATTGTGCCTCTGCCGCCCCGTATGGGAAAAGGCGTGACGCTATGTTATGTTAGGCACCAACCTGGTATTTCTACCAGTGAACTGTTTTTCAAAACTTTTATCCATTACACATTATTATTTTAATGAATGTTATGACCACGCCGGATTATCCCAGTGAAGTATGTACTTTTATGGTTCAGTCCTAGGTAACATGATTTCACATAATGTTGTCTACACATCTGCGGGTAATAATGAAAACGCGTCAGATACTTGTATTAGGTATCTGATCAATGTAAATTGAATACGATAGATACTAAACTTTTTTATCACTGTAGGCATTTACAAATATGCTTATTACACGTAAACTTGTCTTTTTCTCTATGCTTGCCCACTGTGGAAGCATCTTCAGTTTAGTCAGATAGCCACACTAGCTCCTAGTAATAGAATCAGCAGCCACATCTAGCTATTCTTCTCAGAAGTGATACGAAAAGGTATTTAGATTAATTGAGTAACTTTATTATTAAAGTCAGAGTACAGACTTGTTCGCCAGTCTTTTGCAAAGACCAATTATATGTGGAAGTACATAATCAGTGGTAATGTATCCAGGAGGCGCACTCCCAATTCAAAATACAGCAATTGTAATTTGATTATACCTAGTGCTAATCACTAATTTCATCAATGTTTTGTGTTTAAATGAGATTGGCCCTGTCTGTGCAAGGTACAAATTATAATAACTCATTTTCACATGTATTCGATTCGGCACGCCTACGTCTCTAGCTCCGAGTTTCGTAGGTCAGGTGACCCACCTGATATCCTGACCTCACAACTGCAGTCTTGGTAGTCGTCGAGGTGAATGGCGAGCTAGCAGCCAACCGCCGAGCACCAATCTCGATGAACTTGTACTTAAGTGCTGACTGAAGCGAAAACCTAGTGTAAAGCTTTGCATATTCTTAGATTCATATAGATCAGATGAGTCTTAATAGCCAGAAACTAACTAACCAGCCCGAAACTCGGCTGGCCTCAAAAGATGACTTCATCAGACCTTTCTTAAGTCTGTGTTTGTTTCTATCTATTTGCCTTATTTTTGAGTTGCATTTGCGCAGCCTATCTTTTCAGTATCATAATTTATATGAGGTTTCCATAAATGAACTCCTAGTCATATCACATTGGCGTTTTTAACTCAGCAGTCGATACCAAACACTACTCAATATTAGGCTTAAAGCTATATTATACCTGACGTTACCTGGGTAACGTCAGGTATAATATAGCAATTTTACCTGAAAATAAAATTGTTATTATACATACTTACCTGGCTTTAAGCCTAGGTAAATCGCTGCCTGCTGTGCACATTACTGTGCATTGCATGATCGTGACACATTCTTAGACACGATAAGCTCTTTATTGAGTTGCCAATGACCTGAAAATTGAGCGCGCACAATAACGCTGGCTACAATTGCCGCCATTTCTGAAACTACGCGCGCAATGTTGCTGAGGTTCAAAACGGATATGACATGTATTTTAGGAGTTTTAAACAGGAAATGAGCTATTTGGGGCTAATTTTGTCGCACCGGAAAGGAAGTCAAGTATGCTACTCTCAATATTAGGCTTAAAGCCAGGTAAGTATGTATAATAACAATTTTATTTTCAGGCAAAATTGCTGTATTTTGCTCCCTCTCGTCGTGGAGCAAAACTTACTTTTCCGAATGAAAGGTGTGAAAAAACATTGTTGGCTTGTTTGTTATAGTTCTGTGACATATCAACAGCTGGCACTTCACTCAGATGAACGAGCCTCTTTGGCACTTCATGCCATGTCGGTAAAAGCATGCGTCATGCCGCCGCGTCGGTAAAAGCGTGCATGGGTTGTGCTGTCAATTGTGGAAGATGGTGGACTCCGCCAAGGGGAGTTCAAAACCTAATTTATCTAAAAATATATATTCTGCATAAGTAATTTTATTTCCTCGCAGTAGCCGTGAATAGCACTATGTAATGTCTCGCCCAAAAGGCTCGTCTCTTACAACAATTTTAAAGTTCCGGATATAAGGGAATTTCGCTCTGCTCTTAAAGAGGTCTCTTAAACTCACTTGTCCATCTATTGCTCACTTCCCAGCTTCTACAACAATGTACTAATCCTTTCACAAGCAGCAGAAAACAGGTGGCTCCTGGCCGGTTGCTCAGAAGTAAGCAGCGCTTCAATAGTAGATAGTTTACCAAGTGAGTAAATAAAGAACTACTTTGCAGGCGAATGTTTTTTGAATCCCGAGCGGAGCGAAGCGAGGGATTTTAAAGTAGAATCCTGAGCATAGCGATTGGAGCAATGCTTTATCGTCTGTTACAATATCATCTGAAGTTCCTCTCATATTCACTACTTGAAAACATTTTTTTGTTTAATAACCGCTACAGAAATTGAAATACAGGCAGCGGAATGCATAAATACATTTAGATTTCACTTTCACAATTTCGATACATTTTAATGAAGGCTTCGTAGAAATAAGCCATCGTCCAACTGAGCAATCGATCAATGGTAATCGGTACAAGGAAAATCAATCAAATTATGACATTTTTTTTAAATATTACGAAAAATTCATAAATTTTGATATAAAGTTGTTAAAGTTAAAACTTGAACCATGTTCGTTTTTAATCGACTACGTCATCGTTGTCGATTGTAATGTAATTTCATAATTACATTCTATTATTTTAATCTGTGTTCAATTGTCACATTGCGTAAATGCTGCATGCCAATAAATAAATTAAAAAAGTAGCTTGAACAGAAAAGTAGCATTGTGCTCCCTCTCGTCGTGGAGCAAAACTTACTTTTCCGAATGAAAGGTGTGAAAAATTATTTTCGTTAACGCTTGAATCCTTCGAGAATCCCGCGCTACACTCAGGATTCTATCGTAGAATCCTGCGCTTCACTCTCGATTCAATGTATCGCCCTAGCCGTAAATACATAATTTTGTTCGCCTGAGACACAAATAACTATGTCTGGCCTGCTCAAACAGGCCAGCCATGTTTTTGTTGGCAGGTGTAACTATTCATTGTTTTGAGGCCCCATTACAGACCATCTTTTGCCACATTTCCGAGCAGTGGAGTGAAAATATACATTAAATTGTGTATTACCCCCAGGTACTAATCGACGTGAAAGACGCCGCCGTTGCGATCGGTGATCCGAAACTGCAAGCGAAAATGCTCGAAGCATCTACAGCAATCAAACGAGACATCGTATTCGCTGCCAGCCTTTACACGACTCAGCGAGAGACTATCATCTCCTGACCGCGGCGGAATAAGAAGGCGGAATAACTTATCTCTTAAGCCCTAGTTTTCAGGGTTCCGTAGCCGAAGGGTCCAAACGGAGCTACTACTGTCAATCAAGTGTCCGTCCGTCCGTCCGTCCGTCACATACGTTTTAAAGTCAAACGGTTAAAGCTACAGTCTTCAAATTTACTCAGTTTAAACATGTTGTTGACCCAAAGCTATACAAATAGTTAAAACATATTTTTTTTATTTTTATGGGGGGCTCCCATAGAGATAAAGGAGGGCGCGAAAAAAACTGACCTACCCATCGAGTTTAAAATTATCGTTGTTTAAAATTCGTTGAGTAGATAAATATTGTATTTTTTATTTTAAAACACATTGGAAAACAAATGAATGAGAAAGCCACTAAAATCAGTTTTTTTATAAAATTTTGTACCGAAGAAATTTTTAACTTCCTATGGACATACAAATTTGGTGATAATATTTATATATATTACTAACAAATACCAAATCAGACTGTTTCTTTAAATTTCTCTCATTTTTAGGGTTCCGAAGAGGAATTCCAAGGAACCCTTTTTTTTTATCAAACCTTGATGTGTGTGGGGTGTCTATAGATAGGTCTTTAAAAAAAAACGGTCAAGTGCGAGTCTAAATCGCGCACGAAGGGTTCCGTACCACCGTTCAATGGAAGCGATGGTGTGGAGTGAATAGTTTGGATTTTACACAGCAAAATATTGTTTACAAAGTTATTGGTGCGGTTACTTTCACACTCCATGTACGTAAGCAGGTGCATCCATAAGTTTGTATGTGGTATTGAAAGAATTGTTGTATGGGAGCCCCCTTAAATATTTATTTTATCCTTTTTTTAGTATTTGTTGTTATAGCGGCAACATATTTATGTTGCCGCTATAACAACAAATTATGTATTTACATAATCTGTGAAAATTTCAACTCTCTAGCTAGCTAGGTTCTTGAGATACAGCCTGGTGACAGACGGACGGACGGACGGACGGACGGACAGCGGAGTCTTAGTAATAGGGTCCCGTTTGGAACCCTTCGGGTACGGAACCCTAAAAATGATGTTGAGGTTCCTGAAAACATTTTTCCTCAAAGTACATCGTTAAAGAGACAGACCCTTCCATAGTGGAAAAAATTGGGTCCTCCCCCCCACTAACTTTTGAAGTAAGAGAGTGAAGAATCTTAAAAATATATATGTTGTGTATCTCAATAAACACTTTCAACGAAAATTGGGTTGAACAAAATAAAATAAGCTGTTTTTAAGATGTAAAACATTTATTAAAAACCGGTCAAGTGCGAGTCTAAATCGCGCACGAAGGGTTCCGTACCACCGTTCAATGGAAGCGATGGTGTGGAGTGAATAGTTTGGATTTTACACAGCAAAATATTGTTTACAAAGTTATTGGTGCGGTTACTTTCACACTCCATGTACGTAACCAGGTGCATCCATAAGTTTGTATGTATTGTTGTATGGGAGCCCCCTTAAATATTTATTTTATCCTTTTTTTTAGTATTTGTTGTTATAGCGGCAACAGAAATACATAATCTGTGAAAATTTCAACTCTCTAGCTAGCTAGGTTCTTGAGATACAGCCTGGTGACAGACGGACGGACGGACAGCGAAGTCTTAGTAATAGGGTCCCGTTTGGAACCCTTCGGGTACGGAACCCTAAAAACCGTAAATATAACTTTTTTTTATTCATACAAACACTATGAAAAACAAAGTAATTATTTGCTGGTGAAGAATGATAGTGATATTTTGGCTAAGTGTATTAGGTGTCTTTGAAGTGAGTACCATCCTAATTTAATTTATTAGAGTTATATTCTACGTTCGGCACGGCACCCTAATTGTGCGATGTCCTACACGCACTTGGATGTTTTGTTAATAATCAGTCAAGTCAGGGTCGGACTCGCATTCGAAGATCGTAAAAGAAAATAATAAAGCAAAATAAAAAATAAAATAAACATAATTTCTTTAATGCACATAAATAATTAAAAAACAGATATACATTAAAATATCATACAAAGGCGAGTTTATCTCTAGCAAGAGATCTCTTCCAGCAAACCAAGTCAGGATGAGAAAGGTTTTTAAAGGGAGTTCGCGAGCCCTTTACGAGACTAAGTCAGACATCTGACTTCTGGAGTATAAATAAATAAGAACAAAGACAAGCTGTAATGAACATAACTTATGAGAAACCAGACTGGAGCAAAGGGAGAAAGGACCGCTGAGCACGGGTATCAAAATACATAGTCAGGTCATAAGTTCTGTCACATGTGCAATATGAAATAATTTAGACATGTTTATTATTTATGTAAACATTTATATAGCAAAATGAACTTAATAAAACATAGATTCTTATGGTAATAAAATTTATTCAAAATGACCCCCGCGATTTTTAATACAGGCCTTTATTCTGCGCGGCCAGTCGTCTATCGCAGCACGAACGAGGTCCATGTCAATATCGGCGGCTGCCTTAATCAAGGATGCCTTGAGGGACTCCAAATCAGGATGAGGCTTTGAGCAGGCCTTTTCCTCCAAGTGTTGCCATATCTTGTAATCTATCGGACTCAAATCTGGACTGGAGGAGGGCCAGTCTTCGTGCCGGATGAAGTCGATTTCACGCGCCGCCAGCCAGTCTTGTGTGCTTTTCGCTCTATGAGCTGGCGCAGAATCTTGTTGGAATACCCAGTGCTTGTTATTAAACATAGTATGAGAAACAGGTTCCACAAGGTTCTTGAGGACTGTATTTTGAAACACAACTGCATTCTTTTTTACGCCTTTCTCACAAAAATGTACCTCAGTTAAGCCCCAATAAGAGACTCCCAACCAAACCATGAGCGAGGATGGAAAATAACCTCGTTGGACACGCGGAATTCGGTTGCTCGCTTCTTCACTGCTGTGTGCGTACACCTTATCATTTTGTTTGTTGCAGCTCTCTTCCACGGTGAAAATTTTTTCATCCAAAAAAAGAATTTCCCGATGCCTTTTTCCCGCGTACCGCTTCGACAAAGCGCGGCATCTCTTCAGTCTCATGTCCATTAAACGAGCGTCCAAACGATGTCCTGTTTTTCTTCGATATGCCCTAAGCCCTAAGTCTTCATTTAACACCCTTTTCACCGTGGTCCTGCTTAACCCCATCTGAAGGGCCAACAGTTTCTGCTTACGTATGGGATTTCTTTGAATTCGCGCCTTCACAACTTTTATCACTGCTGGAGTCCTAACAGAGCGAGGGCGACCACTTCTTGACCTGTCATCTACACTAGAGTCTTCATTGTATCGTTTTATGGTACGATAAACGAATCTTTTGGTTATATTCAAATTTTTCAGTAAGTCGAAAATCTGAATTGGCGCGTAACCGCAACGATGCAACGCAATAACTGCGACACGGTCTTCTTTAAGTGTCCACTCCATATTTAAAAATGAGGAAAATTCTAAAAAGTACACCTTTTTATTTTCATGAAAAATTCGAAATTCGAATTCAATAAACTTTTTTGTGGCCAGCGTTCTAAATTCAAAAGTTTTTATTGTGTGACAGAACTTATGACCTGACTGTGTATATGTTAATATTTTTATACCAGCCATAACATATTGCGCATCCGACTTCAAACCAGTTGCTCCACCGACGATATAAAATAATATATTTAAAGTGTTTTTATTGAACCTTTTTTGCTGTGCAAATCAGTATTTTTGATGTGCTATTAAATAATACCTTTCATAGCGTGCGTTAGAGACACTGTATAGTTTGAAACTAAACTTTCATACGCATTCATTACAAACTATACACGAGTAATTCGCAAAATTCTTGTATATTTTGTAGTTGCAGATGTGAGTATCAGCATTCCGAAATATACACGAGCAGTACGCTATGGGAGCGTAATGGCCTTGTATACAACGGAAATACGCACCGACGATCATGATGTGTGCCGCGAAATATTGCGAGATATTTGAATCAAGATAAATAAATAAATAAATATTAGGGACAATCTTACACAAATCGAACTAGGCCCATAGTAAGAGACGACGATATATTTAATAAAGACAAATACTGATGTAAATACATAGAAAACAAGACTAAGAAACAAATATTAATGCTCATCACACAAATATTTGCCCTTACCGGGATTCGAACCCAGGACCGTCAGCTTCGTAGGCAGGGTAGTGACCCTGCCAACCGGGTAGTGACCCGGTTGCCTAAGATGGATGATTTGGTAATTCCCATAGGCAGAAATGAAAACACATCTCTTGTCTGGGGAAGCCCTTAAAAGTTCATTAATTGTTGCTGTTACGGCAATAGAGAAATACACAATCTGTGAAAACTTCAACTCTCAACCTATTACGGTTAATGAGATATAGCCGGCTGACGGACGAAATGACTGACAGACAGACGGACAGCGGAGGCTTAGTAATAGGTTTCCGTTTGGCACCCTTCGGGCACGAAACCCTAAAAACGAATATGTGGATAGTGGGCCGCCAATGCTAAGCAAACTGCCAGCAATCGAAAGTCGAGTTTTTTTCTGTAGAGAAATTGGGAACTAAAAATAATGTGTATATAATTGGAGGAAGTATAAAATATGTCGAAATAAGAAGATAGTTAATGTATTTGCCAGAGTAGTGCGATTTGGATAATGTTCTGTTTCTTCTAAGTTGTAGCAGAAGCAGTGTTGTGGAATTCACTATTGTCTATTAATTATGTAGGTATTTTTATTACGATTTGTTTTTTATAATAATTTGATCTCATATGTGAAGTTCATAGATTTTGAAAAAAAAAAACTTATTCAGGGGTAAATTCATAAATTGGTCCTACTCAGAACAAAATGTCAAGAAACTGTGGCTTGTGCCCCTCGGTGGGCTACGTATTTTGCATCTAAAAGCCTACCGCTGGTGTACCCCATATTATTATTTTTATGTTATATTAAGTATTCATGCATGTACATCGATGTGTTTATTGTTGATATTAAAGATCAAACAAGATGTCGTTGTTTTTCTCTCAGCTTTCCACATCGACCAACCCTAGCTCCTTTTTGACGACACCCTTTTCTTTTGTTTACACTCTTTATATGAAAGGGCTCGTCCTCACGAGGACGATTCGAAACGTCTTTTTTCACGATTCGTGTTTTTTTTGGGAACAATTTAAATGACCACCAAAATATTTGTTTCCTGTCCAAAATGGGTAAATGATCACCAAAAGTTGCAGAAAATATTAGGGCAAAATACTGCGGTAGCTTAGGTGAAGGGTAAAGGAGGTGAGCGAAGCGAAGCCCCCTTTATCCTTCGTGTTAGGTTGAACATGTAAGAACAACAGAAATTACTTCAAACATAAACTTAAGTAAGTACACAAAACATAAAAAGAAGTTTGGTGATCATTTATCCAAACACAATTTGGTGATCTTTATTATTGGATTTCGATTTTAGAGTTTTTGGTGATCGTTTAAATACAAGCCTTTTTTTACGGATGCAATAGCTATTTAAAATTTATTCGCCGTAAAGGATCGGCAATATGGTAGAAAAGTTAGGGGCAGAGTTGTCTGTCACTTTGAAATTTGTGTTTGTGAGAAAAGGACAAAGCAAATTTACGCTGTCATAGGTTTTTTTTTTAATAAGGAGGTCAAATAACATGTATGTACCTAAGAACATTCAAACCCGGTGCGAAGTTGTAAAAAATAAAGCAATTTTACCTGAAAATAAAATTGTTATTAATACATACTTACCTGGCTTTAAGTCTACTGTTGAGAGTGGCTTACTTGGCTTCCTTTCCCATTTATTTTTAGCCCTAAACCCCACTCAGCTCACTTCTTGTTTAAAACTCCTAAAATAGATACATGTCTTAAAGCCGTTTTGAACCTTAGCAACATTGCGCGCGTAAAGTTTCAGAATTGGCGGCAATTGGAGACAGCGTCATTGCGCGCGCTCAATTTTCAGATCATTGCGATCATTGCCAACTCATTAAAGAGCTGATCGTGTCTAAGAATGTGGCACGATAATGCAATGCACAGTAATGTTCACAGCAGGCAGCGATTTACCTAGGCTTAAAGCCAGGCCTCGCGCCACAGAGTACATTGTTAGTCTTGATACCTCGCGCCACGAGTTATGAGCGGTGGCCTTGAATGCGCAGTAGTCACTTTTCAATACCCCCTCCTTTGCCGAGCGCCCTACATAGTCCACTTTTCAATAACGCCATATTTGCGAGCCGCCCTATATAGACCCAGCAGCAGCGCGCGCTACCGCGTCGAGCAATATGAGTAATTTCAACCAATGGGGATCGGTGTGACAAGGACAGTAACAAAATTTCGTTATGTAAAGGAATGAGATAGGTATTAAAACTGTCGGACCTTAACCAATCGTAGTAAAAGTCCATCAACGGAATGCATCATGCGGCACAACTTCAGTCCGGTTCAGTCGTGGGTTTGAGGCAGCAGTGTTCAAGTTTTTTTGGTGAAAAGTGTTTTGTTTTCATCGCAAAAGGAAAGAAACGTAAGTAACTAGCATGTCTGTTTACTCCTGTAGGTTGTTTGCGTTGGATTTTGTACTAATATCGATGACCTAAACTTGCACGGCGAAAAATTTCCGCCTTGCTGGTTTCGACAAGACAACATTTGATGGCTTTTTGTTTCTATTTACGGATAAAACGATGTTATATTCATATCTAAGATTCATAAACTCGAAGTGAAAACAATAATTATGTGCGTAGATCGTTTCTGAGAGCTGAAATCGTCAATCGAAAATCTTGAGTCATCATCTGGACTATATTGTCCGCAACACCAATGTATGTTTTGAAACAAAATGGCGGTCGGTGGCCATGAGATAACTTAGAATGGATACGCCTGTACAGCTATTGATTCTTGAGATTTGGTTTTGATTAACTCTTGGTCTGCATTTTGTAAATGTTGCATGTTACTGTTTTTAATGGGTTAGTGTTAACGAAAGGGTATGCGCAAAAGACTTAGATATTTTTTTTATCTTTTATTTAATTTTTTGTTTTATCGAATCTTTAAGGGGGGGGGGGTTTGTTCAATGCGTTAAAACAAACATATTTTGCCATATAAACTTTTTTCTTAGACGCGTATTTTCGACTTTATTGTCACTTTACGGGGTTTCACAGGATTTAGATTATTTTTAATGTTTTTTATTTCTTTTTATTTCATATATTTGCTTTTTTGTTGATGCATAGATCTTATTAAAGGTCGTAAATACTAAAGCTTTTGTTTCATACACTTTTCTCTGTAGTCAGTAATTTAGCCGTATTTTTTTTCGAAATCTCCCAACACTTAATTTTTTTTTCAGAAAGGTACAAAATTTTAGTCTAGTAAACCACATATTATTTTGCACTCAGCTGATAGGTGGCGTCATTATAAGCCACATTTGTCAAAATAACTTTTCTCTATTGTCAATTTTTGGCTAGAGTAGGTTATTGTGGCTAAATTTAAATTGGGTTTAGGTTAGGTTGGGTTGGAACTTCTAAAAAGCAAAACTGGAGCGAGCGCAGTGCAGTGGAGCGAGCATATGCAAATAAAAACAAAATGTATCTAAAAAATACCCCCTCTACCTTTTGATTCTAATTTTGGCCTCGTTAATAAAGTCGAAAATAAGCACTTTAGAGAAAAGTTTATTTAACAAAATAGGTTTGTTTCAATAATATGAATAATCTCCTATCAAAATAAGAACAAATACTCAACAAACAAAAAAACATCATCATTTCCGCATACTCTTTTCTTCACATTGACCTTCTACATCTCAGGACTTTGATATTGTGTGTCTGTATGCTTACTTATATTTTCAATACAAAAATATTAACCATTTTAGTTATTTGTTTGTCTTTTTGCGCCTGTTTGTGTGTCTGACTGTGCCTGTTTTTTAACGCTTTTTTTAACACTTTTCCGTATTCTCTAGTGTATAAGATATGGTGAGGATAAGAGGAGGAGGAATAGGGAGAGGGAAAGGTGGAGGACGAGGAGGAGTAAGCTCCTCTAGGGAAATTAAGGTGGACATCATTGTGGAGCTATGTCCCTTGGAGCCTCCGACGCCGGCTCGACGAGCCAGGACCCACGGCGGGAATACCGACAGCCGAGGGAGGGTCGCAGCGAAAGGCAGGGGCAGGGGCAGGGGCAGGGGCAGCGGCAGGGGCAGGGGCAGGGGTAGTATGCCAGAGGAGCAGCAGCGGTAATATGTTTTGTTTGTTTATTGCTTTAAATTGTATGTTTTACTTGTTTTGTTCTTTTAATTATTTTTATGTAAGTTTTGTTGTTTGTATTATTGGAGACGAATAAATTTACTTATATTCTATTCTTTTTTGTATACTTTTTATTTTTATAATTTTGTTCTTTCTTTCAGATTTTACTGCGGTAATATTGTCGAAGGCGGACTCCCAGAGGGAGAACCGTTGGAGTCCCTCTTGCACATTAAGCGCCAGCGGATCTGGGATCCCCTCCAATCCCTGATCACAATACACGAGATGCCGCCTGCTTCCTCCGCTTTGTTGGCGCCATCACCAGTGATTAAGAAACATTTTTTAGCGTAGTCTATACTGTGTTTTTTTTCAATTATTTTTTTAAGATATTCCAACAATATGTTCGTAAAAAGCTCTGTATTTAAAAAAAAAACAAATATATTTGAACATGTTATTTATTATCTTACCATTGCTAATTTATTTTATTGATATTTTAATAAGTATTTATTTTTTTACAAGTAAACATTTTTGTATGAACCCAGGCTACTTGAAACTTCAAATAGGTACCTACCCTAAAATTTTGGTTTTTCGTGTACTGTAATGTAATGTTTCGTGTAATGAGAATTTAATTACAAACAACAAATGTTCTTTTGACACAATATAGTAAATAGCGTAGTAGCGTTTCTGAGATAATTCAGTTTAAATATGTAATTTAGTCATTTATCTAGTAGTTTTTATTTTTATTCTAATACGGTTCGATACTTGTCAAATTTATATATTTGTGTTATTTTGAACATAAAATAAAAAACACAAAAAATACAGAGAATTAATTTGCAAAGGCAAGCTTATCTCTAAAAAGACATCTCTTCCATCAAACCCATGATGTAACCCCATAATTGTACACTATTTTTTAAACATCTGTCATATCTACCAAAGATCAGAATTTCAAAGTCGCATCCATACTTTTTTCGCCAGTGGTATTTCTGTTTGTATGAAGAAATTGATCATTTTCAACTCTTCAAAACTTCTTGTTTCTAGTATGCTAATTAGATAGTGTTCATTGAATTAGTTAGGTAATTTAATGTAGTTTTTGAATTAGTTAGTTAATTTAATGTAGTTTTTGAATTTATTGACCATTTTCAGCAAATATGTCAAGCCCATAATTTTACTATGTGACTGGAGAGGTGTTTAATATCGGGTCATACACACCAACGACAAATCATATCTGTATAGGGTTCTTGATTTAACTAGTTAAAGACCTAAACTCTCTAAATTAGCTTAGACAAGCCACTGTAGTCACAAAGAGGGTCTAGAAATAAGCTGACAACATAACCTATTTTAGAACACTTTTTTGATAATGTTATTTTAAGGTCATGGCTTTAAATCAATTTTTGTCTTAATTTTTCCATAGGACCATGTCATGTTTATATTTAACTGTGTAAATAAGATAATGTTGTAAATAAAACCAAAAATTCAAGCTGTTCCCGTGTGTAATTTTGAAAATTCAATAGTTTTTTTGATAAAAATGAGAAGAAAAAATCCCTATTTTCAGAATACTTTCTTTGCTCACACCTAGACTGCTTGACCAAACCTAGCTTATGTTACATTATTAGAAAGTATGTTTAATTCAGTTTTCAAATATATATATTTGAAAACTGTTTCTATTGAATAAGTAGTTTACGCCTCTTGGAGGCTAGAAGCAAGCGCGGGGCGCGCGGCCCGCCACCTGTGGTGCGCACGATTTGCGCCGCGGCAAGTGACCCTAGATGCGGTTGCGAGGCGTCCCTGTGCTCGGAGACGAACAAACGGAGACTCCGAGCCCAAGAGAACCTCTCTTTGCGTACCATCGTCGACGCCCCCCGCTACGTGAGGAATGCGACGATCCAGAGGGACCTCAGATGGGAACCAGTGGACCAGTTTGTCCAGAGGCTGGCGAAGGGCATGTTCGCGCGTGCGGATAGCTCACATCATCCGCACATCCGCGACATGGCGCCGTACCACGCGCGCCCGCCCGACCGCCGCCGCCTGCCACGCGACCTGGTTGCCTAGCCGGCGATCATCCAAAGGAACACCCCTCGTGAGAACATCTCCACCGCCCGCGAGGGCCCCCCGATGACCTGTCCATAGGAGTGGACAGAGGCGCCTCTTCAGGAAGAGATCCGATGATCTGACCCTGACTCCCCACGCCCCAGATTGGGTGCGTTAGAAGATTACTTGACTGACTGCGAGGCGTGTGGCAAGGGAAGGGATACCTGTACATATGCGCAGTAATTCCCGCCAACGTCGCCCAGTAATTCGTGGCGCGACGTATAAGTATGTATAGTAAAAAAAGACGACATTGCTATATTATATAATTACCTGACGTTACCTGGCCTTAAGCCTAATATTGAGTAGTGTTTGGTATCGGCTGCTGAGTTAAAAACGCCAATGTGATATGACTAGGAGTTCTTTTATGGATAACTTAAAAATTAAGAAATTGAATGTGTATGCGTCATCGTGTGCGTGATGCAAAGATAGGCTGCGCTTAATGTAATGGCCTCCACTCCATATGCATATGCATCAGGCGATGTTTCTTTATGAAAATGTCGCTTTGATCCTTGTAAAGACTTTATTCTCACGTTTCGCCGGGTAATGGTAATAGAGATGCTCGACAACCAGCCATCAGATACCTACACCTTTGCGCAAGATGTTTAATTGAACCGTCTCGCATCGACTGATTCATTTCATACTCACATGGGCTCGCCTTCTCTACTCGCCTTGCTCTGAAGGTCGAACTGACGAAAATGCTCGCAGTTGCCGTGCAGTCGTTCGTCTCCTGGCCTCCCTCCGCGCCAACCTTGCGCAGCCTGGCGGCCCGGAGCGCTAGCCCGGCTCCGGGTGGCGGGGGCGCGTCACTGCTGCGTGCGAGCGCAGACTAAGTGTTGCTGGGAGCTCTTTCCGCAAGGGCTCGCCTCCTCCACTCGCCATGCTCTGTAGGCCAAACTGATAAAAAATCTCCAGGTTTCTCCTTCCTCTCGGACATAAAATCTGTAAAACTGGCACAAGTTATAAATGGAATATCCACCGAGGGCGGAATCTTGCACGAGGTTTCCATTACGCGACGGTCGCGAATGCATTGAGTATAGATTCGCGACGAGATCCACTCGTCCACCGTAAATTGTTTGATAAGAATCGATTTTATTAAATTGCCCCTCGGAAGACATCTCGTTAATTGTATCACATACCTTATCCATTTAGTCGTTTCGCAGAAAATTCTCAGTTTTTCATTTTTTTTACGTTCGATATATGTCGTGCAAAGTTCATTGACCTTGGCCTTTCGTGCATATTTCGCAGAAAATTCTCAGTTTTGCCGTTTTTTGACGCTTGATGTCATTCAAAGTTATTTTTGATTTTGAACTTGAAATGATCTTTTGGGCATTTTCAGTATAAAAAAACGGGGGGTACCCCTTCACCCTGACATCGCTCCCATGAACAGATAAAGCGCCGTTCTTGAGAAAAATAACTTTTTAAACTCTTACTTTTGAGGTTATGGTTATGAAGAGGAGAGGGGCTCTCTCCTGTACCCAAGGCTAATTATATAGAAGAGCAGTCAAGCCAGATGCGGACCATTAATAACTCTTTTCATATTTAAATATCCAACTATAAATACTAATGAATCTGCCTTTGTTGACAGATATCAAGGTTGCTCTAGATTTGCATCTTGCCTAGTTACAAAGGTCAGCTATGTAGGTATGACTAGGCACCTAGGGTTACATAATTTTCGCTACCAAAATGACCTATATTGCATTATTATTTGGAAATCGCCTTAGTTCCGGCTGCTACAGGGTTGCGGCGATGCCCCCGCACTACAGCGCACCCACGCTCGTCTCCGGCTAATAAGAAACACTCTAGCGTCTAGCCACCAGACTGCCTAGGAAGAACTGCCCAGAAAGTGGGATGCCCTGATTGGGATTTTCTATTCCGAAACGGCGAAACTAAGAATTTTCTGCGAAATATGCACGAAAGGTCAAGGTCAGTGCCAACGAGCGACACCGAACATAAAAAATGGCAAAACTGAGAACTTTCTGCGAAATATACACTAAAGGTCAACTTCAGGGTCAAGGTCAATTGCCACGAGGTCAATGAACGTTGAACGACATCTAACGTTAACGTTCGTCGTTTACCCACCCTAATACATCCACATCCCCACGGTCCCAAATGCTTGAAATGGCTATTTAAAAAAAACTAACTCGAAGACGTATTATTGTAATTAAACACTCACCGTCCAGCACCCGTGCAGGACGGTCGTGTTTACCCTCTCCCGCTGCCGCCCCGGCAGCAAGTGTTTCCCTCTTTTTAGCCCGCGCCCGCGACTGCGTGCGAGAGACCTCTCTCTCGCACGCCCGTAAGACCTCGAGTCAGTCCGCCGCGTGTGTTGTGCCCAGGTTGGATTGGTTCCAGTCAGGTCGTATTATTTTTATTTTATTTATTTACCTATTCTTCTCTCTGTGTCCCCATTCTTCTGTTTTATTATTTTGTACTACTTACCTCGGACCGCCTGGATAGAGGCGGAGGCGGTTCGAGACACAAGTAGGTACTCACCCACACACTAGGCTACACACCCAAGCCATGGCCCCCAACCAGACACTAATCTACTTATTGAGATAGATAAATATGTGTCGTCGGTCCGTTGTTGTTGGAGTATGTACTCCAACAACTGTCTCCCTTCCCTCCGGATCGCCCGTTGATCCAAATTATTAGAGCCGCCGATCCCCCCGCTAGCCCCTCAACCAGCTCCGAAGCTGACTCGCACCCTCGCTCGCCGGTTCTTGCATCCCCCGCGAACCCCCCAACCCCAACCCCAACCCTCAGCTCTCTTTACCCTGTAAATTCACCGCCATCCAAATTCAAGGAAGAAACTCAGTCACCCCCGTCAT
The DNA here is from genome assembly GCA_949825045.1 of Argyresthia goedartella. Taxonomy (NCBI): domain Eukaryota; kingdom Metazoa; phylum Arthropoda; class Insecta; order Lepidoptera; family Argyresthiidae; genus Argyresthia; species Argyresthia goedartella. The sequence continues at coordinate 16,706,422 of OX463824.1, read as the reverse complement.
CTCTAAAAACAAAAAGCGGAAGAACCGGTCTTCCGAGTCCCCCGTAAGCCCCGAGGCCAAACAGATTAGGCCCGCTGCCATGTCTCTGTCTCCGCTAACCCCAAAACCCACACCGCGTTCAACAATTTCCCCCGCCCCCCCCGCGCCCCGAACTCAGATCCTTCAGAGCCCTAAATCCCCCACCGGTACCGCGAATACCGTAGCCCCACCGACACCCGCGCCAATATATATCCGCGCTTACATCAGCCGGAACCCGCGTCCAGGTGGCAGAGTCCAAAAGCCACCGCGCAATAACTAAATTCTTGAGGGCGAACCATATCGCCTTCCATACTTTCTCACTCCCCGAGGAGACGACTTTCCGATACATAGTCCGCCCCGTCCCCACAAATCTCCCCACATCCGTCATCAAAAATGACTTAATCTCCAAAAACTTCCCGGTAATGGAAGTACATATTATGCACCGTGCTAAAACCGCGTACCGGCCTGCAAAGGCATTTAACATGATCCTAGTAATTGCCGAGCCCACCGCCGCAGGTAGGCAGATTAGCCCCCTTCAATCCCTCTGCGGTCTCAAAGAAATCAGCGTCGAAAGCCCCAAATCCGCCAATATCATTTCACAATGTTATAACTGTCAAATGTATGGACATAGCCAAAGCAGATGCTTTGCCCCCCCGTTGCGTGAAATGCGCAGGCAATCATGCCACCTCCGTCTGTGGGAAGGAGGCGGCAACCCCTCTCACCTGCGTGTTGTGTGGGCAGATCGGCCATCCAGCCAACTATGGCGGATGCCTGGCAGCCCCAGGCGCATTTCGCAGGTGGGAACAGAGCCAGAGTTCTTCCCAACAAGCGCCCTCTCAACGCCCTCTAAATTTTCCTAAGCCCCTATTTCCACCCCACACCACCTACCCCCTTGGACAAGGCTTCGGGCAACGGCCCCATTTCCTCCAACGGCACCTTAAGCGCCGCCAGCTTCATAAACTACCCCCCCCCCCACCTAGGGCATTCACAAGTCTTCTCGACCTCCCCACACTACATCCCCCAAATGTTGCCTCTTTCAGGCGCACACCTCTTACTTACGCCTTCGTCACCTCCCCCACCCACCAACCCTCCCTTTATACCATTAATTCCCATCATGTATAGTACGCCCATTTTAATAAACTCGACAAACGGACGGACAAAGCCCCACAGTCTAACTTTAGCGCTCTATAACGCTGACAGTCTCCTTAAACAGAGAGAAGAAGTCGCCGATCTTCTCAATAGACATAAAATAGCTATCCTCGCGGTCCAAGAAACTTACCTAAAACCCAAACATAGGCGCTTCAATATAGCCAAATATAGACTATATTTGGATATATTGAAGCTTCAATATAGCCAAATATAGTCTCCTCCGTACTGACCGCCTACCGAATCAGGACCGACCCAAAAACCCCAATGGCGGTACCGCCATCTATTATAAAAAATCTTTGCAAGATTCTTCTATAGTCACCCCCCAACTAGATAATTGCGAAGCAACTACCATCCGCATTGCAATACTTCTTCCTCTTCTTGCAAGCTTCTATGGGTCAGGTCACGATCCCATAGAAGCTCTATTACACCAGTAGAAAGAGGGCGCGCGTTTGTCAAGTACTCCAGAAAGCAGTAAACGACCTCGGTGAATGGGCTCTCAAATGGAGAATAGAGATGAACCCCGAGAAAAGCGCAGCCGTGCATTTCTCAAGGGGTAAGACTCGAGCTGACCGCGCGTCTTCTTCACTACCCGAAATCACCCTCTTTGACCGCCCTATCCCCTGGGAAAATAAAGTGAAGTATTTAGGCGTGACATTAGACTCCCGACTAAACTTCAAATCCCTCATTAAAACGGTCCACGACAAAGCAGCCTTCTACATGAGTAGGCTTCACCCGCTCATGAGAAGTAAAAGCAAACTCCCATTACGCTGCAAAATCACTTTATTTAAAACTTGCATCCGTCCGGTCTTCACGTATGCAAGTCCAGTCTTTGCACACTGCTCCCACTCCCTTAAGCCCCTTCAGGTTTTACAAAACCGCTTCATGCAAACAGCCGTAGGTGCCCCGTGGTACATGCGCAACGTAGACCTCCATAGTGACTTTAGACTCCCCACAGTAAAGCAATATATGAAAGAAGCGTCCGATCCGAACGCTTCTTCATTAATGCATCTAGCCACCCATACCCGCTTATAGTACAAGCATCCCTTTATGATCCGACCTCAGATATAAATAAGAAACACCTTTTCAAAAGGCGCCCCAAAGACGTCCTCCTAGAACTGGAGGACGATATCACGAAAGCTCTTAAAGCCCAACTACCCCCTGCCCCCTCAGGCACGTCAACTTGACGAAGGCTGTGTTGCCGAAGCACTACAGCGTCTCAGATACCAAATTTGGATTGAAAGAGATCGCCATCTTGATTCGACGAACACACAATCTCCCCCTGCCCCTTTAAACCTCCCGGACTGAGGTCAGAGCTCACCTAAATGACCCAAATATAAAGTAGCTTAGGATTAGGATAAGTTTTAAAAAATTATATATAACCACCTCTTAGTAGTGGGGGCTATCTGCCCCCCTAACATGCCGCTATCATGCCCGTTGACTATGAGCTGATGTCCGCTCATAAAATCTGGTAAGCAGGCAAACTCCTCCCATATATATCGCCCAAAAGGGAAAATTGCAGGTAGAAAGCCTTCAGCATATAACGAGGCCATGGCTCACAGTTAATTCTTAATAAGACAACTGTAAACATAAAGGGGTTGTTTTTAGTCCGTATACCACACGAGCTGATGCCCGCTCAATATGTGGGGACCCGGACATAGCAGGGAGGTCTGACTCCTGGGCATGGGTAATTCCATTTTATCCCCTCCAACAAAAAAAAATAAAAATAAAAACATATTATTTCCGACGGTTAACGTATTTTGAAATCATCTATAAATCCTCTAATGAAGCATATAAAAATCAGCAAAGGCATCTGAAACGGCCGACTTTCTAAAGGCTAGCCTTAACACGTGCTCATGATGCATGGGAGACCTAGAATGGGTAGAAGAATGATGAATGCGATGGATTGTTTCGACTGAAGTAATTTAAGAAACAAGAATTTAATGGTTTTCTTGTTGTCGACGGAGTTGGCACTGAGGGAGGCTCATTATATTGATATGGCTTGTATTTCCTGAAATAATATAAACAACCGTCCGCAACAGATGCTAGTGATGAGCGGCCCCCCGCGCTTGTAGAGCCTTGTCATGTAGGTACTGCAATAGTGTGCTTGCTGCATACCATGCAAATGCTTTTGTTTCTCGATTGAGATCGATTCCATTATGTTTGAATTATTTTGCTGTGATCGGAACGTAAAAGCAATATTGACAAATGGGCGTGACGTCAACATCAACTGTCAAATCAAACGTCAAAATTACCGTGTATTGGAACGCGAGGTTCAACTTCAACTTCAACTTTAACTAATGGCAATCTGTCCTGCTATTGCCAGACAATTTCTGCCAGTATCATGTAGTGGAGGCACATGTGAAGGGACGCGGGGCAAATCTTAAATTGGCTGAAGACTTTTTAGTAGGTGTCTATCTGAAATAAAGTTTTACATTATTGGTTAGTTCCATGCAATATTTACATAACACACACAAAATAAACTAAGGAACAACACAATAACATAAAGGGAAGGAAGGGGATATCCATTATAATTTTATTTTGTTAATATAGATAAATTTAGCTAATAAAAATACTATCTTTGGGTTGGGGAATAGAGAAAGAAGGTGGCGAATATTAGAAGGGATAGGGAGATCGATTGAGGGTATTAGGGAGTACAAGGAATCAAGGCCATAAATGGGGCAGTTAAAGAAAATATGGTCAACGGACCCATCCTCAAGACCGCACTCGCAAATGGAGGAATCTCTGATTTTTATTTTCTTTAAAAACACTGGAGAACAGCTGTGACCTAAGCGTATTCTGCATAAAATTGACACTAATATCTTTGGTAGTTTTTTAAAAATGAAAAACCATAGTTTGCTTGGAATACTTGATCAAGAGTAATTCCGCATTCCCCATACCCGTAGGCTTAATAGGACATTCGAACACATGGGAAACCCATCAGAATTTTCAGAATCTTAAAGAAACGAACAATCTAAAGAAAACTCTTTTAAAATGATCGTGTTCTAATTGGTTGATTTGTATTTGAAAGGGATTCCTATAGAATATCCTAGATGGCAGGGAAGTACAGGATAAGGCTACCGGGAGGTTACCACAACGTCTTATGCCGATTCAGATTAGGAACCTAATTTGACCAGCAAAATTACCGTGACCGTCTTAAAACAAGTCTTGGTATTAGGTAAATAAAGCCCATTATGGCGAATTGGAATGAAAATGGTTGCCATGGTGATTTTCTTGTTTTGAACCTAATTTGAATCGGAAAAAGATTGTGGAACCTCCCCCCATTGGTTCAATGGGGATCCAAATCAACATTAGATAAGTAGATTTACCTCAAATTGCTGAGTTGAGAATTTCACCTATCAAATACTTGTCTCGTTCTGTTTCTGCAGATGTCACAAAAAAGAAAGTGACAGAACGATTCCTAAGTGTTAACTTAGTGAATTTCTCAATTCAGAAACTGGCGCTTAGTTCAGCTTGGCATGGTCAATGGTTTTAATACCATCCCCGTTAACGGTTTTTACACTTTTGGGAAAACTATTATTTTTAAGTAAGTCTTAGTCTGAGTAACCTGTGGTTTTTCCCCACTGCTGAGCACAGGCCTTCCCACGTTTAGTCCACAGGGAAACTACAAAAGTACGATAAAAGTGTTAAAGTTTTTACTTTAACACTTTTAAAACAAACGAAAAATTCCTATAATTCTTGTCTGAATCTCTTTTTTTAAATTACCTTGCGTTTTGGCCATTAAGTGAAAGGGAGTAATATTAGGACAATATTATATTTTACTGCGTTAATAGCCTACATGCTCTTGTGATTTGCATGAACTATATCTAGGGATTACATCTCAGACATATATCTGCTAATTATATGCTGTAATTTTCCCGTGCCAAAACACCACGTAACAATAGTTTGTTTGTTCCCCAGGAAGAGGTATCTGATATCCCCGGAAGAGTTGACGCTGGCTTGGCGCCCGCTCTACGAGATGGGAAAGAAAGTGTTTAACAAAAGCCGAACGCACATCGGCATGTAACATTATCTGCCGTAAGTAGAATCAACAAATGCGTAGTATCGGAATAATCGAGAACGAATTGATCAACTATCATATTGACGTCATGCTGTGATGTCTAAGAAGTCTATTACCTTTAAAGTTAATCGTTTAGAATCTAAGCAATTATTCGCTGATTCATTTTGATACAATAAGTACCTATACAAAAAAATTATCAGTGAATAATGGTTTTGATCAGTGTATTTGACCCCAAGCCTCAACAATTTTATCTACAAACGTATCATAAACCCTCTTGCGTCTGCGTCCAAAAACTACACGTTACGACCAGCATAATGATAAACTTCTTGGTAAAAACTCATTTCTTATCCGAATATTGATCATTGACCATAATGTACCAAAATTTGTCAAATTATGAAATTCACATTTCGAACGCCGACGCCCGCCTGCGTGCCGCCCCTAGATTGTCTGTGAAGTTGGTCCTACTGAACAAGCTAAACAACTGCAGAGCAATGATCAATGCCACAATGCCGGTCGAACATGCGGTTCCTGAACACATCAAAGAGAGCTTATGATATGTGTGTAGATAAACTAGTGTATGTAACTTTACATTATTAGGCATTAAAACTCTCGAGTGATATTATTATGAGTAATCATGCCCTCTAGTAGTTTATGTGACTGCTACATGTAGCAGTCACATAAACAACTATATTTACAGGATTTGTAATAAAACAAAATAATAGTAGCCCAACTTCGGTGGTACAAAAATGTATTTACTTGTGTCCAGACAATTTAAGGTCTTCTTTGTCTAAGAAATATTTTTTGGTTTAAATGTTAGATTTGTGCCTACTGAGAATAACATCATTGAGAAATCATAACCTTTAAATTTCGTAGACAAAGATGACCTTCAGTTGTCGGGAACGAACTATTTTAGTAAAAAAATAATTTCGACCACCTAAGTGGGTGGGGCCACCCAGTGTTTATTAGTCAATGAGTCTGTGGGTTTGACTTTTCCCTCTAATACGTGTAAAGCATTTGAGCAGAAGATCAACATCCACAGACTAAATTACCAGATTACCAGAATGGTGACGAATGTGTGTACGTATCAGTTATCTAAAGCCGGCACGTTCACAGTACTCACACTAATGCAATTTCATTATAAAGTATGTTTAAAGATTAATGATTTTATTCTAACTTCGAAACAGGTCAGCAATCACAATAAAGAGCGACGATTGTCATGTGACTCGAGTGCAAAAAAGATCAATCTTTATTTATAAGCAGCAGCAAAAGCAAAACAATAACTGTCTCTTTCATACTAATAAATTAACTGCGCCCGAGAGAGACAGACAGACTATTCTTGATGCCCATGCAGTGCAACGTCACGCCGCGCGCTTATTCACAGACACTAAACAAGCGCAACGTGTAAATGTGTTGGACGTGCCAGCTTCAGATAACCGATCTGTACTGTTCATTTAAGAGCCAATACGATAGCCATTTGATTTTGTTTGTGATTTTCTGGGTTGCACGGTTAAACATTGCACTAAAATCAACTTGAAGTAAAGTCGTCCCAAACTTTTCTGTCACTTGTGACAACGAAAATCAAATTACATTAATTTTCAATCGTGCAAACCAGAACGCATTCCAGTTTTCCGAACATGATAATATGACATCATTGTGTCTATTCAGGCCCAAAGGCTCTGCCAAAGGCGGGTCTGCCCTCGATATGGTACGGAAATTCCTCTCTGGCACCGGGATAGACGATGCCCTAGACACCTTCGGGTTCTCGGCTAAGGGCGATGGGCCAGAGTAAATCCTTTACTACATTTTGGGATTACGGTTTGGTGCACGTTTCATAGTCCTTCGCGTCGGTCAAAAGTTCTGTTATTTTACATCAGTATGTGTTTACAGTGGCGCCATTGCTATATCTGTCAACAGTAGGTACAGAGTTGCAAGTCAATGTATCTATGAAAACACAATGTATGTCAGGAAAAAGATCAGTAGCTTTAAAACCATTGATAGCCGCCACAATGTGCAAACTAGAAATAAACATAAACTTTCTTTTCCAATGTTAACTCACAAAAGTTAGTAGTTCTTTTATGGGACACTGTATACGCTTCTCCAATAAAACTTAACTGAAGCTCCATTCAAAAAATGTATAAAGCACAATTTGTGCACAAAAGCCTACTACAAAATTAATGACTTTTTACAAGACACCGACATCTTGCATTAAAACAGTTCATTACACCCTATATATTATGTATTAATAATTAGGCACCTACTTTATGTTTTATTATGCTTGCTTGATTATGTTATGAGGATCATTAAGTCTAAATTTTTGTGCTATTACGAATAAAAATCATTGAATTGAATTGAATTGAATTGAGCTTAGTGTCAGTCTTCTTTTCCTTGTTTCGCTTAGAAAAGGAAGAGGACCGCATAGTTCCGCCCATACTGTTGACAGATGCCAAATGCTACTTCTTCTTAAACAACATATAACTCGCCAAAACAGACGCTATATCAGTATCTTAGGGCCGAAAGTTGAAACGCTAGAACCCATTTTTGGGCAGAGGGACATATTTATACAGGGTTTTTCCCCTTCTATCCGCCATTTTAATTTGGCAAACGATGCACCAAACATCCTGTATATTCCCACCAAATATTCAACTTTATTTCTTGGTGATAAAAGTCCAAACCTATTTTTTTTTGTATGCTATGACCGGTAAGGGGTTAACCGGATTAACACTAAACCCGAGTTAACTATATAACTCAAGTCAGATGGAAAGCGAGCAAGCGATATAGTTGGGTCAACTTTGACATCTCATACTTATTTTATTTTATAATTTCATGGGAAGCTTACAGCTATCATTATTAAATAGATTTATATTATGGTAATCTATGAGCTAATTAAATTTAAGCAACCACAGATAGTTAACAAATTGATAACTATAAAAAAAAGTTAAGCCACACACAAATATAGTTATTAAAGATTTCACTGCTCACGCATGCCTCCGCCTTACCATCAACTTCGTCATTACCATCAACTGCGTCATCCATCACTAGGGGTGCGTTCGGAAACCGACCGATAATTCACTCGGAGAATGAAAAGAGATGGAGATAATGACAGAATGAGAGATGAAATGCGGTTATCGAACGCTAGCGCGAGAAATAGTGTTTCCAAACGGGATAAGTTGACAATGTCAAACCAATTTAAGAAGAAGAAGATGAAGGCGAAGGAAGATCCCTCACCTGAAATCTGTAGTAAGTATATTTTTATTTACAGGCTTACTTACTTTTACAACAAGAAAAACATTATTGTTAACACTAACTTATAAAAAAAATGTTTAAGTGGAATCATCCTCCACTTCCAGTCAAACACTTCCTACGCCTGTACTAGAAAATCAAACCAAAAAAAATATCAAAAAAATAGCACAAAAAGATTTTATAAACCCGCCAAGCACAGTTTGACATCTGCCAGGTAATTTTTAATGACGCTCAACCATGGAGACAAATCGCACTTGTCAGTGCGAAAATAACTTTATCTGAGCCGTTCGAAAACGCTTTTCGGCAAGCTGTCGGGTAACAATTCGTTCCGTCGTCGCCGTTTTCGAACGCTCTCGGGGTAATTTTCCCATCACTCGGAGTAATTCTTAACCGATCTGGAACGCACCCTAGATCGTATCTAAATCACCCGTCCGTATTGACAACGCAGTGACCGCAGCCTGTTTACTTGTCTTACGTACATTTACGCAATTTTTTGTCGAATGGCCTGCGCTTTTTTGACTCGTCACAGTCCCGACTCCAAAACCAATGATTGAATGTTACAGGTTGTCAATGTAATTGTTTTATCTAATAATATGTACACTGCACAAAGTGAATATAGTTTTTTTAATTTTATCTACACACCTATCATAATCCGTCTTTACCTCAAAACACTACTACTTGGTAAAAACTGATTTTTTATCTGAATTGACCATAATGTATATGGGGGCAAGGCAGTGCCCCCGCTAAGACGAGCAAGCGAAGCGCATGGGCACTACCTACCTGTTCTCGTAGCGCTTTGTCGATTTTTTAAACCATCAGTACATGGGTTTGGATTTTTATTAAAGTTTATTGATATCTAAAATACCCAGATTTCGCAACTGACTCACTGATGATCATCAACATTCTTAGGGTACTTTCTTAAGACCTAGAAAGCTGAAATTTGGTATGTAAGCTAGTGTTAATACACAAACAACAAAAAATCTTAAACTTGGATTTTTTAACCCCCAACCCCTTTAACTAAGGGATGGAATTTTGTATGAGACTTCCGCAAACTTTGATGCTAGAAGTCTGATATAGGGCTCCTTTTTATAAATAATGAAATACATATTTCAGGACTATAAGTAAATGAGCCTCATCCCTTTAAATTAGGGGATATAAGTTTGTATACGTTTTCCCATACAAACAGAATTTCATGCTATAAATCTAATTCAGTCTTCTTATTATAGAATATTACAAATAATATAATACGTGTTTCAGGGTTTATAAAAAACATCCCTCAACCCCTAAAAGTAGGGGATAGGGCTCACGTCAGGTTTCAGAATATTGGTTCATAATTTTACGAATAATATTACTACACTTATGTACTTCGTTAATTAGTACACAAACAACAAAAAAATACTAAAACTTGGAATGTTTACCACCTACCAGTTAAACTAGGGGATGGAAGTTTCTTTGAGACTTCCGTAAATTTTGATGATAAAGGTCTCAAAATTGATAGAGGGACTCCTTGTTATAAATAATAAAACATATATTTCAGGATTTTTGGAAAAATCAACCCCCACGTTTAAAGTAATCGCGGGCAGATCGCCTTCTGTGTGTTTTACAACAATAATGTTTACTACAAGAGCTAGTGTATAAAATAAAAGTAACGAACAGTGAATACATTTTTCTCCTTACGCCCATCCCATGTGACGCCCAAATCACATATTCCGACTAAAGTGTAGAGTTTGTAAAGTTAGGGCTTATAGAGTTAGGGCCTCTAGAGTTAGAAGCTTGGCTCTACGTGAGGTCTGATAACTTTTTGACAATGCGAGCTATATGGTCTCGTCTTGGCAACATTTTACATGAAAATGTTTTTGGTGGGATCAATATTTAGACAAATTATGACATTCAAATTTCGAACTCCGACGCCCGCCTGCGTGCCGCCCCTAGTTTGTCTGTGAAGTTGGTACTACTGAACAAGCAAAACAAGTACAGAGCAATGATCACTGCCATATGCCTGTCGAACATGCGGTTCCTGAACAAATCAAAGAGAGCTTATGATATGTGTGTAGATGAACTAATGTATGGGTAAAACATACCAGTTACATAACTGTTATAATTATTCTCAATAATATAATCATGTCAATAGTTTTAATATGTACATAAAAGTACCTGAAAATATATTATTTCACGATTTATTAGACCTAGGATCTTAATGTGCACTGGGTTCTGTTATATATGTACACTTAATATTAAACTTTTGAAAATCAAATCCATCACTATTAAGAGACGCTTCAAACCTCCTAACGATAGTTTTGCCCAATGATTCTTTTCTATGCAATGTCAAAAATAACCCGAGATTTTAAATTTATTTTGTTTTTTAATTCGAGAGTTTATATTGTTTCCATGACTTTACCACGAATAAATAACCTCTCATCAGTAGGTATTTTTTAACAGCCCTTTATTAGGTCGACTTGTAACTAAATAAGAGTGTGCAACAAATCTAGGAATGGTAATTTCGTTTACATTCAGTTCTTCTATCATTACGAAACTTGGTGTGTATATGTAGTTCAGATGACATTGGTGGATCTGACCGACCGTGTCGGCGTCCATTACATGAATTTTATTGAGAGGTTAAATTGTGAATGTTGATATACGACCGCCCATGACGGTGTCCTAGGAAAGAGGCTTGATTGAATGAATGACTAAGTGAGACTTTTATCCATAAAGCAAAGTTTTCAGAGACAGTTAGCATAATTAAGGCAATTGATCAGTCGCTGTATAGTATCGACCCTCATAAAAGAAACACCATGTCAATATGGATTAACAACAATAATATGGTACCTTCCAGCTGGTATGATGATGGATCTCGAAGGTGGGAGAGGGAACCATGGGATATTAACTTGTTAACCCATCGAGTGGGCTTATTTGGTTCGTCTTAACAAAACCTGGATTTCAAAAGGGTGCTTTTAGTTTTTAAACTACTATAATTTTTATTATTATCCAATTGATAGTAAGTGGCGCATTCCCCACGCAAATGGGAAAGTCAAATGATAGCCTCGTAAAGTCAGGCAGCAGTCAAGTTATTTAGTTTCTTCGCATTGAAGAGTAGGACAACATTGGGGGTACGGTAGGGCCTGGTTACCGGGTACTTCCACGCATCCAGGACCGGCGCCGACGGCCCCGCACCTGAAAAGCAAAGAATCATCTAGAACAGCTGTACTTTGTTAACATTTTTTTTTAATTGTGTTGTGTTATAGACATTTTGACTCAGTGTCCCTAAACTGTTCTCTTATTTCGGCCCTATTCAAAAGTGTTTACCGCTATATTTCGGTTATTCAGTCCTTGGTTCGTCGTGATGCGTGAGTTATTTTTATGAATATGTTTTACAGATTCCTACAAATTCGTGACCATGGGCACAGATAAAAATAGTGCTATGATTCTACAGATATACCACATAGAAAATAATGCGCGAACTCATACTCGAATGACATTTAAGGTGAACTTAACTTTAATGGCCGAAAAATGGTATCGCATTGTATTCAACTCGACTGAGTTAACAAAGCTCGATTTTGCCGTTCAAACCACAATAACAACTTAACTCTGTACTAGAAATGTAAATCGGGCCGCATATCGTACTCACGATTCGTATAAGACGTTTTCGGTGTGGCATCTGTATTGCATACAGGAAGTTCGGGATGGGGCGGTGGATCCAACCGGAAGAACCATGTCGAGCTCAGATATGTAGCATCCTGGTACATCCTCTGTAAAAAAAATTGGTTGTCTGTAAAGTCCCTTTACTGATGATAATTTTAGGTGATAACGTCATAAGAAACGCTTAGGCCCATCGTGCCTCTCTATTGCTTCTTCCGCGCTCTCGCTTGCACGCTCGGCTCAGGTGGAACGTGACAATGGAACGTGACACTTTTTCGTGCGTGCAGCCGGCGTTCATTGATTTATAAGACGTTATCACTTCAAAAGTCCTTTAAACACGTACAAGGTCCGTTTTCATAGGTTGCAAGTATTTATGTATTACTTTGAGATGTGTTTTATAGTTCTGCTAACGCTAAACAATAGCATTACGCGTTTTCAGGCACAATAACTGCCCACGCATAGCCAGTTATTCAACAAGTTTTACACGTTAAAACATCCAGATTTATAGATAAATTATATCTAATAATTGTAATAACCGTACCTTAACCTCCCGTACAACAATCTCAAGAATATTAATAAATGTGTAAATGTAGCCCATTCATGGCCTCACCCCCTCGGATACGAGTAAGATTAAGCCATACTACGTCTAGTACCCATAACACAAGCCTTGTTGAGCTTAGTATGGCCCAGTTAGATTTGTGTCAGATTGTCCACTAATATTTATTTATTTATTTGTAGTCCACCACGCTGGCTCATTGCGGTTTGATGGACGGCTGTCGGGCTAGTGGCCAGCCCGAATGTCAGAAGTTATCAAGCTGGCCTATCAAGGCCCCTGATAACAAAGATTTACGGCTACTACCACCGAGTAGCGATAGCAGCCGCGACAACGTGTCATCCGAAACACGGACGCGACCGAAATAGATGCCGCATAGAGACGGACACCCATCTAGTACCAGTCTCGGCCAGACGTTGCTACCAGCACGATCGTTTACGATGTGCGAATACCGCCAGGCCACGGACGTTCAAGAATATATAAAATATATATGTCGGCGCAACTGTGCCTCCGCCACCCCGTATAGAAAAAAGTGTGACGATAATATCTTTGGTTGGTAAAAAATATAATACTCACTGTACTTATCAGGCTTAGGCTCCAATGGAGCGATTGATACAGCCGCAAGAGCGGCAGCGAAGATACAGCAGAACAAGAAGCTTCTTCTCCACATGATAGAGTTGGTACGACTGGCGGCGTCGAGTACGGGACAGCGTTTTATACGCCGCGCTTGCGGGAAAAAAAATGAAGCTTACTTAAGTAATTCTGATACGGCGTGTCCAGTATGATTTACACAAATTAACTGCGGTTAATATACATGAACATGCCAATTTCAAAATAAAGTCAATTCAGCATCTCATTGGCACAGGTCTTCATGATGTGAGCAAGGTTTTCCATTTATGATTTGTCGTCTTTTAGAAACTTTTTTGACTTAAATTTGTTGGATCAAAGTTCAAAATATTTTGAGTCATATTGAATCAAATCTGTCAACAAACTGATACAGAATAAATGAAGTGATTTGTAATAATGAATGTAACTAATCACTCTGTATTGTATATGTATCTTTATCATAGCGATGTTGAACATGCCTTTTCTCTTATTTATCATTTTAATACGGAAACTAACGCTGTTGTTATGGAGCTTAGGAGTCAATAGCTTGATTTTTGAAAGATTCTTTGTCTTTTGAATTTGCCATTTATTCACAAAACATTCAAATAATATGAGGAAGGCCAAGTTCAACAGCTGGTTAAATAATAAAATTGTATTGTTTACTATCACTGAAGCAAACCACATAGAAACTGTACGAAAAATATATTCATATTCATATTCTTTATTGCACAGAAAACATAGATAAACAGACAGTTACAATAAATTTTATAGGCAAAGGCGAGCTTATCTCAAAAAAGAGATTTCCTCCAGCAAACCTAAGCAAGACAGGAGTGTTTGTGAAAAAGGACAGTCCTAGTGCGCAATAAAACTGTATACATACGTACGAAAATTACTTTTAAAATATAAATAAAATATACCTAATAAAAATATATATATCTCAACTATATAAAATACACTAGATAGCATGCACAATTGCACATATATAAACTACAAAATATCATACATATACTTACATAAATATGATACCGATTACGGAAGAGAAAGGAAATACGCTTTCAATCTTTTCTTAAAAGTGAAAATTGAGGGACTATCCCTAATAGTGCAGGGAAGTGCGTTCCACAGTCGGATTGCCCTTAACCTAAAAGAGTGTTTGTAGGCGGCAGTGTTATGCCGAGGAGTTGACAGGAGATACACCGTGTGGGATCTCCGATTACTATCCCTGGGGAAAAGAAACTCAAAACGTTCTCGAAGATATGTGGGGTAGCGGGGATTTCGCAAAATATTGAATAGATAAGAGAGAATGTGCATATCACGGCGAAGACGGATCGGAAGCCATCCCAGCTCCTTGCGATACTGGGAGACATGGTCATACTTGCGCAGCCCGTAGACAAACCGAATCCCAAGGTTTTGAAGTCGCTCGAGTTTATTCAGTTGTTCTTCGTTCGCACTGACCCAACAAGCATCCGCGTAGTTTATTAAATGTAGTAGAAGGGACTGAGTAAGGGTGATTTTAATCTGCCGCGGCAGGAAGTACTGCAATCTCCGTAGGGAGTAAAATGACGCAAAGACTCGTCTGCTGACGTCACAAACATGGAGCGACCAGGACAGCAAGTTATCAAATATAACCCCAAGATTCTTAGCTTTCTCGCTGTAAGTGATTATCGTACCCTCATACATCACAGGATCAACGGGCATATTTTGTATTGTGTTAATTGAGTGCCGTGTTCCCATAATCATGGCTTGATATTTTGCCGGGTTGACAAGCAGCCCATATGAAATTGCCCATTTACTGATGTTATCGAGGTCAGCATTCAACACCTCTACGGTCAGATTTACATGACTAAGAGAGAAGTGCCGATATATTTGGAGGTCATCTTCGTAGAGATGATAAGAAGAAGTAAGAACGTCAGAGATGGAGTTGAGAAGAGAAGAGGAGAAAGGATACCACCCTGCGGAACACCCGCGGAGAGATTACACCAGTCCGTTGAGATCTCCTCAGACTTAATGCGCTGCTGGCGGTCTCTCAGGTAGGAGTCAAACCAGAGAGCCGAGTGTGAGGAGACTCTGAGCGATTTTAGAATTCAGGATAAAAAACCAGGATATCGAAATCGACGCAGTTGAAGGCGCTACTGAAATCAAGCAGTGTGAGAACCGTAGGCTGCTTCTGATCCATGGCTAATTTAATGTCATCGGTGACTTTAAGCAATGCCGTGGTAGTACTGTAACCCGGCCTGAAACCTGATTGATAGGGATTTAATAAGTTTCTAGAGGAAAGGTATGAGGAGAGCTGACAGTGAACAATTGATTCTAGTACTTTGGAAAGGATAGGCAGAATAGATATGGGACGAAAATCATTAAAGGAGACGGGATTGGACGATTTAGGTAGGGGAATCACAAGTGCCTTTTTCCACTGAGAGGGGAAGCAACATTGTTGAAGCGATACATTAATTATGTGGGTATTGATCGGTAACAGCTCCTCAATGATACAGGTTATTATCTGAGAACAGATCTTGTCCTCACCAATGGCTTTTGACGAGATCGATAAGATTGCCCTCCTTACTGCGCCTATTCCGACACGGTTGAAGTTGAAGGGTGAGTTGTGGACCGCGGTCTTGGACCGTAGGATACGAAGGGTAGCTTCCTTGACGAGGGGGTACATCACGACTGGGGGATTAGCAAAATAATTGTTGAGACCGTTGAGGTTGACATTTCCAGCAGCCAAGTCCTGGGACTTACCTACACCAAGAGTCTTCAGGAATTTCCAAACCTGTGCTGGAGTATAGCTCTCAATACACTCGTAGATATGACGACGTTTGGCATCACGACACAGACGAGTGCAACGATTGCGGAGGCGTTTGAAAAATAAAACATTCTCGTCGGTCGGATCCACCTTAAATCTACTCTTGGCACGGTTTCTCTTGGCCATCAGGCTCTTGGTGGTGTCAGTAAGCCACGCCGCAGGAAGGTGCTTAACCTTAACCCTCTTGACCGGAGCGTGCTTATCAAACAAGCTCAGGACAACAGAGTTAAAGTTTTGGACTTTGTCTTCAACGGGCTCGCTACCAACAACAGGGGACCAGTCGAGAGAGGCGGCATCTGATTTAAGGGAGTTAAGATCAAGGAATTTAGCTGCACTTTTGGGAGGCCTTAACTTGAATAAGAGGTAAATCAAATCGTGATAGGAGAAGGGGGCGTTAAGTTGGCCATGCACAGCAACCTGGGATATGTTAGAAGTAATCATCAGATCTAGAAGAGAGGGTGTGCAGTGTGGTTGAAAGTGGGTGGCACCCAGGGGAAGGATGTGTAAGTTTAATGAACTTACAAGAGATTTGAGCTTTGCCGAGCGAACGTTATTTTTGAGAAGGCAAGTGTTAAAGTCACCGAGAATCAGGGTGTCGCTATAAAGAGGAGTCAGATCATTGAGAAGGGTTTCAAATGAGTTTAAATTTTAAATTTAAATATGTTTTGTTTCAAAAAAATGTAAAGCAGTTGAAATAGAGATAATCAAAATAATCAGTGCATGATTAAAATAACAGAACTGACTGACTCATAGGTGGCAGATAGGGATGGTATCATCATATTTCACGAAATACCCATACCCATAGTCCATACTCAATTAATTATATAGAGTTAAAAAAAACTGCCTCTACCAAGCACTCAAAATTAAACTTATTGACTGGCATATCACTGTTTCCTTACTGCGTTGGAGTCGTGACACCCTGATTATTGTCAAAAGCCATTGGTGGTAGGTTTCCGCTTAAATCAGTGGTAGTGGTGTAGGGCAAAATCCGTAAATTTTTTAACCCTATTCGTATTTATTTCAGATCATTGGAAACTTCATACTTATCTGTGGTGAAGTGTGCCAAACCGTGAGTATGTTATGTTATACACTTTAATATAGTCTGTTTGTAACAACAAGTTATATGGTATTTGACTGCTAGTCATGATACTGCCTTTTTGGAACTGTTAAAACGGTTATTTTGTTCACGAGTTCTATGAAATACTAGCATGTGACGTCAAATGCTGTCTTTTTAACACAACGTTGAGTTTATAAAATACAACTGCTGGAAATATACAATTCTGATATTGCTAAAGATTTTTGTTGAAATAGCTTCAGCTTGAGACTCGTATCTAGATTTATTGGACTACCTTGTGAAATAGTGTATTCCCATACTTTATTATTAACGATAGGAAACAACTTACAAGTCAAAATATCGTTACCTAGGTAATGGTAGGTATGTGATACAAGTACAATGATGAATGATAACATTAATTAAACATGCTACAGTAAAAACAGCTTGACGGATTTTAAAAACATGAGGTGTCGTTAGTATTGTAGAGACCGTGAGAGTAACAGGCTATATAATTTTAGTGAAAAGTTAATAGGTTGGGTTTAAGATCGCAAAATGCAGCTTACAGTATTGTTGGTGCGGCTTCTTTCCTATTCCATGTACGTAACTAGGTGCATTCATAAGTTACATCTCACAGAGCCATAAGTTTATATAAAGTAAAGTAAAGTAAATAGAATTTAACAACTTTGTTAGACACACAAAACTTTCACTTTCACTATTTATTTGGTAAGGTAGTATGACACCCATAGCGCTGAATATGTTAGCGTCAATACAGCGGTTAGGGAGGAATGGAATTCGCTTGCTTTGCCGACACCCAACTGACATACTCCATCCATGACGCCATGAACATGTCACGCTCACAACCCCACGGCCCTCGCCACTATAGTGCTTTTGGTTTAAACTAAAGAATGCGTTTTTGTGAAGGACACGTGTCAGCGATACATGTGAGAGTAGCTCCGTGCTTCAAGCTGCGAAGCTCTCACATGCCTCACTCACACAAACGCATTTTCCAGCTTATACGAAAAGCACTACACAGTTATGTGCTAGGTTTATAATTGGTCCGTGCTCCAGAAAACCTCATTATTACATTTGTATCCATGGCTACTATACTGGTCTACAGTCTCTAAAACATAGCATGCCATTGTTCCCAGGCCCAAGACTGACGCCCTACAAGGTGCTTGTCCTAGACACTTCGAAACAAGACAAAAATACTACACGATACAACTTCGACGTGGACGACAGCTGGTACCGGATGCTTAGCTTCTCCTCCCTATACGAAGGCTTCGGGACGGAGCACAGTACGACGGAGCATACGATACTCTGTGTCGCGCCAAAGAATGTGATTGCAGTTATCAAAGTCACGTTGAAGATCAATGAGTAGATTATCATCCAGGATTGGGAGCAACGGCAGATGCCTCGGTGAGTTTGAATAGCGAGTTTATGATAATAAGAGCACTGACTTAATATCTTCTAAACATATAAAACAAAATCAGCTTAGTTTTAATGATCGATCACATATTTGATGGATTGGTCTCCGCCCCGAATAGTAGAATAACTGTTAAAGTATCGAAAAATTTACGGTAAATTTTACAGTCTATTTTTATAAATGAAGTTCTTCCGCAATTGGCAGCTCACTCATCATTGACTGTTAGGCGGTACGGAGTCCGCTTGGTCAGCTAGTCTATTTATAGTTATAAAAATGAATATAATAATAATACCTTGGACGCTATTTACACACATATACGCTATACGTTAGTCGTACCAAATCAAATGGCCCGATCGGTTTGTATAATTCCTATTTGGATTTATTCTCCTCAGTCCAGAGGAGGTTTAGATAAGGTTAGCCATAGCCAGGTTTAAGGACGCCCCAGTGGGTTCGTCCTGCCTGGCCGCGGTGCAGGAGTTGTCTCGTCTCTCGCACGCGATACGAACCGGCGCCTCCACGTTGGAACGCGCCAACCTCACCCAGTCGTTGGCGGTGCACTCGGGAGAAATACTGCAGACGCTGGATAGAATGAATGCGCTTACTGTGAGTACTGCTTGGAAAGGGCAATCACAATAGTTTATTGCACCATACAAAAGTTAACAGTGACAGTTAGGTCGAGTCGGCAGTGACCCTGCCTACGAAGCCAAGGGTCTCGGGTTCGAGTCCCTGTGGGGGCAAATACTTGTTTGATGAGAACAGATGTTTGTACCCTAGTCATGGTTGTTTATCTATCTATGTATTGTTAGAAACCAGAGGCCGAGATGATTTTTAAAAAGAAACGCACTGAAACTGACTGATTATAATTTGAACAGAAATGGACTCTAATAACAATTATCAAAACGAATAAAGATATCGGACAGTGTGACAACAATAATGGCGAGGTGTTGAATCTTTCACGACGACTGGGCAAGTGCCTCGCACGCGGTCTGCGCCTCGCTTTATATAGGCGCGCTGCTGCCCGCCCCACGGCTGCCTGCCGAAGCCGCTAACACGGCCTCTCCTGACACCCTGGCGTCCTCGACAGGACTCTCAGGCAGATCAGGCGTTGAACAGGGCCCAGATGCTGATCCAGGCTGACCTGGTGCAGACGAGGAACCCGGTTGATCAAAGTCTCGCACACCGCTTGGATCAACTTCTTCATCAGTCGGATCTGAAACCACACATATGTACGCAACGTTACAAATTACAGTGGTTGCGAGCAGTTTTACCTGTGTTAGTTTGTTAAGGTTTTGTTTAGTTGCCCATAGCCACACAATAAATGAACTGAAAATAGATAAGTTGAAGCAAATTCATTTATGATTTTATTCAAATCACAAACCAATAGCCCCAGATAGAATAAACAGACCAACATTCATGCACCACAACACCAATGACAGAGGACAGAAGGCTCTCAGTTCAGTCTCCGGCATCGGCATTGAGATCGCTAACTCCAACTCGTAGAAGGTGAAGCGCTGTCTTGGGGCTCATGGGGCACAAGCACAGCAGTGGCGCTCGGTAGGACAGCAATGCTGGCTCCGGCTCGTAGAAGGTGAAGCGCTGTCTTGCGGCTCATGGGGCACAAGCACAGCTGTGGCGCTCGGTACTGCTAGGGCGCGCGCGGTGCTGCTAGGGCGCGCGTGGCTTCTGGAGCGCGCGCGGCTTCTGGGGCGCGCGCTGCTGCTAGGGCGCGCGCGGCTGCGCTCGCGCTCTCCCGCCAACGGGCGCCGGCCGTGGCGGCTGCTGGAGCGCGCGCGGCTGGGCTGGCGGCTGCTGGAGCGCCCGCTGCTGCTAGGACGCGCGCGGCATCTGGAGCGCCCGCGGCTGCTGGGGCGCGCGCTGCTGCTAGGGCGCGCGCGGCATCTGGAGCGCCCGCGGCTGCTGGGGCGCGCGCTGCTGCTAGGGCGCGCGCGGCATCTGGAGCGCCCGAGGCTGCTGGTCGTCATCGGCAAGCAACTTGGCGTTAGCAGACAGCTCATCAGGCCCCGGAGTCATCTGGTTGGCAGCCAAAGTCTTTAATGTCATCTGAAATTACAGTCGACATCAGAACCTATTATGCTAGCATAGCCCTATCACTCAGCTTCTTTCAACGCTTTCATAGTGTCACTCTAACACACCATTTAAAAATAGCACTTTTCAGACATCGGCAACACACTCCTTTCCTTCATGGCAATCATCACCATTTAAAATTACCACTCTTCAGAGATTGGCAAACACTTCTTTCCTTTATGTCATTCATAACACTCCTACGTGATACGTGGTAACCAGAAGTAGCGTAGCGTGCGAAGTGGCGCCCGAAGTGAGGCTGAGGTCCGTCGCGCCGTAGCTCAGGAACTGGCAGCGAGGCAGCAAGGGCAGTCGCGCCGTGGATCGGGAACTGGCAGCGAGGCAGCAAGGGCCGTCGCGCCGAGGCTCAGGAACTGGCAGCGAGGCAGCAAGGGCCGTCGCGCCGAGGCTCAGGAACTGGCAGCGAGGCAGCAAGGGCCGTCGCGCCGAGGCTCAGGAACTGGCAGCGAGGCAGCAAGGGCCGTCGCGCCGAGGCTCAGGAACTGGCAGCGAGGCAGCAAGGGCCGTCGCGCCAAGGTTCTAGAACTGGCAGCGAGGCAGCTTGGGCCGTCGCGCCGTAGCTCAGGAACTGGCAGCGAGGCAGCAAGGGCCGTCACACCGAGGCTCAGGAACTGGCAGCGAGGCAGCAAGGGCCGTCGTGCCGAGGCTCAGGCTGTAGACCGTCGCAACCCGTTGGAGCTCGACTCGATCAACGTGAACAGAAGGCGTCCCAACTGTCACCCCGGTAACCGACACAGTGTGGGACTTACAACTACTAAGTTTGCCATAAACACTGTTCAGCACCGACGGATACGGGTGCACTCAATGCAACGACCGCACCAGTCCGGTAGGTAGCGCAATCCCATACCGCAAAATAACGTCCCAACTGTCACCCCGGTAACCGAAACAGTGTGGGACTTACAACTACTAAGTTTGCCATAAACACTGTTCAGCACCGACGGATACGGGTGCACTCAATGCAACGACCGCACCGGTCCGGTAGGTAGCGCAATCCCATACCGCAAAATAAACAAAACAGCATTTAGAGGTAGAGGCATTAAGTTGAGCATACCCAGAAAGTGCATACCACGGCAAGGCCCAGCATAATAAAAATCACCCAAGGTATCACCAATTGTCGTCTAGATATTTTGATACACATTGCACAGTGATCACCACATATTGTCATAAAGGTAGTCAGTAAGTCTGTAGTCACACATAAGTAAGAGAATAAGTCTACGAAAGGGATAATTAACAAGATAGGTTAAGGGAGTTTGCAATTATGTACTTTCCTATTACAGTGACACAGTACCATGTGGATCAAAAATCTATGGGCTCTCACATTCGAAGAAAGCGGCACACGTCTCGGGACACCACTCTCCTCGCCAACACTGCATAACTTAAGCACATATTTGAGTGCTAATGTTATACTAAACCAGGCTCACAGCCTCCAGGCCCCACGGCCTCCAGGTACTCAGTCTCCAGGCCCACGGCCTCCAGGCTTATAGCAGAGGCCCAATTTTCCGCTTGCTATAGCCCCCGTGACAAAAGTCACGCCAGATTAGTATCTGCAGACGGTTGCACCGTCTCATATAGCCGGGAACACCCGCTGCCCAGTCATAGCATCCTTTATCCGCTACGGCTCGCCGACGCCCTCGAAGAAAGCTGCGCAGGCGTCTGGTGTCCACTCGCCACGCCACAGCACCATGTGCTGCTGTACCCGTCAGCAGTTCAAGCTCGTAGCGGTGGTGAGGCAGCTCCTGCACGACCTTGTAAGGGCTGCTCGGAGTCCAGGCTTGCCAGCACTCTGCGAATTTTTAGAGACAAAACCAAAGTCACCATTAGAAAACGTCTTAGGTTCCTTACGACCTTCATTAGCATGCGCATTCTGTCGCCGCTGATTGGCAACGAGCAACTCTGTTGCACGCTGTCGACTCAATGTAGTCAGTTACAATAGTGAAGCCTACACCCACAACATAGGGCCTCTAATGCTGCAGAGCTCGCAGCGTACTTCCTTTCCACACCTTGTAATAACTTACTGTAGTAGGAAACTCCACCATATCTTCGCGCGAAACCTGCTATTCCGGTCTCTAATTGAAATTAATTCTTTTCCGAGTGAGTGCAGCAATGCATTCGGTTTTCTGAACAAAATCACAACTTTATCATGGCTCGGCCGTACCTGACCCTCGCTAATAGTCATGCCTGCCAAAACATTCAATATCCTTCGCTAGGAAGGGACATTATTATTAGAACCACTGTATATTGAAGTACTCGAACCTCCCCATGTATTCTTCCTAGATTGCCTATTACAGGAAGCTTGCCTGTGTCCTGACTGTCCCACAACATGTGAAAATCATCATCTTCAAAACTTGCGCTTTCTACAAAACGCAACGGGTTTGCCTTTCGTGGGGATCATACTTTGTGACGTACTAGTACGAACGGTAGACGGAATATTTTTATGCACCCTAGGCTTGACATAGATTGAGCAAAAATCTACTAGGTTACTTGGATGTAGTTTTGTGTCTGTGGCTGCTATTCTAAGTAAAAAGGCACTGCACTATCGCCGAAATCATTCATAGTCACTCCAATTGTTTTGTGATAAGGCGCGATCTACCTTCTCACACAAATCCTCAATATTATGAAAACTATAGATGTAAAAATTATGGTTTTGATCTCATCGTAGATACCAATCGCCCGAATCGCATCCACAAATTGTTCTGCCATCGAACTATTTGTGTCAGCATAAATACCTCGCTAGTATTCACGTTTGTATGAATACTTTCCGACACAGCCCCAGCAGGCCCGCAGACTCGAGGCACGTGCGGAAGTGTGGAGTGTCACGCATCGAGCCAACTCAGGTGCATGACGCCATGCTGGCGGCGGCGGCAGTGGGTCGCGCGCCAAAATTGTTTGCGGGAGGCGCCATCGACGGGTAGAATTGAGCCACGGGTCCAACTATTTTGCGTTTTTCTAACGCACAGTGACGAGCCAAGATCGCAGACATTTCCTGTCGCAACTGGCCTTCAGGAGTACGCTCCTTGTATCGTTTTCACTTTTCACATTAAAAGGTCGTTCACGTGAACGACTACTTTCACGGCGGCCACGACGTTGTTCACAATCCGACATCTTTCGCTCGTACAATTTAAAATGTATGTAGGCGTGTGGGATAGAATCACAGGAATAGTATCCCACTACTGATGTTAGGAACCAGAAGCCGAGATGATTTTTAAAAAGAAACACACTGAAACTAACTGATTATAATTTGAACAGAAATGGACTCTAATAACAATTATCAAAACGAATAAAGATATCGGACAGTGTGACAACAATAATGGCGAGGTGTTGAATCTTTCACGACGACTGGGCAAGTGCCTCGCACGCGGTCTGCGCCTCGCTTTATATAGGCGCGCTGCTGCCCGCCCCACGGCTGCCTGCCGAAGCCGCTAACAGTATAATATTTATCTATATAAGTATGTGTATCGTTGTCTAGTATCCGAGATACAGGGAATCCTAGTTTAGGGCTGATCAATGTGTGTAAATAGTGTCCAAGGTATTACATCAAATGGAAAATACTTGTACAACGGCGAGAATATACAAGGTGTAACAGAATAGTGTAGTCATTTTTAAGAGGTTGTTAGGGACATCATTCTGAATATATTTTACTACGAAATGAGCAAGTTTATGATATTAGCAAATTAATTTTTACCTCTGCATACATATTGGGCGGTCAGCCGATTTATACGGAGAAGTGAAAAATATAGTTGCTCTGATCAAATCGGTTTCAAACTGCTCAGAAAAAATTCCCTAACTACCCCTTAAAATATGACTACAGATAAAGGGGGCTAATTGGAATTGAGGGGCTAATTGAAACTCAGAAGATGCAGCGAAATCTCTGCATTATGTATTAGTTCCAATTAGCCCCTCAAATCCAATTAGCCCCCTTTTACCGGTATATGTTTTTATTACACCCGTTTTTACTTCTTTCTTTCCTTCCATCTTGGACCAGATGAACTCCTGCTTGTTACCTATTAGATAAGATAAGATAAGGTTTATTTCATATTTTTTTTATAAATATTACAGTCAAGGGGTATCCTTTTAAGTATAAAATAATTTGCCAAGAGACTCGCATTCTTCCACAGTGACATAGTTCGAATTGGAAACGAACTAACATAAACTAAGTCTACAAATGTTTAATAAAATGTTATTTAAATAAGTAAAGCATATACTATAGTAGTTTATTTGACTGCTACATAATGGAGGGCATTAATACTCGAGAGTTTTAATGCCTAATTATGTACAGTTACATACACTAGTTTATCTACACACATATCATAAGCTCTCTTTGATGTGTTCAGGAACCGCATGTTTGACCGGCATTGTGGCTCTGCAGTTATTTCGTCGGCGTTCGAAATTTGAATGTCAGTACCAACTTCACAGACTGGGGCGGGCGACGGCGTTCGAAATTTTAATGACATGATATGCAGAAAAATTACTCATTATGGTCATAATGTGTAATTTTTCAGATAAGAAATTAGTTTTTACCAAGTATTTTAACATTATGCTGATCGTAACGTGCGGTTTTTGTACGCAGTAAAGAGGGTTTATGATACGTGTGTAGATAAAAATACTTAAACAACAAAGCATAACAAAGTTTAGGTTTAATGGTTTTATACATTAAGTAGTGCTGCCTGTAAGCAGCAACAGGCTATATTAGATGTTCTACATCCAATTTGTAAGCCCACTATCAGCCCACACATGGAGCTATTGAAAAGAAACCTATAAGTAGCGTGAATTACCTACTAGACTTGCATTACCATGCAATCCTGTAGATTGAAAGTAAACAAAGAATGTCATTGGCCAGTAAAAAACCATTAATTTGACGTTCACATCATGATTTGGTTTGCTGGAAGAGATCTCTTATTAGAGATAAGCTCGCCTTTGTACACTATTTTTATGTAAGTCTTGTTGTCCATATATTAGTTGTGTGCAATAAAGAAATTATGAATTATGAATTATGAATCATATAGGTATTTATTTATTGTTTCTCGTCTTTGATTCAGGACGTATGCGTCAGTAACCTGATTTACCGACCGGTTTAGTTCCTTACCAGAACCTCCGTTCGCAGAGGGCCTTAATTCTCAAAACTTACGTTACGTAACTTCAATTTCTGCATTACAGAAAGAACTAGAAACAGTCAAGAAGAGCACCAACATAGCAAACTTCAAGACATAATTCGCGGTCGTCTACAAACCAAGCAAGCCGAGAGGAAGCGAGACAGATGTAGGCGGCTTCTTTCGTTTGAAAGCCTCGCCCTCTACCCCGACTATCAACGCCGCCTGCTGGTGTTGCGAGAACTAAACTACATTGACGAACATGACAGCGTCATCCTAAAAGGCAGAGTAGCTTGCGGCATGGGTACCCGTTGGTAGCTCGTTAGCTGATAACCTCGGAACTGGTATTCCGCAATGTATTCACGGATAAGAATCCGGCGGAGATTGCCGCGCTGCTGAGCGGTTTCGTGTTCCAGGCAAGAACGCAGATTACGCCGACGCTGACTGATAAGTTGACGGAGGGCGTGAAGGTGATTGAGTAAATCAACGATGAGCTGCTTGGGATTGAGTCAAAGTATTTGGTAGGTAAACCGACATCCACATACACATATCATAATTAGACATTGCTTTAGCCATTCAGGTTTTCGCATTTATAACCAAGCCAAGATGTATTATCCTTCAGTCCAATTAAGGGTTAAAATTTACAAGAAACACAAACAGTCTTCTGTCTACCACTTTCAAGCTCCATCATCAGGTGGTGATGATGAAAAAAAAAAACGAAATGAACAGATCTTATCTATGTGAATCTTTAACCCTCATAATTTGCTCTCATATGATCCTTCATAACAAGGCAAAGTAGTACTATTGTAGATATTATATTTACTCTTATAAGTTAAAGTTTCTTGAATGTTACAAGTTAAAAAGTTATTAGAGTTAAGCATTAGTAGTTTAGAAAGAAGGAGATTGCCATCGACAACAACTCGATAATGAAATTAAGTTTTAAATTATTGAATCTGATCATTAATGGACACAAGTTACACTCAACCTGCATTGAATTAATTGGAGATGAATTAAAGGCTCCTAAGATTAATCTTAAATTTATATTTTGGATCTTTTCAAGTTTATCTTATTTTATTATATTTTGGATCTATACAATAACAGAAAAAACCATAGTCAAAGTGACTTCTTACAAGGGCTTTGGTTGGCACCCCAATGGCTGCCAACCAAAGATCTTAAAGTGTTGGTAGCTCTTAAAGCTCGTTCCGTTATGCAATCAACATATCTACACCATGAGAGATTCTGTGTAAAAACCACACCCAAAAATTTTACTTGAGATTGAATTGGTAATAAGTTATTGTCATATTGTAGCTTAACTCAGATGACTTTTTTCTTTGAGAATAAGACTACTTTACTTTTAGCTGGACTAATTTCTAGATTTAAATATTGAACGTAACTATGTAATTTTTCCAGTGCTAAATTTAATTTTTGAGTTGTGTGTGTGATGTTATTACCACTGCAACAAATAGCCAAATCATCGCCAAACTGTAAGCTGCTGGCTTCTGTTCCTAACATTTCATTGAGCCTGTGGATGTAGAGAATATACAATAAAGGGCTCTAAATGCCACCTTGACAGACGCCTTTAGTTGACAATCTAGGCCCAAAAATATTATTGCAACTCATCTTAACATAAACTTCTCTTCCACTGATAAACTCATAAATCCACCTAACATATTTTTCAGGTATTCCCAAAGAAGAAAGAATGGTACATAAAACAGAATGATTAATGTTATTGAATGCTCCTACAATATCGAAAAAAATACAGACAAGATGTTTATTACTGTTAACCGCAGCGTCAGCATCATGGAAGAGATGCCCTATACTTTCTCTTGCTGACCGACCGCGACGAAACCCGAACTGATTTATTGGAAGAATATGATTGGATTCAATATAAAACTCAAGATGTTGTTTCATAAGTTGCTCAAAAAGTTTACCTGCACAAGATGTTAATGCAATGGGACGGTAAGAGTCTGCATCATTTGGATCTTTTCCTGCTTTTAGTATTGGAACCAAGCAATCTTGTTTCCACTCTTTTGGAATTATTGATTATTCCCAGAGTAAATATAAAATATTTAAAAATTTCACAAGGCAATCTGTTTCCAGTTTTTGAAACATTTTTTTAAGAAATACAATCTAAACCAAAGGTTGTGTCTTTACGTCACTTGATAGCTGCTTTTAACTCATCTATGGTGAATGGATTGATAATGTAACTATTGGTGGGGTTTACGGAAGAAGTATTATTTATTTGCATTGGTTGTGAAACAAAGTCAGGTGTATATTTCCTTAAAAAGTTATTTATCCAAAATATTTCATTATTATTATTTAGTTTCGTACTTTTACTGTAGGATTTATTAAATTTACGCATAGTTTTCCAAATTTTAGAAATTGGAGTGGATCTATATATTTCAGTACAGTATTCCTTTTAACTATTTAATCTTTCTAATTTAATAACAAGTTTTTTCTCAGCCTGCATTTTTTTAAATTAATATAGTTTAAATCACTAGGATCTTGTTTAAATATAATAAAAGCTTCCTTACTTTTTTGAACTGCATTAGCATACTTTTCATTCCATCATGGCAGAGGAGGATGCCGGTATTTAAAATTGCTTCCTGTCTGTTTCGAGCTATTATTATTCATATTTGAATTTTGGGCCTGACTTCTAAACATCGATTGATTAATAGCTTTATGAATGATATCACAATAGTCTAGAGGATCGTTATGGTTAATAATAAATTCTTTAAGCATAGTGTTGGCGAGCTTTGAAAACTTATTCCAATTTACTAGCCGTAGATTAGGTCTTTTGAGTCCAGCTGTGTTATTTTGAGAAATAAAGTTGTTTGTAGAAGAATCAGTGATAGTGTTGAACAAAATCTCAGTTATTGTGGGTAGATGATAACTTCCCAGTGGATCATCATATACTGTCCAATTGCAATTAAGGGCTATAGAGGGACTGACTATTGTTAAATCCAAACCATTTGGTCTCCAGTTATTTGTACCTACAGTTGTTGGTTGTGTGTCATTTAATAACACTAAATTGCATTCATTTACAGCGTCGAGGACATCTCTTCCACGAGGACTGACAGATTGGCAACCCCACATGGTGTGAGGTGCATTGAAATCACCTGCTACTAAGCATGGTTGTGGTAAGGTATTAATAATATTAACAAATTTAGTTTTTCTAAAAGTAGGACTACAATTTGTCGGGATATAAGGACTGGCCATTGATAATGAACTGTTATTAAAGTTTATTTTGATAGCAATATTCTGAAGTGAATCATCAAAAAATGTTTTTAATCTACTGTATTGTATGTTGTTACGAATGACTATGGCAACACCATTGTGTTTATTGCCACAATCATTGCGTTCTATTGAGTATCCTTTAATATTTAAACGTTGTATAGGCTTGAGCCAAGTTTCGCAAACTAAAGCTATGTCAATATTATTTTCATACAAAAATTGAGTTAAAATATGACGATTACATAACAGACTTTGAGCATTCCACTGTACTATCTTTAATTTGTCTGTGAATTTGTACTAATGTTCTTGGTATCACTGGAGTTGAAAAAATCGCTTAAAACATCTAACACATTTTTAGAGGATATTGGGGTATCTCGTGTCTTATTTAATGTTATAATTTTTATAATGCTTTTAATAATGTCAAGAGATCAAGAGGCTTCTTAGGGCCGAGAGGCGGGAAATTTCCATTTTTGAATATGTCAGCGAATGATGGTGTCTGAACTTTTTGTCTGTTTTCTTGTATTTTCTTTTGCTTAATTGGACACTGAGCTGAAATGCTAACGTAATTGCCATCGCAATGGAAGCATTTGGCCTGTTCGATCGGAGTTTTACAAACTTTATATGAGTGGTCTTCTTTACAGATGGAGCAGCGCTCGGAGTTCTTGCAAAACTTTGCTAAATGGCCATACCTGAGACACCGGAAACATTGTTTGACTGGTGGACATACGCTGAGATGTCATGCCGCCAACCGTCCAAATCTACGTAGTCTGGAAGAACTGACGTCGCGAAGGTGATGGCTACTGTCCGCAGCGGCTGTTGAATGAAGTTATCATCAACTTTGGTCCTTTTTGTGAATCTTCGAATAAATATTATTTTCTTGTAACTTGATAGCATTGTGAATATCTTTTTGTTTGTCAAGTTGGTGGCTACATTTTTAATTATACCAGTAATTTCAGTGCTTGAAGCTGGTATATTGGCCTTAAATTGGTAGTCTTTTAAAAATGTAGCATTGTTCAAGAAGGCATTATCAAGGCTGGCTTTTTCGAAGTATATGGCAATTTTGAACTTGTTCATTAAACCTTTTGATACAGCTAGATATTGACATTAGGTCTCGGGTGCCTATAGGTATATCCGCATTGGAAGACTCTACGAATACTACAAATTCTGTAGTACCGGAATCCTCAGGGTATCGTCTCTTATAATCTGTTACCAGATAAGGTTTGTACTTATCTGCGCTTTCGACCTCTGACTCGGACGACGACGTGGAGTCTCCTTCACTTTTCTCTTCAGCCTCATCTTTTTCTCTCTTTCTTGTACGCACCTTCCCCATGATTGGTTTCTTTTTATTTGTCTTCAGACGCCTTTTATTTCTAAAAACCCCGATTGATACACGAGTAATCGATGAAATTAATAAAAATTCCGAAAATCCCGCCTGGTTATTTCAATGGTTTCCCGCGCTTTTTTCAAATCAATTTTTTTTATTTCAATATTTTTTACTTTTTTAGAAAATCCTCCAGAATTACTCCTTTAAACTTGAATAAATAAAAAAGTTATCAATAAAACCTGCAATTATTTACTGTTTTTGGTTGTGTAATTTTGTACGGTTCTATTGTAGTCAAAAATACAGGATATCATAACATATATGTCGGCGCAAGCGCATTTGATTATTCGATCATTTAAAATTGAATCGATTCCTACAACGATTGAGTGAACCACGAACGCACCCAGACTGACAGATGACATTTGGCGGCATGAAACTGTGGTTGTAAATGTGACGTGAGCCAATGAGAAGGCAGCGCGCCAGGCGTCGACCAATCAGAACGATCCGTGGATCAGGTGATACACTGGGGGTGGTGCTCCGTGGGCGATTGGGCGCGAGAGAGAAGAGGCAGAATGAGTCCGACCGGCGCCAACTCAGTGTGTCAATAATTGTGTGTGAATCACGACTGAACCACAAAATATAATAAGTAATTATCGGTGATAAATAATTGTGTCTAATTTACGGATTACTATGGATAGTGAAGACGAGGATCAAGGCAGGTCGTCTCCTATCCTACCTGTCAGGTCACGCGCCGATATCAGAAGTGGCCATGGCCCATCCCCTGGATTAATCAATAGTCAAGTAAGTGGTACTGAATCCAATCAAACTCTGACCTCGTTAGCCACTATACTGGAAAATTTAACCCGCCAACAACAAGAAAATTTAAAAGCCAATAACGAGTTTCTTGCGGCTATATTGGCGAAGGCTGTGGCTCCACCACAAAGGTCTAGATTACGTGACGTGTATATAGCACCCTTTGACCCTGATGGCGATGTATCGATACGCGATTGGTGTGAACATGTTGATCGTGCAAAAGATCATTGGAATTTAAATGATTACGAAGTATGCACTAAGATATCTGGACTATTGAATGGTCGTGCCAAAACAGTAGGCAATACCTGGCTTGTGAAATCACCGTTATGGAGTGATATGAGAAACGCATTGATTCAAACTTTTGAACCGGAAGCCAGATACTCCAATGATCTCTTCAAGCTCCGCAACTATAAATTTGATGCTGCTAACCCTGCTGAATCAATAACGAAAGCTTGGAATCTTTGGACGAGAATCATGAATGGTGACAAAGAAAAAGATGCTGTTGAAGCTGTTATAGGATGCATTGACAGTGAATATTTAAGAATGCGCTTGCTATCAAGTAAATGCTCAAGTGTTCCTGAGTTGATTTCAGTAGTCTCTACAATGAAGCGGGAACGAGATGGCAAATCTGGACCAAGTGACGCACCGCAACCCGCAAAGCGAGCACGCCTGCGGTTGGGGCGTGACATTACCTGTTACAGATGTGGGAAGGCAGGTCACCTCCAATCAACCTGTACAGCGGAAAAGGTAACCGAACCAAAATCATTATTGACAAACAATGATGCGAGAAATAATTTCAGCAGAAATGAGCGAAATGGCCCGAAGTGTAATTATTGCAGCAAAACGGGTCACATAGAAGAGACCTGTTTCAAAAAGATGTCAGACGATGCCAAAAGAGTAAATCTAGCCGGTACAACAGACTGTCAAGTTTCAACACCTATGCATATAAACATTGGTAACCAAAATCTAGTTGCGCTATTTGATAGCGGTGCGGACCGTTCCTTGGTAAGAAGATCACTCAGCTCATCAGTACCAGGAAAACGTGAAGATTACTCACTGATGCTAAAGGGCTTCGGAGCTGGGGTGCCAGTTATGTCATATCAAAGAATCACCGCTACTTGTGAGACAGGAAACATTTTTGTGGAGATAAATTTTCATGTGGAAGAAGATCATGAAATTCCTTGTGACATCTTAATTGGGAATGACCTAATGCGAACTCCGGGTCTTTCAGTCGTTATAAATAAGGATGGGGCGACACTGATTAGGACTAGTGTTATCATGAACGTGACAGAGGAGAATTTCATTAATTCTATTGACACCGACTTGACAGACGAGACACAAATTCTGGAGCTTAGGGCTGTTCTGGAAAAACATCAAGATGTTTTTGTCACCGGTGTACCGACATCAAAAGTTAAAACTGGTAGCATGAACATTCAGTTAAAAGACCCCACCAAAGTAGTATCTCGTCGTCCATACCGAATGACGCCGATAGAGCGTGAAAAAATAAATAGTATTGTTGAAGATTTGACTGTTCACGGAATTATTCGCGAGAGTACGTCAGAATTTAGCAGTCCGGTGATCTTAGTAAAGAAGAAGAATGGCGACGACCGGATGTGTATCGATTACAGGGAACTAAACAGCAATACGGTCCCTGTCAAGTTTCCACTACCAATAATATCTGACCAAATAGATAGATTGTCAGACGCTGTGTTGTTTATATGTCTTGACATGGCACAAGGCTTTCATCAAATTCCTGTAGAAGAAGAATCGATCCACAAAACCGCTTTCATAACGCCTAATGGCTTGTATGAATACGTTATGATGCCGTTTGGGCTGATGAATGCCCCCGCTGTCTATCAACGTTCTATAATGACAGAACTGCGTCCATTGCTTAATGACATACTAATATACATTGATGACGTGCTTATCAAATGTCAGAATTTTGGAGAAGGTCTACAGATGCTCGATAAAGTTTTGTCAATTTTACATGATGCTGGGTTTTCAGTAAATCCTAAAAAATGTTCTTTCTTCAAAGAGAAGATCGAGTATCTTGGAAATGTGATTTCTGGTGGGACTGTGAGACCAAGTCCGCGAAAAATTGAGGCCCTAGAAAAGTCTCCTGTGCCCCAAACAGTTAAACAGGTCCGGCAGTTCTGTGGTTTGGCGAGCTACTTTCGGAGATTCATCCCAGCATTCTCGGAGCGAATGATACCTTTATACAACCTGACCAAGAAAGACTCAAAATTTGAATGGACAGCCGAATGTGAAAGCGCTAGGCTGGACGTCATACGAAGACTAACATCAACCCCAGTCCTTCAGATCTTCCAGGAAGGCTTGCCTATAGAACTACATACAGATGCAAGCAGTACAGGTCTGGGAGCCGTTCTAATTCAAATAAAAGATGAACGTCAGCATGTAGTGGCTTATATGAGCTTGAGAACAACAGTACCAGAGAGTCACTACCATTCTTATGAGTTAGAGACGCTTGCCATAGTCCGAGCAGTCAAACATTTCAGGCAATACGTTTACGGACGATCTTTCACGATAATTACTGACTGCAATGCCATTAAAGCGTCTACCACGAAGCATGAATTACTACCCAGGATTCACAGATGGATGGCATACCTCCAGCACTATGACTTTAAGATTGAATATCGTCAAGGATCTCGGATGAAACACGCTGATTTCTTTAGTCGTAATCCGGTGGCGTGTATCAATCTCGCAAACAGTACTGAGTCATGGCTCAAGGTAGAACAAAGACGTGACCGAGAGTTATCTGGCATTATCAAAAAATTGGAACGCGGAGAAGAATTGAGCGAATACCGTTTGAGTGACATGGTTTTGCAAAGAAAGCAAACCGATGAGTTTGAGCCAGGGCAAGGTAGTTGGAAGAAAGTAGTCCCAAAATCTTATCAATGGAGTATGATCAATGCTTACCATAGCTCACTTAAACATTTTGGATGGGAAAAGACGCTTTCAAAACTGCGTGAAGAATACTGGTTTCCTGAGATGTCCAGCACAGTTAGAAAATTTGTGGATAACTGTGTTATTTGCAAGACTAGTAAGGGACCTTCAGGAGCTAGGCAGGTGCAAATGCATCCGATTGCAAAGGAGCCAATTCCTTTTCACACAATACATATTGACATGACGGGAAGATTGACCAAAAGAAATGGCAAACATGAATACGTTGTCGTAGCCATTGACGCCTATACCAAGTATACAATGCTTACTTATGCTACTGACAAAACAGCAAGATCTATGCTCTCAGTGCTAAAGAAGGTTGTGGGACTATTTGGAGCCCCAAAACAAATCATCAGCGATCAAGACACAGCTTTTAAGGCGGAATTTGAGGAATACTGCACACAGTTTGGAATCATACAACATTTTATTGCACCTGGAGCAAGCCGTGCCAATGGCCAAGTAGAGCGAATGATGGCTGTGGTGAAAAATGGACTGACGATAATTCGCAACTATGAAACAAATGACTGGAAGAAAAGCCTGGATGCTTTACAATTAGCCATCAATTGTACGAAAAATAAGACCACCAATGTAAGTCCACTAAAAGCTTTGACAGGAAGACAATGTGCAGTTCCGTCCGAACTTATTTCATTGATTGACGAAGCAGAAGGAACCGTAGATCGAGAGAAGTTGGATAAATACATACAAAAAAGGATAGAGGATAAAGGAAAGGAAGACAAGACACGAGTCGACAAGGGTAAAGCTCAAGTAAAACGATTTCAGAAAGGAGATATTGTTCTTTTTAGAACAAATCCCAGATGCCAAATTGGACTGGATCTAAAGTACCCAGATGCTTATGTAATATGGAAGATATTACCTAACGACCGTTACTATATCAAGAAGATTACTGGCAGAGGCAGACCAAAGAAAGCTGCTCATGATCAACTACGTGTGGCGCCAAAATTGGTTCAAAACACAAACCAGGAACCCGTGTCGGCGATAGATGAACACCCAGATGAAGTCGATGACAGATTGTTAGATGGTGAAGTGGGGTCTACACCTATTGAGTTGGGACCAGTTGATTAATTGAAGTCAGATGAAACCATGACAATAACAATGGATAAGGGTGAGTGTTGACAAACGTTTGTTCTAGAGATTACATTGATTTGTACTTAGGGCGTAATTGTTGGATGTATTGTGTGTGCAGTTGAGGACAGAGGCCACCTAAAGAAGTTTTGTTTTAGTTAGTTGAGGACAGGGGCCTCCTAACGCTGTTTATGTAAATTAGTTGAGGACAGGGGCCTCCTAATGCTGTTCTGTGTAAATTAGTTGAGGACAGGGGCCTCCTAATGCTGTAATGTGTGAATTAGTCGAGGACAGGGGCCTCCTAATGCTATTATGTGTGAATTAGTCGAGGACAGGGGCCTCCTAATACTGTAATTTGTGAATTAGTCGAGGACAGGGGCCTCCTAATGCTATTATGTGTGAATTAGTCGAGGACAGGGGCCTCCTAATATTCTTGTGTGAATTAGTCGAGGACAGGGCCTCCTAATACTATTATGTGCGAATTATTCGAGGACAGAGGCTTTCTAATGTTGAAGTGTGAATTAGATGAGAACCGGTGCCTCCTAATTATGTTTTGTTTGAATTAGCTGAGGATAGGAGCCTCTTAATGATGTTGTGTAAGTTAGTTGAGGACAGGGGCCTCCTAACGGTGTAGTGATGGTTTGAGATAAGGAGTCAAACCTCTTATTAAATATTTCAAGTGAAAATTGATAATAATGATCATGGTCCTGGTCCTGGTCTCTTATGTGAAGTTGAGTTTAGTTACTTCTTTATTTGAGACTGTGATAATTTTGAAAAATCCTGGTCATGAAAGGCCGAGTAGTAAAGCCCAGGTTGTATGTGGGCAAATGATTTTGTGGAAACTTTTATTTTCAGAGCATGTCGAGCGCGACCTGCGGCAGGGTGGCCGTGTCGGCGCAAGCGCATTTGATTATTCGATCATTGAAAATTGAATCGATTCCTACAACGATTGAGTGAACCACGAACGCACCCAGACTGACAGATGACATTTGGCGGCATGAATGTGGTTGTAAATGTGACGTGAGCCAATGAGAAGGCAGCGCGCCAGGCGTCGACCAATCAGAACGATCCGTGGATCAGGTGATACACTGGGGGTGGTGCTCCGTGGGCGATTGGGCGCGAGAGAGAAGAGGCAGAATGAGTCCGACCGGCGCCAACTCAGTGTGTCAATAATTGTGTGTGAATCACGACTGAACCACAAAATATAATAAGTAATTATCGGTGATAAATAATTGTGTCTAATTTACGGATTACTATGGATAGTGAAGACGAGGATCAAGGCAGGTCGTCTCCTATCCTACCTGTCAGGTCACGCGCCGATATATAGTTTTTTTTTTCTCACAAATGTTTTTTCAAGAAGTGAAATTCTGTAACAAATCATCTTTAACTTGCAATAAAAAAAACTAAACGAGGCTTTTTTCATGACAGTTTTTAAAAAAAGTTCGCTGGTCTATCTATTGTCTTCTTTCTAATAATGTACAATAATGCCATAAAAATCATGACTAAGTTCATTAATTTGCCTACTTTGTATCGTTCGGGCGGTAGCATTCAGCTGATATTCGACAGGTCTGTAAGAATAAACATGATTTTTTAGGTAGGAAGAAATTTTCAATTGTTCTTTAATCACAAAAATACATTTACATATTTATAAAAAAAAAAAACTTGCTCGAATTGCCGACCTTCATTGCGTATGCACGCGTATCATCGATTCCTTATTTCTACAGTGGTAGTTCGTAAGCGAATTCCCTCTTTAATTACGGCGAATGCTGATTGTATCCGTTGGGAAAAAACTTCTCTAAATTCGAATTCCGTAGCGTAGACTAACTCTTTCGCCCGTCCCCAGATGTAGAAGTGCAAAGGGGTCAGGTCTAGAGAACGTGGAGGCCATGGAATAGGTCCATCCCTCCCTATCCACGAATGTGGCAAAACATTATCCAAGTGTTCCCTGACTGACCTACGTATGCGAAACCATTTGTAGCTTCGCATACGTAGCACCCGTCTCTGTCGCGATGCTAAACGTTGACACATCCATGAATGCATTGAGAGTTATCGGCAACAGCGTATCTTACCTCTGACCCCTTTACAGGCGTCCCTCAAGGAGGTATACTTTCTTCTATTCTCGATTTTCATTAACTCTGAACTGAATCTGAAAAAGACTCTATTTATCCACTTTTAAATTTGGCGGCCGCCAACCTAGAGCATTGTCGACCTCAGTGGATGGAGTCTTGATCGATCCTGGACCCACCACATTCACAAGATATTCGGGCGCCTCGGAGCTGCGTGCTCGCGCTCAGCCGCCTAGCCAGGACCGTACCCACTGATGTCAAACGCTCGTGCTACTTTGCGACTGTGCACTCCTTACTGCAATACGGCACCGAGATATGGGGACCCGCTGCCGACTGGGAGCGCGTCTTCAGAATGCAAAAAAGGGCCTTAAGGATAATAGCACGAGTGCCGCGGGATACGCACGCCAGACCGTACTTCAAGGCGCTGGGTATCATGACGCTACCATCCATACTGATCTTCCAGATCGCAGTGTGCATGAGGGAAAACCTCAACTCGTTCCGAACGCACGCGGACGTCCACAGATACAGCACACACAACGGGGCCGCCAATAAACTCGTCCCAGTAGCCCACTCATTGATGAAGGCCGCAAAACAAACTCAGGTCGCAGGACCAACTGTCTACAATAAACTGCCGGAGAACATCACCTCCGCCCCAAACATCAATATTTTTAAATCTAGACTAAAACGCTGGCTTGTCGAGCAAACGTTCTACAGCTATAATGACTTCATTACGCCGCAAAGCGTATAACTTGCTAGATACCTGTAGGTACTTGTTTTGACATAAAGCCATTACATAAAATCTATGATTTCGATATTATAATTTGACATTTGAACTTCATTAATTGACATCATTATTTTATTTATCTACACACGTATCATAAACCCTCTTTACTGCGTCCAGAAACCACACGTTACGACCAGCATAATTATAAACTTCTTGGTAAAAACTCATTTCTTATATCCGAATATTGATCATTATGACCATAATGTACCCAAAATTTGTCAAATTATGACATTCAAATTTCGAACGCCGACGCCCGCCTGCGTGCCGCCCCTAGTTTGTCTGTGAAGTTGGTACTACAGAACAAGCTAATCAACTGAAGAGCAATGATCATTGCCACAATGCCGGTCGAACATGCGGTTCCTGAACACATCAAAGAGCGCTTATGATATGTGTGTAGATAAACTAGTGTATGTAACTGTACATAATTAGGCATTAAAAGTCTCGAGTGATATTATTATTAAAATCGCCTTCGGCTCGTTTCATAAACCCACTCACGAGTAATAACGCCCTCCACTATGTAGCAGTCACAGAAACTACTATTTTTATTTTTGACATTGCGTAGTTTTATTTATGTGACATTCCACTTTGTCGTTGCTATTTTATTATTAATACAATTGTATTGTACCTGGTATTGACATGTAATGAAATTTATGAATAAAAGGAGATTGACGAAACAGATTTATACAGCGGGTGTGAAAGGAGCCGCCGGGCGGGGACGCCCAAG
This sequence comes from Argyresthia goedartella, assembly GCA_949825045.1. Taxonomy (NCBI): domain Eukaryota; kingdom Metazoa; phylum Arthropoda; class Insecta; order Lepidoptera; family Argyresthiidae; genus Argyresthia; species Argyresthia goedartella. The sequence continues at coordinate 16,667,749 of OX463824.1, read as the reverse complement.
AAGGTCCTATAAAGACCAAATCGGCGATTTGTTAGTGAAGAGGCAAATACGAAGTACCCGTAAACGGCGAGCTTGCATGAAGAGACTTGTGGATGTTGGGGAAGCGAGAGGTGTATGCCAGGATCGTAGCAGGTGGAGGTATTTGGTCTCTGCCTACCCCTCTTCTGGGAAATAGGCGTGAGCATATGTATGTATGTATATCATTATGTAATTATGGTAGTCGTTATAGCTCTCGGCGTTAGCCGGGACATAATGTTTTACTGAATTTAATTAAAACCCGCTGGTAAATAATGTGATTTTCACTTCTTATAGTTCTTCCGTTATGTCCTTAAAGTCTAATTTCGTAAAATACGCACGGCGCCCACAGCCCAGCTCAACCCAAATCAGGCTGGCCACGGCGACGGCGCGCGGCGGCATGGTTAAATCGGTTAAATGCGGGTCGGACCCGCACACGAAGGGTTCCGTACCATCGTACACTTAACCACTAAAAATAATACAACAAAAAGAGAATAAATGTCCGAACGTGGATTCGAACCCAGAAGCCCAGGATTGCAAAACCGATATCAAACCAATTGCTCTACCACAACCATGTAATAAGCCGTGAAATCTACGATCATATTTGAATCATGTTATGGCTTGTTATATCACGGGTGATGTTAAAACACGTCTCTTCTATGGGGGGGAAGTCTCGTGTAGGTCATTATTTGTTGCTGTAGCGGCAACAGACATACAAATTATGTGAAAAATTCAACTACTTATTACGGTTCATAAGACCAACCCGCTAACGGACGGACGACGGATGGACAGCGGAGGCTTAGTAATAAGCCGCGAGTGTTGCAAGACGCTGTAATATACCTATTTTAGTAAACTGCAAAGATTCTATAAAAATAGAAGATACAATTCTATTCCGCAACTTGACTAATGTGTCAGATATTATCAGGATGTATGTGATGCTCAATATCCTCGCTGGTCATGTTCGCGTCGGGCGGGAAAGATAGATCTGCACCGTGGGAGCCGCAGCTTAGACTCCTAAATGTTTTACCTATATTTTTTCTATTCTAGGTCGGTCAGTTTGAGGGTCAGCCGGAGCGGCTGAACTTCGGCCTCGTTCGAGTGGTCTACGAGTGGGCGCTCGAGAAACCCTTCGCCGAGATCATGGACCTCACTGATGTGCAGGAAGGCATTATAGTGCGGTGCATACAGCAGTTGCATGAGATAATGGGCTATTTTCATCATCATAATCATCGGCATCAGCAGCATTGGCCAACACACTGTTGAGTATACATTAGGTGGGTTCCCTATGTGGTTTCGAATGTAATTTGATTGATTTTCCTTTCACTGATTACCATTGATCGATTGGTCAGTTGGACGATGGCTTGTTTCTACGAAGCCTTCATTAAAATGTATCGAAATTGTGAAAGTCAAACCTAAATGTATTTATGCATTCCGCTGCCTGTATTTCAATTTCTGTAGCGGTTATTAAACAAAAAAATGTTTTCAAGTAGTGAATATGAGAGGAAATTCAGATAATATTGTAACAGACGTTATAGCATTGCTCCCCTCGCTATGCTCAGGATTCTACTTTAAAATCCCTCGCTTCGCTCCGCTCGGGATTCAAAAAACACTCGCCTGCAAAGCAAAGTAGTTCTTTATTTACTCACTTGGTAAACTATCTACTATTGAGGCGCTGCTTACTTCTGAGCAATCGGCCAGGAACCAACTATTTTCTGCTGCCTGTGAAAGGATTAGTACATTGTTGTAGAAGCTGGAAAGTGAGCAATAGATGGACAAGTGAGTTTAAGAGACATCTAAGAGACGAGCCTTTTGGGCGAGACATTACATAGTGCTATTCACGGCTACTGCGAGGAAATAAAATTACTTATGCAGAATAAATAGTTTTAGATAAATAAGGTTTTGAACTCCCCTTGGTGGAGTCCGCCAACTTCCACAATTGACAGCACAAGCCATGCACGCTTTTACCGACGCGGCGGCACGACGCATGCTTTTACTGACATGGCACGAAGTGCCAAAGAGGCTCGTTCATCTGAGTGAAGTGCCAGCTGTTGATATGTGACAAACAAGCCAACAATGTTTTTTCACACCTTTCATTCGGAAAAGTTATTATATTTTATTATTATATTATCAAAAGTAAGTTTTGCTCCACGACGAGAGGGAGCAAAATGCTACTTTTCTATTTAGGCTACTTTTTAGTTTATTCATTGGCATGTAGCATTTACGCAATGTGCCAACTGAACACAGATCTTAATAAAATAATTGATTGTATTTTCATTGTAGTCGATTAAAAACGAACATGTTTCAAGTTTTAACTTTAAAGTTAAAACTTGAAACATGTTCGTTTTTAATTTTTTTAATTTTCATATAACGTTGTTAACAACGTTATATGAAAATTTATGAATTTTTCGTAACATTTAAAAAAATGTCACAATAAATTATATGTTTTACTGAAATCAAAACTATCGATGACTGTTATTGTGATATAATGAATATTGATATCCGAAACCATTGTAATATTCGATTCGGTTATTTTTACACATTGGTAAAAGTACACAGGTATATTTTATTTGTGACCTTTCCCTAATCCTTTACAATCCGCCATTATAAAAAAAAGTTTTGTTTACGTTGTTCGATTACTGTAAAAGTGGTGAAAGTATAATTCAAAGTATAGTTATTTCATTATTTTTAGAACATTTTATTTCAATCTTCCTCATAGTCGGCGTGAAAAGTTATATGTGTCACTCAGGAGCAAAATTATTTTCGTCATGGGCGTTAACGCTTGAATCCTTCGAGAATTCCGCGCTACGCTCAGGATTCTATCGTAGATTCCTTCGCTTTACTCTCGATTCAATGTATCGCCCTCGACGTAAATACATCATTTTGTTCGCCTGAGACTCAAATAATATGTCTGGCCTGCTCAAACAGGCCAGCCATGTTTTTGTTGGCAGGTTTAACTATTCATTGTTTTGGGGGGCCTGATGATATCTTTTGCCACATTTCCTAGCAGTGGAGTGAAAATTTACATTGAATTGTGTATTACCCCCAGGTACTAATCGACGTGAAAGATGCCGCGGTTGCGATCGGTGATCCAAAACTGCAAGCGAAAATGCTCGAAGCATCTACAGCGATCAAACGAGACATCGTATTCTCTGCCAACCTTTACACGACGCAGCGAGAGACTATCATCTCCTGACCTCGGCGGAATAAGAAGGCGGAATAACTTATCTCTTAAGCCCTAGTTTTCAGGGTTCCATAGTCGAAGGGTCCAAACGGAGCTACTACTGTCAATCAAGTGTCCGTCCGTCCGTCCGTATGTCACACACATTTTACAGTCAAACGGTTAAAGCTACAGTCTTCAAATTTACTCAGTTTAAACATCTTGTTGACCCAAAGCTATACAAATAGTTAAAACATATTTTTCTTATTTTTATGGGGGGCTCCCATAGAGATAAAGGAGGGCGCGAAAAAAACTGACCTTCCCATCGAGTAGGTTACCGTTGTTTAAAATTCGTTGAGTGGATAAATATTGTATTTTTTATTTTAAAACATTGGAAAACAAATGAATGAGAAAGCCACTAAAATCAGTTTTTTCATAAAATTTTGTACCGAAGAATTTTTTTACTTCCTATTGACCTACAAATTTGGTGATAATATTTATTATTACGTATATATTACTAACAAATACCAAATCAGACTATTTCTTTAAATTTCTCTCATTTTAGGGTTCCGATGAGGAACACCAAGGAACCCTCATAGTTTCGTCAAGCCTGTCTGGCCGTTCTGTGCGTCCTTCCGTCCGTATGTCACAGCAACTTTATTCCGAAACTATCAGGATTACACATTTGTAACTTGGTATGTAGATGTATTCTGTGAACCGCTTTACGATTGTTATAAAAATATTGCAAAAATAAATTTAAGGGGGGTTCCCACGGAACTGAAACATTATTTTTTTTTATCAAACCTTGATGTGTGTGGGGTGTCTATAGATAGGTCTTTAAAAATGATGTTGAGGTTCCTGAAAACATTTTTCTTCAAAGTACATCAAAGTTAAAGAGACAGACCCTTCCAAAGTGGAAAAAATTGGGTCCTCCCCCCTCTAACTTTTGAAGTAAGAGAGTGAAGAATCTAAAAAATATATATGTTGTGTATCTCAATATACACTTTCAACGAAGATTGGTTTGAACAAAATAAAATAAGCGGTTTTTAAGATGGAAAACATTTATTAAAACCCGTAAATATAACTTTGTCATTCATACAAACACTATGAAAAACAAAGTATTATTATTTATTATGTATTATTTGCTGGTAAAGAATGATAGTGATATTTTGGCTAAGTGTATTAGGTGTCTTTGAAGTGAGTACCATCCTAATTCAATTTATTAGAGTTATATTCTACGTTCGGCACGGAACCCTAATTGTGCGATGTCCTACACGCACTTGGATGTTTTGTTAATAATCAGTCAAGTCAGGGTCGGACTCGCATACGAAGATCGTAAAAGAAAATAATAAAGCAAAATAAAAAATAAAAAAAACATAATTTCTTTAATGCACATAAATAATTAAAAAAACAGATATACATTAAAATATTATACAAAGGCGAGTTTATCTCTAGCAAGAGATCTCTTCCAGCAAACCAAGTCAGGATGAGAAAGGTTTTTAAAGGGAGTTTAAAGGGAGAAAGGACCGCTGAGCACGGGTATCAAAATATATGTTAATATTTTTATACCAGCCATAACATATTGCGCATCCGACTTCAAACCAATTGCTCCACCGACGATATAAAATTATATATTTAAAGTGTTTTTATTGAACCTTTTTTGCTGTGCAAATCAGTATTTTTGATGTGCTATTAAATAATACCTTTCATAGCGTGCGTAAGAGACACTGTATAGTTTGGAACTAAACTTTCATACGCATTCATTACAAACTATACACGAGTAATTCGCAAAATTCTTGTATATTTTGTAGTTGCAGATGTGAGTATCAGCATTCCGAAATATACACGAGCAGTACGCTATGGGAGCGTAATGGCCTTGTATACAACGGAAATACGCACCGACGATCATGATGTGTGCCGCGAAATATTGCGAGATATTTGAATCAAGATAAATAAATAAATAAATATTGGGGACAATCTTACACAAATCGAAGTAGGCCCATAGTAAGCTCAACAAGGCTTGTGTTATGGGCAGGTATACTCCATTTCATGTACCATGGCCCGATGTACTTGAGACGGTCATTAGGCGTTAACAATAGGATTAGTGATAACAAAAGATACCTGGCCAGACCCTTTTGCGGCGTGGTATTTTACATGCAACCTAATGATCTTGATCGTTTAACCTAGTAATCAACATAAACACTACCACTATAAATAAACCAACAGTAGGTGATTCAGTTATTCAAAATTTAAGAACTATAGTAGACATGACGAATCCTACGCTTTGGAAAAATGCTTGTGAGCATGTTATCAAAGTGGAGAACGAGTTTTTATCCCACCCTGTGTATCTGGTCATCATAAACACCTGCGAAACCTCAAGTTCGGAAGAACATACATCAGAAAGCGAATAAATGTATATAATTAATTTTTGCCTTTAAATATTTAAAATTGTTAAATATTTTATATAATTAATGTACATGTTTTTAAAGTAATTAAATTAAGTTAGTCTTAAAGCTGATTGTTATTATTTTATTGACACAATTTTTTTTTGATTTAACTCATGTTAGCTATTATTATGAAATACCGTAAACAACTTATATTTCGTATTTTTATTTTCAAGTATATACCAAAATGTTTTAGTCACGCTTTAGTTGCATGCAGGTTGGACCGACGCGTGCCATTTTGAAGTGCTCCTAATTAGATAACAAAAGGCAAACATTATGAGCCCTATTGTTAAGCTTCAAGTGCATCGGGCCATGGTATATGAAATAGAGCTAGACGACGATATATTTAATAGAGATAAATACTTATGTAAATACATAGAAAACAAGACTAAGAAACAAATATTAATGCTCATCACACAAATATTTGCCCTTACCGGGATTCGAACCCAGGACCGTCAGCTTCGTAGGCAGGGTCACTACCCGGTTGCCTAAGATGGATGATTTGGTAATTCCCATAGGCAGAAATGAAAAAACATCTCTTGTCTGGGGAAGCCCTTAAAAGTTCATTAATTGTTGCTGTTACGGCAATAGAGAAATACACAATCTGTGAAAACTTCAACTCTCAACCTATTACGGTTAATGAGATATAGCCGGCTGACGGGCGAAATGACTGACAGACAGACGGACAGCGGAGGCTTAGTAATAGGTTTCCGTTTGGCACCCTTCGGGCACGAAACCCTAAAAACGAATATGTGGATAGTGGGCCGCCAATGCTAAGCAAACTGCCAGCAATCGAAAGTCGAGTCTTTTTCTGTAGAGAAATTGGGAACTAAAAATAATGTGTATATAATTGGAGGAAGTATAAAATATGTCGAAATAAGAAGATAGTTAATGTATTTGCCAGAGAAGTGCGATTTGGATAATGTTCTGTTTCTTCTAAGTTGTAGCAGAAGCAGTGTTGTGGAATTCACCATTGTCTATTAATTATGTAGGTATTTTTATTACGATTTGTTTTTTATAATAATTTGATCTCATATGTGAAGTTCATAGATTTTGAAAAAAAAAACTTATTCAGGGGTAAATTCATAAATTGGTCCTACTCAGAACAAAATGTCAAGAAACTGTGGCTTGTGCCCCTCGGTGGGCTACGTATTTTGCATCTAAAAGCCTACCGCTGGTGTACCCCATATTATTATTTTTATGTTATATTAAGTATTCATGCATGTACATCGATATGTTTATTGTTGATATTAAAGATCACACAAGATGTCGTTGTTTTTCTCTCAGCTTTCCATATGTCGTCCGCAAACAAAATACAGCTATGATTTGTTACCTCGGGTATATCATTGATGTAAAATAAAAATAGCAGAGGTCCAAGAACACTGCCTTGTGTCACTCCAAATTTATTCAATCGAAGGTCAGATTTATAGCTATTTTCTACATTTTTGTCATTTATTCTACTTACTTCTACAAACTGTGACAGATTATTCAAGTAGGATTTTATCCAATCCAGTGCAGGTCCTCTAATGCCATTTGCTTCGAGTTTAGGCATCAGTTGGTGTCATCATGTGCTACAAAGTCAAACGCTTTCGACATGTCAAAAAAGAGAACTGTACTAAAAAATGTAATGTCTACATTATGTGCAATTCCATCGACAAGTTTAAAAGCTGCTAGTGTCGTGGATTTATGTTTTTGAAACCCATGCTGCTCCGGAGTTAGTATGTTGAATTTGTCAATGAAATAAGTGAGTCTATTCTGCATAGCTTTTTCAAAAATTTTGGAAAATGAGGCGAGATGAGAGGTATATATGGAAAGAATAGAAATACCTTGAACAACAACGCCTACTACACTAATTTCATTATTATGGGGGGAATAGGAATTGAAATAGGACAAACACAATTATTTACAAATAGGGCTGAACCGCCCCCACTGCCATCCTGCCTATCATCGCGGAAAGAGCAATAGCCGCGCAGATCTCCGTGATAGCAAAGACAAGAGGGGAATTTTTATTTATAAAAAAAAAATGTCATTTATTTTTAATTCAACCCTTCTCGCGTTCCATTGAAGAATGGCCAGTGGAGCCATTGAAACGGTTAACAAATAAGAGGAGTTGTGAAGCTACGTGGTCAGGTATAGAATTGTTACTGGAAATCATTGAGGTGAGGAGTGACAGCACTAATGATATAACATTATCTGCTGGAGAGAACTGAGTTTGAGATTGGCTTTATAAAGCACAACCATTCTGTGGCTCGGGGATTGTGAAAGAGTTAATAATGTTCTGATGGGATATCTCTTTTGTCTTAATTGCTCCGGACAATCTTTACTTGTGGCCAAGTGATTGCCACAGCAAAAGAGACAAGGTGGGTTCTTGTTGCATGAATCAGTAGTATGGTTTTCACCGCATTTCGAGCACCTAGGCTTGAATCTACACTTTGGTTTCGTGTGCCCATATCGGCAGCAGTTGAAGCATTGGACTGTGGGGTATTGATACAGTTTCACAGGTAAGGATGTATAACAAGCAAATACTCTAGTTGGGAGCACTTGCCCATCAAAGGTGGCTATGACCGATTGGGTAGGTTTCCATTCCGATATATCCTGAGAAGTAACCTTCCGGTTAATTCTTCGGACCTTCAGTATTTTTCCTTTTCCATCGGGGACTTGAATGTTTAGTAGGACTTCTTCATCAGTCCAGTCCTGCGGGACATCACTTATTACACCCATGCGGGTGATATTATAGGTGGGAATGCTGGCAATATATCCTTTGTCAAATAGTTTGGTATAGATCAGGAAGCAGTTAGCTTGCTCTGGTTTAGTGAACTCCACAGAGACTCTATTTCTCCCAACCCGCTTGATCCCATCAGGTTTAATACCAATAGTGTGACTGTTCATGAGAAACTTTCCGAACCTGACCGGGTGCATGGTAGATCCAGAACGTTCATCAGTATCAGATCGGGATACATGAACTAGGAAGGGAGCTTTATCTGAGGTCGATTACCTCATTCTGCCACTGCTTTTATGAATCTTATTTACTGGTGTTGATTTTTCGATTGCACTCGGGTCTTCAACTTGGGGACGCTTAAGTTTCTTAGCCTGCCCATCACAAGCAATGTCCTCTGAGTCAGATGAAGATTTGTAATAATTATTATCTCTTACGGGCGAGAAGGGCGGAGCAGGGGGAGATGAGGCGTTGGAGGACCCATCGAATAAATCCTGGGAAGCTTTATTTTTGTCAGGGGGTTCAGGCTCAATTTCATCCATGATTAAGGAATGTTACATCCCCAAACACGGAAGAAAAAACAAACACTGTGTACCACTTACCAAGTAGAAAGCAGCGGGCGGAAGCGGCACCGAGCGGAAATTGCCAAAAGAAACTAAATTTTCAATTCTCCAATGTGCTCACCATCAACACTGTCTAGCGAATCGGAACGCGAGGTTGTGGGGACGTTTCGCGGAACAAAATCATATTCATTCCATGACTTGTAAATTCGATTTTGATTGAATAGTTGACGCGGTGACGACCCAATATCGTTGTTAACCTAGTGCGTGATAAACTCGGGCATTTAATTGAGTAATCCGCGTGAGGTGAACATCCCAGTTCCCAAACTTCATGTCAATCTCTACGTAACTCCTCCCAACTCTCGGCCTCACGATGTCTGACGAAGAATACGATGACTATGTGGTGACTCCGGCTAGGATCAAGGCCCTTGACTTCAGGCCTCAGAGGGAGATACTGATCAGCAACCGACACCGAACAATTACGACGACACCGAAAGAATGATAGGAATTAATCACTATAGGTACCTAACTAACTTTACGTCTACATCATATACTTATATATTTATATATATTACAAATATGTATTATACTTATATACTTTTTTCATCTTCAGCATAATCTACATTCCAAATACTTAAATGTTATTAAAAAAATATTATGATATCACAACATAGGCGTAAGAACAGTAAACTGACTACATTTAATATTTTTTTCTCTTTTTAATAAGTGTTATAAGTATTTTATAAAATTGTATTTCTCGTAAGTGTAAGTTTAATTGCTTTTGTTTTATAAAATTGTGTGCGAATCTAAACAAACTACCAATCAAATGGTAATTATGCCTACAAGCGCCCACAACGCAGGCTGCGCCTAGTGTGGGAGCTACCCTAAAAACTACTGTACAATTGTGTTTGTGGATAATAAACATTTTGATTTGATTTGATTTTGAACCTCCTGCCGTATGCCGAGCATTTGGACGAGGAGTCTGGCAGGCTGTTTGCGGAGATCAAGAGTAACTTCGCCAAGTCTGTCATGCTGAGGAAGATGAAGCCAGGCTGCGACGTCAGGTCGTCCAGACTCTTGAAGGAGGGGCGGCGAAATCAAGAGTAATTCCGCATTCCCCATACCCGTAGGCTTAATAGGACATTCGAACACATGGGAAACCCATCAGAATTTTCAGAATCTTAAAGAAACGAACAATCTAAAGAAAGCTCTTTTAAAATGATCGTGTTCTAATTGGTTGATTTGTATTTGAAAGGGTTTCCTATAGAATATCCTAAATGGCAGGGAAGTACAGGATAAGGCTACCGGGAGGTTACCACAATGTCTTATGCCGATTCAGATTAGGAACCTAATTTGACCAGCAAAATTACCGTGACCGTCTTAAAACAAGTCTTGGTATGAGGTAAATAAAGCCCATTATGGCGAATTGGAATGAAAATGGTTGCCATGGTGATTTTCTTGTTTTGAACCTAATTTGAATCGGAAAAAGATTGTGGAACCTCCCCCCATTGGTTCAATGGGGATCCAAATCAACATTAGATAAGTAGATTTACCTCAAATTGCTGAGTTGAGAATTTCACCTATCAAATACTTGTCTCGTTCTGTTTCTGCAGATGTCACAAAAAAGAAAGTGACAGAACGATTCCTAAGTGTTAACTTAGGGAATTTCTCAATTCAGAAACTGGCGCTTAGTTCAGCTTGGCATGGTCAATGGTTTTAATACCGTCAGTGGTTTGAGTGTATGCTGGAAAATGCACAGTCAATCTAACTTACCTAGTACCACAAATATATAAGCAGTTTTTTGTGTAATCAATGTGGGTATGGGAATGACGAACAAATTAATAAAGTTTTGAAACTTGTGCCACATGACATAATACATTTGGTGTGGTGTTAAAATAGCACAACTCCCCCCTCCATTTGACGTCCCCCCCTCTTAACCATAAAATGTATCCCCGTTAACGGTTTTTACACTTTTGGGAAAACTATTATTTTTAAGTAAGTCTTAGTCTGAGTAACCTGTGATTTTTCCCCACTGCTGAGCAAAGGCCTTCCCACTTTTAGTCCACAGGGAAGCTACAAAAGTACGATAAAAGTGTTAAAGTTTTTACTGTAACACTTTTAAAACAAACGAAAAATTCCTATAATTCTTGTCTGAATCTCTTTTTTTAAATTACCTTGCGTTTTGGCCATTAAGTGAAAGGGAAGTAATATTAGGACAATATTATATTTTACTGCGTTAATAGCCTACATGCTCTTGTGATTTGCATGAACTATATCTAGGTATACATCTCAGACATATATCTGCTAATTATATGCTGTAATTTGCCCGTGCCAAAACACCACGTAACAATAGTTTGTTTGTTCCCCAGGAAGAGGTATCTGATATCCCCGGAAGAGTTGACGCTGGCTTGGCGCCCGCTCTACGAGATGGGAAAGAAAGTGTTTAACAAAAGCCGAACGCACATCGGCATGTAACATTATCTGCCGTAAGTAGAATCAACAAATGCGTAGTATCGGAATAATCGAGAACGAATTGATCAATTATCATATTGACGTCATGCTGTGATGTCTAAGAAGTCTTTAAAGTTAATCGTTTAGAATCTAAGCAATTATTCGCTGATTCATTTTGATACAATAAGTACCTATACAAAAAAATTGTCAGTGAATAATGGTTTTGATCAGTGTATTTGACCCCAAGCCTCAACAATTTTATCTACAAACGTATCATAAACCCTCTTGCGTCTGCGTCCAAAACCCACACGTTACGACCAGCATAATGATAAACTTCTTGGTAAAAACTCATTTCTTATCCGAATATTGATCATTATGACCATAATGTACCAAAATTTGTCAAATTATGAAATTCAAATTTCGAACGCCGACGCCCGCCTGCGTGCCGCCCCTAGTTTGTCTGTGAAGTTGGTCCTACTGAACAAGCTAAACAACTGCAGAGCAATGATCAATGCCACAATGCTGGTCGAACATGCGGTTCCTGAACACATCAAAGAGAGCTTATGATATGTGTGTAGATAAACTAGTGTATGTAACTTTACATTATTAGGCATTAAAACTCTCGAGTGATATTATTATGAGTAATCATGCCCTTATATTTACAGGATTTGTAATAAAACAAAATAATAGTAGCCCAACTTCGGTGGTACAAAAATGTATTTACTTGTGTCCAGACAATTTAAGGTCTTCTTTGTCTAAGAAATATTTTTTGGTTTAAATGGATTTGTGCCTACTGAGAATAACATCATTGAGAAATCATAACCTTTAAATTTCGTAGACAAAGATGACCTTCAGTTGTCGGGAACGAACTATTTTAGTATAAAAATAATTTCGACCACCTAAGTGGGGCCACCCAGTGTTTATTAGTCAATGAGCCTGTGAAAGGATTAGTACGTTGTTGTAGAAGCTGGAAAGTGAGCAATAGATGGACAAGTGAGTTTAAGAGACATCTAAGAGACGAGCCTTTTGGGCGAGACATTACATAGTGCTATTCACGGCTACTGCGAGGAAATAAAATTACTTATGCAGAATAAATAGTTTTAGATAAATAAGGTTTTGAACTCCCCTTGGCGGAGTCCGCCAACTTCCACAACTGACAGCACAAGCCATGCACGCTTTTAACGACGCGGCGGCATGACGCATGCTTTTACCGACATGGCATGAAGTGCCAAAGAGGCTCGTTCATCTGAGTGAAGTGCCAGCTGTTGATATGTGACAAACAAGCCAACAATGTTTTTTCACACCTTTCATTCGGAAAAGTTATTATATTTTATTATTATATTATCAAAAGTAAGTTTTGCTCCACGACGAGAGGGAGCAAAATGCTACTTTTCTATTTAGGCTACTTTTTAGTTTATTCATTGGCATGTAGCATTTACGCAATGTGCCAGTTGAACACAGATCTTATTAAAATAATTGACTGTAATTTCATTGTAGTCGATTAAAAACGAACATGTTTCAAGTTTTAACTTTAACAACGTTATATGAAAATTTATGAATTTTTCGTAACATTTAAAAAAATGTCACAATAAATTATATGAAAATTAAATAAATTATTAGTAGATTAACCTCAAATTGCTGAGTTGAGAATTTCACCTATCAAATACTTGTCTCGTTCTGTCTCTCTCTGCAGATGTCTCAAAGAAGAAAGTGACAGAACGATTCCTAAGTGTTAATTTAGTGAATTTCTCAATTCAGAAACTGGCGCTTAGTTCAGCTTGGCATGGTCAATGGTTTTAATACCGTCAGTGGTTTGAGTGTATGCTGGAAAATGCACAGTCAATCTAACTTACCTAGTACCACAAATATATAAGCAGTTTTTTGTGTAATCAATGTGGGTATGGGAATGACGAACAAATTAATAAAGTTTTGAAACTTGTGCCACATGACATAATACATTTGGTGTGGTGTTAAAATAGCACAACTCCCCCCTCCATTTGACGTCCCCCCCTCTTAACCATAAAATGTATCCCCGTTAACGGTTTTTACACTTTTGGGAAAACTATTATTTTTAAGTAAGTCTTAGTCTGAGTAACCTGTGGTTTTTCCCCACTGCTGAGCAAAGGCCTTCCCACTTTTAGTCCACAGGGAAACTACAAAAGTACGATAAAAGTGTTAAAGTTTTTACTTTAACACTTTTAAAACAAACGAAAAATTCCTATAATTCTTGTCTGAATCTCTTTTTTTAAATTACCTTGCGTTTTGGCCATTAAGTGAAAGGGAAGTAATATTAGGACAATATTATATTTTACTGCGTTAATAGCCTACATGCTCTTGTGATTTGCATGAACTATATCTAGGGATTACATCTCAGACATATATCTGCTAATTATATGCTGTAATTTTCCCGTGCCAAAACACCACGTAACAATAGTTTGTTTGTTCCCCAGGAAGAGGTATCTGATATCCCCGGAAGAGTTGACGCTGGCTTGGCGCCCGCTCTATGAGATGGGAAAGAAAGTGTTTAACAAAAGCCGAACGCACATCGGCATGTAACATTATCTGCCGTAAGTAGAATCAACAAATGCGTAGTATCGGAATAATCGAGAACGAATTGATCAACTATCATATTGACGTCATGCTGTGATGTCTAAGAAGTCTATTACCTTTAAAGTTAATCGTTTAGAATCTAAGCAATTATTCGCTGATTCATTTTGATACAATAAGTACCTATACAAAAAAATTATCAGTGAATAATGGTTTTGATCAGTGTATTTGACCCCAAGCCTCAACAATTTTATCTACAAACGTATCATAAACCCTCTTGCGTCTGCGTCCAAAAACTACACGTTACGACCAGCATAATGATAAACTTCTTGGTAAAAACTCATTTCTTATCCGAATATTGATCATTGACCATAATGTACCAAAATTTGTCAAATTATGAAATTCACATTTCGAACGCCGACGCCCGCCTGCGTGCCGCCCCTAGATTGTCTGTGAAGTTGGTCCTACTGAACAAGCTAAACAACTGCAGAGCAATGATCAATGCCACAATGCCGGTCGAACATGCGGTTCCTGAACACATCAAAGAGAGCTTATGATATGTGTGTAGATAAACTAGTGTATGTAACTTTACATTATTAGGCATTAAAACTCTCGAGTGATATTATTATGAGTAATCATGCCCTCTAGTAGTTTATGTGACTGCTACATGTAGCAGTCACATAAACAACTATATTTACAGGATTTGTAATAAAACAAAATAATAGTAGCCCAACTTCGGTGGTACAAAAATGTATTTACTTGTGTCCAGACAATTTAAGCTCTTCTTTGTCTAAGAAATATTTTTTGGTTTAAATGTTAGATTTGTGCCTACTGAGAATAATATCATTGAGAAATCATAACCTTTAAATTTCGTAGACAAAGATGACCTTCAGTTGTCGGGAACGAACTATTTTAGTAAAAAAATAATTTCGACCACCTAAGTGGGTGGGGCCACCCAGTGTTTATTAGTCAATGAGTCTGTGGGTTTGACGTTTCCCTCTAATACGTGTAAAGCATTTGAGCAGAAGATCAACATCCACAGACTAAATTACCAGATTACCAGAATGGTGACGAATGTGTGTACGTATCAGTTATCTAAAGCCGGCACGTTCACAGTACTCACACTAATGCAATTTCATTATAAAGTATGTTTAAAGATTAATGATTTTATTCTAACTTCGAAACAGGTCAGCAATCACAATAAAGAGCGACGATTGTCATGTGACTCGAGTGCAAAAAAGATCAATCTTTATTTATAAGCAGCAGCAAAAGCAAAACAATAACTGTCTCTTTCATATTAAAAAATTAACTGCGCCCGAGAGAGACAGACATACAATTCTTGATGCCCATGCAATGCAACGTCACGCCGCGCGCTTATTCACAGACACTAAACAAGCGCAACGTGTAAATGTGTTGGACGTGCCAGCTTTAGATAACCGATCTGTACTGTTCATTTAAGAGCCAATACGATAGCCATTTGATTTTGTTTGTGATTTTCTGGGTTGCACGGTTAAACATTGCACTAAAATCAACTTGAAGTAAAGTCGTCCCAAACTTTTCTGTCACTTGTGACAACGAAAATCAAATTACATTAATTTTCAATCGTGCAAACCAGAACGCATTCCAGTTTTCCGAACATGATAATATGACATCATTGTGTCTATTCAGGCCCAAAGGCTCTGCCAAAGGCGGGTCTGCCCTCGATATGGTACGGAAATTCCTCTCTGGCACCGGGATAGACGATGCCCTAGACACCTTCGGGTTCTCGGCTAAGGGCGATGGGCCAGAGTAAATCCTTTACTACATTTTGGGATTACGGTTTGGTGCACGTTTCATAGTCCTTCGCGTCGGTCAAAAGTTCTGTTATTTTACATCAGTATGTGTTTACAGTGGCGCCATTGTTATATCTGTCAACAGTAGGTACAGAGTTGCAAGTCAATGTATCTATGAAAACACAATGTATGTCAGGAAAAAGATCAGTAGCTTTAAAACCATTGATAGCCGCCACAATGTGCAAACTAGAAATAAACATAAACTTTCTTTTCCAATGTTAACTCACAAAAGTTAGTAGTTCTTTTATGGGACACTGTATACGCTTCTCCAATAAAACTTAACTGAAGCTCCATTCAAAAAATGTATAAAGCACAATTTGTGCACAAAAGCCTACTACAAAATTAATGACTTTTTACAAGACACCGACATCTTGCATTAAAACAGTTCATTACACCCTATATATTATGTATTAATAATTAGGCACCTACTTTATGTTTTATTATGCTTGCTTGATTATGTTATGAGGATCATTAAGTCTAAATTTTTGTGCTATTACGAATAAAAATCATTGAATTGAATTGAATTGAATTGAGCTTAGTGTCAGTCTTCTTTTCCTTGTTTCGCTTAGAAAAGGAAGAGGACCGCATAGTTCCGCCCATACTGTTGACAGATGCCAAATGCTACTTCTTCTTAAACAACATATAACTTGCCAAAACAGACGCTATATCAGTATCTTAGGGCCGAAAGTTGAAACGCTAGAACCCATTTTTGGGCAGAGGGACATATTTATACAGGGTTTTTCCCCTTCTATCCGCCATTTTAATTTGGCAAACGATGCACCAAACATCCTGTATATTCCCACCAAATATTCAACTTTATTTCTTGGTGATAAAAGTCCAAACCTATTTTTTTTTGTATGCTATGACCGGTAAGGGGTTAACCGGATTAACACTAAACCCGAGTTAACTATATAACTCAAGTCAGATGGAAAGCGAGCAAGCGATATAGTTGGGTCAACTTTGACATCTCATACTTATTTTATTTTATAATTTCATGGGAAGCTTACAGCTATCATTATTAAATAGATTTATATTATGGTAATCTATGAGCTAATTAAATTTAAGCAACCACAGATAGTTAACAAATTGATAACTATAAAAAAAAGTTAAGCCACACACAAATATAGTTATTAAAGATTTCACTGCTCACGCATGCCTCCGCCTTACCATCAACTTCGTCATTACCATCAACTGCGTCATCCATCACTAGGGGTGCGTTCGGAAACCGACCGATAATTCACTCGGAGAATGAAAAGAGATGGAGATAATGACAGAATGAGAGATGAAATGCGGTTATCGAACGCTAGCGCGAGAAATAGTGTTTCCAAACGGGATAAGTTGACAATGTCAAACCAATTTAAGAAGAAGAAGATGAAGGCGAAGGAAGATCCCTCACCTGAAATCTGTAGTAAGTATATTTTTATTTACAGGCTTACTTACTTTTACAACAAGAAAAACATTATTGTTAACACTAACTTATAAAAAAAATGTTTAAGTGGAATCATCCTCCACTTCCAGTCAAACACTTCCTACGCCTGTACTAGAAAATCAAACCAAAAAAAATATCAAAAAAATAGCACAAAAAGATTTTATAAACCCGCCAAGCACAGTTTGACATCTGCCAGGTAATTTTTAATGACGCTCAACCATGGAGACAAATCGCACTTGTCAGTGCGAAAATAACTTTATCTGAGCCGTTCGAAAACGCTTTTCGGCAAGCTGTCGGGTAACAATTCGTTCCGTCGTCGCCGTTTTCGAACGCTCTCGGGGTAATTTTCCCATCACTCGGAGTAATTCTTAACCGATCTGGAACGCACCCTAGATCGTATCTAAATCACCCGTCCGTATTGACAACGCAGTGACCGCAGCCTGTTTACTTGTCTTACGTACATTTACGCAATTTTTTGTCGAATGGCCTGCGCTTTTTTGACTCGTCACAGTCCCGACTCCAAAACCAATGATTGAATGTTACAGGTTGTCAATGTAATTGTTTTATCTAATAATATGTACACTGCACAAAGTGAATATAGTTTTTTTAATTTTATCTACACACCTATCATAATCCGTCTTTACCTCAAAACACTACTACTTGGTAAAAACTGATTTTTTATCTGAATTGACCATAATGTATATGGGGGCAAGGCAGTGCCCCCGCTAAGACGAGCAAGCGAAGCGCATGGGCACTACCTACCTGTTCTCGTAGCGCTTTGTCGATTTTTTAAACCATCAGTACATGGGTTTGGATTTTTATTAAAGTTTATTGATATCTAAAATACCCAGATTTCGCAACTGACTCACTGATGATCATCAACATTCTTAGGGTACTTTCTTAAGACCTAGAAAGCTGAAATTTGGTATGTAAGCTAGTGTTAATACACAAACAACAAAAAATCTTAAACTTGGATTTTTTAACCCCCAACCCCTTTAACTAAGGGATGGAATTTTGTATGAGACTTCCGCAAACTTTGATGCTAGAAGTCTGATATAGGGCTCCTTTTTATAAATAATGAAATACATATTTCAGGACTATAAGTAAATGAGCCTCATCCCTTTAAATTAGGGGATATAAGTTTGTATACGTTTTCCCATACAAACAGAATTTCATGCTATAAATCTAATTCAGTCTTCTTATTATAGAATATTACAAATAATATAATACGTGTTTCAGGGTTTATAAAAAACATCCCTCAACCCCTAAAAGTAGGGGATAGGGCTCACGTCAGGTTTCAGAATATTGGTTCATAATTTTACGAATAATATTACTACACTTATGTACTTCGTTAATTAGTACACAAACAACAAAAAAATACTAAAACTTGGAATGTTTACCACCTACCAGTTAAACTAGGGGATGGAAGTTTCTTTGAGACTTCCGTAAATTTTGATGATAAAGGTCTCAAAATTGATAGAGGGACTCCTTGTTATAAATAATAAAACATATATTTCAGGATTTTTGGAAAAATCAACCCCCACGTTTAAAGTAATCGCGGGCAGATCGCCTTCTGTGTGTTTTACAACAATAATGTTTACTACAAGAGCTAGTGTATAAAATAAAAGTAACGAACAGTGAATACATTTTTCTCCTTACGCCCATCCCATGTGACGCCCAAATCACATATTCCGACTAAAGTGTAGAGTTTGTAAAGTTAGGGCTTATAGAGTTAGGGCCTCTAGAGTTAGAAGCTTGGCTCTACGTGAGGTCTGATAACTTTTTGACAATGCGAGCTATATGGTCTCGTCTTGGCAACATTTTACATGAAAATGTTTTTGGTGGGATCAATATTTAGACAAATTATGACATTCAAATTTCGAACTCCGACGCCCGCCTGCGTGCCGCCCCTAGTTTGTCTGTGAAGTTGTACTACTGAACAAGCAAAACAAGTACAGAGCAATGATCACTGCCATATGCCTGTCGAACATGCGGTTCCTGAACAAATCAAAGAGAGCTTATGATATGTGTGTAGATGAACTAATGTATGGGTAAAACATACCAGTTACATAACTGTTATAATTATTCTCAATAATATAATCATGTCAATAGTTTTAATATGTACATAAAAGTACCTGAAAATATATTATTTCACGATTTATTAGACCTAGGATCTTAATGTGCACTGGGTTCTGTTATATATGTACACTTAATATTAAACTTTTGAAAATCAAATCCATCACTATTAAGAGACGCTTCAAACCTCCTAACGATAGTTTTGCCCAATGATTCTTTTCTATGCAATGTCAAAAATAACCCGAGATTTTAAATTTATTTTGTTTTTTAATTCGAGAGTTTATATTGTTTCCATGACTTTACCACGAATAAATAACCTCTCATCAGTAGGTATTTTTTAACAGCCCTTTATTAGGTCGACTTGTAACTAAATAAGAGTGTGCAACAAATCTAGGAATGGTAATTTCGTTTACATTCAGTTCTTCTATCATTACGAAACTTGGTGTGTATATGTAGTTCAGATGACATTGGTGGATCTGACCGACCGTGTCGGCGTCCATTACATGAATTTTATTGAGAGGTTAAATTGTGAATGTTGATATACGACCGCCCATGACGGTGTCCTAGGAAAGAGGCTTGATTGAATGAATGACTAAGTGAGACTTTTATCCATAAAGCAAAGTTTTCAGAGACAGTTAGCATAATTAAGGCAATTGATCAGTCGCTGTATAGTATCGACCCTCATAAAAGAAACACCATGTCAATATGGATTAACAACAATAATATGGTACCTTCCAGCTGGTATGATGATGGATCTCGAAGGTGGGAGAGGGAACCATGGGATATTAACTTGTTAACCCATCGAGTGGGCTTATTTGGTTCGTCTTAACAAAACCTGGATTTCAAAAGGGTGCTTTTAGTTTTTAAACTACTATAATTTTTATTATTATCCAATTGATAGTAAGTGGCGCATTCCCCACGCAAATGGGAAAGTCAAATGATAGCCTCGTAAAGTCAGGCAGCAGTCAAGTTATTTAGTTTCTTCGCATTGAAGAGTAGGACAACATTGGGGGTACGGTAGGGCCTGGTTACCGGGTACTTCCACGCATCCAGGACCGGCGCCGACGGCCCCGCACCTGAAAAGCAAAGAATCATCTAGAACAGCTGTACTTTGTTAACATTTTTTTTTAATTGTGTTGTGTTATAGACATTTTGACTCAGTGTCCCTAAACTGTTCTCTTATTTCGGCCCTATTCAAAAGTGTTTACCGCTATATTTCGGTTATTCAGTCCTTGGTTCGTCGTGATGCGTGAGTTATTTTTATGAATATGTTTTACAGATTCCTACAAATTCGTGACCATGGGCACAGATAAAAATAGTGCTATGATTCTACAGATATACCACATAGAAAATAATGCGCGAACTCATACTCGAATGACATTTAAGGTGAACTTAACTTTAATGGCCGAAAAATGGTATCGCATTGTATTCAACTCGACTGAGTTAACAAAGCTCGATTTTGCCGTTCAAACCACAATAACAACTTAACTCTGTACTAGAAATGTAAATCGGGCCGCATATCGTACTCACGATTCGTATAAGACGTTTTCGGTGTGGCATCTGTATTGCATACAGGAAGTTCGGGATGGGGCGGTGGATCCAACCGGAAGAACCATGTCGAGCTCAGATATGTAGCATCCTGGTACATCCTCTGTAAAAAAAATTGGTTGTCTGTAAAGTCCCTTTACTGATGATAATTTTAGGTGATAACGTCATAAGAAACGCTTAGGCCCATCGTGCCTCTCTATTGCTTCTTCCGCGCTCTCGCTTGCACGCTCGGCTCAGGTGGAACGTGACAATGGAACGTGACACTTTTTCGTGCGTGCAGCCGGCGTTCATTGATTTATAAGACGTTATCACTTCAAAAGTCCTTTAAACACGTACAAGGTCCGTTTTCATAGGTTGCAAGTATTTATGTATTACTTTGAGATGTGTTTTATAGTTCTGCTAACGCTAAACAATAGCATTACGCGTTTTCAGGCACAATAACTGCCCACGCATAGCCAGTTATTCAACAAGTTTTACACGTTAAAACATCCAGATTTATAGATAAATTATATCTAATAATTGTAATAACCGTACCTTAACCTCCCGTACAACAATCTCAAGAATATTAATAAATGTGTAAATGTAGCCCATTCATGGCCTCACCCCCTCGGATACGAGTAAGATTAAGCCATACTACGTCTAGTACCCATAACACAAGCCTTGTTGAGCTTAGTATGGCCCAGTTAGATTTGTGTCAGATTGTCCACTAATATTTATTTATTTATTTGTAGTCCACCACGCTGGCTCATTGCGGTTTGATGGACGGCTGTCGGGCTAGTGGCCAGCCCGAATGTCAGAAGTTATCAAGCTGGCCTATCAAGGCCCCTGATAACAAAGATTTACGGCTACTACCACCGAGTAGCGATAGCAGCCGCGACAACGTGTCATCCGAAACACGGACGCGACCGAAATAGATGCCGCATAGAGACGGACACCCATCTAGTACCAGTCTCGGCCAGACGTTGCTACCAGCACGATCGTTTACGATGTGCGAATACCGCCAGGCCACGGACGTTCAAGAATATATAAAATATATATGTCGGCGCAACTGTGCCTCCGCCACCCCGTATAGAAAA
The DNA here is from genome assembly GCA_949825045.1 of Argyresthia goedartella. Classification (NCBI taxonomy): domain Eukaryota; kingdom Metazoa; phylum Arthropoda; class Insecta; order Lepidoptera; family Argyresthiidae; genus Argyresthia; species Argyresthia goedartella. The sequence goes on along the minus strand of OX463824.1, from coordinate 16,645,898 downwards.
AAGTGTGACGATAATATCTTTGGTTGGTAAAAAATATAATACTCACTGTACTTATCAGGCTTAGGCTCCAATGGAGCGATTGATACAGCCGCAAGAGCGGCAGCGAAGATACAGCAGAACAAGAAGCTTCTTCTCCACATGATAGAGTTGGTACGACTGGCGGCGTCGAGTACGGGACAGCGTTTTATACGCCGCGCTTGCGGGAAAAAAAATGAAGCTTACTTAAGTAATTCTGATACGGCGTGTCCAGTATGATTTACACAAATTAACTGCGGTTAATATACATGAACATGCCAATTTCAAAATAAAGTCAATTCAGCATCTCATTGGCACAGGTCTTCATGATGTGAGCAAGGTTTTCCATTTATGATTTGTCGTCTTTTAGAAACTTTTTTGACTTAAATTTGTTGGATCAAAGTTCAAAATATTTTGAGTCATATTGAATCAAATCTGTCAACAAACTGATACAGAATAAATGAAGTGATTTGTAATAATGAATGTAACTAATCACTCTGTATTGTATATGTATCTTTATCATAGCGATGTTGAACATGCCTTTTCTCTTATTTATCATTTTAATACGGAAACTAACGCTGTTGTTATGGAGCTTAGGAGTCAATAGCTTGATTTTTGAAAGATTCTTTGTCTTTTGAATTTGCCATTTATTCACAAAACATTCAAATAATATGAGGAAGGCCAAGTTCAACAGCTGGTTAAATAATAAAATTGTATTGTTTACTATCACTGAAGCAAACCACATAGAAACTGTACGAAAAATATATTCATATTCATATTCTTTATTGCACAGAAAACATAGATAAACAGACAGTTACAATAAATTTTATAGGCAAAGGCGAGCTTATCTCAAAAAAGAGATTTCCTCCAGCAAACCTAAGCAAGACAGGAGTGTTTGTGAAAAAGGACAGTCCTAGTGCGCAATAAAACTGTATACATACGTACGAAAATTACTTTTAAAATATAAATAAAATATACCTAATAAAAATATATATATCTCAACTATATAAAATACACTAGATAGCATGCACAATTGCACATATATAAACTACAAAATATCATACATATACTTACATAAATATGATACCGATTACGGAAGAGAAAGGAAATACGCTTTCAATCTTTTCTTAAAAGTGAAAATTGAGGGACTATCCCTAATAGTGCAGGGAAGTGCGTTCCACAGTCGGATTGCCCTTAACCTAAAAGAGTGTTTGTAGGCGGCAGTGTTATGCCGAGGAGTTGACAGGAGATACACCGTGTGGGATCTCCGATTACTATCCCTGGGGAAAAGAAACTCAAAACGTTCTCGAAGATATGTGGGGTAGCGGGGATTTCGCAAAATATTGAATAGATAAGAGAGAATGTGCATATCACGGCGAAGACGGATCGGAAGCCATCCCAGCTCCTTGCGATACTGGGAGACATGGTCATACTTGCGCAGCCCGTAGACAAACCGAATCCCAAGGTTTTGAAGTCGCTCGAGTTTATTCAGTTGTTCTTCGTTCGCACTGACCCAACAAGCATCCGCGTAGTTTATTAAATGTAGTAGAAGGGACTGAGTAAGGGTGATTTTAATCTGCCGCGGCAGGAAGTACTGCAATCTCCGTAGGGAGTAAAATGACGCAAAGACTCGTCTGCTGACGTCACAAACATGGAGCGACCAGGACAGCAAGTTATCAAATATAACCCCAAGATTCTTAGCTTTCTCGCTGTAAGTGATTATCGTACCCTCATACATCACAGGATCAACGGGCATATTTTGTATTGTGTTAATTGAGTGCCGTGTTCCCATAATCATGGCTTGATATTTTGCCGGGTTGACAAGCAGCCCATATGAAATTGCCCATTTACTGATGTTATCGAGGTCAGCATTCAACACCTCTACGGTCAGATTTACATGACTAAGAGAGAAGTGCCGATATATTTGGAGGTCATCTTCGTAGAGATGATAAGAAGAAGTAAGAACGTCAGAGATGGAGTTGAGAAGAGAAGAGGAGAAAGGATACCACCCTGCGGAACACCCGCGGAGAGATTACACCAGTCCGTTGAGATCTCCTCAGACTTAATGCGCTGCTGGCGGTCTCTCAGGTAGGAGTCAAACCAGAGAGCCGAGTGTGAGGAGACTCTGAGCGATTTTAGAATTCAGGATAAAAAACCAGGATATCGAAATCGACGCAGTTGAAGGCGCTACTGAAATCAAGCAGTGTGAGAACCGTAGGCTGCTTCTGATCCATGGCTAATTTAATGTCATCGGTGACTTTAAGCAATGCCGTGGTAGTACTGTAACCCGGCCTGAAACCTGATTGATAGGGATTTAATAAGTTTCTAGAGGAAAGGTATGAGGAGAGCTGACAGTGAACAATTGATTCTAGTACTTTGGAAAGGATAGGCAGAATAGATATGGGACGAAAATCATTAAAGGAGACGGGATTGGACGATTTAGGTAGGGGAATCACAAGTGCCTTTTTCCACTGAGAGGGGAAGCAACATTGTTGAAGCGATACATTAATTATGTGGGTATTGATCGGTAACAGCTCCTCAATGATACAGGTTATTATCTGAGAACAGATCTTGTCCTCACCAATGGCTTTTGACGAGATCGATAAGATTGCCCTCCTTACTGCGCCTATTCCGACACGGTTGAAGTTGAAGGGTGAGTTGTGGACCGCGGTCTTGGACCGTAGGATACGAAGGGTAGCTTCCTTGACGAGGGGGTACATCACGACTGGGGGATTAGCAAAATAATTGTTGAGACCGTTGAGGTTGACATTTCCAGCAGCCAAGTCCTGGGACTTACCTACACCAAGAGTCTTCAGGAATTTCCAAACCTGTGCTGGAGTATAGCTCTCAATACACTCGTAGATATGACGACGTTTGGCATCACGACACAGACGAGTGCAACGATTGCGGAGGCGTTTGAAAAATAAAACATTCTCGTCGGTCGGATCCACCTTAAATCTACTCTTGGCACGGTTTCTCTTGGCCATCAGGCTCTTGGTGGTGTCAGTAAGCCACGCCGCAGGAAGGTGCTTAACCTTAACCCTCTTGACCGGAGCGTGCTTATCAAACAAGCTCAGGACAACAGAGTTAAAGTTTTGGACTTTGTCTTCAACGGGCTCGCTACCAACAACAGGGGACCAGTCGAGAGAGGCGGCATCTGATTTAAGGGAGTTAAGATCAAGGAATTTAGCTGCACTTTTGGGAGGCCTTAACTTGAATAAGAGGTAAATCAAATCGTGATAGGAGAAGGGGGCGTTAAGTTGGCCATGCACAGCAACCTGGGATATGTTAGAAGTAATCATCAGATCTAGAAGAGAGGGTGTGCAGTGTGGTTGAAAGTGGGTGGCACCCAGGGGAAGGATGTGTAAGTTTAATGAACTTACAAGAGATTTGAGCTTTGCCGAGCGAACGTTATTTTTGAGAAGGCAAGTGTTAAAGTCACCGAGAATCAGGGTGTCGCTATAAAGAGGAGTCAGATCATTGAGAAGGGTTTCAAATGAGTTTAAATTTTAAATTTAAATATGTTTTGTTTCAAAAAAATGTAAAGCAGTTGAAATAGAGATAATCAAAATAATCAGTGCATGATTAAAATAACAGAACTGACTGACTCATAGGTGGCAGATAGGGATGGTATCATCATATTTCACGAAATACCCATACCCATAGTCCATACTCAATTAATTATATAGAGTTAAAAAAAACTGCCTCTACCAAGCACTCAAAATTAAACTTATTGACTGGCATATCACTGTTTCCTTACTGCGTTGGAGTCGTGACACCCTGATTATTGTCAAAAGCCATTGGTGGTAGGTTTCCGCTTAAATCAGTGGTAGTGGTGTAGGGCAAAATCCGTAAATTTTTTAACCCTATTCGTATTTATTTCAGATCATTGGAAACTTCATACTTATCTGTGGTGAAGTGTGCCAAACCGTGAGTATGTTATGTTATACACTTTAATATAGTCTGTTTGTAACAACAAGTTATATGGTATTTGACTGCTAGTCATGATACTGCCTTTTTGGAACTGTTAAAACGGTTATTTTGTTCACGAGTTCTATGAAATACTAGCATGTGACGTCAAATGCTGTCTTTTTAACACAACGTTGAGTTTATAAAATACAACTGCTGGAAATATACAATTCTGATATTGCTAAAGATTTTTGTTGAAATAGCTTCAGCTTGAGACTCGTATCTAGATTTATTGGACTACCTTGTGAAATAGTGTATTCCCATACTTTATTATTAACGATAGGAAACAACTTACAAGTCAAAATATCGTTACCTAGGTAATGGTAGGTATGTGATACAAGTACAATGATGAATGATAACATTAATTAAACATGCTACAGTAAAAACAGCTTGACGGATTTTAAAAACATGAGGTGTCGTTAGTATTGTAGAGACCGTGAGAGTAACAGGCTATATAATTTTAGTGAAAAGTTAATAGGTTGGGTTTAAGATCGCAAAATGCAGCTTACAGTATTGTTGGTGCGGCTTCTTTCCTATTCCATGTACGTAACTAGGTGCATTCATAAGTTACATCTCACAGAGCCATAAGTTTATATAAAGTAAAGTAAAGTAAATAGAATTTAACAACTTTGTTAGACACACAAAACTTTCACTTTCACTATTTATTTGGTAAGGTAGTATGACACCCATAGCGCTGAATATGTTAGCGTCAATACAGCGGTTAGGGAGGAATGGAATTCGCTTGCTTTGCCGACACCCAACTGACATACTCCATCCATGACGCCATGAACATGTCACGCTCACAACCCCACGGCCCTCGCCACTATAGTGCTTTTGGTTTAAACTAAAGAATGCGTTTTTGTGAAGGACACGTGTCAGCGATACATGTGAGAGTAGCTCCGTGCTTCAAGCTGCGAAGCTCTCACATGCCTCACTCACACAAACGCATTTTCCAGCTTATACGAAAAGCACTACACAGTTATGTGCTAGGTTTATAATTGGTCCGTGCTCCAGAAAACCTCATTATTACATTTGTATCCATGGCTACTATACTGGTCTACAGTCTCTAAAACATAGCATGCCATTGTTCCCAGGCCCAAGACTGACGCCCTACAAGGTGCTTGTCCTAGACACTTCGAAACAAGACAAAAATACTACACGATACAACTTCGACGTGGACGACAGCTGGTACCGGATGCTTAGCTTCTCCTCCCTATACGAAGGCTTCGGGACGGAGCACAGTACGACGGAGCATACGATACTCTGTGTCGCGCCAAAGAATGTGATTGCAGTTATCAAAGTCACGTTGAAGATCAATGAGAAGATTATCATCCAGGATTGGGAGCAACGGCAGATGCCTCGGTGAGTTTGAATAGCGAGTTTATGATAATAAGAGCACTGACTTAATATCTTCTAAACATATAAAACAAAATCAGCTTAGTTTTAATGATCGATCACATATTTGATGGATTGGTCTCCGCCCCGAATAGTAGAATAACTGTTAAAGTATCGAAAAATTTACGGTAAATTTTACAGTCTATTTTTATAAATGAAGTTCTTCCGCAATTGGCAGCTCACTCATCATTGACTGTTAGGCGGTACGGAGTCCGCTTGGTCAGCTAGTCTATTTATAGTTATAAAAATGAATATAATAATAATACCTTGGACGCTATTTACACACATATACGCTATACGTTAGTCGTACCAAATCAAATGGCCCGATCGGTTTGTATAATTCCTATTTGGATTTATTCTCCTCAGTCCAGAGGAGGTTTAGATAAGGTTAGCCATAGCCAGGTTTAAGGACGCCCCAGTGGGTTCGTCCTGCCTGGCCGCGGTGCAGGAGTTGTCTCGTCTCTCGCACGCGATACGAACCGGCGCCTCCACGTTGGAACGCGCCAACCTCACCCAGTCGTTGGCGGTGCACTCGGGAGAAATACTGCAGACGCTGGATAGAATGAATGCGCTTACTGTGAGTACTGCTTGGAAAGGGCAATCACAATAGTTTATTGCACCATACAAAAGTTAACAGTGACAGTTAGGTCGAGTCGGCAGTGACCCTGCCTACGAAGCCAAGGGTCTCGGGTTCGAGTCCCTGTGGGGGCAAATACTTGTTTGATGAGAACAGATGTTTGTACCCTAGTCATGGTTGTTTATCTATCTATGTATTGTTAGAAACCAGAGGCCGAGATGATTTTTAAAAAGAAACACACTGAAACTGACTGATTATAATTTGAACAGAAATGGACTCTAATAACAATTATCAAAACGAATAAAGATATCGGACAGTGTGACAACAATAATGGCGAGGTGTTGAATCTTTCACGACGACTGGGCAAGTGCCTCGCACGCGGTCTGCGCCTCGCTTTATATAGGCGCGCTGCTGCCCGCCCCACGGCTGCCTGCCGAAGCCGCTAACACGGCCTCTCCTGACACCCTGGCGTCCTCGACAGGACTCTCAGGCAGATCAGGCGTTGAACAGGGCCCAGATGCTGATCCAGGCTGACCTGGTGCAGACGAGGAACCCGGTTGATCAAAGTCTCGCACACCGCTTGGATCAACTTCTTCATCAGTCGGATCTGAAACCACACATATGTACGCAACGTTACAAATTACAGTGGTTGCGAGCAGTTTTACCTGTGTTAGTTTGTTAAGGTTTTGTTTAGTTGCCCATAGCCACACAATAAATGAACTGAAAATAGATAAGTTGAAGCAAATTCATTTATGATTTTATTCAAATCACAAACCAATAGCCCCAGATAGAATAAACAGACCAACATTCATGCACCACAACACCAATGACAGAGGACAGAAGGCTCTCAGTTCAGTCTCCGGCATCGGCATTGAGATCGCTAACTCCAACTCGTAGAAGGTGAAGCGCTGTCTTGGGGCTCATGGGGCACAAGCACAGCAGTGGCGCTCGGTAGGACAGCGATGCTGGCTCCGGCTCGTAGAAGGTGAAGCGCTGTCTTGCGGCTCATGGGGCACAAGCACAGCTGTGGCGCTCGGTACTGCTAGGGCGCGCGCGGTGCTGCTAAGGCGCGCGTGGCTTCTGGAGCGCGCGCGGCTTCTGGGGCGCGCGCTGCTGCTAGGGCGCGCGCGGCTGCGCTCGCGCTCTCCCGCCAACGGGCGCCGGCCGTGGCGGCTGCTGGGACGCGCGCGGCATCTGGAGCGCCCGCGGCTGCTGGGGCGCGCGCTGCTGCTAGGGCGCGCGCGGCATCTGGAGCGCCCGCGGCTGCTGGGGCGCGCGCTGCTGCTAGGGCGCGCGCGGCATCTGGAGCGCCCGAGGCTGCTGGTCGTCATCGGCAAGCAACTTGGCGTTAGCAGACAGCTCATCAGGCCCCGGAGTCATCTGGTTGGCAGCCAAAGTCTTTAATGTCATCTGAAATTACAGTCGACATCAGAACCTATTATGCTAGCATAGCCCTATCACTCAGCTTCTTTCAACGCTTTCATAGTGTCACTCTAACACACCATTTAAAAATAGCACTTTTCAGACATCGGCAACACACTCCTTTCCTTCATGGCAATCATCACCATTTAAAATTACCACTCTTCAGAGATTGGCAAACACTTCTTTCCTTTATGTCATTCATAACACTCCTACGTGATACGTGGTAACCAGAAGTAGCGTAGCGTGCGAAGTGGCGCCCGAAGTGAGGCTGAGGTCCGTCGCGCCGTAGCTCAGGAACTGGCAGCGAGGCAGCAAGGGCAGTCGCGCCGTGGATCGGGAACTGGCAGCGAGGCAGCAAGGGCCGTCGCGCCGAGGCTCAGGAACTGGCAGCGAGGCAGCAAGGGCCGTCGCGCCGAGGCTCAGGAACTGGCAGCGAGGCAGCAAGGGCCGTCGCGCCGAGGCTCAGGAACTGGCAGCGAGGCAGCAAGGGCCGTCGCGCCGAGGCTCAGGAACTGGCAGCGAGGCAGCAAGGGCCGTCGCGCCAAGGTTCTAGAACTGGCAGCGAGGCAGCTTGGGCCGTCGCGCCGTAGCTCAGGAACTGGCAGCGAGGCAGCAAGGGCCGTCACACCGAGGCTCAGGAACTGGCAGCGAGGCAGCAAGGGCCGTCGTGCCGAGGCTCAGGCTGTAGACCGTCGCAACCCGTTGGAGCTCGACTCGATCAACGTGAACAGAAGGCGTCCCAACTGTCACCCCGGTAACCGACACAGTGTGGGACTTACAACTACTAAGTTTGCCATAAACACTGTTCAGCACCGACGGATACGGGTGCACTCAATGCAACGACCGCACCGGTCCGGTAGGTAGCGCAATCCCATACCGCAAAATAACGTCCCAACTGTCACCCCGGTAACCGAAACAGTGTGGGACTTACAACTACTAAGTTTGCCATAAACACTGTTCAGCACCGACGGATACGGGTGCACTCAATGCAACGACCGCACCGGTCCGGTAGGTAGCGCAATCCCATACCGCAAAATAAACAAAACAGCATTTAGAGGTAGAGGCATTAAGTTGAGCATACCCAGAAAGTGCATACCACGGCAAGGCCCAGCATAATAAAAATCACCCAAGGTATCACCAATTGTCGTCTAGATATTTTGATACACATTGCACAGTGATCACCACATATTGTCATAAAGGTAGTCAGTAAGTCTGTAGTCACACATAAGTAAGAGAATAAGTCTACGAAAGGGATAATTAACAAGATAGGTTAAGGGAGTTTGCAATTATGTACTTTCCTATTACAGTGACACAGTACCATGTGGATCAAAAATCTATGGGCTCTCACATTCGAAGAAAGCGGCACACGTCTCGGGACACCACTCTCCTCGCCAACACTGCATAACTTAAGCACATATTTGAGTGCTAATGTTATACTAAACCAGGCTCACAGCCTCCAGGCCCCACGGCCTCCAGGTACTCAGTCTCCAGGCCCACGGCCTCCAGGCTTATAGCAGAGGCCCAATTTTCCGCTTGCTATAGCCCCCGTGACAAAAGTCACGCCAGATTAGTATCTGTAGACGGTTGCACCGTCTCATATAGCCGGGAACACCCGCTGCCCAGTCATAGCATCCTTTATCCGCTACGGCTCGCCGACGCCCTCGAAGAAAGCTGCGCAGGCGTCTGGTGTCCACTCGCCACGCCACAGCACCATGTGCTGCTGTACCCGTCAGCAGTTCAAGCTCGTAGCGGTGGTGAGGCAGCTCCTGCACGACCTTGTAAGGGCTGCTCGGAGTCCAGGCTTGCCAGCACTCTGCGAATTTTTAGAGACAAAACCAAAGTCACCATTAGAAAACGTCTTAGGTTCCTTACGACCTTCATTAGCATGCGCATTCTGTCGCCGCTGATTGGCAACGAGCAACTCTGTTGCACGCTGTCGACTCAATGTAGTCAGTTACAATAGTGAAGCCTACACCCACAACATAGGGCCTCTAATGCTGCAGAGCTCGCAGCGTACTTCCTTTCCACACCTTGTAATAACTTACTGTAGTAGGAAACTCCACCATATCTTCGCGCGAAACCTGCTATTCCGGTCTCTAATTGAAATTAATTCTTTTCCGAGTGAGTGCAGCAATGCATTCGGTTTTCTGAACAAAATCACAACTTTATCATGGCTCGGCCGTACCTGACCCTCGCTAATAGTCATGCCTGCCAAAACATTCAATATCCTTCGCTAGGAAGGGACATTATTATTAGAACCACTGTATATTGAAGTACTCGAACCTCCCCATGTATTCTTCCTAGATTGCCTATTACAGGAAGCTTGCCTGTGTCCTGACTGTCCCACAACATGTGAAAATCATCATCTTCAAAACTTGCGCTTTCTACAAAACGCAACGGGTTTGCCTTTCGTGGGGATCATACTTTGTGACGTACTAGTACGAACGGTAGACGGAATATTTTTATGCACCCTAGGCTTGACATAGATTGAGCAAAAATCTACTAGGTTATTTGGATGTAGTTTTGTGTCTGTGGCTGCTATTCTAAGTAAAAAGGCACTGCACTATCGCCGAAATCATTCATAGTCACTCCAATTGTTTTGTGATAAGGCGCGATCTACCTTCTCACACAAATCCTCAATATTATGAAATCTATAGATGTAAAAATTATGGTTTTGATCTCATCGTAGATACCAATCGCCCGAATCGCATCCACAAATTGTTCTGCCATCGAACTATTTGTGTCAGCATAAATACCTCGCTAGTATTCACGTTTGTTTGAATACTTTCCGACACAGCCCCAGCAGGCCCGCAGACTCGAGGCACGTGCGGAAGTGTGGAGTGTCACGCATCGAGCCAACTCAGGTGCATGACGCCATGCTGGCGGCGGCGGCAGTGGGTCGCGCGCCAAAATTGTTTGCGGGAGGCGCCATCGACGGGTAGAATTGAGCCACGGGTCCAACTATTTTGCGTTTTTCTAACGCACAGTGACGAGCCAAGATCGCAGACATTTCCTGTCGCAACTGGCCTTCAGGAGTACGCTCCTTGTATCGTTTTCACTTTTCACATTAAAAGGTCGTTCACGTGAACGACTACTTTCACGGCGGCTACGACGTTGTTCACAATCCGACATCTTTCACTCGTACAATTTAAAATGTATGTAGGCGTGTGGGATAGAATCACAGGAATCGTATCCCACTACTGATGTTAGGAACCAGAGGCCGAGATGATTTTTAAAAAGAAACACACTGAAACTGACTGATTATAATTTGAACAGAAATGGACTCTAATAACAATTATCAAAACGAATAAAGATATCGGACAGTGTGACAACAATAATGGCGAGGTGTTGAATCTTTCACGACGACTGGGCAAGTGCCTCGCACGCGGTCTGCGCCTCGCTTTATATAGGCGCGCTGCTGCCCGCCCCACGGCTGCCTGCCGAAGCCGCTAACAGTATAATATTTATCTATATAAGTATGTGTATCGTTGTCTAGTATCCGAGATACAGGGAATCCTAGTTTATGGCTGATCAATGTGTGTAAATAGTGTCCAAGGTATTACATCAAATGGAAAATACTTGTACAACGGCGAGAATATACAAGGTGTAACAGAATAGTGTAGTCATTTTTAAGAGGTTGTTAGGGACATCATTCTGAATATATTTTACTACGAAATGAGCAAGTTTATGATATTAGCAAATTAATTTTTACCTCTGCATACATATTGGGCGGTCAGCCGATTTATACGGAGAAGTGAAAAATATAGTTGCTCTGATCAAATCGGTTTCAAACTGCTCAGAAAAAATTCCCTAACTACCCCTTAAAATATGACTACAGATAAAGGGGGCTAATTGGAATTGAGGGGCTAATTGAAACTCAGCAGATGCAGCGAAATCTCTGCATTATGTATTAGTTCCAATTAGCCCCTCAAATCCAATTAGCCCCCTTTTACCGGTATATGTTTTTATTACACCCGTTTTTACTTCTTTCTTTCCTTCCATCTTGGACCAGATGAACTCCTGCTTGTTACCTATTAGATAAGATAAGATAAGGTTTATTTCATATTTTTTTTATAAATATTACAGTCAAGGGGTATCCTTTTAAGTATAAAATAATTTGCCAAGAGACTCGCATTCTTCCACAGTGACATAGTTCGAATTGGAAACGAACTAACATAAACTAAGTCTACAAATGTTTAATAAAATGTTATTTAAATAAGTAAAGCATATACTATAGTAGTTTATTTGACTGCTACATAATGGAGGGCATTAATACTCGAGAGTTTTAATGCCTAATTATGTACAGTTACATACACTAGTTTATCTACACACATATCATAAGCTCTCTTTGATGTGTTCAGGAACCGCATGTTTGACCGGCATTGTGGCTCTGCAGTTATTTCGTCGGCGTTCGAAATTTGAATGTCAGTACCAACTTCACAGACTGGGGCGGGCGACGGCGTTCGAAATTTTAATGACATGATATTCAGAAAAATTACACATTATGGTCATAATGTGTAATTTTTCAAATAAGAAATTAGTTTTTACCAAGTATTTTAACATTATGCTGATCGTAACGTGCGGTTTTTGTACGCAGTAAAGAGGGTTTATGATACGTGTGTAGATAAAAATACTTAAACAACAAAGCATAACAAAGTTTAGGTTTAATGGTTTTATACATTAAGTAGTGCTGCCTGTAAGCAGCAACAGGCTATATTAGATGTTCTACATCCAATTTGTAAGCCCACTATCAGCCCACACATGGAGCTATTGAAAAGAAACCTATAAGTAGCGTGAATTACCTACTAGACTTGCATTACCATGCAATCCTGTAGATTGAAAGTAAACAAAGAATGTCATTGGCCAGTAAAAAACCATTAATTTGACGTTCACATCATATAGGTATTTATTTATTGTTTCTCGTCTTTGATTCAGGACGTATGCGTCAGTAACCTGATTTACCGACCGGTTTAGTTCCTTACCAGAACCTCCGTTCGCAGAGGGCTTTAATTCTCAAAACTTACGTTACGTAACTTCAATTTCTGCATTACAGAAAGAACTAGAAACAGTCAAGAAGAGCACCAACATAGCAAACTTCAAGACATAATTCGCGGTCGTCTACAAACCAAGCAAGCCGAGAGGAAGCGAGACAGATGTAGGCGGCTTCTTTCGTTTGAAAGCCTCGCCCTCTACCCCGACTATCAACGCCGCCTGCTGGTGTTGCGAGAACTAAACTACATTGACGAACATGACAGCGTCATCCTAAAAGGCAGAGTAGCTTGCGGCATGGGTACCCGTTGGTAGCTCGTTAGCTGATAACCTCGGAACTGGTATTCCGCAATGTATTCACGGATAAGAATCCGGCGGAGATTGCCGCGCTGCTGAGCGGTTTCGTGTTCCAGGCAAGAACGCAGATTACGCCGACGCTGACTGATAAGTTGACAGAGGGCGTGAAGGTGATTGAGTAAATCAACGATGAGCTGCTTGGGATTGAGTCAAAGTATTTGGTAGGTAAACCGACATCCACATACACATATCATAATTAGACATTGCTTTAGCCATTCAGGTTTTCGCATTTATAACCAAGCCAAGATGTATTATCCTTCAGTCCAATTAAGGGTTAAAATTTACAAGAAACACAAACAGTCTTCTGTCTACCACTTTCAAGCTCCATCATCAGGTGGTGATGATGAAAAAAAAAACGAAATGAACAGATCTTATCTATGTGAATCTTTAACCCTCATAATTTGCTCTCATATGATCCTTCATAACAAGGCAAAGTAGTACTATTGTAGATATTATATTTACTCTTATAAGTTAAAGTTTCTTGAATGTTACAAGTTAAAAAGTTATTAGAGTTAAGCATTAGTAGTTTAGAAAGAAGGAGATTGCCATCGACAACAACTCGATAATGAAATTAAGTTTTAAATTATTGAATCTGATCATTAATGGACACAAGTTACACTCAACCTGCATTGAATTAATTGGAGATGAATTAAAGGCTCCTAAGATTAATCTTAAATTTATATTTTGGATCTTTTCAAGTTTATCTTATTTTATTATATTTTGGATCTATACAATAACAGAAAAAACCATAGTCAAAGTGACTTCTTACAAGGGCTTTGGTTGGCACCCCAATGGCTGCCAACCAAAGATCTTAAAGTGTTGGTAGCTCTTAAAGCTCGTTCCGTTATGCAATCAACATATCTACACCATGAGAGATTCTGTGTAAAAACCACACCCAAAAATTTTACTTGAGATTGAATTGGTAATAAGTTATTGTCATATTGTAGCTTAACTGAGATGACTTTTTTCTTTGAGAATAAGACTACTTTACTTTTAGCTGGACTAATTTCTAGATTTAAATATTGAAAGTAACTATGTAATTTTTCCAGTGCTAAATTTAATTTTTGAGTTGTGTGTGTGATGTTATTACCACTGCAACAAATAGCCAAATCATCTTCAAACTGTAAGCTGCTGACTTCTGTTCCTAACATTTCATTGAGCCTGTGGATGTAGAGAATATACAATAAAGGGCTCTAAATGCCACCTTGACAGACGCCTTTAGTTGACAATCTAGGCCCAAAAATATTATTGCAACTCATCTTAACATAAACTTCTCTTCCACTGATAAACTCATAAATCCACCTAACACATTTTTCAGGTATTCCCAAAGAAGAAAGAATGGTACATAAAACAGAATGATTAATGTTATTGAATGCTCCTACAATATCGAAAAAAATACAGACAAGATGTTTATTACTGTTAACCGCAGCGTCAGCATCATGGAAGAGATGCCCTATACTTTCTCTTGCTGACCGACCGCGACGAAACCCGAACTGATTTATTGGAAGAATATGATTGGATTCAATATAAAACTCAAGATGTTGTTTCATAAGTTGCTCAAAAAGTTTACCTGCACAAGATGTTAATGCAATGGGACGGTAAGAGTCTGCATCATTTGGATCTTTTCCTGCTTTTAGTATTGGAACCAAGCAATCTTGTTTCCACTCTTTTGGAATTATTGATTATTCCCAGAGTAAATTTAAAATATTTAAAAATTTCACAAGGCAATCTGTTTCCAGTTTTTGAAACATTTTTTTAAGAAATACAATCTAAACCAAAGGTTGTGTCTTTACGTCACTTGATAGCTGCTTTTAACTCATCTATGGTGAATGGATTGATAATGTAACTATTGGTGGGGTTTACGGAAGAAGTATTATTTATTTGCATTGGTTGTGAAACAAAGTCAGGTGTTTATTTCCTTAAAAAGTTATTTATCCAAAATATTTCATTATTATTATTTAGTTTCGTACTTTTACTGTAGGATTTATTAAATTTACGCATAGTTTTCCGAATTTTAGAAATTGGAGTGGATCTATATATTTCAGTACAGTATTCCTTTTAACTATTTAATCTTTCTAATTTAATAACAAGTTTTTTCTCAGCCTGCATTTTTTTAAATTAATATAGTTTAAATCACTAGGATCTTGTTTAAATATAATAAAAGCTTCCTTACTTTTTTGAACTGCATTAGCATACTTTTCATTCCATCATGGCAGAGGAGGATGCCGGTATTTAAAATTGCTTCCTGTCTGTTTCGAGCTATTATTATTCATATTTGAATTTTGGGCCTGACTTCTAAACATCGATTGATTAATAGCTTTATGAATGATATCACAATAGTCTAGAGGATCGTTATGGTTAATAATAAATTCTTTAAGCATAGTGTTGGCGAGCTTTGAAAACTTATTCCAATTTACTAGCCGTAGATTAGGTCTTTTGAGTCCAGCTGTGTTATTTTGAGAAATAAAGTTGTTTGTAGAAGAATCAGTGATAGTGTTGAACAAAATCTCAGTTATTGTGGGTAGATGATAACTTCCCAGTGGATCATCATATACTGTCCAATTGCAATTAAGGGCTATAGAGGGACTGACTATTGTTAAATCCAAACCATTTGGTCTCCAGTTATTTGTACCTACAGTTGTTGGTTGTGTGTCATTTAATAACACTAAATTGCATTCATTTACAGCGTCGAGGACATCTCTTCCACGAGGACTGACAGATTGGCAACCCCACATGGTGTGAGGTGCATTGAAATCACCTGCTACTAAGCATGGTTGTGGTAAGGTATTAATAATATTAACAAATTTAGTTTTTCTAAAAGTAGGACTACAATTTGTCGGGATATAAGGACTGGCCATTGATAATGAACTGTTATTAAAGTTTATTTTGATAGCAATATTCTGAAGTGAATCATCAAAAAATGTTTTTAATCTACTGTATTATATGTTGTTACGAATGACTATGGCAACACCATTGTGTTTATTGCCACAATCATTGCGTTCTATTGAGTATCCTTTAATATTTAAACGTTGTATAGGCTTGAGCCAAGTTTCGCAAACTAAAGCTATGTCAATATTATTTTCATACAAAAATTGAGTTAAAATATGACGATTACATAACAGACTTTGAGCATTCCACTGTACTATCTTTAATTTGTCTGTGAATTTGTACTAATGTTCTTGGTATCACTGGAGTTGAAAAAATCGCTTAAAACATCTAACACATTTTTAGAGGATATTGGGGTATCTCGTGTCTTATTTAATGTTATAATTTTTATAATGCTTTTAATAATGTCAAGAGATCAAGAGGCTTCTTAGGGCCGAGAGGCGGGAAATTTCCATTTTTGAATATGTCAGCGAATGATGGTGTCTGAACTTTTTGTCTGTTTTCTTGTATTTTCTTTTGCTTAATTGGACACTGAGCTGAAATGCTAACGTAATTGCCATCGCAATGGAAGCATTTGGCCTGTTCGATCGGAGTTTTACAAACTTTATATGAGTGGTCTTCTTTACAGATGGAGCAGCGCTCGGAGTTCTTGCAAAACTTTGCTAAATGGCCATACCTGAGACACCGGAAACATTGTTTGACTGGTGGACATACGCTGAGATGTCATGCCGCCAACCGTCCAAATCTACGTAGTCTGGAAGAACTGACGTCGCGAAGGTGATGGCTACTGTCCGCAGCGGCTGTTGAATGAAGTTATCATCAACTTTGGTCCTTTTTGTGAATCTTCGAATAAATATTATTTTCTTGTAACTTGATAGCATTGTGAATATCTTTTTGTTTGTCAAGTTGGTGGCTACATTTTTAATTATACCAGTAATTTCAGTGCTTGAAGCTGGTATATTGGCCTTAAATTGGTAGTCTTTTAAAAATGTAGCATTGTTCAAGAAGGCATTATCAAGGCTGGCTTTTTCGAAGTATATGGCAATTTTGAACTTGTTCATTAAACCTTTTGATACAGCTAGATATTGACATTAGGTCTCGGGTGCCTATAGGTATATCCGCATTGGAAGACTCTACGAATACTACAAATTCTGTAGTACCGGAATCCTCAGGGTATCGTCTCTTATAATCTGTTACCAGATAAGGTTTGTACTTATCTGCGCTTTCGACCTCTGACTCGGACGACGACGTGGAGTCTCCTTCACTTTTCTCTTCAGCCTCATCTTTTTTTCTCTTCCTTGTACGCACCTTCCCCATGATTGGTTTCTTTTTATTTGTCTTCAGACGCCTTTTATTTCTAAAAACCCCGATTGATACACGAGTAATCGATGAAATTAATAAAAATTCCGAAAATCCCGCCTGGTTATTTCAATGGTTTCCCGCGCTTTTTTCAAATCAATTTTTTTTATTTCAATATTTTTTACTTTTTTAGAAAATCCTCCAGAATTACTCCTTTAAACTTGAATAAATAAAAAAGTTATCAATAAAACCTGCAATTATTTACTGTTTTTGGTTGTGTAATTTTGTACGGTTCTATTGTAGTCAAAAATACAGGATATCATAACATATATGTCGGCGCAAGCGCATTTGATTATTCGATCATTTAAAATTGAATCGATTCCTACAACGATTGAGTGAACCACGAACGCACCCAGACTGACAGATGACATTTGGCGGCATGAAACTGTGGTTGTAAATGTGACGTGAGCCAATGAGAAGGCAGCGCGCCAGGCGTCGACCAATCAGAACGATCCGTGGATCAGGTGATACACTGGGGGTGGTGCTCCGTGGGCGATTGGGCGCGAGAGAGAAGAGGCAGAATGAGTCCGACCGGCGCCAACTCAGTGTGTCAATAATTGTGTGTGAATCACGACTGAACCACAAAATATAATAAGTAATTATCGGTGATAAATAATTGTGTCTAATTTACGGATTACTATGGATAGTGAAGACGAGGATCAAGGCAGGTCGTCTCCTATCCTACCTGTCAGGTCACGCGCCGATATCAGAAGTGGCCATGGCCCATCCCCTGGATTAATCAATAGTCAAGTAAGTGGTACTGAATCCAATCAAACTCTGACCTCGTTAGCCACTATACTGGAAAATTTAACCCGCCAACAACAAGAAAATTTAAAAGCCAATAACGAGTTTCTTGCGGCTATATTGGCGAAGGCTGTGGCTCCACCACAAAGGTCTAGATTACGTGACGTGTATATAGCACCCTTTGACCCTGATGGCGATGTATCGATACGCGATTGGTGTGAACATGTTGATCGTGCAAAAGATCATTGGAATTTAAATGATTACGAAGTATGCACTAAGATATCTGGACTATTGAATGGTCGTGCCAAAACAGTAGGCAATACCTGGCTTGTGAAATCACCGTTATGGAGTGATATGAGAAACGCATTGATTCAAACTTTTGAACCGGAAGCCAGATACTCCAATGATCTCTTCAAGCTCCGCAACTATAAATTTGATGCTGCTAACCCTGCTGAATCAATAACGAAAGCTTGGAATCTTTGGACGAGAATCATGAATGGTGACAAAGAAAAAGATGCTGTTGAAGCTGTTATAGGATGCATTGACAGTGAATATTTAAGAATGCGCTTGCTATCAAGTAAATGCTCAAGTGTTCCTGAGTTGATTTCAGTAGTCTCTACAATGAAGCGGGAACGAGATGGCAAATCTGGACCAAGTGACGCACCGCAACCCGCAAAGCGAGCACGCCTGCGGTTGGGGCGTGACATTACCTGTTACAGATGTGGGAAGGCAGGTCACCTCCAATCAACCTGTACAGCGGAAAAGGTAACCGAACCAAAATCATTATTGACAAACAATGATGCGAGAAATAATTTCAGCAGAAATGAGCGAAATGGCCCGAAGTGTAATTATTGCAGCAAAACGGGTCACATAGAAGAGACCTGTTTCAAAAAGATGTCAGACGATGCCAAAAGAGTAAATCTAGCCGGTACAACAGACTGTCAAGTTTCAACACCTATGCATATAAACATTGGTAACCAAAATCTAGTTGCGCTATTTGATAGCGGTGCGGACCGTTCCTTGGTAAGAAGATCACTCAGCTCATCAGTACCAGGAAAACGTGAAGATTACTCACTGATGCTAAAGGGCTTCGGAGCTGGGGTGCCAGTTATGTCATATCAAAGAATCACCGCTACTTGTGAGACAGGAAACATTTTTGTGGAGATAAATTTTCATGTGGTAGAAGATCATGAAATTCCTTGTGACATCTTAATTGGGAATGACCTAATGCGAACTCCGGGTCTTTCAGTCGTTATAAATAAGGATGGGGCGACACTGATTAGGACTAGTGTTATCATGAACGTGACAGAGGAGAATTTCATTAATTCTATTGACACCGACTTGACAGACGAGACACAAATTCTGGAGCTTAGGGCTGTTCTGGAAAAACATCAAGATGTTTTTGTCACCGGTGTACCGACATCAAAAGTTAAAACTGGTAGCATGAACATTCAGTTAAAAGACCCCACCAAAGTAGTATCTCGTCGTCCATACCGAATGACGCCGATAGAGCGTGAAAAAATAAATAGTATTGTTGAAGATTTGACTGTTCACGGAATTATTCGCGAGAGTACGTCAGAATTTAGCAGTCCGGTGATCTTAGTAAAGAAGAAAAATGGCGACGACCGGATGTGTATCGATTACAGGGAACTAAACAGCAATACGGTCCCTGTCAAGTTTCCACTACCAATAATATCTGACCAAATAGATAGATTGTCAGACGCTGTGTTGTTTATATGTCTTGACATGGCACAAGGCTTTCATCAAATTCCTGTAGAAGAAGAATCGATCCACAAAACCGCTTTCATAACGCCTAATGGCTTGTATGAATACGTTATGATGCCGTTTGGGCTGATGAATGCCCCCGCTGTCTATCAACGTTCTATAATGACAGCACTGCGTCCATTGCTTAATGACATACTAATATACATTGATGACGTGCTTATCAAATGTCAGAATTTTGGAGAAGGTCTACAGATGCTCGATAAAGTTTTGTCAATTTTACATGATGCTGGGTTTTCAGTAAATCCTAAAAAATGTTCTTTCTTCAAAGAGAAGATCGAGTATCTTGGAAATGTGATTTCTGGTGGGACTGTGAGACCAAGTCCGCGAAAAATTGAGGCCCTAGAAAAGTCTCCTGTGCCCCAAACAGTTAAACAGGTCCGGCAGTTCTGTGGTTTGGCGAGCTACTTTCGGAGATTCATCCCAGCATTCTCGGAGCGAATGATACCTTTATACAACCTGACCAAGAAAAACTCAAAATTTGAATGGACAGCCGAATGTGAAAGCGCTAGGCTGGACGTCATACGAAGACTAACATCAACCCCAGTCCTTCAGATCTTCCAGGAAGGCTTGCCTATAGAACTACATACAGATGCAAGCAGTACAGGTCTGGGAGCCGTTCTAATTCAAATAAAAGATGAACGTCAGCATGTAGTGGCTTATATGAGCTTGAGAACAACAGTACCAGAGAGTCACTACCATTCTTATGAGTTAGAGACGCTTGCCATAGTCCGAGCAGTCAAACATTTCAGGCAATACGTTTACGGACGATCTTTCACGATAATTACTGACTGCAATGCCATTAAAGCGTCTACCACGAAGCATGAATTACTACCCAGGATTCACAGATGGATGGCATACCTCCAGCACTATGACTTTAAGATTGAATATCGTCAAGGATCTCGGATGAAACACGCTGATTTCTTTAGTCGTAATCCGGTGGCGTGTATCAATCTCGCAAACAGTACTGAGTCATGGCTCAAGGTAGAACAAAGACGTGACCGAGAGTTATCTGGCATTATCAAAAAATTGGAACGCGGAGAAGAATTGAGCGAATACCGTTTGAGTGACATGGTTTTGCAAAGAAAGCAAACCGATGAGTTTGAGCCAGGGCAAGGTAGTTGGAAGAAAGTAGTCCCAAAATCTTATCAATGGAGTATGATCAATGCTTACCATAGCTCACTTAAACATTTTGGATGGGAAAAGACGCTTTCAAAACTGCGTGAAGAATACTGGTTTCCTGAGATGTCCAGCACAGTTAGAAAATTTGTGGATAACTGTGTTATTTGCAAGACTAGTAAGGGACCTTCAGGAGCTAGGCAGGTGCAAATGCATCCGATTGCAAAGGAGCCAATTCCTTTTCACACAATACATATTGACATGACGGGAAGATTGACCAAAAGAAATGGCAAACATGAATACGTTGTCGTAGCCATTGACGCCTATACCAAGTATACAATGCTTACTTATGCTACTGACAAAACAGCAAGATCTATGCTCTCAGTGCTAAAGAAGGTTGTGGGACTATTTGGAGCCCCAAAACAAATCATCAGCGATCAAGACACAGCTTTTAAGGCGGAATTTGAGGAATACTGCACACAGTTTGGAATCATACAACATTTTATTGCACCTGGAGCAAGCCGTGCCAATGGCCAAGTAGAGCGAATGATGGCTGTGGTAAAAAATGGACTGACTATAATTCGCAACTATGAAACAAATGACTGGAAGAAAAGCCTGGATGCTTTACAATTAGCCATCAATTGTACGAAAAATAAGACCACCAATGTAAGTCCACTAAAAGCTTTGACAGGAAGACAATGTGCAGTTCCGTCCGAACTTATTTCATTGATTGACGAAGCAGAAGGAACCGTAGATCGAGAGAAGTTGGATAAATACATACAAAAAAGGATAGAGGATAAAGGAAAGGAAGACAAGACACGAGTCGACAAGGGTAAAGCTCAAGTAAAACGATTTCAGAAAGGAGATATTGTTCTTTTTAGAACAAATCCCAGATGCCAAATTGGACTGGATTTAAAGTACCCAGATGCTTATGTAATATGGAAGATATTACCTAACGACCGTTACTATATCAAGAAAATTACTGGCAGAGGCAGACCAAAGAAAGCTGCTCATGATCAACTACGTGTGGCGCCAAAATTGGTTCAAAACACAAACCAGGAACCCGTGTCGGCGATAGATGAACACCCAGATGAAGTCGATGACAGATTGTTAGATGGTGAAGTGGGGTCTACACCTATTGAGTTGGGACCAGTTGATTAATTGAAGTCAGATGAAACCATGACAATAACAATGGATAAGGGTGAGTGTTGACAAACGTTTGTTCTAGAGATTACATTGATTTGTACTTAGGGCGTAATTGTTGGATGTATTGTGTGTGCAGTTGAGGACAGAGGCCACCTAAAGAAGTTTTGTTTTAGTTAGTTGAGGACAGGGGCCTCCTAACGCTGTTTATGTAAATTAGTTGAGGACAGGGGCCTCCTAATGCTGTTCTGTGTAAATTAGTTGAGGACAGGGGCCTCCTAATGCTGTAATGTGTGAATTAGTCGAGGACAGGGGCCTCCTAATGCTATTATGTGTGAATTAGTCGAGGACAGGGGCCTCCTAATACTGTAATTTGTGAATTAGTCGAGGACAGGGGCCTCCTAATGCTATTATGTGTGAATTAGTCGAGGACAGGGGCCTCCTAATATTCTTGTGTGAATTAGTCGAGGACAGGGCCTCCTAATACTATTATGTGCGAATTATTCGAGGACAGAGGCTTTCTAATGTTGAAGTGTGAATTAGATGAGAACAGGTGCCTCCTAATTATGTTTTGTTTGAATTAGCTGAGGATAGGAGCCTCTTAATGATGTTGTGTAAGTTAGTTGAGGACAGGGGCTTCCTAACGGTGTAGTGATGGTTTGAGATAAGGAGTCAAACCTCTTATTAAATATTTCAAGTGAAAATTGATAATAATGATCATGGTCCTGGTCCTGGTCTCTTATGTGAAGTTGAGTTTAGTTACTTCTTTATTTGAGACTGTGATAATTTTGAAAAATCCTGGTCATGAAAGGCCGAGTAGTAAAGCCCAGGTTGTATGTGGGCAAATGATTTTGTGGAAACTTTTATTTTCAGAGCATGTCGAGCGCGACCTGCGGCAGGGTGGCCGTGTCGGCGCAAGCGCATTTGATTATTCGATCATTTAAAATTGAATCGATTCCTACAACGATTGAGTGAACCACGAACGCACCCAGACTGACAGATGACATTTGGCGGCATGAAACTGTGGTTGTAAATGTGACGTGAGCCAATGAGAAGGCAGCGCGCCAGGCGTCGACCAATCAGAACGATCCGTGGATCAGGTGATACACTGGGGGTGGTGCTCCGTGGGCGATTGGGCGCGAGAGAGAAGAGGCAGAATGAGTCCGACCGGCGCCAACTCAGTGTGTCAATAATTGTGTGTGAATCACGACTGAACCACAAAATATAATAAGTAATTATCGGTGATAAATAATTGTGTCTAATTTACGGATTACTATGGATAGTGAAGACGAGGATCAAGGCAGGTCGTCTCCTATCCTACCTGTCAGGTCACGCGCCGATATATAGTTTTTTTTTCTCACAAATGTTTTTTCAAGAAGTGAAATTCTGTAACAAATCATCTTTAACTTGCAATAAAAAAAACTAAACGAGGCTTTTTTCATGACAGTTTTTTAAAAAAGTTCGCTGGTCTATCTATTGTCTTCTTTCTAATAATGTACAATAATGCCATAAAAATCATGACTAAGTTCATTAATTTGCCTACTTTGTATCGGTCGGGCGGTAGCATTCAGCTGATATTCGACAGGTCTGTAAGAATAAACATGATTTTTTAGGTAGGAAGAAATTTTCAATTGTTCTTTAATCACAAAAATACATTTACATATTTATAAAAAAAAAAAAACTTGCTCGAATTGCCGACCTTCATTGCGTATGCACGCGTATCATCGATTCCTTATTTCTACAGTGGTAGTTCGTAAGCGAATTCCCTCTTTAATTACGGCGAATGCTGATTGTATCCGTTGGGAAAAAACTTCTCTAAATTCGAATTCCGTAGCGTAGACTAACTGTTTCGCCCGTCCCCAGATGTAGAAGTGCAAAGGGGTCAGGTCTAGAGAACGTGGAGGCCATGGAATAGGTCCATCCCTCCCTATCCACGAATGTGGCAAAACATTATCCAAGTGTTCCCTGACTGACCTACGTATGCGAAACCATTTGTAGCTTCGCATACGTAGCACCCGTCTCTGTCGCGATGCTAAACGTTGACACATCCATGAATGCATTGAGAGTTATCGGCAACAGCGTATCTTACCTCTGACCCCTTTACAGGCGTCCCTCAAGGAGGTATACTTTCTTCTATTCTCGATTTTCATTAACTCTGAACTGAATCTGAAAAAGACTCTATTTATCCACTTTTAAATTTGGCGGCCGCCAACCTAGAGCATTGTCGACCTCAGTGGATGGAGTCTTGATCGATCCTGGACCCACCACATTCACAAGATATTCGGGCGCCTCGGAGCTGCGTGCTCGCGCTCAGCCGCCTAGCCAGGACCGTACCCACTGATGTCAAACGCTCGTGCTACTTTGCGACTGTGCACTCCTTACTGCAATACGGCACCGAGATATGGGGACCCGCTGCCGACTGGGAGCGCGTCTTCAGAATGCAAAAAAGGGCCTTAAGGATAATAGCACGAGTGCCGCGGGATACGCACGCCAGACCGTACTTCAAGGCGCTGGGTATCATGACGCTACCATCCATACTGATCTTCCAGATCGCAGTGTGCATGAGGGAAAACCTCAACTCGTTCCGAACGCACGCGGACGTCCACAGATACAGCACACACAACGCGGCCGCCAATAAACTCGTCCCAGTAGCCCACTCATTGATGAAGGCCGCAAAACAAACTCAGGTCGCAGGACCAACTGTCTACAATAAACTGCCGGAGAACATCACCTCCGCCCCAAACATCAATATTTTTAAATCTAGACTAAAACGCTGGCTTGTCGAGCAAACGTTCTACAGCTATAATGACTTCATTACGCCGCAAAGCGTATAACTTGCTAGATACCTGTAGGTACTTGTTTTGACATAAAGCCATTACATAAAATCTATGATTTCGATATTATAATTTGACATTTGAACTTCATTAATTGACATCATTATTTTATTTATCTACACACGTATCATAAACCCTCTTTACTGCGTCCAGAAACCACACGTTACGACCAGCATAATTATAAACTTCTTGGTAAAAACTCATTTCTTATATCCGAATATTGATCATTATGACCATAATGTACCCAAAATTCGTCAAATTATGACATTCAAATTTCGAACGCCGACGCCCGCCTGCGTGCCGCCCCTAGTTTGTCTGTGAAGTTGGTACTACAGAACAAGCTAATCAACTGAAGAGCAATGATCATTGCCACAATGCCGGTCGAACATGCGGTTCCTGAACACATCAAAGAGCGCTTATGATATGTGTGTAGATAAACTAGTGTATGTAACTGTACATAATTAGGCATTAAAAGTCTCGAGTGATATTATTATTAAAATCGCCTTCGGCTCGTTTCATAAACCCACTCACGAGTAATAACGCCCTCCACTATGTAGCAGTCACAGAAACTACTATTTTTATTTTTGACATTGCGTTGTTTTATTTATGTGACATTCCACTTTGTCGTTGCTATTTTATTATTAATACAATTGTATTGTACCTGGTATTGACATGTAATGAAATTTATGAATAAAAGGAGATTGACGAAACAGATTTATACAGCGGGTGTGAAAGGAGCCGCCGGGCGGGGACGCCCAAGAAGGTCCTATAAAGACCAAATCGGCGATTTGTTAGTGAAGAGGCAAATACGAAGTACCCGTAAACGGCGAGCTTGCATGAAGAGACTTGTGGATGTTGGGGAAGCGAGAGGTGTATGCCAGGATCGTAGCAGGTGGAGGTATTTGGTCTCTGCCTACCCCTCTTCTGGGAAATAGGCGTGAGCATATGTATGTATGTATATCATTATGTAATTATGGTAGTCGTTATAGCTCTCGGCGTTAGCCGGGACATAATGTTTTACTGAATTTAATTAAAACCCGCTGGTAAATAATGTGATTTTCACTTCTTATAGTTCTTCCGTTATGTCCTTAAAGTCTAATTTCGTAAAATACGCACGGCGCCCACAGCCCAGCTCAACCCAAATCAGGCTGGCCACGGCGACGGCGCGCGGCGGCAAGGTTAAATCGGTTAAATGCGGGTCGGACCCGCACACGAAGGGTTCCGTACCATCGTACACTTAACCACTAAAAATAATACGACAAAAAGAGAATAAATGTCCGAACGTGGATTCGAACCCAGAAGCCCAGGATTGCAAAACCGATATCAAACCAATTGCTCTACCACAACCATGTAATAAGCCGTGAAATCTACGATCATATTTGAATCATGTTATGGCTTGTTATATCACGGGTGATGTTAAAACACGTCTCTTCTATGGGGGGGAAGTCTCGTGTAGGTCATTATTTGTTGCTGTAGCGGCAACAGACATACAAATTATGTGAAAAATTCAACTACTTATTACGGTTCATAAGACCAACCCGCTAACGGACGGACGACGGATGGACAGCGGAGGCTTAGTAATAAGCCGCGAGTGTTGCAAGACGCTGTAATATACCTATTTTAGTAAACTGCAAAGATTCTATAAAAATAGAAGATACAATTCTATTCCGCAACTTGACTAATGTGTCAGATATCATCAGGATGTATGTGATGCTCAATATCCTCGCTGGTCATGTTCGCGTCGGGCGGGAAAGATAGATCTGCACCGTGGGAGCCGCAGCTTAGACTCCTAAATGTTTTACCTATATTTTTTCTATTCTAGGTCGGTCAGTTTGAGGGTCAGCCGGAGCGGCTGAACTTCGGCCTCGTTCGAGTGGTCTACGAGTGGGCGCTCGAGAAACCCTTCGCCGAGATCATGGACCTCACTGATGTGCAGGAAGGCATTATAGTGCGGTGCATACAGCAGTTGCATGAGATAGTGGGCTATTTTCATCATCATAATCATCGGCATCAGCAGCATTGGCCAACACACTGTTGAGTATACATTAGGTGGGTTCCCTATGTGGTTTCGAATGTAATTTGATTGATTTTCCTTTCACTGATTACCATTGATCGATTGGTCAGTTGGACGATGGCTTGTTTCTACGAAGCCTTCATTAAAATGTATCGAAATTGTGAAAGTCAAACCTAAATGTATTTATGCATTCCGCTGCCTGTATTTCAATTTCTGTAGCGGTTATTAAACAAAAAAATGTTTTCAAGTAGTGAATATGAGAGGAAATTCAGATAATATTGTAACAGACGTTATAGCATTGCTCCCCTCGCTATGCTCAGGATTCTACTTTAAAATCCCTCGCTTCGCTCCGCTCGGGATTCAAAAAACACTCGCCTGCAAAGCAAAGTAGTTCTTTATTTACTCACTTGGTAAACTATCTACTATTGAGGCGCTGCTTACTTCTGAGCAATCGGCCAGGAACCAACTATTTTCTGCTGCCTGTGAAAGGATTAGTACATTGTTGTAGAAGCTGGAAAGTGAGCAATAGATGGACAAGTGAGTTTAAGAGACATCTAAGAGACGAGCCTTTTGGGCGAGACATTACATAGTGCTATTCACGGCTACTGCGAGGAAATAAAATTACTTATGCAGAATAAATAGTTTTAGATAAATAAGGTTTTGAACTCCCCTTGGCGGAGTCCGCCAACTTCCACAATTGACAGCACAAG
Organism: Argyresthia goedartella; assembly: GCA_949825045.1. Classification (NCBI taxonomy): domain Eukaryota; kingdom Metazoa; phylum Arthropoda; class Insecta; order Lepidoptera; family Argyresthiidae; genus Argyresthia; species Argyresthia goedartella. The sequence continues at coordinate 16,618,583 of OX463824.1, read as the reverse complement.
CCATGCACGCTTTTACCGACGCGGCGGCATGACGCATGCTTTTACTGACATGGCACGAAGTGCCAAAGAGGCTCGTTCATCTGAGTGAAGTGCCAGCTGTTGATATGTGACAAACAAGCCAACAATGTTTTTTCACACCTTTCATTCGGAAAAGTTATTATATTTTATTATTATATTATCAAAAGTAAGTTTTGCTCCACGACGAGAGGGAGCAAAATGCTACTTTTCTATTTAGGCTACTTTTTAGTTTATTCATTGGCATGTAGCATTTACGCAATGTGCCAACTGAACACAGATCTTAATAAAATAATTGATTGTATTTTCATTGTAGTCGATTAAAAACGAACATGTTTCAAGTTTTAACTTTAAAGTTAAAACTTGAAACATGTTCGTTTTTAATTTTTTTAATTTTCATATAACGTTGTTAACAACGTTATATGAAAATTTATGAATTTTTCGTAACATTTAAAAAAATGTCACAATAAATTATATGTTTTACTGAAATCAAAACTATCGATGACTGTTATTGTGATATAATGAATATTGATATCCGAAACCATTGTAATATTCGATTCGGTTATTTTTACACATTGGTAAAAGTACACAGGTATATTTTATTTGTGACCTTTCCCTAATCCTTTACAATCCGCCATTATAAAAAAAAGTTTTGTTTACGTTGTTCGATTACTGTAAAAGTGGTGAAAGTATAATTCAAAGTATAGTTATTTCATTATTTTTAGAACATTTTATTTCAATCTTCCTCATAGTCGGCGTGAAAAGTTATATGTGTCACTCAGGAGCAAAATTATTTTCGTCATGGGCGTTAACGCTTGAATCCTTCGAGAATTCCGCGCTACGCTCAGGATTCTATCGTAGATTCCTTCGCTTCACTCTCGATTCAATGTATCGCCCTCGACGTAAATACATCATTTTGTTCGCCTGAGACTCAAATAATATGTCTGGCCTGCTCAAACAGGCCAGCCATGTTTTTGTTGGCAGGTTTAACTATACATTGTTTTGGGGGGCCTGATGATATCTTTTGCCACATTTCCTAGCAGTGGAGTGAAAATTTACATTGAATTGTGTATTACCCCCAGGTACTAATCGACGTGAAAGATGCCGCGGTTGCGATCGGTGATCCGAAACTGCAAGCGAAAATGCTCGAAGCATCTACAGCGATCAAACGAGACATCGTATTCTCTGCCAACCTTTACACGACGCAGCGAGAGACTATCATCTCCTGACCTCGGCGGAATAAGAAGGCGGAATAACTTATCTCTTAAGCCCTAGTTTTCAGGGTTCCATAGTCGAAGGGTCCAAACGGAGCTACTACTGTCAATCAAGTGTCCGTCCGTCCGTCCGTATGTCACACACATTTTACAGTCAAACGGTTAAAGCTACAGTCTTCAAATTTACTCAGTTTAAACATCTTGTTGACCCAAAGCTATACAAATAGTTAAAACATATTTTTCTTATTTTTATGGGGGGCTCCCATAGAGATAAAGGAGGGCGCGAAAAAAACTGACCTTCCCATCGAGTAGGTTACCGTTGTTTAAAATTCGTTGAGTGGATAAATATTGTATTTTTTATTTTAAAACATTGGAAAACAAATGAATGAGAAAGCCACTAAAATCAGTTTTTTCATAAAATTTTGTACCGAAGAATTTTTTTACTTCCTATTGACCTACAAATTTGGTGATAATATTTATTATTACGTATATATTACTAACAAATACCAAATCAGACTATTTCTTTAAATTTCTCTCATTTTAGGGTTCCGATGAGGAACACCAAGGAACCCTCATAGTTTCGTCAAGCCTGTCTGGCCGTTCTGTGCGTCCTTCCGTCCGTATGTCACAGCAACTTTATTCCGAAACTATCAGGATTACACATTTGTAACTTGGTATGTAGATGTATTCTGTGAACCGCTTTACGATTGTTATAAAAATATTGCAAAAATAAATTTAAGGGGGGTTCCCACGGAACTGAAACATTATTTTTTTTTATCAAACCTTGATGTGTGTGGGGTGTCTATAGATAGGTCTTTAAAAATGATGTTGAGGTTCCTGAAAACATTTTTCTTCAAAGTACATCAAAGTTAAAGAGACAGACCCTTCCAAAGTGGAAAAAATTGGGTCCTCCCCCCTCTAACTTTTGAAGTAAGAGAGTGAAGAATCTAAAAAATATATATGTTGTGTATCTCAATATACACTTTCAACGAAGATTGGTTTGAACAAAATAAAATAAGCGGTTTTTAAGATGGAAAACATTTATTAAAACCCGTAAATATAACTTTGTCATTCATACAAACACTATGAAAAACAAAGTATTATTATTTATTATGTATTATTTGCTGGTAAAGAATGATAGTGATATTTTGGCTAAGTGTATTAGGTGTCTTTGAAGTGAGTACCATCCTAATTCAATTTATTAGAGTTATATTCTACGTTCGGCACGGAACCCTAATTGTGCGATGTCCTACACGCACTTGGATGTTTTGTTAATAATCAGTCAAGTCAGGGTCGGACTCGCATACGAAGATCGTAAAAGAAAATAATAAAGCAAAATAAAAAATAAAAAAAACATAATTTCTTTAATGCACATAAATAATTAAAAAAACAGATATACATTAAAATATTATACAAAGGCGAGTTTATCTCTAGCAAGAGATCTCTTCCAGCAAACCAAGTCAGGATGAGAAAGGTTTTTAAAGGGAGTTTAAAGGGAGAAAGGACCGCTGAGCACGGTTATCAAAATATATGTTAATATTTTTATACCAGCCATAACATATTGCGCATCCGACTTCAAACCAATTGCTCCACCGACGATATAAAATTATATATTTAAAGTGTTTTTATTGAACCTTTTTTGCTGTGCAAATCAGTATTTTTGATGTGCTATTAAATAATACCTTTCATAGCGTGCGTAAGAGACACTGTATAGTTTGGAACTAAACTTTCATACGCATTCATTACAAACTATACACGAGTAATTCGCAAAATTCTTGTATATTTTGTAGTTGCAGATGTGAGTATCAGCATTCCGAAATATACACGAGCAGTACGCTATGGGAGCGTAATGGCCTTGTATACAACGGAAATACGCACCGACGATCATGATGTGTGCCGCGAAATATTGCGAGATATTTGAATCAAGATAAATAAATAAATAAATATTAGGGACAATCTTACACAAATCGAAGTAGGCCCATAGTAAGCTCAACAAGGCTTGTGTTATGGGCAGGTATACTCCATTTCATGTACCATGGCCCGATGCACTTGAGACGGTCATTAGGCGTTAACAATAGGATTAGTGATAACAAAAGATACCTGGCCAGACCCTTTTGCGGCGTGGTATTTTACATGCAACCTAATGATCTTGATCGTTTAACCTAGTAATCAACATAAACACTACCACTATAAATAAACCAACAGTAGGTGATTCAGTTATTCAAAATTTAAGAACTATAGTAGACATGACGAATCCTACGCTTTGGAAAAATGCTTGTGAGCATGTTATCAAAGTGGAGAACGAGTTTTTATCCCACCCTGTGTATCTGGTCATCATAAACACCTGCGAAACCTCAAGTTCGGAAGAACATACATCAGAAAGCGAATAAATGTATATAATTAATTTTTGCCTTTAAATATTTAAAATTGTTAAATATTTTATATAATTAATGTACATGTTTTTAAAGTAATTAAATTAAGTTAGTCTTAAAGCTGATTGTTATTATTTTATTGACACAATTTTTTTTTGATTTAACTCATGTTAGCTATTATTATGAAATACCGTAAACAACTTATATTTCGTATTTTTATTTTCAAGTATATACCAAAATGTTTTAGTCACGCTTTAGTTGCATGCAGGTTGGACCGACGCGTGCCATTTTGAAGTGCTCCTAATTAGATAACAAAAGGCAAACATTATGAGCCCTATTGTTAAGCTTCAAGTGCATCGGGCCATGGTATATGAAATAGAGCTAGACGACGATATATTTAATAGAGATAAATACTTATGTAAATACATAGAAAACAAGACTAAGAAACAAATATTAATGCTCATCACACAAATATTTGCCCTTACCGGGATTCGAACCCAGGACCGTCAGCTTCGTAGGCAGGGTCACTACCCGGTTGCCTAAGATGGATGATTTGGTAATTCCCATAGGCAGAAATGAAAAAACATCTCTTGTCTGGGGAAGCCCTTAAAAGTTCATTAATTGTTGCTGTTACGGCAATAGAGAAATACACAATCTGTGAAAACTTCAACTCTCAACCTATTACGGTTAATGAGATATAGCCGGCTGACGGACGAAATGACTGACAGACAGACGGACAGCGGAGGCTTAGTAATAGGTTTCCGTTTGGCACCCTTCGGGCACGAAACCCTAAAAACGAATATGTGGATAGTGGGCCGCCAATGCTAAGCAAACTGCCATCAATCGAAAGTCGAGTCTTTTTCTGTAGAGAAATTGGGAACTAAAAATAATGTGTATATAATTGGAGGAAGTATAAAATATGTCGAAATAAGAAGATAGTTAATGTATTTGCCAGAGAAGTGCGATTTGGATAATGTTCTGTTTCTTCTAAGTTGTAGCAGAAGCAGTGTTGTGGAATTCACCATTGTCTATTAATTATGTAGGTATTTTTATTACGATTTGTTTTTTATAATAATTTGATCTCATATGTGAAGTTCATAGATTTTGAAAAAAAAAACTTATTCAGGGGTAAATTCATAAATTGGTCCTACTCAGAACAAAATGTCAAGAAACTGTGGCTTGTGCCCCTCGGTGGGCTACGTATTTTGCATCTAAAAGCCTACCGCTGGTGTACCCCATATTATTATTTTTATGTTATATTAAGTATTCATGCATGTACATCGATATGTTTATTGTTGATATTAAAGATCACACAAGATGTCGTTGTTTTTCTCTCAGCTTTCCATATGTCGTCCGCAAACAAAATACAGCTATGATTTGTTACCTCGGGTAAATCATTGATGTAAAATAAAAATAGCAGAGGTCCAAGAACACTGCCTTGTGTCACTCCAAATTTATTCAATCGAAGGTCAGATTTATAGCTATTTTCTACATTTTTGTCATTTATTCTACTTACTTCTACAAACTGTGACAGATTATTCAAGTAGGATTTTATCCAATCCAGTGCAGGTCCTCTAATTCCATTTGCTTCGAGTTTAGGCATCAGTTGGTGTCATCATGTGCTACAAAGTCAAACGCTTTCGACATGTCAAAAAAGAGAACTGTACTAAAAAATGTAATGTCTACATTATGTGCAATTCCATCGACAAGTTTAAAAGCTGCTAGTGTCGTGGATTTATGTTTTTGAAACCCATGCTGCTCCGGAGTTAGTATGTTGAATTTGTCAATGAAATAAGTGAGTCTATTCTGCATAGCTTTTTCAAAAATTTTGGAAAATGAGGCGAGATGAGGGGTATATATGGAAAGAATAGAATTACCTTGAACAACAACGCCTACTACACTAATTTCATTATTATGGGGGGAATAGGAATTGAAATAGGACAAACACAATTATTTACAAATAGGGCTGAACCGCCCCCACTGCCATCCTGCCTATCATCGCGGAAAGAGCAATAGCCGCGCAGATCTCCGTGATAGCAAAGACAAGAGGGGAATTTTTATTTATAAAAAAAAAATGTCATTTATTTTTAATTCAACCCTTCTCGCGTTCCATTGAAGAATGGCCAGTGGAGCCATTGAAACGGTTAACAAATAAGAGGAGTTGTGAAGCTACGTGGTCAGGTATAGAATTGTTACCGGAAATCATTGAGGTGAGGAGTGACAGCACTAATGATATAACATTATCTGCTGGAGAGAACTGAGTTTGAGATTGGCTTTATAAAGCACAACCATTCTGTGGCTCGGGGATTGTGAAAGAGTTAATAATGTTCTGATGGGATATCTCTTTTGTCTTAATTGCTCCGGACAATCTTTACTTGTGGCCAAGTGATTGCCACAGCAAAAGAGACAAGGTGGGTTCTTGTTGCATGAATCAGTAGTATGGTTTTCACCGCATTTCGAGCACCTAGGCTTGAATCTACACTTTGGTTTCGTGTGCCCATATCGGCAGCAGTTGAAGCATTGGACTGTGGGGTATTGATACAGTTTCACAGGTAAGGATGTATAACAAGCAAATACTCTAGTTGGGAGCACTTGCCCATCAAAGGTGGCTATGACCGATTGGGTAGGTTTCCATTCCGATATATCCTGAGAAGTAACCTTCCGGTTAATTCTTCGGACCTTCAGTATTTTTCCTTTTCCATCGGGGACTTGAATGTTTAGTAGGACTTCTTCATCAGTCCAGTCCTGCGGGACATCACTTATTACACCCATGCGGGTGATATTATAGGTGGGAATGCTGGCAATATATCCTTTGTCAAATAGTTTGGTATAGATCAGGAAGCAGTTAGCTTGCTCTGGTTTAGTGAACTCCACAGAGACTCTATTTCTCCCAACCCGCTTGATCCCATCAGGTTTAATACCAATAGTGTGACTGTTCATGAGAAACTTTCCGAACCTGACCGGGTGCATGGTAGATCCAGAACGTTCATCAGTATCAGATCGGGATACATGAACTAGGAAGGGAGCTTTATCTGAGGTCGATTACCTCATTCTGCCACTGCTTTTATGAATCTTATTTACTGGTGTTGATTTTTCGATTGCACTCGGGTCTTCAACTTGGGGACGCTTAAGTTTCTTAGCCTGCCCATCACAAGCAATGTCCTCTGAGTCAGATGAAGATTTGTAATAATTATTATCTCTTACGGGCGAGAAGGGCGGAGCAGGGGGAGATGAGGCGTTGGAGGACCCATCGAATAAATCCTGGGAAGCTTTATTTTTGTCAGGGGGTTCAGGCTCAATTTCATCCATGATTAAGGAATGTTACATCCCCAAACACGGAAGAAAAAACAAACACTGTGTACCACTTACCAAGTAGAAAGCAGCGGGCGGAAGCGGCACCGAGCGGAAATTGCCAAAAGAAACTAAATTTTCAATTCTCCAATGTGCTCACCATCAACACTGTCTAGCGAATCGGAACGCGAGGTTGTGGGGACGTTTCGCGGAACAAAATCATATTCATTCCATGACTTGTAAATTCGATTTTGATTGAATAGTTGACGCGGTGACGACCCAATATCGTTGTTAACCTAGTGCGTGATAAACTCGGGCATTTAATTGAGTAATCCGGGTGAGGTGAACATCCCAGTTCCCAACCTTCATGTCAATCTCTACGTAACTCCTCCCAACTCTCGGCCTCACGATGTCTGACGAAGAATACGATGACTATGTGGTGACTCCGGCTAGGATCAAGGCCCTTGACTTCAGGCCTCAGAGGGAGATACTGATCAGCAACCGACACCGAACAATTACGACGACACCGAAAGAATGATAGGAATTAATCACTATAGGTACCTAACTAACTTTACGTCTACATCATATACTTATATATTTATATATATTACAAATATGTATTATACTTATATACTTTTTTCATCTTCAGCATAATCTACATTCCAAATACTTAAATGTTATTAAAAAAATATTATGATATCACAACATAGGCGTAAGAACAGTAAACTGACTACATTTAATATTTTTTTCTCTTTTTAATAAGTGTTATAAGTATTTTATAAAATTGTATTTCTCGTAAGTGTAAGTTTAATTGCTTTTGTTTTATAAAATTGTGTGCGAATCTAAACAAACTACCAATCAAATGGTAATTATGCCTACAAGCGCCCACAACGCAGGCTGCGCCTAGTGTGGGAGCTACCCTAAAAACTACTGTACAATTGTGTTTGTGGATAATAAACATTTTGATTTGATTTGATTTTGAACCTCCTGCCGTATGCCGAGCATTTGGACGAGGAGTCTGGCAGGCTGTTTGCGGAGATCAAGAGTAACTTCGCCAAGTCTGTCATGCTGAGGGAGATGAAGCCAGGCTGCGACGTCAGGTCGTCCAGACTCTTGAAGGAGGGGCGGCGAAATCAAGAGTAATTCCGCATTCCCCATACCCGTAGGCTTAATAGGACATTCGAACACATGGGAAACCCATCAGAATTTTCAGAATCTTAAAGAAACGAACAATCTAAAGAAAGCTCTTTTAAAATGATCGTGTTCTAATTGGTTGATTTGTATTTGAAAGGGTTTCCTATAGAATATCCTAAATGGCAGGGAAGTACAGGATAAGGCTACCGGGAGGTTACCACAATGTCTTATGCCGATTCAGATTAGGAACCTAATTTGACCAGCAAAATTACCGTGACCGTCTTAAAACAAGTCTTGGTATGAGGTAAATAAAGCCCATTATGGCGAATTGGAATGAAAATGGTTGCCATGGTGATTTTCTTGTTTTGAACCTAATTTGAATCGGAAAAAGATTGTGGAACCTCCCCCCATTGGTTCAATGGGGATCCAAATCAACATTAGATAAGTAGATTTACCTCAAATTGCTGAGTTGAGAATTTCACCTATCAAATACTTGTCTCGTTCTGTTTCTGCAGATGTCACAAAAAAGAAAGTGACAGAACGATTCCTAAGTGTTAACTTAGGGAATTTCTCAATTCAGAAACTGGCGCTTAGTTCAGCTTGGCATGGTCAATGGTTTTAATACCGTCAGTGGTTTGAGTGTATGCTGGAAAATGCACAGTCAATCTAACTTACCTAGTACCACAAATATATAAGCAGTTTTTTGTGTAATCAATGTGGGTATGGGAATGACGAACAAATTAATAAAGTTTTGAAACTTGTGCCACATGACATAATACATTTGGTGTGGTGTTAAAATAGCACAACTCCCCCCTCCATTTGACGTCCCCCCCTCTTAACCATAAAATGTATCCCCGTTAACGGTTTTTACACTTTTGGGAAAACTATTATTTTTAAGTAAGTCTTAGTCTGAGTAACCTGTGATTTTTCCCCACTGCTGAGCAAAGGCCTTCCCACTTTTAGTCCACAGGGAAGCTACAAAAGTACGATAAAAGTGTTAAAGTTTTTACTGTAACACTTTTAAAACAAACGAAAAATTCCTATAATTCTTGTCTGAATCTCTTTTTTTAAATTACCTTGCGTTTTGGCCATTAAGTGAAAGGGAAGTAATATTAGGACAATATTATATTTTACTGCGTTAATAGCCTACATGCTCTTGTGATTTGCATGAACTATATCTAGGGATTACATCTCAGACATATATCTGCTAATTATATGCTGTAATTTGCCCGTGCCAAAACACCACGTAACAATAGTTTGTTTGTTCCCCAGGAAGAGGTATCTGATATCCCCGGAAGAGTTGACGCTGGCTTGGCGCCCGCTCTACGAGATGGGAAAGAAAGTGTTTAACAAAAGCCGAACGCACATCGGCATGTAACATTATCTGCCGTAAGTAGAATCAACAAATGCGTAGTATCGGAATAATCGAGAACGAATTGATCAATTATCATATTGACGTCATGCTGTGATGTCTAAGAAGTCTTTAAAGTTAATCGTTTAGAATCTAAGCAATTATTCGCTGATTCATTTTGATACAATAAGTACCTATACAAAAAAATTGTCAGTGAATAATGGTTTTGATCAGTGTATTTGACCCCAAGCCTCAACAATTTTATCTACAAACGTATCATAAACCCTCTTGCGTCTGCGTCCAAAACCCACACGTTACGACCAGCATAATGATAAACTTCTTGGTAAAAACTCATTTCTTATCCGAATATTGATCATTATGACCATAATGTACCAAAATTTGTCAAATTATGAAATTCAAATTTCGAACGCCGACGCCCGCCTGCGTGCCGCCCCTAGTTTGTCTGTGAAGTTGGTCCTATTGAACAAGCTAAACAACTGCAGAGCATGATCAATGCCACAATGCTGGTCGAACATGCGGTTCCTGAACACATCAAAGAGAGCTTATGATATGTGTGTAGATAAACTAGTGTATGTAACTTTACATTATTAGGCATTAAAACTCTCGAGTGATATTATTATGAGTAATCATGCCCTTATATTTACAGGATTTGTAATAAAACAAAATAATAGTAGCCCAACTTCGGTGGTACAAAAATGTATTTACTTGTGTCCAGACAATTTAAGGTCTTCTTTGTCTAAGAAATATTTTTTGGTTTAAATGGATTTGTGCCTACTGAGAATAACATCATTGAGAAATCATAACCTTTAAATTTCGTAGACAAAGATGACCTTCAGTTGTCGGGAACGAACTATTTTAGTATAAAAATAATTTCGACCACCTAAGTGGGGCCACCCAGTGTTTATTAGTCAATGAGCCTGTGAAAGGATTAGTACGTTGTTGTAGAAGCTGGAAAGTGAGCAATAGATGGACAAGTGAGTTTAAGAGACATCTAAGAGACGAGCCTTTTGGGCGAGACATTACATAGTGCTATTCACGGCTACTGCGAGGAAATAAAATTACTTATGCAGAATAAATAGTTTTAGATAAATAAGGTTTTGAACTCCCCTTGGCGGAGTCCGCCAACTTCCACAACTGACAGCACAAGCCATGCACGCTTTTACCGACGCGGCGGCATGACGCATGCTTTTACCGACATGGCATGAAGTGCCAAAGAGGCTCGTTCATCTGAGTGAAGTGCCAGCTGTTGATATGTGACAAACAAGCCAACAATGTTTTTTCACACCTTTCATTCGGAAAAGTTATTATATTTTATTATTATATTATCAAAAGTAAGTTTTGCTCCACGACGAGAGGGAGCAAAATGCTACTTTTCTATTTAGGCTACTTTTTAGTTTATTCATTGGCATGTAGCATTTACGCAATGTGCCAGTTGAACACAGATCTTATTAAAATAATTGATTGTAATTTCATTGTAGTCGATTAAAAACGAACATGTTTCAAGTTTTAACTTTAACAACGTTATATGAAAATTTATGAATTTTTCGTAACATTTAAAAAAATGTCACAATAAATTATATGAAAATTAAATAAATTATTAGTAGATTAACCTCAAATTGCTGAGTTGAGAATTTCACCTATCAAATACTTGTCTCGTTCTGTCTCTCTCTGCAGATGTCTCAAAGAAGAAAGTGACAGAACGATTCCTAAGTGTTAATTTAGTGAATTTCTCAATTCAGAAACTGGCGCTTAGTTCAGCTTGGCATGGTCAATGGTTTTAATACCGTCAGTGGTTTGAGTGTATGCTGGAAAATGCACAGTCAATCTAACTTACCTAGTACCACAAATATATAAGCAGTTTTTTGTGTAATCAATGTGGGTATGGGAATGACGAACAAATTAATAAAGTTTTGAAACTTGTGCCACATGACATAATACATTTGGTGTGGTGTTAAAATAGCACAACTCCCCCCTCCATTTGACGTCCCCCCCTCTTAACCATAAAATGTATCCCCGTTAACGGTTTTTACACTTTTGGGAAAACTATTATTTTTAAGTAAGTCTTAGTCTGAGTAACCTGTGGTTTTTCCCCACTGCTGAGCAAAGGCCTTCCCACTTTTAGTCCACAGGGAAACTACAAAAGTACGATAAAAGTGTTAAAGTTTTTACTTTAACACTTTTAAAACAAACGAAAAATTCCTATAATTCTTGTCTGAATCTCTTTTTTTAAATTACCTTGCGTTTTGGCCATTAAGTGAAAGGGAAGTAATATTAGGACAATATTATATTTTACTGCGTTAATAGCCTACATGCTCTTGTGATTTGCATGAACTATATCTAGGGATTACATCTCAGACATATATCTGCTAATTATATGCTGTAATTTTCCCGTGCCAAAACACCACGTAACAATAGTTTGTTTGTTCCCCAGGAAGAGGTATCTGATATCCCCGGAAGAGTTGACGCTGGCTTGGCGCCCGCTCTACGAGATGGGAAAGAAAGTGTTTAACAAAAGCCGAACGCACATCGGCATGTAACATTATCTGCCGTAAGTAGAATCAACAAATGCGTAGTATCGGAATAATCGAGAACGAATTGATCAATTATCATATTGACGTCATGCTGTGATGTCTAAGAAGTCTTTAAAGTTAATCGTTTAGAATCTAAGCAATTATTCGCTGATTCATTTTGATACAATAAGTACCTATACAAAAAAATTATCAGTGAATAATGGTTTTGATCAGTGTATTTGACCCCAAGCCTCAACAATTTTATCTACAAACGTATCATAAACCCTCTTGCGTCTGCGTCCAAAAACCACACGTTACGACCAGCATAATGATAAACTTCTTGGTAAAAACTCATTTCTTATCCGAATATTGATCATTATGACCATAATGTACCAAAATTTGTCAAATTATGAAATTCAAATTTCGAACGCCGACGCCCGCCTGCGTGCCGCCCCTAGTTTGTCTGTGAAGTTGGTCCTACTGAACAAGCTAAACAACTGCAGAGCAATGATCAATGCCACAATGCTGGTCGAACATGCGGTTCCTGAACACATCAAAGAGAGCTTATGATATGTGTGTAGATAAACTAGTGTATGTAACTTTACATTATTAGGCATTAAAACTCTCGAGTGATATTATTATGAGTAATCATGCCCTTATATTTACAGGATTTGTAATAAAACAAAATAATAGTAGCCCAACTTCGGTGGTACAAAAATGTATTTACTTGTGTCCAGACAATTTAAGGTCTTCTTTGTCTAAGAAATATTTTTTGGTTTAAATGGATTTGTGCCTACTGAGAATAACATCATTGAGAAATCATAACCTTTAAATTTCGTAGACAAAGATGACCTTCAGTTGTCGGGAACGAACTATTTTAGTAAAAAAATAATTTCGACCACCTAAGTGGGGCCACCCAGTGTTTATTAGTCAATGAGTCTGTGGGTTTGACTTCTCCCTCATTAGAGGGAGAAGTCAAACCCACAGACTCATTGACATGTAAAGCATTTGAGCAGAAGACGTGTAAAGCATTTGAGCAGAAGATCAACATCCACAGACTAAATTACCAGATTACCAGAGTGGTGACGAATGTGTGTACGTATCAGTTATCTAAAGCCGGCACGTTCACAGTACTCACACTAATGCAATTTCATTATAAAGTATGTTTAAAGATTAATGATTTTATTCTAACTTCGAAACAGGTCAGCAATCACAATAAAGAGCGACGATTGTCATGTGACTCGAGTGCAAAAAAGATCAATCTTTATTTATAAGCAGCAGCAAAAGCAAAACAATAACTGTCTCTTTCATGAAACAGTGTGACTCTAACCTGACCAAAAGAGATTGTTGGCAGGCTCAAGATACGTTTATTAATCACAGGGTCGTGAGTCGAATATTGGTGATATAGTTGAAACGCTGGATAGGGACTCGCCGGGAATTTGTAGACTTCAGCTCCTTGGTAGACTCAATCCAACTGGTCCACTTTTCCAGACGTTAACAAGTGATTATGCGGTTAGCGCCAGGAGGATATTACTCCTCGGCGTGGAACCCCATTGATTGGGGATAGTAGGGAAGTTTCAAATCAACCACTGCACCCCACAGCAACCAAACATTCAGCTCCACCACAGCACTAAAGGGACCAGCCCATCGCCGCAACCAAAGGCGTGACCCAAAAACTATTGATGCAGAAGATACAACCTCACGTTTCAGAGCTCAAACAATGTCTGCCAAAAAAAAACAATCAGCTGCCAGAGGAGATTCCAGACCCGAATTTCCGAATTTTTATAGTTTTAGTTTTTAACTGGCTAATCCGCCAGTAGCCAAGGTTGGTCAATGAGGTAGTACGTTACATACCTGTCTTGTTTGGGTAGGATTTTACCTGATAAAATCCGCTAAGATACTAACTAAACTAAACTAACTTACCAAATTAACTACTTAAGATAAAATTCTCTAAAGCTCGTCATCTACAATGTCAGAGAAATATATAACTAACAGTCTAGCTCAACTACATACAAACATCACACATTCGAACCAACAATCAGACATCAGAATTCATACTAAGTTCATACAAGAGTTCACACTAACATCGTGTAAACACAGCCTTACACACAGGGTGCCATTATTATAGCCTAATGCACACCCAGACTAACTGTCAGAAGTTGAAAAATAAGCAAGATCCCCTTGAACTAAAATAAGAACCTTAGTACATAAACGCCCCGATAGCTTAGCTACTATCGTAACGCAGAATAACGCAGAATAACACCATGAGGGGCAGCTCCCTCAAGTGTTCAAGACTTCCTGCACCGTTAGTGGGTACAGAAAATAATAATAGAGTAGAATATCTATTCTACAACAAAGAGTAAAAAAGTAGAGAATTATAGTTCAAGAGGCCATAAGCTAAAGTAACAGACATTGCAGAGTAACGTTACACAATAAAGAACTTTTACATAGCTGTAGATATAGATGGTTTTTAGAATACAAGGGTCAAAATACTTATTACATACATAAAGGAACAGTACCCGGTGTACCTCCTCGAAGCTCAACCTCATACTCCAATTCAGCCTTATTTAGCGACAGATATTTTATAGGAAACGTCATGTTTACTACCTATCTAGTAAACTGTACAAATTTACATGAAAGTAAGCAGAGTACACGACTAACGCCCGGTTTCTGGTACAAAATCAAGCCATTGATCTACCGTTTTGACAGCTGAAATTGATAAAGGACTGTCAACAACAGATTAAATGTACGAGAAATCGGCCGTTAAACACTAACCTTATTTATTATTTAATAGTCCGAAAAGTTTCCCTACTAAAATCTTCACAATTTATTAATTTATTTTTCGTACTGAGAATTTGGAGGAAAATATTTATCAACAATTATAATATGACAACGGCCGTCAGACTAGAGTAGAATATCAATTCTACAACAAAGAGTAAAAAAGTAGAGAATTATAGTTCAAGAGGCCATAAGCTAAAGTAACAGACATTGCAGAGTAACGTTACACAATAAAGAACTTTTACATAGCTGTAGATATAGATGGTTTTTAGAATACAAGGGTCAAAATACTTATTGCATACATAAAGGAATCGTTAACTACTATTGAATAAGACAGAACGCTGTCGCAGCCTATCTTCAGACAGAAGGTAAGCAGAATACACGACTAACGCCCGGTTTCTGGTACAAAATCAAGCCATTGATCTACCGTTTTGACAGCTGAAATTGATAAAGGACTGTCAACAACAGATTAAATGTACGAGAAATCGGCCGTTAAACACCTTATTTATTATTTAATAGTCCGAAAAGTTTCCCTACTAAAATCTTCACAATTTATTAATTTATTTTTCGTACTGAGAATTTGGAGGAAAATATTTATCAATAATTATAATATGACAACGGCCGTCAGACTGCGACCATAAATAATGTAAAAATGAGGTAGGTACCCAGATAAACGATCAAATATACTCTTGTCAGACAAAAATAAACAACAAAATATACAAGCTACGAAAGAAATCTAGTGTTCTACGGCGCTCTTATGGCCTAACTACTCTGACCAGACATAAAACTCTATCACCAATATTCCCTTAATCCGGGCGCCATTGAAACAGTGAGACTCTAACCTGACCAAAAGAGATTGTTGGCAGGCTCAAGATACGTTTATTAATCACAGGGTCGTGAGTTGAATATTGGTGATATAGTTGAAATGCTGGATAGGGACTCGCCGGGAATTTGTAGATTTCCTCTCCTTGGTAGACTCAATCCAACTGGTCCACTTCTCCAGACGTCAACAAGTGATTTTACGGTTAGCGCCAGGAGGATATTACTCCTCGGCGTGGAACCGATTCAGAGCTCCGTTAGCGCCAGGAGGATATTACTCCTCGGCGTGGAACCCCATGGATTGGGGATAGTAGGGAAGTTTCAAATCAACCACTGCACCCCACAGCAACCAAACATTCAGCTCCACCACAGCACTAAAGGGACCAGCCCATCGCCGCAACCAAAGGCGTGACCCAAAAACTATTGATGCAGAAGATACAACCTCACGTTTCAGAGCTCAAACAATGTCTGCCAAAAAAAAACAATCAGCTGCCAGAGGAGATTCCAGACCCGAATTTCCGAATTTTCATAGTTTTAGTTTTTGGTGTACCTCCTCGAAGCTAACGGTGCAGGAAGTCTTGAACACTTGAGGGAGCTGCCCCTCATGGTGTTATTCTGCGTTACGATAGTAGCTAAGCTATCGGGGCGTTTATGTACTAAGGTTCTTATTTTAGTTCAAGGGATCTTGCTTATTTTTCAACTTCTGACAGTTAGTCTGGGTGTGCATTTGGCTATAATAATGGCACCCTGTGTGTAAGGCTGTGTTTACACGATGTTAGTGTGAACTCTTGTATGAACTTAGTATGAATTCTGATGTCTGATTGTTGGTACGAATGTGTGATGTTTGTATGTAGTTGAGCTAGACTGTTAGTTATATACAGGGTGTTAACGGGGTCGTGATTCAAACCTATCGGTCCTAACTCGAAAAATTAATGCGATTTCAAGTATAGGGCAAATTTTTAAAAAATTACAGCCTTTTTAAACTAATCAACAATTTATTTATCCCAGTTAATAACTCAGATTATGGTTACCCTATTAATTCATGATAAAACCTTTTTAATAAACAAATGATTAGATGAGTAAGTAGTAGGTAATTGTCAACTGTCACGTCAAGTGCGTAGGGTGACCATAATAATTAATAAATAGGGAATCATTTTTAGTTTTTTTTTACCTGCGAAAAAAGTGCTAATTTATGCACTCCAATCTACAGCGTTGTATTCCTAATTAAGTGCCAAGTCTATTTTCTCTTTCTTGCTACACGACCCCGTTAACACCCTGTATTTCTCTGACATTGTAGATGGCGAGCTTTAGAGAATTTTATCTTAAGTAGTTAATTTGGTAAGTTAGTTTAGTTTAGTTAGTATCTTAGCGGATTTTATCAGGTAAAATCCTACCCAAACAAGACGGGTATGTAACGTACTACCTCCTTGACCATATTGGCTACTGGCGGATTAGCCAGTTAAAAACTAAAACTATAAAAATTCGGAAATTCGGGTCTGGAATCTCATCTGGCAGCTGATTGTTTTTTTTTGGCAGACATTGTTTGAGCTCTGAAACGTGAGGTTGTATCTTCTGCATCAATAATTTTTAAGTCACGCCTTTAGTTGCGGCGATGGGCTAGTCCCTTTAGTACTGTAATGGAGCTGAATGTTTAGTTGCTGTAAAGTGCAGTAGTTGATTTGAAACTTCCCTACTATCCCCAATCCATGGGTAAGCATTGGTTCGTAGTTAGTCTTTCTTATTTTCGTGTATTTTATACTCTCTATGTATTTCCCTTTTCTATACAGTGTCTATTGGACTGCGGCACTCTTAGATCCTAATTACCCTAGGGCCCTCGTCGGAAGTCTCCGTGTGGGGAGCCGTCGCCTGATAGTTGGGCGCTGTAGCGCTTTTGTATTCCTATCATTCACACTGGTCTCTTTCCAGGGTTCCACGCCGAGGAATAATATCCTCCTGGCACTACCGCATAATCACTTGTTGACGTCTGGAGAAGTGGACCAGTTGGATTGAGTCTACCAAGGAGCTGAAATCTACAAATTCCCGGCGAGTCCTTATCCAGCGTTTCAACTATATCACCAATATTCGACTCACGACCCTGTGATTAATAAATGTATCTTGAGCCTGCCAACAATCTCTTTTGGTCAGGTTAGAGTCTCACTGTTTCATTCATACTAAAAAATTAACTGCGCCCGAGAGAGACAGACATACTATTCTTGATGCCCATGCAGTGCAACGTCACGCCGCGCGCTTATTCACAGACACTAAACAAGCGCAATGTGTAAATGTGTTGGACGTGCCAGCTTCAGATAACCGATCCGTACTGTTCATTTAAGAGCCAATACGATAACCATTTGATTTTGTTTGTGATTTTCTGGGTTGCACGGTTAAACATTGCACTAAAATCAACTTGAAGTAAAGTCGTCCCAAACTTTTCTGTCACTTGTGACAACGAAAATCAAATTACTTTAATTTTCAATCGTGCAAACCAGAACGCATTCCAGTTTTCCGAACATGATAATATGACATCATTGTGTCTATTCAGGCCCAAAGGCTCTGCCAAAGGCGTGTCTGCCCTCGATATGGTACGGAAATTCCTCTCTGGCACCGGGATAGACGATGACCTAGACACCTTCGGGTTCTCGGCTAAGGGCGATGGGCCAGAGTAAATCCTTTACTACATTTTGGGATTACGGTTTGGTGCACGTTTCATAGTCCTTCGCGTCGGTCAAAAGTTCGTTATTTTACATCAGTATGTGTTTACAGTGGCGCCATTGTTATATCTGTCAACAGTAGGCACAGAGTTGCAAGTCAATGTATCTATGAAAACACAATGTATGTCAGGAAAAAGATCAGTAGCTTTAAAACCATTGATAGCCGCCACAATGTGCAAACTAGAAATAAACATAAACTTTCTTTTCCAATGTTAACTCACAAAAGTTAGTAGTTCTTTTATGGGACACTGTATACGCTTCTCCAATAAAACTTAACTGAAGCTCCATTCAAAAAAATTTATAAAGCACAATTTGTTCACAAAAGCCTACTACATAATTAATGACTTTTTACATGACACCGACATCTTGCATTAAAACAGTTCATTACACCCTATATATTATGTATTAATAATTAGGCACCTACTTTATGTTTTATTATGCTTGCTTGATTATGTTATGACGATCATTAAGTCTAAATTTTTGTGCTATTATGAATAAAAATCATTGAATTGAATTGAATTGAGCTTAGTGTCAGTCTTCTTTTCCTTGTTTCGCTTAGAAAAGGAAGAGGACCGCATAGTTCCGCCCATACTGTTGACAGATTCCAAATGCTACTTCTTCTTAAACAACATATAACTTGCCAAAACAGACGCTATATCAGTATCTTAGGGTCGAAAGTTGAAACGCTAGAACCCATTTTTGGGCAGAGGGACATATTTATACAGGGCTGTTTCCCCTTCTATCCGCCATTTTAATTTGGCAAACGATGCACCAAACGTATATTCCCACCAAATATTCAACTTTATTTCTTGGTGATAAAAGTCCAAACCAATTTTTTTTTGTATGCTATGACCGGTAAGGGGTTAACCGGATTAACACTAAACCCGAGTTAACTATTTAACTCAAGTCAGATGGAAAGCGAGCAAGCGATGTAGTTGGGTCAACTTTGACATCTCATACTTTATTTTATTTTATAATTTCATGGGAAGCTTACAGCTATCATTATTAAATAGATTTACATTATGGTAATCTATGAGCTTATTAAATTTAAGCAACCACAGATAGTTAACAAATTGATAACTATAAAAAAAGGTTAAGCCACACACGAATATAGTTATTAAAGATTTCACTGCTCACGCATGCCTCCGCCTTACCATCAACTTCGTCATTACCATCAACAGCGTCATCCATCACTAGGGGTGCGTTCGGAAACCGACTGATAATTCACTCGGAGAATGAAAAGAGATGGAGATAATGACAGAATGAGAGATGAAATGCGGTTATCGAACGCTAGCGCGAGAAATAGTGTTTCCGAACGGGATAAGTTGACAATGTCAAACCAATTTAAGAAGAAGAAGATGAAGGCGAAGGAAGATCCCTCACCTGAAATCTGTAGTATATTTTTATTTACAGGCTTACTTACTTTTACAACAAGAAAAACATTATTGTTAACACTAACTTATAAAAAAAATGTTTAAGTGGAATCATCCTCCACTTCCAGTCAAACACTTCCTACGCCTGTACTAGAAAATCAAACCAAAAAAAATATCAAAAAAATAGCACAAAAAGATTTTATAAACCCGCCAAGCACAGTTTGACATCTGCCAGGTAATTTTTAATGACGCTCAACCATGGAGACAAATCGCACTTGTCAGTGCGAAAATAACTTTATCTGAGCCGTTCGAAAGCGCTTTTCGGCAAGCTGTCGGGTAACAATTCGTTCCGTCGTCGCCGTTTTCGAACGCTCTCGGGGTAATTTTCCCATCACTCGGAGTAATTCTTAACCGATCTGGAACGCACCCTAGATCGTATCTTAATCACCCGTCCGTATTGACAACGCAGTGACCGCAGCCTGTTTACTTGTCTTACGTACATTTACGCAATTTTTTGTCGAATGGCCTGCGCTTTTTTGACTCGTCACAGTCCCGACTCCAAAACCAATGATTGAATGTTACAGGTTGTCAATGTAATTGTTTTATCTAATAATATGTACACTGCACAAAGTGAATATAGTTTTTTTAATTTTATCTACACACCTATCATAATCCGTCTTTACCTCAAAACACTACTACTTGGTAAAAACTGATTTTTTATCTGAATTGACCATAATGTATATGGGGGCAAGGCAGTGCCCCCGCTAAGACGAGCAAGCGAAGCGCATGGGCACTACCTACCTGTTCTCGTAGCGCTTTGTCGATTTTTTAAACCATCAGTACATGGGTTTGGATTTTTATTAAAGTTTATTGATATCTAAAATACCCAGATTTCGCAACTGACTCACTGATGATCATCAGCATACTTAGGGTACTTTCTTAAGACCTAGAAAGCTGAAATTTGGTATGTAACCTAGTGTTCATACACAAACAACAAAAAATCTTAAACTTGGATTTTTTAACCCCCAACCCCTTTAACTAAGGGATGGAATTTTGTATGAGACTTCCGCAAACTTTGATGCTAGAAGTCTGATATAGGGCTCCTTTTTATAAATAATGAAATACATATTTCAGGACTATAAGTAAATCAGCCTCATCCCTTTAAATTAGGGGATATAAGTTTGTATACGTTTTCCCATACAAACAGAATTTCATGCTATAAATCTAATTCACAGTCTTCTTATTATAGAATATTACAAATAATATAATACGTGTTTCAGGGTTTATAAAAAACATCCCTCAACCCCTAAAAGTAGGGGATAGGGCTCACGTCAGGTTTCAGAATATTGGTTCATAATTTTACGAATAATATTACTACACTTATGTACTTCGTTAATTAGTACACAAACAACAAAAAAATACTAAAACTTGGAATGTTTACCACCTACCCCTTAAACTAGGGGATGAAAGTTTCTATGAGACTTCCGTAAATTTTGATGATAAAGGTCTCAAAATTGATAGAGGGACTCCTTGTTATAAATAATAAAACATATTATTTCAGGATTTTTGGAAAAATCAACCCCCACGCTTAAAGTAATCGCGGGCAGATCGCCTTCTGTGTGTTTTACAACAATAATGTTTACTACAAGAGCTAGTGTATAAAATAAAAGTAACGAACAGTGAATACATTTTTCTCCTTACGCCCATCCCATGTGACGCCCAAATCACATATTTCGACTAAAGTGTAGAGTTTGTAAAGTTAGGGCTTATAGAGTTAGGGCCTCTAGAGTTAGAAGCTTGGCTCTACGTGAGATCTGATAACTTTTTGACAATGCGAGCTATATGGTCTCGTCTTGGCAACATTTTACATGAAAATGTTTTTGGTGGGATCAATATTTAGACAAATTATGACATTCAAATTTCGAACTCCGACGCCCGCCTGCGTGCCGCCCCTAGTTTGTCTGTGAAGTTGGTACTACTGAACAAGCAAAACAAGTACAGAGCAATGATCACTGCCATATGCCTGTCGAACATGCGGTTCCTGAACAAATCAAAGAGAGCTTATGATATGTGTGTAGATGAACTAATGTATGGGTAAAACATACCAGTTACATAACTGTTATAATTATTCTCAATAATATAATCATGTCAATAGTTTTAATATGTACATAAAAGTACCTGAAAATATATTATTTCACGATTTATTAGACCTAGGATCTTAATGTGCACTGTGTTCTGTTATATATGTAAACTTAATATTAAACTTTTGAAAATCAAATCCATCACTATTAAGAGACGCTTCAAACCTCCTAACGATAGTTTTGCCCAATGATTCTTTTCTATGCAATGTCAAAATTAACCCGAGATTTTAAATTTATTTTGTTTTTTAATTCGAGAGTTTAAATTGTTTCCATGACTTTACCACGAATAAATAACCTCTCATCAGTAGGTATTTTTAACAGCCCTTTATTAGGTCGACTCGTAACTAAATAAGAGTGTGCAACAAATCTAGGAATGGTAATTTCGTTTATTTTCAGTTCTTCTATCATTACGAAACTTGGTGTGTATATGTAGTTCAGATGACATTGGTGGATCTGACCGACCGTGTCGGCGTCCATTACATGAATTTTATTGAGAGGTTAAATTGTGAATGTTGATGTTTAATTCCACGCCTCAACCGAACGGCGTGGAATCTTGAGGGGGTGAGTTTTTGCCAGGAGGGAGAGAATTGTGAGTGATACTTTACCTTGCCGTCGTAGACCGGAATTCGAAAGCTCGATTCGAGGCAGGAATACGGGATAGGAGCACAAGTTTGGGGGGAGAGGAACCGACATTAATGATATTAGCTGAAGTAGCCCGTTTAAGGGGAAAAATCATAGTATATTTAGTAAAATTGCAGTTAATTACCAGAATATACTGATTTCTTCTCCGGGTCATAGGCAATGGACCCATAAGATCCAAGGATATAATTTGAAAAGGTCTGGAGCAAAGTTTAGGTTTACCCATAAGACCATAGGGATAATGATTAGGGTGTTTGTAGGTTAAGCAGGTTTCACATGTCGAGATTAAATTGGCAATGTCCTTAAACATACCCGGCCAATTGTATTTTAAAGATATTTTCTTGAATGTTTTGAAGATACCAAGGTGGAGTTCTGAAGGGGAACCATGGCTAACTTCAATAAGTGCGTGTCTATCTTGTGGCAGTGGAACTTCTTTCCAAATAAAGTCGTCGTATAGACGATCGGGAGAATGGATGCAGCGGTAAAGTTTGTTATCCCTGATAGTGTAGTTGGGATATGCGTCTGGGTTGTTGGAGCATCCGAGAAAAATCTTGTTGTAGTGTTCAAGTTCACGATCAGGTGGATCTTCAATCGTAATAGGATGTACACCTTGAGGTGAAGTTTCTCGTGTATCAGGACGTTCTTTATTCTTATGCCTTGATAATAAGTCAGGAACAACGTTATCCTTTCCTTTTTTATGTTTCAGGACAAAATTAAAACATGATAAGCGTAGAGTCCAGCGAGCAAGTCTTCCAGATGGATTCGATAAGTTCTGAAACCATTTAAGTGCAGCGTGGTCAGTATATATTGTAAATTCCTTACCATTGTCTAGGTAACATCTCCAATGTTCTAGCGCAGTTATTACAGCTAATGTTTCTCTTTCAGTAGTTGAGTAGTTTTGTTGCTTTTTGTTTAGTGCTTTACTCATGTAAGCAATCACGACTTCTTTGTCATCTTGATGTTGAGTAAGCATTGCTCCTATGCCATAATTTGATGCATCACAATGTACAGAGAAGGGTAGTTCGAAGTTAGGGCAAGCAAGGACAGGAGCAGTTACCAAAGCTTCTTTAAGTTTCTCGAAAGCAGCTGCAGCCCTGGAATTCCATAAAAATTTAGGAGCGATCTTCCCGGAACAGGTTAGTTGGTTGAGTGGGGAGGCAATAGTGCTGAAGTTTGGAATGAGTCTTCTTAACCAGCTGCAAGTGCCTATGAATCTTCGAACTTATTTTCTGCAAGTAGGTACAGGATATTCTAGAATAGCCTTTATTTTATCTGGATCAGCACGTAGACCATACTCGTCCACTAGAAAACCAAGGTATTTCAGTTCATTCCTGAAGAATTGACTCTTTTCAAAGTTAATAGTCAGATTAGCATATGAAAGTTTTTCCAGAACTTTCATGAGAAGCGATATGTGCTCATCAAAAGTCTCGCTAATAATAATGATGTCATCCAGATAACAAAATACCTTGTTCTCAAATTCAGGAGTAAATAGCGTATCCATTAATTTTTGTTGAGTTGCAGGTGAGTTAGTGAGACCAAAAGGCATTACTTTGAATCTGAACATACCTCTTCCAGGAACATAAAATGCTGTCTTATCTCTATCAGCAGGATTCAATGGAATCTCCCAAAATGCTTTCGCAATGTCGATGCTTGATAAGTGTTTGGCATTTCTCAGGTTGTCCAAAATTTCGCTTATTAGAGGCAGACTATAAGCATCACGACGTGTAACTGAGTTAAGCTTCCTGCTATCTACGCAGAAACGCCATTCACCATTCTTCTTTGGAGTGATGAGGACTGGAGATAACCAAGGACTTTCGCATTGTTCAATGACGTTCCATCCCAGCATCTTGTCAACTTCATTAATTAAAGCCTTTTGTTTTTCAGGAGACAGTCTGTAACATCTTTGTTTGATCGGAAGAGAATCTCCAGTGTCAATCTTGTGGGTGATTAAGTGTGTGTTTCCCAGAACACCTTTTTCTTCAAAAGAGATTGTCTTGAAGCGTTGGATGATGTCATTAGCGATGTTCTTTTGATTAGGAGTTAAATGCTAAATGAGTTCGACACTAAAGATATTAAAGTTTTACCTTATGAGGTAAAACTTTAATATCTTTAGTGTCGATAGCAAAGCATTTAGGATCTGTAAAGTTAAGAGAAGTTAAAACACTAGGTAGAAGATTAAATTTTCTCCAAAAGTCGATACCTAGTATTAGAGAAGGGAATATTTCAGGGAAAACATAAGCTTTAATCAAGTGAGTTTCGTTATTGAAATGGACAGGTAAGTCAAAATAACCCAAGGAATTAATTTTTTGATTATTAGCAGTAGAGACAGTAATAAGATCTGACTTGAAAAGTTTGTAGCCCAGTTTAAGAATTTCCAAATGAGAATTATTACCCAGAATAGTTACTGAGCTGCCAGAATCTAGTAAACCAGATAAAGTTAAGTCATAAATTTTGACATTAACAAATGGACGATTAAGATCTTGTTCTTTGGAGTAGAGTGTAGAAGAGATTTTGTAGCAAGCAAAGAAGTTTTGAATTGTTTTGATCCAATTAGTCCACTCATCCTTATCAAAGTTTGAGTTACTCTTCAAGTCAGCAGTTAGTTTTTTGTACTAGTATTAGGTTTGGGAGAACAAGTAGGGCACTCTGCAGTTTTAAAACCCTTAAGACCACATTTGAAACAAATCACGAATCGTGGTTGAGTGCAACTGTTCAAAGTATGACCTAGTTTACGACAGCGAACGCAAAAAGAACTTTCTTGGGGAGCTGCAGTTTGAGAGAGACTATTAACTTGTCTAGAAGGGTATTTGTAGGTTGGAGTGAATTTATTCATGAAGGGAGGAGAAGGTCGTGAGTTATTAGAAGAGTTTGGAGAGTCAACTGAACTTGAAGTGGAATGCTTGTAGTTGAATTCAGAAACATGAGGACTTTGTTGCAAATTTGGTTCTTTAAATTGTTTGTCTCTGTCTAGGAACTTTTCGTAGTTTTGGCAAGTGGCCAGAAGGGAATCGATAGAGTCAATATCCTATAGAGCTACGAAGACTGAATAACATGGGCGAATATTTCTCAAAATAATCTCCAATTCTGTTTCAGAAAGTCTTTTTGAAAGGCGAGCGAACATTCCAGACATGATGGAAATGTAGATGACGATAGGTTCATCACGACCTTGATTACGATTCCTAATCGCTTCTAGAAGTTTATGATCATAATCAAAACCACCAAAGTCTTTGATTAGTAAAGAAGAAAGTTCGTTCCAAGTTAGGTTTGGATTCTGATTATATTTAAATCTGAATCAATGAAGGGCATTGTCGGTGAAAATTTCGAACGCCTGAGAAATTAACAAGTCCCTGGACAAGCCAGGAGCTAAGCTATATTCTTCAAGTTTTTGAAGAAAGGATCTTGGACAGCTTTTACCATTGAAGGTGTGTCTTTTCAGATTTTTGAAGACGTTACTTGGAGGGAAAGATTGAGGTGGTGGTGGAGGATACGGGGTATGGGTCTGGACAGAAGTTTGAGAAACAAGAGGGGGTTCCATGACAGTCGGTTCAGCAGGAAGGTCCAGTGATGGAGAGTGATTTGCAGTTGAAGGTGGAGCCAAGGATCCGAACTGTTTAGAAATATCGTCAAATTTCAACTTCAAAGTATCGAAACTAGCTTTAGAGTCTGGATATAAGTCCGTATCTATTCGCTCCAATCTGTAAAAAACATGATTAACCTCTCCTTTCCCGCCGTCAGCATAAGCAGCGCGGCCCCGATCACTCTATGTACCGCTGTCAGCATAAGCAGCGGGATGACTAATATTTTTGAAACCGGTATTTTTTATCCAACGGTTGGACCAATTTTTACGGTTCGATCATGTGTGGACACCCAATTAGACAAACTTTATGGTCTGTGTGCTAGTTTATGCTTTTCCGTAGAAAAAAATAATTCAACCGCGTTTTGAAAATCACTTTCTTCCGGACGCTCCCAACGTATGTGGTGGTGAAATTTTATTGAGAGAAAAGTTTGGTTTTTTTGGTGAATTGAGGTAAGTATTTGTTTTATTCATATTTACAACTCTATTTGCGATAAACAAACCACAAATCATAGTAAAATTCATCAAGATGTCCAGAAAATCGGCAAATTTACATGATACGTCATGCAACCAGACGGATTCCCCCCAATGCTATTTGTAATTCCAATGAGAAATACAGTTAGATTTCAATAAAAAATACCCATATCTTATTGGAAATCTTATAAGGAATCCATTTTTATAGGTTTCTTTATCAAAATAATGTACCAATATGCTGATTTTCCGTCAGAAACGTGATCAGGCATCCAATTCACATGCTTCACACGCACACATAAGCATTCCGCGACGCCATTTTACTCACACACAGACAGAATCTCACTACAGGGTGCGGGTGTTTTCAGTCATATTCGGTGAAACTCCATATCATAGGTTTCGGGGTGATGTGATGATTGGGGTTTCCATATCAAAGGTTCCGGGGGTTTATGATTGGAGTTCAGTGTCGATAAGGGGGCGGAAGCCCCTTTTTTTATCAATGGAAAAATCCAGCATCCAGCGACTTAGAAAAATTGTGTTAAAAATTGTGTTAAAAAATATTTTTTTATTACTGTTATTTTTTGCTTCGGAATCGTGTAGTGCTGCTTTTTGCTATCACTTTTGGTTATAAACATTTTCCTCGTGCACCTCACCGATTTCGAGATATACGTCATATTATGTTTGTAATATCGATATCTCTATAAATATTGGTCCTAGGGAAAACATGCATATGACATAAAATTATGCTCGTAATACACCCTACACGATGCCCAAGTGAAAATATCAAAATAAAAAAAATAAAAATAAAAATAAAATAAAAAAATAACAAATTTGTGTCATATTGTGTTAACTTGTCTTTTTAGGCGGATTCGTTTGCCTGCAAGTTCAGATATGTACTTTTGACAATTTAGTGTAAAATGACAAAAAAATGCAAAATTACACAAATTTGTAAAAGTGCACAGAGTGTACGTTTTGATCCTAATGCCTTAGCTACTTTTTTCAGAATGGATCATGACTATCATGCCCAGCTTGCGCGTCGGTCGCCGCCGGTGCGCATTCTATCCGATGAGAAGCTGGTGTATGTGCGCTCCCGCTCCGGTCGGATGAAGGTAAATAATTGAAATTTCACTCGCATCGTTTTTGCTTCGTTTCCTTTTATATTTATATATATACATATCCATTAATTTGTTCCATTCAGCAGCCTAAACGGTCTGAATATAGTTTTACCAAGTATAATTAAATATTTACCTGGGAAATGTGAAGTTTTATACTAAAAGGACACAAATAATTATACTGCAAATGTCACTGACTGCCAGTCTGGTATTTTGTTTATATTTAATTTGCCTATTTTATTTATGTTATAGATGGTGAAGCAACCAGCTTGATTGAGAGGAAGCGTAAGCGTAAGCCATGTACTTGATTGAGAGGAAGCGTAAGAGGAAGTGGTATGTCAAGTATTCCACAGGCTGCTTAACAGCAGCCTGTTGAATACATACATCATTCTCTCGCGTAACCCAACATTCCGGAACCTTACGCACCGGGAAACAAGGGTTAGCGTGGCTCAGGGGCTTGTTGATCGGTTCTTCTGTCCGGGACCGATGCAACGAGAGAATCCTCCAAGCAACACCGCTTTCCACCGTCTGGACAACCACCCGCAACATTTCCCGATTCCTGCTCCGACTTATAGCAATTCCAAGAAGAAGAAGCAGGGGAGATGTTGCAGGTGCGCCCTTGGAAAGCGCACTTCCGTGAACAGTTTCTGCCGTAGGTGCAACGTCAGACTCTGCCTCGGACAGTGTTGGTTGGAGTATCACACGTTGGCCAATTTGGGGCCATAGCACTTTTAATGTTATGGGTACCCATTCTCGTTTCTACAGTTTATCTGTTCCTCTTCGTCTTCCATTGAAAGTGTTATGTGACTTTAAATTGTGCAAGAAGCTCGAAACGGTATTGTTGTAATGTTAGCTTTCCTCTTATTCTAGCATGCCTACTGACTGATATCTGACTGTGTACTGATGGCTGGTTAATATGTCTCTGTAATAGGGGTTTTAAAACTACGCACACCTCGCTTTGGACCGGTTTCGGTCGGGTGTATCGCTTGCTTGAGTGGGTAACTAAAACTACTAAAATATGCCATATCATATAACTTCCACGTTGCAGCATCAAACTGGTGGAAGACTGGTGTGTTGGGAATGCCTGCCTTCAGGAAGTTGATGAGTCGCAATCGCTTTCATGGACAATTGATATAACCAAATGCCCTTGACGAGGTACCTCAAATCCCGTGCTACTGATGTCATTGGGACGATGAATCGGAAAAGGGCACACGTCCCTGCTGAGATAAAATCGCTCAATGACTCCTGTGGGCATTTATGTCTTGCTAGACACATCTAAATCAGCCATCAGTGTGTGATTGTAATTCTCCTCCTTCATAGCGTTAGCGATCCGGATGTTTCTATCTTTTTGTGTGTAATTTTTATGTGTGTATGTGTCTAATGTTTATGTGTTTGTGTAAATAACAATTTCTATTTGTGGCCAACTACCTAACTATCTTATAACTTGTATAGAAATTGTTTACTTTAACAGTTGCAATGTTTCTATCTTTTTGTGTGGAATTTTTATGTCTAATATTTATGCGTTTGTGTAAATAACAATTTCTATTTGTGGCCAACTACCTAACTATCTTATAACTTGTATAGAAATTGTTTACTTTAACAGTTGCAACAAAATTCTTTTTCATTTTTCCGTAATTGTGTACTTTATTCCATTTTTTATACGGTAAAAGTTACAAATATCAGTCAAACAACTATCTAAGAACTTGTATAGAATTGTTTACCTACTTACTTACTGTTTACTACTTTTCCATAATTGTGTACTCGTGTGTGTGTAAATATAATGTATACAGTTTCATTGTGCATTAGTACTGTCCTGCACATTACATTTTTATGCACAGGGCAATAAAGAATATGAATATATAACTATATAAATTTTGCTGGAAGAAATATCTTTTTAGAGATAAGCTCGCCTGTTGTTATAAAATTTCTTTTAAGTACATTTTTATGCACAGGGCAATAAAGAATGTGAATATATAACTATATAAATTTTTGTTCTTTTTTATTTTTCCAAAACCTAATTACACAATAACACATTAGGTAGGTGGTAGCTAATTACTAATTACACATTTCAAATAATTGTTTATTTTTTACAAATTTGTGTAATCTTACACTAAATTGTCAAAAGTACATATCTGATCTCGCATAACACTAGTTAACACAATATTACACAATATTACACTTTGTAAGAACAGTAGGTATCTGTACTTGCGCGTGAACGGAGCCGCGTGGAAACACTTCATATACACATAACAACTAAATACTAGTTAACTCAAACTTACACCATACCTACACGAACGAAACACCAGTTTAGCTATTTTACCTAGAATCAAATCACGGCGAAACATTTTCTTCGTTCCATCTTTGCACACTCTGTATAAACGCATATCGTACACCTGCCGTGACCTTGAGAAAGCCCAGAAACAACACACCGTGACACGAAATAACATGCATGATTTGAATTATTTTTGTATGAAAAGGTACATAGTACGATACACTGTTAGAAAGCCTAGTTTGTCTTCTACTTAGAACCACTAATTCTAGAATGATAAGTATCACCTATTGCCTATAAATTCAATAATAGTACAAAGTGTTGATTTCTACCTATTTTATACTTTCCTTGCGAGATATGGCGTCCTCACACTTATCATTTATGATTTAGTGGCAAATACCACTTGTTTTCCTCTTATTGAATAAATTACCTATCCTAGGAACTAAGAAATATAACGCTAGGTAGTCTAGTCTCTTCACAAATAATTTCACAAGATTTGCATAATTCGCGCGATGCGTCAGTTTACTTTCCGTATTTTATGAAAATTTGAAACGCTGAAATATTCGAAAGTTTCTATAAGAACACCCTAATGTTTTTATTGTTTTGAAAAGGTTATTTTGTGTAGATTACGTAGGTATCAAACAACATGTACATGTTGTTGATAATTTTCTGATGTCGGCTAGATTTGTGTCGAGAGGGAGCATTTTCATAGAAGTCTGTGTTTCTCATGCCAGTACAAAAATAAACTAAGGTCACAGTGACATTTTCTACACATTGTGTAAAAGAGGGTTTCATTAGCTACTCAGATATACAACTCCCATAATTCTAAGTGTTACCATTCCAACAGAATCACTTGATATATTAGTCAAGTGCCGCGCAGCCCGCACGCTCAAAAACACTCCGGTATTTGTCGTTTTTGACGTCTCGAACTCCCGGGAAAGGAGAGGTTAATAAAAGTTTCTATTAATCGTAAATATTTGGTTTCACCTTGTAAAATTTTTTCAATTTTACAATCCAGGTAAGTCAGAGTAGAACCAATTTGAGACAAGTCATCCTCAATCGGAACTGGAGAAGTCAGAATATCTTCGGGGTGAGAATTCGCAACTAAA
The DNA here is from genome assembly GCA_949825045.1 of Argyresthia goedartella. Taxonomy (NCBI): domain Eukaryota; kingdom Metazoa; phylum Arthropoda; class Insecta; order Lepidoptera; family Argyresthiidae; genus Argyresthia; species Argyresthia goedartella. Next base: position 16,587,679 of record OX463824.1, on the reverse strand, counting down.
CGCAAAACCTGTTTTTTAAGAAGCAAAACAGTATTAGCTGGTTCCTCATATCTAATCTTTACTTCGTATTCGAGCTCGGCTTTGTTCAGGAATTCGTACTTAATAACCCTTTCCATTGTTATAGTTAAGTGTAGAGTCAAGTGTTATAGAAGTGAAGTGAAGTGAAGTGAAGTAATGTAAGTTAAATGTAGGCCTAAATATAATCCAGATGAGTTGAAAAACTAGATGAAGTTTTGTTTTAGAATTTGGAAAATGTGAAAAGGATGAATAGATAAAGATTTAAGAGTGAAAGAGAAAGCAAATCAAAGGGAGAGACAAGGCGCAGAAAAGGTGAAGAGTGGAGAAGAACTTTTACGTTGGGCGCCAAAATGTCGTGTAACGATACGAACCTAACCAGAACCTAACATAAAACAACCAGGATAAAATTTAGTAGTGACAGTTTATTAGTTATTTACAGTGAAGATTAAAAAAAATGATACGAAGATGACGATGGATGAAATGAAAACAGGTTTTTATAAAAGACAAATTAAGTATAAAAAGGAAGCGGAGGACACGGAGAGTAAGAGGACGATGGAGTGATGACCAGGATGCAGGTGTATTTGTGGTTGTAGATGTTGTTGAAGCTCGCAGGATCCCGTTGTAGGAACGGCTCGCAGGATCGTGTTTGAAGGAACGGCTCGCAGGATCGTGTTTGAAGGAACGGCTCGCAGGATCGTATTTGAAGGAACGGCTCGCAGGATTGTGTTTGAAGGAACGGCTCGCAGGATCGTGTTTGAAGGAATGGCTCGCAGGATCGTGTTTGAAGGAACGGCTCGCAGGATCGTATTTGAAGGAACGGCTTGCAGGATCCCGGGGTAGTGCGACCCCGGGATAAGCTGACGTGAGACTCCAGAATTTCAGAAATGTTCCGTTCTTATACCCTTTTTGGAGAGTTCTAAAAATTATTTAAATTAAAAGCAATTTTTGTGAGTGGCCAAGAGAGAAAAAGTATTTTTGTAAAAGTATTGAAGCAAACATATCAGACCGCTAACGAGTTTGAATGGATATTGCCATGACAACCAGATAAACAACAATATAACAAATGTCAAAGTTTGGTTTCAGGCTCGTAATATAAAATTTAACAAGTAAACCATGAAGTAAATGAAGTAACAATGAATATAAAAAGGTAGCGCACCAGCGCGCACGAAGCCCGAGATTGCAGAGTTTCGGAGAAAGCCAAATACAAGGTCACCAAAGGTAAACCCCTTCGCTATCGATGTAGAAGTGCTGATAGTGTGAAAATATGAAGCGAAAATGATTTGATAATGTGTTCTTATGGTTTAAAACGTTACAGGGTCCTATGAAAATAAAGGTGATACCAAATATCAGACTGTACAGCTCAGCAAGTATCCTACAAGAAAATCCTAAAAAATGACATGTAAGTAGCATAACACTACACAGGCTATATAATTTTAGTGAAAAGTTAATGGGTTGGGTTTAAGACCGCAAAATGCAGCTTACAGTATTGTTGGTGCGGCTACTTTCATATTCCATGTAAGTAACAAGTAAGTTTATATAAAGTAAAGTAAAGTAAATAGAATTTAACAACTTTGTTAGATAGACAGCTTGTAACTACGCCAACACAAAACTTTCACTTTAACTATTTATTTGGTAAGGTAGTATGACTCCCATAGCGCTGAATATGTTAGCGTCAATACAGCGGTTAGGGAGGAATGGAATTCGCTTGCTTTGCCGACACCCAACTGACATACTCCATCCATGACGCCATGAACATGTCACGCTCACAACCCCCCGGCCCTCGCCACTATAGTGCTTTTGGTTTAAACTAAAGAATGCGTTTTTGTGAAGTCAAGTACACGTGTCAGCGATATATGTGAGAGTAGCTCCGTGCTTCAAGCTGCGAAGCTCTCACATGCCTCACTCACACAAACGCATTTTCCAGCTTATACGAAAAGCACTACACAGTTATGTGCTAGGTTTATAATTGGTCCGTGCTCCAGAAAACCTCATTATTACATTTGTATCCATGGCTACTATACTGGTCTACAGTCTCTAAAACATAGCATGCCATTGTTCCCAGGCCCAAGACTGACGCCCTACAAGGTGCTTGTCCTAGACACTTCGAAACAAGACAAAAATACTACACGATACAACTTCGACGTGGACGACAGCTGGTACCGGATGCTTAGCTTCTCCTCCCTATACGAAGGCTTCGGGACGGAGCACAGTACGACGGAGCATACGATACTCTGTGTCGCGCCAAAGAATGTGATTGCAGTTACCAAAGTCACGTTGAAGATCAATGAGAAGATTATCATCCAGGGTTGGGAGCAACGGCAGATGCCTCGGTGAGTTTGAATAGCGAGTTTATGATAATAAGAGCACTGACTTAATATCTTCTAAACATATAAAACAAAATCAGCTTAGTTATACCACTTTTAACTCAAAAACAGCTGAACAGATTTTAATGATCTCATATTTGATGGATTGGTCTCCGCCCCGAATAGTAGAATAACTGTTAAAGTATCGAAAAATTTACGGTAAATTTTACAGTTTATTTTTATAAATGAAGATCTTCCGCAATTGGCAGCTCACTCATCATTGACTGTTAGGCGGTACGGAGTCCGCTTGGTCAGCTAGTCTATTTATAGTTATAAAAATTATTATAATAATAATACCTTGGACGCTATTTACACACATATACGCTATACGTTAGTCGTACCAAATCAAATGGCCCGATCGGTTTGTATAATTCCTATTTGGATTTATTCTCCTCAGTCCAGAGGAGGGTTAGATAAGGTGAGCCATAGCCAGGTTTAAGGACGCCCCAGTGGGTTCGTCCTGCCTGGCCGCGGTGCAGCAGTTGTCTCGTCTCTCGCACGCGATACGAACCGGCGCCTCCACATTGGGACGCGCCAACCTCACCCAGTCGTTGGCGGTGCACTCGGGAGAAATACTGCAGACGCTGGATAGAATGAATGCGCTTACTGTGAGTACTGCTTGGAAAGGGCAATCACAATAGTTTATTGCACCATACAAAAGTTAACAGACACATTGACGACCCGAATGGTCGAGTCGGCAGTGACCCTGCCTACGAAGCCAAGGGTCTCGGGTTCGAGTCCCTGTGGGGGCAAATACTTGTTTGATGAGAACAGATGTTTGTACCCTAGTCATGGTTGTTTATCTATCTATGTATAATATTTATCTATATAAGTATGTGTATCGTTGTCTAGTATCCGAGATACAGGGAATCCTAGTTTGGGGCTGATCAATGTGTGTAAATAGTGTCCAAGGTATTACATCAAATGGAAAATACTTGTACAACGGCGAGAATATACAAGGTGTAACAGAATAGTGTAGTCATTTTTAAGAGGTTGTTAGGGACATCATTCTGAATATATTTTACTACGAAACGAGCAAGTTTATGATCTTAGCAAATTAATTTTTACCTCTGCATACATATTGGGCGGTCAGCCGATTTATACGGAGAAGTGAAAAATATAGTTGCTCTGATCAAATCGGTTTCAGACTGCTCAGAAAAAATTCCCTAACTACCCCTTAAAATATGACTACAGAAAAAGGGGGCTAATTGGAATTGAGGGGCTAATTGAAACTCAGAAGATGCAGCGAAATCTCTGCATTATGTATTAGTTCCAATTAGCCCCTCAAATCCAATTAGCCCCCTTTTACTGGTATATGTTTTTATTACACCCGTTTTTACTTCTTTCTTTCCTTCCATCTTGGACCAGATGAACTCCTGCTTGTTACCTATTAGATAAGATAAGTTAAGGTTTCTTTCAATTTTTTTTTATAAATATTACAGTCAAGGGGTATCCTTTTAAGTATAAAATAATTTGCCAGGAGACTCTAATTCTTCCACAGTGACATAGTGCGAATTGGAAACGAACTAACATAAACTTAGTCTACAAATGTTTAATAAAATGTTATTTAAATAAGTAAGGCTTATATTATAGTAGTTTATTTGACTGCTACATAATGGAGGGCATTAATACTCGAGAGTGGGATTATGAAACGAGCCGAAGGCGAGTTTCATAATAATATCACTCGAGAGTTTTAATGCCTAAATATGTACAGTTACATACACTAGTTTATCTACACACATATCATAAGCTCTCTTTGATGTGTTCAGGAACCACATTTTTGACCGGCATTGTGGCTCTGCAGTTATTTCGTCGGCGTTCGAAATTTGAATGTCAGTACCAACTTCACTGACTGGGGGCGGGCGACGGCGTTCGAAATTTGAATGACATAATATGCAGAAAAATTACACATTATGGTCATAATGTGTAATTTTTCAGATAAGAAATTAGTTTTTACCAAGTAGTTTAACATTATGCTGATCGTAACGTGCGGTTTTTGTACGCAGTAAAGATGGTTTATGATACGTGTGTAGTTAAAAATACTTAAACAACAAAGCATAACAAAGTTTAGGTTTAATGGTTTTATACATTAAGTAGTGCTGCCTGTAAGCAGCAACAGCCTATATTAGATGTTCTACATCCAATTTGTAAGCCCACTATCAGCCCACACATGGAGCTATTGAAAAGAAACCTATAAGTAGCGTGAATTACCTACTAGACTTGCATTACCATGCAATCCTGTAGATTGAAAGTAAACAAAGAAATGTCATTGGCCAGTAAAAAACCATTAACTTTGACGTTCATCATATATTTATTTATTGTTTCTCGTCTTTGATTCAGGACGTATGCGTCAGTAACCTGAGTTACCGACCGGTTTAGTTCCTTACCAGTACCTCCGTTCGCAGAGGGCCTTAATTCTCAAAACTTACGTTACGTAACTTCAATTTCTGCATTACAGAAAGAACTAGAAACAGTCAAGAAGAGCACCAACATAGCAAACTTCAAGACATAATTCGCGGTCGTCTACGAACGCAAGCAAGCCGAGAGGAAGCGAGACAAATGTAGGCGGCTTCTTTCGTTTGAAAGCCTCGCCCTCTACCCCGACTATCAACGCCGCCTGCTGGTGTTGCGAGAACTAAACTACATTGACGAACATGACAGCGTCATCCTAAAAGGCAGAGTAGCTTGCGGCATGGGTACCAACGAGCTGATAATCTCGGAACTGGTATTCCGCAACGTATTCACGGATAAGAATCCGGCGGAGATTGCCGCGCTGCTGAGCGGTTTCGTGTTCCAGGCAAGAACGCAGGTTACGCCGACGCTGACTGATAAGTTGACGGAGGGCGTGAAGGTGATTGAGCAAATCAACGATGAGCTGCTTGGGATTGAGTCAAAGTATTTGGTAGGTAAACCAACATCCATTTACACATATCATAATTAGACATTGCTTCAGCCAATCAGGTTTTCGTATTTATTACCAAGCCAAGATGTATTATCCTTCAGTCCAATTAAGGGTTAAAAAAACTAAAAACATCCTCCCGAAATCATCAGGTATTGTTAAGACGGACCAAATGAGCCCAACTCGATGGGTTTACAAGTAACACAACCAGTCTTCTGTCTACCACTTTCAAGCTCCATCTTCAGGTGGTGATGATGAAAAAAAAATCTAGTCAAATGAACAGATCTTATCACGCCGAATCTTACGAGCTAATTTTGATGGAATTCCTAGTAAACATCTCAGGGTTCCATCTCCCACCTTCGAGCTTCATCTTCAGACCAGCTCGATGGTATCAAATTATTATTATGTCATGTTTTTATCATGCAAACCTTACGTAAAGTAAGTCAAATAAGACAATAAGGATAATGATTACAACAGTCATTTTATTAGCTCCGAGGTTATGTCATTGCATCTCCACAAGACCAGGGGCCCAATTCCGGTACACAATGACAGCTCCATGATAATTACATGACGATTACGGTCAACTTTAGATATCCAATATTCAGCGTTTGGAGAATATATTTTTAGACAATTATGGTAAAAAATACTTCGATTGGTATGCATAATAATTTAGTTCATCAACAAAGGGAATGGGATTACAAAATTGTTAGATATTGGATATCTAAAGTTGACTGCAATCGTCATGTAATTGTAATAGAGCAGTCATTTTGTACCGGAATTGGGCCCCTGGTGTCTCCACTTCGCGTGAAGGTATCTTTCCATGGACTGACTATTTTCTCCAACAACTGCGAGGTAGTTAGCAATGTTGAGCTTAAACTACAAATTCCTTTTACACTTTGGGTGTATGTGTATTGTATGGATGTATTTTTTTATTATTTGTGTTTCCTATCCTGTTATCTGTCACCTTGACGCAAAGACATGGTCTGTTTCATCGTCTTTTCATTCGGATACGGACGGCCCAGAGATTGCGGTTCGTTTTATATTTTGTTTGTTTTTTTTTTAACCGCCGTGTTCGTGTCATGAATGCATCGATGTCAAATATTTCCGAAGAGTCCGAAACAACAACTTTTATTCTTATTTTAAATCTCTGTCTATGGTTGCAGTTACTTGATGGTTGTTGATTGTTGTTGTTGTTCAGCAAAAGCTTGCCAAACAATATACAGGGTGTTTGGTGCATCGTTTGCCAAATCAAAATTGTGGATAGAAGGGGTCATTTGCTATCTCCTGGGGCCACAAAAAAGTTTTGACCTAAAATATTTTTTTATTTTAATATTTTTTTAGAAAATCCTCCAGAATTTTCCTTTATACTTGAATAAATAAAAAAGTTATTAATAAAACCTGCAATTATTTACTGTTTTTGGTTGTGTAATATTGTACGGTTCTATCTTCTTTCTAATAATGTACAATAATGCCATAAAAACATTACTAAGTTCATTAATTTGCCTACCTTGTATCGGTCGGGCGGTAGCATTCAGCTGATATTCGACAGGTCTGTACGAATAAACATGATTTTTTAGATAGGAAGAAATTTTAAATTGTTCTTTAATCACAAAAATACATTTACATACCTATTTATAAATAAAAAAAATTGCTCGAATTGCCAACCTTCATTGCGTATGCACGCGTATCATCGATTCCTTATTTCTACAGTGGTAGTTCGTAAGCGAATTTCCTCTTTAATTACGGCGAATGCTGATTGTATCCTTTGGGAAAAATCTTCTCTAAATTCATCTTCCGTAGCGTAGACTAACTCATTCGCCCGTCCCCTGATGTAGAAGTCCAAAGGGGTCAGGTCTGGAGAACGTGGAGGCCATGGAATAGGTCCATCCCTCCCTATCCACGAATTTGGGAAAACATTATCCAAGTGTTCCCTGACTGACCTACGTATGCGAAACCATTTGTAGCACCCGTCTCTGTCGCGATGCTCAACGTTGGCAAATCCACGAATGCATTGAGAGTTATTGTTGCCGATAACTCTCAATGCATTCGTGGATTTGCCGTATCTGACCTCTGACCTTTTTACAGGCGTCTCTCAAGGAGGTATACTTTCTTCTATTCTCGATTGACATTAACTCTGAACCGAATCTGAAAAAGAGTCAATTCATCCACTTTTACTTTGGCGGCCGCCAGCCAAGAGCAATGTCGACCTCAGTGGATGGAGTCTTGATCGATCAAGTCCAGGTCACCACGTTCCTCGGCTTCGAGCTGGACAGAGGACTATCCTGGGCCCACCACATTCACAAGATATGCGGGCGCCTCGGAGCTGCGTGCTCGCGCTCAGCCGCCTAGCCAGGACCGTACCCACTGATGTCAAACGCTCGTGCTACTTTGCGACTGTGCACTCCTTACTGCAATACAGCACCGAGATATGGGGACTCGCTGCCGACTAGGAGCGCGTCTTCAGAATGAAAAAAAGGGCCGTAAGGATAATAGCACGAGTGCCGCGGGATACGCACGCCAGACCGCACTTCAAGGCGCTCGGTATCATGACGCTACCATCCATACTGATCTTCCAGATCGCGGTGTACGTGAGGGTAAACCTCAACTCGTTCCGAACGCACGCGGACGTCCACAGATACAGCACACGCAACGCGGCCGCCAGCAAACTCGTCCCAGTAGCCCACTCATTGATGAAGGCCGCAAAACAAACTCAGGTCGCAGGATCAACTGTGTACAATAAACTGCCGGAGAACATCACCTCCGCCCCAAACATCAATATTTTTAAATCTAGACTAAAATGCTGGCTTGTCGAGCAAACGTTCTACAGCTATAATGACTTCATTACGCCGCAAAGCGTATAACTTGCTAGATACTTGTAGGTACTTTTTTTGACATTAAGCCATTAAATAAAATCTATGATTTCGATATTATAATTTGACATTTGAACTTCATTAATTGACATCATTATTTTATTGATCTACATACGAATCATAAACCCTCTTTACTGCGTCCAGAAACCACACGTTACGACCAGCATAATAATAAACTTCTTGGTAAAAACTCATTTCTTATATCCGAATATTGATCATTATGACCATAATGTACCAAAATTTGTCAAATTATGACATTCAAATTTCGAACGCCGCCGACGCCTATACGCCTGCATGCCGCCCCTAGTTTGTCTGTGAAGTTGGTACTACAAAACTACAAAACAAGCTAATCAACTGCAGAGCAATGATCAATGCCACAATGCCGGTCAAACATGCGGTTCCTGAACACATCAAAGAGAGCTTATGATATGTGTGTAGATAAACTAGTGTATGTAACTGTACATAATTAGGCATTAAAACTCTCGAGTGATATTATTATGGAACTCGCCTTCGGCTCGTTTCATAAACCCACTGACGAGTATTAATGCCCTCCATTATGTAGCAGTCACATAAACTACTATATTTATTTTTGACATTGCGTAGTTTCGTTAATGTGACATTACACTTTGTTGTTGCTAATTTATTATTAATATAATTGTATTGTACCTGGTATTGACATGTAATGAAATTTATGAATAAAAGGAGATTGACGAAACAGATTTATACAGCGGCACACTGAATCGTCAAGAAATGGCAAGCCAGGGGTGAAGACGATAAGGTAAGTGTAAAAAACCGCGCAGAGGCAATAAAGAAAATGTTCAAAATGGAAGGTTTGATTGTGGACCAACCAAAACCAGGGTTCGGAAATACAAATGATGGAAACACCGCGCGTAGATTTTTTGATAACGCGGATCTGAGTGCAGGGATTACAGGTAATCTCATTAAAAAGTTTAATATAATATTAAGAACATTATCATTTGGCTATGATATCGATTTGGTTAAATTTGAAAACCTTTGTGTGGAAACGCGGAAACTCTACTTAGGTCTGTATTCGTGGTACTTCATGCCTGCCACTGTGCATAAGATCCTTATGCACAGTACAGAGGTAATAAAGACCTCGTTACTTCCGATTGGGCAGTTCTCCGAAGAAGCCCAAGAAGCGAGAAACAAAGATATACGCCGTTTACGGCTGCATAATACTCGCAAAACGTCACGTATTGCCACGAATACTTGATCCACATTCTTTTGGCATCGTCTGACCCTTTAATCAACTTACTCAGAGACGTTCGTAGAAAAAAACCCAAAAACAGTTAATGCCTGAAGTCTGTGACTTAATTATCCCGCCTTCAGAAGCCATTTCGCCACCTACTTGTAATTTAATTAGAAATAATTTAGATTATACAGAATCCGACTCGTCTGAGGGTGAAGAAGAATGACTTTTGTATTGTTATGTGTAAATAAATCGATTTAGTGTAGTTTTGCATCAATTATTTAATGAAATAGGTTTTTATTATGATCGTATTAATTTAAGTTACAGTTATAATTTTGTAAATATCGTTGATTTTGTGCATTGTAATTATTCAATTTATTTTTCTTTATTTATTTCCAAAAGGTGTGTATTCCTTTTGAATAAATATGTATTTTTTTAAATATTTTTTTGTTATTTATTTTTTATATCCCCCTAAAATTGCGGGATAGTCTCGAATCCTACTAGTAACAACAATTAACTGCTATTCAAGCTAAAATAAGCCATTAGAAATCAAAAAATAATTTTGTCCAGCTAGCATGTTCTAGACGAATCAGCGGGTGTGAATGGAGCCGCCGGGCGGGGACGCCCAAGAAGGTCCTATAAAGACCAAATCGGCGATTTGTTAGTGAAGGGGCAAATACGAAGTACCCGTAAACGGCGAGCTTGCATGAAGATACTTATGAATGTTGAGGAAGCGAGAGATGTATGCCAGGATCGTAGCAGGTGGAGGTCTTTGGTCTCTGCCTACCCCTCTTCTGGGAAATAGGCGTGAGCATATGTATGTCTGTATGTAAACATCTTATATCTTATATCATTTATTTATAAATAAATTATGTAATTATGGAAGTCGTTATAGCCCTCGGCGGTAGCCGGGACATAATGTTTTACTGAATTTAATTAGCCGCTGGTAAATAATGTGATTTTCACTAATAGTTCTATCTTTATGTCCTTAAAGTCTAATTTCGTAAAATACGCACGGCGCCCACAGCCCAGCGGCGGCAAGGTTAAATCGGTTAAATGCGGGTCGGACCCGCACACGAAGGGTTCCGTACCATCGTACACTTAACCACTAAAAATAATAAAACAAAAACAAAATAACTGTCCTAACCGAAATGTCCCAACGTGGATTCGAACCCAGAAGCCTAAGATTGCGAAACCGATATCAAACCAATTGCTCTACCACAACCATGTAATAAGCCGCGAAATTTACGATCATATTTGAATCGTGTTATGGTTTGTTATATCGCGGGTGATGTTAAAACACGTCTCTTCTATGGGGGGGAAGTCTCGTGTAGGTCATTATTAGTTGCTGTTGCGGCAACAGAAATACAAATTATGTGAAAAAATCAACTACTTATTACGGTTCATGAGACCAGCCCGCTAACGGACGGACGGATGGACAGCGGAGGCTTAGTAATAAGCCGCGAGTGTTGCAAGACGCTGTAATATACCTATTTTAGTAAACTGCAAAGATTCTATAAAAATAGAAGATACAATTCTATTGCGCAACTTGACTCATGTGTCCAATATCATCAGGATGTATGTGATGCTCAATATCCTCGCTGGTCATGTTCGCGTCGGGCGGGAAAGATAGATCTGCACCGTGGGAGCCGCAGCTTAGACTCCTAAACGTTTTACCTATATTTTTTCTATTCTAGGTCGGTCAGTTCGAGGGTCAGCCGGAGCGGCTGAACTTCGGCCTCGTTCGAGTGGTCTACGAGTGGGCGCTCGAGAAACCCCTCGCCGAGATCATGGACCTCACTGATGTGCAGAAAGGCATTATAGTGCGGTGCATACAGCAGTTGCATGAGGTAATGGGCTATTTTCATCATCATAATCATCGGCATCAGCAGCATTGGCCAACACACTGTTGAGTATATATTAGGTGGGTTCCCTATGTGGTTTCGAATGTAATATGATTGATTTTCCTTTCACCGATTACCATTGATCGATTGCTCAGTTGGACGATGGCTTATTTCTACGAAGCCTTCATAAAAATGTATCGAAATTGTGAAAGTGAAATCTGAATGTATTTATGCATTCCGCTGCCTGTATTTCAATTTCTATAGCGGTTATTAAACTAAAAAATGTTTTCAAGTAGTGAATATGAGAGGAACTTCAGATGATATTGTAACAGACGTTATAGCATTGCTCCCCTCGCTATGCTCAGGATTCTACTTTAAAATCCCTCGCTTCGCTCCGCTCGGGATTCAAAAAACACTCGCCTGCAAAGTAGTTCTTTATTTACTCACTTGGTAAACTATCTACTATTGAAGCGCTGCTTACTTCTGAGCAACCGGCCAGGAGCCACCTGTTTTCTGCTGCTTGTGAAAGGATTAGTACATTGTTGTAGAAGCTGGAAAGTGAGCAATAGATGGACAAGTAAGTTTAAGCGACCTCTAAGAGACGAGCCTTTTGGGCGAGACATTACATAGTGCTATTCACGGCTACTGCGAGGAAATTAAATTACTTATGCAGAATATATATTTTTAGATAAATTAGATTTTGAACTCCCCTTGGCGGAGTCCGCCATCTTCCACAATTGACAGCACAACCCATGCACGCTTTTACCGACGCGGCGGCATGACGCATGCTTTTACCGACATGGCATGAAGTGCCAAAGAGGCTCGTTCATCTGAGTAAAGTGCCAGCTGTTGATATTTCACAGAACTATAACAAACAAGCCAACAATGTTTTTTCACACCTTTCATTCGGAAAAGTAAGTTTTGCTCCACGACGAGAGGGAGCAAAATGCTACTTTTCTGTTTAGGCTACTTTTTAATTTATTCATTGGCATGTAGCATTTACGCAATTTGCCAATTGAACACAGATCTTAATAAAATAATCGATTGTAATTTCATCGCAGTCGATTAAAAACGAACATGTTTCATGTTTTAACTTTAACAACGTTATATGAAAATTTATGAATTTTTCGTAACATAAAAAAAATGTCAATAAATTATATGTTTTACTGAAATCAAAACTATCGATGACTGTTATTGTCATATAATGAATATTGATATCCGAAACCATTGTAATATTCGATTCGGTTATTTTTACACATTGGTAAAAGTACACAGGAATATTTTATTTGTGACCTTTCGCTATCCTTCACAATCGCCATTATAAAAAAAAAGTTTTGTTTACGTTGTTCGATTACTGTAAAAGTGGTGAAGTATAATTCGAAGTACATAGTCAGGTCATAAGTTCTGTCACATGTGCAATATGAAATAATTTAGACATGTTTATTATTTATGTAAACATTTATATAGCAAAATGAACTTAATAAAACATAGATTCTTATGGTAATAAAGTTTATTCAAAATGACCCCCGCGATTTTGAATACAGCACTTTATTCTGCGCGGCCAGTCGTCTATCGCAGCACGAACGAGGTCCATGTTAATATCGGCGGCTGCCTTAATCAAGGATGCCTTGAGTGACTCCAAATCAGGATGAGGCTTTGAGCAGGCCTTTTCCTCCAAGTGTTGCCATATCTTGTAATCTAACGGACTCAAATCTGGACTGGAGGAGGGCCAGTCTTCGTGCCGGATGAAGTCGATTTCACGCGCCGCCAGCCAGTCTTGTGTGCTTTTCGCTCTATGAGCTGGCGCAGAATCTTGTTGGAATACCCAGTGCCTGTTATTAAACATGGTATGAGAAACAGGTTCCACAAGGTTCTTGAGGACTGTATTTTGATAAACAACTGCATTCGTTTTTACGCCTTTCTCACAAAAATGTACCTCAGTTAAGCCCCAATAAGAGACTCCCAACCAAACCATGAAGAAGGATGGAAAATGACCTCGTTGGACACGCGGAATACGGTTGCTCGCTTCTTCACTGCTGTGTGCTTACACCTTATCATTTTGTTTGTTGTAGCTCTCTTCCACTGTGAAAATTTTTTCATCCGAAAAAAGAATTTCCCGATGCTTTTTTCCCGCGTACCGCTTCAACAAAGCGCGGCATCTCTTCAGTCTCAGGTCCATTAAACGAGCGTCCAAACGATGTCCTGTTTTTCTTCGATATGCCCTAAGCCCTAAGTCTTCATTTTACACCCTTTTCACCGTGGTCCTGCTTAACCCCATCTGAAGGGCCAACAGTTTCTGCTTACGTATGGGATTTCTTTGAATTCGCGCCTTCACAGCTTTTATCACTGCTGGAGTCCTAACAGAGCGAGGGCGACCACTTCTTGACCTGTCATCTACACTAGAGTCTTCATTGTATCGTTTTATGGTACGATAAACGAATCTTTTGGTTATATTCAAATTTTTCAGTAAGTCGAAAATCTGAATTGGCGCGTAACCGCAACGATGCAACGCAATAACTGCGACACGGTCTTCTTTAAGTGTCCACTCCATATTTAAAAATGAGGAAAATTCTAAAAATTACACATTTTTATTTTCATGAAAAATTTGAAATTCGAATTCAATAAACTTTTTTGTGGCCAGCGTTCTAAATTCAAAAGTTTTTATTGTGTGACAGAACTTATGACCTGACTGTGTATAGTTATTTCATTATTTTTAGAATATTTTATTTCAATTTTCCTCATAGACGGCGTGAAAAGTTATATGTGTCACTCAGGAGCAATAGTTATTTGTGTCACAAGGGAGCAAAATGATGTATTTACGGCGATGGCGGTACATTGAGCGTAACGAAGGATTCAAGCGTTAACGCCCATGAGGAAAATAATTTTGCTCCTGAGTGACACATGCAACTTTTCACACCGACTATGAGGAAAATTTAAATTGCTCTAAAAAAATTAAATTTGAATTATACTTTTACCACTTTTACAGTAATCGAAAAACGTAAACATTTTTTTTTATATAATGACGGATTGTGAAGGATTAGGGAAAGGTCACCACAGATAAAATATTCCTATTTACTTTTACTATTGTGTAAAAATAATCGAATCGAATATTACAATGGTTTCGGATATCAATATTCATTATATCACAATAACAGTCATCGATAGTTTTGATTTCAGTAAAACATATAATTTATTATGACATTTTTTTTTAAATATTACGAAAAATTCATAAATTTTGATATAACGTTGTTAAAGTTAAAACTTGAACCATGTTCGGTTTTAATCGACTACGTCATCGTTGTCGATTGTCATGTAATTTCATAATTACATTCTATTAATTTAATCTGTGTTCAATTGGCACATTGCGTAAATGCTGCATGCCAATGAATTTATTAAAAAAGTAGCTTGAACAGAAAAGTAGCATTTTGCTCCCTCTCGTCGTGGAGCAAAACTTACTTTTCCGTATGAAAGGTGTGAAAAATTATTTTCGTCATGGGCGTTAACGCTTGAATCCATCGAGAATCCCGCGCTACGCTCAGGATTCTATCGTAGAATCCTTCGCTTCACTCTCGATTCAATGTATCGCCCTCGCCGTAAATACATCATTTTGTTCGCCTGAGACACAAATAACTATGTCTGGCCTGCTCAAACAGGCCAGCCATGTTTTTGTTGGCAGGTGTAACTATTCATTGTTTCGGGGCCCCATTACAGACCATGTTTTGCCACATTTCCGAGCAGTGGAGTGAAAATATACATTAAATTGTGTATTACCCCCAGGTACTAATCGACGTGAAAGACGCCGCCGTTGCGATCGGTGATCCGAAACTGCAAGCGAAAATGCTCGAAGCATCTACAGCGATCAAACGAGACATCGTATTCGCTGCCAGCCTTTACACGACGCAGCGAGAGACTATCATCTCCTGACCGCGGCGGAATAAGAAGGCGGAATAACTTATCTCTTAAGCCCTAGTTTTCAGGGTTCCGTAGCCGAAGGGTCCAAACGGAGCTACTACTGTCAATCAAGTGTCCGTCCGTCCGTCCGTCCGTCACATACGTTTTACAGTCAAACGGTTAAAGCTACAGTCTTCAAATTTACTCAGTTTAAACATGTTGTTGACCCAAAGCTATACAAATAATTTAAACATATTTTTCATATTTTTATGGGGGGGCTCCCATAGAGATAAAGGAGGGCGCGAAAAAACTGACCTACCCATTAGGGTACCGTTGTTTAAAATTCGTTGAGTAGATAGATATTGTATTTTTTATTTTAAAACACATTGGAAAACAAATGAATGAGAAAGCCACTAAAATCAGTTTTTTTATAAAATTTTGTACCGAAGAAATTTTTTACTTCCTATTGACCTACAAATTTGGTGATAATATTTATATATATTACTAAAAAATACCAAATCAGACTATTTCTTTAAATTTCTCTCATTTTTAGGGTTCCGAAGAGGAATTCCAAGGAACCCTTTTTTATCAAACCTTGATGTGTGTGGGGTGTCTTTAGATAGGTCTTTAAAAATGATGTTGAGGTTCCTGAAAACATTTTTCCTCAAAGTACATCGTTAAAGAGACAGAACCCTTCCAAAGTGGAAAAAATTGGGTCCTCCCCCTCTAACTTTTGAAGTAAGAGAGTGAAGAATCTAAAAAATATATATGCTGTGTATCTCAATAAAAACTTTCAATGAAAATTGGTTTGAACAAAATAAAATAAGCGGTTTTTAAGATGTAAAACATTTATTAAAAACCTTAAATATAACTTTGTCATTCATACAAACACTATGAAAAACAAAGTAATTATGTGCTGGTGAAGAATGATAGTGATATTTTGGCTAAGTGTATTAGGTGTCTGTGAAGTGAGTACATTCCTAATTTAATTTATTAGAGTTTATATTCTACGTTCGGCACGGAACCCTAATTGTGCGATGTCCTACACGCACTTGGATGTTTTGTTAATAATCAGTCAAGTCAGGGTCGGACTCGCATACGAAGATCGTAAAAGAAAATAATAAAGCAAAATAAAAAATAAAATAAACATAATTTCTTTAATGCACATAAATAATAAAAAAAAAATACATTAAAATATCATACAAAGGCGAGTTTATCTTTAGCAAGAGATCTCTTCCAGCAAACCAAGTCAGGATGAGAAAGGTTTTTAAAGGGAGTTTAAAGGGAGAAGGGACCGCTGAGCACGGGTATCAAAATATATGTTAATATTTTTATACCAGCCATAACATATTGCGCATCCGACTTCAAACCAATTGCTCCACCGACGATATAAAATTATATATTTAAAGTGTTTTATTGAACCTTTTTTGCTGTGCAAATCAGTATTTTTTATGTGCTATTAAATAATACCTTTCATAGCGTGCGTAAGAGACACCGTATAGTTTGGAACTAAACTTTCATACGCATTCATTACAAACTATACACGAGTAATTCGCAAAATTCTTGTATATTTTGTAGTTGCAGATGTGAGTATCAGCATTCCGAAATATACACGAGCTGTACGCTATGGGAGCGTAATGGCCTTGTATACAACGGAAATACGCACCGACGATCATGATGTGTGCCGCGAAATATTGCGAGATATTTGAATCAAGATAAATAAATAAATAAATATTAGGGACAATCTTACACAAATCGAACTAGGCCCATAGTAAGCTAAACAAGGCTTGTGTTATGGGCAGGTACTAGACGACGATATATTTAATAAAGACAAATACTGATGTAAATACATAGAAAACAAGACTAAGAAACAAATATTAATGCTCATCACACAAATATTTTCCCTTACCGGGATTCGAACCCAGCACCGTCAGCTTCGTAGGCAGGGTCACTACCCGGTTGCCTAAGATGGATGATTTGGTAATTCCCATAGGCAGAAATGAAAAAACATCTCTTGTCTGGGGAAGCCCTTAAAAGTTCATTAATTGTTGCTGTTACGGCAATAGAGAAATACACAATCTGTGAAAACTTCAACTCTCAACCTATTACGGTTAATGAGATATAGCCGGCTGACGGGCGAAATGACTGACAGACAGACGGACAGCGGAGGCTTAGTAATAGGTTTCCGTTTGGCACCCTTCGGGCACGAAACCCTAAAAACGAATATGTGGATAGTGGGCCGCCAATGCTAAGCAAACTGCCATCAATCGAAAGTCGAGTTTTTTTCTGTAGAGAAATTGGGAACTAAAAATAATGTGTATATAATTGGAGGAAGTATAAAATATGTCGAAATAAGAAGATAGTTAATGTATTTGCCAGAGAAGTGCGATTTGGATAATGTTCTGTTTCTTCTAAGTTGTAGCAGAAGCAGTGTTGTGGAATTCACTATTGTCTATTAATTATGTAGGTATTTTTATTACGATTTGTTTTTTATAATAATTTGATCTCATATGTGAAGTTCATAGATTTTGAAAAAAATAAACTTATTCAGGGGTAAATTCATAAATTGGTCCTACTCAGAACAAAATGTCAAGAAACTGTGGCTTGTGCCCCTCGGTGGGCTATTTTGCATCTAAAAGCCTACCGCTGGTGTACCCCATATTATTATTTTTATGTTATATTAAGTATTCATGCATGTACATCGATGTGTTTATTGTTGATATTAAAGATCAAACAAGATGTCGTTGTTTTTCTCTCAGCTTTCCACATCGACCAACCCTAGCTCCTTTTTGACGACACCCTTTTCTTTTGTTTACACTCTTTATATGAAAGGTCTCGTCCTCACGAGGACGATTCCCATTTTCGGCGAAACGTCTTTTTTCACGATTCGTGTTTTTTTGGGAACAATTTAAATGACCACCAAAATATTTGTTTCCTGTCCAAAATGGGTAAATGATCACCAAAAGTTGCAGAAAATATCAGGGCAAAATACTGCGGTAGCTTAGGTGAAGAGTAAAGGAGGTGAGCGAAGCGAAGCCCCCTTTATCCTTCGTGTTAGGTTGAACATGTAAGAACAACAGAAATTACTTCAAACATAAACTTAAGTAAGTACACAAAACATAAAAAGAAGTTTGGTGATCATTTATCCAAAGACAATTTGGTGATCTTTATTATTGGATTTCGATTTTAGAGTTTTTGGTGATCGTTTAAATACAAGCCTTTTTTTACGGATGCAATAGCTATTTAAAATTTATTCTCCGTAAAGGAACGGCAATATGGTAGAAAAGTTAGGGACAGAGTTGTCTGTCACTTTGAAATTTGTGTTTGTGAGAAAAGGACAAAGCACATTTACGCTGTCATAGGTTTTTTTTTTAATAAGGGGGTCAAATAACAAGTATGTACCTAAGAACATTCAAACCCGGTGCGAAGTTGTAAAAAAATAAAGCAATTTTACCTGAAAATAAAGTTGTTATTAATACATACTTACCTGGCTTTAAGTCTACTGTTGAGAGTGGCTTACTTGGCTTCCTTTCCCATTTATTTTTAGCCCTAAACCCCACCCAGCTCACTTCTTGTTTAAAACTCCTAAAATAGATACATGTCTTAAAGCCGTTTTGAACCTCAGCAACATTGCGCGCGTAAAGTTTCAGAATTGGCGGCAATTGGAGACAGCGTCATTGCGCGCGCTCAATTTTCAGATCATTGCGATCATTGCCAACTCATTAAAGAGCTGATCGTGTCTAAGAATGTGGCACGATAATGCAATGCACAGTAATGTTCACAGCAGGCAGCGATTTACCTAGGCTTAAAGCCAGGCCTCGCGCCACAGAGTACATTGTTAGTCTTGATACCTCGCGCCACGAGTTATGAGCGGTGGCCTTGTATGCGCAGTAGTCACTTTTCAATACCTGAACATATGCGCAGTAATTCCCGCCAACGTCGCCCAGTAATTCGTGGCGCGACGTATAAGTATGTATAGTAAAAAAAGACGACATTGCTATATTATATAATTACCTGACGTTACCTGGCCTTAAGCCTAATATTGAGTAGTGTTTGGTATCGGCTGCTGAGTTAAAAACGCCAATGTGATATGACTAGGAGTTCTTTTATGGATAACTTAAAAATTAAGAAATTGAATGTGTATGCGTCATCGTGTGCGTGATGCAAAGATAGGCTGCGCTTAATGTAATGGCCTCCACTCCATCTGCATCTGCATCAGGCGATGTTTCTTTATGAAAATGTCGCTTTGATCCTTGTAAAGACTTTATTCTCACGTTTCGCCGGATGTATTGTATCACATAACTTATCCATTTAGTCGTTTCGCAGAAAATTCTCAGTTATTCATTTTTTTTACGTTCGATATATGTCGTGCAAAGTTCATTGACCTTGGCCTTTCGTGAATATTTCGCAGAAAATTCTCAGTTTTGCCGTTTTTTGACGCTTGATGTTTTGAACTTGAAATTGATCTTTTGGGCATTTTCGGTATAAAAAAACGGGGGTTACCCCTTCACCCTGACATCGCTCCCATGAACAGCTAAAGCACCGTTCTTGAGAAAAATAACTTTTTTTTAAACTCTCACTTTTGAGGTTGTGGTTATGAAGAGGAGAGGGGCTCTCTCCTGTACCCAAGGCTAAGTATAAAGAAGAGCAGTCAAGCCAGATGCGGATCATTAATAACTCTTTTCATATTTAAATATCCAACTATAAATACTAATGAATCTGCCTTTGTTGACAGATATCAAGGTTGCTCTAGATTTGCATCTGACTACCTAGTTACAAAAGTCAGCTATGTAGTTATGACTAGGCACCTAGAGTTACATAATTTTCGCTATCAAAATGACCTATATTGCATTATTATTTAGAAATCGCCTTAGTTCCGGCTGCTACAGGGCTGCGGCGATGCCCCCGCACTGCAGCGCACCCACGCTCGTCTCCGGCTAATAAGAAACGCTCTAGCGTCTAGCCACCAGACTGCCTAGGAAGAACTGCCAAGAAAGTGGGATGCCCTGATTGGGATTTTCTATTCCGAAACGGCGAAACTAAGAATTTTCTGCGAAATATGCACGAAAGGTCAAGGTCAGTGCCAACGAGCGACACCGAACATAAAAAATGGCAAAACTGAGAACTTTCTGCGAAATATACACTAAAGGTCAAGTTCAGGGTCAAGGTCAATTGCCACGAGGTCAATGAACGTTGAACGACATCTAACTTTAACGTTCGTCGTTTCCCCACCCTAATACATCCACATCCCCAAATGCTTGAAATGGCTATTTAAATAAAAACTAACTCGAAAACGTATTATTGTAATTAAACACTCACCGTCCAGCACCCGTGCAGGACGGTCGTGTTTACTCTCTCCCCGGCAGCAAGTGTTTCCCTCTCTTTCGCTCGTGCCCGCGACTGCGTGCGAGAGACCTCTCTCTCGCACGCCCGTAAGACCTCGAGTCAGTCCGCCGCGTGTGTTTTGCCCAGGTTGGATTGGTTCCAGTCAGGTCGTATTATTTTTATTTTATTTATTTACCTATTCTTCTCTCTGTGTCCCCATTCTTCTGTTTTATTATTTTGTAACAATTACCTCGGACCGCCTGGATAGAGGCGGAGGCGGTTCGAGACACAAGTAGATACTCACCCACACACTAGGCTACACACCCAAGCCATGGCCCCCAACCAGACACTAATCTACTTATTGAGATAGATAAATATGTGTCATCGGTCCGTTGTTGTTGGAGTATGTACTCCAACAACTGTCTCCCTTCCCTCCGGATCACCCGTTGATCCAAATGATTAGAGCCGCCGATCCCCCCGCTAGCCCCTCAACCAGCTCCGAAGCTGACTCGCACCCTCGCTCGCCGGTTCTTGCATCCCCCGCGAACCCCCAACCCCAACCCCAACCATCAGCTCTCTTTCCCCTGTAAATTCACCGCTATCCAAATTCAATGAAGAACCCCCGTCTCAGATCACCCCCGTCATCTCTAAAAACAAAAAACGGAAGAACCGGTCTTCCGAGTCCCCCGTAAGCCCCGAGGCCTAACAGATTAGGCCCGCTGCCATGTCTCTGTCTCCGCTAACCCCAAAACCCACACCGCGTTCAAAAAATCCCCCCCCCCCCCCGCGCCCCGAACACTGATCCTTCAGAGCCCTAAATCCCCCACCGGTACCGCGAATACCGTAGCCTCACCGACCCCCGCGCCAATATACATCCGCGCTTACATCAGCCGGAACCCGCGTCCAGGTGGCGGAGTCCAAAAGCCACCGCGCAATAACTAAATTCTTGAGGGCGAACCATATCGCCTTCCATTCTTACTCACTCCCCGAGGAGAGGACTTTCCGATACATAGTCCGCACCGTCCCCACAAATCTCCCCACATCCGTCATCAAAAATGACTTAATCTCCAAAAACTTCCCGGTAATGGAAGTACATAGGATGCACCGTGCTAAAACCGCGTACCGGCCTGCAAAGGCATTTAACATGATCCTAGTAATTGCCGAGCCCACCGCCGCAGGTAGGCAGATTAGCCCCCTTCAATCCCTCTGCGGTATCAAAGACATCAGCGTCGAAAGCCCCAAATCCGCCAATATCATTTCACAATGTTATAACTGCCAAATGTATGGACATAGCCAAAGCAGATGCTTTGCCCCCCCGTTGCGTGAAATGCGCATGCAATCATGCCACCTCCGTCTGTGGGAAGGAGGCGGCAACCCCTCCCACCTGCGTGTTGTGCGGGCAGATCGGCCATCCAGCCAACTATGGCGGATGCCCGGCAGCCCCAGGCGCATTTCGCAGGTGGGAACAGAGCCAGAGTTCTTCAACGGCACCTTAAGCGCCGCCAGCTTCATAAACTACCCCCCCCCCCCACCTAGGGCATTCATCGCAAGTCTTTTCGACCTCCCCACACTATATCCCCCAAATGTTGCCTCTTTCAGGCGCACACCTCTTACATACGCCTTCGTCACCTCCCCCACCCACCAACCCTCCCTTTATACCATTAATTCCCATCATGTATAGTACGCCCATTTTAATAAACTCGACAAACGGACGGACAAAGCCCCACAGTCTAACTTCAGCGCTCTATAACGCTGACAGTCTCCTTAAACAGAGAGAAGAAGTCGCCGATCTTCTCAATAGACATAAAATAGCTATCCCCGCGGTCCAAGAAACTTACCTAAAACCCAAACATAGGCGCTTCAATATAGCCAAATATAGTCTCCTCCGTACTGACCGCCTACCGACTCAGGACCGACCCAAAAACCCCAATAGCGGTGTAATGGTACAGGAGAGTCAGTGCATTTGATACTTCATTTTGCGTGACAGAGGGCTAGCCCATCGCCGCGCTGTTTTGAATACGAGAATCGGTTCAGATAACGTTTGGGGTTTTGAGTAGCTCAGGGGCAAGTTAGCAAAAAACAATGAGCCGACGCGTGGGATGGTTCGAGGAAGGTTACAGGTCAGGTTTTTTTGTCGCATTCCTGCGGAATGTGTAGGGATCAGAGCCGATTTGGCTGCGCGCTGAATAAATTATGAATAACTAAATAATGGAAGGTTATTATGGAACGATACGGAGAAAGCTATTATGTTGACTGCAAATATACAATTGCGTTTGTTTGGTACGATTTGGCGAGTTTGACATCACGAGTCTGAATATCATTCTAGTGATCTTTGTCTAGCGCGCTAGCGGTCGGGAAGGCTTAAATTAATCGCAACAAGCTTTTATGGTCAGCGATCAACAGATTTTGTGTATCGGCAATACCGAATGACTTGAGTGATAACCTCGAAACTATAATTACGGACTCAGGACCACAGTTCATATCGAAAGTTTGGGAATTTGGTCTCAAACAGCTGGGGATTCGGGTCACTCATACGTCGGTGTATTGTCCAAATTCTAATAGCATAGAAAGAGTGAATCGCGAGCTAGGTCGGCTAATTAGAACTTATTGCGGCGGAAGTAATCGTAGTTGGGTAGACGTGTTAACGGACATTCAAAATTGCTACAATAATATCAAACACACAAGCACAGGCTTTGCGCCTAATGAGTTAGCGTTTGGTAGGCGGGAACCGTTAACTATTGACAAGGAATTAGGCGATGAATGGTTATTAGGTCATAGTGTGCGAGATACGGAACAGGTGCGGAATGTAGCGATAGAAAACTCTAAAAGTTCTAGTGAACGACGTAAGCGACAGGCAGACAAACGGCGTAAGTTAGAAGTCTATCGTATAGGTGATTATGTGAAACTTAAGAATTTTGTGCGTTCAAATAAAGAACATAAAATCATGAGGAAATTTTCATTGTTGTATAAAGGGCCTTATGTTATTTCGGCAGTGGTATATCCGAACTGTTATACTTTAGTAGATCCGGTTTCAATACTATAAATATAGCCAGGTATTATGTGAGGACGAATAAGGGCATAGATAAATAAGATAGTGTATAAAAGTTATATAATTAAGCTGAAAGCTGTAAATTTGAGTAACTACTTTGTAGATTTAAGGATCTTGCATGGTTTAGAAACAAAAACAAAAAAAAAAAAAAACAAAAAAAAATGTATATATATAGTAATACGAATTAGGATAAGTTGCGGGTAAGCGAGGTTGTATAGTTAGATAGATAAATAAGATAAGACAGGAGAGAGCTCAATCGAGTTGTGTAAATATTATATACATAATTGACAGATTCATCGGTCTGTGTACATGATTTGAGATGTCCGTACATATAGAGTAGATATGGACAAAGCATGGGTAGCATAGTGGTAATGAGATCCTTGCGCCATGTTAACTGAGATAAACAGTGTCTCAAGGTCTGGGAGGGGGCTGTAATGGTACACGAGAGTCAGTGCATTTGATACTTCATTTTGCGTGACAGAGGGCTAGCCCATCGCCGCGCTGTTTTGAATACGAGAATCGGTTCAGATAACGTTTGGGGTTTTGAGTAGCTCAGGGGCAAGTTAGCAAAAAACAATGAGCCGACGCGTGGGATGGTTCGAGGAAGGTTACAGGTCAGGTTTTTTTGTCGCATTCCTGCGAGATGTGTAGGGATCAGAGCCGATTTGGCTGCGCGCTGAATAAAATTATGAATAACTAAATAATGAAAGGTTATTATGGAACGATACGGAGAAAGCTATTATGTTGATTGCAAATATACAATTGCGGTTGAGGTATGAGATGGTGAGTTTGACACGACTAGTATGAATAGCATTCTAGTGGTCTTTGTTTCGCGCGCTAGCGGTCGGGAAGGCTTAATTAATCGCAACAAGCTTTATGGTCAGCGATCAACAGATTTTGTGTATCGGCCATACCGAATGACTTGAGTGATAACCTACGGTTGATCATAGTGAATATGCGTACACACAATTTGTAGAACGGCGGATCTGCATGGCATGGTTGAAATTAGACCCTGTGTAGTTAGTGATAAGAAGCTTCGCTTGGGCAGAGCGTGTTCGCAAAGGACGCCATTTTTTCTTTCAGACATGTGGGGTGTATCATTACGATTGCGGGGGAAGGGAGAGCATTCAGTCTCAGCGTCTAGCTACTGTGACAGTCGTCTTTCACGAGTTCTAAACAGTTTTAGTCTGCCGTGTTACGCGTCAGAACTGAACGAATTGTGATTGCGAAGTTTCAGTGGTTTTTCGTGAGTGTCTGAAGCGCCGAGATATACCTCGGTTCCTATCCTTTATATCAACCTACCCCAAATTCCAAAACTATCCTTGGGTCGTTAGATAAGAACTTGTAGGTTAACTGATCTGAGTCTGAGTCTGGGCTTGGAGCGACCCTAAATTCCTTTTTCCTTCACCATAGGGTTCCTGGACTGGCTCTTAGGATATTCGCGGGCTAATCCTCTCCTCATTTCTTTCGAGTAGCGAGTTTTGAAATTCCCACACACACAGTCATTAAACATACAAGCACATTCAAATCAAACTCAACCATTTTCGAGTGTTGTCGATAATGGACGTGGTATAACACTAGGGTTTTAGACTAGGCTAGACAGGAGTTTAGTTGCGGCTAAACCTAGGTTGGCAGGGCATAGGGAGACTGTTTGATCGATGAGGTTCAAACAAAGTTAAACCGGTGTCAACACAGATAACCTATCCTGTTGATATTTTGACAATTGAGTGTTGAGTGTTGTCGGGGACGCGCGAAGAGATCAAATTACAGTCTAAAGTTCATTGTTTAGGACCGGGTAGTTTGTTTTGCTTTGCCTTGGGTCAGTTTGGATTCAAGTTGCATCTTTAAATTAAATGTAAATTTCGCTGGAGGTCTTATGTGTAGGCTGAGTCAATATATATGATTAGGCTCAGTCGAGGACGTGCTGCGGCTAGTGGAATTCATAGTTCGGTATTTATCGAACTATGCACTTCGCTATGGTGTGGATTAGATCTCCTAAACCGCTAATGACTACGTTTCGATAACATCCAGCTCAAATTGCGCAGAGTTGAAGGTTTCAAAACGTTACGGACCTTTTGAGGTAACCGCTAGTTCAAACCCATTTCGGAAAATCAAATCGCAATTGTGTAAACCGGTCTTTTCGGATCGTTATTGCCGTGAACCAAATATATAATTGGAACCACCACAAGCCGCTTCTAGCGAGCACATGAAATATCATTGAGTACTCACGTCGTAAAACTACGACGGATATCTATACGATATCCCAAACAAATATTACAAATCGTGGTCGACCACTAAAAGAAGTTCCAAGCGCCCATATATATAAAAAAATAGATGGTACCATCACACAAAATATAACAAAGATCGATCTGGCGCAATACACCGCTGACTGATGCGAATTACCGGCTTGCGGACATATATGCTTTCTCTGTCTAACTGAAAACTGTAACTTCCTGAACCAAACTTCGTTCGACTATTGTACGCCTAACGAACTTCTCAACGAACGAGAAATTCGGACTTATCATTCTTAACTTACAAATCTTACAGCTGAATCGGGACATCTCTTTTGGGGTAGGTAGAATAGACGATCATAGCTACTGTTAGCGGTGGCTCGACCTTAGCCGTTTATGCCGTTACAGCGGTACCGCCATCTATTATAAAAAATTTTTGCAAGTTTCTTCTATAGTCACCCCCCAACTAGATAATTGCGAAGCAACTGCCATCCGCATTGCAATACTTCTTCCTCTTCTTGCAAGCTTCTATGGGTCAGGTCACGATCCCATAGAAGCTCTATTACACCAGTAGAAAGAGGGCGCGCGTTTGTCAAGTACTCCAGAAAGCAGTAAACGACGTCGGTGAATGGGCTCTCAAATGGAGAATAGAGATGAACCCCAAGAAAAGCGCAGCCGTGCTTTTCTCAAGGGGTAAGACTCGAGCTGACCGCGCGTCTTCTTCACT
Source organism: Argyresthia goedartella (assembly GCA_949825045.1). NCBI lineage: Eukaryota > Metazoa > Arthropoda > Insecta > Lepidoptera > Argyresthiidae > Argyresthia > Argyresthia goedartella. The sequence goes on along the minus strand of OX463824.1, from coordinate 16,561,252 downwards.
ACCCGAAATCACCCTCTTTGACCGCCCTATCCCCTGGGAAAATAAAGTGAAGTATTTAGGCGTGACATTAGACTCCCGACTAAACTTCAAATCCCTCATTAAAACGGTCCACGACAAAGCAGCCTTCTACATGAGTAGGCTTCACCCGCTCATGACTTCTCATAAATTGACGTGACAGGGGTGCGACTTTCAATAAAAGTGACGTGACAGGGGTGCGACTTGTATGTAAAAGCAAACTCCCATTGCGCTGCAAAATCACTCTATTTAAAACTTGCATCCGTCCGGTCTTCACGTATGCAAGTCCAGTCTTTGCACACTGCTCCCACTCCCTTAAGCTCCTTCAGGTTTTACAAAACCGCTTCATGCAAAAAGCCGTAGGTGCCCCGTGGTACATGCGCAACGTAGACCTCCATAGTGACTTTAGACTCCCCACAGTAAAGCAATATATGAAAGAAGCGTCCGATCCGAACGCTTCTTCATTAATGCATCTAGCCACCCAAACCCGCTTATAGTACAAGCATCCCTTTATGATCCGACCCCAGATATAAATAAGAAACACCTTTTCAAAAGGCGCCCCAAAGACGTCCTCCTAGAACCGGAGGACGATATCACGAAAGCTCTTAAAGCTCAACTACCCCCTGCCCCCTCAGGCACGTCAACTTGACGAAGGCTGTGTTGCCGAAGCACTACAGCGTCTCAGATACCAAATTTGGATTGAATGAGATCGCCGTCTTGATTCGACGAACACACAATCTCCCCCTGCCCTTTTAAACCTCCCGGACTGAGGTCAGAGCCCCCCTAAATGACCCAAATATAAAGTAGCTTAGGATTAGGATAGGTTTTTAAAAATTATATATAACCACCTCTTAGTAGTGGGGGCTATCTGCCCCCCTAACATGCCGCTATCATGCCCGTTGACTATGAGCTGATGTCCACTCATAAAATCGGGTAAGCAGGCAAACTCCTCCCATATATATCATATACACATATATATCGCCCAAAAGGGAAAATTGCAGGTAGAAAGCCTTCAGCATATAACGAGGCCTTGGCTCACAGTTAATTCTTAATAAGACAACTGTAAACATAAAGGGGTTGTTTTTAGTCCGTATACCACACGAGCTGATGCCCGCTCAATATGTGGGGACCCGGACATAGCAGGGAGGTCTGACTCCTACCACCACGCACAAAAGTGCGCGTCACGACGCAAGGTTATTTTGTAGGTTGAAGTGTAAACATTTCTTAAAACGGATCTCCGTAATAATTAATTATCTATAAATAGAATTAAGCACAGCGACAAACAAATTTTAATGTGCCAGCATAAATAAAGTATAGACACTTTGATATCTATTGTGAAAACCAGTGCTGAAAGTGAATAAAGGATTAAACCAGTGATAAAAGTGAAAAAGGACGCTTACTACAAAGCTTAAATAAGGAACAATAAAAGTGACGTGACAGGGGTGCGACTTTTATGTACAATTGAAATGAAATTCAGTGGATCTCCGTCATATTAACACATGTAAATATTGTGACGATTTGGCGTCAGTACAAAGTCCACAAACGACCGACGTATCCCAGGCACCTCGTTAACTATATGAGATTTTCAACACATGCTTAGCAAGACTTGATAGCCCAGTGGTTTAACACGTCTTCTGTACGACAAGCATCTCGGGTTCAAATACAGTCTCGGGCATCACTTTTTCTTTTTCTTCTTTTCTTTGTGGCAGCGTATTGTGGCGACATCTTTGAGAGAATCCCTACACATGATGGTGGCTTACCATTGATATCATTGATAGTCACTAATTGAAAAGACCAACGACCGGACCAAGAAAGCTAACTTATTCAACAACCCCGCCACTAGGTGTCGCTAGCTGTATATTGAGGGCTTTACATTTAATTAGCAAGATGCATTGCAACATATGCAACGACACTATCCTTGGCTCCGAGCTGCTGACATGCATCAAATGTCACCACCACTACCACCATAATTGTCTCAACATGACAAAGGCACACTATATGGGAAACCTATCACGACTGAAGATAAATTATGTATGTCCAGTATGCCAGAGTACAGCGGCAGCGCGACAAAATATACCTTTCCCAGATCGGTCGCCCAAATCACCCATCAATGGAAACAGTAATACTTTAACTCCATGTACGGGGGAAAAGAATATCACACGCAGGCCACGGCGAATTATTTCCAGTTCCATTCGTCAGGAAAGCTGTGACGATTCAATCCTAAATCTGTCTTCACAAAGCCTACCTAATGTAAAGGATCATGAGGAGCTAAATGACTTGCGAGATAATAACAAGAGACTTCGCTCAGAGCTTGATACCGCAAACAATGAGTTTGACCATTTAAGCATGGAGATATTAAGTCTCAAACAAACATTAGCTGAGAATAATAGAAAAATAGATCTATGTAAAGCAGTAGGTCTCTGTGGATCATCGCCATCAAGAAATAAGTCAGCACCGTCAGCACCAATATTCTTCTCGCCACAATACCGCAAACTCACACCAAATGTGATACAAATCGGCTTCCCTCGGAAGACTACACGAGAATTTACGAGCAGAGTGGTTGGACAGATGAACACAGCAAGAAATTCGAATTCCCAAGAACACAGATTTGGCGTTCAAAGCAAATGAAACCCTTGCATCAATATACATCGACAATACAAGCAATACCAAGGACACTAAATGTCATCAGCAAACGCATAATAAACGTCGAGTAATGATTTTAGGAGATGAGCAAGGAAGGGTAATGTCCATAATCCTTCAAGAACTTTTGGGTACCAATTTTGCTGTAGAGTCTATTATTAAACCTAATGCTACCATGGATAACGTTCTGAGATCATCATCGCTTTGCCAAAATTATGGTAAAAATGATGTTATTATTGTGATTGGAGGCTCAAATGATAAGGACCCACTCAAATTACAATCCTTATTGTACTATAACCTTAGTAATCTTAAAAACAATGTTATAATCTGTAAAGCTGCTAGAAGCAAATATCTAAACAAAAACATGGTTAACGCAACTTTTAGGCACTTATGCTCACGTTTTGTAAACACCACTTTCTTGAACACGGACGTAAATTATAATTTCGGAAATGTTCAGCTCAACAACAATGAGTACACGTGCAGGCAATTACTACAAGAAATTCTTAGAATCGGCTATGCTCAGAAACTTTCAGATTACAAAGGATCCCAAATGAAGCGTCGTACTGAATTGCCTGTACTTGTAAATGTAGAGACCCAGACTGACCGTCTTACTAAATTGCCTGCAGTAGTTAATATAGAGACCCAAACGGACTATGTTGAAATCAATCACAAAGATAATGGTAACGAAAACGAACATAATTTTAATGACAATGATAATATAGATAATAATTCGAATATTAATAATAATGATAATATTTTTTTTCGTGCATAACTGCCTTAATATATTTCACCAAAATATCAACGGTCTTGTTCACAAATCGGACTTGTTAACTGCACACTTAGAAGAGCTTAAAACGACCGGAGTATCAGTAGATGTATTAGGAATAACGGAGCATAACATGATCGAGACCGATATATACTCACTGAATATTGAAAACTACACGCTAGCTACATATTCTGCCAGAAGCACCCGAAGTGGCGGAGCGGCGGTACTTATTAAAAATAAACTTAACTATAATGTAATTGATATAGCGAACTGTAATATCACCAATGCTGTTGAATGCTGTGGCATCACTCTGACTGACCACAATATAAATATTATTTGCGTTTACAGAAAAGCCAAGTACGATGTAAAGACTTTTGAGACCTTCTTTACAAATCTGGACAAACTGCTATCAAAAATTTCACAAAATAAAAGAAACTATTTTGTGTGGAGATTTTAACATCGACCGACTTAAATCTAACAGATTCGTGGTTGAATTTGAAAATCTGCTATCAAATTATAATCTTAAACTCACATTCAATGAACCAACACGTTTAACTAGTGGAACATGTTTAGACAATTTTATCCATAATATACAAGGCTGTGAGGCTGAGATAGTAGAATTTGCGCTTTCCGACCATACTGGACAAATACTTATATGCCCGGTTCAAAACCTTTTCAGCTTCCAAAATTGGTCAATTTATAGGCAAGATTATAGCGTTGAGTACTTAAATAAGTTCAGGAAACACATTCCAAGTCTTAGCTTTGCTGAAGTGTATAGCAGCAACGACGCCAATGAGGCTTTTAATGAGCTCCATCAAATGTTTAAACTTCTATATGATTTGTGTTTTCCAAAAATCAAGATTCGGATGACAAGCAATAAACGACCAAAGTGGGTGACGAAAGGAATACAATTATGTTCAAAAAAGAAAAGAATGTTATTATGGCAATCAAGACAGTATTCTAGCCAACAAAATAAACAGATTTACAAAACTATTCAAAGAGACTTAAAACAATTATAAAACTGACACAAAAATCTCAAAATGAGTATTTAATTAAAACATCAAATAATAAATCGAAGGCTACATGGAAAATAATAAACAGCTATAATAATAATAAGACGAAACCAAAAGATGACATAAAACAAATTAAAATTGATGGCCAAATTTTTAATGATCCGCAAGAAATTTCGCAATTATTTAATGATTTCTACATCGATCAAATAACACAACATCGCATGAATCATACTCTCACAAATAATCGCATATCCGTGCCTTTTAATCCCAATTCATTATTTTTAATGCCAACAACTCCGACCGAGGTATTTAAAATAATAATAAACCTAAAAAACAGTAATAGTACTGGGTATGACAACTTGTCAACAAAGGTTATCAAATATGTGGCGGATCTGATAGCACCAGTTTTGAGCAGTATTATTAACCTATCAATCCAGCAAGGCATATTTCCAGAAAAGCTCAAAACCTCAGTCATACGACCTCTGTTTAATGAGTTGCTATAGACCGGTTGCGCTGATCCCCATCCTATCAAAAGTTTTTGAAAAAGTATTTTACAATGCTCTTTATCAATACTTCGAGAAAAAAGGGCTATTTGTGGAAGAACAGAAGGGGTTTAGAAAGGGAAGAACGATAGACCTAGCTATATATGATTTTTTGGTACAGGTGATAACACATGTGGATAAAAAGATCCCTGTGTCCGCGTTATACATGGATATGACTGAAGCATTCGACTTCGTTGACCACGCCATACTGGTAAATAAACTTTATGCTTATGGTGTTCGGGGTAATGTGCTAGAACTTGTTAAAAGCTATTTGAGCAACAGAGTACAGTAAACTCAGATCTCCAGAATCAACCCTAAAACGAAAACAGAAATTCAGTACTTGTCAGACCCGAGAATTGTACAATATGGAGTGCCGCAGGGTAGCGTGTTGGGACCATTATTGTTCCTTATTTATATCAATGATCTTCCTGCATCGGTATCTCATCCAATGGTGTTGTTTGCAGATGACAGTACCATGATTGCTGGAGTGTCAAGACAAAAACACAAATGAATCAGACATTAATAATTCTCTAAAAACCATTGTTGGATGGCTAGAACGTAATCATCTTTTGATTAATCTTGACAAAACAAACATTATGACATTTAAAAATAATTACAATCAATCGACGAATAATAATCTTGACATACACTATAATAATAAGATAATCGACACAGCAAATATAACAAAATTTTTAGGACTTTACATTGATGCACACTTGACATGGAAACCACAAATAGATCATTTATGTAAAAAGTTAAGTCAGTTTTCTTAGGCACTCTACATCTTTTCAAAAGTAACTGGACAATCGGCTTTACTAACAGTCTACCATGCCTTCGTCGCCTCAAGTTTAGGATATGGGATTATATTCTGGGGGAACTCTACCGACAAAAATAAGGCGCTAAAAGCACAGAAACGGTGCATAAGGTCAATCTGTAAACTAAAGCCAACAGATAGCTGCATTCCTCATTTTAAAAGATTAAAATTATTAACGTTGCCATCATTATATATATATGAGACAGCTCTATTTGTAAAGACAAACTGGCAATTATTTAAGAAAATGAATAGTAAAAGAGAGGTCAAATTAAGTGCTCCTTTACGCTCCACTGCGTTTTATGATAAGAGTATTTTAGGTATGGCGCCAAGGCTCTATAATAAGTTACCGAAATCAATTAGGGATGCTAACCAACTGCACTCATACAAGGCTTTACTGAGAAATTTCCTGGTCGAAAAGGCTTACTATAGTGTGCAGGAAGTCTTAGATGATAAATTGACAATGCATTAAAATAAAATATTGAATAATGATTACGACATGTACTAATATTAACTATAATAATTCATTTGTTATATAACTATATTGTACTAAAATAATAATTGTTAATAATATGTAAATTTTGCTAATTTATTTAATTACATATGTGATACAAAATTTGTATGTCTACATGGCAGAATATAGAGAAACTCTATGTGGCATTCTCTGTAAGAACTGTTGTAAACCTATATTCATGCAAATAAATACTACTTTACTTTACTTTACTTTACTCCTGGGCATGGGTAATTCCATTTTATCCCCTCCAACAAAAAAAATTAAAATAAAAACTTATTATTTCCGACGGTTAGCGTATTTTGAAATCATCTATAAATCCTCTAATGAAGCATATAAAAATCAGCAAAAGCATCTGAAACGGCCGTCTTTCCAAAGGCTAGCCTTAACACGTGCTCATGATGCATGGGAGACCTAGAATGGGTAGAAGAATGATGAATGCGATGGATTGTTTCGACTGAAGTAATTTAAGAAACATGAATTTAATGGTTTTCTTGTTGTCGACGGAGTTGGCACTGAGGGAGGCTCATTATATTGATATGGCTTGTATTTCCTGAACACGGCATGTACATGCCGTGTTCAGGAACATCCGTATCATAAACAACCATCCGCAACAGCTGCTAGTGATGAGCAGCCCCCCGCGCTTGTAGAGCCTTGTCATGTAGGTACTGCAATAGTGTGCTTGCTGCATACCATGCAAATGCCTTTGTTTCTCGATTGAGATCGATTCCATTTTGTTTGAATTATTTTGCTGTGAACGAAACGTAAAAGCAATATTGACAAATGGGCGTGACATCAACATCAACTGTCAAATCAAACGTCAAAATTACCGTCTATTGGAACGCGAGGTTCAACTTCAACTTCAACTTTAACTAATGGCAATCTGTCCTGATAATGCCAGACAATTTCTGCCAGTATCATGTAGTGGAGGCACATGTGAAGGGACGCGGGGCAAATCTTAAATTGGCTGAAGACTTTTTAGTAGGTGTCTATCTGAAATAAAGTCTTACATTATTGGTTAGTTCCATGCAATATTTACATAACACACACAAAATAAACTAAGGAACAACACAAACAATAACATAAAGGGAAGGAAGGGGATATCCATTATAATTTTATTTTGTTAATATAGATAAATTTAGCTAATAAAAATACTATCTTTGGGTTGGGGAATAGAGAAAGAAGGTGGCGAATATTAGAAGGGATAGGGAGATCGATTGAGGGTATTAGGGAGTACAAGGAATCAAGGCCATAAATGGGGCAGTTAAAGAAAATATGGTCAACGGACCCATCCTCAAGACCGCACTCGCAAATGGAGGAATCTCTGATTTTTATTTTCTTTAAAAACACTGGAGAACAGCTGTGACCTAAGCGTATTCTGCATAAAATTGACACTAATATCTTTGGTAGTTTTTTAAAAATTAAAAACCATAGTTTGCTTGGAATACTTGGCTGAATTGAAGCGTAAAAAGCTCCTTTATTTCGACTTGATTCATGCCACGCATCCGACCAAGTCTTCTAAAGATCTTTACCGGGAATTCTGAGCAAGTCATAACAGTGGTTAGAGAAGTACTTTCGATTACTGTTATTATCTAAGGCCGCACGTTTAGCCAACTCATCAACGTGATCATTACCAATAATGCAAGAATGACTAGGGATCCAAACCAAAATGACAGCAAAATTTTTTGGGGATATTTTTGATTTCCATAATAATATTACTATGCACTTTTGATTTAAATTGGTTTTGTTGGAGGGCTTGTAAGCAACTTTTGGAGTCCGAAATTATTAAAGATTGTCTTATATTATGGGATTCAATAAACAAGCAATCTTCCAAGATCGCAAGGCATTCTCCTGTGTACACTGAGCTTTGAGGCGGGTTATGAAGTTTATTTTCTATTTTAGAATTTTGAAAGTATACTGCGAAACCAGTCGGAACTGTCTCTTCCAGCCTGGAGGCGTCAGTATAAAAATATTGCCAGTCTTCCCATCTTGATCTTAAAACCGAGTTGAAGAACGAGTTTGCTAAAGGAGAACCTTTTACAATATTAAGTTCCAAAATAATTTTCGGAGTGAAGAGGACAGTTGGCAGGGGGAAACAATATAATGGTAATTTATCTTTTCGGATGATTGGGCAGGAGTCCTCGATGTTTTGAAGCTTTCGGAAACTATTGAGAATAAGAGGAGGACTCTTACATTTCCAATATTCATTACGAATATTGCAAATATTATTAAGGGATTCTAATTTAAAAAAAGAGGATAATTTGAGAATAAATAAGCCTTATATATAAACCGGTCAGAGAGATATTGTCTCCTTAGAATCAAATAAGGATCTCCGCACTCCACCTGTAAGGCATTGATAGGAGATGATTTCATGCATCCAGTTATAATTCTAAGTGCCTTAGATTGGATACCATCCAATTTGCAAAGAGCCAGTTTACTACAAGGTTCTAAAAGATAGGATCCATAGTCAAGTACACTCCTAATGAGGGCATTATACATCAATTTCAACAACGACCCGAATGGCCGAGTCGGCAGTGACGCTGCCTACGAAACCAAGGGTCCCGGGTTCGAGTCCCGGTGGGGGCAAATGTTTGTTTGATGAGAACGGATGTTTGTACCCTAGTCATGGTTGTTTATCTATCTAAGTATAATATTTATCTATATATGTATATATATCGTTGTCTAGTACCCAAGATACAGGGAATCCTAGTTTGGGGCTAGATCAAGTGTGTAAAAGGTGTCCAAGGTATTATTATTATTATTTCAGAGTAAATGGGTGGGCACCCCACCATACATCAGAGAGAACTCGAAGAATATTTATTGTCTTTTCGCATTTATTAACAATATAATTTAGATGAACGGAACCAGATAATTTTGAGTCTAGGAATACGCCTAAGAATTTTACAGAATTACGAACAGGGATAGAGGAATTGTTTATTTTTAAATCTATGTCAGTAATGTCCCTCTTTCTAGAAAACACTACCACAGTGCTCTTAGAAGCTGATAGATTGAGACCATTGGATAGCAGCCAAGCATTCAATGAGTTGAGAGAGACTTGCATTGACTCCCCAGCATCTTCAACACTTGAGCTAGGAATGTACAGACACAGATCGTCAGCATATTGTAAATTTTGACAATCGTTATTTAGGGAAGCATGAAGAGAAGCAGTTTAAATATTATATAGTAGAGGACTGAGAACAGATCCCTGGGGGAGGCCTCTCCACACCGTACGGGGTTCAAAGCTCTCGCCAGGGATACGAAGTGAGATTTATTACTTGATTACTCCGGTTCAGCGTCGGAGAGGCTGGTAATCTGTCAAACAGGACCTCCTAGTACGGATACCAGTCTCTTACATAGATAAGACAAAACGCATAGCACCGAAGTTAAACTATGTTACACCATATAAAGCTATGTGAGAGAACAAAATAAACTTTTTGTATTTTGTATTGATCTGGACATAAGCAGACTGCAAATGCAGTTTCTCATTCTTAGAGGGATGTTCAGCTGTTGTAACTTGTACCTGAGCACCGAAAGAAGTACATTGTCATAAGCAGCAGATATGTCCAAGAACACAGCTAGGACAGATTGTTTTTTGGAGAAAGCTAGCCGAACATCAGTGATGAATATGCTAAGACTATCAGATGTACTGTAGCCTTTGCGAAAACCAAATTGAGATTGAGCAAGGATAGACTTCACAAACCACTCCAATCGATTCTTAATGAGATGCTCTAGGGTTTTTGCCAAGATCGAGGACAGGGCTATAGGTCTATAATGATCAGCTACATCCGGGGACTTGACGGGTTTCAGAAGGGGGATAACGATTTGTACCTTCCAAGAGTCTGGAACATGTATTATAAAAAATGTTCACAAGTTTTAACAGATAGTCTAAAGCTGGCAGGCCTGCATTTGTTAGAAATGAATATGGGAATCCATCCATCCCAGGGGCTGAGTCGCGGACATGGGATAATACTGATTGAAGTTCTGCAATGGAAAATGAAGCATCCAAAGGGTCATTGATAGTAGGTAATGTATGGGAATTGCAAGATTTCTCTAGGAGAGGGACATAGTCAGGAGCCAATTTATTAAGGAAATTTATAGCAATATGATGGGGGATGCGGGGAGAGTTATGATTAACACAACCCCTTCTATATCTGTTAATATAATGCCAAACCAAACTAGCTGGAGTTGATGGAGAAAGAGTGGAACAAAATCGTTTCCACCCCTGGTATTTTTTCTTTCTAAAGAGACGTCTGGATCTAGCCACTATTTTACGATAGCTAACTAGGTTATCAACGGTCATAGCAGATATGTAGATTACTTCAGCATTATTGGGAGCTTTGATTATTTCTGTACACTTTCTATCCCACCATGGTGGAGAAGATACTTTTTCAGAAGCCGAGTTCTTAAGCGGGATCGATTCATCAGCAGCAGATGTTATAGCGTGAGTGAATTGGGAGTAGCAATCAACAGCATTGCCCTCATGAACATCAGGAAGAGAGCTGGTGAGTAGGCTAAGTTTATCAGAATAACCATCCCAGTTGGCTTGAGACACACGGTACTTTAATAAGGGGTTGAAGTCCCTGTGGGGGATGGATGACGAGGGAATGGTCATTTTTAATGGGAAGTGGTCACTACCATGTGTAAGGTTCAACCTATACCAGAAGATCAGGGAAGCCAGGTCTGGGGAACATAGTGACAAGTCAACATAGCTCTTGTTTTGATTTGGGGGAGTAAATCGTGTAGCTGAACCATCATTCAGCAAACATAGGTTTAAGTCATCAAAAAGATCTACTAGGGCCCTACCAAAACTGTCGTTGCGAGGGGTACCCCAAGCCGAGTGATGGCCATCAAAGTCACCTTATATTATATAAGGAGGGGTTAAAACTGAAAATATACGTCTTAAATCTGGAAGAAAGGTTAGATTAGGATGATAAAGATAAAGATAAAGGTAAAGATGTTTATTTGCTAAGATAAGGGTACAAGTAGGTGGTAGTATAATATTTAAGAACACCTTATCAGCTATTAATTTTAGCATGCAAATATTTAGTTTTGTACAAAATTAATAATAATATTTACAGTAACTATCAATTAATTACATTTATGATTGAGGAATTCGTCTATTGAGTAAAAGCATTTGACCATTAACCATTTCAACAGATCTGACCTAAACCTATTTACTGGGAGCTGTTTTATGTGCTCGGGTATTTTATTAAATATTTTACACACATTGCACAACAATTGTTTAGATATAGTGTTGTTCGTGGAATGTGGTTATATACTAATCTAGTAGAGTTTCTTGTATTTCTCGAGTACTTTTCCTTAGCCGTTATAAATAATTTTGGGTTAGTTTTTACAAATTTTCCAATTTCGTGGATGTATAAACACGGCAAGGGTAATATATTTAACTTGATGAACATAGGTTTACACGATTCAAAGGGGGCTATACCGCAAATGGCACGTACACATTTTTATTGTGCAATAAAAACATCATTTATGTCAGTGCCATTTCCCCAAATCACAACACCATATCGTAAATCAGATTCAACATAACCATGATACGCAATAAGGGCAGTGTTTTATTCGTTGTATTGCGAAGTCTGCTTAATACAAATACAAATCTATATTTTTTTTACATACAATGTCAATGTGAGTTTTCCAATTTAAATATCGATCTATGTTAATACCTAAAAATGTCACACTATTAGCCTCCTCTAGAATTTGTCCATTATAATTAATATTTAAAGTCATGTCTCTATTAAATCTATCAAAATTATTAAAATTAATATACATTGTTTTACTTAAATTAACCTGTAAATGATTATTATTTAACCAGTGAATTATACTTGTGATTGCAACATTAATGTCAGTCTCATGAAGAGAAATTTCATCATCAATTTTACGCGTTACGTTTATTGATATGTCGTCCGCAAACAAAATACAGCTATGATTTGTTACCTCGGGTATATCATTGATGTAAAATAAAAATAGCAGAGGTCCAAGAACACTGCCTTGTGGCACTCCAAATTTATTCAATCGAAGGTCAGATTTATAGCTATTTTCTACATTTTTGTCATTTATTCTACTTACTTCTACAAACTGTGACCGATTATTCAAGTAGGATTTTATCCAATCCAGTGCAGGTCCTCTAATGCCATTTGCTTCGAGTTTAGGCATCAGTTGGTCATGTGCTACAAAGTCAAACGCTTTCGACATGTCAAAAAAGAGAACTGTACTAAAAAATTTAATGTCTACATTATGTGCAATTCCATCGACAAGTTTAAAAGCTGCTAGTGTCGTGGATTTATGTTTTTGAAACCCATGCTGCTCCGGAGTTAGTATGTTGAATTTGTCAATGAAATTAGTGAGTCTATTCTGCATAGCTTTTTCAAAAATTTTGGAAAATGAGGCGAGATGAGGGGTATATATGGAAAGTATAGAAATACCTTGAACAACAACGCCTACTACACTAATTTCATTATTATGGGGGGAATAGGAATTGAAATAGGACAAACACAATTATTTACAAATAGGGCTGAACCGCCCCCACTGCCATCCTGCCTATCATCGTGGAAAGAGCAATAGCCGCGCAGGTTAAAGCGTCTTCCTGGCTTAAGCCAGATCTCCGTGATGGCAAAGACAAGAGGGGAATGTTTATTTATAAAAAAAAATGTCATTTATTTTTAATTCAACCCTTCTCGCGTTCCATTGAAGAATGGCCAGTGGAGCCATTAAAACGGTTTACAAATAAGAGGAGTTGTTAAGCTACGTGGTCAGGTATAGAATTGTTACTGGAAATCATTGAGGTGAGGAGTGACAGCACTAATGATATAATATTATCTGCTGGAGAGAACTGAGTTTGAGATTGGCTTTATAAAGCACAAACATTCTGTGGTTCGGGTATTGTGAAAGAGTTAATAATGTTCTGATGGGATATCTTGTCATATCCGGACGGGGTGAATTTATTAGGTTTTGGGGATTTAAAGATAGTTTTTCTGTAGCCAGAAGCAGAAGGAGCAGAGAAAGGTGGCGAAGACTGGGTTTGATAAGTTTGGGAGGCTGATACCTCCGCATAGGACCTGTATGGAGCAGGGAAGCATTTAGATGATTCTTCATAAGATATGTTCTTCTCTGCCATAATAGTTTTAATGTTCTTTTGTCTTAATTGCTCCGGACAATCTTTACTTGTGGCCAAGTGATTGCCACAGCAAAAGAGACAAGATGGGTTCTTGTTGCATGAATCAGTAGTATGGTTTTCACCGCATTTCGAGCACCTAGGCTTGAATCTACACTTTGGTTTCGTGTGCCCATATCGGCAGCAGTTGAAGCATTGGACTGTGGGGTATTGATACAGTTTCACAGGTAAGGATGTATAACAAGCAAATACTCTAGTTGGGAGCACTTGCCCATCAAAGGTGGCTATGACCGATTGGGTAGGTTTCCATTCCGATATATCCTGAGAAGTAACCTTCCGGTTAATTCTTCGGACCTTCAGTATTTTTCCTTTTCCATCGGGGACTTGAATGTTTAGTAGGACCTCTTCATCAGTCCAGTCCTGCGGGACATCACTTATTACACCCATGCGGGTGATATTATAGGTGGGAATGCTGGCAATAAATCCTTTGTCAAATAGTTTGGTATAGATCAGGAAGCAGTTAGCTTGCTCTGGTTTAGTGAACTCCACAGAGACTCTATTTCTCCCAACCCGCTTGATCCCATCAGGTTTGATACCAATAGTGTGATTGTTCATGAGAAACTTTCCGAACCTGACCGGGTGCATGGTAGATCCAGAACGTTCATCAGTATCAGATCGGGATACATGAACTAGGAAGGGAGCTTTATCTGAGGTCGATTACCTCATTCTGCCAGTGCTTTTATGAATCTTATTTACTGGTGTTGATTTTTCGATTGCACTCGGGTCTTCAACTTGGGGACGCTTAAGTTTCTTAGCCTGCCCATCACAAGCAATGTCCTCTGAGTCAGATGAAGATTTGTAATAATTATTATCTCTTACGGGCGAGAAGGGCGGAGCAGGGGGAGATGAGGCGTTGGAGGACCCATCGAATAAATCCTGGGAAGCTTTATTTTTGTCAGGGGGTTCAGGCTCAATTTCATCCATGATTAAGGAATGTTACATCCCCAAACACGGAAGAAAAAACAAACACTGTGTACCACTTACCAAGTAGAAAGCAGCGGGCGGAAGCGGCACCGAGCGGAAATTGCCAAAAAGAAACTAAATTTTCAATTCTCCAATGTGCTCACCATCAACACTTTCTAGCGAATCGGAACGCGCGGTTGTGGGGACGTTTCGCGGAACTAAATCATATTCATTCCATGACTTGGAAATTCGATTTTTATTGAATAGTTGACGCGGTGACGACCCAGTATCGTTGTTAACCTAGTGCGTGATAAACTCGGGCATTTAATTGAGTAATCCGGGTGAGGTGAACATCCCAGTTCCCAACCTTCATGTCAATCTCTACGTAACTCCTCCCAACTCTCGGCCTCACGATGTCTGACGAAGAATACGAGGACTATGTGGTGACTCCGGCTAGGATCAAGGCCCTTGACTTCAGGCCTCAGAGGGAGATACTGATCAGCAACCGACACCGAACAATTACGACGACACCGAAAGAATGATAGGAATTAATCACTATAGGTACCTAACTAACTCGACGTCTACATCATATACTTATATATTTATATATATTACAAATATGTATTATACTTATATACTTTTTTCATCTTCAGCATAATCTACATTCCAAATACTTAAATGTTATTAAAAAAATATTATGATATCACAACATAGGCGTAAGAACAGTAACTGACTACATTTAATATTTTTTTCTCTTTTTAATAAGTGTTATAAGTATTTTATAAAATTGTATTTCTCGTAAGTGTAAGTTTAATTGCTTTTGTTTTATAAAATTGTGTGCGAATCTAAACAAACTACCAATCAAATGGTAATTATGCCTACAAGCGCCCACAACGCAGGCTGCGCCTAGTGTGGGAGCTACCTCTCAACGCCCTCTAAATTTTCCTAAGCCCCTATTTCCACCCCACACCACCTACCCCCTTGGACAAGGCTTCGGGCAACGGCCCCATTTCCTCCAACGGCACCTTAAGCGCCGCCAGCTTCATAAACTACCCCCCCCCCCCCACCAAGGCATTCATCGCAAGTCTTCTCGACCTCCCCACACTATATCCCCCAAATGTAGCCTCTTTCAGGCGCACACCTCTTACATACGCCTTCGTCACCTCCCCCACCCACCAACCCTCCCTTTATACCATTAATTCCCATCATGTATAGTACGCCCATTTTAATTAACTCGACAAACGAACGGACAAAGCCCCACAGCCTAACTTTAGCGCTCTATAACGCTGACAGTCTCCTTAAACAGAGAGAAGAAGTCGCCGATCTTCTCAATAGACATAAAATAGCTATCCTCGCGGTCCAAGAAACTTACCTAAAACCCAAACATAGGCGCTTCAATATAGCCAAATATAGTCTCCTCCGTACTGACCGCCTACCGACTCAGGACCGACCCAAAAACCCCAATAGCGGTACCGCCATCTATAATAAAAAATCTTTGCAAGTTTCTTCTATAGTCACCCCCCAACTAGATAATTGCGAAGCAACTGCCATCCGCATTGCAATACTTCTTCCTCTTCTTGCAAGCTTCTATGGGTCAGGTCACGTTCCCATAGAAGCTCTATTACACCAGTAGAAAGAGGGCGCGCGTTTGTCAAGTACTCCAGAAAGCAGTAAACGACGTCGGTGAATGGGCTCTCAAATGGAGAATAGAGATGAACCCCAAGAAAAGCGCAGCCGTGCTTTTCTCAAGGGGTAAGACTCGAGCTGACCGCGCGTCTTCTTCACTACCCGAAATCACCTTGTTTGACCGCCCTATCCCCTGGGAAAATAAAGTGAAGTATTTAGACGTGACATTAGACTCCCGACTAAACTTCAAATCCCTCATTAAAACGGTCCACGACAAAGCAGCCTTCTACATGAGTAGGCTTCACCCGCTCATGAGAAGTAAAAGCAAACTCCTATTGCGCTGCAAAATCACTCTATTTAAAACTAGCATCCGTCCGGTCTTCACGTATGCAAGTCCAGTCTTTGCACACTGCTCCCACTCCCTTAAGCCCCTTCAGGTTTTACAAAACCGCTTCATGCAAAAAGCCGTAGGTGCCCCGTGGTACATGCGCAACGTAGACCTCCATAGTGACTTTAGACTCCACACTGTAAAGCAATATATGAAAGAAGCGTCCGATCCGAACGCTTCTTCATTAATGCATCTAGCCACCCAAACCCGCTTATAGTACAAGCATCCCTTTATGATCCGACCCCAGATATAAATAAGAATCACCTTTTCAAAAGGCGCCCCAAAGACGTCCTCCTAGAACCGGAGGACGATATCACGAAAGCTCTTAAAGCTCAACTACCCCCTGCCCCCTCAGGCACGTCAACTTGACGAAGGCTGTGTTGCCGAAGCACTACAGCGTCTCAGATACCAAATTTGGATTGAAAGAGATCGCTGTCTTGATTCGACGAACACACAATCTCCCCCTGCCCCTTTAAACCTCCCGGACTGAGGTCAGAGCCCCCCTAAATGACCCAAATATAAAGTAGCTTAGGATTAGGATAGGTTTTTAAAAATTATATATAACCACCTCTTAGTAGTGGGGGCTATCTGCTCCCCTAACATGCCGCTATCATGCCCGTTGACTATGAGCTGATGTCCACTCATAAAATCGGGTAAGCAGGCAAACTCCTCCCATATATATCATATACACATATATATCGCCCAAAAGGGAAAATTGCAGGTAGAAAGCCTTCAGCATATAACGAGGCCATGGCTCACAGTTAATTCTTAATAAGACAACTGTAAACATAAAGGGGTTGTTTTTAGTCCGTATACCACACGAGCTGATGCCCGCTCAATATGTGGGGACCCGGACATAGCAGGGAGGTCTGACTCCTACCACCACGCACAAAAGGGCGCGTCACGACGCAAGGTTATTTTGGAGGTTGAAGTGTAAACATTTCTTAAAACGGATCTCCGTAATAATTAATTATCTAAAAATAGAATTAAGCACAGCGACAAACAAATTTTAATGTGCCAGCATAAATAAAGTATAGACACTTTGATATCTATTGTGAAAACCAGTGCTGAAAGTGAATAAAGGATTAAACCAGTGATAAAAGTGAAAAAGGACGCTTACTACAAAGCTTAAATAAGGAACAATAAAAGTGACGTGACAGGGGTGCGAAGTGAGTAAAACCTTTTATGTACAATTTAAATGAAATTCAGTGGATATTCGTCATATTAACACATGTTAATATTGTGACGATTTGGCGTCAGTACAAAGTCCACAAACGACCGACGTATCCCAGGCACCTCGTTAACTATATGAGATTTTCAACACATGCTTAGCAAGACTTGATAGCCCAGTGGTTTAACACGTCTTCTGTACGACAAGCATCTCGGGTTCAAATACAGTCTCGGGCATCACTTTTTCTTTTTCTTCTTTTCTTTGTGGCAGCGTATTGTGGCGACATCTTTGAGAGAATCCCTACACATGATGGTGGCTTACCATTGATATAATTGATAGTCACTAATTGAAAAGACCAACGACCGGACCAAGAAAGCTAACTTATTCAACAACCCCGCCACTAGGTGTCGCTAGCTGTATATTGAGGGCTTTACATTTAATTAGCAAGATGCATTGCAACATATGCAACGACACTATCCTTGGCTCCGAGCTGCTGACATGCATCAAATGTCACCACCACTACCACCATAATTGTCTCAACATGACAAAGGCACACTATATGGGAAACCTATCACGACTGAAGATAAATTATGTACGTCCAGTATGCCAGAGTACAGCGGCAGCGGGACAAAATATACCTTTCCCAGATCAGTCGCCCAAATCACCCATCAATGGAAACAGTAATACTTTAACTCCATGTACGGGGGAAGAGAATATCACACGCAGGCCACGGCGAATTATTCCCAGTTCCATTCGTCAGGAAAGCTGTGACGATTCAATCCTAAATCTGTCTTCACAAAGCCTACCTAATGTAAAGGATCATGAGGAGCTAAATGACTTGCGAGATAATAACAAGAGACTTCGCTCAGAGCTTGATACCGCAAACAATGAGATTGACCATTTAAGCATGGAGATATTAAGTCTCAAACAAACATTAGCTGAGAATAATAGAAAAATAGATCTATGTAAAGCATTAGGTCTCTGTGGATCATCGCCATCAAGAAATAAGTCAGCACCGTCAGCACCAATATTCTTCTCGCCACAATACCGCAAACTCACACCAAATGTGATACAAATCGGCTTCCCTCGGAAGACTACACGAGAATTTACGAGCAGAGTGGTTGGACAGATGAACACAGCAATAAATTCGAATTCCCAAGAACACAGATTTGGCGTTCAAAGCAAATGAAACCCTTGCATCAATATATATCGACAATACAAGCAACACCAAGGACACTAAATGTCAGCAGCAAACGCATAATAAACGTCGAGTAATGATTTTAGGAGATGAGCAAGGAAGGGGAATGTCCATAATCCTTCAAGAACTTTTGGGTACCAATTTTGCTGTAGAGTCTATTATTAAACCTAATGCTACCATGGATAACGTTCTGAGATCATCATCGCTTTGCCAAAATTATGGTAAAAATGATGTTATTATTGTGATTGAAGGCTCAAATGATAAGGACCCACTCAAATTACAATCCTTATTGTACTATAACCTTAGTAATCTTAAAAACAATGTTATAATCTGTAAAGCTGCTAGAAGCAAATATCTAAACAAAAACATGGTTAACGCAACTTTTAGGCACTTATGCTCACGTTTTGTAAACACCACTTTCTTGAACACGGACGTAAATTATAATTTCGGAAATGTTCAGCTCAACAACAATGAGTACACGTGCAGGCAATTACTACAAGAAATTCTTAGAATCGGCTATGCTCAGAAACTTTCAGATTACAAAGGATCCCAAATGGAGCGTCGTACTGAATTGCCTGTACTTGTAAATGTAGAGACCCAGACTGACCGTCTTACTAAATTGCCTGCAGTAGTTAATATAGAGACCCAAACGGACTATGTTGAAATCAATCACAAAGATAATGGTAACGAAAACGAACATAATTTAAATGACAATGATAATATAGATAATAATTCGAATATTAATAATAATGATAATATTTTTTTTCGTGCATAACTGCCTTAATATATTTCACCAAAATATCAACGGTCTTGTTCACAAATCGGACTTGTTAACTGCACACTTAGAAGAGCTTAAAACGACCGGAGTATCAGTAGATGTATTAGGAATAACGGAGCATAACATGATCGAGACCGATATATACTCACTGAATATTGAAAACTACACGCTAGCTACATATTCTGCCAGAAGCACCCGAAGTGGCGGAGCGGCGGTACTTATTAAAAATAAACTTAACTATAATGTAATTGATATAGCGAACTGTAATATCACCAATGCTGTTGAATGCTGTGGCATCACTCTGACTGACCACAATATAAATATTATTTGCGTTTACAGAAAAGCCAAGTACGATGTTAAGAATTTTGAGACCTTCTTTACAAATCTGGACAAACTGCTATCAAAAATTTCACAAAATAAAAGAAAAACTATTTTGTGTGGAGATTTTAACATCGACCGACTTAAATCTAACAGATTCGTGGTTGAATTTGAAAATCTGCTATCAAATTATAATCTTAAACTCACATTCAATGAACCAACACGTTTAACTAGTGGAACATGTTTAGACAATTTTATCCATAATATACAAGGCTGTGAGGCTGAGATAGTAGAATTTGCGCTTTCCGACCATACTGGACAAATACTTATATGCCCGGTTCAAAACCTTTTCAGCTTCCAAAATTGGTCAATTTATAGGCAAGATTATCTAATAGCGTTGAGTACTTAAATAAGTTCAGGAAACACATTTCAAGTCTTAGCTTTGCTGAAGTGTATAGCAGCAACGACGCCAATGAGGCTTTTAATGAGCTCCATCAAATGTTTAAACTTCTATATGATTTGTGTTTTCCAAAAATCAAGATTCGGATGACAAGCAATAAACGACCAAAGTGGGTGACGAAAGGAATCCAATTATGTTCAAAAAAGAAAAGAATGTTATTATGGCAATCAAGACAGTATTCTAGCCAACAAAATAAACAGATTTACAAAAACTATTCAAAGAGACTTAAAACAATTATAAAACTGACACAAAAATCTCAAAATGAGTATTTAATTAAAACATCAAATAATAAATCGAAGGCTACATGGAAAATAATAAACAGCTATAATAATAATAAGACGAAACCAAAAGATGACATAAAACAAATTAAAATTGATGGCCAAATTTTTAATGATCCGCAAGAAATTTCGCAATTATTTAATGATTTCTACATCGATCAAATAACACAACATCGCATGAATCATACTCTCACAAATAATCGCATATCCGTGCCTTTTAATCCCAATTCATTATTTTTAATGCCAACAACTCCGACCGAGGTATTTAAAATAATAATAATCCTAAAAAACAGTAATAGTACTGGGTATGACAACTTGTCAACAAAGGTTATCAAATATGTGGCGGATCTGATAGCACCAGTTTTGAGCAGTATTATTAACCTATCAATCCAGCAAGGCATATTTCCAGAAAAGCTCAAAACCTCAGTCATACGACCTCTGTTTAATGAGTTGCTATAGACCGGTTGCTATAGACCGGTTGCGCTGATCCCCATCCTATCAAAAGTTTTTGAAAAAGTATTTTACAATGCTCTTTATCAATACTTGAGAAAAAAGGGCTATTTGTGGAAGAACAGAAGGGGTTTAGAAAGGGAAGAACGATAGACCTAGCTATATATGATTTTTTGGTACAGGTGATAACACATGTGGATAAAAAGATCCCTGTGTCCGCGTTATACATGGATATGACTGAAGCATTCGACTTCGTTGACCACGCCATACTGGTAAATAAACTTTATGCTTATGGTGTTCGGGGTAATGTGCTAGAACTTGTTAAAAGCTATTTGAGCAACAGAGTACAGTTAACTCAGATCTCCAGAATCAATCCTAAAACGAAAACAGAAATTCAGTACTTGTCAGACCCGAGAATTGTACAATATGGAGTGCCGCAGGGTAGCGTGTTGGGACCATTATTGTTCCTTATTTATATCAATGATCTTCCTGCATCGGTATCTCATCCAATGGTGTTGTTTGCAGATGACAGTACCATGATTGCTGAGTGTCAAGACAAAAACACATATGAATCAGACATTAATAGTTCTCTAAAAAACACTGTTGGATGGCTAGAACGTAATCACCTTTTGATTAATCTTGACAAAACAAACATTATGACATTTAAAAATAATAACAATCAATCGACGAATAATAATCTTGACATACACTATAATAATAAGATAATCGACACAGCAAACATAACAAAATTTTTAGGACTTTACATTGATTCACACTTGACATGGAAACCACAAATAGATCATTTATGTAAAAAGTTAAGTCAGTTTTCTTATGCACTCTACATCCTTTCAAAAGTAACTGGACAATCGGATTGGGGACGCTTATCCAGCCTTCTACCATGCCTTCGTCGCCTCAACTTTAAGATATGGGATTATATTCTGGGGGAACTCTACCGACAAAAATAAGGCGCTAAAAGCACAGAAACGGTGCATAAGGTCAATCTGTAAACTAAAGCCAACAGATAGCTGCATTCCTCATTTTAAAAGATTAAAATTATTAACGTTGCCATCATTATATATATATGAGACAGCTCTATTTGTAAAGACAAACTGGCAATTATTTAAGAAAATGAATAGTAAAAGAGAGGTCAAATTAAGTGCTCCTTTACGCTCCACTGCGTTTTATGATAAGAGTATTTTAGGTATGGCGCCAAGGCTCTATAATAAGTTACCGAAATCAATTAGGGATGCTAACCAACTGCACTCATACAAGGCTTTAATGAGAAATTTCCTGGTCGAAAAGGCTTACTATAGTGTGCAGGAGTTCTTAGATGATAAATTGACAATGCATTAAAATAAAATATTGAATAATGATTACGACATGTACTAATATTAACTATAATAATTCATTTGTTATATAACTATATTGTACTAAAATAATAATTGTTAATAATATGTAAATTTTGCTAATTTATTTAATTACATATGTGATACAAAATTTGTATGTCTACATGGCAGAATATAGAGAAACTCTATGTGGCATTCTCTGTAAGAACTGCTGTAAACCTATATTCATGCAAATAAATAATACTTTACTTTACTTTACTTTACTCCTGGGCATGGGTAATTCCATTTTATCCCCTCCAACAAAAAAAATTAAAATAAAAACTTATTATTTCCGACGGTTAGCGTATTTTGAAATCATCTATAAATCCTCTAATGAAGCATATAAAAATCAGCAAAAGCATCTGAAACGGCCGTCTTTCTAAAGGCTAGCCTTAACACGTGCTCATGATGCATGGGAGACCTAGAATGGGTAGAAGAATGATGAATGCGATGGATTGTTTCGACTGAAGTAATTTAAGAAACATGAATTTAATGGTTTTCTTGTTGTCGACGGAGTTGGCACTGAGGGAGGCTCATTATATTGATATGGCTTGTATTTCCTTTCCTGAACACGGCATGTACATGCCGTGTTCAGGAAATATAAACAACCATCCGCAACTGCTGCTAGTGATGAGCGGCCCCCCGCGCTTGTAGAGCCTTGTCATGTAGGTACTGCAATAGTGTGTTTGCTGCATACCATGCAAATGCCTTTGTTTCTCGATTGAGATCGATTCCATTTTGTTTGAATTATTTTGCTGTGAACGGAACGTAAAAGCAATATTGACAAATGGGCGTGACGTCAACATCAACTGTCAAATCAAAAGTCAAAATTACCGTCTATTGGAACGCGAGGTTCAACTTCAACTTCAACTTTAACTAATGGCAATCTGTCCTGATAATGCCAGACAATTTCTGCCAGTATCATGTAGTGGAGGCACATGTGAAGGGACGCAGGGCAAATCTTAAATAGGCTGAAGACTTTTTAGTAGGTGTCTATCTGAAATAAAGTTTTACATTATTGGTTAGTTCCATGCAATATTTACATAACACACACAAAATAAACTAAGGAACAACACAATAACATAAAGGGAAGGAAGGGGATATCCATTATAATTTTATTTTGTTAATATAGATAAATTTAGCTAATAAAAATACTATCTTTGGGTTGGGGAATAGAGAAAGAAGGTGGCGAATATTAGAAGGGATAGGGAGATCGATTGAGGGTATTAGGGAGTACAAGGAATCAAGGCCATAAATGGGGCAGTTAAAGAAAATATGGTCAACGGACCCATCCTCAAGACCGCACTCGCAAATAGAGGAATCTCTGATTTTTATTTTCTTTAAAAACACTGGAGAACAGCTGTGACCTAAGCGTATTTTGCATAAAAATGACACTAATATCTTTGGTAGTTTTTTAAAAATGAATAACCATAGTTTGCTTGGAATACTTGGCTGAATTGAAGCGTAAAAAGCTGCTTTATTTCGACTTGATTCATGCCACGCATCCGACCAAGTATTCTGAAGATCTTTACCGGGAATGCTGAGCAAGTCATAACAGTGGTTAGAGAAGTACTTTCGATTACTGTTATTATCTAAGGCCTTACGTTTAGCCAACTCATCAACGTGATCATTACCAATAATGCCAGAATGACTAGGGATCCAAACCAAAATTACAGCAAAATTTTTTGGGGATATTTTTGATTTCCATTATAATATTACTATGCACTTTTGATTTAAATTGGTTTTGTTGGAGGGCTTGTAAGCAACTTTTGGAGTCCTAAATTATTAAAGATTGTCTTATATTATGGGATTCAATAAACAAGCAATCTTCCAAGATCGCAAAGCATTCTCCTGTGTACACTGAGCTTTGAGGCGGGCTCTGAAGTTTAATTTCTATTTTAGAATTTTGAAAGTATACTGCGAAACCAGTCGGAACTGTCTCTTCCAGCCTGGAGGCGTCAGTATAAAAATATTGCCAGTCTTCCCATCTTGATCTTAAAACCGAGTTGAAGAACGAGTTTGCTAAAGGAGAACCTTTTACAATATTAAGTTCCAAAATAATTTTTGGAGTGAAGAGGACAGTTGGCAGGGGGAAACAATATAATGGTAATTTATCTTTTCGGATGATTGGGCAGGAGTCCTCGATGTTTTGAAGCTTTCGGAAACTATTGAGAATAAGAGGAGGACTCTTACATTTCCAATATTTATTACGAATATTGCAAATATTATTAAGGGATTCTAATTTAAAAAAAGAGGATAATTTGAGAATAAATAAGCCTTATATATAAACCGGTCAGAGAGATATTGTCTCCTTTGAATCAAATAAGGATCTCCGCACTCCACCTGTAAGGCATTGATAGGAGATGATTTCATGCATCCAGTTATAATTCTAAGTGCCTTAGATTGGATACCATCCAATTTGCAAAGAGCCAGTTTACTACAAGGTTCTAAAAGATAGGATCCATAGTCAAGTACACTCCTAATGAGGGCATTATACATCAATTTCAGAGTAAATGGGTGGGCACCCCACCATACACCAGAGAGAACTCGAAGAATATTTATTGTCTTTTCGCATTTATTAACAATATAATTTAGATGAACGGAACCAGATAATTTTGAGTCTAGGAATACGCCTAAGAATTTTACAGAATTACGAGCAAGGATAGAGGAATTGTTTATTTTTAAATCTATGTCAGTAATGTCCCTCTTCCTAGAAAACACTACCACAGTGCTCTTAGAAGCTGATAGATTGAGACCATTGGATAGCAGCCAAGCATTCAATGAGTTGAGAGAGACTTGCATTGACTCTCCAGCATCTTCAACACTTGAGCTAGGAATGTCAGGCACAGATCGTCAGCATATTGTAAATTTTGACAATCGTCATTTAGGGAAGCATGAAGAGAAGCAGTTTAAATATTATATAGTTGAGGACTGAGAACAGATCCCTGGGGAAGGCCTCTCCACACCGTACGGGGTTCAAAGCTCTCGCCAGGGATACGAAGTGAGATTTATTACTTGATTACTCCGGTTCAGCGTCGGAGAGGCTGGTAATCTGTCAAACAGGACCTCCTAGTACGGATACCAGTCTCTCACATAGATAAGACAAAACGCATAGCACCGAAGTTAAACTATGTTACACCATATAAAGCTATGTGAGAGAACAAAATAAACTTTTTGTATTTTGTATTTTGTATTGATCTGGACATAAGCAGACTGCAAATGCAGTTTCTCATTCTTAGAGGGATGTTCAGCTGTTGTAACTTGTACCTGAGCACCGAAAGAAGTACATTTTCATAAGCAGCAGATATGTCCAAGAACACAGCTAGGACAGATTGTTTTTTGGAGAAAGCTAGCCGAACATCAGTGATGAATATGCTAAGACTATCAGATGTACTGTAGCCTTTGCGGAAACCAAATTGAGATTGAGCAAGGATACCCTTAGACTTCACAAACCACTCCAATCGATTCTTAATGAGATGCTCTAGGGTTTTTGCCAAGATCGAGGACAGGGCTATAGGTCTATAATGATCAGCTACATCCGGGGACTTAACGGGTTTCAGAAGGGGGATAACGATTTGTACCTTCCAAGAGTCTGGAACATGTATTATAAAAAATGTTCACAAGTTTTAACAGATAGCCTAAAGCTGGCAGGCCTGCATTTGTTAGAAATGAATATGGGAATCTATCCATCCCAGGGGCTGAGTCGCGGACATGGGATAATACTGATTGAAGTTCTGCAATGGAAAATGAAGCATCCAAAGGGTCATTGATAGCAGGTAATGTATGGGAATTGCAAGATTTCTCTAGGAGAGGGACATAGTCAGGAGCCAATTTATTAAGGAAATTTATAGCAATATGATGGGGGATGCGGGGAGAGTTATGATTAACACAACCCCTTCTATACCTGTTAATATAATGCCAAACCAAACTAGCTGGAGTTGATGGAGAAAGAGTGGAACAAAATCGTTTTCACCTCTGGTATTTTTTCTTTCTAAAGAGACGTCTGGATCTAGCCACTATTTTACGATAGCTAACTAGGTTATCAACGGTCATAGCAGATATGTAGATTACTTCAGCATTATTGGGAGCTTTGATTATTTCTGTACACTCTCTATCCCACCATGGTGGAGAAGATGCTTTTTCAGAAGCCGAGTTCTTAAGCGGGATCGATTCATCAGCAGCAGATGTTATAGCGTGAGTGAATTGGGAGTAGCAATCAACAGCATTGCCCTCATGAACATCAGGAAAAGAGCTGGTGAGTAGGCTAAGTTTATCAGAATAACCATCCCAGTTGGCTTGAGACACACGGTACTTTAATAAGGGGTTGAAGTCCCTGTGGGGGATGGATGACGAGGGAATGGCCATTTTTAATGGGAAGTGGTCACTACCATGTGTAAGGTTCAACCTATGCCAGAAGATCAGGGAAGCCAGGTCTGGGGAACATAGTGACAAGTCAACATAGCTCTTGTTTTGATTTGGGGGAGAAATCGTGTAGCTGAACCATCATTCAGCAAACATAGGTTTAAGTCATCAAAGAGATCTACTATGGCCCTACCAAAACTGTCGTTGCGAGGGGTACCCCAAGCCGAGTGATGGCCATCAAAGTCACCTTATATTATATAAGGAGGGGTTAAAACTGAAAATATACGTCTTAAATCTGGATGAAAGGTTAGATTAGGATGATAAAGATAAAGATGTTTATTTGCTAAGATAAGGGTACAAGTAGGTGGTAGTATAATATTTAAGAACACCTTATCAGCTATTAATTTTAGCATGCAAATATTTAGTTTTGTACAAAATTAATAATAATATTTACAGTAACTATCAATTAATTACATTTATGATTGAGGAATTCGTCTATTGAGTAAAAGCATTTGACCATTAACCATTTCAACAGATCTGACCTAAACCTATTTACTGGGAGCTGTTTTATGTGCTCGGGTATCTTATTAAATATTTTACACACATTGCAGAACAATTGTTTAGATATAGTGTTGTTCGTGGAATGTGGTTATATACTAATCTAGTAGAGTTTCTTGTATTTCTCGAGTACTTTTCCTTAGCCGTTATAAATAATTTTGGGTTAGTTTTTACAAATTTTCCAATTTCGTGGATGTATAAACACGGTAAGGGTAATATATTTAACTTGATGAACATAAGTTTACACGATTCAAAGGGGGCTATACCGCAAATGGCACGTACACATTTTTTTGTGCAATAAAAACATCATTTATGTCAGTGCCATTTCCCCAAATCACAAGACCATATCGTAAAACAGATTCAACATAACCATGATACGCAATAAGGGCAGTGTTTTATTCGTTGTATTGCGAAGTCTGCTTAATACAAATACAAATCTATATTTTTTTTACATACAATGTCAATGTGAGTTTTCCAATTTAAATATCGATCTATGTTAACCTCTCCTTTCCCGGGAGTTCGAGACGTCAAAAACGACAAATACCGGAGTGTTTTTGAGCGTGCGGGCTGCGCGGCACTTGACTAATATATCAAGTGATTCTGTTGGAATGGTAACACTTAGAATTATGGGAGTTGTATATCTGAGTAGCTAATGAAACCCTCTTTTACACAATGTGTAGAAAATGTCACTGTGACCTTAGTTTATTTTTGTACTGGCATGAGAAACACAGACTTCTATGAAAATGCTCCCTCTCGACACAAATCTAGCCGACATCAGAAAATTATCAACAACATGTACATGTTGTTTGATACCTACGTAATCTACACAAAATAACCTTTTCAAAACAATAAAAACATTAGGGTGTTCTTATAGGAACTTTCGAATATTTCAGCGTTTCAATCAGCGTTACGTTGGGAGCGTCCGGAAGAAAGTGATTTTCAAAACGCGGTTGAATTATTTTTTTCTACGGAAAAGCATAAACTAGCACACAGACCATAAAGTTTGTCTAATTGGGTGTCCACACATGATCGAACCGTAAAAATTGGTCCAACCGTTGGATAAAAAATACCGGTTTCAAAAATATTAGTCATCCCGCTGCTTATGCTGACAGCGGTACATGGAGTGACCGGGGCCGCGCTGCTTATGCTGACGGCGGAAAAGGAGAGGTTAATACCTAAAAATGTCACACTATTAGCCTCCTCTAGAATTTGTCCATTATAATTAATATTTAAAGTCATGTCTCTATTAAATCTATCAAAATTATTAAAATTAATATACATTGTTTTACTTAAATTAACCTGTAAATGATTATTATTTAACCAGTGAATTATACTTGTGATTGCAACATTAATGTCAGTCTCATGAAGAGAAATGTCATCATCAATTTTACGCGTTACGTTTATTGATATGTCGTCCGCAAACAAAATACAGCTATGATTTGTTACCTCGGGTATATCATTGATGTAAAATAAAAATAGCAGAGGTCCAAGAACACTGCCTTGTGGCACTCCAAATTTATTCAATTGAAGGTCAGATTTATAGCTATTTTCTACATTTTTGTCATTTATTCTACTTACTTCTACAAACTGTGACCGATTATTCAAGTAGGATTTTATCCAATCCATTGCAGGTCCTCTAATGCCTTTTGCTTCGAGTATAGGCATCAGTTGGTCATGTGCTACAAAGTCAAACGCTTTCGACATGTCAAAAAAGAGAACTGTACTAAAAAATTTAATGTCTACGTTATGTGCAATTCCATCGACAAGTTTAAAAGCTGCTAGTGTCGTGGATTTATGTTTTTGAAACCCATGCTGCTCCGGAGTTAGTATGTTGAATTTGTCAATGAAATTAGTGAGTCTATTCTGCATAGCATTTTCAAAAATTTTAGAAAATGAGGCGAGTTGAGGGGTATATATGGAAAGAATAGAAATACCTTGAACAACAACGCCTACTACACTAATTTCATTATTATGGGGGGAATAGGAATTGAAATAGGACAAACACAATTATTTACAAATAGGGCTGAACCGCCCCCACTGCCATCCTGCCTATCATCGCGGAAAGAGCAATAGCCGCGCAGGTTAAAGCGTCTTCCTGGCTTAAGCCAGATCTCCGTGATGGCAAAGACAAGAGGGGAATGTTTATTTATAAAAAAAAAAATGTCATTTATTTTTAATTCAACCCTTCTCGCGTTCCATTGAAGAATGGCCAGTGGAGCCATTGAAACGTTTTACAAATAAGAGGAGTTGTGAAGCTACGTGGTCAGGTATAGAATTGTTACTGGAAATCATTGAGGTGAGGAGTGACAGCACTAATGATATAACATTATCTGCTGGAGAGAACTGAGTTTGAGATTGATTTTATAAAGCACAACCATTCTGTGGTTCGGGGATTGTGAAAGAGTTCATAATGTTCTGATGGGATATCTTGTCATATCCGGACGGGGTGAATTTATTAGGTTTTGGGGATTTAAAGATAGTTTTTCTGTAGCCAGAAGAAGAAGGAGCAGAGAAAGGTGGCGAAGACTGGGTTTGATAAGTTTGGGAGGCTGATACCTCCGCATAGGACCTGTATGGAGCAGGGAAGCATTTAGATGATTCTTCATAAGATATGTTCTTCTCTGCCATAATAGTTTTAATGTTCTTTTGTCTTAATTGCTCCGGACAGTCTTTACTTGTGGCCAAGTGATTGCCACAGCAAAAGAGACAAGATGGGTTTTTGTTGCATGAATCAGTAGTATGGTTTTCACCGCATTTCGAGCACCTAGGCTTGAATCTACACTTTGGTTTCGTGTGCCCATATCGGCAGCAGTTGAAGCATTGGACTGTGGGGTATTGATACAGTTTCACAGGTTAGGATGTATAACAAGCAAATACTCTAGTTGGGAGCACTTGCCTATCAAAGGTGGTTATGACCGATTGGGTAGGTTTCCATTCCGATATATCCTGAGAAGTAACCTTCCGGTTAATTCTTCGGACCTTCAGTATTTTTCCTTTTCCATCGGGGACTTGAATGTTTAGTAAGACCTCTTCATCAGTCCAGTCCTGCGGGACATCACTTATTACACCCATGCGGGTGATATTATAGGTGGGAATGCTGACAATATATCCTTTGTCAAATAGTTTGGTATAGATCAGGAAGCAGTTAGCTTGCTCTGGTTTAGTGAACTCCACAGAGACTCTATTTCTCCCAACCCGCTTGATTCCATCAGGTTTGATACCAATAGTGTGACTGTTCATGAGAAACTTTCCGAACCTGACCGGGTGCATGGTAGATCCAGAACGTTCATCAGTATCAGATCGGGATACATGAACTAGGAAGGGAGCTTTATCTGAGGTCGATTACCTCATTCTGCCAGTGCTTTTATGAATCTTATTTACTGGTGTTGATTTTTCGATTGCACTCGGGTCTTCAACTTGGGGACGCTTAAGTTTCTTAGCCTGCCAATCACAAGCAATGTCCTCTGAGTCAGATGAAGATTTGTAATAATTATTTTCTCTTACGGGCGAGAAGGGCGGAGCAGGGGGAGATGAGGCGTTGGAGGACCCATCGAATAAATCCTGGGAAGCTTTATTTTTGTCAGGGGGTTCAGGCTCAATTTCATCCATGATTAAGGAATGTTACATCCCCAAACACGGAAGAAAAAACAAACACTGTGTACCACTTACCAAGTAGAAAGCAGCGGGCGGAAGCGGCACCGAGCGGAAATTGCCAAAAGAAACTAAATTTTCAATTCTCCAATGTGCTCACCATCAACACTTTCTAGCGAATCGGAACGCGAGGTTGTGGGGACGTTTCGCGGAACAAAATCATATTCATTCCATGACTTGGAAATTCGATTTTGATTGAATAGTTGATGCGGTGACGACCCAGTATCGTTGTTAACCTAGTGCTTGATAAACTCGGGCATTTAATTGAGTAATCCGGGTGAGGTGAACATCCCAGTTCCCAACCTTCATATCAATCTCTACGTAACTCCTCCCAACTCTCGGCCTCACGATGTCTGACGAAGAATACGAGGACTATGTGGTGACTCCGGCTAGGATCAAGGCCCTTGACTTCAGGCCTCAGAGGGAGATACTGATCAGCAACCGACACCGAACAATTACGACGACACCGAAAGAATGATAGGAATTAATCACTATAGGTACCTAACTAACTCGACGTCTACATCATATACTTATATATTTATATATATTACAAATATGTATTATACTTATATACTTTTTTCATCTTCAGCATAATCTACATTCCAAATACTTAAATGTTATTAAAAAAATATTATGATATCACAACATAGGCGTAAGAACAGTAACTGACTACATTTAATATTTTTTTCTCTTTTTAATAAGTGTTATAAGTATTTAATAAAATTGTATTTCTCGTAAGTGTAAGTTTAATTGCTTTTGTTTTATAAAATTGTGTGCGAATCTAAACAAACTACCAATCAAATGGTAATTATGCCTACAAGCGCCCACAACGCAGGCTGCGCCTAGTGTGGGAGCTACCCTAAAAACTACTGTACAATTGTGTTTGTGGATAATAAACATTTTGATTTGATTTGATTTTGAACCTCCTGCCGTATGCCGAGCATTTGGACGAGGAGTCTGGCAGGCTGTTTGCGGAGATCAAGAGTAACTTCGCCAAGTCTGTCATGCTGAGGGAGATGAAGCCAGGCTGCGACGTCAGGTCGTCCAGACTCTTGAAGGAGGGGCGGCGAAATCAAGAGTAATTCCGTATTCCACATACCCGTAGGCTTAATAGGACATTCGAACACATGGGAAACCCATCAGAATTTTCAGAATCTTAAAGAAACGAACAATCTAAAGAAAACTCTTTTAAAATGATCGTGTTCTAATTGGTTGATTTGTATTTGAAAGGGATTCCTATAGAATATCCTAGATGGCAGGGAAGTACAGGATAAGGCTACCGGGAGGTTACCACAACGTCTTATGCCGATTCAGATTAGGAACCTAATTTGACCAGCAAAATTACCGTGACCGTCTTAAAACAAGTCTTGGTATGAGGTAAATAAAGCCCATTATGGCGAATTGGAATGAAAATGGTTGCCATGGTGATTTTCTTGTTTTGAACCTAATTTGAATCGGAAAAAGATTGTGGAACCTCCCCCCATTGGTTCAATGGGGATCCAAATCAACATTAGATAAGTAGATTTACCTCAAATTGCTGAGTTGAGAATTTCACCTATCAAATACTTGTCTCGTTCTGTTTCTGCAGATGTCACAAAAAAGAAAGTGACAGAACGATTCCTAAGTGTTAACTTAGGGAATTTCTCAATTCAGAAACTGGCGCTTAGTTCAGCTTGGCATGGTCAATGGTTTTAATACCGTCAGTGGTTTGAGTGTATGCTGGAAAATGCACAGTCAATCTAACTTACCTAGTACCACAAATATATAAGCAGTTTTTTTGTGTAATCAATGTGGGTATAGGAATGACGAACAAATTAATAAAGTTTTGAAACTTGTGCCACATGACATAATACATTTGGTGTGGTGTTAAAATAGCACAACTCCCCCCGCCATTTGACGTCCCCCCCTCTTAACCATAAAATGTATCCCCGTTAACGGTTTTTACACTTTTGGGAAAATTATTATTTTTAAGTAAGTCTTAGTCTGAGTAACCTGTGGTTTTTCCCCACTGCTGAGCAAAGGCCTTCCCACTTTTAGTCCACAGGGAAACTACAAAAGTACGATAAAAGTGTTAAAGTTTTTACTTTTGGCCATTAAGTGAAAGGGAGTAATATTAGGACAATATTATATTTTACTGCGTTAATAGCCTACATGCTCTTGTGATTTGCATGAACTATATCTAGGGATTACATCTCAGACATATATCTGCTAATTATATGCTGTAATTTGCCCGTGCCAAAACACCACGTAACAATAGTTTGTTTGTTCCCCAGGAAGAGGTATCTGATATCCCCGGAAGAGTTGACGCTGGCTTGGCGCCCGCTCTACGAGATGGGAAAGAAAGTCTTTAACAAAAGCCGAACGCACATCGGCATGTAACATTATCTGCCGTAAGTAGAATCAACAAATGCGTAGTATCGGAATAATCGAGAACGAATTGATCAATTATCATATTGACGTCATGCTGTGATGTCTAAGAAGTCTATTACCTATAAAGTTGATCGTTTAGAATCTAAGCAATTATTCGCTGATTCATTTTGATACAATAAGTACCTATACAAAAAATTTATCAGTGAATAATGGTTTTGATCAGTGTATTTGACCCCAAGCCTCAACAATTTTATCTACAAACGTATCATAAACTCTCTTGCGTCTGCGTCCAAAAACCACACGTTACGACCAGCACAATGATAAACTTCTTGGTAAAAACTCATTTCTTATCCGAATATTGATCATTGACCATAATGTACCAAAATTTGTCAAATTGTGAAATTCAAATTTCGAACGCCGACGCCCGCCTGCGTGCCGCCCCTAGTTTGTCTGTGAAGTTGGTCCTACTGAACAAGCTAAACAACTGCAGAGCAATGATCAATGCCACAATGCCGGTCGAACATGCGGTTCCTGAACACATCAAAGAGAGCTTATGATATGTGTGTAGATAAACTAGTGTATGTAACTTTACATTATTAGGCATTAAAACTCTCGAGTGATATTATTATGAGTAATCATGCCCTCTAGTAGTTTATGTGACTGCTACATGTAGCAGTCACATAAACAACTATATTTACAGGATTTGTAATAAAACAAAATAATAGTAGCCCAACTTCGGTGGTACAAAAATGTATTTACTTGTGTCCAGACAATTTAAGGTCTTCTTTGTCTAAGAAATATTTTTTGGTTTAAATGTTAGATTTGTGCCTACTGAGAATAACATCATTGAGAAATCATAACCTTTAAATTTCGTAGACAAAGATGACCTTCAGTTGTCGGGAACGAACTATTTTAGTAAAAAAATAATTTCGACCACCTAAGTGGGGCCACCCAGTGTTTATTAGTCAATGAGTCTGTGGTTTTGACTTCTCCCTCTAATACGTTAAAGCATTTGAGCAGAAGATCAACATCCACAGACTAAATTAACAGATTACCAGAGTGGTGACGAATGTGTGTACGTATCAGTTATCTAAAGCCGGCAAGTTCACAGTACTCACACTAATGCAATTTCATTATAAAGTATGTTTAAAGATTAATGATTTTATTCTAACTTCGAAACAGGTCAGCAATCACAATAAAGAGCGACGATTGTCATGTGACTCGAGTGCAAAAAAGATCAATCTTTATTTATAAGCAGCAGCAAAAGCAAAACAATAACTGTCTCTTTCATACTAAAAAATTAACTGCGCCCGAGAGAGACAGACAGACTATTCTTGATGCCCATGCAGTGCAACGTCACGCCGCGCGCTTATTCACAGACACTAAACAAGCGCAACGTGTAAATGTGTTTGACGTGCCAGCTTTAGATAACCGATCTGTACTGTTCATTTAAGAGCCAAAACGATAGCCATTTGATTTTGTTTGTGATTTTATGGGTTGCACGGTTAAACATTGCACTAAAATCAACTTGAAGTAAAGTCGTCCCAAACTTTTCTGTCACTTGTGACAACGAAAATCAAATTACATTAATTTTCAATCGTGCAAACCAGAACGCATTCCAGTTTTCCGAACATGATAATATGACATCATTGTGTCTATTCAGGCCCAAAGGCTCTGCCAAAGGCGGGTCTGCCCTCGATATGGTACGGAAGTTCCTCTCTGGCACCGGGATAGACGATGCCCTAGACACCTTCGGGTTCTCGGCTAAGGGCGATGGGCCAGAGTAAATCCTTTACTACATTTTGGGATTACGGTTTGGTGCACGTTTCATAGTCCTTCGCGTCGGTCAAAAGTTCTGTTATTTTACATCAGTATGTGTTTACAGTGGCGCCATTGTTATATCTGTCAACAGTAGGTACAGAGTTGCAAGTCAATGTATCTATGAAAACACAATGTATGTCAGGAAAAAGATCAGTAGCTTTAAAACCATTGATAGCCGCCACAATGTGCAAACTAGAAATAAACATAAACTTTCTTTTCCAATGTTAACTCACAAAAGTTAGTAGTTCTTTTATGGGACACTGTATACGCTTCTCCAATAAAACTTAACTGAAGCTCCATTAAAAAAATGTATAAAGCATAATTTGTGCACAAAAGCCTACTACAAAATTAATGACTTTTTACAAGACACCGACATCTTGCATTAAAACAGTTCATTACACCCTATATATTATGTATTAATAATTAGGCACCTACTTTATGTTTTATTATGCTTGCTTGATTATGTTATGACGATCATTAAGTCTAAATTTTTGTGCTATTACGAATAAAAATCATTGAATTGAATTGAATTGAATTCAGCTTAGTGTCAGTCTTCTTTTCCTTGTTTCGCTTAGAAAAGGAAGAGGACCGCATAGTTCCGCCCATACTGTTGACAGATGCCAAATGCTACTTCTTCTTAAACAACATATAACTTGCCAAAACAGACGCTATATCAGTATCTTAGGGCCGAAAGTTGAAACGCTAGAACCCATTTTTGGGCAGAGGGACATATTTATACAGGGTGTTTCCCCTTCTATCCGCCATTTTAATTTGGCAAACGATGCACCAAACATCCTGTATATTCCCACCAAATATTCAACTTTATTTCTTGGTGATAAAAGTCCAAACCTATTTTTTTTTGTATGCTATGACCGGTAAGGGGTTAACCGGATTAACACTAAACCCGAGTTAACTATATAACTCAAGTCAGATGGAAAGCGAGCAAGCGATATAGTTGGGTCAACTTTGACATCTCATACTTATTTTATTTTATAATTTCATGGGAAGCTTACAGCTATCATTATTAAATAGATTTACATTATGGTAATCTATGAGCTAATTAAATTTAAGCAACCACAGATAGTTAACAAATTGATAACTATAAAAAAAAGTTAAGCCACACACAAATATAGTTATTAAAGATTTCACTGCTCACGCATGCCTCCGCCTTACCATCAACTTCGTCATTACCATCAACAGCGTCATCCATCACTAGGGGTGCGTTCGGAAACCGACTGATAATTCACTCGGAGAATGAAAAGAGATGGAGATAATGACAGAATGAGAGATGAAATGCGGTTATCGAACGCTAGCGCGAGAAATAGTGTTTCCAAACGGGATAAGTTGACAATGTCAAACCAACTTAAGAAGAAGAAGATGAAGGCGAAGGAAGATCCCTCACCTGAAATCTGTAGTAAGTATATTTTTATTTACAGGCTTACTTACTTTTACAACAAGAAAAACATTATTGTTAACACTAACTTATAAAAAAAATGTTTAAGTGGAATCATCCTCCACTTCCAGTCAAACACTTCCTACGCCTGTACTAGAAAATCAAACCAAAAAAAATATCAAAAAAATAGCACAAAAAGATTTTATAAACCCGCCAAGCACAGTTTGACATCTGCCAGGTAATTTTTAATGACGCTCAACCATGGAGACAAATCGCACTTGTCAGTGCGAAAATAACTTTATCTGAGCCGTTCGAAAACGCTTTTCGGCAAGCTGTCGGGTAACAATTCGTTCCGTCGTCGCCGTTTTCGAACGCTCTCGGGGTAATTTTCCCATCACTCGGAGTAATTCTTAACCGATCTGGAACGCACCCTAGATCGTATCTAAATCACCCGTCCGTATTGACAACGCAGTGACCGCAGCCTGTTTACTTGTCTTACGTACATTTACGCAATTTTTTGTCGAATGGCCTGCGCTTTTTTGACTCGTCACAGTCCCGACTCCAAAACCAATGATTGAATGTTACAGGTTGTCAATGTAATTGTTTTATCTAATAATATGTACACTGCACAAAGTGAATATAGTTTTTTTAATTTTATCTACACACCTATCATAATCCGTCTTTACCTCAAAACACTACTACTTGGTAAAAACTGATTTTTATCTGAATTGACCATAATGTATATGGGGGCAAGGCAGTGCCCCCGCTAAGACGAGCAAGCGAAGCGCATGGGCACTACCTACCTGTTCTCGTAGCGCTTTGTCGATTTTTTAAACCATCAGTGTAGTAATATTATTCGTAAAATTATGAACCAATATTCTGAAACCTGACGTGAGCCCTATCCCCTACTTTTAGGGGTTGAGGGATGTTTTTTATAAACCCTGAAATACGTATTATATTATTTGTAATATTCTATAATAAGAAGACTGTGAATTAGATTTATAGCATGAAATTCTGTTTGTATGGGAAAACATATACAAACTTATATCCCCTAATTTAAAGGGATGAGGCTGATTTACTTATAGTCCTGAAATATGTATTTCATTATTTATAAAAAGGAGCCCTATATCAGACTTCTAGCATCAAAGTTTGCGGAAGTCTCATACAAAATTCCATCCCTTAGTTAAAGGGGTTGGGGGTTAAAAAATCCAAGTTTAAGATTTTTTGTTGTTTGTGTATTAACACTAGCTTACATACCAAATTTCAGCTTTCTAGGTCTTAAGAAAGTACCCTAAGAATGTTGATGATCATCAGTGAGTCAGTTGCGAAATCTGGGTATTTTAGATATCAATAAACTTTAATAAAAATCCAAACCTACCCCTCTTCTGAGAAATAGGCGTGAGCATATGTATGTATGTATATCATTATGTAATTATGGAAGTCGTTATAGCTCTCGGCGTTAGCCAGGACATAATGTTTTACTGAATTTAATTAAAACCCGCTGGTAAATAATGTGATTTTCACTTCTTATAGTTCTACCGTTATGTCCTTAAAGTCTAATTTCGTAAAATACGCACGGCGCCCACAGCCCAGCTCAACCCAAATCAGGCTGGCCACGGCGACGGCGCGCGGCGGCAAGGGTTAAATCGGTTAAATGCGGGTCGGACCCGCACACGAAGGATTCCGTACCATCGTACACTTAACCACTAAAAATAATAAAACCAAAAGTGAATAAATGTCCGAACGTGGATTCGAACCCAGAAGCCCAGGATTGCAAAACCGATATCAAACCAATTGCATGTAATAATCCGTGAAATCTACGATCATATTTGAATCACGTTATGGCTTGTTATATCACGGGTGATGTTAAAACACGTCTCTTCTATGGGGGGGAAATCTCGTGTAGGTCATTATTTGTTGCTGTAGCGGCAACAGACATAAAATTATGTGAAAAATTCAACTATTTATTACGGTTCATGAGACCAGCCCAGACGGATGGACAGCGGAGGCTTAGTAATAAGCCGCGAGTGTTGCAAGACGCTGTAATATACCTATTTTAGTAAACTGCAAAGATTCTATAAAAATAGAAGATACAATTCTATTCCGCAACTTGACTAATGTGTCAAATATCATTAGGATGTATGTGATGCTCAATATCCTCGCTGGTCATGTTCGTGTCGGGCGGGAAAGATAGATCTGCACCGTGGGAGCCGCAGCTTAGACTCCTAAATGTTTTACCTATATTTTTTCTATTCTAGCTCGGTCAGTTCGAGGGTCAGCCGGAGCGGCTGAACTTCGGCCTCGTTCGAGTAGTCTACGAGTGGGCGCTCGAGAAACCCTTCGCCGAGATCATGGACCTCACTGATGTGCAGGAAGGCATTATAGTGCGCTACATACAGCAGTTGCATAAGATAATGGGCTATTTTCATCATCATAATCATCTGCATTAGCAGCATTGGCCAACACACTGTTGAGTATACATTAGGTGGGTTCCCTATGTGGTTTTGAATGTAATTTGATTGATTTTCCTTTCACTGATTACCATTGATCGATTGCTCAGTTGGACGATGGCTTGTTTCTACGAAGCCTTCATTAAAATGTATCGAAATTGTGAAAGTCAAATCTAAATGTATTTATGCATTCCGCTGCCTGTATTTCAATTTCTGTAGCGGTTATTAAACAAAAAAATATTTTCAAGTAGTGAATATAAGAGGAACTTCAGATAATATTGTAACAGACGTTATAGCATTGCTCCCCTCGCTATGCTCAGGATTCTACTTTAAAATCCCTCGCTTCGCTCCGCTCGGGATTCAAAAAACACTCGCCTGCAAAGTAGTTCTTTATTTACTCACTTGGTAAACTATCTACTATTGAGGCGCTGCTTACTTCTGAGCAACCGGCCAGGAAACAACTATTTTCTGCTGCTTGTGAAAGGATAAGTACATTGTTGTAGAAGCTGGAAAGTGAGCAATAGATGGACAAATGAGTTTAAGAGACATCTAAGAGACGAGCCTTTTGGGCGAGACATTACATAGTGCTATTCACGGCTACTGCGAGGAAATAAAATTACTTATGCAGAATAAATAGTTTTAGATAAATAAGGTTTTGAACTCCCCTTGGCGGAGTCCGCCAACTTCCACAACTGACAGCACAAGCCATGCACGCTTTTACTGACGCGGCGGCATGACGCATGCTTTAACCGACATGGCATGAAGTGCCAAAGAGGCTCGTTCATCTGAGTGAAGTGCCAGCTGTTGATATGTGACAAACAAGCCAACAATGTTTTTTCACACCTTTCATTCGGAAAAGTTATTATATTTTATTATTATATTATCAAAAGTAAGTTTTGCTCCACGACGAAGGGAGCAAAATGCTACTTTTCTATTTAGGCTACTTTTTAATTTATTCATTGGCATGTAGCATTTACGCAATGTGCCAATTGAACACAGATCTTAATAAAATAATTGATTGTAATTTCATTGTAGTCGATTAAAAACGAACATGTTTCAAGTTTTAACTTTTACAACGTTATATGAAAATTTATGAATTTTTCGTAACATTTAAAAAAATGTCACAATAAATTATATGTTTTACTGAAATCAAAACTATCGATGACTGTTATTGTGATATAATGAATATTGATATCCGAAACCATTGTAATATTCGATTCGGTTATTTTTACACATTGGTAAAAGTACACAGGTATATTTTATGTGTGACCTTTCCCTAATCCTTTACAATCCGCCATTATAAAAAAAAGTTTTGTTTACGTTGTTCGATTACTGTAAAAGTGGTGAAAGAATAATTCAAAGTATAGTTATTTCATTATTTTTAGAACATTTTATTTCAATTTTCCTCATAGTCGGCGTGAAAAGTTATATGTGTCACTCAGGAGCAAAATTATTTTCGTCATGGGCGTAACACTTGAATCCTTCGAGAATTCCGCGCTACGCTCAGGATTCCATCGTAGAATCCTTCGCTTCACTCTCGATTCAATGTATCGCCCTCGCCGTAAATACATCATTTTGTTCGCCTGAGACTCAAATAATATGTCTGGCCTGCTCAAACAGGCCAGTCATGTTTTTGTTGGCAGGTTTAACTATTAATTGTTTTGGGGCCCCATTACAGACCATCTTTTGCCACATTTCCGAGCAGTGGAGTGAAAATATACATTAAATTGTGTATTACCCCCAGGTACTAATTGACGTGAAAGATGCCGCGGTTGCGATCGGTGATCCGAAACTGCAAGCGAAAATGCTCGAAGCATCTACAGCGATCAAACGAGACATCGTATTCGCTGCCAGCCTTTACACGACGCAGCGAGAGACAATCATCTCCTGACCGTGGCGGAAAAAGAAGGCGGAATAACTTATCTCTTAAGCCCTAGTTTTCAGGGTTCCGTAGTCGAAGGGTCCAAACGGAGCTACTACTGTCAATCAAGTGTCCGTCCGTCGGTCCGTGCGTCACATACATTTTACAGACAAACGGTTAAAGCTACAGTCTTCAAATTTACTCAGTTTAAACATGTTGTTGACCCAAAGCTATACAAATAGTTAAAACATATTTTTCATAATTTTATGGGGGGCTCCTATAGAGATAAAGGAGGGCGCGAAAAAACTGACCTACCCATCGAGTAGGTTACCGTTGTTTAAAATTCGTTGAGTAGATAAATATTGTATTTTTTATTTTAAA
This sequence comes from Argyresthia goedartella, assembly GCA_949825045.1. NCBI lineage: Eukaryota > Metazoa > Arthropoda > Insecta > Lepidoptera > Argyresthiidae > Argyresthia > Argyresthia goedartella. The sequence continues at coordinate 16,519,960 of OX463824.1, read as the reverse complement.
ACATTGGAAAACAAATGAATGAGAAAGCCACTAAAATCAGTTTTTTCATAAAATTTTGTACCGAAGAATTTTTTTACTTCCTATTGACCTACAAATTTGGTGATAATATTTATTATTACGTATATATTACTAACAAATACCAAATCAGACTATTTCTTTAAATTTCTCTCATTTTAGGGTTCCGATGAGGAACACCAAGGAACCCTTATAGTTTCGTCATGCCTGTCTGGCCGTTCTGTGCGTCCTTCCGTTCGTATGTCACAGCAACTTTATTCCGAAACTATCAGGATTACACATTTGTAACTTGGTATTTCGATGTATTCTGTGAACGGCTTTACGATTGTTATAAAAATATTGCAAAAATAAAAATAAGGGGGGTCCCCACGGAACTGAAACAACATTTTTTTTTATCAAACCTTGATGTGTGTGGGGTGTCTATTGATAGGTCTTTAAAAATGATGTTGAGGTTCCTGAAAACATTTTTCCTCAAAGTACATCGTTAAAGAGACAGACCCTTCCAAAGTGGAAAAAATTGGGTCCTCCCCCCTCTAACTTTTGAAGTAAGAGAGTGAAGAATCTAAAAAATATATATGTTGTGTATCTCAATAAACACTTTCAACGAAAATTGGTTTGAACAAAATAAAATAAGCGGTTTTTAAGTTGTAAAACATTTATTAAAAACCGTAAATATAACTTTGTCATTCATACAAACACTATGAAAAACAAAGTATTATTATTTATTATGCATTATTTGCTGGTGAAGAATGATAGTGATATTTTGGCTAAGTGTATTAGCTGTCTGTGAAGTGAGTACCTTCCTAATTCAATTTATTAGAGTTATATTCTACGTTCGGCACGGAACCCTAATTGTGCGATGTCCTACACGCACTTGGATGTTTTGTTAATAATCAGTCAATTCAGGGTCGGACTCGCATACGAAGATCGTAAAAGAAAATAATAAAGCAAAATAAAAAATTAAAAAAACATAATTTCTTTAATGAACATAAATAATTAAAAAAACAGATATCCTTAAAATATTATATAAAGGCGAGTTTATCTCTAGCAAGAGATCTCTTCCAGCAAACCAAGTCAGGATGAGAAAGGTTTTTAAAGGGAGTTTAAAGGGAGAAGGGACCGCTGAGCACGGGTATCAAAATATATGTTAATATTTTTATACCAGCCATAACATATTGCGCATCCGACTTTAAACCAATTGCTCCACCGACGATATAAAATTATATATTTAAAGTGTTTTTATTGAAACTTTTTTGCTGTGCAAATCAGTATTTTTGATGTTCTATTACATAATACCTTTCATAGCGTGCGTAAGAGACACTGTATAGTTTGGAACTAAACTTTCATACGCATTCATTACAAACTATACACGAGTAATTCGCAAAATCCTTGTATATTTTGTAGTTGCAGATGTGAGTATCAGCATTCCGAAATATACACGAGCAGTACGCTATGGGAGCGTAATGGCTTTGTATACAACGGAAATACGCACCGACGATCATGATGTGTGCCGCGAAATATTGCGAGATATTTGAATCAAGATAAATAAATAAATAAATATTAGGGACAATCTTACACAAATCGAAGTAGGCCCATAGTAAGCTCAACAAGGCTTGTGTAATGGGCAGGTACTAGACGACGATATATTTAAAGAGAAACAAATATGAATGCTCTTCACACAAATATTTGCCCTTACCGGGATTCGAACCCAGGACCGTCAGCTTCGTGGTGTAATGGTACACGAGAGTCGGTACATTTGATACTTCATTCTGCGTGATAGAGGGCTAGCCCAACGCCGCGCTGTTTTGAATACGAATCGGTTCAGATAACGTTTGGGGGTTTTGCGTAGCTCAGTGGCAAGTTAGCAAAAAACAGAGCCGACGCGTGGGATGGTTCGGGGAAGTTTACAGGTCAGGTTTTTTTGTCGCATTCCTGTGAGATGGGTAGAGATCAGAGCCGATTTGGCTGCGCGTTGAATAAAATTATGAATAACTAAATAATGGAAGGTTATTATGGAACGATACGGAGAAAGCTATTATGTTGATTGCAAATATACAATTGCGATTGAGGTATGGAATGGAGGGTCTGACACGACTAGTATGAATAGCATTCTAGTGGTCTTTGCTGCGCGCACCTAGCGGTCGGGAATGCTTAATTAATCGCAACAAGCTTTTATTGGTCAGCGATCAACAGATTCTGTGTATCGGCAGTACCAAATGATTTGAGTGATAACCTTCACCATAGGGTTCCTGGATTGGCTCTTAGGATATTCGCGGGCTAATCCTCTCCTCATTCCTTCGAGTAGCGAGTTTTGAAATTCCCACACACACAGTCATTAAACATACAAGCACCATTTTCGAGTGGTGTCGATAATGGACGTGGTATAACACTAGGTTTTAGACTAGGCTAGACAGGATTTTAGTTGCGGCTAAACCTAGGTTGGCAGGGCATAGGGAGACTGTTTGATCGATGAGGTTCCGCGGATGGAAATAACAAATTCAGAACAAAGTTAAACCGGTGTCAACACAGATAACATATCCTGTTGATATTTTGACATTTGAGTGTTGTCGGGGACGCGCGAAGAGATCAATTTACAGTCTAAAGTTCATTGTTTAGGACCGGGTAGGTGTTTTGCATTGCCTTGGGTCAGGTTGGATTCAAGTTGCATCTTTAAATTAAATGTAAATTTCGCTGGAGGTCTAATGTGTAGGCTGAGTCGGTATATATGATCAGGCTCAACTGAGGACGTGCTGTGGCTAGTGGAATTCATAGTTCGGTATTTATCGAACTATACATTTCGCTATGGTGTGGGTTAGATCTCCTAAAGCGACGTGAGTACTCAATGATATTTCATGTGCTCGCTAGTAGCGGCTTGTGGTGGTTCCAATTATATATTTGGTTCACGGCAATAACGATCCGAAAAGACCGGTTTACACAATTGCGATTTGATTTTCCGAAATGGGTTCTGAACTAGCGGTTACCTCAAAAGGTCCGTAACGTTTTGAAACCTTCAACTCTGCGCAATTTGAGCTGGATGTTATCGAAACGTAAGCATTATTGTTTTAGGAGATCTAACCCACACCATAGCGAAGTGCATAGTTCGATAAATACCGAACTATGAATTCCACTAGCCACAGCACGTCCTCAGTTGAGCCTGATCATATATACCGACTCAGCCTACACATTAGACCTCCAGCGAAATTTACATTTAATTTAAAGATGCAACTTGAATCCAACCTGACCCAAGGCAATGCAAAACACCTACCCGGTCCTAAACAATGAACTTTAGACTGTAAATTGATCTCTTCGCGCGTCCCCGACAACACTCAAATGTCAAAATATCAACAGGATATGTTATCTGTGTTGACACCGGTTTAACTTTGTTCTGAATTTGTTATTTCCATCCGCGGAACCTCATCGATCAAACAGTCTCCCTATGCCCTGCCAACCTAGGTTTAGCCGCAACTAAACTCCTGTCTAGCCTAGTCTAAAAACCTAGTGTTATACCACGTCCATTATCGACACCACTCGAAAATGGTTGAGTTTGATTTGAATGTGCTTGTATGTTTAATTACTGTGTGTGTGGGAATTTCAAAACTCGCTACTCGAAAGGAATGAGGAGAGGATTAGCCCGCGAATATCCTAAGAGCCAATCCAGGAACCCTATGGTGAAGGAAAAAGCAATTTAGGGTCGCTCCAAGCCCAGACTCAGACTCAGATAATTTACCTAAAAGTTATTATCTAACGACCCAAGGATAGTTTTGGAATTTGGGGTAGGTTGATATAAAGGATAGGAACCGAGGTATATCTCGGCGCTTCAGACACTCACGAAAACCACTGAAACTTCGCAATCACAATTTCGTATAGTTCTGACGCGTAACACGGCAGACAAAACTGTTTAGAACTCGTGAAAGACGACTGTCACAGTAGCTAGACGCTGAGACTGAATGCTCTCCCTTCCCCCGCAAATCGTATTTATACGCCCCACATGTCTGAAAGAAAAAAAACCAGCGTCCTTTGCGAACACGCTCTGCCCAAGCGAAGCTTCTTATCACTAACTACACAGGGTCTATTTTCAACCATGCCATGCAGATCCGCCGTTCTACAAATTGTGTGTACGCATATTCACTATGATCAACCGTAGGTTATCACTCAAATCATTTGGTACTGCCGATACACAGAATCTGTTGATCGCTGACTAATAAAAGCTTGTTGCGATTAATAAAGCATTCCCGACCGCTAGGTGCGCGCAGCAAAGACCACTAGAATGCTATTCATACTAGTCGTGTCAGACCCTCCATTCCATACCTCAATCGCAATTGTATATTTGCAATCAACATAATAGCTTTCTCCGTATCGTTCCATAATAACCTTTCATTATTTAGTTATTCATAATTTTATTCAACGCGCAGCCAAATCGGCTCTGATCTCTACACATCTCGCAGGAATGTGACAAAAAAAACCTGACCTGTATACTTCCTCGAACCATCACACGCGTCGGCTCTGTTTTTTGCTAACTTGCCACTGAGCTACGCAAAACCCCCAAACGTTATCTGAACCGATTCTCGTATACAAAACAGCGCGGCGTTGGGCTAGCCCTCTGTCACGCAAAATGAAATATCAAATGTACTGACTCTCGTGTACCATTACAGCCCCCTCCCAGACCTTGAGACACTGTTTATCTCAGTTAACATGGCGCAAGGATCTCATTACCACTATGCTACCCATGCTTTGTCCATATCTACTCTATATGTACGGACATCTCAAATCATGTACACAGACCGATAAATCTGTCAATTATGTATATAATATTTACACAACTCGATTGAGCTCTCTCCTGTCTTATCTTATTTATCTATCTAACTATACAACCTCGCTTACCCGCAACTTATCCTAATTCGTATTACTATATATATACAAATTGTTTTTTTTTTGTTTTTTTTTTTGTTTTTGTTTCCAAACCATGCAAGATCCTTAAATCTACAAAGTAGTTACTCAAATTTACAGCTTACAGCTTAATTATATAACTTTTATACACTATCTTATTTATCTACGCCCTTATTCGTCCTCACATAATACCTGGCTATATTTATAGTATTGAAGTTACCCAATATCTCATTTGAACCCGGATCTACTAAAGTATAACAGTTAGGATATACCACTGCCGAAATAACATAAGGCCTTTTATACAACAATGAAAATTTCCGCATGATTTTATGTTCTTTATTTGAACGCACAAAAGTCTTAAGTTTCACATAATCACCTATACGATAGACTTCTAACTTACGCCGTTTGTCTGCCTGTCGCTTACGTCGTTCACTAGAACTTTTAGAGTTTTCTATCGCTACATTCCGCACCTGTTCCGTATCTCGCACAAAATGGCCTAATAACCATTCATCGCCTAATTCCTTGTCAATAGTTAACGGTTCCCGCCTACCAAACGCTAACTCATTAGGCGCAAAGCCTGTGCTTGTGTGTTCGATATTATTATAGAAATTTTGAATGTCCGGTAACACGTCGACCCAACTACGATTACTTCCGCCGCAATAAGTTCTAATCAGTCGACCTAGCTCGCGATTCACTCTTTCTACGCTATTAGAATTTGGACAATACACCGACGTATGAGTGACCCGAATCCCCAGCTGTTTGAGTCCAAATTCCCAAACTTTCGATATGAACTGTGGTCCTGAGTCCGTAATTATAGTTTCAATAGGTATTTCCCTATGAAATCTTTTTGTACAAGCGAGCACGCTCCTACCTGTCGCTTTTCGCATTGGATATAATTTTATTACTTTACTGTACACGTCTTGAATCACATTTATATATTGATATCCGAATTTACCTACGGGCAATGGCCCATAAAGGTCCGAGAAAACTTTCTCACCCAACCTTTCCGCCAAGACCGGTGTACTAGGACCAACGGTATTGTTAGTACTTGGTTTGACCTTTTGACATATGTCACAACTTCTTATCACCGTGCTAATCACCCTACTCATATGAAGAAAATAATATCTGTCCTTCATCAGTGCTAATATTTTATATCTGCCGTAGTGACCTATTTCTTCATGTATGTGTAAAATTAGTTCCTCCTGTAGTGATTTCGGAATTACTAGCAACTGTACGTTCCGCTTCGGCACGTGAAAATATAACGTATCACCTACTAGCTTGTAATTTTCAAACCCTCTCGTTCCCGTATCTACCACACCACGTCTGATACAACCGCTAATTCGATTTAACCGCTCATCTTCGCTTTGTAATCTCGCAATGTCCCGTAAACTCGAAATAACACTTGCGGTATTCGATGCCTGAAACCAGAATATCCCCGGCTGAACATTTGTACTGTCAATCATACCTCCAGGTCCCGCTATTTGCTTGCTTAGCGTGTCGGCAATTTGATTATCAGTCCCTCGCACAAATTCTATGTCGTAATCGAATTGTTCTAAAAACATAACCCACCTAGTTACGCGTGCCCCAATAAAGTCCACGACTTAATGAACGTCAAACTTTTATGATCAGTTTTAATAATAACTTTTTCTCCCCGCAATTATATCTCAAATCGCTTTAAAGTGTATATAACTGCATACATTTCCTGTTCACTGATAGCCCATCTAGTCTGAGCACCCTTAAATGCCTGCGAACAGAACCCTATAGTTCGTTCCTGGCCCGAATCATCTAATTGATAAACATAGCCCCCAATCCCTATAGCGCTGGCGTCACATTGAACATAATATGTTTTTCCCGCCAATGGCTGACTCAAAATTATACTTTCTAAGAATTGGTTTTTTATCTCGTCAAAAGCACTTTGCACCTGCGCACTCCAGACGAACTTGACTCCAGACCGTAATAAATTGTACAAGGGCTGTGTTAACGTTCCAAAATTTTTTATAAACCTCCTAAAGTAATTTATGAACCCCAAAAACGCCCTCAATTGCCTGACAGTTCTGGGCGACGGATATAATTTAAGTGTTTCAATTTTGTCCGGGTCCATTTGCAAATCTTGTGTAGACAAAATATGCCCCAATAACTTGACCTTTTTTTGTGCGAACTCGCATTTTTTTAGTTTGCATGTGAAGCCCGCGTCTTTTAATTTACTCAGAACCGTGTCCACTTGAGACAAATGCTGGTCGAAGTCACCCTCAGTTAAAATTAGGGATGCAACGATATGTCTATTACGATACCGATACGAATGACGAATACATCGTAATAGCGAATACGATAACGAATGCATTACGATTTTTTTATTTACATCTAATAAATCAAGACAATTGAGTAAAATCAACATTTATTTAAATTTTAGACAATTTACCACCTATAAGTAACATAATTAATTTCAACTTCTTTTAAATTCTTGTTTAGAAAACATAACATTTTTAAATTATCAGGTTTTAGTCTATTTCGTATATCCATATGGATCAAACCAGCTGTAGAAAACAATCTTTTTGAATCGGCGGTAGCTGGTTTGATGGACAAATATTTATGAGCCAATTTTTTCAAATTCGGAAATACTGTATTTTTTTTTCCAATAGCTTGAATAGTTTGTTGTATCCATCTCTGCATTGGGTGCATTTAAATAAGCATTAATTTCATCCATGTAGTTGCGATCTGAAACATAAAATAAATAAAAAAAAACAATATTATATAGGCACATTATTTTATTTCATTAAAATTATAAATAATATTTGATAACTAAACTATGGTAAGTATTGTATTATTCTAAGTTCCTTCAGGTTAGTACTACCTATACCTAAATATTAAATCAGTAGTATCTAAAATTGTAAACACATAAATCACTTGAGGAAATTGAAAAGTTTGATAGAGGTTCCCCAAACTCCTTGTCTGATATTATCTGTTGACAAACATTCCATTATTTTTTTTGAAGTAGATAGTCCAGGGTTCGTTTGAATTTCATTTATGCATGATGTGGTAGAAGCAACCGACTGCATTTCTTCCTTTAATCTCTCTTTAACATGTTCAACAGCATTAGGATGAGAATGTCGCATATGTGTCCACATGTTTGTGGTAGTAAAACCTTTGGATACAGCATTTTGGCCACCTCGCGAAATTTCAGTTTTGCAGTAGTTACAAACAGCTTTATTCTGTATGGTGGGCCTTTAGAAAAATGCTTCCATATCTCACTGTGTTCGTGCCTTTGTTTTCTATTAAAAATCACACCAAGACGTAAAAAACAATAAATACTACACCACAACCTTACTCGCGCGAAAAACAAATATCACAAAATTATTGTTGTTAATGTCAGTGTCAAACGTCAAAAATATGAAAGATGGCTGACATTAGTGTTGCCAGCGCAAACATCCATGCTGTCTTACATTCCTTTTCACGAAAAAAAATACATCAAACTCGTTTTAAGAATCGTTATAATTCGTAATACGTTTTACGATACCGATGATCGTCAAAAATAACGATAACCTGCGGTTTACGATTATCGGCATCGGTATCGTTGCATCCCTAGTTAAAATTGCCAAATCGTCAACAAAATTTAAACAATATGACCTAACTTCTGGCCCTAAAATTAAATCCATCGCCCTCGAAAATGAACCCACACTGGTTTTCAACCCCTGAGGTAAAACGTTGTAAACATAACTTCTGCCTTGATATACAAAACCCGTGTATCGGTTAGATTCGTCTGATAATGGTATAGAAAAATACGCATCTTTGATATCAATAACCCCTATGTAGTTTATTCGGCGCCCGGATTGCAATATCTCACTCATTAAAGGTGTGGTGTCAACCTCCCCAACCATTCCCGTGTTTAATTGTCGTGCATCTAGCAGGATACGGACCTCTCCTGATTTCTTTAATGCACAAGTCAATGGACTGCTGAAATCCGTAGATTGCCTGCTAATAATACCTATCCGATCCATTTCTTCCAATCGTTTTGTTACTTTATCGCGATATGCGAACGGTATGGGATAGCTTCGTTTCACGAAAGGCGTTTCATCTCTCATTTTTATGTCATGTATATATTTATTTGTCCGACCTACCCTATCGCTAAACAACTCTGCATGTTTATTTAACACCGACAATAACTTTGTTTTGTGTTCAACATGTATGGATGAATTATTCACATATTCCTCTAGCACATACATTGCTTCTGGCCCCACACTAGGATTCCCTGTGTCGTGGGAACCAGAAACAGCGACGTCACACACATATAAACATCCAAAACCTGGGGTTTTTTTTTTTTTCTTTACCCCCAGCCGGGGATCGAACCCGGGACCTCTCGCATGGTAGGCAGAGCCACAACCGCTGCGCCACACAGGTCGTCATATTTCTACTGGTACTTCCATTGTACAACAGCAAGAATCCTGATTAGGGCCAGTACCCAATGGTATTTCACACATCCGCCTGGCGCTTCGTACAATTAGCCTCTTATTACCCTCACACATTAAACTGGCTCGCGTCTGTTGTATAAAATCAAACCCTAAAATTAAATCTTTAGGCACCCTTGTTAATACTAGCATTGGAGTATCGATAACGCATTCACCTATTGTTAATGGTAACGTTACTAATTTATCAACCTTTTCCTTACTGACTCCGAATGCACCTGTGATTCTCAAACTTGGAATCGGTATTTCCGTCGGTTTTCCCAATTGTCTGCATACTTCTTCGTACACTCTCCGACTTATTACACTGATTTCGCTGCCCGAATCAATCAAACTCCTTACAACAATACTCCCAATACGCACATCTATCTCAGGTAATGTCAATGTACTACATAAATCGCGCCCACACTCAGTCGAATCGTCGTCTCTGAATATCGTATGTAAACGCCTGTCATTTCGATCTCTACAATTCGATCTAGATTTTTCATCTAAACACACGGCATATCCATGCGCTTTATGCGCTAATAATTGAATAAATTCATTCACACCCACGTTCGAATCCAAATTACACAAATCATACAGTCTATGCTTTTTCCCAATTCGATCAGCTGTCCACCCAAAACGTAATAAATATCTGAGCGCGAACGACCCGCGCGAGTCCACTAGTTTTTTGAATTCTGATTTATCGCATTATTCCTGTCACTTGAACTTTGCCCTGCCTCTGTATAATCTGAAACATCATTGCCCCTTTGGAACCCTATTGCCTTGAAACTAGCCTGAGGCTGTCTACCTCTACCGCGAAAATAACCGCGACCGCGCGTCCCAAATTCGTTTCGCGCCTTCGTTCCCGCGTTATAATTATCCCTACAACTCACCGCGTTATAACGTATCGTATTTACTCGCATAGCTCGATATTGACCACGCATGTAGCTATTCCGCCTTACGTCGTTCGTTACCATTGTCTCTGAACCATGCAACGCACTTAATCCCCCATCGACATTCCGTTCTGAATGCCGAAGGAAGTCGACCGCATCTCGTATAGTCATTGGTTCCTTTCTAGCAAAAAACGCTACCTGAATATCACGCGGCAACTGTCTGAAAATCGTGTTGATTTTCTCCGTATCAGTAAACGGTATCGTAAGCTCATATATGCTATTCAATTGAGAGGCAAAGAATTCTTCCATACTCTGACCTTTCTTAGAATCAGACTTCGCAGTTAGGAATCTTTGCTTAATTAATTCCTGTTCATTATCACCCCAGAATACCTCTCTGAAATCTTTTTCAAAATTGGTTCGCCATGAGTCTCGGTATATGCTCATTCGAACTTTTGCAATTCCTACCAAACTATCCGTTGCCCATATCAAAGCCCTAGAACTATCTCCCGAGACTTTAATATAAGCCTTTAAATCTCTTAAGAAAATCATCGGATTTTCCGAACTCCGCCCATCGAATGTCGGCAATTTCTGTGTCATTTTCACAATGCATGATTGACGTTTTTCTACCGATTGTTCAAACGTCTCTAGTTCCTGTCTGTCAGTCAGTCTGTCCGAAGTCCTACTAGTATTGCTTGCGCTAGAACCCCTTTCCAAACTGTCTAATCTATTCACTATTTCAGATAACAATTGCGTCACCTGTCCTGAAGCCATTTCACTTGTTTGCAAAAGTGAATTGTCTCGTACTACCCGACTAACGTTTTTTTCTAAGCCGGCCGGCCATTATTCCTGAACACTAAACCGTCGTAGCTCGTCTGAAAACAATGCCCCTTTTTTTTGCTTATTTCTTATTTACAAAACTGAACTGTTTAAAATCGTTTCTACGTTGTGTTATTTTTAAAAGTAACGCGTTAGACCTTGATTCTTTTAGAATATCTAGGTATCAGACTATCTAGGATATCCTTCGGTCTCGGCACCAGAAATCTGTAACGGCACAAAGGCTAAGGTCGAGCCGCCGCTATCAGTAGCTATGATCGTCTATTCTATCTATCCCAAAATGAGAGGACCCGATTCAGCTGTAAGATTTGTAAGTTAAATGATAAGTCTGAATTTCTCGTTTGTTGAGAAGTTCGTTAGGCGTATAATAGTCGAACGAAGTTTGGTTCAGGAAGTTACAGTTTCAAGTTAGACAGAGAAAGCATATATGTCCGCGAGCCGGTAATTCGCATCAGTCAGCGGTGTATTGCGCCAGAACGATCGTTGTTATATTTTATGTGTGATGGTACCATCTGGTTTTTGTATATATGGGCGCTCGGAACTTCTTTTAGTGGTCGACCACAGTTTATAATATTTGTTTGTGATATCGTATAGATATCCGTCGTAGTTTTACGACGTGAGTACTCAATGATATTTCATGTGCTCGCTAGTAGCGGCTTGTGGTGGTTCCAATTATATATTTGGTTCACGGCAATAACGATCCGAAAAGACCGGTTTACACAATTGCAATTTGATTTTCCGAAATGGGTTCTGAACTAGCGGTTACCTCAAAAGGTCCGTAACGTTTTGAAACCTTCAACTCTGCGCAATTTGAGCTGGATGTTATCGAAACGTAAGCATTATTGTTTTAGGAGATCTAACCCACACCATAGCGAAGTGCATAGTTCGATAAATACCGAACTATGAATTCCACTAGCCACAGCACGTCCTCAGTTGAGCCTGATCATATATACCGACTCAGCCTACACATTAGACCTCCAGCGAAATTTACATTTAATTTAAAGATGCAACTTGAATCCAACCTGACCCAAGGCAATGCAAAACACCTACCCGGTCCTAAACAATGAACTTTAGACTGTAAATTGATCTCTTCGCGCGTCCCCGACAACACTCAAATGTCAAAATATCAACAGGATATGTTATCTGTGTTGACACCGGTTTAACTTTGTTCTGAATTTGTTATTTCCATCCGCGGAACCTCATCGATCAAACAGTCTCCCTATGCCCTGCCAACCTAGGTTTAGCCGCAACTAAACTCCTGTCTAGCCTAGTCTAAAAACCTAGTGTTATACCACGTCCATTATCGACACCACTCGAAAATGGTTGAGTTTGATTTGAATGTGCTTGTATGTTTAATGACTGTGTGTGTGGGAATTTCAAAACTCGCTACTTGAAAGGAATGAGGAGAGGATTAGCCCGCGAATATCCTAAGAGCCAATCCAGGAACCCTATGGTGAAGGAAAAAGGAATTTAGGGTCGCTCCAAGCCCAGACTCAGACTCAGATAATTTACCTAAAAGTTCTTATCTAACGACCTAAGGATAGTTTTGGAATTTGGGGTAGGTTGATATAAAGGATAGGAACCGAGGTATATCTCGGCGCTTCAGACACTCACGAAAACCACTGAAACTTTGCAATCACAATTTCGTATAGTTCTGACGCGTAACACGGCAGACAAAACTGTTTAGAACTCGTGAAAGACGACTGTCACAGTAGCTAGACGCTGAGACTGAATGCTCTCCCTTCCCCCGCAAATCGTATTTATACGCCCCACATGTCTGAAAGAAAAAAAACCAGCGTCCTTTGCGAACACGCTCTGCCCAAGCGAAGCTTCTTATCACTAACTACACAGGGTCTATTTTCAACCATGCCATGCAGATCCGCCGTTCTACAAATTGTGTGTACGCATACTCACTATGATCAACCGTAGGTTATCACTCAAATCATTTGGTACTGCCGATACACAGAATCTGTTGATCGCTGACTAATAAAAGCTTGTTGCGATTAATTACGCATTCCCGACCACTAGGTGCGCGCAGCAAAGACCACTAGAATGCTATTCATACTAGTCGTGTCAGACCCTCCATTCCATACCTCAATCGCAATTGTATATTTGCAATCAACATAATAGCTTTCTCCGTATCGTTCCATAATAACCTTTCATTATTTAGTTATTCATAATTTTATTCAACGCGCAGCCAAATCGGCTCTGATCTCTACACATCTCGCAGGAATGCGACAAAAAAAACCTGACCTGTAAACTTCCTCGAACCATCACACGCGTCGGCTCTGTTTTTTGCTAACTTGCCACTGAGCTACGCAAAACCCCCAAACGTTATCTGAACCGATTCTCGTATACAAAACAACGCGGCGTTGGGCTAGTCCTCTGTCACGCAAAATGAAATATCAAATGTACTGACTCTCGTGTACCATTAAAGCAGCATATATGAGCTTACGATACCGTTTACTGATACGGAGAAAATCAACACGATTTTCAGACAGTTGCCGCGTGATATTCAGGTAGCGGTTTTTGCTAGAAAGGAACCAATGACTATTCGAGATGCGGTCGACTTCCTTCGGCATTTAGAACGGAATGTCGATGGGGGATTAAGTGCGTTGCGTGGTTCGGAACCTATGAATACGAATAACGTAAGGCGGGATAGCTACATGCGTGGGCATTATCGTGCTATGCGGGTAAATACGATACGTTATAACGCGGTGAGTTGTAGGGATAATTATAACGCAGGAACGAAGGCGCGAAACGAATTTGGGCCGCGCGCTCGCGGTTATTTTCGCGGTAGAGGTAGACAGCCTCAGGCTAGTTTCAAGGCAATAGGGTTCCAAAGGGGAAATGATAGTTCAGGAGATACAGAGGCAGGGCAAAGTTCAAGTGACAGGAATAATGCGATAAATCAGAATTCAAAAACTAGTGGACTCGCGCGGGTCGTTCGCGCTCAGATATTTATTACGGTTTGGGTGGACAGCCGATCAAATTGAAAAAAAACATAGACTGTATGATTTGCTTTACTGCTTATGGCCCTTGCTTAAATGCTAAATCCCATAAACTGCTTCAACGCGTTCAGAATGCCTGTGCCCGCTTTTGTTTTAATATTCCTGCTCGCACTCACGTTACTCCTTTCATAAATAATGCAAACTTGCTAAAAATGAAAAACCGACTTAAGCTATTTATGGCAACACTTATGTTTGGAGTCATGAAACATCATAAGCCAGAGTATTTATATAAGAAACTTGTTTGGCGCTGGACATTAAAGGGAGATCGCAACTGTATCAGACTATGCACAAAGCCGCTTAGTACTCCGCGGCACCGGACTTCTGCGTTTCGTGGTAGCTTCCGGTTCCAGGCTACTAAGTGCTGGAACGACCTACCTCCGCCACTTAGACAGCTTGAAAGTAAAGTAGCCTTTAAGAATTCATTAAAAAAAACTCTTTTGGGCTCACAAAAGATGCTCCCCTAGTCCCGCCTGCATTATTAATACATAAATAAATTGTAATCAACTAATTATAAAATAAATTCAGCTATACTCTATTATTATTATTATATTCTATATTCTTTATTATCTACATAACAGTATTCTATATAGTATTCAATTAACCAATACTAACTAATCCTACTAATATTATCAATTTGTATAGTATAAACTTATACCTTTTAAACTAAAAGTATACACAAACAAATAAGTCAGGTACCTTCTGTTAATGCTTTCAGTTGAGCACGCCGTCTCCCTTGTTCCGGTACTGACGGAAGATCAGCGCCTGAGGAGTCTACTTCTTAGGCACATGCTGAGTCAGAATCTTTTTGCAGATGCCACACCACCCTCAGTTCTAATGCGATATAGGTACTTTAGTACCTATGTCCTACCTGTCTCAAGGTGTAATTACTTTAGGTAACTATAGTTTCTAGTTGTTTCTGAATGTTTATAAGTATGTATTTTTGTTTTCTGCGATGTTATTTTTGTTAAGTGGTACCAATGTTATTTTTTGTTAAGTATCTGCAATGTTTTGTGTGTGGGTGTGCGCTTATGCAAATAAATAAATAAATAAATAAATAAATAAATAAATAAATAAATTTGTGTAATTTGGATTCGAACGTGGGTGTGAATGAATTTATTCAATTATTAGCGCATAAAGCGCACGGATATGCCGTCTGTTTAGATGAAAAATCTAGGTCGAATTGTAGAGATCGAAATGACAGGCGTTTACATACGATATTCAGAGACGACGATTCGACTGAGTGTGGGCGCGATTTATGTAGTACCTTGACATTACCTGAGATAAATGTGCGTATTGGGAATATTGTTGTAAGGAGTTTGATTGATTCGGGGAGCGAAATCAGTGTAATAAGTCGGAGAGTGTACGAAGAAGTGTGCAGTCAATTGGGAAAACCGACGGAAATACCGATTCCGAGTTTGAGAATCACAGGTGCATTCGGAGTCAGTAAGGAAAAGGTTGATAAATTAGTAACGTTACCATTAACAATAGGTGAATGCGTTATCGATACTCCAATGCTAGTATTAACAAGGGTGCCTAAAGATTTAATTTTAGGGTTTGATTTTATACAACAAACGTGAGCCAGTTTAATGTGTGAGGGTAATAAGAGGCTAATTATACGAAGCGCCGGGTGGATGTGTGAAATACCATTGGGTACTGGCCCTAATCAGGATTCTTGCTGTTGTACAATGGAAGTACAGAACCAAGATACCAGTAGAAATATGATAGAGGAATATGTGAATAATTCATCAATACCTGTTGAACACAAAACAAAGTTATTGCCGGTGTTAAATAAACATGCAGAGTTGTTTAGCGATAGGGTAGGTCGGACAAATAAATATATACATGACATAAAAATGAGAGATGAAACGCCTTTCGTGAAACGAAGCTATCCCATACCGTTCGCATATCGCGATAAAGTAACAAAACGATTGGAAGAAATGGATCGGATAGGTATTATTAGCAGGCAATCTACGGATTTCAGCAGTCCATTGACTTGTGCATTAAAGAAATCAGGAGAGGTCCGTATCCTGCTAGATGCACGACAATTAAACACGGGAATGGTTGGGGAGGTTGAAACCACACCTTTGATGAGTGAGATATTGCAATCCGGGCGCCGGATAAACTACATAGGGGTTATTGATATCAAAGATGCGTATTTTTCTATACCATTATCAGACGAATCTAAACGATACACGGGTTTTGTATATCAAGGCAGAAGTTATGTTTACAACGTTTTACCTCAGGGGTTGAAAACCAGTGTGGGTTCATTTTCGAGGGCGATGGATTTAATTTAAGGGCCAGAGGTTAGGTCATATTGTTTAAATTTTGTTGACGATTTGGCAATTTTAACTGAGGGTGACTTCGAACAGCATTTGTCTCAAGTGGACACGGTTCTGAGTAAATTGAAAGACGCGGGCTTCACATGCAAACTAAAAAAATGCGAGTTCGCACAAAAAAGGTCAAGTTATTGGGGCATATTTTGTCTACACAAGGTTTGCAAATGGACCCGGACAAAATTGAAACACTTAAATTATATCCGTCACCCAGAACTGTCAGGCAATTGAGGGCGTTTTTGGGGTTCATAAATTACTTTAGGAGGTTTATAAAAAATTTTGGAACGTTAACACAGCCCTTGTACAATTTATTATGGTCTGGAGTCAAGTTCGTCTGGAGTGCGCAGATGCAAAGTGCTTTTGACGAGATAAAAAAACAATTCTTAGAAAGTATAATTTTGAGTCAGCCATTGGCGGGAAAACCATATTATGTTCAATGTGACGCCAGCGCTATAGGAATTGGGGGCTATGTTTATCAATTAGATGATTCGGGCCAGGAACGAATTATAGGGTTCTGTTCGCAGGCATTTAAGGGTGCTCAGACTAGATGGGCTATCAGTGAACAGGAAATGTATGCAGTTATATACACTTTAAAGCGATTTGAGATATATTTGCGGGGAGAAAAAGTTATTATTAAAACTGATCATAAAAGTTTGACGTTCATTAAGTCGTGGACTTTATTGGGGCACGCGTAACTAGGTGGGTTATGTTTTTAGAACAATTCGATTACGACATAGAATTTGTGCGAGGGACTGATAATCAAATTGCCGACACGCTAAGCAAGCAAATAGCGGGACCTGGAGGTATGATTGACAGTACAAATGTTCAGCCGGGGATATTCTGGTTTCAGGCATCGAATACCGCAAGTGTTATTTCGAGTTTACGGGACATTGCGAGATTACAAAGCGAAAATGAGCGGTTAAATCGAATTAGCGGTTGTATCAGACGTAGTGTGGTAGATACGGGAACGAGAGGGTTTGAAAATTACAAGCTAGTAGGTGATACGTTATATTTTCACGTGCCGAAGCGGAACGTACAGTTGCTAGTAATTCCGAAATCACTACAGGAGGAACTAATTTTACACATACATGAAGAAATAGGTCACTACGGCAGATATAAAATATTAGCACTGATGAAGGACAGATATTATTTTCTTCATATGAGTAGGGTGATTAGCGCGGTGATAAGAAGTTGTGACATATGTCAAAAGGTCAAACCAAGTACTAACAATACCGTTGGTCCTTGTACACCGGTGTTGGCGGAAAGGTTGGGTGAGAAAGTTTTCTCGGACCTTTATGGGCCATTGCCCGTAGGTAAATTCGGATATCAATATATATATGTGATTCAAGACGTGTACAGTAAAGTAATAAAATTATATCCAATGCGAAAAGCGACAGGTAGGAGCGTGCTCGCTTGTACAAAGAGATTTCATAGGGAAATACCTATTGAAACTATAATTACGGACTCAGGACCACAGTTCATATCGAAAGTTTGGGAATTTGGACTCAAACAGCTGGGGATTCGGGTCACTCATACGTCGGTGTATTGTCCAAATTCTAATAGCGTAGAAAGAGTGAATCGCGAGCTAGGTCGACTGATTAGAACTTATTGCGGCGGAAGTAATCGTAGTTGGATCGACGTGTTACCGGACATTCAAAATTGCTATAATAACATCGAACACACAAGCACAGGCTTTGCGCCTAATGAGTTAGCGTTTGGTAGGCGGGAACCGTTAACTATAGACAAGGAATTAGGCGATGAATGGTTATTAGGCCATAGTGTGCGAGATACGGAACAGGTGCGGAATGTAGCGATAGAAAACTCTAAAAGTTCTAGTGAACGACGTAAGCGACAGGCAGACAAACGGCGTAAGTTAGAAGTCTATCGTATAGGTGATTATGTGAAACTTAAGACTTTTGTGCGTTCAAATAAAGAACATAAAATCATGCGGAAATTTTCATTGTTGTATAAAGGGCCTTATGTTATTTCGGCAGTGATATATCCGAACTGTTATACCTTAGTAGATCCGGGTTCAAATGAGATATTGGGTAACTTCAATACTATAAATATAGCCAGGTATTATGTGAGGACGAATAAGGGCGTAGATAAATAAGATAGTGTATAAAAGTTATATAATTAAGCTGTAAGCTGTAAATTTGAGTAACTACTTTGTAGACTTAAGGATCTTGCATGGTTTGGAAACAAAAACAAAAAAAAAAAAAAACAATTTGTATATATATAGTAATACGAATTAGGATAAATTGCTGGTAAGCGAGGTTGTATAGTTAGATAGATAAATAAGATAAGACAGGAGAGAACTCAATCGAGTTGTGTAAATATTATATACATAATTGACAGATTCATCGGTCTGTGTACATGATTTGAGATGTCCGTACATATAGAGTAGATATGGACAAAGTCAATAGTCAATAGTCAAAGTACTTTATTACTGTAGATATTTACATATACTTAGCAAACGTCATTTTTTGCCTCTTCTCTACATTGGACCACTGTGGGAGAAGAAGGGCGTAGAAACTCCCACAGATTTATTTTTAGATCTCTTTTAAAAATAGGTTGTGCTTAACTAATACAAATATGAAAAATTTAATTGTTATGATTAATAAGCAGGAATAAATAATTACAAAATTATTAACAGCAAGGTCTGTGTTGAGCCAGATTAACCCCAAACAGTCCTGTCATTTAAGTAATCTTGAACATTGTAATATCCCTTTTTCGACAAAGTCGCTTTAACATGCTTTTTAAATTGCTCAAGTGGCAATTTCAAAATCTCCAGAGGTATCTTATTGTAGTAGAGAATGCACTGACCCTTGAAAGAATTGCTAACCTTCGCGAGTCTAAAACGGGGCGCACATAGTTTGTGATTATTTCTTAGGTTAACATTACAGCTATCGCTAAGTTTGGAAAATGTTGTAAGGTTCTTGCGTACATACATTATATTTTCGAAAATAAATTGACTAGCTACTGTTAGTATGTCAATTTCTTTAAAAAGCTCTCTTAAGGAGTCTGTTCGTTTTAAATTATAAATTGCTCGAATAGCTCTTTTCTTTAAAATAAAAATAGTTTGAATATCCGCTGCTTTCCCCCACAACAAGATACCATAGAACATCACACTATGAAAGTAACTAAAATATACTAGCCTAGATGTAGCCACATCCGTGCTTTGTCTGATGTTCCTAACAGCGTAAGCCGCAGAACTTAATTTACCAGCCAATTTATCTATGTGGGGTCCCCACTGCAATTTGCTATCAATGGTTATTCCAAGAAACTTCGTATCATTTACTAATTCTAACGTGCTGCTGTCTAGCACTAAACTGGTCTCAACTTGCCTGACATTTGGAAGTGAGAATTTGATACACTTGGTTTTACCAGCGTTTAACAATAAATTATTAACTGTGAACCAATTCAAGGTTAAAGACAATACACCATTAACATCATCAAATTCTCCTTTTTGTCTTTCAATTTTGAAGACCAGTGAAGTATCATCAGCAAACAACACTAAGTCAGTTAATTTCTCCACCATGAAAGGCAGATCATTAATATATACCAGGAATAAGAAAGGGCCTAATATGGAACCTTGTGGAACGCCAATTTTAACACCCGATCCATCAGATTTTACGCCGTTAACTTCTGCCTTTTGAATTCTATTGCTTAGGTATGATCTTAGTAGATCCAACGCTTTATTTCTAACTCCGTAATGATTTAATTTAATTAATAGCGTATTATGATCAACACAATCAAACGCCTTCGACAGGTCGCAAAAAACTCCGATAGCATCCTGTGCGGCCTCCCATGCAGAATAAATATGAGATACAAGGGTAATACCTGCATCCGTAGTCGATTTACCCCTAGTGAAACCATATTGTTTAGCGTGGAGTTGTTTTGTACGGTTGAAGTGTGAGAGCATTTGATTGAGTATAATCTTTTCAAATATTTTACTTAGTGTTGGAAGAACAGATATTGGTCTGAAATTTGAAGGATCGCCCTTATCTCCCGATTTGAACAGCGGTATACAGTTTACTGTGTTTCATGAGGTCTGGAAAAGCCCCATCGTCAACACATTTATTGAATATATAAGCTAAGTGTGGGGCTATAACTAGAATTACTGAACCAATGACTTTGACTGATATACCCCACAGGTCTTCCGTATTTTTTAAGTTAAGTAATTTAAACGTTTTGACAATGTCCTGGGGATATACATGATGAAATTTTAAATATACATTACTGACGCTAGTGTTATTTTTTAATAAAGTCTCTGCTTCAAATGGAGATGAATTTAGACGGTCCGTTGTGAGTACGGGTACATTGGTGAAGAATGTTTCAAAAGCTCGAACAACATCAGCGTTAGATTTAACAACATCATCACCTATCTTTAGGCAGAAATCACTGTCCCTTGGTATAACTTTGCCAGTTTCGCGGTTTATTATTTGCCAAACTGTTTTCATTCTATTATTTGAATTTTGAATTTTTCTATTAATGTGTAAAGTTTTTGCAGTTCTACAAACCAACTTGAAAGTTTTGGAATATTTTTTAACATAGTCATGAAATTTTCGATCAAAGTTATAGGTTTTTTGATCATAAAGGTCATACAAGATAACTCTACTTTTACGAATTCCAAACGTTGCCCAGTCATTAAATTTAGATTTACCGTTGCAGTCACTGACTTTCTTTAATTTGAAAACTTTATTGAATTCTGTCTGAATAATGTTGAAGAAGTCTGAGTAGATTTTGTTTGGGTTCTGTTCATTAAAATCCGGTACTTACAAATTTATATCTAAGTTTTTCGTATATGTCTCTAGTCTATGGGATGTAATAGGCCTATAAAATGATGGACCAGTCTTATCCTTAATAGTTATTGGGAATGAAACTGTTTGACCACTGTGATCGGAGGGTAAGCAGTTAATTACACTTTTACTTGTGAATGCACAGTCACAAAAAACGTTATCTAAGCAAGTTTGGCTGGTAAGTGTAATTCTAGTCGGCTCTAGAAATACATGA
Organism: Argyresthia goedartella; assembly: GCA_949825045.1. Taxonomy (NCBI): domain Eukaryota; kingdom Metazoa; phylum Arthropoda; class Insecta; order Lepidoptera; family Argyresthiidae; genus Argyresthia; species Argyresthia goedartella. Next base: position 16,498,532 of record OX463824.1, on the reverse strand, counting down.
CATAAATTAAATGATTTGAACAGAGTTATTAATCGTCGCTTCAGTGTTGTATCTACAAGCAGATCTACATTAAGATCGCCACAAATAATTAACTTTTTTCTGTTATTACAAAGTTTAATGAGGGCTTCCTCCATAATTTTCTCAAATATTTCGAAATTGCCATGGCCTTTTTCATCCCTCGGTGGTCTGTAGACACAAACAATAATATGGCTATCTAACTCAACACAGGATACCTCTATTTGTCTTTCAACAGTAAAAAGTAAAGCATGGATAGCATAGTGGTAATGAGATCCTTGCGCCATGTTAACTGAGATAAACAGTGTCTCAAGGTCTGGGAGGGGGCTGTAATGGTACACGAGAGTCGGTACATTTGATACTTCATTCTGCGTGATAGAGGGCTAGCCCAACGCCGCGCTGTTTTGAATACGAATCGGTTCAGATAACGTTTGGGGGTTTTGCGTAGCTCAGTGGCAAGTTAGCAAAAAACAGAGCCGACGCGTGGGATGGTTCGGGGAAGTTTACAGGTCAGGTTTTTTTGTCGCATTCCTGTGAGATGGGTAGAGATCAGAGCCGATTTGGCTGCGCGTTGAATAAAATTATGAATAACTAAATAATGGAAGGTTATTATGGAACGATACGGAGAAAGCTATTATGTTGATTGCAAATATACAATTGCGATTGAGGTATGGAATGGAGGGTCTGACACGACTAGTATGAATAGCATTCTAGTGGTCTTTGCTGCGCGCACCTAGCGGTCGGGAATGCTTAATTAATCGCAACAAGCTTTTATTGGTCAGCGATCAACAGATTCTGTGTATCGGCAGTACCAAATGATTTGAGTGATAACCTACGGTTGATCATAGTGAATATGCGTACACACAATTTGTAGAACGGCGGATCTGCATGGCATGGTTGAAAATAGACCCTGTGTAGTTAGTGATAAGAAGCTTCGCTTGGGCAGAGCGTGTTCGCAAAGGACGCTGATTTTTTTCTTTCAGACATGTGCGGCGTATAAATACGATTGTGGGGGAAGGGAGAGCATTCAGTCTCAGCGTCTAGCTACTGTGACAGTCATCTTTCACGAGTTCTAAACAGTTTTGTCTGCCGTGTTACGCGTCAGAACTATACGAAATTGTGATTGCGAAGTTTCAGTGGTTTTTCGTGAGTGTCTGAAGCGCCGAGATATACCTCGGTTCCTATCCTTTATATCAACCTACCCCAAATTCCAAAACTATCCTTGGGTCGTTAGATAAGAACTTTTAGGTAAATTATCTGAGTCTGAGTCTGGGCTTGGAGCGACCCTAAATTCCTTTTTCCTTCACCATAGGGTTCCTGGATTGGCTCTTAGGATATTCGCGGGCTAATCCTCTCCTCATTCCTTCGAGTAGCGAGTTTTGAAATTCCCACACACACAGTCATTAAACATACAAGCACCATTTTCGAGTGGTGTCGATAATGGACGTGGTATAACACTAGGTTTTAGACTAGGCTAGACAGGAGTTTAGTTGCGGCTAAACCTAGGTTGGCAGGGCATAGGGAGACTGTTTGATCGATGAGGTTCCGCGGATGGAAATAACAAATTCAGAACAAAGTTAAACCGGTGTCAACACAGATAACATATCCTGTTGATATTTTGACATTTGAGTGTTGTCGGGGACGCGCGAAGAGATCAATTTACAGTCTAAAGTTCATTGTTTAGGACCGGGTAGGTGTTTTGCATTGCCTTGGGTCAGGTTGGATTCAAGTTGCATCTTTAAATTAAATGTAAATTTCGCTGGAGGTCTAATGTGTAGGCTGAGTCGGTATATATGATCAGGCTCAACTGAGGACGTGCTGTGGCTAGTGGAATTCATAGTTCGGTATTTATCGAACTATGCACTTCGCTATGGTGTGGGTTAGATCTCTTAAAACAATAATGCTTACGTTTCGATAACATCCAGCTCAAATTGCGCAGAGTTGAAGGTTTCAAAACGTTACGGACCTTTTGAGGTAACCGCTAGTTCAGAACCCATTTCGGAAAATCAAATCGCAATTGTGTAAACCGGTCTTTTCGGATCGTTATTGCCGTGAACCAAATATATAATTGGAACCACCACAAGCCGCTACTAGCGAGCACATGAAATATCATTGAGTACTCACGTCGTAAAACTACGACGGATATCTATACGATATCACAAACAAATATTATAAACTGTGGTCGACCACTAAAAGAAGTTCCTAGCGCCCATATATACAAAAACTAGATGGTACCATCACACATAAAATATAACAACGATTGATCTGGCGCAATACACTGCTGACTGATGCGAATTACCGGCTCGCGGACATACATGCTTTCTCTGTCTAACTTGAAACTGTAGCTTCCTGAACCAAACTTCGTTCGACTATTGTACGCCTAACGAACTTCTCAACGAACGAGAAATTCAGACTTATCATTCTTAACTTACAAATCTTATAGCTGAATCGGGACATCTCATTTTGGGGTAGAAAGAAAAGACGATCATAGCTACTGATAGCGGTGGCTCGACCTTAGCCCTGGTGCCGTTACAGTAGGCAGGGTCACTACCCGGTTGCCTAAGATGGATGATTTGGTAATTCCCATAGGCAGAAATGAAAACACATCTCTTGTCTGGGGAAGCCCTTAAAAGTTCATTAATTGTTGCTGTTACGGCAATAGAGAAATACACAATCTGTGAAAACTTCAACTCTCAACCTATTACGGTTAATGAGATATAGCCGGCTGACGGACGAAATGACTGACAGACAGACGGACAGCGGAGGCTTAGTAATAGGTTTCCGTTTGGCACCCTTTGGGCACGAAACCCTAAAAACGAATATGTGGATAGTGGGCCGCCAATGCTAAGCAAACTGGATAATGTTCTGTTTCTTCTAAGTTGTAGCAGAAGCAGTGTTGTGGAATTCACTATTGTCAATTAATTATGTAGGTATTTTCATTACGATTTGTTTTTTATAATAATTTGATCTCATATGTGAAGTTCATATATTTTGAAAAAAAAACTTATTCAGGGGTAAATTCATAAATTGGTCCTACTCAGAACAAAATGTCAAGAATCTGTGGCTTGTGCCCCTCGGTGGGCTACGTATTTTGCATCTAAAAGCCTACCGCTGGTGTACCCCATATTATTATTTTTATGTTATATTAAGTATTCATGCATGTACATCGATGTGTTTATTGTTGATATTAAAGATCAAACAAGATGTCGTTGTTTTTCTCTCAGCTTTCCACATCGACCAACCCTAGCTCCTTTTTGACGACACCCTTTTCTTTTGTTTACACTCTTTATATGAAAGTTCTCGTCCTCACGAGGACGATTCCCAGTTTCGGCGAAACGTCTTTTTTCACGATTCGTGTTTTTTTTGGGAACAATTTAAATGACCACCAAAATATTTGTTTCCTGTCCAAAATGGGTAAATGATCACCAAAAGTTGCAGAAAATATCAGGGCAAAATATTGCGATAGCTTAGGTGAAGGGTAAAGGAGGTGAGCGAAGCGAAGCCCCCTTTATCCTTCGTGTTAGATTGAACATGTAAGAACAACAGAAATTACTTCAAACATAAACTTAAGTAAGTACACAAAACATAAAAAGAAGTTTGGTGATCATTTATCCAAACACAATTTGGTGATCTTTATTATTGGATTTCGATTTTAGAGTTTTTGGTGATCGTTTAAATACAAGCCTTTTTTAAAGGATGCAATAGCTATTTAAAATTTATTCTCCGTAAAGGAACGGGAATATGGTAGAAAAGTTAGGGGCAGAGTTGTCTGTCACTATGAAATTTGTGTTTGTGAGAAAAGGACAAAGCACATTTACGCTATCATAGGTTTGTTTTTTTTTTAATAAGGAGGTCAAATAACAAGTATGTACCTAAGAACATTCAAACCCGGTGCGAAGTTGTAAAAAAATAAAGCAATTTTACCTGAAAATAAAATTGTTATTAATAAATACTTACCTGGCTTTAAGCCTACTGTTGAGAGTGGCTTACTTGGCTTCCTTTCCCATTCATTTTTAGCCCCAAACCCCGCACAGCTCACTTCTTGTTTAAAACTCTTAACATAGATACATGTCTTAAAGCCGTTTTGAACCTCAGCAACATTGCGCGCGTAAAGTTTCAGAATTGGCGGCAATTGGAGACAGCGTCATTGCGCGCGCTCAATTTTCAGATCATTGCGATCATTGCCAACTCATTAAAGAGCTGATCGTGTCTAAGAATGTGGCACGATCTTGCAATGCACAGTAGTGTTCACAGCAGGCAGCGATTTACCTAGGCTTAAAGCCAGGCCTCGCGCCACAGAGTACATTGTTAGTCTTGATACCTCGCGCCACGAGTTATGAGCGGTGGCCTTGAATGCGCAGTAGTCACTTTTCAATACCTGAACATATGCACAGTAATTCCCGCCAACGTCGCCCAGTAATTCGTGGCGCGACGTATAAGTATGTATAGTAAAAAAAGACGACATTGCTATATAATTACCTGACGTTACCTGGCCTTAAGCCTAATATTGAGTAGTGTTTGGTATCGGCTGCTGAGTTAAAAACGCCAATGTGATATGAGTAGGAGTTCTTTTATGGATAACTTAAAAATTAAGAAATTGAATGTGTATGCGTCATCGTGTGCGTGATGCAAAGATAGGCTGCGCTTAATGTAATGGCCTCCACTCCATCTGCATCTGCATCAGGCGATGTTTCTTCATGAAAATGTCGCTTGTAAAGACTTTATTCTCACGTTTCGCCGGGTAATGGTAATAGAGATGCTCGACAACCAGCCATCAGATACCTACACCTTTGCGCAAGATGTTTAATTGAACCGTCTCGCATCGACTGATTCATTTCATACTCACATGGGCTCGCCTTCTCTACTCGCCTTGCTCTGAAGGTCGAACTGACGAAAATGCTCGCAGTTGCCGTGCAGTCGTTCGTCTCCTGGCCTCCCTCCGCGCACGCGCCAGCCTTGCGCAGGCTGGCGGCCCGGAGCGCTAGCCCGGCTCCGGGCGGCGGGGGCGCGTCACTGCTGCGTGCGGGCGCAGACTAAGTGTTGCTGGGAGCTCTTTCCGCAAGGGCTCGCCTCCTCTACTCGCCATGCTCTCTAGGCCAAACTGATAAAAAATCTCCAGGTTTCTCCTTCCTCTCGGACATAAAATCTGTAAAACTGGCATAAGTTATAAATGGAATATCCACCGAGGGCAGAATCTTGCACGAGGTTTCAATTACGCGACGGTCGCGAATGCATTGAGTATAGATTCGCGACGCTACGGACGAGATCCACTCGTCCACCGTAAATTGTTTGATAAGAATCGATTTTATTAAATTGCCCCTCGGAAGACATCTCGTTAATTGTATCACATACCTTATCCATTTAGTCGTTTCGCAGAAAATTCTCAGTTTTTCATTTTTGTTACGTTCGATATATGTCGTGCAAAGTTCATTGACCTTGGCCTTTCGTGCATATTTCGCAGAAAATTCTCAGTTTTGCCGTTTTTTGACGCTTGATGTCATTCAAAGTTATTTTTGATTTTGAACTTGAAATTGATCTTTTGAGCATTTTCGGTATAAAAAAACGGGGGGTACCCCTTCACCCTGACATCGCTCCCATGAACAGATAAAGCACCGTTCATGAGAAAAATAACTTTTTAAACTCTTACTTTTGAGGTTATGGTTATGAAGAGGAGAGGGGCTCTCTCCTGTACCCAAGGCTAATTATATAGAAGAGCAGTCAAGCCAGATGCGGACCATTAATAACTCTTTTCATATTTAAATATCCAACTATAAATACTAATGAATCTGCCTTTGTTGACAGATATCAAGGTTGCTCTAGATTTGCATCTGACTACCTAGTTACAAAGGTCAGCTATGTAGGTATGACTAGGCACCTAGAGTTACATAATTTTCGCTACCAAAATGACCTATATTGCATTATTATTTGGAAATCGCCTTAGTTCCGGCTGCGGCGATGCCCCCGCACTACAGCGCACCCACGCTCGTCTCCGGCTAATAAGAAACACTCTAGCGTCTAGCCACCAGACTGCCTAGGAAGAACTGCCCAGAAAGTGGGATTTCCTGATTGGGATTTTCTATTCCGAAACGGCGAAACTAAGAATTTTCTGCGAAATATGCACGAAAGGTCAAGGTCAGTGCCAACGAGCGACACCGAACATAAAAAATGGCAAAACTGAGAACTTTCTGCGAAATATACACTAAAGGTCAAGTTCAGGGTCAAGGTCAATTGCCACGAGGTCAATGAACGCTGAACGACATCTAACATTAACGTTCGTCGTTTCCCCACCCTAATACATCCACATCCCCACGGTCCCAAATGCTTGAAATGGCTATTTAAAAAAAACTAACTCGAAAACGTATTATTGTAATTAAACACTCACCGTCCAGCACCCGTGCAGGACGGTCGTGTTTACTCTCTCCCGCTGCCGCTCCGGCAGCAAGTGTTTCCCTCTCTTTCGCCCGCGCCCGCGACTGCGTGCGAGAGACCTCTCTCTCGCACGCCCGTAAGACCTCGAGTCAGTCCGCCGCGTGTGTTGTGCCCAGGTTAGATTGGTTCCAGTCAGGTCGTATTATTTTTATTTTATTTATTTCCCTATTCTTCTGTCTGTGTCCCCATTCTTCTGTTTTATTATTTTGTACCACTCACCTCGGACCGCCTGGATAGAGGCGGAGGCGGTTCGAGACACAAGTAGGTACTCACCCACACACTCACCCGCCCCGTCCCCACAAATCTCCCCACATCCGTCATCAAAAATGACTTAATCTCCAAAAACTTCCTGGTAATGGAAGTACATAGGATGCACCGTGCTAAAACCGCGTACCGGCCTGGAAAGGCATTTAACATGATCCTAGTAATTGCCGAGCCCACCGCCGCAGGTAGGCAGATTAGCCCCCTTCAATCCCTCTGCGGTCTCAAAGACATGAGCGTCGAAAGCCCCAAATCCGCCAATATCATTTCACAATGTTATAACTGTCAAATGTATGGACATACCCAAAGCAGATGCTTTGCCCCCCCGTTGCGTGAAATGCGCAGGCAATCATGCCACCTCCGTCTGTGGGAAGGAGTCGGCAACCCCTCCCACCTGCGTGTTGTGCGGGCAGATCGGCCATCCAGTCAACTATGGCGGATGCCCGGCAGCCCCAGGCGCATTTCGCAGGTGGGAACAGAGCCAGAGTTCTTCCCAACAAGCGCCCTCTCAACGCCCTCTAAATTTTCCTAAGCCCCTATTTCCACCCCACACCACCTACCCCCTTGGACAAGGATTCGGGCAACGGCCCCATTTCCTCCAACGGCACCTTAAGCGCCGCCAGCTTCATAAACTACCCCCCCCCCCCCCCCACCTAGGGCATTCATCGCAAGTCTTCTCGACCTCCCCACACTATATCCCCCAAATGTTGCCTCTTTCAGGCGCACACCTCTTACATACGCCTTCGTCACCTCCCCCACCCACCAACCCTCCCTTCATACCATTAATTCCCATCATGTATAGTACGCCCATTTTAATAAACTCGACAAACGGACGGACAAAGCCCCACAGTCTAACTTTACAACAATAAAACCATAAAGTAAATTACATAACAGCGAAAGGAAAAAGGGTAGCGCACCAGCGCGCACGAAAGCCGAGATTGCAGAGTTTCGGAGAAAGCCAAATACAAGGTCACCAACGGTAAGCCCCTTCGCTATCGATTTAGAAGTGCTGATAGCATGAAAATGCAAAGCGAAAATGATTTGTTAATGTATTCTTATGGTTTAAAACGTTACAGGGTCCTATGAAAATAAAGGTGATACCCAATATCAGACTATGCAGCTCAGCAAGAATATAGCTGAAAAGCATGAAAGCATGACAGAGCAAGGTATCCTGAAGGACAGACAAAAAAGACTGATGGTGGAGCTGGAGCTAAGGGATAGGAAGCAAGAATAGCATGTAAGTAGCATAACACTACATTTTCCCCCCGACCCTGGAAAAATTTTTGACTCAGCAAAAATTTTGATATGTGCAAAAATAAACCATAAAAACACAGCTTTGCAGAAACAGACATCACCAGGCAAAATCAGATATACCATCTCTTACATTCATCATCTTCATTCCGGTAAGGGTGGAGTTCACATTCAATGACTACCACTCTAAAAGTGTGTTTTCGTAAGGACATTCAGGCTTACTTAAGGAGTTGTCATCCGCTCCTGCGTGGACAAAAAAAAAATAAGTAGAGGTAAAGAGAAACAAATTAATCCTAAGGTAGCTTTAGTCGCTTTGCCTTAAGAAAAGATTAAGAACGGCCAGAGCGGTAGAGCTCGAAGCCAGAGATCAGCCACATCGCCAACGAGATGTGTCTGAAATAAAGATTAGAAAAAATAGGTGAAGACTAACCAACGAAAATTCGAGGTCCTAAAGTAAAATGTGTTGAAGAACACTGGATTAAAGGAAGAAATAAAATATTAAGGTGAAAATGATGGTGATATTTATACATATAAACAAAGTAACAGTTAATAGAAGTTAAGAAAATTTAAGATTTAATGTCTTTAATGTGCCACTTGCCTCTAACTCCGTTAGGGTCTTCTAGAACGTATACCAATGGTGAAAGTTTGGTTACTATTTTACACTTAATGAATTTAGGGGCAAGTTTAGCATTAAAGTATGTGCTAGCATTGCTTAAAACATGGTTTTTACGCCAAACAGTATTTCCCACATTAAATTCTTTAAAAGTCCGGCGAAGATCATAGCGAGCGCTATTTTTAGCGTGAGCTATGTGAAGTTTAGTTTGAACTCTGTGAAAGATAGATGAGAGGAGACCAGCATTAGACGCGTAAATATCACGAGGCATAAATATCAATTCCTCGAGATTCTGAGTTGGAGTATAGAAGGAACCACAAGGTATTGTTTCCCTACCAAAAACTAAAAAGTTTGGAGTAAAGCCAGTAGCAACGTTTGTAGCGCTGTTCGTTGCGAACTGAATCTTAGTAAGATGGTTGTCCCAGGATCTATGATCGTCTCCTACTAGGGATGCTAGAGCTGTAATAATCGTACTATTAAATTTCTCTGTAGGATTAACCTGAGGACAATATAAAGCTGTGTGAAAAATACAAGGAATGTTATAAGAATTTAAGAATGAGTGGAATTCTCGCGACTGAAATTGAACAGCGCTGTCCATTATTATAGTTTGGGGAATGCCATGAACAAGAAACACTGAATTTTCCAAGACATTAATGATATTAGCTGAAGTAGCCCGTTTAAGGGGAAAATCATAGTATATTTAGTAAAATTGCAGTTAATTACCAGAATATACTGATTTCTTCTCCGGGTCATAGGCAATGGACCCATAAGATCCAAGGATATAGTTTGAAAAGGTCTGGAGCAAAGTTTAGGTTTACCCATAAGACCATAGGGAGAATGATTAGGGTGTTTGTAGGTTAAGCAGGTTTCACATGTCGAGATTAAATTGGCAATGTCCTTAAACATATCCGGCCAATAGTATTTTAAAGATATTTTTTTGAATATTTTGAAGATACCAAGGTGGAGTTCTGAAGGGGAACCATGGCTAACTTCAATAAGTGCGTGTCTATCTTGTGGCAGTGGAACTTCTTTCCAAATAAAGTCGTCGTTTAGACAATCGGAAGAATGGATGCAGCGGTAAAGTTTGTTATCCCTAATAGTGTAGTTGGGATATGCGTCTGGGTTGTTGGAGCATCCAAGAAAAATCTTGTTGTAGTGTTCAAGTTCACGATCAGGTGGTTCTTCAATCGTAATAGGATGTACACCTTGAGGTGGAGTTTCTTGTGTATCAGGACGTTCTTTATGCTTATGCCTTGATAAAAGGTCAGGAACAACGTTATCCTTTCCTTTTTTATGTTTCAGGACAAAATTAAAACATGATAAGCGTAGAGTCCAGCGAGCAAGTCTTCCAGATGGATTCGATAAGTTCTGAAACCATTTAACTGCAGCGTGGTCAGTATACATTGTAAATTCCTTACCATTGTCTAGGTAACATCTCCAATGTTCTAGCGCAGTTATTACAGCTAATGTTTCTCTTTCAGTAGTTGAGTAGTTTTGTTGATTTTTGTTTAGTGCTTTACTCATGTAAGCAATCACGACTTCTTTGTCATCTTGATGTAGAGTAAGCATTGCTCCTATGCCATAATTTGATGCATCACAATGTACAGAGAAGGGTAGTTCGAAGTTAGGGCAAGCAAGGACAGGAGCAGTTACCAAAGCTTCTTTAAGTTTCTGGAAAGCAGCTGCAGCCCTGGAATTCCATAAAAAAATAGGAGCGTTTTTTCCGGAACAGGTTAGTTGGTTGAGCGGGGAGGCAATAGTGCTGAAGTTTGGAATGAATCTTCTAAACCAGCTGCAAGTGCCTATGAATCTTCGAACTTCTTTTCTGCAAGTAGGTACAGGATATTCTAGAATAGCCTTTATTTTATCTGGATCAGCACGTAGACCATACTCGTCCACTAGAAAACCAAGGTATTTCAGTTCTTTCCTGAAGAATTGACTCTTTTCAAAGTTAATAGTCAGATTAGCATGTGAAAGTTTTTCCAGAACTTTCATGAGAAGCGATATGTGCTCATCAAAAGTCTCGCTAATAATAATGATGTCATCCAGATAGCAAAATACCTTGTTCTCAAATTCAGGAGTAAATAGCGTATCAATTAATCTTTGTTGAGTTGCAGGTGAGTTAGTGAAACCTAAAGGCATTACTTTGAATCTGAACATACCTATTCCAGGAACATAAAATGCTGTCTTATCTCTATCAGCAGTATTCAAGGGAATCTCCCAAAATGCTTTCGCAATGTCGATGCTTGATAAGTGTTTGGCATTTCTCAGGTTGTCCAAAATTTCGCTTATTAGAGGCAGACTATAAGCATCACGACGTGTAACTGAGTTAAGCTTCCTGCTATCTACGCAGAAACGCCATTCCCCATTCTTCTTTGGAGTGATGAGGACTGGAGATAACCATGGACTTTCGCATTATTCAATGACGTTCCATCCCAGCATCTTGTCAACTTCATTAATTAAAGCCTTTTGTTTTTCAGGAGACAGTCTGTAACATCTTTGTTTGATCGGAAGAGAATCACCAGTGTCAATCTTGTGGGTGATTAAGTGTGTGTTTCCCAGACACCTTTTTCTTCAAAAGAGATTGTCTTGAAGCGTTGGATGATGTCATTAGCGATATTCTTTTGATTAGGAGTTAAATGCTCATAAGGTAAAACTTTAATATCTTTAGTGTCGATAGCAAAGCATTTAGGATCTGTAAAGTTAAGAGAAGCTAAAACACTAGGTAGAAGATTAAATTTTCTCCAAAAGTCAATACCTAGTATTAGAGAAGGAAATATTTCAGGGAAAACATAAGCTTTAATCAAGTGAGTTTCGATATTGAAATGGACAGGTAACTCAAAATAACCCAAGGAATTAATTTTTTGATTATTAGCAGTAGAGACAGTAATAAGATCTGACTTGAAAAGTTTGCAGCCCAGTTTAAGAATTTCCAAATGAGAATTATTACCCAGAATAGTTACTGAGCTGCCAGAATCTAGTAAACCAGATAAAGTTAAGTCATAAATTTTGACATTAACGAATGGACGATTAAGATCTTGTTCTTTGGAGTAGAGTGTAGAAGAGATTTTGTAGCAAGCAAAGAAGTTTTGAATTGTTTTGATCCAATTAGTCCACTCGTCCTTATCAAAGTTTGAGTTACTTTTCAAGTCAGCAGTTAGTTTTTTTGTACTAGTATTAAGTTTGGGAGAACAAGTAGGGCAATCTGCAGTTTTAAAACCTAAGGGTTTTAAAACTGCAGACCACATTTGAAACACATCACGAATCGTGGTTGAGTGCAACTGTTCAAAGTATGACCTAGTTTACGACAGCGAACGCAAAAAGAATTTTTTTGTGTCCAGCTGCAGTTTGAGAGAGACTATTAACTTGTCTAGAAGTGTATTTGTAGGGTGGAGTGAATTTATTCATGAAGGGAGGAGAAGGTCGTGAGTTATTAGAAGAGTTTGGAGAGTCAACTGAACTTGAAGTGGAATGCTTGTAGTTGAATTCAGAAACATGAGGACTTTGTTGCAAATTTGGTTCTTTAAATTGTTTGTCTCTGTCTAGGAACTTTTCGTAGTTTTGGCAAGTGGCCAGAAGGGAATCGATAGAGTCAATGTCCTTTAGAGCTACGAAGACTGAATAACATGGGCGAATATTTCTCAAAATAATCTCCAATTGTTCTGTTTCAGAAAGTCTTTTTGAAAGGCGAGCGAACATTCCAGACATGATGGAAATATAGATGACGATAGGTTCATCACGACCTTGAGTACGATTCCTAATCGCTTCTAGAAGTTTATGATCATAATCAAAACCACCAAAGTCTTTGATTAGTAAAGAAGAAAGTTCGTTCCAAGTTAAGTTTGGATTCTGATTATATTTAAATCTGAACCAATGAAGGGCATTGTCGGTGAAAATTTCGAACGCCTGAGAAATCAACAAGTCCTTGGACAAGCCACGAGCTAAGCTATATTCTTCAAGTTTTTGAAGAATGGATCTTGGACAGCTTTTACCATTGAAGGTGTGTCTTTTCAGATCTTTGAAGACGTTAGTTGGAGGGAAAGATTGAGGTGGTGGTGGAGGATACGGGCTATGGGTCTGGACAGAAGTTTGAGAAACAAGAGGGGGTCCCATGACAGTCGGGTCAGCAGGAAGGTCCAGTGATGGAGAGTCATTTGCAGTTGAAAGTGGAGCCAAGGATTCGAATTGTTCAGAAATAGCGTCAAATTTCATCTTCCAAGTATCGCAACTAGCTTTAGAGTCTGGATATAAGTCTGTATCTATTCGCTCCAATCTGAAAAAAACATGATTAATAAAAGTTTCTATTAATCGTAAATATTTGGTTTCACCTTGTAAAATTTTTTAAATTTTACAATCCAGGTAAGTCAGAGTAGAACCAATTTGAGACAAGTCATCCTCAATCGGAACTGGAGAAGTCAGAATATCTTCGGGGTGAGAATTCGCAACTAAACGCAAAACCTGTTTTTTAAGAAGCAAAACAATATTAGCTGGTTCCTCACATCTAATCTTTACTTCGTATTCGAGCTCGGCCTTGTTAAGGAATTCGTACTTAATAACCCTTTCCATTGTTATAGTTAAGTGTAGAGTCAAGTGTTATAGAAGTGAAGTGAAGTGAAGTGTAGTAATGTAAGTTAAATGTAGGCCTAAATATAATCCAGATGAGTTGAAAAACTAGATGAAGTTTTGTTTTTGAATTTGGAAAATATTTAGGCTCAAATATCAAATATCGCAAAGTGTAGAGTCAAGTGTTATGGAAGTGAAGTGAAGTGAAGTGAAGTAATGTAAGTTAAATGTAGGCCTAAATATAATCCAGATGAGTTGAAAAACTAGATGAAGTTTTGTTTTAGAATTTGGAAAATGTGAAAAGGATGAATAGATAAAGATTTCAGAGCGAAAGAGAAAGCAAATCAAAGGGAAAGAGACAAGGCGCAGAAAAGGTGAAGAGTGGAGAAGAAATTTTACGTTGGGCGCCAAAATGTCGTGTAACGATACGAACCTAACCAGAACCTAACAGAAAACAACCAGAATAAAATTTAGAAACGACAATTTATTAGGGCTGTTTACAATGAATTAATTTAAAAAAATGAAAGGAAGATGAGGATGAATGAGGTGAAACAGGTTTTATAAAATACAGATGTCTGGATAGAAAGAAGGAAGCGGAGAACACGGAGAGTCCGGTGGGGTTAATGACCAGGATGCAGGTGTATTTGTTGTTGTAGATGTTGCGGAGGACACGAAGAGAAGTAGACCGGTGGGGTGATGACCAGGATGCAGGTGTATTTGTTGTTGTAGATGTTGTTGAAATCGTCGTTGCAGGAACGGTAGCGGCGTACTTGTAGTTACGGCTCGCAGGATTCCGTTGTAGGGTCGGCTCGCAGGATCGCGTCGTAGGCACGGCTCGCAGAGTCCCGTTGTTTGAAGGATTGTTTGAAGGTTTGAGGAAGTTTGAAGGCTCGCAGGATCCCGTTGTTTGAAGGATTGTTTGAAGGTTTGAGGGAGTTTGAAGGCTCGCAGGATCCCGTTGTTTGAAGGATTGTTTGAAGGTTTGAGGGAGTTTGAAGGCTCGCAGGGAGTTTGAAGGCTCGCAGGATCCCGGGGTAGTGCGACCCCGGGATAAGGCCTTTAAGTGGTACTTCTAGTTCAGAAGCTGACGTGAGACCCAGAATTTCAGAAATGTTCCGCTTTTATACCCTTTTTGGAGAGTTCTAAAAATTATTTAAATTAAACGTAATTTTTGTGAGTGGCCAAGAGAGAAAAAGTATTTCAGACCGCTAACGAGTTTGAATGGGCATTGCCATGACAACCAGATAAACAAAGACGTCAACCAATGTCAAAGTTTAGTTTCAGGCTCGTAATACGATAAACAACAATAAAACCATGAAGTAAATTACATAACAGCGAAAGGAAAAAGGGTAGCGCACCAGCGCGCACAAAGCCCGAGATTGCAGAGTTTCGGAGAAAGCCAAATACAAGGTCACCAAAGGTAAGCCCCTTCGCTATCGATTTAGAAGTGCTTATAGCATGAAACTGCAAAGCGAAAATGATTTGTTAATGTATACTTATGGTTTAAAACGTTACAGGGTCCTATGAAAATAAAGGTGATACCCAATATCAGACTATGCAGCTCAGCAAGAATATAGCTGAAAAGCATGATAGCATGACAGAGCAAGGTACCCTGAAGGACAATCAAAAAAGACTGATGGTGGAGCTGGAGCTAAGGGATAAGCAAGAATAGCATGTAAGTAGCATAACACTACAAGGCTTCACCCGCTCATGAGAAGTAAAAGCAAACTCCTATTGCGCTGCAAAATCACTCTATTTAAAACTTGCATCCGTCCGGTCTTCACGTATGCAAGTCCAGTCTTTGCACACTGCTCCCACTCCCTTAAGCCCCTTCAGGTTTTACAAACCCGCTTCATGCAAAAAGCCGTAGGTGCCCCGTGGTACATGCGCAACGTAGACCTCCATAGTGACTTTAGACTCCACACTGTAAAGCAATATATGAAAGAAGCGTCCGATCCAAACGCTTCTTCATTAATGCATCTAGCCACCCAAACCCGCTTATAGTACAAGCATCCCTTTATGAGCCGACCCCAGATATAAATAAGAAACACCTTTTCAAAAGGCGCCCCAAAGACGTCCTCCTAGAACCGGAGGACGATATCACGAAAGCTCTTAAAGCTCAACTACCCCCTGCCCCCTCAGGCACGTCAACTTGACGAAGGCTGTGTTGCCGAAGCACTACAGCGTCTCTGATACCAAAATTGGATTGAAAGAGATCGCCGTCTTGATTCGACGAACACACATTCTCCCATTGCCCCTTTAAACCTCCCGGACTGAGGTCAGAGCCCCCCTAAATGACCCAAATATAAAGTAGCTTAGGATTAGGATAGGTTTTTAAAAATTATATATAACCACCTCTTAGTAGTGGGGGCTATCTGCCCCCCTAACATGCCGCTATCATGCCCGTTGACTATGAGCTGATGTCCACTCATAAAATCGGGTAAGCAGGCAAACTCCTCCCATATATATCATATACACATATATATCGCCCAAAAGGGAAAATTGCAGGTAGAAAGCCTTCAGCATATAACGAGGCCATGGCTCACAGTTAATTCTTAATAAGACAACTGTAAACATAAAGGGGTTGTTTTTAGTCCGTATACCACACGAGCTGATGCCCGCTCAATATGTGGGGACCCGGACATAGCAGGGAGGTCTGACTCCTACCACCACGCACAAAAGGGCGCGTCATGACGCAAGGTTATTTTGGAGGTTGAAGTGTAAACATTTCTTAAAACGGATCTCCGTAATAATTAATTATCTAAAAATAGAATAAAGCACAGCGACAAACAAATTTTAATGTGCCAGCATAAATAAAGTATAGACACTTTGATATCTATTGTGAAAACCAGTGCTGAAAGTGAATAAAGGATTAAACCAGTGATAAAAGTGAAAAAGGACGCTTACTACAAAGCTTAAATAAGGAACAATAAAAGTGACGTGACAGGGGTGCGAAGTGAATAAAACCTTTTATGTACAATTGAAATGAAATTCAGTGGATCTTCGTCATATTAACAGATGTAAATATTGTGACGATTTGGCGTCAGTACAAAGTCCACAAACGACCGACGTATCCCAGGCACCTCGTTAACTATATGAGATTTTCAACACATGCTTAGCAAGACTTGATAGCCCAGTGGTTTAACACGTCTTCTGTACGACAAGCATCTCGGGTTCAAATACAGTCTCGGGCATCACTTTTTCTTTTTCTTCTTTTCTTTGTGGCAGCGTATTGTGGCGACATCTTTGAGAGAATCCCTACACATGATGGTGGCTTACCATTGATATCATTGATAGTCACTAATTGAAAAGACCAACGACCGGACCAAGAAAGCTAACTTATTCAACAACCCCGCCACTAGGTGTCGCTAGCTGTATATTGAGGGCTTTACATTTAATTAGCAAGATGCATTGCAACATATGCAACGACACTATCCTTGGCTCCGAGCTGCTGACATGCATCAAATGTCACCACCACTACCACCATAATTGTCTCAACATGACAAAGGCACACTATATGGGAAACCTATCACGACTGAAGATAAATTATGTATGTCCAGTATGCCAGAGTACAGCGGCAGCGCGACAAAATATACCTTTCCCAGATCAGTCGCCCAAATCACCCATCAATGGAAACAGTAATACTTTAACTCCATTTATTTATTTATTTATTTATTTATTGTAATTATTTCCATGTACGGGGGAAGAGAATATCACACGCAGGCCACGGCGAATTATTCCCAGTTCCATTCGTCAGGAAAGCTGTGACGATTCAATCCTAAATCTGTCTTCACAAAGCCTACCTAATGTAAAGGATCATGAGGAGCTAAATGACTTGCGAGATAATAACAAGAGACTTCGCTCAGAGCTTGATACCGCAAACAATGAGATTGACCATTTAAGCATGGAGATATTAAGTCTCAAACAAACATTAGCTGAGAATAATAGAAAAATAGATCTATGTAAAGCAGTAGGTCTCTGTGGATCATCGCCATCAAGAAATAAGTCAGCACCGTCAGCACCAATATTCTTCTCGCCACAATACCGCAAACTCACACCAAATGTGATACAAATCGGCTTCCCTCGGAAGACTACACGAGAATTTACGAGCAGAGTGGTTGGACAGATGAACACAGCAATAAATTCGAATTCCCAAGAACACAGATTTGGCGTTCAAAGCAAATGAAACCCTTGCATCAATATATATCGACAATACAAGCAACACCAAGGACACTAAATGTCAGCAGCAAACGCATAATAAACGTCGAGTAATGATTTTAGGAGATGAGCAAGGAAGGGGAATGTCCATAATCCTTCAAGAACTTTTGGGTACCAATTTTGCTGTAGAGTCTATTATTAAACCTAATGCTACCATGGGTAACGTTCTGAGATCATCATCGCTTTGCCAAAATTATGGTAAAAATTATGTTATTATTGTGATTGGAGGCTCAAATGATAAGGACCCACTCAAATTACAATCCTTATTGTACTATAACCTTAGTAATCTTAAAAACAATGTTATAATCTGTAAAGCTGCTAGAAGCAAATATCTAAACAAAAACATGGTTAACGCAACTTTTAGGCACTTATGCTCACGTTTTGTAAACACCACTTTCTTGAACACGGACGAAAATTATAATTTCGGAAATGTTCAGCTCAACAACAATGAGTACACGTGCAGGCAATTACTACAAGAAATTCTTAGAATCGGCTATGCTCAGAAACTTTCAGATTACAAAGGATCCCAAATGGAGCGTCGTACTGAATTGACTGTACTTGTAAATGTAGAGACCCAGACTGACCGTCTTACTAAATTGCCTGCAGTAGTTAATATAGAGACCCAAACGGACTATGTTGAAATCAATCACAAAGATAATGGTAACAAAAACGTACATAATTTAAATGACAATGATAATATAGATAATAATTCGAATATTAATAATAATGATAATATTTTTTTTCGTGCATAACTGCCTTAGTATATTTCACCAAAATATCAACGGTCTTGTTCACAAATCGGACTTGTTAACTGCACACTTAGAAGAGCTTAAAACGACCGGAGTATCAGTAGATGTATTAGGAATAACGGAGCATAACATGATCGAGACCGATATATACTCACTGAATATTGAAAACTACACGCTAGCTACATATTCTGCCAGAAGCACCCGAAGTGGCGGAGCGGCGGTACTTATTAAAAATAAACTTAACTATAATGTAATTGATATAGCGAACTGTAATATCACCAATGCTGTTGAATGCTGTGGCATCACTCTGACTGACCACAATATAAATATTATTTGCGTTTACAGAAAAGCCAAGTACGATGTAAAGACTTTTGAGACCTTCTTTACAAATCTGGACAAACTGCTATCAAAAATTTCACAAAATAAAAGAAAAACTATTTTGTGTGGAGATTTTAACATCGACCGACTTAAATCTAACAGATTCGTGGTTGAATTTGAAAATCTGCTATCAAATTATAATCTTAAACTCACATTCAATGAACCAACACGTTTAACTAGTGGAACATGTTTAGACAATTTTATCCATAATATACAAGGCTGTGAGGCTGAGATAGTAGAATTTGCGCATTCCGACCATACTGGACAAATACTTATATGCCCGGTTCAAAACCTTTGCAGCTTCCAAAATTGGTCAATTTATAGGCAAGATTATCTAATAGCGTTGAGTACCTAAATAAGTTCAGGAAACACATTTCAAGTCTTAGCTTTGCTGAAGTGTATAGCAGCAACGACGCCAATGAGGCTTTTAATGAGCTCCATCAAATGTTTAAACTTCTATATGATTTGTGTTTTCCAAAAATCAAGATTCGGATGACAAGCAATAAACGACCAAAGTGGGTGACGAAAGGAATCCAATTATGTTCAAAAAAGAAAAGAATGTTATTATGGCAATCAAGTCAATAGTCAATAGTCAAAGTACTTTATTACTGTAGATATTTACATATACTTAGCAAACGTCATTTTTTGCCTCTTCTCTACATTGGACCACTGTGGGAGAAGAAGGGCGTAGAAACTCCCACAGATTTATTTTTAGATCTCTTATAAAAATAGGTTGTGCTTAACTAATACAAATATGAAAAATTTAATTGTTATGATTAATAAGCAGGAATAAATAATTACAAAATTATCAACAGCAAGGTCTGTGTTGAGCCAGATCAACCCCATGCAGTCCTGTCATTTAAGTAATCTTGAACATTGTAATATCCCTTTTTCGACAAAGTCGCTTTAACATGCTTTTTAAATTGCTCAAATGGCAATTTCAAAATCTCCAGAGGTATCTTATTGTAGTAGAGAATGCACTGAACCTTGAAAGAATTGCTAACCTTCGCGAGTCTAAAACGGGGCGCACATAGTCTGTGATTATTTCTTAGGTTAACATTACAGCTGTCGCTAAGTTTGGAAAATGTTGTAAGGTTCTTGCGTATATACATTATATTTTCTAAAATAAATTGACTAGCTACTGTTAGTATGTCAATTTCTTTAAAAAGCTCTCTTAAGGAGTCTGTTCGTTTTAAATTATAAATTGCTCGAATAGCTCTTTTCTGTAAAATAAAAATAGTTAGAATATCCGCTGCTTTCCCCCACAACAAGATACCATAGGACATCACACTATGAAAGTAACTAAAATATACTAGCCTAGATGTAGCCACATCCGTGCTTTGTCTGATGTTCGTAACAGCGTAAGCCGCAGAACTTAATTTACCAGCCAATTTATCTATGTGGGGTCCCCACTGCAATTTGGTATCAATGGTTATTCCAAGAAACTTCGTATCATTTACCAATTCTATCGTGCTGTTGTCTAACACCAAACTGGTCTCAACTTGCCTGACATTTGGAAGTGAGAATTTGATACACTTGGTTTTACCAGCGTTTAACAATAAATTATTAACTGTGAACCAATTCAAGGTTAAAGACAATACACCATTAACATCATCAAAATCTCCTTTTTGTCTTTCAATTTTGAAGACCATTGAAGTATCATCAGCAAACAACACTATGTCAGTTTATTTCTCCACCATGAAAGGCAGATTATTAATATATACCAGGAATAAGAAAGGGCCTAATATGGAACCTTGTGGAACGCCAATTTTAACACCCGATCCATCAGATTTTACGCCGTTGACTTCTGCCTTTTGAATTCTATTGCTTAGGTATGATCTTAGTAGATCCAACGCTTTATTTCTAACTCCGTAATGATTTAATTTAATTAATAGCGTATTATGATCAACACAATCAAACGCCTTCGACAGGTCGCAAAAAACTCCGATAGCATCCTGTGCGGCCTCCCATGCAGAATAAATATGAGATACAAGGGTAATACCTGCATCCGTAGTCGATTTACCGTCGATTTACACGTATTGTTTAGCGTGGAGTTGTTTTGTACGGTTGAAGTGTGAGAGCATTTGATTGGGTATAATCTTTTCAAATATTTTACTTAGTGTTGGAAGAACAGATATTGGTCTGAAATTTGAAGGATCGCCCTTATCTCCCGATTTGAACAGCGGTATAAGTTTACTGTGTTTCATGAGGTCTGGAAAAGCCCCATCGTCAACACATTTATTGAATATATAAGCTAAGTGTGGGGCTATAACTAGAATTACTGAAACAATGACTTTGACTGATATACCCCACAGGTCTTCCGTATTTTTTAAGTTGAGTAATTTAAACGTTTTGACAATGTCCTGGGGATATACATGATGAATATACAAGACAGTATCCTAGCCAACAAAATAAACAGATTTACAAAAACTATTCAAAGAGACTTAAAACAATTATAAAACTGACACAAAAATCTCAAAATGAGTATTTAATTAAAACATCAAATAATAAATCGAAGGCTACATGGAAAATAATAAACAGCTATAATAATAATAAGACGAAACCAAAAGATGACATAAAACAAATTAAAATTGATGGCCAAATTTTTAATGATCCGCAAGAAATTTCGCAATTATTTAATGATTTCTACATCGATCAAATAACACAACATCGCATGAATCATACTCTCACAAATAATCGCATATCCGTGCCTTTTAATCCCAATTCATTATTTTTAATGCCAACAACTCCGACCGAGGTATTTAAAATAATAATAAACCTAAAAAACAGTAATAGTACTGGGTATGACAACTTGTCAACAAAGGTTATCAAATATGTGGCGGGTCTGATAGCACCAGTTTTGAGCAGTATTATTAACCTATCAATCCAGCAAGGCATATTTCCAGAAAAGCTCAAAACCTCAGTCACACGACCTCTGTTTAAGAAGAAAGATCGAGAAGACATGAGTTGCTATAGACCGGTTGCGCTGATCCCCATCCTATCAAAAGTTTTTGAAAAAGTATTTTACAATGCTCTTTATAAATACTTCGAGAAAAAAGGGCTATTTGTGGAAGAACAGAAGGGGTTTAGAAAGGGAAGAACGATAGACCTAGCTATATATGATTTTTTGGTACAGGTGATAACACATGTGGATAAAAAGATCCCTGTGTCCGCGTTATACATGGATATGACTAAAGCATTCGACTTCGTTGACCACGCCATACTGGTAAATAAACTTTATGCTTATGGTGTTCGGGGTAATGTGCTAGAACTTGTTAAAAGCTATTTGAGCAACAGAGTACAGTTAACTCAGATCTCCAGAATCAACCCTAAAACGAAAACAGAAATTCAGTACTTGTCAGACCCGAGAATTGTACAATATGGAGTGCCGCAGGGTAGCGTGTTGGGACCATTATTGTTCCTTATTTATATCAATGATCTTCCTGCATCGGTATCTCATCCAATGGTATTGTTTGCAGATGACAGTACCATGATTGCTGAGTGTCAAGACAAAAACACATATGAATCAGACATTAATAATTCTCTAAAAAACATTGTTGGATGGCTAGAACGTAATCACCTTTTGATTAATCTTGACAAAACAAACATTATGACATTTAAAAATAATTACAATCAATCGACGAATAATAATCTTGACATACACTATAATAATAAGATAATCGACACAGCAAATATAACAAAATTTTAAGGACTTTACATTGATTCACATTTGACATGGAAACCACAAATAGATCATTTATGTAAAAAGTTAAGTCAGTTTTCTTATGCACTCTACATCCTTTTTAAAGTAACTGGACAATCGGCTTTACTAACAGTCTACCATGCCTTCGTCGCCTCAACTTTAAGATATGGGATTATATTCTGGGGGAACTCTACCGACAAAAAAAAGGCGCTAAAAGCACAGAAACGGTGCATAAGGTCAATCTGTAAACTAAAGCCAACAGATAGCTGCATTCCTCATTTTAAAAGATTAAAATTATCAACGTTGCCATCATTATATATATATATATATGAGACAGCTCTATTTGTAAAGACAAACTGGCAATTATTTAAGAAAATGAATAGTAAAAGAGAGGTCAAATTAGGTGCTCCTTTACGCTCCACTGCGTTTTATGATAAGAGTTTTTTTAGGTATGGCGCCAAGGCTCTATAATAAGTTACCGAAATCAATTAGGGATGCTAACCAACTGCACTCATACAAGGCTTTACTGAGAAATTTCCTGGTCGAAAAGGCTTACTATAGTGTGCAGGAGTTCTTAGATGATAAATTGACAATGCATTAAAATAAAATATGGAATAATGATTACGACATGTACTAATATTAACTATAATAATTCATTTGTTATATAACTATATTGTACTAAAATAATAATTGTTAATAATATGTAAATTTTGCTAATTTATTTAATCACATATGTGATACAAAATTTTGTATGTCTACATGGCAGAATATAGAGAAACTCTATGTGGCATTCTCTGTAAGAACTGTTGTAAACCTATATTCATGCAAATAAATAATACTTTACTTTAATTTACTCCTGGGCATGGGTAATTCCATTTTATCCCCTCCAACAAAAAAAAAAAAAACTTATTATTTCCGACGGTTGGCGTATTTTGAAATCATCTATAAATCCTCTAATGAAGCATATAAAAATCAGCAAAAGCATCTGAAACGGCCGACTTTCTAAAGGCTAGCCTTAACACGTGCTCATGATGCATAGGAGACCTAGAATGGGTAGAAGAATGATGAATGCGATGGATTGTTTCGACTGAAGTAATTTAAGAAACATGAATTTAATGGTTTTCTTGTTGTCGACGGAGTTGGCACTGAGGGAGGCTCATTATATTGATACGGCTTGTAAACAACCATCCGCAACTGCTGCTAGTGATGAGCGGCCCCCCGCGCTTCTAGAGCCTTGTCATGTAGGTACTGCAATAGTGTGCTTGCTGCATACCATGCAAATGCCTTTGTTTCTCGATTGAGATCGATTCCATTTTGTTTGAATTATTTTGCTGTGAACGGAACGTAAAAGCAATATTGACAAATGGGCGTGACGTCAACATCAACTGTCAAATCAAACATCAAAATTACCGTCTATTGGAACGCGAGGTTCTACTTCAACTTCAACTTTAACTAATGGCAATCTGTCCTGATAATGCCAGACAATTTCTGCCAGTATCATATAGTGGAGGCACATGTGAAGGGACGCGGGGCAAATCTTAAATTGGCTGAAGACTTTTTAGTAGGTGTCTATCTGAAATAAAGTTTTACATTATTGGTTAGTTCCATGCAATATTTACATAACACACACAAAATAAACTAAGGAACAACACAATAACATAAAGGGAAGGAAGGGGATATCCATTATAATTTTATTTTGTTAATATAGATAAATTTAGCTAATAAAAATACTATCTTTGGGTTGGGGAATAGAGAAAGAAGGTGGCGAATATTAGAAGGGATAGGGAGATCGATTGAGGGTATTAGGAAGTACAAGGAATCAAGGCCATAAATGGGGCAGTTAAAGAAAATATGGTCAACGGACCCATCCTCAAGACCGCACTCGCAAATGGAGGAATCTCTGATTTTTATTTTCTTTAAAAACACTGGAGAACAGCTGTGACCTAAGCGTATTCTGCATAAAATTGACACTAATATCTTTGGTAGTTTTTTAAAAATGAAAAACCATAGTTTGCTTGGAATACTTGATCAAGAGTAATTCCGCATTCCCCATACCCGTAGGCTTAATAGGACATTCGAACACATGGGAAACCCATCAGAATTTTCAGAATCTTAAAGAAACGAACAATCTAAAGAAAACTCTTTTAAAATGATCGTGTTCTAATTGGTTGATTTGTATTTGAAAGGGATTCCTATAGAATATCCTAGATGGCAGGGAAGTACAGGATAAGGCTACCGGGAGGTTACCACAACGTCTTATGCCGATTCAGATTAGGAACCTAATTTGACCAGCAAAATTACCGTGACCGTCTTAAAACAAGTCTTGGTATGAGGTAAATAAAGCCCATTATGGCGAATTGGAATGAAAATGGTTGCCATGGTGATTTTCTTGTTTTGAACATAATTTGAATCGGAAAAAGATTGTGGAACCTCCCCCCATTGGTTCAATGGGGATCCAAATCAACATTAGATAAGTAGATTTACCTCAAATTGCTGAGTTGAGAATTTCACCTATCAAATACTTGTCTCGTTCTGTTTCTGCAGATGTCACAAAAAAGAAAGTGACAGAACGATTCCTAAGTGTTAACTTAGTGAATTTCTCAATTCAGAAACTGGCGCTTAGTTCAGCTTGGCATGGTCAATGGTTTTAATACCGTCAGTGGTTTGAGTGTATGCTGGAAAATGCACAGTCAATCTAACTTACCTAGTACCACAAATATATAAGCAGTTTTTTGTGTAATCAATGTGGGTATGGGAATGACGAACAAATTAATAAAGGCTTGAAACTTGTGCCACATGACATAATACATTTGGTGTGGTGTTAAAATAGCACAACTATATTTGTAAGATATTTATTGATATGCTGTATTTATGTAACTGTGTATGTAGTCTATATTTCTTATCAATAGGGTTTTATGTATGTGTAATATGTATTATATTAGAATATAGTCTTAATTGTACGCGCAATTCTTTTCCTTACCTATCATCTCCGTCTCCTATCCAACATGGTTTGCTGGAAGAAATCTCTTTTTAGAGATAAGCTCGCCTTTGTACATGTTTTTTCTATCATAAGTTATCTGTATGTCTGTTTTGTTTAGTACAATAAAGAAATTACGAAAATTACGAAACTCCCCCCGCCATTTGACGTCCCCCCCTCTTAACCATAAAATGTATCCCCGTTAACGGTTTTTACACTTTTGGGAAAACTATTATTTTTAAGTAAGTCTTAGTCTGAGTAACCTGTGGTTTTTCCCCACTGCTGAGCACAGGCCTTCCCACGTTTAGTCCACAGGGAAACTACAAAAGTACGATAAAAGTGTTAAAGTTTTTACTTTAACACTTTTAAAACAAACGAAAAATTCCTATAATTCTTGTCTGAATCTCTTTTTTTAAATAACCTTGCGTTTTGGCCATTAAGTGAAAGGGAGTAATATTAGGACAATATTATATTTTACTGCGTTAATAGCCTACATGCTCTTGTGATTTGCATGAACTATATCTAGGGATTACATCTCAGACATATATCTGCTAATTATATGCTGTAATTTGCCCGTGCCAAAACACCACGTAACAATAGTTTGTTTGTTCCCCAGGAAGAGGTATCTGATATCCCCGGAAGAGTTGACGCTGGCTTGGCGCCCGCTCTACGAGATGGGAAAGAAAGTCTTTAACAAAAGCCGAACGCACATCGGCATGTAACATTATCTGCCGTAAGTAGAATCAACAAATGCGTAGTATCGGAATAATCGAGAACGAATTGATCAACTATCATATTGACGTCATGCTGTGATGTCTAAGAAGTCTATTACCTTTAAAGTTAATCGTTTAGAATCTAAGCAATTATTCGCTGATTCATTTTGATACAATAAGTACCTATACAAAAAAATTATCAGTGAATAATGGTTTTGATCAGTGTATTTGACCCCAAGCCTCAACAATTTTATCTACAAACGTATCATAAACCCTCTTGCGTCTGCGTCCAAAAACTACACGTTACGACCAGCATAATGATAAACTTCTTGGTAAAAACTCATTTCTTATCCGAATATTGATCATTGACCATAATGTACCAAAATTTGTCAAATTATGAAATTCACATTTCGAACGCCGACGCCCGCCTGCGTGCCGCCCCTAGATTGTCTGTGAAGTTGGTCCTACTGAACAAGCTAAACAACTGCAGAGCAATGATCAATGCCACAATGCCGGTCGAACATGCGGTTCCTGAACACATCAAAGAGAGCTTATGATATGTGTGTAGATAAACTAGTGTATGTAACTTTACATTATTAGGCATTAAAACTCTCGAGTGATATTATTATGAGTAATCATGCCCTCTAGTAGTTTATGTGACTGCTACATGTAGCAGTCACATAAACAACTATATTTACAGGATTTGTAATAAAACAAAATAATAGTAGCCCAACTTCGGTGGTACAAAAATGTATTTACTTGTGTCCAGACAATTTAAGGTCTTCTTTGTCTAAGAAATATTTTTTGGTTTAAATGTTAGATTTGTGCCTACTGAGAATAATATCATTGAGAAATCATAACCTTTAAATTTCGTAGACAAAGATGACCTTCAGTTGTCGGGAACGAACTATTTTAGTAAAAAAATAATTTCGACCACCTAAGTGGGTGGGGCCACCCAGTGTTTATTAGTCAATGAGTCTGTGGGTTTGACTTTTCCCTCTAATACGTGTAAAGCATTTGAGCAGAAGATCAACATCCACAGACTAAATTACCAGATTACCAGAATGGTGACGAATGTGTGTACGTATCAGTTATCTAAAGCCGGCACGTTCACAGTACTCACACTAATGCAATTTCATTATAAAGTATGTTTAAAGATTAATGATTTTATTCTAACTTCGAAACAGGTCAGCAATCACAATAAAGAGCGACGATTGTCATGTGACTCGAGTGCAAAAAAGATCAATCTTCATTTATAAGCAGCAGCAAAAGCAAAACAATAACTGTCTCTTTCATACTAAAAAATTAACTGCGCCCGAGAGAGACAGATATACAATTCTTGATGCCCATGCAGTGCAACGTCACGCCGCGCGCTTATTCACAGACACTAAACAAGCGCAACGTGTAAATGTGTTGGACGTGCCAGCTTTAGATAACCGATCTGTACTGTTCATTTAAGAGCCAAAACGATAGCCATTTGATTTTGTTTGTGATTTTCTGGGTTGCACGGTTAAACATTGCACTAAAATCAACTTGAAGTAAAGTCGTCCCAAACTTTTCTGTCACTTGTGACAACGAAAATCAAATTACATTAATTTTCAATCGTGCAAACCAGAACGCATTCCAGTTTCCCGAACATGATAATATGACATCATTGTGTCTATTCAGGCCCAAAGGCTCTGCCAAAGGCGGGTCTGCCCTCGATATGGTACGGAAATTCCTCTCTGGCACCGGGATAGACGATGCCCTAGACACCTTCGGGTTCTCGGCTAAGGGCGATGGGCCAGAGTAAATCCTTTACTACATTTTGGGATTACGGTTTGGTGCACGTTTCATAGTCCTTCGCGTCGGTCAAAAGTTCTGTTATTTTACATCAGTATGTGTTTACAGTGGCGCCATTGTTATATCTGTCAACAGTAGGTACAGAGTTGCAAGTCAATGTATCTATGAAAACACAATGTATGTCAGGAAAAAGATCAGTAGCTTTAAAACCATTGATAGCCGCCACAATGTGCAAACTAGAAATAAACATAAACTTTCTTTTCCAATGTTAACTCACAAAAGTTAGTAGTTCTTTTATGGGACACTGTATACGCTTCTCCAATAAAACTTAACTGAAGCTCCATTCAAAAAATGTATAAAGCACAATTTGTGCACAAAAGCCTACTACAAAATTAATGACTTTTTACAAGACACCGACATCTTGCATTAAAACAGTTCATTACACCCTATATATTATGTATTAATAATTAGGCACCTACTTTATGTTTTATTATGCTTGCTTGATTATGTTATGACGATCATTAAGTCTAAATTTTTGTGCTATTACGAATAAAAATCATTGAATTGAATTGAATTGAATTGAGCTTAGTGTCAGTCTTCTTTTCCTTGTTTCGCTTAGAAAAGGAAGAGGACCGCATAGTTCCGCCCATACTGTTGACAGATGCCAAATGCTACTTCTTCTTAAACAACATATAACTTGCCAAAACAGACGCTATATCAGTATCTTAGGGCCGAAAGTTGAAACGCTAGAACCCATTTTTGGGCAGAGGGACATATTTATACAGGGTTTTTCCCCTTCTATCCGCCATTTTAATTTGGCAAACGATGCACCAAACATCCTGTATATTCCCACCAAATATTCAACTTTATTTCTTGGTGATAAAAGTCCAAACCTATTTTTTTTTGTATGCTATGACCGGTAAGGGGTTAACCGGATTAACACTAAACCCGAGTTAACTATATAACTCAAGTCAGATGGAAAGCGAGCAAGCGATATAGTTGGGTCAACTTTGACATCTCATACTTATTTTATTTTATAATTTCATGGGAAGCTTACAGCTATCATTATTAAATAGATTTATATTATGGTAATCTATGAGCTAATTAAATTTAAGCAACCACAGATAGTTAACAAATTGATAACTATAAAAAAAAGTTAAGCCACACACAAATATAGTTATTAAAGATTTCACTGCTCACGCATGCCTCCGCCTTACCATCAACTTCGTCATTACCATCAACTGCGTCATCCATCACTAGGGGTGCGTTCGGAAACCGACCGATAATTCACTCGGAGAATGAAAAGAGATGGAGATAATGACAGAATGAGAGATGAAATGCGGTTATCGAACGCTAGCGCGAGAAATAGTGTTTCCAAACGGGATAAGTTGACAATGTCAAACCAATTTAAGAAGAAGAAGATGAAGGCGAAGGAAGATCCCTCACCTGAAATCTGTAGTAAGTATATTTTTATTTACAGGCTTACTTACTTTTACAACAAGAAAAACATTATTGTTAACACTAACTTATAAAAAAAATGTTTAAGTGGAATCATCCTCCACTTCCAGTCAAACACTTCCTACGCCTGTACTAGAAAATCAAACCAAAAAAAATATCAAAAAAATAGCACAAAAAGATTTTATAAACCCGCCAAGCACAGTTTGACATCTGCCAGGTAATTTTTAATGACGCTCAACCATGGAGACAAATCGCACTTGTCAGTGCGAAAATAACTTTATCTGAGCCGTTCGAAAACGCTTTTCGGCAAGCTGTCGGGTAACAATTCGTTCCGTCGTCGCCGTTTTCGAACGCTCTCGGGGTAATTTTCCCATCACTCGGAGTAATTCTTAACCGATCTGGAACGCACCCTAGATCGTATCTAAATCACCCGTCCGTATTGACAACGCAGTGACCGCAGCCTGTTTACTTGTCTTACGTACATTTACGCAATTTTTTGTCGAATGGCCTGCGCTTTTTTGACTCGTCACAGTCCCGACTCCAAAACCAATGATTGAATGTTACAGGTTGTCAATGTAATTGTTTTATCTAATAATATGTACACTGCACAAAGTGAATATAGTTTTTTTAATTTTATCTACACACCTATCATAATCCGTCTTTACCTCAAAACACTACTACTTGGTAAAAACTGATTTTTTATCTGAATTGACCATAATGTATATGGGGGCAAGGCAGTGCCCCCGCTAAGACGAGCAAGCGAAGCGCATGGGCACTACCTACCTGTTCTCGTAGCGCTTTGTTGATTTTTTAAACCATCAGTACATGGGTTTGGATTTTTATTAAAGTTTATTGATATCTAAAATACCCAGATTTCGCAACTGACTCACTGATGATCATCAACATTCTTAGGGTACTTTCTTAAGACCTAGAAAGCTGAAATTTGGTATGTAAGCTAGTGTTAATACACAAACAACAAAAAATCTTAAACTTGGATTTTTTAACCCCCAACCCCTTTAACTAAGGGATGGAATTTTGTATGAGACTTCCGCAAACTTTGATGCTAGAAGTCTGATATAGGGCTCCTTTTTATAAATAATGAAATACATATTTCAGGACTATAAGTAAATGAGCCTCATCCCTTTAAATTAGGGGATATAAGTTTGTATACGTTTTCCCATACAAACAGAATTTCATGCTATAAATCTAATTCAGTCTTCTTATTATAGAATATTACAAATAATATAATACGTGTTTCAGGGTTTATAAAAAACATCCCTCAACCCCTAAAAGTAGGGGATAGGGCTCACGTCAGGTTTCAGAATATTGGTTCATAATTTTACGAATAATATTACTACACTTATGTACTTCGTTAATTAGTACACAAACAACAAAAAAATACTAAAACCTGGAATGTTTACCACCTACCAGTTAAACTAGGGGATGGAAGTTTCTTTGAGACTTCCGTAAATTTTGATGATAAAGGTCTCAAAATTGATAGAGGGACTCCTTGTTATAAATAATAAAACATATATTTCAGGATTTTTGGAAAAATCAACCCCCACGTTTAAAGTAATCGCGGGCAGATCGCCTTCTGTGTGTTTTACAACAATAATGTTTACTACAAGAGCTAGTGTATAAAATAAAAGTAACGAACAGTGAATACATTTTTCTCCTTACGCCCATCCCATGTGACGCCCAAATCACATATTCCGACTAAAGTGTAGAGTTTGTAAAGTTAGGGCTTATAGAGTTAGGGCCTCTAGAGTTAGAAGCTTGGCTCTACGTGAGGTCTGATAACTTTTTGACAATGCGAGCTATATGGTCTCGTCTTGGCAACATTTTACATGAAAATGTTTTTGGTGGGATCAATATTTAGACAAATTATGACATTCCAATTTCGAACTCCGACGCCCGCCTGCGTGCCGCCCCTAGTTTGTCTGTGAAGTTGGTACTACTGAACAAGCAAAACAAGTACAGAGCAATGATCACTGCCATATGCCTGTCGAACATGCGGTTCCTGAACAAATCAAAGAGAGCTTATGATATGTGTGTAGATGAACTAATGTATGGGTAAAACATACCAGTTACATAACTGTTATAATTATTCTCAATAATATAATCATGTCAATAGTTTTAATATGTACATAAAAGTACCTGAAAATATATTATTTCACGATTTATTAGACCTAGGATCTTAATGTGCACTGGGTTCTGTTATATATGTACACTTAATATTAAACTTTTGAAAATCAAATCCATCACTATTAAGAGACGCTTCAAACCTCCTAACGATAGTTTTGCGCAATGATTCTTTTCTATGCAATGTCAAAAATACCCCGAGATTTTAAATTTATTTTGTTTTTTAATTCGAGAGTTTATATTGTTTCCATGACTTTACCACGAATAAATAACCTCTCATCAGTAGGTATTTTTTAACAGCCCTTTATTAGGTCGACTTGTAACTAAATAAGAGTGTGCAACAAATCTAGGAATGGTAATTTCGTTTACATTCAGTTCTTCTATCATTACGAAACTTGGTGTGTATATGTAGTTCAGATGACATTGGTGGATCTGACCGACCGTGTCGGCGTCCATTACATGAATTTTATTGAGAGGTTAAATTGTGAATGTTGATATACGACCGCCCATGACGGTGTCCTAGGAAAGAGGCTTGATTGAATGAATGACTAAGTGAGACTTTTATCCATAAAGCAAAGTTTTCAGAGACAGTTAGCATAATTAAGGCAATTGATCAGTCGCTGTATAGTATCGACCCTCATAAAAGAAACACCATGTCAATATGGATTAACAACAATAATATGGTACCTTCCAGCTGGTATGATGATGGATCTCGAAGGTGGGAGAGGGAACCATGGGATATTAACTTGTTAACCCATCGAGTGGGCTTATTTGGTTCGTCTTAACAAAACCTGGATTTCAAAAGGGTGCTTTTAGTTTTTAAACTACTATAATTTTTATTATTATCCAATTGATAGTAAGTGGCGCATTCCCCACGCAAATGGGAAAGTCAAATGATAGCCTCGTAAAGTCAGGCAGCAGTCAAGTTATTTAGTTTCTTCGCATTGAAGAGTAGGACAACATTGGGGGTACGGTAGGGCCTGGTTACCGGGTACTTCCACGCATCCAGGACCGGCGCCGACGGCCCCGCACCTGAAAAGCAAAGAATCATCTAGAACAGCTGTACTTTGTTAACATTTTTTTTAATTGTGTTGTGTTATAGACATTTTGACTCAGTGTCCCTAAACTGTTCTCTTATTTCGGCCCTATTCAAAAGTGTTTACCGCTATATTTCGGTTATTCAGTCCTTGGTTCGTCGTGATGCGTGAGTTATTTTTATGAATATGTTTTACAGATTCCTACAAATTCGTGACCATGGGCACAGATAAAAATAGTGCTATGATTCTACAGATATACCACATAGAAAATAATGCGCGAACTCATACTCGAATGACATTTAAGGTGAACTTAACTTTAATGGCCGAAAAATGGTATCGCATTGTATTCAACTCGACTGAGTTAACAAAGCTCGATTTTGCCGTTCAAACCACAATAACAACTTAACTCTGTACTAGAAATGTAAATCGGGCCGCATATCGTACTCACGATTCGTATAAGACGTTTTCGGTGTGGCATCTGTATTGCATACAGGAAGTTCGGGATGGGGCGGTGGATCCAACCGGAAGAACCATGTCGAGCTCAGATATGTAGCATCCTGGTACATCCTCTGTAAAAAAAATTGGTTGTCTGTAAAGTCCCTTTACTGATGATAATTTTAGGTGATAACGTCATAAGAAACGCTTAGGCCCATCGTGCCTCTCTATTGCTTCTTCCGCGCTCTCGCTTGCACGCTCGGCTCAGGTGGAACGTGACAATGGAACGTGACACTTTTTCGTGCGTGCAGCCGGCGTTCATTGATTTATAAGACGTTATCACTTCAAAAGTCCTTTAAACACGTACAAGGTCCGTTTTCATAGGTTGCAAGTATTTATGTATTACTTTGAGATGTGTTTCATAGTTCTGCTAACGCTAAACAATAGCATTACGCGTTTTCAGGCACAATAACTGCCCACGCATAGCCAGTTATTCAACAAGTTTTACACGTTAAAACATCCAGATTTATAGATAAATTATATCTAATAATTGTAATAACCGTACCTTAACCTCCCGTACAACAATCTCAAGAATATTAATAAATGTGTAAATGTAGCCCATTCATGGCCTCACCCCCTCGGATACGAGTAAGATTAAGCCATACTACGTCTAGTACCCATAACACAAGCCTTGTTGAGCTTAGTATGGCCCAGTTAGATTTGTGTCAGATTGTCCACTAATATTTATTTATTTATTTGTAGTCCACCACGCTGGCTCATTGCGGTTTGATGGACGGCTGTCGGGCTAGTGGCCAGCCCGAATGTCAGAAGTTATCAAGCTGGCCTATCAAGGCCCCTGATAACAAAGATTTACGGCTACTACCACCGAGTAGCGATAGCAGCCGCGACAACGTGTCATCCGAAACACGGACGCGACCGAAATAGATGCCGCATAGAGACGGACACCCATCTAGTACCAGTCTCGGCCAGACGTTGCTACCAGCACGATCGTTTACGATGTGCGAATACCGCCAGGCCACGGACGTTCAAGAATATATAAAATATATATGTCGGCGCAACTGTGCCTCCGCCACCCCGTATAGAAAAAAGTGTGACGATAATATCTTTGGTTGGTAAAAAATATAATACTCACTGTACTTATCAGGCTTAGGCTCCAATGGAGCGATTGATACAGCCGCAAGAGCGGCAGCGAAGATACAGCAGAACAAGAAGCTTCTTCTCCACATGATAGAGTTGGTACGACTGGCGGCGTCGAGTACGGGACAGCGTTTTATACGCCGCGCTTGCGGGAAAAAAAATGAAGCTTACTTAAGTAATTCTGATACGGCGTGTCCAGTATGATTTACACAAATTAACTGCGGTTAATATACATGAACATGCAAATTTCAAAATAAAGTCAATTCAGCATCTCATTGGCACAGGTCTTCATGATGTGAGCAAGGTTTTCCATTTATGATTTGTCGTCTTTTAGAAACTTTTTTGACTTAAATTTGTTGGATCAAAGTTCAAAATATTTTGAGTCATATTGAATCAAATCTGTCAACAAACTGATACAGAATAAATGAAGTGATTTGTAATAATGAATGTAACTAATCACTCTGTATTGTATATGTATCTTTATCATAGCGATGTTGAACATGCCTTTTCTCTTATTTATCATTTTAATACGGAAACTAACGCTGTTGTTATGGAGCTTAGGAGTCAATAGCTTGATTTTTGAAAGATTCTTTGTCTTTTGAATTTGCCATTTATTCACAAAACATTCAAATAATATGAGGAAGGCCAAGTTCAACAGCTGGTTAAATAATAAAATTTTATTGTTTACTATCACTGAAGCAAACCACATAGAAACTGTACGAAAAATATATTCATATTCATATTCATATTCTTTATTGCACAGAAAACATAGATAAACAGACAGTTACAATAAATTTTATAGGCAAAGGCGAGCTTATCTCAAAAAAGAGATTTCCTCCAGCAAACCTAAGCAAGACAGGAGTGTTTGTGAAAAAGGACAGTCCTAGTGCGCAATAAAACTGTATACATACGTACGAAAATTACTTTTAAAATATAAATAAAATATACCTAATAAAAATATATATATCTCAACTATATAAAATACACTAGATAGCATGCACAATTGCACATATATAAACTACAAAATATCATACATATACTTACATAAATATGATACCGATTACGGAAGAGAAAGGAAATACGCTTTCAATCTTTTCTTAAAAGTGAAAATTGAGGGACTATCCCTAATAGTGCAGGGAAGTGCGTTCCACAGTCGGATTGCCCTTAACCTAAAAGAGTGTTTGTAGGCGGCAGTGTTATGCCGAGGAGTTGACAGGAGATACACCGTGTGGGATCTCCGATTACTATCCCTGGGGAAAAGAAACTCAAAACGTTCTCGAAGATATGTGGGGTAGCGGGGATTTCGCAAAATATTGAATAGATAAGAGAGAATGTGCATATCACGGTGAAGACGGATCGGAAGCCATCCCAGCTCCTTGCGATACTGGGAGACATGGTCATACTTGCGCAGCCCGTAGACAAACCGAATCCCAAGGTTTTGAAGTCGCTCGAGTTTATTCAGTTGTTCTTCGTTCGCACTGACCCAACAAGCATCCGCGTAGTTTATTAAATGTAGTAGAAGGGACTGAGTAAGGGTGATTTTAATCTGCCGCGGCAGGAAGTACTGCAATCTCCGTAGGGAGTAAAATGACGCAAAGACTCGTCTGCTGACGTCACAAACATGGAGCGACCAGGACAGCAAGTTATCAAATATAACCCCAAGATTCTTAGCTTTCTCGCTGTAAGTGATTATCGTACCCTCATACATCACAGGATCAACGGGCATATTTTGTATTGTGTTAATTGAGTGCCGTGTTCCCATAATCATGGCTTGATATTTTGCCGGGTTGACAAGCAGCCCATATGAAATTGCCCATTTACTGATGTTATCGAGGTCAGCATTCAACACCTCTACGGTCAGATTTACATGACTAAGAGAGAAGTGCCGATATATTTGGAGGTCATCTTCGTAGAGATGATAAGAAGAAGTAAGAACGTCAGAGATGGAGTTGAGAAGAGAAGAGGAGAAAGGATACCACCCTGCGGAACACCCGCGGAGAGATTACACCAGTCCGTTGAGATCTCCTCAGACTTAATGCGCTGCTGGCGGTCTCTCAGGTAGGAGTCAAACCAGAGAGCCGAGTGTGAGGAGACTCTGAGCGATTTTAGAATTCAGGATAAAAAACCAGGATATCGAAATCGACGCAGTTGAAGGCGCTACTGAAATCAAGCAGTGTGAGAACCGTAGGCTGCTTCTGATCCATGGCTAATTTAATGTCATCGGTGACTTTAAGCAATGCCGTGGTAGTACTGTAACCCGGCCTGAAACCTGATTGATAGGGATTTAATAAGTTTCTAGAGGAAAAGTATGAGGAGAGCTGACAGTGAACAATTGATTCTAGTACTTTGGAAAGGATAGGCAGAATAGATATGGGACGAAAATCATTAAAGGAGACGGGATTGGACGATTTAGGTAGGGGAATCACAAGTGCCTTTTTCCACTGAGAGGGGAAGCAACATTGTTGAAGCGATACATTAATTATGTGGGTATTGATCGGTAACAGCTCCTCAATGATACAGGTTATTATCTGAGAACAGATCTTGTCCTCACCAATGGCTTTTGACGAGATCGATAAGATTGCCCTCCTTACTGCGCCTATTCCGACACGGTTGAAGTTGAAGGGTGAGTTGTGGACCGCGGTCTTGGACCGTAGGATACGAAGGGTAGCTTCCTTGACGAGGGGGTACATCACGACTGGGGGATTAGCAAAATAATTGTTGAGACCGTTGAGGTTGACATTTCCAGCAGCCAAGTCCTGGGACTTACCTACACCAAGAGTCTTCAGGAATTTCCAAACCTGTGCTGGAGTATAGCTCTCAATACACTCGTAGATATGACGACGTTTGGCATCACGACACAGACGAGTGCAACGATTGCGGAGGCGTTTGAAAAATAAAACATTCTCGTCGGTCGGATCCACCTTAAATCTACTCTTGGCACGGTTTCTCTTGGCCGTCAGGCTCTTGGTGGTGTCAGTAAGCCACGGCGCAGGAAGGTGCTTAACCTTAACCCTCTTGACCGGAGCGTGCTTATCAAACAAGCTCAGGACAACAGAGTTAAAGTTTTGGACTTTGTCTTCAACGGGCTCGCTACCAACAACAGGGGACCAGTCGAGAGAGGCGGCATCTGATTTAAGGGAGTTAAGATCAAGGAATTTAGCTGCACTTTTGGGAGGCCTTAACTTGAATAAGAGGTAAATCAAATCGTGATAGGAGAAGGGGGCGTTAAGTTGGCCATGCACAGCAACCTTGGATATGTTAGAAGTAATCATCAGATCTAGAAGAGAGGGTGTGCAGTGTGGTTGAAAGTAGGTGGCACCCAGGGGAAGGATGTGTAAGTTTAATGAACTTACAAGAGATTTGAGCTTTGCCGAGCGAACGTTATTTTTGAGAAGGCAAGTGTTAAAGTCACCGAGAATCAGGGTGTCGCTATAAAGAGGAGTCAGATCATTGAGAAGGGTTTCAAATGAGTTTAAATTTTAAATTTAAATATGTTTTGTTTCAAAAAAATGTAAAGCAGTTGAAATAGAGATAATCAAAATAATCAGTGCATGATTAAAATAACAGAACTGACTGACTCATAGGTGGCAGATAGGGATGGTATCATCATATTTCACGAAATACCCATACCCATAGTCCATACTCAATTAATTATATAGAGTTAAAAAAACTGCCACTACCAAGCACTCAAAATTAAACTTATTGACTGGCATATCACTGTTTCCTTACTGCATTGGAGTCGTGACACCCTGATTATTGTCAAAAGCCATTGGTGGTAGGTTTCCGCTTAAATCAGTGGTAGTGGTGTAGGGCAAAATCCGTAAAGTTTTTAACCCTATTCGTATTTATTTCAGATCATTGGAAACTTCATACTTATCTGTGGTGAAGTGTGCCAAACCGTGAGTATGTTATGTTATACACTTTAATATAGTCTGTTTGTAACAACAAGTTATATGGTATTTGACTGCTAGTCATGATACTGCCTTTTTGGAACTGTTAAAACGGTTATTTTGTTCACGAGTTCTATGAAATACTAGCATGTGACGTCAAATGCTGTCTTTTTAACACAACGTTGAGTTTATAAAATACAACTGCTGGAAATATACAATTCTGATATTGCTAAAGATTTTTGTTGAAATAGCTTCAGCTTGAGACTCGTATCTAGATTTATTGGACTACCTTGTGAAATAGTGTATTCCCATACTTTATTATTAACGATAGGAAACAACTTACAAGTCAAAATATCGTTACCTAGGTAATGGTAGGTATGTGATACAAGTACAATGATGAATGATAACATTAATTAAACATGCTACAGTAAAAACAGCTTGACGGATTTTAAAAACATGAGGTGTCGTTAGTATTGTAGAGACCGTGAGAGTAACAGGCTATATAATTTTAGTGAAAAGTTAATAGGTTGGGTTTAAGACCGCAAAATGCAGCTTACAGTATTGTTGGTGCGGCTTCTTTCCTATTCCATGTACGTAACTAGGTGCTTTCATAAGTTACATCTCACAGAGCCACAAGTTTATATAAAGTAAAGTAAAGTAAATAGAATTTAACAACTTTGTTAGACACACAAAACTTTCACTTTCACTATTTATTTGGTAAGGTAGTATGACACCCATAGCGCTGAATATGTTAGCGTCAATACAGCGGTTAGGGAGGAATGGAATTCGCTTGCTTTGCCGACACCCAACTGACATACTCCATCCATGACGCCATGAACATGTCACGCTCACAACCCCACGGCCCTCGCCACTATAGTGCTTTTGGTTTAAACTAAAGAATGCGTTTTTGTGAAGGACACGTGTCAGCGATACATGTGAGAGTAGCTCCGTGCTTCAAGCTGCGAAGCTCTCACATGCCTCACTCACACAAACGCATTTTCCAGCTTATACGAAAAGCACTACACAGTTATGTGCTAGGTTTATAATTGGTCCGTGCTCCAGAAAACCTCATTATTACATTTGTATCCATGGCTACTATACTGGTCTACAGTCTCTAAAACATAGCATGCCATTGTTCCCAGGCCCAAGACTGACGCCCTACAAGGTGCTTGTCCTAGACACTTCGAAACAAGACAAAAATACTACACGATACAACTTCGACGTGGACGACAGCTGGTACCGGATGCTTAGCTTCTCCTCCCTATACGAAGGCTTCGGGACGGAGCACAGTACGACGGAGCATACGATACTCTGTGTCGCGCCAAAGAATGTGATTGCAGTTATCAAAGTCACGTTGAAGATCAATGAGAAGATTATCATCCAGGATTGGGAGCAACGGCAGATGCCTCGGTGAGTTTGAATAGCGAGTTTATGATAATAAGAGCACTGACTTAATATCTTCTAAACATATAAAACAAAATCAGCTTAGTTTTAATGATCGATCACATATTTGATGGATTGGTCTCCGCCCCGAATAGTAGAATAACTGTTAAAGTATCGAAAAATTTACGGTAAATTTTACAGTCTATTTTTATAAATGAAGTTCTTCCGCAATTGGCAGCTCACTCATCATTGACTGTTAGGCGGTACGGAGTCCGCTTGGTCAGCTAGTCTATTTATAGTTATAAAAATGAATATAATAATAATACCTTGGACGCTATTTACACACATATACGCTATACGTTAGTCGTACCAAATCAAATGGCCCGATCGGTTTGTATAATTCCTATTTGGATTTATTCTCCTCAGTCCAGAGGAGGTTTAGATAAGGTTAGCCATAGCCAGGTTTAAGGACGCCCCAGTGGGTTCGTCCTGCCTGGCCGCGGTGCAGGAGTTGTCTCGTCTCTCGCACGCGATACGAACCGGCGCCTCCACGTTGGAACGCGCCAACCTCACCCAGTCGTTGGCGGTGCACTCGGGAGAAATACTGCAGACGCTGGATAGAATGAATGCGCTTACTGTGAGTACTGCTTGGAAAGGGCAATCACAATAGTTTATTGCACCATACAAAAGTTAACAGTGACAGTTAGGTCGAGTCGGCAGTGACCCTGCCTACGAAGCCAAGGGTCTCGGGTTCGAGTCCCTGTGGGGGCAAATACTTGTTTGATGAGAACAGATGTTTGTACCCTAGTCATGGTTGTTTATCTATCTATGTATTGTTAGAAACCAGAGGCCGAGATGATTTTTAAAAAGAAACACACTGAAACTGACTGATTATAATTTGAACAGAAATGGACTCTAATAACAATTATCAAAACGAATAAAGATATCGGACAGTGTGACAACAATAATGGCGAGGTGTTGAATCTTTCACGACGACTGGGCAAGTGCCTCGCACGCGGTCTGCGCCTCGCTTTATATAGGCGCGCTGCTGCCCGCCCCACGGCTGCCTGCCGAAGCCGCTACCACGGCCTCTCCTGACACCCTGGCGTCCTCGACAGGACTCTCAGGCAGATCAGGCGTTGAACAGGGCCCAGATGCTGATCCAGGCTGACCTGGTGCAGACGAGGAACCCGGTTGATCAAAGTCTCGCACACCGCTTGGATCAACTTCTTCATCAGTCGGATCTGAAACCACACATATGTACGCAACGTTACAAATTACAGTGGTTGCGAGCAGTTTTACCTGTGTTAGTTTGTTAAGGTTTTGTTTAGTTGCCCATAGCCACACAATAAATGAACTGAAAATAGATAAGTTGAAGCAAATTCATTTATGATTTTATTCAAATCACAAACCAATAGCCCCAGATAGAATAAACAGACCAACATTCATGCACCACAACACCAATGACAGAGGACAGAAGGCTCTCAGTTCAGTCTCCGGCATCGGCATTGAGATCGCTAACTCCAACTCGTAGAAGGTGAAGCGCTGTCTTGGGGCTCATGAGGCACAAGCACAGCAGTGGCGCTCGGTAGGACAGCAATGCTGGCTCCGGCTCGTAGAAGGTGAAGCGCTGTCTTGCGGCTCATGGGGCACAAGCACAGCTGTGGCGCTCGGTACTGCTAGGGCGCGCGCGGTGCTGCTAGGGCGCGCGTGGCTTCTGGAGCGCGCGCGGCTTCTGGGGCGCGCGCTGCTGCTAGGGCGCGCGCGGCTGCGCTCGCGCTCTCCCGCCAACGGGCGCCGGCCGTGGCGGCTGCTGGAGCGCGCGCGGCTGGGCTGGCGGCTGCTGGAGCGCCCGCTGCTGCTAGGACGCGCGCGGCATCTGGAGCGCCCGCGGCTGCTGGGGCGCGCGCTGCTGCTAGGGCGCGCGCGGCATCTGGAGTGCCCGCGGCTGCTGGGGCGCGCGCTGCTGCTAGGGCGCGCGCGGCATCTGGAGCACCCGCGGCTGCTGGTCGTCATCGGCAAGCAACTTGGCGTTAGCAGACAGCTCTTCAGGCCCCGGAGTCATCTGGTTGGCAGCCAAAGTCTTTAATGTCATCTGAAATTACAGTCGACATCAGAACCTATTATGCTAGCATAGCCCTATCACTCAGCTTCTTTCAACGCTTTCATAGTGTCACTCTAACACACCATTTAAAAATAGCACTTTTCAGACATCGGCAACACACTCCTTTCCTTCATGGCAATCATCACCATTTAAAATTACCACTCTTCAGAGATTGGCAAACACTTCTTTCCTTTATGTCATTCATAACACTCCTACGTGATACGTGGTAACCAGAAGTAGCGTAGCGTGCGAAGTGGCGCCCGAAGTGAGGCTGAGGTCCGTCGCGCCGTAGCTCAGGAACTGGCAGCGAGGCAGCAAGGGCCGTCGCACCGTGGATCGGGAACTGGCAGCGAGGCAGCAAGGGCCGTCGCGCCGAGGCTCAGGAACTGGCAGCGAGGCAGCAAGGGCCGTCGCGCCGAGGCTCAGGAACTGGCAGCGAGGCAGCAAGGGCCGTCGCGCCGAGGCTCAGGAACTGGCAGCGAGGCAGCAAGGGCCGTCGCGCCGAGGCTCAGGAACTGGCAGCGAGGCAGCAAGGGCCGTCGCGCCAAGGTTCTAGAACTGGCAGCGAGGCAGCTTGGGCCGTCGCGCCGTAGCTCAGGAACTGGCAGCGAGGCAGCAAGGGCCGTCACACCGAGGCTCAGGAACTGGCAGCGAGGCAGCAAGGGCCGTCGTGCCGAGGCTCAGGCTGTAGACCGTCGCAACCCGTTGGAGCTCGACTCGATCAACGTGAACAGAAGGCGTCCCAACTGTCACCCCGGTAACCGACACAGTGTGGGACTTACAACTACTAAGTTTGCCATAAACACTGTTCAGCACCGACGGATACGGGTGCACTCAATGCAACGACCGCACCGGTCCGGTAGGTAGCGCAATCCCATACCGCAAAATAACGTCCCAACTGTCACCCCGGTAACCGAAACAGTGTGGGACTTACAACTACTAAGTTTGCCATAAACACTGTTCAGCACCGACGGATACGGGTGCACTCAATGCAACGACCGCACCGGTCCGGTAGGTAGCGCAATCCCATACCGCAAAATAAACAAAACAGCATTTAGAGGTAGAGGCATTAAGTTGAGCATACCCAGAAAGTGCATACCACGGCAAGGCCCAGCATAATAAAAATCACCCAAGGTATCACCAATTGTCGTCTAGATATTTTGATACACATTGCACAGTGATCACCACATATTGTCATAAAGGTAGTCAGTAAGTCTGTAGTCACACATAAGTAAGAGAATAAGTCTACGAAAGGGATAATTAACAAGATAGGTTAAGGGAGTTTGCAATTATGTACTTTCCTATTACAGTGACACAGTACCATGTGGATCAAAAATCTATGGGCTCTCACATTCGAAGAAAGCGGCACACGTCTCGGGACACCACTCTCCTCGCCAACACTGCATAACTTAAGCACATATTTGAGTGCTAATGTTATAACTAAACCAGGCTCACAGCCTCCAGGCCCCACGGCCTCCAGGTACTCAGTCTCCAGGCCCACGGCCTCCAGGCTTATAGCAGAGGCCCAATTTTCCGCTTGCTGTAGCCCCCGTGACAAAAGTCACGCCAGATTAGTATCTGCAGACGGTTGCACCGTCTCATATAGCCGGGAACACCCGCTGCCCAGTCATAGCATCCTTTATCCGCTACGGCTCGCCGACGCCCTCGAAGAAAGCTGCGCAGGCGTCTGGTGTCCACTCGCCACGCCACAGCACCATGTGCTGCTGTACCCGTCAGCAGTTCAAGCTCGAAGCGGTGGTGAGGCAGCTCCTGCACGACCTTGTAAGGGCTGCTCGGAGTCCAGGCTTGCCAGCACTCTGCGAATTTTTAGAGACAAAACCAAAGTCACCATTAGAAAACGTCTTAGGTTCCTTACGACCTTCATTAGCATGCGCATTCTGTCGCCGCTGATTGGCAACGAGCAACTCTGTTGCACGCTGTCGACTCAATGTAGTCAGTTACAATAGTGAAGCCTACACCCACAACATAGGGCCTCTAATGCTGCAGAGCTCGCAGCGTACTTCCTTTCCACACCTTGTAATAACTTACTGTAGTAGGAAACTCCACCACATCTTCGCGCGAAACCTGCTATTCCGGTCTCTAATTGAAATTAATTCTTTTCCGAGTGAGTGCAGCAATGCATTCGGTTTTCTGAACAAAATCACAACTTTATCATGGCTCGGCCGTACCTGACCCTCGCTAATAGTCATGCCTGCCAAAACATTCAATATCCTTCGCTAGGAAGGGACATTATTATTAGAACCACTGTATATTGAAGTACTCGAACCTCCCCATGTATTCTTCCTAGATTGCCTATTACAGGAAGCTTGCCTGTGTCCTGACTGTCCCACAACATGTGAAAATCATCATCTTCAAAACTTGCGCTTTCTACAAAACGCAACGGGTTTGCCTTTCGTGGGGATCATACTTTGTGACGTACTAGTACGAACGGTAGACTGAATATTTTTATGCACCCTAGGCTTGACATAGATTGAGCAAAAATCTACTAGGTTACTTGGATGTAGTTTTGTGTCTGTGGCTGCTATTCTAAGTAAAAAGGCACTGCACTATCGCCGAAATCATTCATAGTCACTCCAATTGTTTTGTGATAAGGCGCGATCTACCTTCTCACACAAATCCTTAATATTATGAAAACTATAGATGTAAAAATTATGGTTTTGATCTCATCGTAGATACCAATCGCCCGAATCGCATCCACAAATTGTTCTGCCATCGAACTATTTGTGTCAGCATAAATACCTCGCTAGTATTCACGTTTGTATGAATACTTTCCGACACAGCCCCAGCAGGCCCGCAGACTCGAGGCACGTGCGGAAGTGTGGAGTGTCACGCATCGAGCCAACTCAGGTGCATGACGCCATGCTGGCGGCGGCGGCAGTGGGTCGCGCGCCAAAATTGTTTGCGGGAGGCGCCATCGACGGGTAGAATTGAGCCACGGGTCCAACTATTTTGCGTTTTTCTAACGCACAGTGACGAGCCAAGATCGCAGACATTTCCTGTCGCAACTGGCCTTCAGGAGTACGCTCCTTGTATCGTTTTCACTTTTCAC
This sequence comes from Argyresthia goedartella, assembly GCA_949825045.1. Taxonomy (NCBI): domain Eukaryota; kingdom Metazoa; phylum Arthropoda; class Insecta; order Lepidoptera; family Argyresthiidae; genus Argyresthia; species Argyresthia goedartella. Next base: position 16,454,203 of record OX463824.1, on the reverse strand, counting down.
ATTAAAAGGTCGTTCACGTGAACGACTACTTTCACGGCGGCTACGACGTTGTTCACAATCCGACATCTTTCACTCGTACAATTTAAAATGTATGTAGGCGTGTGGGATAGAATCACAGGAATCGTATCCCACTACTGATGTTAGGAACCAGAGGCCGAGATGATTTTTAAAAAGAAACACACTGAAACTGACTGATTATAATTTGAACAGAAATGGACTCTAATAACAATTATCAAAACGAATAAAGATATCGGACAGTGTGACAACAATAATGGCGAGGTGTTGAATCTTTCACGACGACTGGGCAAGTGCCTCGCACGCGGTCTGCGCCTCGCTTTATATAGGCGCGCTGCTGCCCGCCCCACGGCTGCCTGCCGAAGCCGCTAACAGTATAATATTTATCTATATAAGTATGTGTATCGTTGTCTAGTATCCGAGATACAGGGAATCCTAGTTTGGGGCTGATCAATGTGTGTAAATAGTGTCCAAGGTATTACATCAAATGGAAAATACTTGTACAACGGCGAGAATATACAAGGTGTAACAGAATAGTGTAGTCATTTTTAAGAGGTTGTTAGGGACATCATTCTGAATATATTTTACTACGAAATGAGCAAGTTTATGATATTAGCAAATTAATTTTTACCTCTGCATACATATTGGGCGGTCAGCCGATTTATACGGAGAAGTGAAAAATATAGTTGCTCTGATCAAATCGGTTTCAAACTGCTCAGAAAAAATTCCCTAACTACCCCTTAAAATATGACTACAGATAAAGGGGGCTAATTGGAATTGAGGGGCTAATTGAAACTCAGAAGATGCAGCGAAATCTCTGCATTATGTATTAGTTCCAATTAGCCCCTCAAATCAAATTAGCCCCCTTTTACCGGTATATGTTTTTATTACACCCGTTTTTACTTCTTTCTTTCCTTCCATCTTGGACCAGATGAACTCCTGCTTGTTACCTATTAGATAAGATAAGATAAGGTTTATTTCATATTTTTTTTATAAATATTACAGTCAAGGGGTATCCTTTTAAGTATAAAATAATTTGCCAAGAGACTCGCATTCTTCCACAGTGACATAGTTCGAATTGGAAACGAACTAACATAAACTAAGTCTACAAATGTTTAATAAAATGTTATTTAAATAAGTAAAGCATATACTATAGTAGTTTATTTGACTGCTACATAATGGAGGGCATTAATACTCGAGAGTTTTAATGCCTAATTATGTACAGTTACATACACTAGTTTATCTACACACATATCATAAGCTCTCTTTGATGTGTTCAGGAACCGCATGTTTGACCGGCATTGTGGCTCTGCAGTTATTTCGTCGGCGTTCGAAATTTGAATGTCAGTACCAACTTCACAGACTGGGGCGGGCGACGGCGTTCGAAATTTTAATGACATGATATGCAGAAAAATTACACATTATGGTCATAATGTGTAATTTTTCAGATAAGAAATTAGTTTTTACCAAGTATTTTAACATTATGCTGATCGTAACGTGCGGTTTTTGTACGCAGTAAAGAGGGTTTATGATACGTGTGTAGATAAAAATACTTAAACAACAAAGCATAACAAAGTTTAGGTTTAATGGTTTTATACATTAAGTAGTGCTGCCTGTAAGCAGCAACAGGCTATATTAGATGTTCTACATCCAATTTGTAAGCCCACTATCAGCCCACACATGGAGCTATTGAAAAGAAACCTATAAGTAGCGTGAATTACCTACTAGACTTGCATTACCATGCAATCCTGTAGATTGAAAGTAAACAAAGAATGTCATTGGCCAGTAAAAAACCATTAATTTGACGTTCACATCATATATTTATTTATTGTTTCTCGTCTTTGATTCAGGACGTATGCGTCAGTAACCTGATTTACCGACCGGTTTAGTTCCTTACCAGAACCTCCGTTCGCAGAGGGCCTTAATTCTCAAAACTTACGTTACGTAACTTCAATTTCTGCATTACAGAAAGAACTAGAAACAGTCAAGAAGAGCACCAACATAGCAAACTTCAAGACATAATTCGCGGTCGTCTACAAACCAAGCAAGCCGAGAGGAAGCGAGACAGATGTAGGCGGCTTCTTTCGTTTGAAAGCCTCGCCCTCTACCCCGACTATCAACGCCGCCTGCTGGTGTTGCGAGAACTAAACTACATTGACGAACATGACAGCGTCATCCTAAAAGGCAGAGTAGCTTGCGGCATGGGTACCCGTTGGTAGCTCGTTAGCTGATAACCTCGGAACTGGTATTCCGCAATGTATTCACGGATAAGAATCCGGCGGAGATTGCCGCGCTGCTGAGCGGTTTCGTGTTCCAGGCAAGAACGCAGATTACGCCGACGCTGACTGTTAAGTTGACGGAGGGCGTGAAGGTGATTGAGTAAATCAACGATGAGCTGCTTGGGATTGAGTCAAAGTATTTGGTAGGTAAACCGACATCCACATACACATATCATAATTAGACATTGCTTTAGCCATTCAGGTTTTCGCATTTATAACCAAGCCAAGATGTATTATCCTTCAGTCCAATTAAGGGTTAAAATTTACAAGAAACACAAACAGTCTTCTGTCTACCACTTTCAAGCTCCATCATCAGGTGGTGATGATGAAAAAAAAAACGAAATGAACAGATCTTATCTATGTGAATCTTTAACCCTCATAATTTGCTCTCATATGATCCTTCATAACAAGGCAAAGTAGTACTATTGTAGATATTATATTTACTCTTATAAGTTAAAGTTTCTTGAATGTTACAAGTTAAAAAGTTATTAGAGTTAAGCATTAGTAGTTTAGAAAGAAGGAGATTGCCATCTTCAGACAACAACTCGATAATGAAATTAAGTTTTAAATTATTGAATCTGATCATTAGATCTGACACAAGTTACACTCAACCTGCATTGAATTAATTGGAGATGAATTAAAGGCTCCTAAGATTAATCTTAAATTTATATTTTGGATCTTTTCAAGTTTATCTTATTTTATTATATTTTGGATCTATACAATAACAGAAAAAACCATAGTCAAAGTGACTTCTTACAAGGGCTTTGGTTGGCACCCCAATGGCTGCCAACCAAAGATCTTAAAGTGTTGGTAGCTCTTAAAGCTCGTTCCGTTATGCAATCAACATATCTACACCATGAGAGATTCTGTGTAAAAACCACACCCAAAAATTTTACTTGAGATTGAATTGGTAATAAGTTATTGTCATATTGTAGCTTAACTCAGATGACTTTTTTCTTTGAGAATAAGACTACTTTACTTTTAGCTGGACTAATTTCTAGATTTAAATATTGAACGTAACTATGTAATTTTTCCAGTGCTAAATTTAATTTTTGAGTTGTGTGTGTGATGTTATTACCACTGCAACAAATAGCCAAATCATCGCCAAACTGTAAGCTGCTGGCTTCTGTTCCTAACATTTCATTGAGCCTGTGGATGTAGAGAATATACAATAAAGGGCTCTAAATGCCACCTTGACAGACGCCTTTAGTTGACAATCTAGGCCCAAAAATATTATTGCAACTCATCTTAACATAAACTTCTCTTCCACTGATAAACTCATAAATCCACCTAACACATTTTCAGGTATTCCCAAAGAAGAAAGAATGGTACATAAAACAGAATGATTAATGTTATTGAATGCTCCTACAATATCGAAAAAAATACAGACAAGATGTTTATTACTGTTAACCGCAGCGTCAGCATCATGGAAGAGATGCCCTATACTTTCTCTTGCTGACCGACCGCGACGAAACCCGAACTGATTGGAAGAATATGATTGGATTCAATATAAAACTCAAGATGTTGTTTCATAAGTTGCTCAAAAAGTTTACCTGCACAAGATGTTAATGCAATGGGACGGTAAGAGTCTGCATCATTTGGATCTTTTCCTGCTTTTAGTATTGGAACCAAGCAATCTTGTTTCCACTCTTTTGGAATTATTGATTATTCCCAGAGTAAATTTAAAATATTTAAAAATTTCACAAGGCAATCTGTTTCCAGTTTTTGAAACATTTTTTTAAGAAATACAATCTAAACCAAAGGTTGTGTCTTTACGTCACTTGATAGCTGCTTTTAACTCATCTATGGTGAATGGATTGATAATGTAACTATTGGTGGGGTTTACGGAAGAAGTATTATTTATTTGCATTGGTTGTGAAACAAAGTCAGGTGTATATTTCCTTAAAAAGTTATTTATCCAAAATATTTCATTATTATTATTTAGTTTCGTACTTTTACTGTAGGATTTATTAAATTTACGCATAGTTTTCCAATTTTTAGAAATTGGAGTGGATCTATATATTTCAGTACAGTATTCCTTTTAACTATTTAATCTTTCTAATTTAATAACAAGTTTTTTCTCAGCCTGCATTTTTTTAAATTAATATAGTTTAAATCACTAGGATCTTGTTTAAATATAATAAAAGCTTCCTTACTTTTTTGAACTGCATTAGCATACTTTTCATTCCATCATGGCAGAGGAGGATGCCGGTATTTAAAATTGCTTCCTGTCTGTTTCGAGCTATTATTATTCATATTTGAATTTTGGGCCTGACTTCTAAACATCGATTGATTAATAGCTTTATGAATGATATCACAATAGTCTAGAGGATCGTTATAATTAATAATAAATTCTTTAAGCATAGTGTTGGCGAGCTTTGAAAACTTATTCCAATTTACTAGCCGTAGATTAGGTCTTTTGAGTCCAGCTGTGTTATTTTGAGAAATAAAGTTGTTTGTAGAAGAATCAGTGATAGTGTTCAACAAAATCTCAGTTATTGTGGGTAGATGATAACTTCCCAGTGGATCATCATATACTGTCCAATTGCAATTAAGGGCTATAGAGGGACTGACTATTGTTAAATCCAAACCATTTGGTCTCCAGTTATTTGTACCTACAGTTGTTGGTTGTGTGTCGTTTAATAACACTAAATTGCATTCATTTACAGCGTCGAGGACATCTCTTCCACGAGGACTGACAGATTGGCAACCCCACATGGTGTGAGGTGCATTGAAATCACCTGCTACTAAGCATGGTTGTGGTAAGGTATTAATAATATTAACAAATTTAGTTTTTCTAAAAGTAGGACTACAATTTGTCGGGATATAAGGACTGGCCATTGATAATGAACTGTTATTAAAGTTTATTTTGATAGCAATATTCTGAAGTGAATCATCAAAAAATGTTTTTAATCTACTGTATTGTATGTTGTTACGAATGACTATGGCAACACCATTGTGTTTATTGCCACAATCATTGCGTTCTATTGAGTATCCTTTAATATTTAAACGTTGTATAGGCTTGAGCCAAGTTTCGCAAACTAAAGCTATGTCAATATTATTTTCATACAAAAATTGAGTTAAAATATGACGATTACATAACAGACTTTGAGCATTCCACTGTACTATCTTTAATTTGTCTGTGAATTTGTACTAATGTTCTTGGTATCACTGGAGTTGAAAAAATCGCTTAAAACATCTAACACATTTTTAGAGGATATTGGGGTATCTCGTGTCTTATTTAATGTTATAATTTTTATAATGCTTTTAATAATGTCAAGAGATCAAGAGGCTTCTTAGGGCCGAGAGGCGGGAAATTTCCATTTTTGAATATGTCAGCGAATGATGGTGTCTGAACTTTTTGTCTGTTTTCTTGTATTTTCTTTTGCTTAATTGGACACTGAGCTGAAATGCTAACGTAATTGCCATCGCAATGGAAGCATTTGGCCTGTTCGATCGGAGTTTTACAAACTTTATATGAGTGGTCTTCTTTACAGATGGAGCAGCGCTCGGAGTTCTTGCAAAACTTTGCTAAATGGCCATACCTGAGACACCGGAAACATTGTTTGACTGGTGGACATACGCTGAGATGTCATGCCGCCAACCGTCCAAATCTACGTAGTCTGGAAGAACTGACGTCGCGAAGGTGATGGCTACTGTCCGCAGCGGCTGTTGAATGAAGTTATCATCAACTTTGGTCCTTTTTGTGAATCTTCGAATAAATATTATTTTCTTGTAACTTGATAGCATTGTGAATATCTTTTTGTTTGTCAAGTTGGTGGCTACATTTTTAATTATACCAGTAATTTCAGTGCTTGAAGCTGGTATATTGGCCTTAAATTGGTAGTCTTTTAAAAATGTAGCATTGTTCAAGAAGGCATTGTCAAGGCTGGCTTTTTCGAAGTATATGGCAATTTTGAACTTGTTCATTAAACCTTTTGATACAGCTAGATATTGACATTAGGTCTCGGGTGCCTATAGGTATATCCGCATTGGAAGACTCTACGAATACTACAAATTCTGTAGTACCGGAATCCTCAGGGTATCGTCTCTTATAATCTGTTACCAGATAAGGTTTGTACTTATCTGCGCTTTCGACCTCTGACTCGGACGACGACGTGGAGTCTCCTTCACTTTTCTCTTCAGCCTCATCTTTTTTTCTCTTTCTTGTACGCACCTTCCCCATGATTGGTTTCTTTTTATTTGTCTTCAGACGCCTTTTATTTCTAAAAACCCCGATTGATACACGAGTAATCGATGAAATTAATAAAAATTCCGAAAATCCCGCCTGGTTATTTCAATGGTTTCCCGCGCTTTTTTCAAATCAATTTTTTTTATTTCAATATTTTTTACTTTTTTAGAAAATCCTCCAGAATTACTCCTTTAAACTTGAATAAATAAAAAAGTTATCAATAAAACCTGCAATTATTTACTGTTTTTGGTTGTGTAATTTTGTACGGTTCTATTGTAGTCAAAAATACAGGATATCATAACATATAGTTTTTTTTTTCTCACAAATGTTTTTTCAAGAAGTGAAATTCTGTAACAAATCATCTTTAACTTGCAATAAAAAAAACTAAACTAGGCTTTTTTCATGACAGTTTTTAAAAAAAGTTCGCTGGTCTATCTATTGTCTTCTTTCTAATAATGTACAATAATGCCATAAAATCATGACTAAGTTAATTAATTTGCCTACTTTGTATCGGTCGGGCGGTAGCATTCAGCTGATATTCGACAGGTCTGTAAGAATAAACATGATTTTTTAGGTAGGAAGAAATTTTCAATTGTTCTTTAATCACAAAAATACATTTACATATTTATAAAAAAAAAAAACTTGCTCGAATTGCCGACCTTCATTGCGTATGCACGCGTATCATCGATTCCTTATTTCTACAGTGGTAGTTCGTAAGCGAATTCCCTCTTTAATTACGGCGAATGCTGATTGTATCCGTTGGGAAAAAACTTCTCTAAATTCGAATTCCGTAGCGTAGACTAACTCTTTCGCCCGTCCCCAGATGTAGAAGTGCAAAGGGGTCAGGTCTAGAGAACGTGGAGGCCATGGAATAGGTCCATCCCTCCCTATCCACGAATGTGGCAAAACATTATCCAAGTGTTCCCTGACTGACCTACGTATGCGAAACCATTTGTAGCTTCGCATACGTAGCACCCGTCTCTGTCGCGATGCTAAACGTTGACACATCCATGAATGCATTGAGAGTTATCGGCAACAGCGTATCTTACCTCTGACCCCTTTACAGGCGTCCCTCAAGGAGGTATACTTTCTTCTATTCTCGATTTTCATTAACTCTGAACTGAATCTGAAAAAGACTCTATTTATCCACTTTTAAATTTGGCGGCCGCCAACCTAGAGCATTGTCGACCTCAGTGGATGGAGTCTTGATCGATCCTGGACCCACCACATTCACAAGATATTCGGGCGCCTCGGAGCTGCGTGCTCGCGCTCAGCCGCCTAGCCAGGACCGTACCCACTGATGTCAAACGCTCGTGCTACTTTGCGACTGTGCACTCCTTACTGCAATACGGCACCGAGATATGGGGACCCGCTGCCGACTGGGAGCGCGTCTTCAGAATGCAAAAAAGGGCCTTAAGGATAATAGCACGAGTGCCGCGGGATACGCACGCCAGACCGTACTTCAAGGCGCTCGGTATCATGACGCTACCATCCATACTGATCTTCCAGATCGCAGTGTGCATGAGGGAAAACCTCAACTCGTTCCGAACGCACGCGGACGTCCACAGATACAGCACACACAACGCGGCCGCCAATAAACTCGTCCCAGTAGCCCACTCATTGATGAAGGCCGCAAAACAAACTCAGGTCGCAGGACCAACTGTCTACAATAAACTGCCGGAGAACATCACCTCCGCCCCAAACATCAATATTTTTAAATCTAGACTAAAACGCTGGCTTGTCGAGCAAACGTTCTACAGCTATAATGACTTCATTACGCCGCAAAGCGTATAACTTGCTAGATACCTGTAGGTACTTGTTTTGACATAAAGCCATTACATAAAATCTATGATTTCGATATTATAATTTGACATTTGAACTTCATTAATTGACATCATTATTTTATTTATCTACACACGTATCATAAACCCTCTTTACTGCGTCCAGAAACCATACGTTACGACCAGCATAATTATAAACTTCTTGGTAAAAACTCATTTCTTATATCCGAATATTGATCATTATGACCATAATGTACCCAAAATTTGTCAAATTATGACATTCAAATTTCGAACGCCGACGCCCGCCTGCGTGCCGCCCCTAGTTTGTCTGTGAAGTTGGTACTACAGAACAAGCTAATCAACTGAAGAGCAATGATCATTGCCACAATGCCGGTCGAACATGCGGTTCCTGAACACATCAAAGAGCGCTTATGATATGTGTGTAGATAAACTAGTGTATGTAACTGTACATAATTAGGCATTAAAAGTCTCGAGTGATATTATTATTAAAATCGCCTTCGGCTCGTTTCATAAACCCACTCACGAGTAATAACGCCCTCCACTATGTAGCAGTCACAGAAACTACTATTTTTATTTTTGACATTGCGTAGTTTTATTTATGTGACATTCCACTTTGTCGTTGCTATTTTATTATTAATACAATTGTATTGTACCTGGTATTGACATGTAATGAAATTTATGAATAAAAGGAGATTGACGAAACAGATTTATACAGCGGGTGTGAAAGGAGCCGCCGGGCGGGGACGCCCAAGAAGGTCCTATAAAGACCAAATCGGCGATTTGTTAGTGAAGAGGCAAATACGAAGTACCCGTAAACGGCGAGCTTGCATGAAGAGACTTGTGGATGTTGGGGAAGCGAGAGGTGTATGACAGGATCGTAGCAGGTGGAGGTATTTGGTCTCTGCCTACCCCTCTTCTGGGAAATAGGCGTGAGCATATGTATGTATGTATATCATTATGTAATTATGGTAGTCGTTATAGCTCTCGCCGTTAGCCGGGACATAATGTTTTACTGAATTTAATTAAAACCCGCTGGTAAATAATGTGATTTTCACTTCTTATAGTTCTTCCGTTATGTCCTTAAAGTCTAATTTCGTAAAATACGCACGGCGCCCACAGCCCAGCTCAATCCAAATCAGGCTGGCCACGGCGACGGCGCGCGGCGGCAAGGTTAAATCGGTTAAATGCGGGTCGGACCCGCCCACGAAGGGTTCCGTACCATCGTACACTTAACCACTAAAAATAATACAACAAAAAGAGAATAAATGTCCGAACGTGGATTCGAACCCAGAAGCCCAGGATTGCAAAACCGATATCAAACCAATTGCTCTACCACAACCATGTAATAAGCCGTGAAATCTACGATCATATTTGAATCATGTTATGGCTTGTTATATCACGGGTGATGTTAAAACACGTCTCTTCTATGGGGGGGAAGTCTCGTGTAGGTCATTATTTGTTGCTGTAGCGGCAACAGACATACAAATTATGTGAAAAATTCAACTACTTATTACGGTTCATAAGACCAACCCGCTAACGGACGGACGACGGATGGACAGCGGAGGCTTAGTAATAAGCCGCGAGTGTTGCAAGACGCTGTAATATACCTATTTTAGTAAACTGCAAAGGTTCTATAAAAATAGAAGATACAATTCTATTCCGCAACTTGACTAATGTGTCAGATATCATCAGGATGTATGTGATGCTCAATATCCTCGCTGGTCATGTTCGCGTCGGGCGGGAAAGATAGATCTGCACCGTGGGAGCCGCAGCTTAGACTCCTAAATGTTTTACCTATATTTTTTCTATTCTAGGTCGGTCAGTTTGAGGGTCAGCCGGAGCGGCTGAACTTCGGCCTCGTTCGAGTGGTCTACGAGTGGGCGCTCGAGAAACCCTTCGCCGAGATCATGGACCTCACTGATGTGCAGGAAGGCATTATAGTGCGGTGCATACAGCAGTTGCATGAGATAATGGGCTATTTTCATCATCATAATCATCGGCATCGGCAGCATTGGCCAACACACTGTTGAGTATACATTAGGTGGGTTCCCTATGTGGTTTCGAATGTAATTTGATTGATTTTCCTTTCACTGATTACCATTGATCGATTGGTCAGTTGGACGATGGCTTGTTTCTACGAAGCCTTCATTAAAATGTATCGAAATTGTGAAAGTCAAACCTAAATGTATTTATGCATTCCGCTGCCTGTATTTCAATTTCTGTAGCGGTTATTAAACAAAAAAATGTTTTCAAGTAGTGAATATGAGAGGAAATTCAGATAATATTGTAACAGACGTTATAGCATTGCTCCCCTCGCTATGCTCAGGATTCTACTTTAAAATCCCTCGCTTCGCTCCGCTCGGGATTCAAAAAACACTCGCCTGCAAAGCAAAGTAGTTCTTTATTTACTCACTTGGTAAACTATCTACTATTGAGGCGCTGCTTACTTCTGAGCAATCGGCCAGGAACCAACTATTTTCTGCTGCCTGTGAAAGGATTAGTACATTGTTGTAGAAGCTGGAAAGTGAGCAATAGATGGACAAGTGAGTTTAAGAGACATCTAAGAGACGAGCCTTTTGGGCGAGACATTACATAGTGCTATTCACGGCTACTGCGAGGAAATAAAATTACTTATGCAGAATAAATAGTTTTAGATAAATAAGGTTTTGAACTCCCCTTGGCGGAGTCCGCCAACTTCCACAATTGACAGCACAAGCCATGCACGCTTTTACCGACGCGGCGGCATGACGCATGCTTTTACTGACATGGCACGAAGTGCCAAAGAGGCTCGTTCATCTGAGTGAAGTGCCAGCTGTTGATATGTGACAAACAAGCCAACAATGTTTTTTCACACCTTTCATTCGGAAAAGTTATTATATTTTATTATTATATTATCAAAAGTAAGTTTTGCTCCACGACGAGAGGGAGCAAAATGCTACTTTTCTATTTAGGCTACTTTTTAGTTTATTCATTGGCATGTAGCATTTACGCAATGTGCCAACTGAACACAGATCTTAATAAAATAATTGATTGTATTTTCATTGTAGTCGATTAAAAACGAACATGTTTCAAGTTTTAACTTTAAAGTTAAAACTTGAAACATGTTCGTTTTTAATTTTTTTAATTTTCATATAACGTTGTTAACAACGTTATATGAAAATTTATGAATTTTTCGTAACATTTAAAAAAATGTCACAATAAATTATATGTTTTACTGAAATCAAAACTATCGATGACTGTTATTGTGATATAATGAATATTGATATCCGAAACCATTGTAATATTCGATTCGGTTATTTTTACACATTGGTAAAAGTACACAGGTATATTTTATTTGTGACCTTTCCCTAATCCTTTACAATCCGCCATTATAAAAAAAAGTTTTGTTTACGTTGTTCAATTACTGTAAAAGTGGTGAAAGTATAATTCAAAGTATAGTTATTTCATTATTTTTAGAACATTTTATTTCAATCTTCCTCATAGTCGGCGTGAAAAGTTATATGTGTCACTCAGGAGCAAAATTATTTTCGTCATGGGCGTTAACGCTTGAATCCTTCGAGAATTCCGCGCTACGCTCAGGATTCTATCGTAGATTCCTTCGCTTCACTCTCGATTCAATGTATCGCCCTCAACGTAAATACATCATTTTGTTCGCCTGAGACTCAAATAATATGTCTGGCCTGCTCAAACAGGCCAGCCATGTTTTTGTTGGCAGGTTTAACTATTCATTGTTTTGGGGGGCCTGATGATATCTTTTGCCACATTTCCTAGCAGTGGAGTGAAAATTTACATTGAATTGTGTATTACCCCCAGGTACTAATCGACGTGAAAGATGCCGCGGTTGCGATCGGTGATCCGAAACTGCAAGCGAAAATGCTCGAAGCATCTACAGCGATCAAACGAGACATCGTATTCTCTGCCAACCTTTACACGACGCAGCGAGAGACTATCATCTCCTGACCTCGGCGGAATAAGAAGGCGGAATAACTTATCTCTTAAGCCCTAGTTTTCAGGGTTCCATAGTCGAAGGGTCCAAACGGAGCTACTACTGTCAATCAAGTGTCCGTCCGTCCGTCCGTATGTCACACACATTTTACAGTCAAACGGTTAAAGCTACAGTCTTCAAATTTACTCAGTTTTAACATCTTGTTGACCCAAAGCTATACAAATAGTTAAAACATATTTTTCTTATTTTTATGGGGGGCTCCCATAGAGATAAAGGAGGGCGCGAAAAAAACTGACCTTCCCATCGAGTAGGTTACCGTTGTTTAAAATTCGTTGAGTGGATAAATATTGTATTTTTTATTTTAAAACATTGGAAAACAAATGAATGAGAAAGCCACTAAAATCAGTTTTTTCATAAAATTTTGTACCGAAGAATTTTTTTACTTCCTATTGACCTACAAATTTGGTGATAATATTTATTATTACGTATATATTACTAACAAATACCAAATCAGACTATTTCTTTAAATTTCTCTCATTTTAGGGTTCCGATGAGGAACACCAAGGAACCCTCATAGTTTCGTCAAGCCTGTCTGGCCGTTCTGTGCGTCCTTCCGTCCGTATGTCACAGCAACTTTATTCCGAAACTATCAGGATTACACATTTGTAACTTGGTATGTAGATGTATTCTGTGAACCGCTTTACGATTGTTATAAAAATATTGCAAAAATAAATTTAAGGGGGGTTCCCACGGAACTGAAACATTATTTTTTTTTATCAAACCTTGATGTGTGTGGGGTGTCTATAGATAGGTCTTTAAAAATGATGTTGAGGTTCCTGAAAACATTTTTCTTCAAAGTACATCAAAGTTAAAGAGACAGACCCTTCCAAAGTGGAAAAAATTGGGTCCTCCCCCCTCTAACTTTTGAAGTAAGAGAGTGAAGAATCTAAAAAATATATATGTTGTGTATCTCAATATACACTTTCAACGAAGATTGGTTTGAACAAAATAAAATAAGCGGTTTTTAAGATGGAAAACATTTATTAAAACCCGTAAATATAACTTTGTCATTCATACAAACACTATGAAAAACAAAGTATTATTATTTATTATGTATTATTTGCTGGTAAAGAATGATAGTGATATTTTGGCTAAGTGTATTAGGTGTCTTTGAAGTGAGTACCATCCTAATTCAATTTATTAGAGTTATATTCTACGTTCGGCACGGAACCCTAATTGTGCGATGTCCTACACGCACTTGGATGTTTTGTTAATAATCAGTCAAGTCAGGGTCGGACTCGCATACGAAGATCGTAAAAGAAAATAATAAAGCAAAATAAAAAATAAAAAAAACATAATTTCTTTAATGCACATAAATAATTAAAAAAACAGATATACATTAAAATATTATACAAAGGCGAGTTTATCTCTAGCAAGAGATCTCTTCCAGCAAACCAAGTCAGGATGAGAAAGGTTTTTAAAGGGAGTTTAAAGGGAGAAAGGACCGCTGAGCACGGGTATCAAAATATATGTTAATATTTTTATACCAGCCATAACATATTGCGCATCCGACTTCAAACCAATTGCTCCACCGACGATATAAAATTATATATTTAAAGTGTTTTTATTGAACCTTTTTTGCTGTGCAAATCAGTATTTTTGATGTGCTATTAAATAATACCTTTCATAGCGTGCGTAAGAGACACTGTATAGTTTGGAACTAAACTTTCATACGCATTCATTACAAACTATACACGAGTAATTCGCAAAATTCTTGTATATTTTGTAGTTGCAGATGTGAGTATCAGCATTTCGAAATATACACGAGCAGTACGCTATGGGAGCGTAATGGCCTTGTATACAACGGAAATACGCACCGACGATCATGATGTGTGCCGCGAAATATTGCGAGATATTTGAATCAAGATAAATAAATAAATAAATATTAGGGACAATCTTACACAAATCGAAGTAGGCCCATAGTAAGCTCAACAAGGCTTGTGTTATGGGCAGGTATACTCCATTTCATGTACCATGGCCCGATGCACTTGAGACGGTCATTAGGCGTTAACAATAGGATTAGTGATAACAAAAGATACCTCGCCAGACCCTTTTGCGGCGTGGTATTTTACATGCAACCTAATGATCTTGATCGTTTAACCTAGTAATCAACATAAACACTACCACTATAAATAAACCAACAGTAGGTGATTCAGTTATTCAAAATTTAAGAACTATAGTAGACATGACGAATCCTACGCTTTGGAAAAATGCTTGTGAGCATGTTATCAAAGTGGAGAACGAGTTTTTATCCCACCCTGTGTATCTGGTCATCATAAACACCTGCGAAACCTCAAGTTCGGAAGAACATACATCAGAAAGCGAATAAATGTATATAATTAATTTTTGCCTTTAAATATTTAAAATTGTTAAATATTTTATATAATTAATGTACATGTTTTTAAAGTAATTAAATTAAGTTAGTCTTAAAGCTGATTGTTATTATTTTATTGACACAATTTTTTTTTGATTTAACTCATGTTAGCTATTATTATGAAATACCGTAAACAACTTATATTTCGTATTTTTATTTTCAAGTATATACCAAAATATTTTAGTCACGCTTTAGTTGCATGCAGGTTGGACCGACGCGTGCCATTTTGAAGTGCTCCTAATTAGATAACAAAAGGCAAACATTATGAGCCCTATTGTTAAGCTTCAAGTGCATCGGGCCATGGTATATGAAATAGAGCTAGACGACGATATATTTAATAGAGATAAATACTTATGTAAATACATAGAAAACAAGACTAAGAAACAAATATTAATGCTCATCACACAAATATTTGCCCTTACCGGGATTCGAACCCAGGACCGTCAGCTTCGTAGGCAGGGTCACTACCCGGTTGCCTAAGATGGATGATTTGGTAATTCCCATAGGCAGAAATGAAAAAACATCTCTTGTCTGGGGAAGCCCTTAAAAGTTCATTAATTGTTGCTGTTACGGCAATAGAGAAATACACAATCTGTGAAAACTTCAACTCTCAACCTATTACGGTTAATGAGATATAGCCGGCTGACGGGCGAAATGACTGACAGACAGACGGACAGCGGAGGCTTAGTAATAGGTTTCCGTTTGGCACCCTTCGGGCACGAAACCCTAAAAACGAATATGTGGATAGTGGGCCGCCAATGCTAAGCAAACTGCCATCAATCGAAAGTCGAGTCTTTTTCTGTAGAGAAATTGGGAACTAAAAATAATGTGTATATAATTGGAGGAAGTATAAAATATGTCGAAATAAGAAGATAGTTAATGTATTTGCCAGAGAAGTGCGATTTGGATAATGTTCTGTTTCTTCTAAGTTGTAGCAGAAGCAGTGTTGTGGAATTCACCATTGTCTATTAATTATGTAGGTATTTTTATTACGATTTGTTTTTTATAATAATTTGATCTCATATGTGAAGTTCATAGATTTTGAAAAAAAAAACTTATTCAGGGGTAAATTCATAAATTGGTCCTACTCAGAACAAAATGTCAAGAAACTGTGGCTTGTGCCCCTCGGTGGGCTACGTATTTTGCATCTAAAAGCCTACCGCTGGTGTACCCCATATTATTATTTTTATGTTATATTAAGTATTCATGCATGTACATCGATATGTTTATTGTTGATATTAAAGATCACACAAGATGTCGTTGTTTTTCTCTCAGCTTTCCATATGTCGTCCGCAAACAAAATACAGCTATGATTTGTTACCTCGGGTATATCATTGATGTAAAATAAAAATAGCAGAGGTCCAAGAACACTGCCTTGTGTCACTCCAAATTTATTCAATCGAAGGTCAGATTTATAGCTATTTTCTACATTTTTGTCATTTATTCTACTTACTTCTACAAACTGTGACAGATTATTCAAGTAGGATTTTATCCAATCCAGTGCAGGTCCTCTAATGCCATTTGCTTCGAGTTTAGGCATCAGTTGGTGTCATCATGTGCTACAAAGTCAAACGCTTTCGACATGTCAAAAAAGAGAACTGTACTAAAAAATGTAATGTCTACATTATGTGCAATTCCATCGACAAGTTTAAAAGCTGCTAGTGTCGTGGATTTATGTTTTTGAAACCCATGCTGCTCCGGAGTTAGTATGTTGAATTTGTCAATGAAATAAGTGAGTCTATTCTGCATAGCTTTTTCAAAAATTTTGGAAAATGAGGCGAGATGAGGGGTATATATGGAAAGAATAGAAATACCTTGAACAACAACGCCTACTACACTAATTTCATTATTATGGGGGGAATAGGAATTGAAATAGGACAAACACAATTATTTACAAATAGGGCTGAACCGCCCCCACTGCCATCCTGCCTATCATCGCGGAAAGAGCAATAGCCGCGCAGATCTCCGTGATAGCAAAGACAAGAGGGGAATTTTTATTTATAAAAAAAAAATGTCATTTATTTTTAATTCAACCCTTCTCGCGTTCCATTGAAGAATGGTCAGTGGAGCCATTGAAACGGTTAACAAATAAGAGGAGTTGTGAAGCTACGTGGTCAGGTATAGAATTGTTACTGGAAATCATTGAGGTGAGGAGTGACAGCACTAATGATATAACATTATCTGCTGGAGAGAACTGAGTTTGAGATTGGCTTTATAAAGCACAACCATTCTGTGGCTCGGGGATTGTGAAAGAGTTAATAATGTTCTGATGGGATATCTCTTTTGTCTTAATTGCTCCGGACAATCTTTACTTGTGGCCAAGTGATTGCCACAGCAAAAGAGACAAGGTGGGTTCTTGTTGCATGAATCAGTAGTATGGTTTTCACCGCATTTCGAGCACCTAGGCTTGAATCTACACTTTGGTTTCGTGTGCCCATATCGGCAGCAGTTGAAGCATTGGACTGTGGGGTATTGATACAGTTTCACAGGTAAGGATGTATAACAAGCAAATACTCTAGTTGGGAGCACTTGCCCATCAAAGGTGGCTATGACCGATTGGGTAGGTTTCCATTCCGATATATCCTGAGAAGTAACCTTCCGGTTAATTCTTCGGACCTTCAGTATTTTTCCTTTTCCATCGGGGACTTGAATGTTTAGTAGGACTTCTTCATCAGTCCAGTCCTGCGGGACATCACTTATTACACCCATGCGGGTGATATTATAGGTGGGAATGCTGGCAATATATCCTTTGTCAAATAGTTTGGTATAGATCAGGAAGCAGTTAGCTTGCTCTGGTTTAGTGAACTCCACAGAGACTCTATTTCTCCCAACCCGCTTGATCCCATCAGGTTTAATACCAATAGTGTGACTGTTCATGAGAAACTTTCCGAACCTGACCGGGTGCATGGTAGATCCAGAACGTTCATCAGTATCAGATCGGGATACATGAACTAGGAAGGGAGCTTTATCTGAGGTCGATTACCTCATTCTGCCACTGCTTTTATGAATCTTATTTACTGGTGTTGATTTTTCGATTGCACTCGGGTCTTCAACTTGGGGACGCTTAAGTTTCTTAGCCTGCCCATCACAAGCAATGTCCTCTGAGTCAGATGAAGATTTGTAATAATTATTATCTCTTACGGGCGAGAAGGGCGGAGCAGGGGGAGATGAGGCGTTGGAGGACCCATCGAATAAATCCTGGGAAGCTTTATTTTTGTCAGGGGGTTCAGGCTCAATTTCATCCATGATTAAGGAATGTTACATCCCCAAACACGGAAGAAAAAACAAACACTGTGTACCACTTACCAAGTAGAAAGCAGCGGGCGGAAGCGGCACCGAGCGGAAATTGCCAAAAGAAACTAAATTTTCAATTCTCCAATGTGCTCACCATCAACACTGTCTAGCGAATCGGAACGCGAGGTTGTGGGGACGTTTCGCGGAACAAAATCATATTCATTCCATGACTTGTAAATTCGATTTTGATTGAATAGTTGACGCGGTGACGACCCAATATCGTTGTTAACCTAGTGCGTGATAAACTCGGGCATTTAATTGAGTAATCCGGGTGAGGTGAACATCCCAGTTCCCAACCTTCATGTCAATCTCTACGTAACTCCTCCCAACTCTCGGCCTCACGATGTCTGACGAAGAATACGATGACTATGTGGTGACTCCGGCTAGGATCAAGGCCCTTGACTTCAGGCCTCAGAGGGAGATACTGATCAGCAACCGACACCGAACAATTACGACGACACCGAAAGAATGATAGGAATTAATCACTATAGGTACCTAACTAACTTTACGTCTACATCATATACTTATATATTTATATATATTACAAATATGTATTATACTTATATACTTTTTTCATCTTCAGCATAATCTACATTCCAAATACTTAAATGTTATTAAAAAAATATTATGATATCACAACATAGGCGTAAGAACAGTAAACTGACTACATTTAATATTTTTTTCTCTTTTTAATAAGTGTTATAAGTATTTTATAAAATTGTATTTCTCGTAAGTGTAAGTTTAATTGCTTTTGTTTTATAAAATTGTGTGCGAATCTAAACAAACTACCAATCAAATGGTAATTATGCCTACAAGCGCCCACAACGCAGGCTGCGCCTAGTGTGGGAGCTACCCTAAAAACTACTGTACAATTGTGTTTGTGGATAATAAACATTTTGATTTGATTTGATTTTGAACCTCCTGCCGTATGCCGAGCATTTGGACGAGGAGTCTGGCAGGCTGTTTGCGGAGATCAAGAGTAACTTCGCCAAGTCTGTCATGCTGAGGGAGATGAAGCCAGGCTGCTACGTCAGGTCGTCCAGACTCTTGAAGGAGGGGCGGCGAAATCAAGAGTAATTCCGCATTCCCCATACCCGTAGGCTTAATAGGACATTCGAACACATGGGAAACCCATCAGAATTTTCAGAATCTTAAAGAAGCGAACAATCTAAAGAAAGCTCTTTTAAAATGATCGTGTTCTAATTGGTTGATTTGTATTTGAAAGGGTTTCCTATAGAATATCCTAAATGGCAGGGAAGTACAGGATAAGGCTACCGGGAGGTTACCACAATGTCTTATGCCGATTCAGATTAGGAACCTAATTTGACCAGCAAAATTACCGTGACCGTCTTAAAACAAGTCTTGGTATGAGGTAAATAAAGCCCATTATGGCGAATTGGAATGAAAATGGTTGCCATGGTGATTTTCTTGTTTTGAACCTAATTTGAATCGGAAAAAGATTGTGGAACCTCCCCATTGATTTGGATCCCCATTGGTTCAATGGGGATCCAAATCAACATTAGATAAGTAGATTTACCTCAAATTGCTGAGTTGAGAATTTCACCTATCAAATACTTGTCTCGTTCTGTTTCTGCAGATGTCACAAAAAAGAAAGTGACAGAACGATTCCTAAGTGTTAACTTAGGGAATTTCTCAATTCAGAAACTGGCGCTTAGTTCAGCTTGGCATGGTCAATGGTTTTAATACCGTCAGTGGTTTGAGTGTATGCTGGAAAATGCACAGTCAATCTAACTTACCTAGTACCACAAATATATAAGCAGTTTTTTGTGTAATCAATGTGGGTATGGGAATGACGAACAAATTAATAAAGGCTTGAAACTTGTGCCACATGACATAATACATTTGGTGTGGTGTTAAAATAGCACAACTCCCCCCTCCATTTGACGTCCCCCCCTCTTAACCATAAAATGTATCCCCGTTAACGGTTTTTACACTTTTGGGAAAACTATTATTTTTAAGTAAGTCTTAGTCTGAGTAACCTGTGATTTTTCCCCACTGCTGAGCAAAGGCCTTCCCACTTTTAGTCCACAGGGAAGCTACAAAAGAACGATAAAAGTGTTAAAGTTTTTACTGTAACACTTTTAAAACAAACGAAAAATTCCTATAATTCTTGTCTGAATCTCTTTTTTTAAATTACCTTGCGTTTTGGCCATTAAGTGAAAGGGAAGTAATATTAGGACAATATTATATTTTACTGCGTTAATAGCCTACATGCTCTTGTGATTTGCATGAACTATATCTAGGGATTACATCTCAGACATATATCTGCTAATTATATGCTGTAATTTGCCCGTGCCAAAACACCACGTAACAATAGTTTGTTTGTTCCCCAGGAAGAGGTATCTGATATCCCCGGAAGAGTTGACGCTGGCTTGGCGCCCGCTCTACGAGATGGGAAAGAAAGTGTTTAACAAAAGCCGAACGCACATCGGCATGTAACATTATCTGCCGTAAGTAGAATCAACAAATGCGTAGTATCGGAATAATCGAGAACGAATTGATCAATTATCATATTGACGTCATGCTGTGATGTCTAAGAAGTCTTTAAAGTTAATCGTTTAGAATCTAAGCAATTATTCGCTGATTCATTTTGATACAATAAGTACCTATACAAAAAAATTGTCAGTGAATAATGGTTTTGATCAGTGTATTTGACCCCAAGCCTCAACAATTTTATCTACAAACGTATCATAAACCCTCTTGCGTCTGCGTCCAAAACCCACACGTTACGACCAGCATAATGATAAACTTCTTGGTAAAAACTCATTTCTTATCCGAATATTGATCATTATGACCATAATGTACCAAAATTTGTCAAATTATGAAATTCAAATTTCGAACGCCGACGCCCGCCTGCGTGCCGCCCCTAGTTTGTCTGTGAAGTTGGTCCTACTGAACAAGCTAAACAACTGCAGAGCAATGATCAATGCCACAATGCTGGTCGAACATGCGGTTCCTGAACACATCAAAGAGAGCTTATGATATGTGTGTAGATAAACTAGTGTATGTAACTTTACATTATTAGGCATTAAAACTCTCGAGTGATATTATTATGAGTAATCATGCCCTTATATTTACAGGATTTGTAATAAAACAAAATAATAGTAGCCCAACTTCGGTGGTACAAAAATGTATTTACTTGTGTCCAGACAATTTAAGGTCTTCTATGTCTAAGAAATATTTTTTGGTTTAAATGGATTTGTGCCTACTGAGAATAACATCATTGAGAAATCATAACCTTTAAATTTCGTAGACAAAGATGACCTTCAGTTGTCGGGAACGAACTATTTTAGTATAAAAATAATTTCGACCACCTAAGTGGGGCCACCCAGTGTTTATTAGTCAATGAGCCTGTGAAAGGATTAGTACGTTGTTGTAGAAGCTGGAAAGTGAGCAATAGATGGACAAGTGAGTTTAAGAGACATCTAAGAGACGAGCCTTTTGGGCGAGACATTACATAGTGCTATTCACGGCTACTGCGAGGAAATAAAATTACTTATGCAGAATAAATAGTTTTAGATAAATAAGGTTTTGAACTCCCCTTGGCGGAGTCCGCCAACTTCCACAACTGACAGCACAAGCCATGCACGCTTTAACCGACGCGGCGGCATGACGCATGCTTTTACCGACATGGCATGAAGTGCCAAAGAGGCTCGTTCATCTGAGTGAAGTGCCAGCTGTTGATATGTGACAAACAAGCCAACAATGTTTTTTCACACCTTTCATTCGGAAAAGTTATTATATTTTATTATTATATTATCAAAAGTAAGTTTTGCTCCACGACGAGAGGGAGCAAAATGCTACTTTTCTATTTAGGCTACTTTTTAGTTTATTCATTGGCATGTAGCATTTACGCAATGTGCCAGTTGAACACAGATCTTATTAAAATAATTGATTGTAATTTCATTGTAGTCGATTAAAAACGAACATGTTTCAAGTTTTAACTTTAACAACGTTATATGAAAATTTATGAATTTTTCGTAACATTTAAAAAAATGTCACAATAAATTATATGAAAATTAAATAAATTATTAGTAGATTAACCTCAAATTGCTGAGTTGAGAATTTCACCTATCAAATACTTGTCTCGTTCTGTCTCTCTCTGCAGATGTCTCAAAGAAGAAAGTGACAGAACGATTCCTAAGTGTTAATTTAGTGAATTTCTCAATTCAGAAACTGGCGCTTAGTTCAGCTTGGCATGGTCAATGGTTTTAATACCGTCAGTGGTTTGAGTGTATGCTGGAAAATGCACAGTCAATCTAACTTACCTAGTACCACAAATATATAAGCAGTTTTTTGTGTAATCAATGTGGGTATGGGAATGACGAACAAATTAATAAAGTTTTGAAACTTGTGCCACATGACATAATACATTTGGTGTGGTGTTAAAATAGCACAACTCCCCCCTCCATTTGACGTCCCCCCCTCTTAACCATAAAATGTATCCCCGTTAACGGTTTTTACACTTTTGGGAAAACTATTATTTTTAAGTAAGTCTTAGTCTGAGTAACCTGTGGTTTTTCCCCACTGCTGAGCAAAGGCCTTCCCACTTTTAGTCCACAGGGAAACTACAAAAGTACGATAAAAGTGTTAAAGTTTTTACTTTAACACTTTTAAAACAAACGAAAAATTCCTATAATTCTTGTCTGAATCTCTTTTTTTAAATTACCTTGCGTTTTGGCCATTAAGTGAAAGGGAAGTAATATTAGGACAATATTATATTTTACTGCGTTAATAGCCTACATGCTCTTGTGATTTGCATGAACTATATCTAGGGATTACATCTCAGACATATATCTGCTAATTATATGCTGTAATTTTCCCGTGCCAAAACACCACGTAACAATAGTTTGTTTGTTCCCCAGGAAGAGGTATCTGATATCCCCGGAAGAGTTGACGCTGGCTTGGCGCCCGCTCTACGAGATGGGAAAGAAAGTGTTTAACAAAAGCCGAACGCACATCGGCATGTAACATAATCTGCCGTAAGTAGAATCAACAAATGCGTAGTATCGGAATAATCGAGAACGAATTGATCAATTATCATATTGACGTCATGCTGTGATGTCTAAGAAGTCTATTACCTTTAAAGTTAATCGTTTAGAATCTAAGCAATTATTCGCTGATTCATTTTGATACAATAAGTACCTATACAAAAAAATTATCAGTGAATAATGGTTTTGATCAGTGTATTTGACCCCAAGCCTCAACAATTTTATCTACAAACGTATCATAAACCCTCTTGCGTCTGCGTCCAAAAACCACACGTTACGACCAGCATAATGATAAACTTCTTGGTAAAAACTCATTTCTTATCCGAATATTGATCATTATGACCATAATGTACCAAAATTTGTCAAATTATGAAATTCAAATTTCGAACGCCGACGCCCGCCTGCGTGCCGCCCCTAGTTTGTCTGTGAAGTTGGTCCTACTGAACAAGCTAAACAACTGCAGAGCAATGATCAATGCCACAATGCTGGTCGAACATGCGGTTCCTGAACACATCAAAGAGAGCTTATGATATGTGTGTAGATAAACTAGTGTATGTAACTTTACATTATTAGGCATTAAAACTCTCGAGTGATATTATTATGAGTAATCATGCCCTTATATTTACAGGATTTGTAATAAAACAAAATAATAGTAGCCCAACTTCGGTGGTACAAAAATGTATTTACTTGTGTCCAGACAATTTAAGGTCTTCTTTGTCTAAGAAATATTTTTTGGTTTAAATGGATTTGTGCCTACTGAGAATAACATCATTGAGAAATCATAACCTTTAAATTTCGTAGACAAAGATGACCTTCAGTTGTCGGGAACGAACTATTTTAGTAAAAAAATAATTTCGACCACCTAAGTGGGGCCACCCAGTGTTTATTAGTCAATGAGTCTGTGGGTTTGACTTCTCCCTCATTAGAGGGAGAAGTCAAACCCACAGACTCATTGACATGTAAAGCATTTGAGCAGAAGACGTGTAAAGCATTTGAGCAGAAGATCAACATCCACAGACTAAATTACCAGATTACCAGAGTGGTGACGAATGTGTGTACGTATCAGTTATCTAAAGCCGGCACGTTCACAGTACTCACACTAATGCAATTTCATTATAAAGTATGTTTAAAGATTAATGATTTTATTCTAACTTCGAAACAGGTCAGCAATCACAATAAAGAGCGACGATTGTCATGTGACTCGAGTGCAAAAAAGATCAATCTTTATTTATAAGCAGCAGCAAAAGCAAAACAATAACTGTCTCTTTCATGAAACAGTGTGACTCTAACCTGACCAAAAGAGATTGTTGGCAGGCTCAAGATACGTTTATTAATCACAGGGTCGTGAGTCGAATATTGGTGATATAGTTGAAACGCTGGATAGGGACTCGCCGGGAATTTGTAGACTTCAGCTCCTTGGTAGACTCAATCCAACTGGTCCACTTCTCCAGACGTTAACAAGTGATTATGCGGTTAGCGCCAGGAGGATATTACTCCTCGGCGTGGAACCCCATTGATTGGGGATAGTAGGGAAGTTTCAAATCAACCACTGCACCCCACAGCAACCAAACATTCAGCTCCACCACAGCACTAAAGGGACCAGCCCATCGCCGCAACCAAAGGCGTGACCCAAAAACTATTGATGCAGAAGATACAACCTCACGTTTCAGAGCTCAAACAATGTCTGCCAAAAAAAAACAATCAGCTGCCAGAGGAGATTCCAGACCCGAATTTCCGAATTTTTATAGTTTTAGTTTTTAACTGGCTAATCCGCCAGTAGCCAAGGTTGGTCAATGAGGTAGTACGTTACATACCTGTCTTGTTTGGGTAGGATTTTACCTGATAAAATCCGCTAAGATACTAACTAAACTAAACTAACTTACTAAATTAACTACTTAAGATAAAATTCTCTAAAGCTCGTCATCTACAATGTCAGAGAAATATATAACTAACAGTCTAGCTCAACTACATACAAACATCACACATTCGAACCAACAATCAGACATCAGAATTCATACTAAGTTCATACAAGAGTTCACACTAACATCGTGTAAACACAGCCTTACACACAGGGTGCCATTATTATAGCCTAATGCACACCCAGACTAACTGTCAGAAGTTGAAAAATAAGCAAGATCCCTTGAACTATAATAAGAACCTTAGTACATAAACGCCCCGATAGCTTAGCTACTATCGTAACGCAGAATAACGCAGAATAACACCATGAGGGGCAGCTCCCTCAAGTGTTCAAGACTTCCTGCACCGTTAGTGGGTACAGAAAATAATAATAGAGTAGAATATCTATTCTACAACAAAGAGTAAAAAAGTAGAGAATTATAGTTCAAGAGGCCATAAGCTAAAGTAACAGACATTGCAGAGTAACGTTACACAATAAAGAACTTTTACATAGCTGTAGATATAGATGGTTTTTAGAATACAAGGGTCAAAATACTTATTACATACATAAAGGAACAGTACCCGGTGTACCTCCTCGAAGCTCAACCTCATACTCCAATTCAGCCTTATTTAGCGACAGATATTTTATAGGAAACGTCATGTTTACTACCTATCTAGTAAACTGTACAAATTTACATGAAAGTAAGCAGAGTACACGACTAACGCCCGGTTTCTGGTACAAAATCAAGCCATTGATCTACCGTTTTGACAGCTGAAATTGATAAAGGACTGTCAACAACAGATTAAATGTACGAGAAATCGGCCGTTAAACACTAACCTTATTTATTATTTAATAGTCCGAAAAGTTTCCCTACTAAAATCTTCACAATTTATTAATTTATTTTTCGTACTGAGAATTTGGAGGAAAATATTTATCAACAATTATAATATGACAACGGCCGTCAGACTAGAGTAGAATATCAATTCTACAACAAAGAGTAAAAAAGTAGAGAATTATAGTTCAAGAGGCCATAAGCTAAAGTAACAGACATTGCAGAGTAACGTTACACAATAAAGAACTTTTACATAGCTGTAGATATAGATGGTTTTTAGAATACAAGGGTCAAAATACTTATTGCATACATAAAGGAATCGTTAACTACTATTGAATAAGACAGAACGCTGTCGCAGCCTATCTTCAGACAGAAGGTAAGCAGAATACACGACTAACGCCCGGTTTCTGGTACAAAATCAAGCCATTGATCTACCGTTTTGACAGCTGAAATTGATAAAGGACTGTCAACAACAGATTAAATGTACGAGAAATCGGCCGTTAAACACCTTATTTATTATTTAATAGTCCGAAAAGTTTCCCTACTAAAATCTTCACAATTTATTAATTTATTTTTCGTACTGAGAATTTGGAGGAATATATTTATCAATAATTATAATGTGACAACGGCCGTCAGACTGCGACCATAAATAATGTAAAAATGAGGTAGGTACCCAGATAAACGATCAAATATACTCTTGTCAGACAAAAATAAACAACAAAATATACAAGCTACGAAAGAAATCTAGTGTTCTACGGCGCTCTTATGGCCTAACTACTCTGACCAGACATAAAACTCTATTACCAATATTCCCTTAATCCGGGCGCCATTGAAACAGTGAGACTCTAACCTGACCAAAAGAGATTGTTGGCAGGCTCAAGATACGTTTATTAATCACAGGGTCGTGAGTTGAATATTGGTGATATAGTTGAAATGCTGGATAGGGACTCGCCGGGAATTTGTAGATTTCCTCTCCTTGGTAGACTCAATCCAACTGGTCCACTTCTCCAGACGTCAACAAGTGATTTTACGGTTAGCGCCAGGAGGATATTACTCCTCGGCGTGGAACCGATTCAGAGCTCCGTTAGCGCCAGGAGGATATTACTCCTCGGCGTGGAACCCCATGGATTGGGGATAGTAGGGAAGTTTTAAATCAACCACTGCACCCCACAGCAACCAAACATTCAGCTCCACCACAGCACTAAAGGGACCAGCCCATCGCCGCAACCAAAGGCGTGACCCAAAAACTATTGATGCAGAAGATACAACCTCACGTTTCAGAGCTCAAACAATGTCTGCCAAAAAAAAACAATCAGCTGCCAGAGGAGATTCCAGACCCGAATTTCCGAATTTTCATAGTTTTAGTTTTTGGTGTACCTCCTCGAAGCTAACGGTGCAGGAAGTCTTGAACACTTGAGGGAGCTGCCCCTCATGGTGTTATTCTGCGTTACGATAGTAGCTAAGCTATCGGGGCGTTTATGTACTAAGGTTCTTATTTTAGTTCAAGGGATCTTGCTTATTTTTCAACTTCTGACAGTTAGTCTGGGTGTGCATTTGGCTATAATAATGGCACCCTGTGTGTAAGGCTGTGTTTACACGATGTTAGTGTGAACTCTTGTATGAACTTAGTATGAATTCTGATGTCTGATTGTTGGTACGAATGTGTGATGTTTGTATGTAGTTGAGCTAGACTGTTAGTTATATACAGGGTGTTAACGGGGTCGTGATTCAAACCTATCGGTCCTAACTCGAAAAATTAATGCGATTTCAAGTATAGGGCAAATTTTTAAAAAAATACAGCCTTTTTAAACTAATCAACAATTTATTTATCCCAGTTAATAACTCAGATTATGGTTACCCTATTAATTCATGATAAAACCTTTTTAATAAACAAATGATTAGATGAGTAAGTAGTAGGTAATTGTCAACTGTCACGTCAAGTGCGTAGGGTGACCATAATAATTAATAAATAGGGAATCATTTTTAGTTTTTTTTTACCTGCGAAAAAAGTGCTAATTTATGCACTCCAATCTACAGCGTTGTATTCCTAATTAAGTGCCAAGTCTATTTTCTCTTTCTTGCTACACGACCCCGTTAACACCCTGTATTTCTCTGACATTGTAGATGGCGAGCTTTAGAGAATTTTATCTTAAGTAGTTAATTTGGTAAGTTAGTTTAGTTTAGTTAGTATCTTAGCGGATTTTATCAGGTAAAATCCTACCCAAACAAGACGGGTATGTAACGTACTACCTCCTTGACCATATTGGCTACTGGCGGATTAGCCAGTTAAAAACTAAAACTATAAAAATTCGGAAATTCGGGTCTGGAATCTCATCTGGCAGCTGATTGTTTTTTTTTGGCAGACATTGTTTGAGCTCTGAAACGTGAGGTTGTATCTTCTGCATCAATAATTTTTAAGTCACGCCTTTAGTTGCGGCGATGGGCTAGTCCCTTTAGTACTGTAATGGAGCTGAATGTTTAGTTGCTGTAAAGTGCAGTAGTTGATTTGAAACTTCCCTACTATCCCCAATCCATGGGTAAGCATTGGTTCGTAGTTAGTCTTTCTTATTTTCGTGTATTTTATACTCTCTATGTATTTCCCTTTTCTATACAGTGTCTATTGGACTGCGGCACTCTTAGATCCTAATTACCCTAGGGCCCTCGTCGGAAGTCTCCGTGTGGGGAGCCGTCGCCTGATAGTTGGGCGCTGTAGCGCTTTTGTATTCCTATCATTCACACTGGTCTCTTTCCAGGGTTCCACGCCGAGGAATAATATCCTCCTGGCACTACCGCATAATCACTTGTTGACGTCTGGAGAAGTGGACCAGTTGGATTGAGTCTACCAAGGAGCTGAAATCTACAAATTCCCGGCGAGTCCCTATCCAGCGTTTCAACTATATCACCAATATTCGACTCACGACCCTGTGATTAATAAATGTATCTTGAGCCTGCCAACAATCTCTTTTGGTCAGGTTAGAGTCTCACTGTTTCATTCATACTAAAAAATTAACTGCGCCCGAGAGAGACAGACATACTATTCTTGATGCCCATGCAGTGCAACGTCACGCCGCGCGCTTATTCACAGACACTAAACAAGCGCAACGTGTAAATGTGTTGGACGTGCCAGCTTTAGATAACCGATCCGTACTGTTCATTTAAGAGCCAATACGATAGCCATTTGATTTTGTTTGTTATTTTCTGGGTTGCACGGTTAAACATTGCACTAAAATCAACTTGAAGTAAAGTCGTCCCAAACTTTTCTGTCACTTGTGACAACGAAAATCAAATTACTTTAATTTTCAATCGTGCAAACCAGAACGCATTCCAGTTTTCCGAACATGATAATATGACATCATTGTGTCTATTCAGGCCCAAAGGCTCTGCCAAAGGCGTGTCTGCCCTCGATATGGTACGGAAATTCCTCTCTGGCACCGGGATAGACGATGACCTAGACACCTTCGGGTTCTCGGCTAAGGGCGATGGGCCAGAGTAAATCCTTTACTACATTTTGGGATTACGGTTTGGTGCACGTTTCATAGTCCTTCGCGTCGGTCAAAAGTTCGTTATTTTACATCAGTATGTGTTTACAGTGGCGCCATTGTTATATCTGTCAACAGTAGGCACAGAGTTGCAAGTCAATGTATCTATGAAAACACAATGTATGTCAGGAAAAAGATCAGTAGCTTTAAAACCATTGATAGCCGCCACAATGTGCAAACTAGAAATAAACATAAACTTTCTTTTCCAATGTTAACTCACAAAAGTTAGTAGTTCTTTTATGGGACACTGTATACGCTTCTCCAATAAAACTTAACTGAAGCTCCATTCAAAAAAATTTATAAAGCACAATTTGTTCACAAAAGCCTACTACATAATTAATGACTTTTTACATGACACCGACATCTTGCATTAAAACAGTTCATTACACCCTATATATTATGTATTAATAATTAGGCACCTACTTTATGTTTTATTATGCTTGCTTGATTATGTTATGACGATCATTAAGTCTAAATTTTTGTGCTATTATGAATAAAAATCATTGAATTGAATTGAATTGAGCTTAGTGTCAGTCTTCTTTTCCTTGTTTCGCTTAGAAAAGGAAGAGGACCGCATAGTTCCGCCCATACTGTTGACAGATTCCAAATGCTACTTCTTCTTAAACAACATATAACTTGCCAAAACAGACGCTATATCAGTATCTTAGGGTCGAAAGTTGAAACGCTAGAACCCATTTTTGGGCAGAGGGACATATTTATACAGGGCTGTTTCCCCTTCTATCCGCCATTTTAATTTGGCAAACGATGCACCAAACGTATATTCCCACCAAATATTCAACTTTATTTCTTGGTGATAAAAGTCCAAACCAATTTTTTTTTGTATGCTATGACCGGTAAGGGGTTAACCGGATTAACACTAAACCCGAGTTAACTATTTAACTCAAGTCAGATGGAAAGCGAGCAAGCGATGTAGTTGGGTCAACTTTGACATCTCATACTTTATTTTATTTTATAATTTCATGGGAAGCTTACAGCTATCATTATTAAATAGATTTACATTATGGTAATCTATGAGCTTATTAAATTTAAGCAACCACAGATAGTTAACAAATTGATAACTATAAAAAAAGGTTAAGCCACACACGAATATAGTTATTAAAGATTTCACTGCTCACGCATGCCTCCGCCTTACCATCAACTTCGTCATTACCATCAACAGCGTCATCCATCACTAGGGGTGCGTTCGGAAACCGACTGATAATTCACTCGGAGAATGAAAAGAGATGGAGATAATGACAGAATGAGAGATGAAATGCGGTTATCGAACGCTAGCGCGAGAAATAGTGTTTCCGAACGGGATAAGTTGACAATGTCAAACCAATTTAAGAAGAAGAAGATGAAGGCGAAGGAAGATCCCTCACCTGAAATCTGTAGTATATTTTTATTTACAGGCTTACTTACTTTTACAACAAGAAAAACATTATTGTTAACACTAACTTATAAAAAAAATGTTTAAGTGGAATCATCCTCCACTTCCAGTCAAACACTTCCTACGCCTGTACTAGAAAATCAAACCAAAAAAAATATCAAAAAAATAGCACAAAAAGATTTTATAAACCCGCCAAGCACAGTTTGACATCTGCCAGGTAATTTTTAATGACGCTCAACCATGGAGACAAATCGCACTTGTCAGTGCGAAAATAACTTTATCTGAGCCGTTCGAAAGCGCTTTTCGGCAAGCTGTCGGGTAACAATTCGTTCCGTCGTCGCCGTTTTCGAACGCTCTCGGGGTAATTTTCCCATCACTCGGAGTAATTCTTAACCGATCTGGAACGCACCCTAGATCGTATCTTAATCACCCGTCCGTATTGACAACGCAGTGACCGCAGCCTGTTTACTTGTCTTACGTACATTTACGCAATTTTTTGTCGAATGGCCTGCGCTTTTTTGACTCGTCACAGTCCCGACTCCAAAACCAATGATTGAATGTTACAGGTTGTCAATGTAATTGTTTTATCTAATAATATGTACACTGCACAAAGTGAATATAGTTTTTTTAATTTTATCTACACACCTATCATAATCCGTCTTTACCTCAAAACACTACTACTTGGTAAAAACTGATTTTTTATCTGAATTGACCATAATGTATATGGGGGCAAGGCAGTGCCCCCGCTAAGACGAGCAAGCGAAGCGCATGGGCACTACCTACCTGTTCTCGTAGCGCTTTGTTGATTTTTTAAACCATCAGTACATGGGTTTGGATTTTTATTAAAGTTTATTGATATCTAAAATACCCAGATTTCGCAACTGACTCACTGATGATCATCAGCATACTTAGGGTACTTTCTTAAGACCTAGAAAGCTGAAATTTGGTATGTAACCTAGTGTTCATACACAAACAACAAAAAATCTTAAACTTGGATTTTTAACCCCCAACCCCTTTAACTAAGGGATGGAATTTTGTATGAGACTTCCGCAAACTTTGATGCTAGAAGTCTGATATAGGGCTCCTTTTTATAAATAATGAAATACATATTTCAGGACTATAAGTAAATCAGCCTCATCCCTTTAAATTAGGGGATATAAGTTTGTATACGTTTTCCCATACAAACAGAATTTCATGCTATAAATCTAATTCACAGTCTTCTTATTATAGAATATTACAAATAATATAATACGTGTTTCAGGGTTTATAAAAAACATCCCTCAACCCCTAAAAGTAGGGGATAGGGCTCACGTCAGGTTTCAGAATATTGGTTCATAATTTTACGAATACTACACTTATGTACTTCGTTAATTAGTACACAAACAACAAAAAAATACTAAAACTTGGAATGTTTATCACCTACCCCTTAAACTAGGGGATGAAAGTTTCTATGAGACTTCCGTAAATTTTGATGATAAAGGTCTCAAAATTGATAGAGGGACTCCTTGTTATAAATAATAAAACATATTATTTCAGGATTTTTGGAAAAATCAACCCCCACGCTTAAAGTAATCGCGGGCAGATCGCCTTCTGTGTGTTTTACAACAATAATGTTTACTACAAGAGCTAGTGTATAAAATAAAAGTAACGAACAGTGAATACATTTTTCTCCTTACGCCCATCCCATGTGACGCCCAAATCACATATTTCGACTAAAGTGTAGAGTTTGTAAAGTTAGGGCTTATAGAGTTAGGGCCTCTAGAGTTAGAAGCTTGGCTCTACGTGAGATCTGATAACTTTTTGACAATGCGAGCTATATGGTCTCGTCTTGGCAACATTTTACATGAAAATGTTTTTGGTGGGATCAATATTTAGACAAATTATGACATTCCAATTTCGAACTCCGACGCCCGCCTGCGTGCCGCCCCTAGTTTGTCTGTGAAGTTGGTACTACTGAACAAGCAAAACAAGTACAGAGCAATGATCACTGCCATATGCCTGTCGAACATGCGGTTCCTGAACAAATCAAAGAGAGCTTATGATATGTGTGTAGATGAACTAATGTATGGGTAAAACATACCAGTTACATAACTGTTATAATTATTCTCAATAATATAATCATGTCAATAGTTTTAATATGTACATAAAAGTACCTGAAAATATATTATTTCACGATTTATTAGACCTAGGATCTTAATGTGCACTGTGTTCTGTTATATATGTACACTTAATATTAAACTTTTGAAAATCAAATCCATCACTATTAAGAGACGCTTCAAACCTCCTAACGATAGTTTTGCCCAATGATTCTTTTCTATGCAATGTCAAAATTAACCCGAGATTTTAAATTTATTTTGTTTTTTAATTCGAGAGTTTAAATTGTTTCCATGACTTTACCACGAATAAATAACCTCTCATCAGTAGGTATTTTTAACAGCCCTTTATTAGGTCGACTCGTAACTAAATAAGAGTGTGCAACAAATCTAGGAATGGTAATTTCGTTTATTTTCAGTTCTTCTATCATTACGAAACTTGGTGTGTATATGTAGTTCAGATGACATTGGTGGATCTGACCGACCGTGTCGGCGTCCATTACATGAATTTTATTGAGAGGTTAAAGTGTGAATGTTGATGTTTAATTCCACGCCTCAACCGAACGGCGTGGAATCTTGAGGGGGTGAGTTTTTGCCAGGAGGGAGAGAATTGTGAGTGATACTTTACCTTGCCGTCGTAGACCGGAATTCGAAAGCTCGATTCGAGGCAGGAATACGGGATAGGAGCACAAGTTTGGGGGGAGAGGAACCGACATTAATGATATTAGCTGAAGTAGCCCGTTTAAGGGGAAAAATCACATAGTATATTTAGTAAAATTGCAGTTAATTACCAGAATATACTGATTTCTTCTCCGGGTCATAGGCAATGGACCCATAAGATCCAAGGATATAGTTTGAAAAGGTCTGGAGCAAAGTTTAGGTTTACCCATAAGACCATAGGGATAATGATTAGGGTGTTTGTAGGTTAAGCAGGTTTCACATGTCGAGATTAAATTGGCAATGTCCTTAAACATACCCGGCCAATTGTATTTTAAAGATATTTTCTTGAATGTTTTGAAGATACCAAGGTGGAGTTCTGAAGGGGAACCATGGCTAACTTCAATAAGTGCGTGTCTATCTTGTGGCAGTGGAACTTCTTTCCAAATAAAGTCGTCGTATAGACGATCGGGAGAATGGATGCAGCGGTAAAGTTTGTTATCCCTGATAGTGTAGTTGGGATATGCGTCTGGGTTGTTGGAGCATCCGAGAAAAATCTTGTTGTAGTGTTCAAGTTCACGATCAGGTGGATCTTCAATCGTAATAGGATGTACACCTTGAGGTGAAGTTTCTCGTGTATCAGGACGTTCTTTATTCTTATGCCTTGATAATAAGTCAGGAACAACGTTATCCTTTCCTTTTTTATGTTTCAGGACAAAATTAAAACATGATAAGCGTAGAGTCCAGCGAGCAAGTCTTCCAGATGGATTCGATAAGTTCTGAAACCATTTAAGTGCAGCGTGGTCAGTATATATTGTAAATTCCTTACCATTGTCTAGGTAACATCTCCAATGTTCTAGCGCAGTTATTACAGCTAATGTTTCTCTTTCAGTAGTTGAGTAGTTTTGTTGATTTTTGTTTAGTGCTTTACTCATGTAAGCAATCACGACTTCTTTGTCATCTTGATGTTGAGTAAGCATTGCTCCTATGCCATAATTTGATGCATCACAATGTACAGAGAAGGGTAGTTCGAAGTTAGGGCAAGCAAGGACAGGAGCAGTTACCAAAGCTTCTTTAAGTTTCTCGAAAGCAGCTGCAGCCCTGGAATTCCATAAAAATTTAGGAGCGATCTTCCCGGAACAGGTTAGTTGGTTGAGTGGGGAGGCAATAGTGCTGAAGTTTGGAATGAGTCTTCTTAACCAGCTGCAAGTGCCTATGAATCTTCGAACTTATTTTCTGCAAGTAGGTACAGGATATTCTAGAATAGCCTTTATTTTATCTGGATCAGCACGTAGACCATACTCGTCCACTAGAAAACCAAGGTATTTCAGTTCATTCCTGAAGAATTGACTCTTTTCAAAGTTAATAGTCAGATTAGCATATGAAAGTTTTTCCAGAACTTTCATGAGAAGCGATATGTGCTCATCAAAAGTCTCGCTAATAATAATGATGTCATCCAGATAACAAAATACCTTGTTCTCAAATTCAGGAGTAAATAGCGTATCCATTAATTTTTGTTGAGTTGCAGGTGAGTTAGTGAGACCAAAAGGCATTACTTTGAATCTGAACATACCTCTTCCAGGAACATAAAATGCTGTCTTATCTCTATCAGCAGGATTCAATGGAATCTCCCAAAATGCTTTCGCAATGTCGATGCTTGATAAGTGTTTGGCATTTCTCAGGTTGTCCAAAATTTCGCTTATTAGAGGCAGACTATAAGCATCACGACGTGTAACTGAGTTAAGCTTCCTGCTATCTACACAGAAACGCCATTCACCATTCTTCTTTGGAGTGATGAGGACTGGAGATAACCAAGGACTTTCGCATTGTTCAATGACGTTCCATCCCAGCATCTTGTCAACTTCATTAATTAAAGCCTTTTGTTTTTCAGGAGACAGTCTGTAACATCTTTGTTTGATCGGAAGAGAATCTCCAGTGTCAATCTTGTGGGTGATTAAGTGTGTGTTTCCCAGAACACCTTTTTCTTCAAAAGAGATTGTCTTGAAGCGTTGGATGATGTCATTAGCGATGTTCTTTTGATTAGGAGTTAAATGCTAAATGAGTTCGACACTAAAGATATTAAAGTTTTACCTTATGAGGTAAAACTTTAATATCTTTAGTGTCGATAGCAAAGCATTTAGGATCTGTAAAGTTAAGAGAAGTTAAAACACTAGGTAGAAGATTAAATTTTCTCCAAAAGTCGATACCTAGTATTAGAGAAGGGAATATTTCAGGGAAAACATAAGCTTTAATCAAGTGAGTTTCGTTATTGAAATGGACAGGTAAGTCAAAATAACCCAAGGAATTAATTTTTTGATTATTAGCAGTAGAGACAGTAATAAGATCTGACTTGAAAAATTTGTAGCCCAGTTTAAGAATTTCCAAATGAGAATTATTACCCAGAATAGTTACTGAGCTGCCAGAATCTAGTAAACCAGATAAAGTTAAGTCATAAATTTTGACATTAACGAATGGACGATTAAGATCTTGTTCTTTGGAGTAGAGTGTAGAAGAGATTTTGTAGCAAGCAAAGAAGTTTTGAATTGTTTTGATCCAATTAGTCCACTCATCCTTATCAAAGTTTGAGTTACTCTTCAAGTCAGCAGTTAGTTTTTTGTACTAGTATTAGGTTTGGGAGAACAAGTAGGGCACTCTGCAGTTTTAAAACCCTTAAGACCACATTTGAAACAAATCACGAATCGTGGTTGAGTGCAACTGTTCAAAGTATGACCTAGTTTACGACAGCGAACGCAAAAAGAACTTTCTTGGGGAGCTGCAGTTTGAGAGAGACTATTAACTTGTCTAGAAGGGTATTTGTAGGTTGGAGTGAATTTATTCATGAAGGGAGGAGAAGGTCGTGAGTTATTAGAAGAGTTTGGAGAGTCAACTGAACTTGAAGTGGAATGCTTGTAGTTGAATTCAGAAACATGAGGACTTTGTTGCAAATTTGGTTCTTTAAATTGTTTGTCTCTGTCTAGGAACTTTTCGTAGTTTTGGCAAGTGGCCAGAAGGGAATCGATAGAGTCAATATCCTATAGAGCTACGAAGACTGAATAACATGGGCGAATATTTCTCAAAATAATCTCCAATTCTGTTTCAGAAAGTCTTTTTGAAAGGCGAGCGAACATTCCAGACATGATGGAAATGTAGATGACGATAGGTTCATCACGACCT
The DNA here is from genome assembly GCA_949825045.1 of Argyresthia goedartella. Lineage (NCBI taxonomy): Eukaryota > Metazoa > Arthropoda > Insecta > Lepidoptera > Argyresthiidae > Argyresthia > Argyresthia goedartella. The sequence goes on along the minus strand of OX463824.1, from coordinate 16,417,647 downwards.
TGATTACGATTCCTAATCGCTTCTAGAAGTTTATGATCATAATCAAAACCACCAAAGTCTTTGATTAGTAAAGAAGAAAGTTCGTTCCAAGTTAGGTTTGGATTCTGATTATATTTAAATCTGAACCAATGAAGGGCATTGTCGGTGAAAATTTCGAACGCCTGAGAAATTAACAAGTCCCTGGACAAGCCAGGAGCTAAGCTATATTCTTCAAGTTTTTGAAGAAAGGATCTTGGACAGCTTTTACCATTGAAGGTGTGTCTTTTCAGATTTTTGAAGACGTTACTTGGAGGGAAAGATTGAGGTGGTGGTGGAGGATACGGGGTATGGGTCTGGACAGAAGTTTGAGAAACAAGAGGGGGTTCCATGACAGTCGGTTCAGCAGGAAGGTCCAGTGATGGAGAGTGATTTGCAGTTGAAGGTGGAGCCAAGGATCCGAACTGTTTAGAAATATCGTCAAATTTCAACTTCAAAGTATCGAAACTAGCTTTAGAGTCTGGATATAAGTCCGTATCTATTCGCTCCAATCTGTAAAAAACATGATTAACCTCTCCTTTCCCGCCGTCAGCATAAGCAGCGCGGCCCCGATCACTCTATGTACCGCTGTCAGCATAAGCAGCGGGATGACTAATATTTTTGAAACCGGTATTTTTTATCCAACGGTTGGACCAATTTTTACGGTTCGATCATGTGTGGACACCCAATTAGACAAACTTTATGGTCTGTGTGCTAGTTTATGCTTTTCCGTAGAAAAAAATAATTCAACCGCGTTTTGAAAATCACTTTCTTCCGGACGCTCCCAACGTATGTGGTGGTGAAATTTTATTGAGAGAAAAGTGTGGTTTTTTTGGTGAATTGAGGTAAGTATTTGTTTTATTCATATTTACAACTCTATTTGCGATAAACAAACCACAAATCATAGTAAAATTCATCAAGATGTCCAGAAAATCGGCAAATTTACATGATACGTCATGCAACCAGACGGATTCCCCCCAATGCTATTTGTAATTCCAATGAGAAATACAGTTAGATTTCAATAAAAAATACCCATATCTTATTGGAAATCTTATAAGGAATCCATTTTTATAGGTTTCTTTATCAAAATAATGTACCAATATGCTGATTTTCCGTCAGAAACGTGATCAGGCATCCAATTCACATGCTTCACACGCACACATAAGCATTCCGCGACGCCATTTTACTCACACACAGACAGAATCTCACTACAGGGTGCGGGTGTTTTCAGTCATATTCGGTGAAACTCCATATCATAGGTTTCGGGGTGATGTGATGATTGGGGTTTCCATATCAAAGGTTCCGGGGGTTTATGATTGGAGTTCAGTGTCGATAAGGGGGCGGAAGCCCCTTTTTTTATCAATGGAAAAATCCAGCATCCAGCGACTTAGAAAAATTGTGTTAAAAATTGTGTTAAAAAATATTTTTTTATTACTGTTATTTTTTGCTTCGGAATCGTGTAGTGCTGCTTTTTGCTATCACTTTTGGTTATAAACATTTTCCTCGTGCACCTCACCGATTTCGAGATATACGTCATATTATGTTTGTAATATCGATATCTCTATAAATATTGGTCCTAGGGAAAACATGCATATGACATAAAATTATGCTCGTAATACACCCTACACGATGCCCAAGTGAAAATATCAAAATAAAAAAAATAAAAATAAAAATAAAATAAAAAAATAACAAATTTGTGTCATATTGTGTTAACTTGTCTTTTTAGGCGGATTCGTTTGCCTGCAAGTTCAGATATGTACTTTTGACAATTTAGTGTAAAATGACAAAAAAATGCAAAATTACACAAATTTGTAAAAGTGCACAGAGTGTACGTTTTGATCCTAATGCCTTAGCTACTTTTTTCAGAATGGATCATGACTATCATGCCCAGCTTGCGCGTCGGTCGCCGCCGGTGCGCATTCTATCCGATGAGAAGCTGGTGTATGTGCGCTCCCGCTCCGGTCGGATGAAGGTAAATAATTGAAATTTCACTCGCATCGTTTTTGCTTCGTTTCCTTTTATATTTATATATATACATATCCATTAATTTGTTCCATTCAGCAGCCTAAACGGTCTGAATATAGTTTTACCAAGTATAATTAAATATTTACCTGGGAAATGTGAAGTTTTATACTAAAAGGACACAAATAATTATACTGCAAATGTCACTGACTGCCAGTCTGGTATTTTGTTTATATTTAATTTGCCTATTTTATTTATGTTATAGATGGTGAAGCAACCAGCTTGATTGAGAGGAAGCGTAAGCGTAAGCCATGTACTTGATTGAGAGGAAGCGTAAGAGGAAGTGGTATGTCAAAGTATTCCACAGGCTGCTTAACAGCAGCCTGTTGAATACATACATCATTCTCTCGCGTAACCCAACATTCCGGAACCTTACGCACCGGGAAACAAGGGTTAGCGTGGCTCAGGGGCTTGTTGATCGGTTCTTCTGTCCGGGACCGATGCAACGAGAGAATCCTCCAAGCAACACCGCTTTCCACCGTCTGGACAACCACCCGCAACATTTCCCGATTCCTGCTCCGACTTATAGCAATTCCAAGAAGAAGAAGCAGGGGAGATGTTGCAGGTGCGCCCTTGGAAAGCGCACGTCCGTGAACAGTTTCTGCCGTAGGTGCAACGTCAGACTCTGCCTCGGACAGTGTTGAGTATCACACGTTGGCCAATTTGGGGCCATAGCACTTTTAATGTTATGGGTACCCATTCTCGTTTCTACAGTTTATCTGTTCCTCTTCGTCTTCCATTGAAAGTGTTATGTGACTTTAAATTGTGCAAGAAGCTCGAAACGGTATTGTTGTAATGTTAGCTTTCCTCTTATTCTAGCATGCCTACTGACTGATATCTGACTGTGTACTGATGGCTGGTTAATATGTCTCTGTAATAGGGGTTTTAAAACTACGCACACCTCGCTTTGGACCGGTTTCGGTCGGGTGTATCGCTTGCTTGAGTGGGTAACTAAAACTACTAAAATATGCCATATCATATAACTTCCACGTTGCAGCATCAAACTGGTGGAAGACTGGTGTGTTGGGAATGCCTGCCTTCAGGAAGTTGATGAGTCGCAATCGCTTTCATGGACAATTGATATAACCAAATGCCCTTGACGAGGTACCTCAAATCCCGTGCTACTGATGTCATTGGGACGATGAATCGGAAAAGGGCACACGTCCCTGCTGAGATAAAATCGCTCAATGACTCCTGTGGGCATTTATGTCTTGCTAGACACATCTAAATCAGCCATCAGTGTGTGATTGTAATTCTCCTCCTTCATAGCGTTAGCGATCCGGATGTTTCTATCTTTTTGTGTGTAATTTTTATGTGTGTATGTGTCTAATGTTTATGTGTTTGTGTAAATAACAATTTCTATTTGTGGCCAACTACCTAACTATCTTATAACTTGTATAGAAATTGTTTACTTTAGCAGTTGCAATGTTTCTATCTTTTTGTGTGGAATTTTTATGTCTAATATTTATGCGTTTGTGTAAATAACAATTTCTATTTGTGGCCAACTACCTAACTATCTTATAACTTGTATAGAAATTGTTTACTTTAACAGTTGCAACAAAATTCTTTTTCATTTTTCCGTAATTGTGTACTTTATTCCATTTTTTATACGGTAAAAGTTACAAATATCAGTCAAACAACTATCTAAGAACTTGTATAGAATTGTTTACCTACTTACTTACTGTTTACTACTTTTCCATAATTGTGTACTCGTGTGTGTGTAAATATAATGTATACAGTTTCATTGTGCATTAGTACTGTCCTGTTTTTTAAACAATTATGTCTCGCCCAGGTTTGCTGGAAGAAATATCTTTTTAGAGATAAGCTCGCCTGTTGTTATAAAATTTCTTTTAAGTACATTTTTATGCACAGGGCAATAAAGAATATGAATATATAACTATATAAATTTTGCTGGAAGAAATATCTTTTTAGAGATAAGCTCGCCTGTTGTTATAAAATTTCTTTTAAGTACATTTTTATGCACAGGGCAATAAAGAATGTGAATATATAACTATATAAATTTTTGTTCTTTTTTATTTTTCCAAAACCTAATTACACAATAACACATTAGGTAGGTGGTAGCTAATTACTAATTACACATTTCAAATAATTGTTTATTTTTTACAAATTTGTGTAATCTTACACTAAATTGTCAAAAGTACATATCTGATCTCGCATAACACTAGTTAACACAATATTACACAATATTACACTTTGTAAGAACAGTAGGTATCTGTACTTGCGCGTGAACGGAGCCGCGTGGAAACACTTCATATACACATAACAACTAAATACTAGTTAACTCAAACTTACACCATACCTACACGAACGAAACACCAGTTTAGCTATTTTACCTAGAATCAAATCACGGCGAAACATTTTCTTCGTTCCATCTTTGCACACTCTGTATAAACGCATATCGTACACCTGCCGTGACCTTGAGAAAGCCCAGAAACAACACACCGTGACACGAAATAACATGCATGATTTTGAATTATTTTTGTATGAAAAGGTACATAGTACGATACACTGTTAGAAAGCCTAGTTTGTCTTCTACTTAGAACCACTAATTCTAGAATGATAAGTATCACCTATTGCCTATAAATTCAATAATAGTACAAAGTGTTGATTTCTACCTATTTTATACTTTCCTTGCGAGATATGGCGTCCTCACACTTATCATTTATGATTTAGTGGCAAATACCACTTGTTTTCCTCTTATTGAATAAATTACCTATCCTAGGAACTAAGAAATATAACGCTAGGTAGTCTAGTCTCTTCACAAATAATTTCACAAGATTTGCATAATTCGCGCGATGCGTCAGTTTACTTTCCGTATTTTATGAAAATTTGAAACGCTGAAATATTCGAAAGTTTCTATAAGAACACCCTAATGTTTTTATTGTTTTGAAAAGGTTATTTTGTGTAGATTACGTAGGTATCAAACAACATGTACATGTTGTTGATAATTTTCTGATGTCGGCTAGATTTGTGTCGAGAGGGAGCATTTTCATAGAAGTCTGTGTTTCTCATGCCAGTACAAAAATAAACTAAGGTCACAGTGACATTTTCTACACATTGTGTAAAAGAGGGTTTCATTAGCTACTCAGATATACAACTCCCATAATTCTAAGTGTTACCATTCCAACAGAATCACTTGATATATTAGTCAAGTGCCGCGCAGCCCGCACGCTCAAAAACACTCCGGTATTTGTCGTTTTTGACGTCTCGAACTCCCGGGAAAGGAGAGGTTAATAAAAGTTTCTATTAATCGTAAATATTTGGTTTCACCTTGTAAAATTTTTTCAATTTTACAATCCAGGTAAGTCAGAGTAGAACCAATTTGAGACAAGTCATCCTCAATCGGAACTGGAGAAGTCAGAATATCTTCGGGGTGAGAATTCGCAACTAAACGCAAAACCTGTTTTTTAAGAAGCAAAACAGTATTAGCTGGTTCCTCATATCTAATCTTTACTTCGTATTCGAGCTCGGCTTTGTTCAGGAATTCGTACTTAATAACCCTTTCCATTGTTATAGTTAAGTGTAGAGTCAAGTGTTATAGAAGTGAAGTGAAGTGAAGTGAAGTAATGTAAGTTAAATGTAGGCCTAAATATAATCCAGATGAGTTGAAAAACTAGATGAAGTTTTGTTTTAGAATTTGGAAAATGTGAAAAGGATGAATAGATAAAGATTTAAGAGTGAAAGAGAAAGCAAATCAAAGGGAGAGACAAGGCGCAGAAAAGGTGAAGAGTGGAGAAGAACTTTTACGTTGGGCGCCAAAATGTCGTGTAACGATACGAACCTAACCAGAACCTAACATAAAACAACCAGGATAAAATTTAGTAGTGACAGTTTATTAGTTATTTACAGTGAAGATTAAAAAAAATGATACGAAGATGACGATGGATGAAATGAAAACAGGTTTTTATAAAAGACAAATTAAGTATAAAAAGGAAGCGGAGGACACGGAGAGTAAGAGGACGATGGAGTGATGACCAGGATGCAGGTGTATTTGTGGTTGTAGATGTTGTTGAAGCTCGCAGGATCCCGTTGTAGGAACGGCTCGCAGGATCGTGTTTGAAGGAACGGCTCGCAGGATCGTGTTTGAAGGAACGGCTCGCAGGATCGTATTTGAAAGAACGGCTCGCAGGATTGTGTTTGAAGGAACGGCTCGCAGGATCGTGTTTGAAGGAATGGCTCGCAGGATCGTGTTTGAAGGAACGGCTCGCAGGATCGTATTTGAAGGAACGGCTTGCAGGATCCCGGGGTAGTGCGACCCCGGGATAAGCTGACGTGAGACTCCAGAATTTCAGAAATGTTCCGTTCTTATACCCTTTTTGGAGAGTTCTAAAAATTATTTAAATTAAAAGCAATTTTTGTGAGTGGCCAAGAGAGAAAAAGTATTTTTGTAAAAGTATTGAAGCAAACATATCAGACCGCTAACGAGTTTGAATGGATATTGCCATGACAACCAGATAAACAACAATATAACAAATGTCAAAGTTTGGTTTCAGGCTCGTAATATAAAATTTAACAAGTAAACCATGAAGTAAATGAAGTAACAATGAATATAAAAAGGTAGCGCACCAGCGCGCACGAAGCCCGAGATTGCAGAGTTTCGGAGAAAGCCAAATACAAGGTCACCAAAGGTAAACCCCTTCGCTATCGATGTAGAAGTGCTGATAGTGTGAAAATATGAAGCGAAAATGATTTGATAATGTGTTCTTATGGTTTAAAACGTTACAGGGTCCTATGAAAATAAAGGTGATACCAAATATCAGACTGTACAGCTCAGCAAGTATCCTACAAGAAAATCCTAAAAAATGACATGTAAGTAGCATAACACTACACAGGCTATATAATTTTAGTGAAAAGTTAATGGGTTGGGTTTAAGACCGCAAAATGCAGCTTACAGTATTGTTGGTGCGGCTACTTTCATATTCCATGTAAGTAACAAGTAAGTTTATATAAAGTAAAGTAAAGTAAATAGAATTTAACAACTTTGTTAGATAGACAGCTTGTAACTACGCCAACACAAAACTTTCACTTTAACTATTTATTTGGTAAGGTAGTATGACTCCCATAGCGCTGAATATGTTAGCGTCAATACAGCGGTTAGGGAGGAATGGAATTCGCTTGCTTTGCCGACACCCAACTGACATACTCCATCCATGACGCCATGAACATGTCACGCTCACAACCCCCCGGCCCTCGCCACTATAGTGCTTTTGGTTTAAACTAAAGAATGCGTTTTTGTGAAGTCAAGTACACGTGTCAGCGATATATGTGAGAGTAGCTCCGTGCTTCAAGCTGCGAAGCTCTCACATGCCTCACTCACACAAACGCATTTTCCAGCTTATACGAAAAGCACTACACAGTTATGTGCTAGGTTTATAATTGGTCCGTGCTCCAGAAAACCTCATTATTACATTTGTATCCATGGCTACTATACTGGTCTACAGTCTCTAAAACATAGCATGCCATTGTTCCCAGGCCCAAGACTGACGCCCTACAAGGTGCTTGTCCTAGACACTTCGAAACAAGACAAAAATACTACACGATACAACTTCGACGTGGACGACAGCTGGTACCGGATGCTTAGCTTCTCCTCCCTATACGAAGGCTTCGGGACGGAGCACAGTACGACGGAGCATACGATACTCTGTGTCGCGCCAAAGAATGTGATTGCAGTTACCAAAGTCACGTTGAAGATCAATGAGAAGATTATCATCCAGGGTTGGGAGCAACGGCAGATGCCTCGGTGAGTTTGAATAGCGAGTTTATGATAATAAGAGCACTGACTTAATATCTTCTAAACATATAAAACAAAATCAGCTTAGTTATACCACTTTTAACTCAAAAACAGCTGAACAGATTTTAATGATCTCATATTTGATGGATTGGTCTCCGCCCCGAATAGTAGAATAACTGTTAAAGTATCGAAAAATTTACGGTAAATTTTACAGTTTATTTTTATAAATGAAGTTCTTCCGCAATTGGCAGCTCACTCATCATTGACTGTTAGGCGGTACGGAGTCCGCTTGGTCAGCTAGTCTATTTATAGTTATAAAAATTATTATAATAATAATACCTTGGACGCTATTTACACACATATACGCTATACGTTAGTCGTACCAAATCAAATGGCCCGATCGGTTTGTATAATTCCTATTTGGATTTATTCTCCTCAGTCCAGAGGAGGGTTAGATAAGGTTAGCCATAGCCAGGTTTAAGGACGCCCCAGTGGGTTCGTCCTGCCTGGCCGCGGTGCAGCAGTTGTCTCGTCTCTCGCACGCGATACGAACCGGCGCCTCCACATTGGGACGCGCCAACCTCACCCAGTCGTTGGCGGTGCACTCGGGAGAAATACTGCAGACGCTGGATAGAATGAATGCGCTTACTGTGAGTACTGCTTGGAAAGGGCAATCACAATAGTTTATTGCACCATACAAAAGTTAACAGACACATTGACGACCCGAATGGTCGAGTCGGCAGTGACCCTGCCTACGAAGCCAAGGGTCTCGGGTTCGAGTCCCTGTGGGGGCAAATACTTGTTTGATGAGAACAGATGTTTGTACCCTAGTCATGGTTGTTTATCTATCTATGTATAATATTTATCTATATAAGTATGTGTATCGTTGTCTAGTATCCGAGATACAGGGAATCCTAGTTTGGGGCTGATCAATGTGTGTAAATAGTGTCCAAGGTATTACATCAAATGGAAAATACTTGTACAACGGCGAGAATATACAAGGTGTAACAGAATAGTGTAGTCATTTTTAAGAGGTTGTTAGGGACATCATTCTGAATATATTTTACTACGAAACGAGCAAGTTTATGATCTTAGCAAATTAATTTTTACCTCTGCATACATATTGGGCGGTCAGCCGATTTATACGGAGAAGTGAAAAATATAGTTGCTCTGATCAAATCGGTTTCAGACTGCTCAGAAAAAATTCCCTAACTACCCCTTAAAATATGACTACAGAAAAAGGGGGCTAATTGGAATTGAGGGGCTAATTGAAACTCAGAAGATGCAGCGAAATCTCTGCATTATGTATTAGTTCCAATTAGCCCCTCAAATCCAATTAGCCCCCTTTTACTGGTATATGTTTTTATTACACCCGTTTTTACTTCTTTCTTTCCTTCCATCTTGGACCAGATGAACTCCTGCTTGTTACCTATTAGATAAGATAAGTTAAGGTTTCTTTCAATTTTTTTTTATAAATATTACAGTCAAGGGGTATCCTTTTAAGTATAAAATAATTTGCCAGGAGACTCTAATTCTTCCACAGTGACATAGTGCGAATTGGAAACGAACTAACATAAACTTAGTCTACAAATGTTTAATAAAATGTTATTTAAATAAGTAAGGCTTATATTATAGTAGTTTATTTGACTGCTACATAATGGAGGGCATTAATACCCGAGAGTGGGATTATGAAACGAGCCGAAGGCGAGTTTCATAATAATATCACTCGAGAGTTTTAATGCCTAAATATGTACAGTTACATACACTAGTTTATCTACACACATATCATAAGCTCTCTTTGATGTGTTCAGGAACCGCATTTTTGACCGGCATTGTGGCTCTGCAGTTATTTCGTCGGCGTTCGAAATTTGAATGTCAGTACCAACTTCACTGACTGGGGGCGGGCGACGGCGTTCGAAATTTGAATGACATAATATGCAGAAAAATTACACATTATGGTCATAATGTGTAATTTTTCAGATAAGAAATTAGTTTTTACCAAGTAGTTTAACATTATGCTGATCGTAACGTGCGGTTTTTGTACGAAGTAAAGAGGGTTTATGATACGTGTGTAGTTAAAAATACTTAAACAACAAAGCATAACAAAGTTTAGGTTTAATGGTTTTATACATTAAGTAGTGCTGCCTGTAATCAGCAACAGCCTATATTAGATGTTCTACATCCAATTTGTAAGCCCACTATCAGCCCACACATGGAGCTATTGAAAAGAAACCTATAAGTAGCGTGAATTACCTACTAGACTTGCATTACCATGCAATCCTGTAGATTGAAAGTAAACAAAGAAATGTCATTGGCCAGTAAAAAACCATTAACTTTGACGTTCATCATATATTTATTTATTGTTTCTCGTCTTTGATTCAGGACGTATGCGTCAGTAACCTGAGTTACCGACCGGTTTAGTTCCTTACCAGTACCTCCGTTCGCAGAGGGCCTTAATTCTCAAAACTTACGTTACGTAACTTCAATTTCTGCATTACAGAAAGAACTAGAAACAGTCAAGAAGAGCACCAACATAGCAAACTTCAAGACATAATTCGCGGTCGTCTACGAACGCAAGCAAGCCGAGAGGAAGCGAGACAAATGTAGGCGGCTTCTTTCGTTTGAAAGCCTCGCCCTCTACCCCGACTATCAACGCCGCCTGCTGGTGTTGCGAGAACTAAACTACATTGACGAACATGACAGCGTCATCCTAAAAGGCAGAGTAGCTTGCGGCATGGGTACCAACGAGCTGATAATCTCGGAACTGGTATTCCGCAACGTATTCACGGATAAGAATCCGGCGGAGATTGCCGCGCTGCTGAGCGGTTTCGTGTTCCAGGCAAGAACGCAGGTTACGCCGACGCTGACTGATAAGTTGACGGAGGGCGTGAAGGTGATTGAGCAAATCAACGATGAGCTGCTTGGGATTGAGTCAAAGTATTTGGTAGGTAAACCAACATCCATTTACACATATCATAATTAGACATTGCTTCAGCCAATCAGGTTTTCGTATTTATTACCAAGCCAAGATGTATTATCCTTCAGTCCAATTAAGGGTTAAAAAAACTAAAAACATCCTCCCGAAATCATCAGGTATTGTTAAGACGGACCAAATGAGCCCAACTCGATGGGTTTACAAGTAACACAACCAGTCTTCTGTCTACCACTTTCAAGCTCCATCTTCAGGTGGTGATGATGAAAAAAAAATCTAGTCAAATGAACAGATCTTATCACGCCGAATCTTACGAGCTAATTTTGATGGAATTCCTAGTAAACATCTCAGGGTTCCATCTCCCACCTTCGAGCTTCATCTTCAGACCAGCTCGATGGTATCAAATTATTATTATGTCATGTTTTTATCATGCAAACCTTACGTAAAGTAAGTCAAATAAGACAATAAGGATAATGATTACAACAGTCATTTTATTAGCTCCGAGGTTATGTCATTGCATCTCCACAAGACCAGGGGCCCAATTCCGGTACACAATGACAGCTCCATGATAATTACATGACGATTACGGTCAACTTTAGATATCCAATATTCAGCGTTTGGAGAATATATTTTTAGACAATTATGGTAAAAAATATTTCGATTGGTATGCATAATAATTTAGTTCATCAACAAAGGGAATGGGATTACAAAATTGTTAGATATTGGATATCTAAAGTTGACTGCAATCGTCATGTAATTGTAATAGAGCAGTCATTTTGTACCGGAATTGGGCCCCTGGTGTCTCCACTTCGCGTGAAGGTATCTTTCCATGGACTGACTATTTTCTCCAACAACTGCGAGGTAGTTAGCAATGTTGAGCTTAAACTACAAATTCCTTTTACACTTTGGGTGTATGTGTATTGTATGGATGTATTTTTTTATTATTTGTGTTTCCTATCCTGTTATCTGTCACCTTGACGCAAAGACATGGTCTGTTTCATCGTCTTTTCATTCGGATACGGACGGCCCAGAGATTGCGGTTCGTTTTATATTTTGTTTGTTTTTTTTTTAACCGCCGTGTTCGTGTCATGAATGCATCGATGTCAAATATTTCCGAAGAGTCCGAAACAACAACTTTTATTCTTATTTTAAATCTCTGTCTATGGTTGCAGTTACTTGATGGTTGTTGATTGTTGTTGTTGTTCAGCAAAAGCTTGCCAAACAATATACAGGGTGTTTGGTGCATCGTTTGCCAAATCAAAATTGTGGATAGAAGGGGTCATTTGCTATCTCCTGGGGCCACAAAAAAGTTTTGACCTAAAATATTTTTTTATTTTAATATTTTTTTAGAAAATCCTCCAGAATTTTCCTTTATACTTGAATAAATAAAAAAGTTATTAATAAAACCTGCAATTATTTACTGTTTTTGGTTGTGTAATATTGTACGGTTCTATCTTCTTTCTAATAATGTACAATAATGCCATAAAAACATTACTAAGTTCATTAATTTGCCCTCTTTGTATCGGTCGGGCGGTAGCATTCAGCTGATATTCGACAGGTCTGTACGAATAAACATGATTTTTTAGATAGGAAGAAATTTTAAATTGTTCTTTAATCACAAAAATACATTTACATACCTATTTATAAATAAAAAAAATTGCTCGAATTGCCAACCTTCATTGCGTATGCACGCGTATCATCGATTCCTTATTTCTACAGTGGTAGTTCGTAAGCGAATTTCCTCTTTAATTACGGCGAATGCTGATTGTATCCTTTGGGAAAAATCTTCTCTAAATTCATCTTCCGTAGCGTAGACTAACTCATTCGCCCGTCCCCAGATGTAGAAGTCCAAAGGGGTCAGGTCTGGAGAACGTGGAGGCCATGGAATAGGTCCATCCCTCCCTATCCACGAATTTGGGAAAACATTATCCAAGTGTTCCCTGACTGACCTACGTATGCGAAACCATTTGTAGCACCCGTCTCTGTCGCGATGCTAAACGTTGGCAAATCCACGAATGCATTGTGAGTTATCGGCAACAGCGTATCTGACCTCTGACCTTTTTACAGGCGTCTCTCAAGGAGGTATACTTTCTTCTATTCTCGATTGACATTAACTCTGAACCGAATCTGAAAAAGACTCAATTCATCCACTTTTACTTTGGCGGCCGCCAGCCAAGAGCAATGTCGACCTCAGTGGATGGAGTCTTGATCGATCAAGTCCAGGTCACCACGTTCCTCGGCTTCGAGCTTGACAGAGGACTATCCTGGGCCCACCACATTCACAAGATATTCGGGCGCCTCGGAGCTGCGTGCTCGCGCTCAGCCGCCTAGCCAGGACCGTACCCACTGATGTCAAACGCTCGTGCTACTTTGCGACTGTGCACTCCTTACTGCAATACGGCACCGAGATATGGGGACTCGCTGCCGACTAGGAGCGCGTCTTCAGAATGAAAAAAAGGGCCGTAAGGATAATAGCACGAGTGCCGCGGGATACGCACGCCAGACCGCACTTCAAGGCGCTCGGTATCATGACGCTACCATCCATACTGATCTTCCAGATCGCGGTGTACGTGAGGGAAAACCTTAACTCGTTTCGAACGCACGCGGACGTCCACAGATACAGCACACGCAACGCGGCCGCCAGCAAACTCGTCCCAGTAGCCCACTCATTGATGAAGGCCGCAAAACAAACTCAGGTCGCAGGATCAACTGTGTACAATAAACTGCCGGAGAACATCACCTCCGCCCCAAACATCAATATTTTTAAATCTAGACTAAAACGCTGGCTTGTCGAGCAAACGTTCTACAGCCATAATGACTTCATTACGCCGCAAAGCGTATAACTTGCTAGATACTTGTAGGTACTTTTTTTGACATTAAGCCATTAAATAAAATCTATGATTTCGATATTATAATTTGACATTTGAACTTCATTAATTGACATCATTATTTTATTGATCTACATACGAATCATAAACCCTCTTTACTGCGTCCAGAAACCACACGTTACGACCAGCATAATAATAAACTTCTTGGTAAAAACTCATTTCTTATATCCGAATATTGATCATTATGACCATAATGTACCAAAATTTGTCAAATTATGACATTCAAATTTCGAACGCCGCCGACGCCTATACGCCTGCATGCCGCCCCTAGTTTGTCTGTGAAGTTGGTACTACAAAACTACAAAACAAGCTAATCAACTGCAGAGCAATGATCAATGCCACAATGCCGGTCGAACATGCGGTTCCTGAACACATCAAAGAGAGCTTATGATATGTGTGTAGATAAACTAGTGTATGTAACTGTACATAATTAGGCATTAAAACTCTCGAGTGATATTATTATGGAACTCGCCTTCGGCTCGTTTCATAAACCCACTGACGAGTATTAATGCCCTCCATTATGTAGCAGTCACATAAACTACTATTTTTATTTTTGACATTGCGTAGTTTCGTTAATGTGACATTACACTTTGTTGTTGCTATTTTATTATTAATACAATTGTATTGTACCTGGTATTGACATGTAATGAAATTTATGAATAAAAGGAGATTGACGAAACAGATTTATACAGCGGCACACTGAATCGTCAAGAAATGGCAAGCCAGGGGTGAAGACGATAAGGTAAGTGTAAAAAACCGCGCAGAGGCAATAAAGAAAATGTTCAAAATGGAAGGTTTGATTATGGACCAACCAAAACCAGGGTTCAGAAATACAAATGATGGAAACACCGCGCGTAGATTTTTTGATAACGCGGATCTGAGTGCAGGGATTACAGGTAATATCATTAAAAAGTTTAATATAATATTAAGAACATTATCATTTGGCTATGATATCGATTTGGTTAAATTTGAAAACCTTTGTGTGGAAACGCGGAAACTCTACTTAAGTCTGTATTCGTGGTACTTCATGCCTGCCACTGTGCATAAGATCCTTATGCACAGTACAGAGGTAATAAAGACCTCGTTACTTCCGATTGGGCAGTTCTCCGAAGAAGCCCAAGAAGCGAGAAACAAAGATATACGCCGTTTACGGCTGCATAATACTCGCAAAACGTCACGTATTGCCACGAATACTTGATCCACATTCTTTTGGCATCGTCTGACCCTTTAATCAACTTACTCAGAGACGTTCGTAGAAAAAAACCCAAAAACAGTTAATGCCTGAAGTCTGTGACTTAATTATCCCGCCTTCAGAAGCCATTTCGCCACCTACTTGTAATTTAATTAGAAATAATTTAGATTATACAGAATCCGACTCGTCTGAGGGTGAAGAAGAATGACTTTTGTATTGTTATGTGTAAATAAATCGATTTAGTGTAGTTTTGCATCAATTATTTAATGAAATAGGTTTTTATTATGATCGTTTTAATTTAAGTTACAGTTATAATTTTGTAAATATCGTTGATTTTGTGCATTGTAATTATTCAATTTATTTTTCTTTATTTATTTCCAAAAGGTGTGTATTCCTTTTGAATAAATATGTATTTTTTTAAATATTTTTTTGTTATTTATTTTTTATATCCCCCTAAAATTGCGGGATAGTCTCGAATCCTACTAGTAACAACAATTAACTGCTATTCAAGCTAAAATAAGCCATTAGAAATCAAAAAATAATTTTGTCCAGCTAGCATGTTCTAGACGAATCAGCGGGTGTGAATGGAGCCGCCGGGCGGGGACGCCCAAGAAGGTCCTATAAAGACCAAATCGGCGATTTGTTAGTGAAGGGGCAAATACGAAGTACCCGTAAACGGCGAGCTTGCATGAAGATACTTATGAATGTTGAGGAAGCGAGAGATGTATGCCAGGATCGTAGCAGGTGGAGGTCTTTGGTCTCTGCCTACCCCTCTTCTGGGAAATAGGCGTGAGCATATGTATGTCTGTATGTAAACATCTTATATCTTATATCATTTATTTATAAATAAATTATGTAATTATGGAAGTCGTTATAGCCCTCGGCGGTAGCCGGGACATAATGTTTTACTGAATTTAATTAGCCGCTGGTAAATAATGTGATTTTCACTAATAGTTCTATCTTTATGTCCTTAAAGTCTAATTTCGTAAAATACGCACGGCGCCCACAGCCCAGCGGCGGCAAGGTTAAATCGGTTAAATGCGGGTCGGACCCGCACACGAAGGGTTCCGTACCATCGTACACTTAACCACTAAAAATAATAAAACAAAAACAAAATAACTGTCCTAACCGAAATGTCCCAACGTGGATTCGAACCCAGAAGCCTAAGATTGCGAAACCGATATCAAACCAATTGCTCTACCACAACCATGTAATAAGCCGCGAAATTTACGATCATATTTGAATCGTGTTATGGTTTGTTATATCGCGGGTGATGTTAAAACACGTCTCTTCTATGGGGGGGAAGTCTCGTGTAGGTCATTATTAGTTGCTGTTGCGGCAACAGAAATACAAATTATGTGAAAAAATCAACTACTTATTACGGTTCATGAGACCAGCCCGCTAACGGACGGACGGATGGACAGCGGAGGCTTAGTAATAAGCCGCGAGTGTTGCAAGACGCTGTAATATACCTATTTTAGTAAACTGCAAAGATTCTATAAAAATAGAAGATACAATTCTATTGCGCAACTTGACTCATGTGTCCAATATCATCAGGATGTATGTGATGCTCAATATCCTCGCTGGTCATGTTCGCGTCTGGCGGGAAAGATAGATCTGCACCGTGGGAGCCGCAGATTAGACTCCTAAACGTTTTACCTATATTTTTTCTATTCTAGGTCGGTCAGTTCGAGGGTCAGCCGGAGCGGCTGAACTTCGGCCTCGTTCGAGTGGTCTACGAGTGGGCGCTCGAGAAACCCTTCGCCGAGATCATGGACCTCACTGATGTGCAGAAAGGCATTATAGTGCGGTGCATACAGCAGTTGCATGAGGTAATGGGCTATTTTCATCATCATAATCATCGGCATCAGCAGCATTGGCCAACACACTGTTGAGTATATATTAGGTGGGTTCCCTATGTGGTTTCGAATGTAATTTGATAGATTTTCCTTTCACCGATTACCATTGATCGATTGCTCAGTTGGACGATGGCTTATTTCTACGAAGCCTTCATAAAAATGTATCGAAATTGTGAAAGTGAAATCTGAATGTATTTATGCATTCCGCTGCCTGTATTTCAATTTCTATAGCGGTTATTAAACTAAAAAATGTTTTCAAGTAGTGAATATGAAAGGAACTTCAGATGATATTGTAACAGACGTTATAGCATTGCTCCCCTCGCTATGCTCAGGATTCTACTTTAAAATCCCTCGCTTCGCTCCGCTCGGGATTCAAAAAACACTCGCCTGCAAAGTAGTTCTTTATTTACTCACTTGGTAAACTATCTACTATTGAAGCGCTGCTTACTTCTGAGCAACCGGCCAGGAGCCACCTGTTTTCTGCTGCTTGTGAAAGGATTAGTACACTGTTGTAGAAGCTGGAAAGTGAGCAATAGATGGACAAGTAAGTTTAAGCGACCTCTAAGAGACGAGCCTTTTGGGCGAGACATTACATAGTGCTATTCACGGCTACTGCGAGGAAATTAAATTACTTATGCAGAATATATATTTTTAGATAAATTAGATTTTGAACTCCCCTTGGCGGAGTCCGCCATCTTCCACAATTGACAGCACAACCCATGCACGCTTTTACCGACGCGGCGGCATGACGCATGCTTTTACCGACATGGCATGAAGTGCCAAAGAGGCTCGTTCATCTGAGTAAAGTGCCAGCTGTTGATATTTCACAGAACTATAACAAACAAGCCAACAATGTTTTTTCACACCTTTCATTCGGAAAAGTAAGTTTTGCTCCACGACGAGAGGGAGCAAAATGCTACTTTTCTGTTTAGGCTACTTTTTAATTTATTCATTGGCATGTAGCATTTACGCAATGTGCCAATTGAACACAGATCTTAATAAAATAATCGATTGTAATTTCATCGCAGTCGATTAAAAACGAACATGTTTCATGTTTTAACTTTAACAACGTTATATGAAAATTTATGAATTTTTCGTAACATAAAAAAAAATGTCACAATAAATTATATGTTTTACTGAAATCAAAACTATCGATGACTGTTATTGTCATATAATGAATATTGATATCCGAAACCATTGTAATATTCGATTCGGTTATTTTTACACATTGGTAAAAGTACACAGGAATATTTTATTTGTGACCTTTCCCTATCCTTCACAATCCGCCATTATAAAAAAAAGTTTTGTTTACGTTGTTCGATTACTGTAAAAGTGGTGAAGTATAATTCGAAGTACATAGACAGGTCATAAGTTTTGTCACATGTGCAATATGAAATAATTAAGACATGTTTATTATTTATGTAAACATTTATATAGCAAAATGAACTTAATAAAACATAGATTCTTATGGTAATAAAGTTTATTCAAAATGACTCCCGCGATTTTGAATACAGCCCTTTATTCTGCGCGGCCAGTCGTCTATCGCAGCACGAACGAGGTCCATGTCAATATCGGCGGCTGCCTTAATCAAGGATGCCTTGAGTGACTCCAAATCAGGATGAGGCTTTGAGCAGGCCTTTTCCTCCAAGTGTTGCCATATCTTGTAATCTAACGGACTCAAATCTGGACTGGAGGAGGGCCAGTCTTCGTGCCGGATGAAGTCGATTTCACGCGCCGCCAGCCAGTCTTGTGTGCTTTTCGCTCTATGAGCTGGCGCAGAATATTGTTGGAATACCCAGTGCCTGATATTAAACATGGTATGAGAAACAGGTTCCACAAGGTTCTTGAGGACTGTATTTTGATAAACAACTGCATTCGTTTTTACGCCTTTCTCACAAAAATGTACCTCAGTTAAGCCCCAATAAGAGACTCCCAACCAAACCATGAAGAAGGATGGAAAATGACCTCGTTGGACACGCGGAATACGGTTGCTTGCTTCTTCACTGCTGTGTGCTTACACCTTATCATTTTGTTTGTTGTAGCTCTCTTCCACTGTGAAAATTTTTTCATCCGAAAAAAGAATTTCCCGATGCTTTTTTCCCGCGTACCGCTTCAACAAAGCGCGGCATCTCTTCAGTCTCAGGTCCATTAAACGAGCGTCCAAACGATGTCCTGTTTTTCTTCGATATGCCCTAAGCCCTAAGTCTTCATTTTACACCCTTTTCACCGTGGTCCTGCTTAACCCCATCTGAAGGGCCAACAGTTTCTGCTTACGTATGGGATTTCTTTGAATTCGCGCCTTCACAGCTTTTATCACTGCTGGAGTCCTAACAGAGCGAGGGCGACCACTTCTTGACCTGTCATCTACACTAGAGTCTTCATTGTATCGTTTTATGGTACGATAAACGAATCTTTTGGTTATATTCAAATTTTTCAGTAAGTCGAAAATCTGAATTGGCGCGTAACCGCAACGATGCAACACAATAACTGCGACACGGTCTTCTTTAAGTGTCCTCTCCATATTTAAAAATGAGGAAAATTCTAAAAATTACACATTTTTATTTTCATGAAAAATTTGAAATTCGAATTCAATAAACTTTTTTGTGGCCAGCGTTCTAAATTCAAAAGTTTTTATTGTGTGACAGAACTTATGACCTGACTGTGTATAGTTATTTCATTATTTTTAGAATATTTTATTTTAATTTTCCTCATAGACGGCGTGAAAAGTTATATGTGTCACTCAGGAGCAATAGTTATTTGTGTCACAAGGGAGCAAAATGATGTATTTACGGCGAGGGCGGTTCATTGAGCGTAACGAAGGATTCAAGCGTTAACGCCCATTAGGAAAATAATTTTGCTCCTGAGTGACACATGCAACTTTTCACACCGACTATGAGGAAAATTTAAATTGCTCTAAAAAAATTAAATTTGAATTATACTTTTACCACTTTTACAGTAATCGAACAACGTAAACATTTTTTTTTATATAATGACGGATTGTGAAGGATTAGGGAAAGGTCACCACAGATAAAATATTCCTATTTACTTTTACTATTGTGTAAAAATAATCGAATCGAATATTACAATGGTTTCGGATATCAATATTCATTATATCACAATAACAGTCATCGATAGTTTTGATTTCAGTAAAACATATAATTTATTATGACATTTTTTTTTAAATATTACGAAAAATTCATAAATTTTGATATAACGTTGTTAAAGTTAAAACTTGAACCATGTTCGGTTTTAATCGACTACGTCATCGTTGTCGATTGTCATGTAATTTCATAATTACATTCTATTAATTTAATCTGTGTTCAATTGGCACATTGCGTAAATGCTGCATGCCAATGAATAAATTAAAAAAGTAGCTTGAACAGAAAAGTAGCATTTTGCTCCCTCTCGTCGTGGAGCAAAACTTACTTTTCCGTATGAAAGGTGTGAAAAATTATTTTCGTCATGGGCGTTAACGCTTGAATCCATCGAGAATCCCGCGCTACGCTCAGGATTCTATCGTAGAATCCTTCGCTTCACTCTCGATTCAATGTATCGCCCTCGCCGTAAATACATCATTTTGTTCGCCTGAGACACAAATAACTATGTCTGGCCTGCTCAAACAGGCCAGCCATGTTTTTGTTGGCAGGTGTAACTATTCATTGTTTCGGGGCCCCATTACAGACCATCTTTTGCCACATTTCCGAGCAGTGGAGTGAAAATATACATTAAATTGTGTATTACCCCCAGGTACTAATCGACGTGAAAGACGCCGCCGTTGCGATCGGTGATCCGAAACTGCAAGCGAAAATGCTCGAAGCATCTACAGCAATCAAACGAGACATCGTATTCGCTGCCAGCCTTTACACGACTCAGCGAGAGACTATCATCTCCTGACCGCGGCGGAATAAGAAGGCGGAATAACTTATCTCTTAAGCCCTAGTTTTCAGGGTTCCGTAGCCGAAGGGTCCAAACGGAGCTACTACTGTCAATCAAGTGTCCGTCCGTCCGTCCGTCCGTCACATACGTTTTACAGTCAAACGGTTAAAGCTACAGTCTTCAAATTTACTCAGTTTAAACATGTTGTTGACCCAAAGCTATACAAATAATTTAAACATATTTTTCATATTTTTATGGGGGGCTCCCATAGAGATAAAGGAGGGCGCGAAAAAACTGACCTACCCATTAGGGTACCGTTGTTTAAAATTCGTTGAGTAGATAGATATTGTATTTTTTATTTTAAAACACATTGGAAAACAAATTAATGAGAAAGCCACTAAAATCAGTTTTTTTATAAAATTTTGTACCGAAGAAATTTTTTACTTCCTATTGACCTACAAATTTGGTGATAATATTTATATATATTACCAACAAATACCAAATCAGACTATTTCTTTAAATTTCTCTCATTTTTAGGGTTCCGAAGAGGAATTCCAAGGAACCCTTTTTTATCAAACCTTGATGTGTGTGGGGTGTCTTTAGATAGGTCTTTAAAAATGATGTTGAGGTTCCTGAAAACATTTTTCCTCAAAGTACATCGTTAAAGAGACAGAACCCTTCCAAAGTGGAAAAAATTGGGTCCTCCCCCCTCTAACTTTTGAAGTAAGAGAGTGAAGAATCTAAAAAATATATATGCTGTGTATCTCAATAAAAACTTTCAATGAAAATTGGTTTGAACAAAATAAAATAAGCGGTTTTTAAGATGTAAAACATTTATTAAAAACCTTAAATATAACTTTGTCATTCATACAAACACTATGAAAAACAAAGTAATTATTTGCTGGTGAAGAATGATAGTGATATTTTAGCTAAGTGTATTAGGTGTCTGTGAAGTGAGTACATTCCTAATTTAATATATTCTACGTTCGGCACGGAACCCTAATTGTGCGATGTCCTACACGCACTTGGATGTTTTGTTAACAATCAGTCAAGTCAGGGTCGGACTCGCATACGAAGATCGTAAAAGAAAATAATAAAGCAAAATAAAAAATAAAATAAACATAATTTCTTTAATGCACATAAATAATAAAAAAAAAAACATTAAAATATCATACAAAGGCGAGTTTATCTCTAGCAAGAGATCTCTTCCAGCAAACCAAGTCAGGATGAGAAAGGTTTTTAAAGGGAGTTTAAAGGGGGAAGGGACCGCTGAGCACGGGTATCAAAATATATGTTAATATTTTTATACCAGCCATAACATATTGCGCATCCGACTTCAAACCAATTGCTCCATCGACGATATAAAATTATATATTTAAAGTGTTTTTATTGAACCTTTTTTGCTGTGCAAATCAGTATTTTTGATGTGCTATTAAATAATACCTTTCATAGCGTGCGTAAGAGACACTGTATAGTTTGGAACTAAACTTTCATACGCATTCATTACAAACTATACACGAGTAATTCGCAAAATTCTTGTATATTTTGTAGTTGCAGATGTGAGTATCAGCATTCCGAAATATACACGAGCAGTACGCTATGGGAGCGTAATGGCCTTGTATACAACGGAAATACGCACCGACGATCATGATGTGTGCCGCGAAATATTGCGAGATATTTGAATCAAGATAAATAAATAAATAAATATTAGGGACAATCTTACACAAATCGAACTAGGCCCATAGTAAGCTAAACAAGGCTTGTGTTATGGGCAGGTACTAGACGACGATATATTTAATAGAGACAAATACTGATGTAAATACATAGAAAACAAGACTAAGAAACAAATATTAATGCTCATCACACAAATATTTTCCCTTACCGGGATTCGAACCCAGCACCGTCAGCTTCGTAGGCAGGGTCACTACCCGGTTGCCTAAGATGGATGATTTGGTAATTCCCATAGGCAGAAATGAAAACACATCTCTTGTCTGGGGAAGCCCTTAAAAGTTCATTAATTGTTGCTGTTACGGCAATAGAGAAATACACAATCTGTGAAAACTTCAACTCTCAACCTATTACGGTTAATGAGATATAGCCGGCTGACGGACGAAATGACTGACAGACAGACGGACAGCGGAGGCTTAGTAATAGGTTTCCGTTTGGCACCCTTCGGGCACGAAACCCTAAAAACGAATATGTGGATAGTGGGCCGCCAATGCTAAGCAAACTGCCAGCAATCGAAAGTCGAGTTTTTTTCTGTAGAGAAATTGGGAACTAAAAATAATGTGTATATAATTGGAGGAAGTATAAAATATGTCGAAATAAGAAGATAGTTAATGTATTTGCCAGAGTAGTGCGATTTGGATAATGTTCTGTTTCTTCTAAGTTGTAGCAGAAGCAGTGTTGTGGAATTCACTATTGTCTATTAATTATGTAGGTATTTTTATTACGATTTGTTTTTTATAATAATTTGATCTCATATGTGAAGTTCATAGATTTTGAAAAAAAAAAACTTATTCAGGGGTAAATTCATAAATTGGTCCTACTCAGAACAAAATGTCAAGAAACTGTGGCTTGTGCCCCTCGGTGGGCTACGTATTTTGCATCTAAAAGCCTACCGCTGGTGTACCCCATATTATTATTTTTATGTTATATTAAGTATTCATGCATGTACATCGATGTGTTTATTGTTGATATTAAAGATCAAACAAGATGTCGTTGTTTTTCTCTCAGCTTTCCACATCGACCAACCCTAGCTCCTTTTTGACGACACCCTTTTCTTTTGTTTACACTCTTTATATGAAAGGTCTCGTCCTCACGAGGACGATTCGAAACGTCTTTTTTCACGATTCGTGTTTTTTTTGGGAACAATTTAAATGACCACCAAAATATTTGTTTCCTGTCCAAAATGGGTAAATGATCACCAAAAGTTGCAGAAAATATTAGGGCAAAATACTGCGGTAGCTTAGGTGAAGGGTAAAGGAGGTGAGCGAAGCGAAGCCCCCTTTATCCTTCGTGTTAGGTTGAACATGTAAGAACAACAGAAATTACTTCAAACATAAACTTAAGTAAGTACACAAAACATAAAAAGAAGTTTGGTGATCATTTATCCAAACACAATTTGGTGATCTTTATTATTGGATTTCGATTTTAGAGTTTTTGGTGATCGTTTAAATACAAGCCTTTTTTTACGGATGCAATAGCTATTTAAAATTTATTCGCCGTAAAGGATCGGCAATATGGTAGAAAAGTTAGGGGCAGAGTTGTCTGTCACTTTGAAATTTGTGTTTGTGAGAAAAGGACAAAGCAAATTTACGCTGTCATAGGTTTTTTTTTTAATAAGGAGGTCAAATAACATGTATGTACCTAAGAACATTCAAACCCGGTGCGAAGTTGTAAAAAATAAAGCAATTTTACCTGAAAATAAAATTGTTATTAATACATACTTACCTGGCTTTAAGTCTACTGTTGAGAGTGGCTTACTTGGCTTCCTTTCCCATTTATTTTTAGCCCTAAACCCCACTCAGCTCACTTCTTGTTTAAAACTCCTAAAATAGATACATGTCTTAAAGCCGTTTTGAACCTTAGCAACATTGCGCGCGTAAAGTTTCAGAATTGGCGGCAATTGGAGACAGCGTCATTGCGCGCGCTCAATTTTCAGATCATTGCGATCATTGCCAACTCATTAAAGAGCTGATCGTGTCTAAGAATGTGGCACGATAATGCAATGCACAGTAATGTTCACAGCAGGCAGCGATTTACCTAGGCTTAAAGCCAGGCCTCGCGCCACAGAGTACATTGTTAGTCTTGATACCTCGCGCCACGAGTTATGAGCGGTGGCCTTGAATGCGCAGTAGTCACTTTTCAATACCCCCTCCTTTGCCGAGCGCCCTACATAGTCCACTTTTCAATAACGCCATATTTGCGAGCCGCCCTATATAGACCCAGCAGCAGCGCGCGCTACCGCGTCGAGCAATATGAGTAATTTCAACCAATGGGGATCGGTGTGACAAGGACAGTAACAAAATTTCGTTATGTAAAGGAATGAGATAGGTATTAAAACTGTCGGACCTTAACCAATCGTAGTAAAAGTCCATCAACGGAATGCATCATGCGGCACAACTTCAGTCCGGTTCAGTCGTGGGTTTGAGGCAGCAGTGTTCAAGTTTTTTTGGTGAAAAGTGTTTTGTTTTCATCGCAAAAGGAAAGAAACGTAAGTAACTAGCATGTCTGTTTACTCCTGTAGGTTGTTTGCGTTGGATTTTGTACTAATATCGATGACCTAAACTTGCACGGCGAAAAATTTCCGCCTTGCTGGTTTCGACAAGACAACATTTGATGGCTTTTTGTTTCTATTTACGGATAAAACGATGTTATATTCATATCTAAGATTCATAAACTCGAAGTGAAAACAATAATTATGTGCGTAGATCGTTTCTGAGAGCTGAAATCGTCAATCGAAAATCTTGAGTCATCATCTGGACTATATTGTCCGCAACACCAATGTATGTTTTGAAACAAAATGGCGGTCGGTGGCCATGAGATAACTTAGAATGGATACGCCTGTACAGCTATTGATTCTTGAGATTTGGTTTTGATTAACTCTTGGTCTGCATTTTGTAAATGTTGCATGTTACTGTTTTTAATGGGTTAGTGTTAACGAAAGGGTATGCGCAAAAGACTTAGATATTTTTTTTATCTTTTATTTAATTTTTTGTTTTATCGAATCTTTAAGGGGGGGGGGGGGGGTTTGTTCAATGCGTTAAAACAAACATATTTTGCCATATAAACTTTTTTCTTAGACGCGTATTTTCGACTTTATTGTCACTTTACGGGGTTTCACAGGATTTAGATTATTTTTAATGTTTTTTATTTCTTTTTATTTCATATATTTGCTTTTTTGTTGATGCATAGATCTTATTAAAGGTCGTAAATACTAAAGCTTTTGTTTCATACACTTTTCTCTGTAGTCAGTAATTTAGCCGTATTTTTTTTCGAAATCTCCCAACACTTAATTTTTTTTTCAGAAAGGTACAAAATTTTAGTCTAGTAAACCACATATTATTTTGCACTCAGCTGATAGGTGGCGTCATTATAAGCCACATTTGTCAAAATAACTTTTCTCTATTGTCAATTTTTGGCTAGAGTAGGTTATTGTGGCTAAATTTAAATTGGGTTTAGGTTAGGTTGGGTTGGAACTTCTAAAAAGCAAAACTGGAGCGAGCGCAGTGCAGTGGAGCGAGCATATGCAAATAAAAACAAAATGTATCTAAAAAATACCCCCTCTACCTTTTGATTCTAATTTTGGCCTCGTTAATAAAGTCGAAAATAAGCACTTTAGAGAAAAGTTTATTTAACAAAATAGGTTTGTTTCAATAATATGAATAATCTCCTATCAAAATAAGAACAAATACTCAACAAACAAAAAAACATCATCATTTCCGCATACTCTTTCCTTCACATTGACCTTCTACATCTCAGGACTTTGATATTGTGTGTCTGTATGCTTACTTATATTTTCAATACAAAAATATTAACCATTTTAGTTATTTGTTTGTCTTTTTGCGCCTGTTTGTGTGTCTGACTGTGCCTGTTTTTTAACGCTTTTTTTAACACTTTTCCGTATTCTCTAGTGTATAAGATATGGTGAGGATAAGAGGAGGAGGAATAGGGAGAGGGAAAGGTGGAGGACGAGGAGGAGTAAGCTCCTCTAGGGAAATTAAGGTGGACATCATTGTGGAGCTATGTCCCTTGGAGCCTCCGACGCCGGCTCGACGAGCCAGGACCCACGGCGGGAATACCGACAGCCGAGGGAGGGTCGCAGCGAAAGGCAGGGGCAGGGGCAGGGGCAGGGGCAGCGGCAGGGGCAGGGGCAGGGGTAGTATGCCAGAGGAGCAGCAGCGGTAATATGTTTTGTTTGTTTATTGCTTTAAATTGTATGTTTTACTTGTTTTGTTCTTTTAATTATTTTTATGTAAGTTTTGTTGTTTGTATTATTGGAGACGAATAAATTTACTTATATTCTATTCTTTTTTGTATACTTTTTATTTTTATAATTTTGTTCTTTCTTTCAGATTTTACTGCGGTAATATTGTCGAAGGCGGACTCCCAGAGGGAGAACCGTTGGAGTCCCTCTTGCACATTAAGCGCCAGCGGATCTGGGATCCCCTCCAATCCCTGATCACAATACACGAGATGCCGCCTGCTTCCTCCGCTTTGTTGGCGCCATCACCAGTGATTAAGAAACATTTTTTAGCGTAGTCTATACTGTGTTTTTTTTCAATTATTTTTTTAAGATATTCCAACAATATGTTCGTAAAAAGCTCTGTATTTAAAAAAAAAACAAATATATTTGAACATGTTATTTATTATCTTACCATTGCTAATTTATTTTATTGATATTTTAATAAGTATTTATTTTTTTACAAGTAAACATTTTTGTATGAACCCAGGCTACTTGAAACTTCAAATAGGTACCTACCCTAAAATTTTGGTTTTTCGTGTACTGTAATGTAATGTTTCGTGTAATGAGAATTTAATTACAAACAACAAATGTTCTTTTGACACAATATAGTAAATAGCGTAGTAGCGTTTCTGAGATAATTCAGTTTAAATATGTAATTTAGTCATTTATCTAGTAGTTTTTATTTTTATTCTAATACGGTTCGATACTTGTCAAATTTATATATTTGTGTTATTTTGAACATAAAATAAAAAACACAAAAAATACAGAGAATTAATTTGCAAAGGCAAGCTTATCTCTAAAAAGACATCTCTTCCATCAAACCCATGATGTAACCCCATAATTGTACACTATTTTTTAAACATCTGTCATATCTACCAAAGATCAGAATTTCAAAGTCGCATCCATACTTTTTTCGCCAGTGGTATTTCTGTTTGTATGAAGAAATTGATCATTTTCAACTCTTCAAAACTTCTTGTTTCTAGTATGCTAATTAGATAGTGTTCATTGAATTAGTTAGGTAATTTAATGTAGTTTTTGAATTAGTTAGTTAATTTAATGTAGTTTTTGAATTTATTGACCATTTTCAGCAAATATGTCAAGCCCATAATTTTACTATGTGACTGGAGAGGTGTTTAATATCGGGTCATACACACCAACGACAAATCATATCTGTATAGGGTTCTTGATTTAACTAGTTAAAGACCTAAACTCTCTAAATTAGCTTAGACAAGCCACTGTAGTCACAAAGAGGGTCTAGAAATAAGCTGACAACATAACCTATTTTAGAACACTTTTTTGATAATGTTATTTTAAGGTCATGGCTTTAAATCAATTTTTGTCTTAATTTTTCCATAGGACCATGTCATGTTTATATTTAACTGTGTAAATAAGATAATGTTGTAAATAAAACCAAAAATTCAAGCTGTTCCCGTGTGTAATTTTGAAAATTCAATAGTTTTTGATAAAAATGAGAAGAAAAAATCCCTATTTTCAGAATACTTTCTTTGCTCACACCTAGACTGCTTGACCAAACCTAGCTTATGTTACATTATTAGAAAGTATGTTTAATTCAGTTTTCAAATATATATATTTGAAAACTGTTTCTATTGAATAAGTAGTTTACGCCTCTTGGAGGCTAGAAGCAAGCGCGGGGCGCGCGGCCCGCCACCTGTGGTGCGCACGATTTGCGCCGCGGCAAGTGACCCTAGATGCGGTTGCGAGGCGTGTGGCAAGGGAAGGGATACCTGTACATATGCGCAGTAATTCCCGCCAACGTCGCCCAGTAATTCGTGGCGCGACGTATAAGTATGTATAGTAAAAAAAGACGACATTGCTATATTATATAATTACCTGACGTTACCTGG
This sequence comes from Argyresthia goedartella, assembly GCA_949825045.1. Lineage (NCBI taxonomy): Eukaryota > Metazoa > Arthropoda > Insecta > Lepidoptera > Argyresthiidae > Argyresthia > Argyresthia goedartella. The sequence continues at coordinate 16,389,278 of OX463824.1, read as the reverse complement.
CCTTAAGCCTAATATTGAGTAGTGTTTGGTATCGGCTGCTGAGTTAAAAACGCCAATGTGATATGACTAGGAGTTCTTTTATGGATAACTTAAAAATTAAGAAATTGAATGTGTATGCGTCATCGTGTGCGTGATGCAAAGATAGGCTGCGCTTAATGTAATGGCCTCCACTCCATATGCATCAGGCGATGTTTCTTTATGAAAATGTCGCTTTGATCCTTGTAAAGACTTTATTCTCACGTTTCGCCGGGTAATGGTAATAGAGATGCTCGACAACCCGCCATCAGATACCTACACCTTTGCGCAAGATGTTTAATTGAACCGTCTCGCATCGACTGATTCATTTCATACTCACATGGGCTCGCCTTCTCTACTCGCCTTGCTCTGAAGGCCAAACTGATAAAAAATCTCCAGGTTTCTCCTTCCTCTCGGACATAAAATCTGTAAAACTGGCATAAGTTATAAATGGAATATCCACCGAGGGCGGAATCTTGCACGAGGTTTCCATTACGCGACGGTCGCGAATGCATTGAGTATAGATTCGCGACGAGATCCACTCGTCCACCGTAAATTGTTTGATAAGAATCGATTTTATTAAATTGCCCCTCGGAAGACATCTCGTTAATTGTATCACATACCTTATCCATTTAGTCGTTTCGCAGAAAATTCTCAGTTTTTCATTTTTTTTACGTTCGATATATGTCGTGCAAAGTTCATTGACCTTGGCCTTTCGTGCATATTTCGCAGAAAATTCTCAGTTTTGCCGTTTTTTGACGCTTGATGTCATTCAAAGTTATTTTTGATTTTGAACTTGAAATGATCTTTTGGGCATTTTCAGTATAAAAAAACGGGGGGTACCCCTTCACCCTGACATCGCTCCCATGAACAGATAAAGCGCCGTTCTTGAGAAAAATAACTTTTTAAACTCTTACTTTTGAGGTTATGGTTATGAAGAGGAGAGGGGCTCTCTCCTGTACCCAAGGCTAATTATATAGAAGAGCAGTCAAGCCAGATGCGGACCATTAATAACTCTTTTCATATTTAAATATCCAACTATAAATACTAATGAATCTGCCTTTGTTGACAGATATCAAGGTTGCTCTAGATTTGCATCTTGCCTAGTTACAAAGGTCAGCTATGTAGGTATGACTAGGCACCTAGGGTTACATAATTTTCGCTACCAAAATGACCTATATTGCATTATTATTTGGAAATCGCCTTAGTTCCGGCTGCTACAGGGTTGCGGCGATGCCCCCGCACTACAGCGCACCCACGCTCGTCTCCGGCTAATAAGAAACACTCTAGCGTCTAGCCACCAGACTGCCTAGGAAGAACTGCCCAGAAAGTGGGATGCCCTGATTGGGATTTTCTATTCCGAAACGGCGAAACTAAGAATTTTCTGCGAAATATGCACGAAAGGTCAAGGTCAGTGCCAACGAGCGACACCGAACATAAAAAATGGCAAAACTGAGAACTTTCTGCGAAATATACACTAAAGGTCAACTTCAGGGTCAAGGTCAATTGCCACGAGGTCAATGAACGTTGAACGACATCTAACGTTAACGTTCGTCGTTTACCCACCCTAATACATCCACATCCCCACGGTCCCAAATGCTTGAAATGGCTATTTAAAAAAAACTAACTCGAAGACGTATTATTGTAATTAAACACTCACCGTCCAGCACCCGTGCAGGACGGTCGTGTTTACCCTCTCCCGCTGCCGCCCCGGCAGCAAGTGTTTCCCTCTTTTTAGCCCGCGCCCGCGACTGCGTGCGAGAGACCTCTCTCTCGCACGCCCGTAAGACCTCGAGTCAGTCCGCCGCGTGTGTTGTGCCCAGGTTGGATTGGTTCCAGTCAGGTCGTATTATTTTTATTTTATTTATTTACCTATTCTTCTCTCTGTGTCCCCATTCTTCTGTTTTATTATTTTGTACTACTTACCTCGGACCGCCTGGATAGAGGCGGAGGCGGTTCGAGACACAAGTAGGTACTCACCCACACACTAGGCTACACACCCAAGCCATGGCCCCCAACCAGACACTAATCTACTTATTGAGATAGATAAATATGTGTCGTCGGTCCGTTGTTGTTGGAGTATGTACTCCAACAACTGTCTCCCTTCCCTCCGGATCGCCCGTTGATCCAAATTATTAGAGCCGCCGATCCCCCCGCTAGCCCCTCAACCAGCTCCGAAGCTGACTCGCACCCTCGCTCGCCGGTTCTTGCATCCCCCGCGAACCCCCCAACCCCAACCCCAACCCTCAGCTCTCTTTACCCTGTAAATTCACCGCCATCCAAATTCAAGGAAGAAACTCAGTCACCCCCGTCATCTCTAAAAACAAAAAGCGGAAGAACCGGTCTTCCGAGTCCCCCGTAAGCCCCGAGGCCAAACAGATTAGGCCCGCTGCCATGTCTCTGTCTCCGCTAACCCCAAAACCCACACCGCGTTCAACAATTTCCCCCGCCCCCCCCGCGCCCCGAACTCAGATCCTTCAGAGCCCTAAATCCCCCACCGGTACCGCGAATACCGTAGCCCCACCGACACCCGCGCCAATATATATCCGCGCTTACATCAGCCGGAACCCGCGTCCAGGTGGCAGAGTCCAAAAGCCACCGCGCAATAACTAAATTCTTGAGGGCGAACCATATCGCCTTCCATACTTTCTCACTCCCCGAGGAGACGACTTTCCGATACATAGTCCGCCCCGTCCCCACAAATCTCCCCACATCCGTCATCAAAAATGACTTAATCTCCAAAAACTTCCCGGTAATGGAAGTACATAGGATGCACCGTGCTAAAACCGCGTACCGGCCTGCAAAGGCATTTAACATGATCCTAGTAATTGCCGAGCCCACCGCCGCAGGTAGGCAGATTAGCCCCCTTCAATCCCTCTGCGGTCTCAAAGAAATCAGCGTCGAAAGCCCCAAATCCGCCAATATCATTTCACAATGTTATAACTGTCAAATGTATGGACATAGCCAAAGCAGATGCTTTGCCCCCCCGTTGCGTGAAATGCGCAGGCAATCATGCCACCTCCGTCTGTGGGAAGGAGGCGGCAACCCCTCTCACCTGCGTGTTGTGTGGGCAGATCGGCCATCCAGCCAACTATGGCGGATGCCTGGCAGCCCCAGGCGCATTTCGCAGGTGGGAACAGAGCCAGAGTTCTTCCCAACAAGCGCCCTCTCAACGCCCTCTAAATTTTCCTAAGCCCCTATTTCCACCCCACACCACCTACCCCCTTGGACAAGGCTTCGGGCAACGGCCCCATTTCCTCCAACGGCACCTTAAGCGCCGCCAGCTTCATAAACTACCCCCCCCCCACCTAGGGCATTCACAAGTCTTCTCGACCTCCCCACACTACATCCCCCAAATGTTGCCTCTTTCAGGCGCACACCTCTTACTTACGCCTTCGTCACCTCCCCCACCCACCAACCCTCCCTTTATACCATTAATTCCCATCATGTATAGTACGCCCATTTTAATAAACTCGACAAACGGACGGACAAAGCCCCACAGTCTAACTTTAGCGCTCTATAACGCTGACAGTCTCCTTAAACAGAGAGAAGAAGTCGCCGATCTTCTCAATAGACATAAAATAGCTATCCTCGCGGTCCAAGAAACTTACCTAAAACCCAAACATAGGCGCTTCAATATAGCCAAATATAGACTATATTTGGCTATATTGAAGCTTCAATATAGCCAAATATAGTCTCCTCCGTACTGACCGCCTACCGAATCAGGACCGACCCAAAAACCCCAATGGCGGTACCGCCATCTATTATAAAAAATCTTTGCAAGATTCTTCTATAGTCACCCCCCAACTAGATAATTGCGAAGCAACTGCCATCCGCATTGCAATACTTCTTCCTCTTCTTGCAAGCTTCTATGGGTCAGGTCACGATCCCATAGAAGCTCTATTACACCAGTAGAAAGAGGGCGCGCGTTTGTCAAGTACTCCAGAAAGCAGTAAACGACCTCGGTGAATGGGCTCTCAAATGGAGAATAGAGATGAACCCCGAGAAAAGCGCAGCCGTGCATTTCTCAAGGGGTAAGACTCGAGCTGACCGCGCGTCTTCTTCACTACCCGAAATCACCCTCTTTGACCGCCCTATCCCCTGGGAAAATAAAGTGAAGTATTTAGGCGTGACATTAGACTCCCGACTAAACTTCAAATCCCTCATTAAAACGGTCCACGACAAAGCAGCCTTCTACATGAGTAGGCTTCACCCGCTCATGAGAAGTAAAAGCAAACTCCCATTACGCTGCAAAATCACTTTATTTAAAACTTGCATCCGTCCGGTCTTCACGTATGCAAGTCCAGTCTTTGCACACTGCTCCCACTCCCTTAAGCCCCTTCAGGTTTTACAAAACCGCTTCATGCAAACAGCCGTAGGTGCCCCGTGGTACATGCGCAACGTAGACCTCCATAGTGACTTTAGACTCCCCACAGTAAAGCAATATATGAAAGAAGCGTCCGATCCGAACGCTTCTTCATTAATGCATCTAGCCACCCATACCCGCTTATAGTACAAGCATCCCTTTATGATCCGACCTCAGATATAAATAAGAAACACCTTTTCAAAAGGCGCCCCAAAGACGTCCTCCTAGAACCGGAGGACGATATCACGAAAGCTCTTAAAGCCCAACTACCCCCTGCCCCCTCAGGCACGTCAACTTGACGAAGGCTGTGTTGCCGAAGCACTACAGCGTCTCAGATACCAAATTTGGATTGAAAGAGATCGCCATCTTGATTCGACGAACACACAATCTCCCCCTGCCCCTTTAAACCTCCCGGACTGAGGTCAGAGCTCACCTAAATGACCCAAATATAAAGTAGCTTAGGATTAGGATAAGTTTTAAAAAATTATATATAACCACCTCTTAGTAGTGGGGGCTATCTGCCCCCCTAACATGCCGCTATCATGCCCGTTGACTATGAGCTGATGTCCGCTCATAAAATCTGGTAAGCAGGCAAACTCCTCCCATATATATCGCCCAAAAGGGAAAATTGCAGGTAGAAAGCCTTCAGCATATAACGAGGCCATGGCTCACAGTTAATTCTTAATAAGACAACTGTAAACATAAAGGGGTTGTTTTTAGTCCGTATACCACACGAGCTGATGCCCGCTCAATATGTGGGGACCCGGACATAGCAGGGAGGTCTGACTCCTGGGCATGGGTAATTCCATTTTATCCCCTCCAACAAAAAAAAATAAAAATAAAAACTTATTATTTCCGACGGTTAACGTATTTTGAAATCATCTATAAATCCTCTAATGAAGCATATAAAAATCAGCAAAAGCATCTGAAACGGCCGTCTTTCTAAAGGCTAGCCTTAGCACGTGCTCATGATGCATGGGAGACCTAGAATGGGTAGAAGAATGATGAATGCGATGGATTGTTTCGACTGAAGTAATTTAAGAAACAAGAATTTAATGGTTTTCTTGTTGTCGACGGAGTTGGCACTGAGGGAGGCTCATTATATTGATATGGCTTGTATTTCCTGAAATAATATAAACAACCGTCCGCAACAGATGCTAGTGATGAGCGGCCCCCCGCGCTTGTAGAGCCTTGTCATGTAGGTACTGCAATAGTGTGCTTGCTGCATACCATGCAAATGCTTTTGTTTCTCGATTGAGATCGATTCCATTATGTTTGAATTATTTTGCTGTGATCGGAACGTAAAAGCAATATTGACAAATGGGCGTGACGTCAACATCAACTGTCAAATCAAACGTCAAAATTACCGTGTATTGGAACGCGAGGTTCAACTTCAACTTCAACTTTAACTAATGGCAATCTGTCCTGCTATTGCCAGACAATTTCTGCCAGTATCATGTAGTGGAGGCACATGTGAAGGGACGCGGGGCAAATCTTAAATAGGCTGAAGACTTTTTAGTAGGTGTCTATCTGAAATAAAGTTTTACATTATTGGTTAGTTCCATGCAATATTTACATAACACACACAAAATAAACTAAGGAACAACACAATAACATAAAGGGAAGGAAGGGGATATCCATTATAATTTTATTTTGTTAATATAGATAAATTTAGCTAATAAAAATACTATCTTTGGGTTGGGGAATAGAGAAAGAAGGTGGCGAATATTAGAAGGGATAGGGAGATCGATTGAGGGTATTAGGGAGTACAAGGAATCAAGGCCATAAATGGGGCAGTTAAAGAAAATATGGTCAACGGACCCATCCTCAAGACCGCACTCGCAAATGGAGGAATCTCTGATTTTTATTTTCTTTAAAAACACTGGAGAACAGCTGTGACCTAAGCGTATTCTGCATAAAATTGACACTAATATCTTTGGTAGTTTTTTAAAAATGAAAAACCATAGTTTGCTTGGAATACTTGATCAAGAGTAATTCCGCATTCCCCATACCCGTAGGCTTAATAGGACATTCGAACACATGGGAAACCCATCAGAATTTTCAGAATCTTAAAGAAACGAACAATCTAAAGAAAACTCTTTTAAAATGATCGTGTTCTAATTGGTTGATTTGTATTTGAAAGGGATTCCTATAGAATATCCTAGATGGCAGGGAAGTACAGGATAAGGCTACCGGGAGGTTACCACAACGTCTTATGCCGATTCAGATTAGGAACCTAATTTGACCAGCAAAATTACCGTGACCGTCTTAAAACAAGTCTTGGTATTAGGTAAATAAAGCCCATTATGGCGAATTGGAATGAAAATGGTTGCCATGGTGATTTTCTTGTTTTGAACCTAATTTGAATCGGAAAAAGATTGTGGAACCTCCCCCCATTGGTTCAATGGGGATCCAAATCAACATTAGATAAGTAGATTTACCTCAAATTGCTGAGTTGAGAATTTCACCTATCAAATACTTGTCTCGTTCTGTTTCTGCAGATGTCACAAAAAAGAAAGTGACAGAACGATTCCTAAGTGTTAACTTAGTGAATTTCTCAATTCAGAAACTGGCGCTTAGTTCAGCTTGGCATGGTCAATGGTTTTAATACCATCCCCGTTAACGGTTTTTACACTTTTGGGAAAACTATTATTTTTAAGTAAGTCTTAGTCTGAGTAACCTGTGGTTTTTCCCCACTGCTGAGCACAGGCCTTCCCACGTTTAGTCCACAGGGAAACTACAAAAGTACGATAAAAGTGTTAAAGTTTTTACTTTAACACTTTTAAAACAAACGAAAAATTCCTATAATTCTTGTCTGAATCTCTTTTTTTAAATTACCTTGCGTTTTGGCCATTAAGTGAAAGGGAGTAATATTAGGACAATATTATATTTTACTGCGTTAATAGCCTACATGCTCTTGTGATTTGCATGAACTATATCTAGGGATTACATCTCAGACATATATCTGCTAATTATATGCTGTAATTTGCCCGTGCCAAAACACCACGTAACAATAGTTTGTTTGTTCCCCAGGAAGAGGTATCTGATATCCCCGGAAGAGTTGACGCTGGCTTGGCGCCCGCTCTACGAGATGGGAAAGAAAGTGTTTAACAAAAGCCGAACGCACATCGGCATGTAACATTATCTGCCGTAAGTAGAATCAACAAATGCGTAGTATCGGAATAATCGAGAACGAATTGATCAACTATCATATTGACGTCATGCTGTGATGTCTAAGAAGTCTATTACCTTTAAAGTTAATCGTTTAGAATCTAAGCAATTATTCGCTGATTCATTTTGATACAATAAGTACCTATACAAAAAAATTATCAGTGAATAATGGTTTTGATCAGTGTATTTGACCCCAAGCCTCAACAATTTTATCTACAAACGTATCATAAACCCTCTTGCGTCTGCGTCCAAAAACTACACGTTACGACCAGCATAATGATAAACTTCTTGGTAAAAACTCATTTCTTATCCGAATATTGATCATTATGACCATAATGTACCAAAATTTGTCAAATTATGAAATTCAAATTTCGAACGCCGACGCCCGCCTGCGTGCCGCCCCTAGATTGTCCGTGAAGTTGGTCCTACTGAACAAGCTAAACAACTGCAGAGCAATGATCAATGCCACAATGCCGGTCGAACATGCGGTTCCTGAACACATCAAAGAGAGCTTATGATATGTGTGTAGATAAACTAGTGTATGTAACTTTACATTATTAGGCATTAAAACTCTCGAGTGATATTATTATGAGTAATCATGCCCTCTAGTAGTTTATGTGACTGCTACATGTAGCAGTCACATAAACAACTATATTTACAGGATTTGTAATAAAACAAAATAATAGTAGCCCAACTTCGGTGGTACAAAAATGTATTTACTTGTGTCCAGACAATTTAAGGTCTTCTTTGTCTAAGAAATATTTTTTGGTTTAAATGTTAGATTTGTGCCTACTGAGAATAACATCATTGAGAAATCATAACCTTTAAATTTCGTAGACAAAGATGACCTTCAGTTGTCGGGAACGAACTATTTTAGTAAAAAAATAATTTCGACCACCTAAGTGGGGCCACCCAGTGTTTATTAGTCAATGAGTCTGTGGGTTTGACTTTTCCCTCTAATACGTGTAAAGCATTTGAGCAGAAGATCAACATCCACAGACTAAATTACCAGATTACCAGAATGGTGACGAATGTGTGTACGTATCAGTTATCTAAAGCCGGCACGTTCACAGTACTCACACTAATGCAATTTCATTATAAAGTATGTTTAAAGATTAATGATTTTATTCTAACTTCGAAACAGGTCAGCAATCACAATAAAGAGCGTCGATTGTCATGTGACTCGAGTGCAAAAAAGATCAATCTTTATTTATAAGCAGCAGCAAAAGCAAAACAATAACTGTCTCTTTCATACTAAAAAATTAACTGCGCCCGAGAGAGACAGACAGACTATTCTTGATGCCCATGCAGTGCAACGTCACGCCGCGCGCTTATTCACAGACACTAAACAAGCGCAACGTGTAAATGTGTTGGACGTGCCAGCTTTAGATAACCGATCTGTACTGTTCATTTAAGAGCCAATACGATAGCCATTTGATTTTGTTTGTGATTTTCTGGGTTGCACGGTTAAACATTGCACTAAAATCAACTTGAAGTAAAGTCGTCCCAAACTTTTCTGTCACTTGTGACAACGAAAATCAAATTACATTAATTTTCAATCGTGCAAACCAGAACGCATTCCAGTTTTCCGAACATGATAATATGACATCATTGTGTCTATTCAGGCCCAAAGGCTCTGCCAAAGGCGGGTCTGCCCTCGATATGGTACGGAAATTCCTCTCTGGCACCGGGATAGACGATGCCCTAGACACCTTCGGGTTCTCGGCTAAGGGCGATGGGCCAGAGTAAATCCTTTACTACATTTTGGGATTACGGTTTGGTGCACGTTTCATAGTCCTTCGCGTCGGTCAAAAGTTCTGTTATTTTACATCAGTATGTGTTTACAGTGGCGCCATTGCTATATCTGTCAACAGTAGGTACAGAGTTGTAAGTCAATGTATCTATGAAAACACAATGTATGTCAGGAAAAAGATCAGTAGCTTTAAAACCATTGATAGCCGCCACAATGTGCAAACTAGAAATAAACATAAACTTTCTTTTCCAATGTTAACTCTCAAAAGTTAGTAGTTCTTTTATGGGACACTGTATACGCTTCTCCAATAAAACTTAACTGAAGCTCCATTCAAAAAATGTATAAAGCACAATTTGTGCACAAAAGCCTACTACAAAATTAATGACTTTTTACAAGACACCGACATCTTGCATTAAAACAGTTCATTACACCCTATATATTATGTATTAATAATTAGGCACCTACTTTATGTTTTATTATGCTTGCTTGATTATGTTATGACGATCATTAAGTCTAAATTTTTGTGCTATTACGAATAAAAATCATTGAATTGAATTGAATTGAATTGAGCTTAGTGTCAGTCTTCTTTTCCTTGTTTCGCTTAGAAAAGGAAGAGGACCGCATAGTTCCGCCCATACTGTTGACAGATGCCAAATGCTACTTCTTCTTAAACAACATATAACTTGCCAAAACAGACGCTATATCAGTATCTTAGGGCCGAAAGTTGAAACGCTAGAACCCATTTTTGGGCAGAGGGACATATTTATACAGGGTTTTTCCCCTTCTATCCGCCATTTTAATTTGGCAAACGATGCACCAAACATCCTGTATATTCCCACCAAATATTCAACTTTATTTCTTGGTGATAAAAGTCCAAACCTATTTTTTTTTGTATGCTATGACCGGTAAGGGGTTAACCGGATTAACACTAAACCCGAGTTAACTATATAACTCAAGTCAGATGGAAAGCGAGCAAGCGATATAGTTGGGTCAACTTTGACATCTCATACTTATTTTATTTTATAATTTCATGGGAAGCTTACAGCTATCATTATTAAATAGATTTATATTATGGTAATCTATGAGCTAATTAAATTTAAGCAACCACAGATAGTTAACAAATTGATAACTATAAAAAAAAGTTAAGCCACACACAAATATAGTTATTAAAGATTTCACTGCTCACGCATGCCTCCGCCTTACCATCAACTTCGTCATTACCATCAACTGCGTCATCCATCACTAGGGGTGCGTTCGGAAACCGACCGATAATTCACTCGGAGAATGAAAAGAGATGGAGATAATGACAGAATGAGAGATGAAATGCGGTTATCGAACGCTAGCGCGAGAAATAGTGTTTCCAAACGGGATAAGTTGACAATGTCAAACCAATTTAAGAAGAAGAAGATGAAGGCGAAGGAAGATCCCTCACCTGAAATCTGTAGTAAGTATATTTTTATTTACAGGCTTACTTACTTTTACAACAAGAAAAACATTATTGTTAACACTAACTTATAAAAAAAATGTTTAAGTGGAATCATCCTCCACTTCCAGTCAAACACTTCCTACGCCTGTACTAGAAAATCAAACCAAAAAAAATATCAAAAAAATAGCACAAAAAGATTTTATAAACCCGCCAAGCACAGTTTGACATCTGCCAGGTAATTTTTAATGACGCTCAACCATGGAGACAAATCGCACTTGTCAGTGCGAAAATAACTTTATCTGAGCCGTTCGAAAACGCTTTTCGGCAAGCTGTCGGGTAACAATTCGTTCCGTCGTCGCCGTTTTCGAACGCTCTCGGGGTAATTTTCCCATCACTCGGAGTAATTCTTAACCGATCTGGAACGCACCCTAGATCGTATCTAAATCACCCGTCCGTATTGACAACGCAGTGACCGCAGCCTGTTTACTTGTCTTACGTACATTTACGCAATTTTTTGTCGAATGGCCTGCGCTTTTTTGACTCGTCACAGTCCCGACTCCAAAACCAATGATTGAATGTTACAGGTTGTCAATGTAATTGTTTTATCTAATAATATGTACACTGCACAAAGTGAATATAGTTTTTTTAATTTTATCTACACACCTATCATAATCCGTCTTTACCTCAAAACACTACTACTTGGTAAAAACTGATTTTTTATCTGAATTGACCATAATGTATATGGGGGCAAGGCAGTGCCCCCGCTAAGACGAGCAAGCGAAGCGCATGGGCACTACCTACCTGTTCTCGTAGCGCTTTGTCGATTTTTTAAACCATCAGTACATGGGTTTGGATTTTTATTAAAGTTTATTGATATCTAAAATACCCAGATTTCGCAACTGACTCACTGATGATCATCAACATTCTTAGGGTACTTTCTTAAGACCTAGAAAGCTGAAATTTGGTATGTAAGCTAGTGTTAATACACAAACAACAAAAAATCTTAAACTTGGATTTTTTAACCCCCAACCCCTTTAACTAAGGGATGGAATTTTGCATGAGACTTCCGCAAACTTTGATGCTAGAAGTCTGATATAGGGCTCCTTTTTATAAATAATGAAATACATATTTCAGGACTATAAGTAAATGAGCCTCATCCCTTTAAATTAGGGGATATAAGTTTGTATACGTTTTCCCATACAAACAGAATTTCATGCTATAAATCTAATTCAGTCTTCTTATTATAGAATATTACAAATAATATAATACGTGTTTCAGGGTTTATAAAAAACATCCCTCAACCCCTAAAAGTAGGGGATAGGGCTCACGTCAGGTTTCAGAATATTGGTTCATAATTTTACGAATAATATTACTACACTTATGTACTTCGTTAATTAGTACACAAACAACAAAAAAATACTAAAACTTGGAATGTTTACCACCTACCAGTTAAACTAGGGGATGGAAGTTTCTTTGAGACTTCCGTAAATTTTGATGATAAAGGTCTCAAAATTGATAGAGGGACTCCTTGTTATAAATAATAAAACATATATTTCAGGATTTTTGGAAAAATCAACCCCCACGTTTAAAGTAATCGCGGGCAGATCGCCTTCTGTGTGTTTTACAACAATAATGTTTACTACAAGAGCTAGTGTATAAAATAAAAGTAACGAACAGTGAATACATTTTTCTCCTTACGCCCATCCCATGTGACGCCCAAATCACATATTCCGACTAAAGTGTAGAGTTTGTAAAGTTAGGGCTTATAGAGTTAGGGCCTCTAGAGTTAGAAGCTTGGCTCTACGTGAGGTCTGATAACTTTTTGACAATGCGAGCTATATGGTCTCGTCTTGGCAACATTTTACATGAAAATGTTTTTGGTGGGATCAATATTTAGACAAATTATGACATTCAAATTTCGAACTCCGACGCCCGCCTGCGTGCCGCCCCTAGTTTGTCTGTGAAGTTGGTACTACTGAACAAGCAAAACAAGTACAGAGCAATGATCACTGCCATATGCCTGTCGAACATGCGGTTCCTGAACAAATCAAAGAGAGCTTATGATATGTGTGTAGATGAACTAATGTTTGGGTAAAACATACCAGTTACATAACTGTTATAATTGTTCTCAATAATAATCATGTCAATAGTTTTAATATGTACATAAAAGTACCTGAAAATATATTATTTCACGATTTATTAGACCTAGGATCTTAATGTGCACTGTGTTCTGTTATATATGTACACTTAATATTAAACTTTTGAAAATCAAATCCATCACTATTAAGAGACGCTTCAAACCTCCTAACGATAGTTTTGCCCAATGATTCTTTTCTATGCAATGTCAAAAATAACCCGAGATTTTAAATTTATTTTGTTTTTTAATTCGAGAGTTTATATTGTTTCCATGACTTTACCACGAATAAATAACCTCTCATCAGTAGGTATTTTTTAACAGCCCTTTATTAGGTCGACTTGTAACTAAATAAGAGTGTGCAACAAATCTAGGAATGGTAATTTCGTTTACATTCAGTTCTTCTATCATTACGAAACTTGGTGTGTATATGTAGTTCAGATGACATTGGTGGATCTGACCGACCGTGTCGGCGTCCATTACATGAATTTTATTGAGAGGTTAAATTGTGAATGTTGATATACGACCGCCCATGACGGTGTCCTAGGAAAGAGGCTTGATTGAATGAATGACTAAGTGAGACTTTTATCCATAAAGCAAAGTTTTCAGAGACAGTTAGCATAATTAAGGCAATTGATCAGTCGCTGTATAGTATCGACCCTCATAAAAGAAACACCATGTCAATATGGATTAACAACAATAATATGGTACCTTCCAGCTGGTATGATGATGGATCTCGAAGGTGGGAGAGGGAACCATGGGATATTAACTTGTTAACCCATCGAGTGGGCTTATTTGGTTCGTCTTAACAAAACCTGGATTTCAAAAGGGTGCTTTTAGTTTTTAAACTACTATAATTTTTATTATTATCCAATTGATAGTAAGTGGCGCATTCCCCACGCAAATGGGAAAGTCAAATGATAGCCTCGTAAAGTCAGGCAGCAGTCAAGTTATTTAGTTTATTCGCATTGAAGAGTAGGACAACATTGGGGGTACGGTAGGGCCTGGTTACCGGGTACTTCCACGCATCCAGGACCGGCGCCGACGGCCCCGCACCTGAAAAGCAAAGAATCATCTAGAACAGCTGTACTTTGTTAACATTTTTTTTTAATTGTGTTGTGTTATAGACATTTTGACTCAGTGTCCCTAAACTGTTCTCTTATTTCGGCCCTATTCAAAAGTGTTTACCGCTATATTTCGGTTATTCAGTCCTTGGTTCGTCGTGATGCGTGAGTTATTTTTATGAATATGTTTTACAGATTCCTACAAATTCGTGACCATGGGCACAGATAAAAATAGTGCTATGATTCTACAGATATACCACATAGAAAATAATGCGCGAACTCATACTCGAATGACATTTAAGGTGAACTTAACTTTAATGGCCGAAAAATGGTATCGCATTGTATTCAACTCGACTGAGTTAACAAAGCTCGATTTTGCCGTTCAAACCACAATAACAACTTAACTCTGTACTAGAAATGTAAATCGGGCCGCATATCGTACTCACGATTCGTATAAGACGTTTTCGGTGTGGCATCTGTATTGCATACAGGAAGTTCGGGATGGGGCGGTGGATCCAACCGGAAGAACCATGTCGAGCTCAGATATGTAGCATCCTGGTACATCCTCTGTAAAAAAAATTGGTTGTCTGTAAAGTCCCTTTACTGATGATAATTTTAGGTGATAACGTCATAAGAAACGCTTAGGCCCATCGTGCCTCTCTATTGCTTCTTCCGCGCTCTCGCTTGCACGCTCGGCTCAGGTGGAACGTGACAATGGAACGTGACACTTTTTCGTGCGTGCAGCCGGCGTTCATTGATTTATAAGACGTTATCACTTCAAAAGTCCTTTAAACACGTACAAGGTCCGTTTTCATAGGTTGCAAGTATTTATGTATTACTTTGAGATGTGTTTCATAGTTCTGCTAACGCTAAACAATAGCATTACGCGTTTTCAGGCACAATAACTGCCCACGCATAGCCAGTTATTCAACAAGTTTTACACGTTAAAACATCCAGATTTATAGATAAATTATATCTAATAATTGTAATAACCGTACCTTAACCTCCCGTACAACAATCTCAAGAATATTAATAAATGTGTAAATGTAGCCCATTCATGGCCTCACCCCCTCGGATACGAGTAAGATTAAGCCATACTACGTCTAGTACCCATAACACAAGCCTTGTTGAGCTTAGTATGGCCCAGTTAGATTTGTGTCAGATTGTCCACTAATATTTATTTATTTATTTGTAGTCCACCACGCTGGCTCATTGCGGTTTGATGGACGGCTGTCGGGCTAGTGGCCAGCCCGAATGTCAGAAGTTATCAAGCTGGCCTATCAAGGCCCCTGATAACAAAGATTTACGGCTACTACCACCGAGTAGCGATAGCAGCCGCGACAACGTGTCATCCGAAACACGGACGCGACCGAAATAGATGCCGCATAGAGACGGACACCCATCTAGTACCAGTCTCGGCCAGACGTTGCTACCAGCACGATCGTTTACGATGTGCGAATACCGCCAGGCCACGGACGTTCAAGAATATATAAAATATATATGTCGGCGCAACTGTGCCTCCGCCACCCCGTATAGAAAAAAGTGTGACGATAATATCTTTGGTTGGTAAAAAATATAATACTCACTGTACTTATCAGGCTTAGGCTCCAATGGAGCGATTGATACAGCCGCAAGAGCGGCAGCGAAGATACAGCAGAACAAGAAGCTTCTTCTCCACATGATAGAGTTGGTACGACTGGCGGCGTCGAGTACGGGACAGCGTTTTATACGCCGCGCTTGCGGGAAAAAAAATGAAGCTTACTTAAGTAATTCTGATACGGCGTGTCCAGTATGATTTACACAAATTAACTGCGGTTAATATACATGAACATGCAAATTTCAAAATAAAGTCAATTCAGCATCTCATTGGCACAGGTCTTCATGATGTGAGCAAGGTTTTCCATTTATGATTTGTCGTCTTTTAGAAACTTTTTTGACTTAAATTTGTTGGATCAAAGTTCAAAATATTTTGAGTCATATTGAATCAAATCTGTCAACAAACTGATACAGAATAAATGAAGTGATTTGTAATAATGAATGTAACTAATCACTCTGTATTGTATATGTATCTTTATCATAGCGATGTTGAACATGCCTTTTCTCTTATTTATCATTTTAATACGGAAACTAACGCTGTTGTTATGGAGCTTAGGAGTCAATAGCTTGATTTTTGAAAGATTCTTTGTCTTTTGAATTTGCCATTTATTCACAAAACATTCAAATAATATGAGGAAGGCCAAGTTCAACAGCTGGTTAAATAATAAAATTGTATTGTTTACTATCACTGAAGCAAACCACATAGAAACTGTACGAAAAATATATTCATATTCATATTCATATTCTTTATTGCACAGAAAACATAGATAAACAGACAGTTACAATAAATTTTATAGGCAAAGGCGAGCTTATCTCAAAAAAGAGATTTCCTCCAGCAAACCTAAGCAAGAAAGGAGTGTTTGTGAAAAAGGACAGTCCTAGTGCGCAATAAAACTGTATACATACGTACGAAAATTACTTTTAAAATATAAATAAAATATACCTAATAAAAATATATATATCTCAACTATATAAAATACACTAGATAGCATGCACAATGCACATATATAAACTACAAAATATCATACATATACTTACATAAATATGATACCGATTACGGAAGAGAAAGGAAATACGCTTTCAATCTTTTCTTAAAAGTGAAAATTGAGGGACTATCCCTAATAGTGCAGGGAAGTGCGTTCCACAGTCGGATTGCCCTTAACCTAAAAGAGTGTTTGTAGGCGGCAGTGTTATGCCGAGGAGTTGACAGGAGATACACCGTGTGGGATCTCCGATTACTATCCCTGGGGAAAAGAAACTCAAAACGTTCTCGAAGATATGTGGGGTAGCGGGGATTTCGCAAAATATTGAATAGATAAGAGAGAATGTGCATATCACGGCGAAGACGGATCGGAAGCCATCCCAGCTCCTTGCGATACTGGGAGACATGGTCATACTTGCGCAGCCCGTAGACAAACCGAATCCCAAGGTTTTGAAGTCGCTCGAGTTTATTCAGTTGTTCTTCGTTCGCACTGACCCAACAAGCATCCGCGTAGTTTATTAAATGTAGTAGAAGGGACTGAGTAAGGGTGATTTTAATCTGCCACGGCAGGAAGTACTGCAATCTCCGTAGGGAGTAAAATGACGCAAAGACTCGTCTGCTGACGTCACAAACATGGAGCGACCAGGACAGCAAGTTATCAAATATAACCCCAAGATTCTTAGCTTTCTCGCTGTAAGTGATTATCGTACCCTCATACATCACAGGATCAACGGGCATATTTTGTATTGTGTTAATTGAGTGCCGTGTTCCTATAATCATGGCTTGATATTTTGCCGGGTTGACAAGCAGCCCATATGAAATTGCCCATTTACTGATGTTATCGAGGTCAGCATTCAACACCTCTACGGTCAGATTTACATGACTAAGAGAGAAGTGCCGATATATTTGGAGGTCATCTTCGTAGAGATGATAAGAAGAAGTAAGAACGTCAGAGATGGAGTTGAGAAGAGAAGAGGAGAAAGGATACCACCCTGCGGAACACCCGCGGAGAGATTACACCAGTCCGTTGAGATCTCCTCAGACTTAATGCGCTGCTGGCGGTCTCTCAGGTAGGAGTCAAACCAGAGAGCCGAGTGTGAGGAGACTCTGAGCGATTTTAGAATTCAGGATAAAAAACCACGATATCGAAATCGACGCAGTTGAAGGCGCTACTGAAATCAAGCAGTGTGAGAACCGTAGGCTGCTTCTGATCCATGGCTAATTTAATGTCATCGGTGACTTTAAGCAATGCCGTGGTATTACTGTAACCCGGCCTGAAACCTGATTGATAGGGATTTAATAAGTTTCTAGAGGAAAGGTATGAGGAGAGCTGACAGTGAACAATTGATTCTAGTACTTTGGAAAGGATAGGCAGAATAGATATGGGACGAAAATCATTAAAGGAGACGGGATTGGACTATTTAGGTAGGGGAATCACAAGTGCCTTTTTCCACTGAGAGGGGAAGCAACATTGTTGAAGCGATACATTAATTATGTGGGTATTGATCGGTAACAGCTCCTCAATGATACAGGTTATTATCTGAGAACAGATCTTGTCCTCACCAATGGCTTTTGACGAGATCGATAAGATTGCCCTCCTTACTGCGCCTATTCCGACACGGTTGAAGTTGAAGGGTGAGTTGTGGACCGCGGTCTTGGACCGTAGGATACGAAGGGTAGCTTCCTTGACGAGGGGGTACATCACGACTGGGGGATTAGCAAAATAATTGTTGAGACCGTTGAGGTTGACATTTCCAGCAGCCAAGTCCTGGGACTTACCTACACCAAGAGTCTTCAGGAATTTCCAAACCTGTGCTGGAGTATAGCTCTCAATACACTCGTAGATATGACGACGTTTGGCATCACGACACAGACGAGTGCAACGATTGCGGAGGCGTTTGAAAAATAAAACATTCTCGTCGGTCGGATCCACCTTAAATCTACTCTTGGCACGGTTTCTCTTGGCCATCAGGCTCTTGGTGGTGTCAGTAAGCCACGGCGCAGGAAGGTGCTTAACCTTAACCCTCTTGACCGGAGCGTGCTTATCAAACAAGCTCAGGACAACAGAGTTAAAGTTTTGGACTTTGTCTTCAACGGGCTCGCTACCAACAACAGGGGACTAGTCGAGAGAGGCGGCATCTGATTTAAGGGAGTTAAGATCAAGGAATTTAGCTGCACTTTTGGGAGGCCTTAACTTGAATAAGAGGTAAATCAAATCGTGATAGGAGAAGGGGGCGTTAAGTTGGCCATGCACAGCAACCTTGGATATGTTAGAAGTAATCATCAGATCTAGAAGAGAGGGTGTGCAGTGTGGTTGAAAGTGGGTGGCACCCAGGGGAAGGATGTGTAAGTTTAATGAACTTACAAGAGATTTGAGCTTTGCCGAGCGAACGTTATTTTTGAGAAGGCAAGTGTTAAAGTCACCGAGAATCAGGGTGTCGCTATAAAGAGGAGTCAGATCATTGAGAAGGGTTTCAAATGAGTTTAAATTTTAAATTTAAATATGTTTTGTTTCAAAAAAATGTAAAGCAGTTGAAATAGAGATAATCAAAATAATCAGTGCATGATTAAAATAACAGAACTGACTGACTCATAGGTGGCAGATAGGGATGGTATCATCATATTTCACGAAATACCCATACCCATAGTCCATACTCAATTAATTATATAGAGTTAAAAAAACTGCCTCTACCAAGCACTCAAAATTAAACTTATTGACTGGCATATCACTGTTTCCTTACTGCATTGGAGTCGTGACACCCTGATTATTGTCAAAAGCCATTGGTGGTAGGTTTCCGCTTAAATCAGTGGTAGTGGTGTAGGGCAAAATCCGTAAAGTTTTTAACCCTATTCGTATTTATTTCAGATCATTGGAAACTTCATACTTATCTGTGGTGAAGTGTGCCAAACCGTGAGTATGTTATGTTATACACTTTAATATAGTCTGTTTGTAACAACAAGTTATATGGTATTTGACTGCTAGTCATGATACTGCCTTTTTGGAACTGTTAAAACGGTTATTTTGTTCACGAGTTCTATGAAATACTAGCATGTGACGTCAAATGCTGTCTTTTTAACACAACGTTGAGTTTATAAAATACAACTGCTGGAAATATACAATTCTGATATTGCTAAAGATTTTTGTTGAAATAGCTTCAGCTTGAGACTCGTATCTAGATTTATTGGACTACCTTGTGAAATAGTGTATTCCCATACTTTATTATTAACGATAGGAAACAACTTACAAGTCAAAATATCGTTACCTAGGTAATGGTAGGTATGTGATACAAGTACAATGATGAATGATAACATTAATTAAACATGCTACAGTAAAAACAGCTTGACGGATTTTAAAAACATGAGGTGTCGTTAGTATTGTAGAGACCGTGAGAGTAACAGGCTATATAATTTTAGTGAAAAGTTAATAGGTTGGGTTTAAGACCGCAAAATGCAGCTTACAGTATTGTTGGTGCGGCTTCTTTCCTATTCCATGTACGTAACTAGGTGCATTCATAAGTTACATCTCACAGAGCCATAAGTTTATATAAAGTAAAGTAAAGTAAATAGAATTTAACAACTTTGTTAGACACACAAAACTTTCACTTTCACTATTTATTTGGTAAGGTAGTATGACACCCATAGCGCTGAATATGTTAGCGTCAATACAGCGGTTAGGGAGGAATGGAATTCGCTTGCTTTGCCGACACCCAACTGACATACTCCATCCATGACGCCATGAACATGTCACGCTCACAACCCCACGGCCCTCGCCACTATAGTGCTTTTGGTTTAAACTAAAGAATGCGTTTTTGTGATCAGCGATACATGTGAGAGTAGCTCCGTGCTTCAAGCTGCGAAGCTCTCACATGCCTCACTCACACAAACGCATTTTCCAGCTTATACGAAAAGCACTACACAGTTATGTGCTAGGTTTATAATTGGTCCGTGCTCCAGAAAACCTCATTATTACATTTGTATCCATGGCTACTATACTGGTCTACAGTCTCTAAAACATAGCATGCCATTGTTCCCAGGCCCAAGACTGACGCCCTACAAGGTGCTTGTCCTAGACACTTCGAAACAAGACAAAAATACTACACGATACAACTTCGACGTGGACGACAGCTGGTACCGGATGCTTAGCTTCTCCTCCCTATACGAAGGCTTCGGGACGGAGCACAGTACGACGGAGCATACGATACTCTGTGTCGCGCCAAAGAATGTGATTGCAGTTATCAAAGTCACGTTGAAGATCAATGAGAAGATTATCATCCAGGATTGGGAGCAACGGCAGATGCCTCGGTGAGTTTGAATAGCGAGTTTATGATAATAAGAGCACTGACTTAATATCTTCTAAACATATAAAACAAAATCAGCTTAGTTTTAATGATCGATCACATATTTGATGGATTGGTCTCCGCCCCGAATAGTAGAATAACTGTTAAAGTATCGAAAAATTTACGGTAAATTTTACAGTCTATTTTTATAAATGAAGTTCTTCCGCAATTGGCAGCTCACTCATCATTGACTGTTAGGCGGTACGGAGTCCGCTTGGTCAGCTAGTCTATTTATAGTTATAAAAATGAATATAATAATAATACCTTGGACGCTATTTACACACATATACGCTATACGTTAGTCGTACCAAATCAAATGGCCCGATCGGTTTGTATAATTCCTATTTGGATTTATTCTCCTCAGTCCAGAGGAGGTTTAGATAAGGTTAGCCATAGCCAGGTTTAAGGACGCCCCAGTGGGTTCGTCCTGCCTGGCCGCGGTGCAGGAGTTGTCTCGTCTCTCGCACGCGATACGAACCGGCGCCTCCACGTTGGAACGCGCCAACCTCACCCAGTCGTTGGCGGTGCACTCGGGAGAAATACTGCAGACGCTGGATAGAATGAATGCGCTTACTGTGAGTACTGCTTGGAAAGGGCAATCACAATAGTTTATTGCACCATAAAAAAGTTAACAGTGACAGTTAGGTCGAGTCGGCAGTGACCCTGCCTACGAAGCCAAGGGTCTCGGGTTCGAGTCCCTGTGGGGGCAAATACTTGTTTGATGAGAACAGATGTTTGTACCCTAGTCATGGTTGTTTATCTATCTATGTATTGTTAGAAACCAGAGGCCGAGATGATTTTTAAAAAGAAACGCACTGAAACTGACTGATTATAATTTGAACAGAAATGGACTCTAATAACAATTATCAAAACGAATAAAGATATCGGACAGTGTGACAACAATAATGGCGAGGTGTTGAATCTTTCACGACGACTGGGCAAGTGCCTCGCACGCGGTCTGCGCCTCGCTTTATATAGGCGCGCTGCTGCCCGCCCCACGGCTGCCTGCCGAAGCCGCTAACACGGCCTCTCCTGACACCCTGGCGTCCTCGACAGGACTCTCAGGCAGATCAGGCGTTGAACAGGGCCCAGATGCTGATCCAGGCTGACCTGGTGCAGACGAGGAACCCGGTTGATCAAAGTCTCGCACACCGCTTGGATCAACTTCTTCATCAGTCGGATCTGAAACCACACATATGTACGCAACGTTACAAATTACAGTGGTTGCGAGCAGTTTTACCTGTGTTAGTTTGTTAAGGTTTTGTTTAGTTGCCCATAGCCACACAATAAATGAACTGAAAATAGATAAGTTGAAGCAAATTCATTTATGATTTTATTCAAATCACAAACCAATAGCCCCAGATAGAATAAACAGACCAACATTCATGCACCACAACACCAATGACAGAGGACAGAAGGCTCTCAGTTCAGTCTCCGGCATCGGCATTGAGATCGCTAACTCCAACTCGTAGAAGGTGAAGCGCTGTCTTGGGGCTCATGGGGCACAAGCACAGCAGTGGCGCTCGGTAGGACAGCAATGCTGGCTCCGGCTCGTAGAAGGTGAAGCGCTGTCTTGCGGCTCATGGGGCACAAGCACAGCTGTGGCGCTCGGTACTGCTAGGGCGCGCGCGGTGCTGCTAAGGCGCGCGTGGCTTCTGGAGCGCGCGCGGCTTCTGGGGCGCGCGCTGCTGCTAGGGCGCTCGCGCTCTCCCGCCAACGGGCGCCGGCCGTGGCGGCTGCTGGAGCGCGCGCGGCTGGGCTGGCGGCTGCTGGAGCGCCCGCTGCTGCTAGGACGCGCGCGGCATCTGGAGCGCCCGCGGCTGCTGGGGCGCGCGCTGCTGCTAGGGCGCGCGCGGCATCTGGAGCGCCCGCGGCTGCTGGGGCGCGCGCTGCTGCTAGGGCGCGCGCGGCATCTGGAGCGCCCGAGGCTGCTGGTCGTCATCGGCAAGCAACTTGGCGTTAGCAGACAGCTCATCAGGCCCCGGAGTCATCTGGTTGGCAGCCAAAGTCTTTAATGTCATCTGAAATTACAGTCGACATCAGAACCTATTATGCTAGCATAGCCCTATCACTCAGCTTCTTTCAACGCTTTCATAGTGTCACTCTAACACACCATTTAAAAATAGCACTTTTCAGACATCGGCAACACACTCCTTTCCTTCATGGCAATCATCACCATTTAAAATTACCACTCTTCAGAGATTGGCAAACACTTCTTTCCTTTATGTCATTCATAACACTCCTACGTGATACGTGGTAACCAGAAGTAGCGTAGCGTGCGAAGTGGCGCCCGAAGTGAGGCTGAGGTCCGTCGCGCCGTAGCTCAGGAACTGGCAGCGAGGCAGCAAGGGCCGTCGCGCCGTGGATCGGGAACTGGCAGCGAGGCAGCAAGGGCCGTCGCGCCGAGGCTCAGGAACTGGCAGCGAGGCAGCAAGGGCCGTCGCGCCGAGGCTCAGGAACTGGCAGCGAGGCAGCAAGGGCCGTCGCGCCGAGGCTCAGGAACTGGCAGCGAGGCAGCAAGGGCCGTCGCGCCGAGGCTCAGGAACTGGCAGCGAGGCAGCAAGGGCCGTCGCGCCAAGGTTCTAGAACTGGCAGCGAGGCAGCTTGGGCCGTCGCGCCGTAGCTCAGGAACTGGCAGCGAGGCAGCAAGGGCCGTCACACCGAGGCTCAGGAACTGGCAGCGAGGCAGCAAGGGCCGTCGTGCCGAGGCTCAGGCTGTAGACCGTCGCAACCCGTTGGAGCTCGACTCGATCAACGTGAAGAGAAGGCGTCCCAACTGTCACCCCGGTAACCGACACAGTGTGGGACTTACAACTACTAAGTTTGCCATAAACACTGTTCAGCACCGACGGATACGGGTGCACTCAATGCAACGACCGCACCGGTCCGGTAGGTAGCGCAATCCCATACCGCAAAATAACGTCCCAACTGTCACCCCGGTAACCGAAACAGTGTGGGACTTACAACTACTAAGTTTGCCATAAACACTGTTCAGCACCGACGGATACGGGTGCACTCAATGCAACGACCGCACCGGTCCGGTAGGTAGCGCAATCCCATACCGCAAAATAAACAAAACAGCATTTAGAGGTAGAGGCATTAAGTTGAGCATACCCAGAAAGTGCATACCACGGCAAGGCCCAGCATAATAAAAATCACCCAAGGTATCACCAACCACAACCACATTGCACAGTGATCACCACATATTGTCATAAAGGTAGTCAGTAAGTCTGTAGTCACACATAAGTAAGAGAATAAGTCTACGAAAGGGATAATTAACAAGATAGGTTAAGGGAGTTTGCAATTATGTACTTTCCTATTACAGTGACACAGTACCATGTGGATCAAAAATCTATGGGCTCTCACATTCGAAGAAAGCGGCACACGTCTCGGGACACCACTCTCCTCGCCAACACTGCATAACTTAAGCACATATTTGAGTGCTAATGTTATACTAAACCAGGCTCACAGCCTCCAGGCCCCACGGCCTCCAGGTACTCAGTCTCCAGGCCCACGGCCTCCAGGCTTATAGCAGAGGCCCAATTTTCCGCTTGCTATAGCCCCCGTGACAAAAGTCACGCCAGATTAGTATCTGCAGACGGTTGCACCGTCTCATATAGCCGGGAACACCCGCTGCCCAGTCATAGCATCCTTTATCCGCTACGGCTCGCCGACGCCCTCGAAGAAAGCTGCGCAGGCGTCTGGTGTCCACTCGCCACGCCACAGCACCATGTGCTGCTGTACCCGTCAGCAGTTCAAGCTCGTAGCGGTGGTGAGGCAGCTCCTGCACGACCTTGTAAGGGCTGCTCGGAGTCCAGGCTTGCCAGCACTCTGCGAATTTTTAGAGACAAAACCAAAGTCACCATTAGAAAACGTCTTAGGTTCCTTACGACCTTCATTAGCATGCGCATTCTGTCGCCGCTGATTGGCAACGAGCAACTCTGTTGCACGCTGTCGACTCAATGTAGTCAGTTACAATAGTGAAGCCTACACCCACAACATAGGGCCTCTAATGCTGCAGAGCTCGCAGCGTACTTCCTTTCCACACCTTGTAATAACTTACTGTAGTAGGAAACTCCACCATATCTTCGCGCGAAACCTGCTATTCCGGTCTCTAATTGAAATTAATTCTTTTCCGAGTGAGTGCAGCAATGCATTCGGTTTTCTGAACAAAATCACAACTTTATCATGGCTCGGCCGTACCTGACCCTCGCTAATAGTCATGCCTGCCAAAACATTCAATATCCTTCGCTAGGAAGGGACATTATTATTAGAACCACTGTATATTGAAGTACTCGAACCTCCCCATGTATTCTTCCTAGATTGCCTATTACAGGAAGCTTGCCTGTGTCCTGACTGTCCCACAACATGTGAAAATCATCATCTTCAAAACTTGCGCTTTCTACAAAACGCAACGGGTTTGCCTTTCGTGGGGATCATACTTTGTGACGTACTAGTACGAACGGTAGACGGAATATTTTTATGCACCCTAGGCTTGACATAGATTGAGCAAAAATCTACTAGGTTACTTGGATGTAGTTTTGTGTCTGTGGCTGCTATTCTAAGTAAAAAGGCACTGCACTATCGCCGAAATCATTCATAGTCACTCCAATTGTTTTGTGATAAGGCGCGATCTACCTTCTCACACAAATCCTCAATATTATGAAAACTATAGATGTAAAAATTATGGTTTTGATCTCATCGTAGATAACAATCGCCCGAATCGCATCCACAAATTGTTCTGCCATCGAACTATTTGTGTCAGCATAAATACCTCGCTAGTATTCACGTTTGTATGAATACTTTCCGACACAGCCCCAGCAGGCCCGCAGACTCGAGGCACGTGCGGAAGTGTGGAGTGTCACGCATCGAGCCAACTCAGGTGCATGACGCCATGCTGGCGGCGGCGGCAGTGGGTCGCGCGCCAAAATTGTTTGCGGGAGGCGCCATCGACGGGTAGAATTGAGCCACGGGTCCAACTATTTTGCGTTTTTCTAACGCACAGTGACGAGCCAAGATCGCAGACATTTCCTGTCGCAACTGGCCTTCAGGAGTACGCTCCTTGTATCGTTTTCACTTTTCACATTAAAAGGTCGTTCACGTGAACGACTACTTTCACGGCGGCTACGACGTTGTTCACAATCCGACATCTTTCACTCGTACAATTTAAAATGTATGTAGGCGTGTGGGATAGAATCACAGGAATAGTATCCCACTACTGATGTTAGGAACCAGAAGCCGAGATGATTTTTAAAAAGAAACACACTGAAACTGACTGATTATAATTTGAACAGAAATGGACTCTAATAACAATTATCAAAACGAATAAAGATATCGGACAGTGTGACAACAATAATGGCGAGGTGTTGAATCTTTCACGACGACTGGGCAAGTGCCTCGCACGCGGTCTGCGCCTCGCTTTATATAGGCGCGCTGCTGCCCGCCCCACGGCTGCCTGCCGAAGCCGCTAACAGTATAATATTTATCTATATAAGTATGTGTATCGTTGTCTAGTATCCGAGATACAGGGAATCCTAGTTTAGGGCTGATCAATGTGTGTAAATAGTGTCCAAGGTATTACATCAAATGGAAAATACTTGTACAACGGCGAGAATATACAAGGTGTAACAGAATAGTGTAGTCATTTTTAAGAGGTTGTTAGGGACATCATTCTGAATATATTTTACTACGAAATGAGCAAGTTTATGATATTAGCAAATTAATTTTTACCTCTGCATACATATTGGGCGGTCAGCCGATTTATACGGAGAAGTGAAAAATATAGTTGCTCTGATCAAATCGGTTTCAAACTGCTCAGAAAAAATTCCCTAACTACCCCTTAAAATATGACTACAGATAAAGGGGGCTAATTGGAATTGAGGGGCTAATTGAAACTCAGAAGATGCAGCGAAATCTCTGCATTATGTATTAGTTCCAATTAGCCCCTCAAATCCAATTAGCCCCCTTTTACCGGTATATGTTTTTATTACACCCGTTTTTACTTCTTTCTTTCCTTCCATCTTGGACCAGATGAACTCCTGCTTGTTACCTATTAGATAAGATAAGATAAGGTTTATTTCATATTTTTTTTATAAATATTACAGTCAAGGGGTATCCTTTTAAGTATAAAATAATTTGCCAAGAGACTCGCATTCTTCCACAGTGACATAGTTCGAATTGGAAACGAACTAACATAAACTAAGTCTACAAATGTTTAATAAAATGTTATTTAAATAAGTAAAGCATATACTATAGTAGTTTATTTGACTGCTACATAATGGAGGGCATTAATACTCGAGAGTTTTAATGCCTAATTATGTACAGTTACATACACTAGTTTATCTACACACATATCATAAGCTCTCTTTGATGTGTTCAGGAACCGCATGTTTGACCGGCATTGTGGCTCTGCAGTTATTTCGTCGGCGTTCGAAATTTGAATGTCAGTACCAACTTCACAGACTGGGGCGGGCGACGGCGTTCGAAATTTTAATGACATGATATGCAGAAAAATTACACATTATGGTCATAATGTGTAATTTTTCAGATAAGAAATTAGTTTTTACCAAGTATTTTAACATTATGCTGATCGTAACGTGCGGTTTTTGTACGCAGTAAAGAGGGTTTATGATACGTGTGTAGATAAAAATACTTAAACAACAAAGCATAACAAAGTTTAGGTTTAATGGTTTTATACATTAAGTAGTGCTGCCTGTAATCAGCAACAGCCTATATTAGATGTTCTACATCCAATTTGTAAGCCCACTATCAGCCCACACATGGAGCTATTGAAAAGAAACCTATAAGTAGCGTGAATTACCTACTAGACTTGCATTACCATGCAATCCTGTAGATTGAAAGTAAACAAAGAATGTCATTTGTAACGTTGTAAGTTACCGTTGTCTTCACTCTATCATTAACTGGTCTTATTTTGAATTTAAGTAGTAATTCTCTTAATAAAACTGCCAAATGAGGCTGGTAATCACAGTATTAATTTTCACGCGCTGTACTAGCAGCATTCCACTGTTGACAGCTCGCTCGCTCTGCTGTGATTGGCCCGTTTTAAACTGACCAGCCGTGACCGCAACTTGACTTTGCGGCGCCGGCGTCATTCCGAAAACTCACTCGGCACTGTGCGCACGTCCGTCCTGCTGGCGCTCTGTAACGGTCCCTTTTTACCGTA
The DNA here is from genome assembly GCA_949825045.1 of Argyresthia goedartella. Classification (NCBI taxonomy): domain Eukaryota; kingdom Metazoa; phylum Arthropoda; class Insecta; order Lepidoptera; family Argyresthiidae; genus Argyresthia; species Argyresthia goedartella. Next base: position 16,361,251 of record OX463824.1, on the reverse strand, counting down.
CGCCGACGAGCGACTCTAAGCAGTGGTTAGAGTCTAGTAGTTACGTTTTAGTTTTGTCTGTGCTTCATATTAACCCCGATTGAGGTGAGTGGTGAAAGATACTGTTTTAAAATCATCTTACCGTTAGGTACTTTCGGGCTTACTCATTTGTGTCCAGAATCATCTCATTTCATTTATTGCTTGTTGCGTTTTATTCCTTTTAGACTCGCTAATTATTATTTCGCGATATTCACATCGCATTGTAACGCAAATTGCTACCCGCTTTTAGACACGCGTTAGTGTGTCTTGGCTTCTTATAGAATGTCTGGAAAATATGTTCAGCTTACTAAATTATACTAGCTACCTTTTTGTGTGGAAATTGTGGATTGTTACCGGCAGATTTCATATTTGGGCATTTCATAAAATGTCCGGATTGTTTGCATAATGTCCCAAGTGAGGTCTGCCGATAAACAAATAAATATCCTTTTTTCATATATAGAAATAATTAATGTTACCGGCAGATTGCACATTTGGACATTTTGTAGAATGTCCGATTATTTGTAAAATGTCCCAAGTGGGGTCTGCCGATAACAAATATGAATGCTTGCTTGTTTTTATTCCTAGCACTGTATTTTCCTTTGTATATGTAACTCCGTTCTGATTGTTACCACCACGACAACACTATTCTTTTCTTGGCGGGTGGAGCATTCGGACGGAGTGCAGTAACAGATGTTAAAGGAGGAACGGTTTCGAATTCCAGTTCGGGGTTCCTGGCACCTCTTCGGGATCACCGCTTTTCCTGACTACCCTACGGTTTCCCGGTTCCTGACACCGCTTCGGGCTAACCTGCTTCCCTGCTCCGGCTGCATTCGGACCGTTACTTCTCCGACGTCAGCGGCACTCCGACTACGGCAAAACCCGCAGGGAAGATTCGTTGCTGCGTAACCAGGGTCAGACTACATTTGGAGAACCCACGTTAAATAAAATTTCTTGTTGGCTACCTATTTGGAATTTTTTTATTCCTCTCCAAGTAGGGACGTCACAGTGGCGCCCATAACGTGGTTAGTCTGGCCTTGCTTACGCTGTAAGTAGTTAGTTGTTTGTGTGTGCGTGTTTTTGTAAACGTTTACCTGTGTTGTAATTTTGGTTTTGCTTAGCAACTTCTGTGTACGTGGTTATTATTCAAACTTTTAAATTGTAGTGTTTTTTTTCAAATTCCTACGTTGGTTTTAATTTCTCGTTCTCTTATAAAAAAATTAACCACCTACCCACTAGTTGCAATATTTTTATTTGCAGTTTTAACATATATATTTTTTTCTACATCGTCATTCACTTCATTCATACCGTCAAAACCTAACGTACATAAATCATTTTGTAACAGAACGGAGACTAATTAGTAGCGTCATTTTCAATTCCTTGATTTCTCTTCCTGTGCTGTCCCGGGAAATCAAAAAAAGAATACGGCAGTTGCATTTCCTCCTGTGCATGTCGTAAGAGGCGACTAAAGGAATCAGTACACTTTCACTACTCATCTCTTTGCTATTTATTATTTGAGCTGCATCATGTCTTTTCAAATTAAGTTTCTCTCTCTAAACAAAGCAGAACTGGAGTACGAAGTTGCCATCAGAGGTGAAAACCCAGGCACTACCGTAGAAATTTTACGTAAACAAATAACTAAACTTGTGACAGAATACCCGTCAGAGGACGTTCTGTTATCTCACCTTGAACCTAAGGACGACTTACTTGCAGTCGTCAAAATCTTGGACAAAGTGCAATCTACTCTTGACGGACCTGCACCAGATAGATCCTCTCTTCTTAGGACACAAAATCTGATGCACCATGTCTATCACAGATTAAGTCGGGTACCTACGGATGAAAAGTTCGAAACGGGCCATGATCAACTGTCCGAAAATATACAAACCCGTATGTCACACTTTCGCGAGCCACCAACGATTACCACACACACACTAGCACCCGAATTTGCTTACAAGCCATGTAAGACGAAATCTGACAACCATGTCTCTGCGATCGCTCCTGCAACAACTGTAAAGTCAAATAACTTTTGTCTAAGATGCCGCTCTAACACTCACAATCTTCGTCAGTGTAAGGTTAGTCGTGACGTCATCGTCTGTTTTGGGTGCGGTAATAAAGGTGTAAAGAAACCTGAATGCCCTAAATGTACTCCTACCGTTCAAAAAAACTAATTAGCCAGAATTGGGACGGTTCTAAGGGTCATTTCGATAGAGTAGATTTTGAAAAATGGCTACAAACCCTTAGAAACTTCTTCTCTAGTTTCAGAGTCGCCTCAATTCTGGATAGTAAACCAACAAAGGACAGTAGACCCTATATTTCCGTTAGAATCGGGGACATCCCTGCTTCTGGTCTACTCGATTCTGGATCTGCTGTCACTATTCTCGGCAATGATTCTCATAAATTATTGTCGGACCATGGTCTAAAAGTATTTACCGATGATTGTATCTCCGTGACTGCTGCTGGAGGCCAGTCCCTTCAAAGTATTGGCTACATCAATCTTCCCATTCACTTTGAAGAACAATTCCACATTATTAAGGGTTACGTGTTACCAAATGTGGACAGCCCACTTATCCTAGGCATTGACTTTTGGCGGATTTTCAATATTTGTCCCAAATACTTAGGTAGCATCACCTTGTCCAACTCTTCTTTGGCAGAAATAAGTATCGACAAAAATGAGACTTTTATACAGTCTTACGATAATCTCTCTGATTCACAAAAGTCCACAGCCGATTCAATTGTCAGTCAATTCCAGGAAATCTCCACTGACAGTATGGGCCTTGGTAGAACTAGTCTTATAACTCACCATATCGATACTGGTGACTCTCAACCTATAAGACAACGTTACTATCGAATGTCACCTGAGAAGCAGCGAATTTTGGTAGAGCAAGTCGACGAAATGCTAGCGTTAGATGTAGTTGAACCTTGCGAGAGCGCTTGGTCGTCCCCTGTCCTCATTGTCTATAAAAAGAATGGACAACCTCGCTTTTGCCTCGACAGCCGTAAACTGAATTCGGTCACAAAAAAGGACGCATATAACCTACCCTATATAACTGAAATATTAGACAACCTACGCGATGCAAAATTCTTATCTAGCGTAGATTTGTCGAAAGCGTTCTGGCAAATTCCAATAGCTCCAGAAGATCAAGACAAAACTGCATTCTATGTTCCAGGCAGAGGAACTCTCCGTTTTAAGACCACTGCTTTCGGTCTCACCAATGCCCCTGCCACTCAACAAAGGCTTGTCGATCTTCTGTTCGGGAATTTTGATCTAAAGGCGTTCGCATATTTAGATGATATTATTATCATCAGCAGCAGCTTTGAGGAACACGTGTCCTTACTACTAGGCGTGCTGCATAAATTAAAACAAGCGAACTTATCCATCAACCTTGAAAAATGCAAGTTCTTCAGAAATGAGTTGAAGTACTTGGGTTATGTTGTGGATGCGCATGGCCTTCGCACTGATCCTGAAAAAGTCGAGGCTATCCTTAATTTCCCAACACCCACAAAAAAAAAAGATCTTAAACGCTTCCTTGGAACAGCCACGTGGTACCGCCGTTTCGTCCCCAACTTTAGCACTATTGCCGGACCACTCAACCAGCTGACTTCAAGTAAGAAGAACGCACCCAAGTTTCAGTGGACAACTGAAGCTGATGATGCTTTTAATAAGCTAAAAGAGTGTCTTGTATCAGCCCCGGTTCTCTCTTGTCCCAATTACGATTTACCGTTCGAAGTACACACTGATGCGAGCAATTTTGGGATTGGTGCCATGCTCACACAAACGATTGATGGTAAAGAACATCCGATTGCATACATGAGTAGGGCGTTGTCGGGATCTGAGAAGAACTACAGTATAACCGAGAGGGAGACGCTAGCAGTTTTAACCGCTCTAGAACACTGGCGGTGTTACTTGGAAAACGGAAAAACCTTTACCGTTTACACCGACCACTCCGCGCTCAAATGGTTCTTGTCACTGGACAACCCTACCGGAAGACTAGCACGCTGGTGTGTGAGGTTGTCTGCCTTTAATTTCGAACTTAAACATCGTCGTGGGGTCGATAATGTCATTCCAGATGCACTATCTCGTGCTTTCCCATGTGCTTCTATCAGTACGGTCAACTCTAATTTGACTACTACTGACACATGGTACAAAAACATTTATAACGGTTGTTTAGAAAAGCCGAACCTCTTTCCTAACTACTTGATCGAAGGTGGTGCTCTCTATCGCCACTCCAAAAATAAGTGCGAAATGATTTCGGAGTTTTCCTGGAAGGAAGTGGTGCCGAAAGAATTGCGTGACAGCGTCATAGAGGAGAATCATGCTGACCCTACTGCTGCTCACTTGGGTATTTTCAAGACCTATCGACGCTTACTTCTTCGATACTACTGGCCGGGCATGCACCAAGACGTCGTACGTTTTGTTGGTTCTTGTTCAAAATGTCTCACTTACAAACCACAAAACCATCCGACGCTGGGTACGATGGGTCGACCTAAACAATGCTCACGGCCGTTTCAAATGATATCCATTGATTTCATAGGTCCACTTCCGGTCAGTCGAAAGCAGAATAGTTATATTTTGGTCGTAACATGTTGCTTCTCAAAATATTGCCTTATTTTTCCCATGCGACGCGCTACTTCGGAAGCTGTCGTCAAGGCTCTGGAGGACTCTGTGTTTCTGGTCCACGGAATCCCACAGACAATATTCCTTGACAATGGTACCCAGTTTATTAGCTCGGTAACAAATACCCTCTTTAAGAAATACAAGATACCTAACGTATTCTTCTCTCCGAGATATACTCCGCAAGTAAACACTGTCGAGCGCTATAACAAAACAATAGTTACATGTATTTCCACCTACGTGGACAATGACCACAGAACCTGGGACACTAATATTCCCAAAATACAGTATGCCATTAACAACTCCGTCAATGAAGCAACTGGCTACACTCCATCGTTCCTCGTGTACGGACGAGAAACGGTTACTTGTGGTTCTCATTATACAGATAACGATCTGGGTGAGGAACTACTATTTCTGCCACGCGACATTTACGCTGAAAATCTGGGTCACCTGTCAAAATATTTTGATAAGGTACAGGCATCTCTTTGGCACGCACATAAAAAAAATACGGCGCACTATAATCTTAGGCGGAAAGAGGCAGAATTCAGCGTAGGCGACATTGTCCTAAAACGTGCTTATGTCTTGAGTGATAAAGACAAGTACTTTAGTAAAAAGTTAGCGCCCAAATATACCAAATGTCGCGTCTCCGCTAAGAAATCACCCTTGGTATACATTTTAGAGGATATGACGGGAAAGGACTTAGGCACCTGGCATGTTAAGGATCTAAAACTAGTTAAGAATATTTAGAATTAGGTTTTGGATTTTCATTACGTATGAAAACCCTTTACTGGGCGAGGGGGTATTGTAACGTTGTAAGTTACCGTTGTCTTCACTCTATCATTAACTGGTCTTATTTTGAATTTAAGTAGTAATTCTCTTAATAAAACTGCCAAATGAGGCTGGTAATCACAGTATTAATTTTCACGCGCTGTACTAGCAGCATTCCACTGTTGACAGCTCGCTCGCTCTGCTGTGATTGGCCCGTTTTAAACTGACCAGCCGTGACCGCAACTTGACTTTGCGGCGCCGGCGTCATTCCGAAAACTCACTCGGCACTGTGCGCACGTCCGTCCTGCTGGCGCTCTGTAACGGTCCCTTTTTACCGTACGCCGACGAGCGACTCTAAGCAGTGGTTAGAGTCTAGTAGTTACGTTTTAGTTTTGTCTGTGCTTCATATTAACCCCGATTGAGGTGAGTGGTGAAAGATACTGTTTTAAAATCATCTTACCGTTAGGTACTTTCGGGCTTACTCATTTGTGTCCAGAATCATCTCATTTCATTTATTGCTTGTTGCGTTTTATTCCTTTTAGACTCGCTAATTATTATTTCGCGATATTCACATCGCATTGTAACGCAAATTGCTACCCGCTTTTAGACACGCGTTAGTGTGTCTTGGCTTCTTATAGAATGTCTGGAAAATATGTTCAGCTTACTAAATTATACTAGCTACCTTTTTGTGTGGAAATTGTGGATTGTTACCGGCAGATTTCATATTTGGGCATTTCATAAAATGTCCGGATTGTTTGCATAATGTCCCAAGTGAGGTCTGCCGATAAACAAATAAATATCCTTTTTTCATATATAGAAATAATTAATGTTACCGGCAGATTGCACATTTGGACATTTTGTAGAATGTCCGATTATTTGTAAAATGTCCCAAGTGGGGTCTGCCGATAACAAATATGAATGCTTGCTTGTTTTTATTCCTAGCACTGTATTTTCCTTTGTATATGTAACTCCGTTCTGATTGTTACCACCACGACAACACTATTCTTTTCTTGGCGGGTGGAGCATTCGGACGGAGTGCAGTAACAGATGTTAAAGGAGGAACGGTTTCGAATTCCAGTTCGGGGTTCCTGGCACCTCTTCGGGATCACCGCTTTTCCTGACTACCCTACGGTTTCCCGGTTCCTGACACCGCTTCGGGCTAACCTGCTTCCCTGCTCCGGCTGCATTCGGACCGTTACTTCTCCGACGTCAGCGGCACTCCGACTACGGCAAAACCCGCAGGGAAGATTCGTTGCTGCGTAACCAGGGTCAGACTACATTTGGAGAACCCACGTTAAATAAAATTTCTTGTTGGCTACCTATTTGGAATTTTTTTATTCCTCTCCAAGTAGGGACGTCACACATTGGCCAGTAAAAAACCATTAATTTGACGTTCACATCATGATTTGGTTTGCTGGAAGAGATCTCTTATTAGAGATAAGCTCGCCTTTGTACACTATTTTTATGTAAGTCTTGTTGTCCATATATTAGTTGTGTGCAATAAAGAAATTATGAATTATGAATCATATAGGTATTTATTTATTGTTTCTCGTCTTTGATTCAGGACGTATGCGTCAGTAACCTGATTTACCGACCGGTTTAGTTCCTTACCAGAACCTCCGTTCGCAGAGGGCCTTAATTCTCAAAACTTACGTTACGTAACTTCAATTTCTGCATTACAGAAAGAACTAGAAACAGTCAAGAAGAGCACCAACATAGCAAACTTCAAGACATAATTCGCGGTCGTCTACAAACCAAGCAAGCCGAGAGGAAGCGAGACAGATGTAGGCGGCTTCTTTCGTTTGAAAGCCTCGCCCTCTACCCCGACTATCAACGCCGCCTGCTGGTGTTGCGAGAACTAAACTACATTGACGAACATGACAGCGTCATCCTAAAAGGCAGAGTAGCTTGCGGCATGGGTACCCGTTGGTAGCTCGTTAGCTGATAACCTCGGAACTGGTATTCCGCAATGTATTCACGGATAAGAATCCGGCGGAGATTGCCGCGCTGCTGAGCGGTTTCGTGTTCCAGGCAAGAACGCAGATTACGCCGACGCTGACTGATAAGTTGACGGAGGGCGTGAAGGTGATTGAGTAAATCAACGATGAGCTGCTTGGGATTGAGTCAAAGTATTTGGTAGGTAAACCGACATCCACATACACATATCATAATTAGACATTGCTTTAGCCATTCAGGTTTTCGCATTTATAACCAAGCCAAGATGTATTATCCTTCAGTCCAATTAAGGGTTAAAATTTACAAGAAACACAAACAGTCTTCTGTCTACCACTTTCAAGCTCCATCATCAGGTGGTGATGATGAAAAAAAAAACGAAATGAACAGATCTTATCTATGTGAATCTTTAACCCTCATAATTTGCTCTCATATGATCCTTCATAACAAGGCAAAGTAGTACTATTGTAGATATTTACTCTTATAAGTTAAAGTTTCTTGAATGTTACAAGTTAAAAAGTTATTAGAGTTAAGCATTAGTAGTTTAGAAAGAAGGAGATTGCCATCGACAACAACTCGATAATGAAATTAAGTTTTAAATTATTGAATCTGATCATTAATGGACACAAGTTACACTCAACCTGCATTGAATTAATTGGAGATGAATTAAAGGCTCCTAAGATTAATCTTAAATTTATATTTTGGATCTTTTCAAGTTTATCTTATTTTATTATATTTTGGATCTATACAATAACAGAAAAAACCATAGTCAAAGTGACTTCTTACAAGGGCTTTGGTTGGCACCCCAATGGCTGCCAACCAAAGATCTTAAAGTGTTGGTAGCTCTTAAAGCTCGTTCCGTTATGCAATCAACATATCTACACCATGAGAGATTCTGTGTAAAAACCACACCCAAAAATTTTACTTGAGATTGAATTGGTAATAAGTTATTGTCATATTGTAGCTTAACTCAGATGACTTTTTTCTTTGAGAATAAGACTACTTTACTTTTAGCTGGACTAATTTCTAGATTTAAATATTGAACGTAACTATGTAATTTTTCCAGTGCTAAATTTAATTTTTGAGTTGTGTGTGTGATGTTATTACCACTGCAACAAATAGCCAAATCATCGCCAAACTGTAAGCTGCTGGCTTCTGTTCCTAACATTTCATTGAGCCTGTGGATGTAGAGAATATACAATAAAGGGCTCTAAATGCCACCTTGACAGACGCCTTTAGTTGACAATCTAGGCCCAAAAATATTATTGCAACTCATCTTAACATAAACTTCTCTTCCACTGATAAACTCATAAATCCACCTAACACATTTTTCAGGTATTCCCAAAGAAGAAAGAATGGTACATAAAACAGAATGATTAATGTTATTGAATGCTCCTACAATATCGAAAAAAATACAGACAAGATGTTTATTACTGTTAACCGCAGCGTCAGCATCATGGAAGAGATGCCCTATACTTTCTCTTGCTGACCGACCGCGACGAAACCCGAACTGATTTATTGGAAGAATATGATTGGATTCAATATAAAACTCAAGATGTTGTTTCATAAGTTGCTCAAAAAGTTTACCTGCACAAGATGTTAATGCAATGGGACGGTAAGAGTCTGCATCATTTGGATCTTTTCCTGCTTTTAGTATTGGAACCAAGCAATCTTGTTTCCACTCTTTTGGAATTATTGATTATTCCCAGAGTAAATGTAAAATATTTAAAAATTTCACAAGGCAATCTGTTTCCAGTTTTTGAAACATTTTTTTAAGAAATACAATCTAAACCAAAGGTTGTGTCTTTACGTCACTTGATAGCTGCTTTTAACTCATCTATGGTGAAGGGATTGATAATGTAACTATTGGTGGGGTTTACGGAAGAAGTATTATTTATTTGCATTGGTTGTGAAACAAAGTCAGGTGTATATTTCCTTAAAAAGTTATTTATCCAAAATATTTCATTATTATTATTTAGTTTCGTACTTTTACTGTAGGATTTATTAAATTTACGCATAGTTTTCCAAATTTTAGAAATTGGAGTGGATCTATATATTTCAGTACAGTATTCCTTTTAACTATTTAATCTTTCTAATTTAATAACAAGTTTTTTCTCAGCCTGCATTTTTTTAAATTAATATAGTTTAAATCACTAGGATCTTGTTTAAATATAATAAAAGCTTCCTTACTTTTTTGAACTGCATTAGCATACTTTTCATTCCATCATGGCAGAGGAGGATGCCGGTATTTAAAATTGCTTCCTGTCTGTTTCGAGCTATTATTATTCATATTTGAATTTTGGGCCTGACTTCTAAACATCGATTGATAAATAGCTTTATGAATGATATCACAATAGTCTAGAGGATCGTTATGGTTAATAATAAATTCTTTAAGCATAGTGTTGGCGAGCTTTGAAAACTTATTCCAATTTACTAGCCGTAGATTAGGTCTTTTGAGTCCAGCTGTGTTATTTTGAGAAATAAAGTTGTTTGTAGAAGAATCAGTGATAGTGTACGAGAGTACGTCAGAATTTAGCAGTCCGGTGATCTTAGTAAAGAAGAAGAATGGCGACGACCGGATGTGTATCGATTACAGGGAACTAAACAGCAATACGGTCCCTGTCAAGTTTCCACTACCAATAATATCTGACCAAATAGATAGATTGTCAGACGCTGTGTTGTTTATATGTCTTGACATGGCACAAGGCTTTCATCAAATTCCTGTAGAAGAAGAATCGATCCACAAAACCGCTTTCATAACGCCTAATGGCTTGTATGAATACGTTATGATGCCGTTTGGGCTGATGAATGCCCCCGCTGTCTATCAACGTTCTATAATGACAGAACTGCGTCCATTGCTTAATGACATACTAATATACATTGATGACGTGCTTATCAAATGTCAGAATTTTGGAGAAGGTCTACAGATGCTCGATAAAGTTTTGTCAATTTTACATGATGCTGGGTTTTCAGTAAATCCTAAAAAATGTTCTTTCTTCAAAGAGAAGATCGAGTATCTTGGAAATGTGATTTCTGGTGGGACTGTGAGACCAAGTCCGCGAAAAATTGAGGCCCTAGAAAAGTCTCCTGTGCCCCAAACAGTTAAACAGGTCCGGCAGTTCTGTGGTTTGGCGAGCTACTTTCGGAGATTCATCCCAGCATTCTCGGAGCGAATGATACCTTTATACAACCTGACCAAGAAAGACTCAAAATTTGAATGGACAGCCGAATGTGAAAGCGCTAGGCTGGACGTCATACGAAGACTAACATCAACCCCAGTCCTTCAGATCTTCCAGGAAGGCTTGCCTATAGAACTACATACAGATGCAAGCAGTACAGGTCTGGGAGCCGTTCTAATTCAAATAAAAGATGAACGTCAGCATGTAGTGGCTTATATGAGCTTGAGAACAACAGTACCAGAGAGTCACTACCATTCTTATGAGTTAGAGACGCTTGCCATAGTCCGAGCAGTCAAACATTTCAGGCAATACGTTTACGGACGATCTTTCACGATAATTACTGACTGCAATGCCATTAAAGCGTCTACCACGAAGCATGAATTACTACCCAGGATTCACAGATGGATGGCATACCTCCAGCACTATGACTTTAAGATTGAATATCGTCAAGGATCTCGGATGAAACACGCTGATTTCTTTAGTCGTAATCCGGTGGCGTGTATCAATCTCGCAAACAGTACTGAGTCATGGCTCAAGGTAGAACAAAGACGTGACCGAGAGTTATCTGGCATTATCAAAAAATTGGAACGCGGAGAAGAATTGAGCGAATACCGTTTGAGTGACATGGTTTTGCAAAGAAAGCAAACCGATGAGTTTGAGCCAGGGCAAGGTAGTTGGAAGAAAGTAGTCCCAAAATCTTATCAATGGAGTATGATCAATGCTTACCATAGCTCACTTAAACATTTTGGATGGGAAAAGACGCTTTCAAAACTGCGTGAAGAATACTGGTTTCCTGAGATGTCCAGCACAGTTAGAAAATTTGTGGATAACTGTGTTATTTGCAAGACTAGTAAGGGACCTTCAGGAGCTAGGCAGGTGCAAATGCATCCGATTGCAAAGGAGCCAATTCCTTTTCACACAATACATATTGACATGACGGGAAGATTGACCAAAAGAAATGGCAAACATGAATACGTTGTCGTAGCCATTGACGCCTATACCAAGTATACAATGCTTACTTATGCTACTGACAAAACAGCAAGATCTATGCTCTCAGTGCTAAAGAAGGTTGTGGGACTATTTGGAGCCCCAAAACAAATCATCAGCGATCAAGACACAGCTTTTAAGGCGGAATTTGAGGAATACTGCACACAGTTTGGAATCATACAACATTTTATTGCACCTGGAGCAAGCCGTGCCAATGGCCAAGTAGAGCGAATGATGGCTGTGGTGAAAAATGGACTGACGATAATTCGCAACTATGAAACAAATGACTGGAAGAAAAGCCTGGATGCTTTACAATTAGCCATCAATTGTACGAAAAATAAGACCACCAATGTAAGTCCACTAAAAGCTTTGACAGGAAGACAATGTGCAGTTCCGTCCGAACTTATTTCATTGATTGACGAAGCAGAAGGAACCGTAGATCGAGAGAAGTTGGATAAATACATACAAAAAAGGATAGAGGATAAAGGAAAGGAAGACAAGACACGAGTCGACAAGGGTAAAGCTCAAGTAAAACGATTTCAGAAAGGAGATATTGTTCTTTTTAGAACAAATCCCAGATGCCAAATTGGACTGGATCTAAAGTACCCAGATGCTTATGTAATATGGAAGATATTACCTAACGACCGTTACTATATCAAGAAGATTACTGGCAGAGGCAGACCAAAGAAAGCTGCTCATGATCAACTACGTGTGGCGCCAAAATTGGTTCAAAACACAAACCAGGAACCCGTGTCGGCGATAGATGAACACCCAGATGAAGTCGATGACAGATTGTTAGATGGTGAAGTGGGGTCTACACCTATTGAGTTGGGACCAGTTGATTAATTGAAGTCAGATGAAACCATGACAATAACAATGGATAAGGGTGAGTGTTGACAAACGTTTGTTCTAGAGATTACATTGATTTGTACTTAGGGCGTAATTGTTGGATGTATTGTGTGTGCAGTTGAGGACAGAGGCCACCTAAAGAAGTTTTGTTTTAGTTAGTTGAGGACAGGGGCCTCCTAACGCTGTTTATGTAAATTAGTTGAGGACAGGGGCCTCCTAATGCTGTTCTGTGTAAATTAGTTGAGGACAGGGGCCTCCTAATGCTGTAATGTGTGAATTAGTCGAGGACAGGGGCCTCCTAATGCTATTATGTGTGAATTAGTCGAGGACAGGGGCCTCCTAATACTGTAATTTGTGAATTAGTCGAGGACAGGGGCCTCCTAATGCTATTATGTGTGAATTAGTCGAGGACAGGGGCCTCCTAATATTCTTGTGTGAATTAGTCGAGGACAGGGCCTCCTAATACTATTATGTGCGAATTATTCGAGGACAGAGGCTTTCTAATGTTGAAGTGTGAATTAGATGAGAACAGGTGCCTCCTAATTATGTTTTGTTTGAATTAGCTGAGGATAGGAGCCTCTTAATGATGTTGTGTAAGTTAGTTGAGGACAGGGGCCTCCTAACGGTGTAGTGATGGTTTGAGATAAGGAGTCAAACCTCTTATTAAATATTTCAAGTGAAAATTGATAATAATGATCATGGTCCTGGTCCTGGTCTCTTATGTGAAGTTGAGTTTAGTTACTTCTTTATTTGAGACTGTGATAATTTTGAAAAATCCTGGTCATGAAAGGCCGAGTAGTAAAGCCCAGGTTGTATGTGGGCAAATGATTTTGTGGAAACTTTTATTTTCAGAGCATGTCGAGCGCGACCTGCGGCAGGGTGGCCGTGTCGGCGCAAGCGCATTTGATTATTCGATCATTTAAAATTGAATCGATTCCTACAACGATTGAGTGAACCACGAACGCACCCAGACTGACAGATGACATTTGGCGGCATGAAACTGTGGTTGTAAATGTGACGTGAGCCAATGAGAAGGCAGCGCGCCAGGCGTCGACCAATCAGAACGATCCGTGGATCAGGTGATACACTGGGGGTGGTGCTCCGTGGGCGATTGGGCGCGAGAGAGAAGAGGCAGAATGAGTCCGACCGGCGCCAACTCAGTGTGTCAATAATTGTGTGTGAATCACGACTGAACCACAAAATATAATAAGTAATTATCGGTGATAAATAATTGTGTCTAATTTACGGATTACTATGGATAGTGAAGACGAGGATCAAGGCAGGTCGTCTCCTATCCTACCTGTCAGGTCACGCGCCGATATATAGTTTTTTTTTTCTCACAAATGTTTTTTCAAGAAGTGAAATTCTGTAACAAATCATCTTTAACTTGCAATAAAAAAAACTAAACGAGGCTTTTTTCATGACAGTTTTTAAAAAAAGTTCGCTGGTCTATCTATTGTCTTCTTTCTAATAATGTACAATAATGCCATAAAAATCATGACTAAGTTCATTAATTTGCCTACTTTGTATCGGTCGGGCGGTAGCATTCAGCTGATATTCGACAGGTCTGTAAGAATAAACATGATTTTTTAGGTAGGAAGAAATTTTCAATTGTTCTTTAATCACAAAAATACATTTACATATTTATAAAAAAAAAAAAACTTGCTCGAATTGCCGACCTTCATTGCGTATGCACGCGTATCATCGATTCCTTATTTCTACAGTGGTAGTTCGTAAGCGAATTCCCTCTTTAATTACGGCGAATGCTGATTGTATCCGTTGGGAAAAAACTTCTCTAAATTCGAATTCCGTAGCGTAGACTAACTCTTTCGCCCGTCCCCAGATGTAGAAGTGCAAAGGGGTCAGGTCTAGAGAACGTGGAGGCCATGGAATAGGTCCATCCCTCCCTATCCACGAATGTGGCAAAACATTATCCAAGTGTTCCCTGACTGACCTACGTATGCGAAACCATTTGTAGCTTCGCATACGTAGCACCCGTCTCTGTCGCGATGCTAAACGTTGACACATCCATGAATGCATTGAGAGTTATCGGCAACAGCGTATCTTACCTCTGACCCCTTTACAGGCGTCCCTCAAGGAGGTATACTTTCTTCTATTCTCGATTTTCATTAACTCTGAACTGAATCTGAAAAAGACTCTATTTATCCACTTTTAAATTTGGCGGCCGCCAGCCAAGAGCATTGTCGACCTCAGTGGATGGAGTCTTGATCGATCCTGGACCCACCACATTCACAAGATATTCGGGCGCCTCGGAGCTGCGTGCTCGCGCTCAGCCGCCTAGCCAGGACCGTACCCACTGATGTCAAACGCTCGTGCTACTTTGCGACTGTGCACTCCTTACTGCAATACGGCACCGAGATATGGGGACCCGCTGCCGACTGGGAGCGCGTCTTCAGAATGCAAAAAAGGGCCTTAAGGATAATAGCACGAGTGCCGCGGGATACGCACGCCAGACCGTACTTCAAGGCGCTGGGTATCATGACGCTACCATCCATACTGATCTTCCAGATCGCAGTGTGCATGAGGGAAAACCTCAACTCGTTCCGAACGCACGCGGACGTCCACAGATACAGCACACACAACGCGGCCGCCAATAAACTCGTCCCAGTAGCCCACTCATTGATGAAGGCCGCAAAACAAACTCAGGTCGCAGGACCAACTGTCTACAATAAACTGCCGGAGAACATCACCTCCGCCCCAAACATCAATATTTTTAAATCTAGACTAAAACGCTGGCTTGTCGAGCAAACGTTCTACAGCTATAATGACTTCATTACGCCGCAAAGCGTATAACTTGCTAGATACCTGTAGGTACTTGTTTTGACATAAAGCCATTACATAAAATCTATGATTTCGATATTATAATTTGACATTTGAACTTCATTAATTGACATCATTATTTTATTTATCTACACAGGTATCATAAACCCTCTTTACTGCGTCCAGAAACCACACGTTACGACCAGCATAATTATAAACTTCTTGGTAAAAACTCATTTCTTATATCCGAATATTGATCATTATGACCATAATGTACCCAAAATTTGTCAAATTATGACATTCAAATTTCGAACGCCGACGCCCGCCTGCGTGCCGCCCCTAGTTTGTCTGTGAAGTTGGTACTACAGAACAAGCTAATCAACTGAAGAGCAATGATCATTGCCACAATGCCGGTCGAACATGCGGTTCCTGAACACATCAAAGAGCGCTTATGATATGTGTGTAGATAAACTAGTGTATGTAACTGTACATAATTAGGCATTAAAAGTCTCGAGTGATATTATTATTAAAATCGCCTTCGGCTCGTTTCATAAACCCACTCACGAGTAATAACGCCCTCCACTATGTAGCAGTCACAGAAACTACTATTTTTATTTTTGACATTGCGTAGTTTTATTTATGTGACATTCCACTTTGTCGTTGCTATTTTATTATTAATACAATTGTATTGTACCTGGTATTGACATGTAATGAAATTTATGAATAAAAGGAGATTGACGAAACAGATTTATACAGCGGGTGTGAAAGGAGCCGCCGGGCGGGGACGCCCAAGAAGGTCCTATAAAGACCAAATCGGCGATTTGTTAGTGAAGAGGCAAATACGAAGTACCCGTAAACGGCGAGCTTGCATGAAGAGACTTGTGGATGTTGGGGAAGCGAGAGGTGTATGCCAGGATCGTAGCAGGTGGAGGTATTTGGTCTCTGCCTACCCCTCTTCTGGGAAATAGGCGTGAGCATATGTATGTATGTATATCATTATGTAATTATGGTAGTCGTTATAGCTCTCGGCGTTAGCCGGGACATAATGTTTTACTGAATTTAATTAAAACCCGCTGGTAAATAATGTGATTTTCACTTCTTATAGTTCTTCCGTTATGTCCTTAAAGTCTAATTTCGTAAAATACGCACGGCGCCCACAGCCCAGCTCAACCCAAATCAGGCTGGCCACGGCGACGGCGCGCGGCGGCATGGTTAAATCGGTTAAATGCGGGTCGGACCCGCACACGAAGGGTTCCGTACCATCGTACACTTAACCACTAAAAATAATACAACAAAAAGAGAATAAATGTCCGAACGTGGATTCGAACCCAGAAGCCCAGGATTGCAAAACCGATATCAAACCAATTGCTCTACCACAACCATGTAATAAGCCGTGAAATCTACGATCATATTTGAATCATGTTATGGCTTGTTATATCACGGGTGATGTTAAAACACGTCTCTTCTATGGGGGGGAAGTCTCGTGTAGGTCATTATTTGTTGCTGTAGCGGCAACAGACATACAAATTATGTGAAAAATTCAACTACTTATTACGGTTCATAAGACCAACCCGCTAACGGACGGACGACGGATGGACAGCGGAGGCTTAGTAATAAGCCGCGAGTGTTGCAAGACGCTGTAATATACCTATTTTAGTAAACTGCAAAGATTCTATAAAAATAGAAGATACAATTCTATTCCGCAACTTGACTAATGTGTCAGATATCATCAGGATGTATGTGATGCTCAATATCCTCGCTGGTCATGTTCGCGTCGGGCGGGAAAGATAGATCTGCACCGTGGGAGCCGCAGCTTAGACTCCTAAATGTTTTACCTATATTTTTTCTATTCTAGGTCGGTCAGTTTGAGGGTCAGCCGGAGCGGCTGAACTTCGGCCTCGTTCGAGTGGTCTACGAGTGGGCGCTCGAGAAACCCTTCGCCGAGATCATGGACCTCACTGATGTGCAGGAAGGCATTATAGTGCGGTGCATACAGCAGTTGCATGAGATAATGGGCTATTTTCATCATCATAATCATCGGCATCAGCAGCATTGGCCAACACACTGTTGAGTATACATTAGGTGGGTTCCCTATGTGGTTTCGAATGTAATTTGATTGATTTTCCTTTCACTGATTACCATTGATCGATTGGTCAGTTGGACGATGGCTTGTTTCTACGAAGCCTTCATTAAAATGTATCGAAATTGTGAAAGTCAAACCTAAATGTATTTATGCATTCCGCTGCCTGTATTTCAATTTCTGTAGCGGTTATTAAACAAAAAAATGTTTTCAAGTAGTGAATATGAGAGGAAATTCAGATAATATTGTAACAGACTTTATAGCATTGCTCCCCTCGCTATGCTCAGGATTCTACTTTAAAATCCCTCGCTTCGCTCCGCTCGGGATTCAAAAAACACTCGCCTGCAAAGCAAAGTAGTTCTTTATTTACTCACTTGGTAAACTATCTACTATTGAGGCGCTGCTTACTTCTGAGCAATCGGCCAGGAACCAACTATTTTCTGCTGCCTGTGAAAGGATTAGTACATTGTTGTAGAAGCTGGAAAGTGAGCAATAGATGGACAAGTGAGTTTAAGAGACATCTAAGAGACGAGCCTTTTGGGCGAGACATTACATAGTGCTATTCACGGCTACTGCGAGGAAATAAAATTACTTATGCAGAATAAATAGTTTTAGATAAATAAGGTTTTGAACTCCCCTTGGTGGAGTCCGCCAACTTCCACAATTGACAGCACAAGCCATGCACGCTTTTACCGACGCGGCGGCACGACGCATGCTTTTACTGACATGGCACGAAGTGCCAAAGAGGCTCGTTCATCTGAGTGAAGTGCCAGCTGTTGATATGTGACAAACAAGCCAACAATGTTTTTTCACACCTTTCATTCGGAAAAGTTATTATATTTTATTATTATATTATCAAAAGTAAGTTTTGCTCCACGACGAGAGGGAGCAAAATGCTACTTTTCTATTTAGGCTACTTTTTAGTTTATTCATTGGCATGTAGCATTTACGCAATGTGCCAACTGAACACAGATCTTAATAAAATAATTGATTGTATTTTCATTGTAGTCGATTAAAAACGAACATGTTTCAAGTTTTAACTTTAAAGTTAAAACTTGAAACATGTTCGTTTTTAATTTTTTTAATTTTCATATAACGTTGTTAACAACGTTATATGAAAATTTATGAATTTTTCGTAACATTTAAAAAAATGTCACAATAAATTATATGTTTTACTGAAATCAAAACTATCGATGACTGTTATTGTGATATAATGAATATTGATATCCGAAACCATTGTAATATTCGATTCGGTTATTTTTACACATTGGTAAAAGTACACAGGTATATTTTATTTGTGACCTTTCCCTAATCCTTTACAGTTTTGTTTACGTTGTTCGATTACTGTAAAAGTGGTGAAAGTATAATTCAAAGTATAGTTATTTCATTATTTTTAGAACATTTTATTTCAATCTTCCTCATAGTCGGCGTGAAAAGTTATATGTGTCACTCAGGAGCAAAATTATTTTCGTCATGGGCGTTAACGCTTGAATCCTTCGAGAATTCCGCGCTACGCTCAGGATTCTATCGTAGATTCCTTCGCTTTACTCTCGATTCAATGTATCGCCCTCGACGTAAATACATCATTTTGTTCGCCTGAGACTCAAATAATATGTCTGGCCTGCTCAAACAGGCCAGCCATGTTTTTGTTGGCAGGTTTAACTATTCATTGTTTTGGGGGGCCTGATGATATCTTTTGCCACATTTCCTAGCAGTGGAGTGAAAATTTACATTGAATTGTGTATTACCCCCAGGTACTAATCGACGTGAAAGATGCCGCGGTTGCGATCGGTGATCCAAAACTGCAAGCGAAAATGCTCGAAGCATCTACAGCGATCAAACGAGACATCGTATTCTCTGCCAACCTTTACACGACGCAGCGAGAGACTATCATCTCCTGACCTCGGCGGAATAAGAAGGCGGAATAACTTATCTCTTAAGCCCTAGTTTTCAGGGTTCCATAGTCGAAGGGTCCAAACGGAGCTACTACTGTCAATCAAGTGTCCGTCCGTCCGTCCGTATGTCACACACATTTTACAGTCAAACGGTTAAAGCTACAGTCTTCAAATTTACTCAGTTTAAACATCTTGTTGACCCAAAGCTATACAAATAGTTAAAACATATTTTTCTTATTTTTATGGGGGGCTCCCATAGAGATAAAGGAGGGCGCGAAAAAAACTGACCTTCCCATCGAGTAGGTTACCGTTGTTTAAAATTCGTTGAGTGGATAAATATTGTATTTTTTATTTTAAAACATTGGAAAACAAATGAATGAGAAAGCCACTAAAATCAGTTTTTTCATAAAATTTTGTACCGAAGAATTTTTTTACTTCCTATTGACCTACAAATTTGGTGATAATATTTATTATTACGTATATATTACTAACAAATACCAAATCAGACTATTTCTTTAAATTTCTCTCATTTTAGGGTTCCGATGAGGAACACCAAGGAACCCTCATAGTTTCGTCAAGCCTGTCTGGCCGTTCTGTGCGTCCTTCCGTCCGTATGTCACAGCAACTTTATTCCGAAACTATCAGGATTACACATTTGTAACTTGGTATGTAGATGTATTCTGTGAACCGCTTTACGATTGTTATAAAAATATTGCAAAAATAAATTTAAGGGGGGTTCCCACGGAACTGAAACATTTTTTTTTTATCAAACCTTGATGTGTGTGGGGTGTCTATAGATAGGTCTTTAAAAATGATGTTGAGGTTCCTGAAAACATTTTTCTTCAAAGTACATCAAAGTTAAAGAGACAGACCCTTCCAAAGTGGAAAAAATTGGGTCCTCCCCCCTCTATCTTTTGAAGTAAGAGAGTGAAGAATCTAAAAAATATATATGTTGTGTATCTCAATATACACTTTCAACGAAGATTGGTTTGAACAAAATAAAATAAGCGGTTTTTAAGATGGAAAACATTTATTAAAACCCGTAAATATAACTTTGTCATTCATACAAACAC
The DNA here is from genome assembly GCA_949825045.1 of Argyresthia goedartella. Lineage (NCBI taxonomy): Eukaryota > Metazoa > Arthropoda > Insecta > Lepidoptera > Argyresthiidae > Argyresthia > Argyresthia goedartella. The sequence continues at coordinate 16,341,059 of OX463824.1, read as the reverse complement.
TATGAAAAACAAAGTATTAATATTTATTATGTATTATTTGCTGGTAAAGAATGATAGTGATATTTTGGCTAAGTGTATTAGGTGTCTTTGAAGTGAGTACCATCCTAATTCAATTTATTAGAGTTATATTCTACGTTCGGCACGGAACCCTAATTGTGCGATGTCCTACACGCACTTGGATGTTTTGTTAATAATCAGTCAAGTCAGGGTCGGACTCGCATACGAAGATCGTAAAAGAAAATAATAAAGCAAAATAAAAAATAAAAAAAACATAATTTCTTTAATGCACATAAATAATTAAAAAAACAGATATACATTAAAATATTATACAAAGGCGAGTTTATCTCTAGCAAGAGATCTCTTCCAGCAAACCAAGTCAGGATGAGAAAGGTTTTTAAAGGGAGTTTAAAGGGAGAAAGGACCGCTGAGCACGGGTATCAAAATATATGTTAATATTTTTATACCAGCCATAACATATTGCGCATCCGACTTCAAACCAATTGCTCCACCGACGATATAAAATTATATATTTAAAGTGTTTTTATTGAACCTTTTTTGCTGTGCAAATCAGTATTTTTGATGTGCTATTAAATAATACCTTTCATAGCGTGCGTAAGAGACACTGTATAGTTTGGAACTAAACTTTCATACGCATTCATTACAAACTATACACGAGTAATTCGCAAAATTCTTGTATATTTTGTAGTTGCAGATGTGAGTATCAGCATTCCGAAATATACACGAGCAGTACGCTATGGGAGCGTAATGGCCTTGTATACAACGGAAATACGCACCGACGATCATGATGTGTGCCGCGAAATATTGCGAGATATTTGAATCAAGATAAATAAATAAATAAATATTGGGGACAATCTTACACAAATCGAACTAGGCCCATAGTAAGCTCAACAAGGCTTGTGTTATGGGCAGGTATACTCCATTTCATGTACCATGGCCCGATGCACTTGAGACGGTCATTAGGCGTTAACAATAGGATTAGTGATAACAAAAGATACCTGGCCAGACCCTTTTGCGGCGTGGTATTTTACATGCAACCTAATGATCTTGATCGTTTAACCTAGTAATCAACATAAACACTACCACTATAAATAAACCAACAGTAGGTGATTCAGTTATTCAAAATTTAAGAACTATAGTAGACATGACGAATCCTACGCTTTGGAAAAATGCTTGTGAGCATGTTATCAAAGTGGAGAACGAGTTTTTATCCCACCCTGTGTATCTGGTCATCATAAACACCTGCGAAACCTCAAGTTCGGAAGAACATACATCAGAAAGCGAATAAATGTATATAATTAATTTTTGCCTTTAAATATTTAAAATTGTTAAATATTTTATATAATTAATGTACATGTTTTTAAAGTAATTAAATTAAGTTAGTCTTAAAGCTGATTGTTATTATTTTATTGACACAATTTTTTTTTGATTTAACTCATGTTAGCTATTATTATGAAATACCGTAAACAACTTATATTTCGTATTTTTATTTTCAAGTATATACCAAAATATTTTAGTCACGCTTTAGTTGCATGCAGGTTGGACCGACGCGTGCCATTTTGAAGTGCTCCTAATTAGATAACAAAAGGCAAACATTATGAGCCCTATTGTTAAGCTTCAAGTGCATCGGGCCATGGTATATGAAATAGAGCTAGACGACGATATATTTAATAGAGATAAATACTTATGTAAATACATAGAAAACAAGACTAAGAAACAAATATTAATGCTCATCACACAAATATTTGCCCTTACCGGGATTCGAACCCAGGACCGTCAGCTTCGTAGGCAGGGTCACTACCCGGTTGCCTAAGATGGATGATTTGGTAATTCCCATAGGCAGAAATGAAAAAACATCTCTTGTCTGGGGAAGCCCTTAAAAGTTCATTAATTGTTGCTGTTACGGCAATAGAGAAATACACAATCTGTGAAAACTTCAACTCTCAACCTATTACGGTTAATTAGATATAGCCGGCTGACGGACGAAATGACTGACAGACAGACGGACAGCGGAGGCTTAGTAATAGGTTTCCGTTTGGCACCCTTCGGGCACGAAACCCTAAAAACGAATATGTGGATAGTGGGCCGCCAATGCTAAGCAAACTGCCATCAATCGAAAGTCGAGTCTTTTTCTGTAGAGAAATTGGGAACTAAAAATAATGTGTATATAATTGGAGGAAGTATAAAATATGTCGAAATAAGAAGATAGTTAATGTATTTGCCAGAGAAGTGCGATTTGGATAATGTTCTGTTTCTTCTAAGTTGTAGCAGAAGCAGTGTTGTGGAATTCACCATTGTCTATTAATTATGTAGGTATTTTTATTACGATTTGTTTTTTATAATAATTTGATCTCATATGTGAAGTTCATAGATTTTGAAAAAAAAAACTTATTCAGGGGTAAATTCATAAATTGGTCCTACTCAGAACAAAATGTCAAGAAACTGTGGCTTGTGCCCCTCGGTGGGCTACGTATTTTGCATCTAAAAGCCTACCGCTGGTGTACCCCATATTATTATTTTTATGTTACATTAAGTATTCATGCATGTACATCGATATGTTTATTGTTGATATTAAAGATCACACAAGATGTCGTTGTTTTTCTCTCAGCTTTCCATATGTCGTCCGCAAACAAAATACAGCTATGATTTGTTACCTCGGGTATATCATTGATGTAAAATAAAAATAGCAGAGGTCCAAGAACACTGCCTTGTGTCACTCCAAATTTATTCAATCGAAGGTCAGATTTATAGCTATTTTCTACATTTTTGTCATTTATTCTACTTACTTCTACAAACTGTGACAGATTATTCAAGTAGGATTTTATCCAATCCAGTGCAGGTCCTCTAATGCCATTTGCTTCGAGTTTAGGCATCAGTTGGTGTCATCATGTGCTACAAAGTCAAACGCTTTCGACATGTCAAAAAAGAGAACTGTACTAAAAAATGTAATGTCTACATTATGTGCAATTCCATCGACAAGTTTAAAAGCTGCTAGTGTCGTGGATTTATGTTTTTGAAACCCATGCTGCTCCGGAGTTAGTATATTGAATTTGTCAATGAAATAAGTGAGTCTATTCTGCATAGCTTTTTCAAAAATTTTGGAAAATGAGGCGAGATGAGGGGTATATATGGAAAGAATAGAAATACCTTGAACAACAACGCCTACTACACTAATTTCATTATTATGGGGGGAATAGGAATTGAAATAGGACAAACACAATCATTTACAAATAGGGCTAAACCGCCCCCACTGCCATCCTGCCTATCATCGCGGAAAGAGCAATAGCCGCGCAGATCTCCGTGATAGCAAAGACAAGAGGGGAATTTTTATTTATAAAAAAAAATGTCATTTATTTTTAATTCAACCCTTCTCGCGTTCCATTGAAGAATGGCCAGTGGAGCCATTGAAACGGTTAACAAATAAGAGGAGTTGTGAAGCTACGTGGTCAGGTATAGAATTGTTACTGGAAATCATTGAGGTGAGGAGTGACAGCACTAATGATATAACATTATCTGCTGGAGAGAACTGAGTTTGAGATTGGCTTTATAAAGCACAACCATTCTGTGGCTCGGGGATTGTGAAAGAGTTAATAATGTTCTGATGGGATATCTCTTTTGTCTTAATTGCTCCGGACAATCTTTACTTGTGGCCAAGTGATTGCCACAGCAAAAGAGACAAGATGGGTTCTTGTTGCATGAATCAGTAGTATGGTTTTCACCGCATTTCGAGCACCTAGGCTTGAATCTACACTTTGGTTTCGTGTGCCCATATCGGCAGCAGTTGAAGCATTGGACTGTGGGGTATTGATACAGTTTCACAGGTAAGGATGTATAACAAGCAAATACTCTAGTTGGGAGCACTTGCCCATCAAAGGTGGCTATGACCGATTGGGTAGGTTTCCATTCCGATATATCCTGAGAAGTAACCTTCCGGTTAATTCTTCGGACCTTCAGTATTTTTCCTTTTCCATCGGGGACTTGAATGTTTAGTAGGACTTCTTCATCAGTCCAGTCCTGCGGGACATCACTTATTACACCCATGCGGGTGATATTATAGGTGGGAATGCTGGCAATATATCCTTTGTCAAATAGTTTGGTATAGATCAGGAAGCAGTTAGCTTGCTCTGGTTTAGTGAACTCCACAGAGACTCTATTTCTCCCAACCCGCTTGATCCCATCAGGTTTAATACCAATAGTGTGACTGTTCATGAGAAACTTTCCGAACCTGACCGGGTGCATGGTAGATCCAGAACGTTCATCAGTATCAGATCGGGATACATGAACTAAGAAGGGAGCTTTATCTGAGGTCGATTACCTCATTCTGCCACTGCTTTTATGAATCTTATTTACTGGTGTTGATTTTTCGATTGCACTCGGGTCTTCAACTTGGGGACGCTTAAGTTTCTCAGCCTGCCCATCACAAGCAATGTCCTCTGAGTCAGATGAAGATTTGTAATAATTATTATCTCTTACGGGCGAGAAGGGCGGAGCAGGGGGAGATGAGGCGTTGGAGGACCCATCGAATAAATCCTGGGAAGCTTTATTTTTGTCAGGGGGTTCAGGCTCAATTTCATCCATGATTAAGGAATGTTACATCCCCAAACACGGAAGAAAAAACAAACACTGTGTACCACTTACCAAGTAGAAAGCAGCGGGCGGAAGCGGCACCGAGCGGAAATTGCCAAAAGAAACTAAATTTTCAATTCTCCAATGTGCTCACCATCAACACTGTCTAGCGAATCGGGACGCGAGGTTGTGGGGACGTTTCGCGGAACAAAATCATATTCATTCCATGACTTGTAAATTCGATTTTGATTGAATAGTTGACGCGGTGACGACCCAATATCGTTGTTAACCTAGTGCGTGATAAACTCGGGCATTTAATTGAGTAATCCGGGTGAGGTGAACATCCCAGTTCCCAACCTTCATGTCAATCTCTACGTAACTCCTCCCAACTCTCGGCCTCACGATGTCTGACGAAGAATACGATGACTATGTGGTGACTCCGGCTAGGATCAAGGCCCTTGACTTCAGGCCTCAGAGGGAGATACTGATCAGCAACCGACACCGAACAATTACGACGACACCGAAAGAATGATAGGAATTAATCACTATAGGTACCTAACTAACTTTACGTCTACATCATATACTTATATATTTATATATATTACAAATATGTATTATACTTATATACTTTTTTCATCTTCAGCATAATCTACATTCCAAATACTTAAATGTTATTAAAAAAATATTATGATATCACAACATAGGCGTAAGAACAGTAAACTGACTACATTTAATATTTTTTTCTCTTTTTAATAAGTGTTATAAGTATTTTATAAAATTGTATTTCTCGTAAGTGTAAGTTTAATTGCTTTTGTTTTATAAAATTGTGTGCGAATCTAAACAAACTACCAATCAAATGGTAATTATGCCTACAAGCGCCCACAACGCAGGCTGCGCCTAGTGTGGGAGCTACCCTAAAAACTACTGTACAATTGTGTTTGTGGATAATAAACATTTTGATTTGATTTGATTTTGAACCTCCTGCCGTATGCCGAGCATTTGGACGAGGAGTCTGGCAGGCTGTTTGCGGAGATCAAGAGTAACTTCGCCAAGTCTGTCATGCTGAGGGAGATGAAGCCAGGCTGCGACGTCAGGTCGTCCAGACTCTTGAAGGAGGGGCGGCGAAATCAAGAGTAATTCCGCATTCCCCATACCCGTAGGCTTAATAGGACATTCGAACACATGGGAAACCCATCAGAATTTTCAGAATCTTAAAGAAACGAACAATCTAAAGAAAGCTCTTTTAAAATGATCGTGTTCTAATTGGTTGATTTGTATTTGAAAGGGTTTCCTATAGAATATCCTAAATGGCAGGGAAGTACAGGATAAGGCTACCGGGAGGTTACCACAATGTCTTATGCCGATTCAGATTAGGAACCTAATTTGACCAGCAAAATTACCGTGACCGTCTTAAAACAAGTCTTGGTATGAGGTAAATAAAGCCCATTATGGCGAATTGGAATGAAAATGGTTGCCATGGTGATTTTCTTGTTTTGAACCTAATTTGAATCGGAAAAAGATTGTGGAACCTCCCCCCATTGGTTCAATGGGGATCCAAATCAACATTAGATAAGTAGATTTACCTCAAATTGCTGAGTTGAGAATTTCACCTATCAAATACTTGTCTCGTTCTGTTTCTGCAGATGTCACAAAAAAGAAAGTGACAGAACGATTCCTAAGTGTTAACTTAGGGAATTTCTCAATTCAGAAACTGGCGCTTAGTTCAGCTTGGCATGGTCAATGGTTTTAATACCGTCAGTGGTTTGAGTGTATGCTGGAAAATGCACAGTCAATCTAACTTACCTAGTACCACAAATATATAAGCAGTTTTTTGTGTAATCAATGTGGGTATGGGAATGACGAACAAATTAATAAAGTTTTGAAACTTGTGCCACATGACATAATACATTTGGTGTGGTGTTAAAATAGCACAACTCCCCCCTCCATTTGACGTCCCCCCCTCTTAACCATAAAATGTATCCCCGTTAACGGTTTTTACACTTTTGGGAAAACTATTATTTTTAAGTAAGTCTTAGTCTGAGTAACCTGTGATTTTTCCCCACTGCTGAGCAAAGGCCTTCCCACTTTTAGTCCACAGGGAAGCTACAAAAGTACGATAAAAGTGTTAAAGTTTTTACTGTAACACTTTTAAAACAAACGAAAAATTCCTATAATTCTTGTCTGAATCTCTTTTTTTAAATTACCTTGCGTTTTGGCCATTAAGTGAAAGGGAAGTAATATTAGGACAATATTATATTTTACTGCGTTAATAGCCTACATGCTCTTGTGATTTGCATGAACTATATCTAGGGATTACATCTCAGATATATATCTGAGTATGTGAACATGTAATGTTGAGCCCGTGCCAAAACACCACGTATATAACAATAGTTTGTTTGTTCCCCAGGAAGAGGTATCTGATATCCCCGGAAGAGTTGACGCTGGCTTGGCGCCCGCTCTACGAGATGGGAAAGAAAGTGTTTAACAAAAGCCGAACGCACATCGGCATGTAACATTATCTGCCGTAAGTAGAATCAACAAATGCGTAGTATCGGAATAATCGAGAACGAATTGATCAATTATCATATTGACGTCATGCTGTGATGTCTAAGAAGTCTTTAAAGTTAATCGTTTAGAATCTAAGCAATTATTCGCTGATTCATTTTGATACAATAAGTACCTATACAAAAAAATTGTCAGTGAATAATGGTTTTGATCAGTGTATTTGACCCCAAGCCTCAACAATTTTATCTACAAACGTATCATAAACCCTCTTGCGTCTGCGTCCAAAAACCACACGTTACGACCAGCATAATGATAAACTTCTTGGTAAAAACTCATTTCTTATCCGAATATTGATCATTATGACCATAATGTACCAAAATTTGTCAAATTATGAAATTCAAATTTCGAACGCCGACGCCCGCCTGCGTGCCGCCCCTAGATTGTCTGTGAAGTTGGTCCTACTGAACAAGCTAAACAACTGCAGAGCAATGATCAATGCCACAATGCTGGTCGAACATGCGGTTCCTGAACACATCAAAGAGAGCTTATGATATGTGTGTAGCTAAACTAGTGTATGTAACTTTACATTATTAGGCATTAAAACTCTCGAGTGATATTATTATGAGTAATCATACCCTTATATTTACAGGATTTGTAATAAAACAAAATAATAGTAGCCCAACTTCGGTGGTACAAAAATGTATTTACTTGTGTCCAGACAATTTAAGGTCTTCTTTGTCTAAGAAATATTTTTTGGTTTAAATGGATTTGTGCCTACTGAGAATAACATCATTGAGAAATCATAACCTTTAAATTTCGTAGACAAAGATGACCTTCAGTTGTCGGGAACGAACTATTTTAGTATAAAAATAATTTCGACCACCTAAGTGGGGCCACCCAGTGTTTATTAGTCAATGAGCCTGTGAAAGGATTAGTACGTTGTTGTAGAAGCTGGAAAGTGAGCAATAGATGGACAAGTGAGTTTAAGAGACATCTAAGAGACGAGCCTTTTGGGCGAGACATTACATAGTGCTATTCACGGCTACTGCGAGGAAATAAAATTACTTATGCAGAATAAATAGTTTTAGATAAATAAGGTTTTGAACTCCCCTTGGCGGAGTCCGCCAACTTCCACAACTGACAGCACAAGCCATGCACGCTTTTACCGACGCGGCGGCATGACGCATGCTTTTACCGACATGGCATGAAGAGCCAAAGAGGCTCGTTCATCTGAGTGAAGTGCCAGCTGTTGATATGTGACAAACAAGCCAACAATGTTTTTTCACACCTTTCATTCGGAAAAGTTATTATATTTTATTATTATATTGTCAAAAGTAAGTTTTGCTCCACGACGAGAGGGAGCAAAATGCTACTTTTCTATTTAGGCTACTTTTTAGTTTATTCATTGGCATGTAGCATTTACGCAATGTGCCAGTTGAACACAGATCTTATTAAAATAATTGATTGTAATTTCATTGTAGTCGATTAAAAACGAACATGTTTCAAGTTTTAACTTTAACAACGTTATATGAAAATTTATGAATTTTTCGTAACATTTAAAAAAATGTCACAATAAATTATATGAAAATTAAATAAATTATTAGTAGATTAACCTCAAATTGCTGAGTTGAGAATTTCACCTATCAAATACTTGTCTCGTTCTGTCTCTCTCTGCAGATGTCTCAAAGAAGAAAGTGACAGAACGATTCCTAAGTGTTAATTTAGTGAATTTCTCAATTCAGAAACTGGCGCTTAGTTCAGCTTGGCATGGTCAATGGTTTTAATACCGTCAGTGGTTTGAGTGTATGCTGGAAAATGCACAGTCAATCTAACTTACCTAGTACCACAAATATATAAGCAGTTTTTTGTGTAATCAATGTGGGTATGGGAATGACGAACAAATTAATAAAGTTTTGAAACTTGTGCCACATGACATAATACATTTGGTGTGGTGTTAAAATAGCACAACTCCCCCCTCCATTTGACGTCCCCCCCTCTTAACCATAAAATGTATCCCCGTTAACGGTTTTTACACTTTTGGGAAAACTATTATTTTTAAGTAAGTCTTAGTCTGAGTAACCTGTGGTTTTTCCCCACTGCTGAGCAAAGGCCTTCCCACTTTTAGTCCACAGGGAAACTACAAAAGTACGATAAAAGTGTTAAAGTTTTTACTTTAACACTTTTAAAACAAACGAAAAATTCCTATAATTCTTGTCTGAATCTCTTTTTTTAAATTACCTTGCGTTTTGGCCATTAAGTGAAAGGGAAGTAATATTAGGACAATATTATATTTTACTGCGTTAATAGCCTACATGCTCTTGTGATTTGCATGAACTATATCTAGGGATTACATCTCAGACATATATCTGCTAATTATATGCTGTAATTTGCCCGTGCCAAAACACCACGTAACAATAGTTTGTTTGTTCCCCAGGAAGAGGTATCTGATATCCCCGGAAGAGTTGACGCTGGCTTGGCGCCCGCTCTACGAGATGGGAAAGAAAGTGTTTAACAAAAGCCGAACGCACATCGGCATGTAACATTATCTGCCGTAAGTAGAATCAACAAATGCGTAGTATCGGAATAATCGAGAACGAATTGATCAATTATCATATTGACGTCATGCTGTGATGTCTAAGAAGTCTATTACCTTTAAAGTTAATCGTTTAGAATCTAAGCAATTATTCGCTGATTCATTTTGATACAATAAGTACCTATACAAAAAAAAATATCAGTGAATAATGGTTTTGATCAGTGTATTTGACCCCAAGCCTCAACAATTTTATCTACAAACGTATCATAAACCCTCTTGCGTCTGCGTCCAAAAACCACACGTTACGACCAGCATAATGATAAACTTCTTGGTAAAAACTCATTTCTTATCCGAATATTGATCATTATGACCATAATGTACCAAAATTTGTCAAATTATGAAATTCAAATTTCGAACGCCGACGCCCGCCTGCGTGCCGCCCCTAGATTGTCTGTGAAGTTGGTCCTACTGAACAAGTTAAACAACTGCAGAGCAATGATCAATGCCACAATGCTGGTCGAACATGCGGTTCCTGAACACATCAAAGAGAGCTTATGATATGTGTGTAGATAAACTAGTGTATGTAACTTTACATTATTAGGCATTAAAACTCTCGAGTGATATTATTATGAGTAATCATGCCCTTATATTTACAGGATTTGTAATAAAACAAAATAATAGTAGCCCAACTTCGGTGGTACAAAAATGTATTTACTTGTGTCCAGACAATTTAAGGTCTTCTTTGTCTAAGAAAAATTTTTTGGTTTAAATGGATTTGTGCCTACTGAGAATAACATCATTGAGAAATCATAACCTTTAAATTTCGTAGACAAAGATGACCTTCAGTTGTCGGGAACGAACTATTTTAGTAAAAAAATAATTTCGACCACCTAAGTGGGGCCACCCAGTGTTTATTAGTCAATGAGTCTGTGGGTTTGACTTCTCCCTCATTAGAGGGAGAAGTCAAACCCACAGACTCATTGACATGTAAAGCATTTGAGCAGAAGACGTGTAAAGCATTTGAGCAGAAGATCAACATCCACAGACTAAATTACCAGATTACCAGAGTGGTGACGAATGTGTGTACGTATCAGTTATCTAAAGCCGGCACGTTCACAGTACTCACACTAATGCAATTTCATTATAAAGTATGTTTAAAGATTAATGATTTTATTCTTACTTCGAAACAGGTCAGCAATCACAATAAAGAGCGACGATTGTCATGTGACTCGAGTGCAAAAAAGATCAATCTTTATTTATAAGCAGCAGCAAAAGCAAAACAATAACTGTCTCTTTCATGAAACAGTGTGACTCTAACCTGACCAAAAGAGATTGTTGGCAGGCTCAAGATACGTTTATTAATCACAGGGTCGTGAGTCGAATATTGGTGATATAGTTGAAACGCTGGATAGGGACTCGCCGGGAATTTGTAGACTTCAGCTCCTTGGTAGACTCAATCCAACTGGTCCACTTCTCCAGACGTTAACAAGTGATTATGCGGTTAGCGCCAGGAGGATATTACTCCTCGGCGTGGAACCCCATTGATTGGGGATAGTAGGGAAGTTTCAAATCAACCACTGCACCCCACAGCAACCAAACATTCAGCTCCACCACAGCACTAAAGGGACCAGCCCATCGCCGCAACCAAAGGCGTGACCCAAAAACTATTGATGCAGAAGATACAACCTCACGTTTCAGAGCTCAAACAATGTCTGCCAAAAAAAAACAATCAGCTGCCAGAGGAGATTCCAGACCCGAATTTCCGAATTTTTATAGTTTTAGTTTTTAACTGGCTAATCCGCCAGTAGCCAAGGTTGGTCAATGAGGTAGTACGTTACATACCTGTCTTGTTTGGGTAGGATTTTACCTGATAAAATCCGCTAAGATACTAACTAAACTAAACTAACTTACTAAATTAACTACTTAAGATAAAATTCTCTAAAGCTCGTCATCTACAATGTCAGAGAAATATATAACTAACAGTCTAGCTCAACTACATACAAACATCACACATTCGTACCAACAATCAGACATCAGAATTCATACTAAGTTCATACAAGAGTTCACACTAACATCGTGTAAACACAGCCTTACACACAGGGTGCCATTATTATAGCCTAATGCACACCCAGACTAACTGTCAGAAGTTGAAAAATAAGCAAGATCCCCTTGAACTAAAATAAGAACCTTAGTACATAAACGCCCCGATAGCTTAGCTACTATCGTAACGCAGAATAACGCAGAATAACACCATGAGGGGCAGCTCCCTCAAGTGTTCAAGACTTCCTGCACCGTTAGTGGGTACAGAAAATAATAATAGAGTAGAATATCTATTCTACAACAAAGAGTAAAAAAGTAGAGAATTATAGTTCAAGAGGCCATAAGCTAAAGTAACAGACATTGCAGAGTAACGTTACACAATAAAGAACTTTTACATAGCTGTAGATATAGATGGTTTTTAGAATACAAGGGTCAAAATACTTATTACATACATAAAGGAACAGTACCCGGTGTACCTCCTCGAAGCTCAACCTCATACTCCAATTCAGCCTTATTTAGCGACAGATATTTTATAGGAAACGTCATGTTTACTACCTATCTAGTAAACTGTACAAATTTACATGAAAGTAAGCAGAGTACACGACTAACGCCCGGTTTCTGGTACAAAATCAAGCCATTGATCTACCGTTTTGACAGCTGAAATTGATAAAGGACTGTCAACAACAGATTAAATGTACGAGAAATCGGCCGTTAAACACTAACCTTATTTATTATTTAATAGTCCGAAAAGTTTCCCTACTAAAATCTTCACAATTTATTAATTTATTTTTCGTACTGAGAATTTGGAGGAAAATATTTATCAACAATTATAATATGACAACGGCCGTCAGACTAGAGTAGAATATCAATTCTACAACAAAGAGTAAAAAAGTAGAGAATTATAGTTCAAGAGGCCATAAGCTAAAGTAACAGACATTGCAGAGTAACGTTACACAATAAAGAACTTTTACATAGCTGTAGATATAGATGGTTTTTAGAATACAAGGGTCAAAATACTTATTGCATACATAAAGGAATCGTTAACTACTATTGAATAAGACAGAACGCTGTCGCAGCCTATCTTCAGACAGAAGGTAAGCAGAATACACGACTAACGCCCGGTTTCTGGTACAAAATCAAGCCATTGATCTACCGTTTTGACAGCTGAAATTGATAAAGGACTGTCAACAACAGATTAAATGTACGAGAAATCGGCCGTTAAACACCTTATTTATTATTTAATAGTCCGAAAAGTTTCCCTACTAAAATCTTCACAATTTATTAATTTATTTTTCGTACTGAGAATTTGGAGGAATATATTTATCAATAATTATAATGTGACAACGGCCGTCAGACTGCGACCATAAATAATGTAAAAATGAGGTAGGTACCCAGATAAACGATCAAATATACTCTTGTCAGACAAAAATAAACAACAAAATATTTGTATATTTTGTTGTTTATTTTTGTCTGACAAGAGTATATTAGCTTTTATTTTATTAGGTAGCTTGTGCTACCAAAGAAATCTAGTGTTCTACGGCGCTCTTATGGCCTAACTACTCTGACCAGACATAAAACTCTATTACCAATATTCCCTTAATCCGGGCGCCATTGAAACAGTGAGACTCTAACCTGACCAAAAGAGATTGTTGGCAGGCTCAAGATACGTTTATTAATCACAGGGTCGTGAGTTGAATATTGGTGATATAGTTGAAATGCTGGATAGGGACTCGCCGGGAATTTGTAGATTTCCTCTCCTTGGTAGACTCAATCCAACTGGTCCACTTCTCCAGACGTCAACAAGTGATTTTACGGTTAGCGCCAGGAGGATATTACTCCTCGGCGTGGAACCGATTCAGAGCTCCGTTAGCGCCAGGAGGATATTACTCCTCGGCGTGGAACCCCATGGATTGGGGATAGTAGGGAAGTTTCAAATCAACCACTGCACCCCACAGCAACCAAACATTCAGCTCCACCACAGCACTAAAGGGACCAGCCCATCGCCGCAACCAAAGGCGTGACCCAAAAACTATTGATGCAGAAGATACAACCTCACGTTTCAGAGCTCAAACAATGTCTGCCAAAAAAAAACAATCAGCTGCCAGAGGAGATTCCAGACCCGAATTTCCGAATTTTCATAGTTTTAGTTTTTGGTGTACCTCCTCGAAGCTAACGGTGCAGGAAGTCTTGAACACTTGAGGGAGCTGCCCCTCATGGTGTTATTCTGCGTTACGATAGTAGCTAAGCTATCGGGGCGTTTATGTACTAAGGTTCTTATTTTAGTTCAAGGGATCTTGCTTATTTTTCAACTTCTGACAGTTAGTCTGGGTGTGCATTTGGCTATAATAATGGCACCCTGTGTGTAAGGCTGTGTTTACACGATGTTAGTGTGAACTCTTGTATGAACTTAGTATGAATTCTGATGTCTGATTGTTGGTACGAATGTGTGATGTTTGTATGTAGTTGAGCTAGACTGTTAGTTATATACAGGGTGTTAACGGGGTCGTGATTCAAACCTATCGGTCCTAACTCGAAAAATTAATGCGATTTCAAGTATAGGGCAAATTTTTAAAAAATTACAGCCTTTTTAAACTAATCAACAATTTATTTATCCCAGTTAATAACTCAGATTATGGTTACCCTATTAATTCATGATAAAACCTTTTTAATAAACAAATGATTAGATGAGTAAGTAGTAGGTAATTGTCAACTGTCACGTCAAGTGCGTAGGGTGACCATAATAATTAATAAATAGGGAATCATTTTTAGTTTTTTTTTACCTGCGAAAAAAGTGCTAATTTATGCACTCCAATCTACAGCGTTGTATTCCTAATTAAGTGCCAAGTCTATTTTCTCTTTCTTGCTACACGACCCCGTTAACACCCTGTATTTCTCTGACATTGTAGATGGCGAGCTTTAGAGAATTTTATCTTAAGTAGTTAATTTGGTAAGTTAGTTTAGTTTAGTTAGTATCTTAGCGGATTTTATCAGGTAAAATTCTACCCAAACAAGACGGGTATGTAACGTACTACCTCCTTGACCATATTGGCTACTGGCGGATTAGCCAGTTAAAAACTAAAACTATAAAAATTCGGAAATTCGGGTCTGGAATCTCATCTGGCAGCTGATTGTTTTTTTTTGGCAGACATTGTTTGAGCTCTGAAACGTGAGGTTGTATCTTCTGCATCAATAATTTTTAAGTCACGCCTTTAGTTGCGGCGATGGGCTAGTCCCTTTAGTACTGTAATGGAGCTGAATGTTTAGTTGCTGTAAAGTGCAGTAGTTGATTTGAAACTTCCCTACTATCCCCAATCCATGGGTAAGCATTGGTTCGTAGTTAGTCTTTCTTATTTTCGTGTATTTTATACTCTCTATGTATTTCCCTTTTCTATACAGTGTCTATTGGACTGCGGCACTCTTAGATCCTAATTACCCTAGGGCCCTCGTCGGAAGTCTCCGTGTGGGGAGCCGTCGCCTGATAGTTGGGCGCTGTAGCGCTTTTGTATTCCTATCATTCACACTGATCTCTTTCCAGGGTTCCACGCCGAGGAATAATATCCTCCTGGCACTACCGCATAATCACTTGTTGACGTCTGGAGAAGTGGACCAGTTGGATTGAGTCTACCAAGGAGCTGAAATCTACAAATTCCCGGCGAGTCCCTATCCAGCGTTTCAACTATATCACCAATATTCGACTCACGACCCTGTGATTAATAAATGTATCTTGAGCCTGCCAACAATCTCTTTTGGTCAGGTTAGAGTCTCACTGTTTCATTCATACTAAAAAATTAACTGCGCCCGAGAGAGACAGACATACTATTCTTGATGCCCATGCAGTGCAACGTCACGCCGCGCGCTTATTCACAGACACTAAACAAGCGCAACGTGTAAATGTGTTGGACGTGCCAGCTTTAGATAACCGATCTGTACTGTTCATTTAAGAGCCAATACGATAGCCATTTGATTTTGTTTGTGATTTTCTGGGTTGCACGGTTAAACATTGCACTAAAATCAACTTGAAGTAAAGTCGTCCCAAACTTTTCTGTCACTTGTGACAACGAAAATCAAATTACTTTAATTTTCAATCGTGCAAACCAGAACGCATTCCAGTTTTCCGAACATGATAATATGACATCATTGTGTCTATTCAGGCCCAAAGGCTCTGCCAAAGGCGTGTCTGCCCTCGATATGGTACGGAAATTCCTCTCTGGCACCGGGATAGACGATGACCTAGACACCTTCGGGTTCTCGGCTAAGGGCGATGGGCCAGAGTAAATCCTTTACTACATTTTGGGATTACGGTTTGGTGCACGTTTCATAGTCCTTCGCGTCGGTCAAAAGTTCGTTATTTTACATCAGTATGTGTTTACAGTGGCGCCATTGTTATATCTGTCAACAGTAGGCACAGAGTTGCAAGTCAATGTATCTATGAAAACACAATGTATGTCAGGAAAAAGATCAGTAGCTTTAAAACCATTGATAGCCGCCACAATGTGCAAACTAGAAATAAACATAAACTTTCTTTTCCAATGTTAACTCACAAAAGTTAGTAGTTCTTTTATGGGACACTGTATACGCTTCTCCAATAAAACTTAACTGAAGCTCCATTCAAAAAAATTTATAAAGCACAATTTGTTCACAAAAGCCTACTACATAATTAATGACTTTTTACATGACACCGACATCTTGCATTAAAACAGTTCATTACACCCTATATATTATGTATTAATAATTAGGCACCTACTTTATGTTTTATTATGCTTGCTTGATTATGTTATGACGATCATTAAGTCTAAATTTTTGTGCTATTATGAATAAAAATCATTGAATTGAATTGAATTGAGCTTAGTGTCAGTCTTCTTTTCCTTGTTTCGCTTAGAAAAGGAAGAGGACCGCATAGTTCCGCCCATACTGTTGACAGATTCCAAATGCTACTTCTTCTTAAACAACATATAACTTGCCAAAACAGACGCTATATCAGTATCTTAGGGTCGAAAGTTGAAACGCTAGAACCCATTTTTGGGCAGAGGGACATATTTATACAGGGCTGTTTCCCCTTCTATCCGCCATTTTAATTTGGCAAACGATGCACCAAACGTATATTCCCACCAAATATTCAACTTTATTTCTTGGTGATAAAAGTCCAAACCAATTTTTTTTTGTATGCTATGACCGGTAAGGGGTTAACCGGATTAACACTAAACCCGAGTTAACTATTTAACTCAAGTCAGATGGAAAGCGAGCAAGCGATGTAGTTGGGTCAACTTTGACATCTCATACTTTATTTTATTTTATAATTTCATGGGAAGCTTACAGCTATCATTATTAAATAGATTTACATTATGGTAATCTATGAGCTTATTAAATTTAAGCAACCACAGATAGTTAACAAATTGATAACTATAAAAAAAGGTTAAGCCACACACGAATATAGTTATTAAAGATTTCACTGCTCACGCATGCCTCCGCCTTACCATCAACTTCGTCATTACCATCAACAGCGTCATCCATCACTAGGGGTGCGTTCGGAAACCGACTGATAATTCACTCGGAGAATGAAAAGAGATGGAGATAATGACAGAATGAGAGATGAAATGCGGTTATCGAACGCTAGCGCGAGAAATAGTGTTTCCGAACGGGATAAGTTGACAATGTCAAACCAATTTAAGAAGAAGAAGATGAAGGCGAAGGAAGATCCCTCACCTGAAATCTGTAGTATATTTTTATTTACAGGCTTACTTACTTTTACAACAAGAAAAACATTATTGTTAACACTAACTTATAAAAAAAATGTTTAAGTGGAATCATCCTCCACTTCCAGTCAAACACTTCCTACGCCTGTACTAGAAAATCAAACCAAAAAAAATATCAAAAAAATAGCACAAAAAGATTTTATAAACCCGCCAAGCACAGTTTGACATCTGCCAGGTAATTTTTAATGACGCTCAACCATGGAGACAAATCGCACTTGTCAGTGCGAAAATAACTTTATCTGAGCCGTTCGAAAGCGCTTTTCGGCAAGCTGTCGGGTAACAATTCGTTCCGTCGTCGCCGTTTTCGAACGCTCTCGGGGTAATTTTCCCATCACTCGGAGTAATTCTTAACCGATCTGGAACGCACCCTAGATCGTATCTTAATCACCCGTCCGTATTGACAACGCAGTGACCGCAGCCTGTTTACTTGTCTTACGTACATTTACGCAATTTTTTGTCGAATGGCCTGCGCTTTTTTGACTCGTCACAGTCCCGACTCCAAAACCAATGATTGAATGTTACAGGTTGTCAATGTAATTGTTTTATCTAATAATATGTACACTGCACAAAGTGAATATAGTTTTTTTAATTTTATCTACACACCTATCATAATCCGTCTTTACCTCAAAACACTACTACTTGGTAAAAACTGATTTTTTATCTGAATTGACCATAATGTATATGGGGGCAAGGCAGTGCCCCCGCTAAGACGAGCAAGCGAAGCGCATGGGCACTACCTACCTGTTCTCGTAGCGCTTTGTCGATTTTTTAAACCATCAGTACATGGGTTTGGATTTTTATTAAAGTTTATTGATATCTAAAATACCCAGATTTCGCAACTGACTCACTGATGATCATCAGCATACTTAGGGTACTTTCTTAAGACCTAGAAAGCTGAAATTTGGTATGTAACCTAGTGTTCATACACAAACAACAAAAAATCTTAAACTTGGATTTTTTAACCCCCAACCCCTTTAACTAAGGGATGGAATTTTGTATGAGACTTCCGCAAACTTTGATGCTAGAAGTCTGATATAGGGCTCCTTTTTATAAATAATGAAATACATATTTCAGGACTATAAGTAAATCAGCCTCATCCCTTTAAATTAGGGGATATAAGTTTGTATACGTTTTCCCATACAAACAGAATTTCATGCTATAAATCTAATTCACAGTCTTCTTATTATAGAATATTACAAATAATATAATACGTGTTTCAGGGTTTATAAAAAACATCCCTCAACCCCTAAAAGTAGGGGATAGGGCTCACGTCAGGTTTCAGAATATTGGTTCATAATTTTACGAATAATATTACTACACTTATGTACTTCGTTAATTAGTACACAAACAACAAAAAAATACTAAAACTTGGAATGTTTACCACCTACCCCTTAAACTAGGGGATGAAAGTTTCTATGAGACTTCCGTAAATTTTGATGATAAAGGTCTCAAAATTGATAGAGGGACTCCTTGTTATAAATAATAAAACATATTATTTCAGGATTTTTGGAAAAATCAACCCCCACGCTTAAAGTAATCGCGGGCAGATCGCCTTCTGTGTGTTTTACAACAATAATGTTTACTACAAGAGCTAGTGTATAAAATAAAAGTAACGAACAGTGAATACATTTTTCTCCTTACGCCCATCCCATGTGACGCCCAAATCACATATTTCGACTAAAGTGTAGAGTTTGTAAAGTTAGGGCTTATAGAGTTAGGGCCTCTAGAGTTAGAAGCTTGGCTCTACGTGAGATCTGATAACTTTTTGACAATGCGAGCTATATGGTCTCGTCTTGGCAACATTTTACATGAAAATGTTTTTGGTGGGATCAATATTTAGACAAATTATGACATTCAAATTTCGAACTCCGACGCCCGCCTGCGTGCCGCCCCTAGTTTGTCTGTGAAGTTGGTACTACTGAACAAGCAAAACAAGTACAGAGCAATGATCACTGCCATATGCCTGTCGAACATGCGGTTCCTGAACAAATCAAAGAGAGCTTATGATATGTGTGTAGATGAACTAATGTATGGGTAAAACATACCAGTTACATAACTGTTATAATTATTCTCAATAATATAATCATGTCAATAGTTTTAATATGTACATAAAAGTACCTGAAAATATATTATTTCACGATTTATTAGACCTAGGATCTTAATGTGCACTGTGTTCTGTTATATATGTACACTTAATATTAAACTTTTGAAAATCAAATCCATCACTATTAAGAGACGCTTCAAACCTCCTAACGATAGTTTTGCCCAATGATTCTTTTCTATGCAATGTCAAAATTAACCCGAGATTTTAAATTTATTTTGTTTTTTAATTCGAGAGTTTAAATTGTTTCCATGACTTTACCACGAATAAATAACCTCTCATCAGTAGGTATTTTTAACAGCCCTTTATTAGGTCGACTCGTAACTAAATAAGAGTGTGCAACAAATCTAGGAATGGTAATTTCGTTTATTTTCAGTTCTTCTATCATTACGAAACTTGGTGTGTATATGTAGTTCAGATGACATTGGTGGATCTGACCGACCGTGTCGGCGTCCATTACATGAATTTTATTGAGAGGTTAAATTGTGAATGTTGATGTTTAATTCCACGCCTCAACCGAACGGCGTGGAATCTTGAGGGGGTGAGTTTTTGCCAGGAGGGAGAGAATTGTGAGTGATACTTTACCTTGCCGTCGTAGACCGGAATTCGAAAGCTCGATTCGAGGCAGGAATACGGGATAGGAGCACAAGTTTGGGGGGAGAGGAACCGACATTAATGATATTAGCTGAAGTAGCCCGTTTAAGGGGAAAAATCATAGTATATTTAGTAAAATTGCAGTTAATTACCAGAATATACTGATTTCTTCTCCGGGTCATAGACAATGGACCCATAAGATCCAAGGATATAGTTTGAAAAGGTCTGGAGCAAAGTTTAGGTTTACCCATAAGACCATAGGGATAATGATTAGGGTGTTTGTAGGTTAAGCAGGTTTCACATGTCGAGATTAAATTGGCAATGTCCTTAAACATACCCGGCCAATTGTATTTTAAAGATATTTTCTTGAATGTTTTGAAGATACCAAGGTGGAGTTCTGAAGGGGAACCATGGCTAACTTCAATAAGTGCGTGTCTATCTTGTGGCAGTGGAACTTCTTTCCAAATAAAGTCGTCGTATAGACGATCGGGAGAATGGATGCAGCGGTAAAGTTTGTTATCCCTGATAGTGTAGTTGGGATATGCGTCTGGGTTGTTGGAGCATCCGAGAAAAATCTTGTTGTAGTGTTCAAGTTCACGATCAGGTGGATCTTCAATCGTAATAGGATGTACACCTTGAGGTGAAGTTTCTCGTGTATCAGGACGTTCTTTATTCTTATGCCTTGATAATAAGTCAGGAACAACGTTATCCTTTCCTTTTTTATGTTTCAGGACAAAATTAAAACATGATAAGCGTAGAGTCCAGCGAGCAAGTCTTCCAGATGGATTCGATAAGTTCTGAAACCATTTAAGTGCAGCGTGGTCAGTATATATTGTAAATTCCTTACCATTGTCTAGGTAACATCTCCAATGTTCTAGCGCAGTTATTACAGCTAATGTTTCTCTTTCAGTAGTTGAGTAGTTTTGTTGATTTTTGTTTAGTGCTTTACTCATGTAAGCAATCACGACTTCTTTGTCATCTTGATGTTGAGTAAGCATTGCTCCTATGCCATAATTTGATGCATCACAATGTACAGAGAAGGGTAGTTCGAAGTTAGGGCAAGCAAGGACAGGAGCAGTTACCAAAGCTTCTTTAAGTTTCTCGAAAGCAGCTGCAGCCCTGGAGTTCCATAAAAATTTAGGAGCGATCTTCCCGGAACAGGTTAGTTGGTTGAGTGGGGAGGCAATAGTGCTGAAGTTTGGAATGAGTCTTCTTAACCAGCTGCAATTGCCTATGAATCTTCGAACTTATTTTCTGCAAGTAGGTACAGGATATTCTAGAATAGCCTTTATTTTATCTGGATCAGCACGTAGACCATACTCGTCCACTAGAAAACCAAGGTATTTCAGTTCATTCCTGAAGAATTGACTCTTTTCAAAGTTAATAGTCAGATTAGCATATGAAAGTTTTTCCAGAACTTTCATGAGAAGCGATATGTGCTCATCAAAAGTCTCGCTAATAATAATGATGTCATCCAGATAACAAAATACCTTGTTCTCAAATTCAGGAGTAAATAGCGTATCCATTAATTTTTGTTGAGTTGCAGGTGAGTTAGTGAGACCAAAAGGCATTACTTTGAATCTGAACATACCTCTTCCAGGAACATAAAATGCTGTCTTATCTCTATCAGCAGGATTCAATGGAATCTCCCAAAATGCTTTCGCAATGTCGATGCTTGATAAGTGTTTGGCATTTCTCAGGTTGTCCAAAATTTCGCTTATTAGAGGCAGACTATAAGCATCACGACGTGTAACTGAGTTAAGCTTCCTGCTATCTACGCAGAAACGCCATTCACCATTCTTCTTTGGAGTGATGAGGACTGGAGATAACCAAGGACTTTCGCATTGTTCAATGACGTTCCATCCCAGCATCTTGTCAATTTCATTAATTAAAGCCTTTTGTTTTTCAGGAGACAGTCTGTAACATCTTTGTTTGATCGGAAGAGAATCTCCAGTGTCAATCTTGTGGGTGATTAAGTGTGTGTTTCCCAGAACACCTTTTTCTTCAAAAGAGATTGTCTTGAAGCGTTGGATGATGTCATTAGCGATGTTCTTTTGATTAGGAGTTAAATGCTAAATGAGTTCGACACTAAAGATATTAAAGTTTTACCTTATGAGGCAAAACTTTAATATCTTTAGTGTCGATAGCAAAGCATTTAGGATCTGTAAAGTTAAGAGAAGTTAAAACACTAGGTAGAAGATTAAATTTTCTCCAAAAGTCGATACCTAGTATTAGAGAAGGGAATATTTCAGGGAAAACATAAGCTTTAATCAAGTGAGTTTCGTTATTGAAATGGACAGGTAAGTCAAAATAACCCAAGGAATTAATTTTTTGATTATTAGCAGTAGAGACAGTAATAAGATCTGACTTGAAAAGTTTGTAGCCCAGTTTAAGAATTTCCAAATGAGAATTATTACCCAGAATAGTTACTGAGCTGCCAGAATCTAGTAAACCAGATAAAGTTAAGTCATAAATTTTGACATTAACGAATGGACGATTAAGATCTTGTTCTTTGGAGTAGAGTGTAGAAGAGATTTTGTAGCAAGCAAAGAAGTTTTGAATTGTTTTGATCCAATTAGTCCACTCATCCTTATCAAAGTTTGAGTTACTCTTCAAGTCAGCAGTTAGTTTTTTGTACTAGTATTAGGTTTGGGAGAACAAGTTGGGCACTCTGCAGTTTTAAAACCCTTAAGACCACATTTGAAACAAATCACGAATCGTGGTTGAGTGCAACTGTTCAAAGTATGACCTAGTTTACGACAGCGAACGCAAAAAGAACTTTCTTGGGGTGCAGTTTGAGAGAGACTATTAACTTGTCTAGAAGGGTATTTGTAGGTTGGAGTGAATTTATTCATGAAGGGAGGAGAAGGTCGTGAGTTATTAGAAGAGTTTGGAGAGTCAACTGAACTTGAAGTGGAATGCTTGTAGTTGAATTCAGAAACATGAGGACTTTGTTGCAAATTTGGTTCTTTAAATTGTTTGTCTCTGTCTAGGAACTTTTCGTAGTTTTGGCAAGTGGCCAGAAGGGAATCGATAGAGTCAATATCCTATAGAGCTACGAAGACTGAATAACATGGGCGAATATTTCTCAAAATAATCTCCAATTCTGTTTCAGAAAGTCTTTTTGAAAGGCGAGCGAACATTCCAGACATGATGGAAATGTAGATGACGATAGGTTCATCACGACCTTGATTACGATTCCTAATCGCTTCTAGAAGTTTATGATCATAATCAAAACCACCAAAGTCTTTGATTAGTAAAGAAGAAAGTTCGTTCCAAGTTAGGTTTGGATTCTGATTATATTTAAATCTGAACCAATGAAGGGCATTGTCGGTGAAAATTTCGAACGCCTGAGAAATTAACAAGTCCCTGGACAAGCCAGGAGCTAAGCTATATTCTTCAAGTTTTTGAAGAAAGGATCTTGGACAGCTTTTACCATTGAAGGTGTGTCTTTTCAGATTTTTGAAGACGTTACTTGGAGGGAAAGATTGAGGTGGTGGTGGAGGATACGGGGTATGGGTCTGGACAGAAGTTTGAGAAACAAGAGGGGGTTCCATGACAGTCGGTTCAGCAGGAAGGTCCAGTGATGGAGAGTGATTTGCAGTTGAAGGTGGAGCCAAGGATCCGAACTGTTTAGAAATATCGTCAAATTTCAACTTCAAAGTATCGAAACTAGCTTTAGAGTCTGGATATAAGTCCGTATCTATTCGCTCCAATCTGTAAAAAACATGATTAACCTCTCCTTTCCCGCCGTCAGCATAAGCAGCGCGGCCCCGATCACTCTATGTACCGCTGTCAGCATAAGCAGCGGGATGACTAATATTTTTGAAACCGGTATTTTTTATCCAACGGTTGGACCAATTTTTACGGTTCGATCATGTGTGGACACCCAATTAGACAAACTTTATGGTCTGTGTGCTAGTTTATGCTTTTCCGTAGAAAAAAATAATTCAACCGCGTTTTGAAAATCACTTTCTTCCGGACGCTCCCAACGTATGTGGTGGTGAAATTTTATTGAGAGAAAAGTGTGGTTTTTTTGGTGAATTGAGGTAAGTATTTGTTTTATTCATATTTACAACTCTATTTGCGATAAACAAACCACAAATCATAGTAAAATTCATCAAGATGTCCAGAAAATCGGCAAATTTACATGATACGTCATGCAACCAGACGGATTCCCCCCAATGCTATTTGTAATTCCAATGAGAAATACAGTTAGATTTCAATAAAAAATACCCATATCTTATTGGAAATCTTATAAGGAATCCATTTTTATAGGTTTCTTTATCAAAATAATGTACCAATATGCTGATTTTCCGTCAGAAACGTGATCAGGCATCCAATTCACATGCTTCACACGCACACATAAGCATTCCGCGACGCCATTTTACTCACACACAGACAGAATCTCACTACAGGGTGCGGGTGTTTTCAGTCATATTCGGTGAAACTCCATATCATAGGTTTCGGGGTGATGTGATGATTGGGGTTTCCATATCAAAGGTTCCGGGGGTTTATGATTGGAGTTCAGTGTCGATAAGGGGGCGGAAGCCCCTTTTTTTATCAATGGAAAAATCCAGCATCCAGCGACTTAGAAAAATTGTGTTAAAAATTGTGTTAAAAAATATTTTTTTATTACTGTTATTTTTTGCTTCGGAATCGTGTAGTGCTGCTTTTTGCTATCACTTTTGGTTAATAACATTTTCCTCGTGCACCTCACCGATTTCGAGATATACGTCATATTATGTTTGTAATATCGATATCTCTATAAATATTGGTCCTAGGGAAAACATGCATATGACATAAAATTATGCTCGTAATACACCCTACACGATGCCCAAGTGAAAATATCAAAATAAAAAAAATAAAAATAAAAATAAAATAAAAAAATAACAAATTTGTGTCATATTGTGTTAACTTGTCTTTTTAGGCGGATTCGTTTGCCTGCAAGTTCAGATATGTACTTTTGACAATTTAGTGTAAAATGACAAAAAAATGCAAAATTACACAAATTTGTAAAAGTGCACAGAGTGTACGTTTTGATCCTAATGCCTTAGCTACTTTTTTCAGAATGGATCATGACTATCATGCCCAGCTTGCGCGTCGGTCGCCGCCGGTGCGCATTCTATCCGATGAGAAGCTGGTGTATGTGCGCTCCCGCTCCGGTCGGATGAAGGTAAATAATTGAAATTTCACTCGCATCGTTTTTGCTTCGTTTCCTTTTATATTTATATATATACATATCCATTAATTTGTTCCATTCAGCAGCCTAAACGGTCTGAATATAGTTTTACCAAGTATAATTAAATATTTACCTGGGAAATGTGAAGTTTTATACTAAAAGGACACAAATAATTATACTGCAAATGTCACTGACTGCCAGTCTGGTATTTTGTTTATATTTAATTTGCCTATTTTATTTATGTTATAGATGGTGAAGCAACCAGCTTGATTGAGAGGAAGCGTAAGCGTAAGCCATGTACTTGATTGAGAGGAAGCGTAAGAGGAAGTGGTATGTCAAAGTATTCCACAGGCTGCTTAACAGCAGCCTGTTGAATACATACATCATTCTCTCGCGTAACCCAACATTCCGGAACCTTACGCACCGGGAAACAAGGGTTAGCGTGGCTCAGGGGCTTGTTGATCGGTTCTTCTGTCCGGGACCGATGCAACGAGAGAATCCTCCAAGCAACACCGCTTTCCACCGTCTGGACAACCACCCGCAACATTTCCCGATTCCTGCTCCGACTTATAGCAATTCCAAGAAGAAGAAGCAGGGGAGATGTTGCAGGTGCGCCCTTGGAAAGCGCACGTCCGTGAACAGTTTCTGCCGTAGGTGCAACGTCAGACTCTGCCTCGGACAGTGTTGGTTGGAGTATCACACGTTGGCCAATTTGGGGCCATAGCACTTTTAATGTTATGGGTACCCATTCTCGTTTCTACAGTTTATCTGTTCCTCTTCGTCTTCCATTGAAAGTGTTATGTGACTTTAAATTGTGCAAGAAGCTCGAAACGGTATTGTTGTAATGTTAGCTTTCCTCTTATTCTAGCATGCCTACTGACTGATATCTGACTGTGTACTGATGGCTGGTTAATATGTCTCTGTAATAGGGGTTTTAAAACTACGCACACCTCGCTTTGGACCGGTTTCGGTCGGGTGTATCGCTTGCTTGAGTGGGTAACTAAAACTACTAAAATATGCCATATCATATAACTTCCACGTTGCAGCATCAAACTGGTGGAAGACTGGTGTGTTGGGAATGCCTGCCTTCAGGAAGTTGATGAGTCGCAATCGCTTTCATGGACAATTGATATAACCAAATGCCCTTGACGAGGTACCTCAAATCCCGTGCTACTGATGTCATTGGGACGATGAATCGGAAAAGGGCACACGTCCCTGCTGAGATAAAATCGCTCAATGACTCCTGTGGGCATTTATGTCTTGCTAGACACATCTAAATCAGCCATCAGTGTGTGATTGTAATTCTCCTCCTTCATAGCGTTAGCGATCCGGATGTTTCTATCTTTTTGTGTGTAATTTTTATGTGTGTATGTGTCTAATGTTTATGTGTTTGTGTAAATAACAATTTCTATTTGTGGCCAACTACCTAACTATCTTATAACTTGTATAGAAATTGTTTACTTTAACAGTTGCAATGTTTCTATCTTTTTGTGTGGAATTTTTATGTCTAATATTTATGCGTTTGTGTAAATAACAATTTCTATTTGTGGCCAACTACCTAACTATCTTATAACTTGTATAGAAATTGTTTACTTTAACAGTTGCAACAAAATTCTTTTTCATTTTTCCGTAATTGTGTACTTTATTCCATTTTTTATACGGTAAAAGTTACAAATATCAGTCAAACAACTATCTAAGAACTTGTATAGAATTGTTTACCTACTTACTTACTGTTTACTACTTTTCCATAATTGTGTACTCGTGTGTGTGTAAATATAATGTATACAGTTTCATTGTGCATTAGTACTGTCCTGTTTTTTAAACAATTATGTCTCGCCCAGGTTTGCTGGAAGAAATATCTTTTTAGAGATAAGCTCGCCTGTTGTTATAAAATTTCTTTTAAGTACATTTTTATGCACAGGGCAATAAAGAATATGAATATATAACTATATAAATTTTGCTGGAAGAAATATCTTTTTAGAGATAAGCTCGCCTGTTGTTATAAAATTTCTTTTAAGTACATTTTTATGCACAGGGCAATAAAGAATGTGAATATATAACTATATAAATTTTTGTTCTTTTTTATTTTTCCAAAACCTAATTACACAATAACACATTAGGTAGGTGGTAGCTAATTACTAATTACACATTTCAAATAATTGTTTATTTTTTACAAATTTGTGTAATCTTACACTAAATTGTCAAAAGTACATATCTGATCTCGCATAACACTAGTTAACACAATATTACACAATATTACACTTTGTAAGAACAGTAGGTATCTGTACTTGCGCGTGAACGGAGCCGCGTGGAAACACTTCATATACACATAACAACTAAATACTAGTTAACTCAAACTTACACCATACCTACACGAACGAAACACCAGTTTAGCTATTTTACCTAGAATCAAATCACGGCGAAACATTTTCTTCGTTCCATCTTTGCACACTCTGTATAAACGCATATCGTACACCTGCCGTGACCTTGAGAAAGCCCAGAAACAACACACCGTGACACGAAATAACATGCATGATTTTGAATTATTTTTGTATGAAAAGGTACATAGTACGATACACTGTTAGAAAGCCTAGTTTGTCTTCTACTTAGAACCACTAATTCTATAATGATAAGTATCACCTATTGCCTATAAATTCAATAATAGTACAAAGTGTTGATTTCTACCTATTTTATACTTTCCTTGCGAGATATGGCGTCCTCACACTTATCATTTATGATTTAGTGGCAAATACCACTTGTTTTCCTCTTATTGAATAAATTACCTATCCTAGGAACTAAGAAATATAACGCTAGGTAGTCTAGTCTCTTCACAAATAATTTCACAAGATTTGCATAATTCGCGCGATGCGTCAGTTTACTTTCCGTATTTTATGAAAATTTGAAACGCTGAAATATTCGAAAGTTTCTATAAGAACACCCTAATGTTTTTATTGTTTTGAAAAGGTTATTTTGTGTAGATTACGTAGGTATCAAACAACATGTACATGTTGTTGATAATTTTCTGATGTCGGCTAGATTTGTGTCGAGAGGGAGCATTTTCATAGAAGTCTGTGTTTCTCATGCCAGTACAAAAATAAACTAAGGTCACAGTGACATTTTCTACACATTGTGTAAAAGAGGGTTTCATTAGCTACTCAGATATACAACTCCCATAATTCTAAGTGTTACCATTCCAACAGAATCACTTGATATATTAGTCAAGTGCCGCGCAGCCCGCACGCTCAAAAACACTCCGGTATTTGTCGTTTTTGACGTCTCGAACTCCCGGGAAAGGAGAGGTTAATAAAAGTTTCTATTAATCGTAAATATTTGGTTTCACCTTGTAAAATTTTTTCAATTTTACAATCCAGGTAAGTCAGAGTAGAACCAATTTGAGACAAGTCATCCTCAATCGGAACTGGAGAAGTCAGAATATCTTCGGGGTGAGAATTCGCAACTAAACGCAAAACCTGTTTTTTAAGAAGCAAAACAGTATTAGCTGGTTCCTCATATCTAATCTTTACTTCGTATTCGAGCTCGGCTTTGTTCAGGAATTCGTACTTAATAACCCTTTCCATTGTTATAGTTAAGTGTAGAGTCAAGTGTTATAGAAGTGAAGTGAAGTGAAGTGAAGTAATATAAGTTAAATGTAGGCCTAAATATAATCCAGATGAGTTGAAAAACTAGATGAAGTTTTGTTTTAGAATTTGGAAAATGTGAAAAGGATGAATAGATAAAGATTTAAGAGTGAAAGAGAAAGCAAATCAAAGGGAGAGACAAGGCGCAGAAAAGGTGAAGAGTGGAGAAGAACTTTTACGTTGGGCGCCAAAATGTCGTGTAACGATACGAACCTAACCAGAACCTAACATAAAACAACCAGGATAAAATTTAGTAGTGACAGTTTATTAGTTATTTACAGTGAAGATTAAAAAAAATGATACGAAGATGACGATGGATGAAATGAAAACAGGTTTTTATAAAAGACAAATTAAGTATAAAAAGGAAGCGGAGGACACGGAGAGTAAGAGGACGATGGAGTGATGACCAGGATGCAGGTGTATTTGTGGTTGTAGATGTTGTTGAAGCTCGCAGGATCCCGTTGTAGGAACGGCTCGCAGGATCGTGTTTGAAGGAACGGCTCGCAGGATCGTGTTTGAAGGAACGGCTCGCAGGATCGTATTTGAAGGAACGGCTCGCAGGATTGTGTTTGAAGGAACGGCTCGCAGGATCGTGTTTGAAGGAATGGCTCGCAGGATCGTGTTTGAAGGAACGGCTCGCAGGATCGTATTTGAAGGAACGGCTTGCAGGATCCCGGGGTAGTGCGACCCCGGGATAAGCTGACGTGAGACTCCAGAATTTCAGAAATGTTCCGTTCTTATACCCTTTTTGGAGAGTTCTAAAAATTATTTAAATTAAAAGCAATTTTTGTGAGTGGCCAAGAGAGAAAAAGTATTTTTGTAAAAGTATTGAAGCAAACATATCAGACCGCTAACGA
Source organism: Argyresthia goedartella (assembly GCA_949825045.1). NCBI lineage: Eukaryota > Metazoa > Arthropoda > Insecta > Lepidoptera > Argyresthiidae > Argyresthia > Argyresthia goedartella. Next base: position 16,311,272 of record OX463824.1, on the reverse strand, counting down.
GTTTGAATGGATATTGCCATGACAACCAGATAAACAACAATATAACAAATGTCAAAGTTTGGTTTCAGGCTCGTAATATAAAATTTAACAAGTAAACCATGAAGTAAATGAAGTAACAATGAATATAAAAAGGTAGCGCACCAGCGCGCACGAAGCCCGAGATTGCAGAGTTTCGGAGAAAGCCAAATACAAGGTCACCAAAGGTAAACCCCTTCGCTATCGATGTAGAAGTGCTGATAGTGTGAAAATATGAAGCGAAAATGATTTGATAATGTGTTCTTATGGTTTAAAACGTTACAGGGTCCTATGAAAATAAAGGTGATACCAAATATCAGACTGTACAGCTCAGCAAGTATCCTACAAGAAAATCCTAAAAAATGACATGTAAGTAGCATAACACTACACAGGCTATATAATTTTAGTGAAAAGTTAATGGGTTGGGTTTAAGACCGCAAAATGCAGCTTACAGTATTGTTGGTGCGGCTACTTTCATATTCCATGTAAGTAACAAGTAAGTTTATATAAAGTAAAGTAAAGTAAATAGAATTTAACAACTTTGTTAGATAGACAGCTTGTAACTACGCCAACACAAAACTTTCACTTTAACTATTTATTTGGTAAGGTAGTATGACTCCCATAGCGCTGAATATGTTAGCGTCAATACAGCGGTTAGGGAGGAATGGAATTCGCTTGCTTTGCCGACACCCAACTGACATACTCCATCCATGACGCCATGAACATGTCACGCTCACAACCCCCCGGCCCTCGCCACTATAGTGCTTTTGGTTTAAACTAAAGAATGCGTTTTTGTGAAGTCAAGTACACGTGTCAGCGATATATGTGAGAGTAGCTCCGTGCTTCAAGCTGCGAAGCTCTCACATGCCTCACTCACACAAACGCATTTTCCAGCTTATACGAAAAGCACTACACAGTTATGTGCTAGGTTTATAATTGGTCCGTGCTCCAGAAAACCTCATTATTACATTTGTATCCATGGCTACTATACTGGTCTACAGTCTCTAAAACATAGCATGCCATTGTTCCCAGGCCCAAGACTGACGCCCTACAAGGTGCTTGTCCTAGACACTTCGAAACAAGACAAAAATACTACACGATACAACTTCGACGTGGACGACAGCTGGTACCGGATGCTTAGCTTCTCCTCCCTATACGAAGGCTTCGGGACGGAGCACAGTACGACGGAGCATACGATACTCTGTGTCGCGCCAAAGAATGTGATTGCAGTTACCAAAGTCACGTTGAAGATCAATGAGAAGATTATCATCCAGGGTTGGGAGCAACGGCAGATGCCTCGGTGAGTTTGAATAGCGAGTTTATGATAATAAGAGCACTGACTTAATATCTTCTAAACATATAAAACAAAATCAGCTTAGTTATACCACTTTTAACTCAAAAACAGCTGAACAGATTTTAATGATCTCATATTTGATGGATTGGTCTCCGCCCCGAATAGTAGAATAACTGTTAAAGTATCGAAAAATTTACGGTAAATTTTACAGTTTATTTTTATAAATGAAGTTCTTCCGCAATTGGCAGCTCACTCATCATTGACTGTTAGGCGGTACGGAGTCCGCTTGGTCAGCTAGTCTATTTATAGTTATAAAAATTATTATAATAATAATACCTTGGACGCTATTTACACACATATACGCTATACGTTAGTCGTACCAAATCAAATGGCCCGATCGGTTTGTATAATTCCTATTTGGATTTATTCTCCTCAGTCCAGAGGAGGGTTAGATAAGGTTAGCCATAGCCAGGTTTAAGGACGCCCCAGTGGGTTCGTCCTGCCTGGCCGCGGTGCAGCAGTTGTCTCGTCTCTCGCACGCGATACGAACCGGCGCCTCCACATTGGGACGCGCCAACCTCACCCAGTCGTTGGCGGTGCACTCGGGAGAAATACTGCAGACGCTGGATAGAATGAATGCGCTTACTGTGAGTACTGCTTGGAAAGGGCAATCACAATAGTTTATTGCACCATACAAAAGTTAACAGACACATTGACGACCCGAATGGTCGAGTCGGCAGTGACCCTGCCTACGAAGCCAAGGGTCTCGGGTTCGAGTCCCTGTGGGGGCAAATACTTGTTTGATGAGAACAGATGTTTGTACCCTAGTCATGGTTGTTTATCTATCTATGTATAATATTTATCTATATAAGTATGTGTATCGTTGTCTAGTATCCGAGATACAGGGAATCCTAGTTTGGGGCTGATCAATGTGTGTAAATAGTGTCCAAGGTATTACATCAAATGGAAAATACTTGTACAACGGCGAGAATATACAAGGTGTAACAGAATAGTGTAGTCATTTTTAAGAGGTTGTTAGGGACATCATTCTGAATATATTTTACTACGAAACGAGCAAGTTTATGATCTTAGCAAATTAATTTTTACCTCTGCATACATATTGGGCGGTCAGCCGATTTATACGGAGAAGTGAAAAATATAGTTGCTCTGATCAAATCGGTTTCAGACTGCTCAGAAAAAATTCCCTAACTACCCCTTAAAATATGACTACAGAAAAAGGGGGCTAATTGGAATTGAGGGGCTAATTGAAACTCAGAAGATGCAGCGAAATCTCTGCATTATGTATTAGTTCCAATTAGCCCCTCAAATCCAATTAGCCCCCTTTTACTGGTATATGTTTTTATTACACCCGTTTTTACTTCTTTCTTTCCTTCCATCTTGGACCAGATGAACTCCTGCTTGTTACCTATTAGATAAGATAAGTTAAGGTTTCTTTCAATTTTTTTTTATAAATATTACAGTCAAGGGGTATCCTTTTAAGTATAAAATAATTTGCCAGGAGACTCGCATTCTTCCACAGTGACATAGTGCGAATTGGAAACGAACTAACATAAACTTAGTCTACAAATGTTTAATAAAATGTTATTTAAATAAGTAAGGCTTATATTATAGTAGTTTATTTGACTGCTACATAATGGAGGGCATTAATACTCGAGAGTGGGATTATGAAACGAGCCGAAGGCGAGTTTCATAATAATATCACTCGAGAGTTTTAATGCCTAAATATGTACAGTTACATACACTAGTTTATCTACACACATATCATAAGCTCTCTTTGATGTGTTCAGGAACCGCATTTTTGACCGGCATTGTGGCTCTGCAGTTATTTCGTCGGCGTTCGAAATTTGAATGTCAGTACCAACTTCACTGACTGGGGGCGGGCGACGGCGTTCGAAATTTGAATGACATAATATGCAGAAAAATTACACATTATGGTCATAATGTGTAATTTTTCAGATAAGAAATTAGTTTTTACCAAGTAGTTTAACATTATGCTGATCGTAACGTGCGGTTTTTGTACGCAGTAAAGAGGGTTTTTGATACGTGTGTAGTTAAAAATACTTAAACAACAAAGCATAACAAAGTTTAGGTTTAATGGTTTTATACATTAAGTAGTGCTGCCTGTAATCAGCAACAGCCTATATTAGATGTTCTACATCCAATTTGTAAGCCCACTATCAGCCCACACATGGAGCTATTGAAAAGAAACCTATAAGTAGCGTGAATTACCTACTAGACTTGCATTACCATGCAATCCTGTAGATTGAAAGTAAACAAAGAAATGTCATTGGCCAGTAAAAAACCATTAACTTTGACGTTCATCATATATTTATTTATTGTTTCTCGTCTTTGATTCAGGACGTATGCGTCAGTAACCTGATTTACCGACCGGTTTAGTTCCTTACCAGAACCTCCGTTCGCAGAGGGCCTTAATTCTCAAAACTTACGTTACGTAACTTCAATTTCTGCATTACAGAAAGAACTAGAAACAGTCAAGAAGAGCACCAACATAGCAAACTTCAAGACATAATACGCGGTCGTCTACGAACGCAAGCAAGCCGAGAGGAAGCGAGACAAATGTAGGCGGCTTCTTTCGTTTGAAAGCCTCGCCCTCTACCCCGACTATCAACGCCGCCTGCTGGTGTTGCGAGAACTAAACTACATTGACGAACATGACAGCGTCATCCTAAAAGGCAGAGTAGCTTGCGGCATGGGTACCAACGAGCTGATAATCTCGGAACTGGTATTCCGCAACGTATTCACGGATAAGAATCCGGCGGAGATTGCCGCGCTGCTGAGCGGTTTCGTGTTCCAGGCAAGAACGCAGGTTACGCCGACGCTGACTGATAAGTTGACGGAGGGCGTGAAGGTGATTGAGCAAATCAACGATGAGCTGCTTGGGATTGAGTCAAAGTATTTGGTAGGTAAACCAACATCCATTTACACATATCATAATTAGACATTGCTTCAGCCAATCAGGTTTTCGTATTTATTACCAAGCCAAGATTTATTATTCTTCAGTCCAATTAAGGGTTAAAAAAACTAAAAACATCCTCCCGAAATCATCAGGTATTGTTAAGACGGACCAAATGAGCCCATCTCGATGGGTTTACAAGTAACACAACCAGTCTTCTGTCTACCACTTTCAAGCTCCATCTTCAGGTGGTGATGATGAAAAAAAATCTAGTCAAATGAACAGATCTTATCACGCCGAATCTTACGAGCTAATTTTGATGGAATTCCTAGTAAACATCTCAGGGTTCCATCTCCCACCTTCGAGCTTCATCTTCAGACCAGCTCGATGGTATCAAATTATTATTATGTCATGTTTTTATCATGCAAACCTTACGTAAAGTAAGTCAAATAAGACAATAAGGATAATGATTACAACAGTCATTTTATTAGCTCCGAGGTTATGTCATTGCATCTCCACAAGACCAGGGGCCCAATTCCGGTACACAATGACAGCTCCATGATAATTACATGACGATTACGGTCAACTTTAGATATCCAATATTCAGCGTTTGGAGAATATATTTTTAGACAATTATGGTAAAAAATATTTCGATTGGTATGCATAATAATTTAGTTCATCAACAAAGGGAATGGGATTACAAAATTGTTAGATATTGGATATCTAAAGTTGACTGCAATCGTCATGTAATTGTAATAGAGCAGTCATTTTGTACCGGAATTGGGCCCCTGGTGTCTCCACTTCGCGTGAAGGTATCTTTCCATGGACTGACTATTTTCTCCAACAACTGCGAGGTAGTTAGCAATGTTGAGCTTAAACTACAAATTCCTTTTACACTTTGGGTGTATGTGTATTGTATGGATGTATTTTTTTATTATTTGTGTTTCCTATCCTGTTATCTGTCACCTTGACGCAAAGACATGGTCTGTTTCATCGTCTTTTCATTCGGATACGGACGGCCCAGAGATTGCGGTTCGTTTTATATTTTGTTTGTTTTTTTTTTTAACCGCCGTGTTCGTGTCATGAATGCATCGATGTCAAATATTTCCGAAGAGTCCGAAACAACAACTTTTATTCTTATTTTAAATCTCTGTCTATGGTTGCAGTTACTTGATGGTTGTTGATTGTTGTTGTTGTTCAGCAAAAGCTTGCCAAACAATATACAGGGTGTTTGGTGCATCGTTTGCCAAATCAAAATTGTGGATAGAAGGGGTCATTTGCTATCTCCTGGGGCCACAAAAAAGTTTTGACCTAAAATATTTTTTTATTTTAATATTTTTTTAGAAAATCCTCCAGAATTTTCCTTTATACTTGAATAAATAAAAAAGTTATTAATAAAACCTGCAATTATTTACTGTTTTTGGTTGTGTAATATTGTACGGTTCTATCTTCTTTCTAATAATGTACAATAATGCCATAAAAACATTACTAAGTTCATTAATTTGCCTACCTTGTATCGGTCGGGCGGTAGCATTCAGCTGATATTCGACAGGTCTGTACGAATAAACATGATTTTTTAGATAGGAAGAAATTTTAAATTGTTCTTTAATCACAAAAATACATTTACATACCTATTTATAAATAAAAAAAATTGCTCGAATTGCCAACCTTCATTGCGTATGCACGCGTATCATCGATTCCTTATTTCTACAGTGGTAGTTCGTAAGCGAATTTCCTCTTTAATTACGGCGAATGCTGATTGTATCCTTTGGGAAAAATCTTCTCTAAATTCATCTTCCGTAGCGTAGACTAACTCATTCGCCCGTCCCCAGATGTAGAAGTCCAAAGGGGTCAGGTCTGGAGAACGTGGAGGCCATGGAATAGGTCCATCCCTCCCTATCCACGAATTTGGGAAAACATTATCCAAGTGTTCCCTGACTGACCTACGTATGCGAAACCATTTGTAGCACCCGTCTCTGTCGCGATGCTAAACGTTGGCAAATCCACGAATGCATTGAGAGTTATCGGCAACAGCGTATCTGACCTCTGACCTTTTTACAGGCGTCTCTCAAGGAGGTATACTTTCTTCTATTCTCGATTGACATTAACTCTGAACCGAATCTGAAAAAGACTCAATTCATCCACTTTTACTTTGGCGGCCGCCAGCCAAGAGCAATGTCGACCTCAGTGGATGGAGTCTTGATCGATCAAGTCCAGGTCACCACGTTCCTCGGCTTCGAGCTGGACAGAGGACTATCCTGGGCCCACCACATTCACAAGATATTCGGGCGCCTCGGAGCTGCGTGCTCGCGCTCAGCCGCCTAGCCAGGACCGTACCCACTGATGTCAAACGCTCGTGCTACTTTGCGACTGTGCACTCCTTACTGCAATACGGCACCGAGATATGGGGACTCGCTGCCGACTAGGAGCGCGTCTTCAGAATGAAAAAAAGGGCCGTAAGGATAATAGCACGAGTGCCGCGGGATACGCACGCCAGACCGCACTTCAAGGCGCTCGGTATCATGACGCTACCATCCATACTGATCTTCCAGATCGCGGTGTACGTGAGGGAAAACCTTAACTCGTTTCGAACGCACGCGGACGTCCACAGATACAGCACACGCAACGCGGCCGCCAGCAAACTCGTCCCAGTAGCCCACTCATTGATGAAGGCCGCAAAACAAACTCAGGTCGCAGGATCAACTGTGTACAATAAACTGCCGGAGAACATCACCTCCGCCCCAAACATCAATATTTTTAAATCTAGACTAAAACGCTGGCTTGTCGAGCAAACGTTCTACAGCTATAATGACTTCATTACGCCGCAAAGCGTATAACTTGCTAGATACTTGTAGGTACTTTTTTTGACATTAAGCCATTAAATAAAATCTATGATTTCGATATTATAATTTGACATTTGAACTTCATTAATTGACATCATTATTTTATTGATCTACATACGAATCATAAACCCTCTTTACTGCGTCCAGAAACCACACGTTACGACCAGCATAATAATAAACTTCTTGGTAAAAACTCATTTCTTATATCCGAATATTGATCATTATGACCATAATGTACCAAAATTTGTCAAATTATGACATTCAAATTTCGAACGCCGCCGACGCCTATACGCCTGCATGCCGCCCCTAGTTTGTCTGTGAAGTTGGTACTACAAAACTACAAAACAAGCTAATCAACTGCAGAGCAATGATCAATGCCACAATGCCGGTCGAACATGCGGTTCCTGAACACATCAAAGAGAGCTTATGATATGTGTGTAGATAAACTAGTGTATGTAACTGTACATAATTAGGCATTAAAACTCTCGAGTGATATTATTATGGAACTCGCCTTCGGCTCGTTTCATAAACCCACTGACGAGTATTAATGCCCTCCATTATGTAGCAGTCACATAAACTACTATTTTTATTTTTGACATTGCGTAGTTTCGTTAATGTGACATTACACTTTGTTGTTGCTATTTTATTATTAATACAATTGTATTGTACCTGGTATTGACATGTAATGAAATTTATGAATAAAAGGAGATTGACGAAACAGATTTATACAGCGGCACACTGAATCGTCAAGAAATGGCAAGCCAGGGGTGAAGACGATAAGGTAAGTGTAAAAAACCGCGCAGAGGCAATAAAGAAAATGTTCAAAATGGAAGGTTTGATTGTGGACCAACCAAAACCAGGGTTCAGAAATACAAATGATGGAAACACCGCGCGTAGATTTTTTGATAACGCGGATCTGAGTGCAGGGATTACAGGTAATATCATTAAAAAGTTTAATATAATATTAAGAACATTATCATTTGGCTATGATATCGATTTGGTTAAATTTGAAAACCTTTGTGTGGAAACGCGGAAACTCTACTTAAGTCTGTATTCGTGGTTCTTCATGCCTGCCACTGTGCATAAGATCCTTATGCACAGTACAGAGGTAATAAAGACCTCGTTACTTCCGATTGGGCAGTTCTCCGAAGAAGCCCAAGAAGCGAGAAACAAAGATATACGCCGTTTACGGCTGCATAATACTCGCAAAACGTCACGTATTGCCACGAATACTTGATCCACATTCTTTTGGCATCGTCTGACCCTTTAATCAACTTACTCAGAGACGTTCGTAGAAAAAAACCCAAAAACAGTTAATGCCTGAAGTCTGTGACTTAATTATCCCGCCTTCAGAAGCCATTTCGCCACCTACTTGTAATTTAATTAGAAATAATTTAGATTATACAGAATCCGACTCGTCTGAGGGTGAAGAAGAATGACTTTTGTATTGTTATGTGTAAATAAATCGATTTAGTGTAGTTTTGCATCAATTATTTAATGAAATAGGTTTTTATTATGATCGTTTTAATTTAAGTTACAGTTATAATTTTGTAAATATCGTTGATTTTGTGCATTGTAATTATTCAATTTATTTTTCTTTATTTATTTCCAAAAGGTGTGTATTCCTTTTGAATAAATATGTATTTTTTTAAATATTTTTTTGTTATTTATTTTTTATATCCCCCTAAAATTGCGGGATAGTCTCGAATCCTACTAGTAACAACAATTAACTGCTATTCAAGCTAAAATAAGCCATTAGAAATCAAAAAATAATTTTGTCCAGCTAGCATGTTCTAGACGAATCAGCGGGTGTGAATGGAGCCGCCGGGCGGGGACGCCCAAGAAGGTCCTATAAAGACCAAATCGGCGATTTGTTAGTGAAGGGGCAAATACGAAGTACCCGTAAACGGCGAGCTTGCATGAAGATACTTATGAATGTTGAGGAAGCGAGAGATGTATGCCAGGATCGTAGCAGGTGGAGGTCTTTGGTCTCTGCCTACCCCTCTTCTGGGAAATAGGCGTGAGCATATGTATGTCTGTATGTAAACATCTTATATCTTATATCATTTATTTATAAATAAATTATGTAATTATGGAAGTCGTTATAGCCCTCGGCGGTAGCCGGGACATAATGTTTTACTGAATTTAATTAGCCGCTGGTAAATAATGTGATTTTCACTAATAGTTCTATCTTTATGTCCTTAAAGTCTAATTTCGTAAAATACGCACGGCGCCCACAGCCCAGCGGCGGCAAGGTTAAATCGGTTAAATGCGGGTCGGACCCGCACACGAAGGGTTCCGTACCATCGTACACTTAACCACTAAAAATAATAAAACAAAAACAAAATAACTGTCCTAACCGAAATGTCCCAACGTGGATTCGAACCCAGAAGCCTAAGATTGCGAAACCGATATCAAACCAATTGCTCTACCACAACCATGTAATAAGCCGCGAAATTTACGATCATATTTGAATCGTGTTATGGTTTGTTATATCGCGGGTGATGTTAAAACACGTCTCTTCTATGGGGGGGAAGTCTCGTGTAGGTCATTATTAGTTGCTGTTGCGGCAACAGAAATACAAATTATGTGAAAAAATCAACTACTTATTACGGTTCATGAGACCAGCCCGCTAACGGACGGACGGATGGACAGCGGAGGCTTAGTAATAAGCCGCGAGTGTTGCAAGACGCTGTAATATACCTATTTTAGTAAACTGCAAAGATTCTATAAAAATAGAAGATACAATTCTATTGCGCAACTTGACTCATGTGTCCAATATCATCAGGATGTATGTGATGCTCAATATCCTCGCTGGTCATGTTCGCGTCTGGCGGGAAAGATAGATCTGCACCGTGGGAGCCGCAGATTAGACTCCTAAACGTTTTACCTATATTTTTTCTATTCTAGGTCGGTCAGTTCGAGGGTCAGCCGGAGCGGCTGAACTTCGGCCTCGTTCGAGTGGTCTACGAGTGGGCGCTCGAGAAACCCTTCGCCGAGATCATGGACCTCACTGATGTGCAGAAAGGCATTATAGTGCGGTGCATACAGCAGTTGCATGAGGTAATGGGCTATTTTCATCATCATAATCATCGGCATCAGCAGCATTGGCCAACACACTGTTGAGTATATATTAGGTGGGTTCCCTATGTGGTTTCGAATGTAATTTGATAGATTTTCCTTTCACCGATTACCATTGATCGATTGCTCAGTTGGACGATGGCTTATTTCTACGAAGCCTTCATAAAAATGTATCGAAATTGTGAAAGTGAAATCTGAATGTATTTATGCATTCCGCTGCCTGTATTTCAATTTCTATAGCGGTTATTAAACTAAAAAATGTTTTCAAGTAGTGAATATGAGAGGAACTTCAGATGATATTGTAACAGACGTTATAGCATTGCTCCCCTCGCTATGCTCAGGATTCTACTTTAAAATCCCTCGCTTCGCTCCGCTCGGGATTCAAAAAACACTCGCCTGCAAAGTAGTTCTTTATTTACTCACTTGGTAAACTATCTACTAAGCGCTGCTTACTTCTGAGCAACCGGCCAGGAGCCACCTGTTTTCTGCTGCTTGTGAAAGGATTAGTACACTGTTGTAGAAGCTGGAAAGTGAGCAATAGATGGACAAGTAAGTTTAAGCGACCTCTAAGAGACGAGCCTTTTGGGCGAGACATTACATAGTGCTATTCACGGCTACTGCGAGGAAATTAAATTACTTATGCAGAATATATATTTTTAGATAAATTAGATTTTGAACTCCCCTTGGCGGAGTCCGCCATCTTCCACAATTGACAGCACAACCCATGCACGCTTTTACCGACGCGGCGGCATGACGCATGCTTTTACCGACATGGCATGAAGTGCCAAAGAGGCTCGTTCATCTGAGTAAAGTGCCAGCTGTTGATATTTCACAGAACTATAACAAACAAGCCAACAATGTTTTTTCACACCTTTCATTCGGAAAAGTAAGTTTTGCTCCACGACGAGAGGGAGCAAAATGCTACTTTTCTGTTTAGGCTACTTTTTAATTTATTCATTGGCATGTAGCATTTACGCAATGTGCCAATTGAACACAGATCTTAATAAAATAATCGATTGTAATTTCATCGCAGTCGATTAAAAACGAACATGTTTCATGTTTTAACTTTAACAACGTTATATGAAAATTTATGAATTTTTCGTAACATAAAAAAAAATGTCACAATAAATTATATGTTTTACTGAAATCAAAACTATCGATGACTGTTATTGTCATATAATGAATATTGATATCCGAAACCATTGTAATATTCGATTCGGTTATTTTTACACATTGGTAAAAGTACACAGGAATATTTTATTTGTGACCTTTCCCTATCCTTCACAATCCGCCATTATAAAAAAAAGTTTTGTTTACGTTGTTCGATTACTGTAAAAGTGGTGAAGTATAATTCGAAGTACATAGACAGGTCATAAGTTTTGTCACATGTGCAATATGAAATAATTAAGACATGTTTATTATTTATGTAAACATTTATATAGCAAAATGAACTTAATAAAACATAGATTCTTATGGTAATAAAGTTTATTCAAAATGACTCCCGCGATTTTGAATACAGCCCTTTATTCTGCGCGGCCAGTCGTCTATCGCAGCACGAACGAGGTCCATGTCAATATCGGCGGCTGCCTTAATCAAGGATGCCTTGAGTGACTCCAAATCAGGATGAGGCTTTGAGCAGGCCTTTTCCTCCAAGTGTTGCCATATCTTGTAATCTAACGGACTCAAATCTGGACTGGAGGAGGGCCAGTCTTCGTGCCGGATGAAGTCGATTTCACGCGCCGCCAGCCAGTCTTGTGTGCTTTTCGCTCTATGAGCTGGCGCAGAATATTGTTGGAATACCCAGTGCCTGATATTAAACATGGTATGAGAAACAGGTTCCACAAGGTTCTTGAGGACTGTATTTTGATAAACAACTGCATTCGTTTTTACGCCTTTCTCACAAAAATGTACCTCAGTTAAGCCCCAATAAGAGACTCCCAACCAAACCATGAAGAAGGATGGAAAATGACCTCGTTGGACACGCGGAATACGGTTGCTTGCTTCTTCACTGCTGTGTGCTTACACCTTATCATTTTGTTTGTTGTAGCTCTCTTCCACTGTGAAAATTTTTTCATCCGAAAAAAGAATTTCCCGATGCTTTTTTCCCGCGTACCGCTTCAACAAAGCGCGGCATCTCTTCAGTCTCAGGTCCATTAAACGAGCGTCCAAACGATGTCCTGTTTTTCTTCGATATGCCCTAAGCCCTAAGTCTTCATTTTACACCCTTTTCACCGTGGTCCTGCTTAACCCCATCTGAAGGGCCAACAGTTTCTGCTTACGTATGGGATTTCTTTGAATTCGCGCCTTCACAGCTTTTATCACTGCTGGAGTCCTAACAGAGCGAGGGCGACCACTTCTTGACCTGTCATCTACACTAGAGTCTTCATTGTATCGTTTTATGGTACGATAAACGAATCTTTTGGTTATATTCAAATTTTTCAGTAAGTCGAAAATCTGAATTGGCGCGTAACCGCAACGATGCAACACAATAACTGCGACACGGTCTTCTTTAAGTGTCCACTCCATATTTAAAAATGAGGAAAATTCTAAAAATTACACATTTTTATTTTCATGAAAAATTTGAAATTCGAATTCAATAAACTTTTTTGTGGCCAGCGTTCTAAATTCAAAAGTTTTTATTGTGTGACAGAACTTATGACCTGACTGTGTATAGTTATTTCATTATTTTTAGAATATTTTATTTTAATTTTCCTCATAGACGGCGTGAAAAGTTATATGTGTCACTCAGGAGCAATAGTTATTTGTGTCACAAGGGAGCAAAATGATGTATTTACGGCGAGGGCGGTTCATTGAGCGTAACGAAGGATTCAAGCGTTAACGCCCATTAGGAAAATAATTTTGCTCCTGAGTGACACATGCAACTTTTCACACCGACTATGAGGAAAATTTAAATTGCTCTAAAAAAATTAAATTTGAATTATACTTTTACCACTTTTACAGTAATCGAACAACGTAAACATTTTTTTTTATATAATGACGGATTGTGAAGGATTAGGGAAAGGTCACCACAGATAAAATATTCCTATTTACTTTTACTATTGTGTAAAAATAATCGAATCGAATATTACAATGGTTTCGGATATCAATATTCATTATATCACAATAACAGTCATCGATAGTTTTGATTTCAGTAAAACATATAATTTATTATGACATTTTTTTTTAAATATTACGAAAAATTCATAAATTTTGATATAACGTTGTTAAAGTTAAAACTTGAACCATGTTCGGTTTTAATCGACTACGTCATCGTTGTCGATTGTCATGTAATTTCATAATTACATTCTATTAATTTAATCTGTGTTCAATTGGCACATTGCGTAAATGCTGCATGCCAATGAATAAATTAAAAAAGTAGCTTGAACAGAAAAGTAGCATTTTGCTCCCTCTCGTCGTGGAGCAAAACTTACTTTTCCGTATGAAAGGTGTGAAAAATTATTTTCGTCATGGGCGTTAACGCTTGAATCCATCGAGAATCCCGCGCTACGCTCAGGATTCTATCGTAGAATCCTTCGCTTCACTCTCGATTCAATGTATCGCCCTCGCCATAAATACATCATTTTGTTCGCCTGAGACACAAATAACTATGTCTGGCCTGCTCAAACAGGCCAGCCATGTTTTTGTTGGCAGGTGTAACTATTAATTGTTTCGGGGCCCCATTACAGACCATCTTTTGCCACATTTCCGAGCAGTGGAGTGAAAATATACATTAAATTGTGTATTACCCCCAGGTACTAATCGACGTGAAAGACGCCGCCGTTGCGATCGGTGACCCGAAACTGCAAGCGAAAATGCTCGAAGCATCTACAGCAATCAAACGAGACATCGTATTCGCTGCCAGCCTTTACACGACTCAGCGAGAGACTATCATCTCCTGACCGCGGCGGAATAAGAAGGCGGAATAACTTATCTCTTAAGCCCTAGTTTTCAGGGTTCCGTAGCCGAAGGGTCCAAACGGAGCTACTACTGTCAATCAAGTGTCCGTCCGTCCGTCCGTCCGTCACATACGTTTTACAGTCAAACGGTTAAAGCTACAGTCTTCAAATTGACTCAGTTTAAACATGTTGTTGACCCAAAGCTATACAAATAATTTAAACATATTTTTCATATTTTTATGGGGGGCTCCCATAGAGATAAAGGAGGGCGCGAAAAAACTGACCTACCCATTAGGGTACCGTTGTTTAAAATTCGTTGAGTAGATAGATATTGTATTTTTTATTTTAAAACACATTGGAAAACAAATTAATGAGAAAGCCACTAAAATCAGTTTTTTTATAAAATTTTGTACCGAAGAAATTTTTTACTTCCTATTGACCTACAAATTTGGTGATAATATTTATATATATTACCAACAAATACCAAATCAGACTATTTCTTTAAATTTCTCTCATTTTTAGGGTTCCGAAGAGGAATTCCAAGGAACCCTTTTTTATCAAACCTTGATGTGTGTGGGGTGTCTTTAGATAGGTCTTTAAAAATGATGTTGAGGTTCCTGAAAACATTTTTCCTCAAAGTACATCGTTAAAGAGACAGAACCCTTCCAAAGTGGAAAAAATTGGGTCCTCCCCCCTCTAACTTTTGAAGTAAGAGAGTGAAGAATCTAAAAAATATATATGCTGTGTATCTCAATAAAAACTTTCAATGAAAATTGGTTTGATCAAAATAAAATAAGCGGTTTTTAAGATGTAAAACATTTATTAAAAACCTTAAATATAACTTTGTCATTCATACAAACAATACGAAAAACAAAGTAATTATTTGCTGGTGAAGAATGATAGTGATATTTTAGCTAAGTGTATTAGGTGTCTGTGAAGTGAGTACATTCCTAATTTAATATATTCTACGTTCGGCACGGAACCCTAATTGTGCGATGTCCTACACGCACTTGGATGTTTTGTTAACAATCAGTCAAGTCAGGGTCGGACTCGCATACGAAGATCGTAAAAGAAAATAATAAAGCAAAATAAAAAATAAAATAAACATAATTTCTTTAATGCACATAAATAATAAAAAAAAAAAAAAATTAAAATATCATACAAAGGCGAGTTTATCTCTAGCAAGAGATCTCTTCCAGCAAACCAAGTCAGGATGAGAAAGGTTTTTAAAGGGAGTTTAAAGGGGGAAGGGACCGCTGAGCACGGGTATCAAAATATATGTTAATATTTTTATACCAGCCATAACATATTGCGCATCCGACTTCAAACCAATTGCTCCATCGACGATATAAAATTATATATTTAAAGTGTTTTTATTGAACCTTTTTTGCTGTGCAAATCAGTATTTTTGATGTGCTATTAAATAATACCTTTCATAGCGTGCGTAAGAGACACTGTATAGTTTGGAACTAAACTTTCATACGCATTCATTACAAACTATACACGAGTAATTCGCAAAATTCTTGTATATTTTGTAGTTGCAGATGTGAGTATCAGCATTCCGAAATATACACGAGCAGTACGCTATGGGAGCGTAATGGCCTTGTATACAACGGAAATACGCACCGACGATCATGATGTGTGCCGCGAAATATTGCGAGATATTTGAATCAAGATAAATAAATAAATAAATATTAGGGACAATCTTACACAAATCGAACTAGGCCCATAGTAAGCTAAACAAGGCTTGTGTTATGGGCAGGTACTAGACGACGATATATTTAATAGAGACAAATACTGATGTAAATACATAGAAAACAAGACTAAGAAACAAATATTAATGCTCATCACACAAATATTTTCCCTTACCGGGATTCGAACCCAGCACCGTCAGCTTCGTAGGCAGGGTCACTACCCGGTTGCCTAAGATGGATGATTTGGTAATTCCCATAGGCAGAAATGAAAAAAAATCTCTTGTCTGGGGAAGCCCTTAAAAGTTCATTAATTGTTGCTGTTACGGCAATAGAGAAATACACAATTTGTGAAAACTTCAACTCTCAACCTATTACGGTTAATGAGATATAGCCGGCTGACGGACGAAATGACTGACAGACAGACGGACAGCGGAGGCTTAGTAATAGGTTTCCGTTTGGCACCCTTCGGGCACGAAACCCTAAAAACGAATATGTGGATAGTGGGCCGCCAATGCTAAGCAAACTGCCATCAATCGAAAGTCGAGTTTTTTTCTGTAGAGAAATTGGGAACTAAAAATAATGTGTATATAATTGGAGGAAGTATAAAATATGACGAAATAAGAAGATAGTTAATGTATTTGCCAGAGTAGTGCGATTTGGATAATGTTCTGTTTCTTCTAAGTTGTAGCAGAAGCAGTGTTGTGGAATTCACTATTGTCTATTAATTATGTAGGTATTTTTATTACGATTTGTTTTTTATAATAATTTGATCTCATATGTGAAGTTCATAGATTTTGAAAAAAAAAACTTATTCAGGGGTAAATTCATAAATTGGTCCTACTCAGAACAAAATGTCAAGAAACTGTGGCTTGTGCCCCTCGGTGGGCTACGTATTTTGCATCTAAAAGCCTACCGCTGGTGTACCCCATATTATTATTTTTATGTTATATTAAGTATTCATGCATGTACATCGATGTGTTTATTGTTGATATTAAAGATCAAACAAGATGTCGTTGTTTTTCTCTCAGCTTTCCACATCGACCAACCCTAGCTCCTTTTTGACGACACCCTTTTCTTTTGTTTACACTCTTTATATGAAAGGTCTCGTCCTCACGAGGACGATTCCCATTATCGGCGAAACGTCTTTTTTCACGATTCGTGTTTTTTTTGGGAACAATTTAAATGACCACCAAAATATTTGTTTCCTGTCCAAAATGGGTTAATGATCACCAAAAGTTGCAGAAAATATCAGGGCAAAATACTGCGGTAGCTTAGGTGAAGGGTAAAGGAGGTGAGCGAAGCGAAGCCCCTTTTATCCTTCGTGTTAGGTTGAACATGTAAGAACAACAGAAAATACTTCAAACATAAACTTAAGTTAGTACACAAAACATAAAAAGAAGTTTGGTGATCATTTATCCAAACACAATTTGGTGATCTTTATTATTGGATTTCGATTATAGAGTTTTTGGTGATCGTTTAAATACAAGCCTTTTTTAAAGGATGCAATAGCTATTTAAAATGTATTCTCCGTAAAGGAACGGGAATATGGTAGAAAAGTTAGGGACAGAGTTGTCTGTCACTTTGAAATTTGTGTTTGTGAGAAAAGGACAAAGCACATTTACGCTATCATAGGTTTGTTTGTTTTTTAATAAGGAGGTCAAATAACAAGTATGTACCTAAGAACATTCAAACCCGGTGCGAAGTTGTAAAAAAATAAAGCAATTTTACCTGAAAATAAAATTGTTATTAATACATACTTACCTGGCTTTAAGCCTACTGTTGAGAGTGGCTTACTTGTCTTCCTTTCCGGTGCGGTGAATTTAACCCCAAACAGCTCACTTCCTGTTTAAAACTTCTAAAATAGATACATGTCATACATGTATAGCCGTTTTGAACCTCAGCAACATTGCGCGCGTAAAGTTTCAGAATTGGCGGCAATTGGAGACAGCGTTTTGCGATCATTGCCAAATCATTAAAAGAGCAGATCGTGTCTAAGAATGTGGCACGATAATGCAACGCACAGTAATGTGCACAGCAGGCAGCGATTTACCTAGGCTTAAGAGCGTAGTCGGTCTGCGACAAAATTGAGAAATAGGTATTTGTACAAACTATTGCCGTCGCGTTGCGCCCAAGCGACCGCGCTATCAATATGCGTGTGAGTAGTCTGTGTTCGTGTGCGTGCGTAGGTACCACTCCCGCGCCCGGCCGCTTTTCGTTCTGCGGTCTTTCAGTCGCATTTGCTATCGGCATCGGTCGGCGTTTGCAGTGTTTGGCATTTACGAGCTACTTACTCGATCAAATTATTGTGTTAGACGTTTTTTATTGTTTACAGTCTATGCTTTACTAAACTGACTTGGCTTGGCTTGTGTATCGGATTTTGAGTAATTATATTTACGACTAAAGAAAAAACGTAAGTACCCACATATTATTTTTAAATATTTTACCTACTTCAAATAGATAAACGAAATGCAATACATACATATTATATTTATCTAAAATACTATACCTACTAACTGATAAGTAACAATTTACAAATGTGTGTGTGCTTGATCGCTACCCTTACCCTACCACTATCCCTACCCCTACCCTACCCCTACCCTACCCCTACCCTACCCCTACCCTACCCCTACCCTACCCCTACCCTACCCCTACCCTACCCCTACCCTACCCCTACCCTACCCCTACCCTACCCCTACCCTACCCCTACCCTACCCCTACCCTACCCCTACCCTACCCCTATCCTACCCCTACCCTACCCCTACCCTACCCCTACCCTACCCCTACCCTACCCCTACCCTACCCCTACCCTACCCCTACCCTACCCCTACCCTACCCCTACCCTACCCCTACCCTACCCCTACCCTACCCCTACCCTACCCCTACCCTACCCCTACCCTACCCCTACCCTACCCCTACCCTACCCCTACCCTACCCCTACCCTACCCCTACCCTACCCCTACCCTACCCCTACCCTACCCCTACAAAAAAAAATCAAAATCAAAATCAAAAATCATTTATTTCCATAGGATGTTGTTACATCACTTAGATCCGTCATTACATTTTTTTGGGTGAGTTCACTAACCCAATGGCGGAATCTGTGGAGAAGAGCTCACCGAAGAAACTCCACAGTCGTCGCATCTTTTGCGTTTCCTTTTTTAAATAAAATATTGTCAAATTACAAAATGAATGCTAATTATATATCGAAACAGCCTGTTACTCAAACAATCTATTCCCATGGACATCTGTCCTCTAAGTAATCAGATATCCTGTAGTAACCTTTTTTATACAATTTCTGTTTTATTATTATTTTAAACTTGTCTAAAGGTAAGTTTTTAATATCAGTAGGGACCTTATTGTAATAGCGTATACAATTGCCTTTAAAAGAATTACTAATTTTATGTAGTCGGCTTACATAAGCAACCAACTTGTCTTTATTTATAGTATTAAAATTGTGTATATCACTGCACTTCTGAAAATTCGTTATATTTCTTTTTACATACACAAGATTGTCATAGATATATTGAGACACAAATGTCAGAATATTGATTTCTTTAAACTTTTCCCTCAGTGACACTCTAGGCCCTAATCTATAAATTGCACGAACAGCCCGTTTCTGCAGAATAAATATACTATTAGCATTCGCAGCGTGACCCCACAATAAAATACCATAGGTCATTAAACTATGAAAGTAACTAAAGTAGACTAGTCTAGCGGTGTCTACCCTACCCCTACCCTACCCTACCCCTACCCTACCCCTACCCTACCCCTACCCCTACCCTACCCCTACCCCTACCCTACCCCTACCCTACCCCTACCCTACTCCTACCCTACCCCTACCCTTACCCTTACCCTTACCCTACCCCTACCCCTACTCTACCACTACTCTACCACTACCCTACCTATTTTCCCTTAAGACGTTTTTTTGTTATTTTCTTATTCTGGACGGAGACAAATGCAACAAATCAAAAACCTTGAAAATCGGTCCAGCCGTTCTCGAGTTATAAGTGTTCGAACAAACAAACACGACTTACTTTTATATATATATATATAGATAGCCAATCTTCTTTTGTGTTCTGATTCCAAAAAAGATAAAAAAAAATATTTTTGCTTTTGGAGAATAAAATTAAAAGCTTCAATTATGTAAAATAAATAGGCGGTTCAAAGGATTTTTCCGTGGGAACGGCATACAGATACCAAACTCTGTACAAATAATATCGATAATGACGGAAATCACTACATTATCGATAAAAAAAATCGACAGTTGTCACTTCCCTATTTGTATACGTATTAGTCTGACCCCCCCTTACCCTTGATCTTTCCCCGTAATGTGCGATAGGGACAACCGCAGCTCAGACCGATTTTCACTACAAAATCTTGACAAGATCGATGCTTTGTATTCCCCTGTTTTCTCCGCCAAACCTGCGCCGATTCCAATATGTTTGGTGTTGAAATTTAGAGGAAGAGTAGATCTATGTTTCTATTATTTTGTTTTAACGTAAAAACTTTTCATATTTGTCTGGTAGTCATCTGAATATGACAGTAAAAATGAGGCATTTTTTAGGTTTTCGAAAATTCGTATCTGTTTTGGTAATTATTTTTTGGCAAAAAGTAAATGACAGGGGCATACATACAGTACACCTAGATTTTATAAAAAAAACTAGTCCTCTAGACGGATAAACCAGGAAGGATATAGGGGAATACGTTTGTATGGAAAAATGCTGCTAGGATATCCTCTTAAAGCCAGGCCTCGCGCCACAGAGTACATTATTAGTATTGATACCTCGCGCCACGAGTTATGAGCGGTGGCATTGAATGCGCAGTAGTCACTTTTCAATACCTGTACATATGCGCAGTAATTCCCGCCAACGTCGCACAGTAATTCGTGGCGCGAGGTATAAGTAGATATGTATAATAATAAAAAACAGATGAAATTGCTTTATTATATACCTGACGTTACCTGGCTTTAAGCCTAATATTGAGTAGTGTTTGGTATCGGCTGCTGAGTTAAAAACGCCAATGGGATATGACTAGGAGTTATTTTATGGATAACTTAAAAATTAAGAAATTGAATGTGTATGCGTCATCATGTGCGTGATGCAAAGATAGGCTGCGCTTAATGTAACAAAAAAATAAGGCCAATGAAAGTCATCTTTTGAAGCCAGCCGAGATTCGGGCTAGCTAGGCTAGACTTAGCAACTAGACTTGAAAACATTTACGGTTTCTGGCTAATAAGACTTATCTGATCAATATTAACAAACAGAATACAGAACAGAAAACAGAATTTAAGAATATACAAAGCTTTACCTCCAATAGGTTTTGACTTCAGTCAGCACGTACGTACAAGTTCACCGAGATTGGTGCTCGGTGGTTGGCTACTAGCTCGCCATTCACCTCGATTACCAAGACTGCAGTTGTGTTGTGAGGTCAGGTATCACGACAGTCGCCTGTCCTGCGAACCTCAGAGCTACGGACGTCGTCGTTTAACATAGTCATGAAATTTTCGATCAAAGTTATATGTTTTTTGATCATAAAGGTCATACAAGATAACTCTACTTTTACGAATTCCAAACGTTGCCCAGTCATTAAATTTAGATTTACCGTTGTTGTCACTCACTTTCTTTAATTTGAAAACTTTATTGAATTCTTTCTGAATAATGTTGAAGAAGTCTGAGTAGATTTTGTTTGGGTTCTGTTCATTAAAATCCGGTACTGGCAAATTTATATCTAAGTTTTTCGTATATGTCTCTAGTCTATGGGATGTAATAGGCCTATAAAATGATGGACCAGTCTTATCCTTAATAGCAATTGGGAATGAAACTGTTTGACCACTGTGATCGGAAGGTAAGCAGTTAATTACACTTTTACTTGTGAATGCACAGTCACAAAAAACGTTATCTAAGCAAGTTTGGCTGGTAAGTGTAAATCTAGTCGGCTCTAAAAATACATGACATAAATTAAACGATTTGAATAAAGTTATTAATCGTTGATTCATTGTTGTTCCTACAAGCAAATCTAGATAAAGATCGCCACAAATAATTAACTTTTTTCTTTTATTACATAGTTTAGTGAGGGCTTCCTCCATAATTTTCTCAAATATTTCGAAATTGCCATAGGCTTTTTCATCCCTCGGTGGCCTGTAGACACAAACAATAATATGGCTATCTAACTCAACACAGGATACCTCTATTTGTCTTTCAATAGTAAGTGCAAGAATATCTTTCCGTTGTTTCACCTTAATATTATTTTTCACTGAGATTAAAGAACCACCTCTATCAGCAGTCTTTCTATTGTAACAACTGACAATTTTATTATTATTTATGTTAAAAGACATCATATTTTCCTTCAACCAGTGTTATGTAACACAAATAATATCAATGTCAGAATTTTTTAGAAATAATTCTAATACAAGTTCTTTGCCAAGTAGCCCCTGGATGTCTTGATGGGTAATATTTAACATATTTAGTGGCTCTTGTATGCTAGAGATTTCCTCTATTGTCTTATGAACTAATTTAAATTACTTGGAACAGATTCCAATGTTGCATGCAAAGTATGATTAACAGGTGAATTCCCAATAGGGGTGCATGTCATATTACTCTTAACATAAGCTGATGTCAAGTTGAACTTGGTTAAACCAACTATAGCTACGTCGCATATATTATAAGCTAACAATGTAGCTACTAATTTTCTATATTTATTAGACAGGTACAATGTATCCTGTGTCAGAGTAAACTTACATAGATTTATACTTATGCTAGTTTGTGAAACTATCTTAAGTCAAAAGGCGTGTTTTTCTCGGCTGTATTAGGCATCTAGTCTTTATATAAAGATCTGTCATTATTATATGGATTCATAATTATAATTATAACATAGTCGTTGTTTAATTTTATAGGGTGACAATATAGTAAAAACTGTGGAGCACAAGGATACATGTCAACCAGATGAAAACCAAAATGAAATAGCAATTGCGGTAAGTAAAATACATGAAGTGGCTGGTACCTCTACGGAGCCAATGCCAAAAATATACAAGAAACACACAACACAACCTCTAAAAGAAAAATGACTGAAAGTACCACAATTTGATAGCGTCAAGTGCGATCTTAACAAAGAACGAAAGCGGAAACTAAAAGTGAGCAAAACTGTTTTCAAATGTATCGAGGAAGTGGAAGTACCCGCAACATTTGAGGAATTTTGCGTTGCTGACTACCACTATAGAAATACCAGACTAATAATATTTTGTTCAGAAGCAAAAAAAATATTAAAAACAACTAAAGAATATTTCGTAGACGGCACTTTCAAGAGTTCACCATTTGCTCAAATGCTTTCCATCCTCGGCGACATAGGCAGCACGTCTCAAACTACTCACGTAATTCCACTTATACGTGTGCTTATGAGTGACAAAAAAGAGTCGACGTACACTGCATTGTTCGATATACTGAAAACAAAATTTCCCGAATGGTGTCCAAAAGTATTCCACGCAGACTTTGAAATTGCTTTAGCAAACGCCTTAAGATATTTTTTCCCTGATATATCAATAAAAAGTGCTATTATCATTATTGTCAGAACTTATGGCGCAAAGCAAAATCTATTGGTCTAAAAAGTAAACTTCATAGAAGAATTGTGGGATTATGTACTGTATTACCATTAACTCCATTAGAGATGGTTTTAAAAGGTTGGGAGTACATAAAGGTCGAAGCTGAAGAATTGGGCGGAGGTGAAAAAATTAAACAATTCTTAAATTACATGCAACGACAATGGCTCAATAATGAGCAACATATCGCCGAATGGAATGTAGTAGGTGAAAGACATAGAACCAACAACGTATGTGAAAGTTGGCATTCCAAATTAAATAAAAATATTAACAAAAACTACGTGACTGTAATAAAATTGCTAAATATATTGTTCAAACAAAAGGAAGTCATTACCGAAAGGAAAAGAAGACGAGTAGACCAAAAGGATAAAGATACATTTGTTATTTCCTGTCAGCTAAAACTATTCAATGAGGACATGTCATTGGGACATTTCCTAGAAACCTTGCGCTAAATATAAATAATAAGTAATTTGAAAATGTTTTTCATAAGTAAGTAGGTATCAATACTATTTTTGATTTATATCATTTTAATTGTGTAATGTATAAACAAAATACGGGTTTGATTTTTAGTTACGGTTGGTACGACAAAGAACAGTGTGTACATTACCATAAAAAATGCGTGTATATATTTCAGAGTCCTATGTTAAAAAGAAAACCTTCTCTCTGATAAAATGAAGCAGAATTTTATTTTCTCCTTTTTAGGGCATTTAAATAAAAGCTTTGTTTAAAAATATTTTTTTACTTTTAATTTATTTTCTATTTTTTTTTTATGTACATATTTATGCTTATTCATGCGATTGTATCTAACTATATGTTCCTTAATCTGCCCATTTCAATTAATGCTTCAATGCTTCCTCAATGAGGAGACCTTCTAGTGATTTCACTCTACTTAGGGCCACGTATGCTTTACCAGCGGCGAAGAGCTTTGATCCTAAATAGACAACGGTATGGTCAACAGTACTACCCTGCATTTTGTGTACTGTACAAGCCCAGCATAATACAGTTGGTAGCATCCTTCGTTCAGCAGTACCGTGACTATATTTTGCTGGAAATTGTACAGACTTGGGTTGAATAATGTGGATACCATCTTTGCCGTAGTCAACACAAACAGATGGAATGTCAGTATAATACATTTGCGCTCTCCGGAAGCTGGGCCATATTATTTCTGTAATATGCCCAATAGCGCCATTCACCAGACCTTTGGACACATCTACATTATAGCGCGACATAACCTTGGCCCCAACGAATATTTCCAGATCTTAAGGTAGCCCTCCTGTATTGTTTATATCAGAAGGTATTATATTACTTAAATCTTTACTGTCATTTTTCGAGTACAATCTATCAGACTATCTTGTGCTATTATTTTGTTAATAGTTACACCACTAGCACGGAAATGTTCGAGAACCATTTGATTATGATTGTGTACTTGTTGGTTAGTGGGATAAATTCGCAGGGCCTTTTCAATCGCAAATTCGGCAGTTGGTTCCTTGTTTAACCGATTCAATAAAATAACAAAATGTTCTGCCTGAAGTTCACCAATTCGTTATGCATTTAGGAGGTCTTTAAAAGTAGTGCTACCCTGTTGTCTCATATTTTCGGTCAATTCAATTAACGAGAAAGAACGCCATAAGTGTGTTGCTGGGACCAATCTAGAGGGTTGATCAAAGACTTGACTTCCTCGCACAGGAGGCAACTGCATTAAGTCTCCGAATACACAAATATGTATACCACCAAAGAGAGATTCGTTATTTTTAAGCTGTTTAAGACGGGAATCCACCATACAAATACCATCGAGACAACCTTTCAAAATAAAACTGCGTAAGGTCCTTCTGGAGAGACAGATTAAAGATTCTGCTCAATATTATGCACGATAAGACTCGCCTGTGTTTCACGTTCACGTTGTGTTGAGTGATATCTCTCTTCTCTTTTCTCTCTTTTATCTTTTATCTCCTTTAAATGTCTATGTAGTTATATCAATCACTTCACTTCACTTTATTTTATATCAGAAACTGCTGTTTTTTGTTTGCTGGTTCCTTGAATTTAAATTATTTACGTCTCTACTTTATTTTATTTTTTATTTCTTTAATTTAATGTATAATATTGTTTAGTTTATTCCTTCATATTGTCGTAGTTTTAGTTTCAGTCCCAGTTATTGTTTTAGTTTTAGTCTTAGTGGTAGTATCTACCAAGTTAGTTTTAGTTTTCTTAATTTTAGTCAGGGACTGTCTGAAAACCAGCGCTGCAAGCTAGCACTGTGCTAGCTTGTAGCAAACGCTGAGACTGTTCCCTTTTTTGCCTTATATACCTACTTACGCATTCGCTTTCCTCAGTTTTGTTTTTTTTTAAGGCAAAATAAACAATTTCTATTTCTATTTCTATTTCTATCTCATAGGGGCCCATAGATATTTCATCTATAAACAGAAATTGTATATGTTGCCATTGTTGCCGCATCAAACGCAAATAATTACCAGTTAGAATAGGCATTTGCACTATTTTACCATCTTTTTGTACTGGCAATTTTAGTGTCGAGTGCAACGTGGATCCGCCTACTAAACGCGCTGCTACCCCTGTTAGTGCACAAACTTTAATAACTTGTTTGGCGTAACATCGATTTACTTGATTTTTTAACAAATTGAAGAGGAATGTTTTTCCTGTGCCAGCGTTGCCCGTAATAAACAACTTTAAACGCTCATCGCTATCAAATCAAATCAAATCAAATCAAATGATTTTATTTGTCAAACATAGGTACATAAGGTTATTATATTATGGTAAAGATCACTATGTTTCGCCACAGGGCATACAAATATTTCCTATAACTAGGTAGTACATGCAGCAATAATTTTATGTTAGCTTTACTCTATGCATGCATGTATTTAGTAACCTATTTGACGCAAGCCAAAGGTCCATGTTTATTTTTATTACATTACAATATTGGGTCAGTTATATATTCATTTATAGTGTAGTATGTCTTATTAATAAGTAACTTTCTCAGTTCCCTCTTAAATTGTATCAAATTATCTATATTACGGATACTCTCTGGTAGCTTGTTATAGATTATTGGTATCATGCCATAAATATTATTTTTAAACAGAGCTGTCTTATGTTGAGGCATACATATTCTAGATTTGTGACGTTTACTTGTGAAATTGGTAAAAAGATTCGAATTAGTTTTGACAAAGGTAGCAAGCTCGTAAATATATAGTGAAGGGAACGTTAGAATATTTAGCCTTTTAAAGTGAGGCTTACAGCTGTCTCTGCGATGAAGGCCAGATATAGACCTAATACACTTTTTTTGGGCTATAAGCACATTTTCTTTGCCTGTCCCGTTCCCCCAAAAAATTATACCAAATCGTAATGTGGAGTCTACATATCCATTGTATGCTAATAAAACTGTATCTGTACATACTGTTTTTGACAGTTTATACAATGCATACGAAAATTTACTAAGCTTTTTACATGTGTTCTCGAAATGTGTTTTCCATTTTAAATTGTTATCAATATATAATCCTAAAAATTTTGTTACCTTTGTTTGCTCAACTTTTTTGCCAATGTGATTAATGTCCATATTATCAACTAATGTATTTTGGTTTGTTTGGAAGTTCATTATTTTTGTTTTATCAATGTTTATTACTAGATTGTTATTGTCAAGCCATTTAATTATTTTATGAAGGGTATTATTGATTTCATTCTCAAAGTCATTTGGATCATCGCAAGAAATAATTACTGTGCTGTCATCCGCAAATAGCACCATAGGATGATGTACCACTTTCGGTAAGTCATTTATGTAGGTCAGGAACAATAATGGCCCCATGACACTACCTTGAGGTACACCGCGCTTTAACTCTCTTGGGTTAGATACATAAGTCTGTTCAGTTTTTGAATTTAAACATATTTTATTTATTTGTGTAACCTGTTGTCTTTTCTCCAGGTACGATTTTACGAGATCTATCGCATTGCCTCTTACCCCGTATCTATTTAGTTTACTTAAAAGAATATCGTGGTCAACAAAGTCAAATGCTTTACTCATGTCCATAAAAATTGTCACCACGGGAATCCGTTTATCTACATTTGTTAATATTGGTGTAAGAAAATCATAAATTGCCATGTTTATTGTTTTGTTTTGCCTAAACCCTTTTTGTTGCGGCGCAAACAGATTATTTGTTTCAAAATATGTATAAATACTTCGATATATTACCTTTTCAAATATTTTTCCGATAACAGGTATGAGTGCAACGGGTCTGTAGTTATTCAAATCTAGTTTATCTTGTTTTTTAAACAGTGGTTTTACTACTCCGATTTTCAATTCTTCGGGAAATTTACCGTGTTCCATACATTTGATGATTATATGGCAAATAATAGGGGATATTATAATGACCACGTATTTTAAAACCTTAGTGTTAATCTCGTCGTAACCTGCACTATTTGTATTTTTTAGTGATTTAAATGTTAGGGAAATGTCAAAAGGTGTCACTGGATTCAAAAATATAGATTTACAATTATTCGTTACATTATTATTTATATTATTAGAATTATCATATGTTAAATTATTATTATTATTATTTGTGAGGTCAATGAAAAAATTGTTAAATGATTCTGCGATGTCCATTGGATCAGTTATTATTATACCGTCTTTATTAATTTTATCAATGTATTCATTTGGTGTGTTATTTTGCGTCCTTTTTATAATATTCCAAGATTCTTTGCATATATTTTCAGCGGTATTTATTCTGTAGTTATTTTGTGACTTTTGTGTGAGTTTAATTATATTTTTTAATCGCTTCGCATATGTTTTAAACTTCTGTTTATTTTCTTCTCTACGGGACCTTCTATATTGCCACAGTAATTCTCGTTTTCTCTTACAGCATATTCGAATTCCCTTTGATATCCATTTTTGTTTGCGTAATAAAGAGACTTTTACTTTTATAACTGGGAAGCATAATTTATAGAGCAAGATAAACATATCAAAGAACCTCGTAAATGCATGTTGCGGATTATCTGACTCATACACTTCGTTAAAAGACAGAGAATTTAAATGTTCCGCAAACTTTGTCATGTTTTCCTGGCAGTAGTCACGCTTTTTGATGTACCAATATTTTAGTGTATAACTTTTTTTCACGGGACATTGTAAAATTTGCGCTGAGTGGTCTGATAAAGCAAATTCTATAACCTCACTTGCACATCCTCGTATATTGTGGGCAATATTATCAAGACAGGTTGAGCTTGCGGGTCGTGTCCGTTCTCTGATTTCTATTTTTAAGTTATAGCTCATAATTAGATGTTCGAAGCGTATACTATTCTTAGTTTTAATAAGCAAATCGTCATTGAAATCTCCGCAAAGTATTAGTTTAAAATCCCTAGCGTACAAGAAATCATGAAGAATGTCATCGAGTGCACAAAAGAAGATTTCAAATGCCTTATTATTATATAAAGGCACTCTATAGATGCATATGACAAGAATTTTATGTTCAGATATTTCGATACCACTACATTCGAGTACATTCGGCACGTTAAATTTCTTCAATTCTGATAATTCTTTAAAATCATGGATGTCTTTTAGCAGTACGCATGATCCACCATTACGTTGATTTCTACTAAAGCATGAAGCTAGTTTGAAGTTGGGGATGGTTAGTTGATTCCAGTCACTTTCTATCATGTTATGCTCTGTTACACATATAACGTCAACATCCTTACCGCTACTTCTTAGTTCTTCAAGATGAGCCATTAAATCAACTGATTTTGAAATCAAGCCGTTTATATTTTGATGCATTATAAATATACTATTATAAACGAAAAAAATCCTTATTATTGTCATTTTGTCTGCATACAATTCTGTCCCTTTCATTATAATTTCCGTTATAACATTCACCAACTCTTTTAACTACCTCATTATTGACATTTACCTCATCATTAATTTGTACATTATCATTAATATTTACAACTGTCTCCACTGTCTGCGTCGACTGGTCTGATTTTGTGTTACAATTTAAAATTACATTTACTGTTGTCAATTCTTCTTTGGACCCTACTCTCTGTATTTCTCTTGATATTGATTTACACAATTTATATTCTAACATGTTTTGGCTTGTCCCATATTGACGATAGTTCGTATTAGTATGTACAAATGAAATGTTTCCGTGTTGACTACTTATGAACTTCATTTCATGGTTCAACTTCCTCTTGTTTAAATACCTATTGTACGGAACTTCACATGTAATAATGTTTGTTTTGCTAGCCACATTTATCCAACATTGAAGTCCGAATTGGAATCTGTAGGAATTCGTGTCATTCGTCCCTCCAAGTACTACTACGAAGTCTTCTTTGGTCATTTTCAAAACTTCTTCTCTTTCAGATTTTAAAACATCTTCTAGTGCTGCTCCTGGTTTACTGAAGCAGGTAACCAGGTACTTTTGCCCAACCAGTTCTTGTAGAAGATCTCGAAGGTTCCGTCCTTGTTGATCTGCTAAAATAAGTATCTTTTTTTTTTGCAGGTATGGCCGTGATATCATTGGTTCGCCTATTCTGTGTTG
Organism: Argyresthia goedartella; assembly: GCA_949825045.1. Lineage (NCBI taxonomy): Eukaryota > Metazoa > Arthropoda > Insecta > Lepidoptera > Argyresthiidae > Argyresthia > Argyresthia goedartella. The sequence continues at coordinate 16,281,399 of OX463824.1, read as the reverse complement.
CGTGTGTTTTAAATATCACATTTTCTGTCTTTTCCTGAGTTTTGATTTGATGTGCATTCCCTTCTGTCAGCTCTTCGAATGATTTCTCAAGTTCTCTACATACGGGCTGTGAATATTGTTTATTGAGACCACGTGTTAAACTCGACTGTATTGGTTTGGCTATAGTTCTGAAGGTTGGTTTGAACGGAAAAGGCATTGAGGACCTTCTCGGTGTGTTTGTGTTTCCATTAAGTAGATCTGTGCTGGTAACTTTCTTAAATGCCTCGATCTTCTTTTTGAGTTGTTCGTTTTGAAGTTTCTGGTTAGAGAGCTCCATTATTAAGTTTGAAATTTCTTCATTTGCGATATCTAAATCTATTTTTAATTGCTGTACTTGGTTTTTCAGCTCTGTTGTACCTGATGTGTCGCTCATTGACACGTTCGGTAAGCTAGTACTCACCGAGTTATCAAGAAGTGTGGAGTTGTGGAACGTACTTTTGTGGGATAAGTCGAGCGTACTCATACTCATGCTTGTTCGTATGTTCTTCCTCTTTTGTGTATTTTCGTAGAGGTTGAGTGAGGCGTCATTAGCTGCCATTGCTTCTTACAGATGACAAAACGTTAATCTCAAAATTTCTTGGGCGGGAATCGAACCTGGGACTCTCGGGTTTGAGGCGCGTGTGCTACGCATACGCCATCGTAGATGTTACAGAGAGCTGCAAAATTTCTTAATAGCTTCGGCGATCGGCACTTACAAGCGTAGCGACATCTATGATCAGGGCGTTGTATTACATACCGTAATGATGAACTTTCAGTAGTAGGACTGTCCTTCCCTAGGTGTTGTATGGCCTGCTAGTTCCAATTAGAAGCGCTAGTGTCACTTGTCACTTGTAGGTTATAATCCCGATATGTCTTTGTGTATCGGATGCGATTTATTGTTGATTTAGTCAATGTTTATGAATGGCACTGGTGTTTATTTTCACAGTTTTCACTGATTCTTATAATTATCTCGGCACAAGATGATTTTTTGAGAGTATTTCACTGTTTTGGTGATCTTTAGAAATTCACATATTGATATCACAATATATTTGCTAACACTGTGTTTTTTCACTTGATAACAATACCACAACGTAATCGGTTTGCTATGTACCGATATCACTGTATATTAATAGTATAATTGAAAATGGGTGCCCCAAATAATAGGTGATTAGGTTTTATCTGAAGATATTTAATTCGGTTTGTACAAGGTATTCGCAGCTCGGGCTCTAATGCGAGAATGGTGGTTAAATCGAGTTGAACGGAATTTATAAGATATGGTTAATTAGCGCCATCTAGCCTTTATTAGTCGAACCACCTCTAAAGGTATTGATTTAGGGTATAGTTGTGGGTGAGGTGGTTCGTACTATGGAAGACTAGATGGCGCTGTACATTGATGCTATGATGTCATTTTGACATACTCCAGAGCGCCTAAACTCTACTAGGTATACAAATATAACTGTAATTTATGAATGTGACTAGCTAATTTATTAATAGATTTATGTATACTCCTAGCGTTCTGTTTTAGTTACCTACCTAGAAAGATTCTAGATCTTATGAAGAAAACACAAGAGAAGTATTTTTTTTTATTAAGTAGGCAGTAGTTAATTAGGTTACATTTCACTTGTTTGTGTAATAAAGTGATTAATTAATTATATAGTCCCTGTCTACCTACACTGATTACTTAGAACTAATAGTCGGTATCTGACAGAGAAATAGGTAAGGGGCAAATATTATTGAAGGCTCGTTTGATAAGGCCTTTTGTTGTTTGGATGACGGCGACCCTCGTTTCGCCATCTTGACCGTCTTGTGTCTTCGCGATGCGTCCCAACTTCCACTGGCAGGGTGGTAAGCGATCGTCCTTCACCAGCACGATTGAGCCGACGGTGAGGTTAGGTCCCTTTGTGCTCCTCCACTTGCACCTCTGCTGTAGGAGACCCAGGTACTCTCGAGACCACCGCTTCCAGAAGTCCTGTTGTATCTGTTGGAGTTGTTGGAAGTGATTTAACTTATTCCTTGATACATCTTGGTATTCGTAGTCCGCCAGAGACGTGTACGATCTACCGATCAGAAAGTGAGCTGGCGTAAGAATGGGAAAATCATCATTATTAGCATTAGGTATGGGACACAATGGGCGCGAGTTTAATATTGCCTCAATTTGAGTAAGAACCGTAGAGAATTCTTCAAATGTTAATAAGGCTTGACTTAATACCCTCTTAAGATGAAGCTTACAGCTGCCAATTGCAGCTTCATGTAGGCCGCCTAGATGCGGGCTGTAGGGGGGTAAGAATTTCCAGGAAATACCTTCGTTTGCAAGGAAGTTGGTAAGTTCGCTAAAATTTTCGTTTAGGTATCTGTATAGTTCTACTAAATCATTATTTGCTCCACGGAATGTGGTCGAGTTGTCACTTACCATTTGACTTGGTTTACCTCTTCTGCATATGAATCGCCGGAAGGCGGCAATAAAGGCTTGTGATTCTAAACCTGAAACCAACTCAATGTGAACTGCCCTTGTCGATGAGCAAACAAACATAGCTATCCAACATTTGTAAGACTTGAAACCACGCCCCCTTCTATCTCGAATTGAATAGGGCCCAGCATAATCACAAAATGTTGTGTGGAATGGCGGTGAAGGAGTAGTTCTTATTGTAGGTAGTTGACCCATAATGGGTACGTGTATGAGTGGTTTTGCTTTGAAACATGTAACGCATTTGTGTACAATTTTGTTAGCCAGACCTTTTCCATTTAATGGCCAGTACTGCTCTCTCATGCATGCTAGCAGTAGCTGTGGACCACAATGGAAGAGTTTGATATGCATGTTTCTCATTATAGTTTCAGTGAGTATGTGTTTTGGATGCAAAATTATAGGATGTTTTTTAGTTTCGGGAATGTTTGATAGGTTTAACCTTCCTCCAACTTTCAACAGGCCATCTTCAAAAAACGGGTTAAGGCATTTAATATTTGATGACGTTGGTATTGATTTATTCTGACTTAAAAGTTTGTATTCAATAGGTAGTGATGTTATTTGTGCGCGCATAATTAGTTTATGCATCGAATCATTTAATTCTTGAACGGACAGCGGTCCGCTTATTTTATTACAAGGATTTTGTAGGTTATTGATGAATCGCAGAGTATAGGCAAACACTCGCGATAATTTTTTGTCGTTTGAATATTTATGAAACAATTTATCTATGAAATTATTCTCGATGTTTGTTGGGTTAACTAAGGATATAGTTTGTTCTGTGTCCTTTGTTTGTATTTGTGTGTTAGTTTGATTGTGCAGAGGCCACTGCGCCGTTTGACCAGATAGCCAGGCGGGACCCGACCACCACAGATTGCTTTTTCTTAATATATGAGGTTGAATTCCTCTCGATATAATGTCAGCTGGATTTTCAGCCGAACACACCCAATGCCAGTCTTCGATCTTGGTTAATCTCTGAATTTCCGCTACTCTGTTACTGATGAAAGTACCTAGTTTAGGTGGCGGTGTTTTTATCCACGCCAATACCACCTGTGAGTCAGACCATAGGTATATTTTACTGACTCGTTTGGCAAGGTTATTGCCTTGTGATTCCATTACTTGTGATAACAATACCGCTGCGCGTAATTCTAAGCGGGGTATTGTTTCCTCTCTAGCAATTCTAGACTTTGTGCATAACAAATGCACCTGTATATTACCTAAATTATCAATGGAACGTAAATAAATTGCAATTCCGTAACATGTTTTTGAACTATCTGCAAACCCATGCAGTTCTAGTGTTACGTAATTGTTTATGATTGTGCGTCTCGGTATGGATAGATTGTTTAAAGAAAATAGACTCCTATAGTAAGATATCCATTCTCTTGTTAAAGCGGGCGATAGGGTTTCGTCCCATGAAGTTTTATCCTGCCATAGTTTTTTAATAAAACATTTAGCTGTCACTAAAACGGGACTAATTAAGCCCGTAGGATCATAGATAGCTGAAATTATAGACAGGACCTTTCTTTTCGTAAGTCGATCTGGCATTGGTTGTTCTTTGAATGAGAATTGTAAACAATCTGTGTGGCTGCACCATGTGATACCTAATAGTTTGTGTGTGTTATTTCCGCTCTCGGTCGGATTTGTTGAGTCGGTGTTACATACCTTTTTTAATATGGTTTTTGAGTTCGACTTCCATTTTCGTAGATTGAAGCAGGCTGTACGCAGGATGGCCGCTACTTGCGTTGCTGTCTCGATTAGCGCTGCTTCGTCGTCGCCTCCATAGATCCAGTCATCGTAGTAGAATGAACCTTTTATTGCTTCGGCTGCTGTAGGGTATTTACCTTCGAATTCGGTTGCTAGCTGCAGTAGGCATCTCGTGGCTATGTAGGGGGCCGCCTTCAAGCCAAAACTGAGAGTAGTTAATGTGTAGGTACGTAGAGGATCGGTTGAGTTTTCCCTCCATAGTATATTTTGTAGGTTTTGTTGTGATTGATCAATATTGACCTGGCAAAACATTTTCTGTATATCTGCATTTACTACAAATTTGTAAGTTCTAAATCTTACTAGTATATTGATTAGGCTATCTTGAAATATCGTACCCTTATATTGAATATCGTTAAGCGATTTTCCAGTGTCTGTTGGACATGATGCGTCAAAGACAACCCTCACTGGGGTTGATAATTTTTCGATATTAATTACCGCGTGATGCGGTAAGTAGACTTGGGGTCCTACATTGGAGTATTCCATCTCTTTCATGCGGCCCGCTTGTTGGAAATCTCTCATGAATTGGACGTATTGTTTTTTATATTCTGAATTTTTACTAAATTTGTTTTCTAATGACAGAAATCTCTTATAGGCAATGTGTCTTGATCTACCTAAACTTGAAGCAGGTTCTTTTAGAGGTATTTTTACGACAAACTTTCCCTCAGAATCTCGATTATGCGTCATAAAGACACTTTCGCACTCCGTGATATCATCATTGGAAAGTGTGGAATTTTCCTCAGTTTCGAAAATGCTTCTCATTTGTTGTTGAATGAAATGACATCTAGTTTGCTGGCGTACTGGCCCCGTCGTCGAGCCAGTCACGATCCAGCCCAATTTGGTTTTTTGCAAAGTCGTTAAGTTAGTTCCTAATTCGTGTCGGTTTACGCACAATAGGTCATAGAATTTTTCGGCGCCCAGTATCATGTCGATTTCGCCGGCTGAATTGAATCCATCATCAGCCAGTCGGAATCGTTTAGGTATGATAAGATTTCCTATATCATAGTTAGGTAGGTTGCAGATTGTAGGTACAATATAGCAAGATAGATCCACAGAAAATGGTTCGGTTCTAGAGTGAATAATAACGTTACAATAGTGTTTAACGTTTATTATTGTGTTGCTGATACCCATGACATCGGTATCTGTGTTGTGTACAGGTAGGTTTAGTTTTTTGTGTGCCCTTTCTGTTATGTAGCACGATTGCGAGCCGGAATCCAATAGGATTCTCATGCTTTGTTGTTTGTTTTCGTGATCGGTTATGTTTACTACAGCTGTAGATAAGAAAACATGCTTGTTTTGCATCGGCTGTGAACAAGCATTGTCATTTGACGTGTTGATTTGCTTAATATGCAAGTTTATAGATTGATTTTCGGATGTAGATTGTTGTTGTGGGGTGTATAGCGTCATAGGACGAGATACGCTCGGTTGTGTAGGTAATCGCTCGGGATTATAGGTAGGACGAGATGTGTTCGGTTGTGTAGGTAATCGCTCGGGATTATAAATAGATTGCTCGTTCGCTGGAGTAGGTATAGTAGGTATGTGTAACAAAGTATGATGTTTACCTGAACACTTGGTACACTTGCTGGCTCGGCAGTTCGGCACCGCGTGATTCGATCTCAGGCAGTTAGTGCAGAGTCGTAACCTCTTCGCAGCTCGGCTGCGAGCTATAGGGCTAAGGGCTAGGAACTGTGTACACTGATTTAGGTAGTGGGTGCCCTTGCAAAAAGGGCAGTGATTATGCTGGGTAGTAGGTGGTTTTGTTACCTTGTTAGCTTCCGGATTGTTGCGGGACGTGGTTATCATCGCCTTTTCAGTTGTATTACTCGAATTCCGGTTTGTATTTTCAACAGCTTGGTTGCTGTTCATCGACTCCAAAAGGTCAGCTCGGGACCTCAAAAAAGTCTTGAAATCCTGTAATGTAGGAAGTTCACGTGAGTTGGATTTTTCTTCCCATTTTAGTTGTAGTGACTTTTCTAGCTTGCTAGATAAAAAGAAAATTATCAATATATCCCAGTTTTCGGTTGCTATATTTAAGCTTCTTAGGGTTCTAAGGTGTTTCGATATGTTATCACCCATGCCCCTTAGTGCCATTGGATTCGATTGTACGCTATCGATGCCGAAAAGCGCTCGCAAATGATTGTAGACCAATACTTTTGGGTTATTATAGCGTTCGCAAAGTAATTGCCATGCTATGCTGTACCCTTCCTCCGAATATTCCAGCGCTCCTATAACTTCCAAAGCACTGCCCTTTAGACAACTTCTCAAATATTTATATTTTTGTATGGGCTTCAGGTTACCCTGATTTATAAGTGCGTCGAAAGTATCTCGGAATTCGATCCACTGTGTAATGTCTCCATTAAATGAGGGTAGGCTAATATCTGGGTACCTAATGGAATCGCTAGCATCTGAGCTATGTTTGCAATGATGTGTAGGTTCTTGTAAGTCGGTCTGGTCTGTCGCTTTTTGATTTAAAGTGCCTTTGGCTTTAGCTATGTATTGATAATACTGAGATTCGAAGGAGTCTCTTTCGAGTAACTGCTTGTCAATATCTGAGCAGAGGGTTTCGATATTACTTTGTATTTTATCAAACTGTAAAAACTCGAGTTGCATTTTGTCTGTGCGCAGCCCAAGCTCGATTATTTGTTCGGCAGTCATCGTTTCGGGTTTTATGGATGCTATAAATTTGACAAATAGGGTCATTTTCCCCTTTATAATCCCTCGCTTTCTTATTAGTTCTGATATGCTCTCAGGTTTAGATTTCTCTACGGTTGCCACGTCGTTATTGGGCATTTTAGCTAATGGGAATATTTAGATAGATAGATATAGATAGATATTGTTTGATAGGTAGATTAACGACGAATTTCCTCAGAGTCTCGTTTGTGCGTCATACAGACACTATCGCGTTCCTTGATATCATCATATGGAAATGTCGAAATTTACCAATAATTTACCTACTAATAACGGTGTATAGATAAAATAAATGGGGGGGAATTTTTGTGCCAACTCACGTGATCGGTAGATACTTATGTTTTTATGTCTCTCGTCTCTGGCGCGCCTTTCGTCCAACAGCAGGGGCGGCTCCTCGGCTTCCGACGGGTCTCGAGTCCAGTCTCGGCTGGACGCTCCACCGGGCTTCGGATATGCTGCTCCTTGTACGTCCGTTGGGTTTCGGCTGCTCGGTGATTTGATTCTCGGCTGATGGTCTTCAGATGTTGGGGGGCACACGCGGGACGCACGTGGTGATGTCTTAGTGTGTTTTCCTGGGGTTTCGCCTTGCAGGATCACTTTCTTCGACGCCTCGTGGTCGCTTTTACTTGTTCTAATGCAGGAACGAATTTCAGACGGCTGTTGAAACGAATACGCGGCAATAACGCGGCAATACGCAAGATGGCTGCGACCATGTGCTCGCGCCTTTGTCCTTGTCGCGGGCGGCGCGGCGGCGTATTTGCAGGTTTCTTCCGTCCAATCTCTTCACTGCGTTATTTCGAACGTCGGGGTCACCATGAAAATGGGTGCCCCAAATAATAGGTGTTTAGTTTTATCTGAAGATATTTAATTCGGTTTGTACAAGGTATTCGCAGCTCGGGCTCTAATGCGAGAATGGTGGTTAAATCGAGTTGAACGGAATTTATAAGATATGGTTAATTAGCGCCATCTAGCCTTTATTAGTCGAACCACCTCTAAAGGTATTGATTTAGGGTATAGTTGTGGGTGAGGTGGTTCGTACTATGGAAGACTAGATGGCGCTGTACATTGATGCTATGATGTCATTTTGACAATAATCAAAGGTGGTAAATTAATATTGAATAATGATACGAAGCTCAATGTTTACTTGAAAGCGCCATCTATGATCATTATTTAACTGTTCTGATATACTTCTTGTGATAAACAAAAATGCATCCTTTTGTCCAATATTCATTGCTCTTCTAGCATTATCAAACTCGTCATCGGTCATATGCTGTTCTGGCATCTCTAATTCTTCTTCATTGTGTTCCTGTTGTGCTTCTTGATCCAAGATGTTAAATGCGTGAATTTCATTTAAAGCGTTTTCTAGTTGTCTGTCTCTTTCTCTTAATGTCTCCAAGCGTGTATTAGTTGTCCGGAGATGAGACTCTCTTGCCAGGAACGCTTCTCTAGCTGTGTCATAGTCGATAATTAATTCACTTTCACTTCTAAACGGAACGTACTGTAGAAGCAAAGTATAGTAATAGTTTTCTGGGTCACTTGAAGCTACAAAATACGGCACGCGTATGACGGCAGGAAAATTCCTGATAAACATTTTGCTATTATCTCTAAGTGTTATAAGTCGCTGTTTGTTTTGATTTTCTGATTCATATATATCGACACAATCTTCGGAGTCCTGGTTTGATTTTACATAATAAGGTTCAAAAATAGCATTGCAAATTCAAGAACATATAGGCACATATTATTAAAATCGTAATTAAGATGCTGAGTAGGCCGATTTTCATAACGTTCGAATATATTACTGCAGTATCCGGTAGCCAATCCATTTGAATTAAATTTAAGGACCCTATATCTTTGCTCAGGTATTCTTGTATCTAAAAATGTACATTTTCTCGAACTGTTTCTAAAATTTAAATGACAGAGTCTAAAAGCACATTCGCATGCAGAAACTTGCCTTTCTTTTAAAATGCGCATGCAAACTTTGAACAATTTTTGTGATATTTCTGTCTCTTCTCGTTGTATTTGGCGTATAGCTTGTGCGACACTACTATCAAGCTGATTAGGCTCAGATTTGGAAACATATTTGGCTATGTAAAATGCTATAGCTTCATTGGTTCCGCATGGCTGATCCATATTGGCTTTCCAGACTTTTAAAAAAGTTGGATTATAATTATTTAGCCATCCAGCTTCTGCTCTTCGCTTCAGTATACAAATTCTGCCTCCATTGCGGATGAATTCGTCTGAGGAATGAGACACAATACGAGACTCGGCACATTCTTTTCTCGGAAAACCAAACCTGCATGTTGATGATTTACTATTGTTTTTGTAGGAAGTATGTGTGTGTTTGTGTAATTGTTTTTTTTTAACTAATTCATGTAATTCAGATGTGTCGGGCGGTAGGTCACAACTGCACACTTGGTTAAGCTGTGCCCCTCCTCCGTATCAAATGATGCGTGACACTACCCAAACTACCATGTGGACATGGGGGCTTCCGTGGTTTTGGAATTCGATTCTCGACCAGTAGTCTCTTATTCGACCATTTAAAATTTGGTCGTTGTTCAACATAAATTTCATTAAGGCATTGAAGAGATACATGAAATGTCTACTTACAGTAACGGGGAATTGTTCTATTTGCCGCTGTGTTGCTATCGTACCCAAATCATTCGGATTGTCCAGTGGTCCTCCATCGGCAATAAGCAGAGCTTTACGCATATCTAGCTAGTTTATGTCATTACAACTAAATGTCAATAAAAAAAGTTGGTGGTCCTAGACATCGAATTTGTGCCAACAATTCGTTCACTGCAGTACGCCAATAAGCTGCTGAGCCTCTAAGGGTTTTAAGATATAGATGTACGTCTTCTACTTTGCCATCTTGACCTTCGACTTTTTTACAGCAAGCGAATATTGTGGCTTTTATTCTGTGGTACTCGAACATTGATAGAGTGTAAAACAAATAATCATTTCGTTGAAACTTAGTATCGTTTCCTAGAATTCTATATTGGAAGTAATCCAGAGGGGAAAAATTTTAAGGCAGAAGTAAAAACCAAGCAAATTTTTCTGCTTTTCGTTCATGCGTGACATTAACATTGTCTGTTGTTTTTCTAGTAATTTTGTTATTTTATACATCTAGCACTTGTTCTTCTGAAGGTTGTGTACTGTTGTAATGAAACGACCGCTTGCTATGGCTACGTGTTTATTACTGCAAGCGAGATGGTAGATTACATTTGAGATGCAAGATCTCTAGCTCGTACATCGATACATCAAGGTACATTATTATTATTATTATTATTATTATTATTTATTATGCACAAGCAGCTTAAAGCTGATGCGTGCATATCAGTTCACATTTCACAGCACTTGTTTTATACAATTGTCAAGTCTATTTTTAAAACTGTTCACTGATGGTGCACTAATAACAGTTTCTGGAAGTCTGTTCCACTCGCGGACCACTCGGTTTGATAGAAGGTGTTTGCGTGGGTTACTTGTAAACGAGAGCCCTTGGAGTTTCAGTGCGTGTCCTCTGAGGTGGTGATTCTGGTTCATCGTAAACATTTCCTTCATAGTCGATACATCATAGTAGCCAGTTAGAATCTAATATGTTTCTATGAGATCTCCACGTTTACGTCGTTGCTCTAGAGTGCTCAATCCTAGCTCTGCAAGTCGCTGCTCATAAGGCTTGTCACGAATTCCTACTACCATCTTGGTTGCTCTTCTTTGGACTTTCTCCAGTAAGTCTTTGTCCTTCTGGAAATAAGGGCTCCATATTTGGAAAGCATACTCAAGGAGTGGTCTGACATAAGTCTTGTAAAGTCTCAAGAATAATTCTTTGTCAATATAATCAAAGGATTTCCGAATCATATATGTTAGCGAGTTGGCTTTCTTAGTAATTGAAAGTATATGAGTCTCCCATTTAAGGTCAGTTGATATTGCGACCCCTAGGTCTCTTTGTGTTGTAACAGGATCCAGTGTTTGCATATTAATGCTGTATGGTAACTTTGGATTATTGTTCCCAACATGCAGAACCGTACACTTTCCAGGATTTAAGGTTATTAGCCAATTCTGTGTCCATTCAAAAATGCGGTTCAATTCTTCTTGTATTATATTGTGCGATATTAGCGGATTTCCCATGATTTTTGTATCATCTGCAAACATCACATTCCTCTCACACTAATCTGAAAACCTGTAACAACAGAAAATAAATTATAATATCTATAATAACACAAACTTACTTTAAAGCATACATATAAATACTAGATGGCAAACTTTTGTACATTTAGTAGTAGTAGTTTAGTAAGTATACTACACAATACTGGTAAAGATAAAAATAATTTAAAACTAAATCTTATAATTTATATGTTTAGTTCTGGACCTTAATCTTTGATCATATCGTTGAGGACCTAGATCAGCATTGTCATTAGAGTTAGTCTGCTGAACGTCTACTTCCTCCAACGCTATACTCTGGCCCGGAGCCGCTTCCGGCGCCGACTCCATACTCGCATCCGGTGGCGGGGGCGACGGGGGCGGGGGCGGGGGCGACGCACACGACACAACAGTGCCGGTGCGGGAATCTGATACAGCCGGTGCATCACAATCGAAAAACTCCTCGGAAATTAATACATTCGGCTCTGACGTCGATGGTCCCAGCACAACTTCTCGTGTCGTGGTAGGAGCATCGTCAGTCTCGTCTGATTCGGTTTCTTGGTTAGACGGTATTGGCCTAGATAATGGAGAATAGTCACATGAATCCGAGATATTTACAGTACTGTGATAACGTCTTAATTGATCAATATGCCTCTCACACTGTCCATGACCATCGATTAGAACTGAAAACATTCTACTACCCATCTTGTTTAATATGGTTCCTTTTACCCAAATCGGTTTCCTAGACACAAAACATCGCGCCCAAACCACATCACCTACATTAAATTCGCGATTACAAAGTACCTGTTCTGTTAAATCCGTATGCTTGTAAGGCAATATTAAATCTAACCTACCTCGTAATTCTCGGCCGAACATCAGCTTCGCCGGTGACGCATTAGTACTACAATGAACACTATTTCGGTACTCAAATAAATATGATGACAACAATTCATTCAAACGCTCAAGTGATACGTTTTCATTTTGCGATAGTATACATTTAATCGACTTTTTGCAAGATTTTACTGAATTCTCAGCCTGACCATTGCTGCAACGCGCTGCATGGCGGGCAAGCCAGTACGGCGTGCTCGATCTCCCGGTCGATACCGGGCCACCACATCTTACTGCGCGCCAGGCTCTTTGTTTTAACTACACCGAGGTGCCCTTTATGCAGTTCGGTCACCATTCTCTGTCTATAAATCTTAGGAACAACAATGCGATGGCCGCGCAATAAACACCCATCTTCTACTTCGAGATCGCTTTTACACTTAAAATATGGCTGTATATTTTTGCAAGTAATTTTTCGCGGCCAACCATTTCCTATTTACCGTATAACAGTCTGTAAAACGTCATCCGTCAACATAGCTCGCTCAATATCTGAAAAAGATATCGGCAAATCTTCGTCATTCATAAAATGAAGGTATGACTCACCCTCAAATTCCTCAGTGCGCACTGTACCTACCGGCGCCTGCGAAAAGTAATCTGCAACTAAATTCTTTTCGCAAGAAAGATATTGTATTTCATAATTATACGCCGATAAGTGCAGTGCGTACCGTTGGAGACGAGATGCTGCCATAACTGACACGCCATTTTTCTTACCAAAAATGGCCAACAATGGTCGATGGTCAGTCTTGAGAATAAACGGCACATTCCTACCATATAGGTACTGATGAAAATGTTTCACCCCAAAAATAATCGCAGCGGCCTCTTTATGTATTTCGCTATATTTCTTTTCGCTTGGTATCAGAGCTCTAGACGCAAAAGCCAACGGTCGCTCGTGGCCTTCCTCGCCCTGCGCTATTACAGCACCCAGTCCAGTCGGGCTGGCGTCCACGCTCAGCACTAGCCGCGCCTGCGGATCAAAATGGGTCAGCACGCGCTCGGAAGCCAGCTCTCGCTTGATCGAGGTGAACGCTTGCCTATGCCGCTCTGTCCATACCCAGGAAACATCTTTCTTCAGTAGCTCATATAATGGGCTTAATACTGTGGACACTCTGGGTATAAAATTCCTGTAATAGTTAATTACTGTTACATTCTTGGGGCTTAGGGTTTTTACTATAGCATCGACCTTTTTAGGACATGTCTTAATGCCACTTTTATCTATTACATAGCCTAAATATGTAACACTCTCCCTAAAGAATTCACATTTCTTTTTCTGTAGTTTCAGTCGCGCGTCTCTCAATCTTCCTAGTACTTGGTGCAATCTCTGTAAATGCAACTCTTTGTTTGGTGCAGTTACACAAACATCATCTAGCCAACAGCTAACTCCATCTATACCAGCTAATAGCGTTTCCATCGTCCTCTGAAAGATGGCTGGCGCGTTGGCTAAACCGTACACTAAACGAGTATACTTAAACAGACCTTTTGTGGTATTTGTCGTAGTTAATTCCTGTGAACCATCATCGTCACAGAGCATGAATTGATTGTATGAATCACTCAAGTCTATTTTGGTATATCTCTCCCCTCCACCAATCTTTGCAAATACCTCTTCGATAAGTGGCATAGGATACCTATCAATATGCAAGTCCTTATTCAAAGTTATTGAATAATCACCTGCTATCCTAACTGTACCGTTTTCTTTCAGCACCGGCACTATGGGCGTGGCATATTGTGAGAAACTAACGGGATCCAAAATACCTCATGCTGTCAACCTTGCAATTTCCTGTTCAACCTTTTCTTTTAACGCAAATGGTATGGGTCTTGGTTTGTAAAAACTCGGTTCAGTATTTTCTTTCAGAATCAATTTAACCTTAAATTTATTGAATTGTCCCAATCCGTCTTCCCATAAAACCGCATAGTCTTTCATAAACCGTTGCTCCTCATTATCATACTCAACTGAAATATTGTTATTTATGTTCATGAGTTTAAAACTAAACTTTGTCATAAAATCGCGCCCTAAGAGTGGTGGCCCACCATTTCTGACAACATGGAATTTTATTTGTCTTGAAATATTATTGAACGATACATTTAATAAAATGAATCCTAGGGGTGTGATTTTGTGACCATTGTAAACACACATTTTTATCTTGCTATCAGTTAACATAACATTTGAAAATTTTTCCAAGTAACATTTTTCTGAAATTACTGATATACCTGAACCAGAGTCCAATTCCATGCAATGTTTCTTATTATTTATGTCTATATTAACAGTAATAGGTAAATAGTTTTCATACCTCATATTGTACAAGTGACATTCCTTACATTCGCTACAGCCAGGGTCTAAATCTTCGTGTGGATTCGTGTTCAAGTTATTTACGCGTGCCTTACACACTTTCTTTAAGTGGCCCTTTAGACCGCATGCTTGACACCGATACCCCTTAAATCTACACTTTTCACTATCATGGCTCTTGTAGCCACACACGGAACAACGAGCACCCAGTTGATCGCGCTGGTCTTCCTTGAAGGCAAGCCCGGCGCCTGCGCTGGAGGCGGCCGCGCGGCCTTGTTGCCTGCGCGCGCCCGCACCCGCGCCCGGCGGCGACCGCATGGCCGCGGCTCGGTACACCGGCTCCTGCTTCACCTCGACTTCAGCAGCTGCATTTGTCACCAACGTTTTAGCTACTCTAGTACACTCCGTCTGTTCCGCTATCTCCAACGCCGACGCCAAGGTCAGCGTCGAAGCTTGTTGTTCGAAGAGTTTGTTACGCACGGGGCCTTGGCCCAGGCCGAGGACGAATCGATCACGCAATGCGCCATCCAGTGCGGTGCCGAATTCACAATAATTCGCTAGACCTCGCAGTCTCGCCGCCCAGTCACTCAATGTTTCGCCTGCTTCTCTTACCGCCCCGTAAAATTTCGCCTTCTCTCCGAAAGTGCACCTTTTAGGTGTAAAATGATTGTCGAGCAATAACTCCAGCGCCGAATATGTCTGCGTTTCCACGGTCAATGGGTAAACCAGATTCACAAGCAAACGGTAGGTCTCCTCCGTAAGGTAGGTTAGTAACACGGCACTTTTCTTCTCATCCTTGATGTCGTTCGCCTTGATGAACTGATTGAATTGTCCTTTGAATATACGCCAATCTCCCGTCTTATGATCGAAGCTTGTGAGATTGCCTAAAAACGTCATTTTTGATGAGTATGCTTGGGAACTTTTATTATATATATATATATATATATATATATATATATATATATATTATATATATATATATATATATATATATATATATATATATATATATATATATATATATATATATATATATATATATATATATATTTACCTCGTCGCTATTGTAATGAAACGACCGCTTGCTATGGCTACGTGTTTATTACTGCAAGCGAGATGGCAGATTACATTTGAGATGCAAGATCTCTAGCTCGTACATCGATACATCAAGGTACATACATCACAACTGTCGATGGGAGCCATTATTGAAGTGTGTACGGGAATGTTTTGAGAAAAATGACTATCATTTAGAGATTGAGAGAAAAATGCAGGTGGTAATTTTTGATGTTGCTGTGTAGATTGTTTCAGATTAGTTTTTGTTTCTCGTGCTAATTTAGCTGTTGTAACTTGCAGTTGCAGCAGTGATTGTTGCGAATTTTGATGTGTAGTATTGTTTGATAAATGAACGTCTATGTAATTAAGGGTATACTGTACATTACCTGAACTTGTAGCGCGTTTACAAACCTGAACAAGGTCATCTAGGGAATCACATTTCATAACACACGCTTTGCCGTGGGTGTCAGAGGCACTTGCACCTTTAGGACCACACGCGTGGGAGTCGGTGAAATAGTATTTACTATCGTAATACATGACGCCTAGAGATTTAGAGGCGGCAATAAGAACGCCGGCATTGAGATTTGCAAACATTACACTTAGAGCTTCTTTTAATGTCATCCCAAAATTTTGATCGTTCGCTGAGTCCCGACAAAATCCAACTAAATCTGTTTCCTCGTCATATTCAATTCTAAAAGTGTGAGTATACATCATGAAAGTATCCTTAATGGCACCAAAGTGGCGTATTTCTAAATAGCCTGTCTCATCGATAGGAGGTACAAGTAGGTTATCTCCTGATAGCTCTCTTAGTTTTGTATACTAGGGTCACCCTCGAGCATATTTAAGTTTACTATGTTGTTAGTCCATAATCTCGGTGAAAATATCGCTGCTCTTGTAATGTTCGCGAGAACCATAGCACCACATTGGATACCTGCATAGTTAGCATTGAAAACTTATTTGTTCCCTTGATGCCAAGAAGCCCTTAAATTACGCCTTGAATTATTAATCATTATATAAGCATTTGGTTCTCCCACATCTTTACATTACAGTGGTCGGCTCTAATATCGTTTGATCGTTATTCTTGGCATGATCATTAATGTCTGTTTGTTGTACGCGAATGAGATCTTCTTGCGACATTTGTGTGTGGTTATCTATAATTACGTCATGGCATAAGGGATTGTTCCTTATAACCCACTTCAGGGCCTCATATACACGCGCACATGAAATAGTATTCTCACGTGATATATTTAAGTTTTCCAGATGTTCTATAATGACAACCATACCTATGTAAAGTATTAGGCAGTTTTTCAGTAAATTCAAATATGTCCTGTGCAAAAAGTACAGCTTGTCCTTTAAAACTATATTGCCCAAATAATCCATCATATTTACCTATTTTTACAAAAGGTATAATTCTTGATGTTAATCATTGTTCAGGTTATGTCAGACTCTGTATTATATCAGGGACTTCACCAGGATTTAAATTATTCCAGTAAGCTTTGGCCGGTCCTGAAATTTCGTTGCTGGTAGGTAATGTGTTTATTGCAACGGTGACATACCAGTACACTACCTTTGTTTGTTAATTCTGCAGGTAGGTAGGTATAAAGCACGACTTAAATTTATCTTGTGAATTTTTACTTGGTTAGTATAACACCTTTTAGTACACACTTCGCACTCCTGGTTACAGAATATATTTATGGTTTTGTCAAAAGTTTCTATAAGAGATTTTTCTACCGTTCGTACTTGGCAGTTGTGCTCATTCAATGCGCTTAGACAAGCCTGCCTCTGTTCGGCAGACTCGGCAGCCCTAGCTTGTGCGCTATGCTCCTTTATTCTGCTTAAACGAGCCTGCCTCTGTTCGGCAGACTCGGCACCCATAGCTTGTGCGCTATGCTCCTTCATTGTGCTTAAAAGAGCCTGCCTCTATTCGGCAGCCCTAGCTTGTGCGCTATGCTCCTTCTTTGCACTTAAACGAGCCTGCCTCTGTTCGGCAGACTCGGCAGCCCTAGCTTGTGCGCTATGCTCCTTTATTGTACTTAAACGAGCCTGCCTCTTATTCGGCAGACTCAGCAGCTATAAGTTGGATCGCGTGTGTCGCGGTGCTGTGTGGACGTGCGTACGCTCACTTCTAATATTCTTTTGAAAAATTCGTGTCATTAAATTGTGATTGGTGATTTCGCAAATTTTTGATTCCTTGTCGCACTTGGGTGCCTCTTAAATGGACTGTCTCCTCCCACTAGGCGGTCCTAGAGCGGAATATAGATTCATCAAGTGTTGCGCCGCAAACAAAAGCTGGTGATTCGCTGTTGGTCCTGCCGAGATTTGAACCGCCCGCCCAACTGTGCATCGGGTTTACGAGGCGCGCGTGGTGCCGCTGGGCCATACGGTGTGAGGACGACGAGACGAATTTACGCTTCGCTTACTGCGTGGACGCCTACGAGTGCTACGCGAGAGTGCTACGCGCCGTAATGCATCACCTGTGTGCTACGGGCTACGCCACATCGTGCATTCCTGAGCCGCGCCACGAGGGTATACCTGTATTGTCGTCTGTGCCGTTCAACGACGTGGTCAGCGCGGTGCGGGTAGGCCCACTCGGAGCCGGTGCCGACGACCGCAGGCCGCAGCCTCTGGTGGTGCGGCTGGCCCGGAGGGCTACGCGTGACGCACTGCTACGTGAGGCGCGCGTGCGTCGTGGAGCAACCACCGCTGATATGGGTCTCAGTGGAGGACCGCGACGTTTCTACGTCAACGAACGGCTCACCAAGCTGAACAGGCAGCTATTTGCTAAGGCTAAGGAGCAAGCTCGCATTCACGCCTGGAGATGGGTGTGGACCAGGGATGGGCGGGTGCAGGTGCGACGCGCGGAGGGGCAGCCCGGATACCGTATACGAAGGGAGATAGATATTGTTAATATTTTTAAAACGGACTAAGTTAGCCTTTCATTGTCTGCCTAAAAGTAATTTTCCTTATGGCCTAATAATTTGTGTAAATCTAGGATTAAATGTTGTGCGTGCGCCGTGGTCGCGGTTTGTCAAAGTGCTGGTTGGTGCCGATGGTGTTTGCGTTGTGTTTATTAAATTGTCATATATCTATATATCTAAATGTATATTCATAAATACGCTACACAGTATAGTATTTAAAATATATATTGTATATATTTATATTATATACCACACTTGTATATATTTATATTATATACAAGTGTGGGTAATTTATATTATTATAACTATGTCTAAAACAAAACATTTCCGGGTTGGTCTGTTTAATGCCGGTTGTCTAGGGACAGGTCATGACGAGCTTACTGTCACCATGACTAATTTGTCGGCCGACTTAGTAGCCATAAATGAAACTTGGCTTCGTGAAGGAGGAAGGACGCGCGCCCGTCGTGCCCGGCTACCGACTGCGCCATGTACCGCGCCCGCCTGGCTTCCGGCACTGCGGGGGCGGTGTGGGCTTCTACGTGAAGCGAGGTGTCAGTGCGCGGCTCTGCGTGCACCCCCCCGCCCCTCCCGTGGAGCAGATGTGGTTCCGAGTCAACGTAGCCAGAAAGAAGCTTATAGTTGGCACGGCTTATCGCCCCCGATGGGTGAGTACTGACATTTTTTTTGATGCGATGACCGACTCACTGACTTCTATGACTGACTACGACAATATTATACTGGTAGGGGACTTTAACATTAACTATACTAACTGCAACGACAGCAAATTTAGATGTCTGACGCAATTCTTAACTTCACGGAAGTTGAGACAAATTGTTGACAAACCAACCCACTTTACCGACCATAGCGAAACGACGATTGACCTTGTTTGCACGAATGCGCGGGTACGTAGTGTCGAAGTGCATCATATACCGGACCTAGGTAATCATTGTTTTGTTACTGTTGACCTACACGTCATAAAACAAAAGCCCATCCCTAGGACTATAACTTTCCGTCCAATTAAGGACATAGACCGTGACAGTTTTGACGAAGACTTGTGTTCAATAGACTGGGACAATATTAATAAACAAGATAACGTTGACGACATGCTAAGACAGTTCAATGACCAAATTACTGGACTTTTTGACAGACATGCGCCGGTCAGGACTAAAGTTGTGCGGGAATCTCTTAAACCGTGGCTTACAAGCAACGTTCGCTTAATGATGCGACTTCGTGATAAGGCACATACTTTTATGTGCCTTATCACGAAGTCGCATCATTAAGGTACAAAGAGTCTAAATTGGATGTGCATAAAAACTACTACTTAGACCTCAAATACCTAGCCCGTCAGACGTCCTATGCGCTACATAAGCGCATAACTTTTTTGGGCGGCTAGCGTCCTGTGCGCTGCATAAGCGCATAGAAAGTATTGCAAACTTCGACGTTTTATGAATATTCACCAAGTTTCAGAACGTTCCCGGAAGTAGTCTTAGATTATGAGTAGTTTAGTTGGCAACCGTGTGATATGATTGGAACTGACATTGAGACAGCCAAATCAGATCAAAATAAATAAAATACCAAGCCATGTCGCCATTTTGGGCAGGCGACCGGCCGCAGACTTACATTTTATGTTTGTCAATATTTATTTATTGTGAAGTAATTACTGTGTTTTGTAATAAAATAATACATCTTATCGCTGGAGAAATTAATAGTGGTGATGTGAAAAATGGAAAATAGTGTAAGTTTTGTGTTTGGCCCGTAAGAACGAAATATAATTAGAGGTGTCAGTGTCAAATAATGGATTCTGCAAACAATCGATGAAAAGCCTTATCAACTTTATTATCACATGTGAGTACTATACATCACAAGATAGGTAATTTCATAAACTTTATTATGGTACATAACATGTTAGGAAACTAATAAAATAACCTAACAAATTTATCAAATTCCTAACGCAAGTCGATTGAAAGTTTATTTTCGCCAGAACCTTGGACGCGTTAGGGTCCACGAGATTCGCTGTACAGGGACATTCCAGAGGCTAGTCATCACCGCCCTACACAATGAAAAACGTGCTTTTTTTGAACAAAAAATCAACAGCTGCACTAGAGATCCGAAGCGCTTGTGGAAAAACCTTAAACACGCTGTTCTACCGGATAGACGAAATATTGAGTTACCCGCACACTTTGGTAATGCCGACGCCATTAATGACAATTTCATGAACGTACCAGGAACGACTAAGGTGACCATTTCGGACTTGACTTACTTTGAATTTAACCGACACGACAATGCTACTAGTTTTTTTCTGAACCCCGTCACTGCACACACTGTTGCAAAAATACTGACGTCTATCAAGACCAATGCGACATGAGTTGACCGAATTGGAACTGACTGACTCTACCCTCGACATTGCCGACCCTCACTGCGATTGTTAATCGGAGCATTTTGACGAACATCTTTCCGACTGACTGGAAGACTGCGAAAGTTTCACCAACCCCCAAAAAACCTTATCCTGCCCACATATCCGATCTACGTCTCATTAGCATTCTTCCTTGCATGTCTAAGGTAATTGAGAGCGCGGTATATAACCAGCTGTCGAGGTATCTGGAGGAAAATGGCATTCTACCGGAATTGCAATCTGGGTTCCGGAAGGGTCGAGGGACGGCTACTGCGTTGCTAGACGTCGTGGACAACGTGCTGTCGGCGCTCGACAAGAAGAGGAGCACAAATTTGGTGTTGCTAGATTTCTCCAGAGCCTTCGATTGTCTTAATACTGCCCTCTTATTAACAAATATGTCTTATTATGGATTCGATAATGCTACGGTTAGGTGGTTCGGTAGTTACCTGTCGGACCGTGCGCAAACAGTCGTAATACATAAGAATGATGGTACGATGCGGTTTTCATCAACAAAGCAGCTGACGCGGGGGGTCCCGCAAGGCTCCATATTAGGACCTCTTCTGGTTATTTTATACAGTGCCGATATTGTCACCGGTATCAAAAACTGCTCTTTCCACTTGTACGCGGATGATACGCAGTTGTACTTGTCGACACCATCAGAAGATGCAGTAGCTGCGGCACGGCAGATCAACAGTGATCTCGATCGCATAGCGACATGGTCTGGCAGGAACTGTCTGGTGCTGAACCCCAGCAAGTCAAAGTAAATGGTACTTGGTACTCATAATCAAATCCATAATACGGTGCAAGCCCTTGCCGGCAATAATATAGCTATTATGGGGGAACCAGTGGAAAGGGTTGTAGAAGCAAAAAATCTCGGCTTACTAATGGATGGAGAGCTGCGTTTCGAAAAACATATAGGCAACGTAGTCAGCAACTGCTTCTATTACCTTAAACTTCTCTATAATATACGCGATTACCTTACCACTGATTTGCGTGTCAGGCTAAGTGAATCGCTTATATTATCAAGATTAAACTATTGTGATGTCGTTTATGGTGGCTGTATACTTGCCCGGACAAGAAAGTTAATACAACGTGTTCAAAACGCATGCGCACGTTTTTGCTTCAAGGTCCCTCCCAGATCCCATGTCACTCCACATTTGAACAATGCAAAACTCCTGAACATGGAAGCCCACGAAAACTTCATTGGTCCATGTTGCTTTTTGGTGTCATACGCACTGAAGCTCCCAACTACCTATACAAGAAGCTCCAGTTTTCCACCAGGCAGCGTAGCGTTCACAAGGAGAGAATCCTCACCCCTCAGCATAGAACGATGGCATTCCGGGGTAGTTTCAGGTATGCGGCGTCCAAATGTTGGAATGATATTCTTCCCCCAGTCCACGAAGCTTTCAGTAGATATGCTTTTGGGCGAAAGCTCAAGGCTGCTTGAACAGCAGAAACTTCCCTTCCCTGTCTGAACAACTCGCCGCAACTCAACTTGACGACGACGATGTAATCGCATCAGAAAAAGCAGTTGTGTTATGTCACACATTATTAAGTTATTATTAATTTATTGTATTATTTATTTATTTATTTATTTATTTTTCAGTTTATTCACACAGCACATATTATCTCAGCCTTGTATATACACACCGATCATAGTTTATTTAAATATAAGTAATATTATGTAAGTATTGTACGCACACTACACGGCAATTGTGGCACGTGCGGTCACTACCTGGCACTAACTGAAAATCAGCGCTGAGGGCCTCCACTCCCAGCACAATGCTGAGTTAGTGCCTTTTGCACAGCAAGAACACACCGTGACCCTGGCCAATAATTGTTTACAATGTTTGTGTTTTAGATGTTTCGCTAAGGCGTCAGCCAAAGCGGTGGGATGGGCCATGCTGACGGGGTAAGCTTCGGTGACTACGGCGGTGGGAACATGTCGCTGACACCTTGGTTCCCATCGTCCTCAGAAGCGAGCTCCCGATGTCGTGCCAAGTACTAGCCCTATGCTCCTATATCTACTCGGTACTCCTAGCGACTGAAAGCTGTTCCAAGCGAGTAGGCGCTCCCAAATGTGCGGGCTCCGTGGAGGGTGGGAAACCAAGTAGACGAATCTTTATACATTTGACCATGGATCGTGTCAGGTCGAAAAACCCCTCTGGAACGCTTCCAGCGGTGAAAACCGCAAGCGTCTCCAAACAGGTGCGAGAATCTGCCTCGGCAGATCCTCAAGCCTTAACTGGGCGCACTGCCACCATCAATGACCTACCGGTGCAAACCGGTAGTGCTTCCACTGTGGAGGTTAGCTGCACAAAGCCCGAAAGCGAGTCGAGAGGCAGGGCCACGGGGAAACCCGGTGCGCGGAGCCCTTCGACTAACATCGCCGAGCATTTTGCCAGCGCCTGGACGGCGGTTGGTTGGAAGGGTAAACCACCTAAGCAATCCTTGCAAGGGAAGGGCCCATCGACTAAACGTCCAGATACGGTGCAAACCGGACCAGAGCGTAAGGCGAATCGCCGGTGGAAGTAGAAACAGCGTTTGGCTGCCGCATCGGCCGCTGCCGGCGTAGATGGGGTTCCATCTGCCACGGTGGCGACCGTTAGCGGTCCCGCTGTTAATACAGCCGGAGCTGCGGGTAAGGTGACCGGCTCCCGTGGTGTCAAAGGGGCAACCCTAGACTCAAACGGGGCTAAACCTACCGTAGCGTTCTCTGGTGGTCCGACTTCTAACAAGAAGTTAAAATCTGCCAAGAGACCCGGCAAAAACGAGCGCGCGGCTGCTAAGAAGGCTCGACTCGAGGATAGTAATTCTCCTCGAGTGGAACCTAAAAAGCAGTGCACGGAAGCGTGCAGAGCTGGGGTCACCTATGCTCCGAAGGTGAAGTCTGACCAGTACATCGCCGTTACTGACGTCGCTACTGGTCATATTTCACAGGATCTGTCAACGCTCAACGAGATTGATGACAAAATCTTGAGGGAAGCGTTGGCGGATCCGAGCAAGGAAAACCCCAAATTCAGTGGCAAGCCTCGTTACGAGGACGGCCACCTTAAACTGTTCGTGGAGGACGAGTACTCCCTGAACTGGCTGCGGGAGTGAGTCTCCGGCGTGTCTACACCATCCAACGTACAGTTGGTGGTGAAACGCCAATCGGAGATGGTCCGCAGGGTTCGATGTGGGGTGCTCATACCCAAGGAACGGGGCAAGTGGAAGTCTGCGCCTGACGTCGGCGTAGTCCTCCACTTTATGAACAAGTGGGCACAGGTTGACCGATGGCTCCTCCAGAAAGTGGATGAGCAGCAGAACAACCTGTTTCTCATTGCATACGTCCCTGAAGATGTGGTGCCGACCATGCTGGGAAAGGGCAGACAGCTCCTTTTTGGTAGTGGTTCGGTCTACCTTAAATTTCAGGGACCCGGTGGGAAATTTATTAAGGAACCACCGGTGGTAACGCAGACCAGCTCTAAGCTGGTCATCACTGGGGTATCCAGCCAACCAACCAGCAGCCAACAGTTCCCGATGTAGTCGGGGAAAGTTCTGCTGCTCAACCGCAGGAGGGGCACGCGCGCTGGGAGGCCATGCTGCTTGGTGAAGGCGATGAGCTTGAACCAGCAGTGGTGCCCTCTGAGGGTGAGGAGCTGTCCATGCGGCTGGAGGAGGAGCTCGTCTTGGAGGTGGAGGAGGGGTTGACCAAAAATGGCGTCCCTCTCCCGCGGTTGTAAAGTCCACCAAGCCAACCTCCAACACAGCCAAACTGCAACGGTCCAGTTAAGACGCTGGTTGGGGGCAAACAGCACTGCCGTGGCTCTGATCCAGGAGCCGTGGATCAACCGCGGTAGCATTCGAGGGCTCGCCAATTTGAGAGGTAAGCTTTTCGTTACAACTGATTACGATAACCCTAGAACGTGCATCATAACTACTAACAACATCCCAGCACAGCCATTAACAGAGTTCTGTTCCAGGGACCTGTGTGCCATAAGGCTGCAACTGCCCGACACAGCTAGGTGCCGCGAACTCGTGTTGGCCTCCGCCTACATGCCTGCGGAGGACAACCCGCCTCCACACGACCTGTGCCGGCTGGTGGACCACTGCGAGAAGTCGGGTCTCCAGCTCATCGTTGGGGCCGACTCGAACGCGCATCGTCCACTGTGGGGCATGCCGGATATGAACAGCAGAGGTAAGACACTTCTTGAATACCTATTTACTACAAACCTTAATGTGCTTAACATAGGTTCTGAACCAACTTTTGTTACCAAGCAGAGTAGAACCATCGTTGATATTACCCTGGCAACGGCGGACATATCCGACGACGTTGGGGGCTGGCATGTGTCCAACGAGGCGTTATGCTCTGATCATCGATGGATACGCTTCGAGATCAACGCAGCGTTCTGCCCAACTGTCCCTAAGAGAAACCCACGCAAGACTGACAGAACCAGGTACAGAGCTATCCTAGGTGAAAGACTTGCTTGGGCTGAGACTCTACCAGATCCAGAGGGACCCGAACAAATCGAACAACAGGTAACAGATTTTACTAATACATCAATAGACTGCTACCATTTAACTTGCCCGCTTAGCACGTCAGCGCCTACCAACATCAAGGGGCAGCCTTGGTGGGGTCCTGATCTAGATAGGATGCGTGCTAAGATCAGAAGACTGCTAAACAGGGTGATGAATACCAGTGCTGATGAGGATTGGGACAACTACAAAGATGCCAAATCCAAGTACAAGAAACGACTACGGTTCAAAAACAGCAACTCATGGAGGATATTCTGCAGCGACATTGAAACCGTTGATCAAGCAAATCGGGTAAGGCAGATACTAGCTCAACAAGGCACCTCCAGGCTAGGGTCGCTTAAAAAACCCGATGGAACATATACCTCTTCCACCACAGAAACACACAGTCTCTTGTTGGAAACTCACTTCCCCGGAATTAGAATTATTCAAGAGATTGTGTGGCCGGAAGAGGTTCACCATGAAGCTGTCGACCACTTAGACATAACTAATAATATTATCACTGCTGACAAGGTGAGATGGGCCATTAATAGCTTTAAACCTTTTAAATCAGCAGTACCAGATGGAATCTTCCCAGCACTTCTACAGTGGGGAGGGGAACCCGTCATCAATGAATGGTCCGAATCATGAAAGCATGTCTTAGATTCGGATACGTTCCCAAAAGGTGGAGAGAAGTAAACGTAGTTTCCATACCGAAGCCAGGAAGGAGCGACTACACTAACGCTAAATCTTTCAGGCCGATTAGCCTCACCTCGTTCTTGCTTAAGACTCTCGAACGTTTGTGCGAGAGGCACCTGAGAGATGGAGCGTTAAAACATATACCCTGTAGGTGACGGAACAAGGAAAACACGTAATTTCGATTTGTACAATGGCCAAAACTATGGTGCGAGCGAGTAGCCAACGACGTGGCGAATAGGAGATTTGGAAAATCACTGTCAATCTAACGGTTGGTATACGTGCGTACTGCGCAAGACTTGGGCTCGCTCCCCACCAAAGTTTTTATTAGCTTTAATATCTATATATTGCACGAGATGACGTTACAAGTACTAAAAGTAAAACTAACTAAGTAAAAACTAGCCTACACATTTTAATCTAAATATTTGCGTCGTCTACAATCCCACCCCCTTAGTGATGACTAGCCATCACGAGCTAACTCTGGTGCAAGTAGGGCGACGCGTGTGACTGGGCGCCGCAGGATGCCCGTGCGAGTGCGCACGTCCACCATGCGTATGCGACCATCACTCCCGGGGAGGGTCGCACTCACTACTCCGTGTCGCCATGAGCCACGGTCCAAGTTAGGTTCGACTAAGAGAACAAAATCTCCTACCTGTAAGGAACGATTTTCGCGCGTCCATTTCTGCCGTGGAAGAAGTGTTGGCAAATATTCCTTAAGCCAACGAGACCAAAACATATCTGTCAGACGTTGTGCTATCCGCCACTGCCGCTTGAGCTGAAGGTCTTCGTTATAGTACTTTCCGAACGCTGCTCCATTTGATGACGTGCCAATTAAAAAATGATTTGGCGTCAAGGCCTCGGGGGAATTTGGGTCCGTAGACACATACGTTGTTCGATTCCAAATCGATATTCGATCGATGGTTTCGGAACGGCCATTTTGAATTTGACGTTGCTGCCAACCTTGCAGTTTTTTGACAACTGACAGACGAAAGCCCTCGCAATGTAAACGCTT
Organism: Argyresthia goedartella; assembly: GCA_949825045.1. NCBI lineage: Eukaryota > Metazoa > Arthropoda > Insecta > Lepidoptera > Argyresthiidae > Argyresthia > Argyresthia goedartella. The sequence continues at coordinate 16,254,606 of OX463824.1, read as the reverse complement.
TGGTTAGGGTATTGAAATTAAATCGCAAGCCATCTGGAATGTATTCGGGTTTCCCTCAGGATTGTCTATATAGCTGAGTGTGTTGTGGTTCCCCGAACCAGATAAAGTTCGCATTTACGTGGCCGATTGGTTTTTCCCACGTAACATAACCTGTGTTGGAACACTGTGCTCATCGAAGCTGGCCTGCCAGTCATACCTGGTTGGCTGAAGAACCTGTCTACCAAGAAGAGCCTAGGGTGCACCCGGGCCTTGCAGAGAGACAGAAGGTTGACGGGACCGAAGCACATACCAGGTTAGATCGACTCCATTTACCTTAGCTCGGTGAATCGCCGACGATCACACTTCTTGGCAACTGATCGCTACGCTACCTCGTAGCTGATGGGCCCCTGCGAGGTCATTAGGTGCTGAGAAGCCTGAACAATTTTGGTAGCAGAGCGTGGTTTCCTGAGATTTGGGACTATCAATCTGTAGGTATAGGCGGTTAAGTAACTGGTTGGTTCCTATATCCACATAGATTGGTAGTATTGTAAGCTATAGGTCTATTGCTGGTAGTAGATAGACAGATATTGAATTGAAAATTGCATTGAATTACCAGTTAGTCAATCTACTAGTGGTCTAGTAATGCTATTGAAGAATGTTTTGGTTAACATAGGTAGTTACATCTATTGATAGCAGGCTATTGCATTGTTTTCAGTTTATAGCAATTTATAACTTGAACTAATATTGACTATCTGTGTGTGTTATAATGATAAAGGGAAACTAAATTGTATTTACAGAATTTATATAGATATAAAACTCGGTTCCTATTGTTTAAGGAAAACAGCATTGTTTAAGTTGTGGTTTAGGGTTCCCTCGTTTGGGTTATAGACTGGAGGTTCCAATAAAATTGAGTTACTGCAAATTGTGAGTAAGTATCGTTCCGATCATGTCGTTATCTGAAATCCAGAAGGGTGTTTCTAAGGAACTCAGAACTGGTTTTCCTCCGCACACGGTCTGATAGACCGTTTAGATAGGCATGATGTGGTATTGGAGCGGTCTATGGACGTTAAGGAACGTTACAACAGGGTGCTCGAATTGTCCGCGCAGGCGGAATCAGTTGATGGCTGCGCACCTGACAGGCTGTCACGGTTGATAGGGGATGTCGACCAATGTATGGAGATGGCAGCTGCTATCACGCAGAAGGCTGCGGACATACGTAGACAGCGCGAGTCCAGCCATGGTGGTGACATTGAAGCACCTCTGCCGCTTCAGGGTTCAGGGTCCAGGTTACCGGCCATAACTATGCCTACTTTTGACGGAGTGTCCGGTGAATGGATGAGCTTCATCAATCTGTTCGACAGTTTGGTGCACATGCGATCGGACATTACCAAGTCTGTCAAGATGGCTCAGCTGGTGGCAGCATTGAGGGGTGAGCCTAGGGAGCTAGTCGCTCATTTGACAGTTACGGAGGGTAACTATGAAACGGCCAGGCAATTGTTGGTCAGACGTTACCATAACAAACGGAGGTTGGCCGATGCCCAACTGAACCGTTTGTTTAGTATCCCGGTTGTGAACAAGGTCGGGGCCATACAGACGGAGGTTTTGAACCCATTGTTGTCCGTCACCAAGGCTCTAGAGAATCTTGGACTTCCGGTTGGTGAATGGTCGTACCTACTGTTGTACATTGTACTTTCCCGCCTACCCGCTGACGTGCAGACTCGTTTCGAACAGTCTCACGGGAGGTCGGCCGAGGACCTGCCCGCCTTCTCCGACTTGGTCGGATTCTTGGAAGAGGAGGCTCGACGGGCAGAGAATTTGGGGTTGACGGTCACCCATCCTTCGGAGCCACAGAGAGCTGCCGGGAGCGCTGTGAGTAGGGGCTCTCCGACGAGGAAGGACCGCACCAACCGGCAGTCATATGGGACTGTGAGTGCATTGACCCCACATAGTGAGACCTGCCCATGTTGTAGGCAGATTGGCCATGCTGTGGCCAATTGCAATAAGTTCGGGGAACTTAGGGTTCAGGGACGGCGCCGGATGGCCAAGCAGCGGAGCTGGTGTTTCCTGTGCCTCGGGCCACACATGGCTAGGTACTGCACGCGCACAAAAATGTGCGGATATTGTGGTGGGGCCCACAACAATCTGTTGTGCATGAACCGGTCCGGCCAACAGCCACCACAGGGCCGTACCCAGGGTGACACGGCATGGGGCCCTGAGAATTCGTTTGCGACTCGGAGCGCAACTCAGGGGCCAATGTCCCCACGTGCACAGGGCGGTACTAGGGTGCAGGGCCGCACTCAGGGTCATCACATGGGGGCCCTGAGTTTTCGGTTGCGACTCAGCATCCGACTCAGCGGGCAATGGGGCCACAAGCACGCAGCCACCCAGGGGTGCAGGGCCGCACTCAGGGTCATCACATGGGGGGCCCTGAGTTTTCGGTTGCGACTCAGCATCCGACTCAGCGGGACATTGGGTGTGTTCAGCGGGCCGTAACGGGCGGGTGGCATGGGACACCTTCGAGCTATGCGGATGCGGTTCGGACGCCGCCTCAGTTGTCGCCCCGCTCGTCGCCTCGTCCTCGTCGGTCGCATGTGATGTCCCCCCCGCTCATGGAGCGGCCACGGTTGAATTCACGCCCACCCCCCTTCGGGGGGCGTCGTAGGGTGGCAATGGAACCGGCGCGTGGGCCATTTGTACAATGGGACCCTCTGGCGTATAGCTGCCTACCTGATCGGTTACAGGCACAGTGGGGCCCCGGGGGTCCTCGCTAGGAATTTGCGGCCCAACCATTGGTTGCCCCCCAACCGGAGACGGTGGTGTTACCGATCGCCTCTGTGCTTGTTTGGGATTTGGCGGGCAACCCAACATACGTTCGCGCCCTATTAGATTCTGGAGCTCAGGGCTGCATTGTATCGAACGATTTAGCAAAATGGTTGGGCCTCAAGGTAAATAGCTATAATAAATCAATACGGGGCGTGGGGAATGTTACGGTTACGAATGTAGTTGGTCAATCGGTGATCACGTTCTCTCCACGTTATGACATTTTGACAAAAACATCCGTGCAAGCTTTAGTGATGACGCATGTCATGGGCAGACACCCCTTGGTGAAGTTGAATCCGGCCGTTCGATTCCTGACATCAGGACTCAAGTTGGCGGATCCCGATTTTGACACTCCAGCCCCGGTCGACCTGCTACTGGGAGCAGACGTTCTGGGTAGGTTTCTGTTGTCGGATCGGCGAGTTCTTCAGCCGGACGGGTTGATTGCTGTGGATACTAAGTTTGGTCACGTGATCATGGGTCCGGCATTGCCAATGGTTAGGCCTGCCGAGTCAGATGGCATACTTATTGGCTCAGCGTTTTCAGACGCTATCCAACGTTTCTGGGAGATAGAGGAACCTCCCACCGTTCGTCGAGTCGACGCAGACGAAGAAGAGTGCGAGTTGTTTTACCAGAATAGTACTGGTCGCCTTCGTTCTGGTCGTTTTGTAACTCGACTGCCTTTCAGGGCCGATCGACCGCCACTAGGAGAATCTAGGAAGATGGCTGAGACGAGATTGATGTCGATGGAGCGTAGGATGTCAAGGGACGCCGTATTTAAACAAAAATATGTTGATTTCATGAGGAAGTATGAGTCGTTAGGACACATGTCGGTATCGGGTGTGGACTGGAGATCTGAGGATCATTGTTTCCTTCCATACCATGCCGTCCTACGAACCCCTACCGGCAAGACTCGAATTGTTTTTGATGGGTCAGCACCTACCTCGAACGGGATGTCCCTGAATCAGTGTCTACATTCGGGACCCAAGTTGAGTCGTGATATTTCGGATATTCTCACGAGCTTTCGGAGGCACCAGGTTGTATTTGTCGCAGACATTCGGATGATGTTTAGGCAAACGGTAATTCATCCGGCTGACAGAAGGTATCAGTTGATACTTTGGCGTGAGTCCACGGCCGAGCCAGTCAAGGTCTATGAGTTGAACACGAACACGTATGGGTTACGGTCTAGCCCGTATTTGGCGATGCGTACCCTGCGGGAGTTGGCGTCGCGTGACCGTGTGAGCTATCCTAGAGCCGCCGCTATCCTGGAGCAAGATTTGTACGTCGATGACGTCTGCACAGGGGCAGCCAGTGTAGAGGAAGCTCTGGACCGACGTGACGAGCTCATTCAATTGCTGGAACGAGGCGGCTATGAACTACGCAAGTGGATGTCCAACTCCCCTGAGTTGATGGCTGGTCTCCCAGATGAGTTTCAACAAGACCCGCACGTTTTTGAGAATCCTGACAACCCTAACATGTTGTCAGTGCTTGGAATTCAGTACCGGCCCGTCCATGATGAGTTTACCTATCGGGTGATTTTAGAAACACCGAAGGCCTGGACGAAGCGGTCAGTACTGTCAACGATTGCGAGAACGTTCGACCCGAATGGATGGATTTCTCCAGTCACCTTTGCTCTCAAATGTTTTATGCAAAGGCTATGGGCGGCTCAGTTGACCTGGGACACCCACCTCTCAGGTGATTTGTTGACTGATTGGACGCGAATGTTCACCTCGCTATCGGACATAAATAATGTATCGCTGCCGAGGAAATTGGTCCCTGCTGGGGATTACAGGGCAACCCTTCACGGGTTTTGTGATGCCTCTGAACGAGGGTTTGCGGCAGCGGTTTATTTGCGAACCGTCACCTCCACCGGGGAGGTCGACGTGCGTTTGGTTTTGGCAAAAAGCAAGGTAGCGCCTATTCGGACAAGGATGACGATTCCAAAACTGGAACTGTCCGGGGCTGCTCTTTTGACCAAACTTTTGAATCACACTCTAACAGTGTTGCGTGGGTCAGTGGTTTTGGAGGATACGGTGTACGCGTGGACGGACAGCCAGATTGTTTTGTGCTGGCTGAAGGCTTCGGTCCATAACTTAGAGGTTTTTGTTGCGAACCGTGTCTCCCAGATTGTGTCGTCTGAGGTCCCACTGACCTGGAGACATGTACCAGGAGAATTGAACCCGTCTGATTGTGCATCCAGGGGATGTCGGGCTCCTGAACTCGTTAGACACCATTTGTGGTGGGGACCACCCTGGCTTGCCAGGAGAGAATCGGACTGGCCCCACAGCCATGTAGTAGTATCTTCGGATCATGGCCCCAGAGCGGCCAGAAGGCTGAGGACCCTGACGCCGGGTTTCTGCTGGACCGGTATAGCTCACTTGACAAGTTGATAAACGTGTCCACTTGGATTAGGAGATTCGCTCGAAATTGTCGTACTCCTCGCGATCAGCGAACGTAGAACCCTATTCTGACTCCGGCAGAGCGAAACGAGTCGCTACTGAATTTGGTCCGGTTGGTACAGTCCTCGAAGTTTGGGGCAGAATTGGAGATTATACGAAGTGGACGTTCGAAATTGAAGGGAGCCGTCGCTCGTCTCAACCCCTTTGTTGATTCGACCGGGTTACTTCGGGTAGGAGGAAGATTGCGCAATGCGAATCTGTCGTATTCGGCTCGTCACCCACTTCTGCTCCCCAAGGGGGGACAGTTAGTTGAATTGCTGGTGACTGATCGTCATATTAAAAACGCGCATGCCGGCTGTAACGCGTTGTTGGCCACGCTCCAGCGGGAGTTTTGGATCTTATCTGCCCGCCGTGTCATACGGAACATCGTGTTTCGGTGCATGCCTTGTTATCGACTTAAGGCTGCCACGATGCAACCTCTCATGGGGGACTTGCCCCCTGATCGTGTGAATGAGGTCAGACCGTTTTCAGGTGTTGGTACGGATTTTGCCGGACCGTTTATGGTGAAGAGTTCACGATTGCGTACCGCTAAGCAATACAAGGCGTACCACCCATTTCTGGAGCACCTGGTGGAATAAAGCGCAACTCAATGCCTCTGACAAGCCCAGCTTGGCGAAGTGCATCGATATCAAGCTCAGAGATGCTGCGCTTCAATTCCAGGTCTGCTCCTCGTAGGTTCGTCCCATTGTCGGAGTAAATCGTAGTGGGAGCTCATCTGTGAGCTATCATCCGCCTTAAACCCATGATGGTGGAGTCAGTGGTAAGACTTTCGGTTAGTTCAATATGAACGGCACGAACCGTCAAACAAGTAAATAACATGCCGTAGCGTTTTTGTCTACCACGACCTACTGTGACTTCCATTGGGCCAAAGAAGTCAATTCCTGTAAAAGAGAATGGCCTTCGGTTGTGCTGCAGTCGAGCAGGAGGCAGATCACCCATTCGTTGCGCCTGCGGTGTCGCGCGTCGATATCTACAAAATAGACAATGTGCTGCAACCGCGCGTACCGTAGGACGCAGGTTCAAGCTCCAGTAGCGCTGCCTTAGTTCATTTACCACCAACTCTTGAGCTCCATGTAGTGCTCGACGGTGGTAGTGCTCCACAAGCAGCCTGGTGATTTTGTGTTTTCCATCAAGAATCACCGGTCTCTTGACAGACTCTTCGACTCCTACAGTCTTGTCGATACGGCCTCCTACATGTAGTAAGCCCGCGTCGTCAAGATAAGGTGTCAATGGTAGCAGTCTGCTTTCTCTAGGTAACGGCACATTTTGTTTCAAACATTCGAAATCTGTGATAAAAGAATCATGTTGACATTTTTTGATCACCAGATGCTCTGCCGACTGCAACAACTCGCTGTCAATGCGATTGCATTGCCGTCGACATTTTTTAATAAACAACAATACCCGTGCAGTGGTCATTAGCAATCTAATCCACGAAGAGAAGTTGTTTTCGTTAGGTACCGGTAGTGTACTAGTACAATCAGCTGAAGATAGGACACTAACAAACTTACGTTCGCAAATTGCCTCTTCGAGTGGTTCAAAACTTTTAAGATCCTTAGGCCACTCAACTTCCCGCCGGCGTAAGAAGTTAGGCCCCTGGAACCATACATCGTCGTACGGCAGCGGTGGCGCATTGTCGCGAGTCGCCACGTCAGCTACATTCTGAGAGGAGGGCACGTGCCGCCACTCTGACGCAGTGGTCAACTCATCTAATTCACCGAGTCGGTGAGCAACGTACGGGTAATAATCCCTAGGGTCGCTTCGTATCCACTGAAGTACGGTATTGGAATCTGTCCAGAAATACCTTTTACTTGCTTTTATATCCTTGTGCTCGCTTTGTACAGTAGCAGCGAGACGAGCTGCAAGTACGGAACCCTGAAGTTCAAGTCTCGGTATCGAAACCGGACGAAGAGGGGTCACTCGGCTTTTGCTTGCCACGAAACATACATTGACGGTTCCGTCAGAGCGTGTGAAGCGCCAATAAGTGACAGCAGCATATGCTTTACTACTCGAATCACAAAAGACGTGCAATTCGGTGTTCACAATAATTATAGGGTCTCTTACCCCATACTTTGCGTCGTCATAACAACGCGTCCATACTCCCGCATCATCATAGTGTCGTGGTATGCGCAGCGATGCTAGAAGCTTAAGCTCGTCGAGCCACCTTACCCAGCTCGCATGCTCCTCCGGGCGGATTCGATCGTTCCAGTTCACGCCACTACGATGAACATTCTGGAATATTATTTTACTCTTTATAATAAAATGCGATAAAAAACCATGAATGTCATAAATCGACATAATAAGACTCAACATTTTTGCCTTAGTAGGCGCCTCAGTTCCATTTAATATCTCCTCTGGCACCCGATGAAAAGATATTTTAAATCCAAACGTATCATCAGAAGGATGAAACATTAATCCTAAGGTTCGCTCCGTAGTATTCAAGGCCCCGTCCTTGAACTGAACAGCTGTTTGCGCGAGCGCCTCGGTAGGTATATTCTTCAGTACCTCAGTGCTATTACTAGACCAACCTCGTATCTCAAATCCACCGCTTTTGTGAATTTCGGTTATTTGTTTGACCAACTTGATTGCATTCTCCGGGGTGCTAGTTGAATATAGGCAATCATCCATATAATGACTTTTTACGATTACTTGTACAGCTTCGGGATACAAATCATCATGCCTCAATGCGTCTTTATTCTTTATATATTGCGCAATGAATGGAGAACATGTTCCGCCAAACACTAAACTTTGCATAAGACATGTTTTTAGAGGTCCGTTAGGCGATTCCTGCCATAAAAAACGAAGTACATGTTGATCTTGGGGCCTTATTTTCACCCTTAAAAACATGTCCTTAATATCACCTATTATGACAACCTTGTTCTCGCGAAATCTGAACATTATTCCCATAAGCGAGTTATATAAGTCCGGACCGGTAAGTAAATAACTATTCAGACAGGTTCCGTTTACTTTTGCGGCACAATCAAATACTAGTCTTAGCTTACCAGGTTTGTTCGGGTTTTGTATTCCAAAGTGCGGCATATACCATATGTGGTCCGCCGAGAGTTCATTTTTCCGCAGTTCACGTGCATAGCCGGCAGTAAACAGTTTGTTTACTTCATTTCGATAACGATCTGCGTACGCGTCGTCTTTAACAAATTTGCGCATCAAAGACTGTAGTCGCGTAAAAGCAGCCTCGCGTGTGTCCGGCATGGTGAAAATGTCCTTCTTGAACGGCAGGCCAACCTCCCATTGATTACTGATAAGCCGGGCTGTATCGTCTAAAATTTGCAATGCCCTGACATGATCACTATTTTCACGCCGTAGGGTTGAAACTCCTATAGAATCTAAGGAAAAAGATGTTTAATTAAATCATTTAACTCGCTAATATTTTCGTCATCTGTGTGACTAAGATGAAACATACCGGCAGCGTTGGAGTGAGTGCGACCGCAGTAACCGTGAATAGACCAACCTAACTTGCACCGAGAAGCATACGGCTCGTATTTATTACCATGAATTATTTCAACCGGAGCAATTAAGAAATAATTATCTTCCCCAATAAGAATGCGCGGAATTACACAACTTTTACACACAAAATCTTTGACATGAGATAAATGTTGACAATTTAAACTGCTAATTACAGATAAGTTTTGTGCTGGTAAATTTAACTTAGACACTTTACGCAATTTAATATCATAACTATTGTTATTGTGTTGTCCACTTATCTGAGCGGTGACGGTCGGCGCGTCCGATTGGTACACTTCGAGTCCAAATGCATCGATGAACTTTATAGGGCTAGATTGTTCGCACTTAAGACCTAACTCGGTTGCTAGGTCAGAGTCTATAATGGACACTGAAGCTGCATCGTCTAAAAGGGCGTAAGTACTCACAACACCTTTAGGTCCACGTAACTGCACTGACATCACTTTTAAGATGACATGGTCCTTGGAAGAATGTTTGTCACAATCCGATGCAACGTGTGCCACGGTGTCGGGAACCGGGGGCGCCGGCGCCGGGGCCTGCGGCTGAGCCACCGTGGGGGCCGGCTCGGGCGGCGAGTCGGTAACCGTGACAGCTGATTGTGATTCCGTATTAGGTTTCGTCCAGTGTAGCATTTTGTGGTGCGCTAGTCCACATCCATCTACATTGCACACAGGTGCGGGGCATGCATTTCTATCGTGCCGCGACGTCAGACAACAATAACACAGTCCTTGTGATTTTATAAACCTCCATTTTCACGACGCATAGCACGTTTGAAGATACGGCATTCGGGCAGCGTGTGAGGTCCTTTAGAACAAAACTTGCATACCTTATTGTCCTCGACAACACTTGTGGTAAATATAGGTCGATTAGGCCGGAATCTGTTATCAGTTGCATGTTTTGCTGATATTTTTGTTTCACTCGGCTTATGTTGTTGTTCTCGTACCTGTGTCATTCCAACTAATGATAACATTTGTGCTTCCTGTTTGAGAAATCCTGCGATCAAAGTCAACTTTGGCTGATCTTCGGCTAATCTGTTATATGCGAAATCGGTCCACTTCCCAATTAGAGTGCTCGGTAGCTTACTCAAAACAGCTGACGCGAGCTCGGGGCTGCGTAGGTAATCCTGCTGATTTAGGGCACCTATTGTTGCTACGCAGTTGTTTACCTTGATTGAAAAATCAATTAAGTCATACTGGTACGACGTGGGTAGCGAAGGTAACTTCTTCAGTTGCGTCGTAAGGTTCATAATGATTACGTCAGATCGGCCAAACCTTAATTCAAGGGCCTCCATTACCGCTGCGGGCGGGGTGTTACCAATCAGTAGGGCGGTAACCGTGTCCTTCGCGTCGCCTCGCAGTGCTTTGCGTAATCTTTCTAGATTTTCAGAATCACTGAATTCGCACACTTTAGTAGATTCAGTATATGTCCTCTTAAAGTGTAACCATTCAACACAGTCACCGCTGAAAATTGGTAATTCACGCGGAGTAGACAGGCGACTGAGCAAACGGTCGTCACGCTGTGCTGACGAGGTCGTCATGATGTCCTTCAAGGTCAGTTGCTGGATGCTATCACGAGGCAGTTCAGGGTGCTGGGTTACGTTGACGGACGCACTATTGACAAGCGGCAATGCTTGAAGCTGCGGCTGATATGGTGCTTGCGGCTGTGGTATGTAAGTTGTCTCATCGTGACCTTTGTCCAACCATTGTTCAACGCTCGATCGAGCTCTGTTGCTAAGCGCGCCTCTAGCTTGACTGCTGCGCTCGCTTTGCCACTCCTCGACGTCAACTTGGGCTAGATCAGCTTCCAGCTTTTTATCAATTAGCTCCAGCTCAATCTGTGCCTTAGCTTGAGCGGCTTCAAATTCCAATTGCTTACGTCTAGCAATGGATGATGACGTAGACCGCTTCGACTTGCCTGACACAATTGATCCACGTATAGATCTTTTCGGTATTTCCATTTTCCCTGTATCCAACTCCTTCGGCTGTGCATCACTATCGGTGCCGAGGTTTGGCATTTTAACTATAGGTTCCGCGGGTGCGTTGCTAGAAGTGCTCGCCATTTGCAATTGCGTGCGCTCGAATTCTCGGTGTTGTTTACGAGTTTTAGGCTGCTTCGGAGTTCTATACATCACTTCCAGTAAAGATCCGGTTCGAAGGACTACTTATTGTAGGTGACGGAACAAGGAAAACACGTAATTTCGATTTGTACAATGGACAAAACTATGGTGCGAGCGAGTAGCCAACGACGTGGCGAAAAGGAGATTTGGAAAATCACTGTCAATCTAACGGTTGGTATACGTGCGTACTGCGCAAGACTTGGGCTCGCTCCCCACCAAAGTTTTTATTAGCTTTAATATCTATATGTTGCACGAGATGGCGTTACAAGTACTAAAAGTAAAACTAACTAAGTAAAAACTAGCCTACACATTTTAATCTAAATATTTGCGTCGCCTACATACCCTTACACAAGAATCAGCATGCATATAGTTTGGGTAAGTCTACTGAATCGGCTCTCCAAGCAGTTGTATCCACAATTGAAGAGGCGATTCAAAATAAATGCATCTGTCTTGGAACTTTTATTGATATAGAAGGTGCCTTTGACAAGACGCAGCATAGCAGTACAAAGTGCATCTCTAACAAGGCATGGAGTGTCAACAGCTGTAAACAACTGGGTCACAAACATGCTTAATAAACGTATCGTGCGTCTAGCTGGTGAGTCCATGTCGGCGGAGGTAGTGCGGGGATGCCCGCAGGGAGGAGTGCTCTCCCCGCTGCTGTGGAATCTGGTCATTAACGACCTAATTACCAAGCTTAACGCTAATGGATACTACACCGTAGGATACGCCGACGATTTGGTAATCCTCATCACAGGTAAATTTGCGAGCACTGTGTGCAACCTTAAACAAACAGCTCTTCGCATCGTGGAGCGCTGGTGTCTAGAATATGACCTGGCGGTTAACCCAATAAAAACGGAAATGGTCATGTTCACTAAGAATAGGGCTCTTGGTATGTATACCCTACCTAAGCTCTTTGGAACGGAACTCCAGCTAGCAACTGAGGTGAAGTACCTGGGCATAACCTTGGACAGCAAGCTCAACTGGTGTAGCCACATTGACAACAAACTAAAGAAGGCGAGTATTGCTTTCTGGCAGTGTCGGAGAATGGTGGGGAAAAAGTGGGGACTTTCTCCCAACATCATTCTTTGGCTGTACGTGACGGTGATCCGTCCTCTTGTCTGCTACGGAGCTGTGGTGTGGTGGACCAGGACCAAACTAACCACAATGGTAAGCAAACTCCAAAGCTTCCAAAGGCTGGCCTGCATGGCTATCGCAGGTAGTATGAGAACTACTCCAACTGCAGCAATGGAGGCCATGTTGTGTCTTCCGCCACTCCAGCTGTACATTAAGCAGGAGGCCGCGTCATCTGCGGTGAGACTCAACACCTTAGGACTTTGGAGGAAAAACAGGACCTCACACACCGCCATCCTAGGGGAAGTTTACAAAAAATTTCCCATCTCTATGGCTTGCAGTGACAGAATCCCTAAACAATTTGTTTTCGACAAAAAATACAATATACAGTTATATGAAGACCATCGGGTTGAGGGGCTCGACGTTAAAGAGCCCAGAATTTTCACCGATGGTTCAAAAACTGAAGTAGGCACTGGTTCAGGCACCTTCTCGGAGGACCTAAACATCAAGATAGCCATTCCACTGGGTGCCCATAATGCTGTCTTTCAAGCTGAATGCATGGGCATCATCTCGGCCGCTAATGCCATAGCATCGAGAAAGGTAAGAGATTCCTCCATTCGAGTCCTCTTGGATAGCATGGCCGTCTTACAAGCCCTAAATAGCAACACTAAACAATAGCACACTCAGGGCTAATCTACGAGTGTCACAAACGACTAATGGAGATATGTCAACATAACCGCGTAATCCTTCAATGGATAAAAGGACACAGCGGGTCAAGAGGTAACGATGCAGCGGATGAGTTGGCGCATAAAGGATCTAGCTTGGCAGCGTATGGTCCCGAACCTATCATCCCTCTTCCCTTCAAGATGGTACGCACATTTCTGAGAGAGTCGACCAGGAATGATCATGCCACTCTTTGGACAAACCATGAGGAGTGCAGACAGGCTAAGCTGGCCTTGCCGTCCCCTAGCGCTAGGCTTGCTAAGACCTTGCTTCGACTGAGTAGGCCGCGCTTGCGACTGGTGACTGCAGCACTTACTGGCCATGGTTTCTTTAATAAACATCTATATGTCCTAGGTGTTACCGACAGCCCCCTTTGCAGAGCCTGCTTGGAGGCATAAGAAACGGCTGTTCACGTCCTCATGGAGTGCACAGGAGTAGCGGACTACAGGGCTAAACACCTCGGTCAATCGAGGGACCTTCCAGGGATAGCCGGTAACGTAAAGGGCCTGCTGGCGTTCCTGGAGGAGTTGGGTTGGCTCGAATGATATCGCATTCCCACCCACACGCAAAATAGGCGCTTTCGTCGTCGAGTTGCGGAAACCAGCCCGTCTTACAATTGACAATTGACATTTGAACCATAGCACAACATTGACTACCTGCATAGTTCGCATTGAAAACTTGTTTGTTCCCTTGATGCCAAGAAGCCCGTAGTATAAGCCTTGAATTATCAATCATTGCATAAGTTTCTTTAACGTTCGCAGCTTCTACCTTACGCCTTTTGCTTGGTATTTCGCGTTGCGCGGCATCGTTGCAAGTTTTTCTTGTCGTTTTAACTTCGCTTTCTCTAACCTTCTCTTCTTTTGGGTCGATGTTTCTTTTTTCTCCATATCGGTACCTAGTTGACTTTAAGTACAAACAAACTGGATTAGAACAAAATCACGAGGGAAACAAAAGATTACCTGATTTTAACGATTGAATCGGTAAATTGCAGGTTGCTGGAATATGAGGAATATTATTTGAGAAGTATCATAAAAAGATAAATTATAAAGATATAAGTTTGTAACCCGTGTACCACAACGCTGTTGGGAGTGAAGGAAACTCGAAATATATTCCATATTTGTTGGGTTAAGTAAACCTCGCCTAAAAAACTCGCTAAATGGAATGTTTTTTGTGGTACAATGTTCCACCGTCCACCACAAACCTTGCGACTTTTTGAATTTAGGTGATTTTCGGTGGTACGAATTTATTTATTACACGCAGAGATACATCTATCTATTAACTAATCTCAATTTCAATCTCAATTCATTTCAATTCAGTATTTTAAATGTCATTTAATTTATTTTAATTTAAAAATTTATAAAACCGAATTCAACAAAGAAAAAAATTCGAACTATTTGAGGTACGGCATTATCAAAACCATACCGTGAGTTACAATACAGCCAGCGCCATCTGTTGTCTACAGTACTAAAACTATCGTACTATGGATCGACGGGGAGGGAATGCATAACTAAACCGGTATTGTAGAGTAGCACTGAGATGGGATTTCACGAAATTAATTCCCCAAGGGGGGGTGATATGGGGTTACAGTTTTTATTAAACTCAAAAAGCACTTGACATTGGTTTCGAATCAAATAGGGTCTGTGGAAATCGGTTGATCTCTCAGACTTCAGAAAGTACTACCCTAAAATTCAGTTTTCATACGAACTTCCAGATTTAGGGGTTAAAGTTGTGGTCGAGTAGTATTTATTTATACATTTTTGCACTCTCTTTGGGTCACAGATATTGATATGCGTATCACGTTCCAATATTTTTTGAGTCAATTGCCTGTGACGGTCGGACAGATGGACGGGCAGACGCACAGACGCACGAGTGATCCTGTAAGGTGTAATTTGGTGTTATACCGAATCTAATCTGATGGGTTAGGTAAACTAGAAAACTGTGAGGGGATGTGCCTTTTTTATTACAGAGTTCCCCTGACCACCTTCTAGCTCCAGTATCAGATCAGCTCTATGTCATAAAACATATTTTTGGATCAAAGTTTTCGTCAAGACAAATCGAACGAGTCCAAACATGATGGGGTTGCGTCGTTTTATTACAGAGTTCCCCTGGCCACCTTCGGGCTCCAGCATCAGATCACATGCATGTCATAAAAAATATTCTAGGACCAAAGTATTCGTCAAGTCGAATCGAACGAGCCCAAATTCGACGGGCTTGCGATGTTTTATGACAGAGTTCCCAAGGCCGTCTTCCGTCTTCATCATCAGATCAGCTCCAAGTCAGAAAAATATTGCATTGTCATCCAACTTACATACGTATGCAAAATTTCAGCTCAATCAGATAACGGAAAGTGGGTCAAATTCAAGCCGACATTTTTGACGCGAACCATGATACCAGTGCAAGTGCACATACATACAGTGCAAGTAAAATAAAAGCTTTTGAAAACATTATGTTTCGATAGGGGATGCTTTGCTCAATATCACACCTAAGCGCCCATTGTAATACACTTAGTACACCCCTAAAAAGCTTACTAACGAATATATTTTTGTTATTTTTTCTCTAGATTGTTTCAATATGTATGTTTTTATGATGATATTGAATAACAGTTTCAAAAAATTCTTAATGGTTTCTTTGGGCGTTAATGGGCTAAACACCTTTTCGTATCACATATGAAAAGAATAGGTAGATGTGGCTGATTATATTAAAGGAACTAATGTGGCTTTCTGACTCAAATAGTACAAATACAGTTCAAATAGTATTTATTCATAAACAATAGTACAATTGTGTGTGAAGTACATAGATTAAAATTAAAACATCATTAAACGTTATAGCAGTTCAATACAAGTGAAATCATTATAATGCCAGAAATATAATAAATGTAACTTAAATTAAATTAAAGGTTGACATACCCATGTCAAAATAAATTATTCAATACAAATACACATACCTGGCATAACAGTTATTATTAATTAAAAGTGAAGTAATTAAATGTCAAAACTAAAATTAATTTAATGATTAATCATGTGCATGTCACATTAAATAAATAAATTCATAAACACAAGGAATAAAATAAGCATTGTTCAGGCTTCTCGGCACCCAATAACCTCGCAGGGGCCCATAGCTACGAGGTAGCGTAGCGATGGGATGCCAAGAAGCAAGAACGTCGGCGATTCACCGAGCTAAATAAATAGATTCTATCTGACCTGGTCTGTGCTTCGTTCCCGTCAAACTCCTGTCTCTCTGCAAGGCCTGGGTGCACCCTAGGCTCTTCTTGGTAGACAGGTTCTTCAGCCAACCAGGTATGGCTGGCAGGCCAGCTTCGACCGCACAATTTACGTAAATACGAACAGTATCTGGTTCGGAGAACCACAATACACTCAGCTATAAGACAATCCTGAGGGGAGCCCGAATACAACTCCAGATGGCTTACGATTTAATTTTAATGCCCAAAATCAATACACGTCACATTACGGGGGCTTTTCGTCAGTCAGTTGTCAAAAACTGCTCTGTTGGCAGCAACTGTCAAATTCAAAATGGCCGTTCCGAAACCATCGATCGAGTATCGATTCTGAATCGAACAAGCATCATGTCAAAAAAAAATGTTTAATGTTATTTTGATTGATTGCAGAATTCGTCAATACTCTATGGACTCATTTCCAATAAAAATGTTCTTAGCTTATCTTTAAAACTGCTGTGCGTAACGAGGAGCTTAAGCTCAATCGGAAGTTGTTTAAATAACCTGAGTGACTGATAATAACCCGCTGAATGTCTTGCTACTTCTAACCTAGGTAGATATTATCGGGAAGTCTTTTCTACGAGAATTCTCTCGTGTATGTCTCTGTTCTGGGTTTTATATTTTTTGAATATTCTTAGCTAGACCATCCATCAGTACAAGTAAGTAAAGCGCCGGAACTGTCAGAATACCCAACCTGATGAAGTGTGACCTGCACGATTCCGTCTAATGGATACGAGCTATCGTGCGGATTGCCCTTTTTTGTAACACGAATCCCCTTAAAATATTATACTCACCGCTGTTACTCCACACTTAAATGCTATAGCGCAACTTGGACTCGACCAGAGCATAATAAACCATTTTCAGGTGTCCTTCAGCTACTACGTTCCTTAGACTTCTCAGGGCATAGCACGCTGAGCTAATACTACCTTCATGGGCAGTAAGTTCGGGCTTCCAGTTGAGAGAGGCATCAATGTTAACACCCAAAAACTTAACTACATTGACTATCGCCAATGCGTCCCCGTTTAGGGTAGCCTTCATTGAATCATTATTTCGTGTGGTGGTCTTGAATAAGAGTAGATTAGTTTTACTGGTGTTGATTTTCAGGTTATTGTTGGTAAACCAGGAATGAAACAGTTTTAGAATAGCATATATTTTAGATTCGAGTGATGTTATATCCTTGTCTGAAACAACAGTATTTGTGTCATCCGCATTAACTACAAGTTGACTATCAGGCATTGCCTTACCAATATACTCAAACAGGTCGTTAGTAAATACAATAAAGAAGATCGGACCAAAAATAGAACCCTGCGGCACTCCTCTAGTCAACAGAACTAATCTGGACCTGTTTATCATTTGACATCCACTATCAGTCGAGCACAGTTCAACAACCTGCTTCCTATTTTGAAGGTAGGATTTCATTAGATCCAGGCATTTCCCTCTTACACCATAATGTTCCAGCTTATCTATTAAAATGTCATGGTCCACAAAATCAAACGCCGAGCTCAAGTCTAGAAAAAGTGCAGCAACTTTCATTTTCTCATCTAGTTTACTTACAACGTCATCTACCAATGTATCGATAGCATCAGATGTACCCAAACCTCTCCGATAACCAAACTGTCTGTCACTTAGTATTTTATAAATTACCAAGTGCGCTAAAAATCTTGCCTTGATAATTTTCGCAAATATCTTCGATAGGACTGGCAATAATGAAATAGGTCTGTAGTGGGACGGATTTTATTTTGTTCCTTTTTTTTATGAACTGGCAGTACACGGGCTATCTTAAGTTGATCTGGGAAAATTGCCATATTTAAACAGTTATTAAAGAAAATTGTAAGTGGCTCTACTAGAATATCACTGTTGTTCTTGATAACGGTGATTGGCATGTCATCGTAACCACATGATGGCTTGCTTTCAAAAAGTTGTACTATCTTTTTTATTTCAATTATACATGTAGGCCTAAAGTCCATCTCTCCTGTCACTCTCAGAAAGTTAGTTTTTAGCAGATCTATTGCTTGCTGAGAATCATTTATAATTCCTATGGATTTGACCTCAAATTGGTCTGCGAAGACGTCTACTATTTCTATTGGTTTGTCAATTATTTTGTCATTTACTTTTAGCAATAACTTTTCTGTAACCGAGATCGTTTTCTTATTTCTGTGTTTGTTCACTACTTTCCACAAGGCTTTCTTAGAATATTTTGCTTTATCTAGTTGAACAACTGAAGATGCTTCTACAGTGGGAGCATACAGAAAAGACTTGTTTACGCGTAATAAGCAAATAGTGTTGATTTTATATTTCTTCGTCACTCGCTTATAAAGGGTTAAGATATAACGTAAATGAGTAAACCGTTACAATAACACTGTAGGAAAATCATAACATCTTAAAACTGGCATAAGTTATAAATGGAATATCCACAGAGGGCGGAATCTTGCACGAGGTTTCCATTACGCGACGATCGCGAATGCATTGAGTATAGATTCGCGACGCTGCGGACAAGATCCACTCGTCCACCGTAAATTGTTTGATAAGAATCGATTTTATTAAATTGCCCCTCGGAAGACATCTCGTTAATTGTATCACATACCTTATCCATTTAGTCGTTTCGCAGAAAATTCTCAGTTTTTAATTTTTTACGTTCGATGTATGTCGTGCAAAGTTCATTGACCTTGGCCTTTCGTGCATATTTCGCAGAAAATTCTCAGTTTTTCCGTTTTTTGACGCTTGATGTCGTTCACAGTTCATTTTGATTTTGAACTTGAAAATGATCTTATGTGCCTTTTTGGTACAAAAATACGGGTGTACCCTTTCACCCTGACACCGCTCGCTCCCATGAACATCTGTTCATGGGAGCGAGCACCGTTCTTGAGAAAAATAACTTTTTGAACCCTTACTTTTGAGGTTATAGTTATGAAGAGGAGAGGGGCTCTCTCCTGTACCCAAGGCTAGGTATATAGAAGAGAGCAGTCAAGCCAGACCATTAATAACTCTTTTCATATTTAACCCTTAAAGGCTACTGCGGGTGAAAATTCACCCAGGTCAATAATTGTTTTGGCTGTAAGTTTTTTATCTGCGGAGTTGCCGCGCCGAGAGTCCGTGTATCCTCCCGATACGTCAGCAGCCCCTGAACGCGCGGGGAGAGCGGCGGTGCGCACGCGCTGATTTTGCTGCAGGCGAGCTACCCGGGTGAATTTTCAGCCGTTGTAGCTTTAGTGGAGTACAAAAATTTCACGTAAGTAATTTTTAAGTTTTGTTTTTTTCTTTTATTATTGATTATTTATTTAGATACTCATTCTTATATTTCGTTTTAGATCATGAGTCATCTTAGAGATTGGGAGATTGAAGCGGAACTGGCCTCAGACATGGAGCCGTCTGACGATGAGGACCACGTGAAAGAGGACATTCACGAAAGTGATGAACAGAGCATCATCAATGATGAAGAATTTCACGATAACCTGCCAGAGCCTGAAGCAATGGAAGTCGAGGAACCGGAACCCCAGTTGCAGTCTCCGCCTTCTCCTGCTCCTGACGAAAGACCAGTCAAATTAGGTAATACTTCTTTTGTTCGCCATGGAAACATGCTGAGGGCTACTAAAACTATTATGAAAGGGAAGGAAAAGAGAGGCCATACTGCCTATAAGTGGAGCACCCGACCACCTCCACCGCATCGTATACCTGGACGAAATATTGTGCCGTTCATGCCAGGCCCAATAGGTGTGGCTAGAGAAGTGATGAATGAATTAGCCTCATTTGAATTATTTTTTGGTGAGAGCATCCTGGAAACGATTCTTCTACACACGAACCAAGAAATCGTAAAGCAAAAAGCGAACTATGCTTCAAGTCCAAGTTTTGTCAAGAGTCTTCATATAGTAGAATTGAAGGCCTATATCGGAATTTTATTTCTAACTGCAGTAAAAAAGGACAATAGAGTGGCAACAGAATTTCTATGGGGTGTATCTGGAAGTGAAATATATTCAGCTGTCATGTCGAAAGAACGTTTCAAATTCATAACAAACTGTTTACGTTTTGATGATCGTGAGACAAGAGATGCTCGAAAATCCGACGACTTTACTCACATAAGAGATATTTGGTAGAAACTGATGAAAAAATGCTCAGATTTGTACCGCCCATCTGTGAACTGCACTATTGATGAACAGCTTGTGGGATTTAGAGGAAGGTGCAAATTTAGAATCTATATTCCCAGTAAACCGGACAAGTATGGTTTGAAAATGGTTCTCATGTGCGATTCGTATAATCGTTTCGTGATTTCTGGAATGCCCTATTTAGGAAAAAATACTCCTAATGGTAACACTCCTCTAGCTGAGTACTTTGTGGAAAATTTGACAAAGTCTGTCCATGGCACTAACATCAATATAACGTACGATAATTGGTTTACATCAATCCCTCTGGCAAAGAAAATGCTCTCGAAGTTCAAACTAACTACAGTTGGCACTTTACGAAAAAACAAGACGGAAATTCCTCCAGATACTCTTGTGACAAAGAACCGGCCCATAGGAAGTTCAATTTTTTTGTATAATTCACATGATCAACTTCAGCTCAACACTTACTGCCCCAAGAAAGGAAAAATGGTATTACTACTGTCCAACATGCACTACGAGGCAGCGATATCAGAATCGACCGGAAAACCAGAAGTAATTGAATATTACAACTCAACCAAGGCTGGTGTAGACGCTATTGATCAAATGTGCCACAGCTACAGTTGTTCTAGACGAACCAGGAGATGGCCAATGGCAATATTTTATAAGATGCTCGACTTAGCTGGAATAAACGCACGTACTACACTCAACATGAACAAATCAAGAAAAGGTGATGCTCAGATTTCACGATCTGATTTCCTGTATAAGCTATCCCTGGCTTTGATTATACCTTTCATGAAGACCCGACTGACCATTCCAAACTTACGGCATGACATCAAAGAGAAAATAGAAAGTGTTGTCAATGAGATGCAAAAGCTAGAATCGAATCAACCACAAGCAGCCAGCCACATGGATCAGGAATCGGGAAACGAGACCGAACCACACGCCTCAAAACTCAAAACTCAAAACGTTTATTCTGTAAATAGGCCACAAGGGCACTTTCACATGTCATTTCATTTCATTTTTTACAGAACATTTGGTATTATTATTTGTATCATATTATCAGAAAAAAGTACTTAATTATTGTTTCTGAGAGATGTAAAAAGTCTCAAATGTCATAATAAAATAATTAAAATATAAATAACAGAGAAGGGAAATTCTGCACACCAGGCGACAAGAGCTGCTGCACCTAGACAAGGAAGATGCTCCGTTTGTAAGCCAAAGAAAGACAAAAAGTTTGCTGTTAAGTGCACAAAGTGTTCCAACTTTATATGTAAAATACATCGCACCATAATATGTGATAAATGTGCTACACAACAGTGATATTTTTACTAAAAGTTCCTATTGTATTTTCCTATAGTGGTACCTATTTGATTATTTTTGGTACCTTTTGTTGTGTTCCTATGGTATTTAGGTATTAAGATTTCATTTCTGTTCATATGATGACTGCTAGTTAATTTATTTTATATTTGTTATAGCTCACGTAGTGACTGCTAAAATGTAAACTAGAAAAAAAATATGGAAGTTTTGATTGTGAAAAGAAGGTATATTTTTTTAATTTTCCAAACATAAATGTGCGCCTAATTGTTCTCAAGAGTATGACTATTGCAAATAAAAAGACTGATAATAATATTATAACTCATTTATTTTAATAGAAGGGGGTTTTCCGACTAGTATATTTTTTTTATTCATTTTCAGGACTTAGTTTCAGTGACATTCTAGAAACAATTCCCAATAAAAATATTCATATGTTTTGCTTTATTAGTGTGGATTAAGATCAAAATAACAGTCTTAGATAAAATTTTGGCCATTTAGTCATTAACCAAGTTTTTTTTTTTCAAGATTGAAAAACCGGGTGAATTTTCACCCATAGTAGCTTTAATAGCACATGAAATTCATTGTAGCCTTTAAGGGTTAAATATCCAACTATAAATCCTAATGAATCTGCCTTTGTTGACAGATATCAAGGTTGCTCTAGATTTGCATCTCTGACTACCTAGTTACAAAGGTCAGCTATGTAGGTATGACTAGGCACCTAGAGATACATAATTTTCGCTACGAAAATGACCTATATCGCATTATTATTTGGAAATCGCCTTAGTTCCGGCTGCTACAGGGCTGCGGCGATGCCCCCGCACTGCAGCGCACCCACGCTCGTCTCCGGCTATTAAGAAACACTCTAGCGTCTAGCCACAAGACTGCCTAGAGAGAACTGCCCAGAAAGTGGGATGCCCTGATTCGGATTTTCTATTCCGAAACGGAGAAACTGAGAATTTTCTGCGAAATATGCACGAAAGGTTAAGGTCAGTGCCAATGCTTTGAACGACATCGAACATAAAAAATGGCAAAACTGAGAATTTTCTGCGAAATATACACTAAAGGTCAAGTTCAGGGTCAAGGTCAATTGCCACGAGGTCAATGAACGTTGAACGACATCTAACGTCAACGTTCGTCGTTTTCCCACCCTAATACATTCACATCCCCACGGTCCCAAATGCTTGAAATGGCCATTTAAAAAAATAATAACTCGAAAACTCATTATTTCCGACGGTTAGCGTATTTTGAAATCATCTATAAATCCTCTAATGAAGCATATAAAAATCAGCAAAAGCATCTGAAACAGCCGACTTTCTAAAGGCTAGCCTAAACACGTGCCCATGATGCATGGTAGAACTAGAATGGGTAGAAGAATGATGAATGCGATTGTTTGTTTCGACTGAAGTAATTTAAGAAACATGAATTCAATGGTTTTCTTGTTGCCGACGAAGTTTGCACTGAGGGAGGCTCATTATATTGATATGGCGTACATGCCGTGTTCAGGAAATACAAACAACCGTCCGCAGCAGCTGCTAGTGATTTGCGGCCCCCCGTGCATGTGAAGCCTTGTCGTGTTCGCGTTTTCATGTAGGTACTGCTATAGTGTGCTTGCTGCATACCATGCAAATGCCTTTGTTTCTCGATTGAAATCGATTCCATTTTGTTCGAATTATTTTGCTGTGAACGGAACGTAACAGCAATATTGACAAATGGGCGTGACGTCAACATCAACTGTCAAATCAAACGTCAAAATTACCGTGTATTGGAACGCGAGGTTGTGGGGACGTTTCGCGGAACAAAATCATATTCATTCCATGACTTGTAAATTCGATTTTGATTGAATAGTTGACGCGGTGACGACCCAGTATCGTTGTTAACCTAGTGCGTGATAAACTCGGGCATTTTATTGAGTAATCCGGGTGAGGTGAACATCCCAATTCCCAACCTTCATGTCAATCTCTACGTAACTCCTCCCAACTCTCGGCCTCACGATGTCTGACGACGAATACGAGGACTATGTGGTGACTCCGGCGAGGATCAAGGCCCTTGGCTTCAGGCCTCAGAGGGAGATACTGATTAACAACCTCCTGCCGTATGCCGAGCATTTGGACGAGGAGTCTGGCAGGCTGTTTGCGGAGATCAAGAGTAATTTCGCCAAGTCTGTCATGCTGCGGGAGATGAAGCCAGGCTGCGGCGTCTGGTCTTCCAGACTCTTGAAGTAAGCACTTTTTATTTCCGGCATTTTTATTTTAAAATTCGATTTTGTGGTACCTTATGAAGTTCCCAAATTGTAACTAAATAATGTTTAATTTCTACTTAATGTTAATGAGGATGAATGAGTCACTCTCACAAAACACACAGTCATTCTTCTATTTTGAGTGTAATGATTAACTATATTTGGGTGCTAAAAGTTCTTCTAGTAATTTGAATCTAATTAAGTTGAAACAAAATAAGGTTTATATAAATATAGTGATCATTATGCTCAAAATAGAGCTTAACTTCATAAAATTTAGGATTCTAATTTGATTGAATTAATGGAATGCATGCAAAGTGACTGGGCCAAATGAATAAAGAAAATTATCATCATGGATATGAGAGAACATTTACAATGAAACATTTTCTCCCAATAACAGGTGATACCTTTCTTTATCCATCTGGCCCAATGTTTCTGATAAATTCATTTGGACGGAACAACATATAAATTCCTATCAATTGGCTTCCACTCCACAATTAACCCTTAAGGTAGCAGGACATTTTTTATCAAAAAAACACAATTTTTCATGGTTTTTATGTTTATTGGCATGCTTAGAAAGGTTAGAAAAATAATTAAAAAAAATACACATTTTTAAGAAATGAGAAATTGGTAGTATATTATACTATACATTGCTACCAGCTCGGTAAACTTTCTTACTTTAGGGATGTATGGTATAATATACATTTATCTTTTAGGGTAGCAAATTATTTTTTTATGTGGTAAGACATAAAACAGTTTCTCTTGCCTACATAACACAGATGTACATTACATTTAGTGCATATTGTACTGGCTTGACCTTTTTTGCAATATTTGCATCTTTGGTACGGCGAAGTGTTAGGCCAGTGGTCAATGCGGTCGTATCTCACGTCATCGAGAGGTCTCTCTGATATAGGTTTCTTTATTTTATTGGTTTCTGGCACCGAATCCTGAGTTTTATTGAAGTCGATCCTATTTCGTTTTAGAAGTCCAACACACACCTCGTAACGAAAATCTTTCAAATGGTCTTCTTTTTTTTGGTTGTTGCTCATTTTGTAGTGCCTTCGCCGCAGCAGCCATCCGTTATTTACACATATGTCCAAAATCTGGGAGAATATGTTTAAGTACCATCTGTGGGTTTTCATACTGGTCCGGTATAAGGCGATCAGCATATCAGCTAAATCCACACCACCCATATGCCGATTATAGTGTTTGACTATTTGTGGACAAGGAACTTCAATACGACCTCTAGACTCCTTGTGAAATCTTTTCACTTTTTCAAGTGGATATGCATCGACATATGAACTCGCCAAGGTTACTGCCTTATTGTCGAACCATTTTACAATGGAAACTTTTTTCTGATTGCAGACTGCTTGACAGTAAGTCCCACGTCCTCTGTTCTTCATTACTTTATCAGATAATAAGAACTTTTTGGCATCTTTTAATCTATTTTGGCGTATTGTGCCCAAGCTGAAAATACCATAGTATTCTCGCAAATGGTGAATGAGCTCCAGAGACGTAAACCAGTTGTCAAAGTATACAACAGAGGCTCGGTTTTTTAGGCTTTTGCATAAAGCCAGCACTGTTTTCGCCCCAAGACCGAAACTTTCCTCTTCTTCTTGAAACTGTATATTCCTAAATGTGTCGTCACCTGCATACAACATGAAATCATATATAATGCCGGAGACGCCAGCCCGCACAAGGTTTTTAAAACCCCATTTACAAGGCTTGTTGGGGTTATATTGTCTTCGAGAACCCGCTTTTTTTCCTTTGTAAGGTATGATCATCTCATCTACACTAAAAACATTTTCTTCTTCAACAGAAAGACATTGGGCTCTGACACACTCGAGAAGTGGACGTAGTTTGAAATATCTGTCTGACTGGTCAGCCTGAGTGTTGTCTGTGAAATGAATATATCTTCTGATTTGTTGAAACCGCTTTAGAGACATTATATCCGCAACTTTTGCGTAACGTAAACTGGTTTTCCAGTAGTCTTTGTATGATGGCATAACAACAATCCCCATCAAGATGTTTATGGCCAAAAAGTCTTGTAATTCCTCTCTAGTCACCTTTATGGACTTTCCTGTCTCTTGAACGCTGTAAAGATTTGTATTGTTGCATATATCATCAATAAGGGCTTCTGGGAAAAAGCGATAAAAATAATCTAAGGCAGACCAGTCACACGGGATTGTTTCATTGAAAATGGTGTCAGTTATCTCGGCAGCATGTTCAAACCTTGACTTTTTCCATCCGAAAATCAGTTTGTTTTTCTGTTTAGACTTCTTGATCTTTTTGGCTACTACAGCTGCAGCCTTCCGTTTTCTTTGAGAACGTGTCGAGGAGATTGTACTACGCGTAGGTAATGGTGATGGCAATGACGGTAATGAAGATATCGAAGGGATAGCATCATAATTACATTCAGATGGATTCGGAAATACATGTGCTATAATTGGCGTGAGTGGCGTTTCCTGAGCTTGAACATCTTGGTAACTTTGATGATGTATTTCAGCAGTTGTTTGTAGTATTTGATGGCGCGAAGTATCTCTATCTGAGTCTTCTCCATAGGAATCGATGGATGGTTCGGGTGTACATGATATATTGAGTCGTTCTAGTGATGAATCTATCGACGGGGTAGGGGAAGAATCCGCAATATTTATATCTTCTTCTTCACTGCTCGAGCCACCACTGAGATCGGAGCTGGCATTGATCTCAGGTACAAGCGCTAATATACGCTGACACCGATTTCGTGATGGCTAGAACAAAAAATATCATGCCAGAAAGCACACAACACCATGCAAGCATAGGTACAAGATAAACAGTCTGTAAAAGAGGTACATATGTACCGAAAATTTTCTTGATCAAGATAGTTGTGATGTGTAGAATACTATACATAACAAAATTTTGCTGGATTCCGGCAAAAGTAGCAATGTATAGAATACTATACATAACACAAACTAGCATGATCTCGGAAAAAGTAGCAATGTATAGAATACTATACAGCCAAGTTGAGGTTAGTGAAAAGGGGTATAAACCGAAGAATTAGTTCGCGATTTGAGCATTAGTATACAGCTAATATATTAGTAAATCATATCCACAACAAACAACACATCCATTTGCCATAAAAATAAAATTATTCATAGATTTACCTGGGCGTGCGCAGCAGTCCTCCGCATCGTGACGCAATAATGACATCTGTCAAACTTTGTGCATAGACAATGCATAGACGTATTTTTTTTTTAAAAGAGGAACGTTCCGATATGTTATAGATTTCGATAAAGACATCAAAAACATTTTAATTGAGCTGAAAGATTTTGTTTCTTGGACTTGTATATTATACTTGTCAACGCTACCTTAAGGGACACTATTATTTAAAATAATGCCTTCCTTTATTTCTCATGATATGAATGACACAATATTCAACCTTTGGCAACTGCATGCAAGTCTGAAATGTGCTGGCCCCTACCCAAACTTCCTTAATTTGACTCCTGACCCTGGCCTTAGTATTGATCTGTGTAATGTGATAATATGATTTGTAATGTAAGTGGTTAAGGCTCATTGAATTTGAATTTCTGCTATTTGGTCTACTCTTTTTATTATACTCTACACATACCTACTTGCTCTGATGTGCACCGACAGAAGTACTTTTTTTCAATCTTACACACATTTTAATCTACTCTAACTGAGTAACATTTAACTGACATCTGTTGTGCATGTAGGCATGGTAAACCCCCCATAACAGAGTAGAAAGGCTTATCTATAAATAAAATGTAAAGAGTTCCAATTTTGTCCAATTGCCCTTCTGGTCGGAGTATCCTTATTTCAAGTCTAGATTACCTACATTCTACACAGATATGTTCTATTTATTTAACAACTTAAATTACTACAGATTTGGTTTTCTTGACATCCCTAAACCACACTTGGTTTGTCTAGGTGCTTCACAATCCTCTTAAAAATATCTTACTTACAATAAAAACAAACAAATAGTCATTTCTCATAGACAGTTATTGTAGGTACTACATACAACATGGTGGCATGGCTCTTGACGAACACAAGCACACAACTTCGCAATACCAGTTTATTTTCAATTGCACAATGAATATTGAGCGCATGCTCATGCAGCATGCTTTGATATTTTATTATTCATATTAGTTTAATAATACTTTGATGTGATTTTTAACTAAATATTTTTTACTAATTGGTGTTATTTTTAATTTTGTCTTTAGTGGTAAAATATTACTAAGTCTTGGTATAATAAAAATAAAATAAATAAAACAAATATTAGAGGACAATCTTACACAAATCAAACTAGGCCCCTACCACAGAATACTTAATAGTACTACCCCTACCTAGCTCAACAAGGCTTGTGTTATGGGTACTAGAGGATGATATATTTTAATAGAGATAAATTCTTATGTAAATACATAAAAACATCCAAGACTAAGAAACAAATATTCATGCTCATCACTCAAATATTTGCCCTTACCGGGTTTCGAACCCAGGACCGTCAGCTTAGTAGGCAGGGTCACTACCCGCTAGGCTTAACTGGTCGTCAATGTAGTAAGTATGTTGTAAGTAGTTTTTTCCCCATAGAAGTTATTCACTGAAATTGAAGATTTTTTTTGTAAGTTACTTACCTACTTAACTTAAAGTTAGTTAAATATAAATAGTTGTCAGGCAAAACTTTTTTTAAATTTATTGTATTTATTATATTGTATATCTAACACACCACAATATTCAGAGTAAAGAATAATGCCTTGTTGTGATTTCCGATTTTTTGTTTAATTTTGTATGGTACCGTTAGTTTTAAAAATCTTGTTCTATATATGTTTTAAAGTGCGCCCATAGCTGGTAAGATCGTAGGCAACTATACTCTCACACCAACGCATTATAAATAAAACACAGAACACAATGTTGAAAATTAATAAAACTTGGCCATAATTGCTCGTAATTTAGGGCTGACGAGTTCCACCTGCGGACCCTAATTAAACCTATCGTTGATAATCAAGCCAAGATATGTGTGTTGTTTAACACTTTCGTAACACCGTCAGACTTCTTCAATATTATTCAAACAGAATTCAATAAAGATTTTAAATTTAAAAAATTCAGCGACTACAGCTCTAAATATAAATTTAATGACTGGCCAATGTTTGTAATTCGTAAAAGTAGAGTAATGATGTATTACTTTTATGAACAAAAAACCTATAACTTTATAGAAAATTTCATGACTATGTTAAAAATTATTCCAAAACTTTCAAGTTGGTTTGAAGAACTGCAAAAACTTTACACATTAATAGAAAAATACAAAATTCAAATAATAGAATGAGAACAGTTTGGCAAATAATAAACTTTGAAATTGGCAAAGTTATACCAAGGGACAATGATTTCTGCCTAAAGATAGGTGATGATGTTGTTAAATCCAACGCTGATGTTGCTTGAGCTTTCGAAACATTCTTCACCAATGCACCCTTACTCACAACAGAGCGCCTAAATTCATCTCCATATGAAGCAGAGCCTTTATTTAAAAACAACACTAGAGCGTCAGTAATGTATATTTAAAATTTCATCATGTACATCCCCAGGACATTGTCAAAACGTTTTGATTACTTAACTAATACTGAAGACCCGTGGGGTATATCAGTCAAAATCATTGGTTCAGTAATTTTAGTTATAGCACACTTAACTTATTTATTGAATATCAATAAATGTGTAGACGATGGAGCTATTGCCTCTGTCACATGTAGGGTTAACCTGGATTAATCTGTTCACATAATAATATTTCCTGTTTCATTATCCTCCGTTAACTCTGGATTGTTATTGTGTCAATAAAATCATGGCACAAGTGTTGCCAAACCTTTAATTAGAACTCAACAATAGGCTCAAAAAATAGGGGGAGCAAATAAAACTCTAATTGAGCAAATAACAATGAATGGCGGAATTACCTGAAATGATCAAAAAATATACTGAACTGTGCGACAAAATTAGGCTAATGGTTTAGACAAGGCTTATTGGCTAAACAAAGACAGTCTGGGCAAAGAAGTTGGCCAGGGTATGCGAAAGACAAAGGGCCTCTTTAACCTTCATATTAGGTTGAACATTTAAGAACAACAGAATCCAATGTTTGTTTTGTATGTTATGTTGAAAAACAACAACTTGAAAATTATGCTTTTCAAATTGTTGTTTTTCCTACCTATATTTGCAAATAAATGCCTTTGACTTTGACTTTGACTCTAGTTGCATAATTCAGAAATTTTGTAAGACAACACCAGTATTTCTAGTCGCGCACAGTTGGTCGTGCAATCGAGTAGTTTTGTAAGGCAAAATCGGGTTTTTTTTCAGTCAAAAACTAGATGGATCATCGATTTAAAAACTACACATAAAAAAAATGTTGTGTAATAGGTTGCCAGAGGAATTTTTGCAAGCCTAATTATTTAATTCACTAATATTTGAAAGAATTATAGAACTGAATATTTGTGGAGGCATATACACAATAGTGGGGTCCCTGAAAGGCTGATGATGGTGAATTGAACCTCTAGGCCACACATTCATGATTGATAAATGGAAAAACAAAAACATATTTCCTTGTTTCAGATACCTGAGAATATACGGGCTAAAGTTCTCCAAGGATGATCACATTGCGCTGGTGAAGCTGGTATATGAGCTTATCTTGATTCCTGACCTGGAGCCCAACAAGCTCCATAAGTTTTCTACCCTCTTTGTTATGCTGACAAAGTAAGTATCTACCCAAATTGTTACCTAATAATAAAGTCAGTAAACTTAAGGATCCCTATCTGGAATTTAGAATCCCATCTGTTGAAATGTCGGATCTGTTGATATGCCGGATAGAGATGACGCTCGAAAATGTCGAAACTCTATCGATGTCTATTCTTTAGCGTCGGCTACTATAGTTGTGTCGTGGAAACCAAAAACAGCGACGTCCCCTACATATCCAAGACACAATAGATTTTTTTTACTTCGGCCAGAAATCGAATCCTTTATTTCTGATCATTTAACCTTCAGCCTTTAAACTCCGCTACTCGGGCACACAAACCGTTCATAAAGTTAGAAGACACGAGTAGGATATAGGTTAATTTATACGCATTTTACTCAACACGGATTCCTGCAGTCTTCAGAAAATAAAAGGCCCGGTGACAGCGTCCGTGTCACTAACGTAATAAGGTTGAATTGAGTTTGGACCACCGGGCCTTTTATTTTGTGAAGACTGTAATGCGACGCAATGGTTTTGTCACTACCGATTTTACATACTTATGTATACAGTTAAAGTTAACAATACATTCGGGATGTCTTCAATGACCTATACACCTTTTGGATTGTTACCATTCTTATTACTGCCGTCTGCCGATACTTCCATGGTGTAACTTCAATTAACTTTATCTGAACGCGACTTACGCCCGGTTTCTGAAGGAAAATTAGCTGTGACAACTTGTTAAACTCTTGTTAAACGCATTTCAGCCAATTTGAATAAATGATCGATTAACCGCTTGTTACATTTGACCACTCTTTCGGAAACTGGGGGTAACCCACTCGTGGAGGGGCGGCGAAATCAACAGTAATTTCGCATTCCCCATACCAGTAGGCTTAATTGGTTATTCGAACACATAGGAAACCCATCAGAATGTTTAAAATCTTAAAGAATCGAACAATCTAAAGAAAGCTCATTTAAAATGATCGTGTTCTAATTGGTTGATTTGTATTTGAAAGGGATTCCTATAGAATATCCTAGATGGCAGGGAAGTACAGGATAAGGCTACCGGGAGGTTACCACAACGTCTTATGCCGATTCAGATTAGGAACCTAATTTGATCAGCAAATTTACCGTGACCGTCTTAAAACAAGTCTTGGTATTAGGTAAATAAAGCCCATTATGGCGAATTGGAATGAAAATGGTTGCCATGGTGATGTTCTTGTTTTGAACCTAATTTGAATCGGAAAAAGATTGTGGAACCTCCCCCCATTGGTTCAATGGGGATCCAAATCAACATTAGATTAGTAGATTTACCTCAAATTGCTGAGTTGAAAATTTCACCTATCAAATACTTGTCTCGTTCTGTCTCTCTCTGCAGATGTCTCAAAAAAGAAAGTGACAGAACGATACTTAAGCGTTAACTTAGTGAATTTCCCAATTCAGAAACCGGCGCTTAGTTCAGTTTGGCATGGTCAATGGTTTTAATACCGTCAGTGGTTTGAGGGTATGCTGGAAAACGCACAGTCAATCTAACTTACCTAGTACCACAAACATATAAGCAGTTTTTATGTAATCAATGTGTATGGGAATGATAAACAAATTAATAAAAGTTTTGAAACTTGCGCCACATGACATAATACATTTGGTGTGGTGTTAAAATAGCACAACTCCCCCCTCCATTTGACGCCGCACCCCTCTCCATTTGACGTCCCCCCTCTTAACCATAAAATGTATCCCCGTTAACGGTTTTTACACTTTTGGGAAAACTATTATTTTTAAGTAAGTCTTAGTCTAAGTAACCTGTGGTTTTTCCCCACTGCTGAGCAAAGGCCTTCCCACTTTTAGTCCACAGGGAAAACTATAAAAGTACGATAAAAGTGTTAAAGTTTTTACTTTAACACTTTTAAAACAAACGAAAAATTCCTATAATTTTTGTCTGAATCTCTTTTTTTTTAATTACCTTGTTTTGGCAGTTAAGTGAAAGGGAGTAATATTAGGGCAATATTATATTTTACTGCGTTAATAGCCTACATGCTCTTGTGATTTGCATGAACTATATCTAGGGATTACATCTCAGATATATATCTGAGCATGTGAACATGTAATGTTGAGCCCGTGCCAAAACACCACGTAACAATAGTTTGTTTGTTCCCCAGGAAGAGGTATCTGATATCCCCGGAAGAGTTGACGCTGGCTTGGCGCCCGCTCTACGAGATGGGAAAGAAAGTGTTTGACAAAAGCCGAACCCACATCGGCATGTACCATTATCTGCCGTAAGTAGAATCAACAAATTCGTAGTATCGGAATAATCGAGAACGAATTGATCAATTATCATATTGACGTCATGCTGTGATGTCTAGGAACTCTATAACCTATAAATATAATCGTTTAGAATCTAAACAATTATTCACTTATTCATTTTGATGCAATCAGTATAGAAATTTTAATCAGTGAATAATGGTTTTGATCAGTGTATTTGACCCCAAGCCTGAACAATTTAGTTAGGTACAGGATTTTTAATAAAACAAAATAATAGTAGCCCAACTTCGGTGGTACAAAAATGTATTTACTTGTGTCCAGACAATTTAAGGTCTTCTTTGTCTAAGAAATATTTTTTAGTTTAAATGTTAGATTTGTGCCTACTGAGAATAACATCATTGAGAAATCATAACCTTTAAATTTCGTAGACAAAGATGACCTTCAGTTGTCGGGAACGAACTATTTTAGTAAAAAAATAATTTCGACCACCTAAGTGGGGCCACCCAGTGTTTATTAGTCAATGAGTCTGTGGGTTTGACTTCTCCCTCTAATACGTGTAAAGCATTTGAGCAGAAGATCAACATCCACAGACTAAATTACCAGATTACCAGTGTGGTGACGAATGTGTGTACGTATCAGTTATCTAAAGCCGGCACGTTCACAGTACTCACACTAATGCAATTTCATTATAAAGTATGTTTAAAGATTAATGATTTTATTCTAACTTCGAAACAGGTCAGCAATCACAATAAAGAGCGTCGATTGTCATGTGACTCGAGTGCAAAAAAGATCAATCTTTATTTATAAGCAGTAGCAAAAGCAAAACAATAACTGTCTCTTTCATACTAATAAATTAACTGCGCCCGAGAGAGACAGACAGACTATTCTTGATGCCCATGCAGTGCAACGTCACGCCGCGCGCTTATTCACAGACACTAAACAAGCGCAACGTGTAAATGTGTTGGACGTGCCAGCTTTAGATAACCGATCTGTACTGTTCATTTAAGAGCCAATACGATAGCCATTTGATTTTGTTTGTGATTTTCTGGGTTGCACGGTTAAACATTGCACTAAAATCAACTTGAAGTAAAGTCGTCCCAAACTTTTCTGTCACTTGTGACAACGAAAATCAGATTACTTTAATTTTCAATCGTGCAAACCAGAACGCATTCCAGTTTTCCGAAAATGATAATATGACATCATTGTGTCTATTCAGGCCCAAAGGCTCTGCCAAAGGCGGGTCTGCCCTCGATATGGTACGGAAATTCCTCTCTGGCACCGGGATAGACGATGCCCTAGACACCTTCGGGTTCTCGGCTAAGGGCGATGGGCCAGAGTAAATCCTTTACTACATTTTGGGATTACGGTTTGGTGCACGTTTCATAGTCCTTCGCGTCGGTCAAAAGTTCTGTTATTTTACATCAGTATGTGTTTACAGTGGCGCCATTGTTATATCTGTCAACAGTAGGTACAGAGTTGCAAGTCAATGTATCTATGAAAACACAATGTACCTATGTCAGGAAAAAGATCAGTAGCTTTAAAACCATTGATAGCCGCCACAATGTGCAAACTAGAAATAAACATAAACTTTCTTTTCCAATGTTCAGACTCACAAAAGTTAGTAGTTCTTTTATGGGACACTGTATACGCTTCTACAGTACAATTCCGCAAGAAATACAAAACTTAACTGAAGCTCGATTAAAAAAATGTATAAAGCACTTTGTGCACAAAGGCCTACTACAAAATTAATGACTTTTTACAAGACATCGACATCTGGCATTAAACCAGTTCATTGCACCCTATATATTATGTACCTACTAATAATTAGGCACCTACTTTATGTTTTATTATGCTTGCTTGATTATGTTATGACGTTCATTAAGTCTCAATATTTGTGCTATTATGAATAAAAATCTTTTAATTGAATTGAATTGAATGGAGCTTTGCGTCAGTCTTCTTCTCCTTGTTTCGCTTAGAAGAGGAAGAGAGACCGCATAGTTTTGCCCATACTGTTGACAGATGCCAAATGCTACTTCTAGTTGATAAGTCGCTACTGTGAGGTCGGTACCTATCAACTTAAGCTGATACTTGCATTTGTGTGAGTGATCGCCAAAAGTACAGTTAGTAAAACACATACAAATAAAATCAATGTTTTATTTAAACGAAGTCCATAAAACACAATGTTACCAACTGTCCAATTCTCGACCTCATAATGACTGAATCTTATAACTCTTCTACTCCGCTCATTGCATCTTCATCTTCACTCTCGTCTGATGATTCATCAGAGTCAGAGCCTGTGTTAATAATTAATCGTTCCGTTATATCGTCGATTGTAGGAGCCATTAGCAGCAGCCAGGAGCAGTAGGAGCCATTTCACTAATATTTCAAACACAATCAATCACATAAAATTACACGTCTATCTGCTACCAGTACCGGAGGTGAAGTGAAGTATGTGAGCGGGCGGCAGGGAAGCGGTGCGTACACACGTACACTCACACAAATGCAAGTATCAGCTTAAGTTGATAGGTCTGTAGTTTCGTAGAAGTTTTAGCATGCCATATTACAACGAAGAAAGGTGCTTTAACTACTCAACAACCGAGGGCAGTTGGGACGGACCGCGATTTTGATCCCTATGACATGGTAATAAAATGTTAAACCTATAACCGACAAGTGGCGTTGGCCGGTGGTAACTCAGGGGCTAAAGGTAACCAAAAAAGTCAAGTTCCTCATACTTCTATTAGGTTCAAATAGACCATAGAGCTAATCTACCCTCTAACTAGAAATGACGGAAATAACATATAACTTGCCAAAACGTACACTTGCGTGCGACGCTATGTCAGTATCTTAGAGCCGAAAGTTGAAACGCTAGAACCCATTTTTGGGCAGAGGGACATTTATACAGGGTGTTTCCCCTTCTATCCGCCATTTTATTTTGGCAAACGATGCACCAAACAGCCTGTATATTCCCACCAAATATTCAACTTTATTTCTTGGTGATAAAGTCCTTTAATGTTTTTTTTTTGTATGCTATGACCGGTAAGGGGTTAACCGGATTAACACTAAACCCGAGTTAACTACTTATATAACCTCAAGTCAGATGGAAAGCGAGCAAGCGATATCGCTTTGTCAACTTTGACATCTCATACTTATTATAATTTCATGGGAAGCTTACAGCTATCATTAGAATTACATTATGGTAATCTATGAGCTAATTAGTTTTAAGCAACCACAGATAGTCAACAAACTGATAACTAAAAAAAAAGTTAAGCCACATACAAATATAGTTATTAAAGATTTCACTGCTCACGCATGCCTCCGCCTTACCATCAACTTCGTCACTACCATCAACTGCGTCATCCATCACTAGGGGTGCGTTCGGAAACCGACTGATAATTCACTCGGAGAATGAAAAGAGATGGAGATAATGACAAAATGAGAGATGAAATGCGGTTATCGAACGCTAGCGCGAGAAATAGTGTTTCCAAACGGGATAAGTTGACAATGTCGAACCAATTTAAGAAGAAGAAGAAGAAGAAGGCGTTGGAATATCCCTCACCTGAAATCAATAACAAGAATTTACAACAAGAAAAACATTATCGGTAACACAAACTTATAAAAAAAATGTTTAAGTGGAATCATCCTCCACTTCACTTCCCTCGCCTGTACTAAAAAGACTTCCGCAAACTTTGATGCTAGAAGTCTGATATAGGGCTCCTTTTTATAAATAATGAAATACATATTTCAGGACTATAAGTAAATCAGCCTCATCCCTTTAAATTAGGGGATATAAGTTTGTATACGTTTTCCCATACAAACAGAATTTCATGCTATAAATCTAATTCACAGTCTTCTTATTATAGAATATTGCAAATAATATAATACGTGTTTCAGGGTTTATAAAAAACATCCCTCAACCCCTAAAAGTAGGGGATAGGGCTCACGTCAGGTTTCAGAATATTGGTTCATAATTTTACGAATAATATTACTACACTTATGTACTTCGTTAATTAGTACAAAAACAACAAAAAAATACTAAAACTTGGAATGTTTACCCCCTACCCATTAAATTAGGGGATGGAAGTTTGTATGAGACTTCCGTAAATTTTGATGATAGAGGTCTGAAAATTGATAGAGGGACTCCTTGTTATAAATAATAAAACATATATTTCAGGATTTTTGGAAAAATCAACCCCCACGCTTAAAATAAGGGGATGGAATTAAGCGCGGGAAGATCGCCTTCTGTGTGTTTTATAACAATAATGTTTCATAATTTCATAATTCTTTATTGAACACAGTTATTTAAAAAAGATACATAAAGAGAAAACATATGTGCAAAGGCTAGCTTATCTCTAAAAAGAGATTTCTTCCAGCAAACCAAGGCATGACAGGAAATTTTATAAATAAAGGGTAGGCAGTGCACAATATCTAAACAATAATAAAATACACATAAGTAAATTACATATCTATAAAATATGGTAAATAAAATACATACTTGTATATACCAAACTACTAAATACGTATCAATACATACATAAACCTGTACATAAAGTTTACATATAATAATAATATACATACTAAAACTATCACAAAAGAGAGAGGAAGTGCTCTTTTACCCGGTTTTTGAAAGCGAAAAGAGTGGGGCTGTCTCTTATCACACAAGGAAGTGCGTTCCACAGTCGGACCGCCTGCAACCTGAAGGAGTGCTCATATGCGGAAGTGGTATGCCTTGGAGTGGCTAAGAGTGAGACCGTGTGAGATCTCCGTTGCCGATCTCCTGAAAAGAGATACTCAAAGCGGTCTCGAAGGTAGCTGGGGTAGCGCGGATTTTTCAATATATTGAAAAGATAAAAAAGAATATGGGAGTCTCGGCGACGACGAATCGGAAGCCACCCAAACTCTTTGCGAAATTGAGAGACATGGTCGAATTTGCGCAGCCCGAAGATAAACCGAATCCCGAGATTCTGAAGTCGTTCGAGTTTGTTCAGAAGATCTTCGTTCGCGCTCGCCCAACAGACATCGGCGTAGTCGATTAGCGGCAGGAGAAGGGACTGAGCAAGGGTGATTTTGGTATGCCGCGGCAAGAAGTACTGCAGACGCCTCAGGGAGTGAAAAGACGCAATGACCCGTCTGCTGACCTCGCTGACATGTGGAGAAAAAGACAGCTGGTTGTCAAAAATAACCCCAAGGTTTTTCGCCTTATCTGTGTACTCTATTGTGATGCCATTATATGATACGGGAACAATGGGTTTTTGTAATAAGGAAAGAGTGTGCCTGGTTCCTAAAATCATGGCTTGTGATTTATTCGGGTTTATTAACAGCCCGTATGATGAGGCCCAGTCTTTCACATTCTCGAGGTCAGCATTCAGTGCCTCCACGGATGAAACTACATCGCAGGGGGAAAAGTGGGATAAATTTGTAGATCATCTGCGTACAGATGATACGAAGAAGAGAGGACGTCGGAGATGGAGTTTATAAAGACTGAAAAAAGAAGAGGAGAGAGAATACCACCTTGAGGCACTCCTGAGGAAAGATCACACCATTGAGTTTCGGTCTCTTCGGACTTAATGCGCTGCTGACGACCTCTCAGGTTTGAGTCGAACCAGCCAGCAGCGTGGGAGGAGACATTCAGCGATGTTAATATAGCGACAAGAATGTCAAAATCGACGCAGTTAAAGGCATTGCTAAAGTCAAGCAGGGCCAGCACCGTAACCAACCTCTGATCCATGGCTAGCTGTATATCATCGCTGACTTTTAAGAGTGCTGTGGTAGTACTATGCCCTGGTCTGAAGCCAGATTGGAAAGGATTGAGAAGTTTGTTTGATGAAAGGTAGGAGGTGAGTTGGGAGTGGACAATGGATTCAAGGACTTTGGAGAGAATAGGTAAAATAGATATGGGCCTGTAATCTTTGAAGGAGGAGGGATTGGAATTTTTGGGCAGTGGGATGACAAGAGCTTTCTTCCACAGACTAGGAAAAGATCTAGCTGATAGAGAGAAGTTTATGATGTGGGTAATTGGAGGGAGCAACTCTTCAAGGACGCTGTGGATCATCTGATGGCTGACGTTGTCGCCACCAGCAGCTTTGGATGTGACCGCTAGCACTGCCTTTCTAACTGCGCCGATTCCAACGAGACTAAAGTTGAACGGTGAGGTACAGACTGCAGCCTTCAACCGTAGATGACGAAGGGTTGCCTGCTTTGTGGCGGGGTCTATCACGAGGGGGGGAGAAGAAAAGAACTGGTTAAGACCGTTGAGATCGACATCACCTGAAGAAAATTCCTGGGACTTGCCAACACCAAGGGTTTTAAGAAATTTCCAAACCTGAGCTGGGGTGTACATTTCTATACGCTCATAGATGTGGCGTCGCTTGGCGTCACGGCACATGCGGATGCATAGGTTTCGTTTAGGTTGTTTACTACAAGAGCTAGTGTATAAAATAAAAGTAACGAACAGTGAATATTTTTTTCTCCTTACGCCCATCCCATGTGGCGCCCAAGTCACATATTTCGACTAAGGTGTAGAGTATGTAAACTTAGGGCTTGTAGAGTTAGGGCGTCTAGAGTTAGAAGCTTGGCTCTACATGAGATCTGATAACTTTTTGACAGTGCGAGCTATATAGGGTGACTTTAAAATATCGATCACAAAGTTAGGGTATTTTAGTACCCATTATATTTTTTTTTTTTTTTTTTTTTTTTTTTTTTTTTCTTGTTATTTTGTAGAAAATCATTCCTTTTTAGGAAGATTGGCAATTACCAATATCAAAATGTTCATAGCCCCTGTAGTTAAGACTACTTCCGACAAGCACACTCCCAGACACAACTCCTTATACACTTAAATAAATAGCTACTCTCGCTGTGCGGCAATAAAGTGCAATCTAGC
Organism: Argyresthia goedartella; assembly: GCA_949825045.1. NCBI lineage: Eukaryota > Metazoa > Arthropoda > Insecta > Lepidoptera > Argyresthiidae > Argyresthia > Argyresthia goedartella. The sequence goes on along the minus strand of OX463824.1, from coordinate 16,215,252 downwards.
GCGCACCTGCGCTAGTCCAATAATAAACATCGCTATTTTGTGGTGTGAGTTTATACTCACAAATCACTTTTTGATCGATAATTTAAAGTCACCTTATATATGGTCTGGTCTTGGCAACATTTTACATGAAAATGTTTTTGGTGGGATCAATATTTCGACATATTATGACATTCAAATTTCGAACGCCGACGCCCGCCTGCGTGCCGCCCCTAGTTTATCTGTGGAGTTGATACTACTGAACAAGCAAAAAAAGTGCAGAGCAATGATCAATGCTGTATGTCGGTCGAACATGCGGTTCCTGAACACATCAAAGACAGCTTATGATATATGTTCAGTGCAGCGTGAATTCGCAGACGTCGTTTTAAGACTCTTTTGTAATGCTAATTTATATTAATGAAATTGAAAATTCGAATTATTCTAGATTCTTATTGGTAGTTGTTAGTTTTGGCAGGACTGGAAAAAATGATTTTCATTGAGCTGTTCGAGTCAAAGGCATTTTGAAACACATTTTTTTTCATTTAGCCAGTTTTATTTACGTTAAGAGTTATCGTGTGATCTCTGTGTTTTGGGCAGTTTTTTTGGTATTATGGTCACAGGAATAATGGTCTGTCCTTGTAGTCAAGAATTGACGCCGGCCTAAACGATTGCTGGCGTTTTCTTATTCCGATATTTCATCTGAAGTCAAAGGCCAGACGTTGGAAGCGATCTGGGTATGTATTTGGTGTTTATATTCCTTGGTGGCATTTTGTCGTGTTAGCGTTATTCTGGTACTTATCATTATTTCTTATTTGTAGCTTTTGGTGGAGAGCTGCGCATCGAGCCATAACCCCAATATTTGAACCCGACACCGCGGACGCGTAGTCCACGCCAAGGTGTGCTTTGGAGCGTACGTGATCGAGGAAGTTGGACGCCGGCTTCAGGAAATCCCATAATTTTGACCCAAACCATATTTTAGTTTATTTGAACTGTCGTATGTAAATTAATTTAAATTTTGTTTCTTAGCGCGGCTTCTCTCTTTGGACGACATTCAATCTTTGAACAGGATTATGTCGTCTGTTCATCATATTATCATCTAAATTCCTAAAGGCATTTGCACGCCATCGTTAAAGATATTTTCGGCATACTTTTTGGGCAATCATTCATATAACCCCTCATTCATTCCGTATGCACTTCATAACCTCCATTCCATTTTCACGTCGAGTCCTGGTCAAAGTGCGCATATAGCGTCAAAAGCGCGTTATTACGAAGAAATTGATTTAGTTTTAAACGAATCAGCAAATTCAGTGTTCTTTTGTAACGCAGACAAGTTCAGTTTCTTATTTTTTTCTGGTTTAATTTTCGGTCCTGGACACCTTGTCCGATACACGGTTTTCATTCATATTTTGTTATAAACTTTTGATATTATTATTAAAATAAATTATACGTGTTTTGTTAGTGTTTTTTTTTAATTATTGATAGTGATCAATAATTTTAATAAATAAGTGAAATAACTGTAGTGACAGTAGATCATACTAATGTATGGGTAAAACAGTTATGTTTTACCCACTTTTAACACTTTTAACCATTCTCAATATTATAATCATGTCATTAGTTTTAATATGTTCATAAAAGTACCTGAAAATATATTATATCACGATTTATTAGACCTAGGATCTTAATGTGCACTGGGTTCTGATATATATGTACTCTTAATATGAACCTTTGAAAATCAAATCCATCACTATTGAGAGACGCTTCAAACCTAACGATAGTTTTGCCCAATAATACTATGCAATGTCAAAATTAACCCGAGATTACTGCTAACTCGCTTTCCATTTGCCGGGAGAGTTGTTAAAATAGTTTCCTTGACTTTACCACAGAATACGTAACCTCTCATCAGTAGGTATTTTTAACAGCTCTTTATTAGGTCTACTAGAACTAAATAACAGTGTGGAACAAATCTAGGAATGGTAATTTCGCCCACTCCCAGTTCTTCTATCATTACGAAACTTGGTGAGTATATGTAGTTCAGATGACATTGGTGGATCTGACCGACCGTGTCGGCGTTCATTACACGAGTTTTATTGAGACGTTACATTGTGAATGTTGATATACGACCGCCCATGACGGTGCCAGAGGAAAGAGGCTTGATTCAATCAAGCCTCTTTCCTCTTGCACCAAGTTGATTGAATGAATGACTGAGTGAGACTTTTATCCATGAAGCAACGTTTTCAGAGATATTTAGCATAAGTAAGACAATTGATCAGTCGCTGTATAGTATCGACCCTCATAAAAGAAAAACCATGTCGATTTGGATTAACAACAATAATATGGTACGATCGAGCTGGTACGATGATGGATCTCAAAGATGGGAGAGGGAACCATGGGAATTTTACTTGTTAACCCATCGAGTTTGGGCTTATTTGGTTCGTCTTAACAATACCTAGATTTCAAAAGGGTGCTATTAGTTTTTAAACTACTATATTTTTTATTATTATCCATTAGATAGTAAGTGGCGCATTCCCCACGCAAATGGGAAAGTCAAATGGAGATCTCGTAAATTCAGGCAGCAGTCAAGTTATTTAGTTTTTTCGCATTCAACAGTAGGACAACATAGGGGGTACGGTAGGGCCATGTTAGCGGGCACTACCACGCATCCAGGCGGACGGTAGGTCATGCACCTGAAAAGCAAAGAATTATCACATCTGTACTTTGTTAACATTTTTTTTTCATTGTGTTGTGTTATAGACATTTTGACTCAGTGTCCCTAAACTGTTCTCTTATTTCGGCCCATTTCAAGTGTTTACCGCTATATTTCGGTTATTCAGTCCTTGGTTCGTCGTGATGCGTGAGTTATTTTTATGAATATGTTTTACAGATTCCTACAAGGGCACAGATAAATATAGTGCTATGATTATACAGATATACCACGTAGAAAATAATGCGCGAACTCATACTCGAATGAGGTTTAAGGTGAACTTAACTTTAATGACGAAAAAAAAATTCGCGTTGTATTCAACTCAACTGAATTAAGGCTCGATTTTGCCGTTCCAACCTCAAAGACAACTTAAATCGCCGATGACGCAAGTTAGCTCGCTACTTGAAATGTAAATCGGGCCGTATATCGTACTCACGGTTCGTGGGTCATTTTATCGGTGAAGCATGTATATCCCATGCAGGAACTTCGGGATGTGGCGGTGGATCCAACCGGAATAACAATGTCGAGCTCAGATATGTAGCATCCTGGTACATCCTCTGTAAAAAAATTGGTTGTCTGTAAAGTCGCTTTACTGACGATAATTTTACGTGATAACGTCATAAGAAACGCTTAGGCCGATCGTGCCTCTCTATCGCTTCTTCCGCGCTCTCGCTTGCACGCTCGGCTCAGGCGGAACGTGACACTTTTTCGTGCGTGCAGCCGGCGTTCATCGATTTATAAGACGTTATCACGTCAAAAGTCCTTTAAACACGTACAAGGTCCGTTTTCATAGGTTGCAAGTATTTATGTATTACTTTGAGATGTGTTTCATAGTTCTGCTAACGCTAAACAATAGCATTACGCGTTTTCAGGCACAATAACTGCCCACGCATAGCCAGTTATTCAACAAGTTGTACACGTTAAAACATCCAGATTTATAGATAAATTATATCTAATAATTGTAATAACCGTACCTTAACCTCCCGTACAACAATCTCAAGAATATTAATAAATGTGTAAATGTAGCCCATTCATGGCCTCACCCCCTCGGATACGAGTAAGATTAAGCCATACTACGTCTAGTACCCATAACACAAGCCTTGTTGAGCTTAGTATGGCCCAGTTAGATTTGTGTCAGATTGTCCACTAATATTTATTTATTTATTTGTAGTCCACCACGCTGGCTCATTGCGGTTTGATGGACGGCTGTCGGGCTAGTGGCCAGCCCGAATGTCAGAAGTTATCAAGCTGGCCTATCAAGGCCCCTGATAACAAAGTTTTACGGCTACTACCACCGAGTAGCGATAGCAGCCGCGACAACGTGCCATCCGAAACACGGACGCGGCCGAAATAGATGCCGCATAGAGACGGACACCCATCCAGTACCCGTCTCGGCCAGACGTTGCTACCAGCACGATCGTTTCCGATGTGCGAATACCGCCAGGCCACGGACGTTCAAGAATATATAAAATTTATATGTCGGCGCAACTGTGCCTCCGCCATTCCGTATAGAAAAAAGCGTGACGATAATATCTTTGATTTGTAAAAAATATAATACTTACTGTACTTATCAGGCTTAGGCTCCAATGGCCATATTGATACAGCCTCCAGAGCGGCAGCGAAGATACAGCAGAACACGAAGCTTCTTCTCCACATGATAGAGTTCGTACGATTGGCGGCGTCGAGTACGGGACAGCGTTTTATACGCCGCGCTTGCGGGAAAACAAATGAAGCTTACTTATGTAATTCTGATACGGCGTGTCCAGTATGATTTAGACAAATTATCTGCGGTTAATATACATGAACTACTGCAAATTACAAAATAAAGTCAATTCAGCATCTCATTGGCACAGGTCTTCATGATGTGAGCAAGGTTTTAATTTCGATTTATGATTTGTCATCTTTTAGAAACATTTTTTACTTATATTTGTTAGATCAAAGTTTAATTGTGTCACACGGGCGCAAAATTATGTATTTACGGCGAGGGCGGTACATTGAATCCAGAGGGAAGGGCTCCTGAGTGACACATACAACTTTTAACACCGACTATGAGGAAAATTTTAATTAAATGCTCTAAAAAAAAACTATACTTTGAATTATACTTTCACCACTTTTACAGTACTCGAACAACGTAAACAAAACGTTGTTTTTATAATGGTGGATTGTGAAGGATTAGGGAAAGGTCACCACAGATAAAATATTCCTGTGTACTTTTACTAATGTGTAAAAATAATCGTATCGAATATTACAATGGTTTCGGATATCAATATTCATTATATCACAATAACAGTCATCGATAGTTTTGATATCAGCAAAACAAATAATTTATTGTGACTTTTTTAATATTACGAAAAATTCATAAATTTTCGAATAACGTTGTTAAAGTTAAAACGAAACATGTTCGTTTTTAATCGACTATGTCATCGTAGTCGATTGTAATGTAATTTCATAATTACATTCGATTATTTTAATCTGTGTTCAATAGGTAGGTACATTGCGTAAATGCTTCATGCCAATGAATTAATTAAAAAAGTAGCTTGAACAGAAAAGTAGCATTTTGCTCCCTCTCGTCGTGGAGCAAAACTTACTTTTCCGAATCTAAGGTGTGAAAATGATTTTGAGTCATATTGAATCAAGTCTGTCAATAAACTGATACAGAATAAATGAAGTGATTTGTAATAATGAATGTAACTAATCACTCTGTTTTGTACAGATATCTTTATCATAGCGATGTTGAAAATGCCTTTTCTCTTATTTATTATTTTAATACGGAAACTAACGCTGTTGTTATGGAGCTTAGGAGACAATAGCTTGCTTTTTGAAAGGTTCTTTGTCTTTTGAAATTGCCATTTATTCACAACACATTCAGATAATATGAGAAAGGCCAAGTTCAAGAGCTGGTTAAATAATAAAATTAGATAGTTAGCTATCACCGACCCATACCACACAGAAACTGTACGAAAAATATGTTTTATTTCAAAAAAATGTAAAGCAGATCAAATAGAGGTAATCAAAATAATCATGATTAAAATAACAGAACTGACCATCATAGGTGGCAGATAGGGATGGTATCATCATATTTCACAAAATACCCATACCCATAGTCCATACTCAATTTAATTATATAGAGTTAAAAAAAATCTGCTCCTACCAAGCACTCAAAATTAAACTCATTGACTGGCATATCACTATTTCCTTACTGCATTGGAGTCGTGATACCCTGATTATTGTCAACAGTCATTGGTGGCAGGTTTCCGCTTAAATCAGTGGTAGTGGTGTAGGGCAAAATCCGTAAAGTTTTTAACCCTATTCGTATTTATTTCAGATCATTGGAAACTTCATACTTATCTGTGGTGAAGTGTGCCAAACCGTGAGTATATTATGTTATACACTTTAATATAGTCTGTTTGTAACAACAAGTTATACGGTATTTGACTGCTAGTCATGATACTGCCTTTTTGGAACTGTTAAAACGGTAATTTTGTTCACGAGTTCTATGAAATACTAGCATGTGACGTCAAATGCTGTCTTTTTAACACAACACTGAGTTTATAAAATACAACTGCTGGAAATATGCAATTCTGATATTGCCAAAGTTTTTTGTTGAAATAGCTTCAGCTTGAGACTCGTATCTAGATTTATTGGACTACTTACATTAAATAACATTAATACATCAAATAAATAAAATAAAATAAATCTTATTCACATGTCATATCAATAAAGTATGCTTGTTACTCAGTACAAAAGTACAATGGATTTATAAATAAAAACCCATAATAATTGCATTTCAAATAAAACTGACCGAGTAGTATAGGCATTTCAAATCCCTTGATATTGTTTACATTAGAATTTGATTATATTCACGTCCCTTTATTCATTGACCGAGCGAGCGAAGCGACAAAGCGGCTCCGTTTCAGTATTGGGCAAAAATGCTTTCGTATGTCCGGATGTTATCCTCTACAAGCTGCATTTCTCTACTGATTCCCGTGATTTTTTGTGAGCAGGTTCGATAATTGAATAGTTTTTTTTGTCCATTCACTTTTCTTTTTTTTTTTGTCAAAATGACGGAGATGTTGGGTTTTTAAAATTTCAATAAACTGCTAAAGCACAAACAGCTTGACGGATTAAAAAAAATGAGGTGTCGTTAGTATTGTAGATACCGTGAGAGTAACAGGTTATATAATTTTTGTGAAAAGTTAATAGGTCGGGTTTAAGACCGCAAAATGTAGCTTACAGTATTATTGGTGCGGCTACTTTCATATTCCATGTACGTAACTAGGTGCATTCATAAGTTACATCTCACAGAGCCACAAGTTTATAAACTGGTGAATAAAACAGAGATGCTGCATGCAACACAGCGATTCGCGCATCCCAACACACGTACAAACTGAAAGCCGATGCTCTTACACGAGTCTTTCGAGATGCAGGAGGAGCAGCTGAAGTCCAGGGTCATCATAAGATAAATAGCCGAAGTCCCAAATCGCGGTTCAATTAGCATCTTATATCTGACCGTCGATTTGGAAGCACACACGCACGTCACGCAACGGATTTTTACTGTATGAATTTACCAAGTTAAAAACTTAAAAAATAACGACTTGAAGCCCTTTTTCTTCCCCCCCGGTCGGGATGCGAATTTCGTCTATACATACAAACGAAAAAGATACTACAAAACCTGTCTACTTAATACGATACGAATATACGGCATATAAGTGAAAAGAAAAATCCAGATTGCATCTCATTTTATAATAAAGAACGTAAACACCACTAATAATTCACCAGTAAAAAAAAAGTCCTATTTCTTCCTCCCCGGTCGAGATGCAAATGTCGTCAAATACGCGAAAACAAGGCTAAAATTAATTTATTGAACGCATCGCTTTTATCCTCAGCTACTTCGAGCTCACAGCAACCAAGGAGATCCTGGCGGAACTCCTTCCCCAGATCTCTCTATGGTCGAGCGACACCCACACAATGGGCGAGCTGGTGATATTCCTCCCAGTTTCGCTTCATCCGAAGCATGCGGCGGTGGGCCACCAGCTGTGGTTCGACGAACTGATGCAACTGTGGGACACCTGCCACAACACGCAGTGTGGCGTTTCTGTAAGTTTCCCGAAAGGCTCACGGATTACATCATACAAATTCTATGGCATTTCGCATTTTTACCCACGGAGGAATGGTGAAGGTGTGTGCGGTTAAGGTTGTTAGTGCGGGCGAAGTAATGTTCCCGTAGAGGTCAGTTTACTAAAGCTGGCACAGTAGTCACACTAAGGCAATTTCACTATACAGTATGTTTCAAAATGAATGATTTTATTCCAACCTCAAAATAGGTAAACAATCGCATTAACGCGCGTCGATTGACACGTGACACCAATGCAAAAAGATCACTCTATATTCATAAATAGTAGCAAAAGCAAAACAATAACTGTCTCAGTCAACAGACAGTCTATTCTTGATGCCCATGTGCCCAGTGCAACGTCACGTCGCGCGCTTATTCACAGACACTACACAAGCGCAACGTTTAAATGTGTAAAACGTGCCAGCTTTAGTTAACCGACATGTGTAGTTCGAAAACTCTCCGACCAAATGTATTAATCGCCGATAGTACTTAAGTGGTGTTAGATGAAAATCGATCTAATGACTTCCGAACTCGCATACTATTATTACTATTATTGTGATTTTGTTGACTCCCTGCATGGTTTCCTTGCAAGATGGGGAGCACGCTACGATGCTTGAAGAGCCTACTGAGTCGGCTTGGCACTGATTCTGCAGAAAAAGTAACAGTTTTCAAACCAGTTTTACCAGTTTGCCTTGTTAAAACTCAGTTGATGGTTTATTTTTTTATCCCCCTCCTCCCGCTCCTCCGGTCCTCACCCCCTGCGACAAAACCCGCGCCGCGCTCGTCATGCTACGGGTGCCGGATTACTTATAAACACAAAACATAAACATTTACATACAGGCACATACATTACTTCTGGCCCCACGCTAGGATAGCCTGTGTCGTGGGAACCAGAAACAGCGACGTCACATACATGCCGCAGTTAGTTGGTTATTTATTTTATTTTGTTTATTTTATTGGCCAGACACTTAACTCACTCTCTAGACCGTTTATTAAATACCGACGTTTAACCAATTCACTGAAATTCCCGTCAGACAAGTGAGTGAACGAAACTTTTAACGAGTTGTCTAAACATTCCTAGGCAACAAGACATACACAATATAAATATTTTTATGTGTATTTAAGTTTATGTTTTAAGTATATTTTTTTGTTCTTACATGTTCAACCTAACACCTAAGCTACTGCAATGTTTTGCCCTGTTATAAGCTGTGCAAATCAGCTGTTGTCGTGACGCCATCTTGTTTTCCAACACGCCGGCTTTCGGTAAGGCAGATTGTTAAATGTTTTCGACGAAGTTTTATTTAAATCAAAATAGTTGGTTAAACGTCGGTATTTAATTAAGGGTCTAGAGAGTTAGTTAAGTGTCTGATTTAACCAACCAACTGCGATATACATATAAACATTAAACATCCAAGATCTGTTTTTTTTCTCTATATCCCCAGCCGGGGATCTAACCCGGGACCTCTCGCATGGCAGGTAGGTCCACAACCGCAGCGCCACAGAGGTCGTCACAACGATAAGGTCAATGTACATTTCAGTTTTAAATTCGAAAATATTTGTTAGTCGCAAATCGAACATTCGGTGGAAATATAACTGTTGTGCGTTTCATATATCGGTTCCCTTCGCCGTCAAGTTGGCTGTACTGACATTCTGTCACCATAAAACTGTGCAATGGCAATATCCGGTTGCCAGATTTAGATCACAATGCCCCGCTTTCAAAAATCTGACAGCAGGTCAGACCAAGTCAAGTTGGGATGGCACTATTTTAGTAAAGTAGCCAATGTCGATAGTTACCAAAAAGGTACACGGTGACGGTACGCCTTTTTAAGGTTCCATAGAGAAACAAGGAACCCTTATAGTTTCGTCAAGTCTGTCTGTCCGTCCGTATGTCACAGCAACTTTATGCAGAAACGAATAAGACTACACAGTTGAAACTCGGTATGTAAATGTATTCTGTGAACCGCTTTCCAATTATTATACAAAAATTTAAAAAAATAAATAATTACATATAAATGGAACTGAAACCAAAAAATATGTTGTGCATAAAACATAGATGTGTGGGGTGTGTGAATCGTTAAAAAGACAGACCCTGCCATAGTGGAAAAATGCCTCCCCCTCTAACTTTTAAAGTAAGAGAGTGAAAAATCAACAATAAATATATATGCTGTATATCTCAATACACTCTTTCAACGAAAATTGGTTTGAACAAAATAAAATAAGCAGTTTTTAAGATATAAAACATTTATTAAAAAAAGCAAAGATAACTTTGTCATTCAGACAAACCTCAGTGGTTTAAGTGGTGTTCAAGTATGTAAATCTGTTATTTTTAATATGTCATTAATTAAATAAATAAAAAAACGGGCAGTGTTTGGGAACTGCCGATAGAAGTGAAAACTGTGTAGCTTGTGAATTATTTCGTCAATAACCGCTAGACTGTCACGCGGACACATTTTGACCGATGCAAAATACCCCAGTCTGTCACGCGGACACATTTTGACCGATGCGTAAAAGGCGGTTAATAAGAACCGTTATTTAATCAAAGCGTTTGTCTATCTTGCTCAAACTTCCACTAAACGTTGCCGAAAGAAGGAGAAAGGCATAACATCCTTTGTTTCTACTCTAAAGCAAGCATTAGTGGTTGACCGAGGCAATGAAATATCGCGCCGTCAGTCACGTGCCAGCGCTTATTGAGTGGTGGTGTGGTTGTGGTGATTGCTTTCCAGGATTATTGTATGGGGAGGCATGTTATTATTATTTATTTATGTGCGATAACGTATTTAGATGTAAATAAACTACAAACATGCTATATTTTTTCCATTTTTCATTTTTTTCTACAATAATTGGAAATAAAAAATAAAATAAAATTAGATTTAAAATTACAATTAAAATATATTGCTAGGCAAAACTAGACTATTCTTTTTTATCCGGTAGCTTATTTAAAAGCCATTCCAACGATATAACTTTCTTAGAGAGCTCCCATAGAAAAAATAGAGATATCGTCATTTTAATGAAACGGGACGTTAGCGGGCGGAGTTCGCGTGCGACCCCGTGACAGACGCGGCCATTTTGCATTTTTGGGTTTGACAGTACAGATGATAACTTGACGATTATTATTTTTGGTTTGTAAAGAAGTATTATAAACTATAATCCTTGATCTAAAACACTTCTTTTTAAACTTAAAATATGTTGAAAATAAGTTTGATTCTATCGGCAGTCCCCAAAGGGGGTTTAGGAAATAATTTCGCATGAATTGTTTTATTTATCAGTAGAGAGACTATAATGTGAAATACAATTTTCATTTATTGCGCTATTGTACACAATTATTGCAATTATTTAATATAAAACTGAGGTTTAATTTAAGAAAAAAAAACAAACAACTATTTAACATAAAAATAAAGGTTACTTAACAAGAAAAAATTACAAATATTTAACATAAACTATGGTTGCACTTTACAATAAAATAACAATTATGAAACGAACAATTTTGATTCGAATGTATTTTAATGTCTTGTAAAGATCGCATCCATAGTAGTTTTATATTTCGTAATATTTAGCTTGCGATCATTTGACATCGTTAAATCAAATTCATTATTTAAAAATGCATTAAGTGGTAGATTTTATTGTCTGCAAAGTATGTTAAAATCTCCAGCCAAAATCATTGGCAAATCAACAAATCTTTTCTCAATGTTTAGTTGAAGCAAAGCAGATGCGCCATGAGAATAAAATAATATTTTTTCATACAAAAGTCTCGTATAGCATACAATTAATTATCCGGAGAAACGTAAACGGCAACCATAATAATGAACTGACTATCACCAGAGCGGCAACGACATATACACATATCGCCGATATCAGTAGCTACTGCTACTGTGTTAAACATGCTAGTGTATTTTGCATGCTTTTCTATATAATTTGTGAAATTATGAACCGTGTTATTATTTTTTGATAAATAGCTACTCCTCCGGCTGGTCGATTATTTCTTCTGAAACTCGCAACAAAGTTGAAATTCGGAATGTCGAATTATTTCATCGTTACCCATATGAGTTTCTGATAAAATTACCTAACACATTCATCTTATTAACAAGAGCGTCAATACCGACCGATATGACCGTACCGTACAAAATAGTCGCCCACCATACACCAAAACACAAAACAAATAGCGTTCTACAACTCTACAAAAACTTCAAAAGGCTCTGGTTATTCTGCTGTAATAAAAGCTGTATCTCGTGCGTGATTCAAAATGGACAACTGTCGATCAAATCGACAAAACAGTTTATTTGATGCAAAAGTTGTATGTTTGCGCTGGCCCTAGCCAAAAATATTTTTTGCAAGTGTCATGATATTGTTGCCAGTAAAAATGATAAAGTTTACTTGGTCATTGGACACCTTGGTCACTATTGACACACATTGATCTAGCACCAAACTAGGATTCCCTGTATCCTGGGTACTAGACAACGATACACATAGTTATATAGATAAATATCATACTTAGAAAGATAAACAACCATGACTAGGGTACAAACATCCGTTCTCGTCAAACAAATATTTGCCCCCACCGGGACTCGAACCTGGGACCCTTGGTTTCGTAAGATGGGTCACTGCCAACTCGGCCATTCGGGTCGTCTTTGAGGTTACTTTGTGAAAAAATATATACTGCCGGCCTTTTTAAACCACCTCTGCCCTTTGATAATAGTTATTGCACTTAATCGTAAATTTCGCAGCTTTTGACACGCATGGAATGGCTCGGTTAGCGTGATATCGGTTTAGTATTGCTGAGGTCATGGGTTCGAATCCCAACTCACACAATCTTTTTGCTTTTGTTTAATTATTTTGTCTGACATACAAATATTACCCGATGGTTTGGAACCCTTCGTGCGCGAGTCTAACTCGCACTTCGCCGGTTATTTTTTACTTACTCTTGAATTCAATCTAAATTTCTGTACAGAGGCATCTGTTGACCTGAAAAAGAAACTGGCTTTTTCGGACACTAACCAGATGGCGCCTCTTTCGTTATTTCATAATAAAAATTATAAAATAGTTATGAAACCAAGTTCGATCGTTTTTTAACCCCCGAAAAACCCATAATACTGCTCATCGTAAACTACAGCGCCTTTTTCTAGAACTCAAAACATATCGTTACAAATATTCCTCATATAATTACATAGGGATTTATTTAATGAAAAATGAATTTCGTATGGGTTGTGTTGGTGTTTCTACCTGTTGTAATTCTGCAGGCGCTCATACAAAAACTTCGTTATTTATTTGAATCATATTTCACAAGAACAATTAATTTATAAAAGAACAAAAAGTTATATTTAGTGATTGTTCTTTCACTCCGGCCGGGACTCGAACTCGGGACCCTCGCGTTGTAGGCAGAACTACAACCATGCGGCTGTTTGTAGTGAAGTCGAATTTCAGGATCATCTAAAAAAGCGTGACGGTACGATTTGACGATGACGCGAAATCAAGGATTTTTCCTCACCCAAAAAGTGCTCAACGCGCCTATAGAAGTTTTCACTTAAAAAAAACAAAACAAAGTTACAACACAAACATCCAGTCACATAATTGCTTTCTACAACGGAACCCTTCATGGGCGAGTCCGACTCGCACTTGGCCACTTTTTATTTAAACTGGTATTTTATTTATCACAATTAAAATATATTAAAAACACTTCCATAAAATCTTCGTCACGTCCAACTTCTATGATAAAATATTCCACCTCTTTCTAATCTTATATCGCTCACCCAGTATTCATTTTCTAGTTTCTACATAAGTTTGTCGAAACTTTTCAACGTCACAATTTTCAGTACTTTTCCGGCGACTTTTCGTGCTTGGGAATGAACATTTGTTTTTGCTTTTCATACATGACGAATACGCATCTGAAGACATTTTAGTATACCTACAAGTGAAATCGACAAACGGGGTCGATGCGGACTCTCACAGCACTATGACAAAGGTGACGCAGGGCCTTTCCGGGGGTGCGGGAGGTGGGCGGGGGGACGTCACCCCTCCGCGATGTCCGCTTTTCCCTATGGTCATACCAACGTGACGCGAATCCTATGTAGGTATACCTGCCGCCAAGTGACTTGGCCTCTGAGCGAGCTCTGACCTCTCTCTTTTTCTCACCCCACCTTACCTTACCACGCGAGAAAGAGAGGTCGGAGATACTTGGCGGCAGGTATACCTACAACCTCGTCATAATAGAGACGTTTTACCTGAAAATAAAACGTTTATTAAATACTTACCATATTCAGGGCCTAATTAAAAACATGAGAAGACATCCTTGATTTTCAGTGCTAAACTAGTGACGTATATCCGGTCCGTCCGTTCCCGCCCCCGGATGTTCGGTTAAGCCGCGTGGTACCTTGTTTGCGTGCGCGCCCCACCACACCACCGAGGCAGTTCGGATTGTAGAATTCGAATTTAGCTTCATTGGATCTCTCATGTCCACCAGGCAGATTTAAAAAATATTAGGCCCTGAATATGGTAAGTATTTAATAAACGTTTTATTTTCAGGTAAAACGTCTCTATTAAATATCTTGACCGATATTCAGGGCCTAATTAAAAACATGAGAGACGTGTTTGATATCGCCTGGTGTTGGTGGACGCTAATGTGATTCGTAAACATACATATTTAAATAAAAGTAGGTAAGTTTATGTTGTGACATACAGAAATTATGAATGATTCAGGTATTTTGATAAACAAGTAAGTATCTATCTATAATTTATTCGGACTGATCGATGATCCCTTAGGAAGAAACCTAAAGTTTACATGTACTGTATGTAGGTTAGGTACTATGACTTATGACATTATTGTATCTGTTCTGTATTGCTTTCTGTTAAGATGAGGTGATTAGTGTGGTTTAAAGAAATAAAATTAACTTGTAACTTATAAACAGGTATTATTATTCATCTTGATAGAACCTGCGTAGAAATGGTACCAAACCAGTAAATAAATTAGGTAGGTATAACTAAAATCAGCAAATATAAATCAAACTTTGGAATAAAGTATTGAACAATACAAAATTGTCTTAATTACTCGACAGGGGAGAATAGGTTCGGAATCAATGACTCTCTTCTATCTCCAGATTTTACTTCTATTTGATAAAAATTTGGAAGGTTTTAGCAGACTTCCAGTTGCCTCGGGATAGTATGTCATCAATGGGGAAGTGTTCGATCCAGTTTTTGGATGCAACAGCTGATCTGAAACTGCCAGGCGTAGCATTGATGTTTGCATCTTGAAGTAGTTTCTTCAGCTAGCCCCCTATGATTGTACGTGCAGCAGCTTTGGGGTCGCCTGTAGTACTCACAAACAGATTATCGCACTTAGCAGCAATTCGCCTAGGTTTCCCCAACTCAATGAGGCGGCGTATCCAGTAGATAGGATCCAGTGACTTTTCCTTATTCTTATTTAGCTTCCATCCCGATTGTTGATGGGTAATGGAGTCAGTTTTGGAGCCAAAAGATGGCCATAAGATTATGCTGTCATCTGAAATAACACAGTGTTCCTGAGTAACGGTATGCAAAGTTAAATCGTGTACACGTCTACCCGAGCATAGTAGGAGTAAAGCAGCCGCTCTTTGAGAGGTGGCAAATAAACTTGATGAATTGCAGGTTCTTTTAGAAAGATGGTTTTCAAGGGTGTCTATATCCCAGATGGGGGCTTTGATAGGTTTAGGCTTAGCTAACCCAATGGACTTAAGGACTTGTTTTACAAGTGTATGTGAGCTTAGCTTATTACTTTCACTGGGATCACAAAGAGTAGACACTACAGATTTATGAACAAGGATAGTGCTGTATGAAAGGCCTTCCTTTTGATGTAGATCAGTGAGGAATCGGGCCAGGTCTGAGCCTGTAGGTTTATGTGTATGTACCTTGTGAGTTATGGCCCAGTTTCGCCAACGCCAAGCTGGTTTATACGTTCTAAGAGTGGATTCACGCCAGCTCGAACGGAGCAGAGCTTTTTGTTCCTCGCTCCAGTGACTTAGGTGTTCTTGCCAACCCCACATCTCCATATCTCCAGCGTCATCTCCGATATGTTGGGGGGCGGACGTCCCGTCGTTACATCGACTAGGACCTGCGACAGGTTCCTTATCGTGAATGGGGGTGACAATGCGCGGCTCTTCAGGTCTGGTCTCCAGTAAACTTTGTGCCATCTCGGGGCTACGATCAGGTACACACCCAGTGCATTGTTTAAGTGCGTCAATACTCTGGGAATGAGATAAGGTGGCGGGAACAGCCATGCCAACTTGAAATCCCACTTGCTGCCTAGAGCATCGTACATGCTCGCCTGGTTGTCGGTTCTGTCCAGTGTACAGTACGTTGGAACCACGTGACCTCTCCTGGAAGCAAAAACATCGATTACGGGGGTTCCCCACTTGGCAAACACGACATTTGTTATGTTTGACAGGAGATGCCATTCTGGTGGGTCTTTGAGACGTGATAAATGGTCTACTTCGCAGTTGTAGTTCCCTGCTATGTGATAGATGGACATGTGAATGTTGTTATGGTCCAGTACTTGTAGCACTTTCATTGCCAAAGGAAACGCCAGTGTATGCCTGCTTTTTAGACTTGTCCAAGGCGTTTGATTTAGTTAACTATAACATGTTATGGAAAAAGTTGGCGACTGAAACTGGCCTACCTGATGAGTACATTGATTTGTTCAAATATTGGTATGGCAATCAACGCAACGCTGTCAGGTGGGCCGGTTCATTAAGTCAAGAATACAGGTTGAGCTGTGGAGTGAGACAGGGGGGGCTGACGTCTCCTAAGCTGTTCAACCTGTTCATGAACAAATTGATCGGGGAGCTCAGCGACACCAAGGTCGGATGTTCAGTCGGCGGCGTCATGGTGAACAACATAAGCTATGCTGACGACATGGTGCTGCTGAGCCCCTCGATTCGAGCCCTCAGGCGGCTACTGGACGTCTGTGGGTCATACGCCGAGTCGCATGGCCTAAGGTACAATGCCAAAAAAAGCGAAATGCTTGTATTCAAGGCCGGCACTAAAAAACCATCTTTTGTGCCTCCTGTCAAATTATGTGGCATCGCCCTGAATAGAGTCGCAAAATTTAAGTACCTAGGGCATGTGGTCACGGAGACACTCACAGATGATCTGGACATGGAGAGAGAGCGCAGGGCGTTGTCGGTTCGCTGTAACATGCTGGCCCGCAGGTTTGCACGGTGCACTAAAGAAGTGAAACTTACACTTTTCAGAGCTTACTGTCAAACCTTCTACACCTGCAGTCTGTGGGTTCGCTATACGCAGAGGGCCTACAGCGCTCTGCGTGTCCAATACAATAACGCGCTGAGGATTGTGTTGGGGCTGCCGCGATACTGCAGCGCCTCATCGATGTTCATGGAGGCAAGAGTGGATGACTTTTTTGCCATCTTGCGTAAGAGAGCAGCCTCTATGATGAGTCGTGTTCGCGGCAGCTCGAACGGGATCATCAGTGCGTTAGGGGATAGGGTCGATAGTCCCTTGCTGAAACACTGGATAGATGTGCACCTATACAAAAATAAAAAATAGTTTAGGTTACCTGTGTGTTAATGTACAAAATATTTTGTCTTTTTATAATTTACTATGGATGTGTACCTATCTGACAATAAATAAATAATAATAATAATAATTGCCAGCTCCGTAAGGGCTATAGATTTCGCCCCTCCCTCTTTTCTTAGATAAGAGACGACAGTTTTGTTGTCGCACTGTATTAGCAGCGACTGTGAGCTCAGGAGCTGATAATGATGGCGTAAAACATTTAATATGGCCAACATCTCCTTGTAGTTGTAATGAAGGTTCTGCTGTGAGGGTAGCCATGAGCCTGTTATTGAGATTTCGTTTAATTTGGCCCCCCAGCCGATGTCGCTGGCATCTGTTGTTAGGTAATGAGACGATAGTGGGACATGAAGTAGAGTACTCTTCTGACAATTCAACTGCCACCATTCTAACTCGACTAGGGCTTTCGCAACTAGAGGAAAGGTTTTTGTCATCTTTAGTTTCAAGGCCTTGTTGGCCTGTAACTAAATACCGGTAATTTAGACGACCCCTCGGTACAGCAAAACTGGCAAAGTTCAGCAGGCCAATGAGACCTTGTAACTCTTTGACGGACGTTGTCCGTGTTATCAAGATTTTGGATACCGTGTAATGTGTTTTTGATACTAACCTCTGAGGAATGTATTTCGCGTCCTGCCATGTGTTCCACACAATGCCCAGGTATTCCACTGCCTTCTGTGGGTTGCAAACAGATTTGTCTGTGTTCACTTGCCAGCCTAGGTGGGCGAGCGTGTTCAGTGTCAACGACACTTGATTTATGAGAGTGGCTTTGTTTTGATGAGCCAGCATAAAATCGTCGAGATACACGATGATCCGGATACCGTGATCGCGGAGGTATTGTGCTATCCAGTTGGTGATTGAGGCGAATATTCTCGGTGCTGAACAAAGGCCGAAGGGTAGGCACGTCATTTCCAGTATTTGTGGGTTTTTGTCGCCGTACAGAAGACGGAGAAACCTTCTGTGGCCTTCGAATACAGGGACATGGAAGTATGCCTGGTGAATGTCCACTTTGGCCAACCAATCCTTGGGTTGTAGAAAATCCGTTACGTTGACGTATTGGTTCAGATTTTTTAAGTTGAATATGGGCCTCCATGTGCCGTCGCTCTTGGGGCGCAGGAATATCGGGGAAATAAAGCTGGGCGCACCTTTTCTAGCACACCCTGCGAGATCATGTTTTTTCATTATTTTCGACATTTGTTCTGATTCTGGTGTTTTCACACTGCGACTGTTTGGAATGTGCAATGGTGGTTTCAACACAAAATGAATGCGGCATCCTTGTATAATTTTTAGAATGTATGTGGGAGCTCCCAACTGTTTCCAAAGATCGTAGTACATGCGGAGTTGTCCGGCGTGAAATTTTGCATGCATGTGCATGGCATAGTCTCCTATCCCGGTGGGATGAGGGAGAACGTCTGGGTTGATAATCCCTTCCTGACCTGTCGGGTAGACCACGGCCGCGTGAACCCCGCGCGCCTCGCCCGCGAAACGAATTATTATTTATCCTGCCTCGGGCCGAAGTATGATACTGGCTTTGATTATGATATTGCGCGCGATTGTTATAAGTTGCGGCCTGTTTCTGCGTCTGACTGCGGGTAGAAGTGGAAGGCTCGTACTGTGGCACAGTATTGTAGCGAGACTTTCCTTCCACCCAAAACACATTTTTAACTCCACCCGCTTTTTCCAATAAAGCATTAAATTTGTCGGCTTCAAATAGATGAGAACCTGACGGCGCAATTTTGCGTAATGTATTTTTGTGGTACTGGTATTTTACTGATGAGAGTATGCCTTCTCTGCGATATTGAATAAGTTCAGCCCGGTGTCCACAGACGAGCTGGAGAGCGTCGTTTGAAATCTTGCTATACTCACCATTGGCCAACATTTCTTTGAGCTTTGTATGGATATCGTCGAATCGTAGGTTTTTGACCTGATGCGCCCAGGCTAGAAAGGCTTGTAATTCACTCAAAAGCGCGTCGCGCTGTTTGAGCAATGCATAGGAAATGCCGGCAAAAGCCTTTTCCATGTTTAAGGTAGTTTTAGATGTATCGTACCTCTTTATCTCGTCATTAGCTTCAAGATAAGTGAAACCCGGCGCAAATAAATAGTGTTTTTGGACGTCGGCATATCGGACGTTAATCCAGTCCTGGCTATTGAATCGCTGCAAATCTTTTAATTGTTGTGTTAGTTCGGGAGACGCCTGCGGTACAGCGGGCTCCTTGGTTTTTGTACCAGTAAAAATGTTAAGATCGACCTCGAAAGCCGAGTCAATGTTGGCGGGCTCGGACTCCTCAACGTGACCTTCGTAGAGGTCTCCACTAACATTAGGGTCAATCAAGTCATGCCGTGGTTCACAATCATATTCGTGAAATTCCTGTGTAGCAGCAAGTTGACTTTTAAGATCTTTAATCTCGTTAAAAAGAAGATCGAACTTACGTTCCTTGATGCGTTTGCGCCGTTGGTACCGCTTCTTGCGATCGTCGCTTTCCGAGAAACTCAACGAGGACGAACTAGAATTGTCGGAGTCCGAAGAGCTCACCGGTTTCCGCCTTTTCTTGCCTTTATCCTTACGCGCCGCCACGTGCTCCAAACTGGACGGAACCTCCGGGGTTTCTTGCTCCATTTTACACAAACGAACGGTCACACCGTTTGGTATCTTTTATTTGCCTGCAATAAATCAGAAAATTCTAAGAAATTCTTTAACGAAAATTTGGTTATAATATGCAAAAGAAGTTCTCACGTCACGATGTATAGATTTTTGGCGGGCCGTACTCAGGAGCTGAGCAGCGACTGTGCCGTGCGAAAATCAAGACGCCAATGAAGCTAAATTCGAATTCAACAATCCGAACTGCCTCGGTGGTGTGGTGGGGCGCGCACGCAAACAAGGTACCACGCGGCTTAACCGAACATCCGGGGGCGGGAACGGACGGACCGGATATACGTCACTAGTTTAGCACTGAAAATCAAGGATGTCTTCTCATGTTTTTAATTAGGCCCTGAATATCGGTCAAGATATTTAATACGAAATACATAATAAATTATATACAAATTTCACTAACGAGTATCGGCAACGTATGTATATGTACCCCAATTTTCATGGCTACCTATTTGGCTGCATATTATATAACATAATTAATATTGTAATATGCGTGTTAGTTAAACACAACCAATTTTTAAAAGAGTCTTAAAAATCAGTGTGTGGGCGTTGCTTCGTCCTCCCCTTCCACAGTAGTCCAATGTAGAAAAGCGGCAAAGTAATATAAACTGTTAAGTGCGAGTCGGACTCATGCACAAAGGGTTTCGTACCACCGCACAATGGTAATCAAGTTTCTTGCATGGGGATTAGGTATCATGAATTTGTTTACAAAGTTATCGGTGAAGCTACTTTCATACTCCATGCATGTAACCAGGTGCGTTTATAAGTTTGTAAGTGGTTTTGAATGAAATTGTGCCCCTATTTAAACCATACCTTTCTCATTATTTTTCACGTAATATTTAAATTAAGTAAATACCTATATTACGTATTTTTTTTCTATTTTTTTTTAATTATTCATTTCAGGTTTATGAAAATTTCATATTTGAGATCCTCGCAAGTTTGAAAAACTTATATTATTAAATTTCTGATGTACCCCTGAAATTCAAAATGTATTTGCTTACGTAATACGTTCGTGTTTGGGTCACAAAAATACATGCGTGTACCAAATTTAAACTTGATCGGTTAAGAATTCGGTCGTTTAATATTACTTTTGCACTTAAGATAGATAAACGAGTGATCCTATAATGGTTGTGATTTTCTTTTCTGAGGTACGGAACCCAAAAAATTACGTTGACTAAGAATATGTACCATAATAAAGATTTATTATTATTTTGACGTTCACTTTGACTTCACTTCACTTCCCATGATACGGAGTAACTCTAGTATGGGACACTAATCTACTATTGTATAATTGTATGTGCCTTCATGAAATAAAAATACTAAATACTTTGACCAACTTAACTCACTGCGTAAATCCATAATCAGGTCCTGCCATCATAATCTTAAAATGCTATATATCTTAGCACTTACTGGACTAGTTTTTCCGAGTTTCTTCCTATTTGTGTGTGAGTTTCTTGAAAACGCGGCATATGCTTTTTGTAGTGTAAATGAGATGCCAGCAAGCTTTGTGTGCATTTTACCATGAACGAAGATCTAGAGAATGGAAGACATCTGGCTTTCATTTCCTGATTCTAGAATTCTTTTCGAATACTACTTTATTTCTATTGCAGGATCTGATGATGCTCTTTGCGTCGCTAGCGAAGAGGAACCCAGGTGCTATTGACTGGTCGCCGCATGTACCCAAGATGTTCATGCGATTCTTGCACGCTGTCAGTCTGCCAGTCAGTTACAAGGACTTGCAATATTCAAGGAACCATTCGCTGGGTGAGACATTTTATATTATTTTGCAGAAATATGTTTTTTCTCAATATACAGTTATTACCACGACAATAAAGCGTTACGCCTTTTCCCGTACGGGGTGGCACAGGCAGGCTTATACGTATACGTTATAATGATGTGTTCCTCCCGGCAGATATCAAACAAATAGCGTCGTGGATTGTATGGACGATAACACCTGACGGGCTGGTGTTGAAAAACCTGCGGGTTTTCCTCATGGGTATAGAGAGTTACCTGAACAGCGCCAACTCCGGCCGATGGTCCTTCAAACTAAGGGATCTGCTGAGGAAGCTGTCTAAGGAGTTTATGAACAGGTAGATTTTTTTAAGCGGCTTCAAAAAAGGGGTTCACGATTCCGTTGTATTGTTTATGTTAATTACATTGAAACTGGTATTATTTATGGTCCGTATAATTCGTTGCTGACCTCCTAATCTGCTTTTTCAGAGTCCTTCGCCAACGAGAAAAGAAATACTTAAAGTCGTGGGAGAACCAGACGCCCGAAGCGTACAAACTTAGAGACGAAGACATTACAGAGTTCGTGACTATCGTCCTAGAACCGACGCTACTGGCAGTCCACAGTCGCAGCGGGTCCATGGACGTCTCCTTGACCTTACAAAACCTCGCGATGCTCCGTCCTGCGATCGTTGTACCACCCCTGCTAGAAAAACTGAGGACGTCATTGGAATCCCTTACAGAACCCCACCGAGTCACAGCGGCCATGGGAGCGGTCGCTTCCGTCGCAAGAGCAATGCTGCGTGGGCCAGCCGCAGACTACCCAGAAGGACCGACCCACGTCGTCCCACTTCTGATGGCATCACTACCCGGTCTAGACCCCAACGATCTAAAAAAGACTATGATCACCGCACACTTCATAATTATATTCAGTTGGATGGTCCCGTATGTTGATTGCAGTAATGCTTCCGAATACTGGACTGACTTGACTGAAGAGGAGCTCCTGACCTGCGAGTCGACGGCCCAGTTCGAGGATTTCGTCCTGCTGTTCTTGGAACGGCTTTTTGGCATCGTCGAATCGAGCATTCTAGAAAACGCTCGACTTGAGACTAAAGAATCTGATGCGTTGAGAAGTAAGGCGGAGTCCGTGGTAGAAACGGCGCTATCGTCTGCAGCTACATCGGTGTTGATGCAGTGTTCACCGAAAATATTCAAGGAAGCACTGAGAAAGTTTAAAACTTTCGCAACAAATTCAACATTCGAGACTAACGTTGCTGGCAGCATAATCGGCATTTTACTTCGCGTGTTTGCCCGCGTCGACTCCGAAGCGACATTAGCAGCCGTTGTACCTCAATTGTGCGATGAGGTCAATGAACTTATCAGCTCGGATGAAGCCTTGCGTGAAGAGAACCCACCCCGCGAGCTGCTGTATCGCCTTCTCTTACTATCCCACGCGGTAGAGGGACACGGAAAAGACCTCCTCAAATACGTCCCACAACTAACCACGACTTTGGACAGGGCTCTAAAACTGCATGCAAAGGAAGGCATAACACGCGCTTGCGACATTCTAGCCCGAATGATGGTGTCACTAAGCGTTGTGGAAATAAGAGAATTCAAAAGTTCGAGCAAGGACTTTTCGAAGGCTCCCAAGGAATGGTTGCCCATTCGCGAATGGGGGAAGGGTTGTGCACTCAAAGACGCCAAGTTTGTATGGCATACGCCTAGTGATGAGGAGGTCAGCTGCGCTCAAACTCTTTTCGATAGCTACGCTAAGCCAGAAGTTGGCAGGCTGAGGCAGTGGCTGAGTGGGGAACGGCACATGTGTAGGAAGCGGCGATTGAGAAGCTTGTATATTTTGAACGCGATGCTGTGTGGCGGAACGTTGCTGCCGGCGCCTGAAGAGCCGCCAGTTCAGCTGTAAGTAATCTTAGTTTACTAATTACGACGCGGTGGCGCAACCCAAAACACATTGACAGACACTCAAACATGCTTGAGTGTCCTTCAAACGTTGTGTTTTTGGTTGCTTTTTCTTGCTTGGGAAATAGTGGTCGGAATACCTTGGAGCTCAACAAAAGCAAAAGTAAGGACATGACTTTTTAGCGGTACTCAACTTCAGGAACGTAATTAAATATCTGAACTTTACTATTTTTACGAATAACACCTTTTAATAATAGTCTAAATCGTAGTTTGATTTTCGAGAAAGTTTTGCGTTAATTTGCAGAAAATAAAATGTGAAGTAAATTTCTTTGGCCGCTCAATGCCTTATTTCTCATGTTCATTATAATATAATGCATATTACAATGGTTTTTTAAGTTAAAGCGCTCATTAGAAGAGGAAGATATTGAAAAAATTAAGATATTTTTTTTCAATACCAAAGAAATATTAGAAGAAACTCCGGG
The DNA here is from genome assembly GCA_949825045.1 of Argyresthia goedartella. Taxonomy (NCBI): domain Eukaryota; kingdom Metazoa; phylum Arthropoda; class Insecta; order Lepidoptera; family Argyresthiidae; genus Argyresthia; species Argyresthia goedartella. The sequence continues at coordinate 16,191,133 of OX463824.1, read as the reverse complement.
TGAAGAATAAGTTTCTGGAGCTTTTTTTACGAATAACATGGGCTATGTATTCTTGAAACTTCAATGTTAAGATACTTCAGTATCGAATATACGTACCTTTCCTAAATTTTTCATTAAAACTTCCTATGATTACCTAATTTAAATCTAAAGAAATAAGCCGTTTCGCAGTGAACTGAATTTTGTAAATGTATTTGATTTAAAATTAAAATTAAGTATTTACCTCCAAATTACATGCCAAATTGATCGATAGTGGTTTTAAATTTTAATGACAAAATATTTTATGTTGTTTTGATATTATATTTTTTCCGTCTAAAGCCAATAAAAGTACAATACCTACAGCTGTCTCATTTATAAGAAAGATCATCTAAACAGTCATAAAACATATGTATTAAAATAGTAAAGTTTCGATATTTAATTAAGTCCATACTTTTGCTTTAATTGCGCTCCAAGGTAATCCGACCACTGGGACAACGCCAGAATGGAATTTAAGTTTTAGTAACAGTCTGTGAATTCAGCCCTCAGTCATTTAGTTTATTCTTAGCCTGAGGACGTTGGTGTTGATATGAGTGGTCATATCTGAGTACGTCCGTATTTCAAAACTAAATTATTATACATATGTATTCCCCTTCGGCCAATCTCTCAGAAAGTGACCATAAATCCCTCCGTTCTCAGCGTGGAGTCCCTAGTACCAGCTACATCGTTTACTCTGGCGTCGGGAGTAAGGCAGCACATGAGTCTGGACGGCGCCAACATTCGAGTGGAAATTACTAAGCTATTACTACAGGTGCAGGCCAGGATGATCGATGATAAATCTGATGACACCCGGGGCTTCGAGATGCTGTTGCAGGTAAATGCGAACCTTATAACACTCCAGTCCTTATTCCTTCCAGTGTAGGAACACTGGATTCGCAAAAATACCAATTCGTAGGATACCAGAATCTCAAAATGACGACCCGAATGGCCGAGTCGGCAGTAACCATGCCTACGAAGCCAAGCGTCCCGGGTTCGATTCCCGGTGGGTGCAAATATTTATTTGATGAGAACGGATGTTTGTACCCAAGTCATGGATGTTTATCTATCTAAGTATAATATTTATCTATATAAGTATGTGTATCGTTGTCTAGTACCCAAGATACAGGGAATCCTAGGTTGGGGCTAGATCAATGTGTGTAAATAGTGTCCAAGGCATTATTATTATTATTATTTTTATTAAAATACCTGATAAATCATTTTAAATTTAAATTGTCTTCAACATTTTTCACCTAATCATCACTATTCATGGGGCTTCACAACCCTTCGCCTCTGATTCTCATGCCCTGTACTTCAACCTTCTCAAATCAGTCAAAGCCAAAGTTTCTTTATTACTGTTGATATTTACATACCTTTATTCTTAGTAAACATAATGTTTTGGCGCTTCTTAACATTGGACTCTGGGAGAAGAGGGCGCCGAAACTTTTGTATATTTCCAGCAGTTTCTGTCTGTCTTTTTAACATCGTCATAGTGCGTCACATTATTTTCGTGAACAAAATTATCGTTTTGACAGTTCTTAAAAAGAATCTATTTTGACTAGCAGTGAAATACCGTATTACACAAATATTTTACAATTTACATTAAAATACACAAAGGCGAGCTTATCTCTAAAAAAAGATTTGTTCCAGCAAACCAAGTGAATACAATATGAATCTTCATAAATAATATGCAGGATAAATTATTATAAAATGATTAAGGAATAAATATAACGTTAACAATGAGTTCTGTGTTGCGTTTTATTAACACCATGCTCTGTTCTCGTTTATGTAACGCTTGCGCCTGAGCCACCGACCTCTTCTTCTCATCGATGAACTTTTTATCCTAATCCGCTGAAATTCATCCCCTCCACCTCATAACATCACCAATTCACCAACGTCTTCAAAGATATATCTTCTTTTTCCTCATTCATGGAATTCCTGAGTATTAATATTCATTTGGTTTGTCAGGTTTGGGAGCGCGTCAGCGGCGTGCGCCCGAGCCGCACCGGGCCGAGTCTAGAAGCGCGCATGCGGTCCTACGCCGCTTTGGAACGAGCGATGGACGGCAAAGGCATGTACAAGTTTAATTTTGGATCTAAGAAAACCGCATTATTCGAAATTCCAATCGGTTTTCCACCATGTGCCCCGGAAATTCTACCCCGGGATTTGGTCGCCCTCACCGCACCTGATAGGTTTAGAGGCGCCACCAGGGTTTACACACACACATGGTCTCACACAATCCATTGGAAGGTCTACTCCCATCTGCCCCGGGATAGACATATTATTTATTTAATTTATGTCACAACTAAGCTATACATTGATTATTATCTTCGATATGATCGATATTTGTTATGCAAATGTTTTTTCTTGTGATACCCACAACCCAAGCTCTTAAAATATGTGGGAAGAGGATGCCCTGAATCCCTCGCTGCAATCAGGACTCTCCAGCTCACTCGCTTTATAAATAATCTTCTATCATAAAGGTGGACCTCCCGGCGGAGGGCGGATAAGGACGCTCCTAGCCGATGCACTGAGACTGCAAGACGAGCACAGAACCGACTTGCAGATCGACGCGGGCATCGGTCGAACTGGGCTGTCGATCATGAACGCACTGTATGAACTCTCCATCAATACATATACATCGGTATGATTTTTACACATGTTTTTATCGCATTGACTAGTCTGATGCTTCTAGGTTATAGCCTTATTATGTACTAGCCGTTGCTCTCGGCTTGAGCCGCGTGAAAAAAAGCTCTAGTGATAAAAAGTTCTAGAACAGAAAGGATTGCATACGAATACGAATACCACCTTGTCGCTAAATGCGTTCATAGTTGTTTACACGTAGCCCTTGCCTACCTCCATACTAGCTACCTGCCTTTAGCTTCCTATTCACGAAATTCAAGATTCTTAGGTATTTTTTTTTGTTTTTCATACAAAGTCCACCCTCCTATCATAACTCATTTTCCTACTAACTGTAGGCAGGGGAGCAATTTCACCGTGTGTTATCCTAAGCTACTTAAGAAGCCCCTATACAAAGTTTCATGACTTCAGGTGTTGTGGAGCAGATTTATAACGTTAATCGCAACACCAGCCAAATTAAAAAAATTGACCGATCTAATTATTTTACACCACCTGTCTTTTCTTGCGTTGTGATTGGCCCATTTCGAATTTGAACGGCATTGCGACTGATTCAGAAATATCAGAAGGTTAGATACTCCTACAAGCAGGGTGTTGATTCTATTTTATTTGTAGCTTGACTCACTTTTGGCACATTGCTATTAAATGTATATGCTACTTGTTAGTTAACCACGTATTAATAACTTGGCAATTTGCTTAACAAATTTTAATGATGGCAACATTTGCAATCTACTTTGTGTATTTTTATAAAATATTTGACTTATCTAGTACTAGCAACCCTGTGAGCTGTGGACCTCGCGAGCGGCACAGGGAATTTGCGTTTTGTTTCATTATTTTCCTCCCCCTCACCCCCCCGACCCCTTGAAGTTTATCGTATGAATAAGTAGAATTATTATAAAACAAATAACCCGACTGCATTTTCTTTCAATACAACATACAAACATATGGACATTAATGGGCTACATTTATTGACCGAGCGAGCGAAGCGTCTCTGTTTAAGGATTGGACAGAATGCTTTCCTATGTCCGGATGTGTGTCCGGATGTTATCCTCTACAGGCCGCATTAATCAACCGATTCTCGTGAATTTTTGTGAGCAGGTTCAATCGCAGGTTTTATCGATTCAGTTTATGGAAATTTTTCAAAATGGCGATTTTAAAATTAGGGTTTTAAAATAATAAAAAATACCTCTACAGTCCAACCAGCTTGATGGATTTAAAAAAATGAGGTGTCGTGGGATTTGTCTATACAAATCCCACGACCCGTGAGAGTAATAGGCTATATAATTTTAGTGAAAAGTCAATAGGTAGGATTAAAGACGTAAGAAAAAAATTAGTTTACAAAGTTATTGGTGCGGCTTCTTTCATACTCCATGTACCTTACCAGATGCATTCATAAGTTTGTATGTGTTATTAAAAGAAAGTGTCACTCGCGAGGTCTACCAGCTCACAGTGCCAGTAATTGCCAAGCTGTAAAATCTCAACTATCTTTTCCAGGTGAGAATTCTGTCGCAGCTGCGTCTCTACTGGCTCATATCCCATCACGCCTACTCCTACCGCGCCCTGATACCGAAAATAGCCGCTCTACTCCAAGAGGGCGGCGAAGGTAAGACATTCCGCCTATTACATCTGACATACCTTACTAGCTTATACCAAATACCAACATTTATATATGTCGAAGTTAGTTGGTTAAATCAGACAATTAACTAACACCCTAGACCGTTAATTAAAAGCCGACGTTTAACCAAGTCGCTAAAGTCCCGTCAGACAAGTGAGTTAACGAAACGTTTAACGAGTTGTCTAAACGTTCGCTTCGCTCACCCCCTTTATCCTTCACCTAAGCTACCGCAATGTTTTGCCCTGATATAAACTGTGCAGATCAGTAGTAGACTCTGAAAGTAATCAGCTGTTATGACGCCATCTTGTTTTACATTATTTAACCAACACGCCGGCTTTCGGCTTACCGAAAGCCGATTGTTAAACGTTTTCGACGATGCTTTATTTAAATCAAAATGCTGACTTGGTTAAACGTCAGTCTTTAATTAACGGTCTAGGGTGTTAGTTAAGTGTCTGATTTAACCAACCAACTGCGACATATACTCAGGCACATACAGTTTGCGCACGAGCTCCGAGGAATCATAAGGAATGCGCTAGAGTTGTGCTTCCGCTATGTTATTCCTCCGTGCAAGTGCAAATTATAATATAATTCTATGAGGGTAGTATGTACTTGAAAAAAAAAACAATTGTATCAAGGGTATTTAATTATATTGAACTGATACTTAATTAACAAAATGAACGTAAAATCTAATCACTGTCGCAATGAGAATAATCAATACTTGAAGAATTTGATGTACACGCGAACTTCAATAATAAATGAGTCGACAACATTCTCCATTAAGCCATCCCTTTGCCGGTAATGTTCCTCTAATGCTAAGACATGTTTATTATATCCACACTAATCTTCGTTTGTGACTTGCGTGATGACTTTTTCGATAATTCCCTTCAGTCTCGTGAGAGAAAAATCACAAGTAATGTTATTATGTTCCCTCACGAGACTTAAGTTTTGCCCATGCGAACTCAAGTATATTGGGTTCAAGTCGCACATACAAGGCGGTGATCGCAGTACATCATGCCCATTGTCTTTTATGAGTTCGTCCATTATAAATGTTTTGAAGGAGTTCTGTTTTGGTAAATTATAGTAGTTTATGTGACTGTGAAGAGAGGAAGGGAACCCAATTGCGATCGGATTTAAACGTACAATGGTAACATTGATGTTTCGTTCCGATAGCATAATGTGACCTCCAATTCCGAGTCCCCACATCCATGCGGTCTCTCTCGGTAACTATTGCAGGGCAATTTTAAAATTGCCCTTCAATAGGCCAACGTGGCAGGAAAATTCACCAAGACGCACTGGCCAGCGTGATGTCTCATGGCTAAAACCCTCCCCAACAAAAAAGCACAAAAGAATGAAATACAACGAAAAGCCCCTCATTCCCCGGCAGCCCCGCTTACAGGTTACCCGCCAGGTTACAGCGGGGCAGAAGGTGCTAACAATCCCCGACAGAGATCCGGCTGCCAACATACAATGACTTTGGCTACTTTCACTACAAGGACACTGAGAGAAGACGATCGGTTCGAGGAACTGTTAGAGGAAGTGAGTAAGATCAAATGGGACGTTATAGGGCTATCGGAGATACGGAGTCAAGGAGAAGATCTTGTAATGATTTCCACTGCAGAACTTTTCTTTTACAGAGGAAATGACGACTCTACCTACGGCGGCGTTGGATTTCTTATCAACAAAACTATCTCGTCTGCTGTTCAGGACGTTAAGAGCATATCACCTCGCGTGTGCTACTTGAACCTGACGCTTAGTAAGAGATATGTCCTTAAGGTCATCCAAGCCTATGCGCCTACCTCTAAACCCGGTACTGATGACGAAGTAGACCAGCTGTACGAGGACATAGAGAGAGCGCGTGAGGAAAACCCTGGCTTCTACACCGTGGTCATGGGGGATTTTAACGCCAAAATCGGGGCTCCACTAGAACAAGAACTGTCAGTGGAAAAATACGGGCTAGGTAGTCGGAACCCGCGAGGACAGACCCTAGTAAATTTCCTTTAAAAACACCACCTCTACGCTATGAATAGCTTTTTTAAAAAGCGTACTTCAAGGAAATGGACATGGGCGAGTCCAGACGGCCGAACTAAGAATGAAATCGACTACATCATCAGCTCGGACAAAAACGATATCACCGATGTGTCTGTTTTAAGCCACTTTAAGACCAGCAGTGATCATCGCTTAGTGAGGGCCAAGTTCAGATATAACCTGCTTAAAGAACGGAGAAATATGGTAAAGTCACAAGCGGTAAAATTTGATAGCGTTAGCTATAAATTTCTCCAAAAAGAATTTCAGCTGGAAATGCAGAATTCTTTTGATGGGCTATTGGAAGAGAACCTGGATGTGGACACACTTTGCGATGTCTCTGTAAAGCCATCGTTGAAACAACGAAAAAACACCTTGGCAAGAAGAAAGAAAGTGAAAAGAAGCTATCAGCAGACGCGCTCTCACTATTGGAACGAAGGAGGGAAATAAGAAACGCGACAGCCATAGACCAAAAGGAGCTACAATCATTTAATAAAATAGTAAATAAGGCAATCCGGAAAGATTTAAGAGCATATAATACTAAAGTCATAACTGAAACAATCAAACAAGATAAAGGTCCGAAAGTATTTAGATTAGATAGAAGCAGGAAACTTGGCACAAATCGTGAACAAATACTAAAAATGGTTGAAGAGTTCTACGCCGAGCTTTATGCGTCAAAGTCTCCGGAACCAGAATCTCCAGACGCGTCAGACGCCAGGGCCGAACTTACCGAGCATCTTTGGGAGGATCTCGTAGATGGCTTACCTCCCATTATAGAAGATAAAGTGGGTTTTGCTCTGAGCAGAATGAAACGTGGGAAGGCATCTGAAGGGGACGGTGTGTACGTGGAGATGCTACAGGCAGGAGGTCCCAGCGTACTAAAAGTGTTGACAAAACTCTTCAACAAAGTGCTTAGTGAAGGCATCACTCCGAAATCGTGCAACAATGCCGTAGTAACGATTCTACATAAGAAGGGTGACAAAGCGAAACTGTCAAATTATTGCCCCATTAGCCTCCTCTCTCAAGTTTATAAGCTGTTCGCAAAGGTAAAAACCTATAGAATAAGCTGGCTTCCGGAGCGGATACGCAACTACGGACCACATACATACGGTCAAGCAATTGATGGAGAAATGCAACGAGTACAACCGGCCCTATGCTTCGCCTTTGTCGACTATGAAAAGGCTTTCGACAGTGTCGAGCACTGGGCCGTGTTTCATTCTCTCCATCGTTGCGATGTTGCCAAAGATATGTGGATATTCTCCGGGAGCTGTACAGGGCCGCCACGATGCAGGTGCGCATGCACGCTTTTACCGAACCGGTGCCCATTGACCGGGGCGTGCGCCAGGGGGATACTCTTTCGCCCAAACTCTTCTCAGACGTGTTGGAAGATATAATGAAGACACTAGATTGGAGCGAAAGAGGTCTCAATATAGACGGCGCGCGCTTGTCACACCTGCGTTTCGCCGACGATCTGATTCTCCTAGCTGAAGAAGTTGACGATCTCAAAAGCATGCTCGGAACAACTTCATGAAGCATCCCTGAAGGTAGGCCTTAGAATGAATATGTCCAAGACAAAGATCATGTGTAGCGATCCGGAGCACGTACCTAATGTTATCGTAGGTCAATCAATCAATACACACATCTTGGACCTAACTTATCCTTTGGCCAAAGTGCTCAGGCGAAGGAGATCACTAGACGGATCCAGCTAGGATGGGCTGCCTTCGGGAAACTAGAAGACGTCCTAAAATCACAAATCCCGCAATGCCTGAAAAGCAAGGTATTCAACCAATGTGTCCTGCCAATCCTCTCTTATGGTGCCGAAACATGGACGCTCACAAAAGCAAATATGCACAAAATTAGAGTCGCACAAAGGGCTATGGAGCGTGGCATGCTAGGCATCAGCCTCGTTGACCGCGTGCCTAACGTTGAAATCCGCAGACGTACCAAAGTCACAGACCTGGGTATGCGCATCACGGGGCTAAAGTGGCAATGGGCGGGACACTTGGTTAGAAGGGAGGACGGAAGGTGGACCAAGGCAGCCACAGAGTGGCGGCCGCGAACAGGGCAGAGAACAGCGGGCAGACCACCGCACAGTGGTCTAGGATTTGTTCCTCCATACTCATAGGAACATAATGTCTTGAATAATTATAAAAAAATATGCAATGTCTCCGGTATACCTCCTTATATGTCATATTAAAACATGGAGTGGATTAGTTGCTCCACAAGTGAGAAAAAAAATGTTGATTATTTTTTTTGTATGGGAGAAAACACTTAAAGTATATTATTTCGGAACTAATTACAAGTGATGGGCTGGTGCTCACATGGTCTATTGTACCTTGCACGCTGAACATAATGACATATAATTCATGCACTTTTCGGTGCAGCTTTGGATGTAGTTAACTTTTAAAAATTTGAATATTTAGTATGAGCGTATTCGTTTATGTTATTCGTTATATCGTTATATCGCTAATTATACCAATTAGAGGGAAGAAACGCCTTTATCCCGCCCTTCAAATCCTTTCATCCCAAGGTATGGAAGTTTGTATGAAAATCCTTCCGACCCAAGGGTGGGAAGTATGTATGAAATTCCATTACATACCCGGTTTTTTTTTTTTATTTGTCAGCAGTCATACTGCAAAGAGACTTTAACTGTCTACTAATTAAATTTCAAGTAAATTGTTACTGGCTACATACAGTTTTTTTTTTACCAGTTACCAACCTCCTTGGTGCATACAGAAAATTAAAAACGAAATTATTTTTGTATATAAAACGCGCGGAATCACGGAAGAAGTGGCTGCATGACCTTATGATCTTAGCCTACTCCAGAAACGGGCGAATAAAAAAAGGAAAAGCCCGCGCATTTTCGCAAAAACTTCGATTGATTTAGCATTTAGCTTTGTGTTTTTTGTAAAATATGGATGCATTTATGTCTATAATTTTCCTCGTAGGTGTAATAAAAAGCACTATACATACCTCAGGATAAAGTACAGTTCCATACCTCAAATGGTTTGCGCCCCTCGCAAGCTCGTGGCGCAAATGCCATAACCTCGGTATGGAACTGTCACTTTCTTCCCTCTGAAGTAATGTACTATTTTCTCCCGTAAACCCACCAATAGTTATTCATGCAACTCTCTTGAGAGCAAAGTTGATTTTTGCTGCGAGGACTGAAACAAGCGTCCCGAGTGAGCGAGGGATTATATATTTAAATCACGAGCGTAGCTTATGGAATCTCAGTAATGAGAACATATAAAATAAGAGAATTAAAAATACAACATTGAAAAATCAAATAACATTTATTGTAATTTTTAATGATAAACTTTGACCAATTTACACTACGTATTTCTCTCATTGTATTATGTCTATTAGAATGACTGTGAGACAGAGGCGGCTCGTGATATTTCTTTATGGGTGTTCGCTAAAAAAAATATTTGTTTAACGATAGCTTACCATTTATTTTATTTTTAGAGCCGGTCTTTTTGTCTCGCGCCATAGTATTATAAATTAATTTGCGCGCATAAAGTTTTTTGACTTTATTGAACGTCGAGAAACAGTTTCCGTCCAAGCAGATTATCGCCACCGCCGGCACCACCTCCAAACACCAGACACGGGAAACAAAAGTTATTTGTGTCTCAAGGGAGCAAGGCGAGGGCGGTACATTGAATCCAGAGTGAAGCGAAGGATTCTGCGATAGAAACCTGAGCGTAGCGAGGGGCTCTCAGTTAGAATCCTGAGCGGAACGAAGGATTCAAGCGTTAGCGCTCATGACGAAAATAATTTTGCTCCTGAGAGCCACATACAACTTTTCACATCGACTCATAGTCGTACATATGGAAATTGCAATAAAATGCTCTAAAAATAATGAAATAACTATACTTTGAATTATACTTTCAATACTTTTACAGAAATCGAACAACGAAAACAAAACTTTGTTTTTTATAATGGCGGATTGTGAAAGATTAGGGAAAGGTCACCACAGATAAAATATTCCTCTGATACTTTTACCAATGAGTAAAAATAATCGAATCGAATATTACAATGGTATCGGATATGAATATTGTTTATATCATAATAACAGTCATCGATAGTTTTGATTTCAGTAAAACATATAATTTTATTTCATCGTAATCGATTAAAAATGAACCTGTTTCAAGTTTTAACTATAACAACGTTAAATATGAAAATTTATGAATTTTTCGTAATATTTAAAAAAAAAACTCACAATAAATTATATTTTTTATTGAAATCAAAACTATTGTTGACTGTTATTGTGATATAATGAATATTGATATCCGATGCCATTGTAATATTCGATTCGATTATTTTTACCCATTGGTAAAAGTAGCACAGGAATATTTTATCTGTGGTGACCCTGCGCTCCATGTTTCTTTGGCAAACCCCGAATTTGAACCTTTGTGCGTCAGTCAAAGACCAGGTTTGGGCTCCGTAGGTAAGGATGGGGAGAATGCACATGTCCATGAGCTGGCGTTTGAGGGACAACGGAAGTTCTCCCTTCATGAGCTCTTTCAATCTGTAGTCTATCTTTAATCTGTGCTAAATTTTCTTTTTCCGTAACTCGTAACTTCCATCATTTATTAAAAAAAAACACGCGTATAAACAAATAGCAACTCGGGGTCTTGTGAACAGCTGACTTGTGAGAAGCTGACTGGCTTGTGACGCGTTAGTCCGATACCGCTTCGGGCGGCTATTCAGCCGGGTATTTACGAATATGCGCCACGGCCGGCATGACCCTTAAACAGGACTTTTTGGACTATGAGGATAACCATCTAGAATAGTTTGCTAACTGGTAGGTTTGGTTTCAGGCGACGAGTGGCATGCTCGGCACAAAGGCGCCCTCTACATCATGCTTGGGCCGCGAACCGGACCGCTTATTACCAAGCAGGTAATATCATCAGACATATTGGTTTTATACTTTTTCTGCCGTCCCGACGAAAATAGGATGAATGCTATAATGTTTGGGACGTATACATTTATTCATCTGTCAGCAGTGCTTAGCTCCAACAACAGATCAGTAATTATCTGAAATATTTTGTCAGGATTGGGAGACCGTGAAGATGTTGTGGCCGGCGGTTCTAAATGCGCCGCTTAGCGAGAAACCTAGCATTCTAAGGTGAGTAGTAGAATTGTAGATGCTTATGGGAGACGTTTACGCTCTTACAAGCTCACGATCGATGAGTAAAAGGGTCAAAATGATAGCAAATAAAGTTTTTATCTTCTATTTACAGACTTGAACAAGCCTTCAGCGAGACCCTACACCGCCAGTTCTCTGCCGTGAATACAACTCTCACAATCACGCCATCTAGCATCGAAGCCGCGAAGCACTTCTTCACTCAAGCGGAATTACAAGACCCGAGTTTCGTCGATCTGCTTAGCAAGGCAGAGCAGAATGAGATGGCATTATCTAAGAAGAATGAAAGAGTGTATAGTGAGCTGTTAGAAGAGTTGGTGAGGATTGCTGAGGTGCCGAATATGTAAGTTTTAACTCGTTGATTTCCATCTAGTCTAGAATTAAAGCAGATTGGGCCTAAAACCAACCAAAAGAGAAATATGCTTTTTTTTTGTAGTAATTACAAAAAAATGCTGAATTCCCTTATGAGGCATCGCGATTTTGAACATCATGCCATGGTAATAGAATTCAAAACCTGTAACGGGAAAATGTCATTTCGACATGACATTGGGGCACAAGAATATGTAGCTTAAATCTCTCGCTTGCTACAGTCAGGAGGCTAGGTTAGGACTTCAAAGCCCAATGTTACAAGTCTGCAATAACCCCTTTGTTATTCCAGTCAATGGCGCCGTCTAGAACTTATTATGCAGATGCTAACCTACTGTCCCAGCCTACAAACGCCCTACACGCCGAACACAGTGCGGTTCATAGTGAACTCGCTCACACATGACGACATAGCCGTGAGGCGGACCGCTCTCAGACTGACGCACTTCGCGTTGAAGCAACGCAAGCATAAAGTAAAGAAGATTTTGGTTGACCCTTATGTGGTTGCCGGTGTTCCGAAACCGGCGAAACATGTGCCAGGTTTGTTCATTTATTGATACTAGTCACTTTTTCTAGATCACGTGGAGATCCTTTATCTGTCGTCTTGTACTTCCGTTAAGTTCCGTAAAGTTCCGTACCTTATAGGCCACCGCTGGCCTATACGGACCCCGTTTCCGTTCAGCTAAATAATGTTCATTCGAATATGGGTTTTAGGTTGTGCTCTGTAGATACACTTTACATGGTAGACATTACTTACATAGAGCTTGCCGCAATCGTGCCACTCGATAACAAAACTAAACAGCACAATCTAAAACCGATATATAAATGTTTTTTTGGCGGGGTATTGTAGGTCAGCGATGACCTTATAGGATCAGTTCGTTGTCAGTCCGTCCATTTGTTAAAACACTATTTCTCATGGCGGTAACAAGTTGAAATTAGAAAAGATATGCCGAAAATTTGTTATTTTTTTAGTATCCGCGAGGGAACTGCGTACTTGCCAATCTTTCCCCTCAGTGGTCTAATGTAAAGAAGAGGAAAAAATGACGCGTACTAAGTATATTTCAAAAAATCTACAGCATTAAGGAATCTTGATTCCTGGAATAAAAACTTATATAGGGAACTTTCCGTTTATCTAGAATCAAGTTTGCGATTAAAGGGAAAAGTCTGGAAACCGAAAATTTGTAGTTCCATCACAAAACATTATGTGATGTGCGCGTAAACCTCGGTGCGCGGCCCGACTCGCTTTACGCTTATTTATATTTATACGTCTTCACAAAAATAGACTTGTTGGTCTAAAAACTATCTACTGATATTTACTTGTGTTTATGTATATTTTAGGATATAGAAAGGACAACGAATGGGTGATATGGTCCGAATCAAGAATTCCGAAAACGGACGAAGAATGGGAGAAGCCCTGGCTTCGGAACTCCCATTACGGATTCTACTCGTGGCCGGAGAAACTCGAGGTACCTTAGAGAATTAGTTTCTTAGAAACTGACGCACACAAAAACTCACACTGCTCCTATTATGCCAAGTTACCACAAGTACATTGACTGTGTTATTTTCTTAGATAGTCTGGTATTGTGGTGGTTTTTTCCACTGCAGCCGGGTTTCGAACCTGGGTTCTCCTGCTTGGGAGGCAGAGCCTAGAACCGCTGCGCCACAAAGGTCGTCAAATATATGAGAGGCCTACCTAGCAGTGGAACTGGCTAGGCTGAAATGCTAATATGGTCTTGCCGCCAGGTGGCAGCACCGTCCTACGAGCAAGTCTCCCCGGACCGCGATCCCTCAACAATGGAGGAAGGAGAGCGACATATCTTTGACTTCTTCTATGACGACGCGAAGGTCGAGCGGCTCGTCGGCTTCCTCACTGTCGAGGAAAAGAAGGGAAAGGACAAGTTCAGTGCCACCCGGTTCGCTATGTTCAGGGTGAGTACGCAATAAATTAACCTACTCATTCGTATTAAGTGACTGTGTTCAAAGTAGTTAAAACCAGCCCATTTGCCGCAAATAGGGCCCTTGCCACGCAAAAACAGAGAGGTATTGAGTTTCTGCTTTAATAAGGGCTTGTTGGTGGGTGTGATCCATGTGCCTTTGCCACCCCATGTGGGATACGGCATGACGAATTGTATGTAGGGTTTGTTATGTGTTTCAATAAAAAGTAACTACAAAATATGTATGAAATTGTATGAAGTATGCCACAGCTACTGTTGACGCGAATTCCTACATTTGTTCTCACCGCTCGCCGAGCCGTCGCAGGTAGCTGTGGCCCGGCGGTAGGTAATTTTCAGTCGCCGAAAACGTCTCAGCTTTCATCATCAATCAGCCCACATTCACCCAATGCCTCTTCTTCACCACGCCATCTACTCTGGTCCTGAGCCTGCCACTGCCTACCAGGCTTATACATTGCTTCTGGCCCCACACTTGGATACCCTGTGTCGTGGGAACCAGAAACTGCGTCGTCACATACATATAAACATCCAAGACCTGATTTTTTCTTCTTTACTCCCAGTCGGGGATCGAACCCGGGGACCTCTTGCATGGTAGGCAGAGCCACAACCGCTGCGCCACAGAGGTCGTCAATTAGCTTTACCTCATCACCATCATTACCATCATCTTAAAATAACCTAAAACTCCATCGCAGGTACTATTCCGCGTGTTCGGCGACCGCATAGCGAACAAGTTTCTCGCGCATGCGCTGAGACACGCGGCCGACACGCAGGAACAGCCGCAGCGGTTCGCGGCGGAGGTCGCGGCGGCCTCGATCAGAGCGCCCCGGTATTGGAGTCGCGAGAAGGCCACGGCGCTCTATCAGAAAGCGGCCGCTGTGTTGACTGCTGGTAGGTTGCTCTTCTTACCACTCTCTCTACACCACGTCTTTTGATCACTAACTCTCTCTGCATCTGAATCTCTGTCTGCATCTGAATCTCTGTCTTCCTTTCTGAATCCCGTTCTCTCTTTCTCCAGGGATGGAGTCCCTCCTCTCTCATTCAATGTGAGAAACATTGAATGAGAGAGGAGGGACTCCATCCCCATGGGGAAAAAACAGTTAAATTAGTTGAGAGCGCGCCAATTGTTTGTAAGCACAGAGTAAGTAAGCAAAGAGTTTCGTTCATCTGTGGTTATTAACGAATCACAGAGCAAGTAAGTAAAGCGAGTTTCAGAGTTTTAAATCAGATAAATGAATTGGCCATGCTAAAAATACGTAGTACTTTTTATTTTATTTTATAAAATTTTAGGCTATTTTAAGGAACTCATTTGAATATTTCAGATAATGGCTTATTATTTTTTGAATATGATGATGGTGATTTGAACAAACTACGCCATAGAGTACAAATGAAGGACTAGGTTTTATACGGATATTTCAGAAATCCTGTAATATTTTTTTGATAGGAATAACGGAATCAATTTAAGAACACAATTATCTCGAAACGGTTTTCTCATTTTGGTACCCTTGATTTTTTTACAAGGCCAATTCTCAATATCCATCCAACTTTGCTGTTGACATTTACAAACACACAGATCCTCTACCAAAAAGGCGTAATTTTCCTCATTCCCGCCCCCCCTCCCTGCCTCTCTCTAATCTCATTCTCTGCCTCTCTCTAGATCCCTAAATAGCTAAGCGAAAGCTACCCCAGTTAGATATCCCGTTGTGTTCAGCCCGCGTCTGCATGGCAACGTCACAATTACTCTCGTGGGGTATTCGAGTACATCAATTTGTTACCATTTCTTTTTAACGCACTCTTTATACCTTAAATATAACGCACTAGTGCTTTTTACTTAGCACGTACTTTACATTTTTTTCAGTCCGCTTAAGAATGAATAATTTTGTGAATAACTATACTATTTTAGGTTTAGTCCATATTTTGATAAATCAATGATCATTATTTATCATTCACTACATATTAACCTTAGTTTACGTATTTAAATAATTACTTACGTTTATAAGTATAAGGTTGTTTGTTCAGCGGTTTAGCCAGTGCCTTTACTTAGTGCGGCGCTCAGAAAAATCAAAACCAGCGCGCCATTTATCACAACTATTTGTTTACGTTTTCGTTGTGTGGTTATTATCAATACCAGTCTGTTTTTTCCTCGCAAGTGTGTTGAAAAACGTCGTATGAAACTCTTGTGCATTGAACATATACAGTCGGCTGACTTACCGCTATCGCCTGACGGTCGTGCGAATAATACCGCCTCGTGAGCAGTAACCAGCATAGCACCCTTGTATCATATTGTTCTATTCTCATTGCAGGACTAACAGCAGTGACGCCAGAGACAAGCGAAGACTGGGGCACATGCGTTGCTTCAGCAGTCGAGAACCTAGACCCGGGCCGTGGCGCCGTCATCATACAGTCGATGCTCAATCTGTGCGCTCCGCAACCAAGCTCGGACGAGGACGCGGACGCCGACCAGGAGAGCTCTTTCGGAGTGTGCGCGAGGCTCTACGCGTTGCAGGTATACATACTCACAGGTCATTCTAACCTATTTCATAGATATAGCGCGTAAAGTGCATTTCAGATAACTTGTCCCTTCACCGATAAGTTGGCTTTAGTGTACAACTCTCAAAAAATTGGCTGAAGAAGAGAAGTTAAACGTTTCTCAACAGAGTGCATTTTTTACCGTCCTACTGCTGGGCTTCTTCCCTTTTCCACTCTTGGCGATCCTGAGCGGTCTTCCAGCAGTGGTCGTCCCAAAGACCTAGCTCACACCCCCATCTCTTCCTGGGTTGACCACTTCTTCCACTTGGCATATTTGGAACCCATTCCTAGCTCTCTTTGCCCAACGGTTCAGATGCATTCGAGCCACGTAGCCGGTAAACGGATACTTCCGAGCTACGTCGATAACTTATGTTTAAGTTAATTTACGTCGAGCTTACGTAATTTTTTAATTCATCGACCAATAGCTATTCCAGGCGTTGTAGACGCGTCTTTCGACTTCCTTATATTTCCGCGCCTAGGCCCACGTAGATGTATTTCTTGACATATTCAATTCTCACCCCATCCACGTCTACCGCATGCTCGTTGCTATTAGACATTACCTTGGTCTTCAATATATTTATGCTAATACTAACCTCGAGGCTTGCATTGCCGTGTTCTTGCAGCAATCACTGTAGCTCAGACGCTGAATTAGGGAAAAGGACAATTTAGTCGAAGAAGTGAAGGTAATTGAAAATGAAGTTATTCGTAGTTTAGTAGATCACTATTTTTACAATTTTCTCAAATAAGGTTGATGTAGTAGAAGTTGATATCTTGATTATCGAGGGCTCCTACTATGTGTTATGCATGTATGTTTTCATGAGTAGGAGAATGTATTCCCGGTACTGCTCAATGCTCTGATTAAGAGTGCAGATGGTCCATGGTTGATATAACGGGGCGAAACTCAACATTGCCTGTGATTGGTTCTATATTATCAGGACAACAGAAGGCTTTATTATACTTTTTTCAAAAGAATTTCCAGGTTAGGTTAATTAAATTTAATAGGACGTAAATTTGCGACTATTATACAAATACTGTGAATTTTAAGTCATATTGTTCCCGTGGCGTGGAGCTTAGGTAAAAGCAGTGCAAACAAAATTTTAAAAGATAAATAAAATAAGCATTCGCAAAATTTATCGGAGATCAATTAAAAGTAAGAGCTCCGTGGTCTAATATGTTTCACGCTTGCTTCTCATACAGGTTGCTTGATTTTAATGTAAAGCTCCGAAATTTGTCAGTATCGTCCGCCTCTGCACACAATCGGTACCGGCCTCTCCCCCCCGCCGCAGATCCGCCCCGCGGCTCAATATCGCTTACTCACACTCACTCACAATATCGAATAAACGATACCGTACCGAAATCATACCGAGTCGGTAAGGAAGGGGCCTTTTACTGAATCCACATTGTATTCTTCCGCAGGGCGCCATAGGATCGTTATCATGGCGGACCGCCCCATTAGCGGCGGAATTACTGCGTAAGTTCGAGGCGGCACGCTACATACAACATCCCTACCAAAACGTGCGCGAGAGTATTGGCAGGTAAGCCTTCAATTCCTCTATAAGGGGGTTATAGCGCTTGCACCTGGCCCACTTGAGCGGGGCCTCTTTGCAAATCCCCTTCGCCTGCACATCTAATTCAGCCATCCCAACTCCTGCACCAGCTGGAGTAGGAGGCCTGGGTGTTCTAGGAGCTGTGTTGTTGTGTCTCCTTTGCATAGGGTGCCGTCTGTTGGTTCTGTAATTTTCAAGTGTTTATTTAGTGTACAATGGCCTGTTATTAGGCTTGTTAGTATTTTTATTTTACTGCGTGGCAGTCTCATTCGGCTGGTATGCCTATTTGAATCTTTTTTACTTATTTGGCCATTACCCATGCGAGCCCCTGCACTGCACGCCGGTGTAAGAACGAGCGTATTTACTTGTGGAGGAGCGCGTTGTGTTATCGTAGTATATATCTGCGAGCCTGGTGTCCGGATGCACATACTGCTGCTAAACAAAGTGCCGCGTAAATATCATACTGGCGCTGTCATTTCCCGATCGAGAGACAGTGGTAGATTGACTGAGAGTGACCTTCAGACTTAAGAGTCCTCGGTTGTGCAACTGGTACTGAAAAATGCCATAAAGATCTATAATTTCAAAAGCTTCTTACGAAAATGAGGCTTGTCTGTCCGTGGCACTCTTGCGCTTAAACGGGTGGTAGTATTTTTAATGCGTTTTGTTTTAGAGACTTCGCTGCGATAGTTCTTGGATATATTTTATTAAAATCGGTGCTGCTGTTCAAAGCGATATGCTAAATATGAAACAAGTGAACCATTTTTTTTCCCGTAAGGTTTTAATTCATGTGTCATGGGTGTTTTAAATTTTAAATGTAATGTAGCTATTTCGATTGCAATACCAATGGGTTCCCCAAACCAAACTGACCCAGTTATGGCTCCGAATGATATTGAACCGAGTTTCATAATATAAATAACAGATTGCTTCCCCTGCCCACAGTATTCTAATGACAATCTTCGACACGGAGCTAGTATTCCCGGGAGGGGACCTTGGAGCGGCTCCGTGTATCGGAGACTTCATCGCGTCCGTCAAACCGAAGTTTGCTGCTTTATACGATGAACATGGCGAAATCGGTATGTTAATGTCTTATCTTAATTCAACAGTCCTTATTGCTTGCTAGCTGGGGCCAGCTAGACCATGCTGCTCTGGTGACAAAAACATACAAACCGTTTGTACCATACTGTTTGTACGTAACGTACACCCCAGAATAGGGTTAAATACAAATTCAAAAATATATTTATTTCAGTAGTATGTGGTGAAATAGACGTAAATTCGAACGAACTTATGTACCACCGTAACTCCTAAATTATTGGGTCAATTTTGATGAATGTGGCGTCATTCGTATCTGTATTATAATCCGTATTATTTGACTTCGTAGTCGTGTTAATTTAATATATTTTTAAACCCAGTCAAAAAAGAGGGGTGTTATAAGTTTGAAACGCCTCTGTCTGTGTGTCTGTCTGCCTGTCGGTGACACTGTAGCGCTCAAACGGGTGGACGAATTTTAATATGGATTTTTCGTAGTTGGTAGACTTCACTGCAGTGGTTATTGGATATGATTTGTTAAAATCTGTTCATTAGTTCTAAAGTAATGTGTCGGGGGATTTTCAATGTTTTTAAATTTAAAGTTATTACCGAAACCTTTATCCCACAGTGATAAAAACCGACTCGTCAATGGTGGGCGGGGCTAGCGTAGCGCGCGACACGTCTCCGTCCGCGACGCCCAAACCCGTGCTGGGGCGCGGCGAGCCGCTGCTGTGTGTGGCGACCGCGCACCTGCAGTCCGGGGCGGGCCCGGCGGACGACGCGCCCACGCAAGGTGAACTGTTCATGCGATAAGAAGGCCGAGCTATTTGATATAAACCTGATATAGAGCCGAGTCAAGCTTTACGAATACCCCACCCCACCCCCTCCACCTGACATATATTTGAAGTTGCAAGGAAAGCTCTGCGATGCAAAGTTCTTCAAAGCTCTGGTTTCCTCCAAAAAGCGGCAGCGATATTGAGCGGATGTAATGCAGCGGTGATGGACGTCATTAGAACGTTATCTATGTAAACCAAATGGCGCGGATTCCTAGAGAGCGGTATTTGATACAGTAACGTCAAAAAGCGGTGCCGTCATTTGCATGACTGTCCTCATGACGGTGTTGATGAGTCTCGGAACGTTTTTGTTCATTAGCGGTGTCGCATTATTTTAAAATGATACGCTGACCGCTAACACGTACTTGGTGGTCGGTGTTTTTCTCCGTAAAAATACAGCAGTCAGTCTCGAATATTCCGCGTATCGTCGGCCGATTTTTTCGGCCACCATATAACGTCCGCACAGTGTCGTCACCGCTTTTGCAGGAAACCAGAGCACAACCGCCAGATAAATGCGAGGCCGCAGGCCGAACCAAACAACACGACTACAAACCATGTCTGACAGATGTGCGAGGTCCTAGGGCCAGTCAGGGGCTGACAGGGTGTCGTAAATACACACAATTTCATACATCTTTCTCGTATTTAATTAACACGCTTGTGGTAGGTTAGTCGCAACTCGGGCTTAAACATAAATTAAACGTCCGAATGTTCCAACAATCACTTTTAATTTGCACGAACACGGTACAAAGATAGAAGGGGAAGTTTATAATTTTGCTATAGAATACCCGAAAGCACAGAGGAGAAAGTCTCAAGCAGTACGAGCACAAAGCACAATAATTAAATGATAATATGAGCGCAAGCGTATAGCGGGAGCGAGTACGATAATTTGCATCGAGCGACGTGCGCACAGCGGCGAGGCGTTATGAGTACTGGCGCGGGCGCCGGGCCCGCCATCGGCCGCCGCCGTCGTCCACGCAGATAACGGGATTCTCGCATCGCCGCATCTAATATGAAAATAGGTTTGCTTGTCCGCTTGTACAAAATGTTAATTTAAATATTAAGTTTAGTTATTCAGCTAGTTATTAATGTTACATATTTGAGTGCACGTTGTAAATACCTAATTATAGATTTGGTTATATAATAATACGTTTTTAGAATTAAGTTTAGTTTTATGTTTTATATTAAGTTAAAAATAATTTTATATTTAATCAATTAAACTTATTTAATAATTATTACACTACACGCTCTTTCCAGGCGACACAGAACCAACAGAGAGGGACGGCGAGTGCGTGGCCATCGCCGGCAGGGCTGAGAAACATCTCGCGGACCGGCTGGACGCCGCGCTGACACTGGCCGGTGACAGCCCTGCGCCGGGCCCGAAGGAGCATGCTAGGGCTATCAACCTGATTACCACTGGTAAGGTATTCAATTTGCTTGTGTAGTTTCTCATTCGATTCATATATCGAGTTATTTGATTAGAGAAGGCGTCTGGAGAAAGACAACTGTCATACAAGGTATTGCACAGTAACTGGCCTTGACCCATGCAAAGTGATATAGTAAGTGGTGTGATTGACAATACATTAAAAGTACAATACAAAAATGTACCTACTTTTTTAGTTGCGACGCCTTCTCTTTTATACTACGTAGATAGAATAACTTATCTATGTGTTGCACTATAGTGCATACGGGTTAGCATCGCGTAGTTACGTGCAACGTTCGAAATTACTGTGGTAGCGGCCGCCGATCGTTACCAAGGTTACCGACCTTCACCATGGGTACCATGTATGATTCGGTTCGCAGCAGCAATCGGGTCAATGAACACTATCGCGTTGTGTACACTAATAGTCCGTAATAATAATCAATTTCAGAAAATTCGTACCATCCTGCTCATTGCCCTGGGTAGTGCCAACGAGCAGCAACCCAACAGTAAAATTGATTGAATGATTATCTGACAGTGCTCCGCGGCACCATGGGCGTGACCGTGCGCGGCGTGCGCGGCGCCACGGCCGCCCAGTACGGCGCCGTGCGGGTGGCGTGCGCACTCGCCGCGCGGGGCTCGCCGCAGCCGCACGACGAACTGAGCCGCGCGGCCGACGGGTTCCTAGCGAGCTTGGCGATGGCGCAGCATACGGAGGAGGTAGGCGGCTTACAGCTTATAACTAATCGTGTCTGTTTTAGCTTCAGTATTATGCAGACAGGTTGAAAACAAACGTGAGACGAAATAAAAGGTTTGTCACTGCATGCTCAGTTAATCTCTATCTATTTGATTGGGCACCTAGCTTATATAATAGGTTGGTACGTGTTAGAAATGACGTACATAGACATAGTACATGAAGAGATGGTTCCGCATACCTGTGACGGACGTGGGGGCCGGCAGCCGGAAGGTCTCCTTTTGTAAGGTAATCGGAATCCGTAAGGAGTCCGCATCTAAATATGGTTTACATCTCTTTCCTGATGTGATCTTCATTAATCAGATTAAAATATCGATTGACTGATTGATTAACTCGAGCGCGCGCACCAACCAGCTCCAGAAAGCACCGCTCACGCGCGTGCTGTGCACGCTCAATCGTGCGCTGTGCACGCTCAACCGTGCGCTGTGCACGCTCAACCGTGCGCTGTGCACGCTCAACCGTGCGCTGTGCACGCTCAACCGTGCGCTGTGCACGCTCAACGCCGCGCTGTACACGCTCAACCGCATTAACGAGTCGTTAGTTCTATTCTAGTCTACACTAAGCGAATTTATAAAGAATAGTACTGGAAACTATATGATATAAAAAGGTTAAAATAGGGTGGTATGCATAATTTAGTTATTAATATTTTATGATAGTTTCAAGGTAAAATGCATGTATGTCGAAATCGCTAGGTACATTGACTTTACTTTTGTCTATCTCTAATCAACTATGTGTGTAATGTTTACACATTACTGTGTTGACATTCAATTCTGACATTTTTAATTCTTTTAATTTATGACTTTATATGAATGCATTTGTTATTTTTATTTTCTTTATTCTTTATTGCACAGAAATCTTAATAGTAAGGTAACAAAACATTTTATGAGCAAAGGCGAGCTTATCTCTAAAGAGAGATTTCTACCAGCAAACCTAGGCTTCTTTATTTCTGTTTGTATGCCTAATGGCTGGACGTAAGAACTCTACCCATGTAAAATGTAAGAACTAATCTAAAACTACGATCCACAATAAACGTTCTGATTCATATTTATTTGATAAACTACCCTATCGCATTAGGTCAAGCCTGTAAAGTGAAAAAACTCAAATGACTAGTGTAACCCTTACCGTTTGTTCCGTCTCAGGCCTTCGAGGTAGCGCTGAGCACGATCGAAGACGTCGCCACGTCCCGCTCGTGGTGGGCGCGGCAAGCGTGCGTGCTGTTCGCTCAGCCGCTGCTGTTCTACGCGCTGCCGCTCCTGAGCGCAATGCCTGAGCGCGCTCACCGGGCCGAGCGGTTCGCACTCAAGCTCATGCGCGACTCTAGGCTCGAGGTGAGATACTAATGGTTACAGTGTAATAACACCGAGTGCGTATTCCTTATTGATAGTCTTTACGAATAATAATTGTCGAGCTACACACCGATGACTGAAGCTCCGGATTGGGCTTGTTTATCGCCTACGAAAAAAAAGCTAAGCAATAATTTTAACACTAACACGACTTTAAGTCAACCATATTCTAAAACGCCTCTATTACCCGACTACAGCCGAGCCAAAAGAAGAATTGTGTTTGACCGTTAGTGTGTATTTTTTTATGTAAGTTCCACCAGAATATCGAAACTACTTTCGATAATCAGGATTTGATAAATGTGGTATCGTTAGAAGCGTCTTGATCGTCCACTGGTTATAGCCTATGTTGCACATTAAATCCATTATGGCGCACTCAAGTGGGCATAAAGTACTGGATAGTATTTTATGTGACTGATACATAATAGAGGGCATTAAAACTCGAGAGTGGGTTTACGAAACGAGCCAAAGGCGAGTTTCATAATAATATCACTCGAGAGTTTTAATGCCTAATTATGCACAGTTACATACCCTAGTTTATCTACACACATATCATAAGCTCTCTTTGATGTGTTCAGGAACCACATGTTCGACCGGCATTGTGGTATTGATCATTGCTCTGCACTTGTTTAGCTTGTTTAGTAGTACCAACTTCACAGATAAACTAGGGGCGGCACGCAGGCGGGCATCGGCGTTCGAAATTTATCGTCATAATGTGTCAATATTCAGATTAGAAATGAGTTTTTACCAAGTGGTATAGTACCATTACGCTGGTCGTAATGTCCGGTTTTTGGACGTAGTAAAGAGGGTTTATGATACGTGTGTAGATAACAATAATAATAATACAGTTAAAACAGAACCGGTAAAAATTATTGTTTAAGGGTGTCGTGTTCAAATGAAAGGGCTTAATTAGCACAATCCACAAATATATATTACTAGCTCTTGCTCGCTGCTTTGCTTGCATTTAGTCGAATCCTAACGATGGCTATAGGTTTCATAATCATTAAAGCGCGATGTTTTTGTAGTCGGGTTTTTGTTAATGAACTTATTGTATTGTTTGCAGGTCCGAAAAGCAGCCGCCAAACTCCTAACAGGTCTCATGCACTGCCGCGCGCTGCCCAACGAAGACCGCACCCTCAACTCGCTGATGAAGAGTTGCCGCTCTAAAGACATCGTCGAACGCCACTGCGGCGTCCTGGGACTATGCGCCTACATAGCTTCACGGCCCTACAGCTTGGGACCGAAAATCGGGATCGTCCTAGCAGAGTTGTCGCGACATACGAACGCGCCCGACCCAATACCGGCGTCTATTAGAACGGCTCTAGCCGACTTCCGCAGGACGCACCACGACGACTGGGCGAAACATAGAGATGCACTGACAGAGAGCGAATTAGATCTACTTGCAGATTTGACGTCCCCGCCCTCGTATTGCGCTTAGGCTTGCGAAATTTATGGTGATGGCTCATTTAAACTTGTGGCCGTGTTCAACTTCTTGGACGTTATTGATGCCGTTGTAAAAAGGGAAATAGAAAATACACTGCCTAACAAATATTCAGCTGCCCATTATTACGTAATCGATGTTTTGTAGAATTCACCTAAAATAGTACGAGGCAGTAGAAATATACAGGTAAATCCCAATTATAAATCTCAATTTTCACAATTATGAACTTCATAATGCACTATGATTAACAAATGTATTTTTTAAAACCCTAAGTTCACTTGTTGACAGATGGTATAAATTATGATTTTTTAGGACTGGAGAAAAAATGACAGCGCGAATGCAACCGCTGCTTTCAAGCGTAATTTGTTATATTTTTTTGGTGTCTTAGCCTGGTTTGCGTACTTTATCCGAATTATAAAATAAAAATCCATCGAACCTGTTTAGTTAACTCAAAAATAAAAAAATACATGTCTGATTACTAACATTTTCAATGTTTGTTTACTGCGATAAACATTGCCACCGATGCAGAAATCTGCATGTTTTCTGAGATGAACACCTAAATTTTAGCTTAACAC
The DNA here is from genome assembly GCA_949825045.1 of Argyresthia goedartella. Classification (NCBI taxonomy): domain Eukaryota; kingdom Metazoa; phylum Arthropoda; class Insecta; order Lepidoptera; family Argyresthiidae; genus Argyresthia; species Argyresthia goedartella. Next base: position 16,165,930 of record OX463824.1, on the reverse strand, counting down.
TGTTTTTTATTGGGGCACTGTTTTATTTGGTTTTCTTTACATAATATTTCTCTCAATCCTTAGTCAAGTGGCAAAGTTCACTGTGGTCTATATCAAATTAAAAAAAACAGTTAGATCTGTTTTTTTTCATCCTTATATATGAAGAAAGCGATTTTCAGTGTGTTTATCCAGCCCGACAGCGGAACTTAGAATTTAACTTTCAGATTACTTTTACAGAAATTGGTTTCAAATGTTAAATAATATAAATATAACTATACATGAAACATTTAAAATACCCCCGAAGCATTAATGAAACCTTACGGCTAATATACTGCAAAAACCTTATCAAAAATGGCTAATTAGCTTCTAATAAGCCCCCGAGCGTCAACCATCCTGGCTGCTGCAGCGCCCTCTGATGGTAACGATAAAATTAATAACAAGAACATAACATTTTATCCGGTGCGAAATAGTATTTACACAACTTGTTTCTTTTCACACAACGGCGGCGCCGAACTTATTCAGAAATCGAGCTGGCCAGGGCAAGCCGAATAGAACACATTAATGGAATAAAACAAAAGCCGCTTATGTTGCAAGACGCTGCAATATGGATAGTAAAACTGCAGATTCTATTACAATTTACTTTAATAACATGCTGTTTTAGTAGCCTTGCTTTTTATTGCCTCGCAAGAGGTGAGAAAAGTAGTGTATACTCCTCGGGGTAAAGCTGTTTTAGTCTTGGCCGCGTTTGAACCCCTGACTACACTCGGAACTTAGTCTTAGTTCACACTGCGCTCGGGAGTTGAATCTGAATTGTGATAAACAGATTTTGTGATAACTTCGGGAAACTTTTCTATTGAGCAATAATAATCAAATTACGTTAAACGATCGCGAATTCAAGCTGACACTCATGCATGATCAACAAGCTAGTATAAAGAAACAACTGCTTTGTCTCCTATTTTGCGTAATTTGAGATTTACAAAAGGCTATTGTGGCCTCGTGCGTCGCCTCAAACTCTTTGCCGCGGCCGCGACAATTTTGGCGGCGCTGTACATGAGTAAATATTTTGGGTTCATATTGTAGAAATAGGGTTATTCACTGAATATTTGAATCATTCAAGAAGTTTGGCGGTAGATAAGAATCCTCTTTTTCCATTTTTATGTACTTTTCTGGTGTCGGAGATTAACTAATTTGGGATTGTACTGGACAGTTATACTATAGCTCAATAAATAAAAATAGTAATCTTGGAAATGTGTAACTGGTTGATTAGAATTTTGTGATATAAAAATATTGCCTAAGGTTTATATCTCTCATTAACTATTATGGATGTAATGTATGTACTTTTAGACTTATTACAACTTTATTTTTTGGTTCTGTTTACATTGTACTGTAGAATCTTTGTTTCATTATCAAATATTAGTTTGATGATTGTTAAACATGTGACTGACTTTATGTCAAATGAATCTGCTGGTAAGACATAAAATGGTGATGTAAATACTATGTATAAATAAAGTTATTAATTGTAATCGTTTACTAGATTTAAATAAACAATTGTCAAACAGTGCGTTTTATAATTGTGATACCTATCCATCTGACAGTTACAGAAATATTATTAAGTTTTAAAGCACCATTAAAAGCTAAAGGCGTCAGTTTTAAAAAGTTTATTTGATAAAACATGGCTCTTACTTCTGACGTTACATAATATCCATGACAGTTGACACACCTTGACGTTGCACTCATTAGTGTTTAGTGGGGCTTAATAATTTAAAGATTGTTTCTGTAACTGGCTGTATATCTTCATAAATATCATCAGTTCCTCTCAAGTTGCATATTTAATCTTTTGACCACTGGCCGACAGCTGAAAGTCTTGCCACTGGCGCCACATTGTGTGAATTAGGTTTTGTATAGCATGTCAAACATGTTTGGCATGTGAGTAACACATTTTGTATTTGATGTATGGCAGTCAAAAGGTTAAACAAGTGCAAAATAAGAGATTTGTCAATTTAAATAATGGGTGATAATTTTTTCATTAAATATAAAAATAATCTCATTTCAGTCCACATTAATTTATTTTAAATACCACATTTATAGTGTCTTTACACTCATATTCCTCTCTCACACTTACTGAGAAATACATACAAAAATTTACATACTGCATATAATTATCCTAACATGTATCATACAAAGAAAAAATATTAAATTCTGGAAAATAAATTACCAAAAAAGGTCAATTACAACAATTTAACTTTAGTGTCAGAACTTGAAGGGATGCAAAGATAACAATCATTTGGTGAATAGCTAGAAAACCGTTAGACCTTTATTCATCCATATAAATATAAACCAATATTTCTAATCAATAAGTTAAAATAGAGATGCAATAGGTTAAAATTGCTAATGTTGGCTTGAGATGTTAATGTGTTCACTGGCTTCATTTGCAGTTAGGGTCGAGTCTGCCCAAGCAACTTGGTTTGACAAGTAAGCAAATTCCAAAGGAATAGGTGAGTGCTTTTGACCATTATAGAAGTGAAATTTTTGTGGTTGTTTTTGAGACCAAAGAGGGGTAGTTATGTTTCCCTAACTGTTCGTCGGAAAGAGCATAAAGTGCGCCAAAAGATCACCTTTCACTCCAAAAAATTGTACACAGCATAGCAAATCTTGGTAACATTCACAATGAAAATAACTATACATCTTAACAAAATAATCAGATTATTCACACTTTGCCACTACTATCTCCGTTCATCAACATCTGCAATAAGGAAAAAATATATATATATTTATTATTAGCTAAGATCTTCCACTTCCCAACCAAAAAAAATGTACATAAAGTGATCATTGTTTATCATGGATGTGATGTTACTTTGATAATTATAAAAGCCTAGCAAGTACTAAATACTAATGTTGTAGATACTCACTTTTTCCATCACAGGCTACTATCTTCACTTTATCAACCTTCGCAACTTCTTGTACTTCTCTGAACTCCACATCATTTAACATGAATGTCCATACGTTGTCACAAAATCTACAATAAAATGAGATCATATTAGTCTTCGGTATACTGCCCCACAAAAAGATATGAGCCTCAATTATTAGTAAAAAACCGGTCAAGTGCGAGTCTAAATCGCGCACGAAGGGTTCCGTACCACCGTTCAATGGAAGCGATGGTGTGGAGTAAATAGTTTGGATTTTACACAGCAAAATATTGTTTACAAAGTTATTGGTGTGGTTACTTTCACACTCCATGTACGTAACCAGGTGCATCCATAAGTTTGTATGTGGTATTGAAAGAATTGTTGTATGGGAGCCCCCTTAAATATTTCTTTTATCCTGTTTTTTAGTATTTGTTGTTATAGCGGCAACAGAAATACATAATCTGTGAAAATTTCAACTCTCTAGCTAGCTAGGTTCTTGAGATACAGCCTGGTGACAGACGGACGGACAGCGAAGTCTGAGTAATAGGGTTCCGTTCTTACCCGTTGGGTACGGAACCCTAAAAATGCAGGCATGATGATGCATCTTGTTGTAAAACATGCAATGAAACTGAGTAAAAGTTTTAGTTGCCTCAAATTGTGTAAGGTTGCAATCAAAATCAAAATTTCTAGCATAGCATAGCTTATGTGAATGTTTTTATAAGCACAGCACCCACCTGTAGGTATTTAGTTTGCCTGCTTTAAATGTCAGCCTGGACTTCACTTTATTTCCCAAAGCCGTGTTGATAGACTTGTCGAACTGTAGCAGAACCTTCACAGCCAGCGACGGCGTGATTTGGCCATACTGTAACATGAAAATAAGATGCAGGATTCAAAACAAACTTGTAAAAGAAAATGTTAGTCTAGCAATGGCAAAATATGTGATAAATTATGTACCTGAATCAGCTCGTCAAGGCTTTCCTGGAGAGTGTTTCCGATGGTGGTGTTTCTGTAGAGCTGATACGACATATTGATGCGTTGTATTTTTGGTAAAAAAATTGACGTTATTTCTAGGTAAAACTCGTTCGGGATGAAAAGTGTCGATTAGCGAAGGAAGAAGAAGAATACTTTAAGAAATAAACGTCAAAAAATGGAAAAAAACCTCAATCAAATGTCAGTTTCATTCTATCCCCCGTCAAAATAATGCCGTGTTTGATTCAAATGCAGTTCTAATTCACAGAAAAAGCTATCGAATCGATTCAATCTTTCAGCGCTAATGCAGGAAAAAGAAAGTGTTCTTATAGTTTGTTTTCTTTATAGCACAGTTATTAAGGACTATTTCGGATGCTCCTCCAGGAAAAATAGGGTTCCGTACCCAACGGGTAAGAACGGAACCCTATTACTCAGACTTCGCTGTCCGTCCGTCTGTCACCAGGCTGTATCTCAAGAACCTAGCTAGCTAGAGAGTTGAAATTTTCACAGATTATGTATTTCTGTTGCCGCTATAACAACAAATACTAAAAAACAGGATAAAAGAAATATTTAAGGGGGCTCCCATACAACAATTCTTTCAATACCACATACAAACTTATGGAGGCACCTGGTTACGTACATGGAGTGTGAAAGTAACCGCACCAATAACTTTGTAAACAATATTTTGCTGTGTAAAATCCAAACTATTCACTCCACACCATCATCGCTTCCATTGAACGGTGGTACGGAATCCTTCGCGCGCGATTTAGACTCGCACTTAACCGTTTTTTTTTTGTTATGTTGCCTAAATAATTAATAAAACCACATTTTTTTAGTAATAGACATAATTTATAGCATGTATCAAGTCTAGTAGTAAGTCGGAGGCACGGCCTCCGTGCCTCCGACTTATAAAAACACTCTAGAGCGTAGCCACAAGACTGCCTAGGAAGGTCTGCCTAGTAAGTGGGGTGCCCTGATCCAGATTTTCAGTCAAAAGATAGTCATATTCTGTGTATATTACCAAAAGGGGAACCCCCAACTTAACTAACCGAACCTACCTATCGATTTTGACACAGTTTATTGAATCGAATCAACCAAAAAATCGGTTGGATATGTTTTTGAACGCACTCCTATAGTATCAAAGACTTCAATTAAGTTAAAATTTATAAAACTTTGAAAGCTTAAATCTCAACGTTGGCTCGGAAAAACAATAACACCATTGGAAAGCTGTTAATTTTCTTAATTTAACAGTATATCTCTTATTATCAAATTCGTGCCGCACTATTCTAAAGAATAGCCTAGTTGTGCCCCACGGGCTTTTCAGAATTTCGAACCGCTTGAAAAGGCAGAGTACTACAGCGTGACGCTGCGTTGTACCACACGGGGTTTTCCAGCGCTCACTATGACAATTCATCATCTGAATAGCCCGTGGGGTACAACGCTGCGACCCATGCGTACCAAGCGCGGGCGGTGCAAGGTTACAACTTCTTATCGGTGATTTTGTTTTGATTTAGTTATTGTTAGTGTCGTAACAGAGATGTGCGAAATAATAAACTACCTGTTATTATTCTTGGATGAGGATTTTGAGTTAATCAAAATATTATCTGCCAATACCCACACCAACTGGATAACGAAGAGACGATATTCTTACCCAATGCGATACGTTTTCAGAAAAGATTATGTGTGTCAACACGGACATATTTACAACAACAACCTATAATTTTACTATTTGTAAGTTTCACTTGTTTTTGTTTATATAGCTCTACTTATTTCCTGTACATATTTCTTATCTTTTGAAGGTAAACTACGATAAGTTGGCGCGTAAATGACAGCAAAAATACATATAAGTATCTTACGAACAATCACACAAGGTTCATTTTTGTTATTATCTACATATATCTAGATAGAGATTTGCAATTTCCACATAATGTCCTATTTCGGTTAGGTAGCACCTAATAATTAACTATAGGTAGGTAGGTAGGTAGGTAGGTAAACGAAATTTTAAAAATTGAAGGCCGGGAGACCAATACAAAGCGGTTTTAATAGCCCCTACCAAATCACCATTATTTAAATACCTACCTAACGACATAACATAGCGTCACGCCTTTTCCCGTATATGGGGTGGCAGTGGCACAATTGTGCCCACTTTTAGCCAGTTATTCAATACTCCATTTTGCGGGACAGGGGACTAGCCCATCGCCGCAGCTATCCCCGCAAACGCTCCAATCAAAAAGTCTTAAAAAATTAAGATCTAGTTTCAAATCCAAGATTGGATCAGACATGATATTATTTTCCTTTAACATAACATAACATAGCCTCGAGTAGCTAGATCAGTTCCCCTAACTCGTTTATTCCGCGTAGCAAAATTCCCAGTCGCATTTTCCCCACTCGCGTTTGTTTTTTCCACCATTCGCACGGGTTGACAAACGTTGCTTTCTTTACATTTTATTCCAGTATTTTTTTACAAGAAGCTCTAATCGCCCTTTTTCTTATCATATTTTATTCCAATCTTTTTTTATGAATAATTTTGTTTAAATTTTCCTGGACTTTATTACATGAACTTTTTCTATTAACTACATTTACGTTTTTAGATATGTTTTATTTCACATCTCCGTTATATAGCTTACCCGTTTTATCTCTCACCCCTTACCATTTGATTTAAATCTTTAATAAACGAGACGAGTTTGTAAAAAATGATACGTTTCATTTATTATTCACAACTAATTAACCAATATGTAATTTCTCATTACAATATAATAAATAACTTACGAGTATACCTGTTTAATCTTACACTATAAAACTTTTAGTTATTGATACTTAATTGGACTTCAAAAAGGAAAAAAAAACTATTGGAGTTAAATATATTAAAGAAAGCAACGTTTATCAACTCATGCGAATCGTGAAATATGTGAACGAAAACAAACGTTGGTGGGGAAAAATGCGACTGGGAGTTTTGCTACGCGGAATAAACGAGTTAGGGGCAGTTCCCATAACTCGTTTATTCCGCGTCTATCTATCTAGCTACTCATGAGCGCGTTGTTGTAGTTTTTTAACCAGAAGCTAACTCACCAAAAGCAGGCGCTGTACCCTACGGGCTATTCAGACGATGAATTGTCAATGCGACCACTGAAAACCCTGTGTGGTACAACGCAGCGCCGCGCTGTAGCGCTCTGGCTTTTCAAGAGTTTATACATTCTGAAAAGCCCGTGGGGCACATCGCGGCCCAGCGTTGTATCCCACGGGCTTTTCAGAAGACGCCTCCCGGAAATGTTTAGTTTGTGTTTTTTTTGTAAATTCATAACCTCACTTTTTCCGGCAAAAAGTGACATACGGTCTGTATTTGTATACTTCAGCTAAGTAGGTAGTCAAATCGCGACGAAGGAGAATAGTACATTACTTCAGAGGGAAGAAAGTGACAGTTCCATACCGAGATTATGGCATTTGCATAAATGCATCCATATTTTACAAAAAACACAAAGATAAATACTAAATCAATCGAAGTTTTTGCGAAAATGCGCGGGCTTTTCCTTTTTTTATTCGCCCGTTTCTGGAGTAGGCTAAGATCATAAGGTCATGCAGCCACTTCTTCCGTGATTCCGCGCGTTTTATACAAAAATAAATTCGTTTTTCATTCTCTGTATGCACCAAGGAGGTTGGTAACTGGTAAAAAAAAAACTGTATGTGGCCAGTAACAATTTACTTGAAATTTAATTAGTAGACAGTTAAAGTCTCTTTGCAGTATGACTGCTGACAAATAAAAAAAAAACCGGGTATGTAATGGAATTTCATACATACTTCCCACCCTTGGGTCGGAAGGATTTTCATACAAACTTCCATACCTTGGGATGAAAGGATTTGAAGGGCGGGATAAAGGCGTTTCTTCCCTCTAATTGGTATAATTAGTATGTATTTTCAGAGCAGGTGTGATAAAAATATGTTTTATACTACACCTGCTCGGAAAGTACCTTGATACTTTATCAAATTTACGGTAGAAAGTACGTCATTGCATATCGAACAAATATGCGGGGAGAAAACGCATCTGAGCGGGAGAGAAAAGTGTATGAAAATCCATTTCTTACGTGTTTTTTTTTAAAATTTTGGGTAAGACTGCGCCGGTAACCTAAATATCAAAAGCCAAAAAGTTTTTACAGTGAGTTTTTATCTCCAAGTTCGCAAAATGACACTGGCCACTAGCTGTGTGTTGGATGGTGTCAAACAATTTGAAAAAAGAACATGTGAAAATTGCAGACGCCATTGGCGCCATTTTCAATTTGTGTGTTGTTTGAGGATTCAGTTTTCGTAGAAAGTAAATTTAAATATCAATTTCAATTAGTAAAGATTTAGTTTTTTATTTTCATCGTAGGTGTAGTATAAAGCACTATGTATCACTCGAGAGAAAGTGCGATTCCCGATCTCGGGTGTTTTAAAGCCCACGCCTACGGCTCGGGCTTCAAACGACACCCTCGACGGTAATCGGTCACTTTCTCCTCTCGGTGAACAATGTACTATTAAAAGACGAATTTTAAAATAAAAAGAACGAGCGATTCGTTCAGTGATCTAATGTTGACTGCCTTATTCTAAAATACAACTGCAAGATCCAAGATCCTTATAGACTAAACAACACAATTCCTAGTAAAGACGGGTTGAGGTGCATTAACGCTGACTCTACCGTCTCCATACAGGTCAGACATGGTAACTCCTCCCTCCCTAAGTTCGAAATCTCCTGAAGAAGTATTCCGAGGAGAATGATTTCGACACAAGAAACGGATGAAATGAAAATGTTTATATAAAATAAAAAGTATTAAGGTTAAGGTTATATATAAAACTATAGTCCCTACGATAATGTTCGTTTGCACTGTGTTGTCACTCTCCACTTGATCATTTTTCAGCATATGTGACAACACCTTTAGATCAGCAAGGTCAATCTCTAATTTTTATTGGTTCTACATTTTTGTTGATGTCAATTTTCAGGTTTTCGGGAAATTTCACCAACGGCAACTGCCGACAACCCGAAACTTCGGGTAAACAATTTCAATTCCGTTCAAAGTATGTTTTCTCAAATGGTGGGTTTGCGACGTTGTATTCACAGTTATCATCGATGGTAAGCAGATAGGTACCTAAACGTTGTAATGTAGGATTTAATTTGCACATATTCTTGTAAGATCTATGGCTTGGTATACAGTATCCATCTATTCATCTGGATAGGCTCTTGATATTTTCAACTTCTACTGGGATTATGGTTCATGTAACATTATGGCAATGTCTCATCAAATCGAGTATGCAGGTATCTTCAACGGGTACTATTATTTGTATATCCTTACACAAGTAAGTGTTATCTTCAATGGTGGTACACGGCGTGGCCAATGAGCTAGCTTTCAGGAGACAAGAATATTTTGGTAAGATAATAGGGTACGGTTTGTTTCAGGATCTGTGACAAGTAAGGGAATACTTTTATAGTAAAAGTAAGTTTCTTTCTTAACTAAAGATATTTCTACAACAAATGTGATTTCATGATTTTTAAGGTAAGATTTCAAAACCATAGTAGGTATGTTCAATTTTGATAACATTCTCAGGTGTTGCAGGGAATACAAGTTTATTTGTTCGCTCTATAACCTTAAATATCTCAATAAGTCCATTAGTATTAACCATTGATTGATGTTATATTCCTATTCTACTAAATTCCATGATGTTTTCAATCTCATTCAATTTAGAGTGTATTATCTGAAACTTATGTATGAACAAACAAATTGTATCCATGTATTATTTGATGGATATGATTGCTTAAAGCCAGTTCAACAATTTCTGTATTTTCTTTATTTATGGTTGTATTCAATTGAATAAGATTGTTGGATATATTTACAGTAGAGTTTGTGAGTATTCTCATCATTTAATATACCAGAGTTGTTTTTCTCTCTAGAGAGTGTTGACGAGATTTTACTTCCTTGATTAATTTATCATATCTTGCAGCATCAATATGGTCCAAATTTCCTGTTATTACATTAAGTAGATATCCCAGTGGGTTAATGAGTCCTATTTTCTGTCTGATAGTGGAAATCAGCTGAATGTATTTATCCAAGGATAATATTGAGCATATGATTCACCCGTTGTTGAATACTGTCCACACATACTAGCAAGGTCTTGTTTAAATGAGAGCTAATATATCTATTTAATTATGTATATCTATTCATATTTAAATCTAAATCTTCTCTAAGAAGCCTAACATCCAGCATCTTGAAAACTATCCACTTATCGTAACTAATTAGGGCTGTCCCTTATCTGACCGGAAGAACGCCAGGGTTGTGTTCAATCTATTGAACTTGAAGGCCCTGGGGCCCTGGGTCATTAATGGTTGGGTCAGCAGCAGGACGAACCTGTGGAGGACGTCGGATATCTTTAATGGGTATGTACCTTTGTTTGTCTTGCCTTGGTCTCTACCATCGCTACGTTTCTTGTAATTTTGTCTTTTACGTTTTAGTTATGTTGGGGAGAGGGTATTTATCGTCAACTGTAATTTCATTAAGTCGTCTGTAGTACGACCATTCGGTACTTTTGTTGTCCACTAGCGTCGAGTTGATTGATTCCTGTATGACATTGTCATTTAGTAATTTCTCTAAATGATTTCTAATTTCAGCGGATTCAGTTGGGGGGTAGACGATATGGTTTTACATATGGGATCTTCGTTGACAGTCCTGATTTTGTATTTTACCTGATTAATAAATGTCAGTGGCAGTTGTTCGGTGTAAAAAATGATTTTATTTCGTTCTTCAGAATGCATGTGGTCTAAACGTAGTTTTGATAGATTTTGTTTAAGAATTTCATTATTGTTGTCCTCATCCGTTGAATTTCTGACATATCGAAGAACGGCAATTTTTTGACATACCGTTGTTGATAAATGATCCCTATTAACCTTTCGTGCGCCAAGAAGCTCCGCAACTCGCACCCCCTCGGCTGCCGGGAGTTCACGACCGTAGAAAGCGCGTTCGCGCGTGTGACGAAATTATTAATTTTCGCGAATAGTTTTATGATAATTTATAAATGAGTGATTGTTATCGTAAAACAGATAACTAATGAATGCTTTACAATTTATTTTTATGCTAAAAAGTAGGAAAATCTATTTATTTTAGAAGAAATAAATTGAAACTTCAACCAACCTACATTTCTTACTCATGTCCTGAACGTAGTTGTTGTCTGTTCCCTACAAAAAATGTACGAACTTATAGTAGAATTTATCAGCTTTCAAATGACAACACATATTGATACCTTGCCCATAGTAAAATCTTACGAAAACGGTAAAAATAGTGTAGATTTCCAAATGATAGTAACATTGGATATTTTGTGCATGTGTGCGTAGATCAGCTATTACTGCTCGTCTGCCTAGGGACGGATCCGGGCGGAGTAAAGAATCGTCGTCTGCCTACGCCCGGATCCGTCCGAGTATATAGAATGTTCACTTTAGGTGAAATAAAGTTGAGACAAACTGTTTCTTTCTGGTTCTTTGTTTTTATTTAATAATTTGTAGTGTTATGCTACTTACATGTCATTCTCTAGGATGTGCAGCTGGAGACTTGCTGAGCTGTACAGTCTGATATTTGGTATCACCTTTATTTTCACAGGACCCTGTAACGTTTTAAACCATAAGAACACATTAACAAATCATTTTCGTTTTGTATTTTCACACCATCAGCACTTCTAAATCGATAGCGAAGGGGTTTACCTTTGGTGACCTTGTATTTGGCTTTCTCCAAAACTCTGCAATCTCGGGCTTCGTGCGCGCTGGTGCGCTACCTTTTTATATTCATTGTTACTTCATTACTTCATGGTTTTCTTGTTGTTTACCGTATTACGAGCCTGAAACTAAACTTTGACATTTTTTGATGTCGTTGTTTATCTGGTTGTCATGGCAATGTCCATTCAAACTCGTTAGCGGTCTGATATTTTTGCTTCAATACTTTTACAAAAATACTTTTTCTCTCTTGGCCACTCACAAAAATTACGTTTAATTTAAATAATTTTTAGAACTCTCCAAAAAGGGTATAAAAGCGGAACATTTCTGAAATTCTGGAGTCTCACGTCAGCTTCTGAACGAGAAGAACCACCTAAAGGCCTTATCCCGGGGTCGCACTACCCCGGGATCCTGCAAGCCGTTCCTACAAACACGATCCTGCAAGCCGTTCCTACAAACACGATCCTGCGAGCCGTTCATACAAACGGGATCCTGCGAGCCGTTCCTACAACGGGATCCTGCGAGCCATTCCTACAACGTGATCCTGCGAGCCGTGCCTACGACGCGATCCTGCGAGCCGTTCCTACAACGGGATCCTGCGAGCCAAATCAAAAAATCAAATCAAAAATCACTTATTTCCATAGGATGTTGTTACATCACTTTAGATCCGTCATTACATTTTTTTGGGTGAGTTCACTAAAACACAATGGTGGAATCTGTGGAGAAGAGCTCACCGAAGAAACTCCACAGTCGTCGCATCTTTTGCGTTTCCTTTTTTAAATAAAATATTGTCAAATTACAAAATGAATGCTAATTATATATCGAAACAGCCTGTTACTCAAACAATCTATTCCCATGGACATCTGTCCTCTAAGTAATCAGATATCCTATAGTAACCTTTTTTATACAATTTCTGTTTTATTATTAATTTAAACTTGTCTAAAGGTAAGTTTTTAATATCAGTAGGGACCTTATTGTAATAGCGTATACAATTGCCTTTAAAAGAATTACTAATTTTATGTAGTCGGCTTACATAAGCAACCAACTTGTCTTTATTTCTAGTATTAAAATTGTGTATATCTCTGTACTTCTGAAAATTAGTTATATTTCTTTTTACATACACAAGATTGTCATAGATATATTGAGACACAAATGTCAGAATATTGATTTCTTTAAACTTTTCCCTCAGTGACACTCTAGGCCCTAATCTATAAATTGCACGAACAGCCCGTTTCTGCAGAATAAATATAATATTAGCATTCGCAGCGTGACCCCACAGTAAAATACCATAGGTCATTAGACTATGAAAGTAACTAAAGTAGACTAGTCTAGCGGTGTCTACGTCGGTAAGTGCTCTAATTTTTTTAACTGCGAACGCTGCCGAACTCAGTCTGTTCGACAATTTATTTATATGAGGATCCCATTGTAGTTTGGCGTCTAAAGTAGCCGTAACTACAAGTACGCCCGCTACCGTTCCTACAACGACGATTTCAACAAAATCTACAACAACAAATACACCTGCATCCTGGTCATCACCCCACCGGTCTTCTACTCTCCGTGTCCTCCGCTTCCTTTTTTTTTACTTAACCTGTGTTTTATAAAAAACCTGTTCTCATCTCATCCATCCTCATCTTCGTATCATTTTTCTATAGTCTTCACTGTAAATAACTAATAAACTGTCACTACTAAATTTTATCCTGGTTGTTTTCTGGTTAGGTTCGTATCGTTACATGACAAATTATATGAAAAAGGCATTGCAAAAATGGTTTTTATGATAAATAAGTAAAACCAATATCTTACTGGATTTTTTTATTACACATATTACATACCTGCACACAAAAAAAAACATATATAGGAGGTTGAAAATATTTATCCGAATGAAGCCTAGATATTTTTGCCACGAAATCTCACAATTTAATTACAGAAAAAAATGTTCTTTGGTAAAATGTCGTAAATAGTAGGCTTTCTGACATTCTGGTGTACCTTCACGAAAAATTTACATCAAGGATGTTTTAACTTTAGGTATCCCAGAAAGGTTCGCACACGTATTTACGTGTCGGTTTTTGTGGCTATCGGGACCGGCACAAGGACTCCATCCGGCTTTCACTATACAAGAAGAATAAAGGATAAAAAGAATACCGGCGGAATAAAATAATTCTGTAGATTATGGTTTGAAGATAGGTTATATTATATAAGAATCTTACGAACGGGAGGTAGTATACAAAAATATCAAATAAGTATCATATTGACGTTGACTAAGTCATTTGTATGACGTTAAAGAATCTTACGAACGGGCGGTAGTTTACAAAAAAATCAAATAATTATCATATTGACGTTGACTAAGTAATCTGTATGATGTTAAAGAATCTTATGTCTAGAAATCAAACTATACCTACAATTCAAGATGCATACATACAAGATACATTCATACAAGATACATTCATCCAAGCCATACATACAACCATACAAGAAGCTTTCATACAATTTCAAGAAAATCATACATCATACAATGCAAACATGAACTAGGCACCCTATACAAATCAAGATGAAAAGACGACGGCGTCGCGCTGTACCAGTGCATCGTTCATTACCTCGCGAGCTACGCAAGCGCACGCGCACGTGTTCCATACATTATTTCGAATAATCATCATACAAGCAAAATCATACAGTTTTTCATACAATCGTAAGTGCATCAAGAAGCTTCTAAACGCCATAGTTTACATGGTCCTTCGAGCCGGATTTCAAGAAGATCCAAAAACATCCAATAAATCAGCCGTATACCTAAACAGGAGTGGAAACAAGAGACAAGGTGTTGCATTCGAGAGAGTCGAAACTGCCAAAAGATACAAATTATGCCTAAATTGTTTAAGACCAGGTCATCAAGCTCGTGTGTGTCGTTTAGGACCGTGCAAGAAATGTCCTCGCTATACAAAACACAATACATTAATTCATGAGGATACATACAAAGACAGAAATACAAATACACAAAGATATACAAATGCCTATGGAGATACAAACACACAGAGATACACAAATACATACGGTGATACAAATACACATAGATACACAAATACATACGGTGATACAAATACACAGAGATACAAAAATACATACGGTGATACAAATGCACAAAGATATACAAATACATACGGTCACATGAATGGACAAGGACATACAGATACAAATGAACAAGATTATACAAATACAGGTGAAATTGCAAATACACAAGAATATACAAATACAAATATACAACGAAACAATCCACATACATCAAATCAAACACAGAATCATACATCACTCTCAGTCCAGAATACGGCAGAGCAAGTGCTACTATCCACAGCACTCATATACATCATAGATAAAGATAACCAGCGGCACGAAGCTAGAGCAATACTTGATTCAGGAAGTCAAGCTTCATTCATGACAGAAGCACTCATGAAAAAACTTAAACTCAAAGCGACTAGCATACAATCTTCCGTCACAGGAATCAACCAATCAACCACGAAAATATCCAAACGTTGCAATACATCTATAGAGTCAAGGATAAATCCATACAAGGTCAATATGTCATTCCTGATTCTACCCAGCATTGCGACCATAGGAAACAGTACAACAAACATAGATAAACTAAACATACCAAAACACATTACTTTGGCTGACCCCGAATTCAACCATCCGCCAAGAATCGATATTCTTCTTGGCGCAGACATTTTCTGGGAAATCCTGGATCAAGGACAGGTGCGTCTAGGTACACGTAGTCCTATCCTACAACAAACCAAATTCGGATACGTGGTATCGGGGCCCACCGGTGGTCACACACAAAACGTAACATGCAATTTTATACAACAAGACAATATACAAGAAACACTATCCAAATTCTGGACTCTTGAGGAGGTACCCGAACAATCAAAACACATCTATTCAAAGGAAGAAATACAATGTGAAGAAAACTTTAAACAGACATTTACAAGAATGCCCGACGGTAGATTTTCTGTCGAAATACCTCTCAAGAAACCAGAATCTGAACTTGGAGATTCGTTCCAAAGAGCAAAACAATGTTATATGTCGCTAGAACGACGATTGGCTTGCCAGCCACTGTTAAAACAAATGTACACAGATTTTATGATAGAATACGAAACATTAGGCCACATGACAAAATTAAACTTAAATACATACACTGATCACAACAACAAAGTACCGTTCTATTTGCCGCACCATGGAGTTTTAAAGGAAAGTAGTGAGACCACAAAGCTACGTGTTGTTTTTAATGCCAGTGCATCAACGAGCAGCGGAGTGTCATCAAATGACATTCAGATGGTCGGTCCAACTATCCAAAGCGATTTGTTGTCTCTTTTACTCAGATTTAGGCATCATCGTTATGTACTAACAGGCGACATCGAGAAAATGTACCGGCAGGTACTTATACACCCAAACCAACGGCACTTACAACAAATACTTTGGCGAGCTAATCCAAATGAAGATTTACACACTTACCAATTAAACACAGTGACATATGGAACTTCGTCAGCTCCTTATTTGGCGATTCGATGTTTGAAACAATTAGCTGATGAATGCAAAGATGAAACTATAACGAAGATAATCAACGAAGACATGTATGTTGATGACCTCTTAACTGGTAGTCAAACAATCGAACAATTGATCAAGATTAAACATGCCGTCACACAAGTTTTATCTTCCGGTGGTTTTCCACTTAGAAAGTTTCGATCAAATGTTCGGGATATTCTCACTCAAAACCATTCAACACTTCCAACTCAAAATCTTAATTTAACCGAACAAAATTCCTCGAATACACTGGGGTTAGGATGGTCACCCGACCCAGACAATTTATATTTCACAATCAATCTACAATTAAACACGGTATACACCAAACGATCTATTCTATCCACTATCGGACAGATATTCGATCCATTAGGTTTACTAAGTGTTTGTGTAATTCAGGCGAAAATTATTTTACAAAAACTTTGGTTATTAAAATTATCATGGGATGAGACACTTCCCCACGACGTAATCACTATTTGGCGAAAATTCATTACAGATTTGCCCAAACTAAATCAAATTAAAATTCCTCGTCGCGTTGTCTGTGACAATCCGAGTGTGATTGAATTGCACACTTTTGCTGATTCGTCACAAGATGCGTATGGCGCATGCTTGTATGTTAGGTCAGTATCTAACGACACTGTTTCAGTGCAATTGCTATGCGCAAAAAGTAGGGTAGCGCCGTTGAAGCCGACGACTATACCGCGTCTGGAGTTGTGCGGAACCCTCATCGCAGCGCGATTAACTGACAAAGTGGTTAGAGCGTTTAGATTACCCATAGATAGATGTTTTTTGTGGACCGATTCCACGATAGTATTAGGATGGTTAAAAACTTCCCCTCACAAATTAAAACAATTCGTTAGAAATAGAGTATCTGAAATTCAAGAACTAACTGAAAAATACACATGGCGTCACGTGCCTACTTTAGAAAACCCAGCCGATCTCTTATCTAGAGGTGTGAATATATCCGACATTGAAAATTCGAAAAGGTGGTGGACCGGACCAGATTTTTTAAAACTTACACAAGAATTTTGGCCTAATTTCAATCAGAATATAATTCCAAATGATATTCCAGAAACAATTTCGAATGTTGCAACCAATATATTAAATACCCACACATTCAATTTTGACGCATTTTCCAAATTATTAACAATGAAACGATCATTCGCTTGCGTGTTGCGTTTTTTGAACAATTGTAAAAAGAATACCAACAAAAAATATGGTCCATACAACGTTGAGGAGTTAGAAACAGCATTTACACAGTTGCTCAAATGGTCTCAGATGGAGTCATTTGAAGAATACAATTTATTTATACAAAACAAACAGTTACCAAACAAAAACAGACTTTTACACTTATCACCATTCTTAGACAATCATGGCCTTATGAGGGTAGGTGGTAGGTTAAACAATTCAGACTTCGAATTTGAGAAAAAACACCCGATACTTATTTCATGTAAACATCCCATTGCACGACTTATTTTTACCGATAAACATATTCAGTTGATGCACGCAGCACCCCAATTATTGCTGGCTTCTATCAGGGAAGAATTTTGGCCTATCGGGGGGCGAAATATGGCTAAACTTGTCGCACACAAATGTCAAAGATGTACTAGAATGAAAGCACAAACAGTCAGACCTATCATGGGTCAACTACCGGAGCAGCGTCTTAGTGCCGGTTACCCTTTTCAAACGACAGGCGTTGATTATGCTGGCCCAATGCTAGTAGCTGACAGAAAAGGACGTGGTTGCAGACTATCCAAAGTATACGTTGCGGTGTTTGTTTGTTTCACGACAAAGGCCATTCATCTAGAGCTGGTTACAGAGTTAACAAAGGAAGCCTATATAGCTGCGTTGCGCAGATTCATCGCACGCAGATCTAAGCCCACCGCCATTTTCTCTGACAACGGAACCCAATTCGTAGGAGCAAAAAACGAAATACAAAGATTCTTTAAACAAAATGCATCCCCGTTAGCAGAAACAATGGCGAATGAAAATATACAATTCAAGTTTATTCCTGCCTACGCTCCGCATTTTGGCGGACTGTGGGAGGCAGGAGTCAAATCATTCAAATATCATCTAAACAGAGTCTTATCCAATTCACACTTAACATTTGAAGAACTATACACTACATTAGTCCAAATTGAAGCAATTCTCAATTCAAGGCCGCTCTCCCCACTTTCTGCTGATCCTAGTGATCTCATCCCATTAACTCCCGGTCACTTCTTGGTCGGACGATCCCTCACTGCTTTGCCGAGTCCGCCGTTACTCCTTAGGAATGAGAACAGGCTGCAACGATGGGAAAGAGTCGAACAGTTACGCCAGCACTTCTGGAGCAGATGGCATAAGGAATACGTCGCCGAACTCCAACAGAAGACAAAATGGAAATCTTCCTATGGACGTCTAGAAAAGGACATATTGGTATTAATAAAGGATGATACATTACCTCCCATGAAATGGAGTCTTGGTCGCGTCGTTGACGTACATCCAGGCAGCGACGGAGTTAACAGAGTAGCAGATATACAAACTTCAAAAGGAATTATAAGAAGAGCATTTAACAAGATATGTCCTTTACCAATGGGAGAAGAGAAGCTTGATGTTGAAAGCCAAGCATTCAACGCGGCGGGACATGTCTAGAAATCAAACTATACCTACAATTCAAGATGCATACATACAAGATACATTCATACAAGATACATTCATCCAAGCCATACATACAACCATACAAGAAGCTTTCATACAATTTCAAGAAAATCATACATCATACAATGCAAACATGAACTAGGCACCCTATACAAATCAAGATGAAAAGACGACGGCGTCGCGCTGTACCAGTGCATCGTTCATTACCTCGCGAGCTACGCAAGCGCACGCGCACGTGTTCCATACATTATTTCGAATAATCATCATACAAGCAAAATCATACAGTTTTTCATACAATCGTAAGTGCATCAAGAAGCTTCTAAACGCCATAGTTTACATCTTACGAACGGGCGGTAGTATAAAAAAAATCAAATAATTATCATATTGACGTTGACTAAGTAATCTGTATGATGTTAAAGAATCTTACGGTCGGGCGGTAGTATACAAAAATATCAAATAAGTATCATATTGTCGTTGAATAAGTAATCTATGATGTTATGGTCAATTTTTTTTTGTGAATTAAATTGAATTGTATATCAGAAATAATTAAATTTTATAAATTTTCAAGTCTATGGAAATCCCTCCAACATTGGCCAATGCAGAGGAATACCTTGCACGGACTGCACCGGACATTCGTTTTTGTTTCCTTACGCAGGGCCAAGCATCTGGAATAGCGCCCCCTTTGGAATTTGTCATGTTTTTTAGTTGTTCTTTCGCCAGATACAATCCTGTGATCGGGACAGTGATCGAGTTCTTTATTTAACCGAACACAGGGTGTGTTTTGTGATCTTTGTTGTCGAGGAGTGACGTCTGAGCCATATGTAAGCGCCAGTTCTTCAGCTAGTTTGTATCTAAATTGTCTGTGCGACATTTTACGCCTTTGGCCAATGTTGGAGGTATATATGATGTATGCATTCAATATTGTTATGTTCAATAGGCGTCGAAAAACTTTTATGTACCATTTGATACCCCTTTTCCTCTCCATCAAATACATTGATAATTTTTGATCTTTTAGATCTACACCCCCCATAAACTTGTCTTCGACTACCACAGGTTTCATGAGGGGTTGCCCCGCTCGACGACCCTCAACAACATCGGCGTTGTGGTAAGTCGACACTGAGGTGACCAGTTAAAAATTACGTAATAAACCAAACTAATTGTATTAAGCCTACTCGAATCCCCAAGGTCGTTCTCTCCAGAACCACTTGATCCGCAACTATCAGGGATCCGTCCGGCATCCTCTGAACTCCAAGGCCCATAATTAACGGCGTTGGTAAAGGTATAGAAGGATCCATTGTCCTCACTGTAAGACAAAACAATTTAATTTTGAAAATCATGACCAAAAAGAAAGTTCGAAGACAAAGTTATTCGGCACTAGAACCAGTCGCCCAAACGAATCTCATGGCAATCGCTATAGCGAGGACCGGTTTGTAGACAGCTCGGCACGTCTCGGCACCGCTCACCGCCATTGCCTAGCCAAATCCAGAATTTAGCGCTCTCGCGAGCAATTGTTATGCGATTAGTTTGTGGCTATGCAACAAAACAAGTGCGAAAAGTAGTTATGGCAATCGACACGAGACTGAATTATTTATTATTTTATATTTTTTCGCGATTTATATTTTATTGTATAGAAATATATAAAGTTTAAATAATAAATATATACGTATATTATTTTTTCGAAAAAGTGATTAAAAAAAGTTATGATTTTTTTTCGGAATAAGTCACTTGACACGCACTTGACCGATTTCATATAATCCTAAACTTGAACCTAAAGAGTTTGCATCCTCCTTTCGTCCAGTTGATATTGTAATCTAAATGACCTACGAGACCTGTATGGACAGGCATAAAACCTACTTCATAATTTCTTTATTGCACAGCAAAAACAGATATACAGAAAAAGTAAATAAAAGTAGTGCACAAAGGCGAGCTACTTACTGAGCTTGGATGATGTAAAAGCACATTTTTATAATAATCCATTCGAGAACAATTTATATAAAGCTCCTGTAAACCATCATTGAATACTACTTGTTGAAAATTGGTTTTTACGACAAACTAACCTCACTATCCTAAAAATACTTATTATCGCTTGTAATGACAATGAAATTGTCTACAAAATGACATAACTTACTCAATAGTCGGGAAATAATATCACTTCACAATGCGAAAGAATAAACTTGCCAAACGGCTACATTTCTGTCGAGGTTTTGCCACAACATTTTTCCAAAACAGCATTTTTCGAAAACTATGCTAAGTTTACGTATTCTATTTGCACAGGTAGCTTCTATATTTAGTAAAGAACAATAAAACAAAAGGTTTACTTCCATTTTCTCTGCTAAATCGAGCAAAAAACACTTTTCCTTTGTGCGGTTCTCAATTTTCACTGCCAATCCGCGCGCACAAACAATGACGTTCGTTGACAGCTCAAAAATGAATGAAGTTTATGGATTTACGACTGAGTGAAGGTTTTATTGGCTTCCTTGGTTCGTTCAGATTCATGAGAAAAGAATTGTATACTCTAAGTCGTAGCTATAAATCCCAAATAAAACTAGACCCAATACCTCTCGGACGGATCCGTCCTTAAGCATCCGAGGGGGGTCGGACGGATCCGGCCTTAGGCGTCCCAAGGGACAAAACATCAGATGTGATGTGATATTCTCTGGCACCTTGGTTGTAAGTTGGCTTAATTCGGCTCCTAATGTAGCACCCTAAAATCATACCAACTGACAGATTTCAATTACTGACATATCGAAGTGGTCGATTTATGGTCTTGATGATACAGAGCATCATGTCTGACATATATGTTGTAGGTTGGCACAATTTGGCTCCAAATGAAGCGGTCTTAAATGATACCACCTGAGAGATTTTCATTTGACATATCGAAGAACGGCTATTCTTTGACATATCGTGGTTGATTTATGATCCCTTTTATACAAAACATCAGGTGTGATGTGACATTTTCTGGCATCTCCGTTGTAAGTTGGTAGTATTCGGATCCAAAGTAGCAGCCAAAATTCATAACCTGACAGATTTTAATTTCTGACATGTCGAAGAACGTCTATTCTTTGACATACCGTGGTTGATATGTCAAAGAATAGACGTTCGCGTTGTTCGCTATAATAAAAACATCAGGTCTGATGTGACATTATCTCGCATCTAGGTTGTAAGTTATTAGCAGTATTCTACTCCAAAGATATTAGCCTAAAATCATACCACCTGACCGATTTTAATTAATGACATATCAAAGAACGGCTATTCTTTGAAATATCGTGGTTGATTTAAGGTCTTCTTGATACAGAGCATTATATCTGAAATATCATTATCTGGCATCTTTGTTGTATGTCTGCTCTGCACAATTCGGCTCCAAAAGAAGCAGCCTAAAATTATACAACCTGACAGATTTTAATTTGACATATCAAGGAACAGCTATTCTTCGGTAATAATAATAATAATGTTGATTGTGGCACAAAAAGGTATACATTAGTAAGTAAATAACATTAATTAACAATGTGTATGTGAGTGCGCTTACTTAGACTTATTTATAAATTAGTATCTTCTATCACCTAAACTAGGACCGAAGTCCTGTATCTTAGCTCTGCCTTTTCCTTGAAATTTTATCATCGTAATGGTAAGACAGGCTACAGGTTGCTTTTTCTATCCCATTGATATATCGTGGTTGATTAATGATTCCTAAAATACAAAACATCAGGTTTGATGTGATATTATCTGGCACCTCGGTTGTAAGTTGGCAGTATTCGGCTCCAAAGGTAGCAGCTTAAAATCATACCACCTGACAGATTTAAATTTCTGACATATCGAAGAACAGCTGTTCTTTGATATATCGTGGTTGAACTATGTATTTATGACACAGAGCATCATGATTAATATGTTATTATATGGCATCTTGTTTGTACGTTGACACAATTTGGCTCCAAATGCTAGCAGCCTTAAATCCTTTCACCTGACAGATTTTAATTTCTGACAGATCGAAGAACGTCCATTCTTTGATTTATCATGTGTTATATGTCAATATCTGGCATCTTGGTTGTAAGTTGGTAGTATTTGGCTCCAAATGCAGTAGCCTAAAGTGATACCACCTGACAGATTTCAATTTCAGACATATCGAGAAACAGCTATTATTGGATCTCGTGGTTGATTATTGATCCCTTTGATACAAAACATGTAATAAAAAATATATTTAAAAAAATAAGTATTTTTTTTGGAACCTTCCAAGTGCTAGTTCAGCTCGCACTTGACGGTTTTATAAATATACGGTATCTATCAAGGCATTAGGCTGGATTTAAAGGCCTTAAATTTAGAACTTCTTAATTTGGTCGGGTTATCTTCGGCTGCTAACTTCACTCCGGTCACTAGCTCCGCCCAATCTGAGCTCATAATGACGGCCTCTTTCTCCGTTGAATGTCGCCACGTTGTTTTGGGGCGACCTTTCTTCCGTTTCCCCTTTGTGCACCATTTGAGGGCATTTTTCGACAGGTTTTTCTCAGGTCTCCTCATCACGTGGGCAAGCCATCGCTACTTCCTGGTGATCACCTCCGTCTCCAACGGCTTCTGGTACGTGAGTCTCCACATTCCGCATGTGTGATTGTTTTTTGCCAGAATATTCTCAATATTTGTCTCAAGCATTTATTGACAAATACCTACCTTGCCCGGGATATCAAATTTTCTTTATTAAATAGTGATATATAATAATAATAATATTTATTCAAGGGAAAAAATGATTACAGCAAGGTAACTTATAAATGGTGGTGTCTGCTGCCATAGCTAGGCTACTAAATAACCTGTATTTATTAGTATTGTAGGTAATAATGGATCTGTTTGTGAGGGATAAGTTTCCTAGATTGTTAATGAAGATGAGGAAGAGCGTAGGTCCCAAACTACTACCCTGAGGTACTCCGTAGCAGATCTCCAACTCCTCGTACAGATATGATCCAATTCTTACGGCCTGGCTTCGTCCTGTAAGGTAGGAGCGTTGGACGCCTCTGACTACTATTTAAGAGAGTTTTGAAAGAAGAGTGGAGATAGGTACTGTGTCAAAGGCTTTCGCCAAGTCGCCAATATAACAATTGTTCTTTTGTTTTTGTTGAATTGATGGGGGGAGAGAGTTTATTATTTTCGAGGTAACTTATAAATATTTTAGTTACCAGGTGTTCTAGAATTTTGGAGAGTGACGGAAGTACAGCATTTGGGCGATAATTATTGGGGCAGGATCTGTGTCCACTCTTGAATTTTGGGTGTATAATATATAAAATAGCGTTTTTAAAAGAAGTGGGGAAGATGCCAAGTTCAAAGCATAGGTTGAAAATGTGGCTGATAATAGGAGCCAGAGGGAGAACATACCTCTTGAGTATAAGAGGCGAGATACCATCCCGGCCGGTAGCTGCATGTGGTTTCAGAGATCGAGTGGATTATACGATTTCATCAGGGTCGGTGTGGAAGAGAGCAAACGAGGATTTATTGGTTGGAAGATATTGCGGAGGAGTGCGCGCAGGCGAGGATGTACTTGTTAAATTGTCTGCTAGGGTTTTTCCAATAGTTACCAAGAAATTCTTGAAATTGTTGCAGGATACTATAAGGGGCATAGAGGGTAACAGTAATTGAGTAGGTGTGGATTTCGATTTGGAAGAATTTGATATTAATTAAATAGTGTCCTAAATGAGTTTTGAATTTGAAATAGCTTTTTGAAGTTGAGATGATTCGAACTGTCTCTTCAGTTTCTTAAGCAATTTAGTACAGAAGTTTCGATAACATATGCTAGTGGTTTTGAAGATGTCGTTATTTGGGTTTTTTTTTCGACTGCCTATGTAGTCTATCTCTGTTACTCATGCAGTGTAAAATCCCGGGTATAATCCAGGGTTTAATAATTCTGTTCTTTTTCAAGGTGGTTCTAATTGTGGTATTTTGAGTTTATTTTTTGATAAGTTGGTGACAAGGGTGTTTGTAGCGGTCTCAGGATTAGATATTGATAGAATTGTGGTGAGATTTAATTTTTCTAAATCTTCATCCAATGTTGTGTAGTTTGTGGTGGCCGAAGTCGTCACGAATATGATCACGAATTGGGTTTGAGTCTAGGACAAAAAGGGTGGGGGGGGGGGGGGGCGGTGATCCGTGGCGTTGGTGTCAAGAATTAGGGTTTGGGAGGGGAGGCGGTATCTCATCATTGTGTGGTCGAGGCAGCTATTGTCTCTTTTAGGTAAATCGTGTGCTGGAGGAAAGCCGAGGAAAGCTATATTGCGATTTTTAATTTGAGGCCAGAAATGTAAAAAAGTATTTTTATATTTTAGTATTTTCCAGTACAAAAAGTATAATATGAACGGTTTTGTTCTAGAAAATGACAGTTGTTTGTTTAAATTTCTGGCCTCAAATAAAAAATAGCAGTTTAGTCGATTTAAGTAGTTAAGGGAGCAGGAGTCCATTGAAGCTATTATTGAAGGTATTATATCGATATTCATATCGCCGCGTAAGAATAATAGGCTTAAAGGGGTTAAGGTGAGGAATTATTTGGTCGAGAGCGTTTAGGAAGGGTTTAATGGTTTTATGTTGCTAGTTGAAGGAGACCGATAGATGCAAATAATAGCAGTGTCGGTACCTAGTTTGATTAGAAGCCCAGAGGCCGCTTCATTCAAGCTCTTCATACGTATGAGGGAGGTCAGATTTAATGTAAACCACTAAACCGTCGTTTTGATTGAGATCTTTACAGGTCTGTAAATCTATATGAGTATAGTTATTCTATAGAGTATAGTTATTAAGCGAGGGAAGTAAAGTATTTGATAGACAGGATAGCCAACATTCTATAAACACCAAAATATCGCAGTCTATTTTTAACCTAGAATACTTTACTATGTATGAAGATTAGTTATTTTTTTATTGATCGGATATTAAGAGACAGGATTTTTATGTTTTTGTTTGTGTCTGGAATAAAATTGTGAGCAACTTCTGATGTTCATGGTATGACGGTTGACACGTTAAATTTTTCTAGGTTATTATTAAACACTGCTTGATCATTAGCCATTGACAAGATAATCTATTACTTCATGCATGGTGTGCGAGTAGGTATTAAGTTTGTTAGTTATAGCGAGGGGATGAACAGAGGTTGAAAGAGGTGGTTGGGATCTTGTGAGTGAATTTAAGGGGTCCCTTTTCTTGGGAGCTGATAAGAGAATTTGTTTAAAAACAAGTTTTTTTTTGTGTTGTTTGTGTAATATATGTTGTGGTTGTTGTGATAAGTAGTATGTTGGGTGAATTTTGCGTAGAGTAGGTAAGCTTAAAAGTAGGCATAAAGTGTAAATTAATACAAGCAGCACTGGAAAAAAATGCAATAATAGAAAGTGGTTTACAAGGTTGCTTAAATAGTCATTTCGTATTTGGATAAGCTAGAGAGTTAATGTGTGATTCACTTTTAATCTGGAAATACGGTTTCTTTTAATCTTTGTTTTCTTTAACATTTTTTTATCGTTTGTGGTCCAGCAAAAGTTGAAGTGGCTTTGTTTTATGAAGTTGCGGGTTAAGTAAAACAGCCTTTTTGATGTTGTGGTCTAAAGTTCATCAATGTAAATTGGCGTATCTGTTTTAGTGAATAATAATAATAATAATAATAAAACATTTTTTTCGGACAACACTAGATTCATATATCGTTAGTATTACCAAATTAATTTAATGCTATGTTAGTTTCTTAATACTATACACAATTATATACAGAAAACCAAAAAACATTAATTCATAAGTGAAGCCTTGATGAATGCTGTTCAGCTTTAATTATTTGTCTTTATTTTTGTTGAATTCTTTGGCCATGGCAAGGTACTGCGACTTTGAAAGTGTGTTTGAAAATTCCACTATGAGGGTTGAAGTCTTCTGTTCCTTTTTGGAGGTCTCCTCTTGTGACGTCTCGGATGTCACCATGTGAAAAGTCCAGATTCAAAGTGTTCGAGAGTTGGGAAATTGTTTCGTTCAGCATAGCTTTGGTTTCATTGTTTCTTTTTGATATGGCCCGAATTTGGATGGAGGTTTTATCGTTTCAAACGAACTACGTTTCGCATCCACATAGGAGAACAGACTTCAACTTGGTGCGACGTATAATGGTAGAGGAGTTCTACACTGGTCTGAGTTGAAGGCGAGGCCATGGCTCACAGTAAAATCTAAAAGATCGCTGTTAAAATCAATCAAGGGGTATAATGTATAATAACTCCTGGGCATGGGTAAGTCCATTTTTCCCCCCTCCAACAAAAAAAGGTAGGGTGAAGCGTCAGGTGCAGAGAGAGGAAGAGGGTGCGATTTAACACCACACCCAAAGGTATCATGTGACACAAGTTTCAAAACTTTATTGATTAGTTTGTCTGAAAAACTGACACAACTAGTAGGCTAATCGTATCGTAATCAAATCACTATAATCTTTTTTTTTGCGTTTAATATCAAATAACGGCATCCTGCTCCTGATGCAGCAGGACTGACTCTGTGTCTCGGAAAGATTCAAAGTCCACGTAGCTTTTGTTAAATTGTCGTTTAATCGAGGGACAATTGACTCATTTCCACAATTTTAAATATGTAGTAATTCGCATAACATTACAGATAAATAAATCCAAATCGTTGTAAAAATATTATGCTAACCATTTACATTGAATAAAAAATAACATACATACGTTACCTACTCTATTTAAATACAATGTCAGTTATTTTTAATTCAATTCAATAAGGCGATGTCAGTTGAATTAAAGTAATATAAATAGATTATAATATCATTAACAATTTCATATAATTGTAATCAATCTTCTGAAGAAAACTTCTCTAGAATCGGGGTCACATCAAGAAGTAGTGCTGAAAATAAAACGTTTGTTAGCATTTAAAGCAAGTGAGTTACTACATATTTCTAATTTATTGTCGCCCTCCGCACCACTACGAATGCGGGAACTTAACTAATTCATCAGATTTGATAGGTACACGTGACGCCAAGTTTCTCTGTCCTCGTGTGCCACGTGGAGAACCCTCTCCACGTGGCAAGCTCTCCCTCTCTCTCTCTCTCTCTCTCTCTCTCTCTCTCTCTCTCTCTCTCTCTCTCTCTCTCACTCTCTCTCTCACTCTCTCTCTCTCACACACACACACACGCTCTATGCGAGAAAGAGACTTCACCCCCTCCACGCGGTACTCAGGCACAGAGAAATTTGGCGTCAACTGTATTTGCAATCAAATCACCTCAGGATCCGATGTCTGCCAACACTTATGGAGGTCGTAGGAAACTTGGCAGAGGTCAGCGCCGTTTTCTCCTTTGAAGTGAATGCAGTTCTTGCCCATCTCGAAGGCTATGACCCTCATGTCTGCAGGAATTAGAGACAGCATCTTTTCATAGTGGAACTGTCCTGTTGCTTCATCCAGCTTTAATTATAAATAATTAAGGTTATTAG
The DNA here is from genome assembly GCA_949825045.1 of Argyresthia goedartella. Classification (NCBI taxonomy): domain Eukaryota; kingdom Metazoa; phylum Arthropoda; class Insecta; order Lepidoptera; family Argyresthiidae; genus Argyresthia; species Argyresthia goedartella. The sequence continues at coordinate 16,137,746 of OX463824.1, read as the reverse complement.
TAGAGATAGGAATCTATTTAAGCACAGATGTAGATAATGACCTGTTTATCACGGTTGTATTCCCAAAAGGGTAGGTGCTAAGTGTGCCGAGCTGCAAGGCCACACAAAAAGGGCCATGCTACGCCTATCAGCATCAATAATTTGATATATGAGTTAAAGAGATATTGGGCTTACCACATTAAACTCCAGGAACATACATTTCATATAACACTGAAACATGAAACAAGTTATAAGACTTCAAATAATGACTAAAATATGGCAGGGGAACAGCCCATAGTCCCTGATATCCAAATTTTATAGGTCAAACTATTTACTTACTTTTAATTTAGCGTCATCTACCATATCGCCTTTTTCAAACTGTTGGACTAGAGCTGAAAGCAAACAAGACAAAACGATCAAAAACGAAAACCCGACGAGGATCAAATCGCGGTCTGTATAATTCTGACAAGTAGGTAGTTTAGAGTTTCTGGGGGAACAGAAGAACATACATACATACATACTTAAAGACATACGTACGTACTGGCTAAAGTCATAACCCTCCTTTTGACTTCGCCGTGTTCGGGTAAAAGTTGAGACTTGAGATATTGCGATATATGTTGGACCGATGAGTAGGTATGTAATCAAATAAGTTTATGGGATTTTCCGCTTATCATCAACACATCTGTTATCCCTAGTAGTTAAAGTACATAATAAAATTAGGTACCCTTATCTACGCCAGTTCGCTCCTCACACTTTTCTAACACCGGTCTCAAGAACTCTAAGAATTCCTTGGTTGGAAACTGTGAACAAACGAGTTGGATAATTTTAGCGTTGTTGTTGTGATTTTAATGGCCCTATTTATTTTATGGCCCCTGGCAAATCATTTGTTCACTAAAAAAAAGGTCGAATGCGGGTCAGACTCGTCCTTAAGTTGTGTTATACCATCGTATAACCAACTTAAAGACAAAAAATAATATAACAAAAAAAAAAGTTTATTTCTGAACGATGAACTATGTTTCGAATCTAGCACTTATTAATTGCACCTTAATCGTTTATAAAATCTCGTATAATTCATTATTTGTTACTGTAGCGGCAACAAAAATACACATTCTGTGAAAATTTTAACGCTCTACCTTTTATTATTCATCGTGACATACGGACAACGGAGGGTGAGTTTAATAGGTCCCGTTTGGCACCCTTCGGGTACCGAACCCTTAATAAAAAAGTCGACGACAAGTAACGAAGGTACCGATTTCTTCAAGTCATCTAGAATAAATAAATATAGCGCATTCATTTTCTAATAAATAAGCCACATGATAATCTTAATTTTGATTTATATTCTTAAATAGCTTTGCTGAACTACCACAAGCTGGCCACAAGATCCGACAAGCGCCAATTATACGGTGACAGGTACAACAAACTCATGGAAGACCACACAAATGCACCGTTTACACGTTTGTCTTTGGCCGTTTGTGCATGGGGACGATAATGTAATCTCAGTATTGAAAGTTGACTTACTTCAGCCCCAATAGCTCCCGCGACCAAACACACCAGCAGAGCCCGAATAAGCGCCATCTTTACTAGATCCCTCTGTCACTCAGCATCGGTGTTTTAAATGTTCCTGCAAATGAACGACCGACACAGACATGTCATTATTTTACCCAACACGTCGTCGTCTTAAACGTTAAATTCATTCATGATGGCTTTGTCTCACTTCGGATTGAGGCATATTTACGGTTTAACCGCAGACCTAGAATAATTGTATAGAAATTGTCTTCTTCGTATCACTGGGATGCGAGTGGGATGGATATCTGCGGGAAACGTTTTCGAATCGATATCTTCTGTAATCGGGGCTAAATTTGTGATACAAATTCTTGCTCTAGTGCTTCGGTGATGGCTGCGAATTATCACTACTGTAATTATTCGTGTGCTCGTTGTAAGCCTTAATTACGAGTAGGTACCAAACTAGAAACAATGTTGCCTTCTATGGAGTTTGAAGGGGGAGGTGTTCCAACTGTAATTGGTTTGAGAAGGTGTAGCCGTGTAATGATGAGTCTTCGAAATTCAACACTCGTGGTGTGATGAGTGGTCATGTTTTCTGTGATCAGAAGTCTGATATCATTACAGAGTGTGTTAGTATCCACATTATGATAGAATCCAAGTCTCTTTTAGAAGGTTAAAGGCAATTTAAAGGTAGATTATATAAAAGGTTTTATTTTGTATTGATTGTAACAATTTCAGGTGTACTAATTCCAACAGGCGGCCAGTATCGAGAAAATGAACGAGAATTTAAGTTAGATATACATCAGTACCTTCAAGACATCATGGCGAGTAATACAATTATTCTTTACAAATTAACAGCTTCCATAAACAATAAACGCATTGAGAAATCGATGTCATAACCGGGGTCTATTCAGAAAACTCAAGGACTATATCTCGCCTCACCTTTTAGGTGAGTTTTTTTAAAACTTATTTCGTAACGTAGCGTCACGCTTTTTCTCATACGGGGTGGCAGAGGCACAATTGAGACAATTATTTAATACTCTACGGAATTCAATCCGGCACCTCCTATTTGAGAAGCAAGCGTGAAACCCACTAGATCACGGAGCTCTTTATTTTGCTCTTAAAATAAATGTTATTAGTAAACTATTGAATATACTACATACTATACTTATTTATCCATGTTATAACTAGTGGCTCTGTGAGCGTTAGACGTCGCGAGTGACACTTTCTTTTAATAGCACCTATATCCACCAATACCAATCCAACCTATTGAATTTTCACTAAAATTATATAGTAGAATTCTCTCACGATCTCTACAAATCCAACGACACCCCATTTGTGGAAATATTTGACTGCAGCGGTTTTTAGAAATTTTAAAAACCTCACATTTTTGCTTAATCCCGCAACGGAGACGCTTCGGTCGCTTCGCTCGCTAGGTCAATGAAGATCTCGATTGTATTTTATATTTATAACACATGATGTTATAAATATATAGGATTCCGATCTTATACTGAGTTAAAGCGAACGCCTAAATATGGACTACTTGGTTTATGTGTGGTCTCTGCCACTCGCTTCATAATGTTGAGCCATTTAACACAGTTAAACTAAGAGTATGTTATATTAGATGTGTAATAAGCTTGGACTTATTTTTTTTTTTTTTCAAGAAACGGCCAAATGGCCTAGCGGTATTCACACATTGGAAACGATAGTGCGAGTAGCCACATCTGGCCGGGACGGGTACTGGATGGTGGTATGTTTCTATGTGGCATTTGTTCCGGGTGCTTCCGTGTTTCGGATGACCGTCCCGGGTACTATCGCTACTCGGTGGTTGTAGTCGTAAAGCTGTGTCAGAGGCCCTAATAGGACAGCTTGATATCTTCTGACATTCTGATTGGCCACTAGCTAATATGACATGTGTCTATGGGCTGAATTCACAGGTACAATAAAGAGCAATCTAAGTGCAGTATGTCGTACAGGCGCTCTTATTTGCCAAGAGAGAGAGACAGTGGAACAAATTACAAAAGAAAAGTATAACTGTGAAGTAAGAAGATCATTATTGACGAGCGTACATCCAAAAATATTTATTCTCAAAAATAGTATGAAATGTTCCTGTTCTGTGAAGATAGTATCCGAAAGTGACTCATCCTGGACAATTTTTAGAACTGTCCAGGAAAACGCAAAAGTGTCCAATAAGTAAGTATGAAATCCCATTACATATCATAATATTTAAATATAGAACTATAAAAGTGTCCAGTAAGTAAGTATGAAATCCCATTACATATATCATAATATTTAAATATAGAACTTTTTTTTAAATATAAGCTAAGGAGGTTATGGACAGTTAAGGGCCTATAATAAAAAGGAGGTACCATAGAGGTCGACGTGTCCGAATTGCACTTATATTGCACGAGGTAAAATCAGTTTATTCGTTTTTTTTTACTATTTTGATACTAATTAGGAATTCGATACTAACAGAAGAAAAAGAAGGATAAAATAAAATATTCACAATAAACATTAATGGTTTTATTTTTGTGAAAAGCACTATACACGCTTCGACAATAATTGCCATCCTGGCCTCGTATTATAGCCGGACCTTGCCTTCAGCTCGGCCGGCTAAATCATACTCGTCCAGGATGGCTTACTTACTGTTTTCTGCAGTAATGTACTAACTCGCCCTAGTGACAGCATGCCACTGAATATCCGACAATTTGAGTGGGCGGTTTTGCCTCCGGGAAAGATGTCTTGTTGAATGGCCTTATTTGCGATCTCAAATCTACACTGCACCCCTGGATCGATAGTAGGTATCCGTGAAAGGCCTTCGAGACCCCCTTCTCCACGCTCGTTGACAAATCGAAAATTAGGTGATCATGATCACACCAGCTGAGCGATTTGTCGCCGAAACGCTTCTAAAATGGCGGTTTACGGCGCAGAATGGCGACGCCGAGAGTGGAATGGCGTCGTTTTGCGCTAATTGCCACCATGGAGCCAGTGGTACCAACGTGCAAATAGTGCTTAGATATGGCCTTTGTACGGTTCTTATGAAAATGAAAATGAAATTTGAATTTATTCACTAAATCTACATAATCTGGTTTCATCTACTGACACAAAATCTAACTATGTAGGTAGACCCTTTTGAAAGGAAGGAATTGTGGAGTTTTATCAACCCGAAAAACTTATTTTTCTACTCCGTTCACGTTCACCTATTTAAGTAGTTTGAAATTTTATGGTAAGCATACAAGGCATCAAAACTCAAGGTAAACTATAAATACCCGAATTTTCCTTCCCAACTGTTTTTAAATATCACAGGGCGCATTACAAAAAAAAACAATTATGGTCACAAAAACATAACATTTACAAACAGGCACATACATTGCTTCTGGCTCCACACTAGGATACATTGTGTCGTGGGAACCAGAAATACGTCAGAAACATGTAAACATCCAAGACCTGGGGTTTTTTCTTCTTCCCCAGCCGGGATTCGAACCCGGGACCTCTCGCTTGGGGAGCACAGCCTCGACGACTACACCACAGAGGTCGTCCAACTGCTGCCAATGCTCCTGCCGCTTGGGGGTGATTGATTTCAATTGTTATTATTCTAATTAGATATCCGTGGATATGGGTCACCGAATCCGCAGATTCCATTTAATTGGGGCTATATTTTGGATCAGTTATTGAAAAATTGTCTTATGAAACTGGAAGCCGCTTCGACAAAGTTTCAACGCCTTTGAAGATTCGATGTCAAAGTATTTTCTTATAATTTTGTGTCTTGTAAACAACTTCGAAATCACATTTCGATCAAGTGGTAAGTATAGGTAGGTAGATGATCAAAAGCGAAGTTTAAGTGGTTCGGCGTCGAGTTTTGATATCAGGTTCGGATAGATACTTATCGGTGAATTTTTTGGGACCCTTCTTAAAGTCTGTCTACAGAAGGGTCCTTTGGGCGACAAGCGGTTGTGTATGGGGTTGCCAGGTCTACTGGAATCAGTTTAGGGGCTATAATACAAAAACGTTGAGATCATGCATAGGCGGTAGTGTCATACACATTTTGAACCATTCCTATAGTAATTCAAAACGGTTTGTATTGGTATGTATAGTACTGGTCGGAAAACAGAGCACATCTTGACCACGGTCGCTTCTGACCCAGGAAATAAAGGTTCGAATCCGGTGATGACCATTTACAACTGAGATAGACCTTGATTCTACCACTACTACTGTATAAATTTGAAATAGCCACCTATGTTAAAAAAACACCCCGAGCAATATCTGCACAAACATTAGACGAAAAAATAACTTAATATTATCAGAACCTTAACAGTAAATTTACAAAAAAATGCCTTTATTATATGTCATCTTAATATATAATAACCTACCAAGTAATATAAAAATTAACAAACCATCAGTATGTTCAGGCTAAGACTAAAATAACCGTTATTAACCGAAAGCGAAACCGAAATTTATGGCTGATTTTAGGAAATCGATAGACCCGCAACTCACTCAGTCCTAAGATTATAAGACAATAGATTTTTTTTTAATTTTATTGTTGTGACCTTGTGACACTCTTTCAGGGTGCATGTACATTACTTTATTTAGATCTTCACCTGTTATGTACAATGTTTACAAATAATGAATATGAATAATACTTTTCTCTTAAGTGCATTATACGGTTTTTCTAACGATGAAGAAAAACATCGTGAAGAAACCTTCAATCTCCATAGCTGCGGTGATGGACTAACCCCCTATCACGCAAAATGGTGGAAGTGGTTTAACGCCGTTCCACTTCGTCATTTGGGGTTTTGTGAAATCTCGGTTTGTGCAAATAAACCAGAAACAATTCCTGATCCAATTAGTGATGGAGATATAAAAGGAGCTGTGCATTTTCTGTTATCGAGGGAAGCTGTTGCTCCTGATTCTTTGGACACCCTACAAGTGCTGGAGTTAAAGCTCCCAGCACGTTCAGCAACACTGCACCTCCCTGATCCCCCGACCGTAACGCACCCCCCAGGAAAAATCCGAGGACATCGCCACCGCGTTGATGTGGAGGTCGCTGTCCCCACAACAATACAAAGTCCTCATCTGTGGAGCCGTTGGGGACGTCGGGCAGATTCTCCTGGAAGATATCTCTGAGCTGGCGAGCCTCATATTGTCTGGGAAGGTACACGAGGGCATAACGGATGTGCTCTTCGGAGCTAATCTGTGTGCTCTCATGAAGAAGGACGGGGGCATCAGACTGATCGCTTTCGGTAATACCATCCGCCGCAAGTGTCAAAGATCTGCTGCAGGCATATCCTGCCATATCTTTGCGCTATCTTTCAACCGGTACAGATGGGTTTTGTTAGCAGGCGAGGCTGCGAGGCCGCCGTACACGCGACTCGCACCTTCCTTGCTAATGAAGGAGGTGACGTGCTGCTGAAGGTAGCCGTGAAAAACTCCTTCAATTCGGTGGATAGCGGCTCCCCACTTTCCCAAATTAAAGAGCATTCATTCACAATCATTTTACATTTACATGTGGCAATGTTATGGTCAAAATTCTAAATTGATATTTAGAGACCATTTATTACATTCGGCGGTCCGTTATCAACAGGGTGACCCACACGGACCGGCGATTTTCAGTCTGGCCTTCCATCCGATTATCATCAGCATAAATTCCAAATTTAAAATCTTGTGCCTAATAGACATAGGAACCATTAAAGAAAAAGTAGAAACCATTCTAAAAGTTCTGGAACACCTCAAAACAGAATTTAACATAGAAGATTATGCACCAAGGGGATAAAGCAGTGCTTTATATCACGGGCGCGATATTGAATCCTCAACGTAACGAAGGACTCCAGATTTAACCCCCGAGCGAGACTAGTATGTTATGAGTTAATTCCTGAGCAAACCGAGGGAAATAAAAAAGAGTCCTGAGTGCGGTGAGGGATTCAAACGGGTCCAAGACAAAACAGCTTTATCCCCGAGGAGTATACTCTACTTTTCACACCTATGCTATGCTATAAAAAGCTAGGCTACTAAAACAGCATTTTATTAAAGTAAATTAATGTAAAAATGTCCGTTTGATACATTAGTCCAATTGCAGCGTCTTGCAACAATCGCGGGTTTTGTTTTATTTAAAATTTGTTCCATTCAGCTCGCTTTGACCAGCTCAATTTTTGAATAAGTTTGACCCCGGGAGAAGGGCTGTGAGCGCCGTGCATATTTCACGAAATTATATTTTAAGGCCATAGCAATAAGAACTACGAGAGGTGAAAATCTTTTAATCCCTGGAGTGATCTAGGTTATGACATAATTAAATACAGTACAACTTGTTGTCACAGCTAAAGCCTAGGGCTATAATGACTTACATTAAGTAAGGTTTGCATGATATATTAAAGTGTAATTTTCGAGCAGGTGGTGCGAAAAAATAGTTTTTGAATTGAATTTATTTTCTATTTGTCTCCGACAACATTAACGCTAGTAAAAAAACAAAATAAAATTTTTTGAAAAAACCCACGTCTGTTAAAACTCAGTTGAAAAAGGATAAAATAATTTTGAAACCCCCGACTCAAAGAATTTATGCTATGAACTTAATAAAAAAAAACAAGAAAATCCGTCGGGGCTGCTATCTCTATTTTGAATATAAACAAATAATCAAGTTACTATAAACATGCCAAAATATTTCTTTTAATAGTAGCAAGAAAATATTTTTTTAAAATTACACAGATTCTAAATTAATTAATCATAAAATTATAAAAAAAACGTAATAGCAGCCCCCGACAGATTTTCTTGTTTTCTTATTAAGTTAATAGCATAAATTCTTTGAGTCGGGTGTTTCAAAATTATTTTATCCTTTTTCAAGTGAGTTTTAACCGTCGTGGGTTTTTTCAAAATTTTTAATTTTGTTTTTTTATTTCAAACTTTTTAGAGAGCAAGTATAGGTATTATGTAAATTGTACTTCATATTCATATGTATAATATAGTGTGCTCTAGTTTCGGTTTTACCACATTATTGTCAAATTTGGTTGTATTTGTAATAGTTTTGGTTGTGTTTGTAATAGTTGTAGCATTATTTCTTGAATGTTTATTTTCATTTGAATAAGTAAGTAGGTTAGGTTAGGTTAATTGGAATATCCCTCCACATTCTGTTTGTAATAGTTGTAGCATTATTTCTTGAATGTTTATTTTCATTTGAATAAGTAAGTAGGTTAGGTTAGGTTAATTGGAATATCCCTCCATATGTGTATCGTTGTCTAGTACCCAAGATACAGGGAATCCTAGTTTGGGGCTAGATCAATGTGTGTAAAATAGTGTTCAAGGTATTATTATTATTATTATTATTATTACATTACATCATTAGCTTAATTCACGAGTATTGATTTTTGGTTCTGAGTTTTAGTTTAATATTTTTCGTACTTCGTCTTGAATTAATTAGGTTAATTAAAATAAGTAGAGTACGATCTTTAGACGTCGTAGTAATTTCCGATCTAGATCAAAGAAAACTTTCTAACAGCCCACATAACAGCATAGCGTTGGAAAAATTAGAGCGATTCAGACAAACTATACGCCGCCGGTCGCAAACCGAGGACACAGAAGAAAGGCCATAAAGTAGCCATCGTCTTTTGCTCCCTTTTCAACATGAATACTTGGTTCAATGAGGGGGAGGCCCCATTTGTCCTTGACTTTTTCCAAATATTTGACAGTGTCGTGCCACTGTCAAAATTATCGGAACTGTGGAAAATCGACGACGCGACGCAACGCATCGCACAAGTGAGGCCTCACTGTAATGTTATCAAGAAAGTTCTATCGAGTTTCTTTAATATTTAGTAGCTAATATAAACAATATCACTGCAGTGCCCCCTAGTGAGTTCTTACCGTAACACCTATTTATGAACCCTCACTAATAAACCACAAACCCAATACAAAAAAAAACCGCATCAGAATCAAACGAATAGTTTTAGTTTTGCACAAACAAATGTTTAACGCAGCGCCCCCTGTTGAGTTGTTTTCTTAACACCTATCTAAGAACATGCAGCAATCAAACCAGTGCTCATCACTGAAAAACGGCATCAAAATCGGACTCGTAGTTGTGATTTTGCACAAATAAATGTTTACTGCAGCGCCCCCTGGTGAGTTGTCACCGTAACACTTATCTAAAAACATGCACCAATCAAATCCAAACCCATCACTGAAAACTGCATCAAAATCGGACTAGTAGTTTTTGAGAAAAATGGCAACATTGGTTTGCACAAACATCCTCTCACCCCAAACGCATATACCATCTCCGTTCCGTCGTGGGTAAAAATAAACCTCCTGAAAATGAGACCGTAATTTATGTTAGGTGTGACTTGATTGAATTTATATTCAATCAAGTCACACCTAACATAAAGATGCACAAGCACAACACACACAATGACACAAGCAATGACTTCGCCTCCAGGGCCCGTAGTTTTAGAGGACGGTATCTCCAGCAATGTGAACGAACAAATTTCTAAATTCAATCAAACCTCAGAGACTTAAATCCCCACATGGCATCTGCATTATCCGCTTCTGCCTTTTCGTTAGCAAATTTACATACTTTCTTCGCTGTACTCCACTCTGGAAATACTCTGTTCTACTCAAACTTTTAGACAATACAACCATAAACATGTTAACCAAAATTCTGAATAGCCATTTCGACAAGCGAAGCTGTACCCAAGCCGCCCTTTTCATCAGACACTGTGGTCTGGGGATCCAGAAAATCTTCGATGTGACGCTCCCGGCTTTCTTGGCGTCTCAAACAGCGCAAATACGCTGGTCGGCGAAAAAAATCGGCGATGAGTTTCTACAAGACGTATTGAGACCCCCAATCTGAGAATCGAGTTGACAATTTTACCGTTGGTAAAATTTCCAGTTTTTTGATGCCTTAATATTTCCGGTAGCTGGTACATCTATTGGTATTGTGGGAAAGTCCCGGTCGGGGCCAGTAATCTAGCAACCCTTTCTTAGCTGTGTACAGCATATGAGTGGGTCTGTTCGAGAGTTTTTTTATTGGACTTCAGATGAAAGTTGGCGTCCATTTGAGATTTCCCCGTAATGTTGGTACCGCCCACTAGGAAAGATCGATTTTTCGGGTAATTTTATCAACTCACGTCGCTACAATTTGCAGCTTTTGCATGTCGTTATGACTTGAATAATACAGATTATTTTATTACCTTTCGTGTTACTTCTTCTGTTTGTTTGTTATCTTTACGAAAATGTATGTTTTATTTTTTCTTTATGAATTATTACTGCCTGTTTTTTATCGGTGTATCCACTCACGGTGCTAGCTAGCCATAGCCAACTAAAGTAGAACGTAAACGCGTCCTAAAAGGGCCCTTGAGGTAACCGGAAAAAATCTCTGAAACGCCTGATCGTGGATTACGCAAATCGACAGTGCACATTTACATAATAAGGATGCAGGCTTCCTAAAAAGAGTGGGCTCACGTATTAGCATTTAGATTGTCTGCGTGAGAAAGGAACAATCAATCACTACCTATAGCGGTATATTTAGCAATGCTAAGTAAGCTGCTCTAACTAGGTACAACCCTAGAGGTACACCCTAGATTTGTTAATGAAAACCTAGAAGTTAATCTAACGAATTATTGAATTAAAGCATTTAAAAATGTAACCGACTAACCTATTGGCTTATCTACCATTAAATGAAATGAAACCTATAGATACATAATCCATACAAATCACATTAGAAATTGAAAGTTTTATCCAATTGAATGAATTCTAATACTTATTGCGAAAATCCTCTTGGTGATTTGGACACTATTCATTAAATATTTATTTGATTCAATTTTTTAGTATGTGTTGTTATAGCGGCAGCAGAAATACATCATCTGTGAAAATTTAATCAGCTTGGTGACAGACGGACGGACGGACTGCGGAGGCTTAGTAATAGGGTCCCGTTTGGCACCCTTTGGGTACGGAACCGTAACAAAACATGTTTGGTACTATTTAACTTAAAGTGACGTTAGCGAGATAACCAAAGGAAAAAAAAATGGTCTAATGTCACCAGATGGATTTAAAAAACGTCTGCTCTGAAGGTATCCGATTGTCCGTAAAGAGTCTTCATAATTTTACAGCTGGGCAAAAGTTTAATGCAAGTTCGTTGAATTACCACCACGAAACGAGTATTCCATTCTATAGCAAATCAACCCTTCAAGGCTAATTATAACCCCTTGATTGACTTTCGGTAGCCTGGGTATCCAAAATGCCGTTATAATTCAATAGAATTATATTACCATGGCATAAAGTTCAAAATTTCGACCCGTTGAAATGTCAAAGTCAATCAAAATACAATATTTTTTGATTGATAGTTTTATGTATATAGTGTATGTATAATAGTAGTTTATGTATATAATAAATACACTAGTTTATCTACACACAGATCAAAGAGTTGATGTGTTCAGGAACCTCATGTTCGACCGGCATTGTGGCATTGATAATTGCTCTGCACTTGTTTAGCTTGTTCAGTAGTACCAACTTCACAGACAAACTAGGGCCGGCACGCAGGCGGGCGTCGACGTTCGAAATTTGTATGTCATAATTTGTCCAAAATTGATACAATATGGTCATAATGTATCAATATTCAGATAAGAAATGAGTTTTTACCAAGTAGTATAACATTATGCCTGTCGTAACGTGTGGTTTTTGGACGCAGTAAAGAGGGTTTATGATAAGTGTGTCGATAAAATAATCATATATTATTTTTCCTGCCTACTTGTCGGCATGATATTTGGATTTCTATATTACCCTTATTTATTCTAAATTCGTCTTTGCTTTGTGAAGCCAAAGGAATAAAAAATGCACCCCCAATCATTTACATGATAATAAAATAAAAATATATTTACCTAGCTCATAGCACAAAGCTGTTTTGGAGTAAACCCTTGTTACTTTGACAAGATATCCCAAGGCGTGATCTTTCAGAGAGAATCGGTACAAAGAGAACTTTCATGACACTTACAAAGAAGAGATAAGTAAGTTATCGTGTACAACACAATATTCTGTAACTAAGGTTTAATATTCATAGTAAATATTACGGACTCTGTGATTTAACCTGTAAAATTGTAAACAAGTCACCATTCTCCGCAAACTTGGGCCCGAAAATCAAATGTATAGGTTTGTCCTTAAGATTATCACAGACGACCTCTGTGGCGCAGCGGTTGTGGCTCTGCCTACCACGCGAGAGGTCCCGGGTTCGATCCCCGGCTGGGGGTAAAGAAAAAAAAGCCCATGTCTTGGATGTTTATATATGTGTGACGTCGCTGTTTCTGGTACCCACGACACAGGGTTTTATCTCATTGTTCATGTTTTGACGGATGAATCTAAGAATAACAACAGTGAAATAGATGGTGATTCCCCAATTCCTATTAAAGTTACTCATTGTTAAAATCTTTCCTTTCTTTATCCGCCTTAACATAGGTACTTGCCAATGCTTTAACCACTATATGCTTTTATATATAAACATTTGGGTTATTCCCAGCTCAGCCAATCTATTGTTCTGAAAGTATTCCCAACTCAGCCAAGCGAAACAAGTTATACTTACATATTTACTTTAAAGGTACAGTCGACGACTTAACCCATTGTCCTTCACACAATTTCCAGTTCGGGGTGGCGCACATTTGGCCAGTTACTCATAATCTATTTTGATTACTATTTTGGTCTCTAATATATGTGCTGCTACTGAAAAAGGAACAGGCAACCTATACAAGGATGTGTAGCCCGTTGAAAACGTGGAATCAATCCTCCTAAAGTGATTGTTGACTTCGAAAATGCAGCGATCCAGCTCTCCAGGTCGTTTTCCTGGAATCAGTTATAAAAGTATTGTACAAAAACCGAACCAAGAAAAACATTCAAAAGGAAATACAAATTTGTGAATTTTTGGGGCAGTACACGAAAAATCATTTCAATATGGTGGAAGTCTTAGAAAAAATGTCACATTATTGTTAATTAATTTTTTAATCTGTTATTTCTATTTGTTTGTGGATTTATTACTTATTTTTTTGTTGATTTTATACCTATTTAATGAAAATGATTAATACTATATTGGTGCTTAACTCTTTCGTATTACCCTATCGGAGATTTGTGACACCTAGGTTCATGACGTCTGTTAAGCGCTATAATGCTATTAGCATATTATAGTAGTATTCATCCAGGAGCTATCTGCTCTGTCTTTCAGCAGAAAGCCCCGATAAAAGAGAAAGATGCAGATAGCTACGCCACGCGCCGTCGTGGATACTCTACTCTACTATAGTGAGATATCACAAAAATCCGATACAGTAATAAAAGCCACACTTTATTTTACACGTAGTACATACATTTCGGTTTAGGTAAAATAAACAGGCTACGCTATTCCTTAACCTGTATCAAGCCAACATATCGCAAAGAATCGCGACTGTACTTTTATGATAAATAAGGAAGTGTCCGGGTTGGGAACAAATACATGACAAAATATTTTGTCTGACTTGGGAATATAAAGATAATATTTTTGTTATTTACTTTTTGGGTTGGCTGAGTTGGGAAAACTTACTATGGATTTTGAAAACTGGCGGAGTTGGGAATTGGATGAGCTGAGGAAAACCCAAACATTATTATACTTCTCGTATACGGGGTGGTATAACAGATGTATATGTTGCAGGAATATGATAAAATCAAGGACTTATAAAGTCCTATAAATTAATAAAATAATGAAATGATCTTGACATATCCCTAAACAGATCTAAGAATTTAATCGAAACCCGAAACTAGTTTTGTGAAATGACAAAAACTAAGTTTGCATGTAACTGCTGGTTGAAAATGAATACTAAGTTAGCAACCACAGATATCGAGAGATAGGTTGAGGGGCGTGGCATGTGCGAACAAATGTAGCTCCGACAGGTTCGATATTAAAAATTCTCGGTAGTCACCGGGCGACCGCAGTGATGAATTCATCTCCGTTGTTTTTCTAAAATGCCGACCTGTGCAATACTCACGTGCAAAAATAGAAGCGAGATTGTGAACTCCAAGAACGCCGGTGTCACATATCACTTGTAAGTCTCATTCTAACTATTATTTCTTCTTAAAACACAAGAAATAAACATTATTACGAAAATAAATCATTCGCGGAAAATTCGTCACGAATTGACATTAAAGTGACAATGTCATGTTGTTCTAGCTAAGTTTGTTGCTACATTGCTTGTTTTGTATCTTAATTTCACTTCGTATTGCCAAGCTAACACGCAATGAATATTTCACACTTATCTAAGTACGAAAGCAAAGATGCATCGTGATACGGAGGCGAACTGTCACACGCAAACAGAGACGACATATAGTGATGGGGATACTGATAGGAGAATTATGTTTTTGAATCGATAGATTTTATCATTCCGCAATTACTAATATAGTTAATGTAATAATATAGTTATTTTATTACTCATAATACGTAAGTTTATTGTTAGTTATTCCAATGATTGCCAAACAGGCAGTTTAGATTTTAAGTTTGTTTAAAACCTCGCCCGACGAAGGATAATGGGGTGTTATAAGTATTGATCGGAAATTCCGATGCTTTCAGTCAGGTCCGAAGAGAATTTCTCGGCTAAGTCCGAATCAGAATGAACTCCGTTCACAGTTATTCTACCTTCATAAACCTCTTTGCCTCTCTTTCTAGCTGTAAGGATTCTGTTGAAAAAAAGAAGAGAGGCAAAGGGGTCTCTGGAGGCAGAACAACTGTGAACGGAGAATACACGGGTAATTTCGACGCAAAAAAGTCGGGATAAGGGGGTTGTATAGTTATTAGTCCGATTTGACTCAAAATCTATATCTGGGGATCCGGTTGAGGTCCAATCATGATTCTGTCATATTTTGAAAAAGTTTCCGACATTTCGAACTTCGTAGTTACTGGTCCGATTTACTTCAAAATCGATATCTGGGGACCCGGTTAGAATACAATTATGATATAGATGTCAGATTTTGAATATTGGACGCCATTTTGATTTTTATATTTACTGTTCCGATTTGCTTCAATGATAAAGTTATGTATTTTATTACGCTAATCAATGTTTCAGTTTTCCTAGTGAACCAAAAATAAAAGAAAAATGGATCGAAGCGGTAATGAGAGGGCCTCGCTGGTTTCCACAAAAACAATGTAAAATATGCTTAATTCATTTCGAGGAGAAATGTTTTCAAAAATTAAAGAAATACAGGCGAATGTGGCCATGGGCAGTGCCGACGATGAAAATACCAGTTATGATGTCTCATGTTAGTAATTTATATTTAATTTCATACAATGGATAGGTTTAAAATATTTCTTACACCATACCACTATGAAAAGACTGTTTCTAGATTATTAATTATAATAATATAATAATAATAATACCTTGGACACCTTTTACACACATTGATCTAGCCCCAAACTAGGATTCCCTGTATCTTGGGTACTAGACAACGATATATATACATAAATAGAGAAATATTATACTTAGATAGATAAACAACCATGACTAGGGTACAAACATCCGTTCTCATCAAACAAACATTTGCCCCCACCGGGACTCGAACCCGGGACCCTTGGTTTCGTAGGCAGCGTCACTACCGACTCGGCCATTCGGGTCGTCAATTGAATATCTACTTGAAATTATAAATTCCTTTACTAACTACATATAACTTTAAGTAATGCATCTTATTTTATTAGGGTACCAGAGATCCAGAGAAAAACCATATCAATGAATGCGTCTCTGTAGGAGATAGCAGCGATCAGGTGTATTTTTTTGAAATTTTAACATGAAAAACTGCGTGATACGTATTTGAATACTGATTGCTTGCACCTTTTTGTCTCAGGATACCATAAAACCAGAGAAAACACATTTGAATGAATGCGTGTCTGAAGGAGATGACGGCAATGATGTAAATCGGGTCAAATTAAAACAATTTATAAAAATCTTCGGGTTACTTATTTACATCTTTATTTTTAGACATCAAAACAAGCTGAGCCTGAAGAACCGTCTTTGCTGACCACGGACAGAGTAGGTAATGAAAATGTAAGAAATGTATTTGAATTATTATTTGAATTGTAATTTTATTTAATTTTATAAAAGTAAACATACAGACAGTGTCACGCCTTTTTCCATGCGGGGTGGCAAAGGCACATTTGATCCCAATTTATCTTAATTTAAAGGTACCTTTCTTTCTTTATCATACTTCTATCGCCCATTCATATTCCTGTGATAAGAAGACTAACAGCAACTAAATTAAACATACAAATTACAGGACAAGGACCAAGAAAATCACAGCATTTTCGAGACCCCACGCAAGAGGAAGCTGCGCCATCGGATAGACCAATTGGAAATCGTACTCGAGCAAAAAAATAAGAAAATTAAAACTCTTCAAAAACAAAACAGCCGCTACCGCAAAAAAATTTTAAACATGAAGGATGTTCTGAGAGATCTTAAAGATCAAAAATTAGTTAATTCTGATCAAGTCACATAATTAGAAGGTTTAGGTGTAGGAGTGGCTGATCTCATTGAACGATGTGAGAAAAAACAATCTGTCGACAAAAAATCCACTGAAAAATACTCAGCAGAATTGAGAACTTTTGCCTGTACACTTCATTTTTATTCGCCTAAGGCCTACGAATATGTGCGGCAAAAGTTTCAATCTTGCCTTCCCCACGTTCGCACCATAAGGAAATGGTATGAGGCGATTGACTCCGACCCCGGGTTTACAAAGGAGTCATTTGAAGCTATCAAGCTGAAAGTTGAAAATACAGATTATACACTGGTGTGTAATGTTGTACTCGATGAAATGGCCATTCGCCGTCGTGTAGAGTGGGACGGTGAGTATATGCATGGATATGTAGATATATGCAATTTCAAAATGGCCGATACAGATTCTTTGCCCGAGGCAAAGGAAGCTCTAGTTTTTCTAGTAACCGCAATTAATGCCCCTTGGAAGATACCTGTCGGGTATTTTCTAGTCGCTGGTGTTACTGGAGAACAACGAGCGAATCTAGTTACACAATGTCTTGAACTGTTACAAGAAACGGGAATCGAAATAACATCACTTACTTTTGACGGCTGCCCTGCAAATATGACAATGACTAAAGAACTTGGGTGCTCACTGAACATAGAAGACTTAAAAACAAATTTCGAACATCCCGTTACAAAGAAACCGATCTTCATCTTTCCCGATCCATGTCATATGTTGAAGTTATTGAGGAATGCTTTTGAAGCCAAAGGAAGCTTTGTTGATGAAACCCAAAAAGAAGTGGAATGGGCACATTTAAAAAAATTGAACGATGTCCAAGAAGAAGAAAAGATGCACTTAGCTAACAAATTGCGTCGAGGCCACATATTCTTTAAAAACCAGAAAATGAAAGTGAGATTGGCATCCCAATTGTTCAGCACCAGTGTGGCAGTCGCATTAACATTTTGCTCAGAACTAAATTTACCAGGTTTTCAAAATATCGATGGCACAGTCAACTTTCTGAAAATAGTCAACAATCTATTTGATATATTGAACTCCAGACATGTAGCCCAGTTACATTACAAAAAGCCAATCTGTGAACAAAATAAGGTTGAAATCTTTGATTTTCTGGAAAAAGCCGAAAATTACCTGAAAAAATTGAAGCTTGTGGATGGTACGGCAGTAATTGACTCATCGAGGAAAACTGTTTTTGTCGGATTTTTGATCTGTATAAAGAGCCTCAAAGATTTGTATGTTCGGCTAGTTGAAAAAGAACGAAAACTAAGCTACTTCCCTGTTTACAAGATTAGTCAGGACCATCTTGAGCTGCTTTTTGGCCAAATCCGAAGCCACGGGGGTTGTAATACAAACCCAACAGCACGACAATTCAAATCAATATACAAAAAATTGATGGTCAAGTCAGAACTCCGAGACGTGGACAGTGGGAACTGCCGAGCACTCGAAAAGACGTCCCTTCTGACATGTTCATCGGCTGTTCGCATCAACCACACTATCGATCCCCGATTACGAGATGAAGAGTGTGACGACATAAATATATTACATGAAATGGCAGTATTCGACGAAGAAGTAGTAATGATGGTTGATGTTCTAACACAATACAGCTCACAAACCATAACTTACGTAGCTGGCTTCGTCGTTCATGCTCTGATTAAATCTGTGGAATGCGACGTATGCACAAGCGCGCTACTGTCAAGCGGCCCGGACGATACACATAAGTTTATAAAACTCAAGGATAAAGGCGGCTTAATATATCCTTCCCATGACGTTATAACAATTTGCAAAAACATGGAAGTGATCATAAAATCAACTGTGCTTACCAAAGACAAAATAAAGGTTAGGGTTAAAAATTTAAAACAATCATTAATGTCTAAAGCACTACCCCGATTCATTGGCATGAATCTGTTCAACGAAATAGATTTTCACCAATTCGAACAAAACCCAATGGATAATCATCTAATATTACTGATAAAAGCTGTAATGGAAAGATATACCAATATAAGACTGCATTACTTGGCAAAAAACGCTACGCCTCAATTGTCAAAACGGCAAGTTCTTAATAAATATTTACATTTTTCTGGTCAATAGATAGTATTTAACTGTACAGGATTTTACAGAAAGGGTATATATGCCGAAAGACGGTTGTTAAGGCCATCATTCTGAACATCTTTCTTGATTAAACTGATTTGATCAGCATTGTTTTTCACTTTTCAGTACATTTTGGGCCGAGCTGCAGGTCAGCTGATTTGTATGGGGAAGTAAAAAATAAAGTTGCTCTGATCAAATAAGATTCATAGAGAAAATCGTTCAAAATATGTCGCAAACAACTCTTTTCGGCTTGTCACCCCGCATCTGTTACACCCTGTATACACAGTAAAAGGTATTTCTTGTAAAATAAATATGTCGTATTTACAAACAATTTACTATTTTATTTATAGAACCCGGCATTGTATACGACTGTCTATACCAGTGTCTATAAATTATAATCGATCGATGATACACGCTGTCCTTGCATTGTCCCAACACTAGCTCGACTAGCTAGTATACCTGCGGTAGTGTGGGTCTGTTCGGACGATAGGTGCATGACATTGCACTGACCAATAAAAGCGGAGGGATTGATGTACGAGTGGTGTAAATGTATGCGTGTTCTTAGTTTTCGGCGACACTGGTTCCGATACAAGCTTAGCGCCAAGGGCCTATCTCTCGATATCTGTGCTAGCAACTAATACGGTTCTGTGAATTACTTGGGGTTGCCTCACTCTGATCCGCTTCGCTCGGCTCCAGGTAGTAAATAAAGTTGTGACCTAACACAACCTAACTTTAGTATTTGGACAAGAGATACACTGACTTATAGGGTGGTGGGGGAACGCCCGATCGTGACTATTGACGCTCCGTCATTTTTATTAAAATTTAATACAATATGGCTGCAAAAGCTGTTGAAAACGCCGTACGCGAGTTGACGACTACGATATCCGCGCTAGTGATTAAAGTCAGTGCACTCGAAACAAAAATTGAGGCTCAAAACAGCCTAATTACGAAGTTAACTTCGCCGCAATCATCGACAGCGGCGATTACGACTACCCCCAAGGGCGCTCAACAAGCGGCCGCTCAGACAGCGCTGCAGCGCCCGGTGAGACAAGTATGTCTAAAAGCTGCCATCACCGCAAGCGGTAAACTCAACGCTGCGAAGCTGACTGGTGCCAAACCTACTGCGCGCGCTTCGTTATACAACGCCAGCGCCACCACTCCGCCAACACCCGAGCCGAGCCAACCGCCACCGGCTGAGGATGTGGCCACGAAAATCTCAACTACAAACGACCAACCGATGACCCAAATACAACCACTCGCCTCCACCAACACCCCTACGGATCAGTATTCGTCTGACACATTTACTAATTCGACTGAAGACCAATGGGAAACGGTCAAATCAAAACGTGCCCGTAGACGTAGCCAGCGTGCAGTGACTGTAGGAACAGGAAAAGAAGATGACTTGCTACAGACGGTGGAATCCCTGAAGTACATTCAAGCCTGGTCCTTCACACCCCAAACCTCGACAGATAATGTGACCAAATTCTTAAACAAAATTAGAAGTAGCGAAGACTTCTATGTTGAAAAGCGCGAAATTATGTCAAAAAGGCACGCATCCTTCATCATAGGAATCCCAGAGAGCCTGTACCCGGCGTTCAGCTCGCCCGCTGTATGGCCACCACGAGTCCGGTTCTCCGACTGGATGCGATTTCGTCCACGCCCCCGCGAAACTCCGCGGGGCAACGATGACAACGGCGAACTCCACTCCCGTGGCCCGACCTCGTGAACAGACACTACCAGCGCAAGCGGCTTTGTGCGCGAGCGATCCGGCTGCGCGTGACTCATCGTCGCGCATAGCAACAAGTGATCCTAGCGTACTTACAATCTCACACCAAAACATACGGTCATTAGACAAGAAAACACAGCGTTTAGAAGTTCTTCTTAAAAGTGACCTTGCATGTGACATTCTTGCTATAACGGAGCATTGGCTGACGAATGAAAATTTAGAAAGTGTTAATATAGATGGATACGCGCTCATATCTAAATATAGTAGGTCTAAGTTATCACACGGCGGGTCTTGTACGTCAAGTCCACTTTAAAAGTAGTTGAAAATATTGATTTCACCACACTATCAGTGGAAGAATACTTTGAAGTCTCGGCTATAAATGTAACAGACTATAATTTAATGATTGTATGTATCTACTCTAATGGTAGTAAAACTAATGACTTCCTAAGGTGCTTAGATGATTTGCTCGACAAGCTATGTGACATCGAATTAGATTGCATTATTGTCGGGGACGTAAACATAGACTGGATTGAGGATTCGTCCGAGAAGGATCGGCTCCACGATATACTGTCGGCCCACGGCATGAGGAACGAGGTAGACTTCGCCACGCGAGTGACGGCCACTACCGCCACCAGCCTCGACCACCTGTACAGCAACCTTGCCGAGGGCGCGGTGTGCGCGGCGCCTGCCAGCACGCACCTCAGCGACCACCTCGCCGTGCGCGCGCGCGTCACGCGCCGCCCCCGCGCGCTTGCGCCACCCGTCCGCACCGTGCGCCAGCGCACGCAGGCTAACTGCCGCAATTTCGTCGCGTCTATTGCGAGTGTGGACTGGCAGCACATTTGGTGCCAAAAAGGTGAGTCGATCGAGGATTTGGCCGCGTCTGTGATCTCTGTAATTAGCAACAAGTACGACACTTGCTTTCCACTCACACAAAAACCACACCCAACACGCCAATCATGGGTTACACATGAGCTTCGAAACATTCAATCATTGCTCTTCGACGTTCTGGAGCTCTCGTCTGCTCATCCTGATGATACCATTGTTACGGAACTCATTGACAAATTAAAAAACCAATACGACAACCTGGTCAAAAATAAAAGAGCACAATTTTACACGAGCGCAATCACGTCCAGCACGAACGTGAGTAAAGCCATGTGGAACGTGATTAACAAAGAACGAGGGAAAAGCAACCGTACTTGTGTTGACTTCACGCATGTGGCCGTAGACTCGAACGGCTTTAAATTTGGCAGCAAACAAGCCGTGGTGGACGCGATGAACGCTCGGTTCGCCGGTGCCGCCGCCGCGTGCGGAGCCCCGGCTGCCGACGTGCCGCGCGCCTGTCGTGCCCTGCACGCTGCCCGCCCACCTGCCGACCGCTCCCTGAGACTGCGCCTGCTTACAGCGGACGAGGTACATCGCATCATATCCTTTCGGATTCCGCATAAGCCTACCAAGGATATCTACGAGACCTCGATGGAACTCGTCCACCTAGCTGTTAAACCGTTGGCACCAGTTCTCACTGAATTATTCAACGAGTGCATTAGACGAGCCGTGTACCCAACAGCGCTAAAGAGGAGCAAAATCGCTCCGATATTCAAGGGGAAAGGAAAGAGGGAGAATATCGATGGATACAGACCAGTGGCCGTAGTACCCACGGTGTCGAAGATCCTGGTCTCAGCGCCCGACTTCTTGAATTCCTCGCGTCGACTGATGCGCTGTCGGAGCGACAGTATGCGTACCGCGCGGGCCGCTCGACGACTGCACTGGCGCGGGAGGTGGTGCGCCGAGTGCTCGAGGCAAGAGAGAGGAAGTTCCAGGTCGCAGTTCTCTGCTGTGACCTCTCGAAAGCATTTGATGTTGCCGATCACGGCGTGCTCGCCGCTAAGCTCCGTCACTACGGTATAGTCGGGGGGCCTTTATGTCTACTAACAGACTTCCTGCGAAAACGCTCGCAGATCGTCGTTGGTGATGGCGGGAGAACGAGATCAGAACCGGTGATGACACATATGGGGGTTGCTCAAGGCTCTTCGGTATCCAACATACTATTCTCATTACTTCTGAATGACCTGCCACAAGCGATGACCTCCAGCGAATTAGTCATGTACGCAGATGACGTGGCAGGAATCATCACTGACAGGACAATTGGAGGCCTTGAACAAAGCCTAAACCATACTATCACTGAACTGTCTCACTGGTTCCGTAACAACGGTCTCGTTCTCAACATAAAGAAAACTCACTTCCTCCACTTCGACCTATCAGGTCGCCGTCTCGTCCCACTGAACGTCCAAGTGGACGGAATGCGGGTCGATCAGGTGGAAGCGACAACGTTCCTGGGCTTCGAGCTGGACCGTGGACTCACATGGCGCGCTCACGTGGCGCGACTGTGCGCGCGACTCAGCGGCGCATGCTTTGCGCTGCGGCGGCTGGTGCGCACGGTGCCGCGCAGTGTGGCGCGCGCGTGCTACTTCGCCACGGTACACTCGCTGCTGCAGTACGGAGCCGAGCTGTGGGGGCGCGCGGCGGACTGGGAGAGAGCATTCAGGATGCAAAAGCGAGCCGTGAGAGCGATAGTCCAGGTCCGCCGGGACGTGTCGGTAAAACCTCACTTTAAAGCGCTGCACATCTTGACGCTCCCGTCCATCGTCATACTCCAGGTGGCCGTGTATATGCACGAGAACATCCACTCTTTTCGCAGGCATCACGACATCCACGGAGACGCGACCCGCAACGGTCACAGGCTCAGGACGGTTTCACACACCCTGGCCAAGTCATCGAAGTTGACTCACGTCATGGGTCCGACAGTATACAACCGCATACCAGAACATATTAAATCTGCGCCTAATTCCGCATGCTTCAAAAAGCGACTGAAACACTGGCTTGTCGAGCAAACCTTCTACTCATTCGCTGAGTTCGAAGCGACCAATATAAAATGTGATTCCAATTTAATGAAATGAATAACTAATTTAATTTAATACAATTCAAATTTAATGTAATACTTTATGGCAATTTTAATTTTAAATAATGGTATCTTAATTTATGGAATGCATTTTTATGTGTCTGACATTTTTATACAGATGTATATTAATCAATTTTTTATTTATAATCTGACATGTAATTGACACTTACCAATAAATATGTTTCAATGTTTCAATGTTTCAATGGAACCAATTTTGTTTTAAATTCTAGTATAAACTAGGCGCAGTGAAAAAGGGGCAGGGCAAAAAACAACAACTGACATATATTTCACTGAAATCTTATAGGTATTCGACCAATTCAATAGATTTAGTTCAGAGATTTGGTCAAATCCATAGATCTGTTTATAATAATACTAATAATACTCGTTTATTGCAGGCATAAGCCCATAGAATAAATTACAATATAAAAAATCAAATAAATAGTTACAAATTTAAAATGTCAAAAATTTAAAATTATTTTATATAATACTCTCTCGCACACACATATTCACTATTATTCACACACACAACCTAACACTCTCACATACACTAGCACAGCAGGAGAAGAAGTTTAGGGAAATGTTAAAATCATGTCATTATTTCATCATTTACCGGGATTTGATCAAATCCCTTAGGAATTTGGCCGAGTCCCTGGTTTGATCATATCACTGCGACATATACACCCGTTTGACAACTATCAGAAAATACCTATACAATACACCTTCTGGGCTGCAAAGCCAGACTTCTATTTTAATGAAAAATTAGCAAAGCACACAGTTTTTAATATGGATGAGTTCTGCGCTACGGCGGAACCCGCATCTCTCCGGGGAAATCAGTACTGTCGTAATTATGTGGTTTCGTCTCTTCATCTCGTCAGGTTTGTTTTAAAACTACATAGTCTCACACTTGCATTGTATAAACTTAGGCAACAGTTGCGGCATGAAAAATACTCTTTCAGTGCAAAAGGGCTTATTCATCATTTAATACTCTAAAACTGCTATCTGGCACTGCGTATCCGAAATGACAAGTCATATGTGAATTTATGTAAGAATATTGTATTCGTATATACGTTCATATTCAAACGGAAGGACTTTAGAAAGACCGCGGTTTCAGATGCTTATGCTGATTTTTTCTATGCATAATTATTAGTGTATTCTAAGACGATTTTAATATACGCGAACCGTCGGAAATTATTAGTTTTCAAGGGTTTTTTTTAATCACCATTTCAAGCATTCGTGGGGATGTGGGAGTATTAGGGATACGACAGATTTGTCCGATTTTTTGGCGTCAGATATAGTGCAAAGTTTGTTGACCTCGAGGTCATCGACCTTGACCTTGAACTTGAATTTTCGCTCATTTCCCCAGAAAAATCAAGTGACATAGATCAACGTTCATTGACCTCGAGGTCACCGACCTTGAAACATAAGGTCATTGACCTTGTCCTTGAACTTTGTAGATTTATTTACAGAAAATTGTCAATTTTGCAGTTTACATAATGTTTATTGACCTCGAGGTCATTGACCTTCAAATTTACTAATGTAGTTTTTGCAAAAATACTCAGTTTTCAGTCAGGTACCTACAGCATCTAATTTGGTTATGTGAAACTACATGGGATCGCTTCACTCCGCTCCGCTTCACTCCGCTCCGCTTCACTCCGCTCCGCTTCACTCCGCTCCGCTTCACTTCACTCCGCTTCGCTCGGCTCCCGGTGCTTCTCAACGATATGACCTAACAAACCAACCTTTAGTACTATTCAAACAGAAGTGACCTACAGCCACCAATTCGATTCTGTGAAACAACATGGGGTCGCCTTGCTCCGCTCCGCTTGGCTCGGCTCCCGTTGGTTCTCAACGTTGTGACCTAACAAACCTATCTAAGTATTCAAACAGAAACTAATGTATAGCAACCAATTTGGTTCTGTGAAACTACATGGAGTCGCCTCGCTCCGCTCCGCTTCGCTCGGCTCCTGGTGGTTCTCAACGTTATGACTTAACAAACCTACCTCTAGTATTCGTATAGAAGTGACCTATAGCAACATTGGTTCTTTGAAACGACATGGGGTCGCCTTATTCCGCTCCGCTTCGCTCGGCCCGGTGCTTGTCAACGATATGACCTAACAAACCAACCTTTAGTATTCAAACAGAAGTGACCTATAGCCACCAATTCGGTTCTGTGAAACTACATGGGGTCGCCTTGCTCCGCTCCGCTTGGCTCGGCTCCCGTTGGTTCTCAACGTTGTGACCTAACAAACCTATCTAAGTATTCAAACAGAAAGTAATGTATAGCAACCAATTTGGTTCTGTGAAACTACATGGAGTCGCCTCGCTCCGCTCCGCTTCGCTCGGCTCCTGGTGGTTCTCAACGTTATGTCTTAACAAACCTATCTCTAGTATTCGAACAGAAGTGACCTATAGCAACATTGGTTCTGTGAAACTACATGGGGTAGCCTAGATCGCTTCCCCCATTGTCCCATCGTCTGCCACAAATTCTTCAGAATGGTTTTATTTCCTGTGTATGATGTAATATTTATACAAAGTTTTAACCTTCGGAGTTAATTAGTTAACGACACTGCAAATTTGCCAATTTCCTGCAAATAAATCTATAAAGTTCAAGGTCAAGGCCAATGACCTTATGTTTCAAGGTCGGTGACCTCGAGGTCAATGAACTTTGACCGATGTCACTTGATTTTTCTGGGGAAAACGAGCGAAAATTCAAGTTCAAGGTCAAGGTCGATGACCTCGAGGTCAATAAACTTTTTCTACATCTGTCTTCTAAAATCGGACAAATCTGTCGTTTCCCCACCCTAATACTCCCACATCCCCACGTGTCCCGAATGCTTGAAATGGCGATTTAAAAAAAATATAACTCGAAAACTAAGAATTTCCGACGGTTCGCGTATTTTGAAATCGTCTTAGAATACACTAATTATGCATAGAAAAAATCAGCATAAGCATCTGAAACCGTGTTCTTTCTAAAAGCTAGCCAAGAATCTACCTACATATACAAATACGATCGAATTCGGTCGGACAGCATAGTCATTGGTTTCGAATGATAGAATCACAAAATTTTAAATCATTTTATTTCTGGTGGGTTTATTTTACAATTTAGTCCTAAAATCAACAATAAAACTGTGTTATGAATGACGCCTCCAAAACCTCGGGAAATTCCCAACTTTTCACAAATAAGTGGACTGCGTGGTTATTTGTTGTTTGTAAACATGCAATTAATATAACAAAATGTTTTTAATTATCGAAAAGTTGATTGGATTTCAGCGTGGACCTGCGTTTCGGCGAAAAATGGATTTCCTTTTCTTCCTCCTTATTTCCACATTCAATCAGTTTGTTGTATTTGAAGTGGATATTGTTGAATCCGGAGCCCATTGGATGCGAAGACGCCGCCGCGATGATTGACGTCACGGCGAACGAAGGGGGTGGTAGTTCGGGAATCTGAGAGACGTATTGTTCTAGAAGTTTTTTGTACTCAGCGTCTTCGTACTCCTTCATCTGACGCAGCATTGCAGTACGGAAGGATTCACCCAGAAAAACCCAACCGTCGTCTGTCCCTGAGGAAACATTACTCAGTGGTTCCCCGTCCACTGCGCTGGCATAGCTGTCTATACTTGTGAGCGCCGTCGAATCGCCGTTTGATGCTGTGCTGATAGTGTAATCACTACAGATACTGTTCTGATGGACATCTTGATAGTACGACAATCTTAAATGCGAATAGTGGTCGATAAACCCGGACGAGATGAAATTATGATTGACAGATGTTGATGCACTGTTTACTGATTCTGTAGAACTATCCATTATTGTGACCTACTGAACTAATGTTAAACTCGTTGAAACGGTTTCGTAAGATGAACGATGACTTTTTGTTGGATTATGCTTAAGCTGACAGTTATTTATTTATTTACGCCACCTACCCCCGTTTTTTCATATTGATAGGTTCTGTGGTCCAAATGGCGCTGTTAAAATTACATAGCGTGTAAATTCCTTAACAAGTCTGTTAAACAAGTACTTATTGAGGAACATTTCAGTAGATTAATTAGTTAATACTAATTATTTCTGTATACATACATACATATACATACACATAGTCACTGCTGCTCAATACGTAGAATAGTGCGTTGCGCTATATTTTCTGCAAGTATAATAGGAGTACTATACAATAATATAGATGCCTCATAATAATAACATTTTAAACTAAATAAAGGCCTAGGCTTTATTTAGGGCTAGTAGTTAATCGTACATAAAAATACTGATTTGCACAGCAAAAAAGCATCAGCAAAAACACTTTTTATGTTTTAAATATTTTATGTGTACTCAAGTTTATGTTTTAAGTATTTTTTGTTGTTCTTGCATGTTCAACCTAACACGAAGGATAAAGGGGGCTTCGCTTCACTCACCCCTTTACCCCAGCATTTTGCCGTGATGTTTGCAGTGCAAATCAGTATTTTTGATGTGCAGTTTCATATTTTCCCTAATAAGTAGATGAATTGTATAGAACTGTTCTGTTTCTTAAATAATTGCAGCTTTGCAGTCTCTTATCAATCAATCTTATCATATTAAGAGGTGTAACCCAGAAGCTATTATGCATTAACTCTTAGGTTTCAGAAGATTACTATTACTATGACAAGATCTTTCACGTGGCGTTATAAATATGACTGTAAAATCCCACTGATAAGGCTCTCATGCGTGAGTATAAAACCGATTTTTGTAGACCTAGGTTCAGTTCGGGCAAGTATCCACGAAGATGAAGTTCGCTATTATCCTATTGTCAGTGGTCAGCTTGGGGCTTGCTGCTCCTAAGCCGAGGAAAATTTTACACGAGCATTTCGAAGACTTCTTGGCTGTCATCTTCAATGAGGTACCGGTATTGCATCATCATTATCAACTGTGGTGATTTGGGCCAACTCCTCTAGTGAGTATTCCAAGAGTCATCCTAAAAGCGAAGAGCTTGTTACTTTTTATTGATGTTGCTTAGCTGATTTTTCCTTTGCTTCATCTATCTTTGACGATTCTTTCATTTTAAATCACGCTCCTCATATTTAGTTAAAGGGAAATTGAGATTATTATAAGTAGTCCTTGTGGGCTCCGGCTATTTCTTAGTGGAAATGTGGCCATGAGTATCTTTATTGGTATTGATTTGTATGTAACTATATTGCATTTCTCAGGTGGGCGATGAGCTGAGTAATTTCACGGATCACTACACAGAGTTTGAGGAGTTCTGGGCCGGAGTCGACTATATCAGCAGCAACAACTTTAGGATCTTGGTGGATGAGATGGAATCCTTGCCCGAATTCAAGGCTGTAAGTTATAAGTCTGATAGTATTATTACAGTCCATCTCGTATGCAATTTAGAAACGAAAGACATTTTAAGATTTTCAAAATAAAATGTTTGTTTCGCAGGTCGTCGACTTCTTGGAGAGGGACAATATTGATATACTGTATTTCATTGACCGTGTTCACGAAATACTTGGTAAGGTCCAATTATTATAGGTAAATCATTATCTTTTAGTTCTAAGCAATGTTAGTGAAATAGTCTGCCCCCATGTACCCGATTTATCTACTGCCACTTCCAATATCAATGATTGTGCTTTAATCCTTACATACGACCTTATATCTTTCACAGACGAATTCAAACCCAGCCAGTCTGCCCGCCAGGAGTTCAGCGGTAGGGACCTCAGTGCGTACATTACCGATATCACCAACGCTTTCCCCAAGGATAAACTCGCAGCCCTATGCGACCAGAAGATAGCTGAAGACCTCGAGTTCAAAGAAACTATGGACAACCTGAACAGCGAGGAGTGGCACGCCATCTTTGCTGCTCTCTGGGCAAGCGAGGAATTCCAAAAGGAGGTCCAGGCTTTAGATGAGATTGGACTGAGTGTGCATCTGGTCTTGCAAGAAATCAAGGCTGTTTTCGGGCAGAAGGATTAGATTTTTTTATGTAGCCTCCATAGCAGTCGCCCACTGCTGGGCAAAGGACGGACATTATGATATATTTTATATAATGAAATTATTGTTATTGCACAATAAAGCTTTTTATCCTAATTTACATACATATGTACAGTGGTGGCCAGATAATTAGAAACGACTGGTACTAAATCCAATACATTGAGTTTAAACTGGACATTTTATAGTGATCTTAAAAGAATGTTGGTGGTGTATTTAAGTAGTCACAGTGTACTCAATAAGTGCAAAGGATATTTCAAAACACTTACAGCAAAAAAGTTTTTCTATCATTATCTTAGACCGAGCATAATTTGACTAGGCGTGTAGATGGACAACTAATTAGAAACATGAAATGATTTGGGCCTTAAGGTTAAAAATTAAAAAGTCATAGTCTAAATTTTGGCGCCATTTATAAATAATTTTTCATTACGTAGGTAGTGAATTATATTGGTCGCATTTTTAAAGAAAATGGGTTAACCCCTAAGTTACCACCGGCGTTAGCTAATGCCACTTTTCCGTTATGGGTTTTAAATTTTATTGCCATGGCATAGGGTTCAAAATCGCGGTCGGTCCTTACTACCCTCGGTTTTTGAGTAGTTAATCTAAGAGTCGAGACCCCAATACCAGAAAGATTAAAGTTGGTTGACATTCGGTTCATAATTGGACTTACAAGAAGATCACAGGACAAATTGGGTATTCCGTAAAGATGGTATACAATGCTATTAGTAATTTTAAACAACATGAAACAACAAATAATGTCCCAAGAAAACTTCGCCCGGAAAGTATCCGCAAGACTTGTCCGCAGGAGATTAGTGGAGCAAGGTTTGTTTACACGAAAGGGTTTGCCGAAAAGTACCCCTTCTTACCAGGAGGCATAAGGAAGCCCGTTTGGCTTTTGCCAGAAATTACTGCGATCGGACCGATCAAGAGTGGAAAAAGTACTCTTTTCGGACAAAACGAAGATTAATATGATAAATTCGGATGGCAAACGATATGTTCGTCGCCCTGTCAATAAGCCATTTGACCCTAAGTTTACAAAGAAAACAGTTAAACATGGTGGTGATAACGTAAAAGTATGGGGTTGATTTCTAAACGCGATTGGTCCCGTGAGAAATATTAAAGACATGCTGGATCAGCATCAATACAAAAATATAATTAGAAGAGACCATGATTCCTTATTCTGATGAACATTTACCGGTGACACGGAACATGGATCCTCCAACAAGACAATGATCCAATTGAAAATTTAACGCACATTGTAAAGAAGAAGGTGTCGGATACACGCTACAGCAATGAGGGTGCACTTTATGACGGGTTTGTAAAATCATGGAAAAGCATTCCTCTGAGCACCTGCGAAAATCTCATAGCGCCAATGCCGCGTCGCTGTAGAGCCAAATAGACAACAGGGGTAACTCTACTAAATATTAACTTGATTAAATTTATTGTAAATATTACTGATCTAATGATCACAAATGTTTTTTTCCTGTTTCATTAAAAAAGTATTTTTACGAATGACTTTATTTTGTTTCTAATTATTTGTCATTCACAATTCTTTTAAGATCACTATAAAAACAGAGCAGTTTAAACTCAATGTATTGGATTTAGTACTAGGCGTTTCTAATTATCTGGCCACCACTATACGTAGGTTAAGGTGGGACTATGCTCTTTAGTGATTTGAGATGAGAATTCGAATAAAATAAATATTGAGGTGGACTCGGGTCTTGAATGTTGTTGTCACTGATTCCCTCATGATTACCTGTATCGCAGAAATCCTATAGGCGTATGCAAATGCTCATGTTTGTTTTTAATGTGTACATTATGATTAAGAATACCGAACAAAAGAATGCTGTCATTATTGTATGTTTTTTTTCAACGCTTGAATACACATCGAATGACGAATCTATTCAAGAGTACCTAACCAAATGTAGCAACAATCTAAACAACAACAGTTCTAATGATGTTCTATTGTTTTAGTTCATTTGAGCATCTGGATCGATTTTTTTGTTACTAGTCAGTGCTAAAAGACGTATCACAGAAGCTAGAGTGAATCTCTTTAAACCCTTACGAAGTGATTGAGTGAACTATCTGAGACGTTCGTCATTGAAGTCTTTGAGAGTGTGTGACATGTCAAAATGCATTCTGGTGTAGTATTATTTGGATTATGTATTATTTACCATTTCGTCATTAGTGCTCCGATGGAAAAGGTAACATGAAATACAACATGATATATCTGTCAACGTCAGATTGTCAAAACCGTTAGTTTATACTCTAACGTTTTATCTCGTTATTTTACAAACCATCCATACATTGTAAACTGTACCGTACTCCTTACGATATGACACGTTAGTGTATAATAAAACCGCTTAATTGTGAATTGGTTTAAACTTGAATAAACAAACAAAATACCAGGGCAAACACTGCGGTAGCTTAGGTGAAGACTAGAGGGGGCGAGTGCAGCGAAGCCCCCGAATAGTCTTCGTGTTAGTTTGACATGTAAGTACAAAAGAAACGTGAATTCTAAATCCTGTCGGTCTAGTTTACGATTTGTCGATAGTTTACAAACTAACACGTTGGTTTATAAACTAACGGTTTTGACAATCTTACGGTACCATACCAATAAATAAATTTAGGTACTTTTTTAACTTATAAAAAAAAACCTGTATTGAATATTTCAGAGCCGTACCAATCATGATGTGAACAAGGCGCAGTATTCAATGAAGCCTCTTACGCGTTATGACTCAAATTTGGAAGAACAATCTTCTTTGAAAACGCAGCCTGAAGAGCGATCTACAATATTTATTCACAATTCTAAACACAGACACAAAAAATGGAAGCATTACCTTGAAACTGACAGTGAAAAGTTAAAAGAGCACGCAAACATACACAAAGATTTCATCAAAGAAATATTACGGACATCCGAATTGTCTACTAGTTTGGGGTTGGTTGATCCATACACATTGAGCGAACGGATCGTTGATCCCGAAAGAAAGACACTAATAATTGAAGACGAGCTAAGGGACTTGAGAGATGGGTATGAATTAGATAACAGATTCGGAACAGCAGGAAGCCAGAGAAGCCAATACCAAAACAAAGATCAAGTTTTTCTAAAATATTCTAAGCCAAATGGCTTTGCTGAACTATTGAAAACACCACTCACACATAAACATGATGTAAGCAAACTATACGCAAAGAAAAACAGCAAACAAGAAATTTTGCCCACAACTATGGCAGGTGCTGAGTTTGAGTATCAAAATACCCCGATGCTCGCATCTGGATATAAACCTACCGATTTTTCTTCTTCTCAAAATGAACAGTCCACTAATAGTACTGATGGTACAGAAACGCCTATAGTCACTTATTATGTGAACAGGAAACAGGACAAGAATAATAATATCGGCCCTCGCCTAGGGAAAAGCTGCCGTTACTATAGCTGTGCCATGAAAAATGTAACACAAGATACTACAAAAACTGAGGCAAACAAACGATTAGTATTGACCTGTAGATGTATGCAGAAAAAAGGAACCGAAAAAAATACATCTGATTAAGAAAGCAAGAAAGATTTCATTATAATTCAGATACAGAATAGTTCTATATTCTTTTTATCTATAAGTTTCACTTTCAATCATGTAGGTAGACATATTTAGTTCAAAAAACATCTTAGTACTTTCTGGTTTGCAAGCAGCCGTGCTTAGATTAGAGCTCCATTAATAATGTCAATAATACAATTAGTAATTCAATAGGTTTTAAATCGTTATCATCATCATCATCATCATCATCATCATCAACTTGTCAGCGTTTCTACTATTGAGTTGATAGGGTTTCGTCACGAACAAAAGTAAATTCTAAAGTAAAGGTAAATCCAAAATTAGTTAAATAAGTTAAATAACCGAAAAGTTGGTTGGAAAACATTACCAGGAGTTGTGGTCTCTCACTCTTTGTTTTCTTTGTACTTAATATATGAAGTAAAATGGTTCGTTTTGGCGCACAATACGCGTACGCGGGACACCAACTCGACTTTTTGTGGTATTTTGCGGATTAGTAGAAATAAGTTGAGCTAACTCGATAACATTATTATCAACAGCAAATCAATAAAATGTACTATAATAACAGGACTGTAGTCTTCTCAAAATAGTAATTAAAAAGAACAACCACATCCCACATTTTTAAGGATTATTTTTTAAAGATAGATTTGAAACGAGCCGAACCTGATTAAAATTATTATTGCTGGTAACCTCTCAATGTCATCACGGCAACGGTTTGATGGTCTTTCTTTGCTTTATTCAAAACGTTTGATGAGATGAGATATTTATCGAGAATGGATTGATTTGTTGCGCTAATGGTTGCCGAAGTAATCCTGCGCTGGATGCGATACATCTTTTGGCTGTCTTTTCAATGTCACAGGTAAGCTAACAATAACATAAATGATGACTACAGAGACCGTGCTTTCGAATCTTAAAAGTCATATAGTACATATTTATAGCGGACGATATTTTTGGCACTACTTTTACGTTTGGTTTGTATTAATATAGATTTTCGTAAAAAAAACTTACATAAAAATATACCAATAACGACGAATGAGACTAAATATTATTTTATTGTATGTCACCACTTAAAACCAGAAAACTTTTACTGTTGCATTTATCGTAATATTTTAAAACCAACGCGCAAATAATATGTTTTAGTTATATTTAAATTGATAAAATTACAATTCCTTGCAATCCTAGATAATGAAGAGATATTTAAGGATGACTTGGAGTTTAATTGAAGCTACATAAAAACCGATCAAGTGCGAGTCTAAATCGCGCACGAAGGGTTCCGTACCACCGTTCAATGGAAGCGATGGTGTGGAGTGAATAGTTTGGATTTTACACAGCAAAATATTGTTTACAAAGTTATTGGTGCGGTTACTTTTACACTCCATGTACGTAACCAGGTGCATCCATAAGTTTGTATGTGGTATTGAAAGAATTGTTGTATGGGAGCCCCCTTTAATATTTCTTTTATCCTGTTTTTTAGTATTTGTTGTTATAGCGGCAACATAAATACATAATCTGGGAAAATTTCAACTCTCTAGCTAGCTAGGTTCTTGAGGTACAGCCTGGTGACAGACGGACGGACGGACGGACGGACGGACAGCGGAGTCTTAGTAATAGGGTCCCGTTTGGAACCCTTCGGGTACGGAACCCAAAAAACGTCACCCCATTATCCAGGAAGACAATTGTGCCCAGGTTAAGCCACTTTGAGTATTTCACTCCTTCACGGTACATACTAAGTGGTAATGAATATCTTGAAATTCCTTTCAAATTCAGGAACATAGCCGTCGAAGCCACAGGGCGAGTATTCGCAAAATATTTTGGTAAGTTAGAACTTACCATACTTTACGTACGTTACTGCATATTTGAATTGTAATCAATCACCCTTCCTAACTTAGTTACTTTATTGATTTTCTCATAACATTATCTTAGAATTACATTTTACTATTTCCCATCGGAACTCGATCCCACACATTCACACACTCACACCCTCATACACCATTGCAATCAGCAGTTCACCGTATTGTCAGACCAGTTTAAACTAAGTTTTAACTTATTATTCCTTTACTTTACTTTATTATTCCTATACATTGGTTCTTATATTTCTATTTTATCTTTGTATTGTTTCGTATCGGCTTTTACAATTTTCTTTTTCTAATTAATTAATATTGTGTTTTAATTGCTGTGAAACGTGAATAAATAAATAAATAATTTTTAATTTAAATAAATAAATAATTTTTAGTTTTTAATTTAATATAATGTCATTATCCGGGACCCTGTCGGAAAGGGACAAAGTCGCCTTTTGCTAGGCCTCTCTCTCGGCTGATCATTATCATTATCAGTACGTCCATCATAAAATATCCCATTTCATAGTACCGGAAATTACTGAATGAACTGAGATCTGATAGAATTTAATGTTGAATGAATGAAATAAAGTCAGTTTATTATTATGTTGAATGAGTTTCAGATTGATTTAATTTCACAAGCTGTGTTACATATAATAATGTACCTATCGAATGTTTCAATTCAAATTCAAAAAAATAGTAGTGACTGTTACCTGCTTTACTATGTACATACACTGCTTTATCTACATTTATATTATAGGCTCTTTATAATGTGGTAAGTCTCTAGTAATAAAACTCATATCATATGAAAGCTCTCGGGGTGTACCTCATTTCATAACACTGAAACATCTATGGGTAGTAGGCACTCAAAACACAAAGGTGGTTGAACGTCTTTGGGTAGTATAAGCGTGGACGCCAGAAGCGCGACGGTAACGTATTCAAAATTTTTACATCGAATTTTGAATAAGCTCGAATTTAAAAATAGTTCTGCTACTTGACACGAGATGGTTCTGATTGAATTTCCCTTTAGAATGATGTATTTGTTTTTGTAGTATGACACTCATAGATGGCATCCACTAGTTTTTGTTTACATAATGGGCCGCCCACTTGAGACGGCACCAGCGCTTGTTGATAGAAATGTGTTAAGTGTTTTGACTATTATATGCGGCTACTATATATATATATATATCAAAGGGATCGTTGTGGCCCTACAATATTCCATAAATGTTTATGGATTCTCACAGTTCGTAATGGATTGATCGGATGAAAAAAATATGACGTCAGCTATATATTTGAGATCAATCAGCTGTAATTATACATTTCTATTTGGTAAATAAGGATATATTTACATAATAACATAACACATTTCATAAGCTTTCTGAAAATGGTTTTATTTTCTTGTTGGTCAGCAATAAACTTTTTTGTCACGAAGTTCGAGGCCAGGCGTCGCGAATTGACACATCGTGATAATGTATTGCATTTTTGTGAGCCGACGTTTTGAGTGGCTGCTGAGTTCAAATCCAGTGTGAACATTTTCAACAGGTACGTTAAAAAAAGATAAATATTTGAACGTACCAAAAAGCGTCATGAATACCCCAGCAGGCCGAGATACAAAAATCTACCATATCACAGAACAGTGCGAAGCCAAAGGCCATGTGCGATAAAATAGCAACATATTATATATTAAATAAAGAAAGTACAAAATATGAAAACATACCAAAAATTACAGAGTTGCGAAGCCTTAAGCCAAGCTGTGTTCAAATCATACGAAATCTTAGAATGATACGATATCGAGAGGCGATTCAAGAGTCATGAATGCCCTATATGTCAGAAAATGCAAGGCCAAAAGCCGAGCCATGGATTAAAAATCCCTATTATATATCAAAACAGTTCGTAGCCGAAGGCCACGCCTTATTCTTAAACGGCATTACATGAAGGCCGAGCTATTCATTACAAAAACCTACCATATAGTATAACAGAAGCAAATCAAAACGAAAACACACAGGTCGAGCCATATGTGAAAAACATACTTGATCTAATATATATACCATGTCGCACTTAAATCTAGTAGTTTCAGCGCATGGTTACTGTGTTAACTAATGTAATTTATTTATTTATTGAATAAACAAAGTTAAAAAATAAAATACAAATTTATATGAAGTTGTCACAGCTAATCTGAGAACTCGCGTTCTATCTGTTGGGCCTAAAAGTAGCAAGAATTAAGAAGCGTTTCAAACATCACGAATACCCCACCATTTGTTAGAAGCCATTTGTGATAATATAGTGGAATGATGAATCCACAGGCAAGGAAAGTGCGAGGTCAAAGGCCGAGCCAAGCAAAACTAATACTTACTACATCTAATAGAGGCGCAAAGGAGCAGGCCGAGCCATGCGCTAAAGACATATTTAATTTAAGAATATAACGCACAACATGCGTAACAAACAACAATAACACACAAAAAACCTACCATGCATCAGAACAGTACGAACCCAAACGCCAAGGCATAAGTGCTAATAGAGCCGAATGTAAGTAATGTGCGAGGCCGAATACCGAGCTAAGCTAAACAAAAACATTCAACATCTAATCGCACCGCACCATAGCGGTGCTAGGCCGACGGCAGACCCATGCGCAACAAAATAACAACCATATTCCAGATAAATGTGAATAAGAAGGCTGAGTGCTACTTAAATAATTTAGACTTATCTGACCTTTGAAAATATTAGCCAGTTTTGTGTACGGCTCCATGTGGACTAGGACGGAGGCATTTTACGCAATCACCATTAATTCACATCCTGAATCATAATTATTATTATTAAGCAAAAGATTCATGAAAATAAGTACAGAGAATATAAATAAGATATTCATTCTAGTTCAAGACGTGTGGGATTGCCGCTCCATCCTCATATAGGCCTGTGCGATTCCACCTATGGCGGGTGCCGCGGATGCACATGCTGCTAGCCCTGATGATGGCGGTTTGAATTCTTGCTCGTAGCCAGCCCATTATTGTGGCAGGGGTCCGGTTCCAGCGGTCCGCCAGTGTTTCGGCGAGGTGTTTAGTGAATGATATCATTTGTGGAGCAAAAACTCCGTCGACAGAGGTTACTAAAGGGGTGAAGGTGGTGTGGCGCGTCTCGCATGGGTCGCAGTACTTCCTTTTCTTTTCTTCTTCAGCTGAACGAAGGACAGCCGCTACGGGGCGTGATGCGTGAGAGGGAGCGTCGGTGTCTATGACACGGATATCAAATAACGCCTCCCTCTGGGCAATCCATACCCCCCGACAAGCCAAGTCTCCGCGCAGCCCATTATCGCCTTCGGAGATGACTGGCTCTTTCGTGACGTTTCCCCAGGCTTGCTGGCACAGTTCACAGAAAAGATCCCTTATTTCGTTATGTCTGCGTGTGATAAGGCCACCTGTTTTGCAGCACAAGGCGTGGTCCACGTTGAAGTTGTCATTGCCGCAGCCGTCGCAAGTCGCAGGCATGGAGATTGGTGTGCGGTGGTATCTTATGGCCAGGGCATCTCTAAATTCGTGGGGTGATAAGTCGAAGTTGTC
Organism: Argyresthia goedartella; assembly: GCA_949825045.1. NCBI lineage: Eukaryota > Metazoa > Arthropoda > Insecta > Lepidoptera > Argyresthiidae > Argyresthia > Argyresthia goedartella. The sequence continues at coordinate 16,099,152 of OX463824.1, read as the reverse complement.
TTTTCTTGTCGGTATTACTGAAAGCCATGTTGATGTTTTTGTTTTCATTTTTGTCGCTATTGATCTTTCTATTGCTCTTTTCTTTTTGGATGGTAATTTTTTTAGAATGCTTTCTAGAGTTTCGTTCTCGTATGTTTCTTTTTCCTTGTTTCCTTCCTTTCTTGCGTCACGCAAAGAATTGTAGTGTTCAGCAAGGTTTATGTCTTTTATCTCGGTTAGGGCTGTTGAAAGTATTGTAGATCCCTGTTTTGAGATTTGGTATGCACGGTTTGGTGTGTTGAAGGGGTCAGAAAGGGCAAGTCCGCCTTTGTGGACTGGGAGGGTAAATAGCTGGGTTTCAAGTTTTGTGATTTCGCCTCCGATTAGTGTTGGTATGAATTTGTCGTGTAATGTGTTAGTTAAGGGTTCAAAAAGTTCTTCTGAATTTTTTAAGACACGTAGTAGGAAGGACCATTTAAACTGAGCTGCTTTAGTTAGGGCAGTGTAAGCGGCTTGAGGTGAGTTTTTGCAGATTGTTGTGAGTTTCTCGATGATAGATATCCATTCGGTTACATTCTTTTTTACGAAGTCGTCCCCTCCTGTCCCTATGTAGCCTCCTAGGAAGCGGGAGCCGGTAACTATGGAGACGTTGGTACCGGAGAACGTCTTTTCTGCGGTAGACTTGTCAGTTTCTAACACTATTAGAAATGATTTTTTACCTTGTGGTATCCGTATGCTGGGCCTGTTTTGTTTAAGTTGTCCCACCATTGTCGTAGGCTTTGGAAAGTGCCTTGCGCGGAGGAGTCATCGGCGTACCAGCATTGTGTGACTGTGTTTTCGGTTTTAAGTTTGTTAATTATTGGTAGTGTTGCAAGCGCGTACAGTGGCATTGCGAGTGGGTCTCCTTGGGTTACGCCTTCTCTGCTATATAGTCTTGTATCAGAATCACGAAATACTAATTCAGCGTGGCCATTGTAAGTATTATAAAGAAAGCGGGCGCAGTGTGGCCAGTATATTCTTGCTTGCCAGAGGGCTAGTTGTCTATTCACGGCGTTAAAAGCATTGTTCGCGTCAACGAGGAGCATTCCCCAGTTTGAACCAGGTTGGCAATCTCTTTGGAAGACATCGGTCATGGCATGAATGGCGCCTTCGATGCCACTGCCCAGTCCACTGCAGAGCTGTGACTGGCCGCATGCTTCAGTGACTTCAGAGCCTGTTGCTAAGATCATGCATTTGGATAATATTCTTCGTAGGCATTCGCCGATGCCGATAGGTCTTACGCCTGGGCATTTGTCTAAAGCAACAAGTCGGCTTGACATTAATGCTTGTATTTGGGTCCAGGGTATGGTTTCGTTGGTAAGTTTCGTTGTGAGCTGCGCTACGGCTTCTCTTAAATGGGCGCTTGCTTGGCCGAAGCGGAGTAGGAAATCTCTCCAGTTTTCGGCTGTGCATCCAGTGGGGCCTCCGCCGCCGTGTAGTTTTCTCGCAACTGTTTCGACATGGTCACAAGTTATTTCGATTTCAAGGAGTGGTGGGAGTTTTATGACGTCTTTGGGGAGAGTGAATAAAGCGGGATCTGGAGTATTAGGCGGAGGGTGCTTTTCTCTCAGCACATCACTGACGGTTTTACCGGATGGATCAACTTCAGTGTCTGGGTTTAAAACTTTGCTCGTGTCTTTTGTGAGCCAGTTGAGCGCTTCTCGCGTTTTTCCATGTAGTATCAGTCGTGTGAATAATTTTGTTTCTTGGTCATTGTTGTTTTGTTTCCGGTTTCTTGTATTCCATATAGATTTATCTGCTTTGGTGGATTCCGTGATGAGTTCCTCGAAACGTTTGTCTGCCCAGAGTTTTAGGCGCCGATCGAGTAGTCTCAGTATATCTTTCATTTTTCTAACGTTTTTGTCTCTTTGCAGTATGACCGCAGCAAAGGTTAATACGCGTTCAGAGGGGTAGGTTGATTTGGTTAGATGCTCAATTTCGTCGGCCAGAGTGTGTACGAATTTTCTACTGGCAGTACCGCATGGGAGGTCGAATTAGCTTAGCTCGGTATAGCTTGCCATGAAGGTTACAGACGTTGTCCCAATGCCTTTGCCAGATGCCAGACTTTGGTTGGATGGCATTCAGGAATGGGGATCCGAAGGCTTCTTCCAAAGGTGACATTAGTGTTTGCCCATCGGTGGTTGTTGTAAGAGTAGCGGATGCTGATTGGTTTAGTACATCGTTGTGTGCTGATCTCATGTGACGCTGGAGCCCATTTTTCTTGAATTTCCTGGGGCATAGCGGGCATTCGGTGTCAGCTTGTGACATATGGGTGGGTATTTACTTACTTGAGCTATTTGCACTATAATTTTGTTGTTTAGCTCTCGGATAAGGGTAAGATTAATAAAAACAAGGGATTTTGTTGATTGTTGGGGTCTAAAGGAAATAATATTAAAATGAAGTATTTTTGTGAAAAATATGTCTATTTGACGTGACAGCTGACCATATTATTATTATTATTATTATTAGTTTATTATCCAGAATTATACAATTCTACATATGAAATCAATTGATAAAATTAAAATTACAAAACAATTAAATTACAACACACACAATACAATACAATACAATTACACATTTGAATTTTTTTTTTTTTTTTTTTTTAATTTTTCACAATTAACTTACATTAAATTAGTCTATGATATTCACTCCACTTAAGATGGATAGGACTAGCACTCCATTCACGCACTGCACTAATTATGTGATTGTCGGAGCTGAAGACCCTGGCGCGTTGTGCGTGGGTGCGCTGGCGCAACAGCGCGGCCCAGCCCGGCGCCCTCCCCGCGCAGAACATCTCGCTCGCGCTGCAGGCGCGGGGCAGGCGGAACATGGCGCGCCACGCATTATTGTATTGCACACGGATACGGTTAATGTTGGCTTGTGTGTACTTGCTCCACAGCTCCACAGTATACACGCTTGTGCAGTATGACAGAAAGAGCTGTTGTTTCACATCCTTGCTACATCTTGTGAATCGCCTCGCCAACATGTTCGCCCTCATGGCGATAGCTCTGCGCTGTCTTTCTATATCATCATCATCTGACAGTGAACTCTTGATGATATGGCCAAGGTACTTATCTTTGTGGACCCTGCAGAGGCTCTGTCCATTTAGCTCCAACGGGAGTTCCGTGTTCGGTGTGTTGGATGACTCGAAGATCATGTATACCGACTTCTCTGCGTTATACAGCATGTTATGTGTGGCTGCATATGTTTCACAGATATGCAGTAACTCCCTCAATGCTGTTACACTTGGTGCCAAAAGCACCATGTCGTCTGCATACGCCACATTGTTGATCATGCAGCCGTTCATGGAGCACCCGACTCCTGCTTCCGTCAGCTCTTCGCTCAGCCCGTCCATATAGATATTAAATAGAACCGGTGACATACTCCCTCCTTGTCTCACACCGCAAGATAAATGAGTCGGATCCGATGTGACTCCGTTCCAGCGCACGACGTTGGTTTGTTGTGAGTACCATCGGCTCAGTGCGTTCACTATTGGTTCTGGCTCTCCTCGATCCCTCAACTTCTGCCACAGTAGGCTATGTTGTACTCGGTCAAACGCCTTGCTCAGATCCAAGTAGTTGGCATAGACTGACGTCTTTCTCTGCTTGTAATATTGTGCTACTTGTTTGACAGTATAAATGGCGTCTGTCGTCGAAGCATTCCGTTTAAACCCAAACTGGTTATCACTGCTGCCTAGGTATGGTTCTGCGATGTGGTTGAGAACTTTCTCAAACAATCTTGCCAGGATAGTAGCGAGTGACACTGGACGGTAATTACTTGGGCTGGATAGGTCTTTCTTTTTGTTTTTACAAATCGGTACCACTACAGTTTCCACCATGGCTTTCGGTATATATGCCGTTCTCAGCATTGCTGTGTATAAGTTAGACAGAAGAATAGGTATGAATCTGCCTCCATTCTGCACATGCTCAATGCTAAGGCTGTCTATGCCCGGCGACTTGCCTCTCGACACACCCTTTATTATTTTAAATATGCACTCCGGTGATACGTCAACTTCGTCGTGTTTCTGCTGAGCGTACTGCCCGGTCTGACTGGTAGAATTCTGTGTCATATTGTCGGGTTGAAGAAAAATCCTGCTGTAGTTATTAGCGATTTCTTTGTTATTAGTCTCACCTCCAATATGCGACGGCGTTGGAATTCTGACTTTCAGTATTTTTTTGGTTTGTTGCCAAAATCTTCTAAAATATCCCTGCTTCATACTATTGGCAATTTTATCCATTACTATCTTGTCCTCCAATCGCCGGCACTTTTTGAGTTCCCGTTGAAATACCGTACGGCATTGTCTGCGCTTATCAGCTGATGAGCCTGTGATCGGTCGTCCATCTTGGTGCCATAGAAGTAGTGCGCGTCTAGACTCGGCATATGACTCCGCAACATGCTCATTCCACCCCGGTGTTTTCTTCCGAAGCTTATTAATCTGTCTGTTGGTGCTGAAAGCTGTCATCGCGGCATATTGCATTGTAGACACTAATGCGTTGTACATGGAATCTATGGATTCATTACCAGAGAACGGGACTTTGAGTAGTTCACGTGCATGTTTTTCGACTATCTCAGTATAATGCGCTATATGATTAATATTCCTCGGATTCCATTTCCAGTGATTATGTAGCTTCTGAGTGTTCGAATTGGATACATCCTCGCATGACACCAGGCTGTCTATTTGTAACTCCAAATATATAGGTCTATGGTCTGTCCATGCCACGCCGTAATCGATGCATATGTTGTTTACTATCACACCGACCGTCTCAGTCGCAATAACATGATCGAGCCACGAGGTGGTCCCATGAGCATAACTCACGTATGTGTATGAAGAATCGGGAAGTCTTTTTTATCTATATACTGGTATTTGTACTCACTACAGAATCCTTCTAGCTCTTTACCAAATATCGAGGTAGGGTCCGCGTTGAAGTTGCCGGCGATAATACAGTGCGCCGTTTTGCGTTCCTCCACTATCGCGTTAATTTGTGCAAGTATTTCGCAAAATTCCGGCAAATTCTCGGTCTTCATAACTGGCATGTAGACGGTAATAAAAAGTATAGTATGTACCTCCGATAGCGTTATCTCCACAGCTGCTATCCGTGTAGATTCGCAATCTATGCTGACCACTTGTAAACATTTGTTATACAGTACTCAAACTCCGCCGTACGGGCGTCCTCGTAGTATGTCAGCTGATGTATCGACAGCTGATGTGCCGATGCTGCCATGTTTGTCTGATATCTCGTTCAGGAATTGTAAATCATGCGGCAATAACCAGGTTTCTTGAAGTAAAATCACGTCGCATGAGTCACACATATCGGCAAGAAATTTCTCCACTCTGTGAGCTGATTGACAGTTTATGGTTGCTATTTTCAAGGTTGTGTTTTTCGACGCGAATTTTATTTTTTGATAGGGGGTTCACCTTTCTTGGTGTTTAGAAAGCAGCGTCCAACTACCACTCCTTCAGGCCACATATCATCATCAAGAATCTTCTCCAGGTCTTGCCAATATATTGTTATGGTATAGGCATTGTTGATGGTGTTTTTATTAGACTCGATTTTAATGATAGTTATCTGACTCTTCTGTAAGTGTTCTTTGAGGTCTCCTTCTTGAACTGATGATTGCAGGTTTCCAACATATATACATGCAGTGCGAGGTGCTGCCTGTATTTTTGAGGTAGATTTTGATTTCCCGATGATGTTTTTGTTACGTTTCCGGGTTCTCTTAGTCACCAAGGTAAAGCCGTCGTCATCTGTGTTTACATTGCTACTTTTCTTTCTATTGGTGTTATTATTGATTATGTTTTGCTTCTCGACGATGTAATTTGGATGTTTAGATTTCTTGTTGACCACTTGCAAAAATGACAAGGGCCTTGTGATATCTTTGTAGTGCGATTTCACGGTCTGTAGTTGCGTAGAAGCACAGCAGTCAATCGCAGCTTTAGTTGGTGTTGTAGGAGTCGCGGGTTTCGATGTACTCACGTGGGGCTTGTCCGTTATCGTATTTTTTAAGATGTCTTGCCCACTGGTCATATCCATTGGCCCGCTGTCCACCATGCAACCACCGTTGTTGAAAACCGGTTTCATAATCGAAGGTGTCTTCATGCATTCCTTTATAGCTGAGAGCTCACAGTTGATGGCTTTTATATCGTCTTTAGATGCATACATATTCTGCATGCTATTTAGATCCCCCTTTAAAGCCACAATGTCCTTGAGGAGTCGTGTTACATCGACGTGATCAAATGTAATAGGGGGTAGTTTTTCCAAATCGCGGGCCACAAAAATTGGCATCTCCTTTGGTTCTATATCTTTGAGAATCCGAATGATGTCTTCTATGTCCCTCTCTTCCTTGCCATCTCTTCTTCGTTGTTTCATTCTTCCTTCAAATGATGTTTTGGTCAGACCTTCATTGAGGTTAGCTTTTGATCGCTCTATGTATTGCACCGAAAAATTACTTTTGCAGATCTGGATCAAGCTGATCTCATCCATTACTTTTATTTTGTTCTGGATAAATGATAATAACTCATCAATAACTATGTTGCACGAATCACATTTCGTTTTATTGTTAGCCATTTTGACCGCGTTACGTAAGCTACGTCTCGCGCGAGTGCTGCGAGCTAACTGATGTAGAAGTCCAATACTATAAAGTCAATTAGTGCAGCATCGAGTACGCACTAGCTTCTTCTGGCGACAAACATTACGAGTCAGTCGCGCATGTCCCGTGCAGTGTCGCCCGCGCCGGCTGCTGGTCGAAGGCCGCCATCTCGAAGTCCTCCGGCCGTCGCAGTCGCTGACCGTTGTTGTTGAAGACCCACCGGCTGAACCCGCTGCGGCGGCGACGTCGTCGTCTGACGCCCGTCACACTCGTCACGCCTACCACGCCTGTCACGACGGCGTGCACGTTAGTTGCCACGTTTGTCGTCGCTGTGTTGGTCGGCTTTGAACAGGACGCGAAGGAGGCTGCAAGAAAAAGGAACTCTTAACAGGGATCTGATACACAAACGATGGCGTATTATCGCCATCTTCATCTTTTGCCTACTTCAGCCTGATTGTGCCACTGCTGGGTCTTTGCCGTATGTTTGCTTTGTTCCGATTCCCTTGATATTTTTGTTCGTAGGTTTTGACGAATTACGTATATAAATATAAAAAACCGGCCAATTGCGAGTAGACCTCATGCACTAAGGGTTCCGCAGAAATCAAATTTTTATGGACTCAAGCACCATGGCATTGAATTTTATTACCATGGCAAAAGGTTCAAAACCGCGATGCCTTGCGCGTTAGCGCGCGCGCGGTAATGGACCGGTTAAGAAGGAACTTAACATTTACGGTTTTCCTTTACTTATTCATATTCTTTATGGCACAGAAGTTGTAATGGTAAGGTAACAAAACATTTTATGAGCAATGCCGAGCTTAACTCTAAAGAGAGATTTCTACCAGTTGTGCAAAAGGAGATTCGTGCGCATCAATAAAATTATATCTTACCTCTAATTATTTACGACACGAAAGTAAGTGCGAGTTTTATGGTCGAATCCAATATCTCGTACATAAACAATACATCATCACCTACATGAGACGCATTAGGAAAAAAGCCGAGCTAAGCAATAAAACAACTGCGAAGTGCCAAATGTATAATGAAAGGACGCAGGTTGCTCAGAATCGTGTTGAATAGCGAGTGCCTGAGAAATACCCAACTCAATATGTACTCAACATTTTGTTCTTAGTAAGATAAGCAAAAGTGAGGATTTCTGCCCTCCTATGAAGTATCTTATTTGTTTACAAAAGAGGTATGGAGCGCTGATGAGACATAGCGCGGCGGCCTATCACAATGTGAACGTAGCCCTCGTAGTGCGCTGAAGTTCGCACTTGGCACTTTATTTTTTCATTAGTTGTGCTATATACCTTGCCTTTTGCCAAATTCCAATGTTTCTATGTCCATAGATAGTCCATAGGCGACATTCTCTGACTCCCGAGGGAGCGTCGCAATATGCGGCAATAGTGCGATATATATTTTGATGGCCTTGACATGGAAAATTGTTTTATTCACACTACTGCATATGAGTAATTGATATCAGTTTCAATTTGATATTCTTACACGTTCTTGTCAAAAAGGTTCTCAGGGAGAAAAAGGAAAACAGACGGACGGACGGACAGACAGACAGACAGAGTGATCCTATATGGGTTCATTAATTTTCTCTTTGTGGCTTCTTCTCTTGTCCTTTTCAAAAATTGCCAAAGAAACACGTCCCTTTTATTTAACGACCAAAACGTATGTTGAATTAGACTTTTCGGCGCTCATACGCAAAAAATATTGACTTAGAGGTTATGACAAGAATTACTGCCTCCCCCTCCCCGCCCCTCCCACCTCCACTTACGCAATCTTCTACGCGTTGCTTTATATCACTTTCGTAGCGAAAATTATGAACAATTATAATAATACCCCGTCCTCGGCAATTAAGAAAAACCAGTCAAGTACAAACAAACAAACACCTTGGACACTATTTACACATATCGATCTAACCCCAAACTAGGATTCCCTGTATCTTGGGTACTAGACAACGATAAACATACTTATATAGATAAACAACCATGACTAGCCAAACAAATATTTGCCCCCACCGGGACTCGAACCCGGGACCCTTGTCTTCGTAGGCAGGGTCACTGCCGACTCGGCCATTCGGGTCGTCAAAAATTGCGAGTCGAACTCGCGCACGAAGGGTTCCCTACCACCGTACAATGGTAGGGATGGTGTGGAGTGAATAGTTTGGATTTTACATAGCAAAATGTTGTTTTGAAAGTTATTGGTGCGGCTACTTTTACACTCCATTTAAGTAACCAGGTGCATTCATAAGTTTGTATGTGGTATTGAAAGAATTGATGTATGGGAGCCCCCTTAAATATTTATTTTATTGTTTTTTTTTGTATTTTTTGTTATAGCGGCAATAGAAATACATAATCTGTGAAAATTTCAACTGTCTTACTATCACGGTTCATGAGATACATCCTAGTGACAGACGGACGGACGGACGGACAGCGGAGGCTTAGTAATAGGGTCCCATTTGGCACCCTTTGGGTACGGAACTCTGAAAAGGGTGCCCCAACCCCCAAATTAGATTGTACGATATCTTTATTTTACCTGAAAAGAGTCGGAGACATTATCATCTTTTGAAAATCTATCTCATAGATATAAAAAAAAATTGAATTTGCTAAAAATATTTTCGAGGCCATCAAACTGAGAAAATCGATCGAGATAATAGTGTTGTTAATAAATGGCGTTATTCTATTTTTTTAAATAAAGCATTACTGAAATTGTATTCATTTGTCTTCTATAGCGTAGTTTGCACAAATTCCCTTCGCCGTTAAGTTAGCTGTCCTGTAAATCTATCAAATGTCGATAGTTTTACCATCTGTCAATAAAAGAGTGGTGATCTCATCACATTTTATCAAAAAATTAAATATACGTAAAAACTGTTAAACAATGTAATTAGTTCATCATCTTGAAGCCAGATAGCCCGGCGGCGGCGGCGCGGCGGGATACTCGACATATACGGTTAGAAATCTAAAGAAATGCAGAATCAGTGTTGTAAATAGTTAATTACATGTTTGATGAACAAAGTGCCAAGATGAATTAAAAGTTGGCGATTATTGAATTTTCCTGGTTTATTTATTAATTGACCATTTACAGGAAATATATTAATTGAAAAATGAAAAAAAAAACTTTAATTTTGCAGGTCATGTCATTGCAATAAATTTGATATGCAATTATCCTAGAATTAGGTAGTGAAACTCACTTCAAACACAAGTACTTTCGTGAAAACGTGGTTAGAAAGAGTTAGTATTTAATTGCACATCAAAAATACTGATTTGCACAGCAAAAAAGGATCAACAAAAACACTTTTTATGTTTAAAATATTTTATGTGTACTTAAATTTATGTTTTAAGTATTTTTGTTGTTATTACATGTTCAACCTAACACGAAGGATAAAGGAGGCTTCGCTTCGCTCACCGCCTTTACCCTTTAGCTAAGCTACCGCAGCATTTTGCCCTGATATTTGCTGTGCAAATCAGTATTTTTGATGAGCAGTTTATCCCCAGTTTAGCAATATTTCCCCTTACAAAGTCATATAATAACAAATCACTAACTTTGACATCCATACAGCTCTCAAATAGACTGTTTTTTATATGTTTATTATTTTTATTTATTTTTTATTTTAATATATTTTTATTTTTATTTATTACGATTATTCCGTCAATTATGAATCGGCTTTGATCATTCTTGTTTTGATTCCAATTTTTTTTTCAAATGTCTTTGTTACTATAGATATTTACATATACTTAGCAATCGTCATTTTTGCCACTTCTCTACATTGGACCACTGTGGGAGAAGAGGGCCTATAAACTCCCACAGATTGATTTTTAGAACTCTTTTTAAAAATTGCTTATGCTTAACTAATACAAAATATAATATTTAGTCATTATCATAATTAATAAGCAGGAATAAATAATTAAAAAATTATTAACAGCAAGGTCTGTGTTGAGCCAGATTAACCACATACAGTCCCATCATAAGTAATCTTGAACATTGTAATATCCCTTTTTCGACAAAGTCGCTTTAACATGCTTTTTAAATTGCTCAAATGGCAATTTCAAGATCTCCAGACGTATCTTGTTGTAGTAGAGAATGTATTGACCCTTGAAAGAATTGCTAACCGTCGCGAGTCTAAACCGGGGCGCAAGTAGTTTGTGATTATTTCTTAGGTTAACATTACAGCTATCGCTAAGTTTGGGAAATTTTGTAAGGTTCTTGCGTACATACATTATATTTTCGAAAATTAATTGACTAGCTACAGTTAGTATGTCAATTTCTTTAAAAAGCTCTCTTAAGGAGTCTGTGCGTTTTAAATTATAAATTGCTCGAATAGCTCTTTTCTTTAAAATAAAAATAGTTTGAATATCCGCTGCTTTCCTCCACAACATAATACCATAGGACATGACACTATAGACCCGTTTTTCCCCCGAAGGGTAAAAAACGCATATTTAGGTTTCAGCCGAAGCTTGAACCACAGTTGAGATTACACGCTGAAATTCGCCATCAATCAATCCTAAAACGTCTCAATCACACGACAATCATAGAGGGCGTTGCTTAACTTACAGTATGAAGATCCTCCGAAACACCGCAGCGCTTGCAGCAGCCATTTTGTTCATCAGTACCTACCTCAACTCATAGCCAGCAAGGCTATTAAGGTGTGGTTCAAGCTTCGGCTGAAACCTAAATATCCGTTTTTTACCCTTCGGGGGAAAAACGGGTCTATTTAAGTGTTCGAGCCTCTGCTTGAACCACAGTTGAGATGTGATAAATTCTGCTGGCGCTGCGTAGGCGTACTGTGATCCTAATTTGTCGAATGATTATTGTGAAAATTGTAAGTTGCCAATGGAAACTCAATGTTTCTAGAAATCAATGTATATATTTTAAACCAAAATATTCTTTTGTAACAAATAATTAACAACAATGTACTTAGGTATATTAATAACTACACAAGTAACAATTATAAATTCAAGGTGTTAATCAACATAATTATAGAACAACAATCAAACAGCTTTTCATTCTAATGGTGAAAACGATTCACTTACTGGGTTTACCAGAGGAGTTCTAGCAATAGGTAACTCTTTGAAATAATAGCGGAAGAAGGTGTTTTTAGACTTCCAGTTGCCTCGCTTCAACACTTCGTCGATGTCATAGCGATTACTACTAAAGTTGGAAGAAGCAACTGCCGCTCGAAAACTGCCAGTGGAGGCAGAGATACCAGCTTCACGAAATAACGTTCTAATCCATCCTGCTATTATAGATCGGGATGCCGGTTTCACTTTCCCTCTCGTTGACACAAAAAGGCTTTTAACTGTTCCTCTTCTGGACTGAGATAACGAAACTAGCTTTCTTATCCACAACACCGGGTTTCTCCTCTCATTAACATTTGATGGAAGTTGTTTCAGACACCATCCTGATTGTCTGTGAGTGAAGGAGTCCGTTTTAGACCCAAACTTTGGCCATAAAGTTATGCAATCTTCATTATCCTGATATGATTCGTCTTCTAGAGTAAAGAGCGTGAGGTCATGGACTCGCCTTCCCGAAGCAAGTAATAAAAGCACGCAGGCATGCCTTGAAACTTCAAATAAGCTGTTATCATTTAGATTATAGGTATCTAGAAATGAAATAAAATCTTCTATCGCCCAAGAAATAAGTTTCTTTTTAGGTGGATTCCGAAGCAAAATTCCCTTGAGGGTATAACTAAAGGGTGTGTACTCAATTCATCAGACCTAGCCGGATTAGCCAGAGTTGTCACGACTGATTTATGGAGGGCGATAGTTTTTGGAGCTAACCCTATGGTAGTATAAAGGTGACAAAGATATTTTGCAATATCTGCAGGATTTGGATTATCAGAAGCAATCTCATTGACTATAGCATATTCCCGCCATCGGTTCCAGGCAGGCCGATATGTTTTCATTGTTGATGATCTCCAGGATGACTCTAAAATATCTTTTTCAGAACTATTCCACCCGTTTAGGTGACTTGTCCAGCCCGTACCTTCCATACCACCAAATTTAGGAGATCGACTCCTGGCGGGGCCTGGTTTGTTTGCAGGTCTATGATGTTGATCTTCAGATCCGGAATGACAAGAGGGGAGCAGACGGCTCGACCTCTTATTTCTCTGTCCCAAAAGGCTTTCTCCCATCTCGGTGTCACAAGCAGATAAAGTCCCTTCGACGTTTTCAAGTGTCGTAGTACTCGTGGAATGAGTGTGGGGGGGGGGAAAGATCCAACCTAGTTGGTAGTCCCACCTCCTGCTGAATGCGTCCGTAAATTAGCTGTTCATGTCCTTCACATCCTCGCTCACATAGCATGGCAGAGTTGCTGATCTTCTCGACGCGAACAAGTCTATTTGGGGCGTGCCTAATTATCGAAAAATCCACAAAACTATCTCCTGCTTGATATGCCACTCTGGCATTGATTTTAGCCTGGAAAGGCGATCGGCCAGACCGTTGCAAATTCCCGGAATATAACGAGCAATTAGCTGGCATTTCATTATTTGGCAAAGTTCTTAAATCATAGTTGTCGTTTTCAGGAGCCGCAACGATTTTGTACCCCCTTGATTTGTTATATATGCTACACTCGTTTGATTGTCGGTTTGCCACATAAGAGATTTCTTTTTCAGGAACGACCTCAACCGCTTCAGGACCTCGTACAACGTCCATAGTTCCTTCTGGTTGCTGTGCCAAGATCTTTGTTTGGTCGTCCATGTGCCCCATAGTTTTTGTCCATTGACTACTGCACCCCAACCCTGATCTGAAGCGTCGGTTGTTATAAAAACTACAGGGTCTGGAGTATGTATTAGGGTTTTCTGGCTGTTGTTTTTGCGCCACCAGTCGAGTTCTTGAAGCGCCGTCTGTGATATTGGCATCTTCTTGTGTCTGTTCTCTTTCGAAAGCTGATTCGATTCTCTTTGCAGAATCCGGCAATGCAATCTGCCGAGAGGGACGACAAATGACGCGAAGTTCAGTTTGCCCAGTATGATCTTGGCATCCTGCCAACTCCAATGTTGCACATTCAGTAAATATTTTATGTCTGAAGTAAGATGTTCTACTTTCTTTTTGCCTAGGCGTTTCTTGTTCTTCACGGTGTCCCAGACAATGCCCAAATATTCCAGCTCTGTTGTGGGTTTGCTGGAAGATTTCTGAAGATTTATCAACCAACCCAGTTTCCTCAGATATTCTCTGACAAAATGAGCTTGCTTCTCCAATATGTCTGGGTTTTCGTGAATGAGAAGAAAATCGTCTAGATAGACCACAATTTTGATTCCCTGCAAACGCAGTTGATGTGCTACCCAGTTCGTTAACTTTGCAAAGGCTGCCGGTGCACTCGCTAGGCCGAAGGGCAAGCAAGTCATCTCGTAAATACGCCCCTGGTAAGCCAACATGAGAAATCTGCAATGACTGCTTTTCACAGGGACGTGAAAATATGCCTGTGACAGATCTATCTTCATCATATGATCTTGTTTGTCTATTAAAGATGGTATTTTCATGTGATTCAAAAGGCGAAACTTCGGGGTCTGAACATATGTGTTACGAAGAATCATTCTGGACAAGAATCCTCTTTTCAGGCGACTGATACGAATTGCCTTGCACGAGATCATTTTATTTATTTCTATTGTCATTTCTTGGGTTTCTTTGGTCATAAAATTTCGAAGAAGTTCGTCTGAAATTTTTATTATGGGAGGTTTTTTCAAAAAGGGTATGCTGTATCCTTGAATAATATTTTGTATAGATTTTGGAGCATTGCTCCATTAGTTTGAGAATCGTCTCAAACAACCTGCTTCGAATGCGTCACTTCCTGTTGTTCTCCCATTTTTTGTTAGGTTGGGGGAGTCCTCTATTGTTCGTCTTAGTTCCTCCGGTTCTATTTGGGTCATAGCGGTATTGGTTTTGACGATTCGGATTCGTCTGCCAATTATCATCGACTCTTCTCCTCTTAAAGGTTTGGTGGTCAGACTTGGGATTCTCTCTTTTGGGTCGCTCGGCACGTTGCTTTGCTTTAAATTGAAATGGTCTTTTCTTAGCGGGAAAAAATTTATATACTCCGCCTTGTTCCTTGATTGCCTCAGAAAGTGTTGTTTCAGCAAACAGATGTGACTCGGAAGGTGGGATGGCAGTCAGAATGTCCTGAAGGGCCTTGTTCGACGGCTTGAACATTTTGCGTCGTTCTTGTATAATTTCCGCTCGTCGGCCACAGACGTATTGGAGCAAATCATTTGAAGTCTTTTTAAATTTTGAGTCTGCTGACAAAAAGTTCTTTCCCGACTGGTTTTTGACGTCTCGAGGTAGCCCGCCGAGAAGGTTTTGAAAATTTTTTCGCTGTTGCAGCAATCCATGAGTGATTGCGCCCAAGGTTAAATCAGCCCTTTCTAGAATTTCCGTAGACTTCCATGAGTTAGCGACCCCAGCCAAAATGCTATTTGTTTTCAGCGCACAGAAGGGAGGATTAGCTTGAAATTGCTTTTGCGTGTCTGCGTATCTTATAGAGCACCAACCGTCCTGGTTAAATCGTTGGCAATCAATTCCCTGGTTTAAAAATTCGGGGCTTGTTTTGGCTAGTTTGGGCTCTGCTTCCATCGTATGCGGCTTGAAATCAAAACTTGAACCAGTATCTTGCAGATCTTGGTCATCTTTGTTACTTAAAGCTGCTAATTCTCGTTGAGCTCTGATTATTTGTTCTTTAAGATCTGCCTCTCGTGTACTTAAATTGTCTATTGTTGGATCAGACTCTGGTTGCCCAACTGCAGGTTCCTCATCTGCGTCTGACTGTGTACTATCCGGCAACGACTCAAATGATTCGTTAAGGTCGTCTGCATTTTGAGCGGGACCAGAGGGGTGCGCCAAAGTTGACCTAAAATTTCTACCTCGATTATTGTAACTCCGAAAATTTTGTTACTACAATTTTTCATCCTAACAATCACTATCAATAACTACTCTGTTCCTAATGTTATTAATTCCGAATCATTCAACTTCATAATGTCGGTAACAATAAACATCTATTGTACTACTATTTGTTTTCCTATATTATCTCAAAATAACTGTTTTTTACACTATTATTCGAAATCATATATTTGTAATGTAGAATTATTTTTATTCTAAAATTTGCAGATGAAAGATAATTGCAA
The DNA here is from genome assembly GCA_949825045.1 of Argyresthia goedartella. Taxonomy (NCBI): domain Eukaryota; kingdom Metazoa; phylum Arthropoda; class Insecta; order Lepidoptera; family Argyresthiidae; genus Argyresthia; species Argyresthia goedartella. Next base: position 16,083,431 of record OX463824.1, on the reverse strand, counting down.
TTAATTAGGTCAATGTCGCTACCGAAATCGACATCTGGTCAGTAGGTAGGTTAGGTTGGGTTAGAACATGTAAAAACTACAAAAAACACTGTTTTCAGAACGAAACCTTCCTACCTATAAGTCAGAATAGGATACTATTAGGTCAGTGACGCTACCGAAACCGACATCTGGGCAGTAGGTAGGTTAGGTAGGTTAGGTTAGAACATGTAAAAACTATAAAAAACACTGTTTTCAGAACGAAACCTTCCTACCTATAAGTCAGAATAGGAGACTATTAGTGTCAGTGACGCTACCGAAACCGACATCTGGGCAGTAGGTAGGTTAGGTTAGGTTAGAACATGTAAAAACAACAAAAAACTACTATAAAAATACTACTTTAGAACTAAACATACCAACCAAAAGTCAAATTATGGTCCTGTTAGGTCAGTGTTGCTACCGAAATCAACATCTGGGCAATAAGGTAGGTTAGGTTAGGTTAGAACATGTAAAAACTACAAAAAACACTACTTTGGAACTAAATATACCAACCAAAAGTCAAATGGTACTGTTAGGTCAGTATTGCTTATGCTTTAACAATATTATGAAAAACATGTTTATGAAAGACAACATTATGCTAAAAAACACTTAGGAGTTTAGATCAGTTTAGTAGTAATATTAGTAATAAAAAAATCGGAAACCAGTGTTATGATCTTCGTCGGTAGTACTAGAAATTGTATGAACGAAAAAATTAGGAACCAAAATTTTCGGAAGAGTGATCATTCGGAGTACAAATCGTTAGTAAGACCATTTTCGGAAGTTAGACTTTAGTTGAGCCAATATGGACCTGGACCAGAGTCCTGTCTGGCAATTGACTGCTTAATATTAGAACTTTGCTCTTGAGATACTGACAGTAGTTTATTGAACATTTCTGTTTGTTTTTCGAACAACTGTATCAATAAGCTTTGACTTTGGTTTTCGGATTCGTTTTGGTGGGCTGATGATTGCTGAGCTCTTGGTGTGTCATCAGGAACGTATGTGCTACTATTTCGGGAAATAGAAGAGCGTTCCGTCTCCACTGCGTTTCTGGTCAGAGGTTTTTCTAGCAGTGGGGATGCTGCTTGTCTGTTAAGCAGTTTAGGTTTGAGTAGTCGCACTGTCTCAATAAATTTTTGATAGTTGGTCGAGTGAACCCTTTCCATGACACTATGCGGCGCGTATATAAGGGCCCGACCGAGGGGCCATTCTAGTAACCTCGCTTTGATACTCCTAAATCTTCTTTCCGAAAGGGAGTGTGCCTTACGATCGAACGCATGAGCTATGTCAATCGTGGGTACTGCAAATGTACTCCAAAAAGTTCTTCGATTGAGAAGTTTCTAACTTCCCATGCGCGCCAATCCGGTGGATAATACATATCTAGTGAAAGTATTATCTGATGGAAAGCGTCTTTATCCTTTTCAGCTACATCCGTTTCTGCCAGTTCACCCAGCGTAACTAACGCCATGATCTGCAATCGAAGCAAAAACTTCTTAATAATAATGTCGCACGAAAAGTTAGTGCAATAAATCAAATCGCATGAATATGCGACAGGTACTTGACGAAGTAACCAACAATGCGTCGAATGAAAAAATATTATGCGACACGGCGTATAAGTAATTCGACATCGATGAGTCGTCGACGAGTCAATAGTAAGGCGCGACGTCTTATCAGAGATACTGCGTGTCGAGTAAACATGATCTTACGTGTCGGCTTACAATACGACGCGTCGAGTCGGGTCGAACACCAATGTGTCGAAACCATAAGAGATGGTATTTCGGTTACAACCGATATTCCGAACAAGGTCGGATGCGTCGCTGAGCACAAACCATCATTACTTCTCTAAATATAAAGTAGATTACTCACTTGTAGAAATATTATTTCCCTCTAAGTGAGCACGTCTAACCTGCGCGAATTTCAAATGCGTACTGATGAACAAAATGGCTGCTGCAAGCGCTGCGGTGTTTCGGAGGATCTTCATACTGTAAGTTAAACAACGGCCTCTATGATTGTCGTGTGATTGAGACATTTTAGGATTGATTGATGGCGAATTTCAGCGTGTAATCTCAACTGTGGTTCAAGCAGAGGCTCGAACACCTAAATGAAAGTAACTAAAATATACTAGCCTAGATGTAGCCACATCCGTGTTTTGTCTGATGTTCCTAACAGCGTCAGCTACAGAACTTAATTTACCAGCCAATTTTTCTATGTGGGGTCCCCACTGCAATTTGTTATCAATGGTTATTTCAAGAAACTTCGTGTCATTTACTAATTCTAACGTATTGCTGTCCAACCCTAAACTGTTCCCAACTTGCCTGACATTTGGAAGTGAGAATTTGATACATTTGGTTTTACCAGCATTTAACAATAAATTGTTAACTGTGAACCAATTCAAGGTTAAAGATAATACTCTATTGACATCATCAAAATCTTCTTTTTGTCTTTCAATTTTGAAGACCAGTGAAGTATCATCAGCAAACAACACTATGTTAGTCAATTTCTCCACCATAAAAGGCAGATCGTTAATATATACCAGGAATAAGAAAGGGCCTAATATGAAACCTTGTGGAACGCCAATTTTTACCCCCGATCTATCAGATTTAATGCCGTTGACTTCTGCCTTTTGAATTCTATTGATTAGTAGATCCAACGCTTTATTTCTAACTCCGTAATGATTTAATTTTATTAGTAGCGTTTCATGATCAACACAATCAAATGCCTTCGACAGTTTGAAAAAAACACCGATAGCATACTGTGCGGCTTCCCATGCAGAATAAATATGAGATATAAGATTTACCCCTAGTGAAACCGTATTGCTTGGCGTGGAATTGTTTTGTACGGTTGAAGTGTGAGAGCATTTGATTGAGTATAATCTTTTCAATGATATTATATTATACTATATTATTGAATCAATGACTTTGACTGATATACCCCATAGGTCTTCAGTATTTTTTAAGTTAAGTAATCTATACGTTTTGACAATATCCTGGGGATATACATGATAAAATTTAAAATCTACATTACTGATGCTAGTGCTGTTTTTTTATAAAGCCTCTGCTAAATATGGAGATGAATTTAGACGCTCTGTTGTGAGTAAGGGTGCATAGGTGAAGAATGTTTCAAAAACTCGAGCTACCTCAGCGCTGGATTTAACAACATCATCACATATCTTCAAGCAGAAATCATTATCCCTTGGTATAACTTTGCCAGTTTCACGGTTTATGATTTGCCGAACCGTTTTCATTCTATTATTTGAATTTTGTATTTTTCTATTAATGTGTCAAGTTTTTGCAGTTCTACAAACCAACTTGAAAGTTTTGGAATATTTTTTAACATAGTCATGAAATTTTATATCAAAGTTATAGGTTTTTTGTTCATAAAGGGCATACAAGATAGCTCTACTTTTACGAATTCCAAATGTTGCCCAGTCATTAAATTTAGATTTTGGCACTGACTTTCTTTAATTTAAAAACTGTATTGAATTCTGTTTGAATAATGTTGAAGAAGTCAGAATAGATTTTGTTCGGGTTCTGTTCATCAAAATCCGGTACTGGCAAACCCATATCTAAGTTTTTCATATACATCTCTAGTCTTTGGGATGTAATAGGCCTATAAAATGATGGATCAGTCTTATTTTCACTAGTAATTTGGAATGAAACTGTTTGACCACTGTGATCGGATGGTAAACAGTTAATTACATTTTTACTTGTGAATGCACAGTCACAAAAAACGTTATCTAAGCAAGTTTGGCTGGTAAGTGTAATTCTAGTCGGCTCTAGAAATACATGACATAAATTAAATGATTTGAACAGAGTTATTAATCGTCGCTTCAGTGTTGTATCTACATTAAGATCGCCACAAATAATTAACTTTTTTCTGTTATTACAAAGTTTAATGAGGGCTTCCTCCATAATTTTCTCAAATATTTCGAAATCGCCATGGCCTTTTTCATCCCTCGGTGGCCTGTAGACACAAACAATAATATGGCTATCTAACTCAACACAGGATACCTCTATTTGTCTTTCAACAGTAAGTGCAAGAATATCTTTCCGTTGTTTCACCTTAATATTATTTTTCACTAAGATTAAAGAACCACCTCTATCAGCAGTATTTCTATTGTAACAACTGAACGATTGGTAGGTAATAATACTTCAAAAGTAGTCCCGCATCAATTTTAACAAATTGGTTAAGCAATTTGTGGAAAACTCAACAAAAACAAAAAATATATACACACTTGACTTGTTTTTAGCGGGTTGGCGGGCATTTTCGCTCTTTCCGGACGTTGAAGAGTTATTTTTGACCGTCTTTTGCACAATTATTTAAAATGTTTTTATGTTATTAATAATTGTAATAAAATAAATTAATAAATAATATGTTTTTGTTGTAATTAATAGTAAGATGATTAATGTGAGTTGATGTGAGTGACATTGATTTCAGAAACAACCAGCCGCAAGTAACCTTTTTTTTATCAGTCCACGTCACGAGGAGGGCTATTATTTTAAACAATAAGTAAAAAGTATTCATCTGCAGATATATCATAAACTCTCTTTAATGCGTTAAAAACTGCAACTTATGACCAGCTTAAAGATAAACCGCTTTGTTACAACACATTTCTTATCTGTCAAAATGTTATTTTTTGCTTCATGATAATATCGAATTCTATGTTCTTATGAAATTTTGAACATTTCTTAAAAAGAAGCAATTTGATTAGACCTCAATCATCATCAGTCGCGACTACGTTATATTCGAAGTTAATTGTCAATGCCGCAATGCCGGTCGTAATATTGGGTTCCTGAACACATCATATACAGTCTGTTATAATATGTGTTTACGTAAAGCAGTGAATGTAACTGAACATAATTAGACCATAGGTCACCATCACATAATAGTAGATTATGCAACAAGAGGATAAAACAGTTGTATGTCACGGGCGCTATATTGAATCCTGAGAGTAACGAAGGATTTAATTCCCGGGCGAAGCAAGGGTAATTTGAGACTGAGTCATGGGTGCAGTGAGGGATTCAAGCGTGCCCAAGACAAAACAGCTTTATTCCCTAGGAGTATACTCTACTTTTCGCACCTCTTCCTTAAATGTCTCCTCCCGCTCGGCTAGCTGGTTCGACTCTTACCTAAGAGATCGGCAGCAGCGCATAAGGAGAAGAGACAATAACTCAGTGGTGCGATCTTACTGCGGGAATTCCTCAGAGTGATATTTTTTCCACTTTTTTATTCTCAGTCTTCATCAACTCCATTTCTGATGTTATCTCTTGTAACGAGATAACTCGGTAATAAATATTTTCTGACTGGCTAGGCGTAGCAGACGTGGGGTTTGACCGGCCGATGAGTTTACAGGTCGATTATTCTAGTGAAATAAGTATTCTTACCTAAAAGAGGGCGCCACTGGTAAATCTAGTTACCAGAAATTACTTAGAAAGAAAGGGACAATTTAAACAACAGTTTCTCGACACTGTTTATGTATCTAGTTTATTGATTTTGAACCTGGAACGTAGTAACTCAGTAATTTCTCCAACTCGGACACTTTGTAAACCAAAACTCGGACACTTGTAACTAAACTTAATTTGTGAAAGACCTTTGTTCTCTGTCATCCAAAGAGTTAGTATTAACCTATGTAAACATTCTAAGTTGAATAGTTGTACAGAGGCATTGGTATTCCGTAGATGAACGCTAAGTTATACAAGAGAGGAGGTATTCTTCTCGGTTACAGGAGCGTGTAGAGGTGGTATTTTTCCTGACCAGCATTAGAAAGGCCTTCTCTAGTTGGTGCCCGCACAACCATTCTGTATACTCGGGGTCAATAACACCAACAGCTGTTTCAAGGTGGAGAATACAAATTCAATGTTTCATGTCGGCTGTGATTTCGTCGTTCGAGATTGGCATGTATTATTGTTTTAGGCTATGCTTTGGGACCTATTTAATATAACACAGCTTATTTATAGGCCAAATCTCTTTCGTGGTTAAAACACCAACAGCACCTGTAGTATATAACGGTACAATTACCGCTTAATTAAGTGACAAGGGCAAAACCTGGGTGTCATTTTCGATAGCCACCTATCCTGGTCAAAGCATGTCAGTGAGGTCAGTAAGCGTGTCTTCGCCACTTTTCACTCACTAAGAAGACTCCAGAGCTTCTTGCTACGTTAAACGAAAATTACCTTCACCCTTCTGCTGATGTTTGTTGTGCTACGGCTAACGAAAAGCAACTAAGCAACCTCGAGCGACTTCAAAATCTCGGGATTCGGGTCATCTTCGGACTGCGTAAGTTTGACTATGTATCACAGTATCGCAGGGAGTTAAAATGGCTGCCTATTCGTCTTCGTCGGGATATCCATGTGAGTATTCAGATCCTCACTTTCCTGTACAGCACCTTAACTAACCCCCGATATCCCAGCTTTCTGCGTGAACGCTTCGACTTCCTTGCGTCGACTAGACCACGTAAATCCCACATGGCCTCCATGCTCTCTACTCCGCCTCACAATACCGTCGCTTACGAACATGGGTTCCGAATGAGGGCAACATATCTGTAGATCGCGCTTCCCTGCGCTATCAGGGACAGTCCATCTGTTTATATCTTCAAGAATCGTCTCAAGGAGCATTATCTTTCCCTTTTGTAAACTTAGGGATTTAATATGTAGTATTTTTTATTTATAATATTTATTTCATTTACGTACCTATTAATATTCTTCTATGTGTAGTATACTACTCAAAAGAAAATAGGGGCCACTAAGTATTTTGATTGCTACGTGAAAAATATAGTAAACAGTAATGTATATTTATTAAAATAACATGTAACAAGGCTTTTGTTTTAACTTATGCTAATAACCATTTAATTGTGTCGTCAATTGTTTCACTTGTTTCAAATAACATGAAATTAGTCCATTGTCAACAGCAAAAACTAAACAGAAACTCTTTGCAAAACAAAACAAAAACTGACACAAGCTGTTTTTTTAATGGTTTAGTAACGGGTGTGTCCTCCTCTTCTGTTTTCACACTCCTGGAGCCTTGAATGCATACTCTCGATTAAGTTTCTGATGTTTTCATCAGGTATCTCTTCCCACGCACGTTTCAGAGCATCCATAAGCTGTTGCTGGTTGTGAACCTCTTGCTCATGCTCCCTAACCCTTCGTTTTAATTGGTCCCACATATGCTCTATTGAATTTAAATCCGGACTATACGCTGGCCATGGTAGGACACGAATATGAGAGTCATCCAGTACAGTCTGAGTGGCACGAGCTGTGTGTGGGCGGGCATTGTCATGCATTAACCAGAACCCTGGCCCCACTCTCTGTGAGAATGGAATCACATGAGGCCTGATGACTTCATCGATGTACCGTTGTGCAGTTACTGTGCCTTGATTTAAGAAAACCATAGCTCAGTTTTGCCTTGTTAGCTAATCCCAGCCCAAACCATCACACTAGGACCTCCAAAGCGGTCAATTTCCTTGATGCAGACATCGGAAAATCTCTCACCTTATCGTCTCCATACTCTAATCCGCCGATCATCACTACAAAGCTTCACTTTACACTCATCTGTGAAGAGCACCATACCCCATTGATTCATGCTCCAATCTGAATGTTCGCGGCAAAAACTTAAACGATTTCCACGTTGAACCCTAGATAAAGGAATTCGTACTACTCGGCGTCTGGACCTTTGCTGGTCTTCATGCAGTCGATTACGTATCGTTTGGTCACTAACACGAGTCCCCGTTGTCAACCGTAGGCGATTTTGTAACTTACGTGCCGTCACAGAGCGCTCTCGACGGGCACTCAATGGGATGTAGCGATCCTCTTGTGCCGTAGTCGCTCGCACCCTGCCCGATCCAGGCCTTCTTGCAACACTGCCAGTCTCTTGGAACCGATCCCACACATTTTAGATGGCTCGGCGAGAGAAACCCAACGAAAAAGCTACAGACCGCTGTGAATGACCTTCAGCAATCAATGTAACGGCTCTGGTGGCAGTAATGATATCCATATGCCTTCCTTGACGTGGCAAACTCGTTTTTTTTATTTGCTTCAATTTCTGGCCAGCTGTAAGACTTAAACACCAGCATTAAAGAGGTTGGATACTGAAGGAGGCCGGACATCATTAATTAGTCACTTATTAATTAGTTTACATCTAAAAATTTACTCAAAAACAGAAATATGTAAGTGGCCCTTATTTTCTTTTGAGTAGTATATATTATGTAGGGAATAAATATGTAGTATTGTTTATTTTTAATATGTAATTTATAGAAGTACCTATTATGTAGTATATTAACTAGTTAATTTCAAATACGTTCCATTCAGCTCTTTGAATAAGTTAGGCGCCGCGCTCCCCCTCCGCCCCCGCCCCCGCACCCGCCCCCGCCCCCGGGGAGCTGGGATGTGAGCGCTGTGCGTATTTCACGAAATGAGATTCTAAGGCAATAGCAATAAGAACTATGAGAAGTGAAAATCACCTTAATCCCTGGAGTGATCTAGGTTGTGATATAATGAAATTGAGTACAACTTTATGCTACCATGGCATGGGGTTTAAAATGGCGATGCTTCATAACGGGACTCGGTAAAGGTGCGGTTAAGGAAGGCAACATTTCTAAAAAAAAGTGATACATATATTTTTATCACACCTGCTCTGAAAATACATACTAATTATACCAATTAGAGGGAAGAAACGCCTTTATCCCGCCCTTCAAATCCTTTCATCCCAAGGTATGGAAGTTTGTATGAAAATCCTTCCGACCCAAGGGTGGGAAGTATGTATGAAATTCCATTACATACCCGGTTTTTTTTTTAATTTGTCAGCAGTCATACTGCAAAGAGACTTTAACTGTCTACTAATTAAATTTCAAGTAAATTGTTACTGGCCACATACAGTTTTTTTTTACCAGTTACCAACCTCCTTGGTGCATACAGAAAATTAAAAACGAAATTATTTTTGTATATAAAACGCGCGGAATCACGGAAGAAGTGGCTGCATAACCTTATGATCTTAGCCTACTCCAGAAACGGGCGAATAAAAAAAGGAAAAGCCCGCGCATTTTCGCAAAAACTTCGATTGATTTAGCATTTATCTTTGTGTTTTTTGTAAAATATGGATGCATTTATGTCTATAATTTTCCTCGTAGGTGTAATAAAAAGCACTATACATACCTCAGGATAAAGTACAGTTCCATACCTCAAATGGTTTGCGCCCCTCGCAAGCTCGTGGCGCAAATGCCATAATCTCGGTATGGAACTGTCACTTTCTTCCCTCTGAAGTAATGTACTATTACTTAGCAACGTCCATTACATCAGAGATTATATCATTTAATATTATGACAACCAATCTCAGAACAAATAAATTACTAAATTAAGATATGAATATAAAGCAATTATTTATAATGTAATAAAATTGTATTATTTAAAAAAGAGCTCCGTGGTCTAATGGGTTTCAAGCTTGCTTCTCACACAGGAGATGCAGGTTCGATTCCTGACCATGTACCAATGAGATAATAAATTTATCTTAAGTACATTATACGGACGTTCTAACGGTGATGGAAATCATCGTGAGGAAACGTTCATTACTTCATAGCTGCGGCGATGGGCTAGCCCCCTGTCTCGCAAAATGGAGTATTGAATAACTGACCCAAAGTGGGCACAATTGTGCCTCTGCCACTCTTATGGGAAAAGGTGTGACGCTATGTAATGTTATGTATTTAAAAAACTGACACGAACTAAAGTGTCAACTTCCTTGCAATGGAATATAAAACTGACAGATTACTCTATGTAATAAAACATCCGACTATACTGACGCTTCCGACTACCGTAGGTTATTTTTTTAAATTTCATCAAAATTGCTAAATTAAAAAAATATATATTTGACAGTTCAATTAACAAGGTCTTTAAAATGTATAATTTGAAATGGTTGCTCTCTCAAAAGTTTGCTTTTTCTTCAAAAAATTCGGCTCAGTCATTTAAGTCATAAAATTAAAGATATACGGTTACTTTTGCCGTTAATATACACACACCAGAAGAATAGCAATATGTGAAAATAATTGAAAAAAAAAACAGCAAGGGCAAGGGTAGTTCCCTGATTAAGTCTAGCCTTTTCAAACCCCTGCAATTTTTCCTAGGTCGCACCAAATGACTGGGTCATACCTCCACAGAAAAAAGGCATGTATAAACGTTTCTTCTTCTTGTTAAAACACTATTTGACTCCCTGCTTTAGAAGTGCATATGCGAGTCGCTTCTTAAGCCACAGGAGCGCTCCACAAGGAGCCAAGACATTATTCCTACGCAGTGCATTCTACCCGATCAAGATACTGGGCGGGCTCAAAGCTATCGCAAGTTGCATCGCTGCGCGCGCAACCCTCTGCCAACCTCTACCTCCGTCGTTGTTGCTCCGAGAAATGAAAAGTAAACAGCGACATACCAACAGATGTCCAGATAGCCAATGGTGCCCCCTTTGCCTCACGTATTTGTTGAAGAAAATGATTTCGCCAGCGCACTGGACCTGGCGACGTGGTTGGCATTCGCGACAACGGTTTGTATTTCGACAAGCAAGGCCACCGTCATTATGAATCGCTGGTATGTAAGACGCCGGCTTCCATTACAAGAAAGTCGAAGCTGTTATAATGCCTCCAAGGAAAGTTTTCGCAATATCAAAATAAGTATTATAAAATGTAGTGACAAAATCTTTTAATAGTAGTTTATGTGACTGCTACATAATGCCTAATTATGTACAGTTACAAACACTAGTTTATTTACACGCATATCATAAGCAGCAGCTCTCTTTGATGTGTTCAGTAACCGCATGTTCGACCGGCATTGTGGCATTGATCATTGCTCTGCAGTTGTTTAGCTTGTTCAGTAGTACCAACTTCACAGGCAAACTAGGTGCGGCACGCATGTGGGCGTCGGCGTTCGAAGTTTGAATTTCATAATTTGTCAAATTTTGGTACATTATGGTCATAATGTAACAATATTCAGATGAGAAATGAGTTTTTGCCAAGAGAAGTTTATTATTATGCTGGTCGTAACGTGTGGTTTTTGGACGCAGTAAAGAGGGTTTATGATACGTGTGTAGATAAAATAGGTTTCGTATTGATATCACGAGTGATAAACGTCGCACCAAACGTTATGAGCGGAGGCCTTGAATGAACAGTAGTCACTTTTCAATAACTGTACATATGCGCAGTGAATCCCGCCGACATCGCCCAGCGCTATTACTTCGTGGCGCGAGGTATACGATGGTATGATAGCCTAATAGGTATACCTCCACATGTTGTAGTCAAGTCGAATGTCGCTGTTATTCGCAATATATATATATATGCCTTTTACGAATTCCCGAGTAGCAGTCAATGTTTGTGTTTGAACAAGCCTAGAGAGTGTTTACAAAATAAAGTAGGTTGCGTCATTGGAGAATGTACTTCTAGCTGCGATAAACAGGCATATCCACTTGCCCCTATCTATTGGAAATGTTGAATTGGCGTGGTTGCTACGATGGTACGCGTTTGAAAGTGTCTGTCATGCTAAAAGGATGATCCGGTGAAAAAATAATGGAATCTAATAGGTACTCAGTTTATTTGGCTCTTCTTTAGCTCTCTCTAAATTATCCAAGTAATATCGCCGTGGTATCAAATTGATTTATAGTTTTGGGAGAATCTATTACTCGCTTTAGGAAATAGAAAAATAACGGCCATGATAGAAACGTTCCTGTTTCAGTAGTTTGGTTTGGTTTCATTACAGTGGGCTTAAACCGGGTAGCGATTTGACTTGACTTTAGGTGGAAATGGCTAATAGGTTCTCAGGTAAATACGCTCAGAATTCAGTCTGACGCTATCTTAAGGCTGGGCACCCCAAAACAAGAACTTGGAATTTCACCCTCAGTTCACTTTCAGAGGTATAGGATGTACTAGCAAATGAATAAAGGATGTACTAGCAGGGCAACGTAACTCTTTATTTTTTATAACAATTAAATAAATAACAAGCAGTTAAATTCAAATGTGGTGCCAAATTGTAATAAAAACTGTCACCGTAAAATGGTAGGGGATGGTGTGGAGTGAATAGTTTGGATTTTACATAGCAAAATGTTGTTTACAAAGTTATTGGTGCGGCTACTTTCACGCTCCATGTACGTTCATGAGTTTTTATGTGGTATTGAAAGAATTTTTGTATGGGAGCCCCCTTAAATATTTATTCGATTCTGTTTTTTAGTATTTGTTGTTATAGCGGCTACAGAAATACATCATCTGTGAAAATTTCATCAGTCTAATTATCACGGTTCATGCGATACAGCTTGGTGAAAGACGGACGGACGGACGGACAGCGGAGGCTTTGTAATAGGGTCCCGTTTGGCACTCTTTGCGTACGGAACCAAAAAAATGAACCTTTTTAGGATCATTTCGTTATCCGTGTGTTCTTTCTGTCAGGATATCAATATAGCCCGCTGAAAGACAAGCGGAAGAATGGACGGACGAACGGAATGCCAGACAGACGGACGGACAGCGGAGGATTAGTATTAGGGTCCCAAAAGGCACCTTTTGGGTATGGAAGCTAGAATAATGCGCCACTAATCCCTACCGCGTGGTGGCGTGGAAATGTATTTTTGGCCAAAACTCACTTTGAGGTAGACTAGCGGCGGCGGCTAGAACTATTGATTTCAGTGGAGAGGGGGGGAGTTGTGCGATTTTTACACCGAACCCAAAGGTATCACTCGAGTGACAACAGTTTCGAAACTATATTGATTTGTTTGTTATTCCCATACATTGATTATACAGAATCACTGCGTTACCACTTACTAAGTGGGCTGGGAACCTGGCTGACAGGCAGGCTGAACTTGCCGTGCTTGACCACGTAAAGATTGTGGTAACCCCCCTGTTACCACAATCTTTTTCCGATTCAAATTAGGTTCAAATCAAGAACATCACCATGGCAACCATTTCCATTCCAATTCGCCATAATGGGCTTTATTTACCTAATAGGGGGCCGCCAGAGGGCGCTCGACGATAAACACAGCTTTTCGTAATGCTCCGTGTTAAACTTTATTTAAAAATACAATTTTACTAATTTGACATTAAATTCTACTAATTCGTGCAGTTTATGTGACAATAATTTCATATGAGTGTTATCTAAAGCAAAAACTGAATAATGTGGATAAAAATCGACGAGACAAACAACCAGTGTATAAAATAAAAAGACACCAATATGGAACAAAGCTCAAGTGAGAGATATCGTACATAATACAAAGTGATAAACAGTGATACGAACATTACTGTACTTATGTGAAAATAATCAGTGCTTAAGTTGTTTCAAGCAAAAACATCATATAGAAAACCGTTTAGTATTTCAAATACGGAGGACGCCTCAAGACCACAAATCAGAGCAACCCATCACAGTTGCGCATGATACGACACAGATGTCACCCGTGCAGCGCGAGATAAACGGAACGGTATCAAAATTTCGCACCATCTCATAAGTAGCCCGGTGGCGTGTGCTGAAAAGCGGCGACTCCTAAGTCAGATATCCGTGGTTCGAGTCCGAGAAATCACCAAAATATTTTTCATTTTTTTTCTTACTCATAAAAATTCGCACAAAGCGACACCCATGAGTAACAGTTAAACTAACGCAACCACAGTCTTGGTGAATAGCGCTTGCGCTACTGTAAATCAATAACACTACACAGCAAAGCCGCCAGAGGGCTCTTGCAAATAGCTAAAGGACTACATCTAAAAGTTCACGGAATTGACAATAGAGGGAGTAATAGGCATTGAATTAAAGATGAATCCAAAAAACACAATCCCTATATATAAAGACCCCTGCAAAAAATGTGGGAAAAGAGACCTCAAACGAAATGAAGCGCTGACATGCTCAATGTGTAAAAATCTAATCTGCCTCATTTGCAGCAACATAAGCGATAAGTTGTATTGTCTCAAGACCAAGGAAAGCAAAGAAAAATGGAAATGCATTAAATGTCTCTCCCAAGGAGCCACAACGAGCATCACTCCATCACCACTAAGAGAAGAATATGTTACAATCAGGAGGAAAAACCCAGTGATGTCGCCTACAGAATCCACCTCAAGCTGCCAGTCTTTTTCCGACTACGATACTACGAGTTTGCCTGACTTGTCAACTTACCATTGTGCAACCGAAATCGAAGACCTTAGACAACAAGTACTCGAACTAAAAATACAGCTACAGAGTGCAAATGACGAAGTAGAGAGACTTACCTTAGAAAATGATCAGTTGATGTCAAAAACAAGGGGAAATGAATTCAGGATAAACACACTTAAAAAAATCTGCAACGAAAATATAAAAACAGCAAAAAAACAAGGAAAATCGGCAAGGAGACAAAAAATTAAACAAAAGAAAATCGACTTCACACTGGACACTGAAGAATTTCATATGAGCCAAATACCATCTGAGATTGACGACAACCACTCGGAAACTATCGTGGACCAAACGAATCCGGAAACCAATAGTTTGTTGGGGAACTTCTCTAGAAAACCTCTCTGCCAAGAAACCTCTCCTAAAGATAAACCCCGAAAAATTATATTTTTTGGTTCACAACAGTGCAGAGGGTTGGCCAAAGCGACGGGTATACGAGTAAATAGAGCACAAAATCTACTATATGAGAAGTATAGAGTCTCGTCCTTTCTCAAGCCGAACGCGCAGTCGGAGGATGTCGTCAGCACCATGAGAAGCCATAACTTCGAAGAGCAGGACACCGTGATTCTATGTTTGGGTGAAAACGACTCAAACCCAACAAAGGTAAAGAGCGCACTCAACTACGCTCAAAAACTCTGCAAAAATTGTCATTTATTAGTGCTGAGCGTGAATAACAGTACTCACCTAAACAAATCTGTATTAAATAACACTTTGAAAGCATTCTGCAACAGCTCAAAAAAAAGTAAATTTATTGAGACTCTATCAAACAACCACGATAGAAAATCGTACCTCATTCAGACTGCAAAAGCCATTAATTTTGATATAGACTGTAGAGACTATGATGAGAGATTCATTAAAAATATTAAAATAGAAATACAAAAAAGAAGGACACCAACAATGAAATATGACACAATTAGAAATAATTTAACCATAAATAATATTGACAAAGCAACAATGACCACTCCCTTCCAAAACATTCTAAATAAAAACATTTTTTTTCGTCTCTCCTCCACAATGTAAACCAAAAAGTAGTATAACGTGCTTTCACCAAAACATTGCGGGAGTATTACGCAAACGAGAACTCCTAGAAATCTTTCTCCATGAACTTAAGGCACAAAACCTATCAAACGACATCGTCTGCCTAAGCGAGACGTTTCTTAAACAAGGCACGGAAAAAAATGCCCATTTGGCGGGATATAAACTGAGCTCTTTCTTTTCACGCAAATCACAAAAGAGAGGAGGAGTTTGTATTTTCACAAAAGCTGATATACCGGTAAAAGAAGTTACTTTTATTAAAGAGTTTGCCATGGAAAGATTTTTCGAATGCACGGCTATAGAAATATCTCAAATACAGTGCGTAATAGTATGTTTATACCGTACACCTAAATCGAACATAAAGTTGTTCTTTACCCAGCTAAAATGTCTTGTTCAAAAATTAAGCAGTTTAAACAAAAAAAACATAATCTTATGTGGTGACCTCAATATAAACACACTAAAAAATACTATAGAAACAAAAGAACTAATATCCGTACTTGAAAACTATAACATGCAATTACATATAACAGGGCCAACTAGACAAAGAACATGTATTGACCATATTGCGAGCAACATACGGGGCATAGAGCTATCTAAAACTATACAAAGTGGGCTATCGGACCACAATACCTGCCAAATTGTGACGTTCCCTACTGGAAAAAATATTAAATTAAGTAATTTCTATTTTGTAAAAAGGAAGGATTACAGTAATGAAAATCTTGAGAAATTCCAGATGTGCTTGAGATCATTATCTTGGTCAGAAATACTTGAAATAGAAGAGGCGGACCGAGCATTTGATAAATTTAAAGAATACTTCGATTTATTTTACTCGCTTTGCTTCCCAACTATACGGGTAAAAATTAAGGCGAACATCAATGGCTTAAAATGGGTAACACCGGGTATAAAATTATCGTGTAAAAAAAATAAACAACTAAGATATAAATACTACTGTACAAAAAACATAAACGACAAAAACATATACTTAAACTATTCAAAAGCGCTAAGAAAATGTATAAGTTTGGCGCAATCTAAAACAAACAGACTCTACATATCGCAATCAAAAAATAAATGTAAAGCCATTTGGAACATAATCAAGGACAATAGTAACACCAGCATACCAAATAAGATAGAAGAAATAATATTTAATGACCAAATCATCACTAGCCCAGCAAAAATAGCTACCGCATTCAACAATTTTTTTTTAGATAAAGAATCAAAAAGTAAACAACAATATAACAATAATAACTATAAAAAATCCAGAAATCCAGTATCAATGTTTATTCAGCCCTGTGACCCGAAAGAAATAATAACAATAATTAAATCTTTAAAGTCGACAAACTCGGTCGGTTATGACGGGATTCATACTAAAATCCTAAAACATTGCTGTCAGGACATAGCTAATATCTTAAGCTATTTAATCAACACATCTTTTGCAACGGGCTGTTTCCCTAAAGCCCTAAAACCATCGATCGTAAAACCTCTGCATAAAAAAGGTGATGTGACTGACATAAACAACTATCGGCCCATTTCCCTTGTAAGTATTTTTTCAAAAATTTATGAAAAAGCTATGCAAAGGAGAATAATTAAGTTTTTAGACAAACATAAAATAATAAAGCATGAGCAAAATGGTTTCCAAAAAAATAAAACCACGAGCCTAGCAGGTTATCAATTAATAACAGAAATTATAGAGTACGTGGACAAAGGCAAGCCGGTGGCCGTTATATTCTTTGATATGACTAAAGCGTTCGACTATGTCCCACATACTTTGTTATTAGACAAATGTGAACGGCTGGGTATCAGAGGCCTAGCATGGGAATGGCTGAGTAGCTATCTCTCTGACCGCCAACAAATGGTAGAATTATCCACACTATCACGCGATAAAGAACTACAAATACATAGGTCTCCTCCTGAGATAAATACCTACGGCGTTCCCCAAGGTAGCGTCCTATCGCCGCTACTCTTCATATTATACATAAATGACCTGCCAGATGTTACTAATAACAAATGTGTATTATTTGCAGACGATATATGATTATTAAATGCACCGACGACAGCAAATTTGAATCAGAGGTAAATGCTAGTATATGCAAAATCGCTGGGTGGCTCGAGGCCAATAATCTATTGGTCAATGAAAAAAAAACCAAATATATTCAATTTAGAAATAATAAAATGGCTCTACAAAATATCAATGTAAAATGTAATAACATATCAATAGATCGTACCCCATCCACCACTTTCCTAGGTATAGTCATAGATGAGCATTGCTCATGGCTGCAACACATTGAGAAAGTGTGTAATACGCTGAACAAACAGGTATACGCTCTGCACAGATTACAGCGAACCTCTGACATGCACACAGCTTTGATGGCATACCACGGATATGTTGCATCTGTGTTAAGGTATGGCCTTATTCTATGGGGGAACGCTAGAGAGATTAACAAAGTTTTTATTTTGCAAAAGAGATGCATCAGAGCAATCTGCCATGCACATCCGCTAGATTCATGCAAGCCTCTATTTAAAAAATTAAACATCTTATCGTTACCAAGTCTCTACATATTCGAAATGGCGTGTTTTGCTTATAGTCAGCCAAATATTTTTATAAAAAACAGGGATTTAGTCTCTTTCAACACAAGATACCCGGATAAAATTGTGAACCCGTCATGCAGAACAGAATTTTGTAAGAGAAGCTGTTACAGAATGCTAATAAAAATATACAATAACATCCCACAATCAATTAAGATTTTGTCATTGACTCAATTTAAGGCTACACTACAAAGGTGGCTGATAAAAGAATGTTTTTATAGTGTAGAGGAGTACTGTAATCTTAAAACAATTAATATAGTACAAGACATATAGCATTGCGGAAATAATAATAATAATGTATAATAATAATAATGTGTAATGGAATTATGACATCTTTTAGATTTAAGTAAACAAATTTTGCATACCTGGACAGGTGAAATGTGTATGAGCTATACATTACGATTACCACCTTACTGTACCACATTTCAGGCAAATAAAACATTTCATTTCATTTCATTTCATTTCATTTCATTTCATTTCATTTCAATACCAAGACTTGTTTTGAGACTATCACGGTAATTTTGCGCATCAAATTAGGTTCCTACAATTTGAATCGGCATAAGACGTTTTGGTAACCCCCAGGTAGAAATTTTACCCAGGGTTAAATAGTGTGGGAATTGAAGCTGAAAATGTAAATCTAATGTCGCATTAATGTGGCTTATGGGGTAAATATTCTAACTCCCAGGAAAATATGTCTGCTTAAACGGACTTAGGGGGGAAGAACAATTTTTTTTAAAGTAATGTTCACGATGTACTTTTAGATTTTGATGAATAACTTCAATGTCTAAAAGTACATCAATCATCCAATAAGCGAACACATAACGTAACACAGCGTCACGCCTTTTCCCATACGGGATGGGAGAGGCACAATTGTGCCCACTTTGAGCCCGTTATTCAATGCTCCACTTTGCGTGACAGGTGGCTAGCCCATCGCCGCAGCAATGAAGTAATGAAGGTTTCACCTTCATTGCTTCATAGATACTTCACCGTTAGAACGTCCGTACTGTACTTAAGATATATTATTTATCTCATTGGTACATGTGCAGGAATCGAACCTGCATCTCCTGTGTGAGAAGCAAGTGTGAAACCCATTAGATCACGGAAACGAAATTATTATAAAACAAATACAAACAACCCGACTACATTTATTCTTTAATTATCACTTATGAACTCTTTATTGAGCATGGTTAGGTACATGGGGTATTACAGTACCCGCACCAATAACTTTGTAAAGTACATTTTGCTATCTAAAATTCAACGAATTGACTATTCATTGAAATTATAGCCTTTGTCACTTTCGCCTCTTTTGTTAAAACAGTAAGGATTTTATAGAATCAAAAATATGAAAGGTAACAACTGCACAATCTATCATTGAATACGGTCCATTACCACGTTGATTGAACACGTTGCATTTAATCTGTGTTTAGCCTCTGTGTTAAGTTGCAACATTTTGTACTCCATATGCGTTAATGTTGAGAATTCGGACGAGTTCAAGTAGCTCTAGTTGATCTTGATGCACCGCTGCTTATCGCAGGTCAGATCGTGGCTGCGGGCGACGAGGGCACAAAGCCCGGGCACTTTATGCAAGTGGCTTTCAGAGAGCCGCTTGTTACTGTATTCTTGCTTTTAAATGGCCAGTTTAGGTCTCCACTAGACAAACAAACATAGGGCCACGCCTTTCCCCATTCGGGGTGGCAGAGGCTCTCCCAGGTTCAGCCATTTTGCGTAGTTTTTTAGGTCTAGCTACACAGATATTGTGGTTTTGGTCACAATTTTTTTAAGTAGGTAGGTTCTTATCAATATCTTTATCTACAAACGCATCATTAACGCTCTTTACTGCGTCCAAAAACCGCACGTTACGACCAGCATAATGTTATACTACTTGGTAAAAACTAATTTCTTATTAATTTTAGACAAATTATGACATTTAAATTTCGAACGCCGACGCCCGCCTGCGTACCGCCCCTAGTTGTCTGTAAAGTTAGTACTAATGAATAAGCTAAACAAGTGCAGAGCAATTATCAATGCCACAATGCCGGTCGAACATGCGGTTCTTGAACCCATCAAAGAGAGCTTATGATATGTGTATAGATAAACTAGTGTATGTAATTGTACATAATTAGGCATTAAAACTCTCGAGTGATATCTCCACCCACTCTCGAGTTTTAATGCCATCCATTATGTATCAGTCACATAAACTACTATTATTAATGAATGAGCGACGAAGCGTCTCCGTTTCAGCTTGGGCATGCTTCTGTATGTTCGTTTTGTGGCGGTTCTCCTCTACAGGTCGCATTTCTCAACCGATTCTCGTGAAACTTTGTATTTAAGTTCGATAATTATATGGATATTTTGTCGATCCAGTATTTTTTCAAAATGGCGGACATGTGGGGCTACAAAGTTATTGGTGCGGCTACTTTCATACTCCAAATAGGTAATCAGGTGCATCCATATGTGTGTATGTGGTATTAAAATATAAGGCAGTCGGGTTATAGGTTTATATAATTATTCCACTTGTTCATCCGATAAACTTCAAGGGGTCGGGGAGTGAGGGGTTGGAAACTAATGGAAAAAAAACGCAGATTTCCTGTGTCGCTCGCGACGTTTATAGCTCGTGGAGACACTAGAAACAATAAATAAGCTACCAGATAGGGTTTATTCATGACTTATGAATGAAACAAGCCCTGGTATCGCATCAGTTCAGTTCAGTTCAAAGATTTTTATTCATAATAACACAAAAATTGAGACTTAATGAACGTCATATAACATAATCAAGCATGCATAATAAAACATTAAGTAGGCGCCTAATTATTACATAATATATAGGGTGCAATGAACTGGTTTAATTCCAGATGTCGGTGTCTTGTAAAAAATCATTAATTTTGAATCGCCACATACAAAGAGAGTTCCTTCGTATAGGATAATTTTGTTGTCTCTCAATATTTTTGGCCTGTTGTATATGTTCTATTTAGGCTTTTCGGATAGGGTTTCGATTGTTTGCGTTAAGTTTCGTTGTCTCCACATGCAACAATTGTCTTTTTCCATAAAGGGTGGCAGGAGCACAGTTCCGTGAATTAAGACACAAACACAGTGTATTTTCCGTGGCCAGCCTACGGAACTGTTAATCAGTCTGCTTTCCTGCTCAGCCAACTTACCTTTGCTCTTGCTACAAAAATGCAAGATGCAAAGATTATTTACTCTATATGACATCGCCTTGTCACCTATCATCGGGGCCCGTCTTCTGAAACCCCGTGGGGTACAACACTGTGCCGCGTTTTGCCCCACGGGCTCTTCAGAATTTCAAACCTTTTGAAAAGCCAGAGCGGTACAGCGCGACGCTGCGTTGTATCACACGGGGTTTTCAGCGGTGACATTGATAATTTACCGTCTGAATAGCCCGTGGGGTACAGCACCTGCTTTTCGAGAATTAGCTTCTGGTTAAAAAACAACGGGTTCATGTATTTCCTAATTTTAGTAATTTACAATTTGTTTTTCTTATAGATCAAGTTCGTTCAAGTTACGGCCGATTTTTCAATCCTCAGACAGTCTGTATATAATTTAACGGTGATGGAAAACCTTCATTACCCCATTGCTGCGGCGATGGGCTAGCCTATTGTCTTGCGAAATGGAATAACAATAAATTGGCTAAAAGTGCGATGAAAAAGCGTGATGCTATGTTATGTCAAGTGAAAGGAAAATAATATCAAATATGATCCAATCTTGGATTCGAAACTCGATCTTAAATATTTTAGACGTTGTGATTGGCAGCGTTTGTGATGATAGCTGCGGCGATGGGCTAACCCCCCGTCACGCAAAATTGAGTATTGAATACCTGGCTAAAAGTGGGCACAATTGTGCCTCTGCCACCCCATATATGGGAAAAGGCGTGACATTATGTTATGTTGCTAGGTAGGTAGGTATTTGAATAATCGTGATTTGGTAGGGGCTATATTATAACACATCGCTTTGTATTGGTCCCCCGCCCTTAAATATATAAAATCTCGTTTACTTACCTACCTACCTACCTACCTAGTTAATTATTTGGTGCTACCTATAGCGGCAACAGAAATAGGTCATTCTGTGAAAATTGCAAATCTCTATCTAAGTATAGATATTTACGAAAATGAACCTTGTGTGATTGTTCGTAGGAGACATTTTTACTGTCATTTATGCGCCAAGTTATCGTATTTTCCTTTAAAACATAAGAAATAGGTAGAGCTATATAAACAAAAACAAGTGAAACATACAAATAATAGTAAAATTATAGGTTGTTGTTGTTGACACACATATTCTTTTCTGAAAACGTAACGCATTGGGTAAGAATATCGTCTCTTCGTTATCCAGTTGGTGTGGGTATTGGCAGATAATATTTTGATTAACTTATCACACTGTTTTTCGTAACATTCGCTTTTCATTTTCCACCTTAACCCGTACGAGAATTTGTTCTCCACTATTGTCATCGTCAAATCTAATCAACTCAAAATCCTCATCCGAGAATAATAACAGGTAGTTTATTGTTTCGCACATCTCTGTTACGAAACTAACAATAAAACACGACCGAATGGCCTAGTCGGCAGTGACCGCAGGCCTACGAAGCCAGGGGTCCCGGGTTCGAGCCCCGGTGGGGGCAAATATTTGTAGAACGGATGTTTGTACCCTAGTCATGGTTGTTTATCTATCTAAATATAATATTTATGTATGTAAGTATGTGTATCGTTGTCTAGTACCCAAGATACAGGGAATCCTAGTTTGGGGCTAGATCAATGTGTATAAATAGTGACCAAAGTATTATTATTAAGGTATTATTATTATTAAACAGCATCAAAACAAAATGCCCACAAATCACCGGTGAGAAGTTGTGATCTTGCACCGCACTTGATGCGCTAATCTCCTTTCTCTTTCACGCCTAGTGCATGCATGGGTTCCAGCGTTGTATCCCACGGGCTATTCAGACGATGAATTGTCAATGTAAGCGCTGGAAAACCCCGTGTGGTACAACGCAGCGTCGCGCTGTAGCACTCTGGCTTTTAAAGCGGTTCGAAATTCTGAAAAGCCGTGGGGCACAACGCGGCCCAGCGTTGTGCCCCACGTATAATTGGAATCAGTAGTCTATTTTTAACCGTAAATAAAAGACTCGTGTTACTGAATACTGAGAAACCATATCTATTTCAAGGATAATAATATTCTATAACTTATCCAAGAAAATAATTTATAAAAGCAACGACGACCTCTGTGGCGCTGCGGTTGTGGCTCTGCCTACCATGCGAGAGGTCCCGGGTTCGATCCCCGGCTGGGGGTGAAAAAAAAACCCCAGGACTTGGATGTTGATATGTTTGTGACGTCGCTGTTTCTGATTCCCACGACACAGGGTATCCTAGTGTGGGGCCAGAAGCAATGTATGTGCCTGTATGTAAATGTTTAAATGTTTGTACGGTTGTTAAATGTTTAAGTGCACAATTTTTTTTCTCGTAACTTAGATGCGATTAGTTTTTACGTATTGACAAAACTTTGTTGTGAGGCCGGTCCACACTGGACGAATGTGGCGAACGGAAGCGACTGACTCAAACAAAAAAGTCTGTATCCTAATTCTTAATTTAATTATTTCGTCTGATAATCATTATGTTTAATTTTACAGGTAATTCAGTAAGCACTGAGGCAAAATCTAAATTTAGGTTCATCGGGTTATTGGTGCGGCTACTTTCCTAATCCATGTACAAAATCAGGTGCATGAGTTTGTGTGTGTTATTGATAGAAATTGCAGTCGAATTATTTAATATTTATAATGATCCTACTTGTTTGAGTAATCAATTGTACTCATAACCACGTTTTAGTTTCTTTCATTATTCCTTATTAATTCAGCAAGTTATAAACACTTAATATAAAACTTCTTTATTTCTTCCTCCCCGGTCATGATGCGAATGAGGTCTAGGTATATGAAAAGTCCTCATCAAAACTTTTTCAGCACGGAACCACAAACCAAAACGTCACCGGTGTATATATTTTTTGTGTTTGTTGATTTTTTCAACAAGCGCTAAATCATTTTTGTTAAAATATATATGAGACCACCTCTGAATAAAATTAAACCTACCAATTAAAATAAGATGCATCAAAAAACATACAAATTGAGAAACTCCTCCTTTTTGAAGGTTTTTGAAAAATAATAACCGTATCATCCATGGATTATACGATTCATTTAGAACTGTCGCTTGCTTCGGCTAATATATTATGTATGATCGAATATCGTGCTTTTATTCATCACTGCTTCGCATCCCATATGTACTAGCTAACGCAATCAGGCAAGGACCGCAAGGATAAATACTAATACTATTATATTATTACTATACTAATTTTCTCTAATACATCACACACTAAAGTCAGTCACGCTCGCGGCGGCTCCTAGTCGCCGCTTGTCCAGTGTGGACGCGCCATGTGCCATATGCCGAAGTATCATTATTTTTTTCGGCAGATGACTAAGAAATAGTTAGCACATGTTGTTGGACTAGATAAGGAGCTAACGAGATTTGGTAATGACATATCTGCCAACCATAGAAAAGTAGCATCCCTAATCAAAGGCTACACATGAATATCTATACAGTGTGAATCTTCATAAAGTGCACTTATCGATCTGGGTTGAAGAACATCGAAGTTCATCGACAAAAAAATAAAAAAATCTCAACCCTCCCAATTTTTATAGCCATTTCAATATTGAAATGCGCTATTTGGGTACCAACTGCAAAAACAAATGTAACTCCGGAATGGAAAGGGTTTTCGTCGCAATTGGCTGATTAGGTATTGCTAGTAATAAAAAGTTGCAGAAAAAGTGGGTTATCGTTTAGTAATTGCAGATTTCCAAAAAATTTGGTTCCCAAAATGGAATAATTTTATTACGGAATATTATTCTTCATTTTGTTAGCTTTCAGACGACACCAAAATTGTGTTTTCTGAAACAAGCAATGAAATGTCGTCATTACGTGCGTAACAACTGGCTTGGAAGTATCACCTTTCGGGCCGCACGATTTGAGAGAACTGTAAAGGAATTTTACACAAAATTGCAGGCCTAGGCCTGGACGTTTATTTTTTATGCTCAAAGCAAAAGACATCAACGGGCACACGGAACTTACGATAAGTAATATTTTTGAACTAGAATTTGTTTTTTAGTGGTGTATTTTTATTTCATTGCATATGTTTGAGAAAAGCATTTTACATGCCAGTGGCCGTGAAAAGGGCTTGCCGGCTTCGTATCACAATCCGCCCGATCGAGGGAGGCCGTCTATACCCACTTAGCCGGCAAGCCAATCATTCCCGGCGTCTGCAGTAATGTAC
Source organism: Argyresthia goedartella (assembly GCA_949825045.1). Classification (NCBI taxonomy): domain Eukaryota; kingdom Metazoa; phylum Arthropoda; class Insecta; order Lepidoptera; family Argyresthiidae; genus Argyresthia; species Argyresthia goedartella. The sequence continues at coordinate 16,058,337 of OX463824.1, read as the reverse complement.
CATTATAAAAAATAAACTTTGTTTTTTTTAAATCATTTATGATACCCTTTTTCACTTTTCGGTGCTCAATCATAAGTCCTAGAGATTAGTGATATACTGTGAAGTCATAAGGTAGTAAACAAAAAAATGTAGCCTAAATTAATGCCCCCACTGAGAGGCACAGGGCTTTTATGGATATGTGTAAGATTGTTCCACACCTCATCAAGCTGGCTCGGTGCGGGTGGATAATAAATAATTATACTTTGTGACACATACTGGCTATAAAAAATACTTGATTATTTATTTAATTCAACTAACAGAAATACTTACAGTGAAAATGAAAATGAAATGAAAAATGTCTATTTCGTTAACTAGAACTTAATTATACAACTATTTGATGGGACCTCCTTTTAAGTATATAAACAGCTGTGCTAGGAGGCCCCGCTCTTTCGTATGTACTACTAGTTATTAAGTTAATTTAAGTTAATTACAATTTTTCAAAGGTATGACTTAAGTGCGTGCACATGCACATGCTAGATTTAAAATATAAAATTAATTAGAAATATTCCGAAGCTCTATGTTTAGAATTCAATAAAACCTCCACTCACTATGTTTAGAATTCAATAAAACAGAGGAGTACTGCAAGTAAATTTGAAGTAAATTTATACATCGTATTTGATTCAATTAAAAGTATCGTAAATAAATATCGTATGATTCGAAGAATACATGTAAATTAAGATTAGGACGACGTGCGTATGTGTGTAGGTCTGTGTAAGTATGTTATATATGTGTTTCTGTATGTATGTGAGAGGGTGTGAGAGAGGGTGTGTGAGGGTGTGTGAGGGTGTGTATGTGTGTTTGAGTGTGTGTGTGTGTGATGGTTGCGTGTGTATATGTGTACGTGTATATGGTATTCAAAAGGTTCTGTGTATTATAGATTCAGTTTGGTTATAGGTTTTTGTTTTTGGCCAATTAGTTACTTGTATTTTACAATCATGGTGCGATTTTGAGTAAATGTCAATATGTTTTTGACCTAAGTTGTACAAATGAGTTGATAGCGATTTGTACTGTCTACTAGCAAAGGCTGTTTTGATGCTGACAGGAGGAGCTACAGTGTGTTTTCTTCTATTATTTAAACATAAGGTCATAAGAAAGGGATTTGTACAACCTAAGTATAGCGTGAAATTAAGTAACGTTATTGCAACAAAAACAGATAAATGCATCAGTTTTTCGAAGCGCACATACTCTTGTAGTTAAAGGCACAGGCTGAGCCAAACATAATTTTCCCAATAGACCAATACAACCAATCTCTTTGCGACACTTAGCCTTACGCCTTTTCCCATTCGGGTTGTTAGAGACACAATGGACCCAGTTTTAGCCTGTTATTCAACACTCCATTTTGCCTGAAAGGGGACTAGCCCATCGCCGCAGCTATGGAGTAACAATCAATCAATCTTACTTAAATCCATAAAAAGCCTGTGCCTCTCAGTGGGGATATTAATATGGGTTACATTTATATCCACACTTTGGTTGTATAAACCCACCTCCTCCATGGATGAAAGCTATTTTTTTGCTCAACTCAACTCAACTCGCCTATCAAGCAGTACAACCCCGTTGTAGAGTACAAAATAATTCTATTTACAAACCGCGTATCGTGTAATATTAAAATGTACAATGTTCAAAATATTTCGAATTAGCTGCATCTCCAATTCAAAATACAGGTCATTATTATAAATATATTCACACGCTTGTCACTTGCCGCAAGCCATAAACCCTTGCAAATGTATACATTGAGACGAGACAAACGTTGCTAAGGCGCAAGTTGCATTTTCAAGAGCTTCCTTCCTTGAAAATGCGTCCAAAAATCCATCACCATATGAATTCACGACGACCGACGACGGCAAGAACATAACTCAAGCCTGCTTAAACTTTAGCAGGCCAATGCAAGCGGGAAAGACCAGAAACAGACCAGTTTAATGCGGATCTCATTTCTGTGAGTTGTACATGAAATAAATATATTTGAACCAAGATTGACTCACATTACCTACATCTTTGTGATTGGCAAGCGTTCAAATTCGCCATCAAGTACTTAACCTAACCTTGCAAATCACTCCAACGACCTTGTCTAAATCACTGCTCGTTAATATTCGTTCATTACGATTCATAAGACTTCTCGGAATTAATGCTCACGCTTACCTGTAATTAAGTATTCTATACCTCGTGGTAATTAATGTTTATTATACTGTGCCAGCTCGATATTTCAATTAATTTTGTCTTTCTTATTTCGTTTAATAGTTTCCTAAATTATGGATTCGATCTTACTTGAATTCGAGTTAATGCCTGTGCAGTGGGACATTAACAGACTTATTTTATTGATTAACTAATCCATTGGATTGTCACTAGTCTTACATGGATATGGTTAGACTTCCGGCAACGTTTTATGTGTTGGAAGAATTCTGAAAGCGGCAGCACTAACTTAAGTACTAGGAACTAAACAGATATCTTGAAATCCGACTTCGAGCAAGCCCGGTAGTTAAATGTCCGTATTGCTCATAATCTTAGATAATAATTGGAAATAGGTAAAAAGTAAATAGAATCAAAGTTGTAGATAATTTAATCAGCATTCATGATGTTGTGCAACAAAATTTCCTATGCAACAACCAAAAAACGGAACCTTCTTTGTGCCCCCAGGGCTCACCTCAGAGGGGTCAGAACTTTGTATATTTGTGTCCTAACAAGTCCAAACAAAAATCCGAAGTCAAATTTTCTGCTTAAGACATTTCCATCTAGCCCCCCTTGTGAGCACCCATTTACGCTAATAGCGTAACTGTGTCATTCGATACGCTCGGCAACCCTACAAGACCTACAAGTCACGATACTCACGATCCTGCTGATAGCGAATATCCTGTCTTCCTGATAAATCCCCCAGTAACCAGGCTGTCTGCAGGCTTCGATAAGGCACACGCGTGTCGACGCAAACCACTTTAGCTTATAACACGCCCTAGTTTACTCGTGTACAAGACGTGTACAAGAGCTCTTTTTATGCAAAACGGGGTGTTTAGAAAATTCTTTAGTATCGGAGACACCGATTGCATTTTAAGTAGTGGTTTGATCAGGATATTTGTGGCGGGCTTGCAGATATTCTTTGTGGCTGTAGCTTTTCCCTTGGTTTAAATATATCTCATGGTTTTTTAAATCACTGGAATGCGCAGTTATTTCGTATTCACGCGACCATTTTCAAGATAAAATATAATGTGTACACTGTATCATTGTCTATTTTAACCCACCTGCGCAAACTAAATGGATTTTACACAAGCTTTCATAAAATACAAAGAAAAATTAAAGCCCGTATCCAATTTGAGAGCGTCATGCGAGATTGATGGATGAACGGAATATACTGCAATATTCAACGAGCAAGTCTATTGGATGGGCACCATTGTAATATGTAGGAGCAATTTAGTGGGCGGATATCGTCAATGGATAAAGCTGAATACCAAATCCTAATCGGCGTATCCACCGTTGCTGATATGTTTTTGTATACCATTCTTATACAGACTAAAATGCCTCAAGCCTTAGCTCGGATATAGCCAACTTGTGCCACGCGGCACTCAGTTTTAGACGCTTTAGAACTTAAAAAAACTAGTGATTCTGTGAGAACAGTAGACCTCGCAAGCCCTACAAAGCCTTTATTATAATGCGATATAAGTTTATTTTGCGCAACAATTTAAAGAAGAAAGTCCAATTTTAAATTGAATTTCAGGTGCTTGAATTTTTCAAACTTTTGAGCAAAATAGGGGTATAAGCTTTGGCGATCACTCGCGTTTCCTTGGTCCTGGGAGGTCCAATCTGGTGTCGACGGGATGGTCTCGTAAAGGCCGAGAGTACTGCGTAGTCTGATTAGGCATACATTTTCCGAAATAAAACTAATCCGACCGCATTTTCTTTCAATACCACATACAAACTTATGAATGCACCTCGTTACGTACATGGAGTATGAAAGTAGCCGCACCAATAACTTTGTAACGCCATAAGTCCGCCGATTAAAAAATAACTGACTCAACAAAAAAATAACTATATAAATATCAAACCTGCTCACAAAATTTCACGAGAATTGTTTAAGAAATGCAACCTGTAGGCGAGAACAGACAGACAGACAAACAGACAGAAGGACAAATGCATTTTTGACCAATCTCGCAACTGGACGCTTCGCTCGCTCGGTCAAATATATACATAGATTCTGATTAGGAAATTTTATGCGAATTAGTAGAATTGCTGTCGAGGTTTCGCTGACTAAATCTGAGACAGGCAGCGCAGAGCAGAACAACGGTTTAGGGTCTGTGCCAACTTCCGCGTGAACTGCTTCGAACTAGTTGTGAATTGTCTCTGCACTAAGATAACAAGTATTGTTCCCGCCATTGTGCTATGGCCAACACAGCGATGCAGCAATGCATGTGGGAGCAATAGCATGCATGCATTTACCTATTGTGAGGCAATAAGATAAGTTACCTTTCAATATTTCTATTATTACGGTATGGATGATTGCATTGTATCTGTGGTTTCTTGTGGCCCATGCACAATGATGAAATATTTCAATTGAAAAATAACGGTACCTATACTTTTTCTCGACTTTTCATGATGTATCGGCACTCTGTTGCCTCCAAAGCCGTAGGAATATGAAATCATAACTAGATTAGATAATGGTAAATTTAACAGGAATACATTCCTAAGCCTTCCTTGATTTTTGACCAACGCGCTCATATTTACGCCTACGTCAGAAACTTATTGACGATATCAAGTTGTTCAGGCAAGCTGCTTACTAAATCCTAACAATAATATGGAACACATCGGGCTTATCCATCTGCCGCAGATGTGACAATATTTGACGTTTCGGATATAATTAAAATTAAAATCTGTCGTTGGAATTGGCATAAGTCTGCGTCAATTCAAAGAAGAACTCCTTTGTCTGCTAACGCGCAAACATCTCTTTTGTCTCACGTGTCACGCAATAGATGATAATTCTCACATCTGTCGTTATTATCATGTTTGGCGTTAAACTAACCAAGATAAGCCTAACTGAACCGGCAAGAAGCAGTCGGACTTCACACCGCCGAGCCCTCACTGGGTTCATTGTCGGTTCTTCAAATTATATATATATATATCACCATATACCACCACAATGTCGCAATAAACGTTTTGAGTTTGAGTTTGAGTTTGAGCTCAGATCCAGTTTGCGAACGTGAATATGCTTGCAGAGGCAAAGCAGAGCTGATATAGGTCTCCAAGCGTGAGTAGCCTGACCCAGGAACGGAGCTAAGTGAAGCTCTCATCTCTCTTTGTTAGGCTTAGAAGTCTAACTGCCACAGATACAGGTTTACCTTCCCAACCCCTTTTCTTAATCGTCATACAGTCCACTATAGCTCATCCCGAGCGTACATTTGGTACATTCAGCTGGAGTCATAAAATAGTACCTCAATTCAATTTCTTAAATAAAGGCGTTCCACCAACTTGGTTAATTTCGCCAATGTCACGTCTTTTTATAGATTTCACTGTATTTGGGCAGGTTCTCTTTCGAGAACCTGGAAGTTTTAGTGTTGATTTGTTGCTCCATAGGACTACCCGGGAGGACGTGAAGGGCTGCAGGTTCCAAGTATCTCCTTTGGACGTCATCAACTGCTTCCCAAATGGCACCTCTTGGATCAAAATAATTTACATTTCTGTTTTCGTTGTCGTAACAAATTCATTTGTTATTGAAAATTGTTTAAACTTGAGTGGAAGTTTGTAAAATTGTGTGTGTTGGTTAACATCAGGTCGGTGGGTTTTCTATGGATCTCTTGTACTATCGATGGATTTATCGATTCTGTCATATAATTTATCGAGCACTATTACTAGTTACATCAAATTATCTGTGAACGCACTCTTTCGTTCATCTACCATAGACATCAACATGTCAAGAGCAGTCAGAACAAAACAAAAACTCTGTCTTTTCTTTCGTATTGTGTTTGTTTTGATTAAGCGTTAGTGATGGCTCAAGAGAAGAAAGGTGGTGAATGAACTGTGAACGACATCAAGCATAAAAAAACAGGTAATCTGTAATTTTTCTACGAAGTATGCAAGAAAGGTCAAGGTCAAGGTCAATGAACCTTGAACGACATAGAGGGTAAACATGGCATAACTATGATTATTTTGCGATATACATGAACTGACAAGTTTAAGGTCAAGTTCAACATCAAGATCAATGGCCACGAGGACATTGAACTTTGAACGACATCTATCGTTGAAAAAACGGCAAATTCTTCGATTACTCACCCTAATATTCCCATATCCTCACGGTCCCTGTTGCTTGAGATGGCAAGAAAAAAATATATAACTCGAAAACAATTATTTTCCGACTGTTCGCGAATTTGGAATCATCTATAAATCCACTAATAAAGCATACAAAAAATCACCAAAAGTATCTGAAACGGCCGGCTTTCTAAAGGCTAGCCTATCGCCTGTCACACTCAGCCTGATGGAGAAACCTATCCTCATAATCATGATACCCATACTTGTTTCAACCTAGGCCCGTCTTCTTCCGAGTCTGATGGTAGCGTTTTTCGTTTTCGTTGTCATCATCAGGCCGCGTTGCCAGTAAAATGATGGCGTTTGTCTCTATCGTTGTCTTTGTCATCAGCGGACTGCACGGCCACAGAGAGATCTATGTTGTTCTCGTGACGAGCAACAGCTTCCTCGGTTTGATGATGGCTGTTGTTGTAATGATCAATGGGTTATTTGTCGCTGTCGTGGTCATGCTGACCTTTCTCGTTCGGTTGCCGAAACTTGTGTCGTCAATGGAAGCATGACGTCGGAAATAGCGCGAATCGGTGGTTTGTTAATCCTTATGGTACCAGTTATGTTTCGTGCCAAGCATCTCATCCAGTTCTTGATTGTTTGTTGGGTTTGGGATCATGATGCATCTGGAACCCTCGCTGATCATTGCATCAGCCCCAAAACCCAGCAACATGGCTCATTCTCTGTAGTCTATTATCGCGTCATTGATCGTGGCAATGTTACGATTAGGATTTTAGGATTTTGCACGAAGTCGTAGATTGAGCTACTGGCAGCGCTATATAGCCATACTTATCATATACTGTCGTATGTATTATATTTTTTTGTTTTGTCGTATTTATGGTTTTTAATATATTTTGTCGAAATTATTATCCGTTGTTTCTTTCGTTTTCATTTCATGAGTAACATTCGAATTTCGTCGATAGGAAGGTCTCTTGAGGGTGTGCGGTTGCCCCTCTCACAGACCTTTGATTACGATGCAGGTTATTATTCCTTTCGTTTTCGTTTAAATAAATTAGCGTTTTGGTTATTTGTCTAATTAATGTACATTCTAACATACTATTTTGGTGGGCGGAATGTTCAGGTAAGCTGCCTACTAAATCCTAGAAATAATATGGAACACATTAGGCTGTTCCATCTGTCGCAGATGTCGCAATATTTGAATTTTGGATACCAAATTGAATAAAAATCTGTCGTTAGAATTGATGTTAGTCTGCGTCAATTCAAAGAAGAACACCTTTGTCTGCTTACGCGCAAACATCTCTTTTGTCTCTCGTGTCACGCAGTAGATGATGATTCTCACATCTGTCGTTATTATCGTGTTTGGCGTTAAACTAACCAAGATAAGCCTAACCGAACCGGCAAGAAGCAGTGGGACTTCACGCTGTCGAGCCCAGATCCAGGTTGCGACCGTGAATATATAAAACAGAGCTGATGTAGGTCTCCAAGCGTGAGTAGCCTGACCCAGGAACGTAGGTAAGTGAAGCTCTCATCTCTCTTTGTTGGATCTAGAAGTCTAACTGCCACTCATACAGACTTACCTTCACAAACCCTTTTCTTCATCGTCGTACGGTCCACTATATAGCTCACCCGAGCATAAAAAGATCTACACTAACAATAAAATATATAAAACAAAATAGAAGTATTTCCTAATTCGAGAAACTTGAAAACTCTCTCAACGATCCCGCGAAGTAACGAAATATTTTACATCACGCCTTTATTACCAAAAGCTCCACCATTTAAAGTCAGGAATACACAACACTGTACTCAGATTTTAACTATAGTCTCGTCATATTCTCTTCTAGAAGAATGTAATTCCTGCCTCCGAAATATTTTCTGAGGTTTACGTTCGTCGTATACCCAGCTAATGGATCGAGCATAAGTCTGGGCAAACAGTGTTACTCTAAACAAAGCGTAAAACTTATACGGCGTGAAATAATAGCCTGAGACCTCTTGACATCTCTTCCATATAAAATCTGCAATTTATAACCAAAATCTGGAAGTTTCTCTGGATATAATTGAAAAATTTTGGCCCTGTCCCCCATCACACCAACCCCTAGGGGGGAGGGGGGAAGGATTAAGATGATAAATCAACAAAATCGGCACTTTTAGAAGTTATTTCGCTGCTGTTCAAAAGAAGTAGGTTCCAAGTTAAAGAAATTAGTTCAACAATTTTGGCACCTTTTTCTAGATATTGTCGGCAGCCAGAATTGGGCCCCTGGAGTCCTTCGTTACGTTCGACATCGCGCCCATGACTTAAAACAGCTTGCCTTAGTGTATAATCTACTATTATGTTGTGTTAGTCAAAAAATAATAATGCTCGTTTGTTATAGGTGAAGTTGACGGTGATTTTGAAACAGTTTCGAAAGTGGATCATTATTCATGCAGGCGGATACGAGGCGGAGCTTTTGTAGAGAATGCTCTTGTCAATTTCAAATCAAACCTAAAAAGTGGGGACTACCACAACGAGATGAATAATAGCAATTTGGAAAAATAAGTTCCTGAAAAAATACTGCCAAATCTGCGTGAACCCACGCTTATTGAGATTGAAAATGCGCTATAACATAGCATTCGCGTAAATAGGTGTCGCTGACTCAAATCACAGTAAGGCTGATATGCACAAGTGGCTGTTAGAAAACAGGGTGGAGTTTAACGAACAAATAACAAAGCTTCAGCTTTACAAGTTAATATAAATCCTCTCCTTCATTGAAATTGACAATTTATTAAAAAGTCATGGTCATGATCTTCTTCGATAGCTTCCTTGTCATCGCGATTAGAACGCAATTGAAATGATATGGAGTTCGATGAAAAGGAATGTAGTAGAGAAAATTGTTGGGAAATCAAGTGCACAAATGCCTCAATTGAGTGAAGATGCATTCTGCAAAATCACAGGGGCGGCGTGAAAAAATCATCCACCAATCCAATCAAAGAAAATGAATATATAGTGAAAGATGCGTATTTAGATGTACCTTTTATAACACAATTTCAGAGTAACAGTGGAAGTGCATCGAGTGAGTCAGAAGATGAATTGTGGGAATCAGCTGATGCCTCGGGAACTTTCCAGCGTCGTGAACGGACGTACGGAGTTAAAGACGGGGGGTGGTGGGATGGAACCCATTATTGGAAACATAAACAACGACTGATGCTGGAAAAATAGACAAATTATGGAGTATGGAGTAAAATACTGAGGATTCGCCCCCCCATTGAAACAGAAACAACGACTGCTGCTGGAAAAATTGACAAATTGGAACTGTAACCCTTTCTGGCGTGGTAAATATAATCGGCAAGGAGGAAAGTCGGTAGGTTGTGGGGCGGAGACCCCCAATTGAAACAGAAACAACGAATGCTGCTGGACCTATAGACAAATTGGAGCTTCAAAGCCTTTTTGGCGTCTTGAACGTAATGATTACGGAGTTAAGGACGAGGGCACCGCATTTAAACAGAAACAACGACTGCTGCTGGACAAGTAGGCAAATGAGAGATGTTAACCCTTCCTGGCGAGGTGAACACAAACCGCAGGGAGGAATGGAAGGGGGTTTGGAGGGCGGAGCACCCTATTAAAACAGAAAAAAAATAATGCTGCTGGACAAATAGACAAATTGGAGCTGTTAAGGTCTGATTGATTTCCCCACAGCTAATTATGAGTAAAGGTATGTTGGTAGCTCGCGGCTTACAAATTCAGATAACCTTTTTATATTGTCACAAAAGGAAAAAAACAGTCAATGTCACTGTAAGCAAATTCATTCAACATCATCATGATTAACATCATCGTGATTTGATTTTTTTACATCTGGCAGCACTGACCTTTCACAGCAGCAACGCGTTTATTCGGCTTTACGAATGGTATTATTGGAGCTTGGTGGCGTTTCTCTTCGCTCATAAAAGAAAAACCTTTAAAAATATATTTTTACCTCACTCTTTTGTCAGACATTATTTTTTAACTTTAAAACAGTTCACCTGAGAAAAAATACCCCAAAGAAAGTTTTAGAGTTAAATTGCTCTTCAAAAATATACAACTATATACATTTAAGTATAATAGTTAATAAGTATTTCAACATAATTCTGACTAAAAATGAGAAATTGAATGATCATTCGTAATTGTAAATTGTAATCTAAGTAATTAATGTTTTGATAATGACACCTAATTGTTTTTTTTTATTTGTTATTAGATAAATTGACTTATATTATTTTGTTAATGCATTGTATTACTATTCACATGTGTTGGTGCATACTGTAAGTGTGTGATATGGATTAATAAAGAAATCTATTTCTAAAATCTAAATATGCTGATTCATCATCTACCGTTGACAAGTTCGGAGCTCATAATCCTAAACAACAATTGGGAATAGTTAAAAGAGTTTGGGATCAAAGTTGTAGAGAATTTTATCAGCTATCATTATATCGCCCCGCAAACATTTCGCGACGCGACAACGACGCGTCCCCCAATAGGGCTCACCTCAGAGGGCTCACCCAGAGGGGTCAGGCCTTTTAGTATGATCGTTTCGTGACTAGTCCAAATAGACCCCCCTTTAAGCACTCATTCCTTTAAGCTATTAATCCGACTCGCACTTGGCCTTTTTTTTCTGAACATGAATTTTATTACCTATTCACATACCTTAAGTTCTGTATACTGAAGTTTTACGAACTCTCACGTGTAGGGTCCTTTTTTTAGGTCAAATGAACTAAATGTTGATTTCTCTCTAAGCATCGGATATTTTATTCTCTGAAAACGTATGCACGTATAGTAATCTCATTACGTTACTATCTCTAAAATATTAAATTATATTCTAAATCGTACCAAAATATGTTTCGCCATATTTTGGGTGCAGCTGAGAATAGATTTTATGTTTTCTATTTTAGTGTAACAGAGTATTTCAGAATAAAAACCAACCATTATGAGCCAAAATGAGTAAGATTCAATGCAGCAACTTACGTAAAAGATTCAGTATTTATGTCCAGAATTTAGATTACGCTATCGGTATTAGATGTACTGGTAATGATTACATTCCGCGCGAATTAACGGCGAAGCAGCAAATAGGTTTTGCGGTCCGCGGTCTGGGAATGGGGGTATCCGGGAATTTAATGGCAGATTACCAAATCTATGATGCCTGAACAAATATTGTATTATGTTGGCACACTTGATACGGAACTCTGTGGGTAATGTAACGTCATCAATCAGGTGAAACATGGTGGTAATCGAGACTCGGTGGTAATCGATGTTATAGTTACGGCTCTATTATCTGGTTCCGGGCCTAGAGGAAAACACACGCTTACACGGAAAGTGGGAAGTCTTTTCTCTAGCGGATGAAAATGAAAATAAGTCAACATAATATGAATCATCATAAGTCACCAGCCTCTAGATCTTGCTTCATGAGTGCATTCAATTTCTTGTATGTTTTTAAGAGTCCGATAAATAAGGTATTTCTAGCGATTTTTTATCGAGCACACAATTAAATTTTAAATTTTAAATAAGTTATTTTACAAGAAGGTAATAAGTCAATTAATAAGAAGGCCTTTTAATAGAAGAGGCAACCCCCACTACAACGGTGTATTTACTTGAAAAGCAAACTGAACGCGAATGCCCAACGAATTTATTTCGCACATTTCAAACATTAATATAGAAAGTCGGCTGAAGCCGGCCCGTGATCTAAAATTGAATATTCAGGGAGTAGCCACAGGGGAGTCTCGTCATTATGACGAGGGTAGTTTGGCCGGTATTGGGTTGGCTGATCGGGCCTGGACCCAACAACCAGGATTGTTGAAAAACTCCTGAGACCTCCGCTACATCGAGAGGGATGATTTGTAATCATGGAGATCGATATTGCTTGTGGGGCCAGTTTCTGATAAGTTGATGTTTGAGACGTTGTGTACTAAGTATGTAAAGTCAAACAAAGATGCGCTGGAGCAGTTTTCACCTTCATCTTTCTATATAAGTATGTCTACATTCACTCAATCTAGTATATCATTCAGAAAAAAGGTAAAACTATTCGTATTTTCATTACAATGATTTTAAACGAATCGTAAGATCTAAACTAATTAAAATAACGAGTGAAGATAGAAGATAACCTATGGGAGCCGGTCAGGAGCTATCGCAGTTCAACCTGTCAGTTCAAGTATGAAAGTTCTCGTGGAATAAAAAAAGTCCCCGGAGCGCTGAAGAGTCGCTAACTTCATCCGCGAATACAAGCCCGCTGTTTCACTATAAACTAACTTATTACATGCTTTGGAGAAGTTGCAAACCGGAGTTTTTCTCCTCCCGTGCCTTCGACGGCGCTCGTTCTTCTCAATCAAGTTACCTCGCTTTATTGGCAAGACTAGTGCACGGTGGGAACGGTAAGTGTTTGCAAAGAGCTTCTTCGGTAGTTACGTGTTAAAAGGTAAATACGTTACATTCTTTTATGCAAAACTGCCAAACACATCTCCATAATAACCGTGTATGATCTGGCGTCAGTGTATGTAATTAAATGCTTTAATTTCGTTACAACCTTTTAAGACTTTGATTGAGAGGTAAGGAGAGAGATAAACGGAACCACAACTATTACATTATTACTGCTAACAAACCATATACTACCAAATTTTATGTAATGAATGAAAAGAACACTGCTACATAGAAAAATAGGTAGCTAGAATTTTTAGGACTTATTTTATACCTACTGATAGGAAAATCACAAAATACGTAGTTATATATCCAAGAACTTATGGGTATACGGCAGGGTTCGTTGTGACACATAGGCGGGCACACGACGCTCAAATACATGCATGTTTGTTTGAAGTGAGTTTGAAAATGACGTGCTCTAGATATTTAATTATTTAACAGTATAAATAATATTATGATAGATTGCTCGATTGAAGATATGGAGGATGGTGGTCTAGTGGTTTCTCACGCTGGAGATGCGGGTTCAAATCCGGTGCTGAATGAGTAATTTATTATTAATCTCCGTATCTGCGGCGAGGGGCTAGCCCAAAATGGAATATTTAATGACTGGTGAAACGTGGGCGCAATGTGTGTGCTGATCGAATCCCCGAGTCTAGAACACGAAAATAAAGCGGAGTTCAAACCTAATACAATCAACACACCCATTGTTCACTTCAACTCGACGATTGTTCCCAAAACAATGGCTCCACTTCATTGCCAACTAACCACAAAGGATTAGAGACGAAAGAACTCCTAGGTGAACCTTTGCTCTGCTATTATGTACGGTTCTGCGCTATATTCTGAGGGGAGGTCGCGACTTTATCTCAGTTTCCGCTTGAGTTGCGTTAGCTGGCGATATTGTGAAAATAGTGCCACAATAAAACAGGGCCCGGCCACTATATCGGACCACAGATTATGCTGCTGGGGTGATGTCGCGGTATTACTATTTGAATGTGTTGCCAGGGTACCTATCGGAAAATGCACAGATTTTGTTCAGCTCATTGTTTTACATACCAACCTATTTTTACGAGACAGACGTTGACAAGGATTATAAATTGGAATACCTATCTAATATTCACTTTTTAGCTTACTCTAGAAAAACAAATTGGCGTCTTTTTAGCTAATTATTCATGGAATTGTCATACAATAACGTATAGAAATTAAGTTTTCAACAAAAAGTTAAATTTATGCCTTTTATAACTTGTATGTATAATAAAATACCACTTCAACTTTTAAAACAATCACATTTGTATGAAAAATTATTCCCAACTTAAAAAAACTCGATGTTTTTTTAAGATGGAATTGCAGCCCCCTTAGTATGCCAAGCTCGAGAAAGGTCTTTGTCTATGCAAAAATGTCAATTCAAGATAGACGGACGACCACATTATAGACATGGCGTACTCCCTCGAGATAGTAAAAACTGCCTTGCTAAGGGTGCAGAAGTTGCCCAATCCGGGGGTGGGTCGGCAAAAGCCCACTCCTTATCGGGAAACTGTTAGGGTGATTCACTGCGCGCCTCTATTTACTTACGTCGAGCGATGCTTACAGTAAGCAAGCGTCGTGTTTCTTGAGCTTGTCGGTGAAGTAATTAATGTTTCCTTCCCTGGACTGTTTGTTCAAATAACAAACATCGACGTATCGATAAGCCTGTTCCTGTACGGGGCAGCAGAGGTACAAATATGGTATAAGATAAGAAAATGTTCTTTTTTTGTGTGATAGGTAACGATGTCTAAGGAGCCATTGACGTATCGGTTGAAGTTTTAAGGTTCCATACCTCAAAAGGTAATAAAAGAACCCTTATTATAACTAGCGTCTCCCCCTCCCCCCTGCAGAACTTTTTTAAGCTAAAAATTACAGAAAAGCCTACCCGGAATTGCCAACGTTTTTATATTACTTTTTAAACCACATTTTGCTATGTAAAATCCAAACTATTCACTCCACACCATCCCTACCATTGGACGGTGTTACAGAACCCTTCATGCGATGTTGATAATATTGACTATTATGCTCCATTGTCTGTTAGATCGTCATTGTCGAAATGTGTAATTCTTTTTAGTTGAGCGTAATTCACAAAATATCGTAAACAAGCACACAGACAACACAAACTCTTTCCCAGAGCGGATATCTAAGAATATTTCCTCGCGGTTTCCGGATACAAAAAGCCCACTTGGGTATTGAGGAATTTTATTTGCATGGCGCGAGATTCCTTCGTGAGGAAGGAAGATCACGAGAGGTAGGCTCAGTGAGAAGGGTCCATTGTCAGTATAACGAGGGTTAATGCCAGCGACAAACATGGCGTCGCGTTTCTGAGAAAGATATGATCCGCAAGCAAAGAGTCAAGAGTGGTTTGGACAGGTGATGGCGTGGGGTTAAAATTATTGATTGATAGGGTAAAGGTAAAGATTCAATTTATCTTAAACACTCATAATATGGAGTTAAAATAGTCATACAACCCGTTCTCACAAAATTATGATTTATTATATAAAATCGGTATTTTAGGTTCGTTATAAACCTCCTTCAACTTAAAATAGCGCAGATCCTTAAATAACTGTCCGATAAGCCCATTTTAGGCAAAATCACACATCATATGCTCTCTAGCGTACACTAAATGCCAAAGGAAAACGTCAGTCAGTTGTCAATGTATGAATTTAAGCAGAGTTCCATTAATCTGAGAATTTAAGTTGGTTGTTTTTCTTGTTTGTTGCAACCTCAGATAAACGAAACTCCTTGCTTAAATTCATACATTGACATCTGACTGACGTTTGCCTTTGGCATTCGGCCTACATACATTAACGGCTTTGGATTATCTTCCATCAGCTGATATCCATAAACCCGAAAAGAATAAAAGCACCTATATCAGTGTTTTTTGTTAAAACTCGCTGTACTTTTAAAAATCACAAAAGCATAAAACGCTCATTAAGTTTTAAAAAGGATTTTGCTTAAACAGATCTTCAAACATAATTTAGTTATTTATATAGGTAAGACTGCTATTCTTTTATATATGATGAGACCTACATGAATACGAGATTAAAACAAAGCAGGCACTTGAATCACTTTCAGCAACAATTGAGATGCCCCAGTTGTGTATAAATATGTGTGTAAAAAAATGTACTATGTTTTCCTGTCAGCCCTGGGTTTGCTGGAAGAAATCTCTATATAGAGATAAGCACGCCTTTGTATACCAACTGTAACTTGTAATTATCCAATAATGTGTATGTGCAAAAAAGCATAATAACAATATCAGTTTCAAGTTCGAAAAGTTGCAATAAATATCGCAGTTATTAAAAAGTGGAAGGGATAGAAATGTTTAGTTAGAGTAAGATTAGATGGATATAAGAAAGATTTTGAAATGGCCGTAAACTCAATAAAATTATTAAATTGTTTTGAAAAGCCAAATCAAGATTTTATATCAGGTATCGCTCGCAGGCAAGCCTCGCTTGTACAGTGCTATAAATTTTATACCTGGCTGAGATCCCTCAATTATGAGGGCACGGAAAGTCTGATGGACTCTGGCGGCTAGGTGTTAGCCATCCTGTCTATTAAATTACACTTATATTCACCATACTGCACTCACTGATATACCACATATAGCAAACAATTACATACCACTATAAGTGTAACATTTACACACCTATACTTACAAGTACACCTACACTTTACTTTACAGTACCTGTTTCAGATACATATTACAACTATTCTTGTTTTGTTTTTTCCGCCTTACAATTTATTTATTTTATGAATCATCCCGATGAATTGCACAAGATATAAGATTTAGTTCAGAGAATTTATATCTTGTGCATTTAATCGGGAAGAGCTGATTCCATAGTAAGTTTAGACTAGTGAGAGAGACAGTGATCCATCAACATGAGATTCGTATATTTTTGTCAATAAACCATTTTTACTTTTATACTTTACTATTAAAACCGGTAGCTATTTTTAAGGGTTCCGTACCCGAAGGGTGCCAAACGGGACCCTATTACTAAGCCTCCGCTGTCCGTCCGTCCGTCCGTCTGTCACCAGGCTGTATCTCATGAACCGTGATAGGTAGTCAGTTGACATTTTCAAAGGTAGAACTTTATTTTAATCAATTTACTGTGAAAGTAACCAAAATATATGAATTAAAAATAAAATAGAAACACTAAAAGAAACAACTACGCGAATAAACCACCCCGGGACATTGCCGAGGCTAAGGTTCCCATGACGCTTGCAGCATCTCCCCGCTGCACCGCCAGGGAGATCCTTTGCATCAGAAATGCCCCAGAGCGGTAGTCAAATCCTCTATCCCTTAGACGGCGCCCCAGATCCTTGATAAATATTTTCCCTTGTGTCCCCCAAACCCCAGTCGTCTCGAGCGCAAGAGGCACAAAGATGTAGCTTCCCGTGAGTGCGGCATACTTAAGGCACTTCTGTCTTGCGGCAGACTCGGCGGCTGCACCAGCGCGGGCCGCCGTTGACCCGACATGGGAGGCTGCAAAGGTGCAGACGCAGGTCGCATCCCATAGCAGGGAACGTCCTCTCTCCCAAGGTACCAGGGTCAAGCCGTCCGGACGCTTCCCATCCGACCGGCACAAACCTGGCGGCTCTAACACACTAGGAACGTTGGCCGATACCAAAGCCCTACGAACGATGTCGTTTATTGCGTGGTGCCGCGAAAACCTGCCAGCGCTCCTGGTACAATGTAGGCCATGGCGACCCAACTCATTGACCCATGCCCCACAAACGCATCGATGCGGCTGGCAGATAGTGCAGCCCAAACGCAAAGCGACTGCCACGCGCAAAGTGTCGTCGTCCAGGAAAGTTCCCAGCTGGGGAGAAGGCATTGCGTGGAGCCACAACCCCGAGTCGGACTGACAAACGGCACGCAGGCGCGCCAATTCCGGCCCCGAACTATGAGCGAGGAGATCATCACGAATGACTTCGCACAGGACCTCATCCCAGGAGCGCTGACTACATAGCCTTTCCGGCAGGTCGCTTCTAGGACACCGGGCACGCCATAAGCTCTCCGCCTCCCCCGCAAAAGGAATGCGGAACCCGTCACCATGTATACCCAAGATGTGAGTAACGAGGTCCGCAACACCATGCGAAGAAGCCAGAAAGCCAGGGAGCTCGGTGTCCTGCAAGCGTCGAACACCTAAACCCCCGTACCTGATGGGCAGCGTGGCTTGCACCCACTGAGACGAGGACATCTCTACGTTGATGAGGCACTCCAACAAATCCTTCAAAACTGCATCGTATCTAGAAGTTATCTCCCTGTGCAACCAAATCGGGGCAGTCCGTATGGAATAAGTTAGCCTTGGTGAAGAAAGACAACTTTTTAAAATCGTCAAGGCAACATGGGCGGAAAGCTGCTTTAAATGTGGTGTTTTAATTTCAAAGACGATGTATTTCTGTTGCCGCCATAACAACAATTACTAAAAAACAGAATAAAATTTATTATTTAAGGGGGCTCCCACACAACAAACGTTTTTTTCTCTCTCGTATTAGCTCTATATTGATAACGGTAACAGGTACACGCTTGAAATATTCACAGAATATTTAGTCACTTTAAAAATAAATAAATAAATTAAAGCAAAACAAATATTTGAGGGGGGCTCCCATACAACAAACGTGTTTTTTTTCGTTTAAATAGATAATGGTACGGAACCCTTCAAGCGCGAGTCCGACTCGCAGTTGGCCGGTTTTTATTTTATCGTTTGTCATATGATAACAATAAACAATTTCCATACTTCACAATACCAATTTTCACAAGCATATTTAACAGGATTGTAAATGTTTAAATGTGTAACATATAAAATACTTGGACTTGTTTTCCAGTTTATGTCTGTTTGCGACGAACGCTCCGTTTTACGAGGATATTTTATGCGGCGATATTCACAGTTTGTTAGGCGAGCCCGAGCTGACGATCCGATAAAACTATGAATGTAATCGCCCAACTAAGTGAAAACTGAGGATATCGGTAATAAAGTAGAGCGACATCATCGTTATATGTATGGTAGAAAGAGAAATGATTATAAGCAGGGATATGGTTATACGGGTGACGTTTCGCTAGCTGACCGAGTTTTGAGAATAGCATCCGCTATCTTTATTATGTTTTTTAACAAAGTTCTTTTAGCATTAAATTGTGATATTATATTAAATACTTCTAACATTGAATTAATAAATGGTGTAATACAACAGAAGAACCACTCCATTTTTGTTTTATTACTTACCGTAAATCCTTCAATAAAACTTTTGATTGGATTTTTTTGTTCTTGTAACTTGTTCAAGTAATTTAATTGCTTCAAGCTCCCACTTACTTAATTATTTGTGTTTGTAACCATTTAACCCAATTATGTGTTTTTACAATTTTAACTGGCCTAACAAGGACCCCTGGTAATTTCGGATTTTGAATTTACAGATTAGTAATTATACGATTTTCGTTAACTTATTTGTTCTCATTGCAACAAATTAATTTCTTGCTTACTTTAAAAATCAAATTTAAAGTTGTCAATAATAACAAGAAGAAATATAGGTATTAACAATCTCCAAATTTAGGTCAGCGAATTAAGTCACTTTGTATCGAGTGTTATGTGGCCACGAGGCTTATGCTCTTACTTTTCGTTCCTGTCACTAGGAAAACTCGATTAAACTACCTTAAATTCACTACCTTTTTATGAATACCTTTATTATAATATGGGTAGTATTTAAACGAGTGACTGTATAACTAAGTGAGCGACTGTCTGCGAGTGACGAGATATCAACAGAACAGCAACTTACTAATATTAATTTGAGTTACTTAGAAAACATAATAAGAGTCTCTATAATATTTGAGTGACCTAATATTTGTTTAAGTGACAACCCTGATTGAAAAGTAGCCATAATAACCTACTCTAGCCAGTCGTCTCCGCTCCGGTTTAGCTTCTTCAACGTTCAAACCTAACCTTTAACCCGATTGAAAAGTAGCCACAATAACCTACTCTAGCCATTTCAATATTGCCCTCTCTGTATTTCTAGTCACTCTAGTTCAGCTCACTTAGTAATTTGGTCGCACAGCTAGAATTTTTCGCCGCTCAAGTTGTTAAAACAGTATCTCATCATCAGTCGCTAAGTTATTTTTTATTTGATCGTATTATAATTCCCCTACGTTACGACCAACAAATATTTTATATTTGTCGGTCGTAACATAGAAATATTAGTATGCTGAGCTAAACATGACTGAGCTGGGTTCAAATACAGCTAACTCGATGCGAATCCGCCGAGGTTCAGCAGGTTGACTGGGTTTGTAACCGTCTCTCGAATACACTAATAAATAATAATAGTTCTTCGGGTCGTAGGGAAAGACAAGAAGATTGTACTATAAGATAAGAATGTGATATCAACGGAGACAAAACATTTAATTATCATATAATATCGTTATCTATATAATATAGCACGGTGCTACAGAACCGAGTCGGTATGAAAGTTACTCTTGGCTGGATTCCATACCGGGGTGCGAAAGGGGACCCTATCACTAAGCCTCCGCTGTCCGTTCGTCCATCTGTCTGTCAGTATCAGGCTGTATCTCATGGACCGTAACAAGTAGAGAGTTGAAAGTGAATTTATGTTGAAAACATAATTTACGATTCAATTTATCTGCAGGAAGCTTCGTCAATTACTTAAAACTAAACTTAAACACTTGCTAAACTAAAATAAGATAAATATACAGCTAACGACTATAACTTAACTAAATAATCCCACCCTGGGACACTTCCCTACCAAAGGTCCCCATGACACTAGCGGCATTGCCCCGCTGCACTGCTAAGGAAATCCTCTGCATAAGGAATGCCCCGGAGCGGTAGTCATATCCCCCTTCACGCAGACGGCGCCCCAACTCCTTTATAAAAACTTTGCCACATGTCCCCCAAACACCGGTCGTCTCCACAGCCAAAGGTACAAAAATGTAACTCCCGTTGTAATTTATGTTGTCGCTACAGCAAGAAATACTAAACTACACGTCATTCTATAAATGAAAGGGGTTCCAACTCCCCATACAAGTGACGTATTTAAAAAAACCCTGCCTCTGAGTATTACCAAAAATCATCATGATTCAATATCACCGTAAATTTCGCTATACCTATCAGCGTCGTCTGTGGCGCAATTGGTTTATGTCCTTCAAGCTGTAATCCTATCATTTGAAATCTTCATAAAAATGAAATTTGACACTGCTAAACTAAACAAAACATGAAACAGTCATAAATCGTCACCAATATCAAAAAAATGTCAACTTCTAGTTTTGATGTTACATCTATAGGTTTGTGAGTACGGCTTGGCGTCAAGCTTCATCCTCAACTCTCGTGCAAGCAAACGGAAGGGCCTATCGATTTTTATTGGTTCCAGAAAATAGTCTCCACGATACACCGAAATAGTAAATAGGTACGAAAAATAGTAAATATTTTCAAGCTTATGAAGAAGTATAAAGAATATACATTAAAAGTTTACCAAGCCGTAATCAATTGATATAACTTCGAAACTATAAGTGGACTATTTTTGCTTTGTGGACTATATAGGACTATTTGTGGACTATTTTGGCAGTGTCAAAATTATTATGATAATATCAGATATGAGGATTTCAGCTTGAAGGACACATTGGTTTGGCGTTGGATCCATAACCCTAGGTTGATAATTGTACGAACTTGATTCGATCATTCGAATCAGGTTCGTACAATTATTTTTGTTGCTTTGTTAAAATTCATTTTAGTCCTTAAGTTTTCTTGTACGGAACCCTTCTTGCGCGGATCCGACCCGCACTTGACCGATTTTATAATTTGCCCAACTTTTCAGTTAAAATCCAGCCACTCAAACTTTGCAGCACAACACTTAACACGTCCACTGCCTGACGCTTCCGAATATAAAATACGTCTTAACACAACAAAGTAGTAGTAAAGGTTCGAAAACAGAAGAGCAGTTTTATAGATATCACGTCTAGTGTCTGTTTTATATGTCCGTCCGTCTGTCACGTAGGGAGGTAAAGTCCACAGACGGGGTTACGACGGCTCTAAGGTTGCTTCTATATAGGATGTTATAGTACATTATAGTGAAAGATCATATATCATTTTTGACCTACCTAACTTGATTTTTGATGATATACTTAGTGAGATTTTTGAGTTTGTAAATTAAATTATTAAAATGTAAGCGAAATTGATTTTTATGTGGCCATTGATTGCCTCGACCCCGAGCGGTAAAACATATTGCTATCTTTTTCGAACTTATAACTCAGATTTCTTCAGATTAAGTGTATCGTAACGGTAGTGTAAGTGTCTATATTAAAGGAATTAATAACTACATTTGAAATAAAATATTTCTTACATTGACACCAGTTTCATTTCTGGCCGCAAAAATCAAGATTTTTCAACGTGCCGGTCTCCATAAACCCTTTTTATTAAGTTAATTATTAGGCACAAAAGAAACAAACAAATGTCATTTATTGCGTGGTGCCGCGAAAACCTGCCAGCGCTCCTAACACGATGTAGGTCATGGCGACCCAACTCGCCTACCCATGCCCCACAAACACATCGATGCGGCTGACAGATAGTGCAACCCAAACGCAAGGCGACTGCCACACGTAAAGAGTCATTGTCTAAGAGTGTGCCTAGCTGTAGAGAGCGTAATGCGTGCAGCCACAGACCTGATGCGGGCTGAGAAACCGCACGCAATCACGCCAATTCCGGTCCCACTGACTGAGCAAGCAGCTCATCGCGAGTGACCTCGCACATGACCTCGTCCCAAGAACGCTGACTAATAAGCTTTTTCGGCAGATCACTCCCAGGACAACGAGCTCTCCATAAGCCCTCCGCCTCCTTCGTTAATGGGATACGAAACAAGTCACCATGAATACCCAAGATATGAGTAACGAGATCCACAACTCCATACGAAGAAGCCAAAAAGGCTACAAGCTCAGTGTCGCAACATGTGCGGAGAGTTGCTTTAGGTGGTGTTTCGATGCCGCGTGGATATTAATCTTAGACTGAATAACTCCAGGGATTCCCTCCGGGAAAATCGGGGTCCCAAGAAGTCCAACCTGCCCACATAGATTATTCCCGGTACAACCAAATGTATATCGGCGCACAACTCCTGCGTCAATTGCCCAGAACAAGAATACACCTCACACTTCTGAGAATTTAGACTAAGTCCCAAGTTGCCAAACCTCTGACTAGGCCTTCCAAAATCCTCCAAAACCACCTCTAGACTGCCCCCGATTTTGCCATCGTCCAGATATCACACATTCAGCGGGGAGCGCAGTGAAGCTACACATTTCTGAATTGCCAAGCTGAAAAGCATAGGACCCAAAGGATCACCCTGCTGTACACCAATCCGAGACTGCACTAAGTTCCCATCAAAAAATAAAGTACTTTGGTCACTGTAGCATTGGTGCAGGAAAGGGTACAAAGTAGGACAACAATATAACTCCCTCCTCAAGATGACATCCCGCTCAACAGAATTAAAGGCGTTATTTACGTCCTCTTTAACAATGATGTCATCCGGGGTGTCCCTACTTATGGCAAAAGACCGGATGGCATGAATAGCAGCCTCGCAACCAAGAGCTACACCAAACCCTAACTGCACAGGTTGAAGATTCGAAGCCATAGCAGCCCTCGACCCACCACAGCACATTTTTGCCACCAAACGGCGAATTACGCGTCCCCGTCCTTCTTTTTGAGCGGCTCCGTAAATCAAAGGGAACACCTCCCTATTAATCATGCCCTTTAACATGAAGTTTGCCAGGTTACATAGTGATCTCATCAGTGCCACCCCACTATCATCTGCCCCCAAAGAAGTCAACTCCTTAGGATTTATTTATCCATTATACATAGGAATAAACATAATTTAAAAAAAGAGCTGAAGAAAAACAAAACAAAGACGAGGTGTTTGAAATTTGAATGTAATAAGAACTTAAAATTTGATGTTATGAAGCAATAATAACATTTTCACAGATAAGAAATGTTTTCTCAAAACAGTTTATCTTTAAACTGGTCGTAATTTGTGGGATTTGTACGTACTATGAAGGGTTTATGATAATTATGTGTATATAAAATAAAAAACAATCAAGGAAACTATGTGGTATAGTGATTGTACCGCGACAATCAATTCCTGACTTAGCAATGTCACAGATGAATCTGTGATGCTGATATTCTACTTGAGCCAAAATGGACGAGATAGGTAGGAGTGGTAGGCTCAAGTACACATTACATACCTAAAATAAACATTATAGGATAGATATGTATTATATAAAAATAAAGTAACGTCCTGTATATGTTTTTTTACAATAAAACTTTATCCAATAACACTCGGAGACAAGTTTAATTCACTGTCTAGTTAGCTACAAACTTAATTCTACCATACGACGCCGCAGTGCTGTAAAAATGAAATAAAACTATGGAGGATGCTAAAATAGGTTTGCTATGACTTTGTTGTTCTTATGAAAATATTTTGGAGAACTGAAGGTGATAAAAAAGCTGCATACATACTACATTGGATGATGAATGATTTGAATACACAAGGTTTTCTACTAAATTATATACAAAACAGATTTGAACTGATTTGTTATATTGCCTACTTAACAACTCAACTTCATAATATTTCATTACTTAACTAACTACTTAACTAAATTGGAACTTAAGCAAAATAATTACCTGATATGATTATGCCACCCGGTCCAGCTTATCACGTTTCTTAGGGCGACTTGCACCAGAGTTTTCACAGCCGCGAAATTAAGTCTAAACATAACTTAAGGAGCTCCGTGGTCTACACTTCGGCCATCTTTAGAATGCGAGTATGACATATTCTTAATGCGTACATAATAAGCAATATTTTTCATCGCAGATGTCAAAAATATATGGGTTTTGAGCTGTCACGATCGCATTCTCTCAGCTGCCAGACTTTGATGGGTTTCACACTTGCTTCTCACATAGGAGATGCAGGTTCGAAACCTGACCATGTAACAATGAGGTAATTAAT
This sequence comes from Argyresthia goedartella, assembly GCA_949825045.1. NCBI lineage: Eukaryota > Metazoa > Arthropoda > Insecta > Lepidoptera > Argyresthiidae > Argyresthia > Argyresthia goedartella. The sequence goes on along the minus strand of OX463824.1, from coordinate 16,033,646 downwards.
TAATTTTTAGTACATCATCGGACGTTCCGTATTTTGTATGATACGTTAAGGCCTGTTCCCCTCGGTGGGCTCATTAATATGCTATATTTATACAACTTAAGTGCAAGCACAGTCACGTTACGTAGTAAAACACGTTAATACTTTTGCCTGCCAGCCAGGATCCCACTTAAAATAGCCATGTCGTATTTAAGTTGCGTTTAACCTGTATTTAGCGACTTTCATTCGTGAAGTCAGTTTCAAGTGCTAGCCGGCCTTAAAGTACCGGATGCATTGAATTGGTTATTTACTACGTGCTACGCTGTCGCAGCTGCCTACGGCGTAGTATGAAATGAGATTAGCATTGACGAATGCTACGTGTTTCGTAACGTAGTTACGATAAAGCTCCTCTCTATTCATATGTTTTATTTCCCCTGTACTTTAATTTATCTGCGATCAAAAATGGTTAAACGGTTAGCAAACCCAACAGATAAAACCCTTAAATAGCTATACTTTTCCCCTGTCTGTATATACTCGTTCCAACGTAGTAATTTATTTCGCGCTGTGCTGCTCCCAGAATTGCATTAGGCAAATACGAGAAGGGGCCGATTCAGCAGCGGTTTGCTTCCAGCAATACCTCAATACCAGAAGCGGTGCTTTTTAATGCTATTTACGCCATTTGCATAATGTTTGCGTTCTTACGGCTTATGAAGTTATGAACAAATCAAATGGTATTTTCCAGTGGAAAACATTGTGATTTGAATATTGCTATATTCAAATCACAAAATTTGCAAACCAGTTGGTACAATTATGTTTTTATGTTTATGAAGATACAATTTAAAAAGAGTATTGATTTCTACTTAAGGCGCGCATTACGCCTGATAGTTAGAACGCGAGTTAGCACGAGTCTCAGATTAATTTTACAACTCCATACAAAGGGGATTGAAAAGATTATGTGGAGAGTGTACAAAGTACCATCCGCCATTTTTTTGTTTGTTTAAAAATGGCGGCCACGCATAAAACATTGGTAAATCTACGTTAATACCAACTTAAAATATAAATTAATAAACTCTTGTAAAACGTAACATTTCAGAGTTATAAGCTGTCAAAGATATACAAGTGGAAGCACAGATTTATTATTTTTATTATATTATTATATTGATTTTGACTTGCTTCTTTATTCCCATGAATTCCATTTTACATACCTGCGTTAATTTTATGTCAAAAGGAATGATTAATTTTTCAGTCCTTTAATGGAATATAGTAATACAGTTTTAAATTATCACAAATAAGATAAACATTCCAAACATCCCAGCAGTGGGACACCGTGGAGGCTATATAAAAAAAAAAAAAAAAAAAAAAAAAAAAAAAAGATAAACATTAAAAGTAAAAGATATTTATTACCAATTATTCATTTGCCACTTAAGCCAGTAAAAAAATAAAACAAAGTTTCAAGATAAATGTTGTATCTCATCCTGTCACCGTGTGACTCTTTGGGAATATCTTTGTCATTTTTAATATTATTTCAAAAATAAATATATATATATTTATAATAATTATAATAATATAAATATATTTATTTTTGAAATAATATTAAAAATAACAATAAATAAATAGGCTTAATAAATTTTATTGATATTTTTTTGCTGTGCAAATCAGTATTTTTGATGTACCGTTTAATATTTCCCAAATAAATATAGCCTATTAATGTCCCCACCGAGGGACACAGGCTTTTAACCGGATTAAAGTAAGATTGAGCCATGCTCCACCACGCTGGCTCAGTGCGGGTTGATTGAGGGGTGTCGGGCTAGTGAAATATTAGAATACCAAATGAAAATGCGCATTTTAGAATCAATGATTTACTTTATGATTCAGATTCAGATTCATTTATTTGCTTCTTATTTAGGTGGTAAGAGTTCTTAAATAACATGTTGTTCCTTAAATCAACTATATATTATGGCATGCAAATATTTTAGTAATGAAATTATTATTATTATTTACAATACGATGTAGTCATTTACTTTTCATTTCTTACTATAAAAACTCACTTAATTAATAAAAATTATGCTGCAGTAACCACGAGAAAAGCTTATGTTTGAAGAGATTTGGTGGTAGATGTTTTAGGTCATCTGGTACTTTGCTATATATTTTGACGCTCATTGCCTAACAATTATTTTGATAATATGCGGTTCGTGGCTTGTGATCAAGAACTAGCCTGTTTGGATTCCTAGTATTGCTTTCGTACTTTTGTTCAGCTGTTGTGAACAAGGTTATGTTTTGATGGACAAATTTGCAGATTTCAAATATATCTAAACAAGGTAAGGGCAGTTTATTTAGTTCAGAGAATAGCGGCTTGCAGGACTATAGCAGTGCAGCTCCCACCATGGCCCGTATACATTTATTTTGGACGATGAATGCTCTGCTGAAATCTGTAGTATTTCCCCATATAGTTATACCATACCTAATTATTGATTAAATATAACCGTTGTGTTAGCGCGGACCAGGCTCCCCGCCTCCCGCGCCCGCACCCCGCGCTCGCCCCGCCGGCTGTCCTCGCTCCGCCCGCCGGCGCCGGCGCGGCCGGCCGGCATTCCTCCACGGCTCTCGGTCCGAGCGCGCGCATACCGTTGTCTAATATTTTCAAATCAAGTCTATGTAATTTAATCGCTCTGCGAATTAAACCTTTGCGAAAGTTATATCGGTGTCGACTACATTATTTAATTCCACGAACCTTCGTCATCAAGTTTCGAGCCGGATTCGACGTAAAAGAACGTTATAAACGCCGTTTCGACGAGGTCAAAAAGCAAACAAAGAAGACAGCGCGCTCGGCCGAGACTACGATCGCCATAACTACATACCTACCATCGGAGTGAATCACCGCAAGCCAACCAAACTGCAATTACTAGAACAAACAGGAAAATAGTGAAGTTATCGTCCCGCCGCGCCGAGAAATAAAAAAAACCAGCAACATACCTAATCTAAACCAAGAAAGGTGCCACATACCAGGAAAAGGGTTTGCAGTATTATTTGTGAGTCGTTCCTATTTTATTTTTTTATTGCGCAGGTATAGTTTGACCACTCTCTTTATTAAGAATTCTCTAACTTTCTCCTTTTTAAATTTAATTTCAATCTTTGTTTTACTAAAATAACATTCCTGTTTTCGTCACCTAAGTATTAATCCGTTTGCATCTTAGTCAATCTTCAAGATTTTCTCAATATTCCTTTTTTAGCTACAAGCATTTACATCAAGGATAACACTCCCGCTCATATTTTGGACATTTTTTTCCCACAATTTCTTAAAATTAGCTAACTAATCGCCACGTTTTAAGGCCTGATTAATTTTGTTGCAACCATTGTGCCAACCGTGTACCATCATTACTATTTTTTAATATTTACTTGGAATATTTCAGAAATACACACGTGTTCATATGTGCACGTACACGTAACCGAGCCGTGTCGTGGGCGTAGCTGCAGCGTGCACGTGTGCATTCGCTTCGGTCATCGTTCGCTTGTTTGCCTGCCTGCCTCTGCCACGCCATTGCCATAGCCCTCGCACGCACGCTAATTGCAAATTTTACGTTTCGTTCCACAAGCTTGATCATACCACGTTCCTTAAACTTTAAAAGTATTTACTAATTTTATTTTATTTTTGCAGCTGAATTAAAATCCTATCGCTATTTCTATAATAATTACAATCTCACTCTTCATTCAAAGTAATTTTTATCTAAATCTGCATTTTTTTGCTATATACTTCACGCACAATGGATTTAAAAAGTTTAAAAAAATCACGTGCTTCTTACAAATCAAAGCTCACCATATTCAAATCATATTTAGAGCCTCTTTTGTCATGCAATACGCTAAATAATTTGCAAACTCATGAGTTAAATACCAGATTCAATAAAATCCAAGATATGTACAATGATTTTGATTCAGTTCAAACTGACATCGAAAATTTAACGGACATTCCAGGTGACGAACACACAGAACGAGAAGCTTTCGAGACAAGCTACTTCAGAGCCTTGGCTGCTGCGCAAGAACTGCTTAGCAAGCACGCCGCGGCTGGTGCTGCCTCTGCGGCGCCTGAGGACAATCAGGTGACGGGTTCCAATGTCATGACTGCATTCACAGGTGGGCCAAACATTAAATTACCTATGATTCACTTACCCACCTTTTCTGGGCGCTATCAGGACTGGTTAGAATATCATGATACCTATAAATTTCTCATACACGATCATCAATCAATTCCAATTATCCACAAATTTCATTATTTGCGAAGTTCATTAAAAGACGGTGCTTCACTCGTAATTAAATCACTAGAATTCACGTCTGATAACTATAAAGTCGCGTGGGATTTGCTTTGTGAACGTTACACTAACGATAGAATATTGGTAAACAATCACCTAAATGCATTATTCAACATAAACCCCGTGCTCCAAGAATCTTCAAGGGCCTTACGAAATACCATAGATTCAGTCAATAAAAATCTCAGGGCCTTGAAAACTCTTAATTTACCCACAGAGCACTGGGACATGCTCATAATCCACATGGTAACTGGCAAACTCGATTCAGCCACGATGCGCGATTGGGAGACCGAGCGCAATGACCTTAAAGTTCTACCAACATTAACGGAATTTACCACTTTCTTAAGAAATCGAGCCGATTTGCTAGAAACTATGGAGGAAGCACAAACACTAAACAAACCACGTAGACATAGTGACATCACTCATAATCGTCCTAAAACATTTCTTGTAAATGATACTCAAAATCAGACTCAGTATAAATATAAGTGTCCTGTTTGCAAAAATTACCATTCAATTTATCAATGTATAAAATTTAAATCAATGCCAGTTGAATCACGCATTAACAAAGTGAAACAATTGAATCTTTGCACAAATTGTTTGCGATCAGGACATGACGCGCAACACTGCAGGCTGAGCTCATGCCGGTTTTGCACACAAAGACACAACACCATGTTACACATGAATAATCAATCAAAGGCAGACCCTAAGCCTTCCACCTCAACACTTTCAAATGACAGTGTGGCACTACAAACTCCAAAAGAGCATACACAAGCACCACAACAAGATACAACTAGTACCTCTTTATGCTCCACTTTGGGCAGTTATAGCATACCCTTAGCTACAGCTCTCATCAACGTCATCGACTATGACGGCCACACACACCAGGTTAGAGTTCTCTTGGACAACGGAAGTATCCCAAATTTTATAACTAAAGATCTTCAATCAAAACTAAATTTACCTGCTTATTCTACCAGCCTGTCAGTCTCAGGGTTAGAAAAGAAAAGGTCAAACATCACCGAACAGTGTGATGTAGCTATAAAATCTCGTACACAAGACTACACAACATTTGTCAAATGTTCCATTGTTCAAGAGATCACTGACATGATTCCATTCAATAAAATAAATTGTGATTCTTTCACTATTCCTCCACACATCCACCTAGCGGATCCGAACTTTCACGAGCCATCCGAGGTGCAGATGCTGCTGGGTGCACACTTATTTTGGGAGTTAATGACATTCAATCATATATCCCTGGGCAAGAAAAAACCCATCTTAGTTGAAACAACACTCGGATGGCTTGTTGTAGGTTCCATACATACACGCAATACTAAACAAAAGCAACCTCATACAGTCCACTGTAATCTAATAAACAACATTGAGCTTGACACAAAACTAAACAAGTTCTTTGAACTAGAATCAGTTCCATCCACTCAACAAATCCACACTAAAGGTGAGAGTGAATGCGAACGCATATTTACACAAACAACAACGCGCCACCCAGATGGTAAATTTGTTGTTACAATACCACTAAAAGAATCTCCCGATTACTTCGATTCCAAGTATTAGAGCGTAAATTCAAGCGCAACCCAGAATACAAACAAAAGTACATAGAACTTATCGAGGAATACCTAAACTTAGGTCACATGTCAGAAAACACGGACATAAATACTAACGAAATTTCATATTTCTTGCCATATCATGCAATTTGGCGCGAATCTAGCATAACTTCACGCTTGCGCACAGTTTTTGATGGCTCTGCAGTTTCTAGCTCAGGAAAATCATTTAACGACCTACAATACGTTGGTCCGACTGTACAAGTTGATTTGTTAAGCATATTAATTCGATTTCGACAGCACAAATTCGTAGTAACTTCAGACTTCCAAAAAATGTACAGGCACATCTATGTAACTGAAAGTCAGCGGAGTCTGCAGCAGATTCTGTGGCGCTCAGACTCCTCACAGCCAATCAAACAATATAAACTAAATACCGTCACTTATGGCACATCCAGTGCCCCATATCTTGCCACCAGGTGTCTTGTACAGTTGGGTCAAGAATGTTCAGACAAAAACGTCAGTGAAACAATCTTACATGATTTCTATGTAGACGACTATATCTCAGGAAACGATGACAAATTCACTTTGCTAGAAACATGCAGAGGAGTCATTAAAACACTAGAAAGCGCCCATTTTCACTTACGAAAATGGCGTTCAAATACACCAACATTGTTAGATAATTTGGTTGCAGATAACAGCAGCGATGAGCTATTTAAGTAAGACAAAGTAGATCACTCAAAAACTTTAGGTTTACTTTGGTCATGTAAATCTGATGAGCTGCTTTTTTCTGTAACTGACCCTTTAAAGCCCAAACCCGTTAACAAACGCAGCATCCTATCCACTATTGCCACTATTTTTGATCCTTTAGGACTCATAGACCCTTGTTTATTACCAGCCAAATTAATTTTACAGACCTTGTGGGCTAAAAACATTTCTTGGGAAGAACAATTACCCGCCGACATCGAGGCACAGTGGAACAATTTTGTTAAACAAATACCAGAAATCATTCAAATTCGTATCCCGCGCAGAATATTGTGTGACTTTTATATCAAAGTTGAACTACACGCTTTCAGCGATGCTAGTAACAAAGCTTATGCATCATGCATATACCTACGCTCGTTTTCCAACTTAGGAAAGGTTAGTGTCCATTTAGTAATAGCCAAAAGCAAAATTGCCCCACTGAAACAAAAATTAAGCACCCCCCGATTAGAATTACTAGGGGCCCTTTTGTCCACCCAGTTGGCAAAAAAGGTAAAAAATTCACTACGTTTAACTATTGACTTACAGCATTTTTGGTCTGATTCGACTATAGTTCTGTGCTGGATAAAAACATGTAAACAACAACTAAACCAATTTGTCCACAATAGAATCACAGAAATAACAAACAACTCTGACTCCACCGATTGGCACTATTTGCCCACAAACATGAACCCTGCTGACATCGGTAGTAGGGGTCAGAATGCATCCAACCTCAAGGATTCACTTTTGTGGTGGGAAGGACCGCCCTTCCTTCATAAAACCGAAATACAATGGCCTACCCAACCTCAAAACTTACCTTTAGAAAAGTTGCCTGAAGTCAAAACACAATGTCACGTTTCAATTGGACAATGCGAGGATAATTTCACCTCTAAATATTCAAACTTTTGTAAATTGCAACGAATTGTAGCATATATAAATAGATTTGTTCATAACTGTAAAAATATAACAAACAAGTATACAGGCCCATTAAAGGTATCAGAACTGAAATTATCTTTACAAATGCTGTGTAAACAAGTGCAGACCGACAAATTCAGTGAGCAACACTCGCGTTTGCTAAGTGAACGCCCACTTTCTGCGAAAGATACCCTTTTGAAATTTAACCCATTTGTAGATGATAATGGTATCATGAGAGTGGGTGGTAGACTGGCAAATTCATATTACGATTATAACACAAAATACCCTATTTTATTACATGCATCTCATCACATCACCAAAATATTAGTACACCACAACCATCGCATGTTATTGCACACTGGACCGCAGCTGATGCTCGCAACATTACGTCACAGGTATTGGATAATTAATGGCCGTAACCTATGTAGGCAGACCTCACAACACTGCATTACATGCTTAAGATATTCCGGTAAAACTCATCAGCCAATTATGGGCAATTTGACACTGCAAAGGGTACAGTCTGAATACGTATTTGCTAACACATCCTGTGACTACGCTGGGCCGATCCTGATAGCGAGCAAAAAGGGTCGTGGTTGTCAACCAATTAAATCATACATAGTTGTTTTTGTTTGCCTAGCAGTGAGGGCAGTGCACTTGAGGCTCGTCACTGATTTGACAGCCATGGGCTTTATTGCCGCTTTAAATAGATTCATAGCCCGCAGAGGCAAACCGGCCACCATTTTATCAGATAACGGTACTTGCTTCGTGGGGGCTTGTAACGAAATAGCAAAGTTCCTTAAAAATAACTCTAAAGAAATAACGTCATATTCGGCTGCAAAAGAAATAGAATTCAAATTTTGTCCCGCTTACAGTCCCCATTTTAATGGTTTGGCAGAGGGCGCAGTTAAACAGGTAAAATATCATCTAAAACGAGTCACCTCCATGGCACTTTAGATTACCAAGAGATGGTAACATTTTTGGTTCAATGTGAAGCTTTGCTTAATTCTAGGCCTTTAACCCCTATTTCATCTGACCCATCAGATCTAACCCCTCTCACCCCTGCGCATTTTTTGATAGGTCGAACGCTCACTATGATACCTGCTCCCTTGGTGCAAGACACACGGACACATACTCTCACGAGATATCAGAGAATAGAAGCTCTAAAGGCGCATTTTTGGAATCGATATTATAAGGAATATATTTCAGAACTGCAGGTCCGAAACAAATGGTGCAGGGACGGAGGTCAGCTGAAACTTGGCGAGATGGTTCTCGTCAAGGATGACCGCTTACCCCCCAGCAGATGGCTGCTCGGGAGAGTCGCAGCAGTCTACCCGGGCGACGACGGAGTCACCCGCGTCGCTGATGTCACCACCACCACAGGGACCTTGAGAAGGGCCTACAACAGTCTCTGCCCGCTCCCATCAACATTGAACCAGGATGGTCCAAGGGGGCCAGCTTGTTAGCGCAGACCAGGCTCCCCGCCTCCCGCGCCCGCACCCCGCGCTCGCCCCGTCGGCTGTCCTCGCTCCGCCCGCCGGCGCCGGCGCGGCCGGCCGGCATTCCTCCACGGCTCTCGGCCCGAGCGCGCGCACACCGTTGTCTAATATTTTCAAATCAAGTCTATGTAATTTAATCGCTCTGCGAATCAAACCTTTGTGAAAGTTATATCGGTGTCGACTACATTATTTAATTCCACGAACCTTCGTCATCACGTTGTATGCAGCCAGTGTTATTTGTTGAGTCGTGGTTTTTCTCAACTTGGAGAGAACATATACAAACCGATTTATTTTGCTGCATACTTGTTCAATGGGCCGTTTCCAATTCAAGTTATTGTCAGTTGTAATACCTAAACATTTTACATTTTCTTCAATTTTAATTATTTGATTTTTAGTTTATATTCATGTCTATAATTCAACAGCGGCCCTAGTACACTTCCCTGAGGCAGCCCTAGTTATTTGTTTTAGATTCTGACTCATATAATAATAATAATAATAACAATCTTTATTTCAGGTTATAAAAACCCATATCTATATATACCTTAAGATTAAAGATATATAATTGGTTAAATAAACACAACATATCTAGCCTAGCTAGGAATTTTCTTCTTAGGTTTCGCTTCCCTGTAGCGTCTGAAAAGGATGCCCTCCGGCCAGTAACCTTTGGCCAGGAACATCTTTTTTAGGTCAGCCGGCACCACAAGTTTAAAGGACAGGAAGTCTTTCTGACTCCAAAACCTCAATCTGTACATTCAACTGCTTGAGACCAGACGGCAGATTTTTCTTCAGCCTTTATAGGATGCGATACTCAACGTCCTCGCAGGTTATTTTCACGTCGATCCTGGAAATGTATATCTGTGCAGTAAGAACGGCATCTTTGAGGCTGCACTTACCGGCAGGGGCGGTGCCACGATGATTGCAGCTGCGTCTGGAGCGGTGCTTCCGGTTTTGGACCAGGATAAAGCCTTCCCCATCGACAGTCGCGTTCGGCGGGCCTGGCGCGCATGGTGCAGTCTGCAGTTTCTGTTGTTCAGCGGCGGGCGGTGAGGGCACTGGTGGCGGTGGCGGGTATGACGGCGTACAGCAGCACACCTATCCTTCTGGGGTTCCAGTTTTTCGGATCTACCAGAAGAAACCACATCCGGTGGGTCGACTAATTTTCTTAACGTCACGAGGCGGTGCGATATTTTTCAACGCGGGCTTAGCTTAGGGCTCAGTCGCGTTTAAACCATCGCCGCATACAGTCACGGATTGAGTTGCCTAAGCGTCTAGTGTCGGACCGCGCCGACCGGTCCGAGCGAGGACAATGACCTCGAATATTGTGAAATGCACTTCGTGTAATATTGTGATAAATGAGTTGCTCTCTTTTATTCAAAATAAAATAGATGTGATGGACGAAGTGTCCCTAGTGCAAATTTGTACCTCATCATTCTCCACTGAGGATATTGAGACCGCGAAGAATTTATTGTTTCATTCTATTGTTACGTCTAAGCGAAACATAACGCGTAAGCGTGCAGGAAAAGGAGGAAGAGACCTGGATGACATCATCAGTCTTTTGAAGGGTACAGACCCAGAGCAAGTGCCAATTTTCGTTGCCAGAAATCTTCAAAAGTTACCGCCGATTACGTTCAACCATGTCGATGTGACTAGGCTTTTAAAAGATATATTGGTGTTGCAAAAAGATGTGAAAAGCATCAAAGAAAGCTACGTCACTACGGGCGATCTAGCTGATTTGAAAGAAGATGTTATCTTTATGAGGACGGCGTCATTAATTAATGACCAGGATCGCATGAACATCAATGTCAGAAGGGGTGGCTTCACTAAGGATAATATAAGCATTAACTGTGACAGTGGCTGTTCAGGCTTCTCAGCACCTAATGACCTCGTAGGGGCCCATCAGCTACGAGGTAGCGTAACGATCAGTTGCCGAGAAGTGTGAACGTCGGCGATTCACCGAGCTGAAGTAATTGGGGTCGATCTAACCTGGTCTGTGCTTCGGTCCCGTCAACCTCCTGTCTCTCTGCAAGGCCCGGGTGCACCCTAGGCTCTTCTTGGTAGACAGGTTCTTCAGCCAACCAGGTATGACTGGCGGGCCAGCTTCAATGAGCACAGTGTTCCAACACAGGTTATGTTACGTGGGAAAAACCAATCGGCCACGAAAATGCGAACTTTATCTGGTTCGGGGAACCACAACACACTCAGCTATATAGACAATCCTGAGGGAAACCCGAATACATTCCAGATGGACTGCGATTTAATTTCAATACCCTAACCAAAACGCGTTTACTTGCGAGGGCTTTCGTCTGTCAGTTGTCAAAAAACTGCTAGGTTGGCAGCAACGTCAAATTCAAAATGGCCGTTCAGAAACCATCGATCGAATATCGATTTGGAATCGAACAGTGGCCCTATTGGGATGCCACCTTTCTTTGACAAAACAGCTGACGCAATCTTACATTATAACACTAATGAGTCGCTGAACTCGGTGCGAGAGTTGAATGACCTCGGCGCCCGAGACTATGCTACTGTCGCTAAGCGAGCGGACGGACGCGTGGAGGCCCACCGAGATACCGCGGTTTCGACATGCGCAAACACAAATCCGTGCGCTGAGGCCTCCCTGCAGCATGACACGAGTAAGCGGGTTGATGCGTCATCGTCACAGCAGCGCGCACAAACTATAGAGACGATTGAAGGCGAAGGCACGCAACCAAATAATGAGTGGATACTTGTGCAAAGCAAACGCAAAAAGACCAAGGAGAAGTTTATAGGTCAAAAGGGTAAGGCAGCAGTATTACCCGAATGCAAATTCCGGGCTGCCGATACACAAATACCTATCTTCATCTACAATGTAAATAAGGAGACATGCGAAAAAGACATTGCCGATTATGTCAACGCTCAGACACAAATTGTAGTGCATCCAGAAAAGGTGACCACGAAGCTTGAAAAAAAGTACAACTCTTTTAAAATGTACATACCCAAAAATAAGCTGTCATTATTCAATGATGATACACTTTGGCCAGAAGATGTATTTTTTAGGAGATACTTTATGTTTAAACCACGGTTGAATAATAATACCAAGCCATCTAATACAATATCATCTTAAAAATGGACAGCAAAATAATGGATACTTGTCAGCTAGTCAGCTTTAATTGTCAGAATATAAAAAGATCCACTCAGGACATACAAAGACTATGCAAAACTGCAGATATATTAGCCCTTCAAGAAACTTGGCTTTTACCCCATGATATTCCTCTTTTGGGGGATATTGACAAGGACTTCGGTTATACAGGGAAATCAGCAGTTGACACATCGAAGGGTATTTTAAAAGGACGTCCGTTCGGTGGTGTAGCATTATTGTGGAGAAAGAGCCTGTTTCAATATGTGTCAGTGGTTGAATGTGACAATCAGAGAATCACAGCTATCAAGATACAACAATGTAATCGCCCGATACTCGTTGTTTGTGTGTACATGCCTACAGACTGCTCTGAGAATTTGACGGAGTTCACTAACTGTTTCAGTGCTATGGTGGAAAGTTCCAATATAGAATCTGTTTATATACTTGGTGATTTTAACGCACATCCTAACGAACCTTTCTACCACGAACTTACTAGTTTTTGCTCGGAATAGGAATGGTGTTGTGTAGATTCGGAATTACTTAAGTCAGATACCTACACTTATGTAAGTAAATCGCAACCCGACTGCAGAAGGTGGCTAGACCACGTTGTTGTAACGGAGTCAGCCCGACAGACAATCTCTGAGTCATCAGTTATAGAGGATGTGTACTGGTCAGTTCATTTGCCCTTATCAATAAAATGTAATTTGAACTTAGTTAGTCCTAAGATACATAATAAGGATAAAATAATACCAAATAAAGTAAAATGGGGGGTAAGGTCACTGGAACAAATTAGTAAGTACAGTAAATATTGTAACAATAAACTTCGTTTGACAGATTTTCCAGTACAGTTTCAAAATTGTTGTAATAAACAGTGTGATAAACTAGATCATAGATCTATCATAGACGGTCTTTACAGCAGTATTATAGATTCTATAAGGGAGGCATCAATAATTAGTTATGTAACTTCCAAAAATCATAAAAAACAAATTACAGGTTGGAATAAACATGTCAGTACTGCTCATGGGATGGCCCGCGAAAAATTTCAGTTGTGGATTTTACATGGAAGACCTAGACAGGGGGAAGTTTTTGATGATATGAACCTTAGCCGTAAATTATTCAGATCTAAGCTTAAATGGTGTCAGAACAACCAGGAACAAATTAAAATGGATATACTGGCCGAGCACCATTCTAAAAAGAATTTTTGTGATTTTTGGAAGAAGACAAATAAGTTAACTCCTAAACCTACACAACCAGTAAGTGTTGATGGGATCAGTGACCCCAAACAGATTGCTGACTTGTTTATGAGTCATTTTTGTGTTAAATCTCAGCTGCAGCCGGTGCAGACTGTGCTGGATGCTAGGGACCATCATGTTCCGGAAATAACCACAACATTCAAAGCCAAAGAAATTGCTATGAGCATTCGTAAAATGGTCAGAGGAAAATCGCCGGGACATGATGGTCTAAGCATCGAGCACCTGCAATGTGCTGGGGTTCATCTACCTAGGGTTCTTGCTATGTTATTTAATTTATGCGTAGTTCATTCATACCTTCCACAGAATCACATGAGAACAATAGTTGTCCCTATTATAAAAAATAAAACAGGTGATATTTCGAGCAAGCAAAATTATAGACCAATTTCTTTAGCAACTGTTATAGCAAAGGTTTTTGATAGTGTGCTTAATTCTCAGTTTCAAAAGTATCTTCATCTAAATGACGCTCAGTTCGGGTTTCGACCAGGACTGTCTACTGAAAGTGCGATTCTGAGTCTTAAGCACACTGTCAGATACTACACGGATAGGAAAACACCTGTTTATGCATGCTTCTTGGATTTATCAAAAGCTTTTGATCTCGTGTCTTATGAGGTTCTGTGGAAGAAAGTGAATGAAACTGGACTACCTTGTGAACTTACCAGTATTTTTAAATACTGGTATGCAAACCAGACGAATTGTGTTAGGTGGGCCAACAAGCTTTCGGACACATATAGGTTGGAGTGCGGGGTGAGACAGGGGGGGTTGACCTTGCCGTCGCTCTTCAACTTATATGTGAATGATCTGATCGAGGAGCTCAGCAATGCGGGTGTCGGCTGCTCCATTAACGGGAAATTGGTAAACAACATCAGCTACGCAGACGACATGTGCTTGTTGAGCCCTTCGACCAGTGGTTTAAGGAGGCTGGTGTCTATGTGTGAGACCTATGTGGAAGCTCACGGTTTGCGCTATAATCCAACTAAAAACGAAATTATGATATTTAAAGCAGGTAATAAGGCTCCAACTCATGTACCGCCTATTTTTTGAGTGGATCTCAATTGAGACAAGTTAGTGTATTTAAATATCTTGGTCATCTGGTAACCGAGGAGTTATCAGATGATCAAGATATGGAGAGGGAGCGAAGGGGGTTGGCGATTCGCTGCAATATGCTGGCCCGCAGATTTGCGCGGTGTGGGAGGGCTGTCAAGGTGACTTTATTCAAGGCATATTGTCAGTCCTTCTACACGTGTGCTTTGTGGGTCAGATACAAGCAGAAGTCGTTCGACGCCCTTCGAGTCCAATATAACAATGGTTTCAGGATGCTGTTGGGGCTGCCGCGTTATTGCAGTGCATCGGGGATGTTTGCTGAAGAGCGTACGGCAGATTTTTACGCTATACTTCGAGCACGAACGGCATCCCTGATGTAACGTATGCGGGGTTGCGCCAACTCCATCCTGGACATCATTGAGGAAAGGATAGACTGTCCGATCAGGTGTCACTGGGTAAACATTCACATGACATATAATAAAAAAAAAATAATAAAAAAAAAATGTAAAGCCCAGTACACCGGGGTTGGATAGTCTATCCTATCCATGCTTTTGTTAATTTATTTAATTTAATTTATTAAGTTAGTGTAAGCGTTTTTAAAACAATGTATGGATCGCTAGTAGTCCGAAATAAAAATATTTGAATTTAATTGAATTGAATTAGCAACTCGCGTAACTAGATCATATGGTCATATGTCCGTTCTATGTCCTTATCGTCTAGCCTATTTATGTGTACACTTTGTTGTCTATTTTGTAGATAGGTCTGGATCCATCGCACCGATGTTCCTCTTATACCATATTGCTCCAGTTTGTTTAGCAACAGCTCATGAGATACAACATCAAATGCCTTAATCATGTCGAAGAACAGGACTGAGGTATTCTGTCAAATCATTTAAATCATAACTCTTAGTTACACTTGCTACTAAATTGAATGCTGATAGGGTTGTCGGCTTCTGTTTTTGGAAACGAAACTGTTCTTTTTTAATAGTTCCCTGTTTGTAAAAGTAGTACTATTGCCTTCTCAAAGATTTTAGAAAATATTGGTATTAGAGTAACTGGACGGTAGTTTCCAGCTGTGTCTCTATCACCTTTTTTATAAAGCGGTTTAACTATAGAGCGCTTTAGTTTTTCCGGAAAGGTATCTGTTTCAAATGATAGGTTTATCATGTGAGCAAAAACCGGGCTTAGAGAGTAGCGGCAATCTTAAACCATTTGGGTTCTTATTTAATCATAGCCAGTTGCTTGAATATTTTTAAATGTGACAATAATCTTCCTTATCTCTAGTTCGTCTATTGGTTTTATTAAAAAACGAGAACCATTATTGTTGCAGTTTTGTAAGCATTTATTCTCAATATAAGTGTTGGTTTTATTTGTCATGTCAATAAGATATTTATTTAAAAGTTCGCTATTTGGAGTCGATCAGTTACTATCTTGTCGTTTTTTTAATGCTATTTATATTTTCATACTCCATTTCTTTTTGTGTTACGTCCTTTATTATTCTCCACAAAACATTGCTTATATTCTTACTTCCTAAAACCACCTTACTGTTTTGTACTCTTTGAGCTTGCAACATACATTTCTTCAGCAGTCTAGTGTAGTTATCGTACCTGAATTTATTTTGTATTGATTAATTATTATAGTATTTATATTATAGAATTATTTTTATTTTACACCTTATTTTAAATCCTCGTGATATCAATTTCTGCTTCGTCGTTGAGTTTATTTTAACCTTTATTTTTGGAAAACATAGTTCATAAAACAGACAATACAGTTCATTAAATCTATTAAATGCCAAATTGATCCCTGGTTCATCATAGACCTCACATGCACATATGAACGTTGGTGGACTTAACCTCTACTATTCACAGACAGCTAAGACATAATTGGAACGAGGGAGGGAACTAGGCTTAAAAAAGTAAATGTAAAAGTAGAGCAATCTTGTATGCCCTTTAGGAATAAAAAACCTATAAGTTTGATGAATTATTTCATTTGGTTTTAGAATTGCAACAACAACACATGAATAGAAAAATACAAAATTTAAATAATAAAATGAAAACAGTTTTGCAAATAATACACAGTGAAACTAGCAAAGTTATAAAAAGGGACAATGATTTCTGCTTAGAGATAGGTGATGATGTTGTTAAACCCAACGCTATTTCACCTATTGAAAACTCTTTTTATTTATGCCCTGTCACTGAACTCGAAATCTACCACACAATTAAAAGTCTGAAGAACAAAAATAGCGCTGGATTTGATGAATTTCCTGCATCATTGATAAAAAAATGCTCTCCATACTTGGTTTCTCCATTAACATTACTAATTAATCAATCTTTCAGAACTGGATGTTTTCCTGATTTATTGAAAAAGACAATTATCACACCACTACACAAAAAAAAATCAAAAAATATCCCGACAACTACCGCCCAATCACCCTATTATCCACTTTCGCAAACATTTTTGAAACCGTTATGCATAAGAAGCTATACACCTTTTGTGAAAAATTCAATATCTTTAATGAAAATCAATTCGGCTTCAGAAAAGGAAGATCGACCACTTTAGCCATTTTTAAATTTATCAATTTTATAAAATAACATTTATTAACAATAAAACTTATGCAGTTGGTGTTTTACTAGACATGAACAAAGCCTATGACAGAGTTTTACACAACATAATGCTTAAAAAACTTTCGGGCATAGGCATACGAGGCATAGCTCTCAAATGGTTTGAATCCTACTTAAATAACCGCACCCAATATGTAGAAATAAAATATTTTAACCAATTCACAGGAGAAGTTTCCAAAATAAAATCGGAAACAGCAAGCGTACAGAGATCAATCCCTCAAGGTAGTGCTCTGGGGTGTTTGCAGTTTTTGATTTACACAAACGACCTCCCAAAAGTCATTGAGCATACCTGTACTATATTCGCTGATGATAAATCGGTCTTAAACCCTACTATTGACACACGAATCTTACATAAACATTTACAATCAACATTTAAAACAATTATAAATTGGCTTGAAGATCACAATCTTGACATAAACCTCAGCAAAACAAAAATAATACAATTTCATCCTTACCAAAGAATACCTTTAGAAATAAATTTTACTTTTAGAAATGAGGACATACAAAGTGTGAATTCCTTGCTAGGAATTCACATAGACTCCAAGCTTAACTGGAAACAACACGTAAGCAAACTCTGCTCTAAAATGTCAAGTTTTTCCTTCGCATTGAAAGAAATTAAAAAAGCAACTGATTTGGATGCGGCATTGATGGCGTACTATGCCTATGTACATTCCCGGATGCAATACGAAATTGTGTTATGGGGAAATAGTGTTGACGTAGGAAACCTATTTACACTTCAAAAGAAATGTTTAAGAATAATAGCTAATATAGATCAAATGACCAGTTGCAGACAATATTTTAAATCTTTCGAAATCCTCACACTAACATCGATCTATATCTTAGAAGCGTCCATATTTGTTAGAAAACACCAACACCTGTTTCCTATCCGTGAACGACCTACTAACCTAAGGCCACGTACACGATTAGCTACAACTCAATCAAACTTAGTTTTAGTAGATTCAGGCCCGTACAATATGTGTGTTAAAATATATAATATGTTACCAACAGCAATTAAAAATATATTAAACATACCAACCTTCAAAAAAACACTTAATAGAAAATTCATTCTATAGCCCGCAAGAATTTTTCGATAAAGCTTAACATTCTATATTTTAATTATTGTTTAAACAAACTTTATGCAATAAGTATAACTATGTATAATAATAATGTTATGTTTTGAAATGTTTAAAATTCTAACTAATTCTAATTAGTTTTAGGATATATTTATATTGCAATGCCCTTGCAGGGCGCATGTTCTGGGACACATTTTATGTAACATATTTTTACCACATGTAAGCAATAAATAAATGAATACTGAATGAAAACTGCTGAGGTAGCTCGAGCTTTCGAAACATTCTTCACCAATGTACCCTTACTCACAACAGAGCGTCTAAATTCATCTCTATATGAAGCATCAGTAATGTAGATTTTATATTTCATCATGTATCTCCTCAGGATATTATCAACATGTTTAGATTACTTACCTTAAAAAATATACAAGACATGTGGGGTTTATCAGTCAAATTCATTGGTTCAGTAATTCCAGTTATACCCACACTTAGCATTTATATTCAATAAATGTGTTGACGACGGAGCTTTCCTTGACCTCATGAAATACAGTAAACTGATACCTCCAAGTCGGGAGACAAGGGTGATTCTTCAAATTTCAGACCAATATCTGTTCTTCTATCACTAAGTAAAATATTTGAAAAGATTATACTCAATCAAATGCTCTCACTCTTTAACCGTACAAAATAACTCCACGCCAAATGATACGGTTTCACTAGGTGTTAATCAACTATTTGTTAAACAGCTTCCTCTGAATCGTTTAACCTTGCAGTGACTTTCAGCATTCGCATTTTTTCGCGATCTCTTTGATTCAACTTGTAAAATTTCTTGTTCCTACTTTTATGTAGAAGCGAAAATTTTTATTCGCTTTTGGCCTCGACTGCAGGTTTTCACATTCGTGTTATTTCAAATCATTAAAGCACACACAAGAAGATTTAAAAACTCGCGGTGTTTCAAAATAAAATATTTCTTCTTTTGAAAATGTTTCAAATCATTAAAGTACACACGAGAAGATTTAAGAACTCGCGGTGTTTCTGAATAGAAAATTTTCTTCTTTTGAAAATGTTCATTTTCATAATATGTCTTGACATTATTTATATCTAATAGATATATTTATCTACCTTGTATCTTCAAACCTACTTATGCAATTTATAGTAACTTTCTAGGACCCTGCCAACGCATTGGCCGCCGGATCACCCGCCACAGAAAGCAACGGTCGCCCGACCTGACACCACAGTGATGGCAAGAGTAGTGTCAAAGACCCATCGGGTGGCTGATGCGGCGGCCGAAGCTAGGTAGAACCTCTTTGAGAATGAGCCTTAGGAGCGTCCCCTTGAGAGCATTATTTTGCGATCATTTGTAAACGAGCAATCGCCGGTGAGCATCTATAATAAATAATAACGCTCGGCTTAACGTCCACGCCACGCGAATACTCTCTCTTCTTATTTAAAATTTGCTACCAGTAAAAAAATATCTAGTAAAAGCAAGGAGTTATATTCCCGTATACAAATTTTATTAAAGAATTATGCAACTAGAAAAAATACGATAGAAAAATATGCGAATTAGAATAAGTCCGATGATAAAAATAAGATTTCGAGGAAATTTGCTATTAAAAAACTTGCGATTGAGGCCAAAAGCGATTAAACATATTCGCCACTACAAAGTCGCCCCAAGAATTTTCACAAGTTGAAACAAAGAGATCGCGGAAAAATGCGAATGCTGAAAGTCACTGCGCGGATAAACGATTCAGCAGAAGCTTTCTAATAAATCAAATCAACTACGGATGCAGGTATCCTCAGATCTTATACTAGCAGCGAAACCCAGTGTTGCTCGGGTTAAAATACATCTCATGTTTAATGGTATATAAAATATTTAAGGATCCACTTTTTAACGTAGATAATATAGATTTTTATCTTAGAAGTTTAGAGACTTACCCCCGGTTTCTTGGGCGCTGATCAACGTTAACAGTTTGGTTAAACTTAGAGTCAATCACGTTCCAATATTATTCAAAATAAGGGCACGTGATAGGCTAAATTCATTCAATTCAATTTGATAACTTTGATCATAGCTCAGGAAATCGGCCCTTAGTCGACCATTAAACATGCATTATATATAAAGTATAACAAATTAATTGAAATAATTATATGTCAAAATAAGAAAAAGAAACACGAAAAGTTATGTTTTATTTACACAATTATTTACATATTATATTAATCATATAACATTTTACAAATACACGTACATATTACATATTATATTATATATTTACACTTTATTTTTTCATTTCTTTTAACAATAATTGTTTATAGACTACATTTATAGTATTATAATCTGGAATATATGGACAAAATCTAGAAAATTCTAGAAATTTTTGATAATTAATTGCGGACATTTGGAACTTTCCAGATCATTCCAGAAATTTTTAAAACATTCTAGATCGATTGTAACAGTTGCACACAGAGTTTTCTGGATCATTTCAGAAATTTTTAGAACTTTCCAAAAGGTGTCATGTTAGAAAAGGACAGATATATAATTTTTCACATTTTCGCTACCCACAACCACCCACTTCCACCCACCGCGACCAAACTCCCTTACTTTCAACAGGAGACCAAGGGGTATTTACCACCACAACGGGAAGTTAATAGGAGTTGGTGGTGATAGAGAAAACCCTGTCTTTACGTACGCACATTAGCATTTTATAAAAATATATATATATATATATATATATATATTTAGATTAGATTTATTCTGCATGGGAGGACGCACAGGATGCTATCGGTGTTTTTTGCGATCTGTCAAAGGCATCAGATTTTGTTGATCTTGAAACGGTACTAATGAAATGAAATCATTATGGAGTAAGAAATAAATCGTTGGATCTACTCATTATACCTAAGCAATATAATTCAAAAGAAAGAAGGCAACGGCGTTAAAGCTGATCGATCGGGACTAAAAATTGGCGTTCCTCAAGGTTCCATATTAGGCCCTTTCTCATTCCTGGTATATAATAACGTCTTTCATGGTGGAGATTAGACTGATATAGTGTTGTTTGCTGATGATACTTCACTGATCTTCAAAATTGAAAGGCAAAAAGAAGATTTTGATGATGTTGATGGAGTATTGTCTTTAACCTTGAATTAATTCACAGTCATTAATTTATTGTTAAACGGTAAAACCAAGTGTATGAAATATTCACTTCCAAATGTCAGGCAAGTTGAGACCAATTTATTGTGAGACAGCAGCACGTTAGAATTAGTAAATGACACGAAATTTCTTGGAATAACCATTGATAGCAAATCGCAGTGGGGACCCCACAAAGATAAACTAGCTGGTAAATTAAGTTCTGCGGCTAACTCTGTTAGGAACGTGAGACAAAACACGGATGTGTCTACATCTAGGCTATTATATTTTAGTCTCTTTCAAAGTGTCATGTCCTATGGTATCTTGTTGTGGGGGAAAGCAGCGGATATTCAAATTATTTTTATTTTACAGAAAAGAGCTATTTGATTAATTTATAATTTAAAAAGACTCTTTAGGAGAGCTTTTTAAAGAAATTGACATAGTAATTTTTTTATTTTTTTTTCGAAAATAATGGATTTACGCAAGAACCTAACAATATTTTCCAAACTTAGCGACAGCTGTAATGTTAACCTATAAAATAATCACATACTTGTTGCTTCCCGGCTTAGACAAGCGAAGGTTAGCAATTCTTTCAAGGCTCAGTGCATTCTCTACTACAGATTCTTCTGGAGATTTTCAAATTGCCTTTTGAGCAATTTAAAAATATTGGTCGAGTAGTAAGTGCATTATCTACCAGTCAAACTTCACTTGGTTTTGATCCATTAGGGTCGCTACATAAATACCGATAAATGATCATACACTGTGTTCGAGAATTCCTCAAGGCTCAATTAAGTAAGATTGTCCTCAAAGTAAGATTGTCAAAACCGTTAGTTGATAAACCAACGTTTTTTTTCTCGTTAGTTGGTCAACTTTCGACAAATAGTAAACTGTAACGTACTGCTTACTAGATGAGGCACTAATTGATAAACTAACGGTTAAAACCGTTAAATAGTAAACTGGTTTAAATTTGAATTGCAAACGAAATACCAGGGCAAACACTGCGGTAGCTAAGGTGAAGCCTAGAGGGGGCGAGCGCAGCGAAGGCCCCGAATAGTCTTCCTGTTAGGTTGTTTTGTAACAACAAAAGAGACTTTAATTCTAAACCCTGTCGGTCTGGTTTACTATCTGTTGATAGTTGATCAACCAACGCGTTAGTTTATCAACTAACGGTTTTGACTATCTTACGGTGACATCTACTTAGACAACTGCCGGGAAGATCTCTAACGACGGCGGTACGCCGTGCTTTCTTACCTGACGGGGTCTCCCGCAGATCCTTGACCTGGCTTCCGATGCGATGATTGCCAGGCGCGCCTGGCTTTCTTGCTTCACTGCTCCAAGCCAATCTTGGGGTCACCATCAGGTAAATCTATGTCCATTAGCAATTCTAATTATGCGTGGTTGTTTCCCAGCGAAACACACAAAACTCACGCTACTATCAACACTTTTTATCACGGCTTATCAGCCCGGGGTCTGCCAATCCATCACAATCACGGGCGTGTGAAACTCTTTGGCTGTCCACGAAATATTATTCAAACCACTTCGGCTGACTCGCGGGGCTTTCCCTCAGCAAACAAAACTCGCGGTTGGAAGACGGATCCCTTACTCTACTTTCGGCTCAATTCAAAGGGACCTCAAAAAATCCTCATGCTCATCACGGTAAATATAACAGGCTGAGGCCAAAATTTTTTATTCTGTCTGTTTCAACAAGAAAAAAGAGTGCGTTCCGAGTTACACTAATCGTAATGAAACCGCAAATAGGCCCGATCGGTTTTAAACAGTCACCCTCCCGGACAGGTCCCCAACCTGTCCCCTAATTTACTGGCAGGCGAGACAACTTGGCTACCGCTCGTCCTCGCTCTGAGTACCCAACTAGAACCTCTCCAGACCGGGGTCCCATCCTTTCTAGGGAACAAGTTAATAATGCGCCCTCTGCGCCACCGCAGTGTCGGTAGGTAGGTTAGCATCCTTAAGCAGCACGAGGTCAATAATACTAGAAGGACTATTTTTGTCACTACACTTAAGGCGCTTTTGTAAGATTTGTAGATACTCAAACAACGTCGTGAATTCTACAAAAGTCAGCGCGGCCTGACCTTTATATGCCCTAAATACATGAAAATTAATCAACTAGGTAAGAATTTAACTACAATTTAATTACAATTAAATTTAAGTCTAACTACAATTTAAAATTCTCACCCCAGAGGGGATGACCAGGAGGACTGAAGGTCCACTGTATACTGGGAGAGGGCCGTTCCAATCTGGACCATATAGACATTAAAAAAATTTGCTAACTCTCGCAAGTATCGTTCTGCACCTACAAGCTGGCAGTACCGTTCGGGAAACAAATATGTCTAAATAAGCAACAAAGGCCTCAATCGAGAGTTCAGCAACGAGCTCGAGATGAAACGCCTTGGTAGATAGACAACAACCACGCAGAAATACGATGCTCCGTAAGGCCAGACGAAACCAAAACTGCCACTGCATTCAAAATATGCCGATCACTCATCAGCAATTCAACAAACTGCCCCCCTCTCCCCTCTCAGGAAGCAAGTAGTGGTTGACGAACCAAATACGACAGATCCCCATTTCGTAATTTTCTGGTACCCCAAGTGGGAACATTGACCAACTGTCAAGAGAGCTACACCGGTCCAGAAGAAAACCCACGTCAGTTTCCTGATACTTCTGGGTCACTTACACGGTTGCTCGGGTGCCATGATTAGAAGACACTACTACATGGCTATGGAGCAGTCCGATTTCGTCTTGGCAAGGCACGGCAGACCCCAACATAAATGATCCTCAACAATTCAGTTGCCCGACTTCCCCTGGATGCACAACCAGACGGGTTCAACTCTACTGGAGCGTGTTTCCAGGTCAGTGGGACCTCAGAAGACCAAATCCGAGAGACACGGTTGCATCAAAAACCTCTAAGGACTGGACCGAGCCCTTCAGCCACCACAAACAATCTGGCTGCGAGCCCCTGCGAACACTTTATCCTCCAACCATTTTGCCAAATCGTTCGACACAATACAGCTCTGACGCCCCGAGTCCCAAAAGGAGTGAACGCATGTTGTGTTGTCTGCTGACTCCCAAGCAAGCCCGAAGGCGGTGGGTAATACTTCCGTTGGGAGGCAATATATGGTGGGCCATGAATTCCTAGCGGAGGCCCCCGCGGCCCCATGCTGCCTGGTCCCTTGGAGCATGCAAGTCACTTTACACGTGTGGATCCCAAATCGCTTCATACGGCCTGCGTGCCTCCGGCTCTCATCTCAACCCACGATGCCCCCTTTAGGGGGGAGGGCGGATGTTCAGCCACGGACTCTCCGTGAGCGGGGGCGATAGCCGATGTGAACGTGCAGGCGGTGACAAGCGGGGTGACATCGAAGGTGGCGTCCGGAACGCACGTGCAAAGCTCGAAGATGTCCGCTGACAGCCGCGCATGACGGCCCGATCCACATACACGGCTCCCTGGTAGGTCGGAGAACCAACTGCAATGATCCCCTGAAAAAACTCATCCCTGTGCTGGTGACCTTTCCCAATCCTGCCCCTGAATCCGACCCTGTGCATGTGGTACCATTCCCCTTTGAGTAGGGGACCGAACCGGGAAACTCAGGAACCCCCGCGGGATCATTCTGAGTGCAGCCCTGTACCCTAGTAAGCCCCTGTGCACGCGGCGTAATCGGCCCTTGAGTTGTATACCGATTTGCACTCGAAAACTCAGGGCCCCTCATGGCATGACTCTGAGTATAGCCATGTGCGTGACCCCGGTCGTCCTGTACCCGAGTAGATCCCTGTTCATGCTGTTGGCCAGACCGGTCCGTACACAACAACTCGTTATGCGGCCTATTACAAAATTCGCACGAACGCATGCACGTAAAATTTCTGGCTAGATGCGGACCCAGGCATTTAAAACACTAGCCTCGTTGCTGGGTGATTTGACGCCGCCTCTGAATTCTTTGTTCCCTAAATTTATTACAGTTGGCCACGTCATGGCCAATTTGCCTACAACATGGGCAGGCATCATTTACTAGGTTTTTTGGACCAACTGTTCGTAACAGCTCTTCGCCCTCCCTCCTCTGCGGAAAACTCCTGCTCGTAGCGCCCCCAGGGGCGGCCATCTGTGGTTCCTGGGAGGGGCTAACTGACAGCCCCAAGTGCTCTGCTCTACGTCACTCTTCTTTTAAAAACTCGAACAGGTCGGAGAAGGCGGGCAGGTCGTCTGCCTGTATCCCATCATCATCCTCAGCCCACATCAACCCACTGCTGGGCGTAGGGCTCTTCTATAAAGCGCCCATCTCCCTGGTCCTGTGCCAATCGCACCCAGTGGGATCCCGACGACTTGATGATATCGTCGGATCATCGGGCACCACTCTGTGACTGCTTTGGTCCACCGTCCATCTTTCCGTCTAGCCAAGTGTCCCGCCCATCTCCACTTTAATCTCGTTATACGTTTGCCTACATCTGCGACCTTCGTTTCCCGTCGAATTTCGTTTGGCACACTGTCAACGAGAGAAATACCCAACATGGAATGCTCCATCGCTCTTTGCGCTACTTTTATAGTATGCCGATTATGCTTTGTGAGCGTCCATTTTTGGCTCCAAAAGTGAGGAAGGGCAAGACACATTGGTTATACACCGTGGTCTTCAGGCATTGTGGGAGTGAGGATTGAAGACATCACTTAGTTTTCCGAAAGCAGCCCACCCTAATCCGACGCGACTTTCGATCTCCTTCACCTGTGCATCTCGGTCAAAGGATAAATGATGTCCAAGATAGACGTAGTCGCTGACGACATATACGGTGTCATTGCTAACAATTATGGCCGGCACATTTAGTAGGCGACTCGTCATGATCTTGGTCTTAGACATGTTCATCCTGAGACCGACTTTTAGGGAAGATTCGTGCAATTCTGCGAGCATATGTTGGAGATCTGAGACGCTTTCGGCGACAAGAATGAGGTCATCCGCAAACCTGAGCTTGCCCCGTTAATGTTGACTCCACTCTCACTCCGATCCAACGCCTTGATAATGTCCTCCAGAAAGTTGGTGAATAGTTTGGGTGAGAGAGTGTCCCCCTGTCGGACACCCCGGTCTATAGACGCGGAGTCGGCGTTCCTATGCAGGTGCGCGCATTGTCGCGGTCATGTATAGCTCCCGGAGGGCATCGACGTATCGCATGTCAATGCCGCAGCGATGGAGAGTGTGGAACACGGCCAAGTGCTCGACGCTGTCGAACGTCTTCTCATAATCGACAAAAGCGAAACACAAGGGCCGGTTGAATTCTCTGCTTTTTCCAGCAGCTGCTTTACATGCGGTCGGATGTAACCCCTCTGAAAGCCAGTTTGTTTGACAGGCTGGTATTCGTCAACTGTATCCCATGCAGTTGTTCAAATCCAGTCTGCACGTCCAGGGGGAGGCGAGACCAAACAATATGCAATAGTAGGTACGGCGATTCGCCTGCTGAAATCCCTAATTTTTCTAATGCCTTGGTACAATAACGGACTGGATTAAACATTTCTGCCTGTAAGGTACTAAACCCTGTCACCGTTAGAATGTTGAAAAATCGCTTCAACTGGGCGTCAACCAGCCTACATTTTTTGTGGTAACACTTGACCAACAACTGGCGGGCTATATCGTAGTTAGCCTCCGTAACGACCAGGTGCGAAACCAACTCTTTAGCCACCCCGCTTGAAAATTACACCAGCTGAACCATCTTATAAATTCACCTGGCTGTCAAATAAATTAATGAAGCTAGTCCATCTACCCACAATACCATCAAATGGAGGTACCTAAATTACCGGTAATCGAGAAGCCACCTTGAAGAGGCGGTCCTTCTACTTCCACAACAATTACAACCATCTTGGCGCTGTCTCCTTATGTCAGCAGTCCGCTGCGCTATGTCGGTTGACATATCCGAACATCTCGAGGCATCTGCTATCAATTTTCCTAATTTGTCAGCCAGAGCCCTTTCTGCGTGAGAGCAGAGCTCGAGGGCTACATCACAGCGTTGTTTGGCTTCTTCAGCACGTTACAAAACAACCGTTGTCCCTATCAACGCGTGTTATCAAGGAGTGGACGGACGTGAGCCACCGCCAATGCATGCTTACTCCAGCTTGAAGTTCTAACAAAAAAATTATGAGCGGTGCCTACGATTTACAAAAAACATAACTTACAATAAATGTTCCGCCCAACGGAACCCTAATTAGTGCTCAAAGTAACGTGCGGTCCGAGAAACAATTCAGTTTAAGTTTCACTTGTAGCTCAATAATTTTCAGTACAATAAATATTCTTAATGTAGGTATAGCACACTACACTATACCGTGTTAGTCAATCAACAAACAAAACTTGAACCCTGCTTTAATCTTTTGTCCACAAATAAATCCACAAAATGAATAAAATATAACAACCCCACACTTTGGACACAGAAACACTTTAGAATGAAACCAAAGTTCAATAAACTGATTATAGCATGTAGGTAGATAAAATAAGCTCAAAAAAATATAACTTAATCGTTCACTTTTAAAGGCTTATTTTCTTGATACACTGTACATTACGATACAACAATAACACCAGCTACAGGTGGATATTGGAACTATTTACCTATCTATCAGCACCTACTCTGTAGAATGCCCGAACGTGGATCTTTTCGCCCCCAGAGGACGTGAAGCAAGAAGGTACCTATGCCAGGCGCGCCTGGCAAAGGTATCTTCTTGCTTAACTGTTCCAATACAATCTTTGGGTCACCGTCAGGTCAATCAATCTCCATTCGCTATGCGTGGTTGTTACCCCGCGAAACACACAAATCTCACGCTACATCAACACTTGTTATCACGACTACAGGACACATCCCACCTCCACCCAACCTCATTCCGACTTCATGTCATAATGAGGCAAACGCGGGGGAGCAAGCCAACGGGTTAGATTTGCATGGAGCTCTTGTAACCCGCAGCTATTTCATCTATATTTTCTATATTTTATGTTATCACGTCTAATCAGCTCGGGGTATTCAGACCCATCACGATCACGGGCGTGTGAAACTCCTTGGCTTTCCGCGAAATATCGTTCAAACTACTTCGGCCGACCCGCGGGGCTGAACCCCAGCAAACCAAACTCGCGGTTGCAAGACGGATCTCTTCCCAACTTTCGGCTCAATTCGAAGGACATCAAAAAACAAACACGACAAATACAACAGGTTGAGGCCACATATTTTTATTCTGTCTGTCCCAGTGACATTTTCAACTCATTCATAGACAAGAAAAAAGAAAAAAGAGTGCGTTCCAATTTAAACCAATCGTGACGAAACCGCTCTATTTACCGCGAATTTGGCTCTAAACACACTGAAAATTAAGTTTTACTATTTTTTATTCACATTTACAATACATATCCTTACATTTAAAAACTGATGATACCTATACTAATGTACAGCTTGGCAAAAAAAGTACGATGTGAAATCTGCTATAACAAACAAAGTGGTGCCTCTATATTTAACATACTCTTTTTTGCCAAGCTGTAGTTTACAATACCTCGTTTCATTTCCAGAACCAGATTACTACAAAAAAATATAAGTGTAGATATAACAAATAACCAACCTTTCTTAAATGTTTAGGGTGAAAGCGAATAGTCGGTTTTTGATATATCTACACTTAGTGTGGATGAATTATCAGCGAGGGACGTTGCCTTGGGCTACGTCAAAAGCATTAACTAGTGCACAGGGAATTTGCAACTCGTCATACATATGAGGTGCCGCATCATTTCTATTCTGTGATCATTGTTTCATTTAAATTATTTTATAAAATACAAATACTTAACAGGAAGTATCCGTTATTTATCAACAAACAAAAAAAAAACACTTGTCGCGCCCCTTGTACATCTTTGACAGCTCATAACTCGGAAATGTGACGCTTTATAAGAGTTTGCCCATGCACATTTTATGTTTGTATTGTTGTGATCTATGGATTTCTGAAAGTTAAACGCGTGGCCGCCATTTTGAAAAAAAAATACAAAATGGCGGATGTCAACTGATACAAAAGATACAAAGCCCATTCAAATTTAACAGGAGAATAGTGCTAACTCGATATCCATCTGTCAGGCCTTAGATGAAGGCTTTTGGTATTCGTAAGAGTTGAAGCAATTTATGTTTTATCTAAGTACCCATCATAGATACTTCATTTGATTTACATGCAACATAACAATCGAAGCGTCCGTGGCCTAGCGGTATTCATATATTCGATAGTAATGTCTGGCTGAGACGGGTACTGGAAGGGTGTCCATTTCTACGTGGCATTGAAAACATCTGACTGTCGGGTTGGCCACTAACCCGAAACTCCTCCAACAAACCGCACTGAGCGAGCGAGGTGGAGTATGAAATTGCCATTTG
The DNA here is from genome assembly GCA_949825045.1 of Argyresthia goedartella. Lineage (NCBI taxonomy): Eukaryota > Metazoa > Arthropoda > Insecta > Lepidoptera > Argyresthiidae > Argyresthia > Argyresthia goedartella. The sequence goes on along the minus strand of OX463824.1, from coordinate 16,004,089 downwards.
AGCAATTTAAAAAGCATGATAAAGTGACTTTGTCTAAAAAGGGATATTACAATGTTCAAGATTACTGAAATGACGGGACTGTATGGGGTTAATCTTGCTCAACACAGACCTTGCTGTTAATAATTTTATCTACACACGTATCATAAACCCTCTCTTTACTGCGTCCAAAAACCACACGTTGAGACCAGCATAATGTAAAACGATTTGGTAAAAACTCATTTCTTATCTGAAAATTTGTACATTATGACCATAATGTACAAAAATTTGTTAAATTAATACATCCAAATTTCGAACGTCGACGGCCGGCTGCGTGCCGCCCCTAGTTTGTCTGTGATGTTGGTACTACAGAACAAGCTAAACAACTGCAGAGCAAAGATCAATGCCACAATGCCGGTCGAACATGCGGTTCCTGAACACATCAAAGAGAGCTTATGATATGTGTGTAGATAAGCTAGTGTATGTAACTGTACATAATTAGGCATTAAAACTCTCGAGTGATATTATTATGAAACTCGCCTTCGGCTCCATTATAGCAGTCAGATAAACTACTATTGTAATTATTTATTCCTCCTTATTAATCATAATAATAAAAAAATACATTTGTATTAGTTAAGCACAAGCAATTTTTAAAAGAGATCTAAAAATCAATCTGTGGGAGTTTCTACGCCCATCCTCTCCCACAGTGGTCCAATGTAGAGAAGAGGCAAAAAATGACGTTTGCTAAGTATATGTAAATATCTACAGTAATAAAGTACTTTGACTTTGACCTTGACTATGGCTGAATCTTACTTTTATCGGGTAAAAGACCCATGCATTCCTCTTTTTGAAGGATCCTCAACAATGTAGTGTAGATAGTTAGTCTATTCTAGTTACTCAAGGAACTCGGGCTAGTCTACTACTCTACCGATGAACGCTTCAAAAAATCCATTACCGTACGTGGCCATATTCAGAGCAACGTCGCCATTGATGTAAAGAAAGTTAGTTTATAGAGTCAGAGATTAAATTCGCTTTATAAGGTAGATTAATCTTTTATTATGTGATGTATGGACTAAAACTGTGCTGCGATGGCTCTGTTCTGGTTTTGATAGCAGGTTAAACAGTATATAAATATATGTTACTATCAAAGTGATTCATGTGAACATTATTAATAATTCTCGATTATTATTAAAAATTACTGCACGGTTTGATCAATGTGGTAACTTTTTCTGATTAAAGTAATAAATCCAACAACAAATTTGGCTAGAGGGGTTATTGTGGCTACATTTAAATTGGGTTATAGGTTAGGTTAAACCTTAGAAGCAATACCGAGGCGGAGCCAAGCGAAGCGGGGCGAGCGTATGCAAATAAAAAAATATTAAATTTTTCGGTCAAACGGTTTATGCCAAACAATATTGTTACATTTCATATAATGCAATCCAACAGTGAACCATCCCGCCGCCCCCGCCCGCTTCTATAGCTCGAAAAAGACGTAAACAGAAAGATTTTTGAAAATTAATTACATTTATCACCAGTAAGGTGATTAATTATTAATAATGATCAGTTAAAGTGAAAAAATTATCACTTTCATCATCAATCTTAAAAATTATTATTAATAACCGATAATTATTAATAATTTTTAAATCTTCACATTTCTCGTAACATATTAGTAATTTATGTGACTGCTGCATAATGCCTAATTATGTACAGTTACATACACTAGTTTATCTACAAACATATCATAAGCCCTCTTTGATGTGTTCAGGAACCGCATGTTTGACCGGCATTGTGGTTCTGAAATTGTTTAGCTTGTTCTTTAGTACCAACTTCACGCAGACGGGCGTCGGCGTTCGAAATTTGAATGTCAGTACCAACTTCACAGACAAACTAGGGACGGCACGCGGGTGGGCGTCGGCGTTCGAAATTTGAATGTCATTATATGTAGAAAAACTACACATAATGACCATTATGTGTAGTTTTCCAGATACGAAACGAGTTATTACCAAGTAGTTTAACATAATGCTGATCGTAACCTGCGGTTTTTGAACGCAGTAAAGAGGGTTTATGATACGTGTGTAGATAAACAGATTTAAAAATTAAACAGATTAAAAGGTTCATAATTATGGGTACGGGTACGGTCATCTGATCTATAAATTAAAGTTTGAAAATCTTTGAAACTATAGATTGCGTTTTCAAGTTATTTTGTGATTTATGAACTTGTTTAATATATTTTATCTACACACGTATCATAAACCCTCTTTACTGCGTTCAAAAACCGCACGTTACGATCAGCATTATGTTAAACTACTTGGTAAAAACTCGTTTCGTATCTGGAAAACTACACATAATGGTCATTATGTGTAGTTTTTCTACATTTAATGACATTCAAATTTCGAACGCCGACGCCCACCCGCGTGCCGTCCCTAGTTTGTCTGTGAAGTTGGTACTGACATTCAAATTTCGAACGCCGACGCCCGTCTGCGTGAAGTTGGTACTAAAGAACAAGCTAAACAATTGCAGAACCACAATGCCGGTCAAACATGCGGTTCCTGAACACATCAAAGAGAGCTTATGATATGTGTGTAGATAAACTAGTATATGTAACTGTACATAATTAGGCATTAAAACTCTCGAGTGATATTATTATGAAACTCGCCTTCGGCTCTCTTTTTCGAAGTTTGCAATACTTTCTATGCGCTTATGCAACGCACAGGACGCTAGCCGCCCAAAAAAAGTTATGCGCTTAGGTAGCGCATAGGACGTCTGACGAGTTAAGCTTGAAACTAACCCGCAGCCTAGCTCCCCCGTGTTTTCTTCATAATGACATGATGTCGGTATGATGTTTGGTGGAGGTGGGCCTTTCCCCGCATACGAGTAAGATTGAGAAATATTCCACCACACCGGCTCAGTGCGGGCTGTTTAAGTGGCGTTGGGCAAGTACCCACCTTGAGTCAGAAGCCACTAAAATAAAAACCACCACTAAAAAAACATCCAGCGCTACACATCATTGGCCCCGGCAAATGGATGCACAGACAGACGGGCAAGCAAATAGGAGAAGTGTCGGTCGGGAGCTCGCGAGTAGATTTCTCGCCGCATTTTGCCGCTGCAGAGCGCTGTAAGTGGCTGCTTTGTCGCTTGAGCTCAATAGCTGGGTTGGGTAGCTGCTGTTACAGTAATGCTACGATCTTTACATACAACAATTAAGTACTAACTTCGCATGTAAATATATCGATAAATAACTAGTAATTAAGTTGTGAAAATAAATTATTTGCATACCTAAACTGAAATTACTGGGAATGTACGCATTGCCTTAATGTTTTAACGGTGCGGTGATGGAATTCATCGTGAGGATACCTCCACGTCTCAATAGCTGCGGCGAAGGGCTAGCACCGTGTCACGTAGAATGTCAGTACGGTCGCTAGGTATGTTCTGTTTCAAGGACTAACATGAATGCTGAACTAGCCATTAACTCTACTAATTGTTACCTTCTCAATGCAGAACTGTCCTGCTGTTAAATTACCCGAGCAGAAATTTTATAGTTTACCCGACTAATCATGTCAATTAATTTTGATATTTTCCACTCAAAATAATAATTCAGACGACGGTTTTAATTTAAGCTCTTCCCAGCGATGAAAAAACGCCACCGAACGCAGAGTGATGCGGTGACGTAATAGAATCATTTAGGCCTACAGGTCCCTCGGCGGCTAATTTGCTTTTCACTACTGCGTCCATTGCTGCGGGGACGACTAGATTTTGCTGATTGCTACGTATCAGAATTGGGAAGGAAAATTTACAATTTCTACGAATGCGAAACCATTTGATGAGATGACGGACGGTGCAAACGTTATTAAGCAATTTTCAATCGTTTGGGATATAGATGACTTGCACAAAATGCACATTGCAGCAGAATTAGCTAAGCAGCTTGCAGCACTTGACTTTTCTTGGAATTACGTCATCGTGACCACATGCAATGGAAAATATTAAACGGCACATCAATAATACTGATTTGCACAGCAAATATACTGATTTTCACAGCAGGGCAAAATACTGCGATAGCTTACGTGAAGGGTAAAGGGGGTGAGCGAAGCGAAGCCCCCATTATCCTTCGTATTACGTTGAACATGTAAGAACAACAAAAATACTTAAAACATTAAAAGTGTTTTTGCTGATCCTTTTTTGCTGTGCAAATCAGTATTTTTGCTGTGCGATTAAATACTAGCCTTATGCAATTACATAAACAACAATTGCTACTTTTTATTTGATTTAAGAATTATTTTATTTGATTATCTCTCTACAGTTACGAGTAGTAGGTAAGTAACTGTACAAGTACGCATATACTTGTACAACAATATTCTTTGCCATATTTCAGCAAACTAGTTTTCTGTGGTCTTTTCAGCTCTGTAACTTTGCGACTCAGTTTCATGCCACTTGGAAGACTGCAAATATTGTTTGCAAGTCGTGTTTGCTGCTGGTATCTTGTACTAGTACTGGTACTGGTACTGACGACGCGACCACATCTGGATATGAGGATCTTATATCATACACCGTTAGGGCTAGAAGGGTACAGATAGTCTGTTTTTTTTTGTTGCATCGTACTCGTCCTAGAGACTCCTACAGCAAGCTCTAAACTGAAGTTTTAGCATTCACTTTGTTTGACGTTTTTTGAGATGGTATCGTCGTGTGTGCAACTTGTACTGTCGACTATCGCGTGTCATAATAACGGGCGTCAATTAATTTCCTCAAGTGTTGAGGGGGGGGGGCAAATCTCCGTGAAGCGACCTTCATATCTCTATAACTGCGGCTATGGGCTAACTCCCATACGTGAAATGGGGTATAGAATATCTGGCACAACGTGGGCGCATTTGTGCTTTTTCCACCCGTTTGCGAGAAGGCGTGACGCAATGTATTTTTTGTACGAGAACACCGAATTTCTGAGTAGGTTCACTCCCAACTGTTACGTACAATCGAAACTAATATAAGAACCATAAATTGTTACCTTAAAATCAATAAAAGATTTCACAGACATTGTCAGAATAAGAAAATATTGCAATCTGTGAAAGGTGCCACGAAAAGGGACCTGGAGAGAAAAGAATTGATTTCTAGAAAATTGTGTTTAAAGTTACAGACCTGTTATGTATATGGTTTTTTAAGTGGAAAAAATAAGAAAAACTACAGCACTTAAAAAAACTGTTTGGATAAAATGAAAGATGAAAGTCTAAGTCTAATCAGAATCACCAAAAAAATAAAAAAGCGTTTCCAATCACTTCAGTTCCCTTTTCCTTAATTTCGTTATTTCTTTATTGTACTACAAAAAGCGGACATAAAGACAACTTACGATAAATTCACCATTTACAAAGGTGAGCTTATCTCATATTATACCTGTAGTGAAAAAATTTCATTGACATACCTAAAAGCATTTCCGGGTTAACATATTACATTACACTTCACAGTACTCAGATCCTATGTTATAGGTATTCAAACTGCATGTGTTTGAAAAGAGGCTTTCTCGCAAGTACTAAGCGCTTCTCTTTGAGGAATACTGAAACAAGATATAAAGCCAGAGCTTAGAGAAAAATCTAGCTACTGGACTAAAAATGTTGCGAATATTATAATGGAGAAATATGGTACTAAAAGGTTATTTAAACACAAACCTCATAATTCCATGTTTATGGGTACTGGTAGATAATATAAAATAGAAACTAGGCCAACGACGCCATTCCGAATTCAGTAACAATGACTGTGAAATAGTAACTATTTTGGCGATAGTACAAATAGTAAGTATTGGATTCCTTACACTGCTCGAGGACTACAAATATATTTGAGAGGTATTCCAATATGCATTAAAGTTCTACTATAAGATATTCTGTTTGGTATGCAGAAGTGAAAAGCGTTGCTGTTATTGCCATAACAATAATGTATACATATATGAAGACAAGAATTTTAGGAGTCAACTAATATCGAGTGTAGTATACTATTTAATATTATTCAATATACGCAGATGCCAAGTGAAATGTAAAATAACAAAATTACGGCCTTTAGAGTAGAGGTTGGGCGAAGTTATTTAACGAATTCAAGATCTGTGAATTGTCTCGTGTTTGTGTTGTTGGATGGGTGTGTGGGTGTATGTATGTGCCTGTCTAAAACAGTCATTGAATATATCAGACCAATTAAATGTCTGAATCTTAAAGTTATTTAATTCGTTGTAAGTTAACGGATATGCGCAAGTGAACATTATTGTAAGTTGTTCTACGTATAGGTATTAAAGTTTTCTGTCAAAGAATACACCAATAGTCCTCTATCCCGTGTCTAAGACTACGAATACATTCCGGCTCAAGAGATTCCATTCTAAAAAAAGCACTTACGCTCAGCATTTTACAATATCCTAGAACTAGAAGACGCGGGGAACATTGCATCTATTTGTTGAGCCACACTTCGTGTTTGTAAACCAATCCAGTTGCATTCCCGTCTGCGTGAAATCTCACAGACGAAAATGTACATACATACCTAAAATCTGGTAAAGTAAAACCAGGTTCAGAAATGGAAAAAAATGTGGCTTTTTAGTTGAGTAAAATGCACCAAAAAATATGGAAAACTGACTGCAGCGTAATGTGACGTTACTTTTATAGAAACGGCGTTAATTTTGTTTCTGTTTATAAAAGCGGATTCCGATCACAAACTTATTAAGTTAAAGATATAAATCAATGACTATGGCCAAGACTAAGTATCGGATTTCAGTTTCGTAATCACAAACTATGAAAATAACATTAGTCATTTTATTGTCACTACACTACACATAGTCTTTGTTTTCCTGCATACCACGTTTGTTTCCTTGGTTTGTATCTGCGCGTATCTTCGTTTCAAGGACTTACTATTGTACATGTACATATGAAGCCGTACCTCACATTCTCATCTAGCAATACCTTTTCAACGTTCTATTGATCTTACTACTTTGGCCATAGAGATTTAAACTGTTTAATCACATCGCAACAATACTGCAATAATTATATTGAAGCAATCATGCGTGACGTATCAGGGTTCGATGCCAGCTCTACATACACTGTGCAATAGTGTGTGTATAGAATCGGCAATACCATATATTTCAAAGAGAAAATACTTGTATGATAAATTCAATCTTTTGAACCTCAAAAATACTTTGATTGGATTTGCTAATGTTTTTATTCCATATTTGTTTGCAATTATTTACTTTCTATATTGTACCCCTGCATTACCACACGGGAAAATTGCGAAACGTTTCTTTCTATCTTCCGATGGTATAAACCTATGCCGTAAGTACTCTTCTTGGTTTTTGTACCCTATAATATGTAAGGGCTGAATTGAGCAGGAATATTTTATTTTATATTAGAGAGTGTCCACGTATTCATTTGGACGGCAATCCAGTATACAAAAGATCAAAGTTTAGCTATAATTTCCTGCTACACCTTGTCTTTGGGCATTATCATGAATTTGAAAGCTCCCTACAGCTAAGCAAATTAACCTGAGGTTCAAGCTCAATGAACCCGACACAGTATCTAGAGCTGAAACTTAAATAAAGCTCATTCAGATATGTATAAGTTAGAGGGGTTACTTGAATTTAGCTTTGTTCAAGAACTATAAGTAATTTAATTAGTTCAGTAATTCGCTTAACTATAAGTACAAGTCCTTTATAGATTTCATTGTTTAAATTACCCGTTCTAATGAGTTTTTGTCGTAATTTTAGTTTCGTAAAATGTTAAGTTGATGATGATGATAAGGTGTGACGCCCGCTGAACCACTGGCAGGTGATCGGTGCTCTATTGTGACTATTTCTCCAAATTCCCAGTGTTTGGGCACTGGTTATTTTTGATTCAACAGATGTCCCTCTCCAAATCTTCTTGTTCGCTTAATGCATTCTAGGATGTCGCTAAACTTTAATTTTGACAAGCCATCTACTTTAAAGCTATCCATCGCTAGTGTTCGCCATCTTATGTTTGAAAACATTACGCTTTCACCCAAGAAGTGCTGGCTACTTTCCTCCAATCCACAGTAAGGGCATGATGGGTCCCGTGAGAGCCTTAATAATTATAGGTGTATATTTAGTATGATGCATGCAGCTTAGCAAAGCTTATTGCAGCAGGGATCCATGGTGACTTATATCACTGGTTTGTATCCTATATCGACAATAGGACTCAAGCTGTTTTGCTTAAAAACTATGTGTCAAGGTCGATCCACGTCCCATCGGGTGTCCCCCATGGATCAATCATGGGCCCATTATTGTTTGTTCCGTTATTTTTTTTTATTTGACGGAGATATTTTTTCTACTGCCGGTTCATCAGAACCACCGGAGGAAATCAACTACCTGTTCTCCTCTCTCTCTCTCCCGTCTTCCCTCGATGCTAAAACACGGCGGCCCCTAGAAAATGACCCGCCTTGAGCCTGCAGGAAAGATCCAGTTTGCTATGCGAACTGGGCCCCCCCGGTAACCCTTCTGGAGTATTTTAATTGAATGTTTTGCCTTCATCTTTACCCCACCTCGCCTAGACAATATCCGACCAGTCAAAGGAAGAAACGTTTGATTGTTTCCTCCTGTTGCCGGTCCGGTACCGTGGGCACTGCGCACGTACCACGTACAGGGCGTGATTCTTTTTAGGGTAAACGTTCCCATACATAACTTACTTATAATCGCCAATCGTTGTACCTCTGAAGAAGGTCAGATGGGCTGCTCTCTCGTCCACGACTGCTGTAGTGCCTTTATTCACAGTTAAACTCCTTCTATTTAAAAGAGGCCATTACCCTATCAGCGACCCGCGAACGCGATCACTGCAGTTAGGCAATAGCCAACATGTCCCTGATAAACCAAAAAGACGTGCCGACAGATGTTATGTTTGTATGTTTTGTTATTTGTTTATTGTTCGTGTGCTTTATAATTTTTTGCCGAATATTAAATAAAGGTGACCTTATAGTGCACCTAGTTAATCGTAGCTAGATATTTGTCAGCCACAGTTATAAAGTTACTTTTATGCTTTTAGGCTAGATATAGCTAAGTAATGAATAGTCTAAAAGCCTCCTTGTTATTATGACTATAACGAAGAGTATTCCTGCGAGCCACTTATCATTTGTAATGAGTGTTTTGAAGCACAGCAGTATTTAAGTGCCCATCAAACTTAACCATTATTTGTCTGCGCCATTTTCATAATCCGTCAACTCTGTGAGAAGCCCATAAAGCGTATGCCCACGCCAACGACCTTGGGCAATCAGCCTCCCCTCCGGGAAGTTACAGGGGCTGCCCCCGCATGCCTCTCCGCAGACGCCCCGCGCCCCTCTACAAAAATTGCGAGCGTCAAAATGTTCACCCCTCGCAAAGCGCATCTTTTCACGAGTTTGTCATAAATTATGTAGCATTGTTTTATACGTAAACCTATAACTTCAACTTTTCAATCTTATTTGGCTGTAAAGTAACCATTCTGTATCTATTATCTTACGGCGATATTTTGGTAGTTTTGAAAACGCGAACTAGTGGTGATTGACTTAAACTCGATAAAACTCGAAATGATCTGCTAGACCTAACTAACTATCTTTTCTAAACCTCTCGTATATACGCAAGGAGGTATGGGAAGTCACCTTCCCTTATTGAAGGCTTGAAGTGTCCCTTGAACGTGAAGGCTATAAGTATGGTATGTAAGAAAAAAATATGAATAAAAAAAAGTATATGATTATTTCTTAAGACACAAAACCCAAAGGTCTTAATCACATGGCAGATTTTTAAGCGTTGGAAAATAACACAAGTCAAATTATTTTTTTGGTGTAATGATTCTTACACTAAATTTAATCAAGGCATCTTGGTTTTTCACAACATGACGACTTCGGACGATTTCATTTTGTTTTAATAACTCGACAAATAAGTTTTTAACGTAAATAGATGGTAATGTTAATTCAATAGTGTCATCTGTCAGATTCAGTTTTTTTTTAATGAATATAAATATATGAATTATCTTATTCACCGTCAAAATTATTTAAGTCATTTTTTTTTAAATAAAACAAGATTACACCGTTTCGGAAGGTGGGCCTCGGAGTTAAGAAGAAACGACAAGAAATTCCCCCATACCTCCTTTTAAAAAAAGTGACTTCACAACGGTACTGGTTTCGGTCTAAAGAAATTCGCCGGCGAGTGATAGACTTCATCCATCGCCCCTCGTCGAATTTCTGTGCGCTGAGATGGTATGGACCATGCAGTTTTGTAGTCTAAGTATTCCTTAATACTATAATAGGACATTCTTATCAGCCTCATTTTTAACATAGTTTTTTAACCTCTTTTCAGGAAGGATTAATGATTCCTGTAGTATTTTATTGTAGAAGCGATTACAGTGCCCCATGAATGATGTGCCTACTTTACTTAGTCTAAATAATGGTACTGCTAACCTATTTCTATTTCTAGTGTTAATTGTATGGCTATCACCTACAGTTTTAAATAAGGTTACCTTTTCTCTACATGCCTGATATTCTCATATATATATTGAGAGGTAACCGTAAGTATATTAATTTCTTTGAATTTTTCTCTTAATGTTTCTCTAGCATCTAATTGATATATAATATATGTCTTTCATTGCATCGATCCAAAAACTATCATCTAAGGATAGTTCCAGTCCATATAGGTCGATCTGGTCCTATCCAAATGGCAAACAACATTTAGATTGTTAGAGACTTGCAGTTGACCCTGTTTCTGAAAATACCAGTCATGTGTTTGGTTTATGAACATGTCTCCCTGCTTGATTATTTTGTAGAATGGTATTTTTTATTTTCTTCAGATTTTTTTTTTAAATGTTGTTATTGGGCACTTAATTTTCACGATTGTGTCATCTGCAATCAAGCCATCTGGTGTGGTACTAAGATATTAAATTTATTCATCAATAATAAGGCAACAGGGTGATATTTGAATATTTTATTCTCTTGCTAACTGATCCAGAGCTATTTTTTCACTGTCTTTGCCATGCCTTCCTTATTGATCTTACTTAAGATATAGCATCTTTATAGTATATTTCTTACAATTACAGCTAATATTATTTTGTCTTTTCACCAATCTTCCAAAGTTTGAATGAAGCAGTTAAAAAGCTTCGCCTAACCTCTAAACATTCACAGCAAGAACTTTGTAGAACATTTTCTCGCTCAATTTTTTGGCTTTCTTCTTTGCTCTTTATTTCATTTTATAAAAATGTTTTTTTTTCCTTTTCAAATGTTTCTTCGGGCCTGTCCGGCTTTTCACAGTTTTCACAACCAACATCCTGTTATTGTTCCTCTCAAATCTCAAGGACTGCGCCCTGCGATAGGTTTGTACGCAATTGACAGCACTTTGTAAGTGTTGAAAGAACCTACAGCAGAATGACATCTAGCTTGGTAAGAACCTCTCTTACTGAAGTTAACTCTTTTACCACCAACTAGCTTTGCCACAATGCTGTTATAGTATTCAAAAGAGTTACTGTCGATATCATGTATCAAGCTGGGGGCATGTTCTGCCACATTTGAAATTTTCATACAAATTCTTGACCACAACGGGCTGGCGTAAAAATATTTTTGAATATCTAAAGCATAGAGCCATATAGAGCCATAAAAATGGTGTACATCTTGTGGGGTCATCAAATGCGTGAATATGAGCCAACAACAAATCGTTATATAATGATTCTATATTTCACCGTGTTTCTGATTCTGATTTTGCTTTATGCCCTCGAATAATTTTTCGGATAGTTTTTCTCAGGATCAATATTATTTTATCTACACACCCTCTTTATGATAAACCCTCTTTACTGGGTCCAAAAACTGCACGTTACTACTCGTATAATGTTATACTACTTGGTAAAAACTCATTTCTTATCTGAATATTGATACAGATTATGACCATAATAGATAAATTTTCGAAAAATTATGACATTCAAATTTCGAACGCCGACGCCCGCTTGCGTGCCGCCTCTAGTTTGTCTGTGAAGTTGGTACTACTGAACAAGCTAAACAAGTGCACAGAAATTATCAATGCCACAATGCCGGTCGAACATGCGGTTCCTGAACACCTCAAAGAGAGAGCTAATGATATGTGTGTAGATAAACTAGACCATGTAGATAAATTAGGCATTAAAACTCACCTCGAGTTTTAATGCCCTCCATTATGTATCGGTCACATAAACTACTGTTTGTTGTCAAAACTTTTCGGAACGTTTTTTTAACATTTATGTTGCCGGTTGTTGTTTTTTTCTCTCTCCTTGAGCTCAAATTGAACAAAATTTTATTTTCACGCCTAAGAATAGTATTTCTCCTGTTTTTTTATATACCAATAATGGTAGCAGCGCCAAATAAGGCTAAGAGATTACTTTTATAAGTTCGCTTGGACAGCCATCAACTATTACATCTATGTATCAAACATGTTTGTAATGTTTATGTACGTATTTACAACTAAGGTAAGGCTATCAAGTATCGATATGTATCAAGTGTCCACGCGCAAACACATCTATATGTCATTAATATTAACATAGTCTTCGTCTTTTCAATAATATAAATACAATTCATCACTGCCATGGTTCGTTGCCCTCAGTGACAGATAAAAAACGTCGAAAGCTACGTTCCAAAAAGGGTGCGATCCAAAAATGATACAATGAGACAGAAAAGTCCAAGTAAAGAAAATCTGGAAAGAAATTCGGGAGCTAAAAGTATTGAAGTCATTCCCATCCTCCCCGCTAGTTCTACCCCAGTAAATAAGTACCATCTACTCTCTCGCTGGAACCACCACCGGGACAAACGTATGACTTGGCCCAAAAGTTTTGGCTGGGGAGTATGGTAACATAGATGGATGCAAACTCTGCTGTGGTGGGACTCGAAGGTGATCTTGAGGGTATAAGAAGTTGGGCTTCATCCTTCGGATACCTGGTCAACCCGAGTAAGTCCCAGGCCATGATTATAGGTACCAAATACAAGTACAAAAATACAAATACAAAATGTTTATTTGTTCATCATTGTTTATAACTCAGTTTTATATTATTTACAGTGTTTCAAATGATGGTACCCAATGGAACTACTGGGTACCATCCCAGTTGTATTGGGTGTATAAATATTAACCTTATTGTATAAAATCTTAAATATAAATTTATTCTAAATATATTTAGAGTAGTGTACATATAGTCAGATTATTTTACCTATGAAATCAGCGTTTTCTATGGAGAAATTGAGGGAAACTCAATTTTCAGTACTAACATTTTTGCATTTTTTTAAGGAATGACAAATACTAATTCCATAAAATTTTGTGTGTATGAAGAGACAACATTTGGCAAACAAATTTGATAATTTTTTGGAAAAGTGTCAGTCAGCTGTAAAAAAATATTATGAATCTTATCATTTAAATGGATGACATATAGGACGAATTTATTTTGAAGACTCATTTTTAATTATCGCACTGAAAAATGAAAGAAAGTTTAATATGTAGATGTGAAACTTTAAAATTAACTTTTAAACAATTAAAAAACAATGGAAAAAGCTATTAAATTACACGAATTATGAACTCCTGAATCTGTAAGATGTCGCTAATTTCATAGATAACCCAATATATTGTACACACAGGTCTACCCCTGCTCAGAAATTTACCTTTCCCGTCTTAACCTGGTTTGCTGGAAGTGATCTCTTATTAGAGATAAGCTCGCCTTTCTACACTATTTTAATGTAAATTTTGTTTTTCATATGATTGTTTGCAATAAAGAAGTTATGAATATTACCAAGCAGGGTTTTTGAAAACCTAACAAATGGAGTTTTTATAGGCCCTATATTTTTTCCTTTGGAGCATGATCAATTTAGTAAATATGGATAGAAGACACATTATTTGTGGTAATATTTAACTTAAATGGTAACATTAATGAGATAACTGTAAGTAAATATACATATTTAACCTCTGCGAATCCGGGCCGCCCCAGCGCGAAACAGCTAGGATCCGCGGCATATTTTGAGCCCACCCGCGCGCGGCACTTGACTGACGTATCAAGTGATTTTGTTGGAATGGTAACTCTTAGAACTATACGAATTGTAGATCTGAGTAGCTAATGAAACCCTATTTTAGTTTTTGCGAAAAAAATGTCACTGTGACCTTAGTTTATTTTTGTACCGACATGAGAATCCCGACTTCTATGAAAATGTTCCCTCTCGACACAAATCTAGCCGACATGAGAAAAATATCAACAAATATACATGTTGTTTGATACTTACGTAATCTACACAAGATAACCTTTTCAAAACAATAAAAACATTAGTGTGTTCTTATAGAAACAATTCAATACTTCAATATTCAATTATTCAACAATTCAATTAATTCCCACGCGAGAAAAAGTGATTTTGTTTTTTCCAATCAGAATAATTTTTTTTAATGAAAGACCACAGAAAAATATTTTCATGGTAGAGTTTGACTAATGCCGCATTTACACTTGCCAAGCATGCCAACATTATGCACTAAAATTGTACCAAAATACCGGTTTGTAAACACAGCGTCACCCGCGCATCTTTAGATTCGCGTAGTAACCAACGGTATTTTGACTTTGCAGCTATTGATGCGTTCGGATACTAATAGGAAAAATATTACGAATCTTATCATTTAAATGGATGACATTTAGGACAAATTTATTTTGAAGACACATTTTTAATTATCGCACTGAAAAATAAATGAAAATTTAATATGTAGATGTGAAACTATAAAATTATCTTTTAAACAATTAAAAAACAATGGAAAACGCTATTAAATTACACGAATTATGAACTCCTGAATCTGTAAGAAAATTTCGCTAATTTCATAGGTAACCCAATATATTGTACACACAGGTCTACCCCTGCTCAGCAATTTACCTTTCCCGTCTTATCCTGCTTTGCTGGAAGAGATCTCTTATTAGATATAAGCTCGCCTTTCTACACTTTTTTAATGTAACTCTTGTTTTTCATATAATTGTTTGCAATAAAGAAATTATGAATATTACCAAGCAGGGTTTTGAAAACCTAACAAATGGAGTTGTTATAGGCCCTATATTTTTTCCTTTGGAGCATGATCAATTTAGTAAATATGGATAGAAGACCCATTATTTGTGGTAATATTTAACTTAACTGGTAACGTTAATGAGATAACTGTAAGTAAATATACATATTTAAGAACAAAGATTTTTAAATTCGTTTTATCTCACTGGTCTACTCTTTTGGGCACCATATTACCAATAATTTGTTTAAAACTTTCTTCTTTGAATTAACATACAAAATATGAGACACTTTCCCCTATTACCTATCAACATATTTTTTCCAGGTTGGCAATGACATGATAGCCGAGGCTGGGGATCTTTGGACTCCCCAAGATGGGCTTAGAAGCCATCGGGACAATCCGGACCTTTTGAAAGGCCGAACCTTCCCACGGGCGCTCGTTGATCGAGAGAAAAGCGAATATAACGAAATTATTTTATAAAAAAATCAGATACATAGGGTTAACAGTTGACTCAAAACTTCTATTTACGCCACACTATGATAACATTATCTCTAAGGCGGTCAAAATGTTAGGTTATGTACATCGTGCATCTAAGCCGCTGTGTCGTCTCTTGTGGTAAAAATGCTTTATTCCGCATATGTGCTCATTGTGCTTAAGTATGCGTCACTGGTCTGATCGCCTAGCTATACAAGATACTCTGAAATAATAGAACCGGTACAGAGAAGATTCCTAAAGCGGTTAGATAATGGTCTGGTTCTATTCCCTCTTCTTACCAAGAGAGCTTAGACAAACATAACATCATGTCGTTGGCAGGTAGACGAGTTGTAGCCGTTATGAAACTGCTCCACGACGTTATTAACTACCGCATCGACAATAGCACATTGGTTAGCAAGGTGTTGCTGCGCGCCACTCTCCTTTGAATTAGCATTTTACCGACTTGGATATGTTCCTGTAATGCAACGATGTCAAATATTTCCAAATAACCGAAAACTAATTTTATTCTTTGTTTTTTGCTTGTTGTTGTACAGCGAAAGCTAGCAACACTATATATAAATACTCGATGTGCAATGTATTTTTTTAGATATAGTACAGTCTGCAACAGAGACATCTGACCCCCCAACTTTTAAAACGTAATTCCATTCAAACTGCTGAGAAGCGCCACCTACCACGATTCTTGGCACCTAAACTTGTTTCTGGAAAGTGTGCAGCCGCAGATTTTGTATTTCTATTTCAAATTGAAGGAAACCGGCTACATCAATAATAACCAGGAAGAAACAAAAACAATTGCTTTACAGAGCGGGGTTCGAACCATGGCCCTTCGATTTATGAAGCAAGCGCTCGTCCCATTGCACTAACCAACGATCTGTATATCATGGCGAAAATTAATATCATATGTTCTACTTCTATGACGCAGCGCTCTAACTTCATCGTCAACCGCACGCAATGCATTTACAAATAAATTGAAGGTAGGATATCAGAATTATAACCACAGAACAAGAATACGTTCAGTTCGTGTCACAATATCACATAAGTTACTGCGGATCTTGTGATTTTGAAAGTTTGGACTAGTCATCATGTCTCATTTTTTAACTGATTTTGTTAAAGCCAAAATAATAGTGTATTGGGAAGACAACCACAGTATTAAAAGTATATCTAGAGAATTAGGTATCGCGGTAAGTAAAAAATAATTATATATTATACTAATTTGTAACAATTTTTTGTTTCGTGTAACATAGGTTTAGTGTTAAAATTACTAATATAAGATGCCTATATTCTCTTACAGAGAAACACGGTTCGTCTTTGGATTCGGAGATACCAAGATAGTGGTGACGTAAAGCGTAACCGCCCCGGCCCGCAAGCAATGACCTACACAGATGCATCAAACCGACATCGTGAAATCGTTAATCTCCACACAGAAGACCCATTTAAGACAACACGATCAACTGCCATAGATTATAATATTTCACTGCAAACAGTAAGGAGACATTTACATGCAGGGGGTATCCATAACTACAAGCCGGCCAAAAAAATTAAATTAACCGAAGCCCATCGCCAAGCAAGAATGAGATTCGCATCTGAATATCTAAACTTTGATTGGGAGAACGAAATCGTAATTTTTACCGACGAAAAAAGTTTTAAGTCCGATGATGATGGCAGAAAAATATTATGGAGAAGAGCTGGCGAGCGTTATAACCATCAAAATATTTTGCCTTTGAGAACAAGTGGCAGAATAACTTTAGGTAAGAATATTTATAAACATATATGTTATATGTTGTGTTTATAAACAACATTAACATCATACAGACAGGCACATACATTGCTTTTACTTCTGGCCCCACACTTAACCTTTCACGTCCCGTCGTCGTCGCGATATCCGGTCGGCCGAAATTTTCATAGGATTGGAACTCTATAAGTCTATGGCGTTAAGTTGAAAATCGCGATGTATTTTTGCTTATATTTTTATAGGACGTATCTTGAGAGGTTAAATAGCCTGTGTCATAGAACCAAACACGGCAACATCAGAAACATGCAACTTCTAACACCTTTTGTCTTCGTGCCCAGCCGGGATTCGAAATATTATTATTTTAAATTGTATTACGCAGTGTGGATTATTTGTTATTTAACCAAATTATTGTTTTGCAGGCTATTGGGGTGGATGTCCTCCATGGGCCCAGGGGAGTTGATCGAATTCGGCGGCCGAATGAACAAAGATAAATACTTGGAAATTTTACAAGATGTGATGATTCCAACAGTGCGCAACGTGTATCCAGAGGGGCAAATATACTTTAAACAAGATAATTGTTCCGTGCACCGTTCGTGTTTGGTTAGAGAGTGGTTTGCCGCTCGTAATGATATAACTGTCATTGAGTGGCCATCTAAAAGCCCAGATTTGAACTTAATTGAAAACTTGTGGGGTCAAATGGTTCTTAACTGGGATACGAGTGATGTTAGAACAAAAAGTTATTTAGACCAAGAGGTGATGAGATCTTGGGACCTTTTCCGCCTTAGTAATATGTGTTCCAACATGGTTACAGGAATGAAGTCCAGGCTTGAACAAGTGCTTCAAAATGAGGGGCACCCTCTCCGATATTAAAAATAATTTGCTGCCACTACTTATATCGAAGCAATGTTTCAATAAATTGCTATCCAGGTATAGCACTATTCGACCCTATATGCTATTTAAATATCATGCTATGATAAAGAAAGTTGAGAGATGTAAATTGTTACTTAGACTTAGTAGCATGTTGATTCTCCCTACGGAAGATTTATCATAGTTTGAGTTTATATCTTTATTTCGTTTCTTTGTTGAAAAAGTCTTAAATATTGATATCGAAGCAAAGTTTCTATAAATTGCTATCCAGGTAGCACTATTTGACCCTACATGTTATTTAAATATCATGCTATGATTATGAAAGTTGAGAGATGTAAATTGTTACAAATATACTTACATAGTAGCATGATAATTCCCTCTACGGAAGATTAATCATAGTTTGAGTTTAAATGTTTGTCTAAGATACACATTTCTTTGTTGAAAAATTGAAATTAAATAAATAACTTTCAAAATTATTTTTATTTTATTTATAATAACAATAAGTTATAAAATAAGCTAGGTAAGTTATCTAACAATATAACAACCAATCGTTTCTATGAATCACCATATTATATTCCAAAATTATTACACCAACATTACCAATATTTTGCTTAGCAAAAACTGAGCCTTTGTGGATTCGAACATGCTACCTCTAACTTATCTTGACATGTAGCTATTTGCGCCACGTAACACTCATGATTTGTGACGAAATAAGCGTATCCTACGCTTCGACCCTGTGGTGCCTGACCTGGTGGTTTATCGAATATCGAATAGATGGCATTGATGGTAACGAAGGTCATGAAGGATTTAACCACGAGAGAGGGCGCTTTTGTAGCACTTTTATGGGGGGTCATATGTCTCTGTTGCAGACTGTACATTACTATCGCGGTGTGTAATGACTGCGTTGCTGGTCGCACTGTTGGTGGCCGAAAGCGCAGCTCAAGGCCTACACAGCGCGATCAGCATTGCAGCCTTTGTTGGACAAGCTGGAATAAAATCCGAGACCGAAGGTAGCAATAAAACGGCAATAAAACCAGCTTATTAAACCTAGTAATCATTTATTTAATAAAAATGATAATTTGTATATGTACCGTTACTAAAATTTAAGACTGCCTTTCCAGGGTTTATATTACTGATACTAGTTTGTGTTAATGCTGGTGCGGCATTTGCTATTTGTATTTGTTATTAATTTTTCACAATTGTTTTGGCACACAGCAACATATTGGACAGAAAATTGAAAGTGGCAAGAAGATCTCCCGCTGCACTACCTTTTTTACCATTTTTGAAACAAAGCTTGACAATCATGGATTTTTACAGGAAATTGACAGTCACTCAAACACGACAGCAATGGATTTTCACAGGAAATTGCCGGCACCTTTTCTGGCTCCTCCAAGTATCGCGCCAATGTCGACTTTGCTCAAAGAAGGTTGTCAAAATAATGAGCACATTACTTGCTTTGTTTGAGTAAATACATAAAATGATCGCTTTCATCACTCCTTAAAAGAGTCTAGATCTAAGCATACTGTTTAGTGATTAAAACCGATCGTTCTAGTCAGCTTTGGAATAAAAAAATATCTATTAGTTAATACATAGGTATATAATATTATTTTATTAAGTAAGTTGGTGTAATATTATTTATAATAAGTATTAATATATATGGATACCAATCTATTCGATCTTATTAATCAAAGTTTTTTCTCTTGTGTTTCAAACGACGATGAAGATTACTTTTTTAGTGCGGATAGCGGCGTCTCCTCTTTGGAGAAATTATCCGTCTAGACTAGGAATATGTCTTCATAGGTGTAGAGGAAAATTTTAACATCGTGCATATCAATGCTCAAAGTATACATACCAGCTATCCAAACCTGCTCGAGGTTTTTTGTGACTAATGTGTCGACGGAATTCTTGTCTCTGAGTCGTTCCTAAAACCTTCACTGTCATCTTCTTTGTACTCCCTTCCCGGACACAGGATTTATAGGAATGACATAGTCGGGAAGGCCGATGGGGGCGTCGCGATCTATCTGCGTGCGGAAATTCCGTGAAAGGTGATCAGCGCATCCCCTAGCCAGTACTCCGAGTCTGCTGAACATCTTTTTCTCGAAATTACTCTTCACCATAGCAAGGTCTTCTTTTTTGTTCTGTATAGGTAACAGGCATGCACGGAAACACGATGATCCGTATGGTACGACGTCAGATAAAATCCAAAACTCCCGCTGCAGTGTGGCCAACAGGACGTTGCAGCCAGCGTGGGCATTCTTGATACGCCGATCAATCACCAGCAACTCAAGTAGGTGACGAGCCGAATACGGCAGGTTCGTATTGCGCAATCGTCCTCCTACCCGAAACAACCTGGCCGAATCAATGAATGGTTTGAGACGCGCAACAGCTCCCTTCAATTTCGAACGTCCATTCAGGACCAAATTTAGCAGAGACCCGCGTTCGCTGTACGAGAGGAGTATTGCAGTTCCATTCGAATCTCCTAATCTGGTCGAATACATTGACCAACTTGTCAAGAGAGCTTACCGGTGCGAAAGAAAACCAGCACCAGTTTCCACATCCTTCTTGGGGCTTTGGGACCAGTTCGATTCCCTCTTGGCAAGCCAAGGTGGAAACCACCACAAATGATGCTCAACCAGTTCAGGAGCCCGATATCCCCTGGATGCACATACAGATGGGTTCAACACTCCTGGAACATGTCTCCAGGTCAGTGGTCACAAAAGACCGAATCTGAGAAACACGGTTCGCAACAAAAAGTTCTAAGGTATGGATCGAAGCCTTCAGCTATCACAAAACAATCTGGCTGTCAGTCCATGCGTACAACGCATTGTCCAAGTTCAATGACCCTTGTAACAGTGTTACAAGGGTCATTGAACTTGGTGTGATTCAAGAGTTTGGTCATAAGGGTAGCCCCGGACTATTCCAGTTTCGGAATCGTCAGCCTTGTCCGCATAGGTGCCATCTTTCTCTTACCGAGGACCAAACGCACGTCGACCTCCCCGGCGAGGTGTGGTTGGTAAGTACTACCTACTACAACCGAATTGAGAACGTCCCGTTGTAAAGTCAGCTAAAAAGCAGAAGTAATTTCCAAGACTGCATTCCCATGATGGACGAACCTTTACCTTTTTAATGCATAATAGCTCACTACAAGTGTGTATGGAACCATTGGTGCGCGAGTCCCACTCGAACTTGACCGTTTATTTCTGTTTGTTTAGGTGTCGTTTACCCACATCTATCACATACATCATGCGCCACAGGAAAAAAAAGAAGGTTCGATATATCGCTATCTGTGGGATTTTGAATAAACCTGCTTTGACAGTCTCCTATTACAAACAATCTACATAGAAATGTCAATATAATAAACAAAGAATTTAGATGAATGAATGAGCTTACATTACATGTATTGTTTTTTTTCATTTACACCTTCGTTCATACGCGTGTAAAATGTGATGATTTTTCTGTAATTTTTGTTGATTTCCTGTCAGCTGTCATCTGCTACTGTCACTTTGACGCAAAGACGTGGTCCGTTTTATCCTCTTTTCATTCGGATACAGACGGAAAGAAAATAAAACGAAACGCAACCATTTCGTTTTGTTTTCTATTTTGTTCGTACATTTTTTTTTTCAGCAACATTGTGACATAAACGGTGGTATTTTTTGATTGCCTTGACCTATATTTTTGTTTTTTTTTTTTTCACTTTTTCAAGAGACCACAATGAGACACCTGAGCAACTGATAATAGTTTCAACTTGATACCTCCACGCATTTCTGAGAAAAAGGGCAGAATTTCTCAGTTTTAGGATTATTCTCTATACCTGTGCTGTAATACCTTGCCTTTTGCCAAATTGCATGATTCTAGGTCAATCGGAAGTATCCTTTAGGTTTTGATTCCGTTGCGAATATCAAGCAAATTTTTTGATTGATTGAAGATTATTTTTTTTATAGCTTCAATGGCTCATAGACGTGAGGAATTGATATCAATTTCAATTTTATACGAGTACCTGCATGCGTTCCTGAGAAAAAGGGTTGTGACAGACGGACAGACGGACAACAAAGTGAGCCTATAAGGGTTCCATTCTTTCCTTTTAAGGTTCGGAACCAAAATGGCTGATGTAATTTTTCCTATCTGTTTCTCACTGTTTTCACCACAACACGTATACTAGGAAATTTTAATAGTTAAGTTGTATGACATGTTTGTTGTAATACGTGTTGTGGTTAATTATCACGAAAAAGGTTACAATTATGCTTTGGTCCGGTTTGCCGACCCGACCTCACAGATAAATCGGACGCCGGATTGATAGTAGATAGATATTACTTTTGGGTAAAGGCATCACTGCTCGATTTTCCTACAAGACATCCACTGGCCTGGCCATTGTATGGAATTTTGCCAGGAGTTGTTTATGAGCAGCATACGACTCCATAAAGACACCGTGGCTTTTTCAACGCTGTCGTAGTGACAGTTCTTTGACATGCACTTGTAAACTGTAGAATCATGCCTCATCTGTATAAGCAGCCTTTGGACCCCACGTTCTTACGAGCGAGATTAGAATAGTGTTGTTGTTTAATATTTATGCTTCGGAACGCACCGGTTTTTCGTTGCGCGGATCGACCGCGAGTGATCGGGACATCACTAGCAGCTGTCACTTGTATAGAAACGAGATGACGAGTTAGAGGTTACTTTTTGACATGGGAAAATGTCTAACGCCAGCATCGGAAAGCTTGGCGGAATGTTAATTATAATAATATCGTAACAATCGTCGGGAAATAAGTAGAGTTCACGCCATCGGAGTGAGTGCTTCGTACTGTGAAAGGTTGAAGTGGTTCGGTCCCCAATTCGTCGCGTTCGGATAGCGGTGTGTGGATACACATGTGGTCGGATACGTGGCATCACGACATCACCGGCGGCGGACTACGACAGCAGTAAGATTCGACTCCCATCAACCCCCACCCTTGTGTTCCTCATCCCGTGCTCCTGCCGCGAATTGAGCTTTCGAATTCCGGTCCACGGCGTCAAGGTCAGTACTACTTGTGACATTCCATGGTAAAACAACCCTACCAAGATTCCACCCCGTTCGGTTGAGGCGTCGATTTAATCATTTTGGTAGCAGGGCGCGGTTTCCTAGTGGGAAATCGATTCACGGACGGTTGTAGGGTAGTTTTTTTGCCACATTGTAGCTGGGAAAGGGTGGATACCTCGGATTGGTCGGCAATCATTTTGTGAGTGAGTCTTGTGGTCGGTATACCACAATTTAGTTTCATTTTCGGTTAGTGAACGTATAATTGACGATTTAGTTAATGATTATTATAAATTTGTAGTCGGAAACTACTGTTTAAAAAGGATTTTATAAAGGATTGAACGGTCATTCCGCGAAGTAACTATATCGTATGACTTGTGGTAGAACGTCGGGTTCTATAGTACTGCAGTGTTATTTCGGTTTACAGAGCAGGGTCAGGCTATTTAAGGGGTATTAAGCTGATTTTGCTGACCTCAGTAGAAGTGTGGGTCATATCGGAGGGGCCACTTCTAGAAGGTTCACGGCTACCTACATTATATTAAAAATAGCTTTTTTTATAATACATTTTTGTGTGTTATTTGTATTGTGCTTTATGGTGGCATTCTCTAATTGATTTAGAGTGTATAGTTATAAGGTGTATGTCCACAGGGCGACCATATTAAATATTTTTTAGGACTTAATTGTTTTAGTGGTTGCCTTAGTTTTGACAACTTAGTTTTAATTTCTGTGCCCAGCGCTGACGGGCAAGTGCTGGTCTCTGGTTATACTTAGTTCGGTAGTGAAGTATAAGACCAGAATCTATTAAATCGGTCAACATGGCGCCTTCGCCCTTGACGGTACTGCGGCATGGTGTCCGGGAGGAAATGAGATGGCTCGCCCATACTCATAAGTATGTGGAGCGACCAGATATGGATGATGTCCTGCTCAAGCGTGTGGAGGACGCAACGACACGCGTCGGGAAGGTGTGTCGGCTGGCTGCGGAGGCTGAAGCTCTCGGGCTTACTGATGAAGCCTCGGTGGCTGCAGTGAAACAGCTCTGCGCGGATGCTGACCAAGCGATGGAATGCTTGGGGGACATCGAGCGTCGCGCGGAGAAAATTAAGCGGTCGCGAAGGAATGACCGTGGGGAGGGTAACGGAGACCCACCCCCGAAGGGTGTTGTTGGACGGCTGCCACACCTGGAGATTCCGGCCTTCAGTGGGGCAATTGATGAGTGGCCGGCCTTCATTAATTTATTTGATAGTTTGGTCCACGGTCGGGATGACCTGGACAACGCCTACAAGTTGGCCTAACTATTGATGGCTCTGCGGGGTGAACCGAAGGAGTTGGTCGGTCACCTAACGGTCACGGCGGGCAATTATGAGATAGCCAGGTCCATATTGTTTGACCGCTACCAACACAAACGGCGGTTGGTTGATGCGCAGCTGGGGAAGCTGTTTAGCATCCCTAAAGTAACCCGGGATGTTGACATCCGATTACAGGTGCTCAACCCTGTGCTGGTGGCCACTAAGGCCCTTCAGAACCTTGGTCTTCCGGTAGACCAATGGTCATACATTGTTTTGTATATGGTTTTGTCACGGTTGCCTGCAGCTGTTCAAAGTCGGTTTGAACAGCTGCATGGGGGCAGTAGCACGGAACTGCCCACGCTCGTCTAATTGACGGATTTTTTGGAGGGTGAATGCAGGCGATGTAACACACTGGACACGGAGGCCATTGTGCAGCGCCAACCCGCGCGGATGCGGGAGGGGCCGCGCCCCCCGCCCCCACGGGGGGGTGGGCGGTCGAAACAATTTGGCGTTTTGAATGCCGCGCCGTCGGGTGACGGCTGTGTGCACTGCGACAGTGCCGGTCATGAAGTGACCAGTTGCGCCAACTTTAAGGCGATCGGGGTAGCTGCCCGCAGGAAGATAATCTTCCGCCACCGATTGTGTTTCGGTTGTTTGGGGCCGCACACGCTGAGCGAGTGCTCGCGCGCGTTCTCCTGTGAGTGCTGTGGTGGCAAGCACCACATAGTGTTGTGACTGAATCGGTCAGGCCCTTCGGACGGTCACCAGGGCCGGTCTCAGGTTGGTCGGCCACAGGGCCCAACCAGGGCCGGACCCAGTCCCCCTCCGGGCAACGGGAGTCACCAACGGGGTGACTGGGGTACCCGCGGACGGGAACCCCCCGATGGGAAAAGGGCAGCGCGGGGGGTAACATGCGGGATAGCCGGGGTTCGGTCGCCGCTGTCCACGGTCAGCGAGGACTTCGGGCCGCTGGCTCACCGCGTGTTACGGGCGGGTGTCAGATGGCACCTATGAGTAGCGCGAAGGCTGTGAGCCCACCACCTTTTGCGCCACCCTGCCCGTCGCTCTGGGAGGCGAACAGTCGGATGTCGCCCCCATTCCTAGAGCGCCCCAGGTTGGATCCGCTCTCCCCCATTCATCCAAGGTGCGCACCGGGCACACCGTACACCTTCCGGTATGATCGGATACAGGGACAGCGAGGGGCCTATTATACGGGTTGGGACCCCTTGATGCAGATACGGTCTGATATGCCGGTTGCATATCAGCAGCCGAGTTACTCCAAGGCCGACGGAGGTCTCAGCGGGTTCGGATCCCGCGGAGGTTCCCGCTAGGGACACGCCGCCCACTTACAGGGTGCCGCCACTCCACAGACGGTCATGCTCCCCACCGCCTCTGTGATAGCGTGGAGTTCGGACGGAAAATCTTGTGTGGCACGAGCACTATTGGACTCGGGGGCCCAGGGGTGCTTAGTCTCGTGCAACCTTGTAAGACGGTTGGGCATTTCGGTAAGGGAGAATCCACATTCCATTCGGGGAATTGGGAACACGGAAGTCGGTTCCGTTAAGGGAGTATGTCGGATTAAATGTCACGGGTGGATTCATCGGTGAATCTGACGGTCACGGCATTAGTCATGCCTAATGTGATGGGCTCACACCCTCACGTACGGTTGTCGCCCTCGGTGCGACAGATGGTCGCTGGGTTGTCACTGGCTGACCCGGAGTTTGATATTCCGGGCCCAGTAGACATTTTATTGGGTGTCGATGCCTTGGGATACCTATAAGTGCCAGGTGTCCACGTGTTGCAGGCGACTGGTCTGGTTTCGGTCAACACCAGACTGGGCCATGCGGTAATGAGTCCGGTCATGCCGGCTGCCCCACGCCTAGCGACTAGTAGTCCCTTATTCGGTTCTGTACTCTCGGAGGTGATACAGAAGTTTTGGGAGGTGGAGGAACCACCTACGGTCCGCCGGTTGGACCCGGTTGAAGAAGAGTGTGAACAGTTTTATCGGAACAATACTGGTCGCCTTCGGTCAGGTCGATTTCTCACACGTCTTCCATTCCGGAGTGATCGCCCACCGCTGGGCAGTTCACACCATGCAGCCGAGACGCGGCTTCTGTCGATGGAACGACGCATGAAGCGTGACGGGATTTTCCGGCAGAAGTACGTCAACTTCATGCGGGAATACGAGTCGCTCGGCCACATGTCGGTTTCGGGTATCGACTGGAAGCGTGAAGATCACTGCTTCCTGCCTCATCACGCGGTCTTGAGGACCCCGGAGGGCAAAATACGGGTAGTGTTCGATGGATCGGCATCAACATCTAACGGCATGAACCTGAACCAGTGTTTGCATTCAGGGTTCACGGTTCCGTCGACACAATGTTGTGTTTGTAGCTGACATCCGGATGATGTTTAGGCAGACGGTCATTCACCCTGACGATAGACGGTATCAGCTGATACTGTGGCGAGAGAGCCCAGATCAGCCCATCAAGGTGTACGAGCTGAACACCAACACGTACGGGCTACGGTCTAGTCCTTATTTGGCGATTCGCACTCTGCGGGAGTTAGCGGATCGAGAACGGTTAAATTTCCCTAGAGGAGCAGCGATCCTGGAGCAGGATCTTTACGTGGACGATATCTGTACCGGTGCAGATTCCGTAGAGGAGGCGCTCGCTCAACGGGACGAGCTTGTTGAGCTCTTACGGGGTGGAGGTTACGAGCTCCGGAAATGGATGTCGAACTCTCCAGAGTTACTGTCTGGTCTTCCGGATGACTACCAGCAAGATCCCCACATTTTTGAAGATTTGGAAAATCCGAATATGTTGTCGGTATTAGGCGTCCAGTACCAGCCGGTGTCAGACTTGTTTTCGTATCGGGTCGAGTTGGACTCCCCGAAGGTCTGGACGAAATGGAACGTCCTTTCAACGGTGGCTAGGAAATTTGATCCAAACGGGTGGATCACCCCGGTAACAGTGTTTTATGCAGCAATTGTGGTCTGCTGAGCTGAAATGGGACGACCCGATCGGCGGGTCATTGAGCTCAGAGTGGGAATCGTTCTTTTCGACCTTCCCTGGCATCAATCGGATTTCACTGCCACGGAGGTTGGTCCCCACCAAACGATACACCGCCACCCTGCATGGGTTTTGCGATGCCTCGGAGAAGGGCTACGGAGCTGCGGTATATCTGCGTACGGTCGACTCCTCGGGGGAGGTTGGTGTGCGGTTGGTCATGCCCAAGAGCAAGGTTGCGCCGTTGCGCACTCGCCTGACCATTCCCAAATTAGAGCTTTCAGGAGCGGCTCTCCTGACTCGTCTGCTCAACCACACGATGACGGTTCTTCGTGGGTCAATAGCGTTAGAAGATACGGTCTACGCTTGGACGGACAGCCAGATCGTGTTATGCTGGCTGAAGGCTTCAGTTCACAAGCTGGAGATTTTTGTGGCAAATCGGGTTTCGCAGATTTTGAATTCGGGGGTTCCCTTAATCTGGAGACATGTTCCAGGGGAAATGAACCCAGCAGACTGTGCGTCTCGTGGGTGTCACGCTCCGGAATTAGTTGGACATCCCTTGTGGTGGGGTCCAAAATGGTTGACTCAAGCCGAATCGGATTGGCCAATGAGTCCACGCTTTACCTCGGCGAACGGCGCCTTGACAGTCGGTGTCTGTACGACGCAACCAGAGCCGGAAGAGGAGTTCAGCCTGCTGGAACGGTACAGCTCGCTCGACAAGCTGGTCAATGTGACCGCCTGGATCTTCCGATTTGCGCGGAATTGTCGCAATTCTGAGGCGCAACGAGTGCGGACACAGGTCCTGACACCACGGGAACGGAACCATGCGTTGTTCGCATTGGTACGGAACGTGCAGACGGTGCACTTTAAGTCCGAACTGGAAATTCTGAGACGCGGACGCGTCCAACTGAAGGGAGCTGTGGCTCGGCTCAACCCGTTTATTGACCCTCAAGGATTGCTGAAGGTAGGAGGTCGGCTGCGGAATGCCAACCTGCCTTATGCGGCTCGCCACCCGTTGTTACTCCCTAGGAAGGGGAAGTTGGTCGAACTGTTGATACAGGATCGACACATTCGGAATGGGCATGTCGGATGCCACGCCTTGATGGCGTTTCTCCAGCGCGAGTTCTGGATTCTATCGGGAAGACGCTTAGTGCGTAGCGTCGTATTTCGGTGCCTGCCTTGTTATCGGGCCAAGGCGGCTACGATGCAGCCCCAGATGGGCGATTTGCCCTCGGATAGGGTTAACGAAATCCGGCCCTTTGCGGGTGTCGGAACGGATTTCGCGGGACCATTCATGGTCAAGTCTTCACAGCTACGGAACGCCAGATTAGTGAAGGCATACCTGTGCGTCTTCGTGTGCTTGGCCACGAAGGCAGTCCACTTGGAAGTGGTCAGTGACCTCACTACAGAGGCATTTATCGCATGTCTAGATCGGTTCGTCTCACGAAGGGACCTCCCGACATTAATCCGTTCGGACAACGGCACAAATTTTGTCGGAGCCAGGCGATATCTGCAGGAGGTCACTCAATTCCTGAACGGTAACCAGGACGCCATCGGTACGGCTTGCTCCCGATGAAGGATTGAATGGGTTTTCAGTCCGCCAGGATGTCCTCATTGGGGAGGAATTTTTGAGGCTGCGGTTAAATCGGCTAAGTCGCACCTGACGAGGATTATCGGTGAGACGCTTTGAAGAGCTTGCGATGCTGTTCTGTAAAATTGAAATGACACTGAACTCGCGTCCGTTGTGCCCGCTTAGTTCGGTTCCAAATGATTTGGAATCTTTGACGCCGGGTCATTTCCTGATAGGTCAGCCCCTTAACGCCCTGCCAGAATACCCATTCGGTGATGTTAAGTTAAGTCGGTTAACTAGGTGGCAGATGTTGCAGCAGATGGCTCAAGATTTTTGGAAACGGTGGTCCCTTGAGTACTTGCACATCTTGCAGCAGCGCCTTAAGTGGACTGACCGGACGAGCCCCCCTCAAGTCGGTGATTTGGTGCTGATTAAGGATGCGAACCTGCCATCATTGAGATGGAGACGAGGACGGATCGTCAATTTGTACACGGGTCGGGATGGCACGCCTAGATCAGCAGAAGTCAAGGTGGGGGACTCGGTCCTCAAGAGAGCGGTCGCAACACTTTCTCGCCTTCCTATTGATTAGGGACAGGTTCGGGCCTGTCCGGGCGGGTGACTGTTTAATATTTATGCTTCGGAACGCACCGGTTTTTCGTTGCGCGGATCGACCGCGAATGATCGGGACATCACTAGCAGCTGTCACTTGTATAGAAACGAGATGACGAGTTAGAGGTTATTTTTTGACATGGGAAAATGTCTAACGCCAGCATCGGAAAGCTTGGCGGAATGTTAATTATAATAATATCGTAACAATCGTCGGGAAATAAGTAGATTTCACGCCATCGGAGTGAGTGCTTCATGCTGTGAAAGGTTGAAGTGTTTCGGTCCCCAATTCGTCGCGTTCGGATAGCGACCCATGTGGTCGGATACGTGGCATCACGACGGCACCGGCGGCGGACTACGACAGCAGTAAGATTCGACTCCCATCAACTCCCACCCTTGTGTTCCTCATCCCGTGCTCCTGCCTCGAATTGAGCTTTCGAATTGCGGTCCACGGCGTCAAGGTCAGTACTACTTGTGACATTCCATGGTAAAACAACCCTACCAAGATTCCACCCCGTTCGGTTGAGGCGTGGATTTAATCAGTTGTGCTTGTATCAAAATACTTTTTGTGCTTCTACATCGTCATATTTTGCAATGGCGGTAAATCTATGTTGCAGATGTTATTAGTTGTTGCTTAACTGATAGTTGAACCGTCGTCCTTCCTTCATACGCAGTGGCAGAAGCTCACTTTATACCGTGTTTAGCCAGTTTAACACTAGTTTTTGATTACAAGGTTTTAAACAGTTTTAATTAAAACATCTTTTAAACAGTTTTAATTAAAAAGCAAATATGCAAAAAAAAATGCTGTTCTAAACACGCTTTTCATACGTAGAAATAATAAAATAAAATCGGTAACGACCTAAGTTTTTGTCAAAAGCATTTTACCCTATCAAAGGAGTCATTAACCAACTCCCGATTCGGCTTTGATCACAAAGTCAATAGATACAAGAGGACATTTGTTCATAACTGATCTCAGAACTAAATCTTAGAGTGGCGAGAACAAGGCTAATAATTTGAAAGTCCTTTGTGTCGCCCAATCTATTAATTGACTTTATAAAGCGCTGTACATTTTGAAGCCAGTGTACCGTGTTATTGGTTCCAATCAGTCTTACAACCCAGCGTTGATGATGATAATAGGGCTGGATTTATATTTCTTTATTAATCTTTGTCAGTTTACTCCCTCAAAATTACCGGCTTTTTTAGGTTTCCGAACCTTAAAAAATGATAAATGGAACCATTATACTCGTAAGAGTGGGATCAGTCAGGTGTCTGTCCTAGGTGTGTAAAAGTAATATTAAACGACCGAACTCTGAGCTGTTTAAGTTGAAATTCGGTACACATTTGCGTCTATCTAACCTAAAAACGAAAGTGAATCATTCGAATTTGGGGACAAGTCAGAAAAATAACAACTGTGTTGTGTGGCATGTCCAATGAAAAGGCTTCTTCCGAGGATTTCAAATATATATTTTTGTAAGTTTAAAAAAAAAGAGGAAATAGAAAAAAAAAACATTCCCTTTCCCTTATCTTCTTATTTTTTTTTTACTGAATAGGTATAGGTCCTCTCTTAAATATTAAAGAAAAAATAATAAGAAATGTCTGGTTAAAACAGAGAGTGCAATTGGAGGGAAATTCATATGACATGGTTTGTTGTTTTTTTTATATATTTACAGTTACAAGAACCCGCCTGACTGTCTCGTTGATGGATGATCCTCTATATGGAGGAATACCAGGAAAGCCTGCCCGCACTCCTAACAACATAATTCTTGCTGACCTTGTGAGTCCACACCAGCAACACACTCACAAACACAAGGGTGAGGCTGGCAAATATCGCTACCGAGACGCAATGCGACTGCCACTCGCGGTATAGCTTGGTGGAGTTAAAGACGGAACAGCGCGGAGTTAGTGCGCCAAATCTGGCTGCGATACTGCGCGCAAACGAGCCAGCAGCGCCCCCGAAATCTAGTCGAACATTTCATTTAGTGCATATTTGCATGCAACCTCGTCCCAATTATGCTGTAAGTGCGGGTGTCAGGCGGATCGCTACCTTGAAATCGAGCATGTCGTAACCCTTAAGCCTCCCCCGTGAAGAGGGTGCAAAACCCGGCACTATAAATATCTAAGTCGGTCGGTGAAGACAACAAGGCTGGAAGCTCGGTGTACTGCACAATCGACGAATGCCTAGTCCACCATGCCTGATTGGTATATCCGCTTGGCATCACAGAGTTAGTTAGAGTTATTCCAATATTGACGATAGTATCCAACAGGTATTCAGTCAATGGGCAAAGTTTTTAATTAAATCAAATTTACTATCACGTTGCCGTAAAACACCAGTTTTGTATTGAAAAGTCACGTGACCAGTAAGTAAATTTACTGTAAAACATTGCGTTTTACGGCAACGCGATTGTAAAGTCAGTTTTATTGAAAACTCACACTTCGCCCTCAGGTCGATTTTGATGTTTCCTTCCTACAAAGCCACCACTGGTGCTGTACGCAACAACTGTGTAAGCCTGGGCATTGATAAGCAACTCCTCAAGTTAGTGCGACTTTGGCTGGTTGTTTTTGAAATGCTCCTTGGAAGCCAAGAGGGTACTCATTTTTTCAGATAGTACAGTTGGTTTTTCCTCTGGAAATATGGGCGAACCCAATAGTGGAAGTTTTGTTTTGTCCAGAATTCGAACGCTAGGGGTCAATGAAAATTTTTCGTTAATAACTCCTGTGTAACCTAGCTTGAGCATAGGAATAATTCGCATTGCTGTCTGTTGACTTGAAGCCCCAATCTGGCTAATCCCTCGGCATGTACCTGCAAGTACCACTACTTCTGGACTGCCTTCAATGGTGCTTCATGTTTAAGACTACGTTCTGAATTACAAGGCCAATAATAAATGGGCCCAATAGATCACCTTTCTGCGCCCCTTCCTGAGACTCCACCAACCAGTCCCCAAAGAACAAATTGCTAGGACTATATGGATTTTGATTAAGAAACAGGTGTAGCTTTAGATATTTTTTTTTATAACGGCAAATAATAGTAGTTTATGTGACTGCTACATAATGAAGGGCATTAATACTCTAGAGTGTGTTTATGAAACAAGCCGAAGGCGAGTTTCATAACAATATCACTCGAGAGTTTTAATGCCTATTTATGTACAGTTACATATACTAGTTTATCTACACACATATCATAAGCTCTCTTTGATGTGTTCAGAAACCGCATGTTTGACCGGCATTGTGGCGTTGATCATTGCTCTGCAATTGTTTACCTTGTTCTGTAGTACCAACTTCACAGACAAACTAGGGGCGGCATGCAGGCGGGCGTCGGCGTTCGAAATTTGAATAACATTTTTTGACAATTTTTGTACATTATGGTCATAATCTACAAGCTTTCAGATAGGAAATGAGTTTTTCCCAAATAGTTTTACATTATGCTGGTCTTAACGTGCGGTTTTTAGACGCAGTAAAGAAGGTTTATGATACCTGTGTAGATAAATAAATAAATGCGTAATAGAGGACAATCATATACAAATCAAATAGGCCCATAGTTAGCTCAACAGGCCTGCGCTATGGGTACTAGACGACGATATATTTAATAGAGATAAATACTTGTAAAAATACATAGAAAACATCAAAGACTAAGAAACGAAATATTCATGCTCATCACATAAATATTTGCCCTTATACCGGGATGCGAAACCCAGGATAGTCAGCTTCGTAGGCAGGGTTACTACCCGCTAGGCTAAACCGGTCGTCAACGGGCTTTACTTAAATTATTACAAGTAAAATATAAGAATAAGTAATGTGTGGTTTAAATAGAGGCAGGATTTCTTTCAATACCGCACACAAACTTATGTACCTGGTCATATACATAGAAAATGAAAGTAGCAGCACCAATAACTTTCTAAATAACATTTTGCAATCTAAACACACAGGAAAATTAAATATTTCACATTCCACATGCAAGAAACTGAAAC
Source organism: Argyresthia goedartella (assembly GCA_949825045.1). NCBI lineage: Eukaryota > Metazoa > Arthropoda > Insecta > Lepidoptera > Argyresthiidae > Argyresthia > Argyresthia goedartella. Next base: position 15,970,620 of record OX463824.1, on the reverse strand, counting down.
TTGACTACGATTTTACGGACGGAACACTTCGTGCACGAGTACGTCTCACACTTGCTTGACCGTTTAATATGAACATGAATTCACTTTTGACGTAGTACGCAATCGGTTGTTCGTCATAGGTACTTATTTTAAATCGTAACCTGGGTAGTACGGGCCTGGCAAGATTATTAGGGTACTCTGTTGCCTCCCCTTGAAATTCAACATAACTAGGAGTATTCACCTAATGTGCTAAGTGCATTTTCAGCGAATATTTACCGACCTACCGAAACGGACGGTTATTATTTTTAGTTTAAGTCTCACTTGTGAGAACACCGTATGAATGAAAACTAATTTTAAATTGTTATAGTACATAATCAAAATAATAAATGTAACCATTAATGTCCTTACCGATTAAGTCATACTCCACGGGTTGATGGAGGGGTTTTGCGACCACTACCAAGAAGCGGTAGTAGCCGAGACCTACAGCTTAACGTGTCATCCGAAATACTGAACGTCCGATAATTTATCTAAGATAAATTAATAATCTCATTGGTACATGGTCAGGTTTCGAACCTGTATCTCCTGTGTGAGAAGTAAGCATGAAACCCGTTAGATAGAGCCACTAAACTTCGAAATAGATACAAACAATACAATGAGTGGGGTTGTCGAATGGCTTCAGAATAACAATCTAAAAATTGACCTACAAATAACTAAAATTATGCTATTTCATCAACCACAAGCAAACCCACTGAAACTAAACATAGACTATAATAACAATAAAAGAAATAGTACAAACAATAAAATTGAAGGACTGCACCTAGACCAACACTGCGGATGGAAACTGCACATAGAAAAACTGTGCTGTAAGATAAACTATGTTTACCCTCTAAGGAGATTAACTGAGATTGCGACCACAGAGGCAGCTGTTACTGCATATTTCGGATTATGCATTCTATCCTTAGTTAAGGTATCATCTTTTTCGTAAATTGTACCGATAGGGACAAAATATTTTGGTATAAGAAAAAATGTATTAGTGCCATCGCTGGCATAAAAAATACGGAAAGCTGCAAACTCTACTTCAAAAAATTTGATATTCTAATTTTTTCATGGATATTTATCGTAGAGTGCTTAGAAAAACTATCATACACATTTTATAGAACGAAACACAATTCACACAATAAATCTATATAATAAAAACTATATAATACTACCTTCTCCTGAATGCTTGCTTTATAGAAATAGCGTTTTACCTAAAACCTGCTATAAAAAATGCTATAAAAACTTTATTTTTATTTTTAAAAAAAAAACATAAAATGTACTTTGATATCAATGAAAGCTTTTAATGACAAAGAACTGATTACTCAACAAACCCGCGTCGAAGTAAATGGGCTGGATTGAGTTTTCTTGCCGTTTCTTTCTCGTCTTAGCCCACGGTTTGTGAAGAGGTGTATCATTGCATTATTAGTATACCTAGAGTCATAAAATAAAACTATAATAAAATAATTATCATGATACTGATTTAAGTTATAAATATGTTGACTAATGTGTAGATTAAATTTAGATTTAGATGTTATATAATAAGGTTAATATTTGTACACCCAGTACTCCATTTGAAACACTGTAAATTATATAAAACCTAGTTACAAACAATGATGCACAATTAAACATTTTTGTATTTGTATTTGACCATTATAGTATAATTATGAAAATTATTTTGTGCTCAGTGAGGCACACGGGGCAACGTAGAGCTATTTACTAATAAGACCAGTTCATTAAAGCGAAGCCGCGCTATGTCAGCACCTACTATGATTTATGTGGCATTTAACTTTTATGGCAGTGCTAAGTGGCTGGCGACTTTCGGGAGAAGCTCGTCTTGGATAATTCCGCCTGAAAAGTTAAACAAATTGTCATTTTCCCGCGCAGGAGAAATTGTCCCGTAGCGGCGCTTCCACGGGAGCAAAGAGGTTTAGAAGCGGGAAGGTTTTTTTGTGACAAATAAGGAAAGTCCGTAAGGACAAAAGTAATTTGCACTCATGATTACAGAAATAAGGTTAGGATTTTTATAAAGGGCCTTGCGCAAAGTTACGTTATATCTAAAAGAGGGCTTCCTTGTCATTTCTCAATTTAACACCTTGATTTAAGCAGTTCTTTAAAATATAAGGATGATGACGTAAGGTAAAAAAGGTTTTTCAAGATTTATTTTAAAGCAAACAAATAGGTACAAAAACATACAAAGAGGTATTGACCGCCCGACGAATCTAGTCCGAAACTACTGAACTTAGATTCAAGGTAAGGACCAAGTCTAAATACACGTATTAGGATTATGAGTACATCGGAACGGCTTTTAGATATTTCAGGAATAGAAGTTCAGACTTCGTCAACCCAAATATCGGCTGAGGAGTGAATGTCCAAAATTAATGACCAAAAAGGGATGCGTTCGTAAAAGCGACCGGTTCTTTGATATATGAGGATGATGACATAACGTAAAAAAGTCGCTTCAAGATTGATTTAAAAAACCGGTCAAGTGCGAGTCTAAATCGCGCACAAAGGGTTCCGTACCACCGTTCAATGGAAGCGATGGTGTGGAGTGAATAGTTTGGATTTTACACAGCAAAATATTGTTTACAAAGTTATTGGTGCGGTTACTTTCACACACTGTACGTAACCAGGTGCATCCATAAGTTTGTATGTGGTATTGAAAGAATTGTTGTATGGGAGCCCCCTTAAATATTTCTTTTATCCTGTTTTTTAGTATTTGTTGTTATAGCGGCAACATAAATACATAATCTGTGAAAATTTCAACTCTCTAGCTAGCTAGGTTCTTGAGATACAGCCTGGTGACAGACGGACGGACGGACGGAACCCTTCGGGAACCCTTGGAACCCTTCGGGTACGGAACCCTAGAAAGCAACCAAATAGGTACAACAACATACAACGAGGTATTGACCGCCCGACGAATGTAATCTAAAAATTACTGAACTCAGATTCGTGGTTAGGACCAAGTATAAATAAAGCACACGTAGAATAATTTCGGATATATTCGGAACGGCTTTTAGATGATTCAGGAGTAGAAATTCAGGCTTCATCCCCAGCCCCAATATCGGCTGTGGAGGGAATGTCGTTAGGACAAAAACAGGATACGTTCGTAAAAGGGACCCGGGGAAGATAAAGGAAATCAAAAAGAAAATATTTTCACCTTTATCAACTGTCACTCTATTATTCGCTATTAGTATAAACTGTAAGTTAATTTTAACACAAGATAAAAGTTCTCCGGCAGGAATACAATCCGATGAAATAAAACGAAAGTTTAGAAAAAACACACATTAGTTAAATATTATCAAGGAGACAGAGGTAATGTACTAAAATCAGCAATAACTCAGCGTCCATAAAATAGGTCTCCAGAAATTAAGATAAAAAATAAACAAACAGCATCACATTTTTTTTAAATCAGACACATAACTAACGAAACTCTGACAGATTGATTTTTTGATCTCTTTTAAAAATTGTTTGTGCTTAACTAATACAAATATAACAATATGTATTATTATAATTTAAAACAGCAATAAATAATTACAAAATTATTAACAGAAAGGTCTTTGTTGAGCCAGATTAACCCTATAAACATAATGTTCTGTATACAACGTCTCAAAGCAAAAAAAAATGCACAAAGATAACTTGAATAGTGTAGGCAATGCCCCGCCAACTTTCAAATTGACCAATCGACCATGGTTTCCCCTTCCTTCACCATCCGCATTCCCCTCTATCGTCGTCACCGTCCGCCATGACGTTATTATTGTCTAATTGACAATTATGTTTGATCGAGTCAAGTTATGTCAAAGTTCCGTGCATAACCTCTCCAAATTTTAAAGTAATATTACTGCCTATAATCTTTTCTTGCTGGCGTTACGGTATAATGCAGCGCAAGTGCTGTGTTAGTTAATGTTTGATCACAACACAAATAGTGTTTGATCGAGTGAAGTTACGTTAAAGTTCCGTGCATAACCTCTCCACATTTTAAAGTGATATTACTACCTATAGTCTCTTCTGGCCGGGGCGCGCGGCGTAACGTTATGATGCAACGCAAGTGCTAAGTTGGTGGTTGTGGTAGTTTACTAAAGGACGTTAAATTATACTGATCCCCGGCTGACGAAGAAAGACTGCAAAGGTTAGGGCAGTGAGTTTCTAAGTTTGCATAAAGAAGAACTTTCAGAATTACATATGTGTCAAAAGCATTTTGAAAGCCGGTTTACAATACCAAAATTACCGAAATATTACTAGGCCCAATAGTAAGCTCAACAAGGCTTGTGTTATGGGTACTAGGCGACGATGTATTTAATACAGAGAAATATATTTGTAAATACATATAAAACATCCAAGAAACAAATATTCATTCTCATCACACAAATATTTGCTCTTAACGGGATTCAAACCCAGGACCGTTAGCTTCGTAGGCAGGGTCACTATCCGCTGGGCTAAGCCGGTCGTCGGTGTATGAACACAAGAAACAACTATTTTGTAACAAACACGCAGAATCTCATGCAAATTCACAACACTGAGGCAAAATTTAAAGGTTATCGTAACTAGGTACATGTTGGATTTGTTTGTGTTGACCATTACGTGTTTTGCGGTGGTTCAGGTTTATAGGATTCGGGCTGTACATAAAATCAAGAATAACGCAACAACACATTCAGAAATTAGGAAATATTTTTTAAAAGCAAATAGGTAGTTACCATGCATGATTGTAATGTAGTTACCTATAGGACCCAGTGGCTGATGCAGAAACGATCTGTCTGTGATTTTAAAGCCGACATTAAATAATAAATTTAGATTCTTTATCAGGGACTTGGGTCGCCACCTCAGAGACAAAGGTTTTGACTACCGCTCTGGCGAATTTCTTATGCAAAAGATTTTTCTGGCTGCCAGTGCCATTGGAACTTGTGGCGGGAACCATTGGAATATTTCCATTTTTCCCTAAACTACAAAATATAATTTTTATTTATTAAATGGCTACAGTACCTCATCCAGACTCTCGTTCATCTGGGAATGGTCTATGGAAAGACAAAGCAAGTTCACACCATCGTTCAATGCAAAATATTTTATCCGCACTCTAACCTCAAAATAGCAACTTTGCCGCTTGATTTTGGGATCTCAGGCGGAACATTTCTATTCCTAACTCGTTCGAAAAGGCTTCTTTACGAACCTCGCTACGACCGCGCCTTCGGCTCGTGCCGTTAACTTCTCGGTTCATAAATTTGCGGCCTTTGCGAACTCGTGGGCAATCTGCTATTCCCTAATGCACAACTATGCAGAAGTTTTTTTTAATTAGACCTGCCAAAACTGACTTTTGGGGCCTTACCGCAAAAAAATACTTCTGTTCAACACTTGTTTAAAAACAAAACGTATGGGATTTGACGTTTGTTTTTAGGTTAAACGCTGTTTAAAATGTTTTGAGGTAACACGATTTATGTTTAATCTTTACAGGTACCTACTGATGACTTCAAGCAGCCAAATGAATGTTTTTCAGTAAATATTTTAAACGTAAATAGTATTACTATACTAGAGTATATTGAATACCAGGTTGTTTATAAGAAGAATGTTTCCATTTTTATGTTTATGTTTATATTTAGAACATTAACATATAAAAACACAAAAGCTAAAATTAGAACAACAGGCGAATTAATAATCATAATATTTAGTTTTCTAGTAATTTTTGAAATGTATTCATATTCATATTTGTTTATTGCAATCCATAATAACAGTAAGGTCATAAAACATAGTGGTAGATCATTATGGACCCTGGTGGGCACAAGCAATATTTTATCTTATATAAGTATTATATCATTATATCTAATTTAACCTACTCTATTGCACAACTATACTATAGTACACATTAAGAACATTTACTTAAAACAATAAATAACCTAAACTATAAGCCAAACAATAAATAACCTAAACTATAAGCCACATAAGGTCTACTTATAAATTATATACTAGGAACACCATAAACACTAATTAAAACAGGAACTATATTGCTGATGAGCATTATAGCTTATCATTCATATATTCGTTTACTGAATAATAACACTTGCCCTCCAAGAAGTGTTTCAATTGTTTTTTAATGTGGTTTAATTTTCTATGTTCTTCATGTTTTCAGGTAATTTGTTATTTATTTTTATTGACATAACATAAGCATTTTTGGTTTGTAGCGCTAATCTAGATTGTGGGTACCATAAAATTATTATGATGTCTTAGTGAAATAGCATTGTTTTCTCCCCTTAGTTTGTATATATGTGTATTGCTTCGAACGAACCTACATGCTTCCAGGATGTAGGTTGAAGGTAATGTTAGGATTTTATACTTTTGTAAGTAAGGTCGGCAACTGTGTGTTGTTTCAATATAAGCTATAATTCGTATTAGTTTCTTCTCCATAATTAATAATTTCGGTGCATCAGTGCTTCCTCCCCAAAGTAAAACTCCATAGCTTAGTACGTAGTGATAGTGGTATTTGTGTCAGTTGATTTTTTGGTTTCATAAAGTGCGTAACTAAAAGACGATAATTTGGTTCTAATTTAGTTAATATGATATTTCTAATTTAAGTTCTTGTCTATTGTGATTCCTAATAGTGTAGCTGACTCAACTTCTTCAAGCTTTGAACCCTTGTTATTTATATTTATATCTAGCGGGGCCTTGTTACACAGATAGAAGCTTATTAATTTTGTTTTTGTTACATTGATTTCCAGATTTTGGTCTTCGAGCCAGGTTTTCACGTTATCTAGAGCATTGGTTATTTTTAATTTTAGTTGTATTTGGTTTTTGCAGGTAGTTACTAAGGAAACATCATCAGCAAAGAGGACACATGGCTCTTCAATTGTTTTAGGCAAATCATTAATGTAAGCAAGAAACAGAAGGCATCCGGCGACACTACCTTGGGAAATTGATGAGTTTAGTACTTGTCTGTTAGAGCGAACGCGGATTATTTGTTTAGTATTTTCATTCAAATACTCTACCTCCACATATTGCTCTCTATTTGCTAGGTAAAACCTGAACCAATCGTATGCCTTTCCGCGGATTCCTATGCCGTAAAGTTTATCTAATAATATATTGAACTGGACTTTGTCATAGGCTTTTGTCATGTCGATTAATATCCCTACTGCATAGTTCTTATGTTCTAATATTTTAATGATTTCTTGAGTGTACTCGAATACTGCGCTTATATTGGCTTATATCATTCCGCTTCGAACAGCGCATCCGATCGGACGCACGCGCCCAGCTCGTACCATTCGGTTAGGCAACGTGCACTTGTCACATAAACCCATAGACCTACGATAAGACAGACAAGCCAAGTTCGGAAAACCATGATGGCTCATTCTCCGCCGCAGTCAACAGGACGGGATATTCCCACCACATCTGTGAAAACTTCGACAACCGACCCAAATGTGACCACTCGAAGGAAAACCTATCGTCTTTCGGATCCTGAAGAAGAATCATCCATGGAAGAAGACCTGAAAAAGATGATAAATGCCAGATTCGATAAGGTTCTCCACGAAATAAGGGACATAAAGGAGCAGTACCGTGCCATCGAAGCATCACTAACGTTCCACGCTGAAGAGAACACGGAGCTGAAGAAAAAACTATCTGAACTTGAAAAGCAAAACAAAGATGATCGTATCAAGATTGAATTGCTGGAAAACCGAATTGAAGATCTTGAACGCGGGCAAGGTTCAACTTCAATAGAGATTCGCAACATACCTAAAGCATCTAATGAGAATTTGATAACACTGACTGAAAATGTTTTTCGTGCCCTGAAATTAGATGAGAAGCCGAATATTCGCAAAGTACACCGAGCTCCTGGTAAACCTACCGATACGAAGCCCATCATACTCGAACTCAACAGCCATGCACAAAAGGAGACTATCTTGGAAGAGTACAAAAAGCAAACCAGGAATAAGGACAAGCGCCTAAGATGTGACACCATCGGTTTTGAGGGCAATGACAAACCTGTCTACATATCGGAAGTTCTCACGCAGAAAATGAAAAATATCTTCTACCTTGCTCGTCAACACCGCAAACTGTACTTCTACAAGCACTGCTGGACATCCAATGGACGAGTTTACCTGCGCAAAGATGATGGGACACCCTAT